>JAYKKO010000009.1:15045608-17565912 GCA_037074685.1 Glyphodes pyloalis
GTTGATTTGATCTAGCCACGTTGTTTATAGACCGAATAGCATCCACGATCCTTTCCGTTGCACTAGACTCACCGTCACAATCAGTGATGTCACTGGCAGGCAGCGCACGGGATACAGAAGGCTGCGCCGGATCCAATCCTGGCACCAACTTCGGCTGAGCGACATACCTGGACTCTAGACTCACTGAACTATGCCGTCCAGGCATAGGCGGTGGTGGCAGCAGCGGCGACGGCAGCGGCAGCGTTCCCGTAGCCTCTGGTGTAGCCGACGTATCCAACGGTGGTGGTGTAAACGAACGTGCAGTCTGACCCTCCAATGCATTTAATCGTGCCAAAATTAAATGCATTTGATTTTTTAGCTCACTATCAGGACTAGTGTCGTGGCAATTATGATCACGGTTTTTATGCTTTTTACGTCGCTCACTCATAATGGATTCAAATACGTTAAAAATACGTTACTAAAATTAAAACAACTTTTTAAATTTATCACAGGATGGAAACTAATTAAAACGCGTTTATTCAGATCTCACTTCTGATATTAGCACTATCGAACAAAATGAATTAAATAAAAGAAAGTTTTAGAACAGACAATCTGATTTTTAATTATTTTAAACACAAATTACACCCTACAATTGAAATGCTAACTCTAGGTCAGATAACACGTCCGTAATCTTCCACGTCTCGAGCAAAAGTGACTTTCTATCCGCTGTGTATCTCGTGACGTATTTTCTGTCACGAATTGGCGGGCCGACTCCTGATTGGTCAAAGCAGCGCCTCACTCCGATTGGTCGTTTCACAACTTCGGGCGAATTTTAGTCAAATTAACTCCTCTTATTCCAATAATACATTTTGCATGCTGCTTTAAAGTGAGTAAACTTTTGTTGTAGCTGTTTGTCTGCTATACATGAATATAGTTTTATTTCTTTTCTAACACGTCCAAATTCATTGTAATTTTACTTCAAAAAAGTAAAATTCAGTGAATTTAGGGATTTTTCCATGGTCTGCTGCCAGTCCCGAGCGAGTGAATTTCATAATTAGATATTAAAAAATAAACTACTACCTCTCTTATTTGTAACATAATTTAAATTTTAATTCTAGCATTATTATTTTTGTAGTTAATCTACATTCTAGCTGCAACCTTTTTTCCCATATAGAACTAAACTAATCGATTGAAAGGAAAATAACACCGCTGAGAACTACTTGAATATTTTCACAATTAAACAAAATTTATAAATAAACCAAATATATATTTCATGGCAAAGGTCTTTGCTTCTTTTTGCATATATTTGAAACAGCCAGAAATAATCAATGAAATAGTTCAATGTGTTTGAAGAAGACCCAAAATGGCTGTTTTTAAGATTTGAAGCAAAATATCTCAGAAATGATACGTGATAGAAGTATTTTGAAGCCAGAATTGGCTTCCTTATGCCATTTTTAGCTAAAAACAGCTATTGGTTTGCGTGCACCAAAATCATTGTTGACCTGTTATAATTCGACCTTTGTGGCCGAGAGGTGAACTGGCCGATCTGGCTTCGCGCCATCTCTCAGGTCCCGGGTTCTATCCCCGGTCGAATCAATATGGGAAACGAACTTTTCTATATTGTCTCGGGTCTGGGTGTTGCGGTACCGTCGTTGTTTCTGATGACTGACAAAAAAATATTTAAAAAAAAGACAAAAAAAATAGGTAAACACTTGCATTGCAAATAGAACTACGATTCATTGTTTCCAAGTATTCTATCATTAGAGCAAGTGAATCTGTTTTCTGTATTCACAAAAGGTAAATAAATCAAAGAGTGTACGTTTTGCCGTTCCATAACTATAATTAACGGTGAAACCACAATTATTGTAAGTGCTAAAATAATATCAAACTTTTTAACGATATTCATAGCCGAAACGCGAGCGGGCTAGACTTTGTCGTCACGCTATCTTAAGTCCCGAGTTCGATTCCCGGTCGGGTCAATGTAAAAAACATCTGAGTGTGGTTGAATATTCATTGTTTCTGAATTCTGTAAAACAACTGCTTTGACTTCTTATCACAGAATCAGAGTAAAAAATGTTATTACTAAATAGTAAACTAAATAGTTTAAATAAACTCATGAGCAAAAAAGGTTTTGTCAAAAAACATTACCGCAATAGTCAAATACAGAGGTTTTTTGATTTCACACAATCTATACTAATATTATAAATGCGAAAGTAACTCTGTCTGTCCGTCTGTTACTCTTTCACGCCTAAACGGCTGAACGGATTTTGATGTTTGGTATAGGTATACGTTGAATCTCAAGAACGGACATAGGCTACTTTTTATTAGAAAACAAGGGGGGGGGGGGAGGATGGGGGTAATACCGCCTTTGAAAGTTTATATGGAAAAATGTTTATTTTAGAAGTTAGAGATATGAAATTTGGCACAAATATAGCTCGAAACTTGGATTAAAATAAATACTACTTTTTGTTTCGAATATTAGGGGAGAAAGGGGTAAAACCGACCATGAAAGGATGTAGTCCACGCGAACGAAGTCGCGGGCACAGCTAGTATGCCGTATATTGTTTTTTGGCTTCAATAGGATTTATTATTTATTGCACAATAATCATAGACCAGGCGTGGTGTGGCCAGCAAATTACCTACAACTAAATCTTTGAAGTTCTATCACTCTACTCGTAAAATATACCTTGTGTACCTAATGATATAAAAAAAATGTGTAATTATATCGACAATATTTCATACTAAACTGGGTAGTGTGTAAACAGTTTTATTTTATGAGTCATCTATTAAACTACGGTTTATTAGTTTTCTTTGATTAACTTCGCGCTAGATGTCACCGTAAAGCAAAGAGCACGCGATAAAAGAAAAGACATAAACTTCTATACAATCCTCTTGTTCACTTTATAAAGGTGCCTCAGAAATGGTATCAACAAAAGTCTCCATCGTTGTTTATTCAAATTGATTCTCGTTATTTCACGGTAGAGTTGCCGATGAATAGTCTATATACCATTTGTATCGATAACTTGTCGATAGCATGAATAGTTAATTATAATAGTGTGGCGACGTCTGGGGGCCTACTCCCATTAACGAAATATGTCAGATCCGACAACGGATGGCAATTTTTAATCCTCATAATCATAAAGAAATCACTTCGAATGCAAATTAAGCGTTTTCAAAAAAACAAAATTTTATTTATGCAAATCAAACACCACGTCTTCATTCCTAAACTTTTGAATAATCTTCAAAAATGAAACCTTTCGTTTTTTCGTTTGGTTTTTGAGAGTACCCCTCCAGTGTCAAGGCAAACTAAATTAGTTCTAGAAATGCCAATAGATGGCGTTGACTCAAAAATTTTGAGATTAACGATCCGCCTTAGAGAGTATGAGCCACCCTACAACGCGATGTTAATATCTTAGTTACTGCTTATACAAGTGTAGGTAAAACATTCACTAAAATGGGTTACCTCGGCCATAAAGTTTATATACTCAAAGTATATAATACATGTTATCCCGCTTTTTTTTAAATATATTTAAAACACACAGCAACAGAAAAAACACAAAAATACCTTAATACTACGGGGGAATTGCACAGGATAACGTAGGTCCAGCGATATTTATCAATAGTATCTTTAAATTTAAAGAGATCTTCGATGATATTGGTATTTTAACAAGTGTTTGATGTTAGCCACGATCGATAATCGGGCATCCCTATTATACGGGTTTCGAACAAACGTTTGCACGAGAACGATTTAAAATCTTTGTTTTAGACCCAATGGATCGGAATAGTGCAGATGTATTGAATGCCAGCGCTGTTTATTAAAACGAATAGGCGACTCGGCTCGGAAATAATTTGAATGACTGGATGCGTTGTTTAATTTTATTCTGATCGAGTGTGTCTGCCGCATCGCAGTTAAAATTACATTCCCTTATCGAAACAAACAAAAACTGTTTATGAATCAGAGTTAAAATAGATTTTAGAATGTTATTTTTCAGGCTCCTTACATGGGAGCATGGGGTCCACTAGAACTTTTTTTGCGAACCTATTATATAGATATTGGAACAGTTACTGTCTGTAATTCACAATTTTTTCAAGAATTTTCGACCCTATTTAGGATCACAATTGGAATTAATGTTTTACCGCGTAAAAGCATGGTGTGTAACGTGGAATCATCATTGTTTACCTACCTATAATCAACTGGTTCAAGCGCGAAGTGTCTTACCCAAAATGGAAAAATCTCACTTATCTCCGCAGGATTCGAACCTACCACGTCTGGGTTTTTGAGCCTAATGCTCGTAAAGTGATAACATTACATCACGAGGGAAGGAGATAAAAAATAAAAAAGTATTTATTCTTTGTGCGCAGAATATTTACCATCACACTTAAAAGCTAAAATGGTTCCGTGCAGTTTTTCCAACGAATTTCCTCTGATAGATTATAAATTGTTAATTGTTATCCGCAAAACGTTGTTGACTGCACAGATTAAAATTAATTCAAATGATAGTAGTCAACTTTTTGTGTGTATGCATGTATGTTACAGGTAAACATCATTGTATATTTAATATACCGCTCCTGGTGGATACAAGAAGTGGTATTAAACTTCAAAATCGTTTCAACAAATTTCAAACGTACGTGATTGACAAATTTTATTTCACTTGGAAATCTGTAGGACCCCAATAATTCCCTCAATTTATATTGGGGACGTCATCGTTGCGAAGCCATCTTTGGCTTCCATTTTGTCCGACGTTGATAAATAATTTCATTTCTTTCCCCAATTCTTTGCTAAGGCTGGGTGTAGGATAATGTTTGGTTAGAATGGTCTTTACGGATAAATGTTAGAGTGAAAATAAAAGTCAATTTTAATAAGTAGCTAACGTTAATTTTGTAGCTTAAGCTTAATTTGAAAATGGTGTAACAGGATAAATGAACAAATCGTCTACGCGCGTGAAATACTGCGTATTTTTTCCTAAGTTCTAATTTGGATTTAAATAATACGAAATAACAGACAAAATTAGCCTTTAAGGCAATATGAGCGGTATTGTACGCACGTCGACAAAATTAAGGTTAAGGTACACAGTCATGCTTATTTACTTTTTGTCGTACAACATATTTTATTATAACATAAAATCTTTAAATATTCCATCAACGTTTAAAATTCCTTCGACTTTTTTTCTGTATTTAAAAGTTCTATTAACCCTGTTATATGAAACCAAACATCTTATTATAACATAAAATCATTCAACATTCCAAAATACGTTTGAATTTTATTCTCTACTTAAAAATTCGTATTTTACCCGTAAATTTACTGCAGCTCCAAAACTGCAAACAGAACCAATGCAAGTTTGGAATTCGAACAAAGTTTGCGACACGCCTGTCTAACATATTGACCAAGTAAAATGTATGCCTTGGCAAAAACTTCGCTTGACTCGCTGCGAACTAAGTGACGTTGTCACGTAACAAACAGAATGTATTAAGTGGACATTTGGACTTGGCTAACTTAATTTAAAGCAAATATAGCCTTATCACTTAAACAACAATGGCTTTTAAAATATAGGTAAACCTTTTGCTGAATAGTTACCAATAATAATAAGAGAATAATTTTAAGAGCGATTTATCGCTCGAACTGGAGCAGCCCGACTGGTGAAATACCTCCACCTTACAGAAGATCGTAGCCAAATAACAATCACTTCTGTGTTGTTGTGTTCCTGCATGTGAGTAAGGTTTCCAGAGCTCCTGGGGGGTGCTACGTTAGTAGCAGGGGTCAAGCTTTCAAGGTAAGGGCGATAAGTCCAGTAACAGATTTATTATGTTGTACTTGTCACCCTTAAGCTAGGACCTCATTACCACTTAACATCAGGTGGGATGAGGTCAATCTTGAATTGTGGTCAATATAAAAAAAAAATAGAGATTTGTGCTATTGAATTAAAAAAAAAACAATAAATCGAATGTGTGAAACTGATAGATTTTGTTAGCTAATTGTGTTTGATATTAGCATGCGCCGTTAAAGTTTGTCGCACTGTTCTTTGGTTAAACATACCGTACTCGTATTTTCAGCCAATCGGTAGCTGACGTAGTGACTTTTATCGATTTTGTATATTTGCTAAAATTATTCGTTAAAATAGATAAGACACTAAATGCGAGTCGAAATAAGTATTCAACCGACTCTTGAATTCCAAATGATATCTAAAAAAATATATCGGGAGACGAATTATTCATGCATATAATTCTTTGATAATGTTTTTCATTGATACGTTTCCCATGATGATTTTGATATATATGTGGTTCATTTTGAAATGAACTTGTTTACTTTATGGTTGCAATAAATCGAGCTCTTTATACCAGTGATAATAAATCAATACGGAATTGTCACTATTAATCTGCCACCAAAAGTTCATTCGTATGATAATTTAAATTTAAACTGACCAACATTATCTGCATTGGAAGTGGATTAAAAGTTTTGCACAGTCATCATAGTCAATGTGCAGGTTATATTAACCGATTCACAGTCCAGACGGCAGATATAATAGTCAATGGCAGTGAATCAAAAAGAATAAAAAAGAATAAAAGTTCGTGAATTCTTTTATTCCTCCCCCTCTACATAAAATTTCGTTTGCTAAATTGATTTGCTTTATTTATTCACTTGTTTGCATATATTTATATATATATTACTTTGTTTTATTTATATATATATATATATATATATATATTATATTGTTTAATTATTATATTTATTTATCATGAACTTATGTATGAATATTCTTTTCTCGTGTGTAATTTTCTGCTATTTATGATTATTAATTTTGTTGTTATCCATACTCACATTTTTACTGTTACCGCACCCATAAACGTACTATCTGCATGACCCAACGGTTGACTGGTAGAGAATGCTCCTAGCATTAAGTCCACCTTTTGTACTTTTTTTGTGCAATAAAGTTTTTAAATAAATAAAATAAAATAAAAATCAAATGTGATTCATGGGACATGGAACCTGTTAAAACTACTCAAAAATTATTCACTAGCAAAATTAGAATGATCCGCTTTTCAAATAATCCACGATGTTCATGTTTACTAATCATTTTAAGATTGACCTCATATCATCTGATGTTAAGTGGTAATGAGGTCCTAGCTTAAGGGCGACAAGTAGAGCATAGTAAATCTGTTACTGGATTTGTCGCCCTTACCTTGAAGGCTTGACCCCTGCTTCTAATGTAGTACCCCCAAGAGCTCTGGAAACCTTACTCCAACGCAGGAACACAACAACACCGAAGTGATTGTTATTTGGCTGCGGTCTTCTGTAAGGTGGAGGTATTTCATCAGTCGGGCTCGACTGGAGCACAGTTTGAGCGATAAATTGCTATGCCCTACTTCTTTTTTTGACCAGTTTTATAACTTTAACTAAATTTTAATAAAATGCTATTTATTACCTAGTTTGCTTCCCTATTCCAGAGGCGATTCAGTACCGCACTACCTCTAACTTTTTGCGCGAGCTGGCAATACGATTTAATAATGTGTAAAAATGCCGGGACAGCTGGCATTTTGCCGACGCGTCACACAAATCTAACTGGATCCGGGTATCGGACTAAATATTTATGGTCCCCGTTTCGTTGTTAAATCTCAAATCTAGTTTCGAAGCGGTTTTAATGGTCGGATTGCGTTTGATGGCTGAATACGGCTATCTGCCCTTACACGGTCCATTGGTTTGGAGAAATGGCGGGTGAATAACGGCTCGCGTAAGACGTTCGGCGTTAGGAGTTCTTTCGAAAGTTTTCTTTTGAATCTGTCATATAGACTCCCAATACGAGTTTGTGGATGGGAGCAAGATTCTAATGTTTTGAAGGTTAATAAGTTAACAAGTGCTTGTAATCTAGAATTGTATCAGTTTTCATTTTCCTAGGTATCATAAACTTTGGAAAAAATTAAAGTAGGTAAAAACTAAAAATCGGTCTGATGGCTTACGCCTAGGTCAGATTTAGTGGTCCTGGATTCATTCCCGGGCTAGGTAGCTCGTGCGTGTGATCACGAACTTGGATTTGGTTAGGGTGGTGATAAGTCAGTACCCATTGTTATTACGATGACTTATTTCAATGACGGAGTATGAATTTACTGATACTTAATTTTATTTTTAGGTAAACCTCAAGAAAAAGCTGATGATGCAAATTAAATGGTTCTCGCTTGTTGTCTAAAACAATTTTTAAGCACTTTTTACAGGCACGCCATATTTTTAGCTATAGTAAACATCATTTATGGTATTTAAACGTTAGGATGACACTTATTTTTTTTATTTTGCATCTTGTTGTTGTTTTTTACGAGTCCATGGTTAAAAAAGGGTTATACTTAATGGGCATCAAAAAATGCTAACCTAACCTTAATAAAAGGTTGGCCACAAATATATTAAGTGAGCCTCTTAGGCTAGGGCGACTGTTGCCCAGTCAGTATTTCTGTCGCCCAAATAAAAAGAGAATTCTAAAAAGCGTTCACAATTGTTTTTTTTTCGTTTTAATTCTCACATACTGTATTCTTATACCCCTGGGTTCTTTTATATCGCATTTCCCGGCAACAATGTGCAAATAGGGGATTAGTTTTAACGAGCAAACGTGTAATGCTCTTCAAATGACTCACTCTTACGGAAAAAACTTGTTTTACAATGTTTTCTTTGTAATTCTGAATAAGTTACAAAGAAACCATTTGTGGCACTAGAATTTTAAGTAGGTATGAAATTAGCAAACATTTCTCTATATGACTTAGGGTAAAACATTGTTAAATTGGTTGATTAAATATAACTAGACTTTATTGTAGAAGGTAACCATAACGTCAGAAATGATTCTGAATCAAAAACATATTTCATGTTTCGAAATCATTTCGGCTTTTAACGTTTTCAATTGTTTGGTGAGTGTAAAACAGTTCAATTGTTTGGAGGTGAAAAAGAGTATAAAACATAGTTTCCGTATTCTAATATGATTTCGACCTGTTGCATATCGTGTAGTCTTTTAATAGATACAGTCACCATCTTTACTTTTTTAACCTCAGTAATACCTTGTCACATTCAGTTAACTGGATATCTAACTTTATTAGCTTAATGGAAGTTTAATGTGACAAGGTACTGTGGTATACACGAACATAAGATGATTGTAAAATAATTTAACGGGTCTAAACGTTTATTTAGTAGCTAATACAAACTACTCCCGTACTTTGACCCTTTGAATTATTTTGAATGTTTAAAATGGAATGTGAAAGTCTTAAAGATTAAAAGATGATTATATGGTCAACAGAACGTCAAGGTAACCACTTTTTTTTTTTTTAATAAATAAATATTAAATAAATATTGGACAACATCACATACATATTGCTCTGATTCTGTGTTAAGTAGCTTAAGCACTTGTGATACAGAAATCAGAAACAACGACGGTACCACTTGCAGTTCAATATTGATTCTTAAGCGCACGATATAAGGGCTTTGCAAAGTTCAAAGTGTGCCCACGTGCTGTTGGTTATACATGAGATGACAGAGACACGCATTATCAAAACTATGTTTATCTCACTCTAAACCGAGATAAGTTATCACTATGGCTAGTCTTTCGTTAAAAGTGAACTTTCTTAAATCAGTTATTTCTGTTAGGTACAGCATATCTGCAAACCAGTTTCCACTAAGACTTATGTCAATATAGTGTATAAGCCAAAACGATATTCAACTATAACCAGCGTAAAATAGACCCTAACTTCAGGCTCTAAGTACACATTTAACATCTTAACTTACGTCTACTGCGTAACTTGAGCAGCACCGGCCGTAACCGCGAGACTATGAGGTCCCGCACAAAGACAAACTTGCCCGAAGCTAACATCACGAACATCTGCAACTATCGTTAGGAACATTCGCATCATATCTCTAATCGTTCCGAAAGTTCGCAGGCCCAAACAGTTATTGCGACGGCCCACTCGTACCCAATTAGTCTCTATCTCGAGTAGGGAAGGTCCGATTTCAATCGGCGGCGATAATGTGGGAGCGTAGTCTGTAATGTCAATTACATTGTCATCCGAGCCGGCTAAGCGCTCGCTAATCGAGTGAGCGGGCGAGCATCCGAGTAATCACTCGACTCGCTAATCGGAGACTGGCATGCGTTCCGATTGTGACGTTTCCGTTTGTGCCCGCCGTTTCAGCGCAGTTAAGAGCGATTCCAGAACTAGTTCAATGTGTGTATCGAATACGATTTGATGTAGGATGCAAAATGATGAACGACGAATACCTTACAGCGACACTTGATATTGATTGTCTATTTGCAAAAACAAGTCAATAATTTTCAACTTGTAATAACGGACAAAGTCATTCAAACTAAAAAGAGGGGTAAGTATAGTTTCTGATTCCTGTTAGCTTTTATTACAGAATTCGAGCAATGTGAGTGTGTTGTCCAATATATATTTATTTGTATCAAATCTCGATCAAAAGTTCCTGACTTGAATCTAATATTTAAAAGGATTACATAGACTGATATCTGGATAATAATATGGTAAAACAAATGCTTGTTATTGAACGGTGATATGCAGAACAATGCTTGATCTTATTTCAAATCTAATACTCCTTTGGACTGTCAGGAAACTGCATAAAAAAGTTGGCCGAATAAAAGTAAAAAAAGTAAACATCTAAAAGGAGAAAACAAGGATTGATCAAACGTAAAACACCAAAATGATAGAATAACTCTTTACTCGGTAGATTGAAAGTAACTTCTCGAAGCGAGCTCATCGATTTCCAACGAACACCACAGCATTGAAACTATTTACAGCACCAACTTGTCCACTCATTCAGAGAGTTAATTAATGTATTCACTGTAAGTAACTGCAGTAGAAGACGCGACTGACCGCAGTCCCCAGCTATTAAAGTTTAGGAATTCCGCAAAGATAAGAGAATCTTTAACTACTGACATTTAAACCTTTATATGGCTGAGAATATTGAAAGTTTTCATTGGTTTTCTTCAGTATTTCTAGGTTATAAGTTTCAATTTGGGGTTGTATTCCCAATGCCTATTTAAGGCTTAAACCTTGACGACGTGTTTGTTCTTGTGTGTGTATGTCTATGGCTTGGTATAGATAAGCCGATTTTGAATTTTTAAAGGCGTGTTAGTGAAAAGTGTGTTCGTAGTGATATTAGATAGAAATAGGTCATAATACGGCCGCCACAAAATGCCGGTGGACACACCTCAATATATTCTCAGCGTATTTTTTAGGATCATGATCCTAGAAGAACCGTTTTACGTTATCAAAGTCAATAAGACAACCGATATCTGTTCAATAGGGGGTCTCCCCATTTTTTAAGACTTTTTAAAAACAGGTAGGTAGATATTCGCAGAATATTAAGTTCTATGTTTTTGTTGTGTGAAAATAAAATAAATATAGATAGATACACTTTATTGCACAGAAAATTCACTGAAATTGGTTTTACAGACATATTTAAGTACAATATAGGCGGTCCTTTTGCTAGAGAGCAATCTCTTCCAGACAACCTTTAGGTAGAGGAAATAGTAGACATCGAGAAACGGGTACAGCCGTAATATATAAGAGGGTTATTAAAAGTTATTTTTATTTAAAACAAAATAAATACAACAATCGTGTATTTTAACCGCTTTCAATGTTTAAAAATAATAACAGCAGGTGGGTGCTTGAAATATTCACAGAAAAATTAGTTGTGACTTTACTTCAAAAATAAAAAGGTGTCTAATGTTGAATATATAACATTTATGCGCGAGTCTGACTCGGTCTTGGCCGGTTTTTTGTGACGGGAGGAAATGCACCGTACAGTCATCAGTGAGAAGTGATGGCGTGTACGGGACTCCCTGTCCCTAACGGCCGTTCCCAATGTTCGATCTATCTATTGTTTTACCTAAGTAAAGATAGAAAATCCTATCTATCTTTCATTTTCCCGTCTCAATAATCATACCGATAGTATGTAATCCTATCTCCGGTTGCTATCTACCGAGGAGAGGACGGATAGCTTACTACAGATAGCTATTTGTATGAAACTGACAGTCGCCGCGTCCCAATATTCTTGGGTAATGTCAAATGGTTATCCCTTGTAACGGTTAATGTGATCCAAGGTTTTTAACCGATAACAGAAAGAATTGAGTGGATAGAAAACATTAAACGTTTTAATTTTTGGCAAATACGGTTTATTTTGGATAAAATACAATGTCTGAATCAAGTTTTAGCAGTAGTTCAAGTGATATTGCTCTTTTAGAGCAATTAAGTGATTGGGAGTTGGGAGAGAGGGAGTGGGAAAGAGCAAGGCTACCCACTGAAGCACCCCGGTAGAACCTCATCGCCTTGTAGCGGTGTTATGGAAAGCCGCTCCCCTCCCTAACGTTACAGCACGTCCACACATTCCCAATTCTTAAAAATACACAAATTAAGAAAAATACCTATGCTCTAAAATATAAAATATTCAGCTTTTTTTTTATATTGCACTTCAAGATTGACCTCATCCCACCTGATGTTAAGTGGTAATGAGGTCCTTTTTTTTTTTTTTTTTTTTTTTTTTTTTTTTTTTTTTTTTTTTTTTTTTTTTTTTTTTTTTTTTGACGGGGGGAAATGCCTTGATGCACCGTACCGTCACCCGAGGGAGGGTGACGGCGTGTGTGGGACTCCCTGCTCTGAAAAGAGCAGGACTACCCACTAAAACCCCCCGATTGGACCTTCATCGCCTTAGTGGCGGTGTTATGGGAGATCGGCTAAGCCTTGACTTCCACAACACCGCCGGCGGAATAGCCGCTTATGCAGCTCCGTCTACTCCCCCCACAGTGTTCGGGGGGAGACTAGGGATGGCCGGTCCAACGGAACCATCCCCACCTCGCAGTGGGGGCCGGTGCAATGCCAGCTGAGGTGCCCTCACACCATCAGCCGGCCGGTCCCCACGCGGTAGCTGGGCGCGGTCGTATTGCCGCCGCGCCCTCAGCCGCCTTCTTCGGCGGCAGGCGGGAGCGGATGGGTCGTCCTCCCGCTCCCGCTCTGCGGCCTCCTTCTGCGACATGACGTCTTCGCAGAAGGAGGCCATCCCGTCCCATGCCGTCTCACTCCCGAGCATAGCCTCGACTATGCTGGGGAGTGAGAGATTCGGCCCCACCAGAGCACGCAAAGTCACGCGCTGTGCGTCAAATGTGGGGCACACCTGCAGTGTGTGCCCCGCTGTGTCCTCCGCCGCGCCACAATTGGAGCACGACGGAGACTGCTCCCGACCAATACGGTGCAGGTACCGCCCAAAACAGCCATGGCCGGACAGCACCTGCACCAAACGATAGGATAAGAATCCTGATTTGCGCTCGAGCCAGCGAATAATGACTGGCCCGAGCGCGTCTAGGGTCCACCGACCCGACGGAGCCACTTGCAAGGACTCCGCCCAATGCCGGACCATCTCTTCGTGCGCCTCTCGGCGCACACGCGACAGGTCCTCCGGGTAGAAACGCTCCCCGGAGGCCTTCCTTAGGGCCTGCCACTGATAAGCCCTCGCCATTGCCTGGGCCTCAAACTCCCATGGCGGCGTCCCAGCGAGTGCGCACGCCGCATCAAAACCAACGGTGCGGTATGCTCTGCACACTCGCTGGGCGATAGCACGCTGAGGGCGCCGAAACAGTCTCTGATTCTCCCGAATATGGAGGGAGTCGGCCCAGACGGGCGAGCCGTATAGGGCCATGCTTCTCAAAATGCCGGCATAGAGTCGCCGGCATTTGGCCCTGGGACCCCCTACATTGGGGAGAAGCCATGCGAGGGAGGTCGCCGCCTTGAGAAGGCGAGAAGACAACGCCGCAAAATGCGGTCCAAACTTCCAACGCCGGTCCAGGATGAGACCCAGATATTTCATCTGGGCCTCGACCGCCACCCGGACACCCCCGACGACGATGTACGCGCCGGAGAAAAAGCGTTGCCGAGGCCCAGGAAAAAATATAGCCTCGGTCTTACTTAGGGCCACCTGAAGGCCCAAGAGTGCAATACGCCTGGCGACAAGAGTGCCCCCAGCCTCTGCCAAACGAGCGGCAGCACCAAAATCTCTCCCCCGGGCAGTCACGAGAGTGTCGTCCGCGTAACAAAAGACACTCATGCCCGAGAGGAGAGAACCACGCAGGAGCCAATCATATCCGATGTTCCACAAGAGGGGCCCCAAAACAGACCCCTGTGGGACACCGGATCGAGCGCTGTAACGGCGCAGACGACCATCGGCATCTATGCACACAACCTCCCTATGGGACAAGTAATTGCCGATTAGCGCCAACAAGTAAGGGGGCACTCCGTGATAACGGAGCGCCTGCATAATTGTAGAGTGGGGGAGGGTATTAAATGCATTGGCTATGTCAAAGGAAATAGCCATCACACCCTCCCCCCTCTCCCTAGACTCCAAAACCAAAGATTTCAGATCGGACAGGGCGTCGATAGTAGACCGCCCTGCCCGAAAACCATATTGCCGGTCTGACAAATTTGGACCAACGCCGCGAAGGTGGTCCTTCAGGCGCCCGGCCACAATGCGCTCAAAAAGCTTCCCGACTTCGTCGAGAAGCACAATGGGTCGGTACGCCGATGGTGAGTCCGCCGGTCTACCTTCTTTGCGAAGGAGGCAAAGCTGCCCCACCTTCCAAGGTTTAGGGAACTGGCCGACCCGAAAGCACGAGTCGAACAGTTCCCTAAACTTCTGCTCCATGAAGACTGCTCCAAGAGCGACCAGTTTCGCGGGGACCCCGTCCGGTCCAGGAGCCGTTTTCTTGGCACGAAGGCAGATTGCCGCCGTGCCGAACTCTTCTTCGGTGACTTGAGGGGCTTGGAAGGGAGCAGTTGCAAGCTCCTGCTCTCAAGGGGCACCCATTGCCGGCGGGACGAAGCCAGGTCTGCTGTCCGGGAACAAAGCCCGGATGACGCTGTCGAGCAGCCCTGGCTCGAGGGTCTCTGTGAGTGGGGGACCTATGGGGCGCAATTTGTTACGTACGGCCCGGTACGGTCTCCCCCATGGATCTTGATTGAGACCCTCTAACATTTCCGTGCGAGCGGAGTTTTTGGCGGCTCCTATGGCATCTTTGAGGACCTTCTTCGCCTCTACATAGGCACCATAAAGGGAGGCTTCGTTCTCAAGGTTCCGATGAGCGCGGCGCCTACTTCTGGTGTAGGCCCGCCGTGCAGCCACGCAAACAGCCCGAAGATCGGCGAGCTCCTCCGACCACCAGAAGCAGGCGCGTCGGGGAGGTGGACGACGTGACCGAGGCATGCTGGAGTTGCATACCTCGGTCAGTAAACTACGCAGGACGGTCGCAGAGATATCCACATCTGGACCAGATAAGGGAGGCGAAAACCAATCTTGCATAAAGGCAGCCTCCCTTGCAACTGCCTTATCCAGGCGGGACAGAGCCCATCTGGGAAAAGGTGACGACACCGAAGACGATGGAGTCTGACGAGGAGCACCGGTTGTAACCTCGAACCGAAGAAATTTGTGGTCCGAGAGTGTCTCTGACTGATCCACTCGCCAGTCTCGCACGCGCGCGGCTAGTGCAGGGGTGGCGAACGAGAGGTCCACCACAGACCCCCCCTGCTGCCGCACACAGGTCTGAGCGGTGCCCCGATTTAAAAGACAGAGGCTAGATGAAGCGGCCCAAAGCTCCACAAGCTGCCCCCGTCGGTTACAAGAGGCAACCACATTTCCCCAAGACGCCGCTTTGGCATTGAGGTCTCCCAGGAGAAGTACTTGCTGTCCAGCAGTAACGGCCCGTTGGATAGCTCCCTGTAAGAGACCCAAAAATGTTTCAAACTCGGGGAGCGGACGACTTGGGGAAAAATAAACCCCAACAATGGTTATGTTGCCCCACAAGCAGACCACAAAGTTCATACCCGTCTCCACAAGGGACAGAGAGGGAGACGTCGACGAAGGCCGCCTGAAGACCGCGACCGTATTAGTCTGGTCCCCGTACCAACTACTGGGGACCAGATAGGGCTCTGCCACCACTACTATATCTACCAACCACTCCGCCACAGCTTGGGACAACAAGTCCTGGGCTGCGCGGCAGTGGTTGGCATTTGTTTGGAGGAGGTTGTATTGGGCCATTATTATACGGACATTACAACCTCCTCCACTACTGCTGACGTTGAGTTAGACTCTGAAGAATTAGGCCGGGCCTGAGCCTTAACTTTCCCCTTCATTGGGGGAGGCCTACACTTCTTGCCCCCCATTACATGGCCGCTTGGCCGCCCACTCGATGCACAGATGGAGCAGTGCGGTTTCTTCTCGCTGCAGGCAGCAGCTTTGTGGCCGATTTGCCCGCAGCGGAAGCAGAGGTCCCTACGATCCATAGACGAGGGACAAAGAGGGCAAGTGTGCCCAACTCCTAGACACTTAAAACAGCGGAGGGGCTGTTCCTCAAGGGCGCGAACTGATGCGGAGCTGAACCCGATCAGAAATCGCCCCCCCTCCAAAACGACTTTGGCGGCAGCAACAGGGCACTGGACTCGAAGTACCCCCATTCCCAAACGGCCAGGCCTAATTTCGCCCGCCTTAATGTGGTCGACCGGGCATCCGCCCACTGCCGCCACCTTCTCCACTACCTCACACCTCAACACAGAGTCATCGAGGTCCGAGATCATCAGCCCCGCATACTTAATTGGCCTTGTCACCTTGGCCAGGCCATCGCCTATTGCGAGCCGCATCTTTTCGGCGAAGAGGTCGGCTTTTTTAGCGGACTCCGCGCCAGGGAATTCTATAATTCGTGCCCCGGCAAGAGTCGGACGCGTGCGGATGGACGTTACTCCGATCTCTTCGAAGTCCATACCGCTCCGAGCCTTACGGAGCACCGACTCATAGGTTTCCCCTTTTTGTTCCGCCTCAGCTGTTAGTGTGACAACAACTGCTGCGGTTTTGGGGGAAACCAGTTTCTGCTTCTTCGGCTTAGAAGCCGGGGTCTTCTTATGCGACGACGGCAGGGAAGCGGCAACCGGTCTAGAAGAACCGGTCGAAGTCGTCGTCGTCTTAGATGCCGTTATGGGCGCAGGCTGAGGAAAAGAAGGAACAGCAGATTTCTTCCCTTTACCTTTGCCCTTCCTTACCACCGTTGACCAACTATCATTCGTTGGAGTAGACAACGGGAGAAACGGGTCGTCATTTATTGTAGACCTTGGAAGAGTTTGCCGGGACGTTACTTCTGGCGCAGGAGCATCTTCAATGACCCTAGAAGGTCCAGGTTTAGGGTTATGAGATGTTCTCGTCTTAGTTTGTTTCACCCGCTGTGGTTTTGGCGGCTCAGGCACCCGGAAAACTTCCGGCAGCCGCTCAGGAACTACGACGGGCTCCTTACTATGGTCCGCTGCCAGTGGTGGACGGAGCCGCTTCTCCGGGAGGAGGCGGTCCTCAAGCCCTTCGATGCGGGCGTTGAGCCGAGCATTAAAGTGCACTCGCTCCTCCAACATTATATTTCTGACCACGGCTTCGATATTAGCCGCGTCCACCGTCGATGATCCCGTTGGCGCAGGAGACACCTCCATCGCTGACTCAACCGGGGCAGACTTGGTTAGCCTGGCCACAGCAGCCTCTAGCTCGGCCACGCGTTTTGTTTGCCCTGCTAGTTCAGTCTGCAGGCGATCTACTGTTGCCTGCAGCCTCTGTGTCTCCTCTGTGGAGGTCCTTTTTAGGGCCTCTTCACAGATGGCCCTCATATTTGTAGCACTTTCCTTGAGTGCTTTTTGGAAAGTCCCTTTTAGGTTAGAGGACTTTCTAATCATGGACACAGAGCTCTCCGACTCCGTTGTCATCAGACGCTGCAATTCCGCAGCCGATTTCCCTTCCAATGACGCGGTGAGGGACACACCGTATCCGGCCACATTACGGGCCTCACGTAGCCGTTGCTCAGTTTTTGCCGCTTGAGCCTCAAGCTCATGCTCAAAAGCAGCCCTTGTCGCAGCTTTCAGCTCTCGCTGCGCTTCCGCCAGGCCGACATCTTTGCCGGTAGTAGCAGGCCTTCCACGTCCCTTTTTCGACCTGTTTTTGGCTGAACTGCTCTTGGATTGAGAGGTATCCGAGGATGACCCCTTTTCCCCATCCGATAAGGTCCATACGATGAGGTCCTAGCTTAAGGGTGACAAGTACAGCATAATAAATCTCTTACTGGACTTGTCGCCCTTACCTTGAAGGCTTGACCCCTGCTACTGATGTAGCACCCCCCAGGAGCTCTGGAAACCTTACTCACACGCAGGAACACAACAACACAGAAGTGATTGTTATTTGGCTGCGATCTTCTGTAAGGCGGAGGTATTTCACCAGTCGGGCTGCTCCAGTTCGAACGATAAATCGCTATGCCCTACCTCTCTTAAAGCTCAGCTCCTAATTCCTTTAATAATCGTGTTTACAACAAAAGAAACCGCAGATGCCTAAGGACAGGATTCGCAAATGAAGTTCGGGGCCCACTTTACTGGCGCTTACTCAAAATTTGATTCAGAAATTCCATTAGGTTGATCAAGTATTCAGCCGCTGACCGTTGTCCTCCCAATCAAAGTTTAAACGCTGCTTTTACTTTAGGGAAATCTATGCTGGATGGAGTTCAGTTTGGTGCAAGTCATGGACTTCAGAATGGTTTGAAATGCTTTCGTCACATTATTTCGCCCTGGCTTCATACGAATTTGTTTTACGCTTCGGGTTACATTATTGGAGATTTATTAAGTATCGATATTTTTTTTTAAATATTATGCCCGACGGTAAAAACAATTCAATTTCAATAGTAGCGAAATAATTTTTCAAATGATTCCAGAGCTTTTGGAGCATACTCGTTACAAACAAACCAATAATCAAATTTTCGTCTTTGCAATAAATATCTCTGAGGTCTTGGGTTCGATTCCGGTCGGTTCAATTTGGGAAACGCAATTTTCTGTAACGACATAGCCCGAAGAGTTAGCACGCTGAAGTGGCAATGGGCAGGCCACATCGCTCGTAGGACCAACGACCGTTGGGTGAAGAGGGTCCTCGAGTGGCGACCACGTACCGGACGACGCAGCGTGGGGCGGCCCCCAAGACGATGGACTGACGACATCGTCAGATGTGCAGGGAGCCGCTGGATGCAGATAGCGCAGGACCGCGCGTTGTGGCGTTCTGTAGGGGAGGCCTATCTCCAGCATGGGACAAAAAGAGGCTGATGGATGGATGGATGGAATTTTCTGTATTGGCTCGGGTGTGGGTGTTGTGGCACCGTCATTGTTTCTGATTTCTGTAACACAAGTGCTTTAGCCGCTTACCGCAGAATCAAAGCAATTTATGTGATGTTGTCCAATGATTTTAGATAGTTATACTTTATTGCACGAAAACTTTACAGAAATAGGTTTTGCAAATTAATTATAGTACAATTTAGGCGGTCTAATCGCTAGAAAGAGAGCTCTTCCAGACAAAATATTATGAATACATAACTCACTGATGGATGCATTTTAGCCCTTTAAATTGACGCATAAACTAACACATTATCAATATAAATATACTACGTTTGCACTTATAATCGTACCCTCCTTTTGACTGCGCCAATTCAAGGAAAAGCACCCCGAAAGGAAGTTGCAAAAGTCGTATCACCACCGCGGCACCCTCCGCAACTCGTTATATTATCAAAACACAAAATATGGGAAGCAAAGATACTCGTACTTTGTTGCAAACACATAAAAGATAAGCTATTCGAACCCCACCCATTTACGCACCTACTTTTTCACTCGCGTAATTTGAATATACTGTACCATAAAACGTGCAAGCGTTCCCCTATTTTTTCAGCGCTATGATGGTTTTGAATAACAACGCGGTGTGGTGGGAAAACTATGGGTGTCATGTTTTTGTAACCGACTTTAAAGGAGGTCCTATTTTCAATTGTTTAAACGTCTTTCATGGTTTAAGGCAACTTGACTTTTTCTTTTGTGTGTTATGTTAATGACGACTAAGCTTTTTTATCGAAATTTTCATCTACCAGTGTCATGTGATCATTGAAACCACTTAAATGATATTAAAATCCCTTAAGGATCATTGAGATCCCTGACTAAGGGAACTTTTAAAGTGAAAGTTCGTGAAATAATTTTTCTTATTATAATACATAGAATTTCATTTGTTAAATTAATTTGCTTTATTTATTTACTTGTTTGTTAATATTGATATATACATTCATAAGTACATTTAAAATATTAAATTATTTAATTTTGTTATGCTAACTTATCATCTACGTATGAATACTATATTCTAATGTTTAGTTTATTGCTATTTATTATTATTTATTGTAATCTGTACATACACACATTTTAACTGTTACAGCACCCATGAACTAACTATCTGCATGACCCAATGGTAGAGATTGCTCCTAGCATTAAATCCACTTTTTGTATTTCTTTTTGTGCAATAAAGTTTTTCTGAAATAAATATCTGTTTAATAAAATTTGAATTGTGTTGTAAATTTCAATATTGCTTATTTCTACCAGTATACGTGTTTTCAACAAGAAATATAATAATAAAAATAATATAGAAAAATACTATAAAATAATGTACCGAGGGGTACATGCTAATCAATGAAAAACGTAGAGAGCTCACAGTTTTAATACCAACGAGAGAACGAAAGAGCGAGATAGTAAATTTGCTAGATTCACGCAGTCAAAGCTTTAAAATATCATATTCAAATATTACTAACACATGCATACGTCAAACCAAAATCGTTCTTTGAACAAGCATTGCATGAAAACCTACGTGGGTTACCTAAAAACTAACTAACAGTTGGGGCTGTTTTTGTCCATTCATTGGAAGTGAGTTAGGGCAGCATGTGTTGAAAATGTTGGAATTATAACTGTACTGACTTACTGACGTCGTAGGTGGAGTAAAGGCGGTTTTGCACTGGAAAATTGTCACCAACACGTGTTGATATCACAAATAGTTTGCAACTTTTTTCGGTGGAGACTCTACGGAGACTCTGTTTAGTAGTGTACGCAGAATGTAGATACCTATATAATTAATGTATCTTAAACTCTATCCCATATAGTAATCTAAATCTCATATCCCTACTAATATTATAAATGCGAAAGTAACTCTGTCTGCCTGTTACGCTTTCCTGCTTAAACCTCTCAACCGGTATTGATGAAATTTGGTATAGGTATACGTTGAACCTCTAGAACGGACATAGTCTACGTTTTGTTTTGATAACATGCAGTCCACGCGAACGAAGTCGCGGGCACAGCTAATATTTAATATATCCCGAATGATACGCACAGTCACAAATACCCACACACACACAACCTAGAAGACATTATAACGTCCATTAATGTACCATTTAAATTACAAAATGTTGTCTATTTTTAAAATACACTTTTCGTAATTTTCTACTACTAGAAGAGTCTAACTCTTATAACACAGGGCGACCTTATAATGAGAGCTGTTCACAAAATGCACTGTTTATTGAATAAACGAATTTTTGTTTTTATATTTATTTATATCACACCATAAAATTGTAAATAACGTTATATCATAAATAATCTAGCTCGCGTCGATTTTAATTATTTTTATAGTACAATACGCCGTACGACCGAACTTTAAATATTAGAAACAGAAAAAAATTATCTCCCCTTGCGGTGCGGGAATCGAACCCACGACCTTCACATATCGCGTGTGCTGCTCTTACCAACTGAGCTAACCGCAAGTTATCGTAGGCGATGAAATTTTTCTGCTGTATCAACCGTTAGCCTCCGGTAAGTGCCCTCTGCCGAATATGTTTAGAACTACATACTTATCGGCCCGTGGTACATTCGTTGCAGAAATGTTTGAAAACCACGGAAACGAAGGCACCTTGGCATCTTAATCGATTTTATTATTTTTATAGTACTATACGCCGTACGAGCGAACTTTAAATATTAGAAACAGAAAAAATGTATCTCCCCTTGCAGTGCGGGAATCGAACCCACGACCTTCACATATCGCGTGTGCTGCTCTTACCAATAAAATGTAAAATATATATAGGGCCGATAAGTTCTACTACTACTCTTCCTCTACGCCTTTTTCCATCCCTTGGGTACCATTCAGTAACTTTTTTGGACCACTTTCCTGTTGTTGTTCTCATCATATGCCCTGTCCATTTCCATTTCAGGATACTCGTTTTTACTTTTACATCTGCTACTTTAGTAATTTTTCTTATTATTGTTGCTTTCCTTTTGTCTATCAGTCTTAGACCCATCATACTCCTTTCCATTCCTCTTTGACATACGCTTAGTTTGTGTTCGATCTTCTGAGTTAGCGGCCAGGTCTGGCAGCCATATGTAAGGCATGGCAGTATGCAAGTGTTAAAAACTTTTCTCTTTTCTGAAATGGGTATTGTTTTGTTTTTCATTACTTCCTTTAGGGACCAGTATCTTTGCCATGAATTGTTCACGCGTCTTTCTACTTCTTTGGTTGATAAGTTTTTAACAGATATAATTTGGCCCAGGTATACGTATTTTGTTACGTATTCAATTTCGTCGTCGGCCACATAAATTTTAACTTCGGGCCTATTTGTCATCAACTTTGTTTTTGCCGTATTCATCGATAGCCCTGCCTTTATACTTTCTAATGCCAGCTGTTGCAGCATTATTTGTAAGGTGTTAGGGTCTTCTGCAAATAAAATGAGATCGTCTGCGAATCTTAGATGGTGTAATTTTTCACCGTTTATATTTATGCCGAAGGTATTCCAGTCTAGTTGCCTAAAGATGTTTTCCAAAACTGCATTAAATATCTTTGGTGACAGTGGGTCTCCCTGTCTTACTCCTTTCTGTATTTTGAATTGATCACCGATATTTTCTAGTTGCACCTTCGCTGTGCTGTTGACATATATTTGTTTGATAATCCTTATATATTTACTTGCTACTCCTTGGTCTTTTAGAGAATCCCAAATGTAATTGTGCTTCAAAGAGTCGAATGCTTTATTGTAATCTACGAAGGATAAGTAGTATGGACGGTCATACTCATTGCATTTTTCAATAATTTGTTTGACAGTATGTATAACTATCTACATAACCCCAAAGTTGACTGGTAGAGAATGCTCCTAGCATTAAGTCCACCTTTTGTACTTTTTTTGTGCAATAAAGTTTTTAAATAAATAAACAAATATTACTCATAGCTTAACGCATTATGTCGGTGGATTAATATGTATCGAAATTAAATTGTTAAATTGTAAAATGGAATTCACCTTACGTGTTAATTGATTGTATGTATTGAATCGCGTAAGTAGATTTTTTTGTACGTTCTAATTTGGATTGAAATAATATGAAAAAAACAGACAAAATTAATCTTCATAGCAAATGCTGGCGCGGTATTGCACGCGCCTTGAGGATATGCACACGCCGCCATATTTGTTTGTTAATTATTTTGCTGTCAAATAGATTTATAAATATATGATATGCCCACGTCGCCATATTTATTTGTTTTTTATTTTGCTGTCAAATAGATTTATAAATATATTTATGTATGAATTGAGGTCATAGCGTTGGTACTTATTTCCTTAACACAAGTGCTCTATCTACAAACGCGACCAGGTAGCTACAGCTACCTATACATACTAATACAGTACACTATATTTTAATATGTTGAAGAGTTTATAAGTACATTATCTACATTTTAAATAACAAGAGCTCTTTTATTAATTCAATAAAATCTAATTACGAAAAACACAAACATTTTCAACTAGTATCATTCGACTAATGGATTCTAAAATAACATCAAACGCGAAACGAACTCTACACTTTTCCTAAAATAAATCTATTTGATTCCGATCAGCTTCAAGTTAACGTTCAATTTACTTAAACCGTATCAAAAAATATATTTGAATTTCAATCGGCTAAGGATATCGTTTCAATATAAATTTTACAAAATCAAAAGCATACCACCGTAAATCAAGATTGAAGAAACTAGTAAATAGATCCTTAATAATTTATTGAACGTGTTGGAGGGCGCAGTCGAAAATATTTCTTCGGGAAAGTCGTTTAGAAAACTCATTTTCTTTCTGGCGGAGGGAATTAATTTCGTATAACTACACTACTTCACTTTCAGCGCTCCTACCTCGCAATAAAGTGAGGTTATGGAAGTTATGAAACAGCGTAATTCTATTCTTGAGTGAGGTCTGAAATTATAATAATGTTACAGCGTGTTTCGTTTCTTCGTTGTAAATTTTAGCTATATGAAATATAGGTCTTTTATCATGGGAATTCTCATATCTTCTCATGAGATGCGTACAGGAATATTTTAAAGTAAAAAATGCATTTTTCATGTACTGAAAACGTATATCATTTTAATTTATTATAATGTGTAATTTAATTCTTTACTTTAGTTTCTGGAACAAAATGTGACATTTTAAAATATCAACACTTTATCAACTTTTTCTATTGTAACCATAATTCAATTTATTTAACTATAAGATATTTAGCATCAGTTGCTCCAGCTTAACTGTAGCGGTAATGGACAATTTGACGGTTGCCAAAATAGAAAAAAAACTCATGGGATGTGACAGCTTTGACAGCTGTCAAATTGACTGCTAATGTTAAGTTGTTGCAACTGAACTTGTGATGTATTATTTTTCGAATACCAGAAGTGAATTTTTAGCCTCTTAAAATAGAACGAATTACGAATACTTTCGATGACTTCATGTTTTTTATCAAAATATAATGACTTGAAATTATTACGATTATTTGGATCGATTTTAAAAACAAACCAAGACAAATTTTGGTTCAGGTAATGGTATTGTGGTACGTTGTTTCTGATTTCTGTAACGCAAGTGCTTTAGCTACTTAACACAGAATAAGTGCAATGTATGTGATGTGATGTTGTCCGATATTCCACCTTATTTCCTCCTCATTACAGTTTAAAGTAGTCTCTTTACACCTTTAGGAACTCGTGGTCAGTCGGCATTTCTCAGTCCATTTAACAAAATCGATTGTTCCCGCTCGCCCGGCCATCATTTGAGCCTTTTTGTTAAATATAGATTCTTTGTGAGCCCTCCCCTATATTTACTGGGTTATCTCACCCTTATTAATGAGTGGATTTAAAGGTTTTAGTTTGAAAGGGAAAGTGGATTGCGGTCCAATGCATGGTATAGATATTACAGATTATATTTGCCAACATTACATACATTGCTCTGGTTCTGTGGTAAGTAGCCAAAGCACTTGTGTTACAGAAATCAGAAACAACGACAGTACCACAACACCCAGACACGAGACAATACAGAAAAGTTCGTTTCCCATATTGACCCGACCGGGGATCAAACCCGGGACCTTAGAGATGATGCGACGCCAAAGTCCGGCACGCTTGCCTCTCGACTACGGAGGTCGTTTTAGTTATAAATAGTCGATCTTCGTAGCCAAAAGATGAGCAGGCCTGACTTTGGTGTCGCGTAATCTTTGAGGGCCTGGCTTCGATTCCCGGACTGTTCAAAAAGAAAAACAAACGTTTCTAACCTCTCTGCTCGGTTACGAATGACATGTATATATATATATGGCAGAAGAATGATTTTACATAATACGAGTATGAACGTATTTATGTAGTACACACATAAGTAAAATAAACTTTAAAACTTTCGCGTTCCATTTTGAACATTTAAAATAAGACTGAGTCAAAACGCGACATCATTTTTAGTAGTTAAAACGAACTACTTACTGCCCGACGTTTCGGTTAGGTTGCACCAACCGTGGTCACGAGCTGACTGACTGGCTGTCTGGTTTTACACACATAAGTAAGTTATCAGTTTAGATCACTACTACAATTGAAACCAAGTGAATTTCTGGTTGTCTGAACTCGTATTCCTTACTTCATTATAAAATAGTATGCCATCTTTTTTGTTAAGTCAATGAGGTCTCATTTATAACCAATTACTTTAAAATTTTAAATCAAGTCTAAGCCTACTACATTTTGTATGGCTTAGCATAATTCTGCGCAGTATATTACGACATATTATGGTCAATGTGTCAAGGTAAACTTGCTGTTAGAAATTAGTTCTTATGTGCATGTCATAAGGGTGATAAAAATCCATGTCATCATGGTGTTGTCATCTGATGTGCATTTTTTGTACAAAGTATGAAATTTCTATCATAATAAAAAACATCAGTTTAAATATGGTGTGTTGTTGCATTATTCTAGTGTTGTATATGGAAAAAAATTAAACTGTATCTGTAAAAGTCACTTGTAGAACACAACAATCCATTGCATTGTTCTTTTTTAACAAACACTCATGCTTTTAAAATTACTATTTTCAATCACGGTGCATTTTCAAATAACACAGCTAAAATTTTTAACAAGAGAATTGCTGTCGATTATATTGTTTGGCCAAAAACGTTTTCGGTTATAAACGAGGCACTTCACAGATTGAAAGTCAGCTCCTAATAAATTATTTTAATATTCCTCTACAGATTGGTTCAGCGAAGTTTAGAGTAAATATTGGTATGCATTTTGGTACAAATGTTTGAATAATAGAATCAGGTGTTTGACCTGCAATTTCGTGTATGCAAAAACAGCTACGAGTACAAATGGAAACATGCAAGTATTATTTTGTAGTCAGTTTCGTGCGAAAATAGATAAATGAAAATATGGAAGCATTGTTTTTGAGTAGTTAACAGATTGCAATTAACATTCCGTCATTTGTTGCTTGTAACTTTATTCGATTTTTTTTCTAGATGATAAGGGACCGGTTTTTTTATATTGCACTTCAAGATTGACCTCATCTACCTGATGTGTGGTTATGAGGTCGTGCTAGATAAAAGGCGACAAGTACAGCATAGTAAAGCTGTTAAGTTTGACTATCTTCGTGAGGTTTTTTAAAACTTGTTTCTATCATTTTTTAAGCAAAGTAGTAACCTAACTATTTTGATATTGTTTAAACACCTCGGAAAATGGTGTAATTAGTAATTATATTTCTGAGAAAATATTCTTCAAAAATAGTATTTTTTTATAGTTATTTTATGGTTTTTATAGTTCGTAAAATAGATTACGGGTAGAGGCTTTATCTCAAAATGTCTTAATATATTTACTTTTAAAGGTATTGAAAAGGAAAAATCTCAGATTGTGGCACTGTCGCTGTTTGTGTAACACAAGATTTCGCTATTTACTATAGAATCAGAACAATGTATGTGATGTTGTCCAATATTTATTTATTTATATTTTATTGATCTCTATATGGAAATCTTCGTCCGCGAATATTTCTGCACTATTAATGTTTTGTTTAAAATTTCAATTCACATTCTTAACATTACGTTCAAGTCAAACAGATTCTATATTTGCAGACAAATTAAAAAACAATCAGGTTTAGTAAAGTTTCCCGAACAACTGCCTTCTACACTCAAGTTGGAAGGCCCATGTTGAAACCCTACAATTCATTTCACTGGTTTAATTTACCTTATTTTTTTCCTCAATTCCTTTAAAATACGGATAAACTAAAGAACCCGTAACTAGGTGACCTATTTGTTTATCCCTCGGCCGTTAATTCTTTGTTTACCAACAATACGAACATATTTCACTCAACGCCCGCGTACAGTAGGGCGGTGAGTAACTCGCGAATTTAATCTCCTGCCACTCATGTGTCCCTGGTAAGGACGGAAACGACAGTTTGATTAAAACTTCGCCTGTTGCATTGTTTATGGTCATTTTACAGAGTTTATTTTAAAGAAAAGAGGTCGCAGTCCCTTCGGAATCTGGACGTGTCCCAAATACTACGGAGTTATCTTACTGGTATTCCGTTTTATCGTGGTTCTTATTACTCAGTCACGTTTTTAAAGGAAGTGGTCATCACAGTATTTTGTGACTTCAATACCTTCGAATCGTTTTTATCAATTATATCAGCCATGTTGTTTAGTTCTCTATAAAAAGCCTTCAAAGATGCGTCCATATTTTTATTATTATTTTGTTTATCATTTTCTTAGGCCAAGCGCAAGGCAAGCGGGCCGGACTTTGGCCTCGCGCCATCTCTGAGGTTCGATCCCCGGTCTGGTCAATATGGTAAACGAACATTTCTATATTGTCTCAGGTCTGGGTGTTGTGGTACCGTCGTTGTTTCTGATTTCTGTAACACAAGTGCTTTAGCTACTTACCACAGAATCAGAGCAATGTATGTGATGTTGTCCAATATTTATTTATTTATTTACTATCTCCGTACTTTATTGTGACATAACTAAAATAGTTAAACATGTGTAGTCGCGAATTTTCTTGTAGATGATGACTGGTTTTGCAAAGACGTAATACATTATTCTGTTTTATAATCAATAGTTTTTGCACTGCACGAGATGTAAAAAAAGTTTTTTTATAATTTTTTGGTCACACCTTGGGTTTCATTATTGAAGTTTTAGTATGGATTCCTAACTTTTTCGAAAATTTGATATAGACTATGTTCACCGGAGGGTAACTTATCAACAGTGAAATAATGTTTCATTTCGGTGAAGTAGTTTTGGAGCCTATCCATTATAAAAGGAAAAACTGACTGACTGACTAACATATCAACGCACAGCCTAAACGGCTAAACGTTAAACGTAGGCACTTGAAATTTGGAAGGGACGTAGCTTAGGTACCGTAAAGATGCATTAAGAAAGGAATTCCCGAAATTCCCACGGGAACGGCCATTAGCGGAAAAATCCTTTTGTATGAAAAATCTAAACCGCTTAAGTTAGACGCTTGAAATTTAGCGCGCAGGTACCTTAGTAAACTTAAAGCTTAGTTGCAACAGGATATTGCAAAATTTCTACGGGAACGGGAGTTACCGGGAAAAAACTTTAACCACGTAAGATAGATGTTTTCAATCTAGCATGCAAGCATACCTTAGTAATTACAAAGTTTCCCTCACACACAAAGATTTCTCTTTCATAACACCACGCGGACGAAGTCGCGGGCATAAGCTAGTAAATAAACAAAAAGCAATCAATTCTTTCTCTCTTTATTATACTAGTGTATTGTATTGTATCCCTACTAATATTATAAATGCGAAAGTAACTCTGTCTGTCTGTCTGTCTGTCCGTCTGTTACTCTTTCACGCCTAAACGGCTGAACGGATTTTGATGAAATTTGTTATAGGTATACGTTGAATCTCAAGAACGGACATAGGATACTTTTTATTAGAAAATAAGGGGGGTAATACCACCTTTGGAAGTTTATATGGAAAAATGTTTATTTTTGAAGTTAGAGATATGAAATTTGGCTCAAATATAGCTCGAAACTTGGATTAAAATATAGACTACTTTTTGTTTCGAATATTAGGGGAGAACGGGGTAAAACCGA
This sequence comes from Glyphodes pyloalis, assembly GCA_037074685.1. NCBI lineage: Eukaryota > Metazoa > Arthropoda > Insecta > Lepidoptera > Crambidae > Glyphodes > Glyphodes pyloalis. Next base: position 15,074,806 of record JAYKKO010000009.1, read on the forward strand.
CCATAAAAGGATGTAGTCCACGCGAACGAAGTCGCGGGCACAGCTAGTATATTTATATATTTAGAAAGTTACGAACTATTCTACGCGTATTAAAAGCTCAGCTTTTTGAATTAGGATGTTCGTAGATGAGATAATGTATAATGTTTGTTAACCTGTGTGTAACCCTTTTGTTATGACTCCTGTTATGGATTTAACAATAGGGACTGTTTTAACTAATGAGACCGGTATTTTGCTATTTTGTTGTTTGAGTGGATTGTAGGTTATAAGATTATTATTAATTTAAAGGCAGGCAGTTCAAGGTCAAAGTCAAAGTATTTTTTATATTCATAAATATAACATTAGTTATACTTATGAATATGATCTATATAAAGCAAATGAGGCTACCTCTGGTTCGGAACCTACAGAGAAGATGTCGGCTGAAACTCAGTAGTTTGTTTACAAATGAAAGCTTTTAAGAGAGGTGGGGCATAGCGATTTATCGCTCGAATTGGAGCAGCCCGACTGGTGAAATACCTCTACCTTACAGAAGACCGCAGCCAAATAACAATCACTTCTGTGTTGTTGTGTTCCTGCGTGTGAGTAAGGTTTCCAGAGCTCCTGGGGGTTGCTACATTAGTAGTAGGGGTTAAGCCTTCAAGGTTAGGGCGACAAGTTCAGTAACAGTTTTATTGTGCTCTACTTGTTGCCCTTAAGCTAGGACCTCATTTCCACTTAACATCAGGTGGGATGAGGTCAATCTTGAAGTGTAATATAAAAAAAAATGCTAAAGTTTTTATTACTAATTTCGTTAATATATCTAACTTAGTTAAGTAGTAACTATGTATAAAGTAGTAAGCTTACTTAGTGAAAGTTGAAAGCAAAGTGTTGTTCAGATATTTGTCCAAGCGGTTTTTAAACCAGTTCACAAAACTACATATTTTGGGAGAGTTGTACGCTCAAACCATTCTGTTGTTATCTTCATCGTGAGCCGATGAGGACTGTGATTGACTAATACATAGTTAGAAAAGGTTTTATGAATAAAACAATATTAAACCCAAACAAAAATTCTCATCATTCACCTTGAGGACGTGGCGTTGTCTCTGTTTTAGGTTGACTTAACATCCCACATCATTAAAACAGTAGACGTGACGTGCAAGGTGCAAATTAGAAACGTCGCAAGTCGCCTCGCACGAGCTGTTTTGCGCTGAAAGCTGACCCAAGTGAAGAGAGAGGGACTAGAATAGAATTCGAATACTGTTTTTTACTTATACACAGGCTTTCTTCGTTTGGTTTCTGGCCAGTACGTTCGCATTATTGAGCAAATCCTTCGACAGCTATGGATATGGATGAATAACCAGTTCTTGCTTACCTGATAGTAGCCTAGTTCTACACGTATACGTAAAACATTTGATGAAAAAATGTAAAATGATTTATTGTTTTTCACAATTTGGTTAACTTGAATCTTTCTAGATCATCAAATGCCTATAATAAGAGTCTCTGCTTATCACATCTATTATTGCTTATGGTAAAATTATCCCTTTGTTACATTTGTGACATGAAAAACAGAGATAACGTATCTTTAAGTTTTTTTATTATTTATCCTTTCCTATTTTGCATATATTCCTTATTTTATGTACCAAATAAATTCCATTCTCTATATTTAAGAAAAAAAAGTGATGCTAGTAAAGACATCCTTGGTTATCCAATGCAATACCTATACTCTACTTGGTACAGACTCATAAGGTAATATTTTAATCTTTAAATGTATCACTATAAGCAACATAGCTAGATATTTAAAGAATACATCTTCTCACATCTTAGCATTTTATCTTCATACAACACAATTCATTAGCTTCGTTCGAAAGTCAAAAGCAATAGAGGATTTCTAGCATATGAAAAAGTGACCGGATTAAGATTAAAGCTTCAAAGCATTTAAAAGGCACATTCTAGCATAAGCAAAAGAGACTAGCTATAGAATAAGGCTTCAAGGAGTTTAATAAATCATACGTGTCCAAAAGCCTTACTCTGTTCACTCAAACCGGACGGCAAAGAATGTCGCGAGCGCTTTCAAACTGAGAGAATGTCCTTCTATTGTTTTTCCCGCGACGCCGCGAATACGGAGCTCCTAACTACTACTCTCCCAGGAATGCTCCAGCACATGGCTGACTACTACAAAAGGAACTGGGGTTACTCCGACATTATGTGTGTTTTAAATTGTTCGTTGTTTTGAGGTTGTGAGCGGGAGCAGTGTGACGTGTGCTAAGAATAATGGTGAGAATTTTGGTGTGGACTGTATGTAATAAAAGCTGGTTTTAAGAATGATAAGTGCATCAAAAATAAGAGGCCGCTTTGAATCTATTTTCAATGTTTCGTTAGTAGGTGGTGATTCAATTGCAGCGATTGCTTCTATATTTTGTCCACATGAGAATCAACATCTTTTTCATCATAGTCAAGCTTTCGAAACACTAATTCATCATTATTGTCAGTCAGTTACTGGAACCCACGACCTCCAAGTTTTTCAGCCCAATGTCTAAGTTTGTCAAATTTTAATGCCCGGTTTGATCTTATTTTACATAGAACTTTGATGTGTTGTCTTTTTCTGATTCGTGTCTGTATTTAGGGATAAGTTCATGAGCTTGCACTATGATAAAACATAGGTAAGAATATATATCTATAATTATTAAGACTAGATAATCTTAATATACATATAAAAACTAATCCTAATGAACGGTTGGACCAATTAAACTTATTTTTTGTTGTGTTTGTTGTCAGGAGAAGGTTCTTATGAAAGAAAAAAATATATAATTAAATAGTCGTCATTAAGACAGGATAACGTCTGTCCGGTCAGCTAATTATAGATAAACTGATGTTTTTGTTATATTTCACAAATTCACAGATGTTAAACATGTGTAATTCCTGTCTCCTCTTGTTACCTACAAATTCGATGCACAACTTCAATCTAAATCATCGAACAGATTCCAGATTTGACAGCTGTTCATATCCTACTCAATACCGAGTGAACTTCAATAGTTCACGGTCTGTATAATGTATGCTTACACGCTCAATTCGAACGTAACTTAGGTACATATCCGTCACACGTCACGGCTGACTGGTCAATCTGAATCTAGACGAGAAAATACTTCGTAACTAGTTTCTAGCAAACTGCACTTTCTTAGTTTCGTAGCGTAAAACATACTTTTTAGAGGAAACTTACATCTAAATATTAAATAAACTAAATGCTTTACGCTTTTAAATAGCTCGTAGTCCGATTTCACAAGGCGGTATCTAATTTTTTTACTGAAACTGAATAGAGCTACCTACCGATATTTAGATTGCCGTTATTTATCTACTATTGATAGTTTCCGTCCCAACAATAGTAGTAGTACTATATTTTTAAACAGGCCAATAGCATTGTTTTACTAAAATAAATAGTATCGATAATATCAGCAAATAATAATAAAATAATAGAGACGTAGGGAATAGCGATTTATAGCTCGAACTGGACCAGCCCGACTGGTGAAATAGATCCACCTTACAGAAGACCGCAGCCAAATAACAATCACTTCTGTGTTGTTGTGTTCCTGCGTGTGAGTAAGGTTTCCAGAGCTTCTGAGGGGGTGATACATTAGTAGCAGGGGTCAAGCCTTCACGGTAAGGGCGATAGGTCCAGTAACAGCTTTATTATGTTGAACTTGTCGCTCTTAACATCAGGTGATGAGAGAGAGGATGAGATAAATTCGAAATTTAGTGCAAAATAAAATTTTTTTTTTTTTGTGTCTTGATGAAAAAAAATTGTAAAAATCGGTTCATAAATGGCGAACTTATCCATGAACACATATAGGAAAAAAAACCATACGGTCTAAATCAGAATCCTCAATTTTTAAATTCCGTTAATAACTTACACTTTTCCATCTACATGCTAAGCTTATTAAAAATGCATCAATCCACAATATTCCTTCAATGTAATAATTTTCCCGACCAGTCACGTCAACTACAATCAGTTATACCGATAACAATGCCTTGAACTTAACCGTTCTCTATGACAACGGAATTAATTATTCCGACATTTTGGACTCTAGACACGCCAGATGCGGGTTGTAGGAATTTCGCCAATAATCGCGTCATATTAATCCACTTCGCGGGCCTAATCCCAGAATTTCTCGACGAATTCAATCAAGTTAAACAATGGCCCGGTAATTTTACACTATGGGTCGGGGTGATACATTTTCGTCCACCGCAGAGATTAGTGATGCAAAATAGTCTCTTGGAACCATTGAAAAAGACTTAACTCATATTTAAAATTTTAAAACTTTAAATGTTTAGTCCTCGTAAACTCATAAAAAATAATAACAGAATGCCATTTATTTATTTGCTTAAAATACAGTGTAATACATAAAGATGTTACAAAGTGGTATCTTGAATTGTATTTGACCTGCAAGCGGGTGTGCAAACAATAGTGTCATTTTAAAATCATCTTAAGTATATACATATTTAAATTTACAATTGATAAATTCGTTGACATTATAACTAGTTTGATATTAAAAAACTTCAAGACTTTAAAGTCTCATCGCCAAAAAAGAAGATTTCATCATCATTAAATCGAAGGACGTCTGTTGCTGAACATAGGGGTCCCACATCCCACAGAACTCTTTGCTGCTTCTATCGCCTATTTACCACCATAACAAGATCACAATTTTCGATACATTTGATGACCTCCGTACCAGAGAGGCGAGCTGACAGACTTAGGCTGACTACTTTAGTCGCGCCCTCTTTGAAGTCCCGTATAGGACTGTTCAAAATGGGAAGCGTACTTTTCTATATTTTATTGGATCTGTATATTGCGTTACTGTCGTTCATCATTCATCATCATTTCAGCCTGTTCCTGTCCACTGCTGAACATAGGCCTCTCCAACCGATCCATTGCCACCTGCATCCAACGAGACCCAGCAATTTTTACTAGGTCGTCGGTCCATTGTAGGTGGGCGTCCCACACTGCGCTTGGTGGTACGTGGTCTCCACTCAAGAACCTTTTTTATTGTCGTTGTATATAATTTTTGTAGCACAAGTGCTTTGCTATCACAGAATCAGAGTGATGTTGTACAAATCATGTGATCTTCCTTTGTCATCTTAGTTTCGCAAGTGTTAAGGCAAAATTACTGAATAAAATATGTATGTTACAGTTTTCTTATTTCTGAGTTATACGGACGCACAATGAATTCAAACTTTCAGAAGAGGCCATTAGCTGAGGACTGGGAAAGGTTAACTCGTGCCTGAACACCTACAAAACATCTAGCGGCAAATAGTAGAGTTATTTTTAAATCTGTTTCATTGAACAATAGGTATTAACTTAAAGAACTCCATAGTGATCTAAGGGAAGCAACTTAAAAACTGATTTTTTTGAGTTAGCCCCTTTTACATCTAAGTGTACCTTCTATTACGTTTGTCTTATATGTCGATATGTACATATTAGTCTCTAGTTGCTTACCTAACAAACAGTATACGAGCATTAAACGAGTCTTGATTATAATTATAGTTTCATACAGTCCTCTATTCAATTAAAAGTACAAAAGACTCAGTCTTTCGCATCACTAAAGGATATACGTCAGAATTTAACTAATCGGAATGAGCGAGCGTGCGGTCACCGTACCTGCTGAGAATTTTAATCCCTTCAACGGTTTATTGAAAATGAGAGTCAAGTTGTTTATTGCAAACCAGTATAAAGAGGTCATGAAATATATTTGTAGGGAGAAAGAGTTAATACCTTGACATGGTAAGTGTTGGCCTATTTAACGTAAGCAGAGTTAAACCTCCATTATTACAATGAAGTTTTATTATTGGCTTATAAACAATTGTTGGCTTATATGCTTCTGGCGGTTTGATCACAAGAGACTTTACACATACTTTGAACTTCGAATCGTCCTTATGCCCTGCGCATAAGAACGAATATGGAACTGCAAATGTTTACCTTGATGTGCGGTTGGTGGGTACTCTCAAAAACGAAACAACAAACAAAAGGAAAGTTTAGGAATGAAGACGTGGTTTTTGATTTGCATAAATAATATTTTGTTTTTTGAAAACGCTTAATTTGCATTCGAAGTGATTTCTTTATGATTATGAGGATTAAAAATTGCCATCCGTTGTCGGATCCGACATCCGACATATTTCGTTTATGGGAGTAGGCCCCCTGTAGTCGGGTATGAACATAAAATTGGCGAATTATACCTAACTTAATTATTTCTAACCATTGGGTCATATTAGACGGGTTGGACTCTGGTGTCGAGCAATTTCTGAGGTCCCGGGTTTGATTCCCGGTCCAGTCAATATAGAAAACGGACTTTTCTATACTGTCTGGTCGGGGTTTTGTTTCTTGCTTCAGATTTCTGTTACACAAGTGCTTTAGCTACTTACCACAGAATCGGAGCAATGTTTGTGGTGCTATCCAATATTTATTTTGGGTATATTTCCATCTCGAATAATTTCCCTTGTCATTTGTTAAAATACCCGAATTTTATGTGTCCATCAAAATCTGTCAAAAATTACCAATAAAAGCTGGACCTAAACTAGATTTATCATTCGCAGTAACTCTCTTTAAGCAAACATTATCTCATGCCTTAACATTTAAACTTTACAGCCGTTAAGAGAGGTAGGGCATAGCGATTTATCGCTCGAACTGGAGCAGCCCGACTGGTGAAATACCTCCACCTTACAGAAGACCGCAGCCAAATGACAATCACTTCGGTGTTGTTGTGTTCCTGCGTGTGAGTAAGGTTTCCAGAGCTCCTGGGGGGTGCTGCATTAGTAGCAGGGGTCAAGCCTTCAAGGTAAGGGCGACAAGTCCAGTAACAGATTTATTTTGCTGTACTTGTCACCCTTAAGCTAGGACCTCATTACCACTTAACATCAGGTGGGATGAGGTCAATCTTGAAGTGCAATATAAAAAAAAAGCCGTCTATTTTAGAAACAAATGAATGAAATTTTATACACACCAGATTGCCAAAGAGTTGTCAAACTAAAAATTTCCACAAACAGTCTGATCCATAATAATATTTATCAACACGTGTTAAGTTTATTACGAACGTCACAGTATTAGGATTCCACCTAGTATCGGTTTTGGGAAATTGGTTTATGATACACAAGCCGCGGTTCGCGTGCCAGAGTAATTATAAAATTCTGGGAATTCGTATAGCGGCTAGCTTCGAGCGTTGCTTTTTTTCATTGCGAATCTACGTATTTCTGATAACTCTCAAGCTTAAAGTTTGAACCTAACGTTGACAAGCATTTGTTTGTTGTAAAAAAGCTATTTGTACAAGCTTTCATTTAACTTGCAATACATGTTTGGATGTTTGTTTGGGTGGAATCTTGCAACTTAATAAAAATAAATTTAAATCAGAAACTTAGCATAATGGCAAAGCCGTCAAAACTACTGGATGTCCTTTAAAATAAATACACACAGCATGTTTAATGAAAAAAGGTAAAAGTACTACAAACTTGATGAATATTAAAACGATAAAATATATATGAACATGATTGTCTGCTTGCTCGCAGACCATAGTTTTAAGTTCTCGAGTCCTAAATAATATTGTAAAGATTAGGATAACTACTGAGTTTCTTGCCGGATTATTCTCGGTGGAATAGGTTCCGAACCATTTCATTTAATTTCTTTTCAACCGGCTGTAGCTTCGATTTTAAGTATAAACCAATGTTGTGTTACCTGTTACCAATATGAATAAAGGAATTGATTATAATTATGTGTTATAATATTAGTGAAGTTGGTAAGCCGTAATTTTTAATTTTGAATCAAGAAGGCTAAGGCTAAGGCTGAGGATTGTACCTTAATGTTGCTAGCGATTTTTATTAAAAATAAAAATAAAAAAGAAAGTTACATACTTACCTTAGTAATCAATGTAGTTAAGTACATTATACTAACTTAGTATGGCTATAGCTATGATCTTCAGTCCTATAATGAATCCAGACTAACAATGAACCAATATTCTGGATTAACGAACCGTAAACGGACAATTCCTTCGCTCCCAACAATTTTGCAGATGGTGACGATTTTAACTGATTACACGGCAATTTGACCCTTATTGCTTAGACGGGAGAGCGTTTTGGCAATCTTCATTAATATGGATGGATCAAATTAAATTTATTTTTTTGCGACGAAAGAGATTTAGCGAAGTGGATCGGTTATTTCGGTCGGTTGTGATTTTTGAGTGCGAACAAAAATTACAGTATTCTTTCCGTGTTGACATGGTGCATTTAAAATATTTTGCCTATTTTATTTTTTATTGATCTGTTGATCAGAAGATCATTTCGTCTGTTCTTGGCTACTGCAAAATATGGCTCTGCGTCTCCGTAATTTATTTTGCAACATATATTTCGTTTTTTTTTATTATTTTAAGATAGGTGCTCGCCGCAGTTTCGTGCGTGTCCATTATGAACGTAATAAAAGCATAATTATTCAATTTGGTCTAGTATTTTGCTACATAATTTCTATGTACATAAACTAGCTAAGAAAGCCTTTCAGATTTATTTTCTTTTCTTATTAACTTTGTACTAAGAAATTTATAAACTTAAAAACAAACCTACTTGATCCCAAAGTATGTAGTTTAAGTACTCACCATATAACTTACCTTGAAACGTACCTACTTCAAATACATTTGAGTTTTCATATGTATATATATATATATATATATAATTTTTTTTATAATGCACTCCAAGATTGACCTCATCCCACCTGATGTTAAGTGGTAATGAGTTCCTAGCTTAAGGGCGAAAAGTATAGCATAGTAATACTGTTACTAGACTTGTCGCCCTTACCTTGAAGGCTTGACCCCTGCTACTAATATAGCACCCCCAAGAGCTCTGGAAACCTCACTCACATGCAGGAACACAACAACACCGGAGTGATTTAGTAATGTAAGTGAGCAAAATAAGTGTTTGCCCCCATATTTTTATCTCATAAAAATTTGTCTTTGGTGGGTATCGAACCCACAAGGCTTCCTCAAACTTGTTTCAGTTAAAAGCATTAACCACCGTTCAACTGGGTCAATCAAAGAATCTAAAAAAAAAATCTTTTCTTTTTCAATTTACTCGCACATTTCAGCCGCAATACTTTCGCGTGATCACTTTTATTTACGTTTAACTGGCGTAATTGCGTTATCAACGCTCCATTTGGTACACAAAATGAATTATTTGGCATTTATTTTGACCAAACCGATGTTGCGAGTCCACCATTTTGTAACAGGACAAAAGGAGCTTGAATTTGATTCAATTGAACAGTTTAAATGGTTGCGCTGGAGACGTCTTTGAGAGGTAAAAAGTTTCACAACATTTAAAATTGTTATAATTGTTTTTCATTCGAGAGGTCGACGTTTTAAAAATGGACGTTCTTGTAGAGTAAACAAACAAAGGCAGGTCACTTTTGTTTATTCTGTGGTAGTTATGGCTGAGCCGAGTTTCCCGTAGCATCACCATTAAGGGCGATGAAGTCCAATCGGGGGGTTTTTAGTGCGTAGTTCTGCCCTTCTCAGGGCGGGGAGTCCCACACACGCCGTCACTTCCCTCGGGTGACGGTACGGCACATCAATGTATGTCCCCTCGTTAAAAAAAAAATCACTTTAATCCTGAAAGAAATGAATAGTGCACTGTTTCAATCGAGAATGGTGACAGAGTGTGGGGTACTTTTTGATGGCAACCGTAAAAAATCCTTGTAGACCTTATCGCATTTAAGCACTGGTGGACAACTGCTGTGTATACTTTCTTTTTGGATGAGGAAAGCAGGGGGAGAGAGAGGGGGCGAAGATGTTTAAATATAGGCTGGTTACCTATCTCGTAAGACCGTTGGCCGATGAGACGGGAAGAAAGTCTAGAAAGCAACAACGTACCGTGTGGTTGCATTTAATGAGTTGTGTGCAAGGTTTCTTCCTACAACAACTACAGCTGATAGCTAGCAAAATCAAGCTTGTCATAAATAACTAATTTATTTTTTCAGTGACATTGAGAAATATCACCATCCATATTTTCGTAAGCAGGCAGACCGTTTGCGAAAATTTTATTTTTGAAATTATTATATGACATATAAAGTACATATATGCTTATACATGGCAACAAAATTAATAATGACCATCTCATTACTCACTTCGGCCACATATCAAAGTAGCAATTAACCTGGTTCCGAGGCCTTACCTTTCGGAGGCAGAATTATGCTTAACGACTCACATAATTTACTGGACCATAAAGCGCGACCTCCGCGATTCATTAGCAGGGTTCCGTAGTTATGACGGCCCATTAACGAGCCCATATCGGGAATGAGAGGCTGGAACAAATATCTTACTACTCGTGGCTACAGTCACGAGATGTATACAGAGTGCTACGGATATTGTTTCACTAAGACTCGACAACGGCGAGACTGATTTGGCTAATATTGGTTTTGAAATAATCGTGGAGGGAAAAGTTTCAAATGTAAGAAAGATAATAACATTGTTTACTAAAGACATCATAACACTGTCATATAAGTACACATATACAGAAAGGAGACAGAAAAAGATAACAACAAAAAATAAATATACAATAAAACGTGAAAGTTAGCGTTCTCCTAGTCTACCGGGCGGTGCAGACAATGACAAGTCATAATGTCCTAAATAAAAGGGCCTCACTCAGCATAAGTCATGGCCTACGTCACTGGCCATGACGCTGGTTTTCAGTGGACCCTGCCGAGTGATAACTCACTGACGCCAGCGACGTTGCACAGTGACATACCTATTCGTTTGGATTGATAAACAAAAAAGAAAAAAAAGAGGAAAGAGAAATATTAGTATATGTACATGCATATGATACTTTAATAAACCTACGCTAAAAAGTAAAAAAATAGACGGGAAGTCGTTTGCCGAGAGCACTAGTGAATAGAATAGAATGGAAATAGAATAGAAAATGTCTTGTAAACTTTTACAAAAGCATTTATGAATCGTCAAGTCAAGTAAACTACCGCCGTGTTCGGAATGTTGATTCTATCGGGAAGAACCGGCAAGAAACTCGATAGTTACTCTTTTCAAAAACTGACACATATGGTAGGTATAAATCATGCAAAAAAATAAATAAAAATGTATTAACAATATAACTTATGTCTGATGTACATATTTAATTTATTTAATGCTATCAAGTCCAGTCAGTGATAAATAAAACCGGATTACATACGATTTATCAATTGAATACATACGATATATTTATCACTAACGCTGCGCTTCACTGAATCTCAGGCACTTTCTTAGCTGATCGCATATACTCATTAGTGCAAAAGTAACGACCAACGCGACACGTCAATATGACGGCATTACCTAAATTCCTAGCCGTCATCCGAACCATAACAAGCCGTGTCATCGTCAGCTTCGAAATTTCGAATTTCAATTTTAGAACTCCTGTACGTGCAACGCTCGCGTCAAATGAAATGTGGTTCGTGCCAGGATTCCAATTTCGATTTTGAACCTCCGATTGTAGCTACCTTCAAGCTATTGCCTTCGAGAAATTATTGCAACGGTTTTGTGTTTTGGAGTAGTATTTCCTATACTTGCACTGCAATTTGACGAGGTAGTGAGTTTATAATATTTTACTGGAGTCCTTGCTTGGAGTGCTTTTGTTGAGAACCCTCTTTGCGTCAACTTTTGTAGGATTTTAAACGAAACAGAAAAAATACTGCCAATCCGCTTTTTTTAGGAATAACATTGAATTTTCAAAGTTATTTGCTGTAAAGGACTCCGCTATTTTTAAAGATAGACCTACCTTCCTTTTTCCTTACCTTTTGATGTTATGAAAACAGAAAGGTAGCCAGTGCTCGTTATTAAATATTTTTACTGTAAAAATTTGCTGTTTTGTTAATAAAATAAATCAAAACACTTAACACTCAAACTTAAGTTTTTCCTCTTGCACTAGGAGTAATCGCCAACAATAAGCCATGAAAGTGTGGGTGGGAAGCGGATAGGAAGAGCTAGTGGGTAGTCCAGTAGAAGTACCACATACGCCTTCTTCCCCTGGGACATCGATACAGTGTACAATATCATTCCCCCAGTAGTAGGTAATCATTTTAGCTGCGTTTTAAGATCTTTTTTTTTGGAGTATCATAACCAACTTATGACTCTTTGCCAATTTCTCTAATATCAATACTATCCTCCTCGCTACTCTCTAAAATGAACTCTTATCACCCCAACCACAAAGGGACTCTTTTATCACCTATCTTGCAGGCTTGATATCAAACTATCCAAATCAAGTGACCAATCTTACAGACAGCTGTTTTCAAGTACCTAAAATTCTAAAGGCATAGGCGTCACCTTGAATTTTGAGGGCATAGGGACTGCACACGTAGTAGCGGGGCGCCAGCAAGGCGGTATTTGAGTTAAGGCCTTTTACTCGAATTCAGCGAGTGAGCGATGGGGCAGTGGAAGCGCCAAGATTTTATGCATAGTATCAAATAGACTGGCCATCGAAAAAGGCAGTATGGGATAGGAGGTGTGTAAAAGCTTGCTGCTCCCGCGTCGCTATCCACTGATCTAGGGGCAGAGGCTTATCGCATACAGTTCTGCCACTCCCATACCACCGCTGCCAAGGTCAAAAGGCCTTAAGCTATAAACGCACAGTAACAAAAACTAACCCACATTCTCTTTGTTCCAGATGACTAACCCTCCCCCAAAATAAGCCAGTTCCCCAATGTCCCGAACGGAATAGTGAAGTGTCAGTGCAGTGGTGTGTCCCGGTATGTCGTTCGCGTGACGCTCGTCTGATGTGCGAGTGAGAGCGAAGATGGCGCCGCTGGGCCGGCTACTCGCAGCATCGCTGCTGGCCGCGACGTACATGGCTATGGCGGCTAAAAATGGTAAGTAATATATATATTTAACATATAACAAGTCTGCTCTTGACATCAATCTGGACGCAAGGTCAAAATGTGATGCGATGGCTAAAACATATCTCATGCTTGTGAACAATTGCCACCTTTAGGGACTGGTCTATTCCATCTTACCTCTCAAAAATAACTTGAGTACTTAATATTTCATTACAAATCAAAAGATAATTAATATGACTTGGTCAAAAGTGAGCTACGCATAATAACAACTTGGATGCTGCCTACTGTAACGAATCTAGTGAGTTTCTTACCGGTGTCTTCTCGGTAGATATAGGTTCTGAACCGGTATTGTATTTAGTGACGATTCAAAATGTTCCATATTATACTACGTTTCTGTTATACATATGCTTGAATAAAAACATTGATAGTAAGGGCTCCTCAAATGATGGTCGTTCAGAAGGTACTTTAAAAATAGATACATTTTGCGGGAACACGAATGTGGGCAGCGCATTCCACTCCTCGGTCGTATGCATGATAAATTATGACCCAAAACGTTTTGTCCTGTTATCAAACAGGAATGTTGAATACGAAATCTTAGAAAAAGAAAGTACCTTTAGTTTCGATATCTCAAAATGCCAATCGTTGTTACGCTTGTCTAATGTGTGAGAAAGAACTAAATGACACCTGTCATCAATGTCTATAGAAGCTTAACATGGGAGACGCCAAAATATCAACAACCACCATTATCGTTTTAGGGTCGGTAGGGGGTAGGGTGAGTGACATTTCCAATGTGACTAATAAGCAAAGTCCAGTGACTTCAGTAAAAGCTGCTGTCTGTCTGTCAGTGTTCATCTCTTCTTCTCCCAAATTTCCTTTTCTAGTAGCAATGGAAATACCCTTTTCAAACAACCAACCATCTGTTCTTTTTATAACATGATCGAGCCATATGTGTTTAGCTACATATATTTTATGGGTTTTGGGAGCTATTTCGAACTTTATAGATAAGTAATAAAAGTTATTTTGACGACCTCCGTAGCCGAGAGGCGAGCGTGCCGAAGTTTGGCGTCGCGCTATCTCTGAGGTCCCGGGTTCGATCCCCGGTCGGGTCAATATGGGAAACGAACTTTTCTATATTGTCTCGGGCCTGGGTGTTGTGGTACCTTCGTTGTTTCTGATTTCTGTTACACAAGTGCTTAAGCTACTTACCGCAGATTCAGAGCAATGTGTGTGATGTTGTCCAATATTTATATTTATATTTATTTATTTATTTATAAAGCAACTTATACATTTATTATGCAACTCACATCTAGCTAGCTGAAGGCTTTTGTACGTATTTGAAAGCAAATATCGAATGGCAATTTCTGAAGGAGCATGTGCCGAATGGGCACGATGTATAAACGTTGATTTGATTTCAAAGATGCTTTTCCAAGACCAACAGACATGAGAGGAAAGGAAATTGAATATGGAGCCAGTCGATTCCTTGTTGGTCAAATTTGGGATATTAACGATTGTTTGTACGAATCTCGGTTTGAGAGCAAACCTGCCTGTGATACATGAAACCAATTTAATTTCATGCATAGATACCTCGATGGCTTTACCTGTGCAAATATGAAACTGAAATACTTGCAATGCTGACTAAATTTTAGAACTGTCTTCAATTTGTAGAGAGATAAAGAATTTTATTAACCTGTTTTATAAAATAAATTATATTAAATCCTGTTTCATTAATTGATCTACGTTTAAATTATTTATTTATTTAAAGTGTATAAAAAAAATTACGTGAGCTAGGTTTTAAGTAGAAAAGCTTTAATTTCTTTAGTATTTCAATTTTGTGTCTAAACGTCAAACGTCGTTCGAAACGTGTTTACAATTTTTCCGACCTGTCTCAATGGTGGCTGCGAAGCCTTATCATCTTCACCGAGCTTTCGGGTGAGCGCAGGTAGATCTAATAACTTGTGATTCGTCCCGGCTTCGAAAAGGTAGAAAATTTTTTGACACCGCGTTTGAATTACTAAGGTCTTGACAAAATTGTATATTTTTAAATTATAACGCCTCTATGGTATAATGGTTTTCGTACCGAGTCATGGAATCTATTCCGTGTCGAGACAAGTGTGATTAGAATTTTTCAAATAAGCTCGGGTTAGTAATCACCAAGCCAAATTCGGCTAGCAGGGCATTATTAAACCAGTCCCCATTGTTTTAACAATGACTTGATTTTAATGATGAAAACCCTTATGAACTTATTCCCAAATTAAAACGAGAGGTCATGAACTTGGTGAAAATTCAAACACAATTTACGACGCCCACAATATATTTTTGTTCCGGTAAAGGGCGCCTACAAAAACACAAAGTACCTACTTATGTATGTTCGCGTTACTCGGTAATTAGTAGGTTTTCAGAGCCACCGTCCCGAAAAATCCTTTTGACCAAATCAGATTATCCGCGTACACTGAAGACTGACGACGGATTGGTGTTAATCCATTTTCCTTAATTGTTTTTGTTGGAGAAAACCTTTTACAGTAGGAAAGGGTGCATTGACCTTTATTCAGGCGGTTGGAGATTGCAATTTGTCACGAAAGTCAAGTATGAGAATGTTATCAAACGGTGCATTCACAATTTCAGTTTGGTTTTTATAATGATTTTATTTCCATAATGGAATCATAACTGTTCGTTAGTCTCGCTAAAACTCAAGAAAGGCTAGACTAAATTGGCTTATCTGGTCTTGAAATAATTGTGGAGGTCCAGGGAAGGATTAAAAGGTTATACATTAAACAAAATAGGCGGTTCGAAGTTCGCCGGGGCCGCTAGTTATAATATAAAATTTAATAATTCAAATGAAAACTGTGACGTCACTATTAAGTTTCATTAGTTTATGACTTCTTCTTCTAGAAGGCAGTATAATAAATTCTAGGTTCTTCACATACATAACGAAAAAAATGCCAATAATCAATGGAAAGTACGTAGCTTGGAATAGGTGAATATACAAACGTACCTGTTAAATTCATAACTCTCTTTTTTTGCTTAGCTGTTGTCACAGATTATTCTTTTAGAATTACCTACTTACGCACTTTTTCACTGTTGCCGCAACTATAAACAAACTCACTGCATGACCCAAGAGTTGACTGACAGCGAATGCTAGCATTAAGCCCACCTATCCTATTTTTGTGCAGTTGTGTTTTTATAATCATTTCTAATTTGAATATGAACTGTGAAATAATAACGTTAATTTATGACGGCAAACACTGACATAAATACCGCAAAACCATGCCTAAAGATTGAATTGGTAAAAAAGGTACAACCTATTAAATTAATACCACACCTACTTATGTAATAATTTAAAAAGATTATAAAAGTTCCCTCCCTTAATAAGTTCAGCGTAAAAACAAAGTTTAACCAAATACGCCCGCGTCCCAAAACTCCCCAATTTAAAGGCTCGCGTTATCTTAAAAAAACATTAACTCCGCTCTTCTTTATTGCTAACCTTTCAAGAAGTTTCAACTCGAAACGAACTCAGAACAGTCATCTCGAACATCAAGTTAATGATAACGCGTTAAACAGCGAAACACACAAAACCGATGTTTTGTGAATCATTACATTCTACGAACTCGGAAGCATTTGGTGCACCCAAAAGCCGACGTTAAACTTTGCGGGGTAAAGTGGGAAATGGAATACGGTGTTTGTTTTAAAACCTCCACTGGCTTTGGTATAAAATCTCGATGCCGTAGCTACTACTGTTTAATTCAGACGGTATTTGCAAAGTTTCACCAAGTCGGATCGTTACGGCGATTGCAAAATGAAAAGGTTTTGCTTTATAGTTTTTCGATAACGCCAACCGAGAAGAAATTGCTAGGGACTAGAGCTGTAACGGTATCTATGTCGATTGTTTGGGAGATAAGCATTCGACCTTTTTAGTGAACTTGAGTACTACTAGTGGTAGGGAAGGAATTTTATCGAACTTAGATATTCAATCTATCAATCAAATCATTGTACACAACAGGTTGTACTATACAGATGTTTTAAAGAAAGAAATAAACGTTTATTTAGTGACATGACATAGCAGCTATAGAACAGCAACTCAAACATTTAAATAGGACACTAAAAAGGCAAATACTTAGCATGTGTCGAGGTATCGGAGTGACATCCCAACGCTGGTCTTCCGTATATGCTTTTCGAATGGTAAGCAGTGCTCCACGGAGCGACAGTGACGAAAATACATAATTTCAATACACTTAGTTCCTAGCTATTCTACCATTTAAATTATATCTACATACAATTATTAATAAACGAGTGTTCGGTTGGACACATAATAATTAATACAGCAATTGAATTGTTTATATTACCTCCACTTTAAAAATTGACCTCATCTCACCTGATATTAAGTGGTAATGAGGTTCTAGCTTAAGGGCGACAAGTACAGCATAATAAATCTGTTACTGGTAGGCTTGACCCCTGCTACTGAAGTAGCACCCCCCAGGGGCTCTGGAAACCTTGCTCACACGTAGGAACACAACAACACCGAGGTGATTGTTGTCTGGCTGCGGTCTTCTGTAAGGTCAAAAATACCTCCAGCGTTTCGGGCTAGTCGGGCTGCTCCAGATTGAGCGATAAATCGCTATGCCATAACTCTCTTATTAAATTGGAATTTCCTCAGCAGTTCTTAGAAATACCAAATAATTAGGACAAGCTAAAAGAAGTGGCAGGATGGTATGTTATTCCGGGAGGTCTCAGGTTCGTGGTGTTACCGTACGTGGTAGCATTAGTACAAGTAAATTGGTGTACATCAATAGCTTCCCACAACTAGGCCTATGGAGACTGACTGCATTGAGAGAGAGTTGTAGCTCTTCATGGTGTGTAAATTGGCAATTTCAATAAACCCTAAGAGCACGAACTATGAACTTTGAACGCTTTAAATAACTATTTTTTACCACCGTAACGTTTGGTTCATTTTAGCAACGCAGTTTAATATTAAAATAGAACTCGCAAAATTACAATTCAAATTCAAATTAAAATTCAATATTTGTTTATTGAAGTAGGTTACATATAATAACACTTTGGAATCGTCATTGTATGTAATGCAAAGTGATTCTACTTCCGGTTCGGAACCTATATCTACCGAGAAGACACCGGTAAGAAACTCAGCAGATTAGTTACAGTGGCAGTATCTAACTTATAGCTATGTGTAGAACACTTTGGACCAAGTCATATAGTTTTATTTTGATGAGTGAAAAAAAAGCATTAAGTATTATGTTATTTTAAGAGGTAAACTGGAGCAGAATGCTATGTAAAATGTAAATACAACTCACGCGGACGCAGCATAATCACGTTCAATGAATCAAATTAATCATCATATTTATATGACAGTGAATCGTTAATGCACATATGGATCTGTAAATATGATCATGGAGATTACATGCATCGGATTATGAGGCCGCGTGTCGTCCAATATTCACAAATTAATACGCCAATTTTTTGTATCTATATCCATACTAATATTATGTGTGTGTCTGTTCGTTTGTCCATCTTACACGGCAAAAGTGAGCAATGAATTGACGAATGAGTGTGAAAGTGAGAATGATTGAATGATTTAAGTGGAAATAGTTGAATGGATGGAGAGTGACAATTCAAACCCTAAAATGGGTAGTGGAAGTTTGTATGGGGATTTCAGAAATTTAAAAAAAGTAGAAAGCTTAAAATTGGTCTGCGGACTTTAAGTGACTAGCAAAAAATTGTGCATCTTTTTTTTTGGAAATTTTATTTTCATTTATTTAAAAACTTTATTGCACAAATAGGTACAACAGGTGGACTTAATGCTAGGAGCATTCTCTACCAGTCAACCCTTGGGTCATGCAGATAGTTGGTATATGGGTGCGGTAACAGGGGAGAAAAAAAAAGAAAGAAATCCGCTATCAATGGCTTACAAGAAGGATTGATATTCAAATATTATAGCGACGCGTCAGGTGGTTATTTTACTTAATGTATTATTTAAGTTTCCTTTAAATTTTCCATAGGATGACGCTTAGGTCCAATCTATAGGTTTTAGTGGGCAGTATCTGCGTAATGGTATTTAAACTCATTTTTTAAACAAAATAATGTAGTTTACAGTGGTATGCCATCATAAATTTAGGTTTACATAAATGTTGAAGGTGTTACCTTGGAGTCAAGTTATTCTTTTTCTTTTATTTAAGTGATTTTAAATAAAGTGCTATCGGTAAGCAATAAATTCCTATGTTACTAACGAAGTATGCACGCACGCCCAAACTAGTTTCGTTCAACGTTCCAGACTCGGTTTTAGGGATTCAATGTGCGTAATCGATTCGGGACGCAAATTGTTTTTATTAGAATGTTTTCCAATGCGAATTCTGAACTGTTTCAAAATAATTTCTTTTTTCACAAAGTCTCAACTTTGTATAGAAGTTGGTTTGGAAAGGAGCCAATTGAAATAGATCTAAACTTGTGTGTTTTTATACGTAAAGCTATCTATAAACGTTGTCCAACCTTCTATTGTTATAACTTAAATTTTATGCTAATGTTTAAGCGTATCCCATCTTATTAATGAAATTAAAAATTTATCTGATTTGATGCGATACATAATATGTTATATTCCCTGACACACCCGATACACATAAGCTCGACAAAAAAATTGCAAAAATTAAAATTTGTACATACATTACGTCTTAGATAGAATCTTATTTATATTATAATATTTTAAACCTAGGTACTTTTTTATCGCTTTCTTACAGTATTTTTTCTGAATGCATTGTAAAGCATTTTACGTTATAATATCAATCGATTCTTTATTTAAATCACAATATTGTAGTATGCTTTAAGTGAGTGGGTTGCAAAAAAATGAATGTAAATTCCTAACAGAATTGCTACAGTCGCAACATTGCCACATCATCAGTTAAAACCAGTTAAAATTGCAAATTTTCTAAAATTTAGTTCTCTAATGAGTTTCAATCTAAATTAATTGAGAACATTGGAGCTGAATCAAGTGTAAAATAAATGAAATTATGTCAACGTACGCGACCCACTTCGAAATCAGTATATTCCCATTTATACTGTTTTATTATAGAAGTATGTTTTATATCGGTGAAGGCAGTTGCACTGATTAGGAGCTAGTGAAGTTGGAGTGCTTCTATCTTATTGTAGTCACTATCAGAGGTAAACTGAAAGTGAGCTTCACACTTCATTTTCAGTTAGCCTCTTACGAGTTAGCGTCTTGCACTAACCTTGTCACTAATGTTGTGATTTTAATAATTTCAACATTATATTAGACTGAAATTAATTTAAGGAAAGTATTTGTAAATTAGAAATTGAACCGGAAGTCACATTTAATATTCAAAATGTTAACAGGAATTGAAGTTTCAGCGGAAGTAGTGTAATATATTAAAAAGTATTTGTATTGACTACTGGCATGAAATTGTTCGGTGGTGGGGTGGTCGTAGCTTTGCTCGCAAGCCGCTTGATGTGGAGGCAGGCAGTTGATATCAGGCAGAGCTACGAGCAACTCCACCTTCCTACGAAAGAGTCTATATCTGTTCTGTAACGCTGTGTTCGTTTGTGATATAAGTGAATATACGTTTGTTTGATCGAGAAACCTGACTTTTATTACACTAATCATTAAGTATATCTCATTGTTACAATGTAAATTAATTGTTAACAGCAGTACATATAATATATCTGCTAAAACACTAAACAAAATGAAAGTTCTGGATACGTTTATTCCCCTGTCACGTAAAGTATTTTTTGGATATATATCTGATATAATTTAGGTTTGTGCTCACCACACATATTGGCCTACGTGATCATTAAAGACATGAAAAACACGAAGTTTGTTTTCATTGGGAATAAAACCTATGTTATCGTGCGAAATGTATTAGCTAGGAGGAATAAAAACCATGCCAAACAGACCAAATACTTAAAGTCAAAGTCAATCTTTTTTATTCACATATATTACATTAGTAATACTTATGAATAGTCTCTATATAAAGCAAATGAAGCTGCCTCCGGTTCGGAACCTATAACTAAAGAGAAGATACCGGCAAGAAACTCAGTAATTTTTTATTTACAAATGAACGCAAAACTTATTACTAATTTTGCACTAAGACACACAGTTAGTTTGTCAATTGTAAAATAAAAATTAAAAACCTAATATGTACCTATACTAATAGATTTTATTTGCGACAAGAGTAATTTAGCTAACACACGGATAACAAGACAACAACATTTCTCAAAATAACTGCAAAAATATGGGTGATCGACACTCACCAACTTCCACGGCCCTTTATCTGACTGCGAGATAATTTAAGATGCATCTTTACTGCAGCTTAGAGAGTTAAATGCAATATGAGTGAGTGGAAAACAATGGAAAATGTTTCTACGTACGAATATAAAGTTTCCTGTGTTTATAGGAGGATGTACGGAACCACTATAAAACTGGTTGCTATATAAAATGCATAAAATGTGAGAAGTGGTTTAATGTTTAAAAAACGTGTCCGACATGAGTTAAGTTTAGAACGTTCTTTTATGTGGTACAAATACAAATATCTTTATTCGTCACCATAGGTAAAAGGGGTTTATACAAATTAATATTATGGTATCTCTATGATGTGTCACGGGGCATACGAAAATTAAGTGTGGATTATATTCTTAACCTAATATTGATATTAACAGTATAGCAACTATTTCAATTATAGATATAGTGTTCAAAAGTTTTATAAGATTATAATGAAAGAAATTATTAAATTAAATGTTTATCATTTAAATACTCCTTAATATTATAGTAGCACTTATCTTATGATAATTATATAGGTAGCATTATTAATTCCAGATAATATGATCCCATATACAGACCTTATTCCAAAGTACCTTAAATATTAAAAGCACTTGTATTCGAGTAAGTTGCCTTTGTAACTGTCACTCAAAATCATAGATTTCATAAATAAATGTGTGTTTAATACTCACAATTAATCAAATGATTGAGACACAGCTATGTTAAAAAACATTAATAATAAAGTGAATTAAAAAATGTAATTTTATATAACTATTTTAAAAATTGATCTCGGACTTACTATAAAAATACGTTACGATACCATAGTATATTACAAGAATAAAACAACAAACAGTCCGCTGTGTTCATCGAGAGTAAGGACAGATAAAGGCTTTTCAAACATTTGCAAATGTATTGTCTTTGCCTGTTTTTTATCAATGTTTGTTTTTGACGTTTTTTTTTGTGTAGTTTTAAGCATAAAATCATAAGCGCCACTCGATTGCGTGGGGAACTAGCAAGAGCCGGGGCACTTGTTAATTCTCCAAGCAAGGGGTTCCACCACAATATCAGCGCTGCTGCGACGTTAATAATTAAAAAAAAACATCTACGCCAAAAATATTTATATTTTAAGGAAAAGCCTTGAAGGAGAAACAAATTGTCGTATCAGCCGTTAAAAGACCCAATTTAACGATATTTGTTTTGTCAACATTTCACCAAAACCCAGTTTTGAAGTCTCGGAACACTCCCAACTAATAAGCCTATCAAACAAAGAAAAATCAAATCCTATCAATCGGTTTAAGCGCTCCGATGCCATTGTTTAAACACACAGACAGACAAACAAACACGTTACATTTATGATACTCCGTCGTTTTTGCGACTGGGGTTAATAAAACAAACTAAAGAACTAACAATGATCAGAAACATCTTGCGGGTCTATGGCGATGCTAACGGATAGGATATTACGGTATCAAAACCGTTGTCATCGCGATCTGGGTTCCTCACTTGCTTACCATCAGGCTGGGAAAAGCCAATAGACTGAGCTACTATAAAAAAATACGTTCAAAATAATCTTCTTAAACAGCATTTTAAGAAAATATTCCACAATCCCATATTATCCTACTCCGTAAAACACTCCACTGAATCCCAAATGATTCCCACAGGAGACGCTACTTGACTCCTGAATGCCAGACATCTAGAGCTGCTTATTTTGCCCGTGCTTGGCTGTTTATGAGGGGGAAAGGGGGGAGAATTTAAAATTTATAAGACACTTTTCAAGCGGCTCGACAAATGTACTACTTTACTGGCATTTACTGTGTTTTAAGTTTATTCTTGACTTGTAAAATTGTTAGTTCAAGTGAAAATAGTGTTGTGATAGTTCATTCCAACTTGCGAGTTGCAGTTATGAATCGTTCATCTAGTTCCATTAATTTACTAAACTTACATTAATAACATTATTAAGTTCTATTGAATTGTGACTAATGCTTGGTTATAGTAACGGATAGTTATAAATTATACGAGGCGTAAGCTAACAACCCGTAATCTTAAACAAATAGAATCAATGCCAATATTTAAGGAGAAGTTAAAACAATTTTTAATAACAAAAAGTTACTATAAAATTTCAGACTTTTTTGAGGACAGAATATAATAATTTACCTACAGCCAGCGAGATTTTCCTTCTTAACCGTGCAATATAAAGTTAATAGTTTGTTGATATAAAGTTATTAGATTTAGTTAATGTTATCTTAGAGTACCTCCCTAGTTTAAAAAGTGTTAACCTCTAATACATTTTATAAAAACATTATATAGAATCATTGCAACGCCCTCTACAGGGCTTCACATGTACTTAATCTTAAGAGAATCTGTCAACTTACTCCATGTGAAATGCAATAAAGATATTGAATATTGACTGTCGGACGACTGATGGCAGCTGATATGGAAAGTAAATTTGAAATTAGAATTAACGACTCGTAGAAAAACAGATTGTCATTTTTGACACATTACGTATTGTAAAATATTGGAACTGGGAATACGTCTTGAACAGTTCAGTTTAAATTGTTAACCATTTAAATAAAACTAACTATACATCCATAGGTTTATCTATCCATATGGTTAAAGGTTTCAAATGATGGTAGTTACTTTTGATTTGTATAAACGATTATTTTTGTTGTTGATCTAATCTTCATGAAGAAAGGATTTCAAATTCAACTAAATTAAGTCTGTGAATATAATTATTCTTTGCATACTTTTCCCATTTCATTATTAAAGTGGGAGCTGAACTAATATAATAGCGAAATAATAACATAATAAGAGGTCATGTACAGTTAAACATGTAACAAAAAAAGATTAATTATTTGCGAACATTACAACACGACATAATTAGTGTTACATAATTGCTTATAATTAACAAGCAAGTAAAATAAAAAGTCGAGTTCAACTTACTTTTGTTTTTAATCACTGCATAATCTAAAACTAATTCAACTGGCAATTGCATGCATTTACCTATTTGGTGTTTAGGCATCTAATAAATCATATTATGTAAGATCTGTATTTAACATGGTTTATATGTTTATTTTTTTATTTTTATTTAAAAACTCTATTGCACAAAAAAAGTACAAAAGGTGGACTTAATGCTAGGAGCATAATCTACCAGTCAACCGTTGGGTCATGCAGATAGTTCGTTTATGGGTGCGGTAACAGTAAAAATGTGAGTATAGTAAATTAAACACGAGAATAGAGTATTCATACATAGGTTAACTTATATATATTATATATATATAAATATAAGCAAACAAGTGAATAAATAAAGCAAATCAATTGAGCAAACGAAATTCTATGTAGAGGGGGGGGAATAAAAGAATTCACGAACTTTTAATTTAAAAATTCCCTTAGTGAGAGATTGTCGAGTGTCAGTGGGCAGAGCGTTCCAGAGCCGGATGGATGGCTTGCACATTGAAAGACTTGGAGAAAAACTCAGTATGATGTCGAGGAATTAAAGTTTAATATATTCATTACTAGCTGTCCCGGCGAACTTCGTAACGCCTATTTTTTTAGACCTCCACAATTATTTCAGAACCAAGATTAGCCAAATCGGTCGAGCTGTTCTCGAGTTTTAGCGAGACAAACAGCGATTAATTTTTATATATAAGAAGATGTATATTTCAATATGTGCCTTTTGTATTGTTAATGTACGTTAACTACTTTTACTAATTAAACCATAGTAAATAAGAAATATTTCACAGTAATCATAATATCGGATAAAATTTGGGGAGTCGACTGATAGACAAAGCCGCTAGGTATTAAATCCTTCTATTGCGCTTTTTAATAACGTGCAATAAGGTTTAAAAAAATAATTTAAAAAGCACAAAAGACGAATCAACGATAAATCAAAGAAATATCTTTTGATGAAATTGCTCATTGATTTACTGGTCGCTCACATAAGCTTTTGATATAATATCATGTTTTTCTTGCCAGAAATATTTGGTGTCGGTCTATTTTTGGGGCATAATTACGTACCAAAATGAAAAGGAAACGAAGTGAACCTGCCTGACTCAAATAGTGATTACGCAAGGGTTGAAGCCGGCTCCCGCCCTGCCTCTTCTTAATTACTTCTCTTATTTTTGTGCGACCCTCCGCTGTATGAAAATCTTTTAGTTTATTCGCGGAACGTATGTAGTTAGGTCCTTTACAGGTAAAAATAGTGAAATAGAGAGAACTAAACGGTAACCACGAAATCGAAATTAAACATTTGTTTAATAAAAAAAATGTTGTCTGGTAAGATTTCTTTTATTATGTTTATGGTTTAAGACATTTATTTTTTTCAAAAGATTACATTAATCACTTATAGAGAAAATAACATTTTACATTATATTATATTAGCGTAAAAAACGCGCGCGCGAAACAAAGTGGGTAGGTATACATCAGAACAGTCGTGCACCGATGTGCCTATGGCCAAACGGGCAGCTCGAGTTGTCACAGCTCTAAGGCCACGGACACATTAACTCATTCACTTGAATTTATAATTACAAACCAAAATCTTTAATCTATTTATAATCTCTGTTTGATTTATGTATAATATTTTATTATAGTACGGACAATATCACATACAATAATTACATTATACATTGATCCTGCTTAAACCTCTCAACCGATTTTGATGAAATTTGGTATAGGTATACGTTGAATCTCAAGAACGGACATAGGCTACTTTTTATTAGAAAATAAGGGGGGAGGGGGGTAATATCACCTTTGGAAGTTTATATGGAAAAATGTTTATTTTTGAAGTTAGAGATATGAAATTTGGCATAAATATAGCTCAAAACTTGGATTAAAATAAAGACTACTTTTTGTTTCGAATATTAGGGGAGAAAGGAGTAAAACCGACCATAAAAGGATGTAGTCCGCGCGAACGAAGTCGCGGGCACAGCTAGTAGTTACATAAAAGTAGACAACGACCCAACTGATCCATAAATGTGGGATTGAATTAGCTATTTTTTATACACATCGATAAATCAATACATATGTAAACATTTTAAAATGTACATTAAAAATGACTGTCCCACATAAATACAAGTACAAACTTTATTACACGAATGCCAAATTATCAAACACGTCTCTGAAATATCCTGTGAAAAATTCCTTTACAAACACCATTCCTTCACAATCGCGACATGTCTTCTTTTCCTGTAAACGCGAACATATTCCCAACTCTTCCATTCACCGACTCGATCAAACAGTGTTCTTCCAAACTCCATTATGGAGAGTCAACTCGGGCATATTTAGTACGAAATTTAGTCAACGTTGTTGACTTTAAATTCCGCTCAAATGCACTTTAGATTTGCGACGGGTTCATTTGGAATCATTCCAAACCGCTCAGTGAGGACGCGGTCTCAGCATTAAGGATGGGGAACCGTCATATTGGATTTGGTATTACAGCGTAGACATTCAACCAATGCCTCGTTCCAATATTTTACGATTCGAAAATGACTATCCGTTTTTCTACGATTCGTTAATTCTAATTTCAAATTGACTTCCCATGTCATCAGTCGTCTGTCAGTCGTTTTTAGCTTACGCCTCGTAGGATTTATTACTATTCGTAACGAGAACGTATCGTTTTTGAGGCCTGGTTCACGAACGTCAGAATTCCGATCCGGAAAGTCGATATTCTTTCCCAAATCGTTTGTGTCATGAAAGGGATATAACATATTTCAAAGAAAGAAACAGAAAAAAATAATCTCCCCTTGCGGTGTAGGCCTCGAATTCACGACCTTGTATTAGCTCTTCAGCCTTCGGTAAATGCCCTCTGACGATATTTTTAGAACTGCATACTTATACTTATCGCTAATGCGGCGTGAAGCACTATAAAAATGTATAAACATAGATAAAACATCGTTGTGAAATAGAAATCCAATTCGGACGCTTTGTAAACAAATATAGAGAATTTTAAGAGAGGTAGGGCATAGCACTCCAAGATTGACCTCATCTCACCTGGTGTTAAATGGTAATGAGGTCCTAGCTTAAGGGTGACAAGTACAGCATAATAAATCTGTTACTGGACTTGTCGCCCTTACCTTAAAGGCTTGACCCCTGCTACTAACGTAGCGCCCCTCAGGAGCTCTGCAAACCTTACTCACACAGGAACACAACAACACAGAAGTGATTGTTATTTGGCTGCGGTCTTCTGTAAGGTGGAGGTATTTCACCAGTCGGACTGCTCCAGTTCGAGCGATAAATCGCTATGCCCTACCTCTCTTAAAATTATATTTCTGGGTGTATCACGAAAAGAATATCCTTACATAAATCTCTTTATTGCATTTTAAGTTAGTTTGATTCCTGGACCTATATAGACCTTGATTAATCATTACCTTCAGGCCTCAGTTACAAATGACATGCACATTCTGTTTTAAGCGGGATTAGTGGTTGAATGCTTGAAATAGTACTGTGTATTCGTAACCGACTTGTCACTAGGTAAACATAATCGCATCAGACGACAAAAGTTTCGATACTATTGATTGGCTAATAGCACACCGCACTCGTGTTTTCAGCAAATCAACAGCTGACGCACTGACTTCAATCGATTTTGACGTTTGTTAAGAGGTCGATAAAATTTAGTCACGTTGCGTATGCTAGGCCTGATAGACATTTATACCGTAACTAGCGACCCGTTGCGTTGTCCCACGAGTGCTTTATCCATGTTTTCCACATTTATCATAGATGCTTTGATTATATTGCTCGTAACACAACGTTATAAAGCCTTCCTTGATAAACGGACTTTCCTACACAAAAACAATCGTACAAATAATAAGAAATAATAAATAAATGCGCCAAACAATCACACCAGTCACCTGGTCTCGAACTGAAGTTTTCCTTTGTAATATGAGCATCAGACGGCGGATACTAACAGGGGGCGTCATCCCAGCACACCCAGACCCAAGTCAATTTAGAAAAGTTCGTTTTCCAAATTGACCCGACCGGGAATCGAACCCGGTACCTTTCACGCTTTGGTCGCCTACCTTAGCCACTGCGCCACCGAGGTCGTCAACAAATGAAACCAGTAGTTCCTGAGTTCAGTGCGTTTGAACCAACAAATAAACTGTTCAGCTTTATAACGTTAGTATAGATTCATATTTTGTAACGAAGCATTTCATTTACGTTCAGTGTACTGTTATACAATCACACACAGAGTTTACGAACACACACACACACACTCAAACCATACAGCTCCAACGCGTATTTACATTACAAAAAAATATCCCAACAGCCCTACCCAACACAAAAGTCTACGCACCTATTTTTTTCTCCGTCATTATTGGCCCTTCGTCTAATTCGGCCTTTTTATTCGTTATTTTTGTTATTCCTGCAACGATCTCGAATACCAATCTTGTTCGATTGTTATTTTCTTTTCATCTCGGCTCCTTTCGTTATAATTTCGAAATGGGACGGACCTGCGTCTCTTACGGATATTGTAACTTTATTATTGTTGTTTTTCCCCGCAGCGACGGTTCGGGAATCCGGAATTAAAAAAGCAAAGGTGTTGAGATTAAAATTTTCGACCAGTTGTTTTTTTTTTGAAATCAGAATTTAATAAAACAATTCTATGTGAGATGTTTCTAAGATTATTTGGAGTGAGAACAAAGGCGGTATGATGAAAGGAGGTATTTGCCGAGACGTAAGCTTTGAATTTCAAAACGCAACGAAGTTATCTTGTTAAAATGAAGAATGGTTCTGAACTAAATATGCATATAGATGGATCATTTTAAGATAGTGGGAAGAAAGAAGGTAACGGAGAAGCTATTTTTGGTTTCAAATTTACATGGCAAGATTATTTAAAATTAATTGAGGTTATGCATAGTTTTTGTTAAGGAATGACAATATAATAATAATAAATTTTATTTATCAACACTATATCGAATTTAATCTTACTCTAGTATTCAATACAGGATAATGCAAAAATATTTAACTATATTTCTGATATCACTTTAACCACATCGAAACTATTGATAGCAAATTACTAAAACAACACACAGAATTAATACAAGAACTTTATTTTAATTAACTCAACGTTTACACTGATGCAATACTTAGCCGTTTATTTCTCTTAACACATTGATTTAACGTAACCTCGGATACCTACTAAATTTACAGACACTTTCTCTGAGAACTTATTGATGATACTCGTTGCACTGACAAAATTCAACTGAACCAAAACTCGGCTGAAAATTATGAGATTGCGTCGGTTGCGTCGCCCCACCACTGATCCCCGACATATTTTGGGCGGGAACCAATGGCGTGGCGGCACGATACCGGATTAGTCAATACAATGTTTTTTTAATTAATAAGTATGAATCGATAAGTACATTTTAAGTACCTTTTAAATTTCAACAATCATTTTATAGGAATTTTATGTATACAATATTAATTTTTTATTCTCACTATTTCTATTCACTGTTTTTAAACCTTATTTATTCAATCTATGTTTGTTCGTTCGCTTACATACTAGACAATATAATTATGCGGTTGTAATTGCACCGTAGCGACAACACTATTCATAATGAAAATAAAAATGAACTTAAAAGTTGCCAGTGTATTAAAAAGTTAAAGCATCTAAAAATCCTTACTTTTTGCAAATCCAAAATAATTTTATAAAGCTAAAAATTTGGTTGTTTGAGCGCGCTAATCTCAGCAACTAGTGGTTCGAATCGAAAAAATATTTTTGTGTTATATAGTCAACTAGCTGTACCCGCGTCTTCGTTCGCTTGGACTATAGTCTATAGCCTATGTCCTTTCTCAGGTTCTAAAGATGGTCTGTGCCAAATTTCATCAAAATCGTTTGAGAGGTTTAAGCGGGAAAGCGTAACAGACAGAGTTACTTACACATTAATATATTAGTAGGGATTTACCGAGGAAGGCTTTAAGCATTACAACACGATGCTACCAAAAGGAGCGAATAATTCGTGGATAATGTGGAAAAAAAAACAGGGAAAGTATGCAAAGCTACGGTCCGATACCAAAAAATAAGTTTTGAATTGATGTTCGATTTGGTTTTTAACCATCAAAGCTATTTCAAACAACAATCTATAAAAAAAACAGTCTCTAGTCAGCGATATTAAAATATTTTACAGCTTAAAGTAAGTTTTAATAACGTTACGGGACCCTTACCGAAGCCGGCGAGTTGGGAATTGTTTCTTTCGCGAGTTACAGCTTAGCAGAGATAACTTCTGTTTTAACTCGGAGCAACTTTGGCTTGGACTGCGGTTGCGTTTGATAACGCTTCTGTTGGGATTAAACATTTAATTTAAGCGAATACCGAATGCATTATCTCTCATCTCATATCTGAATAGATAGATTAAATTCGAGGGACTGTTTCTCAATTTGATGTAACCGCTTTTCACTACATGCATAGCGATGTATCTATGCTGTGTATACCAAATTAAAGTGTTTTGTTAGTTCAGTATAACCCAATGGGGTTGAGCTGAGGTTTCTTAAGGAATTTTAAGGCATTAAAGCCGTAAAAGATTTTAAATTACATCGGCAATTTGGATTTATTGCAAATTATCTTTAAAACTTAAATTTGAAAAACGATCCGCTCTAGTTACGAATAGTTATAAATTATACGAGGCGTAAGCTAAAACGACTGAAGAATGACTGATGATAGCTGTTTTTTTTTATATTGCACTTCAAGATTGACCACATCCCACCTGATGGCAAGTGGTAATGAGGTCCTAGCTTAAAGGTGACAAGTACAGCATAATAAATATGTTACTGGACTTGTCGCTCTTACCTTGAAGGCTTGACCCCTGCTACTAACGTAGCACCCCCCAGGAGCTCTGAAAACCTTACTCACACGCAGGGACACAACAACACAGAAGTGATTGTTATGTGGCTGCGGTCTTCTGTAAGGTGGAGGTATTTCACCAGTCGGACTGCTCCAGTTCGAGCGATAAATCGCTATGCCCTACCTCTCTACTGGTATGGAAAGTAAATAATGGAACGGTATTACCGACTCATAGTCGGTTAAAGAAAAACGGTTAGTCATTTTAGATTTAAGCGTATATAGGGACAGAAAAAGCAACATGGTTTTATACTAGTGATTTTCCCGATTTTGTTGCAGAACCAAAAAAAGTTCCGAAAACGAACAAGCGGCTATAACGCTGGCATTATGTATTTACGTACGTACAGGTCGTCGCATTGCGGTCGTGTGGTGTTTCCACTTTTGTTCGGATTACATTTTTTATCCGCCGCCCGACGGCTCGGGCACGTGCTACTTCGGACGCGCCGCATACTGAGCGGTTTTTAGTAGCTTACTGTAGTGATACATACTGTGGCGCTTCGATCGTCTATTTCAAAGTTTCCAACCATTTTTTATAGAATTTTACGCCGCACTAGTGAACTTAACTATTTAAAGAAAAACAGAAAAATTTCATGGCCTTCTGTGGGTGGTTACTGGAGGCTAGGATGTCAAAACAACAGAAAAATTAATCGCCTACGATAATTTGCGGTTAGTTTAGTTGGAAGAGCTGCACGCGCGATACTCGATGGTTGTGGGTTCAAGCCCCACACCGTAAGGGGAGATAATATTTTCTGTTTTTTTTAATATTTCTAACCATTGATTAAATATAATATTAATCGTAATCGAGCTTTTTATACCTATCCCACACCGGATCGCGGCGTGCATAGCTTAACATTCATGAAATATAAATAGTAATTAATTATTTATGAATATTAATTACAAAGTCGCGGTCACATTTAGTCAAAATAAATGGGACACTGTGAGTAAACCCCACAGTAGTACCTATATGTGTTGTAGAACTAACTACTTACTAAAACTTCTAGCTAATTGGTTCCCGGTAATAGAAAACAAGGTGTAGGTAGGTACAACTACCTTTAAGGCTTAAGGTTTTACAAGTAATAAAATACAAAACATTAAAATAAAGGCATGAACTCCACAATTTTCTTTCTCAGTAGAAAAAATAAATAAAACCGAACATTTTTGCCTCCATCTATTAAGTTTAAAAAGCTGCATCCTGTATTTTAAACGATACGCCGTTCCATACGACGGACTCAAAAATTACCCCCTTGGCAATTGGAGCGCTGAAATCAGCGGTAATGCTATGCAAAGCGCTTGAAAGCGCTCATCAGACCACGACACTCGTGAGAGTATGCTTTTTTAAAATCCTAGAGAAGGAATTTGAATGCGGTCTTCGAATAGTCAAATGGGACAATATGATTGGCCATTTGAATGACGTGTAAGGCGCACGTGACTGAGACCGACGCTGATTGGCTGAGGTGATAGAAACGGTTGGTATTTTAATTTTATAACGGTTTTTAGGGAATATGAATGCTTGTGGTATGTGTTCATAAACAGGAAGGTAAGTATTACTTTGTTCGTTAATATTTTTCAAATCCAAATAATAAAAAATCGTTATCGTGGTCAAAATTCAACGATGTTTTTTTAAACTACCAATGTAAGTACTTATTTCATATATTTCATTTAAGTACTAAGCTGAAACACTTTCAGTTTCTTACCGGTTCTTTCCGACATCATTAACATTCCGGACACGGTGGTTGAATACTGACGATTCATAGGTGCCTTCGTAAAGCTTACATCATTACAGATATATTATTTATATCAACCACACCACCGATACATCCGACAATTTACTACATTATTTTATTAATTACTACACTGTATGTCTTAGTGCAAAACTAGTTATAAGTTCAGCTATATTTGTAATATGAACGACAGTTTCTTGCCGAGATCTTCTCTGTAAGTTATAGGTTCCGAACCTGAGGTAGCGTCATTTGCATTATATAATCGTTTCATAAATATTACTGATGTAATTTACACTGTTTTACAAGATTTTTTTAATAATATGTGGAATTGTTAAAATGTCCATCTGCACCTAGATAATTTATATTATTAATTCAAATATTTTAATGCCCAATTGTGATGTTTGTAATTTATTTTAAACGAGGATATCTGTTGAGTTTGTTGCGGCGCTTCTTCTCAACAGAACCAACGTCGAGGCGCTGGTAGGAAAAAATAATTGACGTGCAAAAGAATTTATTATAAATCCACTTGCAGAAATAAATAATTTCATTTCATTTCAAACAGAAAAAAATTAACTCCCCTTGCGTTGCGGGAATCGAACCCACAACCTTCACGTATCGCGCTGCGGCTCTTCCATTTTCTGTCCTAGATGGAGTCGGAACCTACGACCCTTGGTTTAATAGCCAGGAGGGCCAAACACTGTTCTAACAAACTTATAAACAGCTGCAACGGCACTTTGTAATTAAGCTGGAACAAAGAAAAATGACAATAAGCCGCAAAGGGTTGGGTGTTCCAATTAGTTGGTAACTTCTTATCCAAATATTAGGCCGGGTAATGTTGTGATAAATCAACCAACAGAACTTTTAGCGGAATGGCCGGACCCGACCTCCTCGTCACAGGGGTGGCGATTTAATAGATAATACGTGAACTGATTCTGAGGTAAGGAAAAAAAATTACTATTTTCGCTAAAAAGTTCCCAAACCAAAGTTAAGACTAGGCATCCTAAATCAGTTTCAATGATAATATTTGGATTAAAAAAATATATGATAGTGATGTTATTGGATGGACATGGCAATTTTTTACACATTCTTCCATTTTACATTAAATTTACTATGACTGCTGAACAAACTGACTGATATATAAATAATAACATATTTCGTAGAGTAAAAAGTATAGACTGTCAAGTGTAAAGTAATTTATCTTTCTTTCTATCTATGTTATCCAGCAATGATGTAGCAATGAGGGTTTTCGCGTTTGAAAAATCCACCAAATGGCGATACGTAGACGTGAGGTCCAACTGTTGATTGATTAGTGATTTAAATGTCGTGGTGACATGTCTGTCAATGTCATGTAAACCATGACCAATCACAAAACAGTAGGACCTTACGCCTACGTATCGCCATGTGGTGGATTTTTCGAGGGCGAAACCCCTAATTTGGTGGTATTTTTAAATAATTTCAGTTCCTTTTGAATTCATCGTTACAAAAAAAACACAAACCTACGGAACGGAACTTTAAAAGTATATTTTTTCGAAGTAATGACTAAACTTAATACATTATATTTGACATGGAAGTCACTACAGTAACGATATAAGCAATAAATATATACATTTATATATATGTAAGTAATACGTAAAAAACGACCGAATCATCTTCATTGGGTTCATTTTAAGATATTGATTTAAATTTCTTGGCAAAAAAAATAATTTCATGGAGGCTTAAGGCTATATCAAAGTGACTTTACTTGTTTATTATGTAGTCTCATATATATTTGAGTAAATTAGCAATAAGCACAATTGCTCCTGTAAGAGTTACAGCAATTGAATGATATATAGGATATGTTTGTGTTTTTTATAAAACAAAAGAATTAAAAATAGTATGTCATATTAAATTGAAAACATTTGTCACATATCAATCTCAATAATTAACTGTTCTAATTAAATGTCATTCTTAACAACGTCTGCTTGAACAATATGATTAATGTACGCTATTCAAGTTTTCAATCAATTTCCGATGTCTAATTAAGTCAAATGAGCGCATAAATTTAGTTTGCGTCGAATGCAAGTCGATTAATGGGTGCGTGGCGAGTTACTGTGGGTACCGTCATTTGGTTTTGCGCGTGCGTCCAATGGATTTCGCGATGTCATACTGCTATGTTTGCACTTCGGTTTTACGTTTTCAAATATTTCAAATACTATGCTATGTTTAGTAGATTTAAAGCGGGCTCGATTCCCGGTCCGGTCAATATGGTAAACAAACTTTTGTTAATTGTTTTGGGTATGCGAGTTGTGGTGCCATCGTTGTTTCTGATTTTTGTAAGACAATTGATTTACCTCATAATCAGAGCAATATATGAGTGGTTGTCATCACAACATCTTCTCTCTTGTGTCTTGGACATCTCCAATGTCAAAAAATTGTGTCTCTTCCTCATTACCAGTTGACTCTGAAGGAGACTAATGTTTTACGCACGCATTTTGAATGCCTAGTTTATTTAATATAGCAACTGTAGCATAAACAGATAGACACCAGAAACACCAGAAATAAAAACAAGCTTGCTGTTCCTAAGCGTAGACTTCATAAAATAGGTAATTCATTTGTTGCTTTAAGCATAAAAATGTTCAATAAACTTCCTGAAGTAATTATTGAGTTACCTTTGTATAAATTTAAGACATATGTTACAAGTTGTCTCTTGAAAAAAGGCTATATAAAGTAGAAGAGTGTATTAATGATAAGAACGCGTGGATCACTAACTAGTCTACTGGCCTGTACTTACGCGTTGTATATTATTTTAATAAGTTTTCTCAATCAATGTTAGATTAAGACCACACAGAAGCATGTAGGTCAAAATGTATAAAAATGATGTATTATATTATTATTGAATATCACTCATGAAGTCCTACAGTTATATTAATTTAAATGTTTTTATTTTATTTATTTCAATAACTATATACTTTTTTTGTGTTTTTTTTTCCAACTGACAAACTAACTGTATGGCTTGGTGCAAAATTAGTAATAAGTTTAGCTTTTTATTTGTAAAAAAACTACTGAGTTTCTTGCCGGTATCTTCTCGGTAGTTATAGGTTCCGAACCGGAGGTAGCTTCATTTGCATTGTATAGAGACGATTCATAAGAATTACAAATGTAATCTACATGAATAACAAATATTGACTTTGACTTTGATTGATTTTTTAATTATGTATTTTAGTATTTTGCTTTTTAAGAGTGTCATCATAAATGATATTGCGTTATAAACCATGGTATGGCGGATAGGCAAAGCTAGCGTTGATCTAATTTTTTTGTTTTTATAGTTTCAAAAATGATTAAATTTTTCCACTTCGAACTGGCCATTATTTTCATTTGGCCATCGGTCAGTGCACAGCCCTGACAAGCGGCCATTTTGAAGGTAAATCATGTTGTAACTTGAAAGCTGATAACACCGAGGCCCGCAATTTCTTTCGGATAGCCGAAAGTTACATTATGGAATTGGTTTCGGTCCTGTTTTTAACTGGGCGTAATTTATTGTGAGGGCTTTTTCGTTTAAAGTGTTTTATTGCTTTAAGTTTTAAAAGTAATCCAGTCCGGCCGAATGCTGGAAGTATATTAAACTTTTTAGAGGTGTGAGATGTTTCAATTTGAACGTCACAACCGTTTTTTTTAAAACGATTATAATACAGATTAACTATATATACTCGTATTTCTCTTATTTTCTCTCTTTTATATATAAAACGAGACAACGTAAACATAACATTTTACCAAAACAGTTTTCCCGAACGGTCATTGACTTTAAATGTATCTTTTTTCGAGTCAAAGACTATACTTATACATTACATTTGACATGAAAGTCACAACAGATATGTAAAATGTATTTTTAAGCGATAGATTAGAAGCGACCGAATTGTCTTCGTAGGGTTCATTTCAATCTATTTGATTAGAGAAAAAATTAAGTTTCTTAGCAAAAACAATAATTCCATGGAGGCCTAAGCATATTTATCTCACTATACTTTTTATTTTATAGTTTCAAATGTATTTGATTATTTAAGTAACATCTCTACAGACACAATTAGTCATGTAAGAGTTACAGCAATTGTGTTATAGATCACTATTATGAGTCAATCAAAAAATAATATACGGTCGAATTGAGAACTTCCTCCTTTTTTTTGAAGTCGGTTAAAAAATAGTCACGTTACACCGAATTTGAAGCCATTCCTTTTGGAATCACCGAGAGTTATCCGGCTACAAACTCATCGTTTGGAAACCTATATTTACAAAGTAGCTGTTAGCCACTACTTGTTTTGCGTTATTCGGGATAAAAACATCTGCAGACTAACTTTCATTTATGCATTCAGTACTTTTCGCATGAAAGACTAACAAACATGAAATATTTACATACTTACAAAATTTTAATTTATTATACATACTTAAGCTTCTTTTAAAAAATATTGAGAGACAAGACCGGTCAATGACCTCTTATCTCTCGTCCCACTCCGTCGCTATATTTTCTTCCAGGCAAATCTCGAGCAGCGAAAGAAATGAACCGTAAAAATAGTTGCAGCGAACAGCGATGTTTATTTCTCAGTCCGTTGACGTCGGCTTTATCTCTTTCCAATGGCCGAAGAAAGTTGTTTGTGCAATTGAAATAAATTGTCATTGGTTGATGTACTGCGCGGGTCCTTCGAGAAGTCACAACTTTGCTCATAAACATGTCGCTGCGTTATAAAGTGGGCTGGAGTGCGCCGGCTTCTGTGCACACCGAAGCGAATCGGCTCGATTTTGGCATATGTTCGATTGGCATATTCATCAAATGCAAACAGAATACAAACTTTATTATTTTTATAGTACTAAACGCCGTAATAGCGAACTTTAAATATTAGAAACAGAAAATGTTTATCTCCCCTTGCGATTACCGGAGGCTAACGGTTGATACAGCAGAAAAATTTCATCGCTTACAATAACTTGCGGTTAGCTCAGTTGGTAAGAGCAGCACGCGCGATACGTGAAGGTCGTGGGTTTGATTCCCGCATCGCAAGGGGAGATATTTTTTTTCTGTTTCTAATATAATAAGAATAGAAACTTTCGTATGTAGTTGGATTTCGTGCGGTTAAGGTACCGGCGTTGCGAATCTTTTATATTAATACATGATTTTTTTATTATCCATTTTTATAACACGTACCTTGTTATTTTTATATATATCAGATGTCTATATTTTGCTTTTACAGTGATCAGAAATGATAGTGCACCTTAACAAAATGTTAAGGTATGTTTTATTTTGAATATTTCTAATTATCTAAGTAAGTACAGAGTAAAATGAATTTTAAGGCTTTCATCAGTGAAACATACATAAATAATTGTCAAAATAATGGGTAATGGCTTGATCAGTTAGCTTTAGCAATCACAAACCCGGTCTATGCTCTAAATATCTTGTGATGCATAATATTATTCGACATGGGAATTTTATTAAGGACTCCGAAAATTGTAATTCAATACTCAATATTTAGAATTTCAAGAGTAGGTTATTAGTATATCGGTGGGGCCTGCGTTCGTCTGCTCCGCGGTATATCAACACTCACTACAAACGCAGAGGAGAGCCATCCTGGAGTTTAAGTCAGTTCGAGTCCCGACATGCCACTTTCTGCCTCCCCGTAGCAGAGAGTGACGGTGCGTAGGTATTTGCACTGACTTAAAAAGATTGTTAAAAAAATGTTATCGGAGTATAATCATTTTATTAATAAACCACTGACGTATAGTTTTAAATACTTAAACCTAGTTCTAAGTCTAAAATTAAATCAGGAGCGTCATAGCTATTTATTGCTCGAACTGGAGCAGCCCGACTGGTGAAACCTCCACCCTCCACCTCACAGAAGACCGCAGCCAAATGACAATCACTTTTGTGTTGTTGTGTTCCTGCGTGTGAGTAAGGTTTCCAGAGCTCTTGGGGGTTGCTACATTAGTAGCAGGGGCCAAGCCTTCAAGGCAAGGGCGACAAGTCCTGTAACAGATTCACTATGCTACACTTGTCGCCCTTAAGCTAGGACATCATTACCACTTAACATTAGGTGGGTTGAGGTCAATCTTGAAGAATAATATAAAATAAAATGTTATTTACTTTTGAGGAACGTTTTTTAAGCACTTCATTTCAGTGAGCATCATTAAGTAGAACGGTGTAACAGTCGGCCTCGTCGAGTAGAAGCTACAAAGCCCTTTGTGCGCGAGTCATCTGACGTGCGAGTTGCGCTCGCCTCCGCAGCGTCTCAAGAGAGGCTTTCTACTGTGCCATCGTCACTAATACGAGTGCCTTGATTTGTATTCGTCACACACGAGATATAGTCATACGTCAAACAATCAGGCAAACATTGTCATGGACGTACCAAGCTTCTAGTCTTATTTTAGCATACACACACAAAGACACCTATATAATAACATAAGGTACAGTCAGCATCATTAGTTCGTATACAACTCAGTACCTTGTCACATTATGTTAACTGACGCGATGACGTACTATTTGCTTACGAGCTTTAATGTGACAAGGTACTGAGGTGTATACAAACTAATGATACTGACTGTACACTGAGTTTTTAGGGTTCCGTAGCTTATGAATTCGTCATGTCTGTCAGTCCGTCTGTCCGTCCATATGTCACAGTCACTTTTTCCGTAAACTGTGGAAACTTGGTAAGAAGATGTATTCGGTAAACCGCAATATGATTTTTGTACAAAAATAAAAAACAATATTTTTTAGGGTTCCCCATACTTAGAACTGAAACTCTTGAACACTTGGCCGGTTTTTTTCAAAAGTTTAAACTTTAGTTATTAATTAGTCGAGTTCATATTCATTCATTTTCTTCGAGATGTCCAGAGGGGAGTGGGGAGGCAGAAGTTAAGTTAACTTTAAGTTTAGCTTAATAATGTTGATTTTCCTTCAAATGGGCTGCTATATGTTATTATCAAAAAAAAAACATATTACAGCTCTAACATATATTCATTTCTTAGTAGAACTTGGCAGTTGAACTCTTTGACCTACGAGTGAATAGTAATGGTTTGAGTTAAGTGCGTGTTTTAAATGTATTTTTAAACCTAATAATGAAAAGGTTAGATTTCCTACTAATGACCTGAAGTAAACATTAAAATTATAACTGAATCTTCTACTTATAATTTTGCAGGGCTTCGTATCTGTGAAAGAAAATTGGAATTGAATGTGGAACAGAAATGTTAGCACAAGTAAAGTAAAAAGCACATACGATTTATACGGAACCTAAGTCCGCGATTCCTACTTAAACTTGACTGCGATACAGCTTAACTCGGATCTACCGATCGAGCTGTGTTGATCACTTGCTACGTGGCCGTTTCAACCGGACGGGCATTATCGGGCATTAAGCGTCCGGTTTATGCATCCGGACACGTCGCAGTGAGCCTGCCGTAACCAGGTGTGCTGCTGAGGACACAGAAATCCGATACGTGACGTGCGCTAACGAATTGTCAG
This sequence comes from Glyphodes pyloalis, assembly GCA_037074685.1. Classification (NCBI taxonomy): domain Eukaryota; kingdom Metazoa; phylum Arthropoda; class Insecta; order Lepidoptera; family Crambidae; genus Glyphodes; species Glyphodes pyloalis. The sequence goes on from JAYKKO010000009.1 coordinate 15,114,907, forward strand.
TTTGACGGTGGCGTAGAAATTTTAATGAGTTGATTTCCGTAACCCTTTATTGGATGGTTATTGAATCCAGAAAGAAGTATAAACTGCAAGCAAATAATAGCGAAAAATAAATTCTCTGGAATGTCTTGGTTATGGGTCCTGGTTTCCATATTATGCAATTATAACTAATTCATTTGTATTTCACATGTATAATATATTTCCATGTAGCAGACTGAAATATCAGGACAAAACACGGCTTAACAAATCAACTAACTGATAGAAATAACTGTAGTTGCTCGGTCGGCACGGGTTTAAAACGGGCTAAAAAGATAAAATATTATATTTCAGCAAGTTTTGGCATTTATAAAAAAGGATAGGATATGCATTTGAAACAAAAAAAAACAGAATACTTTGTCAAATAAGATACTAATATGCAATCAAATTAATCAGTGACATCAATAATTGTCTAACTATTTTGCTAGGACTGTCACTTCAACAACATATTTTTTTGTACAATAACTGCAAACGTATTGTTTGGTGGACTCTTAATTTAAATAATATCCGGATTCAAACAGAAAGAAATAACAATAGCTTGGACTTGTCTTACGCACGAATTCCGTAGCACCAAATTAAATGCTGTTATAACTCTAGTGTCTGTGCTAGGGTCACGAATAGAATATTAGCGTTAATAAACATTCATGTCTAGTTATAAGACAGTCAATTGTGCCTAGCAAAATTTAAACCTGATATTTTCTCGTAGCGAAAACGAGGTGTTTGCAGACAATTAGGCCTAGCATACGCAACGCGACTAAATTTTATCGCGCTCTTAACAAACGTCAAAATCAATTGAAGTCAGTGCGTCAGCTGCTGATTGGCTGAAAATACGAGTGCAGTGTGCTATTAGCCAATCAAGAGTATCGAAACTTTTGTCGTCTCATGCGATAAATTTGACATATTGCGTAAATAACAAGCCTGTAGTTGACTGTACCCATAAGACATAATATGCCCTTAGTTTAAGTGCTCAACCCTTTTATAGTCATATAAGGCTTAGATTAGTTTAGTTTTTATTAAAACCATGCAGTCATTTACATGAGAATTATTATTTCACTTAAAATGGGTAAACTACAATGTTCAGTAGTTACAAATACACACGCTAATTAGAGCAAATAACGCTTGTACCCCACAAGCGTTAATACGACGATGATTTGCATACGATATTAATTATACTCGTAAAGTATAACTATTTAAACATTCGGTTCGCAGTTATTAAAGTTTTGCGCGTTTCCTGATAATTTTATCGTTTCGACACGATTTTGAGTTTTATTTTCCGTTGAAATGGAAATATGTTCCATAAAACGCTTAACTATATGTTATATGCCAGATAAGTCAGATTTTTTGCTAAAAATAATTTAATTTACTTGTGGAGAGTACCTTCCACCTACAAGTAAAGAGTTACCAAATCAAAAAAAGAAGATTTTAAATTCTTTAAAATCTTTCTGCTGATTTACTATATTTTTTCTTTTTGTGGAGAAAATTGACGACTTCCGTAGTCGAGAGGCGAGCGGGCCTGACTTTGGCGAGCGCCATCTCTGAGGTTCCGGGTTCAATCCCCGGTCGGGTCAATATGGGAAATGAACTTTTCCATATTGCCTCGGGTCTGGGTGTTGTGGTACCGTCGTTATTCTGATTTCTGTAACACAAGTGCTTAAGCTACTTACCACAGAATCAGAGCAATGTATGTGATGTTGTCCAATATGTCCAATATTATTAATGCATTGATGCCGTACCGTCACCAGAGGGTGACGGCTTGTGTGGGACTCCTAGCCTTGATAAGGGCAGGAATACCCACTAAAACCCGCGTTAGAACTAATTGCCTTGACGGTGATGCCTTGGAAACAGAAGACCTAGGATATACTACAATTACCGAAACTTATACTCGTACTTGTAATTTAATTTTAATTGATCTTCGTTGCGCTTAGTGACACTAATTTTCTACGTGGCCGTTACAACCGGACGTACATTATCGGGCATAAGCGTCCGGGCTTATGCGTCCGGCACAGGCAGAAATCCGGACACGTTGGAGTGAGCTCTTCAAACTCAGGTGCGCAGCTGGACATAGGTATAGAAATCAGTTTGATATGAGTAATCAAACGGTAAGTTTGCGGAGTACTTTAATGCTGGAAATTACGACCATATTTAATGAGGAATTAGACATGATGTGTTATTTTAAATCTCATGTGTCTATTTTTTCAGCAGCTCATTAATTCATGACTAGCGGACAGCTGTAGAATAAACGTGTACTACAAGCTTACCTTGTTTTGATAATAACCAAAAATATTAATTATCCCTACTAAAGTAACTCCGTCTTTCTGTCTGTCTGTCTGTTACGCTTTCCCGCTTAAACCTCTCAACCGATTTTGAAGAAATTTGGCATAGGTATACGTTGAACCTCAAGAACGGACATAGGCTACTTTTTGTTAGAAAGTAAGGGGGGGGGGGTAATCCCACCTTTGAAAGTTTATATGGGAAAATGATTATTTTTTAAGTTAGAGATATTAAAGTTGGCACAAATATAGCTCTATTAAAATATAGACTACTTTTTGTTTCAAATATTAGGAGAGATAGGGGTAAAACCGATCATGAAAGGATGTAGTCCACGCGAACGAAGTCGCGGGCACAGCTAGTGCTATATAATTGACAAGTATTTCTTGAGCTAGTTTTTTTTTAATTAAGATAATTTAAAAAGCAATCTCAAACTTCGAGTAGGATCACCCCCTGTTGTATTGTCTACAAAAGGAGGTGGATAGTTAACAAGTAAGTGTGCTTCTCAAATCCACCTGACCAAGAATTGACCACAAACTTACTCGTTTAAAGGCACCTATGTTAGCTACTACACCAACAAGATGGAATTATTTGCTTAACTTAAGAATTGAATTGCAAAGAATGCTCCTAGCAATAAATTTAAAAAAAAACGAGAAGCCCGAACACAGGCTTAGCAATTAACAAAATAATTAATAAGTTTAATGCATCACAACATATGTATATATACACAGTAATGTTAAATATACATAGGTACATTACACCATTACATCAGTGGGTGAGGGCCTGCGATCTGTCACACAAGGTATACTACGCTAGTATGGACACTAGCCTCTCACAAAGGTGATTATAATGGATGAATGGACAGAATGATACTATATTTAAAATTAAACTCGTTCTATGATCGTAGGATATATTAGGAAGCAACCAGACGCTATGTACACACACAATGAGACTCAATGACTTATAAAAAAAATAATCAAATATTTCGACGAAAATAACTTAAATAAACTAAATAAAAACCTAGTCTTCCTCGTCGTACGTCGTCTCGCAAAATACACCATCTTCTGTTCATCATCTTACTCTTTCATTCATCATTCTCTATTACTCACACCGTTCAGATATTCGTACACACATTCAACACGTTCGGATACGTCCATATCTCACATAAATATAGCTTCAGCTTAGCCAGTGAAAATCTCTAGAAAATAACACTGGCCTAATTTTGTGACAACCAAATCACTCCGCAGTTTCCATTATAAACAGCATAATCCGAAAGGGAACAAATCTTTATCTTAAGTTACTTTTAACTCAACAAGTCCACAAAACTTTTCACTTTAGCCCAGACATAAATTACTCAACGGATTACGGTAACTTTCCAATTTGGTGTTTGATAAAACCATTTTGTTACTAAAATCCATTTTGTAGGTCGATTCATCTGATGGTTTCCTGAAACAGATTTCATTTTAAGAATTTATTTGTTGCTTCATGATTTAGACAAAAAGAACAGTGTTCTTTCAACATGTTAAAGAGCTTAATAATCACATAGTTTACTTCACTACATTGTATTAAACAAAGTTATTTTTTCTGTATGTATGCTTAGATATTTAAAACTACGCAAGAGATTTTTATGCGGTTTTGTTTATTCTAAACCTTAACTTCTATAAAAATATTTTTTTGCGAGTGGGACAGATATCTGCTTTAAACGGCTTTGTCTCCTGAATTTTAAACATTCATGACTATTCACTTCACCATTATCAACTTAAGAGAAACACTTTCGTTAAAGGCCTAACATATTGTTCATATTTCTTATTAAATAAGCAACAAGATAACTTCGTTTTTACATTTGCAGCTGTTCATCGTCAGAGTAACTAAAACTTGGTATAACTTGTGACGTAGTCGAAAACTTGGAATCACTTCTTCATTGAAAGTCGCGAGCCATCGCCGAGTCAGGAGTCGGAAACTTGCTATTAGTGATGTCTATCGATAGGCGTTTATCGATACTTTTGATGGTTGAAGTAGCTGGCCTAAAAATATTTTTAATAAGTTGCTAATGATATATTTTCATGTTTTTTGCTTCCTGTTTGAATATGTAATTAAAATATAATTAACACTAAATAATAGAAAAATCAATGTGTTTGAAAATATAATAAAAGTTACAATAATCAATTATATTCCAAAATGATACATACATAAAAAGCAAAAAAAAAACAACAACTTTGTATCTTTTTAATTCATAATTTTATTTTAAAATCATTACGCTTAACGGGCAGTTTAAAATTCGTTTTTATACCCACAATATTAAGGTGCTACAAATCTGAAATGTGTGTAGACAAACGTATTGACTGTATTGAATAACGAGTTTCAATAGTAACCTAATGTATGGTATTAATTCAATCTTAATAGATACGCTGTTATGTAGATATGTGAAATTATTTTAGTCGTTGGTTCAGAACCTAATCCTACGAATAACAGGTATGTCTTACTAGTTTTTATCGATACTAAAACTCGATAGTTCGACCTCACTATTAGCGAGTGAGCAGGTCTCTTCAGCAGTTAAGTTGAGAGTAGATCGTATGAGTGGACGATAATGCTCTCGGAACGATGATTTATGCAGACATCAACTTTGATAGTCAAATTATATAGTGGCTTGGTGAATCGCGCTATTGGCAGTGGAACTCCGAAATCAAATTTATTCCATTGTGATGATGTATCCTTTATCGATACTTTTGCATTTTAAACAAACACTTTATTTTGAACAAATCATTTCTGATTTGTTAAAAGTAAAGTGTCAGCATATTTAATGTCCACATGCTGCTGCAGGTGCTTTAAAAGGTCACCGTCACTGTTGTTGTAACAAATATGGATATTGGTTTAATCACTAAATTTGCCGATTGAGGTAATAACATAACCGAGTTATCTTTGTAAAATCCGAAACACAATTTGTTAGACTCGGGAATCAAATCCGAGAACATGGCCCGGTACTTAAACCGCTTGGTCCAAAGTGTACACATAGCAATAAGTTAGATACTGCTACTGTAACTAATCTGCTCAGTTTCTTATTTTAATTCTTTTTAGTTAGAATTATATGATAGTTATTTATTCTTGTCGTATCATCATTGAATATAATCACTTGCAATGTATTCAATGATGATACGATAAGAATTAATAACTTTTTGAATTTGACTATAGCATCTAGGTTTTGTTTGGACAAACATGCGAAGTCGAAATCACAAACACACGGTATTAGATTTACTGATACATTTGTGACTTTGTCTTTCAACCAAATAAAGTCCATCCATTCCAATTCAGTAGTTTCATAATAACTAATAAATGGTTTAAAAACTCTGGCTAATAGTAGAGTATTTAAAAGAATTATATGATACACTTATATGGAAAGAAAATTTAATACTTTGGCTGAGATAATTGAATGTTATTAGTGCGTAAAAATTTTTGAGGTTTCTTTTTATTCTATCTAAAAAACATTAATGTCACGCATCCTTATCCATATCAACCAAATATTATCATCGCCTCAAAACGTGTAACTACCTAGAATATATCTGCAAGACACCAAATATTTTTCATTACAATGGAAGCTAAACTTATAACCAATTTTACACCAAAACATACAGTATAGTTCGTCAATTGTATTCTCGAATAAGTACACAAAAGCTGGACTATTTCTCCCCTACCACAAAACTCACAATAACTAACTCAGATTCGTATCGCAATATTAGCAAAGACAATTCCTCGGGGAGGGCAAAACAAAATGGCCGGCCCTTATAACAGCTACCCGCATTCTTCAGATATCATCGCTCGCCCAATTGCACAGATCCACCGCGACAGTGACAAAGTGCCCAGTTTTTTCTTCGATTCAATTACCGACCCGGAAAATAGTTCGATGGGACAGCGCAGATCATCTCATAACTAAAACACGGCCCGTGTATCCGACTTGAGGTTTCCTGCAGCTTCATCACTGTATAAAAATAGTTTTATCCGACTTAAGGGCTTTATCTATGAGTGCATCTATGAGTGCTATTCGCTTAAAATGGTTCCTTCTTAAAGTTTCTTGCAAAAGTCAGACTTTTTTTATTATTTCTTCATTTTTCTATTATTCGTTTCTCTTCAAAGCGGGAACGACAATTTAAAAAAATTAATAGGCATAGGTAAACAATGAATATTGTCTAAATCGAGATAACTCAATTTTTTTAATTATATGTCGATGTATAAGTAACAAAGAAATAAATATTGGACAACATACATTGCTCTGATTCTATGGTAAATAGTTTAAGCACTTGTGTTACCGAAATCAGATAAAACGACGGTTCCACAACACAGGCCCGAGATAATATAAAAGAGTTCGTTTCCCATATTGAACCGATCGGGGATCGAAACCCGGGACTCAAGAGACGCGACTGCAAAGCTCTGCTCACCAATCGGCTACGAAAAAAATATATAATATAAAATAGCAGTTTAAAAAACATTTTTTAAGAAAACAATTTGACCTATATAACATACTCCTCCTTTACAGAATCGACACCTTACAGTTATTTATGAATGGTATCAACATCCCCATTGTTTTCTGAACTAAACAACGACTTAGTTATGGGCTCGAATATAATTCATCAGATCCCAGAAAAGGCGATGTAACAGGCATTACTGGGAAGTTTCCCAATCTGATTCCTAGTAATAAGTATGTGGAAATAGGTGTAAGAGGGGAATAGTGGGACATGAATAATGATTGTGTTTTTGTCTCGAGGTCTCGCTATAACCGTATGTCCTCACGGGTTCCGGATATAGGGGTGTCAGCGTGCGATCAAGGATTTTGTAAATGCATTGCCCCCCCAAAAATAAGGCAAAATAAGGGAAAAAACAGTATTATGCTTTGTTCCGGTCTTATTTGAATTTTGAATTAGATTAAACTTATGACACTTTAGAACTGTTTTGCAATAAGTATGTAATGATGCGAGTTTTGTATGGAACTGTGAAAAGAAAGAAAAGAAAATGTATTACTTGACAGCACAACACGAGAAATAAAATAAAATAAAAACAAAAAACAAAAAGAAGTACAGGAAAAAGTAAAACAAAAACAAACATGAAATAGTTGAAAAAAAAAATTAAATGGGTAAGTAGTCAACTAGAACACACCTCAGCTGTATGCTGCAGCGACGCAAGGCTGCTGCAGCGCTGGTATTATGGTGCGGCATATTTAAGAGACGCTTAACACAAGACTTAAGAAGTATTTGATAGAATGGTTAGCACTAAAATTCATGAGAAACATGATTTGACTTTGCTTAAAGAGGAGTATTAATTATTGGTTACACAACAATAAAGTAATGTACAGCTTACAGCTTTTCAAGGATTTTTCAGTTCTACAAACATTCGCGTTTATAATATTCATAGGATAAGATGACATTGCAGTGACAGCCCTAACCAGCTATAAAGAATGAGTAATAGGGGAGAAGGGGGAATGCTGTAGATCGATCTCAGTCATTGTGATGACGGAAATATTGTGCCCCGTCCCAGAGAAAGGTCAGTTTTTGGCCCTGTTGTGTGCGTATTCGCATTGTTTTGCGATGACATCATTAATGGTATGGCGAGTGAGTAGGTAATGAAGATATAGGAAGAGGGCAAGTAAATGCCGACCGATGTGAGGAGGTGAAATTTATCTTTTGACTATAATTAAATCGTCTACGGTAAAGCTACGGCATAAGGAATTAAGTTTATATTGATTGTGTATATATTGACGACCTCCGTAGCCCAGAGGCAAGCGTGCTGGTCTTTGGTGTCGCGCCATCTCTGAGGTTCCGGGTTCGATCCCCGCTCGGATCATCATGGGACACGAACATTTCTGTATTGTCTCGGGTCTGGGTGTTGTGGTACCGTCGTTGTTTCTCGTTTCTATAACACAAGTGCTTTAGCTACTTAATACAGAATCAGAGCAATGTCTGTGATGTTGTCCAATATTTATTTATTTATTTATTTTATTTATGAAATAAACAACCCGAATGCAGAAGCATGCTTGCTATTTTTCATCACAAACATACTGTGCTATATATTTTTGAATTTTTTTTTTTTCTATGTTGTGTTTTGTTTATCTATAGAGTGATTAAAATGAGAAAACTAATGCTGCCACCCGCGACTCCGTATGGATGGAGTTATATAGATATTTAAAACTGTAATTTAGTAAATGTGTTATTTTTCAATATTTTAATAATGTATTTATGTATCATAAATAATAATTTAAGATTTGCACATCGGTTAATGGGTACAATATGTTGGATAAAATTACATTTTAAGACCAATCTTGTAACCATGTCCTTACAAATAAATGATATTATTATTATTACTTATTACAGATATATAAACTACACTTACCAAATTAATGTGGGTGATCACAATTCTCAACCATCTTTAAATAAGCAGTGCTACATCTGGGAATTGAACCCAGAACCTTGAAATATCATTGTATAGTTACATAGATGTTAAATTACGGGACGACTATCACTGTACATCGTGCCTACCTATTATGTTTAAAAAGTTGTGAAAGGTCAATTTATTTTATCATTTACAAAAAAGCTAAATAAATATACATACCTATAAAAATCCTGCAAAAGTTTTTTCTTGAGTATCTTCTTTCAACCACCATTCTGTCTAACGGTCCATCTAAATTATCACTTCCTTGTAAAAGGTTATCCAGAAAGTTGTACAGCCAATCTTCACCCATGACCTACTCAACAGCCATGAAAAGCACCGAACTTATTCCCACGCAACAAAGTCCACAATCGCGTCCAATTTGCATTCCCTACTCACCCACCATACTTTTCCGTACAGATGTAGGACATAAAAACTTTACCCCGCCATAAAGTGTAAGAAAAAACGTGCCTAAGTCAAAAATTCAGACTATCTCTGAGACAGCCGTAAAAAGGAATGACCGAGTATTTTTTACGATGCGCCTTTAAAACATAATGTACGCACTCTTTAATGTTATATAAGGTCTTGAGTTCAGCACCCTTCTGTTGGGAATGTTAGTAATTCGGGACCTCTTCGCGTTATAGCGAATGTTGTAAGTTTGACTAAGCTTCGCGGCTTTTAAAGACTGAGAAAAATATTTCTGCAGAAAAGGACAAGAAATGATATGAATCTACACTTAAAATTAAAAATTACGTCAGCGTAGAAAATGTCTACATAATATTTACATTCAGCTCTATAGCTCTCTTAAGCAGTTATTTTAAGAAGCTTGTCAATGTTTGTCAAAGTCAGGTAAAAGTTCAAAACTTTCGATAGTTCGAGGCTTTTGGTGGGTGGGTATTGCCCGCGCATTCTCAGAACGTGAGAGTCCCATATAACCGCCGGCTTTCCTTCAGGTAGTGGTACGGTGTGCCAATGTATTCCCATTCTCCCCCTTATAAAAAGGAGAATCCAACGAGTTCAAATATTTGTCCAAATAGGAAGCTGAATAAGGTTGAGATATTTTAAAGAACAAGAATTTTTTTATCAACCCTTGCGGTTCGGGAATCGAACCCACGACCTTTACGTATCGCTTGTGCTGCTCTTCCAACTGAGCTAGCCGCAAGTTATCGTAGGCGATGAAATTTTTCTGTTGTATTAACCCGGTAGTTACTGACACCAAATGATTATTATGAAATAAGGTAGACTGAGTAGTTTGAATATTATTTTTAAAATGGCTTTCATATAGACACAGTATATGTACAAAAAGAGATAATCCAACATGAACATAAGAAACATTAGTCGAAAAGAAAGTACCAACACGTTCTAAACTTGGGCGTCTTCTTTCGTTGAGAACATTCTATAAACATGTTAAGTTACGCAAAAAAGAAGAAAACAGTTTGAAAGAATTAACAACATTTCCAGTTGAGTGGATTTAGAAAGCGTCCAGCTTTGTCTAATGATACTTCATTACTGTGCCATCACTTTAAGTGCTAGAAAACTCTTTTACGCCAGAAGCATAGGCGAGGAATGCTTTGGGATTTACTTGGTTCAAAGTTTAAAATAGTGTTTACTGCAAGACTAGTTCTATTTCGATTTTAATAATTTGTATAGTGCTTTACGTTGCAATGGCAAAATTTAAATATTTGAAAGAAAAATATTTTTTTGTTTCTTTAAATTATTTAAAGTTCGCTTGTGCAGCGTAAAGCATTATAAAAATCAATTAAGATGCCAACGTGTCAACGATTCCGTGGTTTTTAAACATTAGTTCTACAAAATGGGTTGATACAGCAGGAAAATTCATCAGGTACGATAACTTGCGGTTAGCTCAGTTGGAAGAGATGCACGCCCGGTACGTGAAGGGTTCGAGTCCCGCGCCGCAAGGGGAGATTAAAGTTTTAGTTTCTATAAAATATTACTAGTTCTATTTAAAAAAAAAAAGGCTAGTAGGAGCTAATATACTGTGCTAATATAAAAAAAGGTTAGGAATTCAATAGTTTTTATCATCATTACGAGTAAGAAAATTCGCGTTTCGTATGCAGAAGCGAAACCCGTTACGAACTCGGGCGAGACGCGAGTCTAATCCGGCTTTGACGGTACTTTTAGATGTATGAGAATTTAATTCCCTTTTAAACTGTGCAGACGAGGCTTAGCCGTAATGTATTGCTTATTTGTTTTTAATTTTGGAAGAAACACATGGATTCGGTGCGGGGAAAAAAGCAACATTTGTGACGTCATTTTTGTTTGCAAATCGTACAAAGTTGATATTTAGTAGATTTTTATTTATAAAATATATCTCTTACTATGTGACTATTCTGTTCTATGAAAATAGATGAAACATGTACATTAAAATTCTATTAAATTATATTTTTTTACATCTAGAACGCTTGATGCATTCAACATTTTTGCCCAAAGAAAACTGAGTTAATTTAGTTAACGTGAAATAATAATAATTTTTTTTTGTTAAATCAATTCAAATAATTATATAGCTGTCACATAAGAAACCTTTTCAAAGTTGCATACTTTTCAGATCTCTCATATGTTTCCAAAATTGCTTAAAGGCTTTGTTAGGCTTTCATGTCTACTTGTTATAATTTACTTCAAAAATTCAATAATTATAATATCTCTATTCTATAATAGCTCGCATAAATATTTTGTTTTACTCATTCCAGACCTTCCATTAAAGAAAACATAATTTTAGTGAAATTCAATGCGGAAGAGGACGATTTGATTAAGCGTTGTATTGTGACGTCACAAGCAAGCACGAGTTAGAGCGAAAATTCGTTTAAAATTAAATATCTTGGTTACTAATTAATATATAAAAACATAATTATACAATTTTCAATAGAGAAATTAGAAATTAGTGATCATTTTTAATTATTTGTCAAGATGTTACACTTTTTAAACTTTAAGACTTTCGGGTTCCATTTTAAATAATTTAACGGGTCGAAACTCGACACCATTTTTTACTGCCCAACATTTTGGTAAGGTTGCAGTAACCGTGGTCACGAGCTGACTGAGTGAGTAGTTCGTATTGAGTACTAAATAAAAATAGTGTCGCGTTTTGACCCGTTAAATTATTTTAAATGTTACTCTTTTGTTTTGACTTCGAATCAGAAAATTACTTATCATATTATAATTAAGGGATGTTTAGTAAGCCGACTTCAAACTTTTGATGTGTACAGGTCACAGCTTTTTAAAAACGACGGTTTTTTGTTCCTTAATATTTTTTGCGACCGATTTAAAGTAAGCGAATTCTCGCTTCGTATGCACAAGCAAAGCCCATTACGAACTCGACAATACGCGGTTCTAATTCGACTTTGACGGTACTTTTAAATGTATGAGAGTTTAATTTCCTTTGAAATCGTCCAGCTGAGCGTGTACTGTAATTTATTTATTTATTTATTAGGCTGGCGTCTTTTGTTTTTATCAAAACTGAAGGGTAATATAACATAGTGGTAAGCGTAACCCCACACTAGCGTTCTTTGAGCGTCGACGCCCACGCAACGCCGACGCGACGTCGACGCATCGCCGACGCAACGTCGACGCAACGTCGACGCGGCGCCGACGCAACGCTTGCGCAGCGGCGCGGTCGAAATGATGAACGCCAGGACTGCGCTCCACAGGCGCCGCGCCGGGCCCGACGCCTGCCGCAGCGTTTATTTGACAACAGTACAATGATCAACTCAATTGTTTCGGCCCGCCCGTGTTTTAGAATCAGTAGGTAGAAGACTTTTTAGCTGATAGCAAATATGGATGTAGCTTAAAATACTAACTCATATTGCCGAAGAAACACATTTTCAATTAAGTACTTTTAGTTTTCGAGAAAATAAATGCTAAAGTTGCCTATTCGGGCCATGTGTCAAATAGGTAAAATATATTTTTACCTTTACAAGTTGAAAGCATTACTTTATCACTGCAATATAAAACATTATATTGTGCGTTATTCAAATCTTACATTTCCATTTTCGAAACAACTGTACATGACGTCAGCGCGGCGCGACGCTCGAATGCGGTGTGCAGAGGACGCCCAGCGCAAGCGCCGCTCAAACGCCGCGCCGACGCTGTGCGGGCGCCGCGTCGACGCTGAGCGGGCGCCGCGTCGACGCAACGCCCAACCAACGTCGGTGTCGGGAAGTCGCCGGCAAGACGCTGACGCTCGAAAGACGCTAGTGTGGGGTCCCTCTTACAGGGGAGCGGACGAAAAAAAACGGACAGTATTTAACCGACTTTAAAAAAAAGGAGAAGGTTCTCAACCTTATTCGACCGTTTTTTTTATGTGTGTTCGTAAAATCGTGGATTGTAAATCTATTTGGATTTTTTTTTGGTTGCTAAATAGCTAATAAAAATATTAGATACGTATTATTTATTTTACTAAAGCCCGATTCCAATATTTTACGATTCGTAATGTGTCAGTAATGACTATCCGTTTTTCTACAAAAATTTGTAAGGAACGTATGTTCTTTACTAAAAGTGGAAGTACTTCCGCCGAGCTAGGTGTTATCTGCTCGGGGACCAAGGCCCAACTACCGTTCTTGGTTTGTTGTATATATACTTAGTGGCGACGAAAACTCTGATATCGCGATGTAGGATATCGATGTCACGCATTACGTATGGAGCGTTGTTTACTACGCCAATTCTGCTGACGCTGTATTTGTGTCGACTTGTAGGTCATGTCGTAGGTCGGCACAAATTCTAATTTCAAATTTCCATATCAGGCCTTTCGATGTCATAAGTCGGCAGTCGGTCGTTTTTAGCTTAAACTTCGTATAATTTATAACTATCCGTAACTAGTACCAATCGTTTTTCAAATGTTCGAGCCGGGTTTAAATTGATAAAATAATTATTAGATAAAACAGTATCAAGTTACGAGGTGGGGGCTTCATAGTATCGCCGATATTTTGGATCATCTATATACAAATTTTTAGTCCGTCTCTTTATTCTCTGAAACAGGCAGAGGTTCATTACACGTGCAATTAAAGCATAAAAAAAGTAACAAACATTCATCCATACATACATACGTTAATACAAACTTTCGCGTTTATTTTTTCGGGGGTAGGATAAAGGATTTTTTTTTTATAGTAGCGCAGTATATTGGCTCCTCCCAGCCTGATGGTAAGCAAGAGAGGAACCCACATCGCGATGACAACGGATTTGATATCAGTATCCTATCCGTTAGCATCGCCATACTGACCCGCAAGATGTTTCTTCACGCTCCTTTTGAAGGATTTTCTAAAATGTCAAAAAATCCTTGTCTGTCGCTATAATCCCGTCACGTGACAGGATATCAGTGCAGAGATCTAATTAGGTTGGTTGTTTTATTCCTACCTCCTTGAAATTATAATATAATGCAAAAACAGATGATAAAAGTGACCTCCCTTAATGCGAAATCTGATAACGTGCAAGGCTTACGAGACTTTGCTTTGAAAGTAAGAAAACAGACGGCAACATATTTTTTATTTGAAGCAGACTAAGCAATAACAAAAACGATTCCAAATTATACCTGACCCGTAAGATTGAGGTCGTAAGACGAGTAAAGCTATCCGCAGCCGTAACTGAAGAAAAACAGCTAAAACAAATAAAGAAATGTAAGAAAATCCGCAAGTCTAGATCTTGGAACGTGCTTTCGAGCTAGGATTGACTTTTTCCTTTTAAGAATCCTTAGGAGTGCAGAATCAGTCAAATAATCTCTAGATCTAATGGATTGTTTAAATGATCTTAACAGGTAATGAATAAATACGTTTTTTTGTGTGAACTTTTTCATGAAGTTATTGCAAACGATAACATGGGAATAGCATGGGAAGTGCATATAGCACTAATGCAAAGTGATCTTCACAAAAATACCATCAAAAGCAAGCCAGACTACAAGCTTAGTACTTAGCCTTCACCCTTATGTCGTGCGCATAAGATCTAATTTCAAATAGTAAGTGTTTACCTAGACGTGTACAAACGGGATTACTAGTTCGAAATCCTTTATCGCGACATAGAACCAAATGATTGTAATTATACCTACAAAAGAAGCACTGTTAGACTTCATTGCTAACCTACGACATTACCTACACAATAAGAACCTAATAATTTAGCTTTTTATTTGTTAAAAAAAAACTACTGAGTTTCTTGCCGGTATCTTCTCGGTAGTTATAGGTTCCGAACCGGAGGTAGCTTAATTTGCATTGTACTCGAATAGAGACGATTCATAAGTATTATTAATATAATATTTACATGAATAAAATAGATTGACGTTGACTTTGACTTTGACTACAAGTAGACACAAATACAGCGTCAGCAGAATTGACATAGCAAACAACGCTCTTTACGTAATGCACGATTAGCCAATCACTACATCGACCCTACATCGCGATGTCGAAGTTATCGCCACCACAAACTATGCATATACAACCTGTAACGGAAAGGGGGTAACAATGTAAAGTAGGTGGATACTATACCTTGTATAGATTCTATATACGAAATCCCGAGTTAAAATAAACACTTTATTGTATTTATGAAATAAAAAATGATTAACTATAATGACTGACTAAAACGTAAACAAACGCATCACAACACTATTGAGGTCAGCGACCCCAAATCACGTTATCACTTCACGACAATCACTGCGATCCTGAATTTCTCCACCTCCTTCCTCGACATGCGCGCCTAGTACTTTCTTAGAAGATGCGCGAACATTATGCAACATTTGTGGTGTCACTCACTGTACAGAACGCGGCCTTGATGCTTTCTATCATCTCTTCCCTTGACGAGCATGCTACAGCGTACACCTTCCTTTTAAATTAGTCCCACAAGAAGAAGTCCAACGGAGTGAGGTCTGGTGACCGAGCTGGCCATGTGATACGACCTCCTCGCCCAATCCACAGATGGAAACGAGCGTTTTGATGGTTTCGTAAATCTCTTTCTCTAGCTCTCGGTCGGCCATCACGCTGCCGTCGGTTGCTCCGACACAGAGAATTATCTCGAATATTCTTGATTGCTCAAAGACATCACGAAATATCACTAGGCTATCCGTAGTAAGTAGGTAATCCAGAAAGGCAAAAACACAAGATGTTGTCACGGCGACGACAACTCAATGACTTAACTGAATTGTCAAAATGAGAAACGCTAAACCAACAAATTTCAGATGTGATTCAGTAAACACTAAAAGATGAACCACCATTGTGATATTTAAATTAATAGGATAATAGGTAGGTACATCCAAGTCTTTCAACGATTCCAACAATACTGTGATAGTGTTGTGCAAGCGTGACTTAGTCAAAATTTTTACTTGTATTTGACTGATATTTCAAAAAAAAATATTGAATCAATAAATGCGTGTACACAGCTACAAATGGTCCCATACAGTTTGTAACCGTTAACTGCTTTGGTATTTTTGATATTGTTATACCCTTTCCGTTACACGTTGTATACAACAAACCAAGATTGGTAGTTGGACCTTGGTCCCCGAGCAGATAGCACCTAGCTCAGCGGAAGTACTTCCGTTTTTAGTAAAGAACCTAAAAAATTCCTTACACTTCATAAAACTGACATCTCCAAAATCAACAAGTGGTGACGTCATTAAGCCCGAAATCTAAAGGTAGAATGGAAACACATTGAAAATCGCTCAGCAGTAATTTCTAAGGAAATTCTCGGCGAGTTTCGAGAATCTCAAGTCGACAGGCATCTTTGTCTAGAACTTAGTATGAACGAGCTGTCTGGTTTCATGGATTAGTGGTTAGTGGCTGTTAGGACTTATCAGCTTCCGTGACGTAAGCATATTTTACGTTTAGAACCGAAAGCAAGTAAGTATCTTTGAACAGAACTGACCCTTATGTCCTTTAGATTTTCAATGCACATATCGGTCGAATTGGAATGTTGCTTCTGTCTTATTTTGCATGTTGTATTATGTTTAAAAATAAATGAAACCGATAGTATTGTTGCTCATAAATATAAAAAAAAAAACTATCGATTGTTTTAGTCTATAGACAGTTTACATATTTACAATATAGCATCATACGTAATAGGCTACGTTATAATAGTTGTTTTTGTATGAAAACTATTACAAGTTAATTATTTTATAGCTATAAATAATGAAGGGTATGTTTGTAATTAAAAAAAATGCTTTTTATTACATGCATATGAATATATATGTGGGAGAAAGTTGTTTTTGTGTATTATTTTAGAGTCAGTTTTATTTTAGGCAGTGGCAACATTGGTAGTTTATGGTCGGGTGACATAAGAGGAAAAGACGCATAAGATGCTAAGAAGAGAATATATTTTATGTTGTTAATTACAAGTGCCTTTTACTTCATCGATCCCACAACTATTTTGGGGGCTCGTCCGGGATCCTGAGAAGTATTGGTGAGGAAGAATTAACAACAATATTTTCGAAGAAATCATACGAGAAAACCGGCATGTTAATGTGACAGCAATCTGCTTTACCGACACAGAAGATGGCGCAACGAAAAACGCAAGTCAAACCGAATGCATCGGGACGTTGTTACTGAAGCACTGATTTATCGACTCCATCATCGGACCGAATGCTACGGGACGCAGATCATGACGTAATTTTCTTGTGGAAGATATGATGAAATTAATATTTATTTTCAAGATTATTATTACGATTAACGAATCTTAAGATTGAAGATTATTTATTTCCAAGACGAAAATTTAAAGATTTTACGACTGAAGAATATTTTATTAAGATTTTTATTTATTTTGAAGACTAACATTCAAGATGCCACCGAAAAAAGATATTAAAGACGGAGAAGAGCGAGAATCACGTGACACCACACCCTATATCTCATTTGGCGATGTGGAGAAGTCAATGACGTCATTTAGTGGTGATGATACTTACCCAATTTCAACGTGGTTAGACGAATTTGAAGACACGTCGTTGTTGATGAACTGGACGGAAATCGAAAAGCTAATTTACGCGAAAAGGCTACTTACTGGAACTGCCAAACTTTTTCTACGTTCACTTGGTGGTGTAAAAGACTTTAGGAAGTTAAAAAAAGAGCTTGAAGAAGAATTTGGTTCAAAACTAAATAGTGCCGCCATTCACAAGAATTTAAGTTCGCGAAAAATGAAAAAAGAAGAAACACTACAACAGTATTTTCTCCATATGAAAGAATGTGCATTGCATGGAAACATAGAAGACGCAGCACTTATGGAATACGTTATTGATGGTATACAAGATAGCGAATATAATAAATCTATCTTGTACGGAGCAATGAATCTAAAAGAATTCAGAACGAAATTAGACATTTACAAAAATATTAAAGAGAAGACTCAGACTCAACCTCATGTACCTACTCCACCTACGAAGCACTATCAAGCTAAGCGATGCTTTAACTGTGGTGACTTAGATCATGAAGCACCAACCTGTACAAAGGGCATCAAGTGCTTTAAATGCAACGAATATGGACACAAGGGAACTGAGTGTACTAACAAAGGGAAAAAGATGTTAAGTGTTCAAAACAAAATTGCGAAGACTGAGATCGTTAAGGAATACAAAGAATTGAAAACTCCTTTAAAGAAGATAAATATAAATAATGTAGAAATAACAGCGTTAGTTGATACTGGAAGTGATGTAAATTTGATTAAATTGTCACAAGTTGGCAAAATAAAGACAGATGAATTTAAGTATGATAAAGAAAAAACCATAAATCTGACTGGAATTGCTGGAAAAGAATTAAGTTCTGAAGGAGTTCTAGAAGCTAATGTAATGATCGATGACATCTATGCTGATATGGAATTTCACGTAGTTCAAGATTATGCTATACCAGTTAATGTTATACTTGGGAATACTATACTCAAAGATTTTGAAGTAAACTTTACAGCTACTGGTGTTTTTCTTAAGAAGATTACTTACCTTACACTCCTGGCAGAAGAAAAGAAAACAATTTGCGAAGAATATTACCCTGAAAATAAAGAAATTAAAAAGAAGTTTACAAAGCCGATTAAAGAATATAAACCTGTAGTTAAAAAGAAGGAAAGTAATAAAGAAATGAAAATAATACTTACCGAAGAAGATCCGATCCATCAAAGTCCACTGGAAATGCCGATTATACGACCAAGCAAATCAGATTTAGCAAGCTCTGTTGTACTAGCGAAGAAGAAGTATGGAAATCATAGACCGTTTATAGATTACAAGAAGTTAAATAAGAAAATTGTGAAAGACTGTTTTCCGATAGAAAATCAGATAGACAGACTGAAAAGAGTTAACGTTTTTACGATCTTAGATTTACAAAACGGATTTATGAACGCGTGTACAAGAATGAAAGATGGAAACAAAGAAATGATGAAACTGAAAGAAGAAGAAGAAATTAAAGATTATAATATAAAACGAAATGAATCAAGAGTAAAAAAAAAGACTCAATACCAAAGATTCTAGAGGAAAATGTTAAAAATTATAATCGAAGAAGGAAAAGAGCTACTGAATATGACGTTGGAGATAAAGTTCCTATTAACAGCCGTGGACTGACGTAGAACTACAAGAAAGTTCATCTGGGGCAGATGAATATTCAGGAGGGCCGTGTGGGAGAAAGTTGTTTTTGTGTATTATTTTAGAGTCAGTTTTATTTTAGGCAGTGGCAACATTGGTAGTTTATGGTCGGGTGACATAAGAGGAAAAGACGCATAAGATGCTAAGAAGAGAATTTATTTTATGTTGTTAATTACAAGTGCCTTTTACTTCAGCGATCCCACATATATATACAGCAAACCGTAGCTACATGCAGCAAATTTTTTTTTACAATTTTCCCGCTAATCTCTTAAATGGCTGGAACGATTTTGACTGGACTTTTATTGACAGATAGTTGATTTAATAAGGCTAAGTAAGCTAAGTAAGTTAGAATTCTTTTATATTAGTAAAAAGAAATACAAAATTTACCCACTGTCGCGGGCACACCTACGTATTTATTTATATTATATGGTACTTTTTAAGAGAGGTAGGGCATAGCGATTTATCGCTCGAACTGGAGCAGCCCGACTGGTGAAATACCTCCACCTTACAGAAGACCGCAGCCAAATAACAATAACTTCTGTGTTGTTGTGTTCCTGCGTGTGAGTAAGGTTTCCAGAGCTCATGGGGGGTGCTACATTAGTAGCAGGGGTCAAGCCTTCAAGGTAAGGGCGACAAGTCCAGTAACAGATTTATTATGCTGTACTTTTCGCCCTTAAGCTAGGACCTAATTACCACTTAACATCAGGTGGGATGAGGTCAATCTTGAAGTGCAATATTAAAAAAAAAAAAGTACTGCTACAATTTTGTATCAATAGTCTATAAAGATTGTCGACAGTAATGCCTCTCGATTAATAACGTTACTAATAAAACGTAGCTGATATTGTTAATATGTAAACTATCGAAAGACTAAAATAATATAAGCCATTGACAATATCGAAATTACTGATGGTTTTGTTATTTGCGAGCAAAAATACTATCTACAGTATCGATACAATCGAGAACCATATCAAATGTATCGATATTTTTAACATCGATACATTTGTTGAGTAACACTCTTCCGAACCCTTAGCCACAATCTTAGCTCCTATTACCTGTAGCATTCACATCCCACATTAAGGTTTCTTACGGCGCAGTTTACAATACATCTCCTGTACTTACGTAGCGGCAACAGCGTTGATAGGTCTTAGCGACTCCTAACCGCTAATCCGCGAAACCCGGCTTCATACTTAGTTGCAACTCGACAGAGGAAACTTGGAATAAGTTAAATTGAGATTAACTGGCAAGGAATGAGTTCTTAGTATCATTTATTTTTTGTGTAGCAGACACGTCACAGTTTGATCTCGTCTGTTTTCGGTCAGAAAAGCCTCCTTTTTACAATACATTTTTGAGACAGGTTATTTAACGTCTTCGTAGCCGAGAGGCGAGTGGACCGGACTTTGGCGTCACGCCATCTCTGAGGTTCCGGGTTCGATCCCCAGTCGGGTCAATATTGGACACGAACTTATCTATATTGTCTTGGGTCAAAAACCATGATTATTTTACCAAGTCATATTGTATCTAATTTATTCAAGTCATATATCAATCAATAAATCAATTAGACGACCTCGGTGGCGCAGTGGCTAAGATAGGCGCCCAAAGCGCGTAAGGTCCCGGGTTCGATTCCCGGTCAGGTCAATTTGGAAAACGAACTTTTCTCAATCGACTTGGGTCTGGGTGTTCAGTTAGTATCCGTCGTCTGGTACTCATAGTACAAGGGAAAACCTTAGTTTGAGACCAGGTGATTGGTGTGATTGTCTGGCGCATTTAATCAAATCTTTTAATTCATATAGACATTACACGAGTAATATTTATTAATATCTATTGTCTCTAACAAAGCAAATGAAGCTACCTCCGGTTCGGAACCTATAACTACTGGGAAGATACCGACAAGAAACGCAGTAGTTTTTTAAACAATAAAAAGCTTAGCTTATCCTAATTTTGCACTTAAAAGATTCCAGTCAGATATTTAAAAGTTAACTTATTTTTAACAATGATTGAAATTCAGAGGACTTAAAAATGTGAAAGCAAATGGACCGATTGAGCTAGAAAGTAGACATCCACATGTTTTAATCATTTAAGAATTCTAGTTCATGGAAACCTTTCTGTGTTAATGAAATAAGTTTATTTTGTAGACAAACAACTCAAAACATTCGGGGCTCTTAGTTCATGAAAACATTTTGTTGATTGGATTGTTCAGTAGGTATTTATGCTGACACGTGTAAATGACATTTGTATTTTTAGTTGTGATGGTTTTAGTGTCGTAGTGGCTAAAACAGACAATCAGAAAATCGATTTCCCGGGCTCTCTTCTCGGTCAGGTCAATCAAAGAACACATTTTTAGATTAGCTTTTTTTTGCGAATCTACTAAATAATCTACTTTATTAATCCTAGTATGTACATTTAATATATCTGCTGTCAGGTATTTCAAAAACTTTAGTTGAGTTTGTTTGACATATTCATTTATACTCGCTTTGTCCGTGACTCCGTCTATGTTGAATAGTTTTTTTCTTAACAGAAATTAATGAAAAATCTATACTTAAGGAAACTAAAGTTACTCCTTATAACATCGGCTATACACAAAGAAAAGTCCCAACTAAATTGTAGAGCTGTATTAAAGACTAGACGGATCAAATAAACAGTCAGAATGACATATCTATACATATTAAAAAAATTGGAGTGTCTGTTAGTAATATTAAAATAACCGCTTTTTACTACATGCATATGAATATACATGGTATATATACCAAAATAACATTTTTGTCTGACTGTCTGTCTGTTTGTTCCGGCTTATCTCTGAAATGGCTGATTCAATTTTGACGGGACTTTTAACTAACTTCTAATTTATTAATAAGGAGTAACTTAGGCTACTTTTATTGTATAAAAATGATTGAAATCATGCAGGACCACGCGAACTAATCCGCGGGCACAGCTAGTGGTACATAGAAATGTATATACATTTAGTAAAAATATTTTTTTCAAATATTCTTAAGTATGTACTAGTTTATAAGAATGGCGAGCATATTAGTAATTCCGAAAACCGTTAGTCGATCTGTGCTAATTTCTTTTTATGTTGTCTTCGAAAGTTTTTCATGTGAAATTCCTTGTATTTCTATATGTTTTTAGCGAGACTTCCTAATTAACGTTTATTCTATTTGTTTCAGGTAATGTTGACTGTCAAAATATATTATTTCATCTGTTTCATCTCACAGCAAGATTATTTGTTACGCTGAGTTTCTGGAAGTGTTCTAAGTAAGTAAAGTTCACATTAGATACTTCATTATTTATTATTCATAAGTTCATTGAAGAGTGTGTTATTCTATGTTCAAAGTACTACTGAAACTAAGATACAAAACATTTAAAATTACAGAAGCTCTACTCTCGTCGGCAATTAACATATACACACTCACACACACAAACATACATACATTTTTTAATTATTTTTTTCTTTAAGCTATCAGCCTACTTATAATATGATACTTTTATACTTGGTCCTGATATGGAGGCTGGTAATCAGTCATACAGAGTTCTTCCTAGCATAGACACCAGTCTCTAACATATAATTCTATGTATAAGCAGTATCTTAGCCACTTAGATTAAGACTTTGTAACTCAATTTCTGTGTGGGAGAAAAAACTATTTTTTTTATTATTATATTTATAAATAATATTGGACAACATCACATAAATTGCTCTGATTCTGTGGTAAGTAGCTAAAGCACTTGTGTTATAGAAATCAGAAACAACGACGGTACCACAATACCCAGACCCGAAACAATACAGAAAAATTCTTTCCCATATTGACCAGACCGGGGATCGAACCCGGAACCTCTGAGATGGCGGGACGCCAAAGTCGGGCCGTTCGCCTCTCGGCCACGGAGGTCGTCAAAAAAAAAGGTAACTATTAATATAAACAGAAATGCGCGCATTTGAAGAGATCAAATGAAAACTTTTCTTGATTTTCGTATTTTCGATGAGAAATGATTATTTTCATAAGCAAATTTCTATCGCCGCCCTTGCCGACTAGCGAAAATTTGTGTAGTTTTCGCAGCATTTCTTAACCCACCGCATTTCATAACACGAACCCTTTTCAAACTACCCATACATCCATTATCGACCCTCCTATTATACTCACTACTTACTGACACCTACTCTGAACCAAAGGTGAATTTACTTTCGGCTTAAGTTGGATCATCACAGGTACCGTTACAAAGGCTTCGGATTAGGCGCGTTGCTTCACTTTCCGAAAGGTATTAAGGGCATATCCTATTTGTTGTTATTAAACTTTAATAGAACAGGGCATTATGAAGTAATAGCGTCACGATATCAATCAGGAATGAAAAATAATTAAAAAAAAAAACCAGAAAATTTGTGTGGAATTTAAATTCATGAAATCGATTCTCACACCGCAGGGAGGTGAATTTATCCTTTTCAATTTTATAGTGTATATAACCAGTTGCTGCCAGCAATTCAAGCTTTTACGGGATAAAAAGTCAAATATATTTTTCTGTAATTAATGTTAATTTTATATCAATGAAATCAAATCCGATTCTACCGCCAGTTCGGTACCCATAACTTAAAAGATACCTGCTAGAAACTCTGTATTTTATTTACAGAACCATCTGACATTTCGCTTATTTTGCGCTAAAATAATATATGGTAACTGTGTCTAAAGTATCTAATATTATGTCACCCAAGAATCCACCTTATCTGTGTATTTTTTTTAAATGGACTTAATTTCGCGTTTTAAGACAACGCAAGGATTCCGGCCAATGTCAAGTGTTTAAGAAAGACACGGTATTTTATGTTAAATGAACGGTGGTGAGAGCTTAATCATTTCTGAGATGAGATCTTCACTGTGTATCTACGAAATTGACAGTAACTTTTAAAATATTTGTAGGATAGGTATATATTCAGAATTTTTTGGCGCACTTTAACTTCAGTATATCTCAATCTTTAAGTAAGGGCTCATGAACTTGGGTTTTATGAAGGCCCTATTAAAGTTGATAGGGAAGTATGGGTGTTTGGGGAACAGCGCTTAAGAGGAAACAAACTTTTTACATCGGCTGGGCATACGTTCCACCGGTATATTAGCTGCTGGACTGAGATTAAGGGTATTTAATGGTTTTTGTTACTTAATAATAAGGTAGGACACTCTCTGGCCGTTATAGTTTAACTATATTCCAAAGGCGAGACCAATAGACGAGGAGTTTTAGGGGAGTCCCACACATCCAACTGCCTATTTCCAGGCAGCGGTAAGGTGCGCATTTCCAACCTTGAAAAAAAGGGCATAGGCACTGCTCATTAATGCTATTTTGGATTAATCTTAAAATCCTACTCACTTAAAAGACAGTTTTTTTACTTATATTGCTGGTGCAATGACCTGTATTGCATCTTTGTCTCGATACTAAAAAACGTCACCCCTGGATAGTCCATCCTGCGCCAAAACATGACAATGACAAATCATTCTAAAAAATGGTCATACGGTCTTTATGATATACATAAAAGAACCAATTTACGAACATAGCAGTTTAACGCTGTCATCTAAATAGTGCCCTTCAATGGAATTTTTAATACCTTATCGCGTAGGAATACAATACGCGAAAAATAAGTGTATCAATGGGGATACACTTATTTTTGTCATCATTTTTATCAAGAAGAAATGCAATATATGTAATGGAAAACGCCTTTTAATGTTAAATTTAGAAGAACATTACTTCGTCGTCATATTTAAGTTAAACTACGTTAATATTACAATATTACCTTAATACCTTTAACTGAAAGTAAATCCAAAACAGTAATTAATCATTCATCCTATTCAATATATGTACAATATGGGTAGTCGCGGTCGCTTTAATCCAAATGCTATCTTAACATTGTAAGCGCATAATTAACTAAGCCTTGTTAAACTACCGTTAATCCAAGGCTAACATTTGCTTGACTTTACTATTTGTCTATATCATGTTAATC
Source organism: Glyphodes pyloalis (assembly GCA_037074685.1). Classification (NCBI taxonomy): domain Eukaryota; kingdom Metazoa; phylum Arthropoda; class Insecta; order Lepidoptera; family Crambidae; genus Glyphodes; species Glyphodes pyloalis. The sequence continues at coordinate 15,140,115 of JAYKKO010000009.1, forward strand.
TAATCAGAAAACGTAAGAGGATGCAGTGTTTTGCATTTTTGGTTATTAATTAAGACATTGAATAGGTTGGTTTGGTGGTTTTTTTAAAATATTGTTTTGGCAATTAAAATTTCCGTTCATGGATATTATTAGATACCTACTTCACTTTCCATTTAAAACTCAGTAACTTAATTTATAAAAATGTATAACCACTGATAAGGCATTCCTTATAATCATTTATCATTATAAATAATGTTTGCAAAATTCGTTTACAGACTCTAGTGTAATAGACAGACTATCATAAAATTTAAACTTTTCTTTAAGAGTGCTAAAACACCATTTTATTACTAGTAAGCCTCAAGTAAGAGTCAGGGATTCGCGTGTTTATCCCGGTGGATTTTCAATGATTTTTTGCTTACACACCATCTCCTGATAAAGGCTAACATATTTTAAAGAAACAGAAAAATTTAATATCTCCTTGCGGTGCGTATAGCATATGCGGTGGGTTAATACAGCAGAAAAATTTCATCGCCTTCAATAGCTTGCGGCTAGCTCAGTTGGAAGAGCAGCACAAGCGATACGTGAAGGTCGTGGGTTTGATTCCCGCACCGCAAGGGTATATGATTTTTTTCTGTTTCTTTAAAATATTTTAAGTTCACCTGTGCGACGTAAATCCCTATAAAACCATAAAAAGGCTCACATAACAATAAAGGATTACCCCATTTGGTGCAGTCTTTTTGAAGTCAATAATTTAAGCCATACAGATATTCAAAGCATCCTTGTACAAAGAGCTGATCTCATTAATAAAGTTGCACCAATTACGATTTATTTTTGCTATGTCATACAGTATGTCAAGAACATTATCAAATTGAAGAATATTATGAAACTGTTGAACTAGGAATACAAAACACAAGGTTAGTACCTTTCCAAAATATTAATCATGCTAAGTACTTTTTACTATCGGAATAGAAGATTTATTAAGATTGACGGCGATTAGGGAATTAAAAGTGAGTTTGCTTCAATTCAATTTAAATATCCAATATGTTGTTTCTGAACAAAGGTCGGCTTTATATAGAGTTATTTATTTACTTGTATTGAAACGTTGATATTATTAGGGAGCTTCCCGAAATTTTTCATAGACAGTCGTATGATTTATCGAATAGGATTCGTCAAGTTGGTGCCTTGTATTTAATATTATTAGATATTGTTTTCTTTTTTTATTATTAGTTTTTTTGCGAACTGAAATATATCCAATTCGTTCGTGTCTGAATTGAAATTAAGCAAAGTTGGTCATTCCATTATCATAACTTTGTATAATATACGATTTAGGCGAAAAAAAAAATTTTTAATACATCACGGGATTTTTTTGCTTTTGCTGTATAAAAGGATTAAATAGAAATTAAATAAATAACTTAACCTTTTTCATGTATGTGATACGTGGTAGTTTACATGCTAACTGGTGAACTTTAACTAAAAATTATGTATGTGAGGTCAATAGCTACCTCAGGGATATATGTAGCGCTAGACTACCCAACTGCAACGATTCTAATTCTTACCAAATCCAAGACCAAACTAACATTTAGATTGTGAACAAAGACCGTCCTCCGAAGGAACCATTTTGTAGAACAACTTTCGTCTTTTACTAGAAAATTTCGCCCCGAGTTCGGAACAAATATCTCCTCGGACCCGATTCATTATTCGTCTTTCAGTAAGGACGAGTAATTCAAACTTGTCCGTGTCCCGGATGGGGGGGAGTGGGAGATTAGGACGAGACTCTGAATCAAAATGTGGCTGATGGCTCTAAAGTTGAATGAGTTCTGGTTGTGATAATAGGTCTAGTCTTTACGGGATTGGTGCAGATGTTTAGAGTTGTCAACACTTGCTTTGCACATTATTTTGGGATTTAAAATAATTTAACGGGTCAAAACGCGACACCATTTTTATTTAGTAGTTAATACGAACTACTTACTGCCCGACGTTTCGGTTAGGTTGCACCAACCGTGGTCACGAGCTGACTCTAAAAGTTTATAATATTATGGGATACTTGTAGTAGTAAGCTCGATCAACACGTGCTCAGTTTATTTGGAAGAAATAAATTAAGGCTATTCGCACACAGGTCGTAAGCGTAATCATATGTAACGCGTGCGAAACTTTCAGTGTTCCACAAATGAAATCTTACTATTCGCTGCAACACCGCTTTGTGTATGGCCTTGTTACTTTTTATATTGCACTTAGAGATTGACCTCATCCTACCTGATGTTAAGTGGTAATGAGGTCCTAGCTTAAGTGTGTAAAGTACAGCATAATAGTTGCTGTTCCTGGACTTCTCGCCCTTACCTTGAAGGCTTGAGCCCTACTTCTAGTGTAGTACCCCCCAGGAGTTTTGAAAACCTTACACGTAGGAAAAACTCTTATGAATTTTAAATATTCTTATTTGTATAGTAATCGTCATACACACGTAATTACTATACTTACCCTTACGTTACGACATCGTGCGCATAGGGGCTCCCTATATTAATATATTCATTGATTTGATTTCGAAGTAAGTTGTACATTCTCACTAAGTGAAAGAATGTAAGGTTTACAGTCAGAAATGTATTGCGAAGCTATTGTTAAAATATGGTTCTAGATATTCCCAAGCGATGTAAAAGGAATAAAATTTACCGTCCAATCCTTGAAATAATGTACCGCACATAAAGCTCAATAAAATGAGTATTATAACAGAATTGAAACTGTTCCCTAACCACAGTATCCATCGTGGTAGGCTGTAAATTTTCGCGAATGCCATCCTCGAGATTTTACGGATAGCGACTATGTTCAACCTATTTCAATTTGGAGGGATGTAGTATCGTTGTGGCTTTCACTGACTGTATCATAAATCCATTAGGATGTTTGTGAAGTATTTTTCTAACTGTGGTTTCATTTGAACTGTAACCTGTTTAAAATCAATGTGTTTTGTATCAACGTTTTTCGGTTTGGACCTCGATTTGGGAGGGTTTTTATTCAATATTATATAATATTTCAAAGCGTTCACTAAATTGGACAGTATCAACAAACATGTAATAATAGAAGTAAAACGAACTTCTAGCTAGTAAGTGCTCGCTTCTAGGTAAAGTTTTCTTGTGAACAATCGGTGGGTCCTTACAAAAATGTAGGATTTAAAAAAAAATATATCATTCAAAACGAATATAGCAATAAACACAAATTAACTCTAAATGCACGATGTGGTTATGTTTATTTTTTCTGACGTAAAGTTTTATTTTAAGACAAATTATCACATAGACCATTTGTTAATAATATAACTTTCTATTGCCAAATTATTTTTTGAAATCGAACCAGTTTTAAGTGTGTATGTTTTAAGCAAAGTATCAATCTTTACTCTTTATAATATGGCTGTAGAACAGTGGTTCTTATGGTGGTCCTGCAAGCGTCTTAAATGGTCCTCGGAGCCATCCAAATAAAAAATATCGGTCGGTTTGTCCAATCACAAGAGTAATACAAATATGTAACAATTTACAGTATTGTAAATATAATTAGGACTTTATTGTATTTGTTTATTGGAACAATCAGCCATTTTTTACATTTAAATACATTAATTTAACTACAAACTAATTAAAAAGCAAGACAGAAATTTTATCAAATGGTCCCTCTTGTCTACACGGTTGAGAATCACTGCTGTAGATTAAGCAGGCATATTTTAACAGATACAGGTTGTTTTTTTTTCTGAACTTTTTTTTATGTAGGTAGCCATATAGCTAAGCATATGTTATGTAGATACGGGTTTTTCAAACTTTTTTGTCCTCTATTAAACTAAACAACAACTCTTTCGGGCCTATTGATATTCGCCGCCAGAGTGAGGGTTTAGCGAACTTCGAAGCACCTGCCACATTTCACTTAGCTGGCGCCGAAGTTGGAAGTATTCGCCAACTTTTAGCTGGTCGGGACACAAGACATGCCCGGGATGCCAGGAATTGTTGGAGCCCACGAAGATGTTTGAGTATTTTATGGAATATGGGACGAGGCGGAAGGCGTGGCACATATCTTCTGAAGTTAACTGCAGTATAGATTAGCTGTTACTAACAGAACTGTGCTATGAATAAAGCACTTCAGAAAAAGATTATGCAAATAAGAGACACAATCGTTTCAAAATGTAACAGAGGGTGCTGAAAGAACGACGCTTTGTCAAGATTGTTGGACGGAACCGAAGTACAATCGGAACCACTCCTAGGCTATGCCTAGCAATTTAGTTTTCATATAAATTTTATTAGGATATTGAATAGGTTAGGTGACTAAATAATTTATTTATTTAATAATATTAAAAGGTAATTACTAAGTTTCATTGTGTGATGTCACATCGTCGCACAGTTATTACGAATTAGTGACGTTTGTTAAAGCTTATGTGTTAAAAAAAAATTGCGCTTCCATTATATTTTAGTAAGAAATGCTTTCATGTTTTTTCAATGACAACGATGCTTAGATTAATCCATTGGAATACTTTTATGTATTGGTTAAAATACTATTTATGGCACACCGAGACGTCTCAATTTAACTTACTTATACTTAATATAAGATTTATTTACTTATTTATTTATTTGGAAAACAAAACAAATTACAATCAAAACAAATGTTAGATACAAGGAGAAATAGATTTTACATCTAGATTATAATCCTAATATTGTTAACACTTCATTATGAACTTTTGAGAATTAAGTTAAAAAAAAAAAGCAAAGTGAGTACTTAGATACAAAATTTTCATATTTTAATAGAGACGCATGACAGACTTTTTGAACATATGTAGTCGGGGATCGAATATATCCAAATGTGAGTGTTGACTTACTAACTCGTTAAAGTGACGACACATTCTTGCTAATGGATTATAGTAGGAAGTATTATTCATATATATTTGCAAGTAAAATGTTTTGTGGTGTCTTCGGGGATTGTATTTAAAGTTGATATTAGTTAAAGTTAAAATTTAGAAATTAAAACTATTTGTGGCATTCATAGTCACCATCCCATTTTGAGTTTCAAAATAGTTGATTTACAAAACTAAAAGGTGCAGTTGGGCGTTTGTACTAATAACTGAATTAAATGTGTTTACTATTCGACTAATATCTTTATATGTTTTGCCAGAAAGCTGTAAACCAACCCAACAATAACACAGCGTACACCTTGCGCCGTAAAACATTTTTATCGCGAACGCAATTAAGTGTTCAATTGTAATTGCGCATTAATTAACGCAGCTGAACCGACAAATCGTACCGGAATTATCGTCACGAAGGTATTGTATTAAAATGCCGAATAATTGCCGATTTGTTTGTTTTTGTAATTAATAAATGATAATAACATACTCGAAACACGAGTACGTACCGAGTTCGTTAAGCGGTTAAGCAAGTGTGATGTGCTAATTTAGCTGTGATTGGTGAGTTCGTGTGGCTGTTGTAATAATAGTTAAATTTGTTAAAACATAATCAAATCTTAATTTAGTCCCATATCCCAAGTATCTTTCAAGGATACATATTTGGTCCCATCAGAAATCGGAATTAACACATTGGTGTTAAATATGGGACGGGAGAATACATAAGTGCTTATAAAGTGTACAGCATTCACGAGAGTGACTGCCGATAAACTATCTTGCAGTTTGACAGATAGTGTAATGAAGTACTGTATTGATTTGAATAAATAAACACAATGAACTTGTCTTGATAGCATAAAGGTTCAGTAGTAAGGACACTGGTCTGTATGTACTGATCTGGTAGTAACGAGATAAGGCTTGTGATTCAGAGGACTTGGGTTTGATTCTTGCCGCAAAATATTTTCATAAGTTGTTTCCTTTTTGGGTAAGGCATTTTCAGAATGATCACCTAAATTATCTGATAAGTAAGAAAGATCAATGCGTTTGAGATGGCATATTAATAGTTAGTTCTGTGCCTGATTCCTCTTTGATCGTATCAGTCTATCGTCTCGTCGGATGATGAGATAGGTTGCAGCGACGGGCTGTGCGCATAATTAACGATGAAGAGATTACTGGGAACCTTGAAACCTCTTCAACTATGTAGAGACATTAGTTCATTAAGCGTCTTTTATCGGCTTTATCGTGGTGAGCGTTCTGAGGAACTGTTTTCCCTTATCCCAACCTCTCCTTTCCTTCACAGAACCACAAGAGCCGGCCAACGATGATATCGCTTCACCGTGGAAAATATTCCATCTCGAACAAAAAAGTTTAGTAACTCCTATCTTTGCCGGACCATAAAGAATTGGAACTCGTTGCCGGCTCATGTGTTTCCGCCTTCCTTTGACATGGATTCCTTCAAAAGGAGCGTGAAGAAACATCTTGCGGGCCAGTATGGCGATGCTAACGGGTAGGATATTTCGATATCAAATCCGTTGTCATCGCGATGTGGGTTCCTCTCTTGCTTACCATCAGGCTGGGAGGAGCCAATATCCTGCGCTACTATAAAAAAAAAAAGAGTGAAGGAAGAAAAGTAGGTTCTTTATATTGATTTTAGCACCATAGACTTTGAATTAAAAAAATACTTTGAAGGTTTTTGGTAAATCCAACACTCTCAGTCAGTAACGAATAATATGAAAACGAATGTCATCATTGCACACACTTTCTTGTGCATAGCTTAATTCAATTAATTGCGTTATTTTGTTCAATAATGGTAAATCAAAAGTACCTGAAGAAAACTTTTGTACATTGGAAGACATCCAGGTGAAGGGAATTTGTAAGTTTAGACTTTCTTTAAAAAGAGAATAATTCACCAAGGAGTTTGGCTGAAAAAGACATAGAACCTCATCTCCGCCAGCTAACCAACCGTGGCAAGATTCCCTCCGAGCCCTAGCGAACGAATAAAACTTATTCTTTGCGAGTTTAGTGACACTTTTAGAGTAGCAAGTCGGATTTACGAGTAAACTTACTACTCACTATCTGTCAACCGAAGTTTTGGCGGACAAAATAGATCAGACAAGTTTTAGATTCGGTGAAAGTTTTAGAGCGATGGTCCCTTTTGCAGCAGGATGACAGCGATGACGAAACACTTATTGACGATTCAATTTGTTTTTTCATTCGCGTCGAAACAATGTTTGGGCTTAGGAATGTTTTGGAAAAGTCGCAGAGACTGGTTTGCATTTTATTTATGGTAATATGAACCTTAGTTACCGTATAACAGACTGAATGAAATTTAAAATCCAGACTTTGGCCTTATTCCTTCCTATTGAATCTTTAGTCATGAGTACGCTTGCTAAACAATAATTGCTAAAAAATCCTAACCAGCCAAAAATGAAACGAACAAACGAAAGGTTTCGTTTAAAAGACTAATCGATAATTTGGAAGTTAAGATGTGGTTTTGATTTACTTAAAAAAATGTTTTTCATTAAAGCTTCGCATATCGCATTCAACATGAGTTGGTTACGTTTAGAATTAAATATTACTTTTCGAGATATAATTGTGCTAGTAAGCCTCCAGCAGCCTTGATTCAGCCATTTGTACAAAATCTCAAGAGCCTGTAGGTTTTAAAAATCACTAGTTAATCAATACAAGTATTGCCTACTAGCGTCATAGGGTCGACGTAATTGATAATCAAGTCCAAAGCAGGAAGTATCACAAAACGCGGTAAAGGAATCGCCGTTAATATACTTTCACTATTTTTATTATTGTGCAAACCTACTATTTACCTTACCTGAACATTCGATGGTTAATGGCTGACACATACATCATGCCACTACAAGATATCTACTAAGTTTCTTGCCAGTATTGTCTTGGTAGAAATTCCGAGTTATTATTACAAACGCTCAACAGAGCCTGAAGGTTGGAAAATCATTAGTAAATTAATACAAGCATTTCCTACTGTGTTATGTAGAGTCGAAGTGTTTGAGAGTTAAGTCCAGCCCAAAGCGGGCAATTTCACAAAGCCGTGGTTGAAGTATCTCTGGATATTACTGACACTACTTTTTTCTTGCAAAAACTCATTTCTTATAAGGTGCATGCTATTTCCTATTCCTAAAAACTGGCTAGAGTAGTGGAACTCTGTATACGGGATACGAATCCATTTCCTATGTATGGTTGAGTGCAGCGATAGCTGACACAAACGTCATGCTTCTGAATGGTTGCAACATTTGAGGACTGGTCTGCTCGAGCTATACTGCAACCTGCATATTAATGTCGTAATTAAGAATTTACTTGATCTAGTGTGCAGGTTATTACCAATTGTCACTAACAAATCTGTGCGATTTAATTCGAAGTGATTAACGCATAAACATACATTAGATACTGATAATTGTAATATATCAGTTGAGTTACTTCCCAGTATCTTCTCGGTAGAAAAAGGATTCAAACCGGTTACTTTGTACTGTATTCAATACAACGCTTTAAGAATGTTATAGTGAAACCTACTCGAAAAAGACAAAAAAAAATATTGTTTTTTTAATAAGCTGACACGATTCCCTTCAATCTCTGATTAATATGTGAAGATGGCATCAAAACAATTCAATTCTTCACAGCGGTCAACGATGGCAATCCCCTATCAAAAGGCGAATCTGTCCCTTTCGACGCACATCAGCTTCCCTAGGGAAACTTAGCGCTTCCGAATCAGGAGGTATTAATCAAGGGAGGTCATTACCCCCTATTTTCATGTCTATAGTCCTACTTAGACTCGAATTCCTTTGGGCAAGAACAACTAATCAATGTTTCTCCACTCTTCGGGCGAGTTTGCTTGTTGGAATGTTGATAAGGGTATTTCGGCCTTGTTATTAGGTTGTTGAATTCTTAATGCGCATTGCTTGTTGTTCTTATTTGTTATTGAAGTAACGCAAACGTAAAATCGAGAGTTTATTTGCTTTTTTCTCTTAAAATGAGAAATGAGAATGATTTGAACAGAATTAAAAAAAAATTGATATTTACTTTCAAAGCCTACCCGAGTGTATACTAGATCTAAAATGTATGACGTAATTTAGAATGTTAGAGGTAGCTCATGTTGAATTTTTCCCAAGCATTTAGCGCAATCAACAAACAAAATATTCAGATATTCAATCTGAATATTTTGTTTGTTGATTGCGCTTCCTTCCTTCCTTTTTAATTTATGTGTATAATAGTTATATTCATGCTGTAGTTTTCTTTAATTGTAAGAGCAATTAAAGAAAACTACAACGATTTTATAAATGCTTTTTTTCTCTCTTTTTTTTTTCAAAGTATGTAAGTATATAGGTAACTTACGTTAATCCAAAAAATAAAGTAAAAATTAACTATAAGTCTATTAGTGTCCCAATCTAGGGGAAATGCCATCATTGGAGTTACTAAATAGTATAATAATTATGGACCCAAATATCTCGCCAGAGACACAAATAAAAACCCAACTCAAACTCAACAACGTGGTGTTTAATTTTTTTTCAAAGAATGATGGATATTTATAAACATATATTTATAATGTATTCAGGATTTACACAATACGAATTGAAATTGTCACTCGCAAGCTGGCAAACTTGTCAGCTTTTTGCCAGCTTGCGAGTATTTGTCACTAAAAATAAATTTAGAAAGATTAAATGTTAGCATCTGACATTAAATATTAGAAACAGAAAGATTTTATCTCCCCTTGCGGTGCGGGAATTGAACCCACGACCTACACGTATCGCGCGTGCTGCTCTTACCAACTTCAAACTTCGTGGGTTCAATTCCTGCACCGCAAGGGGAGATAAAATTTTTCTGTTTCTAATATTTAAAAGTTCGCTAGTACGGCGTTTAGTACTATAAAAATAATAGAATCGAGCATCTGACATTATTTATGAATCTTATTTTTGCTGAAGTTAAGCGACTAGCGATATTAAAACCAATAGACACCCGTGGCATTGAGTATTTGATGTTAAATGGACATGAAAAAGACGTTCTTAAACTCTGGAATTCTCATCGCTACATAAACCTCTCGAATTCAATTTTCACATCCAGACATGCCGTCTACAACTTACTATCAAAAGTTCATTTTCAAGGAGAGGTCCACCGCAGGTTCCCTAGGGAAAATAAAAATAGCAAAACCCACTCGGACATCACGTGACAAAAGTTCACACATCTTTTTCACTCCAAGAACTGGAAATAAAATTTTGTCTTGGTTTGTATTTGTTTTGTAAAAAATGAATTTTCTATTTCACAACAAAATTTTAGATAGTGTGTAGTTACTACATGTACTAGCAATGGCTGGCACATACGTCATGCTTGTGAACAGGTGCCACCTTTGGGGACTGGTCTGCTCCAGCTTACCTCTCGAAAGTAAAAACTTACTTCAGTACTTATTTGTTTCATCACTCATCAAAACCAAAACTATATGACTTGGTCCAAAGTGAGCTACACTTAGCAATAAGTTAGATACTGATACTGTAAATGATCTGCTGAGTTTCTTACCGGTGTCTTCTCGGTAGATATAGGTTCCGTACCGGAAGTAGAATCACTTTGCATTGTATTCAATGACGATTCAAAAGTCTTATATGTAACCTACTTGAATAAAGAAATATTTGAGTTTGAGTTTGACTCGTAATTGCATTCGTTTTTATGCCTTAGAATAAAAATAAACTTCAGTTAATAAAGCATACGAAAATGTTTAAAAAACAAAAGCGTTCAATTAACTTGTTTGGCATATAAAAGATGATTATCAATCACCATTACTATTAAAATTCACATCAATCATTTTCCTAAAAAATCTAGCCTTAACCCTTCAAACAGGGTTGCCGATACCAGTTTAGTGATTCCCCAAATAGTACTGTAAAAATTACAAATATAAGGAAAGACAAAAAAATCTCAAAATATCTCTAAAATTACAAAAATAAAATTTACAGAACAATCAGCATAGAAATGTAGGTTGTCAACCCAAATGTTTATTTTGTTTTAGTTTTTATTTATAGAAATCTCTTGTTTTGAACTTAAAAATCACGTAATGAGGGCAATCTATGAAGACTACTTCCTTCTCCTACTTACTACTACAGTTTTTAGCATTAAATTTCCCGCATTCTGAGGAAATCCTCACAAATAGCAACCCTGCCTTCAAGAGTCTTTGGTAATAATATATGTGGCGTTCGAATATGGAGCAGACCTTGGTTTTAGTCATTCACTCAAATCGAACTGTTGATAAGGGTACCCGAAGTTAGAAGGTTTGTGGCCCTTGAATATTTCATTCAGATGTCAATGACGTTGGGGAATAGAAAAGAAATGCGGTATTTTGAATCGAGATGAGCAAACCTAAAAGGTTTTGATTTGAAAGCTTTTTTAAGATTTTTTTCTTAATATTTAGGCTGGGATTTTACTTTCAGACCATAGCATCACCATTATTATAAGTCAGGATCGCTTACCACCATCTTTATATCCTTTAGTATAGTCAGGCGCAATAATACGTATACAACCTCATTATAAAGTCAACCCTAAGGTACCGTAATAAGAGCTCAAGCGTTTAGATTTCATTGCTCGTGACTGTATGTAAAGATAAAACAGCTATAATTTATTTATACTGCATACTGTATTTTGTAGTTCCCTTTGAAAACGCGTGCTATTTGTAAAACATGCTACACAAAGATTAACACTATGCTACGCCGTAGCATGATGTACCTTTTCATCGTAGCATGTCAACAAAATGCTACGTAACGTACGTAGACATTGCCGCTTAGGATGCTACATGAGTAAAGTTTATCGCGCTGTTTACAAATATCAAAATGTCAATATTGCTGCTGAGGCTGAATATACGAGTGTGATGTTCTATCGGCCAATCAACTGTGTCGAATTTTTTTTCGTCTCGAGTAAGAAATTTGTTAAGCTGCTCCGATCCATATATAAACTTTAGGTCAATGCTGAGTTTGGTCTTATATTTTATTTTCAAATAGTATTTTCGTATTGCTTTAGTACATGGTACCAGATCAGTCGAATGATTATCTATTGAGTCGGATTAGTCGATCAATAGTTTTATCAAACCTGACTGGTTCAACGGCATCCATCAGTAAATTAGGAAAGTGTCACCAGTTACAAATAAATTTAAGGAATTTTTAGACTTTACATATGTTTCATCAACCATATTGATTTTTCGCAAATTTTCATAAAAATGTTATTTTATATGCTTTCAATCGAAAATTTATAGATTGGTCCAATGATACCCTGACAAAGCGCCCTACAGTTCGTTAACCAACTCGCGGTCACTGTTTGAGAATTCAATAGAAAATGAAACTAATTTATCAGTCGAACGAGTTTGAGATTTCTTTACCTCTCTAAAGGATTTTTAATTTGAATCTCTTTTCAAAAGTTATTGATGAAAAAGTTCCAATTCAAATTATGTTCTCGTGAGATTTTTTCAAGTTTTTTCAATGAATAAAACTATAAGATGTAATATCCTAGTATATTTATTTCTATTTTATTTATATAGGACAACCAACAAATCTTACACTAAAAAATAACACTACATACAAACTTGAAATAAAGTCTAAGTGCAGATTCATTTACAGGCTGCCACGACTTGCAAATGTGAGGTAATTAATTTTGTTATAATATAAGTGTGTATGTAGGTATTACTGTGTTTAGAAAGGTAGGTAATAAGTGGTTAATTTGTTTTTGTTTTAATGTGTTTATTTTTATAATATTATTATTTTATTCCTATATTGTTTGCCTGAAATACAGGAATTTTCTACTAAGTTTAAGTTCATATGTTTTAGCCCTAAGCAGTATGTTAAAATTAAGTGTTTAATATTTTTTTTTAATTATTTTTTTAAGTAAAGCTTATCTACCACATCTAAATATATGTGAACGCATTACTAAAGAACAATTATCTAAAATTGAATATTTTTTTGTGTTTTTTTAAACGTCAGATTGAGGTTTGTATAAAAAAAAACTTACCAGCCCTAACAAAAACCAAAGCACTTTTGTTTAGCATTGTGACGACCACTTGTATAAAGTTACATATATGAATGAAAGTACGTCCGCTACACGTTTTAGACTTTGTCTTTATGTCGTAGGCATAAGAACTAAAATTGAACTGTGAAGTTTACCTTAATGTGCTGTTTTCAGTTCATGTTCGAAATTATTAATTTTAATATTATTTTGTTACTTATTTATAAATCATTTTAACGTTGCCTATGCATTTTTGTAATCCCTACTATATAATATTATAAATGCAAAAGTAACTCTGTCTGTATGTTACGCTTTCCCGCTTAAACCTCTCAACCGGTTTCGATGAAATTTGGCACAGACAATCTTTAGACCCTGAAAAAGGACATAGGCTACCTTTTATCTCGAAAAAAAACCCAGTAGTCCACGCAAGCGAAGTCGCGGGCACAGCTAGTTTGTAATACGCCCAAATATGCCCTTACTTAAATAAAATGTAAGTACTTGGATGACCAAGTTAATGATAAATAAGACCGTTTAGAACAACTCAATTTTTATTTCCTGCAATGTAAAAACACTAAGAAAAAATGCCTTCACTCAGAACTTACCGAAAACCATTCGTAGTTCGTTTACTTTGAAAATATTTGAACTTCCCGCTACCATTAAGAAATCATAACGATTGGAAATGTTAAGGCGGCTGCACACTTGGACACCCTTGAACGGGTGTCACGCGTCGTTGCCGTTCACAAGTCATTGCGCAAATGAACCATCTCGTCACAATGTCATGTCAGACAGCTGTGATTATATTTTTATTGAAAACTAGCGGCTTTGCGGTTTTTTTTTAACAATTTTTAAACTGTAACTATACTAGATAGTCTCTGTGATAATTATTAAGTGTAAAATTATTGATGAGAATAACGAAAAAAAACGATTCGGTGCAATCGTTATTAAACTAAGCACTCATTAATCGAGCAATTTATTTTTAATATTAAAGAACGAAATAAATATTAAATGTTCCCGTAACTTATCATATTTTTATTGAAAACTCGCGCTTTTACGCGTGTTTATTAGAAAAAACAAGTCTTCATTTCTATCATGACAAGATTTCTTAAAAAAACGCGTTCAGAGTTGATGAACGAAAAAAAAACGATTTGGTGCAATCGTTAAAAAGCTCGTTTACAATTTCAGTGATTGAATTTAATTTACAAAGAAAATTAAAACAAAATATAAATGTGCTTATAATTTACTGGCACCAAACTATAGTTTGCCTGAGAAACATGTGCACCAGACCTCAGAAACAAAATATTTTCATAGTCTTAAGTACAGGTGGCTTGAAAACTTTCATTTCAATTAAGCCTCACGATAAACCCATTCAAAGCGGCAACGTGTGTGTAAAAGTACAAAATAGCCTGTGGTATTCCAGTACGTTGGTCAGCCTAGCAGTAGCCGAACAGATTATTTGCTCAGTGACATATAAACTGTCCGCTCATAGCCACGTAGGAGAGTTCCAGTGTACATGCTTTAAAGACTCTTCAGTGTGGCTGGTTATCATCATCCCTACTAATATTATAAATGCGAAAGTAACTCTGTTTGTCTGTCTGTCTGTGTGTCTGTTACGCTTTCCTGCTTAAACCTGTCAACCGATTTTGATGAAATTTGGTATAGATATACGTTGAATCTCAAGAACGGACATAGGCTACTTTTTATTAGAAAATAAGGGAGGGAGGGAGGTAATACCACCTTTGGAAGTTTATATGGAAAAATGTTTATTTTTGAAATTTGGCACAAATATAGCTCGAAACTTGGATTAAAATATAGACTACTTTTTGTTTCGAATATTAGGGGAGAAAGGGGTAAAACCGACCATAAAAGGATGTAGTCCACGCGAACGAAGTCGCGGGCACAGCTAGTTTGAAATAAACGAACAAAAACTTTGATCGTGTGTAAACAGCTTTAGTTGGTGAAAAATAAAATACCTTGTCACATTCACATTTAGTTCACTGTGTATCTGACATATTAAGTTACGCAGAGGTATCTTGTAACAAAGTACTAAGGTTTACACAAACCAATGATTCTGACTGTGCATATATTGATCTGGGTGAGAATTTAATCAACAACTAAACGATAAAATTTAATAATTATAAGCCAGATAATAATTTAGAACATCTGTAAACTTAAAATTTCGAAAGAAGGTCGTGTTAGTTACACTATTTATAACTCAAAAACGGCTAAACAGATATAGCTAAAAATTGGTGAGGAGGTAATTTAAATCAAGGAAAAGGACTTTTTTATTAGTTTTTTACTTATTCTTCATTTGAATCGACCTTACCTGCTTTTTATTAAAGTATGATGTGTGTAATAAATATTTCGTTCCAAATATCAAAATTGAAAACACAGCAAAATTCCTAAACGGACCACTCTCAACGCAATCCACGAATCCATACAAAAACGTTTCCGCCGTCGCCGCGAGCGAAAAAAAAAAAAATATGACGTCACGCACACAAACGCAATCGGCGTTCCAATTTCAAATTCGACTATCACCGAGCGCCGTAACGGCGTTTCGAGGGGGCGGCTTGATTAAATTCAGTCTTTATGTGAGAGGAAACATGCTACTTGGAATTAACTACACGGTGTATATCCACCTTTTTGTTCCGACACGAAATAACGCAATTTGTTCGAGCGGTAATGGGAGCTTTTTAGGATTCCGTGGCGATGTGGTGCGGCGCGATTTTGAGATAGTCCGTCCGTTTGTAGTTCAATTTTCTCTTTTCAGTATCGAACATGTCTTGTAATGGCTTCGGCCAAGCGGATTCAAATATCAGAATGTACGTCTCAGAGTTATCATTAAAAAGTTTTCACGTAATATTTTCTTTTTTTTTTTAAAAACGTTACGTTCAACCAGCTTCTTGTATCTTTTTTTTAACTAATCTGAAACGTTTTGTGCTATTAAATAATAACTATCTATCTATCTATATGGGCAATTTTAGGTTTTGAAAGTGTTAATAAAATGCAAATACCTCAACTTCGTCAGGTCAAGTCAAACTGTGTACAGTTTGCGGGGCTCGTCCTATTTTTTTTTAACTAACTTGATTTGTTGTATTAAACTGCCATGCTTGTCAAACTCCCATTATTAGTATCTACAAGCCCGAATTACATATGTATGACAGATAAAACAGATAACACATATATTGACAGGGAAATCAAAGCAAAATCTCCACGATTGTAATCCGGTAAAAATCAGGCAGAGTCGACTACGTTTATAGAAATTATATGTTAAATGCATAGTCAATACCTTGTCTTTCAAACATTTAGTTAATAAATTGGAAAATGTGCTAACCAAAATTGAAACATCATACTGAAAAAGTTTATTACAATTTATAAAGTGCCTCAAACTTTAATTATTTTAATGAAACAACTACAAGTGAAAGCTGTGAATTCACTTTGCTCGAAAATATGAAATTATTTTGTTTTTTTTTTATATTATCGCAAGGGGAGATAATTTTTTCTTTGAAATATTGTACCAAAATGTTGCTTTAGCCGGAATCGAACCTAACACTTTTTTTCAAAACCAATAAAACATTTCACTCAATTACTTCACGCTGTACAAGTTTTTACAAAGTCTCCTATTGTTTTTCAGATGGATTGCAAACGCTCCCAATAAAAAAATTCTAAACAGCACTCAGAAAATATTTGTTCGAAAATTGCTTTTACCCCGTCGAAGAACATTTCAGCTTGTTGAGAGTCTCGAAGCTGGGACCTATTTTACTCTCTGGGCAGCCTTGTGTATTTCATTGAATTGCGGAAGAATGTTTCTGGGAGCACCTTATAATTTGGTGAGGAAATGTGAAGAAGTTTTTAAATTTTTGCTTAAAATAAATTAAGACGGATAGATAGATACACTTTATAGCACAGAAAATTTACAGAAATGGGTTTTACAGACATATTTAGGTACAATTTAGGCGGTCTTATTGCTAGAGAGCAATCTCATCACAATTCCGGACAACCTTTAAGTAGAGGAAATAGTAGATATCGAGACACGCAAAACATTTATATATTAATATTTATAGTTAGACATAAAATGTGTTGGTATTATCAATATATACTTTAAGACTTTCGCGTTCCATTTTAAATATTTAAAATAATTTAGCGGGTCAAGACGCGACACCATTTTTTTATTTAGTAGTTAATACGAACTACTTACTGCTTGACGTTTCGGTTATGAAAAACTTCTCAATACGTCGTAAATAAAAATTTTAAATATTCACTAAGTTCTGACGTCATAATGTTATACTTTGTATATAGTGCGTACGATCTTTGCGTGACAAATCTATATACTTATTTACTAAAACCTAACTGTATACATGAATTACCTTCATAAATCTGTATGCGAAGTTATTTTTTTTAAATATTATTTTACCTGCATATCAACTTAAACTTAAAAGATCATAGAACAATTTGAAATATATTCACTGCAATCATATTTCTATGTCGTTAAAAAAAGGTCAGAAATTTAGACGTTTTGTAAAACGCCTATTAAATTATATGTATTATCACACAGCACTCTCTTCAAACACTTATGTCGCATTTCCTAACACTCCTCCGTATTAACAATCCACCTCCGAAGGAGCAATATTTACGAGGCTGAATACCTCTCAGATTAAGTGCCATTATAATAGCTTACGCTTCCTATACGAAGCACTCCGTGGAAAAAGCATGATGCGTCTTAGATGTTTTTTGGTGTACAAAACTCAACCTTGTATTGATAGTCAAAAGGATAATAACACCTTACGCTTCCTTGACGAAACACTTCACGGAAAAAGCATGATACATCTTAAATGTTTAAGTGTTGCACGGAATTCGACCTTGTGTGTATAAGGATAAGGACAGGGAAGTGTTAAATGACGCCCTTTCAAGGTTTGATCGATCTTTGGTTCCCAAGTGAGAACGTAGGTAGATGCTGTAATCTGTTAAGTAAGTGAAACATTTTAATGAGTATTTATATTTACATTTCACACGTTCAGGATTTTATAAAAAAATTGTACATCTGCTATTCATGTTTTTTTTATGGCAAAGTAACTAAATACGTACATAATATAATATTCAAAGTAAAGTATCAGTCAGTAATCAAGTTACCCTTACAGAAAATGTCAATTACATCTGTGTAATGTTAATAAATCGACTTTATACAAAGTAATATTTGTGTCTTCACGAACCATTGGCATAACAATATTATATTTTAGCTACAAAATCCTTGATGCTCCAAAGTGATGGGCTGAAATTGTACGTTATTTATAAATAAGCCTAAGAGAGGCAGGGCACAGCGATTTATCGCTCGAACTGGAGCAGCCCGACTGGTGAAATACCACCTAACAGAAGACCGCAGCCAAATAACAATCACTCCGGTGTTGTTGTGTTCCTGCATGTGAGTAAGATTTCCAGAGTTCTTGGGGGGTGCTACATTAGTAGCAGAGGCCTTCAAGGTAAGGGCGACAAGTCTAGTAACAATTTTACTATGCTATACTTTTTGCCCTTAAGCTAGGAGCTCATTACCACTTAACATCAGGTGGGATGAGGTCAATCTTAGAGTGCATTATAATAAAAAAAACCTAAACGAATTTTACTCACAAATGACATCTTTACTAATATTGTATAGACAAAAGATTTGAATTTTTATATGTTTGTAATGAATTTTTAAATTCGGCACGCTAGATTTTGAGTATATCTCTTAGTTTTAACAACAATTTTGTTCTTATTTGCAAATTAATATGTTAAATAACCTTCGTTTCATATTTTTTATTCTCCTTTGTTTATGCCTATCCTTTTGGCTGTCTAAATCAAACAATATAATTTACTATGTTTATACTAAAAAAAACTTTCTCATCATGTAAGAAGAAAAATATTGTTAGGTAAGATCTTGTTAGTCTCATGGAGTGAAGTTGTGGAATAACATGAAAAATGATCTTTATTACAGTACCTTAACATATTTTTTTCAGTGTAGCGTTGTGTGAACGCAGGAATACATTACATGCACTATTTAACGCGATGCAAGTGCACTTTAATGTTACAGCTTTATACGTTGTAATATGTATTAGCACTAAAATACCACATTATGACTGTTATACGACTATGATGGACGCTGTTACGTATTTCACTCCACATTACGATTAAGAAACACAGGGCTGGGTCTAGGGATAACTTGGCTCAGGGGCCTCCAAATAAGAGGGGCCCTCACAGTAGGAACTTCGGTTAAAATGTAATCCATAGCATTAAACATAGGTAGACTATTCCCTTGATATTTGCCTCGCGTTTCACCTTTTACTAAAATCTCCATCCATCCATCCATCCATCCATCAGCCTCTTTTCGCCCACTGCTGGACATAGGCCTCCCCTACAGAACGCCACAACGCGCGGTCCTGCGCTTTCTGCATCCAGCGGCTCCCCGCACATCTGACGATGTCGTCAGTCCATCGTGTTGGGGGCCGCCCCACGCTGCGTCGTCCGGTACGTGGTCGCCACTCGAGGACCCTCTTTACCCAACGGTCGTCGGTCCTACGAGCGATGTGGCCTGCCCATTGCCACTTCAGCGTGCCAACTCTTTGGGCTATGTCGAATACACCGGTCCTTCTACGGATCTCCGTATTACGGATCCGATCACGTAGGGAAACGCCGAGCATAGCCCTCTCCATAGCACGCTGCGCAACTTCGAGCTTCGTTATGAGGCCAACATTCAGAGACCACGTCTCAGTTCCGTAAGTCATCACTGGTAACACACATTGGTCACAGACCTTTCTCTTCAGGCACTGGGGAATTTTGGACGTGAGGATATGCCTAAGCTTCCCGAACGCTGCCCAGCCGAGTTGGATTCGTCGGTTGACCTCTTTCTCGAAGTTGGATTTGCCTAACTGGATAGTTTGTCCCAGATAGACGTAATGATCGACAACTTCGAGAATCGCATTCCCAACAGATACTGGTGCCGTAGTCACATGGACATTGAACATTACCTTGGTTTTATCCATGTTCATCCGTAAACCAACCCGTTGGGAAACACTGCTGAGGTCATTGAGCATTGTGCCAAGGTCCTCCAGGGATTCTGCCATGACCACGATATCGTCTGCGACTAAAATCTCCCCTTTGTAGAAATAATATAACTACTACGAATATACTATTATAAACTATATTAGTTCCTTTCGGACAATTTATCTTTCCAATTAAAAGTTTCGTTACAAAAAAAAAGTTCTGTACTTGGTATCACAACAAAACATTTTAATCAAATTCTTGACTTAAAAAATACATTTATGTTGTTAAAATAAAAAAAATACTTTGGGGCCTCTGCTGCTTTGGCGTTGCGAGGCCCCCAAATCTCTGAATCCGGCATTGAAGACACTCAGCATTAGACAATAAAACTAAATAGAAATATTCTAGCAATTTACTAGAATGGCGCGTTGTATAAACGAAAGCGAGGTTGAACTCTACATTGAAAATACGCTGGGTATTTTTAGGGGCCCTTAAGTTAAATTGGAAAACCAAAGGCTTGTTATTAATACATTGAGTTTTATTCATCTTTATTTTTCATGCGTAGGTGTATAGATGTTTTCTCGCAAAAACAATTAATACATTTGGGAGATATTCGGTATCTATGTAGTTGAATTACAAGTATAAATTTAAAAAATGATTTGTATGTCTCAATAAGGCGTACGAAACTGTTGAAAGACACTTCTTTAATATAGGTTAACGGTTTAAAACGCGGTCAAATTAGTGGTTAATTGAAGACTACTTACTGCCCGACGTAATAATCTTTTTTAAGCACCCATTAATCCGTCAAACATTTCTTCCATATTTTGATTTGTCATGAACATCATTTTGTATATGTTTTAGTTTTAGAAAAAAATGCCTTCTATTATTTAAGTATGACTGAACAAGAGGTAGTTACGCACATTACATGAAGGTTGTAGTTTCGAATTACACACCACATTAGGAGATTAATTTTTTTTGTTCACATCAATTGCCACATTTTAAATTTTAGTTGGAAACTGCACTTACTCTTGGTCGGTTTTTTATTTTCTAACCAGCACACAGAATACACTTGTTGAATAATGCAAAACGAGAAAATGCAAAGTTCAAAATCAGAATCTCCGCATAAATAGTAAACAGAACTGATTCACGAAAAAAACATTCATATTGTGACTAAAATAGAATGGAATAAAAGGATAGATTGCCAAATCAATTTTCACTTTTCAAGATTCTGGGGGTCTACTCTTAAAAACGAGACGAACAAACGAAAGGTTTTGTTTTTGAAGATTTATCAAAAGTTTTGGAGTTAAATCGTGGTTTTTGATTTGAATAAATAATATATTTTTTATTTTTATAGTACTTTAGGCCGTACTAGCGAACTTTAAATATCAGTAACGGTTGATACAGCAGAAACAAATTCAAAATTCTTTTATTCATGTAAATTACACCAGTAATATTTATGAAACGTCTATATAATGCAAATGACGCTATCTCCGGTTCGGAACCTATAACTTACAGAGAAACATTTCATAGCCTACGATAACTTGCGGTTAGCTCAGTTGGAAGAGCAGCACACGCGATACGTGAAGGTCGTGGGTTCGATTCCCGCACCGCAAGGGGAGATATTTTTTTTTGTTTTTAATGCATAAATAATATTTTGTTTTGTGAAAAAACTTGATTCGCATTCAAAGTGATTCGGTTGCTATGATAATAAAAAATTGCTATTTGTTGTCGGATCCGACATATTTCGTTTTTGGGAGTAGACCTTCTGGTTATAGGTACGGTCAACGGCACGTCATTGTAAATACTACAGTTCAATATTAGTTCTTACGCCCATGACATAACGGTTAAAAAGTCTGACGTGCTCTTTATCGTACATACCTAGAGCAAGTATCAAATAGTCAGTGACAGCGTTAAATAGTTCGTGACACTTAGGGTAATCAAATAATTGAACGCAACCAAGAACTCAATAATAATTATAGAGGTAAAACAATAACATTTTAAATCTTTAAAGTTTAAAAGGTTTTAAAAGTTTTTTTGCACAGATATTTATGACTTTACTAATGAGAATGGTTCTAAGTTTTTGATTTTTCGATAATTTTTCATAGTGCCTGGAAGCTCAGTATTTTCACAGTGACGATATTTTGGGGTAACTTACTAGTGTTAACAGAATTAAGGCTTGGCGGTAACATGCATCTCTATCCTGAAACTTTCTACCATTACGGAGCCTTTCCACATTACAGTCCACAAATTACAGTACCTACAAAAAAAAGATGGTAAAGAAAAATACTGCCAGGCTGGGTAGCATATAGCATAAGCATAATCTTTTCTACATATAAATATGACAAAGCTTCAAGACATTGTGTGATTCCTACCTGTTGGTACATTTGTGGAGATGAAACATTTAAAAACCAACTTATTCCCATTTTCAAAAACCGACTCCAACTGATATCAAAAATGACACTACTCGTTGTCTAGAACATACTTTAATAGCACGAACTAGCAGTTTAAAGCGTCCTTTATTACTCTTGAAGTAAAGGAAGCGTGTAAAACTGCGGTCCCGAGAATCATTTGCGATAAGATTGACGGCCATCGTTTCACTGGCATACGTAGTTTATGTGCACCTTAAGTATGCTTGGAATGTTTCGAAAGTTTCTATATTATTTTTTCGGTGGTTTAACTACCATCATTTCATGTTATCCTGGTAACTGCCAGTAAACATCGTGTTAAAAAAATATAAGTTTATTGTTTATCTTACAAACTGATAACGCCTGGCCTCACTTAAATTTGAAGTGGTGAGCGAACGCTACAGATAAAAAAATAATAAAAATTTGAAACTTCGAGTTAAAGTATTCTGATGACCTGTTTTCTATGTGATTTTGTTGTTGTTTGTTTTGAAAAAAACATGTTTTATAAAATGAAATCTTAATACCAGTTTTACTTTTAAACCAGACTAAAGAAAAATCTAGTCTAATAAGTTAATTAGCTTAAGAAGCTTAACGGAATTTATAACATAGATTACAATTTTAGAAAATAGTTATTTGTTTCTAAGATTATCAGGAACTAGCTCTTGTATTTCGTTAATGATAATTATGTGAAAAAAATACCTATATGCTGACTTATTATCTATTCTATATACTTAGTTACCGCAATATATGAAGTTTTTACGTAAAAGCATAAAAAAATCCATCATCACCAAACCTTAACGTATAATTAGTCGGATGGACTACTTAATCTAATTCATCCAATCATGTTAATACAAAATACTTTTTAAACTTTTTGCCCAATCAGCGACCGCGATTTCCCTGATAATACGGTAACATTATTAAAAATGACTACCATCTTTTATTAACCGCCTTCAAGAATAAAATTTGTCCGAATCACCAGCAATCAGAAGTCGGCTCAAATTTTATAACTTCATCGTCAAAGACGAAAATTAAATTTAATAAACGATGCCGAGTTTATCGAGATCCTCCACCAACCTCTGGAGATGGCTGTCGGATTACAAAATGAAATGAAAATAACGTGGAACCGTGGTGAAGTTTATTGTCTAATCATGTTTCAGTTAAAAACGTCAGTTTTATGAGAGAACTTGCTGATACCCGTGAGTCCATTCATATTAGTTTAGATATGTATATATTCAAGTGACATATTTATTAATTTAGTACCTGTATAATCCATCCAGAAAGAGTAAGAAACAACTACACATCAATACATTTAAGGAAATAGTAATTTCAGCCTCTAAGATACATTTTGGCAAAAATAGGGCTATTTTTATAATCCTAATGGATAACTGTCGAATTTTTCGTTAAATAATTTTTGTACGTAATTGAATTCGCTGCGACCTGATCTCACAGTAAGCAGCATAAACACTTACATTATGGATATAATACAAATAACTATTGCTAGAGACATAATAAATACTTCAAATACATTTCAAAACATCCAGATACAAGACAAACCGAAATATTCATAGCACGAGTGTTTGTCCTACGTAGGGCTCGAACCCACAGTTTTTGATTCACCATGCAAAACCACCAACACATTTGCTTTTTCATAGAGGTCGTAGTCTCTCATTCACTAGTTGGCTGCCGTAGTAAATTTGCTTGAAACACTTTTAGTTTGCGTCTTACGGATAATCTTCGACCGAAAAAAAAATAAAATTGAAACAGGCCAAGAGCTAAACTTTTAGTCGACATCAAAAAATGAATTTTAAACGTACGGGCCAAGGTTTTAACTAAGACTTACTACTGAAGAACTTCTATGAGCTACACAAGCTAATATAACCTAACTGCGGCACGGCGCGCT
This sequence comes from Glyphodes pyloalis, assembly GCA_037074685.1. NCBI lineage: Eukaryota > Metazoa > Arthropoda > Insecta > Lepidoptera > Crambidae > Glyphodes > Glyphodes pyloalis. The sequence continues at coordinate 15,164,254 of JAYKKO010000009.1, forward strand.
TGGGATCGCCAGAATCGAGCAATAAGTCAGCTTTACTGATTGTCTTTCGAGCTCGATTGAGTCGGTGAAAAATTTTAAAATTGCACAACTAGCGCTAGTTGCACAATTTTACTATTAAGTACTGAAATGTATGCAAAGGTTCTTAATTACAGTTTGTTATATACTTATAATAGTAATTAATAAAACTAATAATACAAAAAATAGATCAATAATGCATTTTTTTTTATTTCTAAAGAACCGTAAACTAAAAATATCAGAATGATAAAGTTTACCGAAAAAAATTACCTATATATTCACTTAGTGCATTACTTAAAAAAAATTTTTGCCACTGAAAAGGCTTCAAACTAAATTACATTTTGAAAAACTTGTTATTCTACAAGGGAGTACTTGCAGATACCTCGCAAGCAAGAGCTAAACTTGTAGACTTACTACTGAAGAACTTCTATGAGCTACATAAGCTAAAATTATAATATAATAAAATTATAAAAATGCTATTCCATTATCCCTACCTAACTCCTACGAAAGATTTGTATGAAAAAACCGAACTATTAAATATAAAACAACTATACGCCTATGGTACATGTATTCTAATTCAAAAGATATTAAATAATAATATACAAACAAATATACAACTAACTAGGAAAACAACAACATATCACTTTAGAAACAAAAATAAACTTCATTTAATTAAACCGCGCACTAACTACGGCAGGAGTACGATACTGTTCGAGGGAGCACTACTTTACAACGCACTACCAAACGACCTAAAAGAATGTGATAGTGTCCAAACGTTTAAGAATAGACTTAAAAGCCATGTTATGCAACTATAAATTCCTTGTTAAGGCCTTAGAGGTTAAATATTTAAATACTATGTAATTATATATCTCATTGTAAATGAACTTATGTAAGTTTTTATGAGAAATAAATTTCTTTAAACCGAATATAACCTAACTGCTGCACCGATACCGCAGCAGAGCGATCGGCTATTACAAGCGTGACGAATAGCCCGGCCGGCCGCCGCGTAACTCATCGTAATTGCTCGCCACGTCACACACTGGTCCGGATTTTTAATATGGAAGACTTAGGACCCAATGTCAATATTTCGGGCTGAAAAAAATCATGTGGATAGATAAATGAACGTTCATCAACGTTTGTTCTAGCAGTTTTTATGAAATTGGTTATTTTTGCGAAAAAAAAAACATTGAAAAAAAATTTGTATGGAGAAAAAGTGAAATTTTTTTTTTTTCGAAAAGTTCAAAACTGTTAGCAGTGAAACCTTTTGTGTGTTATTGTATTACACTTATTCGTTAATTCCATATTTTTTTTATTTGCATATACTTGCAGCCTTGGCCAAAATATGCATCGGAACTTTCATTGTATTTATTTCAACTATTTGTGACAATTTAATTTTTTTATTGATTTATAGTCACATAATTTACGCATATTTTCAATATAATAAATTTTAAAATCCATTAATGATTTTGAAAAATAGATTACAATTAAATTTTAAAAATCAAAATAATATTTTACTTCTTAGTGGTTAGCTGTTGCTCAAAGCGCAGTTAGTGATCGAATGAGGCATTGCCTGCTAATATTCCCCTCCCATTCCCTAATATTGCTATCTCTTTCATTTCCTACTATCGCTATCTCTTTCATTCCATACTTCTCTCTCTTTCGCTCCTTGAAACCCTTGCTAGTTGAGCGCTTATGAATCAAATAAAACAGACGGGAGCTCATGTTGGAGCGTCATTAGACATTCAACCCTTGAAGAGTCAACATACCTGGAAATTTTAACGTGAATAATCTAGCAACTTGATCATGGCTGGATTTGGCACTAACCTGGACATTTACGTGTTTCTGCGACAAGAGGACCTCAAGGATTACAAACGACTGCATCAAGCAATTTTGGATTGCGTTTTGCTTGAAATTTCGCAAGAAGATTCAGAAAAATTATTGAATTTTGCAAGATCTTTTACTGTGAACTTAAATCGTCGATGGACCGAGGCACACAGGGTGCAAAAAACATTCATGAAGAAGCATATGAACTGGTTGGAAACAAGAATTAAGTGGCCTGAATGTGAATCAGTAAATTATGTGCAGTGAAAACTTGAAGCTTACCTCCAAGTGGGGATTCGATGGATCTTCAGCACAGAGCAACTACAAGCAAAGAAGTGAACTGGCAGAATTCGACGACTCCTCTGTGTTCATGACGAGCCTCGTTCCTTTGAAGCTCGAGAGCGGCAATGTTGTTATTTGGAATAATCCAAACCCATCTTCAACATCTTATTGCAGACCTATTAAATTTCAGTTTGCGAAGGAAACGACCGAATTTGTTAAGCAAGAACAAGCGGCAATGGAGGAAGAAATACGAAATTTGACTATTTCAAGTTGCGGAAACTTGGAAGTTACTCATGAGTTGCACATGACAATGATTGATGGGAAAGTGGCTACAATTATTACAGATACTCCATCTGCAGCTACGTGCAATGTTTGTCTTGCAAAACCTAGTGAGATGAATAATCTTTCAGAAATGTTTTCAAGACCTGTACGGGACGATGTGTATCAATATGGACTATCAACACTCCATATGTGGATTCGAAGCATGGAGTGTCTTTTACATATTTCATATAATTTAGATTTCAAAATGTGGAGTGCACGAGGTGACAACAAAAACCTTAAGAAGTTAAGGAAGGATATGGTGCAATCGGAGTTCAAACAACAAATGGGACTTTTGATTGATGTTGTAAAGCAGGGCTTTGGAACTACTAATGACGGAAACACGGCCAGAAGATTTTTTCGGGAATACAAAAAAAGTGCTCAAATAACGAAGATTGATGCTGATTTGATAAAGCACTTCGCAGTTATATTGCAAGTGTTATCTTGTGGAAAGGCTGTCAATATCGATAGTTTCCGTGAATACTGCAAGGAGACTGCTGAGATCTTTGTACATCACTACCCCTGGTACAATATGCCTTCCAGCATACACAAAATGTTGATACATGGCGCTGACATATGCAAACATTTCTCTTGCCTTCCTATCGGAATTTTGTCAGAAGAAGCAGGAGAAGCAAGAAATAAGGACTTTCGAAATACCAGAGAGCGACACACGAGGAAAACAGGAAGACTGCAAAATAATGAAGACATTATACACAATTTTTTGATATCATCAGATCCATATATATCTCATCTGAAACCTAAATACACCAATTTTAAGTCATCAAGGATGTTTCCAGAAGCTACGCAGTTGATATTATCAGATGAATTAATAGAAGTTGAAGAAGAAATTGAAGTTGATGAAGAAGCTCCAGAAAATGTGCCAGATCCTTTAGAATAAGTTTTAAGTTATTTATAACTATTATTTTGCGTGTATAGTTTTAGTCAATAACTTTAGTTTTAATTTCATTTTAGTTATTTTATTATTATTTCCTATTTACTAAATTAATGAAAAATGTATTAAATTTAATGTAATGTAAACAACCTTCAATTATTTTCTATTGTAGTTTTAAGTTATTTATATTAATTTGTATGTTATGTATAGATAGTTTTAGTTAATTACTTTATTTTTAATTTAATTACTTATTTTATTATTATTTATTATGTACTAAATTGATAAAAAATGTATTAAATTTTATGTAATGAAAACGACCTTCAATTTATTTTTTATTGTACTGCAAGAATTATGCAATAAACAATTTTTAGTTATTTTGTAATACATTTACATACATACCCTATGCTACTTAAAACTTCGTCCGCGTGAATAGCGTCGCGATAACCGACATTAATGCGGACGAAGTCGCGGATGGCCACTAGTTATTCATAAATCAACTTCAAAATGTATAACAAAATAACCAGAAATAGTTTATTGCACAATTCTCGCAGTACAATAAAAAATAATTGAAGGTCGTTTACATTACATTAAATTTACCGCTGCACCACTGAACCGATATAGATGAAATTTGGTATAGATATTCTTTGGGACACTAGATTTATTTAGTAGTTTAGGCGTGATTGAGCGACAGAGAGACAGACAGACAGAGTCACTTTCACATTAATAATATTAGTATGGATTTTATCTTAGTACCGAATTTACTTTCCCGAAACCACTTAAAGAAGCAAAAGTACTGATTTTAAATAAATATATATTAGGATAAACGAAATAAACGCCAAAGCTGCAAGTAAATATTTTGTATTACCAGTAGAGCTCTTGTCTATTTTATCTGATTTATAAGCGTGGAACACCACTTGTCTTAAGAAGAAAAAGAGTGAGCAAAAGAGAATGAAAGAGACAGCAATAGTAGAAAATAAAAGTGATAGCTATATTAGGGAATAGGAGAATATTAGCAGGCAGGCAATGCCTCATTCGATCACTAGCTGTGCTTTAAGCAACAGCTAACCATGAGAAGTAAAATATTATTTTGATTTTTTAAATTAAATTGTAATCTATTTTTCAAAATCATTCATAGTCAACAAATAATGGATTTTAAAATTTATTATATTGAAAATATGCGTAAATTATGTGACTATAAATCAATAAAAAAATTAAATTGTCACAAATAGTTGAAATAAATACAATGAAAGTTCCGATGCATATTTTGGCCAAGGCTGCAAGTATATGCAAATAAAAAAAATATGGAATTAACGAATAAGTGTAATACAATAACACACAAAAGGTTTCACTGCTAACAGTTTTGAACTTTTCGAAAAAAAAAAATATTTCACTTTTTCTCCATACAAATTTTTTTTTCAATGTTTTTTTTTTCGCAAAAATAACCAATTTCATAAAAACTGCTAGAACAAACGTTGATGAACGTTCATTTATCTATCCACATGATTTTTTTCAGCCCGAAATATTGACATTGGGTCCTAAGTCTTCCATATTAAAAATCCGGACCAGTGTGCGTCAGCGTGCAGCGGCGCGCTTGGGATCGCCAGAATCGAGCAATAAGTCCGCTTTACCGAGAGTCTTTCAAGCTCGATTGAGTCGGCGAAAAATTTTAAAATTGCACAACTAGCGCTAGTTGTACAAGATTGTTTAGTATTAAATACTCAAATGACTACAAAGGTTGTTAAAACTCAAACTCTCAAACTCAAATATTTCTTTATTCAAGTAGGTTACATACAACACTTTTGAATCGTCATTGAATACAATGCAAAGTGATTTTACTTCCGGTTCGGAACCTATATCTACCGAGAAGACACCGGTAAGAAACTCAGCAGATCATTTACAGTATCAGTATCTAACTTATTGCTATGTGTAGCTCACTTTGGACCAAGTCATATAGTTTTGGTTTTGATGAGTGGTGAAACAAATAAGTACTCAAGTAAGTTTTAATTAAGGAAATGAGTTCTCCACTCCCCCAAAAGTCCGTTGAAGATGAAAAGGCCATCTGCGGCCATCATCAGTTAGTCAGTAAAGAAAAAAAAAGGTTCTTAATTACATTGTGTTACTTAAAGTAATAAATAAAAGTAAAATAACAAAAAATAGATCTATAATGCAAAATTAATTGATTTATTAATGACTTAAAAAACAAACTAAAAGTATAAAAAATAACAGAAATTTTAATACATCTTTTATTGTGTAAGTTTTATAAGCTTAATAGGTATTAGGTAGGTACCTACATAATTTTATTTGTCAATAAAACTTTACATAATATAAAATTTTCTAAGACTTTTTAATATTTGTTAGCGAAAGAAACGTAATTTTAAATATTTCAAAACTATATGAAAGTCAAAAGATTTTATTGACTTTGCAGTTCAATAAGTACTTAGTCTTCTACAGTTTCAAAAATCTCAAGATTATAACAAGTGTGATGAATAGTCGTATCGGTCTCCGCGTAACTCATAGTAATAGCTTGCCGCGTCAGCAGCGCGGCCGGAATCGCTAGAATCAAGCAGTAACTTTACTTTACCGAGACCCTAGTCTTTAATCTCGATTGAGTTAGCGTAAAACCTTAGGGTTAGTTGCACCAAATTAACTTTAACGGTGACTAGCAAACGATTTTACTACAGTCAAATTAAAAAAATACATGTTGGACATGACAGTTCTTAAAGCTGTCAAAGTTAAGTTGGTGCATTAACTGTCAAAAGAACTAGGGTTCTTGTGTCATAAGTACGTTTTTTTTTGTAAGAATGTCTAATCTAATAAATATGGATGTCATCATTGCTATGACTCTGTCTGTAGTAAGTAGCTAAAGCTCTTGTGGTACAAACATCAGAAACAAGGACGGTTCCAGAACATCCAGGCTCGATACAATACAGAAAAGTTCGTTTTCCGTATTGACCCAACCAGGAATTAAACCTAGGACCATCCAGGTAGCGAAAAGTCATAATTGAGCCCGCTTGTTTTACCGCAATGTAGGTTATTTTCTACATAGCAAGTTCCTTCCTACTCAATATACGTTTGAATCCAGTCCAGTTAAATAATTCCATTATTCATAAATTATCACAGATTGAACCAATTCCAAAGGTCACAAAAATTACAAATAAGAATGTAACAATTTAACCTTAAAGCAGCCGAAAATCAAATCTAGACATTTTAAACGATTTCAATAAATTAAAAGCAATAGTTAATGTAGTACTTTAGGAACTACGAACAATAGATGATTAAAATTTACCCTACGAGAATTTTAGGCTTCACCATAGTCGAGCCATAGAGAAATAAAACTTTATTCTTAACTGCTACATTTATAAGAACCTCAAAAACCAACCAAAAACAATTAAAATTCTAGTGCGCATTACATGTTTAAGTCTCACTCTACAAATATGACTAAAACTGCAAATAGTAACGCAGAAACTTGGAGCATTCAGCGTCATACGTATTTTTAACCACCACCACTTTTCTCATTAAAGAAAGTTTTCTTAATTTTATCCAGTTAATAATCTCCTACCAGTTTTATGTTTTCGTTTAAGCTCATTCCATGTTACTTGGGCTTTATCTTTAGAAACTTATTAAAACGAGCAATTATAAAGGGATTTAACCTTTACGTCGTAACCCTTAACGGCTTTGATGGGGGTTAAAATATTTATAAGGCTGCTCATTCAACATGTGATCGAAAATTGATATTTTAATTTGAAGGCAAATGAACCTGCATAATTGAAAGGGCTTCTTGAATGTGAATTGTTTCACTTTATATTTAAATATGGCTGTGTTTATATTAACTTTTTTGTTGCATTTGGGAAGAAATTAATTAAAATATAATTGAGGTAACTTTTTTTATGTTAAGTGACAACAGTAGGCCTGTTACTTGAAACGAAACAAACGGAAAGTTTTGTTTTTAAAGATTAATCGAAAGTTCAGGAATTAAACTGTTTTTTTTTTTGGAAAACGCTTTTGGTTGAAGTTATGAAAATAAAAATTGCTATTCTTCGTTGGATCACCCATATTTTGGTAGTAGTCCTGATTTCGTTTCGACCAAAATCGTCATAAATAGTGGGAGCCCGGCATTTCTATTTTACAGTTGACTTACTTTTTTAATGCCCGGTTCCTTTATTTCTCCAACCGACTACGAGTCGTTAATTCTAATTTACTTTACATATCAGCTGTCATCAGTCGTCTGTCGCCGTTTTAGCTTACGCCTCGTACAATTTATTACTATCCGTAACTAGAACGCATCGTTTTTCAAATATTGGAACCGGGCATAAATGGTCAATATTATATTTTGATCAAATCGTAAAATTGTAACATCATTTACTGAGGCGCTGAAAGCGCTTTCTTTGTGTCAAAATGGCGGCCACTAGCAACAATTTTGTTTCCTGCGGACGGATCGTTATTCAACCTCTAATTCTAAATTTGACTTCGGTGGCGCAGTGGCTAAGGTAGGCGGCCAAAGCGCGTAAGGTCCCGGGTTCGATTCCCGGTTAGGTAGAAAACTTCGTTTTCCAAATTGACTTGGGAACTGGGTGTGCTGGGTTGACGCCCCCAGTTAATATACGTCGTCTGGTACTCATAGTACAAGGAAAAACCTTAATTCGAAACCAGGTGATTAGTGTGTCTGGCGCATTTATTTATTTTTATTTACTTTTTAAATATTGGAACCAGGCATTAGTGCAGCTTTTAACTGCAGTTCCACCTTAAAATGATGTGAGGTGTTTCCCAATACAGGACAACACGTGTGGAGGTAATCAAATTAGCCAGTGCACCAGTGTCATATCACCAGCCACTCAAGATCCGGTCATTAGTTGGCGCTCATTTGAAGAACATCGCGTGACCTACATGGGAGGTCGACCAGTGCAAGTTAAGAGAAAATGCGGGTACCTTAGTAATATTTACTTTCATGACGTAATTGGGAAGGTTTGTGCCGACCTACGACATTGCCTACAAGTCGACACAAATACAGCGTCATCAGAATTGGCGTAGTAAACAACGCTCCATACGTACATACTATAATACATATAATAATGTATCTTTAGTGTATCTTTTTATATTGCACTTCAAGATTGACCTCATCACATCTGATGTTAAGTGTTAATGAATAAATCTGTTACTGGACGTGTCGTCCTTACTTTGACCCCTTCAACTAATGTAGCACCTCCCAAGAACTTTGGAAACCTTACTCACGCGCAAAAACACAACAACACAGAAGTGATTGTTATTTCACTAAGGTGTTCTGTGGGATGGAGATATGTCATTAGTCGGGAGCTCCAGTTCGAGCGATAAATCGCTATGCTCTACCTTTCTTTAACACATCGATCCTACATCGCGATGTCAGAGTTATCGTTGCCACTAACTAGGTAATCATTCAGTTTAAGTAATGTTTATGTATTGAAATTATGCTAATGTGTGTATTCTTCTTTCTCATTATCAACTTCAGAATCAGATCGAACTGGTTTCGAGGCTAAGTCCTCAGGCTAGAAAGCTTTAAAAAGGGCTTCACCGAACGTCGTTTTTTGAACCATCTTTGATGAAGTGTAGCGTCAGACGAAAAAGACATGAGCCCCATCAAACGTCTCTGGTACGTGCTGTGGAATCCGGATTAGAACAACTGTTTTTTTTCATGATGCATCATGCCGCACCAGCAAACTTATAATGTTCCTTCTTCTTTTCCTATACAAATATGTTTCTTGGAGCGTGGTATTCGAAAAACCTTCACGTATCGTGCGTGCTGCTCTTCCAACCCAGGAGATGAAATGTTTCTGTTTTTTTAATTTTTATAGTGCTTTACGCCGCACTAGGGATCCTTAAATATATTTTAAAGAAATATTTTTTTTTGTCTTCCCTTGTGCGGGACTGTGGGTCTAAACCACTACCTTCACGTATCAGTTTTTTCAGAGTTTTTCTTTATCTATAAAATAGCTTGTAATATGTCTGTTTCTTTTAGCTTGGACCGTGTTTTAGAGAGCGTGTTGTGCGAGAGTTGCCTTTTAGTCCGACATGCCGGAGTTTTTAGTAGGCCGTGTTCTGAGTACCTACGCTTTGCGGCCGGCGGGAACTCGCTACGTTTTATTGAATGCCCGGCAGGTGGAATGGAATAGTCAGTAATTTCGCAGTTTGCTTGTTTGTGGACTTTATTAAAAGTAGGTACAGACAAAAGGGCGTTAGATTAGATACTGTAGACTTGGGAACGCCTTTATATTGTGAAGATTGAAGAGATTTAGAGCATACCGATTTATCGCTTGAAATGGAGCAGCTTGACTGGTGAAATGCCTCCATTTTATAGAAGACTGCAGCCAAATAACAATCACCCACCCGCACCTGTTTCTCGAAATCTACAATTTCCTCTACCTAAAGGTTGTCTGGAAGAGATTGCTTTCTAGCAATAAGACCGCCTAAATTGTACTTAATTATGTCTGTAAAACCAATTTTTAAAGTGTATCTATCTATCTATCAAATGATACAAAAAATATATTCAGAGTCATTTGTTGTCATCTGTTTCGAAAAAAAACAATAAATTCTTATCGTGTTTCATTTAAAATCCTTTTATTTTAGATTGATTATCCATATCTTCTCAAAATTCTTTCCCCTTATATACTTCGACATTCATGACAACCAGCTATGTCTTCTACAACAGATATCAGCTAAATCATGAATAGAGCACAACGTAGGTAATACTCTTACCTAAACAACATTATCGGATTGTTACGAGCTTCGGGTTCGTGACAATAAAAACAGCCGATAAAAATTACCAAAAGTCACACTTTAATTGAACGCCACTAATTACAACCTTTAAACGCACTAATTAAAACAACAATCGCTCCCAAGTCGCACTTCAAAATCGCTTTCGAAGTAATCACTTGTATCGCTCATTCAATACTGTCCCGGTCGCGGTGAATCCCGGCCTTTTATATTGCCGTGGCCGTTCCCGAACCTTCCAACGCAGAAACATCCGGAACATTCGCGTGCAGTGCGGCCTTGAACGGCCGTACGCTCGGTCAAGGTCATTGTTCTAGTAAATTCTGGCGTACGCGTCTCGACTCTCTGTAGTCCCGCCTTTCCACACTAGATGGCGCTGGTTACTATGAACGTTAATCGTGGCGCGTAACACTGCCCCCTCCTAAGACATGCTCGTCCCGAGCATTTTCGGCTCCATAATAACGCGCCAATCGATCCACATGGACGATCTTAGGAGTACCCCTCGCACCTTTTTGTATCCGGTAGGTTACGTCATTGATCTTAGTCACAATTCGATACGGCCCTTCCCATTTCGCCTGAAGCTTAGGAGATTTCCCCTTGCTGCGGATTGGATTGTGCAACCACACTAGTGAACCTTCGTCAAACTCTTTACTGTTCATTTTGCGGTCATAGCGGGTTTTCATTCTTTCAGACATTTGCTGGCCCGATTGTCTCACGTGCTCACAAATGTCATTCATTTTGTTCCGCAAGTTATTTGCATAATCTGTTATACTGCATGTCCCCATCAGGTGGTATTCCGGTGATCAAGTCTGCAGGCAGTCGTAGTTCTCTTCCAAAGTTTGCGAACGCTGGTGTTACCGATGTACTTTCGTGAACAGCGCTACGATATGACAACAAAAATGGTTGTATGTGCTTGTCCCAATCTCGTTGCCGATTTTCCACAACTTTTGCCAAGTACCTCTCTAGTGTCTGATTAAATCTTTCCACCATTCCATCCGACTGTGGGTGGTAAGAAGTTGTTCTTGTTTTATGAGTTCCCATAACTCGACAAGTTTCCTGGAATATTTGGGACTCAAAATTCCTTCCTTGATCACTGTGGATTTCTAAGGGAACTCCAAAACGACAGAAGACTTCATAAACTAACTTATCAGCAACTGTCGAGGCTTCTTGATTTGGAATGGCGAAGACTTCCGGCCACTTAGTGAAGTAATCCATCACAACCATGAAATATTTGTTACCACTTTCACTTTCCGGGAACGGCCCCGCAACGTCAAGGGCTATCCTCTCCCATGGTGCGCCCACATTGTACAGCTTCAATGCACCTCTACTACGAGTCTGAGGTCCCTTTACAGCCGCACAACTTGTACATTTGCGACACCAGTCCTCGACATCGTCCCGACAGTAGACCCAGTAAAACCGTTCTCGTATCTTCAGTAGTGTCCGTTTTACTCCCAGATGACCTCCTGAACAACCATTATGGTACAGCTGTAGAACATCCGGTACTTGACCTTTGGGGACAACCATTTGCAGATGACAGCTGTCTCCACGAGCATTTTCCCATCTACGGCACAGAACTCCATCCTGAATCACCAAGCTGTCCCATTGGGCCCAATAGCTCTTTGTGATCGAACTCATCGCTGAGACGTCGCTCCACCTAGGCTTAGGAACTCCGGCCTTCATCCACTCCAGAATCGGCTTGATGTCCGCATCCTCCTGTTGTGCACGTTGTAGGCTTTCCTTCCACTCGTTGCTAAGGTCTGTCTTGAACATCCTCACAGGAACAACTTCTTTACTTTCTTGCCTGGTACAATGCTTGCAGTCTTCAGGACAAGGTCTTCTTGACAATGCATCTGCATTACCATGAGATTTTCCGCTGCGATGTTTCACCACAAAGTCGTATTCCTGCAGTAATTCAATCCATCTCGCAACTTGTCCTTCCGGATTCTTGAACTGCAAAAGCCATTTCAGTGCAGCATGGTCAGTTCGTATGTGGAATTTCCGCCCCAGAAGATATTTGCTAAAGTGCTGCAACGACTTTACTACAGCAAGCAGTTCTCGTCTCGTAACACAATAGTTCCTTTCAGGTTTCGACAAAGACTTGCTGAAGTAAGCTATCACAATTTCTTGATCGCCATTCCGCTGGGATAATACACCGCCAAGTCCTATGTCACTTGCGTCTGTGTCAACTATGAATTCCTTACTCACATCAGGGTATCCCAAAATAGGTGTTTTGCACAGACGGTCCTTTAGCTCCTGGAATGCGATGTCACAACTTCCATCCCAGCAGAAATGTCGCTTCTCCTCCGTTAGCTTATGCAGGGGTTTTGCTATATCTGCAAAGTTCTTAACAAAACGCCGATAGTAGGAACACAAACCAAGGAATGCTCTGACCTGCGTCTTGTCTTTTGGGATTGGCCAATCCTTTACAGCAGCGATTTTCTCTGGATCCGTGCTGATACCTTCTTCAGACACTACATATCCCAAAAAGCTAACTTGCCGTTTGAATAGTGAACACTTCTTCGGGCTTAACTTGAGGTTGGCACTCTGGATCTTCATGAGCACGCGTTCCAGATTTAGAAGATGTTCTTCAAACGTACGGCCTACGATGATTATGTCATCCAAGTAGACTAGACAGGCATCGCCAATCAGACCGGTAAGTACAAGTTCCATCAACCTTTCAAACGTTGCCGGAGCGTTGCACAATCCAAACGGCATGACTTTGAATTGCCACAGACCCTTTCCTGTCGAGAATGCAGTCTTCTCCTTGTCTTTAGGATCAATTTCAACTTGCCAGTAACCACTTTTTAAATCTAGCGTGCTAAACCACTTTACTCCAGTAAGCATGTCCAGCGTGTCATCAATTCTTGGCAAAGGATAGCTGTCTTTCTTTGTAACGTCGTTCAGACGACGATAGTCAACACAAAACCTCATGCTACCGTCTTTCTTTCTTACCAGCACTACAGGTGAACACCATGGACTAGATGAAGGTTCAATAACACCATCCTTCACCATTCCCTCAATCATGGTTTCCACGTCCTTTTCACGTGCTACGGGCAATCTCCTTGGCCGCTGACGGATAGGCAATTCTTCTCCTGTGTTAATTTTGTGTTGAACTAAGCCAGTCCTTCCGATGTCAGCATCGTTTGACGAGAAAACGTTGGCATACTTGAGCAACATTTGTTTCGCCTTAACCATTTCATTTTGGGACAGAGCGCTGCGGCAGTCTTCTAAAAGTCTGGTCACTCTCGTTTGTGTATCTTTGCTGACGGTCCCGGTCGATTGATGTTGGCATCGACGCAACCAATCCACTTCCTCGCAAGTACCAACTAGTGTGCCTTTTTCTATAACCTGTTCCTGGTCACAAAGGTTCAGCACACGTACCCCTGAGATGTCGGTGGCTCTAACCAAAGTGCGTGCCACTTTCCATGGAAGGTCATTTTCTACCCTTTCCACAAGTACACAACGTTGAGTTTGCCCAGGATTCCGAGGAAGACTAACCGGCACAATCGTTTCCGATCTCGGCGGAAGAACAATCTTTTTAAGGCTGTATACATTCCCTGGTAACGCGCCTTCCACGAAAAGTTCCTCTCGTCCACATTTCAGAACACCTTGCTTGACGTCAATTTCGCAACTATTCTTCCTCATAAAGTCAAGGCCCAGGATGCAATCGTCCATTATATCCGCCACAATGACATTATGCAGGTAGGTTCTGTTGCCTAGCTTCAGCCCCATCTTCTTCTCTCCATGGACGGGTATGCGCTGACCTGTGGCTGTTACCAAATTAATGTGTTCTCGGTTGTATGCAGAGTCCCCAAGGGACCGTCTCATAATTTGGGAACTGACAACCGTGCGAGAGGCTCCAGTGTCTATAGTCAGCTTACACGGCGTTCCGTTTACCTCGCCCTGGATGACTAGGCTGTTCCCGTCTTGGGTTTGTTTGATCGAAACCCTTGGGGCTCTTTGAACCTCAGCCAGCACCCGCCCCGCAGTCCTGGCTATTACTCGTTTCCCTGCTGCTGGTGCTGGGCGGTGCTCTTAGCTGGACTGCCGTCTTCTCCTTCTGCAGTTCGCTTAGGGCAACTGGATCGAAGGTGGCCCCTTTCCCCGCAGCCATAGCACCTAGGGCTGTAACTTTTATTGCGGTCGCGAACTGAAGCCGCTGCAACCTCCCTGACGCGATGGGAACGATGATCCTGCCGCACAGCTTCCACCTCCAGTGCATGGGCCAAGGCGTCCTTAAGCGTCCCATGGTGCCCGAGCCTCACAGCAGCTCTAACTTCAATATCGCGGATGCCGTCGATGAACGCCTGCACCAGGTTCCCATCAATAAGCGCTGGTACGGACTGGTAAGCTTTACGCACCAGCTTCTCCACTTCAAGGGCCCACTGCTGCAAGTTTTCGCTGCTGCGTTGCACGCGGTCCTTAAGCTGTGCGCGAAACACGTGTTCCAAGTGAGCGTCGCCATATCGAGCCTCCAGTGCCTCAAGGAGCTGCTCGTAAGTCACTTCCTTACCGAGAGCTTCCAAAACTGATAAGGCCTGGTCACGAAGGCCTAGGGTGAGGGCAGTCATGGCCTGATTTTTATCCCAGCCGTTCGCTTTCATGACTGCCTCAAACTGGATTTTGTAGGCCGACCAGGAAGAAGTTCCGTCGAACGGTGGCACTTTGAATCCACGTAGCGAAGGTGTTGTAGCTACGGGAGCTGCGATTGCTTCTCCAAGTTTAAGACAATCCAGCGTTTTCTTAACGTCTGCCATCACGGTCTTCTTCACATCAGCCACTACGTAGTCAACCCGATTATTGACTTGGTCGATCCGGATTTCAGCTTCCACGTAGCCTCGCTGGCCGGCTTCCAACGCGTGAGGTCCTTAGATCCCATACATCACGCACAACACCCCTGCAGCCATGATTGTAAGTTCAAAAGTTCAAAGTTCAAAGTTCTTTATTGCATTCATGAATGTAAATCAGTTGGTAATACAATTTAGCCAGTACAACATGTTACCCTTTTGGGCATAGCCTATGAACGTGTAACGGAGCACTATATTTCAATTGTACTAAAATTAAATGTAATTTTTAATGGTCTGTGAAATATTCATTAATACTATAAAAACACTTTGTAGTTAGGAATTGTGTTAGATTTCTTTTAAAAATCTTTATGTTTGTCTCTAGCCTTAGTGTGTTTGGTAAATGGTTATGTATTTTAATTGCGCTACAATATGGGCTGGAACTGAACATTGCCATGCGGCTGTTTGGGAGTTTAAATTTATTTTGATTGTTCGTACGAGGTGGATATAGCCTATTACATAATGAGTTGTCGAAAATGTCAGGATGATTTCTCAAAAACATACACATTTCCATTATGTATAGTGAAGTTAGTGTCATGATCTCTAGTTCTCTAAAATATGGTTTACACGTATCCATATTTCCTATATTCGTTATAATTCTTATGCATTTCTTTTGTAACACAAATAGATCACTGGCATTTGTACTATTCCCCCAGAGGATAATACCGTAACTCAACCATGAGTGTGCGTAGGCAAAGTAAGCTGTTATTGCCGTTTTTCTGTCCGTGTTTATTTTAAGTTGGTACAGTGCATAAGTAAACCGTGATAATTTCGCTTTAACTTTTTGTATGTGATTTTTCAGTACTATTATATAATCAGATTTGCCATAGCCTATGCATTGTGTTTTTATACTTTCTAAAATTTTGTCTGTAGTTGCTCCTGGTTTTATATCGCTGCATACTTTATACTTTTCACCAAGCAGGTTCGATAGTTGCCGGCATAGACCACGTCCTTGCTCATCTGTAAATAGGTGAATTTTTCTTAAGCTTGTTTGTGTGAGTAACTTTTCTTTATTTTGTATATTTTGGTTATGTTTGTTGGATGGTGGTAAGGTTAAGTTTTGAGGTGAATACTCCTGCTTGGACAGGTTTTGTTGACTATTTTGCCTTTTTTCACATGGTTTATCAATAGATGGCGTTGTTTTTTTCATTACTATTTGGTTTATTTCGCTAAAGCTCTCTTCTCGCGTAAAGTCTAATTTAGCTTTGCTATTTCGTTTGTTCCGTTTCTTAGTATCCGATTTGCATATATCCGTGAGTGTTTTAACTTTCCTTTCATATTCAGCTATGGTCCTACTTTGTGCTAAGTTCTCAGATAGTAGGTTTTCTATTTCGTTTTCAGCTGTTTGAAGTTTCTGTTCAAGGATTTCTAATTTAGATTTTATCGCGCGTATGTCTTTGCTTTCGTGTTCCATCATTAATTCAG
This sequence comes from Glyphodes pyloalis, assembly GCA_037074685.1. Taxonomy (NCBI): domain Eukaryota; kingdom Metazoa; phylum Arthropoda; class Insecta; order Lepidoptera; family Crambidae; genus Glyphodes; species Glyphodes pyloalis. Next base: position 15,180,592 of record JAYKKO010000009.1, read on the forward strand.
GGCAGCTTCTGTTAAGCTTATTTTCCCTAGACTGGGATAAATCATCCTCATCGTCATCTGATAGGGTATTCGATAGTGATTGGAACGAATTTTCTATCGAGACGTTTATTTTATACTTTGGTCGTTGACGGGTCACATTACAGGGGGTCTCGGGCTGATGATTCGCTTCAGTATGTATTATTTCCCAGCATATATGACATTTCCATTTATTTTTGTTTTCTGATGTCATTAGGTAGAATCTCTGCGTAGATACATTAGTACAATTCAGGTGGTACATCTGTTCACAGTAACAACATCTTAGGTTCTCACGATCTTCGATTGTTAAATTACAGCTTTTACAGGTTAGCGCCATCTTGTGTCAGTCAGCAGAACTTGATTAGAACGCGCTAAAAGTCTATTTCTGTCTTAGTTATGTCAATAGTCAAGCAGCTTCTCACCAGTACGTAGTTTCACTACTGCACACTAGATGGCATTACTTTAATGTAAATATTTTGAGGTCAATGTTCGAAGTTCGGAGCACAGTAAATTTATTATTTCTGTTAAATAGTTTAAAAATGTACGCACTGTGCACTTGTATATTTAATGTTTTATAGTCACTTGTAGTTTTCTTTGTGTTTTTCTGAAAGTTTTTTACTATTTTGTATTATAGTTTGTTTGTTTTCCAATTTCACATCACAGAATTTTTGTCATAGATTTTATCCACTTTATCTTCACAGAATTTTAATACCAACACTGTCACACGATAATTACAGTAGATAGTTTAATATCTATGAGTTTTACACTGTATTCATAACTTTTACTATTTATTTCAATTTTTCTGCACGGGACGAACTGTTTGCTTTACAACGCCACCTGGCGGAGGTGTATATTCAGGAGCTGAAGCATCTGTTTTTTCAAAGGCGTAAAATGGCGAAGCTAGCGTATCAAAATAGGTAGGTAGTGTAACACAACCAATCATTAGTATTTTAAGCGTAAAGTGTGACATAAAAAAGTTAATATAAATACTGAACCAAATGCAATAATCTTCTACTACATAAAAATATGTCAGGTTTTCCTCCCTGACGCTATAACTCCAGAACGCATAAGCCAATTTCCACGGTTTTGCATTCGTTGGAAAGGTCTCGGGCTCCGTGAGGTTTATAGAAAAAAAATTCAGAAAAAAATTCAACAGAAAAGCGCGAAAATCCTCTAAGACGAAACAAAGTTCGCCGGGACCGCTAGTTATTACTAAAATTGTATCAAGATAAGTCTGTCGATTTTCTTATAAATCAATATAAATACTAACAAAAGGAATTAAAGCATTTACATGCTAAAACCTAATTATTGGCATACTCTACCCAATGTATTGCCATCGGGTAGACCATATTCTGGCACCTATATATATACATTTCTAAAATAAAACGAGAAAAGATAGAAATGAAGGAGCGCACGTCAATCATTAGAAGTTTTATGTTCTAAACAAGATTTTACATTTTAATGACAAAATAAGTCGTGCAGCATATATACACATATCCCAATGATCATAAACATTATTTAAGATATGCTACAAAAAATTGTTTAAAGTCAAAGTCAAAGTCAAAGTTATTTATTTGTAAACACAGGTTACATAAAGATGTTAATTGTAATATAAATATTCCCGCTATGTTTGCCTAATATTAAGGGCGTACAAATAATCAAATTTCTCATTTGTTCCATCAAATCACTTACGAGTTGTCTTGTTTCTTAGGGTGGTATTCTGCCATTGCAATAAAATTTTACAAAGCATATCTGGTGAAATATTGGCGATCGAGATGGAAGCTTAGCATGTCGTCCACGCAGCCGCGCTGGCCGGCGTCCAAAGCGTGAGGTGCTTACATCTCATACATCATACACACAACACCTCTGCAGTCGTGAATGTATCTCTAGAATCCAAAGCCAGGTATATTCCTTATACTAAGACTAGCGGCCCACGCATGCGTGTTATTCCCGTAATTTTTGGACATTTTTCACTGATAATTCACTCTTTTTGGTCACACCTTTCGTGTAGAATTGTCAAAATATAACTGAAAACAATATTTAAACAGTTAAATAACCTTCTGTTTGTAGGACCATGAAATACGTGAAGTTTGCTGTGTAGATAGAATATAGATAGAATAAGTTTTAGAGTACTAGCAAGACCTACTGAAATATAGATATCATTTGTGTTTAAGGCGCTCAAAGTACAACAGTCCGGAAAGAATATAAAGTTGGATGGGTAGGCATTTCAACCAAAATTTTGTGTAACCTAACATCTCTTATCTTTAAAAGATGTACCTAGTCAGCCATAAATAACATATTGTGTAATAATAAACAATGAAATCTTGTAAAAAAAACACACATTGGAATTGCGTTCAGGATACACAATTTAGCAATTCAGGGGGCCAGAGGGAGTTAGGTGTATCCAATCACGAAAGTAATAAAAGATTAAACAGACACTTTATTCACAGACTGATATTTTCGTACTAATTGACCTCCGTAACCGAGAGGCGAGCGTGCCAGACTTTGGCGTCGGGTCATCTCTGAAGTTCCGGGTTCGATCCCCGGTCGATCCCGGTCCAATATGGGAAACGAACTTTTCTGTATTATCTCGGGCCTGGGTGTTATGGTACCGTCGTTGTTTCTGATTTCTGTAACACAAGTGCTTTGGCTACTTACCACAGAATCAGAGCAATGTATGTGATGTTGCCCAATATTTATATTTATTTATTTATTAATCATTTTAAAGGTCCATTTGGCGGTTTGAGAATATTTTATACCAATACTGAGAAATCTGGGAGAATCTCATGAGATTCCCGAAAAACTAATTGAAGTTACGTAATAATTCTTATCGGTAAAGTATTTTCCGGCTAAGTAGATTCAGTCAACAGAATATAACCCTTACCCTACTTTGAATTAGTGTCTTAATTTATTTTCATGAGATGCCCAAAAATGTAACATATCTAAACCATGTCCCTAGTTTTATGTTCTCGTAAACGCGACCCATTGAATTTCATTTCCTAACCCTGAGGGACAGGGCTCAAACTTGGATGTTACTTAGCTTAATTAGATACTTACAGAAGTTGATTCAGAAGGGTTTCTTTCTATCAGAGGGAATAAGTGGGCACTAAAAGAATACGTAATAGATGGACTTTTGGGTTAGATTAATTTGACGTCTCGTGAATAAAGCTTGGGAAATGTGGAGGTCAGATTAATTGACAAAGCGTGTTACTATGAAGACTAGAGTAGGAAAAATCAAGGTGAAACCGTTCCATTTGTAGGTATTATTTATCATGAGTATACTATCGAGTAGCCGTACGCTATCGATTGAATTCGATAACGCCTCGATGGCCTTAAGATCAGATATCAGATATAAGAAAACAAAAACAATGTTATTGATTAACTGCGCTGCGCCAAAAATGTATATGTATTTTTTTTTTAATTTAGTTTATTATGCTTTATCTCATTATAAGTGAACTGTATAAAAAGTTCTTATGAGAAATAAATGTCTTTAAACCTAAACCTAATAATGATTTCGAGGACCTGTCCCCATTATCTTAAACGACGGAAATAGTTTTAATTACTAATCGACTTAAAAGATGAGGTTTCTCAATTTCACCATTTTGTTTTTTATGTGTGTTTGCAGATCACTTCGTTGTTTGTGCACCTCTAATATTATCTGAACAGTCGTAACAAGAAGATTTGAGTATGACATCTTCAAAAAATCGAGGTAAAGTCGGATTTTTGCTAAAAAATATTTTTATATATTTTTTTATGTCTTATTGAAGGCGCAATTTCTAACCATTAAGCCATCTTCTCTTTAATTAGACCTTTATTTTAAGAACTAGGCATCTAGTGCTTTAGGCGGCGGTTCTAACCTGATGCTAACTGACCTTATCTTAAAGATGAGGTCATTACCCAATTTCCATGGCAGTAAATTTGCTATTAATAAGTTAAAGTCTTATTATTTGGAACGCATTTACTTTTAAAAATTGAAATTTTGGTCTGGTTTAAGAAAATAAAGATATTTTCGTTTATTTATCAGCAGGGAAAAAATTAAAGGCTAGATGTTTAATCTATCTATGTAAATCTCAATAGCCTTAGTCTGTACTGAAGACGATTTGAAATCCACAACCCACCGAAGCTGTTTTGAACAACTTCAATACAATCAAACAAAAACACTCCGATCGCTGTCAGTGGTTGTTTTTGTCAGCAAACCCGGTTCAATTTTATTTTTGTCTGTCTCTTTATCTCTGTAGAGAATTTATATTCCATTTGTTCGAGGCGGGCGGACGCGGTTCCCTATAGAATATATCGTGTTTCACATTAAAACTGGTCTGATTAAGTTTTGAGGCAGTTTTATTTGATTGTTTTTGGCAAGGTTTGTTCTGTTTGAAGTTGAAAGATGGCTACTACATCATAAAGTTTGGATAGTGCTATGCTTACGAGTAAATTTTGGACTTTGTTCGTTATTAAATACAGTTTTATATTTATTGCAATTTTTAACACACTGTGTATACCTAATATGATTTTATCTCATAACTAAATAAACGTGCTCATAGAACTTCTGCAGTTACATGTCTCGCCTTGCTCAATTTTTACGTTTTAAAATCAGGGATTCGTTTTTATCTTAGCTTTGGTGAGCTGCAGTTTGGAGTCTCAAGCCCGAAGGCTTAAAAAAAAAACAATATTGTATTTACGTCTTACTGCATGGTGAAAGAATGAATTCATTGTTTTAATAACAAGTTCAGACCTAGTCATGACGCTTACCAGGTGTGGGTTAGTGTTCACAAAACCGAGCTATGGGAATCTTGGAAACATCTTTTTATTTTTCCTGGGATTCCAGCTATGTACCACAAAAACATAATCTGGTATTTTAAACTATATCCGGTAAATAAATACATAGCAAATGTAACTTTCCTATTTTGTTCCAAAGTAAAGATACCTATGGCCAAACTATAAGAGTATCTAATATACCATGAAATCATAAGAATAAATAATAATAAACAAATATCAGACAATATAACATACATTGATCGAATTCTAAAATAAACATAAGTACTTGTGGTTTAAAAAACAAAAGCAACTGTGATACCACTCTTCGATATTATATACATTTACAACACCCTGCCACACAAAACAAACGTTCATCGCACATATATTTCTTTTAAGCGGCGCTTGAACCCACGCCCTTTGGTTCAACTTGGTTCGGCGAGGAGCGACACCAATTTTTAGGGTTCCGTAGTCAACTAGGAACCCTAATAGTTTCGCCATGTCTGTCTGTCTGTCCGTCCGAGGATAATCTCAGAAACCGTTTGCATTAGAAAGCTGAAATTTGGTACAAATATGTATATTAATCACGTCAACAAAGTGACCTATTTACTTTGACATTACGGTGCGGTCTGATCTTCTACGAAGCCATTTTATTTTCACCATTAATAATAAAGACAATAGAAAATGTGACGTCTAGTGATGTGACGCCACTTTGCTGTTCTTAACACCATTACCTGAGTAATTACTCAAAGGCTTGACTATAGTCCAGTCAAAGAATAAACTGCCACCTCATAATTTTCCAGTCAGGTCAACCATAAACAACTTCTGTGGCAGCAAAAGCTAAAGATAACGGCGTCCTGCGTGGTCGAGCCGAATTTAATGTCCATGTTTACTACTGCCGTAAATAGGAACGAGTACGCGTAGAGATAATATGGACATGCCCATTAAGAGGGACATGACTATTTTATACTCGGTCTTCTTATTTCCTCAGCATCTAATCTCCATCTTTCTAAATAACTTAAAAAAATGATGTCAACCTCCATAGCCGGTGGGTAATCGGGCTGGACTTTATCAATCAAAACAAAGTGGCACTTAAAGCAATATGTTAAAATAAATACTGCTACTGTGACTTATCTGCTGTGTTATGTACCAGTATCTTCTTAATAGATATATAATTTAGATGTATGATTTGACAATCTCCGTAGCCGAGAGGCGAGCGGGCCTGACTTTGGCGACCGCCATCTCTGAGGTTCCGGGTCCGATCCCCGGTCGGGTCAATATGGGAAACGAACTTTTCCATATTGTCTCGGGTCTGGGTGTTGTGGTACCGTCGTTGTTTCTGATTTCTGTAACACAAGTGCTTAAGCTACTTACCACAGAATAAGAGCAATGTATGTGATGTTGTCCAATATATATATACTATATATGTAGGTTCCTAATTGGCAGTATAAATACTTTGCATTGTATGATAGCACGATCGAAAATTGTTACGTCATGTACATAATCTACTTAAATTAAGAAATATTTAACTTTGACTTTGTCGTCTCGCCATCTCTGAGGCCCCGGGCTCAACAAATGCAGCAATAGATTTTGGCCTTGTAAATACACGATGGTGTAATTTAAATTGGACACGATTTGGTAGATAGACAAATTATAAAGTAAAATAATACATTATCCCACTATAACGAAATAATATGAAATGTAGTAAAATTATAGTCTTTAAAATATGAGTGGAAACAATTAATCTGGTGGGTAAATATTAATTGAAGATATTATCAAAATTTTTGTTTCCCACGTAATGCAACGTGCAAAGTAAACGTATTTTTTTATATTAGCGCAGTATATTGGCTCTTTCCAGCCTGATGGTAAGCAAGAGAGGAACCCACATTGCGATGACAACGGATTTGATATCAAAATATCTTATCTGTTAGCATCGCCATACTGGCCCGCAAGATATTTCTTCACGCTCCTTTTGAAGGAATCCATGTCAAAGGAAGGAGGAAACACATGAGCCGGCAACGAGTTCCACTTCTTTATAGTCTGGCAAAGATAATATTTACCAATTTTTTTGTACGTATTACGTAACGTATACTTGAGTGTTGTAACAACAGAACATAAAACAATACACGTTGACATTTGCGAATGAAGGCATAATTTTAAATGGCTTGCAAATTGAAAAAGGGAGTGATCTAATCAAGAGCGTGTGTTTGAGTGAAATTCAAACGAAACGACTAAATTAGAATGGACATGACTGAAATACCATCCTCGAATTATTCAACAGTAATGAAAATAACATCCCTAGAATCTATAATGAATTCAAAACAGGTTCCAATGAGCTGATACTGGATTAGTGACGTCGTGTGACAATTAGATGAACTATCGATAAAAATATTAATAACATTACGAAATCGTTTGAAAATGACGAACAATTATACACATTTCTGGGCATGTATCTAATTAATCATACAAATGCAAAGAAAATACCAAAAAGAGGTCAAATCACAAAAAAAAATGTAAATAAATAAATATAGGGTACCTAACGTTTAAATATTAGAAGCAGAAAATTTTTATCTCCCCTTGCGGTGCGGGAATTGAACCCACGACCTTCACGTATCTAACGAGGAGGCTAACGGTTGATGCAGCAGAAAAAATTCATCGCCTACGAAAACTTGCGGTTAGCTCAGTTGGAAGAGCAACATGTGCGATACGTGAATGTCGTGGGTTCAATTCCCGCACCGCAAGGGGAGATACATTTTTTCTGTTTCTAATATTTTAAGTTCGCTAGTACGGCGTAAAGTACTATAAAAATAAAAAAAATCGATTAGGGTTGACTTTACGCACTTGCGTTACCGAGATCAGAAATAATGACTACACAGCAACTCTAACTGGAGACAATATAAAAAAGGTCGTTTTCTATATTGCCCCGACTGGGAATCAAGGCCGGGATGCCAAAGTTAGACTCAGTAGCCTCTCGGCTATTTAGGACGTCGAATACAAAGCCACATTGCGCAGACTAAATTATTTCTATTCAGTTAAAGTGCCTAACGGTTAAATCTAAAACAAAAAGATAATTTCAAAATAAATAAGTTAGTTTCATCCACGAAGATGCGCTTGACTAATTTTGATCTTAGAGGGGTAAGTGGGAGGGCGGTGAATTTATGACAAATCACAGTTACTCCGTGACGTTGTGTCAATGAATCTAGTGTGTTTGTGCACCCATTGCTCATTAAGATCTTATATGGAGAAAAGGCAGGGCGCATCTTTCTGAATTCAACTCTCTATATGAATTAATAAATTAAAATCAACAGTCAAGTAATACTTATAAGTGAAAGGTACTTTTTTCAGAATAAACTTAACTAAAATTTGTTGTATGACATTTTCTCGAAAATATAAATATGGAATAAATTTGTTTTGAAATGAAACTTTGGTTTAATTTCGTTTTGAAGCATAGACAACGCAATATAAACAATCAGGCAAATGTAAGTTTAGTTTTCTAGAACAAAATAGCTATCTTCTTAAATGTGACTCTTTGAAAATTGAAAGTATAGCTTTACCAAAACATTATGAAATGAATAATGTAGCATGCACGATAAAAACATCAGAAACTCATAACTTATGCCAAATTGCCTAAATCAGAATAAAATATGACCGAACGCTGTTCTTGTATAACGCAGTAATAATAAAAATAACGTCTCTAAATAGATAATGATCTCAGCAAGTTCGGACTTGCTAACTTAGATTAAACGAAGCAGTAAATAGTTTTACGGTTTTTAAGAAAAAAATATTTAAAAACAGCTCCAATACAACTAAATTGAACTTTTGAAACACTGTCATATATCACAGGCTCACTTTAATTTTAATTTTACTTACCAAAATAACTTTTTTCATCGAGACTGCTCAACTCAAAACCAATCAAACACCCTACTTACACCATAAAAATGAAAGATTAGGTTACCCTTCCATAAAATTAGTTAGTAAGTAAGTTTTAATATATATATGAATGAAAATTGTAGCGTGGACACGAAAATGCAATGTCGAAAGTGACGTCAAAATATATACAAACTCCGAAATCGACAATGAACTAAAACGGAACTAGTAGGCAGCCCAGTCACGCGCGCGGCCTGTCCTCTTAATGAGCCGCTTCAGAAGCAGAGGGATAATAGAGGATTGATTGCCCCGATTGACTTAGCTTCGGATATGCGGAAATTTGCGGGGAAACATGACGTGCATAGATTTGCAAGTGGTAATATAATGAAAAATCAAAAACACATATTGAGTAATAACGCATTTACATTTCATTAAGCTGATACTGGAAACGCCCTACAAGTATAGGCTATACTTGAACCAGGTTTGCTAGTTTAGAACAGGGAAACTCTATTCAGGTTTCAGGACAGGGAAATTCTATGGCATCCTCCAAATAAGTCCATAATTTGGGTCAATTTGATAGTTTAATATGAAATGTCTGTTCTTTAAGTATAGGCTGTACTTGGAACCGAATTGCTAGTTTAGAATGTTTGTGACTTTTTTTCGGAATGGGCTAATAAATCAGGGCAATTTGATGATCATCAGCATCATCATTAGCCTATTGCAGTCCACTGCTGGCCACATACCTCTCAAATTGTTCGCTACTTTTATCTACTGCATAAAATCGGCTTCTTGCAAAAAGCCTATGCCAGCCATCTTGGGCAGATCGTCATTCCACCTAGCATGAAGGCGTCCTAAGTACGTTTTCCGATTTGATGGTAGTATATAAATGTATTGTCGTTACTCTTATTAGGGATAATAGTTAATTCTCTAAGGTTTTAAGAACAGGTTACTTTCCAGGTAAGTTGTCATATTTCGCTTTCAGTTTTTTCTCATGCTAGTTTTTTAGTTTAGAATATTACAATTTTTCAGAATATTTGAGATTTGGTCCTAAATCGTTCATTAAACAGTGATTTTTAAAAGCTTTTAAATGCACATTTAAGTACCTGTCAAAACTCGATTTATTTCATTGATATCATAGATTTTCTATGAAAAGAGTACATTGTGATGGGCGTTACCATTTTATATATCAACACACTAACTTTTAACTAGTTTTGTATTATTTTAATACTTTTAAAAAGAAACATGGCTGATGTAACAAAAAGTCCTTTTTTGAGGCCTTGGATTTTTTTTTGTACATTTTTCTACATTGGATAAGGCAAAATGAAGAAAAGTTAGTTTCCAGACCTGTTTTCTTGCATTCTAAAACTCCTAGATGTTCCAAAACTCAAATTAAATCTTTACATATGTCCCTAGACTGTGCCGAAACATGTTTACGCTTTACTTCCCCAAATTCCTCCCACAAGTCATTCACAGCCGTAAGAGCCTTCCCACCTTAAAAGTTGGCGTGTAACGCGACAACTCAAGTCTCGCATTAAGGGCGGTGAAATATGTGAGGGCTTATTGTTTACGATGGTCGCGGACGTTCATTGTGGGGTGATAAATTTATAATCCGGCCGTTGTGAGTTTATGGTGTAGCCGAAATAAAAATTTCGGTAATATTGTTTATACGGTTTGGGATGTAATGGGGGCTGTGTTTGCTCTTTTTGACTCGAGTTTAAGGTTATTGGTTTTGTGCTTCAACTGGTGACTAAGAAGTAGTGCGGTAACGCGATGCAGAACAATTCATAGTTTTACAATAATTTTAGTTTGTAGTATTTATCTAAAAATTATGGCTTTATTTTTTGATATTGATTTTTTATATATTACACTTCAAGAGTGGTAATGCAAGCTTAAGGGCGATAAGTACAGCATAATAAATCTGTTACTGAACTTGTCGCCATTACCTTGAACGCTTGACCCCTGCTTCTAATGTAGCGCCCCCAAGGAGATCTGGAAACCATACTCACACGCAGGAACACAACAACACAGAAGTGATTGTTATTTGGCTGCGGTCTTCTGTAAGGTATTTCACCAGTCGGGCTGCTCCAGTTCGAGCAATAAATCACTATGCTCTGCCTCTCTTAGAGTGGTGGCATGTAGTCTAAGTCTGGCTTATCACCTCTCGGTTCCAGCAGTTATCATAAAAAAAGGCTTCTAACAAGGCATACAGTCTTAAGTAAGGCATCAAAGCCACTAAAATTGTATGGCACGTTACCTTATCCTATACATTGTTCACAGGCCTGGTGGTGAACGCTTTGACTGTTAAGTTAAGGGCCAGGGGTTCGATCTTAATCCAGGACAAATATTTGTGTTTTAAAATTCATCTTGATTTGTTGACTGGCGTTTAAAAATGTATTTAAAAAGTAAATTTTAAGTACAACCTTAGTTTACATAGTTGGTCAAGGAATTCAACACACAAGCGCAAAGCTGATATTTACTTTTTGTATACAATGACAGCAAAACTTCAGTATCTTTTGTGTTCTCGCACACACACATACATTAAACAATCACAGGTGCATATATTTACACGCGCCATAGTTTTAACCTTTTGTTTTTATTTTTTATTTTGCAATTAAAGCTGTTTGCATAAAGTAAGCCAGCCAGCACTACCCCATGCTCTCAAACTACATCTCAGAGCTCCTGGAAAGGTTGAAAACCAACGCAGGCAGGGAGTTCGGCTCCGTGTCTGCATTAGCTGAACCATTTCCTTTTGTCTTCCTGTGTAGTAGCGTAAGATAGTTTAAGTAGAAATGATGTAGTAGTTTAAGGAAAAAGACAATAAACAATTTTTATTTATTATTCTTATAACCTTATTACCGTGTCAATGAACAACTTTTTATTCAAATTGAAAACGTTTCACGAGACTCACTGAGATTATAATATTTATGATACATAAAAAATTATGTCCGCATTATTGAAGATAATACAAACAGTAACCCCAAAACTTTCCCCTCGACCACTCGTATCCGGTTTATTTACATTCCCTTGAACCCGAAATTAGTTTCTGGGACTCCTTTACTCGTAGGTCTCGCCACAGCTTTGTATTCATGATCTCAATTTTGTCCAGATTGAATTTTGTTGAAAACAACCTGCGCAGACTCGCTCGAGTACAATTGTACTTAACCTCTTTGATTATGAATGTTTTAGGATCCAATCCTAAGGTAACTTCAAATAACTACCTTTGCGGCGGTATAAATAAGTGTCTTCTATTTTTAAATATAATCTCGACTATTTAGATCTAAATATTAGAAACAGAAATTTTTTATCTCCCCTTGCGGTGCGGGAAGGAAGGGAAGGGGAGATAAAAATTTTCTGTTTGTAATATTTAAAGTTCGCTTGTACGGCGTATAGTACTATAAAAATAATAAAATTGTTTAGATCTAAGTATTTTAAGTTCCATTAGTATTGCTAACATTCATCAATATCAGTAAAACATTTGTTTATTGAAGCAGAAAACACTTTCAAACCTAAACATTTCATCGCTTAGTCGTATTTACTATACTACATCTTAAGAGTCAAAATATATCACATTTTTGTTTCACATTACTTTAAATGGAAACATTAGCGTAGCTCTCATTTGAATTAAAGACCAACACGTTCCTTTCCTTCAGGAAAATATAATATTTGATTTTATAATTTCCATCTTTCCTTTCCAGATTAAATAAACGCTGGATAATGACGATATTAATTTTAAAACTTAAGCGTCATTTAAAATTCGTACAGCAATTACAGTTATAACTAGTTCCCAATACATGACAACATTTCCTTTGATAAAAGCTAAACCTAGTGGTCACAGTTGGCTTGCACATACGATTCTAATTATTCCCAGCGCATCATAATCAAAATCCCGATTAGTCGGCCTTGTTGTACAAACGCACATAATATTCGCACACGAATTATTCACAACCGCGGCTTATATTTCAAACGTTAATGACCTGAGCATCGAAATAACAGTATTTTCGTTTAAAATGAACCTCACAGATAAATCAATGCTTTCGATAGTAACTGAGCGTCTGCGCAAAGAGCCACAACTCATAAATATTGTGAAATTCGTGTTGCCATTTTGACAGGTACAAAATGTTTGAGATAAATCGCAACGATTTCGAGTTGTGATGGAAATGAATATCTTTTTTTTGGCTGAGTTTAGGCATTTCGGTTATCAATCAATGCTGTCCGTTTTATTGCGACTAGAATCATGTTTTCAATATCACGTTTTGTGACTAGTACGGTTTTATGATGAAGCATCGGGTGTACCTGACAAATTGATCTGGATCTGTTTATGTTTGAAAGTTGAAGTTTGTTGGAGTATTGAGGTCAGGTAGGATTTCATAACAGACAATTTTATGTTCTCTTATTAGTGTTCGAGTCGAAACCATGATCAAATTATTTTTGTTCTATGTAACATTTTTAACTCACTCCAAAAAAAAGGAGGAGGTTCTCAATTCGACCGTTTATATTTTTTTTATTGATTTTATTTTGAAGTGATTCGAAAAGTTACTCCATAATATTAGTGGCATTAAAAAGAAATAGTCCGAAAGATAAAGTAGTAGGTAATAAATAATGTTTGTTTAAGAATTTTTCATATAGATAGATATACTTTATTGCACAAAATCTTTACAGAAATAAGTTTTATAGAAAAAATGTAGTACAATTTAGGCGGTCTTATCGCTAGAAAGCGATCTCTTCCAGACAACCTTAAGGTAGAGGAAATAGTAGATGGCGAGAAATGGGTACGGCCGTGCAACATAAATACAGTTTTTATTTTAGAATTATTTCGTAGTAGGTATAACATGATAAACATACATAAACTCATAAATATATAACATTATAAATATATACAATAAAATATACAAATAAACATATTTAACATATATAAAATCAAGTAAAGAGTTTTGACTCAAAAAAAATAACAATAATAATGTTAATAAGTAGGATAAGTGTATGAAAATTACTGACAACCAACATTCATATTAGTAACGTCACAAATTGGCTTATTTGCAATTAATTGACCAGCCATACAAACTATTACATAGTGAACTACTCGGAACTGGTTACATTTTTCATTTTGAAAAGAGTATTTAAATTTAGTTTGTAATTTACAGTTTTGCTTTCCACATTTAGAACTAATAAAATGTTTTTGCTAAACGAGGGTCTAACTGGTCAAAAATCTAGAACTTTTCTACTTAAACATGAAAATACCCTAACGATACGTTTTATTAGTTAAAAAAGTATAAAGTAATAATATTTAGCATCCGGTATAAAGAAAGATACTGGCCAGTTATCGACATTAGATTTAATACAACGTTTCTTTTAAAAAATTTGCCTCTTGTCACTCTCCGTTAGCGAAGCAGTCCTTAGTAATTTTGTTAATAATTAATATTTATTTGAATTGCAATGTTCATTGATTTTTCCCAACAAAAAAAGTCTTAGTGTGACACAATGACTTAGCGGGTCGCAACCCTTACGTCAATACATCGATCTGATGCATAAGAGCTGCAAGGTTAAACAAATCTCCGCAACCGGACCAGTGGCTAATTAGCGGAGCGGCTCGTCCGCCATCCATCGCCGCGTCCGCTAATCCTCCGCTCAAGCGGACGCCATTACTTACGCGGTCCGCTAAGCTAGTTAAACGTCTGCTTTATTAGTATCCGCATAAAACGTCGAGAGCGAGTGGAAATCCGCATTTCAATAAGCGAACAAATCTTTACAAAACCTTTTAGTATCAATATTAAATGTATATTAATTTTATTTAATATGAAACTAATTACCATAATATTTTAAAGAAACAGTTTTTCTTTTACTATGGGAAATGCCTACGTCACTTCCTGCCACAGGAAGGCAGTGAGTCGGACTCGAAGCGACTGAAACCCCTTTTTTGTGACGGGGGCAAATGCTTTGAAGCACCGTACCGTCACCCGAGAAAGGTAATGGCGTGTGTGCAGGACTACCCCTAAAACACCTCGGTTGGACCTCATTGCCTTTGGTGGTTTTAGGGGAAATCGGGTCAACCTGACCAACCACAACACCACCAGCGTGACTGGTGGTGTTATGGTGGTACTACGCCAGTTGTGGGGGTCGGTATCCTGCAGTGCAGACTACAACAGGACCCCACATACACTCAACTGCAGTGCAAGACGCACCGTGTCTCTGCGCTTCGGATGGTGTTGCTGCACTTTGGGGCATGCCATACCACCCAGGGCCTATGAGGCTTCGCACCCCCGCTGCTTTTCCAGCTAAGCTTTTTCTTATATTTCACTTCAAGATTGACCTCATCCCACCTGAATTTAAGGATTTAAGTAGTAATGAGGTCCTAGCTTAAGGGCGACAAATACAGCATAATAACAGCTGTTGCTAAACTTGTTTGCTCTTACCTTGAAAGTATGACCCCTGCAACTGATGTAGCTACCCCCCAGGAGCTCTGGAAACCTTACTCACACGCAGGAACATAACAACACCGAAGTTATTGTTTTTTGGCTGCGTGTTTCTGTGAGGATTTTTACTAGTCGGTCTTTAGAATATATCTTTTGCCTCCGTCAAACAAATTGATAAGTAGATGCTCTTATTCTAAAGCGAAACAGGGAATCAATATTTAAGCAGCCAAATCCCCCTGGTCTAATTTGCATTATAAAGGCACCTGCTGTTAAGAACGTGCAAAGTTTTCGTTGACAAAAACTCCATTACGGGTGATGTATTGAAGAAATCAGGAGATTTATTAGAAGCTTAAGAGATAATCTTCGTATAAAGGCCGTGTCTTCAACGAGCTGCATGGTTTTAGAGCAGAGATGTAATTTTGTTACGGAATGTTATTATCACATTTAAAATAAGTCCTATCGAATTTTGTTTGATTGTTATGTCTTATTGAACAATGTATATTAATTAAAGATCTAACCTAATGAAAGTAGAACGTGTGTACGAGTAAGTTACGATAACATGATTCTCTTTGTCACAGCCTTTCTTGTAAGATTTAACTTATTGCGTAAATCGATCTGAAGTAAGATTAAATCATTTTTTGTTATTTTATAACTTAATAAAATATATTAAGATAAAAATAACAAAAAATAATTGAATCTTTACTTTACTTTATTCATATTAAAATTAACTGCAAATTATTTTGATTCAAATAGAAATATTTGATAGATTTTTACAAGTTTTTATTGTGCTTCACATCGAACCAGCGATTATAAACGTGAAGTCGTAAGTTCGAATCCCATATCGAAAAGAAAGATAAAAAAACTCTTTTCTTCAAAATTAAATACCTAAGTTATAAGAATGCACACAAACACATTATTCACAACTTCATTAATCTTTCTACAGCTCTTAATTTAACTTTACTGTGTATTCGAGGGGTTTAACTCCACAAACATTCTATCCCTCATTATCCGGCTACCAATAGAATTAATGTACTGGTCTGATTCGGCAAATGGCTGATTCATCGTTTTGCCTGCGACATATATTCCCGAACTTTACCCTGTCCATTACGATGGGGTATCGAAAACGAGTGCTTTTAATGGGGCGGCAAAGGTACCACTGACTGGTTCAATTTATCATTTAGATGGCCTTTAGGGTACCGTTAAAAAGTAGTCAATGACACGATTCGATTTGATTTTTAAAAAGTGGTAAATGACACGGTTCGATTCGATTTTTAAAAAGTGGTAATTAACACGGTTCGATTCGATTTATAAAAAGTAGTAAATGACACGGTTCGATTCGATTTTTAAAAAGTGGTAAATGACACGGATCGATTCGATTTTTAAAAAGTGGTAATTAACACAGTTCGATGTTTTTTAAAAAAAGTAGTAAATGACACGGTTCGATTCCGGATCTATAAAAGAATGCCTACTTTTCCAATATGGCTCGGGGTTTGAGATCGATTGTGTTTATTCACAAGCTTGTTTGTGTTTGTAACTTCTGCCAAATCTTGGTAGTAGTCAAATACGTCATCACCTATACGCTATAGAAAATTAGCTGTTTCACGACTCTTCACCTGTCTTTTTTCGGGATAAAAAGTATACATTGTTTTAATTTAGTATGTCATCTGCCCACCTACTAAATTTCCTCCAAATTCGTTGTGGCGTCTCACCACCTAAACTTATGTAAATAGTTTTTTGATATCAACCTTCTTGTACAAATATTTTATTCCTTTCACTTTTAAAAAGACAACATTTTTGACTGTCATTGTACATATGTCACTGCAATGATATTTAAAACTTATTTTTAAATATCATTGTGTCACTGTGTGAAAATTGTTCCCGATTTTATGTTTGTGTTTATATTTATAATTTTCCGTGTACAGTTTCATAATATATCCTCTTTCTCTCCTTCTTTTGTAAATAATCTCTATTGTAGTTAGGTGTAAAAGTGATGTATAAATAAACTCTTGTACAGTATTTGTGATATATTATTCTTTACCCACTCATCTCTACTCTACCCTACATCGTTTTATATTTTCACGTGAAAAAGGAACTAAAATACATTCAGTCATCTATACATCCTTGCAAACGTTCCCATGTAAAACATTAGCTTGTCCTGTTAGAGGATACCTGCTTTACATAACAACTAAGACCAAACTGTTTGTTGTAACAACAAAACATTCCCAAAATGCTTCTCAGGATTGAACAGAGCCGTCCTGGAAACGATTTTTCCAGCCTTTATGCCCCTCTTTCACTTACCAGAACGGTCCCCGCTATTCAGAGGCCATGAAAAATATTTGCGTGATAGTTGGGCTTTACGACAACGCTGTGGTGAGAACGAAGTTTATGGCCGCGTAAATTAAATGCGGATCCATCATCGTGAATGAGTGGCTTTATTGACAATCTTGGAGCTAATAAGTAATCGCTTTATGAGTGATGGTCACGCAAATTGAGGCCTGGTGGGTGGGCATTGTTTGTTGTCTTTTTATGTTTCCACACAGTTGTATTAATGTTAGTCGTTAAGCTTTAAGTAAATATTGTATTTTATGGTAATATGTTTATATTTTTATTTTATTTTTATTTTTTATATCTGTGGCCACACTAGTGTATTAGGTTAAGATTCCTGTAATGTTAGTGTTAAGGTTTTGAAGTAAATAAATAAATGTTTATGGGGTTTCTTCAACACTCACTGTATGTTACATAATTAAATTTATTGTGAAGCACAATCAGATTTTTTTAAGAAAGTTGAGGATGATAAAGGTTACAAATACGCTAACATAAATAAAGTCTGTCTTTCAAAAAATTTTAATGTGTCGAGCTGCTTAAGATACACGCCAGTAAATTAAATCATAACAAATGAAAATCGTTAAAATACAGAGCATTAGCTATTGATTGGTTGAATTTTTTGGTTTTTTGGAGCGCCATCTCTGAGGTTCCGGGTTCGATCCCCGGTCGGGTCAATATGGGAAACGAACTTTTCCATATTGTCTCGGGTCTAGGTGTTGTGCTACCGTCGTTGTTTCTGATTTCTGTGACACAAGTGCTTTAACTACTTACCACAGAATCAGAGCAATGTATGTGATGTTGTCCAATATTTATTATTTATTTATTTATTTATATTTCTTTTAGAGCAAATGGTAGAAGGGTGGATGATATTGTAAAACAGAATAATTTTATTCTATACTAATATGATAAAGAGGAAAGATTTGTACCTATTTTTGTATGTTTGTAATAAATAGGCTCAAAAAGTACTGGGCCGATTTAAAAAATTCTTTCACCAATAGAATGCTACATTCTTCCAATTTGACATAGGCTACAAAATTAGGGACCCTTGGTAAAATTTGAAAAATTTCAACAGAAAAGCGGGAAAAATTCTCTAAGGCGAAACGAAGTTCGCCGGGACTATAAAGCTTTGATTATTACATGAAGTTGTATATATAACATCACTATGAGTTTATAAATTACCAAAAAAATAAAAAAACCGCAAGAACACGGCATTTCGCATTTTATTTATAATAATTATATTATGAGGGCGAACTTTGTCAAGCGTATTCTATTTTGGAAGAAAAAGTATTAATTAAACCTTCCGAAAAATCTCTTCACAAAGACTTAGCAGCTTACACAAAAGTAATTTTATAACTTATTCTGAAATGGTAAAAAATTAAAAATGGCTTTCTTTTACGTAATTAAAAACAAAGGTTATTTGAAAGCCTATTTATACTGGAATAAAATGACAAAGTAATTAAAGATTAAATTGATGAGGAGTTGGCCTCTTATAAAAAAAATATGATACCTAGTTCCAATTTAATATTTTCAAAAACGTCCTTTATACAATTTGTTACGTCATATTATAATCATCAGTTGTGCCTGCATCTAATCAATCTATAATAAAGTCTATTTAACCTCAAAACATAATGCTAATAAATCCATAAACTACTTTTGAGGTTCACATGATTTGGTAAAGAAAAGTACGGTCAAACCTGATTAATTTGTTTTACTTTATAGTTTAGTGAATTCAAGTGTGTAAATTTGTCCATTTGTAAATCCCTACTTCCCTACTAATATTATGAATGCGAAAGTAACTCTGTCTGTCTGTCTGTCTGTGTGTCTGTTACGCTTTCCTGCTTAAACCTCTCAACCGATTTTGATGAAATTTGGTATAGGTATACGTTGAATCTCAAGAACGGACATAGGCTACTTTTTATCAGAAAATAAGGGGGGGAGGGGGGTAATACCACCTTTGGTACTATACGCCGTACTAGCGAACTTTAAATATTAGAAACAGAAAAATTTTATCTCCCCTTGCGGTGCGGGAATTGAACCCACGGCCTTCACGTATCGCAGCAGTAAGAGCAGCACGCGCGATACGTGAAAGTCGTGGGTTCAATTCCCGCACCGCAAGGGGAGATAAAAATTTTCTGTTTCTAGGTATAAAAATAATAAAATGTATCTATCTTTCTTATACAGGTGAACAAATTAAATGACCCATGCTTTGAAACGAGCTAACATTCACTCATTGGCCTCTTCGGAATCCTAGGAAAGCTAGAGAACACCAAACAAGTAATTAATAAATTAATGTATTTATGTTAATTTTTAAATGATATCTGGAGAGGTCGTTTTGGCTAAAGAAGTAAATATAAATATAAGACAACATCACATACATTGCTCTCATTTTTTGGTAAGTAGCTTAAGCACTTGTGCTACAGAAATCAGAAACAACGACGTTACCACAACATCCAAAACCGAGAAAATATAGAATAGTTCGTTTTCCATATTGACCCGACCGGGTATTGAACCCGGGACCTCAGAGATGGCGCAACGCCATAGTCCGGCCCACTTGCCTCTCGGCTACGGAGGACATATATTTACTCAGTTGTATTGAATCAATAATTTGATCCGCGACTGTCTCTAGATAGATAGATAGATATACTTTATTGCACAAAAACTTTACAGAAATAGGTTTTACAGATTGATTATAGTACAATTTAGGCGGTCTTATCGCTAGAAAGCGATCTCTTCCAGACAACCTTAAGGTAGAGGAAATAGTAGATGGCAAGAAATGGGTACGGCCGTGCAACATTAATAAAGTTTTATTTCTTGAATTATATTCATAGTATAGCATTATAAACATACATAAACTCATAGATATATAACATAATATATATATATATATATATATACAAATAAACATGCTTATCAAATATAAAATTAAGTAAAGTATTACAAGTAGTCTCTACTTGTCACTTAATAAGTAATTTCAACCATGAACGCTTTACTCCAGATGTTAATTTTTTCTCGACTAAGGCTCGCCATGTTACGGCGAATACCATATTAAGAATTTATTAGAACATTTTCCATTTCTTTTAAATTTCGATATTTTCATAAAATTAATTTTATCTTAGGGCCAGTATATAGTTCCGGTTAGGTATAGTTGCCATATAATATAAAAATAGTTTATAATCTAATTTTATAGTCTTGGGGGGTGCTACTTTAGTAGCAGGGGTCAAGCCTTCAAGGTAAGGGCGACAAGTTCAGTAACAGCTTTATTATACTGTACTTGTCGCCCTTAAGCTAGGACCTCATTACCACTTAACATCTGGTGGGATGAGGTCAACTTTGAAGTGTAATATAAAAAAAAACAAATTACAAAACAAGCCATTTACTCTTACACACGATCTAACAATTTTAGTAAAACGTAGTCAAAGTGAAACTATCAAAGTACAAACGCAGCTGCCATACTTCTTCCAATTTACAAAGATTTCAAAAAACGTCCTTCGTCCTAGGAACATGAAAACGGAACATATTTGGGTCATATCGGAAAATGTTTCAAAGCGAACGCGGAAAATGTTCCGTAGCGAATGGAACGGCCGTTTCTTGTTCCACGTTCGAGCTTCGAGTTGCCTATTGTACAGTTTCAAGCAGGCCCAATGTCACTTGTGACAATATTTCTGACAATGCTCACTAGCTGGATTTGTTATTGGTGCAATATCTTTTCTGATGGTTTCGGGGTCAAATATGTGAAGCTGTTTAAAGCAGGCTTTATATTTGTTACTGTTTTAATATAACTTTGTCTTGCAGTTTAGTGGGACAACAGTTAGTTTTGGAATAAAAAAAATTGTAAGTAAATAATAAAGATGCAGTCCTGAGAAGTATCATCTTTTTTAATCACATGAATTTATGTACTATTTTGTATAAATTTATGAGATCGAAAATTCGAAATACATTTATATCAAATAAATTTGGGCTCCTTCAAAGTAAAATGAATAAAGTATACTCGTTTAAAAATCTTGTCTTACAATGTTACTATCATAAAAGACGCACAAAAAAGGGAATCTTAACACTTATTTTTCAGACATACGAGTATCAAGCAAAGACTGTATATATGATGTAATACCTACTTTACTTATGGAGTGCAATAAAGAATATGAATATGAATAAGACGTTTTTCCTAATAATATTTTAAACGTGAAATATTAGATTTATGGATAAATAACTTTTTGTTATTTTAACACAAAAACTAGTTGGCAGATTAGCCACGGAGTGCCATATACTATATTTTGATCTTGAAATAAATCGAACAAACTACGCAACAGCAAGTCTCAAATAAATCAGAGCTGAAATAAAAACGCACCTATTAAGACGGAGATCTTTATAGCACCGTAAGGGTTTCGCTAAAACCTCGACAAACATATTATTTAAATGCCATCGTATCCCGATTCATTGGAATCGATTCGGGCTCGAGTGGCATCTTAGATACGTCAATTCTTCAGTCCATCTCGAGTTGAGAATTGCTTTCAGATCAAGAGGATTGCGGCGGGGAGAGGCTGAGTATCGAGTCGGTTTTCAATCGATTTTGTTGCGTACAGTATGAGGTGGCGTGGGATTTAAGCGCGGAGATATTCGTGACTGTAAAATGGGACAGTAACAACTTTATGGGGTTTTATATAATTATTTGTTTCATGGTAACTGGACTTCTTTAGTGATGTTTATTTCTGCCAGTATCACGTCAGATAGAACACGGATTCCAAGGATTATATGGGGGCCAATGATCTAATTTCAAGACAAAATCAAGTCTTAAGACAAGCCACAATGTACACACATTTAAGTGATATTTGTATTTGTTTTTAAATTAGTTAAAAAATCTCAATTTAGCCGTTTATATTTTTTTATGTCCGTTCGCCGTTTACTTCGTCATTTTTGAGCCGATGTTGATATTTTTTGTTAAAATGGAAATATGTCGATAGTACCATTTTAAGGGAACCAAAATTTGATAATGAAATCGATAGGAATTTGTTTCGTTGTCAAAAAAATTATTGTTTTCATAATTCTGTACCGAGGTGTTCACGTGAATTTCATTGTCAATTATGAGAATGTATCACGATTAATTAATTTTATGTTAAAAATAAGAGCCCTTCATTGTTTATTAATTAACTTTTCCACAGTAATTAACAGGCAAAATTACAAGAAAATACTAATATAAAAGATATCATTTCTGTACAAAATCACAGTGCAGAATCGGAAACATCACAAATGGATCGTCCAGTTTATATCGTACCTATTGTTCAGTTCCAGTAATGTCACTGTGACAATACGCTGTGATGGCGACAGTCACAACCAATATAGCACACCGATATGTTATTACTGCGAGGCGAGGAAGTCTCTTGGGATATTGCAGTATTGGTAACAGATAATAAGATGTCTCTTTACTTCTCTGGTCACTGTTATCTAGACTCATCTTTATTTTAAAGGACTTCTTGCCTTTTCACTGTTGCTCTTTTCATTTTAGTTTGTTCCTTTATTTTAGTTCGTCATTATATGGCAAGTAAAATTTCACAGCTTAGTCCGTTTCACCAAAAAGCGAGTGAAAGTATGTATAATTTGTCACATAAAGTGTGTCCTGTGGTTTCCAAGGAATCCGTGGAGCCCAGTTGTCTTTTATATTATGCTTTCCATCGAATTTATCACGAATATCTCCGTGCTTGAGCCTTATTGCCATATAAGTAGCCGTATAAGAAACTTTGATGTTTTTTTAGGTTCTTATCGGTTTTTTGCTCTGTAGTTATGTATACCTAATTATGATGTGGAAGCTTTATGTATAACTAGCTGTGCCCGCGACTTTGTTCGCGTGGACTACATCCTTTTATGGTCGGTTTTACCCCTTTCTCCCCTAATATTCGAAACAAAAAGTAGTCTATATTTTAATCCAAGTTTTGAGCTATATTTGTGCCAAATTTCATATCTCTAACTTCAAAAATAAACATTTTTCCATATAAACTTTCAAAGGTGGTATTACCCCCCTCCCCCCCTTATTTTCTAATAAAAAGTATCCTATGTCCGTTCTTGAGATTCAACGTATACCTATACAAAATTTCATCAAAATTGGTTGAGAGGTTTAAGCAGGAAAGCGTAACAGACAGACAGACAGACAGACAGAGTTACTTTCGCATTTATAATATTAGTAGGGATTTAAAAAGACCCTCATATTTATGATTGATATTATTATGACTAAATTTTACAGGCTTTAGGATAGCAATCTTAGGTATTAATCTCTGGAGTCTACTTAGACAATAGTTAACCTAATTCGAATTGTAAATCTAAAAGAAATTTTTCGCAGGTCACATTGTGCGTCCTTTGCTAACAATAATATAGTCTGGCACAAAAAATGTTGAATTGTTATCATACAGTAGTCCTAAGTCAATACTTACTTGAGTACTTAATTGTTACATCACTCATCAAAACAAAACTATACGACTTGGTCCAAAGTGAGCTACACATAGCAATAAGTTAGATACTGCTACTGTAACTGATCTGCTGAGGTTCTTACCGGTGTCTTCTCGGTAGATATAGGTTCCGAACTGGTAGTAGAATCACTTTGCATTGTATTCAATGACGATTCAAAAGCGTTATATGTAACCTACTTTAATAAAGAAATATTTGAGTTTGAGTTTGAGTTAAACCTCAAACATCTTATCTGCAAGCCATCCAGTGGAAATACAAAATGACTGCACTGGGTCTCCTATTAACAATATTTAGCAGCCATAGTGAAATGAGGGTTTTTAGTAGCCACGGAACCCTGGACACACAGAAATCCGGATTTACCCGTATTTGACCCAAATATGTGAATTTTTTTTCGTCATAATATAGCAGAGGTATTTGATGTTCGACTTTTCTTCGGGGATTGTAAACATTGGTCTTGGTTGGGCCTACCCAACGCACATATTATCACTTAGGAGTGATCCGAGGATAATGTTCGTTTAGTATTGTGAAACTATCGATTGTAATATGGTCCTATCGATAATATTGATATCGTATCGGATAGAGCATCGGTAGCTCGGTGCTAGACAATACTTTCACATTAAAGCAATACCATCGAGTGCCGCCATTATCGACTATAGATGATTTATCTATCGATAGTCGACAGTGGTCCGGCAATACTTGTTATAGTAATTCTTATGATGAAAATTAAAGTTATTTACGCCGAATATTAAATGCTTTGCCCGTGGATAGAGAGAAAGTTTAAGAAAAGTTACAAAAGAAGTAGGACATTTATTTTTAACGTAATATTAACAATGAAGTAATTTAATCCTCATTTTTTTTATATTGCACTTCAAGATTGACCTCATCCTTCCTGATGTTAAGTGGTAATGAGGTCCTATATTAAGGGTGATAAGTACAGCATAATTATTCTATTACTAGACTTATCGCCCTTACCTTGAAGGCTTGACCCCTGCTACTAACGCAGCACCCCCCAGGAGCTCTGGAAACCTTACTCACACGCAGAAACACAACAACACAGAAGTGATTGTTATTTGGCTGCGGTCTTCTGTAAGGTGGAGGTATTTCACCAGTCGGGCTGCTCCAGTTCGAGCGATAAATCGCTATGCCCTACATCTCTCTTTATCACAAAACGGTATAGTTAAATTGTGTATTTTAGCTGCAACATGCCAGCGATATTATAGTCGGCTAGCGACCCGCACCGGCTTCGCACGAATGCAATGTAAATACTTAGACTTGTTGGCTTTTCTATTCTATATTGCAGATAAAAATCTACATCTTGAATTACACTAGGTATATAATTGAATTATACTGAGTTGAGTTTTGTATGGTAATTGATGTAAATCGGTCTGATTAAATTGAAACATAATTAAAACCTTGCGTAGTTACAGTAATTAACCAAATTTTAAATTCATAAAGTTCGGGTTTCAACTTGATTGATTACGGACCCGAACAAGCAGGACCAAATATGTGATGACGATATATGACGACCACCGTACCCGAGAGGCAAGCGTGCCGGACTTTGGCGTCGCGCCATCTCTGAGGTTCCGGGTTCGATCCCCGGTCGGGTCAATATGGGAAACGAACTTTTCTATATTGTCTCTGGTCTGGGTGTTGTGGTACCGTCGTTGTTTCTGATTTCTGTAACACAAGTGCTTTAGCTACTTACCACAGGATCAAAGCAATGTATGTCATGTTAGCCAATATTTATTTATTTTATTTATTTAAAATATAACGGTCAACATCACACCATATTAAACACTTGCAGTTGGGTTTTAGTTTATATGGCTACGAAATAAGGACGCTACAAAGTCCTGGCATGCTTTTTACATGCTTTTGTTACTGTAGGTACTTTTTTTATCAAAAAATAATGTCTGAAACCAAACGTAAGCCATATTAATCTTGGTAAAATTTTATAAACACAGTTTTACCGCGATATTAGCAGAAATGAACATTGCTGATGAAATCAGGTTTTTTATTTTAAAAATAATTGGGTATTAAAAATGAAATTATTCAACCAATATAATTGTTACGCATTATAGCATGGATTCCAACGTTGTAATTTCCTAGCGTGGTGACAATATTCGCACTGGGGGTACTCACAAATCGCAATATCTTTTATCGTAATTGTAAATCGATTGCATAAAACAAACGTCACCAAGGATTCCACATTCTTCCTAAAATACACAGTTTATATTTCTTTTTGTATTTTTTCTTGGTCCAAAAAACAACCTTGATCTAATTTTCTTTTCCTTTTATAGTTAGAAGACAGCACGTCTCAGATTTGGTTGCCACAGAATAAGCATCATATTATCTCCGAAATGTAGACGAAACTTTTACGCACCACCTGTGTCATTTCCATACCTTATCCTTTGTTTTATTTATTTGGAGATATAGGAAATGTTCTCAGGTAAAGAATGGGAAATCCGCCCGAACATCTATTTTGGATGAGATTCTGTACAAAAATAGTTCCATTTTGTGTGAACTAAACAAGAGCTCTAGAAATTAGAGAATAAGGCAAAGGCAAGGAATAAAGGATTTCTGTGGTTTATAATAGTACTATGAAAATATTTCATTCTATTGAAGGTTTCTCCAGGACAACTGGCTTTTCGTTTACATTTTTTTGCGATAGAAAATGTTTCATATGCTATTCTATAAAGTATATCAGTCGTCTACCAAGTTGAATATAAATCCATAGATATTTTTTTCATTAAAGAGTAATAAGCATTGTAAGTGAGAGTGATATGTGGTTTCTTCATAGCACAGTTTATGAATATGAGAATGACGAACAACAAATTTAAATAGAAACAAATTAAGTTTTAAAATAAAAACCACCGTAGCCGAGAAGCGAATGGACTGAACTTTGACGTCGCACCATTTCTTAGGTACCGGGTTCGTTTTCAGGTTGGTTCACTATGGGAAATTAACTTTTCTATGTTTCCTTAGGTCTGGGTTATATGGGCTATCGTTGTTTTTGTTATTGTAACACAAGTGCTTTCGCTGCATACCATAGAATCAATTCAATGTATGTGGGTCCAATATTTTTTTTTATAGCGCAGTATATTGGGTCCTCCCAGCCTGATATTTATATTTGTGTTTCGAACACTCTCAAACTTCATTTTTTTATTCCAATTTATGAGTCATAGAAAAACAAAAAAATGTGTTTCATGATATTTTTTTTCTGAAACAACATCAAAAGCCTTGCGGTTCTCTCTGGACAACATAATATGCATTGAGTAAATAGCTAAAACACTTGTGTTACTAAAATCAGAAACCACGACAGTACCTCGAGGCAAATTTAACGGATGGAACCCATCTCAAAAAAAGCGAAAACGACATGAAAAGATATTTTGTAATACTTTTTTGTACACCTTTATTTGTAAAAGTTTTACAATATTTCAAAATGGTTTCCGCTCTGACCGGGGGGCCCGTAGCATTTTGCCGATTTGCCACCATACCTACGCCTTCGCCCAAGACAACGTAGAAAAATTAATTTTCCATATTGCCGCGACCGAATCAAACCCGGAACCTTGAGATAACGCGATGCCTAGGTCAGCCTGCTCGCCTCTCGCTCAGCTAGAGGCGAGCAAGGAGGTAGTCCAACATTGTATTTGGATTTCAACCAGTAAGTAAAAATAAGATGTAGAACGTAAGTTTATGTTTACCTTGACATTTTACAACGCCGTTCTCTGCCTGCAAATTCTAGGTTTCCCACAATGCAACCTGTCTAGACCTGGACAGATGCTCCTGACATTTCCACTTCGAAATTTAGGTAGAACAAAATGTAATTTTTCGAGAAACATTTTCAAGCAAAATATTACTTGGATAGTTTTGTAAAAACTCGTCCGCTTTGATATAAAAATGTATTAGAATTTCGAATTGGAACGATACTCATGAATACAAATGACGTCACAAAGATAGTTTGCTTCTTGGGTGACTTGGAACTTTTTGTGATTTGACGGAAAATTTAACTTGGAGATTTGAGTTTAAAACTAAAAAAAAACCTATTTTAAATATGAGGACGTGTCAATGAAATTCTAACTAATTTTTCGGTCACTTGATTGGGAATGCTGGCTTTTTCTTCCTTTATTGGATTAACTAGGCCGCCCGCAACTTTGCTCGCGTGGAGTTAGTTTTTTCTAGCAATAAATATAATTATCTTATGTTACTAAAAGTGAAGTAACTTTTTAATGGTGAAAGATATTTCGGAATCGGTAGGTATCGGTAACAGTAGTTTTAGAGTTTATTCATTACAAAATACTTAGAATATATTAGTGTAGATAAATTGCTCAATGTTTTAAAGCAATTTCAATCAATTAAAACCTGTTTTAGATATGACATATATTATTTTATTTTTAACACGCTTTTATTAGCTTTACTTGTAACTATGTAAGAAAATCTTGGAATCTTAATTTGACCCACTTCCCGGTCTTTGATTAGGATGAAATTTTGCACACGCTCTGAGTTCTAATGACAATACATGATTAGATAAGAAACGTCATTTCAAAACCAATATGGCGGCCTCCCCAAGATAGCGGACAGGCTGTTTGAAATCCACTTCCATGATATGGGTATCAAATGAAAGGGTTTTCTGTCTAGTTTACGAAATAAAGCGTGTTTTTTTTATTTTTTTAATCTACTTATTTATATTATAAGCCCCAACGGTTTTCAATGGAATTCCTCCACGTATAGAACCAAGCTACGTAGCCAAGAGGCAAAAAGCAAATCTCTTGAGATCCGGAAAACGAACATTTTCATATATTTTTGAGTCTAGGTGTAGTACCATCGTTGTTACTAATTTCTGTAACACAAGCACTGTAACTACTACTAATAAATGAGTTAATAATTTCAATTCCATATTTTATTACTTATCTAAAAATGCAAGCTCTATTTAGTTCGAACGAGTTGGTGCTTGCTAAATTGATGGCACCCTTACACAAAATGTTTTGGGTTCGAACGTTACTCGAATCAATTCGAGAACCATGTTTCTGAATGGCTTTGAATCTGTATGTGCAAATACGAGTTGACACCTGTAGTCATTATCAGGTCGTATAATATTCATATCTAATACTCACCGTCTAATTCACTGCTGTGATAATCTCGTGCACTGATATATTGGTGTAATTAAAATAATTACATTAATAATATTATCCAATGCAATGTTCAAAATAGTGTTGCCGTCGATTCGATTGTATATCGATTATTAATCGATTATGCAAAAGGGGCCCAAATAATCTAACAATCGATGTGAAAATCGTTATTCGATTAATTGATAATCGATTATCCGACAACAATAGTTCAAAATATTTTGTCCTTTATTAGCGCTTGAGAATAATATAACCGTTTATGGTAGGTAGTACGTGCTTATGGTAGGTACTTGGCCAATGTATGTGTTATTGTCTGACGATATTGTCTTATATTTATTGATGTAACTTTATTTAATAGGTACGTACTGAATTATAATAATTAAAATTGTATGTCTGAAAGCACAACAATTATTTGGTAATTACTTACCATGGCAACAATGACTTTTTTGATTCGAATTAATAAACCTGAATGCAGGTCATTTAGCGGGTTTGAAAACATCTAATAGCAAAGGTTGTCACTTGCTTTACAAATAACCCGATCTGAATGAGTCCGCATCGCAGATTGCATTTTTTTCTGTTTCTAATTACTAAATCTATGACGTGAACAACGCGCAATAGGTATGACCATTTTCACGGACAAAAAAACGATTGTGATTAAATCCGAAGTTGCAAATACAGAATAGCCCCGCGTAACGTTTTGATCCTTAGCTCTTTTAGCAATTTTCACGCTCACGGACCGTCTTTGGATGAAAAAGTTGTGTTCCATTTAGCTATAAGCTTCCCAGATAGCACTTTAAGGAGTTTGCGGGCGTCAGAGATGCTGACTCGAAGATTATAGGATCACCCTCCGCAACTCCAAGGAGATAACGTGATAATCCCGCTCTTGTCACCCTGCGATACGGACCAAATTCCTCTGTTATGTGACCCTTTTCGGCAGCAATAGCCACGCATATTCTTTCGCCATGTCCCGAGCTATTTTGCACGCGTCGTATGGGGTTTCCTCTGCCGTAACATTCGACTTTATTATCTCAAGTTGTAGGTCCATTTTCGGACTATCTGTTGTGATATAGGTCGCCAGAAATACGCTTTAGGAGTTATGGTCCACAAATAAGTTTAGGTGGTTCAGTAATGGAAGGTTTTTGCTTAAAATGAGAGCTAGAATGCTTTTAGAAACGTCGGTGGGGGACAAACAAAAAATAACGATATTAGCTCGAAGTGGTTTTAAAGGAAGCGAAACTTTCAGGGCTATTTGAGCTATTTGGGCTATTTTCTCGTTACACACACGGTTGGACGCAGGTCGTCAAGAAAGTACAGATGTTTTGTTTTCGTGGAAGTTATTCCTTGGAAAGTTTTGGGAATGGGTCTTTTCTTGATAATGCCGGGGCAGATGGCTTTTATTTCGCCCTTACTTTATCTCGTTCGTTAAAAAGAATAGGCTGTATGATGTTTTTGTTGCCTAAGGTTTTTATTGAAAATGCCATAGCGTGCTTTATATCTAAATACTTTTTATATTTTTGCAAGATTAAGTTTATCTCTATCGTGATTTATGAAAGATGGTGTACAAGAATATTTTTTGTTATTTTACACCTTGGTATTTTGTCATCGAGCGTACATATTTATGTACCTAGAGGTTTGATGGTAATATTGTTTTAAGTATTCATATATTTCAAAATAAGTACTAAGTTAAAAAAAAAACAATAATACTAAATGTTCACACAGACTAACGGACAGTATTATGATCAAACTAAATCCTTTGAATCTCTTGATTTTTGTTTGGCATAAAAACCATTAAGCCCCTGTTTTATATAACTAACACATGCTATGTTAAATATAGATAGCCCGTAACTTAGTTACAGAGAACCATAAAATTATAGCATTAATTCCCGCGTATAAACTTGTAGACACTTAAAAAAATTACATCCCCATATCTCCAATAATAATATACCAAGGTACACAACACCAAGTCAGGTAGGTGTTGGGTCAAAGGTACGCCATCAAATACCGTAAAAGCGAAAAGTTTTTTGATGTCCCTAAGGGTTTTATTAGCTTCTGTTTATTACGCGTTTTTATGTCGGCGAAGAATTACCTGTACGAGTATAACTCGGTTTATGGCCGGTATTGAGATAGCGTATTTTACTAATCTGTCTCAGCATGTTACGTTAATATAACGATATAGCTCTTGACCCCACCTTTTTAAAGGGGGAAATCCGGGGATTAATCATACCGCCACACGTGGGAAGCCGACACGACGTGTTTGGGACTCACAGCGCAGACCGTACCCCAGTTCTGCTCTGAAAAAGCCCATCCTTTTAAAAGGACTACCCATTATAAACCCACGGTGGGCCTCATAGCCTTAACTAATAATGTCAAGGGTATCCGGGGTCAGCCTTGGACTAAGCGACTCTTGACCCTAGTGATACTTTTTTTAAGTTTACCGTCTTAAAGCAAATACCACAGGACTCTAAATTGGTTGTCAGTCTACATATCAAGCTTGGTGATATCAATTAACATTTGACAGCGTCCTACAGCCACGCATGAAGCAAACTGAGGACTGTACTAATTAGTCTACTGGTTTGAAAGTGAATTTTATTATTCGATGTAACGTGGATCAAAAATTAAATACGGTGAGTTAGCAATCTAATCTAAACGATAGGAGTCTGAGGATAAATATGAAGTACTAAGAGTTCAAAATTATATGGCAATAGAACGTAAAAAAACAAGCTTTTTAAATCAGTTATTCATTATGAAAATCTAATAAGATACATTTTTTTTAAGAAGTGCACAAGTTTAGCTTAATTACGTTAACAGTTTTATGGGTGTCAGTCTAAACCAGTAAGCGAATAAAAATATTGACTTACTTGTTTTGTTAAAAGTTAAATAATAACAACACTAACGTACATTTTAAACCTGTCAATGTTTATATTGCTGCCGTCATACTAAGTTAAAAAGCAATCATGTTATTTGAAGATACAGAAAAGCGTAATCTATAATCTCGGAACTAAAACCCACTCTTTCAATACTAAGCTTTTCATTAATCGCAAACTGTTGTAGTTGGCGATTTTTGCTGTCATTATAACCTCTAAACCTTCTTTTCATATCCGCTTCCGGATTACCGACGTGATTAACAATAATAAAAAATAATCTCATTTTTCATACCTATTGAGGTTGTGGATGGATCAGGAAAATGATATAAAATAAGGAAAACGGTGTATTAAGGAACGAACAAGTAGAAGAGACAGATGTCAGATAGGAAATGTGACAGACTGGAAAGAAAATAATATCAAAACACACATCAAATATAGAATCATAACTAAATGGAAATATCAATAAAAATAACACATAAATAACGTATTCTCGTAATTCAATTAAGCAAGCATCTAAAAACTAAGCAACCAATTCATCGGGTACATGCTAGCTCTGGACGGGTATCGAATTCAATATACTTAGTATTAAGTTTTTCTTATATGCAACAGAAAAAGTGAATCCATTAATCGCGAAACGATTTAATAAGTTAGTGTGACCAATATCACAGTATCAAAAACCTGTGTTATGAATCTAAAAAAACAAAGGTGAGCTAAAATTTCTTCTTAGCTAATTTGAACATTTAAATAGTTCCATTCTGCAGAAACTTTAACTTACAAATAGTACTCAAAAATATAAAACATACAAGTGTTTTATCATCTACATAGATAGAAATAAGTACAGACACACCTGAAAAACAGCAGGTAGCCCACAAAAAGGGAAAACATAATACAAAAATACGTGAATACTCATTGAAAAATCGCTTACGAGCGAAAGGTCAGGGTTTGGTAGACAAAGAAAAGTGTAATTAATTAGGAGGGGCTGATCAGTTAATACGGGCGACATGTGTTTGGGCGACCTTCAGTTGGGACCCTTGTTCGGTTGTGTATTGCCGAAATAGGGTGCCGAATTGGACCATAGAATAGGATATACTTAATCCTCTTCTTTTTTATTGCTTTCAACATTTGGCCAACCACGTCTGGCTGCCGAAACCTATTACTATTTTATTTAAAAAGTAAATTGTACAAAAGTTGTACTTACCTACTGCTAGAGACATTCTTTGTCGGTCAACCATTGGATTATACAAAGATAGAGAGAGTAAGTTTATCTAACTTATAACAAAGCGCAAATTACTAAAATTGAGGTATAAATCATAGGTTAAAAACATAACATATGTTAAGGTAAACTGGAGCAAGCAAGTCTCCAAATATATGTAATAATACAGAAGATTCATAAAATTAGTACTGTAATTAACATAATTAAAGTATTTCATATTCTCATCATCTTGTACGACAAAGCCCACTGCGTTCCAGAACTTAAAGTACACTTTACGCATCTCACAAGCTGGAGATAGATGCCGGCCTCGCATTTGTCGCGCCCTCCCTAGCAATCGACTTGATCAATCAAGTTTTTCTCCCGAGGTAACAGGCGTGATCGCGTGACAAACTTTTGTTCCAAACGAGATGTTTTCGTTGTTTCCTTCCATTGTACTAAGCTTGGTATTGGCTATTTAGGCTGTTTTTGTTTTCGTTCGATTCTTAACCACCAATTTAACGACATGGCATTTTAAGTTTCAAATCAAATCAATCAAATCAAAAATCTTTTATTTCTCTAAATTATAAATACAAGTTTTGAGACGTCACAGGAAGTAATAATGACATAGTTTGTCGTGTCTATTTGTCTGTCTATGCGTTTATTTGTGCGTGTGTTTATCTACGTTTGTACCTGTTTGTAGCAATGTAGCTTCAATTTGAAAAAATATAGATTGTATGTTTGTTGAAAAGTAGAATCGGAAGTGTTCTTAGTCATGTTTGATTGTTCAAGATGGTGACATCCAAAAAAAAATCCCAGATTATATGACACAAGTCTCTCAATTTAGGAATAAAAAAGAGGATGAGTAGTCTTAATTAAATGTGATGAATCTCAAATCCAAGATGGTCGGTATCACAAATGTCGAAATGGTTTAATAGGTCAACGTAACAATTTGTATTTTAACCGCACAAAGTTAAAATCGGATATGGTTTTGACTGTAGAATGTTATTATCATACATTGACCTATTAATAAGACAAGAAGCTTAGCAATAGCAAATTGGAAATCAGAATCAACTAGTTAACAAGCTACAATAATTCAAACTTAAATACAATATGTCTAAGAAGCACCTAAAAACTGAGTGACCATTGCGTAAATACTAGCTCTGGGCAGGGATCGATTCCAATATCCTTCGCATAAAGTTTTTTTTTTCTAAGCCACATTTCCATGGAATAGAAAAAGTGAATCCATTAACCGCAAAATGATTTTTGTAAAAAGCTGTTTAATCACGTACAAATAATCCAAAAATGATCCTCAACCGTAGGAAATAGTAAACTTCTACCAACATTTTCCATCTACAAACGCAAGTTGGATTGTTAAAAATCACTCGCCTCCGATAAAGTATGTCGGGGAATTCCCCGCAGATGGCTTTCACTCAATGTATCGCGCTGTCACAAGTCTCGCGACTCGCAGACCGGCTGGTTGCAATATTGAGAATACAGCCCTGTATATGACAGCATTCACTAGCAGAAGGATTGGAGATAGAAATCGCTTTTAGATTTAAAAAGTCACGAGGCTAAAATGGGTTTAAAGTCGCTGAAACTTTTGCTGTTTCTAGTGAAATATGATTTTATTGAAACAAACTAGCCTGAGTCTATGTAAAATTAGAAGATTTAGAGTGTAATTTCTGCTCTTTTAAAAGCGGGGGAGTCCCACTGCTAAATGGGTAGATCAAATAAATCTTCCTCTCGAAAAAGGATGGTTTTATTACTTTTGCATACTTCACTCTTGACCAGGTCAGGGATTAAGAGAGTTAATAAATTATTTACAACGACGCTTTAAGATAACTACGCCTTTAAAATTAAATTATTTGACCCAGCACCGTTTCTGAAAGTAGTGTCTAAAAGAAACAATAAATTTTCTCTTATCAAACCCAACCTCTTCCAGCAACCTTCCAATCTTCTGTCCTAAACGAGAATAAAGAAAAAGAGCGCAACAGCGGAGTGCATTCGAGACAAAATTTATCGTCCCGTCCGCGCTCGCGGAATTGTTGAATTGCTCAATTTGTTCTATTTTGTACGAGGTTTATTGTTTTTTTCGAATTCTTTGGCTCTGACATCAGGACGCACAACACTCTTGATTGGGGCCACGGTTTCCCTTTTTCGATTTTCCAAATGCTGCAGATTGCACAAAGAGCAATTGTAGTCACGTCTGATCTTTCAAAAGTTACGTGTAGAATCAATGTCCGGAGCTGTACTAGTTAGGGCTGGAACAGATGCACCATTGCTGTAAAACTTATAATTCTACTATATTCCCTTGTGGCGCTGTCATAGGTGCCGAGGAGGTGCAAGGGGTTTGATGACTTAAATTTTAAATACATGCTAAGGACAGTTGGGAGTAAGTCATGCTCACTAAAACGTCACTAGGGTGGTGGTGATATGTCGGGTCGTTACATTCCATTGAGTGAAGCGATGGTTGGCACATACGTCATGCTTGTGAACAGGTGCAATCTTTGGAGACTGATCTGCTACATCTTAATTCTTAAAATAAATACTTAATGCTTTATTCAAACTCTATGACTTGGTCCAAAGTGTTCTACATATAGCTATAAGTTAGATACTGCTACTGTAACTTATCTGCTGAGTTTCTTATTGGAGTCTTCTCGGTAGATATAGGTTCAGAACCGGAAGTAGAATCACTTTGCATTGTATTCAATGGTGATTCAAAGGTGTTACATGTAACCTACTTGAATAAAGAAATATTTGATTTGATTGGATAGTCCTTGCTCTTCGAGTGGTAAGGTCCCGCACACGCTGATGCTTAGGTACGAGTATTTGGCACAAATACAGCTCGAAACTTAAATTAAAATATGGACCACTTTTTTTTTCCAAATATTAGGGGAGATAGGGGTAAAACCGACCATCTTTAATTATTGCTAGAAAAAACTAAGTCAACGCGTTCGAAATCGCGGGCGGTAGATAGTTACAAATAATGGGTACAAAAAACAACATAGAACGTAATACAAATGTACTAAATAGAGGATAAAACAAGACGGAGAAGACTAAGTAAAGTATGCCACAGACAAAAGAAAAACTATTCACTGCTGTCAATAGGTGCCTGCCTCAGCTTTAACTGCAGCGGGCATTACGTACAAGTAAACGGATCTTGTATTTTATTTGTATCTGTTTCATCTTTATCCGTCTTCTTAATAATAGCAAGTGAAGTACACATGTAGTACGTTGAATGGTCCATTTGTTGAATGCGGCACAGAGACCGGAACATGTCGTCTTAATGTGCAACTTGCTACGTTGCATCAACGTTGTGTTACTGTGTTCCAGACCTTATTCATCAAAGACTATTTAGCTAAACCTATACCATTGTTTAGTAAATTTGTAGACTAAATAGTGATGTTATTTATTTGAAATTTTGATTGGTGTACCCGGTTTTTAATATTCTACTGCTGGTTTGTTTGAAGTTGTTGCTTCCAGAGATAAATGAGTATGAAGCTGAAGATAAATATATTTGAATCTTTTAAAGATAATCTAGTTATTATAAAAGAAGTACGTGGCGCGATAGCGGTAGCGGAATAGAAATGACACCAAAAGTTAAGCTATCCATGTCGTGGTCCAGTATTGGATGGGTGACCATTGCAACGGAATCTAGTTATATATATTCTAGTTGATATCTCGATAAAATTCGTTACACCTAGACAGAGGTAATTTGGTGGCTTGAGATCATATGAGACTAAGATTATTAAGCTTACACCCCTCCAACAATCCACACTGGTCATTTTTTTCTTAACGGGGGGTAAAATACATTGATTTACCGTACTATCACCCGAAAAAAGTGACGGACTCTCTGCCCTAAGAAGGGCAGAACTACTCACTAAAACTGGACCCGATTGGACCTCATCGCCTTTCATCAGCCCGGCTTGTTCTAGCTCTAAGTCGTATCCACGTGGAACATAAAAGGCAGATTCTACTCCATGGTAACTACAGACGTCCCATTCTTTTTGTCTTCTAAAACTAAACTGGACTATTAAACCACTTCAAAATAATCAAGAGTTTTGAAACAAAACCGTTTCCGCACAGCAAATGCAGTATTGTTGCTTTGATTCGAAGCCAAATTGTGCTGAAGCATCGGACCTAACGAGACGCATTAGAGGCCATCCGTTTGACCGGACTGTTGCAATCAAGCCTTTATTGTGGCGCTTCTTTTAAGCCGACACTATAGTTGGGGTTAAGTTTTTCATCTCGCTTGTTGGAGAAATAGGCAAAAGGTGTGTTTGTGGAAGAATCATCGTTAGTGACAGTTTGGGCCTGGTCTTTTGCTGGTATTCCAGCAAATGAGATTTCAAGAAAGAAAGCTATTTTAGTTATTCTTTGTTTATTTTTGGGCTTTTGCGATGGGATGAGGTCAAATTTGAAGTGCAATATAAAAAAAAAGATCTTTTATCAAATATTGGAACCGGGTATAAGTCAATCTACTGCTTATTATAAGTGCCACTACTATTGAAACGTCAATAATATGCACGCACCCTAATTCGTTCAAACTCTAGTTTTAGTTCTTGCTCTACTAATAAAACCAATAGATCACATTATATATTTTCAGTCCAAAACAGACGCTCAAATCCGATCTCGAACGAAGTTAACTTAGTTCAAAAGTAAAACTG
The DNA here is from genome assembly GCA_037074685.1 of Glyphodes pyloalis. Lineage (NCBI taxonomy): Eukaryota > Metazoa > Arthropoda > Insecta > Lepidoptera > Crambidae > Glyphodes > Glyphodes pyloalis. The sequence goes on from JAYKKO010000009.1 coordinate 15,218,260, forward strand.
TGTACCACTGGTTAAGTTTGTGGTGAGGTCTTAAGTCTAACTTTGAGCTGGAACTCTCAAAAACTGTGTTCGAAACCGCAGAAATCAAGTTTAAGCACTCGAAAGTTGTTTGATTTGCTGTTAGTTTTAGTATTCAAGTTGTTTTGTTTTTAAAATTGTTTAGTTGTTTAAAGTAGGTTCTTGCTTTGTGCAATATCTTTCCTGTATACAATTGAATACGTTACTTGGTAAAAAAAATAATTAAGCATTGTTATTTAACTGTTTCCCAAGATGTAAACTATCCTTTTTGAAGATCTCCATTAGCCGAATGGTAAGCGGGCTGGGCTTCCAGGTTTCCAAAGAAAACTAACTATTCTACATTGTCTTGGGCTTGAAGGTTAGAGGGTAGTATCAGAATTTCCTGTTGTAATAAATCAAAATACTAAACTATTTAAATTTACTATTTCGATGATATTATTGTATTTGCTACTTTTATGATATATTTGACGAAGCGACGTTATCTTACATTAATTTAAGTATGAAAGATTTTTAAGCAGACAAAAATGAGAGACCAGCCAGATTTCAGCCATGGTGGCTGCTGTGGCGGTTCAAAATTTCGGCCACTAAGTTTTTAAACAAACTTTATATTAAATACATGTTTTGAGTAGTTGACTGCAATAAATGAACACTACGGACATAAAAAAGTATTTGAAGCTTCATTATTTATAACATAAGCAGTAAAAGCTGCATAAAATGCTGAACTACTTCATTAATTTGCATCAATCCTAGCGATCCCAATAAAAGATTGATCTCAATCACAGCAGTATCTTGCAGTAAATCTCTTTCGTCCATCGCCCGCCAATTTGGACCTGTATCAAAAACTACAACACTGCATTCCGGAACGGAAATGCCGGACTTCAAATCAGCGTGTGATTGTTTCTGCGTTTCCGGAGTACGTCCCGTCCGGTGCACTTTAGGATTTCGATTTAAGCATCCGGAACGAGGTCCGGGTGATTTCTTGCCGAGTAACTTCGAAAATGAAGACAGTAGAGTAGGTGGCGGTAGTGTGGCAGTGATGCTACTCTTGTAACATAAACGTAGACGTTTGTCTTCATGGGTTCATTTATTAATGAAGGTTTATATAGAATTTAAGAGTTTCGCGTTCCATTTTGAATATTTAAAATAAGTTAAGACTCTCAGTCCCGTCAGCTTGTGACCACAGTTTGTACATCCTAACCAAAACTTCGGGCAGTAAGTAGTTTGAATTAACTATTAAAAATTGTGTTGCGTTTTGACTCGTTCACTTATTTTAAATGTTACAATGAGTGTTTGTTAAGCTATCACTTAAAAACTACAGAAAAAATTGAAATGAAATTTCGTGATTTGAAAAATTTAAACGCTCGACATTATTTCGGATGATTAAAACGAAATTCGTTGAGATGATAATTAAAATTCTGGGATTACTGTTTAGGTTTCAACTTTACAATTGTGAAATTGCTGTTTAGTGACACAGTTTTTTAGAAGTTTTTCTTTTGTAGGTATATGATTTAAAGATCTAGATAACAAAATACATAGATTCCATTGAAGCTTATTGTCAATAGCAATACAATATAAACACCTAACATTACTAATTACTTTCGAATGAGGTGGTAAAAGCGATATGTTTAAGTTAGATAAAATTTTTGCGTTTCCTTAGATTCAATATTTCATACTGTCGTCTCAAATACACTGTGAACGAATTTCTGTTTATTGCGCAAAGTTAGGAAGTGTTGGGATTCGTCTATCTTTGTTTTGAGTTGCTTTTGTTGTTTTCCGAAACGGGGTGTTGGCTGTCTAGTGAATTCAGATACTTTCGCCAATTTGTTTGATGAAATCTTGCAAGTACTGGTTTATCTAATATTGTTGAAAAGAAAGATCAACGCAGTTTATACAAAATCATTCCACGTTTTACGGAAAAAAGAACTTCGAAGTAATGATGAAAATAATAAATATATTAAATTGCACATTACTAAACAGTAATAAATTGCATAATACCTACGCTACTCTGAGTTTAATAGTCAAACAGGTCAGAATAATTGTTTAACGTTGTCAATACAGGAGGAATAATATAACAATCTTGATTAAGTTACTAAGAAAGTAGGATAAAACATTAATTGGCCGTTTCCCATAGTAGAAGCTACTAACTACAGTTCGAAATAAATTAATCCGATACTTCAGAGCTATCAATTGCTATCTCACGTCTGCAACCCTTTCAAAGGAAACTAGATCTGTTTATCTGATGTTTTGATCATTGAACTATGAAAAAACTTGAGTTGAAATTATTGCCACCGACAAATAACAAATAATTATAACACTTTACATTAGGTGGTTAGTTGGCACGTGTTTCAAGAGAATGTTAAACGCGTTTGATTTCATTACTTTTAAATTTCCTTACTATCGTCTCAAATACACTTTGTAAGTGTTCTTCAATGATTTTAAAATATTTCAATATATGTGTATTTTTATACCAACTGTTACTCAGGACTTTGTTCGGGTTATTTTGGGCTGAAAAGTATTCTTCATGCTAATCTCGCAACTCATTTATCTTTCAGCCAAATTTCATCGAAATCGTTACATTTTTATAAACGTCTGTGTTTATAGCATTACTAGAACAATAGGATAAAATTAATTTAATTTTTTAGTCATTATCTAAATGTCAGGTTCATTTATATCCTTTCATATCATTTATAAATAATGTTTCATCTTTTTACACAACTGATACAAGATTTTTTTACTGCAGAAGGGTTATATTTGATTGCCCAAGTAAAAGGAAGTAAAACTGAGGAAATGAAAAGAAAGTTATGTATTTTCTAATAAATCCACCGAAGCTAGGTTTTGTATGGCTTAAATTTTCGACGCTTCAGACCTACAACAGCCTATTAATATCGATCGAGTGCCGTAACAAAAAATCGGTAAAGGGTGAGCAGCACTGCGCTTTTTGAGGTTCTGTTTAATTACTTTTTGACACGTCAGAGATGTTCATAGGCTATATCAACTGCTTCTATACATGAATAGGTGGGTATTTTGCTTGTATGTCATTTATGTCATCATTGACGAATTTTTTATGGGAGGAAGTACATCGACATATCGTCAGGAAAGGCAGCAGCGTATGTGGGACTTCCCCAATGTTTCAGAGCAGGGACTACCCACTAAACCCTCCGCACCTTCTCATCGCCTATTGATGGTCTGGCAGAGAGAGATCTGGCAGAGGGCGCTGTAAAGTAAACATAGGCTCTGTGTACGTAAATTCAAAATAAATATTAAAGTACGGGAAAAACACCTAAAAATTATCCTAAACAGACTCAAATACTCCAAATATTGTGTGATAGTGTTTGTGACTATATAGTGTAAAGCAAAGTGCTAAAAACTGATAAGAACAATAACAACAAAACACTTTTTTCAAAACAAAACAAATAGTGTCAAAGTATTGAAAACTGCATAATAAACCCAATTAAAAACTACCAGTGATTTACAAATAGCTTAAAAACCAGTGAACAGTGCATTCATATAATATTACGTAAAAAATTGCAAAAATTTCGCCGTTATAATTTAAACCAGTGACTAACCCGCAATATTGTTTTTTACTAATGAAAGTTTAGTGCTTAGTGCTGTTATCTAGTGTGCAGCCTCGGAAACATCAAGCGTATTTAGCGGCAAACCTTAAAAAGCAGACTATCTGTTATAGTTTCCTAAACCCACGCAAGAGGACGCCTATAACTTGTGCATAACTAATATTGCCATCTAGTGTGCAGCCGTAGAAACTACAAACGTATCGAGCGAGACACGTCAAGAGACAAAACTTATTTGATATAGTTTGCCTAAACCACGCAAGATGGCGCTTCTATGCATAACTTGTGATACTACGATACAAGATCGAGAATACCTAACCTGCCACTTATGTGAACACTTATTCCACCTGAACTGCACAAATGTATCAACATGCAGGTTCTATTTAATGACACCAGAAAATAAAATTAACTGGAAATGCAACAAATGTTGGGAAAAAATACGTAACAAAAATTCAAACCAAGTGGAAACCCCATGCAACTATGTAACTCAAAAACGGCCAAGATATAACATTAACGTCTCCGTTGAAAACTCTTTCCAATCGCTGTCAGACATGCTGTCAGATGATGATGAATCTCCTTTGGTCCTGGGACATACTCTAAACAGAAGCTGCCCAGACCTAACTAAACATAACGGTAACGAGGAACTCCAGAAGCTGAAAACGAAGCTAGCTACCTTGGAAAATAATTTGAAATCAGCTGAAAAGGAAATAGAAAATCTGCTCTCTGAAAACTTTACCCAAAAGAAAATGATTACTGAATATGAACTGAAAATAAAAACTCTAACAACCATATGTAAATCAGACACGAAAAAACAGAAAAAAAGGGCTAGCCTAAATAAAACTATATTCTACAATAATAAACTTGATTCTACATACGAGGAAAGCTTTTGCGAAATGGATCAGAATAAAATGATAAGCGTTACACCAGTGTGTTATAAAAAGAACGGACGCGAAAATCAACACTCTCAAGCTGAGAATTACGTAGACACTGTGCTCCGGCCTTTAGAAGTTGTTCACAAACCTGATCAAACAGTACCTGACTACCATAAAGCTAACATACCACACGATACCACACATAGAATACATATTTTCGCGGATGAACAAGGGCGAGGTTTATGTCGGCAACTGTCAAAGCTTCTAGGAAGCCAATATAAAATATACAGTGACCTAAAACCAGGTGCGGCAACAGACAAAATCTTAGAAGATGTGAAAACACAATGCTCTGGATACGGAGACACAGACTATATTGTCATATTAACTGGAAAGAATGACACCAGCCTAGCCAAACATAGTTCCTACCTGTACTACCACCTAAGCCAGCTCACTAAAACGAATATTATCCTGTGTGAACCACAATGGAATAAACCCCTGGCTACCGAAAAATCGAGCGAAATATACAAATCACTTAGTAAAGACTTGCCTAATGTGAACTACATAGACCTACGCTACGCATACTTAGGAGTACCCCATAACAACCTAAAACACCTTTGCAAAAATATACTGCAAGAAATACTAAGGATAGATTACGCATACAAAATCAAAAATGTACGCACAAAATACCTACGTAACATGATAGGAAAAGGTAACAAACGCGATAGCAGCCCAAATAAAGATTCATCCAAATTATTACGACTGAAGGAGAACAGGCCAGAGACTGACAAAGAAGAAATAATGCTACAACCCGAGAAAAAAAACTATTCCTTTCGAAACTAAGTTTAACATCCTATACCAAAACATGCGTAGCATCTGTAATAAGACTCATCTCTTAGAAAGCTTATTAGAGGAAAAACCCAACTTATGTATCGTGTGTGTAACAGAATCATGGCTAAATAAAAATAAACTGGATGTACTAAAAATAAGGAACTTCCACGTAGGATCTGCTTTCTGCCGAGAAACCCAAGAAGGAGGGGGTGTCTTAATTTTAATCAAAGACTCAATAGATTATATAGAACGAAAAGATATTACATTATTGTCAGTAGAGTCATATTTCGAAATAAGCGCTATTGAATTACTAGATAAGAATAATAATATGTTAATAATTAATGTATATTGGTCAAACAGTAGTAAAGGAATAGAATTATTTTTAAGTGTCTTGAGAAACTTTTGAAGATTGTAACAGTAAAAGATAAAAATAAATATGTAATTATAGGTGGTGATCTAAATGTCAATTTCCTAAAGAACAGTAAAATAAAAAGGGAACTTTTAAATCTAATGCTAACGTATAACTTCTACCAAAAAGTAAAGAAACCCACAAGAGTCACAGCCAATAGCTCGTCATGTTTAGACACTATTTTTACTAATATTAACAATAAAGACCTTATTATAAATGTTCAAGAACTCGGTTTCTCAGACCATATGGGAGTAGAACTAAGTCTACCATTAACGTCGCGCCTGCCACATTGCCTAATAAAAAGTAAAAGAAATTTCAATGATGCTAACATTAACACATTTAAAAATGAAATAAGTAAAATAAACTGGGATAATATAATCTTAGCTAATAAAAATGTTAATGAAAACTACAATACGTTTAGTGAAACCTTACAAAAAGTTCTAAATAAATGTATACCAATAAAACAAGTAAAATTTAAAATTAACTCAAAAATTACTTACCTAACACCCGGTTTAAAACGATCATGTCGCAATAAAAGATTACTTAAAATTTTAGTATCTAAATCAAAAAATAAAATCCTACATAATCATTATCTAACATATACAAAAGTTTTAAAAAAGGCCATACAGAAGTCAAAAAAACTCCACAATATCAAGAGATTCCAAAAGGCGGATAACAGTGTAAAAACTATGTGGCAAATAATACGCGATGAAACAAATCAAAAACTAAGTTACCAGAAACAAAATATAAAACTAAAAAGTAATAATATAATCTTAGAAGATCCAAATATAATTGCAAATCAGTTTAATAGCTTTTTCTCTTCTATTAGTAACACAGAAACAAGTTACACAAAACACGCCAAAGTTCAAAACAAACCGATTGAAAACTCAATTTACATACGACCAACAGATATTAAAGAGGTGTATAACATACTAAAAAACCTGAAAAATAAAAATAGCTCAGGAATTGATGAAATTCCACCAAAATTAATAAAAAAATGTGCATCTCAACTAACTATCCCATTTTTGAAACTTATCAATCAATCTTTTACAGAAGGAATATTTCCAAACGCCTTAAAAGTATCACTAGTTAAACCTATCTATAAAAGCGGAGAGAAAACTGATCCAAATAATTACAGACCGATCTCATTGTTACCAACGTCAGCAAAAATATTCGAAGCCGCAATGGCTAAAAGAATCTGCCCTTTCTTTGAGAAATATAAAATTCTGCACGATAACCAGTATGGCTTTCGCAAAAACCGATCCACAACATTAGCTGTCTATAGGTTCGTACAAAAAATATTAGATGCAATAAATAATAAGCAGTATGCGGTAGGCTTACTACTAGACATGAGCAAGGCCTATGACAGAGTAAGATATAATATCCTTTTAAAAACACTGTTTCACTCAGGAATTAGAGGGAACCCACTAAACTGGTTTAAATCATATCTGGAAAATCGCTCGCAATTTACAGAAATTGAGTACATTAATTCCAAAACAGGACAAATAGAACAAATACGATCGGATCAAGTAAACATAAAAGGTTCAATCCCACAAGGGAGTGTACTAGGATGTATCCTTTTTATCGTTTATATAAATAGTATATCATCAATATCAATGGAACACAGCATATTATTTGCAGACGATATCTCGATAATTATACCATGTTCATATGCAGATGAGTTAGAAAACCGGCTCAACACAATTCTAGATAAAATCGTAGACTACCTGAATTCCCATAATCTAACCCTTAACGTAAAAAAAACAAAGCTCATCCAATTCAAACCTTTTCAGAAATCTCCACTACAGATAGACTTTAATTATAATAACATCCCTTTAGACTGTACAGAATCTGCCACAATGCTAGGAATAGACCTAAATACATCCTTGAATTGGAAATCACACGTCCAAATGCTTTCAAAAAAATTGTCCTCATTTATATATGCCCTGTATAACCTAAAAAAAGTCTCAGATTTCAAGACAGCCCTGTCAGCATATTATGCTTACGGCCAATCTAGACTTTCTTATGGTATAGTCCTCTGGGGAAATTGTACTGACATCCAGGATATATTTGTCTTACAAAAAAAATGCATACGCATACTCACTAACATCAACCAAAGGGAGTCATGTAAGCCTTACTTTATCAAACATTCCATACTAACTCTAACATGCCTATATATATATGAATCTTGTAAATTTATTAGAAAGCACCCAGAACTATACACCCCTATAAAAGAAACAAATTTAAAAAGAAATAACCGCGGCGAAAACATGTTTAAGGTGCCGTTTTCCAAGTTAAAATTAATTAGTTCTGGTCCACACTCAATGGTGATAAAAATATATAATAAAATACCAAACTACATAAAAATTGAAAAATCAACCGACACTTTTTTAGAAACACTACGTAAATTCTTGATTACAAAAAGCTTCTACGATATAACTGAATTTTTTAATGACAAAGGTTAGACACTACAATATTGAAGGTTTTCGTATAGGAAAACCCGATTTTTGGAAACTGACATTTAGATCCTTAAACTTAGATAAGAGTACAATACTTAAATACAAACTTATGTTATAAACCATTTAACTATTGCGACGCCCTAACAGGGTACATGTATACTAACTTTTATTACTACTAAACATCATATGTAATTAATTTATTGTATATACATGAATGCAAATAAATAAATAAATAAATAAATAAATGGTGTCATGGAAACATATAGAAACACTGTTGCCACAGCGGTTTTACGACATAAGTGAAGTGGCTAGGGTATGCGTTCGAAGCGCAAAAGGGTCCGATTCCAGGTCAGGTTAATTAGAAAATCTGTTCTAAATTGATTTGGCTCCCAGTTAACGATGGTTTGGTACTCATAATACAAGGAAAAATAAAGAAAACCCTTGTTTGTAATCAAGGGGCCTAGCATCCGTAATGGTACGAACCGCGATGTAAATATGATTCTGATTTGAAGAGTCTAGTTATTGAAACGCTCTGTGTATTAATCCCTTACAATTTAAATCAGTAAAACGTTATTTAGACTTTAGTATTAAGTTGTCAAAATATAATAACGTAAAGTTTTGCTTAACTTATAACAGTGATAGCTTCAACACCTCATCATCTTCACCAAATAATCGAGAGAGCTAATATTTTTGATGAGTCCCAAACTAGACTTGTAGATATCTCATGCCTTAAAAGCCTGACAGTCAACGCGACGTCTGACATTTATTAGCCCACAGTACCCTGAAACCTCGCCGTGCAATTTCACGCAAAAATTCTCGTAGAATTTCGTTAGAGCCCGCTCTCGCCAATCGAAAAGTGTCAAAAGATCCCGAAATGAAAAACCTACGGCGTAATACACGGCAGGCGCGGGTCCTTTAATACAGCTTAATGGAAGCGAGCGGGTGATGGAAAACAAATGCCGTCACTGCGCTCTGGGGCCCGATGAGTGCGGCCACGGAATCGGCATTCCACGCTCCGTTGCATGGATTTAAGGCAGTGGTCCCTTGGCTGGCAAGGAAACAAGAAACTATCGGCTATTTTCTCCCTCTAGCAATGAACAATAAATATACGTTCCGTGTAAATAAAAGGGGTTCCAATTTTAATTTTTTGTCGCTGACTGTTCAGACAGCTGGTGCGGACTCGCTCCACTAGTTTGTCGCTCCTGGAAAAGAGATATCAAAGCATTTGCCTAATGATTAGAACTTACGCCGAGGGACTAACTAGTGGTCATTTTTGTACAGTGTGGCTTTGAATATGAGCAAGGAGCACAAGTAATTGCCTGTCATACTCGTGCACTACACAAGATTATGCGAACCTCAGCCTCACTCACATTCTCGCCAACTCAATACTAATTTCTAGCTTCCCTTGCTACTCGTACATTGTTGCCGGTGGAATGACCGCCTTAGTAAATGTAAGACAAACAAAAATTAATGTGAATATTTTTTAAGAAAAAGTTTAGGTTTAAGGCATAAAAATATATTTAATTGCTCGTGTCGTCAGTCAGCTCGTGACCACGGTTGGTGTAACCTAACCGAAACGTCGGGCAGTAAGTAGTTCGTATTAACTATTAAATAAAAATGGTGTCGCGTTTTGACCCGTTAAATTATTTTAAATGTTTAAAATGGAACGCGAAAGTCTTAAAATTTATATAAAAATATATTACTTCGGTTTGTAAGCTACCTTGCTTAAGTGCGCTGCACATACAATATGCATCTAGAATTATGACTTACAGATAGATAGATAGATAGATATACTTTATTGCACAAAACTTTACAGAAATAGGTTTTACAGATTGCTTATAGTACAATTCAGGTCTTATCGCTAGAAAGCGATCTCTTCCAGACAACCTTAAGGTAGAGGAAATAGTAGATGGCGAGAAATGGGTACGGCCGTGCAACATTAATAAAGTTTTATTTCTTGAATTACAGCAACGTAAAGTCCATATTTTCTTTCCTCTAGAGCTCTGTGATGATTTTTTGTTAAGAAACGTCAGTTTAAAGAGCACCAATAGAATAAAATATGAAATGTCTATATTCATGTAAACTTTTAGAAAAACATTTATAAATCGTCAGATTGAAGTAAAACTAATAGTCGGAATGTTGATGCTATCGAGAAAAACAGACAAGAACACCAATAGTTTCTTTTTTTTAAAATAACAAATTTAAAAGAAAAATACAACACATACATACGTACCATACCATACAATAATGTCAAGTGCACATACATGAAAAGGCTATGGAGTTCATACATTTTCATCATTTAAATATTTTATAGAAACAGAAAAATTTAAAGTTCGCTCGTGCGGCGTAAATCACTTTGAAAAAATGTTAAAACGATTTTCGTCATTTAAATAATCTTCTATTTAATAATAGACTCATTTTCAATGCACCTTAAAAAAGTTTTATTGCTAAATGTAAGGACTAAAAAGCTTAGACACAAATTTTAAACGGAGTGAGTGCCTTTTGTATTTTTTTTATGAAATAAGTATATGCATTTAAAATATTACATTCAAGACTTTTTTATCCATTTTAAATTCGCATTCACTATTTTCATCAAAGTAGAATACCAATTTGTCTCATGATATATCAGTTTAGCATTACTAAATTATTAGTAAAACTTTTTCCAAATAAATTTAACTTATTTCTACTTTTCAGCTCTCAAGGGTATCCATTACTAACAAAAGTATTTTCTTGAAACTTCAGACTACGGTGAACTAAAATGAAAAAGTAAAAGAACATTCTAATTTAATGAAAATGAACTTGCTAGAACGAGCACTTTGTACAAAGTTATTTCAAGTAATGCACGCTTTTAAATAAAATATGTGTTCTTTGCAATTAGGAATGGAAGCTAAGTATTTTTATGTTTTTCGTTAAAAATTTTGTAACGGTAATTTTAATTATTATTATGAATAAATATTACTAACCCTGTTATTACATCTTGAGTTTTTTTAACGACGCTTTTTTGTTGATGTCGTGTTAGTCCCAAAGGTCCTGAATTCGATTCCAGGGCAAGCTAATTTACAAAATGTACTTTTTAAATTGACTTGATCTTTAGTATTCTGGATCCATTATATTAGATAGTACCCGTCATCATGTGGGTACTCATAATATGGTCGACAAGACCTTATTGGTTTAAAATGAAGTTTTATTTTAGCCAACAAAAAATAAGAGAATAACCAAAATCGAAAATATTTTTAGGGGAATTCTGTTTTTTTGCTAAAAGTTATTATTAACACTTACTTTTTTGTGTAAATCAATATTTATCCATTGGAGAGGTCCAACGGCAGCCATTTTAAAAACCATAGATTTCGACCAGTTCATTAGTGTTACACTAAGATACTGCAGCAGCCTTTTTGACATCGTTCATCGTCTATTAATATTTGTTTTTTGATAAATATTCCATTTTTCATAACAATCAGGAACGGAAAATTCACAAAAAACCGTTTTTCATGTCAACATCTAACCTCCGCTCTCGTGGCTCCAACTCAAGCACAATATTATACCCTCGACGCTTCTTGTAACGATCTGTGCCGGTAATATCGCTTTGTGGTATAGAGCCTGAAGCATTGCCACTACTGCTATCCCTTTCACCAGCATACACTTAGACAGGGACATACAGAAGCCGTTTGTTAGTGGTGTCGCTTTGGTTGTTAATATAAAACCTGTATATTCTGAATAAGTCTTTGTTGCTCAAAGCTGCTGTCTTTAGGAGTATATTTTTTGTTGTCATACTTTAGTATTTGCTCCTGTCTACGATTGAGCGAAAGGTTTTGTTTGATACGATGTCTCCCTGTAGACGCATTTGTCACTGACGAGAAACTAACTTTGTTTGAGGAGTGAAGAATAAAATACGTCTAGAATTTCTTAGTTAGAACTTTCCATTGGCTTTGAATGACGATGATCGAGTTTAACACTTCAAAAACGAGAATTAACGTAGCACGAAAGAAAATCGATACTTTTAGACTCAAAATCGAGTCATCGGAAAGGTTGAGCGCTGATTTTGTCAAAGATTTTGTTATATACAAACCTGAGTTTCTAGTTCTTGAGTTCTCAAAATACATAAGCGAAAAACGAAACTATGTCCCATAGACCAAGGGGCTAACACATAAACATCAAAAATTATATAAAGAAAGAGACAAAATGTAGAATTTGAATCCGATGATTTGTGAATAGGTAGGCTGTCATAAATTGTAAATAAACCATATCGAATGCGATTAAAGGTTTAAAAAAAACAGAATATATTTTTGCAAATCAAAAATCTAAATTCTAACACCCAAAATGTTGATTCTTTTAAATTTTACTTCTACAACAACCAAACCTTTCGTTAGATCGTTTCAACTCTGACAGTGGGCCTAGTGATAACTACTCGTACTAGACAATCGAAGCATTATTGATTCGGGCAAGACGGTGCTGTAAATTTCTAGCACTACGAAATCCATTTTAGCATGTATACGTTGTATGTATAAACAAAAGCACATCAGTCTTCACACTTTGTTCCATCCTTAAGTCGTAGTCATAAGAACTAAAATCGAACTGCGAATGTTTACCTAGACGACCTTTTGACCGTCGAATATTGGCACATATATAAGACCAGCTGAAACGGATTTCGTCTACAATATATCAGTTCAGTTTGCATGCGCCCTAGGCTCTACTGAAGTGCTTATTTTGTCTGAAAGGACCTCGCATCAGTCAAGCTCAAAACGGATTACCCACCATTTTGGGCCAGTGGCCAAGCCGTCAATGCTGCGGCTTAGGACATAGGAAGCTGGAATCACTCTATTAAATACTAGCAGTTCGCTTCGGCTTTGTTTGGGTTAGCAAGTATTTTAGAAAAAAAATAGTTTACATATGGACCTCCAAGTCCGTCAAGCATCAAACTGGAGCAGCCGGACTGGTGAAATACCTCCACCTTACAGAAGACCGCAGCCAAATAACAATCACTTCTGTGTTGTTGCGTTCCTTCGTGTGAGTAAGGTTTCCAGAGCTTCTGGGGGGTGCTACATTAGTAGCAGGGGTCAAGCCTTCAAGGTAAGGGCGACAAGTCCAGTAACAGATTTATTATGCTGTACTTGTCGCCCTTAAGCTAGGGCGTCATTACCAGGGAATTTGAAGCGCAGGTTCAGGCGACAGTTTTCCACTGGCGGGCAGAAAAAAGGGCATCTGGGGAAGAATTTTATCCAGAAGACTTGGGCAGGGTTCGAAGAGAAGCCAAAGAACAGCTGGTGCATAATTGGATGCAATCTCTTGTCGATTCTACATCGGGTCGTTGTAGCCTTGATGCGCTCGTGCCTGTCTTCCAAAGTTGGCTCGAGCGTAAGTACGGCTACCTGTCGTATCGTTTGGTGCAAATACTTACCGGACACGGATGTTTTCGGAAGTATTTGCACCAAATAGGGCGAGAAGATTCTCCGTCTTGCCCTCATTGTGGAGCGTCCGAAGACACAGCCGAGCACACGCTAATGTTGTGCCCCTCTTGGGCGTCAGAGCGGTCTGTATTAACCACTTTTGTTGGACCAAATCTCTCACTCCCAAGTATGGTTCAAGCCATGCTTGAAAGTGAAGAGGCCTGGCAAGCAGCCGCTTCTTTCTGTGAAAATGTTATGTCACAGAAAGAAGCGGCAGAGCGGGAGCGGGAGAATGATCCTCTTGCTCTGCCGCTCCGAAGGCGAAGGAGATTGCGTGCAAGGCGACTTTTTACCGGCCTTGCCCCTCCAGACGAAGACCAGTTGGCTGCGGGTGTGAGGGCACCCCAGCCAGCATTGCACGGATCTTCGTTGACGAACGGGAGTGGTTCTATGCGACCGGCCACTTCTGTTAGCTCCCCGTTGATCAGGGGACGAGTTGGGGCTACCCTTTAAGGGTAGCATTTCCGCCGGTGATGTTATGGTAGTCCAAGGTTGACCCGGATCCCCACGACATCACCACTTATGGCGATGAGGTTCATCGTGGGTTTTTAGCGGGTAGTCCCCGTCCTTTTCAGGGCGGAGCCGGGGTCTGGTCTGCCCCTGGGAGTCCCGCACACGCTGTCACTCTCCCTCGAGTGGCAGTACGGTGCGTCAATGCATTTTACCACGTTAAAAAAAAAAAAAAAGGGCGTCATTACCACTTAAAATCATGTAAGATGAGGTCAATCTTTAAGTGTAATATAAAAAAAAATCGTTGGTGTCTACCTCGTTTGCGTACCTCGTTGAATGGCGGTGGAACATCTTCTATGAACGGGGTCAGCTGGGAGACGTGATTACCCAGAACTTCCCCATTGCTCAGTCTCTCAATCATATTTTATTTTCTGAAATACTTGTTGACCACGCAAAGCCGGAGCGAACTGCTAGAATTTTTAAAGTTATTCCAGTTTCTCATTTCCGTTGATGAGGATTCATATTGAGAAACAAAAAAGAACCCTTTTTAGAGGTTTTAAAATCTTTCCTCCTTATAAAAAAAGTACAGATCTTAATAGAAGCAAAATTTATATTTCTTTACCTTTGTATGGAGTTAAGATTTATTTCTAATACGTAAATATGTTTTGAAATCAGTATTTCAACTCTTACAAACAATAAATAAAAATATTTATCTTTAGAGCCAATTTTTATCGTAATATCTATTTGAGAAATGAAAAAAGCCAATTTTTTTATTGACTGCCTGTCCCGGCATACGTTCAAATATTGTTCCTTCTTTGGACTGACACAAATTTGCTAAATCGATCTAGCTGTTCACTAGTTTTTTTTATATTACACTTTAATATTGACCTCATCCCACCTGATGTTAAGTGGTAATGAGGTCCTAGCTCAAGAGTGATAAGTACAGCAAAATAAATCTGTTACTGGACTTGTTGCCCTTACCTTGAATGCTTGACCCCTGCTACGAGTACTAATGTTGCACCCCCCAGGAGCTCTGGAAACCTTACTCGCACGCAAGAACACAACAACACCGAAGTTTTAGCGCGACTAGTGAACCACCAAAATATATTTAACAAATACGTGCTGTTTATTTTAAACTGATTGACAGTTCGGACAAAACCAGTTTACTACTGAAACGTTGTTTGAGAGTAACATTGTTGAATCATACTGAATTCAAATTGCTTATTCATAAAGCAATAACAGTTACGTCGGATTGTTATTTCATGTGTTTAGTTTATTTGCGTCATTGTATCAAAAGAAACTTTGTTTTGGAAACTCTGTATTACCGTGCCTAGTAAAGTTAGGTGAATGAAATTATTTCAAGGTTCACGAGTCAATATTCAAACTTTTAGAGTTGTTATTTGAAAAGTTGGTTTTTGATTAAGTTTCTTCTTAAATTAAGTTAATTTAGGGTATGACTTAAAATAAAAAAATAAACTTTGAATATACCTAGTGTTAAATTTCAAGAGTCGACGATTTTTTGTTTTTGTTTTACTTTATCACGGAAATTATCCCGCAGTTTGTGAAGAACTTGGTTTATGGACACCATAATCTTTACTAGAACCATAGTATACCTTCCAATAAACATATTATGAACATCCAGATAAGTCACAAACACAAATATTTATGTCTCGAATATTCGTCTGTCTTTGTGCTTGTTTTTTTTTAACTTGCCACCCTTTAATCAAAATAAAAAGCTCTAACCAACACACCATCGGGCCTCACAACTAGATTTATAGAAAACAATATTTAAATTAGAAAGTCCTCCGAACAAGAGTTTCCAAATTTTGAGTGACCAATTAGTTTACTTTATTTTAGTTACAGTTTATGTAACATTTTGATATGTGTTTACTGTGGACTTAATCATATAGTTTTAAGCGAATCCAGCATGTCGAGGCAAACATTTGAAGTTCGAAATTAGTTTTTATGCTAGCAACATAAGGTCGGGGCAAATTCTAATGTGTAGTCTGACATGTTTTAATGTTTCGATACCTAAGTTTCCATCACTACGTATAAGTTACGCGCGATGAAATGTAAACGATTCTATTATTTTTATAGTACTATACGCCGTACTAGCGAACTTTAAATAAACCGATAAGTATGTAGTTCTAAACATATTCGGCAGAGGGCACTTACCGAAAGGCTAACGGTTGATACAGCAGAAAAATTTCATGGCCTACAATAACTTGCGGTTAGCTCAGTTTGTAAGAGCAGCACGCGCGATACGTGAAGGTCGTGGGTTCAATTCCCGCACCGCAAGGGGAGATAAAAAATTTCTGTTTCTAATATATGTATAAAGATGAAATGTAAACACTATTAACATATTACATGGTTCATTTTAGAATGAGATTGTACCATATATATAAATGTACAAAGCTGCATAAAAAGTCTTGTCAAAATCGGTTCAGTGTTTTTAGACAAACAGACCGACAAATATTTAAAAAATATATATTACGTAGTATGTACCACATACCTACTTATATGCATGTAGTAAAAATTGTTTTAACAATAAAATAAAAATAAAATAAATATTGGACAACATCACATACATTGCTCTGATCCTGTGGTAAGTAGCTTAAGCACTTGTGTTACAGAAATCAGAAACAACGAAGGTACCACAACACCCAGACCCGAGACAATATAGATAAGTTCGTTTTCCATATTGACCCGACCGGGGATCGAACCCGGAACCTCAGAGATAGCGCGACGCCCAAGTCCGGCCCGCTCGCCTCTCGGCTACGGAGGTCGTCGATTATTTATGAAAGGATATATATGTTGATGTTTTCAATGAAAATCGTTAGTTTTAAGTTTTTTTGAATAATATTTGAGTAAAATCCGCAGCAAACTGGATTTACTGCCCGGTATAGTATATTTCATCTCGTCTATCGGTCCGTTATTAATTGAGGCAGCTCACAGCGAGGATCAGTTATATCGACGTCGGTATTGCTGCCAATATCCGCCGGAAACTTACACTGCACAGCTTACGAGCTGGAGCAATCTTGTTAAACAATGTCCCTAATACGGTGTCGTTGGTGATGTGTAATAGTTATGACTTACTAGCTCTGCCCGTGACTTTTTTCACATAGAAAACTGATACGGAACGCTCTGCCCGCTGATATCCGACAATCCCTGACTTAGGCAATTTTTAAAAATAAAGTTCGTGAATACTTCTTCTCTCTCGCTAACAAGTAATGATAGTCATGGATTTGTCAATTGCTGAACTAATTTATTTATCTTCTTAATTTATAGTTATGTAGATGTTTGTTTTTATATATTAATTATCAATATTATGTAAATCTAAGTATACCTTCAAATTTTATATATTATATTCTAATTAATTTATATAGTATGTGTATTATTATCGTATATTTAAAATACCGTAATGTTATTTTTAATGCTTAATTTTTGTTGTTTAAAATGATTTCTATTTTTTCTCCCCTGTTACCGCACCCATATAAAAACTATCTGCATGACCCAAGGGTTGACTGGTAGAGAATGCCCCTAGCATTAAGTCCACCTGTTGTACCTATTTGTGCAAAAGAATTTTTAAACAAATAAATAAATACGGGTATCAATTTTGATTATTAAGGTTGTTCACTCTAATTTAGCCTCTTTGGTATATGTTACCTCTTTACTGTTACTGGTAACTTAGCGACATTATGTCCACAAAAAATGTCAAGATAAAAAGTACCTACGCGTTTTTTAACTTTGCCTTTTTTTGATATCTGAAATATATTCAAGTTACTGAAAATAATAAGAAAACTTTAGAATTGAGTTAGTCAGAGGCTAGTGTTTCTTTCTCGTATTAACTTTCGTTCCACATTTGCAACGACTCGCTTCATGTTTATTGAATTTGTTTCTTGTCGCAAATTTAGAAAACATTAATATAAAATGCCATGCCATTCCTCGAAATGGGGAAATTTTCACAGCATTAAAATAGTCTTCCTAATTTTAAAAGCTCATCAAAAACCTAATAAAAAAGTTGCTCTCATTCTAGCTTCAAAAATGCTAATACATCCAACTGTCATCTCTTATTTCTATTTTACCCTTTCTGGGAAATATTTTTCCAAACTTTGAATGACATATTTAAACATATAAATTACCTTTTTTATTTAATAATCACTTGTCGAGCTTTAAGCTTTAAAAGTAACGATACCCTGTATAGCTTTTCATTTTCCTTGAAAGTTCCTCATAATTTTGAATTAATTATGAGCTTAAAAAATAAGCTTTGAACATTTATGCAACGAATTTTATTCAAATCGTCCACTACTTTAAGCCTGAACGACAAAGTTACTTGCATTTAAAATATCAGTAAGGATTCTTAACTTGAAAATAATTTGTGTAACGAATTTTAATTAAATCATGCAGTAGTGTCAGTTGAACGACAGAGTTACTTTTGCATTTATATCATTAGCAAATTAAAAAGGACTGCATAGGAGAATGCAATATTAACTACAGCTTACTTAATACTACAACATTATGGTTGCGGTGTGACTGACCTCCTTGCTGGCCTGGTGCTGGCCGGTAAGGCGACTAGACGATGACATGACTAGAACGTGAGTTTTGAATATAGACAGAACGTACATGACAGCGACGAGACAAAGTGTATAGTTGTAAAAGAGTGATATAATTTGTATGCTTTTAGTTGAAATATATGTATATCAGTGTAAACCCAGTACTTTTATTAAAAAGACGACAAGACTCAACAATTATATTAATATACTGAAGGTATTTTCTATGTAAGCAGCAATATCGCAGAGAAAGTATCAAGCTTGCTAGCTCCATCACTCGACGGGCAGATTAGCTAGATCGACGCGCGGATTACTACACCGGTACATGAAGGAAACTTCTAGCACACTAAAGCCTGGAGCAATATTGGATGATATTATGTTGTGAGATGTTTGGCTTGATTAGAGGGGGATTAAAGCAAGGAGGTTAAACGATCTCTCACGTGTTATAAGTTTAGTACGTACCTGGGGGTCTACTCTCGAAAACGAAACGAACAAACGACAGGTTTCGTTTTTGAAGATACATCAAAAGTTTGCAAATTAAAACGTGGTTTTTGATTTGTATGAATAATATTTTGTTTTTTTGATAACGCTTTATTCGCACTCGAAGTCAGTTGATTGCGATTTTAAGAATTAAGAATTACTATCCGTCGTCGGATCCGACATAATTCGATTTTGGGAGTAGACCTACTGATTCGTGATAGGAGCCAAGCTAATATTAAGTGAAACAGATACGAAAAGATACTCAATACTCAATACTTTATTGCACAATAATGTTTCATTTACAAAGTAAAAGCTGGACGAGAAGAGAGGACCCTCTTTTTCCTTTTGTGTTATGGTTTAAAATAAAAAGACAATATAAATATTATTTATTAAGAGGTGCTGTTAAATATCCTCATTAATATATTACATCTTATTAATATAATATAAATAAATATATGCACATTGTTTTATTGTTATAAAACACTTATGATTTACAATTAATAGGAAATCTGTCTCTGCATTTTTTTTGTTTATAGTTGTTATAACATCTTTTCTATATTTTATCTTTCAAATATTCACTGATGTCATAATAGGCTTTAGATATCAGAAATTGTTTTATTAATTTTATGAATTTCTTAAAGTTTTCTTCATCTTTTATATTTTTGGGTTATTTATTATATATTTTAATCGACATTATAAGAGAGCTATTAGCATGGAGTGTCATTCTAGAAATAGGCAAGGCAAGGTTATTTCGCTGACGTAATCTGTAAGTATTATTATTGTCTTTTTTAGTGTTAAATCCATAAATAAATGTATACTTGTATTTAAACTGTAAAAGGTTTGACATTTTTCCAACCTACGTCACTTCACTGTTTATTGTAACAATAGTTTCATAGAGACCGCTTTTCCATTATAATAATTGTATTGCATAGTAAGAGAAAAAGATTGCTGGCGGTATTCAAACCAAATACCTTCCGATTTTAGAGCTTAATGCTCTTACCACACCACAGACACGACATAGTCTTATAACCTTCATGATCTTTTGATTCTTGATGTGTATTTGGTTCCTTCATCAGTATAATCATTTTTAGAAAAAAAAACACCGGCTTCTTCTCAATTTCTAAGATCCTGATTTTCCTTACATGGTACCACCGACGAAATATCTTCATTCCAACAAAATTGAGCATTAAAATCGTAAATAATAACGTCATCCCGGAACAGACGTAAAAAATATACACAGGGCATCCAAAAAACAAGTCCTTTCTTGAAGTTCGTTAAACATACGGTCGAATTACGCAACTTCCGTAGAAAATAGGTTGAAATAGCTCCATTCCGGTTTACTAGATGAATCCCACAAACGGGAATCTAGAACGTAGAATTAATACAAATTAATTCGCCTTTCGAGAACAGCACCTATATGGATGATCAATAACTCGGTTGAGCTGTCCATAGAGTTGCTCTAGCAAAACTAATTTGTGCTGAGTCTGCAGGATTATATAATAAAGCTGGTCGAACATACAACGACGTGAGTCGGCAAGCTTTTCATAAACTAAGATTTGAAAGTAAATACATGAAAGTGTGTCTTGTTACAACGTGACAAATATACTAGTAGTAAGAAAGGTGGGGCATATCGATTTATCGCTCGAACTGGAGCAGCCCGACTGGCGAAATACCTCCGCCTTATTGAAGACCGCAGCCAAATAACAATCACTTCTGTGTTGTTATGTTCCTGCGTGTGAGTAAGGTTTCCAGAGCTACTGGGGGTGCTACTTTAGTAGCAGGGGTTAAGCCTTCAAGGTAAGTGCGACAAGTCCAGCAACAGATTTATTATGCTGTACTTGTCGCCCTTAAGCTAGGACTCCATTACCCGGCGGTGCTGTGGATGGAAAGGCTAAGCTAATCTCCCACAACGCCGCCACTAAGGCGATGAGGTCCACCGGGGAGTTTTAGTTAGGGTAGTCCTGCCCTTTTCAGGGCAGGGAGTCTCACACACGCCGTCACCCCCCTCAGAGTGGCGGTACGGTGCGTCAATGCATTTCTCCACATCAAAAAAAAAAAAAGGACCTCATTACCACTTAACAGTGGGATGAGGTCAATCTTGAATTGTAATATAAAAAAGTACTATAGACAGCACGTTAAGGTGAACAAAAGAGCTATACATAGTCCAAAGTGTGTAATCTGACACTTCCAATGTAACCAAACGTCTGAAATAGGACTTGTGGAATACTGTGATACGATCCAAAACCTCTCGAATAAAGATGGTGTAGATTTACAATTCAATGCAATATACAAACAAATGTTTGTCCTCCGCGTTATGACGTACAAATTAAAGCACGCAATATAAAATTATATATTATTAGAGACAAGCTCAAAAATAGATGGCGCTGGTGTTGCACTGCTAACGCAACGAAGCGGGCGAGCAGAAAACGAGGAGAACGTATAACTCACTTTGGCTCGAGACGCGCTTCGGTGTGGTTGTTAGCTCTGAGGGTGGAATATTTTCGGTGACGACATTGGTTGTAATTGCTATGTGCTGTCATTTGTTTAAGAATTGTTGTAATTTGTAATAAATAATCGTTAATTTGTACCTGAGCGTTTGAAATTTAATTTAGTTATCTGTTTCTAATAATATAGTATTCCTATTGTAGCACGTCTACTTAGACTTTGAATTATTCTTAGCTCTAGTAAAAATTTACGCTGGAATATAATGTATAGAGGCGGATGTTGAGTTAGGGATTAAGGACAAGAACTAGTGGAGTCGCCTTACAATAATGTTTTTGCAAAGAAAATAATCTGCACTGAGCAAAGAGAAAAAAATAAAAGAGAAAAAATTACATGTTTGGGTAAAGTTACAATAATAGTCTGACTGGAGCCTAAGGTAGGGCGAACCTGTTTTTTGGTCTCCAGGTTCCTTTCGACATGATTAATGGTTATTTAGGCCTTTTAATGCGGGATATGAAGTTAAAATATGAGTTATTATACATTTAAGGCGAAGAAGAAAGCGAATTTGATTTTTGTAATAAAATATTTAGAAAAAAAAAAAATGATATGTATTAATAATATTGTATGTAAATGAAATGAAATTTATTTATCATTTTACTTGTTTTTGATAAAAGTTATTACAATTCTTTGTAAAATTTAAAGTGTTTTGCACACAAAACCATATAAACATATTTGTTCTAATAATTTTCGTTTTATTGTTTCAGGTACATAAAACATGAAATTCTAAATATCCAGGCCTGCCCACCTATTCGCAACAAGTGAGAATTGCATTCGAATTCGGAAACCATATTTTTTGTCTTTCTTAACATAAATGATAAGACAGGGACAAAACATATACTTTTCGTATCGGAATCGTTTCTAACGTTTGAGAGTCAGCCTCCAGGCCTCAAAAAAAAGTAGGTATCTAAATTTTAGATAATAATTTAAAGAAACAGACAACTTCGATCTCTAATAAGTATGTAATTCTAAATATGTATGGCAAAAGGCACTTACTCCTTTGCCGGCTAAGAGGTTGATATATCAAAAAAAAATCATCGCCTATGATAACTTGCGTTTAAATCAGTCGGAAGAGCAGCACGCGCGATACGTGAAGGTCTTTTGTAAGGTGGAGGTATTTCACCAGTCGATAAATCGCTATGCCCTACGGACCTCTCTTAAAATAATAGTTTTGCCAGAGACAGAGGTTGTAAATTATATTACCTTTGATTAGATAATTGTTTTTAAATATAATTTAAATGTATGCCACTAACATTCAAAATAATAATTTACAGTACAAACTAATAGAATACCGAGTGAATTTAGCTTAAAATATTCAACAATGCGTTTCGCCATACGCGTGGGAAGTGTTAATAAATATAATCGTGAAATCTGGATCACAATATGTTTGGAGGCGGTCAGAATACGTAATTATTTACAGTAAATGCTCGAATTTGTTGCACGCATATATTTTGTTGGATCGGTGCTAGTAGCAAATAGGAGATCTCTCGATAATGTACTGATTGTTTCAGTTGAATGTATTAAAGCAGCCTGAATCAGAAATGTTACGGTACGGTCAATTTTAATGTAACTCCGGTTTATTAAGGGTAAAAGCGCATTAAAACATATTAATTAGTGAGGGAAGCTTGCACTTAATTAAACAAATTATATTTAGGGGTAAACGTGCGTGTGAAACAACAATAAGCTACTAAAGGGTACTGAAATTATTATTTTTAAATGCGACAGCATGTGTGTAGCATGGAATGCAAAATATGATTTTTTCGAGGGGGTAATTTCTACCGCACCGTCACTCTTTACCGGGAATAGGAGATAGAGGAGAATAGAAGAATGAGACTTCCGTGAAAACCACTTTCCCGTCATTTTTCAGTACAGTGTGACATTTGTTGTTGTCATACCGTGTTTATGTATTTCTTGCTCTTATAATCTATCTTAAGATATTTGTCGTTTGCAATTAACCAGTAACAAGATTTGTTTAATTACTTAAAAGCGTTTGTTTTGTTTTTATCTGGTGTTCTTTTCAAGTTAGGATATGATGACGTTTTTTTTCCATGAATCAGAAGCACTCTCTGGAAGTTTATTTCTCTGCAAGACCATCATCAGTTCAACAGTTTATCATGCTACCTTCTTAGGGATATCTATTACAACACAAAAAAATCACAACCGCTTTACAAACAAAAGTCAACCGTGAACACACAAAAAATAAACAAATACCTACGAACGCTCAAAATTGAGATCCATTTTCGAATTCGGTCAAAACACACAAAAAAGGGGCCAAAATATATTCCCCGCCAAACACATTCACTAAACAAGTGGCCTTAAAACCCAGCCAACATCTTCAACCCTCATAAAGAAAAGGTGTTTCCACGGGCTCATCGAAAATGGAAACACGCAACACATCAGCATGCGTGCTCTCATTTACATCTGACACATGCGACCTAATTCGCGGGGAGTAAACAAAAATCTAAAATGTCCCTCACGTAGCACATTGTGCCCAGACAGGTGCATACAAGACATCAGCGGGAAAATAATAATCTGCTGGGATGAATTATTCATTGTGCCTTTGTGGGTACTATGCCTTATGTGTGAAGCTTAGATTAGACCAAGGAAAACCTGACTCATTGTTGTGTTCCGCACCTTAAAAAAGGAAAAAAACAACTACATATTATAGTATTTTTATCGTAGCATGGTGCGGGTGTTAGATTCACATGACTAGGAATGTGGCATGACGATAATATTTTTTTTATTGTTGACGTTAAAAAAGCCTAAGAATTTTTAATTAGTACCTACGCTATTTGCAGTCACAGAGAAACTTACATACAATATAATTATGTCTAGAAGTAATGAGCTAATTTGACAATTCGTTGCAAAATTTAAACAAATAAATCGACTC
Organism: Glyphodes pyloalis; assembly: GCA_037074685.1. Classification (NCBI taxonomy): domain Eukaryota; kingdom Metazoa; phylum Arthropoda; class Insecta; order Lepidoptera; family Crambidae; genus Glyphodes; species Glyphodes pyloalis. The sequence continues at coordinate 15,242,728 of JAYKKO010000009.1, forward strand.
TTTATCGTTACAATACACCACCCACATCGTACGTCACATCACTAAATTAATTTTCGGCGTTACGTTATACGCATATCACTTTGCTGAATTTTTGCTTTATTTTGATTTTGTTTGTAGAGTAAAAAATTATGCTTGCGTGAAATTTAATTGACAACTAAATCTGTAAAAAAATACTTGCATTACAAACTTGTTGCAGCCAGAAGAATACTAAGTCTTAATTTTAAAAATGTAGCAGCAACTTTCAAGAGTGAAACGAAACTGGCCGTAACTGTCATACGCACCATGTCCATGCTAGAGTAAAAATAGTAAAGGTTCACTTCATTATCCGTTTATCTATTTTACGTTTGTATATTGTGTACGAGATTGACCTCATCCCACCTGATGTTAAGTGGTAATGAGCTCCTAGTCGAGTCGGGCTGCTCCAAAATGTATTTATGAAATAAATTTTAGGAAAGGGGCGAAGTTACGAATTTGGAATTAATATTAAAAACTTAAATCTCGTGGGTGAGTAAACTCATACACGTTATAGTAGATAGGTAATTGAAGACTGATATATAAACACACACTGAGATACAAAAACGAAGAAGAAAAATCATATTGCCATGTTAAAACTAAAGACAAATAGGCTATGGAGGTTAGATCACAGATATTGCTAACGATTTGATAAAACAAAAATACTATCATCAAAACCTGTTAACAGACAATATTATCTGGGGAACATTTTGTTATTTTTTAGGACACCACAATGTTCAAAACATAATTTGCCTGTTCATTTCTCATTTCCCAATTTTGAGTTCAAGCACAAATTCCGCCCAAGTAAATCAAACTCAGGAAGGCAAACATACAAAAAATAGTTGAGAAACTCCAGTCGTTGCTAGTAACAATGGTGTAGAACAAGCATCTTGACAAATACTCGTCTATTTAGAGCAAGCGTTTGAATAATGGCGGACCATTCGTCAGCGCGAAAGTTTTCACAATTCCTGGAGATTACGCCGACGCGACTGAACTGAGATTATCTGTGTAACTACTAATGGAAACAGTGCGAGCTCCATTCGCAGGTTTGTTCGCAATTAGTCACAGAATTGTGTTCCTTGGGCACACTTACTAACGATGTCTCTCCTACTATTATGGCTTCCGATTCAGACGTCGCATAAAAAGATAGATAGAATATTTAGTTGTAAATTAATGAGACCGACCCGCACTTGGCCGGGTTTCATTTAAAAAAGTGTAATAAAAGTCTCCCAAACTGTACAAAGTTAACATAATTGTATGAAGAAGTACCTGGGCACTTTCTTTTTAAAATTATTATTAGTAACTCGACCGATATATTCAGGCGAAATAACACTTCTGTTGTTGATTAAAGTTAATAACAAAATTTGGTAGAAAGAAAAAAAGGAAGAAATTTATTGACCGAGCCAAAATTGATATACTATATACTAGTTATAACACATAATGTTTTATGGTCAATAGGGTTTTACCTGAGCAAATGCTGCAACGGCATTATTTCTGGCACCGCTAGAGCGCTTTAGTATTCTGGTGCAAATATTTCTACGCGTATGAGAAACATTTAAAGGGTTAGAAATAAAACCATGTTGCCTTGAATATCTAGAAGATTATTTGGTAACCAAATCCCACATGGATTTTGCATATCCATTATGTACAGTAAGCCCTTGACAATGTTACCATAACCTCATCTCAGACCCAAGACAATGCGATTATCGGTGCTAATGCCTCAAAGGTTACCAGATTCTGCTTGAATGCACATTGCAATAGAATCTCTCAATTTTGTAATCTAGTTACACTATAACACATTTCTGTCTGTCCTCAAGCAATTTAAGTGTTTCACCTACGTTTTTCATTTCCATCCCAAAATCAACCTTATTGCTGACACAGAAATTTACCAAAATGCCATGAAAGAAATGTAAGGGGAGAATTGGAAACACTGCAAATAATATTTGGTCAAGCAAAATCTTCCTTATTTTTTGTTCCATCCAAGAATGTAAGTATACCACTCCCCCTAACCTTTACTCATAACTAATGCACCTAATTTTTCAGTGTGTCAACAGCTTCCCTGATATTATGGGCGGCAAATGCACACTCACGTTTTTGTTAGCTTGGATCGAATGAGACCACATATTTTTAGTTTGGGATATTACATAAAACATGAATGTTGGGCTGGAATAACTGTATAAAAAACCTTGGTTAAAATTCGTGCTAAGTATTGGATAATAAATTTTGTAGTTTTATTACAAGATTGACCTCATCCCACCTGATGTTAAGTGGTAATGAGGTCCTTAGCTTAAGGGTGACAAGTACAGCATAATAAATCTTTACGGACCCCTGCTACTAATGTAGCACCCCCCAGGAGCTCTGGAAACCTTACTCACACGCAGGAACACAACAACACAGAAGTGATTGTTATTTGGCTGCGGTCTTCTGTAAGGTGGAGGTATATCACCAGTCGGACTGCTCCAGTTCGAGCGATAAATCGCTATGCCCTACTTCTCCTAAAACAGTATTAATGAAAAATAAATCTTGGAAAAGAAAGTCTGGCTATTATAAGTTTTTGTTGAAAATAATAACAGATAGATCTATCTATCTAGATAGATAGATATACTTTATTGCACAAAAACTTTACAGATATAGGTTTTACAGATTGATTATAGTACCATTTAGACGGTCTTATCACTAGAAAGCGATCTCTTCCAGACAACCTTATGGTTGAGGAAATAGTAGCGCGAAAGTTTTCACAATTCCTGGAGATTACGCCGACGCGACTGAACTGAGATTATCTGTGTAACTACTAATGGAAACAGTGCGAGCTCCATTCGCAGGTTTGTTCGTAATTAGTGACAGAATTGTGTTCCTTGGGCACACTTACTAACGATGTCTCTCCTACTATTATGGCTTCAGATTTAGACGTCGCATAAAAAGATAGATAGAATATTTAGTTGTAAATTAATGTTAAAATATTGTCTCTAATATTGAAAAGATAATGGTATAGAATACTTGGTGCGCGAGACCGACCCGCACTTGGCCGGGTTTCATTTAAAAAAGTGTAATAAAAGTCTCTCAAACTGTACAAAGTTAACATAATTGTATGAAGAAGTACCTGGACACTTTCTTTTTAAAATTATTATTAGTAACTGGACCGATATATTCAGGCGAAATAACACTTCTGTTGTTGATTAAAGTTAATAACACAATTTGGTAGAAAGAAAAAAAGGAAGAAATTTATTGACCGAGCCAAAATGTATATATATATATATATACTACTAGCTGTCCCGGCGAACGTCGTTCCGTCTACTATTTTCCAAATTTTCTAACCTTTTAAACCTTCCCTCCACTATTGTTTCAAAACCAACATTAGCCAAATCGGTCTAGCCGTTCTCGACTTTTAGCAAGACTAACAAACAGCGATTCATTTTTATATATAAGAATATACTAGTTATAACACATAATGTTTTATGGTCAATTGGGTTTTACCTGAGCAAATGCTGCAACGGCATTATTTCTGCACCGCTAGAGCGCTATAGTATTCTGGTGCTAATATTTATACGCGTATGAGAAAAATTTAAAGGGTAAGAAATAAGACCATGTTGTCTTGAATATCTAGAAGATTATTTGGTAACCAAATCCCACATGGATTTTGCATATCCATTATATACAGTAAGCCATTGACAATGTTACCATAACCTCACCTCAGACCCAAGTCAATGCGATTATCGGTGCTAATGCCTCAAAGGTTACCAGATTCTGCTTGAATGCACATTGCAATAGAATCTCTCAATTTTGTAATCTAGTTACACTATAACACATTTCATGCCTTTCTGGCATGAAATGTCTGTCTTCAAGCAATTTAAGTGTTTCACCTACGTTTTTCATTTCCATCCCAAAATCAACCTTATTGCTAACACAGAAATTTACCAAAATGCCATGAAAGAAATGTAAGGGGAGAATTGGAAACACTGCAAATAATATTTGGTCAAGCAAAATCTTCCTTATTTTTTGTTCCATCCAAGAATGTAAGTATACCACTCTCCCTAACCTTTACTCATAACTAATGCACCTAATTTTTCAGTGTGTCAACAGCTTCCCTGATATTATTGGCGGCAAATGCACACTCACGTTTTTGTTAGCTTGGATCAAATGAGACCACATATTTTTAGTTTGGGATATTACATAAAACATCAATGTTGGGCTGGAATAACTGTATAAAAACCCTTGGTAAAAATTCGTGCTAAGTATTGGATAATAAATTTTGTGGTTTTATTATTATTTTTTTTTTTTATATTGCACTTCAAGATTGACCTCATCCCACCTGATGTTAAGTGGTAATGAGGTCTTAGCTTAAGGGTGACAAGTACAGGATAATAAATCTTTACTGGACTTGTCGCCCTTACCTTGAAGGCTTGACCCCTGCTACTAATGTAGCACCCCCCAGGAGCTCTGTAAAACCTTACTCACACGCAGGAACACAACAACACAGAAGTGATTGTTATTTGGCTGCGGTCTTCTGTAAGATATTTCACCAGTCGGGCTGCTCCAGTTTGAGCGATAAATCGCTATGCCCTACCTCTCTTAAATCAATATTAATGAAAAATAAATCTTGGAAAAGAAAGTCTGGCTATTATAAGTTTTTGTTGAAAATAATAACAGATAGATATATCTATCTAGATAGATAGATATATTTTATTGCACAAAAACTTTACAGATATAGGTTTTACAGATTGATTATAGTACCATTTAGACGGTCTTATCACTAGAAAGCGATCTCTTCCAGACAACCTTATGGTAGAGGAAATAGTAAATGGCGAGAAATGGGAAAAGTAAAAAGTAGAAATGGAAATAGAAGATAACAGCTATTGATGGCATACCATTCTGGGCACAGATGTTATTTTAACCATAGTTGAGATCTCATAAGATGGAATAGACTATACTTGACCACGCGGATCGTTGAAAATTTTTAAAGGTATCGATGACAAGTAATCCATTGTTAATTTCTTGTTAGCATCAGCAATTGGTAGAACATAAATTAAGGTAGCTTACAAATTTCCTTGTGATATTAAATTGTTTATCTGATAATTAACCACACTTGAAATTTGGTCACAATAACAATGTACAAAAAAATATGGATAAAAATGGGGTTTTTTATACCCATTACGGGCCATTACAGTATTGAAAGTGTCTTATAAAAACTTATCAGATTTGCTGCAATAAAGACAGAGAGGTATTAAATAAAATGATCCTATTCACACACAAAAAATAAACCATGCGAAGAAGAATAAATAAAATTCCTAACGTGAAATTTTACCCACTAAGAAATGGTAGGAACATTGCAATGTGAATAAGAATTTTATGCTAGGAAAAGTCGGTAGCTCTTTGTAGAAGTATATTTTACTAAATAATACAGGGTGTACCGCATACCGCTACAAAATAATGTAATTGGTATAAAACTTTTCTCCATTATTTTGTGTATTCTTTTAGCGTCTTTAAGATGGGTTAACGTTTTTAGTAATTTATTAAAAGGGAAAGTATTTCAAATGGGATTTGAGCCCACGAAATTTCAGTTTTGGAGATTTTATTAGCACTCTAGATTGTAAAGGCGAACTAGATGTCTATAAATTTAATGTATTAAATCTCTGAAAAGACTGGATCCATTTTGATGGGATTTCTACTGGCAAAAAAAAGATGTAATAAGGAATTACTTAATTTTAAATATTTGAAATTTTGTTTTATACTCGTAATAATATACAAATTCCACGCGGTCAAAGTCGCAGGCACAGGTAGCTTTCTAACAATATTACATGACTTTTATATATTTACTTATAACTAAAGTAATGTTTGAATGAGAAAAGTTTTGAATATTTCAGACTTCACCTCTCTGCCTGTTAGTTGAACCTTCACCCTGTATGCGAGGAAACAAAAAAATCTGTTCGCAGCGTTCAACAGTAATGTTTTTTTATTTGCTCCCGCTGTTTCTTTATTTTGGGAGGCTCCCATGGGGCTTGCAGGAAGAGCACTTGTTTTATTCAGAATTTACATAGCAGCTACCATGATTGCGCCAACTGCGGAGTGCGTTCGAAATGAAATAATTCCTGAAGGAGCGAGGAAAGGGGAACAAGGATGGGCGAAGGTGCAAAAGTGTTTGATGATTTGGTTTTTGAGAAGAAAAGTACTTCAACAATCTACTACTGTCAACATAAAAACAGATAAATAAATTGGTAAAGTTGCTTGAAATACAACAGACAGATAAAAGTGGTGCTATAGTTAATTACATGTTGTTGAGTGTTTTTTACAAATTAATGTAGACGAAATTTTAGTGTCAATAGTCCGGTACTTTAAACATTTCTGTTAAATACATAAATTTACCAATTTTAAAAGCACAGTAATTGAATCGACGTTTAACTTAAACGTCAAACTCCATCGTTTAACAATGCAAATATTCATAACTTTAAATAATATTTTTTCAAACACATATTGCGACTAATTTAAAGCTTCCTCTTTATTATACCGTAAAGAACACCTATTATAAAGTATACCTCTATTATAAACCATCGACAAATTCAATGGACAAGGTCGCAACACTAGTTCATCTACACGTGTCGCTTAAACAGATGGGATCGTTCCAGATGATGTCGATTCGTTTCCCTTCACGAAGTCCCAAATTCAATGAGAGCTTTGTACTCAAGACATCACTAAAAGGTTACGTGATCTTTTTAAAAAGCCTAGCATTGGAAAACCTAGTTTGTGCTTCTAAACTCAACCTAGAGCAACTGTAATAAAGGCGTATTTGAGACGAATCAAAGTTAAAGTTACAATCTTTTCAATAATCTACATACATTACATTAGTAACAGTAATAAATTTGTCTCCATATAAACCAAATGGTGTTACCACCGGTACAAAAACCAATTTATTTTGTGCACATTGTGCATTAAAACCTACAGTTTGCATACTATCTTAGATATGTATATTTTTACATTTTGTCATTTTTACATTTTACAATTGACCGACCACATTTTGATCCTGACCAACGGTTGACATTGTAAAGTCAAAGTCAAAGTCATGGCTTTCGAAGTATGTAATATAACATTATTCTATCAAAGTTGGTGGCAATAAGTATATAAGTCGAAAATGTTTAAAGTAAAAACATATATATACAATTTGACTTCTTTTCCAAAGAGCCCGAAGGTGTTAAAAAAGTTTAAAACCAATTATACGCTCACAGATTAATCTTCTCACAGAAACTACATTAACTAAAAACTTGAAATTTAGCATGTAGTTTTCTCAAAGAGTGTAGATCTCTACTGAACTCCACCCTTAAGGGGGTAAAGGAGGATCTCAGAAAGTCCCATGTTTTTGAAGTAAGAGACTTTGAAATTTAAAACTTAAGCGCTATAGATAGTGAAGAGGTGTACTAATAAAGTAACTTTAGGAATTAACACCCTTTAGTGGAAATTTGAAGTAAGTTACAAATAAGTTAACGGATCATAAATTATAAGCTATCAACGGAATAGAATACCGTTAACAAATGTTAACTGTGGTTTAAAAGACCTAAAATCATTCCGGAAACTGACAATTAAGTATGTGGAAGTGTATAAAGATTCGCAAACTCTCGAACAAAAAAATACGAGCGAGACCAGTCAACTCGTGACCACGGCTGTTACAATCCAACCGAAACGTCGGTCACTAAATAGTTCGCATAACTAATAAATATGTTCTCGCGTTTTGACCCGCTAACATATTTCAAACCCCTTTTGGAGTTAAAACAAGCTAACTAAATGCGCTAATTAATTGATGGCAGAAAACAAGCGACATATAAAAGCACATCACCCACTTAGCCATGATCTGAATTTGTTAATTTGCGGCTTCTGCCAATGCTAATTATTTTGAACGCCAATGCGATGCAGGTATGCAAAACGGTTAAGTTTATTTAACGTAAAATACATGAAATGTATTCGGAATTAATCATGAGTTTTACAATTTGCTTTTGATACATGAGAATACCTTTGATATCTGATAGTAACAAGCCTATATATATTCGCGGTGAACGGTATAACAGACTGTTATTGTTTTTTGGTGCAGCATCAATAAATTTAAAAAATGTCCGCTTTTTGTTATATGTATAGCAATCTTCTTCATCGTGGTCTTCATTGCTGAAGGTCGTGCCTTTCTTGAAATGCCTTTACCGAGGCGTTGACAAGGTCTTTCCACTCTTCCCTATCTTCGGTTTGTCTTATGGCATTCGGCAGAGTGAGTCCAGTCACCTCCCTTATTTGGTCTGACCAACGGAGAGGTGAACGACCTATTCGCCTTTTGCCATTCACCTTGCCCACAACAACCAACTTGTCTAAGTTGTCGGGCTGTCTCCGGGCGATATGGCCAAAGTAACCCAGTACTTTTTGATAACAGATAGTTGACAATCTGGTTTTGATTTTCAGTTGGTCGAGAATTGATCTGTTTGTTCTTTTTTCGGTCCAAGGTATGCGCAACATTCTTCTCCAACACCACATTTCAAAGGCGTCAATCTTCTTTCGGTCAGCTGCGCGGATAGACCATGATTCGGAACCGTACATAAATATCGAGAAGACCAAAGTCCGCATAAGTCTGGTCTTGGTCATGTTCGATAAACCTTTATATATAGCAATAAATAAATATGTATAGCAATAAACCTTTGAAAATTGACACCTGAACAACGTAATCAAAATTTTTAGTTGATGCAAGGAATTCTGTGGATTAATTATGATATAACATTTGTTATGTAGGTTTTCAAATACCAAAAAATATAGTCCCATCACAGGCATTGCGTTCCCATCATTCATCATCATCATCATCATTTCAGCCTGTTACTGTCCACTGCTGAACATAGGCCTCTCCAACCGATTTCCAGCGCGACCGGTCCATTGCCACCTGCATCCAACGAGACCCAGCAATTTTTACTAGGTCGTCGGTCCATCTGGTAGGTGGCCGTCCCACACTGCGCTTGGTGGTACGTAGTCTCCACTCAAGAACCTTTTTGCCCCATCGACCGACCGATCTTCGTGCTATGTGGCCAGCCCATTACCACTTCAGCTTCCCATCATTAAAATCAAATTATCGTAACAATATCGGGAACAGGCTTAACAATGCGTGAACCAAATGCGGATGGATGATCACAAACCAGAATGTTTCGAATTGCAGGTAGAAAAATAAAGTTGACGGGCCAAAACGTGACAAAATTCTTAATAGTTAACTCAAACTACTAATTGCTGGACGTTTTGTCGACAAAGGAGCTTGAAAATAGTCATCTGGTCTTCCCGTCTCCCACGAAAAGACGAAGACGAGCGAGATGAGTCAGCTCGCTACTATGGTTGGTACAACCAAACCGAAACACCCGGCATTAAATTGTACGCATTCACTGCTAAATATGCTGTCGCGTTTTGACCTGTTATTTTATTAAAAAATTTAAATATATAAAGCAAAAGTCGTTATTTTGTTTCCCCAGTTTTTAGTAGCAAAAGTAATCCTTTACTCAAACAATGAAACTTTGAATGAATTGGACTTTAAAAAGCAGTTTCCTTTATGTGTTCATAATCGATTTTTATCTATAACTTACAGAATAAAAGCAGAGTTACCATACCACCATTTAATTTTCTCTCAAGAACCTCACGCTTCGCTGCTTAATAATACAGGCTATTTCAGCGTGGCATTTTGCAGCATTTTTGCATTTTCCCAATCCACGAGACGTTGAGTGATGGTACAACGAAAACTGGCTGGGAAATGACGACAGAGCTCATATTCTTATGCTAATGTGTCCCAAATAGATGTAGAAGAAGCTTGGGAAGTGGTTCAACTTATATTATGTTTATTTAGTTTTTGTGGCGCTATTAAATAGGGACATTGTAACCGCATTCACATCGTAGAAGTCAAAGTCAAAGTCAATATTTCAAAGTCAATATTTTTTTTCATGTAGATTACATTTGTAATACTTAAGAATCGTCTCTATACAATGCAAATGAAGCTATCTCCGGTTCGAAACCTATAACTACCGAGAAGATAGCGGCAAGAAACTCAGTAAAAAGCTAAACTTATAACTAATTTTGCACCAAGACATACAGTTAGTTTGTCAGTCGGAAAAAAAAACAAAAAAAGTTAAATTAAAATAACTGTAGGACTTCATGTGTGATATTCAAATACATCATTTTTATACATTTTGACCTACATGCTTCTGTGTCTGACATTGATTGAGAAAACTTATTAAAATAATATACAACGCGTAAGTACAGGCCAGCAGACTAGTTAGTGACCCACGCGTTCTTATCATTAAAATACTCTTCTACTTTGTAATAGCCTTTTTTCAAGAGACAAATTTTAACATGTCTTAAATTTATACATAGGTAACTCAATAATTACTTCAGGAAGTTTATTGAACATTTTTATTTAGAACCCGGGAGCGTATACCTTGTTATTTGTGCGTGCAAATTGTATTGATGTGCTTAAAAATTACATTATACCTTTTAAATGTAAGGTCAGAAATAATTTTATTGACTTTGCTTTTGTTATAACTAGTGGTGCCCGCTACTTCAGCGGCGTAGAATTTAAAAATTATATAAAAAAATATTGAATAATAAAAAAAATATAAAAATTTACGTAACTTCTTTTAACATCAGCTGAAAACTTCCAGTGAAACTCCCGAAAACTTGGTTTAGCCGTTTTAGAGATTAGCTGGGTAATGTGATTAGATAATTTTGTATTTCAGATAGTCTCTCCATTTTTATTTATGTTAATTAATAGATTATACTTATATTAATTAAAAATCATGTGCATTTTGTAAATAAAAGTATATTAGTTCCTACCTTGGAGTACAAACCTACTCCATTTTTATTTATCTCCATAGATCACACATCCGTTTTCAATTATAAAAAAATCATTTCCACTTAATTGTCTTCTCTTTTCTCAACGCCCTCCAAAAAATAAGTTGGTACACTTTCAACGTCATAATTTGACGGCTTGTAATAAGGGAAGAGGATTTTTATTACACTTTGTTACATCGGTTGTAATTACGGCTAGCCTAATGAGCCGAGGAGTGAAATTGTCCGAAAACAATATAGTTACACCAAATAATTGCTATAGTCCTGTGTGTGGCAAACGACGTTAGACCGATTTTCAGGAGTCGCTTTTTCTCTCTTACGGCTAGTAATTTAATTAAAGGTCACGCACCGTCTTCTAACGGCAGGAAATGTTAGTTGATATTTTATCTAGCGTTTGGTTAAGATAATATTGTGTGATAGTGGTATTTCTGAAAGAGTAACGAGTGAGATAGATGACGTATTACAGGCCCAGCCTAGTTACCAGTAGTTCAACTATTAGTCAGTTCTTATCAATCTTGTGGCTAATACTTACTGTGAAAAACCCAGTTCTTTGTCTCTTAGCTGAAGCCGACGCATGATCCCGTATTCACAAAACGTCGCCGTATTCAAAAAAATATTACAGGGATTTGAACCTGTTAGTAATAAGAAATCAAACGACGATTTCAATGACGACATTTGAATTTTGAGAACAATAAACGAGATTATTTCTGGGAAACCGGCTGGATTTACTACCTCAATCTAACAAAACGTTTATGGGCTGATGTAAGAACGATGAATGCTTCTGATTGTTTTGTTAAGGCTTCCAGTGATTGGGACCGCGGTCCCAATGGGGACTACCGCGCGTGAAAAAATCCGCTAGATGTCACTACGTGTGTGTGAGGTCCAACTGCTACACGATTGGTTACTTTTGACATGACATTGACAGATGTGTCACCATGACATGTTAATCACCAATCACAAAGCAGTTGGACCTCACGCCCCCGTAGTGTTATCTAGCGAATTTTTCACGCGCGGTAGCCCCCATTCAATCATAACGTCAATAATATGTGTCAGTCATGTCATGTATCCCATTTAGCTACCTGTGTAGATGAGTGTTCATATATTATTAGTTAGTTGTGTGTATAGAAATTATTGACTAGCATCTGCTCAGATATTACTGAAGTAATGAATATTCAGATATTAATGGTAAATTGAAGTGTATGGAACTTATTGACATTTTTAACTGTTCAGAAGTATTTGATCACTTTGTCTGCTCCAATATATCTGATTACTGTACATTAATTTGTTAATTTTATTTTTTTATCGAAGATTGGTTCCAAAGCAAGTTCAATAAATAGTTGTAAAGGTGCGCGATATTAGGTTTACAACAAAGTAATGGATACCGCGGCACCTCGAACCATTAATCTTGGTCGCAAACGGGTGGAGTGCGTTGGGAGTTAGCCCGACCCTATTAAACTTGCTTTGGCTAGTTCGGGGGAAACTACTGACTTCGATGTAGTTATGATTCTGCAGCGTACGTGGAAAGAAATGACTTATCATCTGATAGCTTGGTAATTAACAAAAAGTATCAATGGGTATGTTAGCTATTATAGTCTTAATTGCACAAGGACCAGGATGACCGAGCATTGCTTGGTACTTTTGGTAAATTTTATTATTTTGGCAGTTATTTCTTCAGTTGGTATTTCTGATTCATATTTTGAAACCTCAAACAAAACGGTGCAGATTTTTTGTTTGGAGATCTCCAAACTCCATCAATATAAACGTTGAATATTTGTATAAGAATTGCAATTTTAAAGAACAATCTCATGTTGCTTCTTTTAATAGAGTGGAAGGCAAATCCGATGTAACACCATTGCCTTGAGCCCAGCGAGCATGCTTGTTGCTAGAACAGGTTACATCGCATCCATTCTCACCTTGAATTGGAGGGAGATTGGACGAGGAAAAGGAGATAGAGAGAAATAGAATAACGAGCGCGAAGAAGGGGAATTAGGATACTACTATTTTGGAAGACTTGAGTTGAGTCAGTAGATCCAAGGGTCTGGCGTCGCATAACTGTATACTGTTCACAAACCATAGCTCAAATATTTGAATTTTTGTGATATATCGGCATACAAACAAACGTGTAAAAATCCCTACTAACATTATAAATGAGAAAGTAACTCCGTCTGCCTGTTACGCTTTCCCGCTTAAACCTCTCAACCGATTTAGATAAAATTTGGTATACGTTGAACCTCAAGAACGGACATAGGCTAGTTTTTGTTAGAAAATAAGGGGGGGGGGGGGGGAAATGGGGTAATACCACCTTTGAAATTTTATATGGTAAAATGTTTATTTTTTAAGTTAGAGATATGAAATTTGGCACAAATATGACTCGAAACTTGGATTAAAATGTAAACTACTTTTTGTTTCGAATATTAGGGGAGATAGGGGTGAAACCGACCATAAAGGGATGTAGTCCACGCGAACGAAGTCGCGGGCACAGCTAGTAGTATACATATATAAGAAGCGATGTGAACAAAATAAAATGTTCTATTTATATTCGAAGGGAGCAAGTAGTTGCTTCCTCTCCTGGTCCAGTGTCAAATATCGATGGGATTCGAGATAACTGACGAAATAACATCCATTATGTTTACTGAAATATAATAAAAGATGCCGGTAGATGAAGCTGTCTCACTTACTTAGAAACAGACAATTTTGTTCGTAAAATTTATATATAGAACAGAAAAACATAAATCTACTTGATGGTGATCACAAACTCAAGATTTTTTTATTATATATTTACTTTATTTACTTAATAATCTTATTGCAAAAAAAGTGTACCAGGCGGACTTTATGCTAGAAGCATTCTAAACCTGTCAATCCTATTCAGTTCACTCTAGCTACATTTTTCGACCCTGAAATCGCAACAAGGCCCTAGTCTAAGTATGTTGATAAAGATAGGTCGATATAACGCTTACTTAGGTAATCATAAATCATAAATTAATTATATTGCTACCTATATTTTCTCTTGAGACACATTGAGTGTGGGTGTTTTCATAATCATTGCCATCTTTTTCCCACGCCTTTTCACGCATTGCCGGATGCGAAGGACTGTGTGTATATACAATACAATAAGTGGGAGTAGGAAGGGAAGTACGTCAGGGCTGAGGGACGATCTTCCTGTCACAGTTCTCTATATAGCTCAACACTATACTTGGCGTAAGTTATACAATTTAGCGATTGACGAAAATTTGTGGAGGATGTTGGCGACAGATCTGGCAACCCAGCTACTAGGCACACGTTACCTGTTGCTAAGGGTTTTGTTACTAGAACTGCTTAGCAACAGGTTTGGTGTGCCTCGATTTTTCCTTGTATTTTTTATTATATTCTTAATTTATTATATCTTTTGTCCTCTAAAATTGGGTTCCATTTTCGTCGTTAACATTGATTGTAGTCGATGAACGTTATATTTTTTAGATTAGGGAGTCCCACACACGTCGCCGTCTTTTACAACAGCGGTGCGCTAATACATTTTCCTTCTTTAAAAAAAATGCTTTATTACGCAGTTAGAACAAATAACACAATTAAAAAAAAAGTATATATAACGCAGTTGACAATGCAAAAGGTTGTATTGGAATTGCTATCATTAAATACTATTTTACAGCTAAGATATAACAGCTAAAAATTTACTAACGGATAGTTATAGATAACGAGGCGTAAGTTAAAATCATTCCAGACTCGTTATCAGTTGGAGAAGAACGGATTATCATTAATGGCACATTACGAATCGTCAAATATTGGAGCTGGCCATTAAGCCTTATCATGACCAATTACAAAAAAAAATCTGAATTTAAAATTTGAAACAAAAGCCAGATGAGAATTATTTCAGTTTTCGAATAAAGATTTCTCTCGTAAAACGCAACAAACGAATTCAGATTCCAAGCGGCCAGTCCTAAACGCCTGCAATTTAAAAGATAAAGGCATAAATATTTCAAATTCGACGCGGGCCCCTTTAAACTTGTTTTTATTCCACACGGCCAGTGCATCGTGCAATATTTTTAAACTTGCACCGTCCCCGCTATCGGCCGGGTGCAGGCACTCCGGTCAATTTGCTCGCGATCTGCTCACAGCCTGCATTCTCACATGTACATATAGTGTGCACACCACTTTGTAAGGAGATCCTAATAAATTGTGTTGCGGAATATTGACTTTATCATTGCTTGAGAATTGGATGTCGAGTTGACATTTTCGCTCGCCTTGATAGAAATATAATTACATTGATACCCAGCTCCCGAAATTCCCTGATGCACTAATGGTTATAAGAACCAGAGATGTATAACTCATTTTTGTGTATCGATGTGAGGGGCGAGGTTATTTGGTTAGTAACACCTGTGTACATTTTGGTTTAGTGGAAAACTTGTTGAGTCATGCTCACAAAACATCACTGTGGTCAATAAATTTCCTTAAATAAAGCAAGGGATGTTTGTCACATGCATCATGCTGCAAAAAGGTGTACATATAATATCACACATTTAACATCCTAGCTATACTTTATCTTCACTATATTCATTAAATTGAAGCTGTATAATTTGATTCAAAGTAGTTCATAGAAAAAAAAAACTTCTTTTATAATTGTTACTGCTAATTTTAAGTCAGTTTTAAATCTCAGTAGTAGAGTCACTTTTTTATTGTAATGTGGATTTGTTACAATGTCCTAGATAATTTATATTATTAATTCAAATATTTTAATGCCATATTGTGATGTTTGTAATTTATTTTAAAAGAGGATATCTGTTGAGTTTGTTGCGGCGCTTCTTCTTAACAGAACCAACGTCGAGGCGCTGGTAGGAAAAAATAATTGACGTGCAAAAGAATTTATTGTGAATCCATTTGCAGAAATAAACCATTTCATTGCCTTCTATGAGGATTCAAACATGAACAATGTAACCTACTGAATGAATTACGTAACGAACTCTTAATATTCAAATTAAACAAAGCAACATTTTCAGAGTAACCTTAAGATCGTATTTATTAAGGAAACTAGCTGTGTTCGCGACTTAGTTCGCGTGGACAGTATTTAGAAATAGTTTTTTTTCCTAAAGTAAAATCATTTATCTAAAATATAAGTAGCCCAAGCTATTCGTTATAATCAGCCACTACCAACAAAAAAGCATCAAAATCGGTTCAATCCAGAGCCGGAACAAACAGAGAGACAGACAGATAAACAGACAAAATTGTTATTTTTGAACATGTATTTTAAAAGCGGTTATTTCAATATAACAGACACTCTAATTTTATTTATATGTATAGATTATTATTTCTTTAAGGTAAGGCTTTTAAAGCTTTCACATTTTATTTCAACATTAAAAATCAGTTACCTAATGGGTGAAAAAGCGATTTGAAATGGTAGTTCGCCAGTACTTACTGCCGAACATTTCATTAACTACTAAAATGTATCGTGTTCTAACCCGTCATATTATTTAAGGTTACAGCGTTTTTTATTTATTTTCTAGGAAGATGGAACTTTACTCAATAAACATACTACACGTGAAGCTTCAACTCTGAGCGTTGAATTATTATATCTTTCAAATTACTTCACGTTCCCAGGAAAAGTGTCTAAGCGTTTTCCAAGGCAATGTTTTCCCAGAAGTTCTTTCAGAAAAGTATTCTCGACACTTTTCACGGTAAATAGTTCTGTTGTTTACAATAGGCAAGGTTTTATATCAAGGTAATATAATGTGAAGGCGCTTTAAGAGTTTTAACGTAATACCTAATTGTAGTGTTTTGAAACTTTGTATTGGACGTGTACAAATGCATTTTAAATAACTTTAATGCATATATATGGAATTATCTGGAAAAAATAACGTTCCAATAAAAAAAAGGTAATTATTTCTCAATTTAGCAAAGTCAATTCATACAGGTGTGTAAGTTTATTTGTAGAATTAAAAAACCTCAGTTAATTGAAGCAATTATTGTTTTCAGACTATTTTCACAGCCTCAAATTGAAGTAGTTTTGAACAAAATTTCACATAGTGAAAACGCAATCATGAAATGATGTCAAAACAAAGAAATAATTTGGTTACATTTTAACCAAATATTTGTTAAGGGTTTCATACTAAAAAAAATGAGAAAATAAACCACTTCCAAGATCATTTTGCTGTTCCTCTAATTATCTACCCATATGTAAACTATATGATGACCGAAAAAAAATTGCATTGATCTAGTCATAACGTGATATTTGAAAATAAAAATGGTTTTGCAATGCAAATAACGAAAAATAAATGATTTTTAGTAAACGATAAATATGATTATACGGATAATAAAATATTTTAAATAAAGAGCAATCTACTTCATGTAACGACCAAAATAATGAAATGTTGACTATATACTTTTAAAAACCTGTCAAAGCACGATTGTTACATAGATTTTATATGAAGAAGGACATAGTGACGTCACAATTGTTCTTGTCGACGCATTTTAAAAATCTCATTCTAAACATAATTTGCAAATTTTATTTTCATAGTAGCAAAGTATATTGTCTCCTCTCAGCACGATGGTAAGCAAGAGAGGAACCCACATCGCGATGACAACGGATTTGATATAGAAATATCCTATCCGTTAGCATCGCCATACTGGCCCGCAAGATGTTTCTTCACGCTCCTTAAAATCAAAACGGCCGATGTTACAGAAGTCGTGTTTCACGGCATTGATAATTAATTTATGAATGTTGTCAGCTTCCCAATTGTAGGTTTAGTTTGCTATTATATATCTTAGATACATAACAACTAAAGCTTTTATTGTTCCGAACAACCGAACTAGTAACACAATCGCAGCCGACGTTGACAAATGCCATTACATCGAGTGCTCCAATCCCCCGAATACGTACTAATTGTCCGAATCGGTCTGGATTAAGAGATAATGAAGTTGGAGCTCATTCTAGCCTGGAAAGTGGTGAAGATAGCGTTTGCATCGTAAAAGTTTTTAACATATTAATATATTGTAATATATACTTTTATCTTTATCGATACTTTAACATTTTAAAACTGAAGAGTTTGTTTGTTGGTTTAAAGAAACTACTCTCAGGAACAAAGCCTTTTAATTGAAGAATTTGTCTAGGATAGTTCATTTATTTACTACGTCTTTAGGCTTTATAACACCACGCAGCGGCCGATAGGAGCGAGGAATCTGCGGAAAATAACGAGGATGGTATGCGTGCGAAGCTGTATATTATAATTATACATCAACCGTATTATAGGCGCGTTAAGCTTACCAGCAAATGTTAGTTAAGCATTTAATTTACCAATAAACATTCCATTGGATTCGCAACCGTATAATAGACTTCTTTATTTCTATGGCTCATTCAACTGCACGGCTGATTAATCAGTGCATTCATCTCAAAGTACTGCTGTAATTTCAATCTTGTTTTTACATTTTATTAGAGCTCAGGTGTTTTTACTTAATTGTTTTTTACACACATTCAAAAATGGCACTCATGTGCGTTATGACGTGGATTAAGTTAACATTTTTGGAATCATGGCATTAAGGAGCATTAACTTCAGCGTCCCTTATTAAGGCCGGACCCAAATTCGGATGCCGCGAATCGATTCGTCATCCCAAGATGTCGGCCGATTTAATTAATTCCAAATTTATTGTCCAAAGGGTTGAATAGGTTTCCGGCACGAATTTATTTTTGTTGGAATATCTCGTGTTTCTTTTCGGGATTTAGATGGATGAGCCTTGATTACTGGGAGGCCAGTTGAAATTGTTTTGCGTCGTTCGGCTCTTTCTGATGTCCCTTTTAATTGATTATGTTTGCTCTGAGTTTTGTTACAATTATTCGGTACGAAGCAGGTTATTTTACTGTAATTTATAACTTATCTAATTAGGATCGAGTCCTTCTTTTAAATAATCCTTATGAAGTGTTGTTTTTATTTCCTAAATTTCGCGTCTTTTTTTTCAATTTTTATAACTTTTTTTCTTTTTCCCTAAACGAATATAATACAAGTTTTCATACAACTTCATCCCCAATTTTTATTTTACGGGGGTTAAGGTTAAACTTATTCAAACTCTGAATATTATTTTAATTGGTATCTAATCAATGGCCTTCAAACTTCTGGCTTCAAAATCACTTATCTCCATTCAAAAGTGATCAACGTACAATAGTAAAAAGTGGGCCGCTAACAACTGTTTTTTTTCGTAACTGAATACAAAGCCCTTAAGCTAGGACCTCTTTTTTTTTCATAAAACACTTCTTGATTGACCTCATCCCACCTGATATTAAGTGGTAATGTGGTCCTAGCTTAAGGGCGACAAGTACAGCATAATAAATCTGTTACTGGACTTGTCGCCCTTACCTTGAAGGCTTGACCCTTGTTACTTATGCAGCACCCCCCAAGAGCTCTGGAAACCTTACTTACAGGCAGGAACACAATAACACAGAAGTGATTGTTATTTGGCTGTGGTCTTCTGTAAGGTGGAGGTATTTCACCAGTCGGGCTGCTCCGGTTCGAGCGATAAATCGCTATGCCTTTCCTGTCTTATTATCACTTAACACCATCTGGGATGAGGTTAATCTTTAAGTGCATTATAAAAAAAAATATGATGGCCGCATATGTCCTTTTCATCTTCACCAATTTTTCGGGGGAGCGAAAGGCTCTCACCCCTCAAACGGTACGCTGAATATCCTAGCAAAGTCAAGTCAAAGTCAATATTTTTTTTTTATTCACATAGATTACATTAGTAATACTTATGAATAGTCTCTATATAAAGCAAATGAAGCTACCTACAGCAAACGGAAAGATGTGATCTCTGTCTACCCCTCCGTTGAAAAGGCCTAACTGTTTATGTATGTATAACAATATGTTTTGTTCCATTCAAACTGTCACTCCCTACGGTTCAAACCCTCGTGACCCTCTTTTCTTATTAAATAGTGTTCTACTAAATTTCATTTAAATTGGTTCGAATTTTGCGTGAAAGCGAGACGAACAGAGTAACTTTGGCATGTATAGCAATAGTTAGAAAGATTTTATGTCACAAATATGGGGCAACATAACAAACATTACTGTGATTCTGTGGTAAGTAGCTTAAGCACTTGTGTCACAGAAATCAGGCACAACGACGGTACCATAATACCCAGACCTAAGACAATATAGAAAACTTCGTTTCCCATATTGATCCGACCGGGGATCGAACCCGGGACCTCAGAGATGGCGCGACGCCAAAGTCCGGCCCGCTCGCCGGAGTCTTGGCTACGGAGGTCGTCAAATAATGTTAGTATAATATTTTTGCGAGTCTCAAATCTTAATGTTGCAAATTTTTTTTTATCATTGTTTGTTACAAAACCGAAATTTTTTAATCCATAGGGAAACAATAAAGTTTATCGCATTACGTGTATAACTGATTGCCATAGAAAAAAAATATCTATGGACGCAGCGCATGACAACATCTATGATGACAACCGAGGAAAAATTTGCAAAGTGGGGCCTCTACCTAAGCTTGCTACCAAAAACGAAACGAACAAATCAAAGACTACTTTTTTAAAGATGAAGTTCGAGATTTAAAACGTACTTTTTGATTTGCATCAGTAATATATTTTTTTTTTTATATTGCACCTTCCTCCCTTTTTTTTTTTTTTTTTTTTTATCGGGGAGAAATGCGTGACGCACCGTACCGCCACCCGAGGGAGAGTGACGGCGTGTGTGGGACTCTCCTGCCCTGAAAAGGGCAGGACTACCCACTAAAACTCCCCGGCGGACCTCATCGCCTTAGTGGCGGTGTTGTGGGAAATTGACTAAGCCTTTCCATCCACAACACCGCCGGCGGTAATGAGTTCCTAGCTTAAGGGTGCAAGTACAGCATAATAAATCAAAATAAATATTTTGTTTTCTTTAAAAAACGCTTTATTCGCATTCGAAGTGAGTTGATTACGATTAATGCCCGGTTCCAATATCCGAACAACGTTCCATTCTAGTTACGGATAGTTATAAATTATACGAGGCGTAAGCTAAAAACGACCGACAGAAGACTGATGACAGCTGATATGGAAAGTTAATTATGGAACCGTATTAACGGCTCGTAATCGGTTGTAGCAAAACGACCGACAGAAGACTGATGACAGCTGATATGGAAAGTTAATTATGGAACCGTATTAACGGCTCGTAGTCGGTTGTAGCAAAACTGATAGTCATTTTTGACGCATTACGAATCGTAAAATATTTCAATCGAAAAAAGAAAAAAGCTGTTCGTCATCATATCATCACCTTTATTTCTTTTTTGTACGAGGCTTCCTGGTATAACGCACACATTAAGGCAACATTTTTCCACATCTCCTGTTAGCCCGCTTCTGTAATTGGCTCGGTCATACATCATCCCCGCCCATTAATACGTTATGCGCATTCAGATTTAGAATTCCCTTTGTCGATTATTATCTGGCTGTCAGAGGGTTGTGTCTACTGTTTCGTTAATGCCTGTATTAAGAGCAGGAACTGAGGAATATGGTGTACAGTCGCCGTCAGATATATCGGAGCAGACAAAGTGACCAAATACTTCTGAACAGTTAAAATGACAAAAAGTTCCATACACCACAAGTTACCATTAATATCTGAACATATATATATATATATATTATATTTATTCATGTATGTCTATGTATATTTAATTGTTTCCGAAATGACTTTTGTTACGCTTGGTAGTTGCTATTCTCGTACACGAGACAATACATTATGTTTTTATTTTTTAGATTACTTATACACTTTGTCACTATTACCGCACCCATAAACTAACTCTCCGCATGACCCAAAGGTTGACTGGTAGAGAATGCCCATAGCATTAAGTCCACCTGTTGTACTTTTTTTGTGCAATAAAGTTTTTAAATTAATAAAATAAATTTCTGGCTAGTTTTTGAGTGATAAAGTATATCTTATAAACGATAATGGCTGCGAATTCTCATTATCTTTACCGAACTTTTGTGATAGCGAAAGGTTCTCACCCCTAATTCTCTAACACACACATTTCCATTGCACTCTTTGTTTCCCAATTACTCACTACCACGTATCACTCACTGCAACATTTTACTCACCTCCGAACGACCACTAAAACCATTCCGGTCGTATTTTCAAATTACTCCGAGCTCCTGTAAATTTCGTTTTAAAGAAATTAACTCCAATGTAATTGGTTTCTTTCAACCACTGCCGGCTCGTGATGTATTGTTCGAATACTTGGAGCTGGGAATGGCGGAGCACAGTTTTGTTTCCGGGACTTCGTTGGTGGAATTGGAATGAAGGGCCCTTACGCTGGATCGAGCACTTCAAGCACTTTCTATTCAGCCGAAAAAGAGAGCCGAATAGATTCACTGGAATTTAACTTAGTGCCCGCGTAAGATGCAGATGTTTTTCTATAGAAGATATACTTTATCTATGTATCTATCTATGTAAAAAGAATGGTGCATGAACAGGAATTGGTTTTACAGGTAACACACATAAGTGTTATCACAAAAAAACAAATCTCTTCCAGACACCTGTAAAAAAGTTAAAATTGAGAAAATATTTAAAAAAATACGACAAATGCTTACGCTTAGTGCCTGAAATCGCAAAATCTTAGAAACTATAATATCTACGAACTTTACTAACGAAGATTAGGCAAATAAGCTTCTAGTAGAGTTTAAACACACGCTAAGAACGTTAGCTAAAAAATGACATCCCTAAGGAGGTGAAACGGAGTTTGAAAGTTTTATAATACAGACTAGATAAAGACATTCTTAATAGTCTGATGTTTTTCAGATCTGTGGTTGTGAACTCATAATGTGTCCATACAATTCAACACCCTTTTGGGTTTAAGGCAGGGTATGGTAGATTTCACGCGTTATATAACCTTATGTATAGGTAGTTACTTAATACCTTTAAATCTTCGGGAGGTGCCGGATGACCGGCAGAGGGACTCATGTCTTGAACTACAAATTAATAATAATTTAGCTGTACGTAGTTCGTCGTGAAATCCAGTCCCGCACTGCGGAAGAAAATTTTATTATATTTCATTCTAATATGTTCAAACGTATTTTTTGCTTCAACTAATAACTGAAAATGGACGATAATACAGCACAACAAACTTTAGCGCTATAAATATAAAACTTATATTTCGTAAAAACCGAATGAAGAAATGACGTTAGGACTCATTGTTAATAATCTTCTTAAAATAGCTATTTAGTGGTAAAAAAATATTTTATTGCAGCATAACTTTTTTTTTTATATTGACCTCATTCCACCTGATGTTAAGTGGTAATGAGGTTAACAAGTACAGCATAATAAATCTGTTACTGAACTTGTCACCCTTACCTTGAAGGCTTGACTCCTGCTACTAATGTAGCACCCCCCAGGAGCTCTGGAAACCTTACTCACAGCAGGAACACAACAACACAGAAGTGATTGTTATTTAGCTGCACTCTTCTGTAAGTTGAAGGTATTTCATCAGTCGGGCTGCTCCAGTTCGAGCGATAAATCGCTATGCCCTACCTCTCTCACTTCCTTATGTACGAAGGCTTGGCTAAAAAAGTCCATGCTTAGACTAAATAATCATATAAGCTATCCAAACAAAGTCGCAGTGAATGAACAAAATGAATTGAGGACTCCTTTTATAGTCTTTGCACTACAAGCTTTCTAATTTAGCATTGTAGCTCATTCTTTTCAATGAAAACTTATTCTTTAGGTAACCCGATTCCGCGACCCAAACACCATTGTTCCTCGAATCGTAAATAAGGCCACTTTATTCAAAAGTTCTTTTAATCGTTGTCCCAAACCACAGCATTAAAGCAACCTGTAATTAAGCCGCGTTTTTCAAAGTTTCATCGTCGTAAATTAGCAAGAACTAGACTGGGGTAAACGAAGTGCCTTCTGCTTTTAATAAAACATTTTTCAACAGAACAATATCACGAAATTATGTCAGCGGACTTTGTTTTCAAAGGGCATTAAGAGAGTTTTTAATATACGCGAAACAATACTTCTTCCGCGATCCAGTAATTGTGTTTACGATGTGAAATGCAAATATGTGTATTTAATTAAGGGCGTCAAGCGATCCCTAGCAATTTATGTCGCTGTGTTAAAAGTTCCTAAAGCGCGGTACATTTTATGCCTTATGAAAGTAAAATGAGTGAGTCTAGCTACCTCCGAAAAGTTAGGACGCGGACACACGGGTCGGAGAGAAAGCATTAATATGCATTGTTATTAGGATCGCGACTCGCTTTGGTTTGAAAGTCCCCTTAACCGTTTTATTGTCAAGACTTTTTGGATTTCGCTCGCAATTTCTGTCGACCTTTTTTAAACTTTACGGGTTTTTAGGAAATAGGATGCGAGTAAATAAAACACAAAACTTAAAAGATTAGAATATAACATTGAGTTTCATTCACATTACATAACGACATAGTTTTTATTTTTAACAAACCAAAGAAAATCATATTTCTTTGCAGCATAGGATTCGAACCCACGACCTTCATGTATCACGCATACTGCTCTTCCAACGGAGTTAACGATTAGATGGTCATCTTTAAGAGAGGTAGGGCACAGCGATTTATCGCTCGAACTGGAGCAGCCCGTCTGGTGAAATACCTCCACCTTACAAAAGACCGCAGCCAAATAACAATCACTTCGGTGTCGTTGTATTTTTGCGTGGGAGTAAGGTTTCCAGAGCTCCTAGGGGTGCTACATTAGTAACAGGGTTAGCCTTCAAGGTAAGGGCGACGAATCCAGTAACAAATTTTTTATGCTGTACATATCGCCCTAAAGCTAGGACCTCATTACCACTTAATATCAGGTAGGATGAGATCAATCTCGAAGTGTGATGTAAAAAAAATCGAATTGCATAGAATGTATGAGATATGACAGTTTTGATAGCTGGAAAATGTTTAATAAGCAAATAAAAACTGGTATTAAGATAGACTGTCATTATTGCCTGGTATTAATTACAGAAACCACTTGTAATATGCTATTACTACAATCATTATTAATGTTGATGTAACAATAAATGCCTAGACGAAACAACGGGCACATTCATAACGGATGGCAATAATCCGTCGTCAGATTATATTGTATGGATCTCATCCCCCACACGCTTTGTCTGAAGATTAGACATGCCTAAGTATGTCCATTAACCGAAGTCGGTGAAATGAGAACGAGTACTAGGTATTTTAATGATCCGTGGCGGGTATGGGTCTAAGGTTTTTCTATGACACCGTTACTAGGCCATCAGAAAGTAGGTGGATTTTTCACATCGGGTTCACTGTCACCCCTCTGGCTGCGGTATGGTACGCAAATGGAATACGTTGAAGTACCGTTCATCCTAAAAAAAAAGAAATATGAATTTTCAGGGTTCCTTTACCATCATTTTTTTTATGGCGCTGTTAGACGATCAAAAGGCAGGTGGAGTTTTCAGTAAGGATAGTCCCACACACATCGCTCCTGCCTTATGGCTGCGGTTTAGTACTCAAAGGAATTCGCCCCTTTATTATCATTATGACAATGTAAACTGGCTTAATAACCACGCTAGCCAAGTACAAAATCATCCGAACATATATTGTTTGGCCCGCCATTCCAGCAAAGGACCCCCTGTTTTGTTCTTTATTAGGTTTTGAGCAGGGGCAAAAGCGTGCCGCATGGTCACCCGAGGGAGGTAACTGCGTATGTCCCTACCCTGCGTATACTCTAAGAGCAGGCATACCCACTTAAACCTCACAGGGATACCCTCGATATAATCAGATCTAAAACAAGTTGGCCATGACATAATTCACATGACATTCGATTCAAGTTTAAACATGGAGTACCTTAAATATTGCCGAAGTTCGGAATCGCTGGTAACAATGCCGTTTCTTCCATCTTAGGTTAGAGGTATTCGTCTGGTGATAACTTTAACACTATTTAATGATAAAAATACTAAATTGGATTAACCATGCATTCCCTTCCAAAACTTTCCACCATCCAATACCTTCATTATATCTTTCATGCCTACGGATGAATCGAATGAAAAAAATCTTTGACAATCAAATCCTTATCTTGTATCGACTTAAAAGCTAATGTTAGTATGTATTAATTTACAACAAACGCAATATGTAATGAAAATACAGAT
This sequence comes from Glyphodes pyloalis, assembly GCA_037074685.1. NCBI lineage: Eukaryota > Metazoa > Arthropoda > Insecta > Lepidoptera > Crambidae > Glyphodes > Glyphodes pyloalis. The sequence continues at coordinate 15,268,666 of JAYKKO010000009.1, forward strand.
TTTTTTTCAAATTAAAATTCTCCTGAATTTTAATTTGTTATCAACGGATGAGTACCTGTAACTCTCCACACTAAATACTTCCAAAACCGGCTTTGAACCCAACCGCCTGTAATTATGACTAATCTGCCCAATTTAAGAAGAGAAGGAAAGAAGTAAAAACATCACAATATTCGCGTTTACTGATTTCCAGTACTCGCTGCAATCTATGATTTAGACTACTTATGTGACACGAACGCTCCATGGACGCTCTGAACACAATTGTCTCTGGACGCGCGGAGTACGTGTGCATATTCATTGGGTCGTTATAATAGAGGCTCGTGTGTGCTGCCCTTAGAATATTCTATGAGTCCATTGCAGGGGTCGAGTTGGTGATTATTTTGTTTCGCACATCATACTTACTTTCGCATTAATGAACCGATTTTGATGATTGTATTTCTTGAAATAATATATCAAAAATGGTAAGTACTATGATAAGAACCAGGACCTAACGATAGTATCCCAGAGAAATCGAAGGACTATTATATTAGTAAAAATATAAATAGTTTTGCGGAACTCATGCGTATTTTTTTGAAACTAAATTGTTATAATGTCTTTCTATTAAAGTATTAAGTGTGTGTTAGTTTTTATTAACCGTCGGATTGAACAGATTTATTTTACATGCGCACTTAATTATATATGGCTAAAGCTCATTTTGGAACGTAACTGTGAGAACGCAGTCAATTATACCGCTGTCTGTATGGCTGAAGTCAGTTCAGGGGTTCTACGTTTGCCTCACAATTTTGCATATTCATCAGTTTATACTCTGAAATATTAAGTGAAGAGCAGCGTTCGTTGTTTATTAGATTCCAGAGAAAAAGCGACAGAGGAATGACTTAAGCAGTATTCGCAAATCATTTTTCTTTAGATCAAAAGTAATATTCCAAGACTCTAGACTTTCTTTTGATTATATTGCATCTCAAGATTGACCTCATCCCACCTTAGGTTATGTGGTAATAAGGTCCTAGCTAAAGTGATAAGTACAGCATAATAATAACTGGACTTATCTCCCTTACCTTTAAGACCGCTCCTCTACTAATCTAGCACCCCCCCCCTCCCCCCACCCCCCAGAAGTTCTGAAAACCTTACTCACACGCACGAACACATCAAAGTGATTGATATTTGGCTGCGATCTTCTGTAAGACGGTGGTATTTATCATAAGTCGGGCTGCTCCAGTTCGAGCGGTAAATCATTAAGCATTTACCTGTCTTAAAATTACTAAGTCAAAATATAAAATTACTGTATTTACTACTATAATAATCATTAGTACAGTATCATTGCAAAGAAAACATAATTAAGCTCCTCGAAAATAAAATTGTACGTAGGTTACGTTTCCTTTTCATTTACATTGTTTCAAAACCCCGATTAAACTCTTTCTAGTTCACCGCACAGACCACTTCACACAATTACAAGAAATTTCCTTCCGACCTCATTCGTTCTTGTATGGCCCGAATCGCGTGCTCATAATCTTCCAATCTCACCCTCACTGCTCACGGCTCATAAAAATTATAACAAAAATCCCTGATAAAGCTTCGCGATAATTGCTCCACGCTGAATTTATTCCCACTCCCACAACACGTGCTAGTTGCACAACAAGATTATTTTACGAGTGCCCTTGTTGGTGCCACGTTAAAAATTACTTAACTGGTCTAAAGCTTATCTACTGTGCCCATTTTTTTCATAGCTGCGAGGCTTGAAGTATCAAAAGTATTAAATTTCGAATTCAGTGGCGCAGTGGTTTACTTGGGCGCCAAAATCATGATACTGTCACGTTGTATACTGATGTACAGAACGAGCTTCCTATCTGATTTTACTAGGAAAACCAAAGAGCTAGAAGTATCGGAAGTAGTTCGCGAAATGTCACCCCCAAAAGGCAGTTCCTTTGCACTAACTGTACGAGCCTCCGGCACCTACCATGTTAAATGTGCATAAATTAGAAGCTTGACATGTATGCTTATAGACTTAGAGCCTGCTAGAACTTAATTTTTGAAAGATATTATATAGGGTTTTTAGAAGTGTGTACATATACATACTCTTGTTTAAAAGAAGAACAATAGCCAGGTATGAGTTGGTAAGTTATTTTTTCTCAAGGGATAATGTCTACTGCACCGTCACTCTCTGCGGGAAACAGAGTGGTGTGTTGGGCTCGCATCGACTAAAGCCCGAGGGGCCAACGCTGCGCACTCCGGGTCCCTTGCGGACTCTTTACAAGCTCTCCTACCTCTTTTAAATAGTTTCTATTCTACTTTGTAATGGATGTTCTTTACACATTAAATCAAAGCTAATATTATAAAGCTTAAGAGTTTGTTGATTTGTTAATCGCTAATCTCATAAGTACTAGGTTAATTTAAGGAAATGTTTTAAGTATTTTTTATTTATTTATTTATTTAAAAACTTTATTGCACAAAAAAAGTACAACAGGCGGACTTAATGCTATGGGCATTCTCTACCAGTCAACCTTTGGGTCATGCGGAGAGTTAGTTTATGGGTGCGGCAATAGTGACAAAGTGCATAAGTAATCTAAAAAATAAAAACATAATACGCAAGAATAGTAACTACCAAGCGTTAGTATTGGTTTAACGCTATATAAAATCACGCTGCGATCAATTAGAGCAAAAACTCAGTGGAAGGATGAAGAATCAGGGGAATGAACAAACGTTTTAAACAAAAGACAAAGCAATAATTGTAATGTAATTGTCTGACAGCGCAGTGGCTAAGGTAGGCGGCCAAAGCGCGAAAGGTTCCGGGTTCGATTCCCGGTCGGGTCAATTTGGAAAATAAACTTTTCTAAATTGACTTGGGTCTGGGTGTGCTGGGATAACGCCCCCAGTTAGTATCCGTCGTCTGGTACTCATAGCACAAGGGAAAAGCTTAGTTTGAGACCAGGTGATTAGTGTGATTGTCTTGCGCATGTATTATTATTTATTTATTTATAATCAAATGCAAAGTGGACAAAGATATTACGCGCCAAATTTTGTCTTTCTGAAACAAGTTCAATCTCAAAATCTCTTTGACGACCTCGGTGGCGCAGTTGTTAAGGTAGGCCAAGGCGCGTAAGGTCCCGGGTTCGATTCCCGGTTAGATTAATTTGTAAAACGAACTTTTCTAAATTGACTTGAGTCTGGGAGTACTAGGATGAAGCCCCCAGTTAGTATCCATCGTCTGGTTCTCATAGTACAAGGAAAAACTTTAATTTGAGACCAGGTGGTTGGTGTGATTGTCTGGCGCATTTATTAATTCATTTTATCTCGAAACTCTGGTCTCTTAAGCTATTATGGGCACGCCACGTTTGCTCCACCATTTGTTTGTTCATTGTTCCTACTGATTGGCTTTAGGATTCACTGATTCCGCACTTCTGAGAACAAGCAGATTCAGTTATGCAAATGCGCGAAGTTTCGGGGTTATTGTAAATATGAATTGGAATATTAATTGGAGAGTGGTGGATCAGGGATTTACATGGAGACAATTTTCAAGGAGACAAATTTGGAATTTCTTAAATTTGAAATTTGAAAATAGACACAGGTCTATTCGTACAATGACAATATTAATTCAAAGTCAAAGTCAATCTTTTTTTATTCACACAGATTACATTAGTAATACTTATGAATAGTCTCTATATAAAGCAAATTAAGCTACCTCCGGTTCGGAACCTATAACTAAAGAGAAGATACCGGCAAGAAACTCAGTTGTTTTTTTTTACAAATGAAAGCTAAACTTCTTACTAATTTTGCATTCATTTGTACTTGAAAATAAAACAAAAATCCATATAAACTAATACTATAAACTTTCAAGGGTGGTATTACCTTATTTTCAAAACAAAAAGTAGCCTATGTCCGTTCCAGAAGTTTAGCGTATACCTATTCTAAATGTCATCAGAATTGGTTCTGTGATTTAGGCGTGAAAGCTGGACAGACAAAAAGATAGATAGTCAGAGTTACTTTCACATTTATAAATTAGTTTGAAAATAACCATATATACCAGATGTGAACCTCCATAGGTCCACCCCCAATTGCGCTATTAAATTAGTCAAAGTTAAAAAGAAAACACATTGGTTAAATTAACTTTTTATGTCTGGTTCCAATATTTTACGATTCGTTATGTCATATGTACAAAATGACTATCCCTTTTTGTCCAATCGACTACGAGTCGTTAATACCGTTCCACAATTTACTTCCCATATCAGCGGTCATAAGTCATCCGTCTGTCGTTTTTAGCTTACGCTTCGTATAATTTATTACTAACCGTTACTAGAACGAATCGTTTTCAAATATTGGGATCGAGCATTAGCTGTCATAAGACAGTAGCCACAGAAAAGAGTATGACAAAAAGAAGTATGCAAGTTTTACTACTTAACAATGCGACAAAGAGTTAAACTTATCCACTAAGTTTAAAAATGCACACACTCTGAAATCTACACGTTTATTTTTCTTTCACTCCACTTTTAGCGATATCCGCAAATCTCAAACTTCTTTATTGAGGAGACCTTTCCCCTGAATTGCAGTTTAGGGTACAACAAACCATATCGAGCAAACTTTGCTAACGTGCCACCCCAAGTTATGCATAAACCGTCAAACTAAGCCACTTTAACAACTTACACTGGGGGAGCTCCGAAACGTGTTACATTACGCGTTTCAGAAAAATATAATATCGGATTAAAAAGCACGTAGGTGGTAAAGGTTCAGTAATTGTTAGGGCAGATAAAAAAAAACATATTTTAGGAGTTAAGAAAAAAATCCATCGCTCGGTATTCGACCTGTTGCGTAAAATTCACCTTGGTAGCAAAAAGTTTATTTATTTATATATCAGATTCTTTACGTTCGTGTGTAATTAAAAAGAATACAAAGGTTTATTATAAACCCAATCAATTACATTTAAGTATTTAAAAAAATTGTGATTCAGCCTTCTTTATGTCCCCAGTTAGTATCCGTCGTCTGGTACTCATAGTACAAGGGAAAACCTTAGTTTGAGACCAGGAGATTGGTGTGATTGTCTGGCGCATTTATTTATTTAATGGAAGGCGATGTGGCTTCAAAGTGATCTAAAGCAATGAGTTAAGCACTGGTACTAATCTATCGAGGATCTTATTGGTATTTTCTTTTCCTATATCTAGATCCTGAACCCGCAATAGAGTCATTTTGCATTGGGTTTATTATCGATTTGCGATGTACATAATCGTCATCGTTTTAAAATAGTTGCATGTGCCTTCTTTAATTAGAGTCATCGATTGAAATAGTTATATGTACATTTATTAGAAAGATATTGACTACCTCCGTAGCCGAGAGGCAAGCGGGCCGGAGTTTGGTGTCGCGCCACCTCTGAGATTTCGGGTTCGATTCCCAGTTGGGTCAACATACAAAACGAACTTTACTTTATTATCTCGGGTTCATTGTGTGGTACCGTCATTATTTCTGATTTCTGTAACACCACTTGTGTTAGTTTAGTTACTTGCCACCGAACTAACATAGACGATGTTTCTCAAATACTGTTTAATAATATTTGTGTAATGAGTTATATGATTTACACTTACAAAGTTAATCGATGCATCATAATAAAAAATATCTTGAATATCGCTAAATATTTAAAACATTGTGGGATTTATGCCGTGTCTCTACAAACGTCCGCAGTTATCTATTAATATCTATGATAGGTACATGCTCATAATGTTGAGTTGATGTTTTCTGATATTTATTTATATTTGACTTTTAACAATGTTTATTTACCTCACAACGAAAGTTCACACAAAAGCAACTTTTTTGTTTTATAGGTAGCAAAAGAAATTTAATTTTTTTTTGCAGCTGTCACTTGATATTTTAAAAAGTATCAGGTTTAAATGCGTTTGAGCAAACACTTTCACTCTTCATTATCGTCCAGTCTCTACTTCAATGTAAAATATATTTTGGACGCAGTTTTGAGAGATATTGTTTACCTTTTTAAATGTAACCTAGTTTACCAAAAGTTACATATAATAATAAACCAACGTAAACTAATTATAGTGGGATATAAGAAAAGGTGTCTGAAGAACATTTTATATACCTGTGCTATCTTTATGAAGTGGCGAGGCATATTTTTTTAGTTTATTGTAGCAAGAGTGCTAAAAACCAATCAATGCTAAAAATCAATATCCAAGTATTTAAAATAATTTAACGGGTCAAAACGCGACACCATTTTTAATTAGTAGTTAATACAAACTACTTACTGCCCGACGTTTCGGTTAGGTTGCACCAACCGTGGTCACGAGCTGACTGAAATAATATACTAAATAAAAATGGTGTCGCGTTTTGACCCGTTAAATTATTTTAAATGTTTAAAATGGAACGCGAAAGTCTTAAAAAATTAATATCCAAGTAAGTAGTTTAGAAAATAATACTTGATATTTACAGTTTTTTATAATTTTTGTTTGCCTGTGTTTTAAGGTTATGTAGCATTATGCTACGACCTATACGAACAATTAAAATAGAGCGAGAATCGGTAAAAATTAAAAAAAAAACGGAGACAACACGCGTGCGTTGCCGCAACGGCCGCTAATTCTCAAATAAAGTACAACTTTAAATACTAAAAAGACAACTAAAACTAAACAAGTCCTTCAATAGCATCGCCAAAGAAAAGGTCCCGTCTATTATGAAATTAATTAATAACCCGCTGTGTGAAGCCAATTTTTCTAGCCATTGTGGGCCGGATAGCTGCGACGGTTAACAATGAATACAGAACAAAGGGCGAACAATATGCCGCTTTCAGTTGAAGCGGCGTTATTTTATCGTTCACCATAATCGGTTCGTATCTCAAAGCCTTGGCGGACGTGTTGGAGAGAAAATGTCCTGTAAATAAGGAGTGTGAGGTTGTATGGTCGTTTTAAAAGCTAACCAATTAATAGGTAGGCCATTCAATATGAAGCTGAAGAGTTAATTTCTTTAAACACGCTCAGAAACTACTAGTTAATATTGGGAAATTATTATTGTGTGTAAAATAAATAAATAAATATAGGACAACAACACATAAATTAATGTGATTCTGAGGTAAGTAGCTTAAGCACTTATGTAACAGAAATCAGAAATAACACCCGGAACCAAGACAATATAGAAAAGTTAGTTTCCCCATAGTGACCCGACCGGAGATCGAACCGGGACCTCAGAGATGGATTGTAAAAAAATAATATCATTGAATACTGATTGGCCTATAAAGCCCTTTTCAGACGACAGTTGTCGACTACGAGCTTAAGCATATCACTAATCTAAATTAAAAAGCAATATTTAATATTTACTAAAATTTATTAAATAAATAAAATATAAAAAATAATTAATAAGCCATTTTTCAAATACTGTTAGTCGAAGAGCATCTTTCATCTTAATCCTTATAGATTTTTGTTAAAGCTCCTATTTTGAACAAAGCTGAACGAACAAAAGAACGTACGTACAATACGCTCTTTTCAGTGTAAGCTTAAAGCAGCGCCATTTTAGCGATCTGGCTAATCGCTTTTAGCTAGAACGGATTAGCTACAAAAGTGTTAACAATTAGTTAAAACTCGTTTATCTGTACAGACAGCGTGAACGTATAGTACAGACAAAATTATGTATTATTTTAGTGTAACACTCTTTAATTCACCTCTTTAAAGTAAGAACTTATTGTTATTAAATTTTATGTGTTTGCCAAAAAAATTATCAAAATATTATGTTAATAATTGGAATAAATTTCATATAATTTAATTTTGTGGTTGATATGTTTATTGTAGATTAGTGACAAAGACATATTACCTGGGAATCTTTCCGTCTATGTCAGAAAGACTTATTCTACGATAAAATTATCGAGCGTATATATACATAGACAAGAAACTGCAAGAAGGAGCCATTTTCCAATATGGCGACGCAAGTGGAAAAAACAGATACAAACTCAAACTCAAATTTAATTTTATTCAATTATGTTACTTAAAACACTTTTGAATACAATGTTTTTGAATACAATGTAAAGTGATTCGTACAAGGTGTTAAATTTGATATTCAAAAAGAGCATCCATAAATCTTTAGTTTATTACTATCAAAATCCTGGAAAGATGTCCAGGCAGGTCACCTCTTTATTTCATCCAAAGTACTGAACTATCAAAGTGATGTGACTCCATGTTTACCCGTCACCCCGTGGGTCGAACCACTGTTTGCAGCAAGACAAGGATTTATTGCAGTCAACATTGTTACTGCTGGCTGCTGGCTCACCACCAATAGCTTTGGCTGGACACTGAGAGAAATTTGGTTAAATTATAATGGACTTTACCTTCCTGTCATTGAGTTTGTTTTTATTTTTAGATTAGGTTATGTTTTGGTCAAGAATTTTTTTTTAAAGAAAGAGAATGTTTCTGTTGTCATAAATATAACCGAATATGGTTAATAAATAAACTACACCGGGTATATTATTTTATGTTTAAAATTACTTTAAAAACGCAGCATCTGAAATGAAGTACGCGTTTGTATTTTTTTTAATATTTAGTATTAAAGGCAAGGAAACAAACAAATTTGAACTTTTTACCATGAATATAAAAAAAAACAATATAACACCATACAGAAATAAATAATAATTTTACTAGATATTTTTACAACATACATTTGTAATTCTTAATTATATTTTTTTAATTTATTTAACAGTTAAGCTCATACATAACCGTGCCCTTAATTTGAATATGAAAATGAACAATAATTCAAAAAGCCAGAACCGGAGCAATCACTTAAACGCACACATTCCCCAAAATGGCGGTCAAAACTTAAACAATCTAAACAATTACTGAACTGAAAAAGTTCTAAACCCATTTCGGAACGAGGCGGGCTAACAAGTTCCGTCACGCGACTTCGCTCGTGTGCGACCGGAACACGGAACGGGCGGGGTGCGCCGAAGTTTTGTCACTCACGGAAATATAGAGGTTGTGACAACATGCATTGGGTTAGCGCACGAACAGTGAGGAATCTCCGTACGTATTTTTAAATTGCACTTCAAGATTGACCCCATCCCACCTGATGTTAAGTGGTAATGAAGTCATAGCTTAAGGACAAGAACAGCATAATAAATCTGTTACTGGACTTGTTACCTTACCTTGAAGGTTTGACCCCTGCTTCTAATGTAGCATCCCCCAGTGAGCTCTAGAAAATGGTTTTAGTCTTTGGCATTGAAGTGATTATTATTTGGCTGCGGTCTTCTGTAAGGTGGAAGTATTTCATCAATCGAGCTGCTCCAGTTTAAGCGATAAATTGCTATGCCCTAGCTCTCTAATTACATTTTGAGAAAAAGATCTCGAAAAAATACTTTCACTAGCTCTTTTTGTGAAGAGAGCCTTCCACTGCGAAATTTAGGTAAAAATCATAGAAAGTCGAGTGGGAAAAGCTATGTCATCTTATATATAAAAATGAATCGCTATTCGTTAGTCTCGCTAAAACTCGAGAACAGCTAGACCGATTTGGCTAATCTTGGTTCTGAAATAATTGTGGAGGTCCAGGGAAGGTTTAAATGGTTAGAAACTAAAAAAATAGGCGTCACGAAGTTCGCCGGGACAGCTAGTATTTGATAAAAATTATTATTGTAGTAGACCTCAGTACAGTTTTTAAGGTATTTCTAGCCTAGAGGTGAGCGGAACGGAGCTTAGCTTTGCGCTACATTGTTAATTAAACTATCTTAATACCAAATTTTACTTAAATCCAATAAGTTCTTTATGCGAAAAAGAATAAGAATGAGAATATAATTAATTTGTATTTGTAAATTATATCGATAATATTTATGGAACAAGTGAAGCTACCGCTACAGTTTTAAAACCTATAACCACAAAAAAAAATTTACTTCTCAAGAAACACTGCAGTATTCATTATAAAAAAAAAGTTGAACTTAAAACTAATTTTGCACTAAGACATAACAGTATCAAACTTACATCTAGACATCCTTACACTCTCACAAACTTTCGCGTTATGATATAACTAACTTTAAAATTTCTTCACTGTGATTTGCAAACGAATATTCACTGTGCCTCATGACTTTGATCTTTGTACACCACAAGCTCAAGGGGTGACGCCATTTGTAAAACTGTGAGGTGGCTGTACTGACAAGTGTACTACTGAACTGACAACTTGATCTTTTTACCTTAAAGAGTTTAATAGTAAGAGTGTTAAAAAGAAATTGCTGTACAAAAAGAAGTTTTGCGAAAAGTGCGTTAAAATGTCGATGTCTTTGTTTATCAAAAAAGACAGACAGTTAAAATTAGCTTTGCAGTACATAAATAAACAAACCTTACTTATAGTGGCCTTTTGCAGCTTTGCACAAGCATTTTCCCCGTTCTTTCTATATATTCTACTGATTTTTCGCTCCAATAAGTCGCAGCGCAATGTTATAAAATGTATTAGTCCATAGCTTCTGGGGGGTGCTACATTAGTAGCAGGGGTCAAGCCTTCAAGGTAACAGCGACAAGCCCAGTAACAGATTTATTATGCTGTACTTGTCACCTTTAAGCTAGGACCTCATTACCACTTAACATCATGTGGGATGATGGTTAATCTTGAAGTGTAATATAAAAAAAAACTTAATAGCTTTATTTCTTACTGTCCGAAATCTCTACACGTTTTAAATATAACCCCAGAAACATAACATACCTATATAACCCGCATAAAATGCAGCCAGCTTACTTCATATTTTATGTACTAACTTTACTACGGCACGGCTAGTGAAATAATTGTCAAAACTGCCCGAAAACTGACACTAGGAAATACTCTGCTTTGTAGAGTTTAAAAAGCTTGATTTAAATACCGCTGTGTTTAAAATATTTTGCTGGCAAATAAACTTTTGGAAACAAAAGCTCTGATTGCATTTTGTACTTCACCTGTAGGTATTTTTATTCAATTTGCGTTATTTATAGGGTTGTCGCTTATTGGGAAAAACAAATAAAATTTATAGAGTAAACAAGGGTAATTTCAAAACACCAGCATCCATTCAACTTAGTACTAAGTACATGACTGTGAACAATAAAAACATATTTTAGGACTTACAACATGTTTGACATAATATTCTACAACCTTACATATATAGGCTAATATAAATGATTTCACTTAATATCGGTAATTTAATGCTTAAACTGCACAATTTGAAGAAAAAATTTTGTTATACAGAAAATTATGTTAAAGTGAAAGCCAACTCTTTAAATTAATGTTAACTTAAAAAGTTGTACCTAAGTCTAAAAAATTATAGAAGATGGGTTGATTCTTAAATTTGGAAACGCCTGTTGACATGCACTAATCAAAAATTGACAGTGTCATAGAATTTCATCGTATATTATTTATTTTTTATAATGCACTCCAAGATTGACCTTATCCCACCGGATGTTAAGTGGTAATGAGTTCCTAGCTTAAGGGCGAAAAGTATAGCATAGTAAAACTGTTACTAGACTTGTCGCCCTTACCTTGAAGGCTTGACCCCTGTTACTAATGTAGCACTCCCCAAGAGCTCTGAAAACCTTACTTACATGCAGGAACACAACAACACCGGAGTGATTGTTATTTGGCTGCGGTCTTATGTAAGGTGGAGGTATATCACCAGTCAGGCTGCTCCAGTTCGAGCGATAAATCGCTTTGCCCTGCCTCTCTTACTTCCTTCAACGCTCAAAAACCATCACATGATATCATTTAATTTTTCCACCGGCCAATTCATTTTTAATTCAATATATACATATGTTTTTTTACCCTTGTTAATTTACCTTCTTGACAACCCTAACCAATGAAAAATTCATAGCGACACATACAACTTTGCAGGATAATAACCACACATTTTAGCATTTCAAATCGGTTGCTTTGTTTTCAAAGTTACGGCTCCCCAAAGGGTTGTCTATGATGTTAAATATGGAAAAACATGGCCTTTATAGAACTCCTATTAAAGCTGCGTTTTTGTCTAGAACTTTGCAGCATTTGCATTATTTAGTGAGGAAAGTGGTCTCGCACGAGCTAATTATGTTAAGCTAAATACATTCTTCCACTCTTAGTTGTAACATGTTAATTTTTGCTCTTATAGATGTAACAACAACAGGCGTGTTTATTCCTCGGAAAGCATGAAAAAACATGCATAAAACGAACGAAACAAACAAAATGAACATAAACAATTGCAACTGTTTATTTATGTGTGCTAATTGTTTGTATCGTTGGCCTCATCTCAACTATTTAATAAATAAAACGAGAAGATGGAGACGAAGAATGGCTTGACATCATTAATTGAAAATCAGGTAGGGATTTTTTTTATAGTGCACTTAAAGATTGACCTCATCCCACCTGATGGTAAAGGTCCTTTTTTTTTTTTTTTTTTGACGGGGAGAAATGCATTGACGCACCGTACCGCCACCCTGAGGGGGGTGACGGCGTGTGTGGGACTCCCTGCCCTGAAAAGGGCAGGACTACCCTAACTAAAACTCCCCGGTGGACCTCATCGCCTTAGTGGCGGCGTTGTGGGAGATTAGCTTAGCCTTTCCATCCACAGCACCGCCGGCGGAATGGCCGCTTTCGCAGCCCCGACACTTCCCCCCTGGGTGGTAGGGGGAGTAAGCGGGGGTGGTCAATCCACTAAACCATCCCCGCCTCGCACTGGAGACCGTGAGTGCAATGCCGACTGGGGTGCCCTCACACTACCAGCCAACTGGTCTCCGTGCGGAAGAACGGCGCGGTCGTAGCGCCGCCGCGCCCTGGCTCTTCTGCGCCTTCTTAGCGCTGGGGAGGACGGGTCGTCCTCCCTTTGGCGCTCTGCCTCCTCCTTCTGCGAGATGACGTTCTCGCAGAAGGAGGCTACCGCCGCCCAGGCGTCCTCGCCCCCGAGCATGGCTTGGACGATGCTCGGGAGGGAGAGATTGGCCCCTATACGGCCGTTAGGGCGGCTCTCTGTTCTGTCCACGACGGGCACGAAACCAAGGTGTGCTCCGCCGTGTCATCTTCTAGCCCGCAGTGGGCGCAGACGGGCGTCTCTTCCCGCCCTATTCGGTGCAGGTACCTCCGGAAACAACCGTGTCCGGACAGCACCTGCACCAACCGATATGAGAGGAAGCCGAACTTCCTCTCAAGCCAGCCCTCAAAAACAGGGCTGTGCGCCTCCAGAGTCCATTGGCCATACTGCGACTCTGCCAAACTCTGCGCCCATGCAATGCGGAGATTTTCCTTCGCCTCCCGCTTGACTCTGGCGAGGTCCTCAGGGTAAAATCGAACCCCTGCCCCTCTTCTTACTGCACGCCAGTGGTAGACGGTCGCCAAGGCATGGGCCTCCAGATCCCACGGAGGTGTCTCAGCCAGGGCGCACGCGGCCGCATGCCCGACTGTGCGGTACGCGCGGGACACCCTCTGTGCTATGGCCCTCTGGGGCCGTCTGAGGTTCCCTGCGTTCTCCCTTTTATTAAGGGAGTCAGCCCATATAGGGGCCCCGTAAAGGGCCATACTCTTTAAGATGCCGGCGTAAAGCCGCCTGCATTTAGCCCTTGGACCACCCAGGTTTGGGAGGAGCCATCCAAGGGCGCCCGCGGATTTCAGGAGGCGCGACGACAACTCGCTAAAATGAGGAACGAAGTTCCATCGCGCGTCAAGGATTAGACCCAGATATTTTATCTGGGTCTTGACCTGCACACGGACGCCGCCAACTACGATGTGAGCGTCCAGAGATGATGGTGGACGCTGACGGGGCGCAGGAAAATAAATTGCCTCCGTCTTCTCTAGGGCCACTTTGAGGCCTAGGCGACCTATTCTATTGGCGACTAGACTGCCCCCCGCAGAGGCCAAACAAGCGGCGGACCGAAAGTCCCTCCCCCGGCAGGTGACAAGGGTGTCGTCGGCATAACAAATGACACCCATGCCGTGGAGGAGGGAACCCCGCAACAGCCAGTCATACCCGATGTTCCACAGGAGGGGCCCCAAAACAGAACCCTGTGGAACACCGGATTCGACGCCCCGACGACAGACCATTCCTTGTTTATTAACAAAAAGGACCTCCCTTCCCTGTAAGTAGTCTTTCAAAATTGCCCTAAGATAACTTGGCAGCCCGTGATGTTTAAGGGCCTCAAGGATAGTGGGATGGGGAATGAAGTTGAATGCGTTGGCTATATCGAATGATATGGCCAATACTCCACGCCCCTCCTCCCATGCTTGACGGACCGCGGTTTTGAGGCGAAACAGCGCGTCTATTGTGGACCGCCCTGCCCGAAAGCCGAACTGGTTGTCGGAGAGATCCGGCCCATTCTCCCGAAGGTGGTCGGTAATTCGTGCCGCGATTATTTTTTCAAATAATTTACCGACTTCGTCCAAGAGGACGATAGGTCGGTATGCCGAGGGTGAGTCAATTGGGCGTCCATACTTTCTAAGCAGGCAGAGTTGGCCCTGCTTCCAGGGCTTAGGGAACTTTTCGACGCTAAAACACGCGTCGAACAGTCCCCTAAGCCTTTCTCCCATTTGTATTGCAGCCAAGGCGACAATTTTTGCGGGCACCCCATCAGGGCCCGGTGCCGTTTTTTTCGCGCGTAGGCAGAGGGTCGCCACATCGAACTCCTCCTCGGAGATTTGTGGGGCGTGTACTTCGGGCAAAACAACTCCTCGCCGAACCATTGCCGGCGGAACGAACGCGGACGCGGCAGGAAACAACCCGCAAACAACCTCTCCCAACACAGCCGGCTCGAGAGTCTCTGTGAGTGGGGGACTAATAGGGCGCAGTTGGTTGCGCGCCGCCCTGTACGGTCTCCCCCACGGATCACTGTCCAAAGCCTCGAGCATTTCGGCGCGAGCCCGGTCTTTTGCTTCCCCGATGCTGGATTTGAGAACCCGCTTAGCCTCAACATAGGAGGCGTATAAGAGTGCCTCATTATTCGGGTCTCGACGAGCGCGGCGTCTGCTGCGGGTGTAGGCGCGCCGGGCTGCAGTGCAACTCGCTCTGAGGTCGGCGAGCTCCTCCGACCACCAATAGCACGCTCTGCGAGGAGGCGGACGGCGTGACCGCGGCATACATGCGTCGCACACCTCGGTCAGGGACTCCTTCAGCTGGGAGGCGCAACGATCGATATCCGGGCCCGTGAAGGGGGCAGTGAGCCAGTCCTGGACAAAGGCGGCTTCTTTTGCAACGTCCCGATCCAGGCGGGATAATGCCCACCTGGGGAAAGGCGAGGGAAGACTACGCCGAGCCGCCGGACTGCCTGTGTAGATCTCAAACCGAATGTATCGGTGATCTGATAGTGTCTCCATCAGGTCGACTCTCCAATTCCGTACACGTGTTGCGAGAGCAGGGGTGGCGAAGGAGATATCCACCACGGACCCTCCCTGCTGTCGCACACACGTGCACACCGAACCCCTATTTAAGAGGGATAGGCCCGAAGCAGCGGCCCAGAGCTCGACCAATGGCCCCCTTCTGTTGCAGGAGGCAACCGGATTGCCCCAGGCGAACGACTTTGCATTGAAGTCGCCCATTATCAGAAGACCACGACCCTGACTCTGCGACACGGATCTGCCTACAACCGCAGTGAGGACCCCGAGAAAGTCCTCGAAGTCCTGTAGTGGTCGATTCGGCGAGAAGTAAATCCCGATGACCACTAGATTGCCCCATGCAGCGGCCACGTATCCCGATCCTCTCTCTACCAGCGAGAGGGGAGGGGAGTCCGTGCTTACCCGCCGCACGATTGTGACCGTGCCATCGCAGTCACCCAGCCAGCCATTCTGTATGGAGTATGGCTCCGCAATCACCGCAATGTCAACCATGCAGTCGGCCATGGTCTGAGAGAACAGATCCTGGGCCGATCTGCAGTGGTTGATGTTGCCTTGCAGTATGTTGTAGTGGCCGACTCTAGACATTATTTTCGGTTAAAGGTCCTAGCTTAAGGGCGACAAGTACAGCATAATGAAACTGTTACTTGTACTTTGAAGTCTTGACCCCTGCTTATAATTTAGCACCTTCCAGGAGCTCTGGAAAACCTTACTAGCACGCAGGAATACAACAACTTAACACACCCAGAGTCAAGCCAATTTTAAAAGTAGTTTTCCCAAAGACCAGACCAAGAATCAAACCCGTGGCCAGCCGAGCTTCGACCGACTACCATAGCCGCCTCACCATCCTTATATTACAATTTCCTCATCGTACCAAAGTTGTTGACTAAGCATTTTCCCGGAAAAATCTTTTTTTTACACGCACAATATCACACGCCTAAACATTAAAGAAATCCTGTGCGCGCGATCCTCAAATTCGTTCATGAATTATAAATGTGTGAGCTTAATTTGTGCTAAATTATACTTTAAAAAGATTCTTTTTGTGTCTACTCAAAGGAGCGCGCCCATCTGTAATGTTTGAATTTGCATGAAATTGAATAGAAAAATACATTTTTGCTAGCGCCGCTTTTTATTGAGCTTGAGACAAGATGTTTGATTTATATTTTAATGGAAAAAGCGAAATATGGTTGCGAGATGCTGTGAGAATTACTAGCGTTTTATTTTAGACTTATATCATCCTCCTTGAAATGTATTTGAAAGCCGTATTAATGTTTATTACACATTTGCTTTGGTAATAATGAATAGTAAACATGAAATTGTATAAGAATATTTAGGTTTGCTTGGTGGACATTATAATATTATAAGTAAGTAATTGATGATTATTAAAATTTCCCAATTAGATCAGATTATAAAATTGATAGTTTAAATAGACATAACCTTTTGAAATTTACATTAAAAAGGTTAATCAAAGAGTATTAACTGTCGTATTACTTTTATCGAAAGTATCTAAGAATTTCAGTTACAGTTGGTAAAACATTCTTGGCAGTATTAAATATCTTGCCTAATTAATTGTTTTGACTTTTCAGGTAACTTTAATTAATAAATTTCCGAAATCAATAGGAAACCTTAAATACTAATATAATAAAATATTAAATCAAGTTTAAAATTAACATGATTGAAATATAAGCCACCATTTCGAAAAGTAGGTCAACCGTATTTTTTAAGAGAACCAAGGTTAGAATTTTTATGAAGCTTGGATCTTTTTTAATCTTGGTTTAAACCAGGATTTTTTTATATAAATGAGATCGTTAATTCATAAAATTTGAAAGGTACTGAGACTAGTGATTTCATAAGTCGTTTATTCACGACATTGCAGCTATTTCAATTGCTATCATTATAATATACTTAGACACTTATAACAGCATGTATGTAAAATGGAGTCCGAAGCAGTTTTTAAATTAGCCCATCCTTTTAGGAGCAACACGTCCACTTTAGTGTTCCCCAGTGAGCTATAACGGTAAAATTTATGTGCAAACCCGTATTTAAAATAACATCTACGTTATGTACAAGTATGGTTTAAAATCGCCAAGCTATTTTGGGGCAGTCTTTGTTCTAAGTCATGGTTTGTTAAAAGTTTCTTAAATACCTAATCGGTCATTAGGAATCCATCAATCAAGGTCTTCCACTGCTGAACATAAGTCTGGTATAATTTGCGCCATATTTCTTTATTCTAGACTTCCCACATCCAGGCCTTGCCAGCAGTTCTTCCAAGATTATTAGGCCAACGACTAGCAGGGCGTCCTATAATACCAATCGAACCCAGGAATTGTATATGTCACATAATTCGGTCGGTTGGTCAACATTTACACGCCGTTATCACTTGTCTTAAAACATTTGATGACCTCCGTAGCCGAGAGGCGAGCGTGCCGGACTTTGGCGTCGCGTCATCTCTGAGGTTCCGGGTTCGATCCCCGGTCGGGTCAATATGGGAAACGAACTTTTCTATATTGTCTCGGGTCTGGGTGTTGTGGTACCGTCGTTGTTTCTGATTTCTGTAACACAAGTGCTTTAGCTACTTACCACAGAATCAGAGCAATGTAGGTATGTGATGTTGTCCAGTATTTATTTATATTTATTGTCAATTAATTGATACTATTAAAATGCTTTTTCATAATTTACATTTTTGACATTAAAACTTAAAAAGATTAAAGAAATTCATGAATATTGTAATTTTATTTTCTCATAACCTTAAGTAGTAGAAAATATAAATAGAAGAAATAGAAATAAAATAATATTTATTCAGTGTTAATATAAAATTAGTTACACGAGAAAACAACATAACAATAGGTACAAAACACTGAAAAGGAACATATTCAGCATGTGTAAAGGGGCCGAGGACTCCCCTACGCTGGTCTTCTGTAAGCTAGAGAGTGAGCACTGCTGCACGCAGGCAGCATTCAGTCTTGAACTCAAATCAAAAAAATAAGTTAAGGAATTATGTACAATATTTGTCACCTGCCATGAGATAAGATGGATTGTATAACTGGACTTTTTTGAAAGTAGTTAAGTATATATTAGTGAAATATAATACCAGTAACATAATATAATTTATAGGACAAGACGAAAATTGTAGAGATATTAATATATAGCATAAGTATTCATATATGTATGTATATCATATAATATAGTCACAAACATACATCCATAAATACTTTTGCGTTTATAATAATGTTAAATAATAATATTATATTAAATAGTAATGTTTACTAGGATTTATCAGACATATCGTAATATATTTGCTGTGCTTGCATTTTACTACTCAGCCGGCCGAATTTCATTCCTTTAATAAAGTGCATTGAACATATTCTCCATATTAGACATTAAAGACCTGTAGAAATATTACTACATTAGTACTACATTATCTGCCTAACACAAGAAACCAAGAACAACCCAGCGATTTCATTACAAACTACGTAGACGGGTCGCAAAACTCGTTTATTATAGGAAACAATCTGAATCTCTGGGAAAAACTAAAAAGCTTTTAAACTCATATAAAATCCAAAGTGGTTGCCTTGTAAAAACAAGATTTTCAAGCGGAACTTCTGTGTAAAACCGCCTCGAGTCGATGTTTGGTTTCGAACAAACTTCAACACTGTAAAAATAATATGAAATTCTCCGACACAATGTGCGTAGAGTTAGCCGTTTTCGTATTTTAGTTTGGAGTATCTTATACGCGGTTTTAATATTAGAAAAACGAGTTGTTCTAGTTACCGATCGTAAGTAATAAATTATACGAGACGTAAGCTAAAGGCATCAGTCGTCTCTCGGTCGTTTTTAGCTTACGTCTCGTTGTCGGTGGGAGAAAAACGGATAGTAATTCGACCGGATAGTAGTTTGACGACCTCCGTAGCCGAGAGGCGAGCGGGCCTGACTTTGGCGAGCGCCATCTCTGAGGTTCCGGGTTCGATCCCCGGTCGGGTCAATATGGGAAACGAACTTTTCCATATTGTCTCGGGTCTGGGTGTTGTGGTACCGTCGTTGTTTCTGATTTCTGTAACACAAGTGCTTAAGCTACTTATCACAGAATCAGAGCAATGTATGTGATGTTGTCCAATATTTATTTATTTATATTTATAGTAATTTTTGACACATTACTAATCGTAAAATATTGAAACTGGGCATTAGTGAGATGACCTCCGTAGCCGATAGGTGGACGGTCTCTGGTGTCGCGCCATCTCTGCGGTCCCAGTTTTGATTCCTGGTCGGGCCAATATGGGAAACTAACTTCTCTATATTGTCTCGGGTCTCGGTGTTGTGGTACCATCGTTTTTTTCTGATTTCTGTAACACAAGCTACCACACTTACAGAGTAAGGTATGAATGTGATGTTGTCTAATATTTAATATTTATTTGGAATAAAAAATCCCAGAGAAATATATAATTTTGTGTAACACTTTTGAAAAGTACGCGAAAACGCCAGGTCTCGCAACTGTTGACGTCACCCCTCGATAAACAAAACCGATATGGGTCGGAACAATTTGCTAGCCTTATCATGCAATAAATTTTATGAAAATATCGAATTTAAAAAAAATGTAAAATCTTTAAATAAATCCTTAATATGATAATCGACACAATAATTCAATTTAATCGGTAAAATCATCGTCGTTTAGACACATTAGAAAAAATAAAATTTGCCAGCAGCTGTCATTTGTGAATTGCAGTATGTAGCGTGGTCACACAAATGGTAGTTTCCGTTTCGGGTCATTTGTTCCACATTTAAATAAGTAAAATTTATTTTGCCAAAATTAAAAACTACCTTTGCGTTTATTTAAAAAAATGATTATTATTTAACTAATGAGCTAACATATCCAACTCATGTCATATTTTACAGTTTACACTGACAAGTAGCTAATCGCAATACATGCGAAAAGAAAGACGATAAAACGTTAAAAAGTCTTCTTCAATCATAATTTCGCACTCGTAATTATCGCAGCTTGGTACCAAGCGTTCTTAATTAAATTAAAATTGGCACGTACACCTAGCTTCACCAAGTAAACTCGGATTAACATGACGTCACTGTTTTGTCTAGGTAATGCAAACTACACGGGCTGCAAGGATGTGCGCTGCAACCTGCACTGAAACGCAATTATTCTCAAAGGAGCGTTCGCTTTAACTTGCCTTAGTTGAGGAAAAATGAACTTCTGGAGTAAAGCGTTCATAGTTGAAATTACTTTTGAAGTGACAAGTAGAGACGGTCGCGGATCAAATTATCGATTCTGTACAACTAAGAAGTAAATGGAAAACCATACACATCAATACTTTTTTGACCTTATTTTTTCACAAGTTTGTGACGTCACCGCTTTATACACCAAACCGATATGGGTCGGAACGATTTTCTGGCTCTAAGATATAATTAATTTTATGAAAATATCTAAATTTGAAATAAATGGAAAATGTTTTAATAAATCCTTATGGTATTCTGAAAGGAGCACTCGCTTTAATTTGCCTTAGTTCAGGTAAAATAAATTTCTGGAGTAATGCGTTCATAGTTGAAATTACTTTTTTAAGTGACATGTAGAGACAGTCGCGGCACAAATTTATTATCGATGCTTGAACATATTGAAACTTATTTTTTTTTGTTAAGGGGGAAAATACTTTTTGCGTACCGTACCGCTGCCGACAGCGGATTGTGTGGGACTCCCCCGTTTATAGAAGTGACTTCGTAAAATAAAATAATTTTGTTTGTGACAGAGTAACCATTTATGTTATCGCTTATAGGCAACAAATCCTTTGAAAATGTTGAAACGCACTATGATATTTTCCTTATTCCTAAAAATAGGGAGCCATTACTTAGAGGGAAAATTTAAAAAAATATTATTTAGCATTTTTTTCCAATTTGCAAGTATTTCAAAATAGAGGTACGTTTATTGTATACCAGTTTATCTATTTTATTAACTCATTTATCGCTTTAATGAGCTTATCGCTTAAAGTATATTTTTTATTGACAAAATTTATTATAAAAGTGAAGCCTCTTCTAACCCCACTCCAATAAACGGAGTAAAAGTGTTTTTTTTATTGCACTTCAAGATTGACCTCATCCCACCTGATGTTAAGTGGTAATGAGCTCCTAGCTTAAGGGCGACATGTTTATTAATATAGATGAATAGGTATGGTCAAGTTAAACACTTTTAGTTTGATAACAAATCTTACACGAACGACTTAAAGGCACGGGCGGAGCAAAGTCTAAAGCGTGTACTGACTTGTTTTCGAAAGTAAAGACAAAAGCATATCAGGCTACTTTGTATTATTGTACTACTTTGTATTTGTGCCGGACTTTGGCGACGCGCCATTTCAGAGGTTCCGGGTTCGATCCCCGGTCGGGTCAATATGGGAAACGAACTTTTCTGTATTGTCTCGGGTCTGGGTGTTGTGGTACCGTCGTTGTTTCTGATTTCTGTAACACAAGTGCTTTAGCTACTTACCACAGAATCAGAGCAATGTATGTGATGTTGTCCAATATTTATTTATTATTTATTATTATAATACCACTCTTATGTGGCAGGCATTAAAACTAAAACCAAACTGCAAGTGCTTACCTGGACGTTCTGTTCATCGTACCATCGCTAACCTTTCAAGGTCGAATATCCTCTAAAAGCTAAATACAATTTATTTTCCACTAGCTTTTGTCCGCGACTTCGTCCGCGTGGCTTGTTATAAAAGATAGATCTTTGATATGCATGTCAAATTTAAATAAATAAATATTGGACACATACATTGCTCTGATTCTGTGGTAAGTAGCTTAAGCACTTGTGTTACAGAAATCAGAAACAACGAAGGTACCACAACACCCAGACCCGAGACAATATGGAAAAGTTCGTTTCCCATATTGACCCGACCGGGGATCGAACCCGGAACCTCAGAGATGGCGCTCGCCAAAGTCAGGCCCGCTCGCCTCTCGGCTACGGAGGTCGTCAAATTTCAAACATCTAACTTATATTGTTTAAATATTTTTATCCATTTTTTTTAAATTTAGTTATGGGTGTCATAACTAAATTTTATATTTCTAAGGTATGCATGCATCCTAGATTCAAAACATCTGTCTTACGCGGTGTAGATTTTATTCATACAATTTTTTTTTCCCGCTTACTCCCATTCCCGTAAGAATTTTGCAATATCTTGTTGCAATTAAGCTTTAAGTTGACTAAGGTACCTGCATGCCAAATTTCAAGCATCTAACTTAAGTGGTTTAGATTTTTCATACAAAAGGATTTTCCCACTAATTCCCGTTTCCGTAGGAATTTCGGGAATTCCTTTCTTTGTACACCTCTACGCTACTTTAACCTCCCTTCCAAATTTCAAATGCCTACGTTTAACCGTTTAGACTGTGTGTTGATATGTCAGTCAGTTAATCAGGTTCTCGGGCCTAAATTAAGTTAAAAAACACTGTTCCCATTCTCAGCCAAGAAGTCTAAGTTTAATGTCAACAGTTGAAACGTCACGCACTAAGTACGATGGCCGAGATAGAGCCAGCTTCGAGCGAGCCGGAAATTAAACGAAGTGAAGCATCTTACGTCAGCTCATGCTGTATCAGCATCAGATAAGATTGCGGCTTCATTGTTGCTGGAATATTTAAATCTTAAATAAAAGGATTAAAAATTAAGTTTACTAAGATATAAGTTGTAAGATAAATTGTGAAGTTGCTACGTGTGCGGCGCCACTGATCTTGCTTTCAATAATTAAGTATTGGACAACTTCACAACACCCAAACTTGAGTTAATATTGAAAAGTTAGTTATCTATATTGACCCGGCCGGGATCGAACCCAGGACCTCGGAGATGGCGCGTTGCTAAAAAACCCGGCTTCAATGTAGCCGAGAGGCAAGTTCTCAGCTGGTACTTAGCCAACATGTAAATTAAATTCGATTATTCGATTCGATTAATTCGATTGGATCGATTTAATCGATTACATCAATATTATTGCTTCAAAATATGGTATCGATACATTAATCATTCCAATGATATTGTCGACTATGCATTATAACCAATTAGCCGATCAACATCGATTACATTGGATAAAGATAAGAATCCATATAATCGATACTAACGATAGTTCAATAAATTTTTAGATTATTTAGGCCCTAGTTACACTTCCGATTAGTAATCGATGTACACTCGATTTTACGGTAACACTAACTCACACACAAAAGCATTAATTGGATGATGGCCTCCACAGAACACTTATAAAGCTAAGCACCGAACACTTGTGCTCTATCGTAAAATTATAATCTCTGTTATTATCATGCGACATTTGACAGAAATGGTCTCAAAGAAAACTAATTGCCTTTTAAAGTAAAAAAGAAGACTGAAATTAATATTCGAACGCCGCTCTAATACAAACGTTCACGAAATTACTACGCAGCTAATGAATTTTGGACAGGTACGTGGAAATTACCAGGTATTTTCTGTTGAATAATTACCCGATTCATGCTGGCTGCCTGTCTGGTTGTTGCGATAATATACTCAGATAAAGAGTGCGTGATTGTAACAACACATTTCCGAGTTATACATATTTTAAAGGCGATTAAGCAATTGTTTCAAAAACGCCATCTGAAACTACGTTTGAATACAATGAGAATACGTTTTTACGAAGCTTTTGTTAAAAAATACAGATAATAACTACAAATAACTGTTAGTTTATGTTAGTGACACGAATAAAGTAGCTATTTCTAGTCACCGAACATAAAAAAATATGTTATGTTTTCGTTACAAGGTAAAAAATGGCATAACTTTCATAATTTGTTAAAATGCTTGGCATTGTGGAAAAAATTGTAAGAATTTAGTTTTCATTCTTAAAATTTAAACTCAAAATTATTTTATGTAAAATGTATCATTACCACTAATGAATCGTCTATATGTATAATTTTATTATAAACCTTACAAAGGAAGCCGCATCTATATAAACCGAATTCCGTCCCAATCAGTTTTGTATAACATTTTATTTTCATTCAAAATATATAACTGTGCTCTTATTTTCTGATTAGAGAACAGTAAATGTTTAAATTGTATTCATAATAAAATTTATGAATAAATAAAACAAAAATGTACGACTTAAATACTTCAAGATCTCATTAAAGGCATAAATGAGTAAATAAAATAGAGATACTGTTACATAATTATAGTATTTTTGAATACTAACTGAAAACATTTTTAAATACTACCTCTAAGTAATGGATCCCTACTTAGGTATAAGGGAAATAACAATTTATTTAAATATTTTCAAAAAAAAATTATATTCAAAGCGTATATATGAACGGTTACACTGCCGCTAACAAAGTTATTCTATAATTTATCTAAAATACGTTTTTGTACAAAATATTTTGATGTACAGCAAACAAATCTCTATTACAATTCGGGTTGGTTCTTAATTTGAAATCTGACCCAGGCAGTAAAATTTCCTATGCCCTTCATCGTAAAATTGTTCTAAATGACCAAACGAAAATTCGCGTTTAGGCATAATGTACCACTGGGTATGCTAGTCATTAACATTTTGGTAATTAACATTTTAATGAATGAGCTTTGTTTATGGGGAGGCTGCGTTTATGGCACGTTATATGCAGTTTGATGTTATATTATATAAATCCTTTGGCCTTTTGAAAAAAGGCTACTACAAAGTAGAAGAGTATTTGAATGACAAGGACGTGTGGATCACTACCTACTCAAACTCAAACTCAAAATATAATATGACACATTTTCTCAATCAATGTCAGTATTGGGCCACGATGACGCATGTAAGTCCTACAGTTAATTTAATTTATTTTACAAATACTTGTGTTTTTATTTTATTTTATTTTTTTCAATAATTGATTTTTAATTTTTATTTTACAATTGACAAACTAACTGTGTGTCTTAGTGCAAAATTAGTAATAAGTTTAGCTTCCATTTGTAAAAAAAACTACTGAGTTTCTTGCCGGTATCTTCTCTTTAGTTATAGGTTCCGAACCGGAGGTAGCTTCATTTGCTTTATATAGAGACTATTCGTAAGTACTACTACTGTAATCTAAGTGAATAAAAAATATTGACTTTGACTTTGCCTAGTTTATGTACGCGAAGATTATAAAAAAATAATCGATGTAAAAATTACTTAACGCTGCTGCGGCATCCAATGTCGTAGCAGCTCATGCTGAGGCTGGGACCTTGTTAGCTGTTAATTTACTTTGACAGTATCTATTATTTGTTCGTGTCACTTTTATTTTCGTGTACTGTATATTGATTGCACTTTTGATCCTAAAAGAAAAATCGCAGGCAAAAGCCAGTATGAAATACTTAAAAAACACTAGTGCGACGATGTACTATGTATTTACTTTTTAAAATCTACTTCTCTTTTCGTAAACTCATGAAAACTGTTCTAAGAATCCGTAAGATGATATTTCGTCCGCAAGCAACACCATCTATTTAGAGGTTAAACTTACACAAGTGAAGCCTCTGAGATCACCGGTAGAAAAACTTCCCCCACCGCAACACTAATTAAGGTAAAAGGGGAGATCCCTAAGGAAACGATAAGCCCTCCCTTCCGTGCTTGCTTTTAATAAACCCGACGTATTTTATTTTAATTAAAATTCTCACGTCGCCCGAAGGCTGAGCGATGCTAGCGACGGAATCTGTAATATGTCTGCTGTTTGTAAGAGTATGTGCACTTTTTAATGTCGACACATCTGGGCATGGTTTTGTATACTAGAAAAAATGTAGTCTAACTTACATACGGTTTCTCTTAGCTAATAAAATGATGTCTGACTTTTGTAAGAGTCGGTGCACTTTGTATGTTGACACATCTAAGCATGGGTTTTGTATACTGCAAAAAATGAGTCTAACTTACATACAGTTTTTTTAGCTGTGATATGCCTGATGTTCGTAAGAGTCGGTGCACTTTATATGCAAAAATGATTTCCGCGCAATTTCAAATTTTTTTCTTTAAATTTTCAAATAAAAAATTTAAGAATACTGTTGTCGTAGTGAATGAAGACCACTTCGAATTAAATAATCGTCGTTAAGAGTCGGCTCTGCTAGTAATAAAAATTGAAAGAAAAGATACTAGGGCATGTGCGTTGTATATATTTTATAACTAGCGGCCGCCCGCGACTTCGTCCGCGTGGATTTCGGTTTTCATACAAACTTTCATAATAGTTACAGCGTGATGTCATATAGCCTAAAGCCTTCCTCGATAAATGGTCTATTCAACACAAAAATAATTTTTCAATTCTAACCAGTCGTTCCTGAGATTAGCGCGTTCAAAAAAACAAACAAACTCTTCAGCTTTATAATATTATAGTAATTATAGTATATAGTATAGACATAAAATAATCATTCGGTACTTTCAAGGATTGCATTTTTTAATATAAAACTTAACAATGTTTTTTTTTGTTCCAGGTAAACTTTTGAACTACCCACAGTTTTGGATTAATTCACGATTTTACGGTAACTTTAAAAAAGCTGCAAAATCTTGGTATATTACAATTTTAAAGTACATACAAAACTGAACTTACAATTAAAGTCACGTCACGTTACAATGCCTAGTGCTATCCTCAAATCATAGGCATAAAAACTAATACGAAACTGCAAGTGTTTATAGTGATGCGTTGACTGGACCTACTACAAATTGTGTAAAGCGTTAATAAGAGGAAGCTTACTACTAAAACAAATTGAATGGCGAATCATCATCATCAGTCTAGCCTATACCAGTTCACTATAAGACAAAAGCTTCTCCAATATTACGTCACGTTGGTCCATCCGGGGCTTCCCAGCCCCTGCCACCCACCTTGCACAGACCGTCGTTCCACCTAACTGAGAGAGAATACCAATTTATTAATTCTCATACCCACAAATATTTTAGTGCAACCCAACCAAAAAGACGCATAGTATAACGCAATCAATTTCTTAAAAGTCAAAGTCAAAGTCAATATTTTTTTATTGATGTAGATTACAGTTGTAATACTTATGAATCGTCTCTATACAATGCAAATGAAGCTACCTCCGGTTCGGAACCTATAACTACCGAGAAGATACCGGCAAGAAACTCAGTAGTTTTTTTTTTTTTTATACAGGTCGACCTAAAAAAAGCGTGTTTCAAATTTCATTGTGTTTTGACCCGTTATTCGACCTTATTAAAAGGTTTCGTACTGATTTATTCATTTATAGGTAAAAAGATCAATGATTACAAAATGTTTCAATAATTCACATTAATCGCTTCTTCCGTTTTAATTACTGACCAAGAAACGAATTCCAATCACGGATGTTTGTACACTTCATCGTCTGAGCAATTTTAATTAAAAAACTCACAAACTCAATTAATCATCGCCTTTATTACTTTTATGACGATTCTGCCTCTGTAGTAATTTATTTCGACCGGCAGCAATTAAGGAAAGTCCCGAAAACAAGTTATTTTGCACGAAAAATAATGAATTGATGTTTTGATCAAATTGATTTATAGTAAAAACATAGCTAGATAACAAATAAAATAAATAAAAAAAATACGTCACTTTAAATACATAATGTATTTAAAGTGAAGTATTTAGTATAAGAACAAATATTTTTTTAAATAACGATGACGTATTAACGACCTCCGTAGCCAAGACGCGTTAACTACAAACTATGTCGTTGCTGCAATCTCTGAGTTTCTGGATTCGATTCTCGGTGGGTCAATATGGAAAGCATTTTTTTCTATATTCTCTCGGGTCTGGGTATTGTGGTTACTTTTAGTACTTTGTTTCTGAATTACATATGATTCAAAAATATCACAAAATGAAAGCGATGTGGGTGACGACAATACTTGTTTATTATTATTTTTTTTTAATAAAAACGAAATTTGCCTTCATAATTATGTGAAAATATGCATACAATCAATCAATCAATCAATCAATCAATCATTTATTAATTTATAAACATGGGTGTTACAAGATGTCACATAAAATATTGTTAGGTACAGCCATGATTCACCTTAGAGGTATATGAATATAATTTTAGTGGTTAGTATCAAAGTAATAATATTAAATTAGCATTATATAGTACTATTTTAAAAATTTCATAAGACAAAAAATATTTAATTCAAAATTCATTCGTCATTTTACATCTTGTCGTCAAAGAATGATCTAATGTCGTAATAAACTTTGTCAGCAAGATACAAAAATAGTATGATCATTTAACTTATTCGTTGCAAAATATATAAAATTATTGCTATGTTGAAGAGCATAGTGAACTATTTTTGTGCTTATATTAACACGTCGATATACTTCTGTCTCACAAATAAAGCTGTAGGAATATATATAAAAATATTGTTACTTGTAAAAACAAAATTGGTCAGAAACTTTACGAGTCGAAGAGATACGGAATAGTTTATCAAAACAAAAATCTCCGTGTCCGTCAACAAAAAAATGTCATTTGGAATTTATGATAGATAGATAGATACACTTTATTGCACAGAAAATTCACAGAAATTGGATTTACAGACATATTTAAGTGCAATATAGGCGGTCTTATTGCTAGAGAGCAATCTCTTCCAGACAACCTTTAGGTAGAGGAAATAGTAGACATCGAGAAACGGGTACAGCCGTGCAAAATGTTTGAGAAAAATACTAACAGAAAATATAAAAAAAAATACGTAAAGATAAATAAAACTATAATAAATTAATAAATACCTATATAATAAATAAATATATAAATTTCTATAAAGTATTTATGATATAAACAAATAGAAATAAATATATGAAATTAAATTAATTACCAACAAAGCTTACTGTTTATGTTGCGTTACTGATCGCTAACGTCACTTTTGATACCATTGTTTCAATCTCATCACCTTTAAGGCGTTATAAATAATAAACAAATAAATCCACCAGAAAATCACACCAATCACCTGGTCTCAAACTAAGGTTTTCCCTTGTACTATGAGTACCAGACGACGTATACTAACTGAGGGCGTCATCCTAGCACTTTAGAAAAGTTAGTTTTCCAAATTGATCCGACTGGGAATCGAACCCGGGTCCTTTCGCGCTTTGGCCGCCTACCTTAGCCACTGCACCACCGATGTCGTCTTGGAGGTTATAACTTTTGCAATACGTAAAATATTTAAAAAATTAGATATATAAAAGTTAACTAGTAGTGTGAAACATTTTCCCTATTTCATAGATTTATTTTATTTATTTATTTGGGCATCCAGTGGTTGTTACATTGTTCCTTATTAAAATATGATCTATTACATATATTATATATTTATAGATTAAGACGAAATTTGGATATGAAGATTTATTGATCAAATCTAAAATAACATACATGATACTATTATCCCAAAATAACGCAAACGAAGTCATGAGCAGCAGCTAGTTTTTTTAATAAATCAGGTCCAGTATCAACCGCGCTTCTGATGCCGGTATTATGTTAATCTAGGCTGATTAATGGTGGCTCTGTCGGAACATGCTGTATATAACCTTATTTTTTGTTATTAAAAAGGTAATAGTAATTTTTGTTGATCTAAAACAGTTTAATACACATTTCACATTTCTGCTCTGTTGGCCTATTAGAATGATAAATGAAATGTGTGAAAAGAAACTTAACTTGTAATACGTTGTGCTTAAGTGGGCTTGATTAATTTTTATTTTTCAACATATTTGAGAACCTTGCTTAATAAATAAAACAAGACCTTTTTTAAGGTCTTGTTATATTTATCAAGCAAGCTCGTAATTAATTAGATTTGACTAAAAGTTACGTTTTATTTTTTATGCTCAACAAAGAAGCTGGTGAAAAAAGATAAAAAAGTGCGTAACTTTTTAATTAAAGTAAATTTTTATTAACTTCTAAAACAGTGTACATACATAAATGATAGCGACCTTTAGAAATTAAGAGTAAAAATTACTAAAGGCCAGTCCAGGTTTCTTTCATCTTGCGAATCCCTACAGTGGTGACTGCCCACTAACTTTAATTGACCAAACAAAGTACAAAAGGTGGACTTTATGCTAGGAGCATTCTCTATCAATCAAGCCTATTTTTTGCCGAGAAGGGAATGCCTACCGCACCGTCACTCTCTGCGGGGAACATAGAGTGGTGTGTTGGGCTCGCACCGACTAAAACCCTCTCGGTGGCCAACGCTGCGCAGTTGTGGGGGAGACGGGATCCCTTGCGGACTCTACACTGGCTCCCCCACTGCGCCTATAGCTAAGTGACCCTCCTTGCCTCCAGGCCACCCCACCCCCTCGGGACCAAGGTAATGGATGCCAGTCTTACCTCACGCTTTCAGAGGCGTGAGGCAGATCCGCTGCTGGGGTCAGTTCCAGCAACGGATCTGCTGTGCGGCTCTACTGCCTACTGCCAGACCAGGCAACCCTTGGGTGATGCAGATAATTAGTTTATGGATGCGGTAATAGTAAAGATGTTGGATAGGTTACTTTTTGTACATTCTCATAAATTTTAACTCATTTTTATATTGCACTTCAAGATTGACCTCATCCCACCTGATGTTAAGTGGTAATGAGGTCCTTTTTTTTTTTTTTTGACTGGGAGAAATGCATTGACGCACCGTACCGCCACCCTGAGGGGGGTGACGGCGTGTGTGGGACTCCCTGCCCCTACCCTAACTAAAACTCCCCGGTGGACCTCATCGCCTTAGTGGCGGCGTTGTGGGAGATTAGCTTAGCCTTTCCATCCACAGCACCGCCGGCGGAATGGCCGCTTTCGCAGCCCCGACACTTCCCCCCTGGGTGGTAGGGGGAGTAAGCGGGGGTGGTCAATCCACTAAACCATCCCCGCCTCGCACTGGAGACCGTGAGTGCAATGCCGACTGGGGTGCCCTCACACCACCAGCCAACTGGTCTCCGTGCGGAAGAACGGCGCGGTCGTAGCGCCGCCGCGCCCTGGCTCTTCTGCGCCTTCTTAGCGCTGGGGAGGACGGGTCGTCCTCCCTTTGGCGCTCTGCCTCCTCCTTCTGCGAGATGACGTTCTCGCAGAAGGAGGCTACCGCCGCCCAGGCGTCCTCGCCCCCGAGCATGGCTTGGACGATGCTCGGGAGGGAGAGATTGGCCCCTATTGCGGCCGTTAGGGCGGCTCTCTGTTCTGTCCACGACGGGCACGAAACCAAGGTGTGCTCCGCCGTGTCATCTTCTAGCCCGCAGTGGGCGCAGACGGGCGTCTCTTCCCGCCCTATTCGGTGCAGGTACCTCCGGAAACAACCGTGTCCGGACAGCACCTGCACCAACCGATATGAGAGGAAGCCGAACTTCCTCTCAAGCCAGCCCTCAAAAACAGGGCTGAGCGCCTCCAGAGTCCATTGGCCATACTGCGACTCTGCCAAACTCTGCGCCCATGCAATGCGGAGATTTTCCTTCGAATCCCGCTTGACTCTGGCGAGGTCCTCAGGGTAAAATCGAACCCCTGCCCCTCTTCTTACTGCACGCCAGTGGTAGACGGTCGCCAAGGCATGGGCCTCCAGATCCCACGGAGGTGTCTCAGCCAGGGCGCACGCGGCCGCATGCCCGACTGTGCGGTACGCGCGGGACACCCTCTGTGCTATGGCCCTCTGGGGCCGTCTGAGGTTCCCTGCGTTCTCCCTTTTATTAAGGGAGTCAGCCCATATAGGGGCCCCGTAAAGGGCCATACTCTTTAGGATGCCGGCGTAAAGCCGCCTGCATTTAGCCCTTGGACCACCCAGGTTTGGGAGGAGCCATCCAAGGGCGCCCGCGAATTTCAGGAGGCGCGACGACAACTCGCTAAAATGAGGAACGAAGTTCCATCGCGCGTCAAGGATTAGATTATTATAGGTAATGAGGTCCTAGCTTAAGGGTGTCAAGTACAGCATAATAAATCTGTTACTGGATTTGTCGCCCTTACCTTGAATGCTTGACCCCTGCTACTAATGTAGCACACCCCAGGAGCTCTGGAAACCTTACTCACACGCAGGAACACAACAACACAGAAGTGATTGTTATTTAGCTGCGTTTTTCCGTAAGGTGGAGGTATTTCACCAGTCGGGTTGTTCCAGTTCGAGCGATAAATCGCTATGCCCTACATCTCTTAAAAGTTTATTGTGCAGTTTTATTGCTCATGCATACGTAGTAATATAAAGTACGTACTTGTGAAAACCATACATTACTCAGCTGTTACAGTTAGTAATAAAAAACGTACAGTAAGACAGGTCTTATTGAGGCACAGAAACTTTTTTAATCAGGACTCACGATGTCCCCGCAAAAAGGCGATGGAAAGGCTTTGTTGCACCGCTCGCGATTTTTAATTATAAAACGCATAATTAAATTTGCTTCTGTACAAGCTTCTTTGAGTAATTTTGTACGGTGATAATTGGGTTCGGCAGTTATTAAGATATTTTAAAGTTAAGTAAGTCATTACTCCGTTAGTATATGGGATAGATATTTTTAAATACTAAACTGGTCTATGACGTAGTATGAAAAACCAAAAGTAAAATAAAAAAACTGACATTTTGAGGTTTAAATTTGTCGTCTTTATGTAAAGTACTACTAAAGCCCTTTTATTTAATACCATGTTAAGGGAGTTGTGCCAGAATATATATTTCGACATTTAGTGGCAGCGGCCATCTTAGACCGATTTCTCTCAAACTTAGTTAAACACTCCAGACTAATTCAACTTTCAAACAAAAAAATACTTAATTATTATCGCTTCATCCCTCCGGGAGCTACAATGTCAGACATATCTGTCAGGCACGTCAAATATATAAAACCACGCCATTTTTGCATAATGATCTAAAAACGATTATTGGTTACGGAAAAGGGGGGGGGGGGGCACGCAACCCTGATTATCGATGATGGCTGCAAAGCCTTATCATTTACACCGAGCTTTTGGGGTATTGCAGATAGCTCTCACCCCAAGAATACGTTATTGATACTATCGGCAGTTAGTTTCAAATACTTACTTGTGTTGATGGGGGAAGATACAATTGTTATATACAAAACAGCGCAAACGTGTCTTAAATCAAACCTCGAAACCGAAAGACAAAGCAACTTACAATCCAAACGGAAGTATTTATTGTACAACTCTTTGAACAGCGGAGGCAGCAAAATAAACAAACTCAATATTCATGTAAATAACTTATGTAAAACAAGGACGAACAATAACAGACACGAATTACTGTTTCAGGTTCCCACCCCACTAATTTTGTGGTCCCGACCGATGCCGAATTTCAATGCGGTACCCTAATAATAACAATGAACGCCCTATAGACAGCTGCCCCAAATAGCCGAACGCGAAGTCATTCCAACGTTATTATATCGTTACGTACCACGATCGGCTTATACGTGAAATTTTAAAGGAAATCGTAAAGCTGACGGTTATCTTGATGATATAAGGTACTTATGTCTGTTCGTACAGTCAAGTCAAGCAATGTAGTTCATTCAAGCGGCGCGTTGCAGCTTCGCATGCGTACTGAGAGAGATAGGGAATAGTGAATCGCTATGCTCTACCTATATTACTCTTGTACTTACAACGGCGGTGTTTTGAAGGTGGAACGGCCCGTCGAGCAGGAAAGTGTAGACCATGATGGTGGGTTGCACGAGATAAGCTCAGTAGGTAAGCCGGCTAAGCGGCAGGCCCTGTTAGGAAAAGAACGAGTTGATGAGCCCGCCGTAGCCGTAGTATTACGCCATTACCATCCACGCTTAACGATTTATCCCTCTGGAACTGGAACAGCCCGATACCTCCACCTTTCAGAAGACCGCAGACAAATAACAATCAATTCGGTATTGTTGTTTTCCTGCGTGCGAGTAAGGTTTCCAGAGCTCCTTGGGGAGTGCTACATCAGTAGGAACCGTCAAGCCTTCAAGGTAAGGACGACAAGTCTAGTAACAGCTATTATTATTGTCGCCCTTAAGCTAAGACCTCATTACTACTTAACATCAGGCGGGATGAGGTCAATCTTGTCTATTTCATCTCTAGTCAAACTTTTAAAAAAGTGCTAACCCCTTTTTGTCACATTTTTCACTGACTCTTTGCTTCTATTGGTCGCGGCGTGATGCAATGTGACAGTTTTTTTCCCTTTAAAGGTACGAAACCCTTAAAACAGCAGCATTTTAACAGTAACCGCTTGCACAAAAATTAGCATATTTAAAACCTTACCTGATACGATCGCTCCGTTAAAATTATTCTACTTAAGTGGTACCACTTAGTCCTGATGGAAACTTTAACTTTAAAAACACTTTTTAAATATTGAAGTAGGTTGAAACTGAAGAAAAACGACGCCATGTTTTAATGAAATTGTTCAAGCTAGACGCCTTTGCATTTTTCTTGTATAAAATCACACTTTAACTTTAAGTAATATATTGCTATTGTTAATTTAAAACTAGACATGTTTAAGTAACCTTTATGTTATAATACCGATTCACTCCTCACCCTAACCTAACAGTAACATTCATTTTCTTACAAACGTCGAGAGAGTTTGTTTTTTCAATTTGGTTCGCAAAAGAGTGAGTTTGGTAAGGAAAAATAAACCTTTATTTCGACTGTAATCATCTGAATATCTGCTAATTAATACCCGTTTGGCAAAAGCGATACCTAGTAAAAATTAAGCCTATAAGTATATGCAATTAAAAATACATATTTACAGTAATTTTTACTGTTTTTAGTCCCTAAGATTTGAAAAAATCAAAAAAGTGTTGCCGCATTTCATCTGAAAATGACGTCCTCTCGAGAGTATCCATAGTTTAGTCTTCATAACGAACAAAAGTGTCGACACTTTTTATATGACGCCTATTATAGGTTGAATGTTGATAGCTAACTAAAGAATAGCAATACTAAATTAAACCTGGAATACATGCTAGACTATATTTTTTCAAGGTATACAATACATACGAAATGAACATATAAAAAATTACAATTTCTTGTTCCCTTCAAAAAATATAGAAACTGTCGACCGATTTGCACTTAACATTTTTTTCTCACAAGTGAACCAATAATTATAAAGAAACTTAAACATTTACTAGCTAGATAAAACAACTCTTTCTTAATTCATAAAGTAAAAATCCTATATATTATCATTCGAAAAAAATCAACTGATATAAATGCCATTACAATACTGAAGCTTAAAATCAGATTATATTAAAGTTATATCGTATTAAACAATATACTGAGAGGTATAGGCTTAAAATCAAGTCATCGTTACAACAATGAGTATTTGCCTAATCATCATATTGTTTACCGAATATGAGCTAATCCCCAAAACGATCGATTTCCAAAAATCTGATATACTTACTCGATCCAGCAATCGAATAGATTATTAACAGGTATCAAAACTGACCAACGAGTCGTTTTGGATATTTTGATTACCATTATTAATCAAAAAACCCCGAAAATTGCAATATAACTCGATGGCATCCGCCCGCCAGGTGATATAAACTCCCTTCTCGTTCTAACGATTTAATTTAACGTCACATTGCGGCCAAGGAAACACTGCGATGGTGCCAAAGTATAATTTTATTGTCATTTTATGCTAAAGCGGTGCACGAATGCGGATTCTGTCTGTCGTTTTAAGTGTTGCCATGCCAGTAAGTTAAATTGCGGGACAGATTGTGAAAATAATCGGGACTTTGAGTTTTGAAATCGGGACAAGTACCTTGGTAAAAAAATCATAAGGAGGTAAGGGAGAAGAGCAGGGTTTTGGCTTAGTTCAGTAACCTACTTGAATAAAGAAATATTCGAGTTTGAGTTCAGCGCCTCAAAATTCTGTCTGTACAGGGGCGTGTTTTCGTCACTAATTGGTCAAAACTGTGCGAAGAATGTCACGTTAATTTTTGACTTCACACCACCAATCAGAATTTTTTAGTTTAGTTCTATTACCATCATCTTTTTATTATTATAAGGAGACAACATCCATGGAAGTCGGATCTTAGAGAACGCATGTCCTGAAAGTCTGACCTATGGCTTTTCGGCTACGGAGGTCATCATATTGACGACCTCGGTGGCGCAGTGGCTAAGGTAGGCGGCCAAAGCGCGAAAGGTCCCGGGTGCGATTTCCAGTCGGGTCAATTTGGAAAACGAACTTTTCTAAATTGACTTGAGTCTGGGTGTGCTGGGATGACGCCCCTAGTTAGTATCCGTCGTCTCGTACTCATAGTACAAGGGAAAACCTTAGTTTGAGACCAGGTGATTGGTGTGATTGTGTGGTGCATTTATTATTTTAAAATAATCTGAAGACTCACTGGTTATTGAGAAAGGAAAATCAGACGTGCCAATCAGAAGAGACACATTTTGGACTTTACCACTGTTAAGTTGTACACATAAGAGCCAATATCGATCTGTAAGTGTTTATCATGACGTTCAGCGTACAAAACGTGATACTAGCAATTGGAAAATCGGGACGCGCTCCGAGAATCGGGACACGTGGCGACACTAGTCGTTTTATGGAGTTCTATGCATTGCAATATTATTTTGCTGACAGTGAGGTCAAAGTGCTTTTGCTAGCGGTTATGATGATCTTATGGAGTATGAAGTTGACTCTCAAGCTGGTCATACTGTGATTGTGAATTTTGTAAGTTAATAAACTAACGCTTTTGAAATGAACCTATACTATATATTGGTAAACACATTTTCAGAAAATGAATGAACTGAAGAAATAGGAAACCTTTTGCCTCGTTAATCTATGCTAATATTATAAAGCTGAAGAGTTTGTTTGTTTGTTTGTTTGAACGCGCTAATCTCAGGAACGACTGGTTCGAATTGAAATAATATTTTTGTGTTGAATAGACCATTTATCGAGGAAGGCTTTAGGCTATATAATAAATTATAAATGCGAAAGTAATTCTGTCTGTCTGTCTGTCCGGCTTTCACGCCGAAACTACAGAACCGATTTAAATGAAATTAGGTACACATATATTATAGAGCCTGAGAAAGGACAAAGGCTACTTTTTAATGCCAAGAAAGGGTTGTTAGGGGTTGAAAAGGGGGGTGAAAGTTTGTATGGAAACCGAAATCCACGCGGACGAAGTCGCGGGCGGCCGCTAGTATTTTATAAAAATATCTTCAGACGAAGTTTTGCTTGTAGCATTAAAAATACTTTCTCTTTTAGCTTAGAAGTTATTGTTTGTATAAATCTATTATAAAGATATTTACATTGTCTAGCTTTTTTTTATCACTGTTTATGACAAATATAAGTGTTTTGTTTAACAAAATACCTATAT
The DNA here is from genome assembly GCA_037074685.1 of Glyphodes pyloalis. Taxonomy (NCBI): domain Eukaryota; kingdom Metazoa; phylum Arthropoda; class Insecta; order Lepidoptera; family Crambidae; genus Glyphodes; species Glyphodes pyloalis. The sequence goes on from JAYKKO010000009.1 coordinate 15,306,100, forward strand.
ACTATGTATTAGTTAAGTTAGCTCATCTCGGCACTATTTGTCTGCTTAGGTATTATTTGTATGTAAACATATTTATATATTTTTGTAATTCTGTACAATGACTGATGGTTGCCAAAATAAATAAATAAATTATCGTAAGCGATGATTTTTCTGTTGCATAACATATGCTTTTAGCATCCGGTAAGCACCCTTTGCCGAATATATTTAGGACTACATATTTAGCGAGCCAGTGAAGGTCTCGGGTTCGAGCCCCACACTAGTGTTGCCGGATAATAGATTATCGATTAATATATTATCCCCCCCTCAAATAATCTAACAATCGATATGACAATCGATAGTATCGATAATATCGATTATTAGATTATTTAGGCCTCTTTTGGAATAATCGATTATAATCGATATACAATCGAATCGACGGCAACACTACCCCACACCGCAAAGTAAGATATTTATTTTTCTGTTTCTTTAAATATTTAAAGTTTGATATGTGGCGTGAAGCACTGTAAAATTGTAAGAAATCTATGCTAAAATTGCTGTGGTCGATTGGTTAAAGAATGTGATTATTTTTTTACAGTGTTTTTCATTTTCGTTTTCTATTGCATAGCAAAATCGCAATTTCATGGTGCCTGTAAGAAAATATAAACCAAAAAAATTGCCGAATTTGTTGTTACATATTCCTTACCCGAAATAAATATTATATTGGGCAGATTTTCATTTGAAATATTCTCACACGCTGATAAAGTATCAGCCATTGTTATTTCCTGACGATATCTGGTTTTGCCTCTAGTACCACCGCGCGGCCAATAGATGGCGCTGTAGTACTTTACATCGCGGTATCATTAGTTTGCGCGGATACGTTAAGTTCCTAGCGTAAGTGTGAGTTGTTAAATCAAATCAAAATCGGTATTTTTGACAAGTAACTCATACTATATCAAGTATGCATGTTGCTTAATATGAAAAATGAAAATTTTTTAAACATGAAGATAATGAATGAACTGACTAGCGATGGGTCGTACTTGTCAAATCGAGTACCAGGGCTTGCAAGTGCGTCCCTTTGAAAATACCAGGGCCAAAAACCAGGTTAAATATACTTGAAAGTATTTATTAGTCTAGTTCGTAACTACCTAATTTTAAGGTACATAATCGCGAATGTGATTCGGAAGATTTTACCAACTTACAAGTTTTTTATAATCTTTAACCGAGTATGTACCAATTATTAGAATTTTGTTGATTATGAAATGAAACCTATGTATTGAATTACCTACCATACGTCAAACTTTATTGTTCTATCTCGCTCTCAGCTCGGCTGCATCTTCCGATCCCGAGTCGGGTGCCGCCGCGCGTGAAAATAGTTTTAAAGGATCACACGCGATTTTAATCTTTAAGCAACGGTGATAAGGATCATAATTTATTTAACAAAACCAAAAACTTTAAAGGCTTGCGAGTATTTGATTGAGTTAATCTATAAAAGACTTTATTTTTATAGCCATAAAGAAAATAACACATTGCCTCGGCTGTCTAGTAAATACTTTGAAAGTGTTGCAAGTATTTCGGGCTCGTACCTGGCATCTTCCGATCCCGAGTCGGGCGCCGAGAAGGCTCGAACCGACCCCGGCGCGCGCCGTACGTCTCGCGACAACCGCAGCGCGTAAAAATACTTTGAAAGTATCACACGCGATTCTAATCTTTATGCAACGGTGATAAGGATCATAATTTATTAAACAAAACCAAAAACCTTAAAGGCTTGCGATTACTTGATTGAGCTAATCTATAAAAGACTTTATTCTTATAGCCATAAAGAAAATAACACATTGCCTCGGCTGTCTAGTAAAAACTTTGAAAGTGTTGCAAGTATTTCGGGCTCGTACTTGGTCGGCGTACTTGGAAGCAAATACCTGGTCCAAAAACCTGGTCGCGTAAATACGCACCATCGCTAGAACTGACTGAGGGGATCAGACACAGTATTAAAATAAAATAAAATAAATATCTTTTATTTCGGATTACAGGATCCATACAATGTTATGTTAGTACAACTTAGCCTAAAAGTGTTAGTATTGCATCAAAATGATACACAAACAAAAATAAAAGTAGTAAATGGGAGTGATCAGATCGGATCATTTGTTTCCCAGATCACCCTCTTCACTAAACAAGCCCATAAGGGCGAAGAGAGCCTGCCAGCGACTTTAGGATGATCAGTATTGGTCTAAAAGCTGTATTATCAAATCCTATCTGTGCACATCCCTAAAGATTATTCCGCGCGTAGTCAATTCGAAAAAATAAATCGTAAAGCTATGTGTTAAACGTTATTTTGAATGGGCTAGTAATGGTGATAATCGATCTAATCTACCCTAAATAATATACAAAAGACAATCGATTGTAGCAATAATATCGACGAATTTAATACTATCGATATTTACTTTAGGTCAACATAATCGATTAAAAATAATTATTAAATTATACGTAGGTTATTGTTAAGATTGAGAATACCATTAATACAATTTGAATTAGCGATTTTTGGAATCAAGTCAATACTATCAATTATTTTATTGCAATCGATTAATCTGTAATTATTTGGAGATAACGTTGTCTTTCACATTATGCTTCTTCTTCTTTATATTATACTAGCGGTCCCGGCGAACTTCATTTCGCCTTGATGATCCACGCCCATAATGGTATTAAATGTCTCAATATGTATGTTCCCTTTAGATTGCATAATGGTGTCTCAACTTGCACATATTTTGCATTAGGGCATATAAAATGCATAACAATTGACTAATTTTGATTTTCCTTTCCCTCTTAAAACATAATATTAGAATAACGAACCTTCATATTATCACCAACCAACCAAATTATCACCAATCGCCAAAATTGGAAGAATGAAGCATTCTATTGGTGAAATATTTTTTTAAATCGGCCCAGTACTTTTTGAGCCTATTCATCACAAACATACAAAAATAGGTACAAATCTTTCCTCTTTATAATATTGGAGAAAAAAAATCTTTCGTAGCACGATATTGATTTTACACACAAAACATTGTAAAGTTGGATACTTTTTACTATGACATACCAGCTATAATATCTTAGCCTTTATGCCAATTCCATCGATTAGATAAATATAATCATCGATAGTATTGCTTCAAAAAATGATATCATAATATATAATGATATACTTAATATTACGACCATGCATTATAATCGATTATTAATGATTACATTGCATCAAGATAGGAATCCATACATTTTTTTATTTTTTTTTTTATATTACACTTCAAGATTGACCTCATCCCACCTGATATTAAGTGGAAAGATATATATGGATAATGTATGGATATATCTGGTCTCATTTACACAATCAATTAATAATCGATGCACAATGGATAATATAGTAACACTAGCTAGTACTAGGCAGTACACAGAATCCAAATCATTCAGGGCTTAATAGGAACAAATTGCAATTATATTTATAGAAACGCAATTACCCTCCACGCTCATATGTACTTCCTTTCCGTCTATGTTTTCAAGCTAATACCAGGTTTCACTGTGTTACAAAGTCAACCCTATCTTGCGATCGTGTGCATAAAAGACCAATTTTTTATCGCAGAATAATTGTCGTAGCAGCGGTCTCTATTAGGCACTTATGTGAAGTGGTTGCATAATTTTACTGCTATTTTATACGGCGCGGTTGACCGTGGCATTAGTTTTGCCAGTTATTGTTTTTATTTACATACTATAATGTGAATAGTATGTAAACAGGGTTGGGGTTTCTGGGCTCTTTCCATTGCAGTAGAATCAGTTGTATTTTGTAGTTTTTATTGAGGGCGGGTAAAGTATGTATGTATTTTAGGCACTGGGGGTCTACTCCCATAAACGAAATATGTCGGATCCGACAACGGATGGCAATTTTTAATCCTCATAATCATAACCAATTCACTTCGAATGCCAATTAAGCATTTTCAAAAAACAAAATATTAAATATTAGAAACAGAAAATTTTTATCTCCCCTTGCGGTGCGGGAATTGAACCCACGACCTTCACGTATCGCGCGTGCTGCTCTTATACGCGATACATGAAGGTCGTGGGTTCAATTCCCGCACCGCAAGGGGAGATAAAAATTTTCTGTTTCTAATATTTAAAGTTCGCTAGTACGGCGTTTAGTACTATAAAAATAATAAAATCGAACAAAATATTATTTATGCAAATCAAAAACCAAGTCTTCATTCTTAAACTTTTGAGTAATCTTTAAAAACGAAACCTTTCGTTTGTTCGTTTCGTTTTTGAGAATACCCCTCTAATATCGTTCAAAATATATGGGTTTGAAATTTTAATAAATGGGTTTGAATAAGTGGTTTTTTTTTATTTGAAATATCAATACTATTTATATTTTAAACTTGTCGAAATGATATCATCAAGTTTCAACAGCTGCCACGTCATGGCACTCAACCTGAATACTGTTATGTACAGTCACCGTCAGATATATTGTAGCAGACAACGTATGTGTGTATCTACGCAGACAGACTTGACGTTACGAGTATTCAGATAAATAAATAAATAAATAATATTAGTTAGTTGTGTGTATAAAATTACTGACTAGCATCTGCTCGGATATTATTGAAGTAGTGAATGTTCAGATATTAATGGTAACTTGTAGTGTATGGTCACGTTGTCTGCTACAATATATCTGAAGGCGACTGTACACATAGGTGTAGGTACTATGGTGAATCTGTTAATGAGTTGTGTGCCAGATATATAGATAGATATACTTTATTGCACAAAATCTTTACAGATTGATTATAGTACAATTTAGGCGGTCTTATCGCTAGAAAGCGATCTCTTCAAGACAACCTTAAGGTAGAGGAAATAGTAAATGTGTTGATAAAAATGAAATAGGTTGTGCTTTAACAGTTGTATTTTAACAAATGTAGATTGATTAAGATAAAGATACTTTACTGCACAAAATATATTTTAAATAATATTTACAGACAAATTAAAATTAAATTTGTCGCTGAAATCAATCTTTATCAGACTTTTAGGCTGAAGATTTCCTCACATATACTACTATAAATATTCAATAGCTTCATATGAATCTAGAAAATAATGTAAAGTCAAAATCTATCACTAATTCAAGACTAATTAGTGGTATTCAACCATGTACTCGAATCGAATCTTGGTGTTCAAGTAGTTTGACAGGCCTAGCATGGATAATACTTCAAATTTATCGCATGAGACGACAAATGTTTCTATACCGTCGATTGGGTGATAGTACACCGTACTCGCAATTTCAGCCAATTAGCAGTTGACGCATCGATTTTGACGTTTGTTAAGAGCGTGATAAAATTTAGTCGCGTGGCGCATGCCAGCAGGCTGAGATCATGTATCTCAAGGCAGTCATTTAAAACATATGTTGCATCTTCAGTATCTAACCTACATAACATTAAATAATGCCAACAAAAGTAATAAGACGCCATATAGACAAAACGCTAGTTTTACGATCGTAACAGTTTTGTCATTCCGGACCATTTGAGGGTTGAATCGTAAAAAACTGAAATCGGTTTCCGATGTCTGTTGTTTTTTGGGAAATGTATGTTTTGGGTCCATTTTGGAAGATAAATCGTTGTATTTAGTTACCGTGATTACTTTGTTAGTAAAGCATAGTAAAACTTTGGATTTTTTTGTAAATAAATTTCCTACTACTGTTTTAAATTATTTATTCATTAGATATACATAGTTTGTTTATTAAAATAATTAATAGTTGCCAGTACTATTTCTGGTTTTCCACATTTTCTTCTGATTTTTACCCGACTACGGCGAAGCGAAAAGGAGGGTTATGGTTTTGACCGGTATGTATGTATGTTCAGATGATCCATTGTAGCTTCAAAACCACTCGACAGAAATTGACATATGAGGTATCATTAGAAGCGTCTCAATCATCCGCTAGTTATAGAATATGTGACGTCACGATAAACTGAATGTGGCGCCCTCTAGAGGACTAAAAGTCATGACGTCAAAAATAAATATTTTTAATGATATCGTGTTTGGTATCAAATGAAAGCTTATAATATAACTTTAGCTTTTGCATGCAGTTTTGTTTACATTTACCAAAAATTATTAGTCACAATTTCAAAAATGATCCACCGGAACTTCTAAACCTTAACATATAATTTGATAAATGTGATATCGTTATAAGCGTCGACAAAGAAGTAACAAAAATACATATATATATATATATATATATATATATATATATATATATATATATATACACACACACTCACAAACTTTCGTATTTATAATATTAGTAGGATACCACCCTAGGTACCTAACTCCAAAATAACTTAAATAAAACGTAAGTTGAAAAACTAAAACCCGACTACTAAAACACCGCGATCTAAAAAGTATGAAACAAGAAAATATTCTGGTCAAAAATGGTTATTTACAAACTATACTTTATCTTTCGTTAATTAAAACTAATTTTGCACGCAGATTTTTGGTGTGTTTAATACATCCAGAATTCTCAAGAAAGCCGTTCTTGAGTTCTTGAGTTACAGCGTCAGGAAGGAAAATCCGACTTATTTTTATATAGTAGATAAATAGACATACTTCAAAACACAAGCAATAAAAAAAAACATGAGCAAAATAAAGCTTTTTTTTGAGTTTACACTAAAATGGTGAACACTTTAAAATGTGTGTAAGGAGTTTATATAATTATTTCTTGAATAAAAAATCGATAAAACTCTGTCTAAATACACGGAATAACGACCAGAAATAATTAAATGCACCGCTGTTAATACATTTCCGTCCAGCGAAACTCGCCGATGCAATAAGGTAATTCGGTCTGGCGTACGTAGTTTAATAACTCATGAATATTTAGTGAGTTCCTAATTAAACGGAGCTTGCATCGAGACAGGGATTGGGTAACTCTAAATAAGCTTCAGTTATGAAACTTGACGCTAAGAAGGATGCGGAAGTGTAGCAGAGCTTGGTCGAGTTTGTTTTTGATGGTATTAATGAAAACAATAACCGATATTAGTTCGCGTAAGTATGAAACAATACTGATGATAAAATGTGAAATTAATATTTGAGTCTACTAGCTTGCGTGTGACTTAATCCGCGTTAATTTTGGTATAAAAAGTATTTTCATATTATTAAAGTACCCAATCTATTTAAAAACCTTTGTTGTATGTTGTATAATGTATGTTTGTTACTTTTTCACGAAAAAAGAAGTTTTTTTCGTGAAAAAGTAACAAACATACTACCAGATATTTACATATAGACATCCAGTTATTCATACATGCTTACTTACTTCTGCGTTCATATTATATAGCTGTTGTTTGCGACATTGTCCACATCATTTTGGGATAAAAAGTGTATTAATATAACATGTCAGCATTAATATACTAGGGCGACAAGTCCATTAACATGCCACCTCCCACCTGATGTTAATAAGTAATGAGGTCCTAGCTTAAAGGTGACAAGTACAGCATAATAATGCTGTTACTGGACTTATCACTGATCTTGAAGGCTTGCCCTATGCTACTGATGTAGCACCCCTAAGTAGCTCTGGAAACCTTACTTACATGCATGAACACAACAACACCGAAGTGATTGTTATTTGACTGCGATCTTCGGTAAGGTGGAGGTAGTTCACCAGTCTGGCTGCTCCAGCTCGAGCGACAAATCGCTATACCCTACTTCGTTAAAAGCTGTGTCTCAAGAATAAGAATGACGTAAGACGTGACAAAGCTTTCCAAATGCTGCCAACCCAATAGTATAATCATACTATTACCTTTTTTTTATTAACCGACTTCAAAAAAAAGGAGGAGGTTCTCAATTCGACCGTATATATATCTTTTTTTTCAAGTTGTTTCTTTTTCACTAGATTGTCTTTAGCTCGAATATGAAAATAATTTACATTAAAATTTAAACAATTACCTTTCAAGAATATTATTTTCAGCATTCTAAAGATGAAAAATTAGAAACCTATTAAAATTTAGTGCCTACTAAATACTTCAAAGAAAATTTGGTTGAGATGAAAAATGTATGAAGATACCTGGGTGCGTGGCTACTGATCTTTCTTTAATGAACAAATATACCTTTTTCAGGAGCTTTGGAGAGTAATTTAGATGTTTTATATCAAAAGTAAAACAAAGCAGGCTAGATACGGTCCTTATTTAAACTTGGCTTCTTATAGTTTGCAGCCCTGATATAAATCATTGTATCATATCGCGCCGTGTCATGTTTTTCTTATATGTAAAGATAGATAAATTGAACTTGCTACCCAATGACCTACAGATGGGCGTCGCTTAAGTTGGCGACCAAGAAAAAGATGGCAAGAAGATTTTGACCACTATGCTCAATTCCCTTAATATAGCAACTAATCTCAGTTCGACAAAGCGGTAAAATACAGGCCAAATACATAAAAAGTACCTACCATCATCAAAGTTTACCCAAGCACTGAAATGAAAGTCATTAGGTTGTTAAATTTAGAAAGCAAACTTTAGTAATACTTTCTGTATCATTACAAAATGGGTTATCAAAACATTTTATTTTATTTAAGTACTAACAAGCTTTGGACCAACTGGCTGAAATATCGTGAATAAAAAAAAAGAATAAAAAATGTATACGAAAATCTTGCAGGAGTTGAACTGGCCTTTCTAATAACAAAAAAATAAGACTTTTTAAATGTTACGTGGAAGTATAATTTATTCAATGTACCCTCCCATGACAAAGTGAAAATTCAAATAAAAAAAGCCACAAGAAAAGTAAGTGCATATGACGTATCCATTCGAATTTTAAATGCAACAGCCACGACGCCATAAAAAACCGTTACGGTCTGTCTTCGTTGAAATAAGAACGCTTTTTGTTTACAAGTACTTTTAATTTCCATTCGTGTGAATTGGCCTTAAAATTTTATTGTTTCGTTGCAGACTGGCCGGGATCATTCCGTATTAAAAATTTACGTTACTTTTAGTAGGAATTCCTTTGTTGCCATTCCAGATTGTAGTGTTACAATGAGAAAAAAAGCTGCGGAGTAAAAAAAGGTTACAGTAAGTGTAGTAATAACAGTGCCAGGGTGCCTTTTATTTCTGTAGATAATTTGTATTTATAACTGTGAAGTTTTTGTTTCTCGATTCGTTGCATGTTTTAATGGCAAACGAAAGAGCTGTGAAATTTCAACTTGAACTCTTAATTATTGTTGATGCTAATGAAAACCTTTATTATTGTTTTTTTTTATAATTGTACCAATTAAAATATAAAGCAGCGTGTGCGTGTGCAAACATAAAAAAGCAACATCGGTTTTTAGCTGCAGAAATTAAAAAATAAATAATTTATCCAGTAGTTTTGTTTAATATAGTAAGGTTAGGCTAGTATGAAATACCCAATTTTTTTATTTAGTTTCATTCAAATAGTAGGTATACCTCGTATCTTAAAGGATTACTAAAATTGATTTACAAATTGTACAGCACAAGTCCAGTTACAATAAAAAAACCTTATCGATACATACAATTTCTCGCAACTTTGGCCGCGTTAACTTTTGATAAAGACTAATCGAATGCTGCTTTAAAGGAATGGAACAAAAACCTATTTCTAGATAAAAAAGTATCTGACTTAAAGTAAAGTTCATTAGTAATGTGAGTCAATGACCTCAACAAAAAAGTTCGTTCGAAAAAACTCATTTAAACATGGAACGTTTATTCGACATATAAATTCTCATCAGCGTTCTACAAACCGACCTCTGCTGTCTGGTGGCGCGAAATCAGTTCGGCCTGTATTTCGCGGTAGGACAATCCAATCGGCGTAAAACTCGAGTCCCCAGAGGCGTTGCTATGGCAACCAGCAGGCCCCCGAAAGGGGTCGCAGAATCCAAAGTTTATCTCATAAATTTACACCACAGTCTAAATGTTTTGACGGTCTGGAAGGAGCAGCTCAAACGGCTCTCAGACAGCTGTTTGTGGCACATTTTTTAAGGTAGGCTAACGCTTCGATTATTAGGCCATAATGCCCGGGAATATTGTTTTTACCAGTACAAGTGTTTATGGTAAGCCAATGTATGATAAAAAAGTACGCTAGGGTATACATTAAGAACTTTGCATTGCCTTTATATCGTCCGCATAAGAGTTTACATCGAACTGCAAATGTTTACCTCAATGTTGACCGCACAACACTGATAATGGTGATTTATTCAATTCTCATTGTTCAAAATTTTAAAAAAATAAATAAACGGTGAACAAACGTATACTTATACAAAATGTCCCAAAGGGGAAAAAGAGGAGGTGTAATGTATTTTTTAGGTAACAAATAAACTTTAAACTACTGAATTGGTTTCAAAACTTGCTTTACCATTAGAAAGCTGCAATAATAAATTACTGATCAACTTTGACCATATAATACAAATAAAAAAAAAAAGATTCTTAATTAAATTTGAAAAATGTATCAAATCGCATACACTGCAAACATTATTGATAACATATTTAATTATGTACTACTACTATGTAGATAGATATCTAGATAGATAGATACTCTTTACCGCACAGAAAGTTTACAGAAATTCGTTTTACAGACATATTCAAGTACAATTTAGGTGGTCTTATTGCTAGAGAGCAATCTCTTTCAGATAACCAACACACAACAGATAGTAGAATATATCATAATTTCTTAAAAATGATTTTTTATAGTTAAGACCAATAAGTGTTATTTATTTTAAAGTACACACTCCACGCAATGAAATCTTAAATAACTTTTTCATTTTACAATCCTTATTCGAACTTAAAAGCACACCTTTTAATGAATACTAACGTTATGAAGGTATGATTTTTATAGCGTTTTCTGTACACTAAAAGTTAAATAAAAAAGATTTTTTGCCCACCGCCATTTCAATTCCAATTTAAACCCAACATCGTCGAAATGAAACGCGCAATATATTATTATATTTTTATGACGAGAGCTTGTAACAGGAGCCGTAATTTATAAAAAAATGCTTTAATATTAATCTTGGTGGCGTAGTTTTTATAGGCAGCATAAAAAGCTGGTTTATAATATTCTTTTTTAATAAAAGACCCTTTTTCACGTCTCATCTTAGCAAGCGTATATAAATTGGGATGTAGGCTTATTATTATTCTTTATAAATTATCTATGAAGATTTGTAAATGGTGTTAACATCCAAAGGTGCTTTGTTTTAATTTGTAAATGGCGTTAACATCCAAGAGCGCTTTGTTTTAATTTGTAAATGGTGTTAACATCCAAAGGCGCTTTGTTTTAATTTGTAAATGGTGTTAACATCCAAGGGAGCTTTGTTTTAATTAAATTTTTGGATTGTTTTGTAATGGCAACTCGTTAACGACCCCAGAAGCCGAAGAGCTAGTGACTTAAGCGTCTCTGAAGTTCCTGATTCATTTCCTGTTTGGGTCAATATGGAAAATTAACTGATCTATACTGTCAGAAGTCTGGGTGTTCTGGTGCCGTCGTTATTTCTGACTTATGTTACACATATGGTTTAGCTATTTATCACAAAATAAGAGCAATTTAATGATGTGGTGCTGTGTTTCATATGAATGTTTAACTAAATGAGATAAAAAAAATCTGTTTCTAATATTTAATGTTTAACTAGATTTCCTCAGCAAATTGAATCAACTCACTTCAGCTTCTAACTACCAAATTTATGGATACTTCTTCACTATTACCGCATCCATTTACAAAGTATCTGCGTGACCCAAGGGTTGACTGAAAGAGAATGCCGCTACATTAAGTCCACCTGTTGTACTTATTTGTGCATTAAAGTTTTAATATAAATAAATACGTAATATGTACGAAAACATTTATTTGGCATTACAACAAACGTTTTTAAAGGTTAGCCTGTTATTAATTATGTGTTCCGGACTGTGGATTTGTTTTAGTAGGAAGAGTACGATATTTTAGGCTGACTTTAAATCTTTACTTGATTTTTTTAATCAAACATCATTTGCAATTGAGTTGCTGATGAGTAATTATAACGTAACATTTAAGTGACAGCTAGCGACCTGGCTTTCCACGAGTGGGGTTATTGTAAATTCGTCACAAAGTAAACTCGTCACATGCATTAAAAAATGTTTTAATCTGTCATAGTAAGTAAACAAAAGTAAGTATCTACACTACATTCGTGGGGTTACTGTAAATTCGTCATAATTTCTCATTTAGAAAATTAGAACTGTGACGTATTTACACGTACTATTTTTCGTGACGAATTTAGAATAACCCCACGAGTGTAGTGTAGATAATTACTTTTGTTTACTTGTCTGCTCAATAATATATGTATAAACATAAAAACGGCATCAAAGTCTGTTGCGTAAGACTACGTAAATTGCACTATATTTTCCTATTTATTTATAACTAGCGGTCCCGGCGAACTTCGTTTCGCCTTAGATATTTTTTTAAATTTTACCAAGGATCCCTAATTTTGTAGCCTATGTCAAATCGGAAGAATGTGGCATACTATTGGTGCAATAATTTTTTAAATCGGCCCTGTACTTTTTGAGCCTATTCATTACAAACATACAAAAATCTTTCCTCTTGTTAAATCGAATGTGTCAAATTTAAATTTCAAATTCAAATGATTAGTTCCTAAGATCGGCTAATAGATGGAGTTATCCCCTGTTACATCGCGGTGACAAGATTTTCCGTCGGGAGTTCAAGTGAGGGAGGAGAGTTCATAATATTAGTATAGACTAGCGCAGCCAGCTTTGCACGCGTGTTTTCTGTTTTTTCCAGATTTTCCACTGACTTTATTTTCTTATATTAGTTGTAATGTGAAGTTATGAACTTTCTGCGATAATCGTGCTCAAATAAACAAACTAGAGATGGGCCAACTCGGAAAAAACATAACTCGAGTTAACCCGGGTTAAAATCCACGTAACTCGAGTTGAACTCGAGTTACGTAACTCGAGTTAACTGGATGGACAAGTAAATGTTTTGGATGTTTGAGTTTTTACCCATTTATTCCCTCAGTTGTTCCAATTTTTATCTGTTTCAATTCCTATGTATTGGGAGAGTTATACCTACTAACTAAAGAAACAAAAGAGTTATTGTTTAAAATCGAATCATTTATTGAACTATTTTTGACTCGAATTTTAATCAAAAATAATACATATTTACTATCAATTAAACTATTCAATTATTATCAATTAAACTATTAAATTATCCTTTCAAAATCAGACTTTCATTATGTTAGGTACATTTACGAGATCATAATTGTTTTATAATCAGTATCAGTCAGTAATCACAATATTTTCAAGAAAATTAGATAATTAGTATCACAAAGAATCTTTTTTTTTCGTTAAACTATTTGCTTATATTATGTTTAAACACCAAACTAACGATGTTTTTTTGGGACCCGGCATTTTTCAAAAACAAATATCGCACAACACGCATTTAGAGATAACCTCAAATGTTGTTTGTTCTGAATGAACGAATGAATATAGTGACTATATTCATTTCATTCGTTCACAACAGACTATATTAAAGTCTCAAACGATCGGCAAACTTCGCTCCATGTCGGTTCTATTCGGTTTTCGAACTCGAGTTAGAGAGAGTTCAACTCGAGTGGATTCGAGTTACGCCCAACTCGAGTTAACTCGAGTTAGCTACTCGAGTTGACCATCTCTAAAACAAACTCTTTGGCTTTATAATATTAGTAAAGATACGGTTAGTACCCAAAAGTGTGCGTCAAAGTACCGTACCCGAAATCGCGTTAAAGATATTCTATGTCGCCCCTTAAAATCCTCAAAAAGCTTGAGAGGAAGCGGCTAAGTCCAATCAAAGACTCTTTTTATGTTACACAAAATATCCATTGTTCGAATATTAACAAAAGAAATTATCCCGCCTCAGTTGTTACGTATTTTATCAAAAAAGGTGACCAGCTACAGACGTTGAATTAGATTTTACCGGATAAAATGTACAAAAAATGTAAGGAATATTTTGTTCCGTAATAATTTTTTCTTCTTTTTATCTTCCGCTTTCGAGTTTTGTAACGCTAGTGTGGTTCTTTTATTTCTTATTGTCAAGTAGGTACTAATTTTGCAAGCTCGGAATATGTTACTGAAATTAATATTTTCGAACATTTTTTTTTTTAATTCAAAAATCTCAAAAGGCTCCATAATCCGAAGGCTGTTATTTAAATTATGTGGAAAGGATTTTCGCTTTGGGAACATTTTTAATTCGGTTTGTGTATTGCAGGCTTGAATCAGATTTTTCTATTAGAAAAATGCAATTCCTTCTCTTTGCTATCATAATAAGAATTGTAATGATAACAAAGAAAGCGCAGTCAAGATGGTTAGTTAGTGTGGTTTTTAAATACTTTATTATTGCCAGTTACAAAGTTATAACGAACCTCTCAGGAAATAACATAAAATGGGATGTCTTTTAACACAGACCTCGAATAACTTTTTTTTTTAACGAAGCACAGTAAATTGGCTCCTCCCAGCCTGATGGTAAGCAAGAGAGGAACCCACATCGCGATGACAACGGATTTGATATCGAAATATCCTATCCGTTAGCATCGCCATACTGGCTCGCAAGATGTTTCTTCATGCTCCTTTTTAAGGAATCAGACCTTTCTTCCAAATTAAAATTTCTATACTTGTTTGCTATTTTAAGGGCTAAGTTATTAATACAGCAAGGTGTGGTAGGTGAGCTGTACAGAAACTAATATTTTTGTCCATAATCGTTTTTAAAAAAACTAAAACGTAAAGATATTAGTCCAAATCGTATACCGTAAACCAAATAAAATTAAACTAAATATTTCTATCATACGAGAACAACTAATTCCACAGCTTTATAAACGCACTATAGTTTTAGACTCCTCATTTAACCCAACGCTGCGGTTGGTAACAGGTGTAACAAACATGGTATTATTTGTTTGACAAATCACTGCAAACAAACACACAATATGATTGGTCGATGTGCGTTTTGTCTAGTACCAATAAACATAAGTATATCTGATATTTTATTAGGTATATTCTAGAAGTGATCTTTTTTTTTATATTGCACTTTAAGATTGACCTTATCTCACCTGATGTTAAGTGGTAATGAGGTCCTAGCTTAAAGGTGACAAGTACAGCATAATAAATCTGTTACTGGACTTGTCACCCTTATCTTGAAAGCTTGATCCCTGCTACTAACGTAGCACCCCCTAGGAGCTCTGGAAACCTTACTCACACGCAGGAACACAACAACACAGAAGTTAGTTATTTGGCTGCGGTCTTCTGTACGGTGGAGGTATTTCACCAGTCGGGCTGCTCCAGTTCGAGCGATAAATCGCTGTGCCCTAAATCTCTTAAAATCTAATCTGATCTAAAAATGTGCAACAAAATCACATTAATAAATTGGTTATATTTAGCACATCGCATGCATAAAAGATCTAGGAATTCAAAAAATCTCATTAAGAATTGGTAGCGTCGTTAAATTATTTTATACCTAAACTTTGATTAACGCACAAATAAACTAATAAACAAGCTGAAGAAAATGTTACCCTTTAGAAGTCCTAGAAGACTTTTGATGTCTTGTTGAAATTTTAAATGCACGGTATTAACATTTCGTCACTACGCGTGCATAACTGCGTAAGAGCAGTTTGCACCTAAATACCGCATCGGCTTTTGTACGATTCTGATTATGAGGTGAAAAAACCTGAATACCTTAATAATTTGAGTATATTTTATGGGCTAAACTGTGAAAAAGCCTTTTTGTAATACATTTTTTAAGAATGTAACTTAAATTAATCTATCACGCCTAGCATGCGCAACGCAAGTAAATTTTATCGCGTTCTTAAGAAATGTCAAAATCAACTGCTGATTGGCTGAAATTACGAGTACAGTTTACTTTCACCCAATAAACGGTATAGAAACTTTTGTCGTCTCATGCGATAAATTTGACGTTTTGCGCATGCTAGGCCTATATGACTCGTTCAGAGGGCGCGATATTTAGACGCCGCACCTTTTACAGTAACGCCGTATGAACTTACTGCTCTTCTGCGGATTTGTGCGCGCGTCGACGATTTCACTTTTAATGTTATTAGTTGAAATGCCATTCCCATAAATTTTTAACTAGTCGAAACAATAACATAGTTAGTTATATGACATTTAGCTAGTTCACCAATTCACTGCCCGTAATTACATTGCGTGAAATGCAAACTGTCGTGACGCACAAAATCCCGTAACTTTATAAATGTGTTGCTATTTTGACACCCGTCATTTGACCCTCCACGCGGTCGGTAGCAGGTGTGCCAAACACAGGATTATTCGTGAGGATATTCGGGTGACAAACGATGCAAACAAACGCACATTTCATAGGTTAAACAATATCCTACGAAACTACATAATACGATCGTGTATTTGGGCAATTCATTAACGTCCTCCGTAGCCGAGAGGCGAGTGGGCCGGGCTTTGGCGTCGTGCCATGTTTGAGGTCACGGGTTCGATCCCCAGTCAGGTCAGTATGTAAAACAAACTTTTCTATATTGTCTCGGGTCTAAGTGTTGTGGTACCGTCGTTGTTTCTAATTTCTGTGACCCAAGTGCTTTAGCTTCTTACCACAGAATCAGAGCAATGTGTGCGATGTTGTCCATTATATACTAATTAATTACTTATGTATTTATTATTACATGCCGTCGTAGATTAGATGTTAGATGGTATCGCTCAAACCTGCAGGGCATGGGTTGGAATCCTGAAATAGTTTTACTTTGTGAGGTCTTTATAAGTCGGTTAGCTTGACCTACTTTTTCTATGCTATGAAGGTACTTGAAGCCATTGGTCGCGACTATGATAAAAATATCTGGTTTCGTATTTTAAAGATAACGTTAAATAATATTGCTCCTCTCTAAGAATAACGTGATATTTTTCCAGTTATGCATTAACCATGCTATTTAAATCAGGGTCAAAGCTGGAATACAAACCAGGAAAAAGTTATATATATTTAAGAATTTGTAATTGAGATTTCAATGGTTAAATATGTTTCAAATTATAATAGTGGAAATCGCCCAATTTTTTTTAATACGTACAAAACTGTCGATGTGATTTTTTTATTGTTACACGATGTTTTTTTTTAATTGTAACAGCACGTGCGTTGTATGAAGTCCGTGCGTTCGAATACCAAACCGCATGGAAATACTAAATTTCTGCTTCTTTGAATATAATTAAAAATATCTTTTTTTTTTAACTTTGTGAACTTTTGTTTTGTTTTGTTTTTTTTTCAACATATTTCACTGATCACATTAAATTTTACATCTTAAATACGTATATTCACAGCGTTTATTTGAAATTTTCTTAAATGTCTTTGAAACTTTCAAAGGCGGTAAGTACCGAAAATGTGTTTTCTTCACAAATCTCACGTTACAAACACTTAAGGATCCAACTGTGCGCACTTGTATAATGTAACATAACAATATAAAAACCAATTCCTGTCAACTATATTCTTTGAAAGCAGGATTTGCTTTGTATGCTGAAAAAAATAACACATTCTCCCTGTCAAATACACTCGCCTAACAACCTTTGAAGTCTTTGTGTGAAAAATATACCGGGATTATTTTTATTGTTATGACAATAAATCTCTGCATTTTCCCGTTGGTCTCTATTACGTATACGCATTAAGTTGAAAGTAGGCTGGCTTTACGATTTGCTATGTCATCACATGCTGAGCGCTATAAAATATCAGCTAAAGCTGAAATAAACTCAATTTATTGGGGTTCATGAATGTCAATACTAATTCCTCTCTGTAATAGTGTATTTGGACTCTTAATGTTAAATACGTCTTTTAACCAAGTACCTATTTTATTTCATACACTGATTATAAACAGGTATTTGCTTAATTCGTTATTGCAATATTTTAATTTTTTTTTTATATTGCACTTCAAGATTGACCTCATCCGACCTGATGTTAAGTGGTAATGAGGTCCTAGCTTAAGGGCGACAAGTACAGCATAATAAATATGTTACTGGACTTGTCACCCTTACCTTGAAGGCTTGACCCCTGCTACTAATGTAGCACCCCCCAGGAGCTCTGGAAACCTTACTCACACGCAGGAACACAACAACACAGAAGTGATTGTTATTTGGCTGCGGTCTTCTGTAAGGTGGAGGTATTTCACCAGTCGGGCTGCTCCAGTTCGAGCGATAAATCGCTATGCCCTACCTCTCTTAATTTTTCTATTATGTTTTTTTTATATGTAAAATATACTTTATTGCAGAAAAACTTTACAGAAATTTTCAATTTACATTTAAGGAATTATGTAAATAAAAAATATTATAAAATTATCATTATAAACCTACAAATAAAAAAATTGTCCCAGGTCACTGCCAAGGGGCATGGTGTCAAGAAGGCTGGCTGCGTTTCTTCTTTGTATATAATGTATATGTACGTATATGTGTATTTATATGTATGTGGGATAGCGGATGTATCCAAACGTAGTGCATGAGCGATGCCTGTACGTTTGAATATCCGAATGGTGAGAATGACAAGAGTTAGATTTGAACGACGGACGAACGACGACGATGTGTGTGTTTTAATTTAATTTGTTTGGCTAATATATTTAGATTATTTCCTATTTGCTTCTTTCATTTCCCATTCCACTACAAATTTGGGGGCTCGTCCGGGATGGGAATGAAAAAGCATTCAAAATTCTAAATTTTCAAATTTTATACGGGGAACGACGATCCGCCATTATGACGAAAAGAATTTTCTTAGAAGACGTTATAATTTTTTTACAAAAGGACGATTATGATGAAGTTGAAGAAGAATGACTTACTACGAAGATTATAAAGAAGAAGGAGATTAAAACTATTACGACGGTTTTGTGCAAATACATTAAAAGATGAACATAACCGTGAAGCTACCAGAGTTTGACGGAAGCGATAATTATCCAGTATCCCAATGGGTACGTCACGTCGAAGAAACTGCTGATGATTTTGGATGGCCTTCAGGTCTATTATTGCTAAAAGCAAGGCGCTCTCTGACGGGCTTAGCTGCGTCATGGTTACGGGCAGAAGATCGGCATAAGACGTGGAAAGAGTTTAAGACTGCCTTAACTGACGAATTTACCGAGGAGGAGGACTACCAAACAAAGATTCAGGAGATGGCGAAGGTGTATATGGAAGTGATGTATGAAGATTGTGCGCAAATTCACTACCATCCACCACAAAAACTACAAAGCTTTCAGTGTAAAGTAGCTAAAAGTGGAAAAATTGCATCTTCACATAGCCACAGGTATTATCAGAAAGATGAAAATGAAGTGCATCAAAATGTTGATAATCACCATAGCGTGAAAGACAAACAAACGTGGTTCACAACAACAAAAAAAGATGGCGCTGCAGTCGAAGAAGTAAAGAGGTTGATAAAAGAGAAAGAATGCACGGTGAAAGATGACATTATGGTTTATGACGATATTAAGAAGTGCCAAAATGACGACGACGCGTTATCAAATGTCATCAATGTAAACAAAGTCAATAGCGAAAATTATAATGTATACACGACGGATCCGGATAAAATTTTAGAAGAGAAATTTCAAAATAAGGTGGAAGGAGAAAATGTGGGGACTAAGGTGAAAAAGAAACAGTTTGTGACAGAGAGGACGGTGCATGAAATTCCACTGTGTACAATGAAGGAGTCACCAATTCAAAAGGTTGTACCCAATAGAACGAGACATCTTCAAGAAGACGATAAAAACTTGTTAACGAACCATCAATATAATCTGTGTTACAATTTATACGATGAAAGATATGAATTAGATTATCAAGAAGAAACAGAAAAGAATTTTAAGAAGAGAAAAAAGGAGGAGTTTTACGATGTTTTATATTTTTTTCGGAGTGTGTTTTAATTTTTATGTAAGATATTTTAAGGACGAATGAGTTTAATTTGATTTATGTTGAGCGGTCGTACGATGTAAAGATGTGTTATGTTTAGTTATTTTTTTTTTGGTGTACTATAATTGTTTTGTTTCAATATTTAAGATGTAATGCTGTACGATGTATTTATGTTTTTTGTTTAAGTGATGACGTATACGAGTTTACGAATGAAGGATGTGATTGACGATGCATGTCTGAGGACAGACATGACTGCAGGATGGCCGAGTGTGGGATAGCGGATGTATCCAAACGTAGTGCATGAGCGATGCCTGTACGTTTGAATATCCGAATGGTGAGAATGACAAGAGTTAGATTTGAACGACGGACGAACGACGACGATGTGTGTGTTTTAATTTAATTTGTTTGGCTAATATATTTAGATTATTTCCTATTTGCTTCTTTCATTTCCCATTCCACTACATGTATGTATTTAATTAGATTACAAATTTCAATCTGTAAGTATTTATCACGTTATGGTATTTTTGTTTTCCGTTAATATTTTCTCTATTTCGAATTTGCACCGCCGTACCCGTTCCTCGATATTACCTAAAAAAGAAGAGATTATTTTTTGGAAAAATTGTAAATTGTACTTGTATTTTCTGTGCCGAACCGGAGGTAGCGTCATTTGCATTATATAGACGTTTCATAAATATTACTGGTGTAATTTACATGAATATAAGAATTTAGAATTTGAATTTGAATTTGTGCAATAAAGTGTATCTATCTGTCTTTAATATACATATCTCTGAGGCTAGAGGGCTGGACTTTGGCGTCGCTAATGTCTGAGGTCTCAAATTCGATTTCCGGTCGAGTAAAGAAAATAATATACGGAAAATGAACTTTTCTGTATGGTTTCGACCCTGGAGATTCTCGTTCCATAGTTATTACTGATTTCTTCACAGGTGCTTTATCTATTTACCACAGAATAAGACCAATGTGATGTTGTCCAACAATTTAATTTATGTCGTTTGCAATAGACTTCAGCTCTATTGGACAGCTGTAAAAAAACAATGATTATAATTTAGTGCAGTCTCCACTAGTTCAAGTTACATTTTCAAAATATAATAAAAACGTATTTTGTGCTTCAAAAAATAAATAAAAATCATTAAATAAATTAAATAAATATTAAATATTGGACAACATCACATACATTGCTCTGATTCTGTGGTAAGTAGCTTAAGCACTTGTGTTACAGAAATCAGAAACAACGACGGTACCACAACACCCAGACCCGAGACAATATGGAAAAGTTCGTTTCCCATATTGACCCGACCGGGGATCGAACCCGGAACCTCAGAGATGGCGCTAGCCAAAGTCAGGCCCGCTCGCCTCTCGGCTACGGAGGTTGGACTAATAAAACACACTTGAATCACTGAACCGTATCATTTATTCGAATTAGTTCCTGAGCCTATATGTATCCGCACAAAAATAGTGTCACCGCGATGTAGGAGCGCACAGCGCCATCTAGTTTAAATTTGTGAACTACAAACTACTACTAACATCCCGCCACCCTAAGGACGACTAAAGTCCTTATAAACATAAAGAACAATAGTGAATAAAATGAACAAACATACAATAATGTAACTTATAACAATAATATTATCAGTCATCCAGAGGCAAAGGACACAACTTAGCAACTGGTCTCTTAAAAGTGTTATTTTTAAACTGCAAGGTAACGACTCTCGTTATACCATCTGCTCCAGGATGTTTCTCAATAACTCGTCCCAAAAGCCATTTACCAGGAGGAAGTCTGTCATCTTTAACTAGAACCACTGTTCCTAAGTTAATGTCAGCAACATGTTTATTCCATTTATATCTATTCTGAAGAGTGGTCAAATATTCCGATTGCCAACGTTTCCACAGACATTGTACCATCTTTTGTAACAAACGCCATCGATCTAATGGACTGAGTTTAACGTCTACGACATTTTCTTCGGCAACGGATACAGGTGCTTCTCCAATTAAAAAATGACCTGGGGTCAAGGGAGGTTCATCGAGAGAAGAATTAATTAGGGTAAGGGGACGTGAATTAACACAGGATTCTACTTCAGCTTGTACTTGTACGAAAAGGACGATCAGGTTGAACTCTGTATCGAGGTAGGTTTCCCATAAATGGGACACTTGGTTGAGCATTTTGTTTAAAACATGGTATACATTTATGAATAACGGCTTTAGTTAAGTTTTTTACTCGTAAAATCCAATAATTCTGACGAATATAATTTAGTGTAAGTTGGTGACCACCATGCAGGGATTTTTGATGAGCATTCATAACAATTAACTTTGCTAAATTACAGTGATTGTGCAAAACAACCGGTGACTTTACATTAGAAGAAACTGCTGCATTGATCAGTCGACCACCAACTCTTATGATTTTGTCACAATCAATATAAGGATTAAGAGTGTATAATTTACTCTTTTTGGGAACACATTTACCCTGAGATAAACATTCAAATTCATTTTGAAAATATTTGGACTGTGATAGTTTTATACAAACTTTTAAAGCATTATTAATTTCGGTTGCAGTTAAGTAGGAAGAAGAGTTTACATCACTTACTTTCTTGTTTACCTTTTGTCTACAATTGTGTATAAACCTCAAACAATAAACAGTAACACGAGTCAATTTCAATAAGTTTGAGTATCTGTTAAGGTAAGTACCAATAAATTCATTTTCTTCTACACAAACATATGTCTTTAATTTAGTTTTTAATTCCAGTTTAGTTTCAGGTATGCAGTTAGGAGCTATTATATTTACCATTTCATTACTCTCTCTTAAAAATGTTGGGCCATTCCACCATAGTTCGCATGATTGCAATTCGGTTGGATTAAGTCCACGTGACGCGGGATCAGCTGGGTTGTTTATGGAATCAACGTGGTGCCACTGACTGCTACCAGTTGTCGTTAAGATTTCAGCCGTGCGATTAGCAACAAAGGTAGTCCAGCTGTTGGGTGTTTTTCTCAACCATGCCAAAACGATAGTAGAATCCGTCCAAGCAAAAGTAAAATTATTGTCAATATTAAGTTCATGTTTAAGCAAATTTAACATTCTAGCAAGTAACACAGCACCGCAGAGTTCGAGACGGGGTAAGGATACTTGTTTAACGGGAGCCACGCGAGTTTTAGCTGTGATTAATCTTATTCTGACTTCATCATTATCCCAAACTCTGAGGTAAACAACACACGCATAAGCAGCACATGACGCATCACAAAAACCGTGAAGCTCAATTTTAGTGGCAGTATTTGTACAAAAAAGCCAGCGAGGAAAATGAATGGTTTGCATGTTATTAAAGCTATCTACAAGAGTATGCCATTCATGCTTTAGTTCTTGCGTCAACTCATCATCCCAGTCCAGACCAGCAAGCCATAACTTTTGCATAAAGATTTTAAGAGAAATGATAGCGGGTGCAAGACAACCTAGGGGATCATAAGTTTTAGCAATAGCTGATAACACATTTCGCTTAGTGATTGCATCATTTGCGGCGTCTAAATGTAAAAGAAGTTCAAAATTGTCTGTTTGTGAATTCCACACTATACCTAAGGCTTTAATTGTGCCTTCCACTTTAATATGTACTGCACTTTCAGACTTTTTACTTTCACAGGGAATTTTTGATAACACTGATTCACTGTTAGAGGACCATTTGTGTACACTAAAGCCACCACGACCGAGTAACTCAGTTATACGAGCTTGGAGTGAGATAGCATCTTCTTCTAATGACGTACCCGTCATCAAATCGTCCATGTACAGATCTGACTTTATTACTTCACTTTCCTTAGGAAAATAAGCACGTCCATCTTCAGCTAATTGACGTATCGTCCTCATGGCTTGGTAAGGAGCACAAGAAGTACCATACGTAACAGTAAGTAATCTATATTCTTTTACTAGTTCATGGGGAAATTCGCGCCATAAGATCCGTAAATAGTCAACATCCTTTTTTGAAATTAATATCTGTCGATACATCTTTTGTATATCTGCTATCAAACATATCTTGTGTTGTCTCCATCTTGTTATCAAATTCCGAATGTCTTGTAAAATAGGTGGGCCAACCAAAAGTTCTTCATTTAATGATTTTCCTTTTGCAGGTGCAGCACTTCCGTCAAACACAACTCTGAGTTTAGTACTAAGACTGCTAGGTCGTAGTACCGCGTGGTGAGGTAAGTAGTATTTTTTATTATTAGTATTAAGTTCTTTTTCAGGTACAGCTTCCATATGACCATGTGATAAGTATTCATTCATAAATTGTTGATATTGTTCTTTCAGGTCAGGTGTGTGTGCAAAACGTTTCTCCATTTGCTGTAAGCGACGAAGAGCTAGTGACTTGGAATCTCCAAGATCAGTTGGGGGTATTTCTTTAAATGGTAACTCAACAACATACCGACCTTCTGAATTTCTAGTGTAAGTTTTCTTATAGTGTTCTTCGCATTGTATCTCTAACTTGGACAGTGGTTTTTCATGTGGTAAGTATTCTTCAATCTCCCAAAACTTTCTAAGTAACTGACCCACCTCAATTTTTGTGTGAGTAACTATAACTTCGTGTTTTTGTGTTTCAGTTTGTGATATCTTTCCAGATATTATCCAGCCGAGAGAGGAGTTGAGAGCAACAAGAGACTCATGTCTGTGTAATCCTTCTTGTATTATTTCAGCATGCACGTTGGCACCCAAAAGCACATCAATACGACCTGGTTTGTAATATTCGGGATCAGCAAAATCGAGTTTCAATGTTGAAGGCCAGGTAACTTGTGTAAATTCTTTAGTTGGTAATAACGAAGTGATTTTCTTTAACACGTATGCTTTTACACTGATTTGTTTTGTTTCTTTCTTTGTGGATTGCATTGTGAAATGTACCATTGCGTTTGTTGTGACTACTGATGAATCAGATACACCAGTAACTTTGCCATTTACTTGAATACGGTCCAAAAGTAAAAGTTGTGATGCAGCTTCGGTTATGAATGAGGCTTGTGAGCCTGGGTCAATAAGAGCTCTCAATATGTGTGTGGTACCATTTTTTGATTTTACAGCAATTCGAGCAGTAGCTAAGATAGTTTGACTACTTAACATCTCAGTTTTCATACAAACTGTGTTACAAGAGGTATTATTTTCATTTGTCTCAGTAGTCAAATTAACATTCTCATTGCTTGTTGTTTCAGGTTTGCCAGAAGTTGTGTAATGCAACAGAGTGTGATGGCGTCGCCCACATTTCTTACAGTTGATACTCTGGCGACAATTACTAACACTGTGACCTTTAACGAGACAATTGAAGCATATGTTGTTATTCTTAACAAATGTATGTCTTTCAGCGACTGTTATGTTAGAAAAATCTTTACAGTGGCAGATGTAGTGGTTCTGTGAACAGTACGAGCAGGAACTATTTACTTCAGTTGCGAAAGATTTCACGTTCGTGATCTTTTGTGG
The DNA here is from genome assembly GCA_037074685.1 of Glyphodes pyloalis. NCBI lineage: Eukaryota > Metazoa > Arthropoda > Insecta > Lepidoptera > Crambidae > Glyphodes > Glyphodes pyloalis. Next base: position 15,331,369 of record JAYKKO010000009.1, read on the forward strand.
AGTACTATGCTTTCTTGTCGTGTGGTGTGCTTGCGAAGTACTGACCAATTCCATAGTACGAAATCTCTTTTCCATAAAATTTGCTAAAGTTTTATATGTAGGTATGTCTGTAGAATTTTCCAGAGATTGCTCCCAAAGTTTATGTGTTTCAATATCCAATTTACCAACCGTTATATGTACTATGATGGCATCCCAAGTAGATACATTTATTTTCATATTTTTTAGAGAATCTAGACATTGACTAGTAGTATCCAGCAGTTCTTTTATTCCCAACGAAGATTCTGTTGTGAGTTTCTTTTGATTCAGCAATCTATTGAGAATATTATTGACAATCATACGTTTGTTATCATATCTCTCTACTAATCTATTCCACGCATCATCATAGTTTGCCTCAGTTAGTGAAAAATTCCTTAATAATTGTTCAGCTTCTCCGGTTAAAGAAGATTTCAAGTAGTGATGTTTTTCGATTTTTGTTAAACTATTATCATTATGTATAAGTGACAAATACAAATCTCGAAAACTTGTCCATTCATTATAATCTCCGTTAAACTTGGGTATTGATATTGGAGGCAACTTTGGTTTCACTTTTTTTACATCAGAACTGTTACTACTACTTTGTGCACTATCATTCTTTGTGGAAGTCGAATCCAACTCATACAAATAATCTTTAATTAGAGTTTTAAGATCCATGTAAGCTTCTTCAGTAGAACAATAGCTTTGTTCCAAATCAAAATTTTGTGTTTTCAGTTCTTTATTGGAATAGTTTACTAAAATGAAGTTGTACTGTTTACTATAATTATCCCAATATTCATTTAATGTCTCGGAACGTGTTTCCAAATAGCCTTTACTTATTCTAGATTTACTTGACTTCTTGGTGTTTGTAAGTAATTTTAAAATCTTATTAGAGTACTCCGAAATGACCGTTATATGATTTAAGATTTCTTCCATCTTGTTTTTCTGGTAAAACTGAATTTAACTTTAATTAAATTGACAATTGTCCAAAGCTTTAAAAAACACTTAACAAGTTAACTATAGTTCACACCTGATAGTTCAAAGTATTTGTTTACTTTATAAACTTTAAGTTCCAATCCACCAATTAACAATCGAAATTTTTAAAGTCCGAAACAAATTTTGACTGAAATTTTTCTAAGTGTTTGTGCCTAATTTATGATCAAATTATTCTAAGTCTCTGAGAAATTTAACCGAAAATTTTCTAAGTGTTTGTGTTTAGTTTCTATTACTCACGACACGACGAATTTTCTAAGTTCGAAACACTAAACACACTTTTAATTTTGTCACTTTTCACACACCACACTAAACTCACTGTTTATTCACTTTACACTGCACTATCCGTTTTCGAAGGACCAGCTATGGACTAATAAAACACACTTGAATCACTGAACCGTATCATTTATTCGAATTAGTTCCTGAGCCTATATGTATCCGCAGAAAAATAGTGTCACCGCGATGTAGGAGCGCACAGCGCCATCTAGTTTAAAATTATGAACTACAAACTACTACTAACAGAGGTCGTCAATCATCATTGATGATAGAGCGCCTCAAGGTCCAGTTTAGGGGTGTTTTTACGTCACTTTTTCGTAAAAACTGTACGAAAAAGTGACTTCGCGATTTATTTTTATTTTGGTATTTTTTTTGTTGACGTGATAAAAAAAAAATACGTGTCTTACGTTTTTAGGACTGATAAGAAATGTTAACGTAGGTATGTAATTTTTGACACATCGTATAAATATTGGAACCGGGCAACAAACTTCTATTGGTGATGGATTTAAAAGAAAGCAAACAATTGTTTATGGTTTAGACTAGTGAAAAGAGAGACGTGGATCTGATTTACTGGTGTTTCTTTATGTTAATTTGTTCAATTTGGTAATAGTGCCACCTATAATTATACTCGTTAATGTAGAGCTATAAAGTGTTTCACTATCACGCGCATTTAATATCAATTGACTTGTTTCGTGAACAACTTTTTGTAGATTCAGTTTACAAAAAAGGTACTTTTTTTTATAGTAGCGCAGTATATTGGCTCGTCCCAGCCTGATGGTAAGCAAGAGAGGAACACACATCGCGATGACAACGGATTTGATATCAAAATATCCTATCCGTTAGCATCGCCGGCATATATCCGATAGCAACTTGAACTGGATCATTGGCTCCCATGGAATCCTTGCTACAGCTCATCTAATACTAGTGTGTTATCTTGAGATTAGGTCAATTGGAATGATGAGACATCATTCCAATTTGATGAGCTTGAGAAAATATGGCGAGACCGTAACATTTCCGTAAAAACGAAAATCAAACTGGTACGGACTCTAGTCTTCTCGATCTTTTCGTATAGTGCTGAGACTTGGACTCCAAAAGCTGCAGACCGCAAACTCATTGACGCCTTTGAGATGAAGGATGCTCCGTATTCCTTGGACAGCATTTCGGACAAACGTCTCCATTATGCGAGAACTCAGGATCTCCTCGCGGCGGTCATCCGAGTGTCTGCGTAGAACCTTAGAATACTTTGGTCATATTGCAAGGAAAAAAGGTGACAACCTCGAGAAAATTATCGTGACCGGAAAACTAGATGGAAAAAGGCCTGGTGGACGCAGCCCAATGCGTTGGTCTGATCAGATCTGCACTGCTCTCGACTCTACAGTTCACAACGCCCTTCACACCGCCGGCGACAGAATAAGTTGGAGGAAAATCATACGGGTGAAAGTGATGCAAAAGGGAGGTCACGACCCTCAGCAGTGAGGAATACGACGCAAGGAGGAGGAGGTCAATTGGAATCTTATACTGTTAAACATTTAAAACATCTTAATTACCCTTACGTTCGTTGTTAATTTACAAAACTATTACTGTGTTTATATAACCTGGATTTCATTCGCTATTTTTATGTGTGTTTATATTACATCAAACAAGTACTAGCTTTGATGTGAGACCTAATTAACGTGTTTATCAAAGTATAGCTGTACATGTCCTCGTAAAGTATGAATACTTTAATCAAAATGAAAACCTTGGTAAAGTAATAAGATCAGGCCAAATAGTAGATGAAATTGTCTATTTATGAAACCAGACTTAGTAAAAAAGCATCCTTTGAAAAAAAAATGCGTTAATGAAAACGGTTTTTTTTTTTTGGGAACCATATAAAGTTTGTAATATAACTTATGTCTAGACATTGGTGCAAAAAACGATACTGTGTAATTACAAACTCAACATCAATGGTCACTTATAAGATCACATTATGTTACAATATCAGCGGAACCCGCTTGCGGGTAAATAGGATTTGTTTACTTTAGACAATTAGTGAAATAAGGACTTACATTATATGCCACAGTTAAATGAAATTTTTATAGTGCGTAGGTAATAGTTGTTAGTTAGGATATAATGTCTAGCAATATATAAGTGTATTATAATATGTGCTGCCCAATAGTATTAAGTGAAGAGATTATCGAAATAATTTCTATTATTGTATACATGCGATTTTACAGTTTTATCTTTATTGTTGCAAAAATAAATGGTGAATGATTTTTTATTTAAAAATAATTTAAAACTTTGAAGGCTTAATCCTGACAGAATGTACAACATACGTTGAACATAATTTTACAAACAGTTAGAGTTTTTTGTTGTCCTATAAAATAACGTAAAAATTCAGTCCTGATTAATATTTTAATAGTCAGAGTGCCATTAGAAGCCATTAGATTCCAAAATTTGGTGCATAACTGAGATAATCTGAGAAGAATGCTATCATCTTTTAAGGCGTTATAACAATGATATAAAAAAAATATATTTCACATTTATTTATCAGTGCTGTGAACGATTGATACAAATATATATGTTTTTTAAATTATTATTGGACAACATCACTTTTACATTTCTCTAATTAAGTAGCTAAGAACTCGTGCTTTAGAAATCAAAATCGTCAGTTTGTCTGTCTGTATCTCGATAAGGTTGTGTATTTCTGTTGCCGCTAACAACAAATACTAAAAACAAAATAAAATAATGATTTAAGGGGGGATACCATACCACAAACGTAAGTATTTTTGCTGTTTTTTCTTTCGATATAAATAAAAACTGTTATTAGACGCTTGAAATATTCATTATTAAGTATGTATGTATATTTCATGATATATTTGTCCCATAATTGGCTACAAATTTCCCAATGCCAGTGATACTAAGAAGCAAAGCAGGCTGTATTGATCACATGCCCACGCACTGTCTATAAATATTTATAGGGAGTGTATATTCACATAAATATGTATGGAATCGTTAAACGCAGGCCCCGTACGACAGACGTGTACCAAGCAAATTAATACTGGAGCCTGGTACGGCTGTGAGAATGGTTTTAATGTGAATTTTTAAATTAAAATTGAGGTTTCGCCTGGTTCTGAGTCAGATGTCTGTAGGTAACATTTGAAAAAGTTCATGTGAAAAAAAATGTCTTTATTCAAGTAGGTTACATATAACACTTTTAAATCGTCATTGAATACAATGCAAAGTAATTCTACTTCCGGTTCGGAACCTATTTCTACCGAGAAGACACCGGTAAGAAACTCAGCAGATCAGTTACAGTATCAGTATCTAACTTAATGCTATGTGTAGCTCACTTTGGACCAAGTCATATAGTTTTGTTTTGATGAGTGATAAACAATTAAGTACTCAAGTAAGTATTTGCTTTCGAGAGGTAAGCTAGAGCAGACCAGTCCCCAAAGGTGGGACCTGTTCACAAGCATAACGTATGTGCCAGCCATCGCTTCACTTAACCATGTAAGGGAATGTAACGACCCGCCACATAGAGCCACTACCCCAGTGACATTTTAGTGAGCATGACTACGCCATCTCCCCATAATCAATACAACTAAGTTTTTTAGATCCAAACCTTTTTTTTATAGTAGCGCAGTATATTGGCTCCTTTCAGCCTGTAAGCAAGAGAGGAACCCACATCGCGATCACAAAGGATTCGACACCGAAATATTCTATCCGTTAGCATCGCCATACTGGCGCGCAAGATGTTTCTTCATGCCCTTTTGAAGGAATCCATGTCAAAGGAAGGAGGAAACACATGAGCCGGCAACGAGTTCCACCTATTTATGGTCCGGCAAAGATAGGAGTTACCATTTTTTTTTGTTAGTGATGTAATATTTTTCTCGGTGAAGCGATGACATCGTTGGCCGGCTCTTGTGGTTCTGTGAAGAAAACATGTCATTTAAATGTTAAACTCACTTTAAAACTAATAACCGTTAGTTTAATATAACTTTTTAACAGATAGTTACCATGAAAATTGTTCGCGAACCGCGAAAGAGAGCCCTTTTTCGAATTAGAGGGGGTGCGTGTTAAAAACAAATTGTGTATGAAACAAAAGTTGCTCCGCCCTCGTCTACCAAACGATTTTCTTCTTATAAATATAAACACAGACGCAATAGGGTAGATGGCTAAGTGCCAAAATTTGATCATGCTTCAATTCACCCCGCGTGTTTCGCCCCTCGTCCCGTAATTGAACCTGTTTGCCCCTTGAAATTTTAAATGGTACCCTTCGCCCCTTGTAGAATTTTCTGTAATACAACAAGTCTTTTGCATATAAAAGCATTATAATTATAGAATAGAATAGAAATAGCATAAAAAATATCTTTATTCATATAAGCTTTACAAAAGCACTTATAAATCGTCAGTACAACTTTAGTATTGTACCGCCGTATTTGGAATGTTGATCATGTCTTCTTAATCTTACCTTACATCAAAAAAGTTTTCGGCACTGTAAATCATAGTTCAAAAGTAATTTTGTTTTTTAAGTACATGTTTCATGTACTAGCGATTAAAACTATGAGATTGCAGAACTTACCCTTCTTATATTTTAAACGCGATAATTTGTAAAAAAGATTGGGTATCCTGATGTATCTAATGCCTGGATGTATGTTTGTAACTCTTTATTGTAAAAACTACAGTTCGGATTTAGAAATTGGTAGAAAGACAGATGAGAAGTTTCTCATCTCAATATAAATCAAAAATATCTTGTATGTTTATGTGAGATTAACATATAAGATACTTTTCCTGAAATAACGCGTGCGAGGTCCCGGGTGACAGCTAAAGCAACAAAAAAATACACATACCATACATAGTTTTACTTTTTTTTATATATATATATTGCACTTCAAGATTGACCTCATCCCACCTGATGTTAAGTGGTAATGAGGTCCTAGCTTAAGGGCGACAAGTACAGCATAATAAATCTGTTAATTGACTTGTTCCCCTTACCTTGAAGGTTTGACCCCTGCTACTAATGTAGCACCCCCCAGGAGCTCTGGAAACCTTACTTACACGCAGAAACACAACAACACAGAAGTGATTGTTATTTTACCAGTCGGGCTGCTCCAGTTCGAGCGATAAATCGCTATGCCCCACCTCTCTTGAATTTTATATTAATTACTTTAATTAGTATGACCTTGACCGCGTTATTTAATATATATCTTGGTCTTCATATACATATTAAAAACAAAGAACCGATCGTTGCTTTAAAAGCAAATAATTAATGCGTTTTACCAAACTCGACCCACACAACACTTGAGAGACTTTACAAAATATTTCACCTACAAACTGAGTCTCAAAATTTAATATTAAATTCGTCAGTTCAAGCTCCAGCCCTTCTGGAGCGGGTCGTCAAAAGATTCCGTGTACCTATTTTCCGTTCGAGGAAACACTTTGAGTCGCTTTACGTGTTTGAATCGTTTCGGAGGGGATTTTCTGAAACTTCGCATCGTTTCCTAGTGGGTACTGTTCTTGAGTGAATTGAACTAGCCTTTTTCATAGATATGAGTCAATCAAATATTTCTTTATTCAAGTAGGTTACATGTAACACTTTTGAATCGTTATTGAATACAATGCAAAGTGATTGAAAATTGTGATTTAAAGATTTGAATTCTTCCTGTATCTACCGAGAAGACACCAGTGGGAAACTCAGCTTTAATTACAATAGCAGTATCTTATAGCTTTGTAAACATTTAAAATAATTTAACGGGTCAAAACGAGACCATTTTTATTTAGTAGTTAATACGAACCACTTACTGCCTGACGTTTTAGTTAGGTTGCACCAAAAATGTTTAAAATTACACGAAAGTCTTAAAGCTTAGCTTTGTGTAGAACACTTTGGACCAAGTCATACAGTTTTGTTTTGAAGTGAATAAAGCATTAAGCATTTAATTTAAGAGGTAAGCTAGAGCAGACCATTAGTAGTCGTAGAGCTACTTTTATGAAAGCTGATTGAGTCACACGATTCACTTGAAATGCAAAATAGGTTATTTATTGGTTTAACCACTAGGCTGTTTAACAGAAGACATGATTTCTGGGGCTCTCGGTTTTAATTCCCAAGACAAAGAAAGTTGTATTTGTTTTAACTTTATAACGATCAATGACTTCGTAGCCGAGAGGCGAGCAGGCCGGACTTGGGGTCATGCTATCCTTGAGGGATCTCATCACCATCATCTCTTGCAATCATTATTAGATTAACCTGAAACAGTATAATTGTTAACCTGCGTTATCAGAGCTTTTGATGAATCAGTCATCTTATTATCAACTACCCAATAGTTGATTTGAAAATGCATTTAAAATCCGTTAAGCGGTCACTATCAAACTTTCTTGGGGACTGATACACAAACGTCAGAAATTACTCCAATTCGAAAAGCAGTTTTGTCTCTCTTCGATCTTTTATGTTAAGAAAGAGATAAAACATAGTTTCCGAATTTGAATCCGATTCCGATAATTCGTGAATAGGTAGACAGATGATTGAGAGTCGAATAAACACGTTTAAGGCTAAATTGGTTTTTTTTTCGATAAATGAGGCCTGCCTAATGAGGCATCGGCAATGGCCTATCCTGATAGGATCCACTCAAGACGACCGACTTGTCAACTTCTGAAGAAGATTAGATTGAAAGCGTTTTCAAGTACTAGCTTTTGTGACAGTACGTTTTGTTTCAGTTATTTTTTGCCTTTGGATTTGGATTTCTATAAGCATAACAATATGTTTTCTTTTTATTTGAGCGTAACCAATAATAGCGAATTAAACAAAAAATGAATGAGTACAAAAATAGCTGCAGGGCGGAGTTAGGTTTGTGACATTTATAATTTAGGAACTGATTTGGCTGATAATAGGTGGTAGCTTAGAACCAGGAAAAGGGCATAGAATACTTTTTAATCAGTTCTCGTGAGACGTGACATAAAACGTGGTATACAAAAAATGTATACGGTCGAACTGTGAACCTCCTCCTCTTTTTTGAAGCCAGTTAAAACGGCAACTGACTATTGTACATAATTGTAGTCTATGATCAATTATAGTAGAATTTTTTATTGTTTCGAGTAGAATGCTGTCTATTACAAAGTGTTTCACCAAAGAGTGGAACCCATGTCCTATTAAAATGGCCAACAAAGAAGCATTCGAATTTTTTATATTTTAAATAAGAAATTTACCCTGATAATACTTAAGTTGGCTCAGTTATTGCCTCTAAGGCGGAAAAAAGTTTGCCGGTTAAAAGCAAATAAGATTACATTTAAGAATGCACTCTTCCGCAGTAGAAATTTCTGCCAACAATCAAAAATTAAGATACAATTCACCAAAACCAGCTGATTGTAACAATTATCGTGACGTGGAAGGAGCCAACATCACTACGGACGGACAGACGCTTCACCCACAATTAACTTTGTAGCCCGCACGCGCTGGCAGACCGTGTCGGACCGACTGAATCTATGGGACTGCGTTGGGTCGCGTCCAAACTGACTTGCAAATGACGCGGAGTAGTTGAGAGCCGATATATGCGTGCTATTTATGAAAGATTGATATAAATATTTATTTAAATAGATATTGGACAACCTCACTTACATTGCTCTGACTCTATGGTAGGTACGTAGATAAATCACGTGTGTTACAGAAATCAGAAACAACGATGAATACTACAACGCCCAGAACCGAGACAATTCAACAATAATAAAACTGGCCAAAAGCGTGTCGGGCCACGCTTAGTGTAGGGTTCCGTAGTTTTCAGTGCATCACAATACTTAAGTATCCCCACTTAAAGTTACAAAAATGGGCTATCTGTGTGTAACATTGACTCGACATAGGTAGGTATAGACTAAAAAAATATTTTTTCAAAAATTTCAAAAACTATTAAACCCATCAGGTTCAAAATAATTTTTCTAGAAAGCCTTTATGCAGTTCTATATTCTAAATTTTTTTTCATACTTTTTGAACTTATGATTCAAAAGTTAGAGGGGGGGACACAATTTCATTTTCTTTTGGAGCGATTATTTTCCAAAATATTAATATAAAAAAAGAAAAGCTCGCTTCAAGCGTCGCCTCTTTCGAATAAGGTTTTAATACAACAAGACACTATACCTACCTACTAGGCTTTATTTGAAAAAAAAAACCGGCCAAGTGTGAGTCGGACTCGCGCACCGAGGGTTCCGTACAAACCTGCAAGGTTTACAAAGTTCGTTCATTACGACAATCGAGTCATAACTATGGTATTTTTATTGCAAAATGAAATTCATAACATTACAATGGGGAAAGATGGAGGAGCATAAATATTTTGTAATGTAATTAAAAATTTAAGGTTTTCGGAATTTTTCCTTTATGTGTGCTATAAAACGTTGCTTCATGCCAAATTTCAAGATTCTAGGTAGACTGGAAGTACCCTTTAGGTTTTGATTCCCTTGCGAGTACTTGCGAGTTTTAAAATGTGCAGCTTAAATTGCTGTTTCTTTTGATTGCGTTGACATAGAAGTTTGATTTTGTTACAGCTTAAAGGTATTATAGACTTGAGTATTTGGTATGAATTTCAATTTAATACCTCTACGCGTTTATGAGGAAATGGGAAGTAAGTTTAAAATTATTAAAAAAATATATATATTATGTGATGTAACTAAAAATTTATGGTTTTCGTAATTTTTCCTTTATCTATGCTATATGACGTTGCTTCGTACCAAATTTCAAGATTCTGAGTTCACGGGAAGCACCCTGTAGGTTTTGATTCCCTTGCAAGTGTCGAAAATTTGCGGCATAAACGGCTGTATCTTTTGATTACGTTGGCTTAGAAGTTTGATTTTTTCACAGCTTCAAGGGACAGTAGACCTGAGTAATTGATATAAATTTCAGCTTCATACCTCCACGCGTTCTTGAGAAAAAGGGTCTTGACAGACGGACGGACGGACGGACAGACGGACAACAAAGTGATCCTATAAGGGTTCCGTTTTTTCTTTTTAGGTTTAAAGACATTTATTTCTCATTAGAACTTTTTAAACAGTTCACTTATAATGAGATGAAGCATAATAAACTAAATTTTAAAAAAAATATACATATGCATTTTTGGCGCAGCGCAGTTAATCAATAAGGTTTTTGAGGTACGGAACCCTAAAAAAACATATACGGTACAAACCCTTTGCAAAAATAACATCTTTTTTAACATTGTAGACCATTTAAGAATTTTGAGAGAAGGTCAAATGCCACATAAACATTTTCAAAGAAACAAGAAACACAAAAGTAGGGCCTGGGAACCCGAACTTCCATTAATTCAATAAAATCGAGACTCTGGCGTCTGAATGGTAGAAAACAAGCTACTGAAGTTAAGATGCGAATAGGATAAACAATGCAAAGGTAAAAACATTTATTCGAATGCTTGTCATATCCTGCCTGGATCCATAAAAATTATGCAGTCAAATTGAAAACCTCTATTTTTTAAAAGTCGGTTGAAATATGCATATTATTGCACATCAGGGGAGTATTTGACTATCTGTTTTAATTATGATTATTAATAACTTATGAGTATTTAAAAAATATTTTCCAACGAAACTGTTGAATTTTAAACAATTCTTGAAATTGATTTTCGCCAAATGCTAGCGTTATATAAGTGAACCTTTATTTCATTACTTCAGTAGCCCTGAAGAGCGCAGAAAACTTTAACTATCACCATTAACAGTGACAGCCCCGCGCATGCTATCTTCGTTTTTTCCAAATTTTTTATTGATTGGCTCCTATTGGTTGCAGTGTGATTTTGTACAACTTACAGCTTTCCTCAATAAATGAGCAATTTGCATGTTCAAACAAAGAAACTTTTCAGCTTTTAAAAATTATACAATCAAAAACACGTCGGACCCACTTTGGACTTTGCATCGCCCTTATGCCGTGGACAGAAGAATCAATATCGAATGGTATGTGTTCATTTATTGCTATTGCAGTACACAAATAGCCTTATCATCAGTAACCATTCCTGCCAAGTTGCGATCGGCGCGCTCCAATTTCACTACCGCATAATCCCCGAAGAACGCAGAAAACTCACAATTGGTCGAGCGCGCCGCTTTGTTTCCCAGATATGGGAAAATAAATTCGCTCCAGGCCCAACGGAGATTGTGAGGGCCAAGTTAAATCGACTTCAGAACTGTTGCCCGATCCACTGATGTTCGTTATCGATGAATTTTTGGCCCAGTATTTTTGGGGAATGGCCCGTAATAGTTATAATCAGTTCGGACTTATCCGTTGGGAGATACCTTTTATTGGCTCCGGGGATTGCTTAAGCGATGGGTATCTTAATTTTAGAATAGCAAACTGAGAGAAGGAAATTGATCGATAAGGATGAAATATCTCGATTTTTTTGTGCAATTAGTGGAGCAGACATAAATAAATCAACAAAAAATCATCAAAACTAGTTCATAAACGACGAAATTATCGACAAATACACATAATATAATACAGCAATGTTGCTGTATATTCCTAAAACATGATCTAAAACTTATTTAGAGTGTTCGCAATTAAACACAGAATAAACTACAAAACACGACACGACATCGGACGTTTTTACATAAATGCCATTCATCACTGTCAACATACTGATCAAAATAAACTGTAAGTAACTTTTAATATACTTCTCATACGATGTACATGTTATTTTCCCAAAAAGAAAATTATGAATAATAATAATTTTAAGAGAGGTTTGCCTTCTGAGCGTTTTATTGCTGGAACTGGAGCAGCCTGACTGGTAAAATACTTAAAAATTATCGATCTAGATTACAACCCAAAACCGTGTACACACAGCATGATTAATCAATAGCGCGTAAACTTATACTAATGACAAATTGAAATTCTGCAAGAAAATTAAGGATAGCTCAGTTGAGGATATTTTTTACTTGATGCCTAAACTTAACATATTTTTCTACAAAAATATCCAATTCATCATGTTCCTGTAACATCTCGTTATACACGCGACACATCCGTACTATGGGGTTATAGTATGAAGTATTGTTTTTAAAAGTTTTTAGTGTAAATAGCTTCTGTCTATTTCGCAAAAAGAATCGGGTGTTAAAATTAACTAATCTTAGGAGGTTAGGGGTATCAAATTCTGAGTGGACGATTACAGAAGACCGCAGCCAAATAACAATCACTTCGGTCTTGTTGTGTTCCTCCGTGTAGCAGGGGTAAAGGTAGGGAAAACAAGCCCAGTAACAGCTTTATTTTTCAGTACCTACTTGTCGCCTTTAACCTAGGACCTAATTACCAATGAAGATCATGTGGGATAAGACCAATCTTGAAGTGAAATATAAAAAAATACATTACCTTACACACCCTTTTGCCGATCCTACTTGGCCCGCTTGGTGGATTATGGCCCGTTCTATTTCATAGTTCAGATGAGCTATAGGTCCCCAAATAAATCTCTTCATCAAAGTTACTACGAATCATCAACACTAACTTCTGTGAAGTATTATATGTGTGGGATATGGACGTACTCGAACGTGTTAAATGTGTGTACGATTATCCGAACGGTGTGAGTGATAGAGAATGATGAGTGAAAGAGTCAGAAGATAAACAGAAGACGGTGCATTTTGCCAGACGACGTACGACGAGGAAGACGATGTGTGTGTTTTATAATTCGTTTATTTAATTTATTATATCTATTCGGAATGTTCGCAGGTAATGATTTTCTTTCATATATTTGATTTACCTATAAACTTGCTCTCATTGCATCCCGCCCCGCTACATATGTATCAGTTTATTTGACGTTTCATAGCTCATCTCAAAAAAAAACGACTCTACTACTCTTGCATTGCAATGTACTCGTGCATAACAGTGCATTTTTAAAACGATATTCGTCGTCTTCCTCTACAACGTCATCTAAATACTCAATATTTATTGGTCTGTGCCCAAATGGCCATCTCTGGCGCAGTCCAGAACCAAACATAGAATAAACTACAAAACAGAGTCGACACAACATCGAACGTATTTACATAATGCCATTGATCACTCCGTTGACCGCCGTTCGGATTGGGGTTCCTGCAATAAATTCCCGGAACGGTTCCGTACATCACATCGTGCCGATGTTAGATGGATGGGCTTTGTGCGTTCACACAGGGTGATTTTTCATTTTTACGGCATGCCAAGTGATAGGGGATGATGGTGCCCACCGATGAATAGGTAAACATGTTTCGTATTTGTTGGATGGGTATAACTTTTGTGTGTTATTGGGCAAATGGATTTATACCCGTTTTTATGGCTTCGCCGAAAGATATTTGAGTTTCATTGTTTTTTCTATCTGTTTTGAAGATGGGAGATGATTTTGCTTGGAAAAAATATCTCCCGTTTAGACTGTTTTCCATTTTAATGCAAAATTCTAGGTTACTTTTTCGTGGTGCTGCGTTCATAAATTATTCTATACACCGTTCTTTTATTACACAAATTACCTCAAAAAAGGTGACTTAAACCGTTATTTTTATCATTTAAATATATCTACAATATGTACAGTCAGCATGTTTAGTTTGTATACACCTTAATACCTTGTTACAATAAGCAATAAAGCTCCGCTATATACAACATACTGACAGTTAACTTAATGTGACAAGGTTATGATGCGTAGGTTAGGTATACAAACTTAAGACTAATGCTAACTATTAGAAACAGAAAAATTGTATCTCCCCTTGCGGTGCGGAAATTGAACCCACGACCTTCACGTATCGCGCGTGCTGCTCTTACCATATGAGCTAACCGCAAGTTATCGTAGGCGATACAATTTTTCTGCTGTATCAACCGTTAGCCTTCCGGTAAATGCCCTCTGCCGAATATGTTTAGAACTACATACTTATACAATTTTTCTGTTTCTAATATTTAAAGTTCGCTAGTACGGCGTATAGGACTATAAAAATAATAAAATCTATCAATGCTAACTAGTTTTACTAAGCAGTTTTACTATCGACAGTTTTGTTACTAAAAGACCATCCAACCGCAATCGATACGTAATCGTATCGATAGAAACTATTGATTTATTTATTTCAAATAGGTATGCAGACAGATTACAGTCAATGAGAAAAACAATAAGATACAAAAAACTAACTTAACTAGACGGCAATCTAATTAAGCACACACATCATGTTTAAACATTTTAACTTGCATTTAGAAATTAAATATAAAAAAAAGACTTAAAACTAGTAAAACAAAACAAACTTTACTGTTCTATCGTGGATAATTTACTGAAAACTAGTCATTACCAATGGAATATTGAGAAGCGGTCTAAATAAAATCGTTTTAGGTCCGTTTGCGAGACAAGTCAAAAATGTGGGTCACGTAATCAAAAAACGACGGCGAATTATTTAATTGAATATGCGTATGACGTCACTTGTGGGTACGTTTTTCTCTCACCAGTGACGTAATGAGCCTCCGCACGCACCTTAGCATCGCTTTATCTAAAGTTTATTTTTATGCTTTTTCCAAACGAAAAATTGTCTAATATTTTATTAATAACAATTGCACAAATATATAAAACAAAGTCTTTTGAACTAGACCAGTTCCCTATTATAAAAGTTTAATGATTAAATATAATGATCGGTGTATGAGTGCTTATAAAGGTGTTAAGGTATGTGTGGTAGGACCAACGTTATTTTTTCTTTGAAAACCAGTGTTTCAGCTACTTATGGATCATGTTTGTATTGTTGACTGATTTAAATTATTAAATAATTGACATAGATTCCAAAAAGGTACTTTATTAGATATATACTAACGCCCATAATACCTTGTGCCTACATTGATCGACCAACAGTAGTTTATTTACAAAATATACACCAAATACCTCAAGCATTTCTAATAGGACTTATTTGCAATTTCGATCAACTCTGAAATACATCTAAAATCTATTTTCGTCCATCAAATACCGACCACTTCAATACGAGATCAAACGAGTACCATCACTGGAATTGACAACAAAATAAACCTCGAAACTAACTGAATAAAAGATAAAACAATACTCCTGGTATTTGTTCCCAGGAATAAATTGGTCTCTAGTTGTTTTGCAATCGGGCATTAGAATTTAAGAGGTGCTGAAGTTGAGGTGCATTGAGCACTCTTGCATTGAGATAAAGTTGAAAATTGGGCAGCCACAGAACCAAGACCATAGCAGGGCTATTCCCATCCTTTTTTTATATATTACACTTCAAGATTGATCTCATCCCACCTGATATTAAGTGGTAATGAGGCCCTAGCTTAAGGGCGACAAGTACAGCATAATAAATTTGAACCTTACCTTGAAGGCTTGCCCCTGTTTCTAATGTAGCACCCCCCAGGACCTCTGGAAACCTTACTTACATGCAGGAACATAACAACACGAAGTGATTGTTATTTGGCTGCGGCCTTACTCAAAATGAAAATTTACAAACTCAAAATTTTAGGTCAAAATATAGTACAAATAGTTAAAATAGTTTAGTAAAAAAACATCTTGCGCGCGTATGGCGATGCTAACGGATAGGATATTGCGGTATAAAATCCGTTGTCATCGCGGTGTGCGTTCCTCTCTTGCTTACCATCTGACTGGGAGGAGTCAATATACTACTGTGCTATAATAATAAAAAAGAAACAAAATCCAGTTTTTGTTTTAAAAGCAAATTAAACATTACAACATTTAATCGTGATTAATAAATACATATAATTATGTATGAATATTTTATATGAAGATGTAGTCCTTATTGCACAGAACTTTAAAAAAAATCGTTGTCGCAGTCACTAAGTAGTGTAAGCGATTCGTTCTCCTTCGAAATATTTTGTCTCTGTCCAATAGTACAAGTCAAGAAAGAGATAAAACATAGTTTCTGAATTCGAGTCGAATTCTAACGTCTTGCGAATAGGTAGACTGTGGATATGGTAAGGCGATAAGTCCATGAACAGATTTATTATGCTGTACCCATCGCTCTTAAGCTAGGATCTCATTAACACTTAACATCAGGTAGGATGAGGTCAATCTTGAAGAGTAATTGTAAAAAAAAAAACTCTCATTGGCTGCGCTTGTCAGCTAACAGAGTAATCCAATATTTTAACGTCCACCTTTCAGTATGTATATATTCAGAAATAGAAAAACACTCCAACTTCAGCAATTCTTGTTCTGTTAGCTGAAACTATTCGGAATGTTCGCAGGTAACATTGTTTAGGCTTAAAGGCTTCTATTGTGAAGATCCAAATTAAATTTTACTGTTTTTGTCTCCCTTGGGCGGTTCAATTGGGTTTTATTGTAGTAACATTTCGTGGCAGTAGCCATTTTGAACATCCAGGAAGTAGTTTACCCTCCTGACTTTACTTTTAAAACAAAAAAAATATTTCATATTCATATGATGAGCACTAATAAGTAGGTGAGTAGTTTTAAACATATTCGGCAGAGGGTACAACAGAAAAGTTCATAACCTACGATTTCTTACGGTTAGCTCAGTTGGAAGAGCAGCACGCGCGAAACGTGACGCTCGTGGTTTCGAGGCCCACACCGCAATGGGAGATGAACTTTTTCTGTTTCTTTGTAAGATACAAAAAAAAATATAGATTTTGTTTGTTATTGTATTTGTCGTATACTCTTGGGGACTACAATGCCATAGACAAACGCACACGAAAACAGACAAAGAGATCAAACTGCCATTTTTTGCGGTAAGGGTTGAAAAGAAATCAAGTACAGTCGCCATCAGATATATCGGAGCAGATAAAGTGACCAAATACTTCTGAACAGTTAAAATGTCAAAAAGTTCTATACACCACAAGTTACCATTAATACCTGAACATTCATAACTTCAATAATATCTGAACACACAACTTACCAATAATATCTGAACACTCATCTATACAAGTAGCTAAATGAGACACATGACGTGCGTGACACATATTGACGTTATGAGTGTTCAGATGTTATTGGCATCTGCTCAGATATTATTGAAGTAATGAATGTTCAGATATTAATGGTAACTTGTGGTGTATGGAACTTATTGACATTTTAACTGTTCAGAAGTATTTGGTCACTTTGTCTGCTCCGATATATCTGACGGCGACTGTACTAGTGCATTCATTAATTTATTTTTATTACTACTTTGGAATTTTTGAGTTATATTCGAAGAACATTTGTGAAACTCCTGCAAATAAAGCAAGTAGCATTATTAGAAAAGGTACTTAGTCTTTCTTTGGCAACCCCACATATCTCCGCGTATTCCGATTTTCATAACTATAATGTTCTTATTGTGCCCAATTCGAGCACATTTCACACAATGATATTACGAGTGGTTTCGCCTCGGATCCAGGGGCGTATTCTCATATTTCCCCATAATAAATCACAGCGGTTATAACGCGAGGCCATTGCGTACGCGAATGATTTCCGGAGAACTCCCACTTTGATACGGAAATCTATGATGCGATACTTTTTGTGTACGTGCACTAACGTTTATTAGGTACTAGCTTTTGCCCGCGACTTCGTCCGCGTGGCGTGTTATTGTGTCATTTCAGTATTTTTCTCGGTGTGTGTCGAATGTAAATAATAATGAATGTTGCATTCAAAAATTTTAAAAAGTTTTTTTTTTTTTGAGAAAATACATTAAAAAACAACATAACAATTATTCTGAATCTGGCGCTAGTGCAGTATTTTTTCATGAAAAAGATGTTTCCCATTCCCATGAAGCTGTACATTTGCTAAGATACCCATATACTAAAAAATTTCAAGCCTCTAACTCGCGGTACAAAAGTTTTTCCCGCTATTCCCGTTCCCATGGGAATTTTGGAAAATCCAATCATGACTTAACTTTGCATTCACTAAGGTATATGCATGTCAAATTTCAATCATCTAACTTACGCGGTTTAGATTTTTTCATACAAAAGTTTTTTCCCGCTAACTCCCGTTCCCGTGGGAATTTCTCAAAATACAGCCATAACTAAACTTTATATTTACTAAGGTACCTGCATGCCAAATTTCAAGCGTCTAACTTAAGCGGTTTAGATTTTTCATACAAAAGGATTTTCCCGCTAATTCCCGTTCCCGTGGGAATTTCGGGAATTCCTTTCTTAGTGCACCCCTACGGTACCTAAGCTACGTCCCTTCCAAATTTCAAGTGCCTACGTTTAGCCGTTTGGGCTGTGCGTTGATATGTCAGTCAGTCAGTCAGTCAGTCAGTTTCTCCTTTTATATATATAGAAGATTGTTTCGTCGGCGATTTTAATCAAAGTACGAATTTAATTTGAAGAATTTAAAATTCAAACTCAAATATCTCTTTGTTCAAATAGGTTAATATAACATTTTTGAATCGTCATTGAATACAATGCAAAGTGATTTTACTGTCGGTTCGGGACCTACAGCTACCGAGAAGAAACCGGTTGGAAAATCAGCATTAGTTACAGTATCAGTATCTAACTTATTGGTATGTGTAGCTCACTTTGGACCAAGTCATAAAGTTTTGTTTTGATGAATGATGAAATATTTTTTAATAAAAAAAATATTATTATACATAAAACCAATAATTAAAAACACACCGCCGTGTACCGCTGTCATGGCCGCGACTGACCTCTTGTACTGGCTGGAAACACGACTAAACGATTATTACATGGCTTTGAATCCATACTAATATTTTAAATGCGAAAGTAACCCAGTCTGTCTGTTCGTCTGTCCGACTTTCACGCCTTAACCACATAACTGTTGAACTTAGAGGTTCAAAGCAGCCTATAGGCTACTTTTTGTTTTGTAAGTAAGGGGATATGTGGGGCAAAACCGACCATAAAAGTATTTATACATATATGGAAAAAACCTGTAGTCTATGCCAACAAAGTCGCGGGCATAGCTAGTAAAGAATAAAGATAAAACTAAGCAAAAACATTTTTAACGGTACAAAACCAAGTTACAGTATGGCATCTATGACAAAAGATATCAAGGAACTTGCATTTCAAATCCCTTTAATCTGTCTGGTGCTAAAATAAACAATAAAGTCTCTATGAAAGGCTCTTTTTAAAAGCACTATTTGTACCGTAAGAATGTCATCTCCGATGTACGAGTACAAAGTCTTAATACTGTTAATGGAGTGTATGGCGAATGTCAAAGAAACTGCTTCTTATATAGCAAATAACATGAAATTACACCGACGAGCAAAATGGAAGAAATTACTGAACTGAGAGCTTGTTAAACATCGGAGACTTCTTTCACTTGGAGTGATGTAGTCTGAAATTGTAGATTACATCACTCCAAGTGAAATTGAAAAGTCTGAAATTGTAGATATAAACTATTTTATACTCGCAGAATGAGCAAATGAAAAAGGCAGATATACAACGTTCTTTATTATACTCGAGTTAGTATGTACTTAAAAGTATTTTGATCTTGATCATTTTACTTTAATAGAGACCAATTTGAAAATTTACATAAATGACGCAAAATAACGAACCATGTGTGGTTTTACTGAAGTATCTTTTTGATTTTCGGAAAATAATACAGTGGCAGAACTTTTTTTTATCTTCCTGATATTCGTTTGTTTTGCAAAGTGTTTATTTTTTAATTGATTGGCAAAGTAGTTTTAATTTAATACTTGTAATATCTCTTCAATACTTTTTTTAAATGGCCGTACGCAACAAGAATTAACAATTTAAATTATTTACGTAGGCATGTGTTTGAAATCTTACAGTGTGGCCGTAACATTTTGTGATATCTTCGCTGAAATAAAATCCATGTTTATTATTTTAAGAGGTGTTTATAGATGGTTTTTTATTTTTATTTGGAAACATTATCGTAGAAATAGTGTCATCTGAGCTTTGATTGGCACTTCTGCTCGTTTTTTTAAAGCGTTTTTTTCTTTTTGCACTTGTCATTTTACAAGTTTGAGAATGCTAGAAAAAATTGCATTAGTAGGAGATGTGACAACATATGTCTTGGTATTATACAACTTAAATAGCAATGGGTAGGTGCCATAGATTGTAAAACCTATGGCTAATGATCCCATTAATATTAGTAATATTTTTGTCAGCAGAAAAGTTGACGTAAAGGAAGAGACAAAGTCTAGGACAGCCAGCCACAAGATGGACAGACTGTCGAAAGAAGCAATAGATTGAAGTTACAAAATCGAAAAAATGAAATTCTTCGAGGTAGGCCAACATTCAGTAGTGAACATATGACTAAATCTAACGTAGCAATTACAAACCCAACAAAGGCATTAAATTGGTTAATTATTTAAGCATATTACAAATACGTCCAATATTTTAAGTCAGATAAAAATAATAAAATAATGCAAACGATAGCACTCCCAAAGAAAAAGATAATAGCGTATAAGTGAAACTCGAGAGAGAATTTTCCATTCCATTAGGCAGGACTAAGCGGGGTTATATTACCTATATTTTATCGAGGTCTTTAAATTTCCAGGGCTAACGCTTAAAATACACCAAGTTTTACTGTTAATATGTTGTAAAATCCTTTTAATGCTTAAGTATTTGCGTTCCTTTAAGTTGTTTAGCTTTATTTATCAGAACCTTTAAATTTTCAGTGCTAAACTTGAAGGTATTACACAAAGTTTCACAATATGATTTAAATAATCTTATTATTACTACTTTGCATTACTTTTGTTTCGTAAAATCGTTTTAATCTTTTGTCTTTTAAATCAAAAATATTGCAGATTAAACAAATTTTGGTAATACGATTTTCATCTATTGTTTTCATTCATCTTCAATCACAATTAATGTGAAAATTTATTTGTATACCCGTTGTCTGCAGTTACTGTGAGTATTGAAATAATACGAAAAGATTCGAACTTTTGTATTTTAACAAGTACCAAGGTAGTCTGGCCATTCCACAGGAATTAATTAATTAGAATGTCTCGGATTGGAAATGGAAATAATTATAATACCAATTTTGTAAATATTATGAAAAATCTTTCTCGTTTTTGTTGCATTAACGTTACATAAAATAACAAATCAACAAATGCTACTGGATGTCCCATGGGTAACTTTAGACATTAATATTGTTGCTACACAGTCTCCCACTGCGTATAACAATACAGCTAAATGTTCCGATTTGCCATAGTAATCGTTATCAAAGTAGTTAATCAGCACTTATTTTGGAAGACTGGATTTTCAACATGCACTACCAAACTCAAATATTTGGAGAAAAATAAACGGTAAAATTAATATTATCTTCAGTGTGAAACGTTTTCGTTTCTCCATAACTACGTTAACAATCTGGGCTTTTCAAATAATGTATCTTTCTTCCATTAAACATTAGTCTATACTGTAAAGTAATGAAACTTGGGTTTGACAGTAATATTCCACTAATTTTATTGATGTATTGCATATAAAGTTTGGATAATTAATTAAATTTTATTCTTTTACGCAGTAATCTATAAGTCATAAAGAAACCAAATTAATAAAAATTTTGTCTCGTAATTTTGAACAGCCTTTTCAACATCGGTTTTTATCATCGATACATTTCCAAAACACGTAAACCACCGGCCATTATTTGTTATTAAGGTAACCTACTTTTCTGACTCTGTACTATAGCTCCACGCATCCATAATGGCATTACGCAGGGCTCTAATGTTTGCCCTCCAAAATAAATAGTCTCCGGTATTTTCCGTGCGGAATCCAGAGCTGTTTGTCCGGGATTTGTCATCTGACACTTTGTGTCATTCAATGTTGCCAATATGTCTGTCTGTATGTAGTCGTATCTTTGTCACTTTATATAATATTGTTGTAAAAATAAAGTAGTAATAATGGTAATAACGCAGAAATGCCTATTAAATAATATTTGATAATAGTTGCGAGTTGATTTTAACCAATTCTACCTCTTGTTAGCATTTGATCTAACCAAACCACTCATAACATTTTAAATGAATATAAATTTTGCGTACTTATTTTGTGAAACTCCGCGAGTCCATTTTTATACCTAAGCCAGGATGGTCACCGTCTAGCATGCAATGTATAATGTAATGTGTTTAAAGGTACTGCTGGTGTACCGTAAACAGCATGTCAAGGTTGCCGTTGGATTTCAGTCCTTATGCCCCTAACGTAAGGGCTGTATAAAGTCCAATGTGCGTAGTCTGAAGTGCTTTTGACCGTACCCTCGCACGTGATACAGTATGTGCTACATTTCATGATACATAGCTAGATGCTAGTTTCCCGCTTCAGATATAAGAAAAAAACTTCGTAGAACCATTTGTCGATGAACCTTATGAAAAATTACAAATACAAAGGAATATTTACGAAACACATTATTAGTTATTTTCAGATGAACATTCCAAGTGTTTTTTTTATAATAATTACTGTCAGTGAATTCAAACAATTCGGAAATAAAACAATAAATTCGCACTAAACCAAACCAATTCAACAGGAGAACCTTTTACAAACTTCCTTTAGGAATTCGTTCGCTCCATGGAAATAATTATTTACTTTTACGATGCAGACAGTTATGCTTTTCAAGAAGAAATGAAAAGCATTCAAACGAGAGTTGGTAGAATAGATGTAAATGTATGTATGTGTTTAAATACTTTTCAGTTTTTCCAAACCAAGGGGTAATGGGATTTGTCTTATTCATTTATTTTAACTAAATTGCACGTATTAAAAATACAAAAGGCGGACTTAGTAGCACTCGCTATAAACCACCCCCACTATTGGTGGGGCGGTTGTGGAGCCAAAAATATACATCATACAATTTATATTAAAGTATAAACATTAAAATACAGAATACTAAAGACCTATGCATAAATATTAGACATACTGATTGTAACAAGACCTACGAGAAAACACTAACAGATATTTAGTATAAATAAAGTTATCGATCGAAGATAGAAAAATTTAAGTGACGATGAGCACAGAGCCCTTAGAACAGAATGTCTGCTGTTGGGGCAGAATGCATCTAGAATGGCGGTAGGTAGCAGAGCTGCACAGCATTTCCACTGCTGGGACCGAAGACGCCAGGGGTGGGGTTCGACTAGCGTCTGTTACCTCAGTCCAAGGTGTGGGGTGTTCTGGTGACATGGCACGCTCCAGCTGCGTTTGATGCAGCGAGGAGGACTGTTCAACGGCAGGCGTGGTGGGGGCCAGTGTAGAGTCCGCAAGGGACCCCGACTCCCCCACAACTGCGCAGCTTTTGCCACTGATCAGGTTTTAGTCAGTGTGAGCCTAACACACCACTCTCTGTTTCCCGCAGAGTGTAACGGTGCGGTAGGCATCTCCCTGTTATCAAAATCAAAAATCACATTACACATAAAATTAGGTAGGACAAAAAAAGTATTTTAAATATTCGAAGTCTGTATATCTTCTAAAGGAGGTCAACGGGAGGCTCGAGACATAAATTATTCCACGTACTCGAAATTCAATGCCATCAGAGACTTCCAAATTGTGTTCCAGTTCCGTAATCACAAAGTTTAGAGATATCAAAAAATAACGTTCTAATGAACCTCGTTTATGGAGTAACTAAACCTCCAACGGTGCCTAAATAGAAGTTCCCTTGATTTATTCAGTTCGGCGGTTGGGCCACGGCTCTAGGGACTAAATATTTTAGCATAAAGGTCTGTTTGGCCTAAAATCCTGCAGGCTCAAGGAAATGAAGGTTTCCTTTTGAAGAAACGACCTTAGAAACTGTCTTTAATAAGTTGGCCAAAGTATCGAATACGTCCAAATAAACAATTCGATACTTCTAAATGTTGAAGTGTGTAAGTGTGTTTTTAATTATAACTATTTCAGAACATCAGCAAAAGGCTTTTCCAATTTCGATCCCGTAATTACAAACGTTACTGCGGAGAGTCGTATACCTTCAGTGACATTCGTCCGAAATTTAAATTAAGAAAAGGAGAAATGCTAAGCATAGTAAATACTATTTTTGTACACTACATAATGGAAACGTAATGAGTTAAATGCCCACCTACAGAAGTGCCCACCATTGTCCCATTAGTCCAATCCAGGTTTTAATCTCGAAGCAAATGTTTGTGCGATAAAAATATACTCGTAAATTTGTGAAATGTATTATTAAGTTTATTAACGAAAGTATTCTCTCAATTATCAACGTAACCATAAGCTTTGATAAGATAAATAAATTGAGTACATCACATACATTACTCTGATTCTGTGAGTAGCTAAACAACAGAAATCAGAAACAACCACTACACCAAGACCCGAGACAATAATGAAAATTCCGGTTTTCAGATTGATCGTATCGGGAATCGAACTCGGGACCTCAGAGATGGGGTGATGTCTTTCACCTACGGAGGTCTTTAAATAATTTGTGTCAGTTTATTGTCACTACTATATCCGTGTATGCTTAGATCTTTAAAAATACACACTATATATAAATATGTATGAAGTTTTTTAAACAGATATGGTAATTTAAGAGAAAGGTTTTTCTGTATATTACATTTAGAATAAGGTAGAGAAAAGTCTAAATATTAATTAGTGCGTAAGCCGAAGTGGACCGCCAGCTATCATTAAAAGCGTAATATTTTATTTGGACTTGTCATACAATTGACGTGATTGTATAAAGTAACTTTAGAATTTTTAACAAAGAGAAGTTCAAGCACTTTGTATCAAAAAAGTATGTTAATTATACTACCATTCCTTCTGTATATAACTGACCTGTCTAGTCTTTGTGCCATTATACACCTAGAAGAATGAAATATGGCCGGTCCTATGCTGAGAACATTGCATCTAGATTAATTTTCCAACTCATTGAATTCTTTTACAACAGAAACGTGAAGCGAGCTCTTTGAAGAAACTTTACTCGTTATTATTTTTAGGGTTTCCCTTATAGGTAAAAGGAGATGTGGCTTGGTGTAATTGCTTGTTTTTCTGTTTGTGATTTTTTTTTATTTAAAAACTTAATTCCACAATAAGTATAACAGGTGAATTTAATGGTAGGGGATTTTTTTTCTAGTAGAGTGAGTTTGTATATGCGTGTGTCTTAGTGAAAAGCTGCGTAAATAATCTAAAACAATTATTATAAATAGCAATAAATTAGGCATTATAAATAACATTACGGTAGGTAATAATTAAACAAAATACATACTTAAAATGTGAAGGTAAATTTAAATTTACTTATTGTTTAAATACGTATATATATATATATATACGTATTTAAACAATAAGTAAATTATATATATATATATTATTAAAAACTAAACTCAGTAAAGAAATGAAGTATGTAAATGGATTCAGTAATTGACAAATTCATGACTAACTTCGCTTTATTTATAAGCTTGAGCGAAGAAGTATTCACGAACGTGAATATGGTAGATAACTTACATTATAGCTCCTCATGTACGTTTTTGATTTTGACGTGACAACGTCTAATAGCTCAAAAAAGATGACGCCATTATCCCGTTACACTCATTTTCGCGTACCGCAAGCGAGAGCGCAGTACGAACAAGAGAGAGGCATGATCGGGTCGAGCGATCGGCTCAGTTCAATGTTTGAAGTGGTCACGTTGATTTACATTCTGTAAACTGACTTTAGAGATTTTTTTTATGTTTCTGGCTGTTCGTAATTATGTTGAAGCGTGTATTGTGGTGCCATCGTTGGTTCAGATTTCCATAACACAAGTGCTTAAATTACTTTCTTATCAATGCCAATGTTTGCAGTGTAGTGATATTATTAAAACCTGGGTTCATTGGTCTTGAAGGCAGAGCTTCGGATCTAAACCAATCGGTCTTAATGGTGCTACTTTAGTTATTCTACGGATATTAAGAATTGAACAAATTTGTAATTTCAATCTTAGTTTTACGAGTATCTTAGTTTGTGTTAAAAAAGTTCTAAGTTTCTATCTAAAATGATTGCTTTTTCCAATTACGTTACTTTCAAACTTCCTTAATTTTTCCCATGTAAGGATTCTAACTCGATTTATATGATGTTGTCCAATATTTATATATTTATTTGTTTTAACTCCTGAAACTATTTAACACTATACATACATTTTTAGTTAAGAAATCTAAATTATCATTTGAGCAACAATGTAATGTATTCATTAATATTATAAATCATAATCGAGTTAGAACCTTGACCAACTTCACCTCTAATTGGTGGAATTAAAGATAAACAAAGTAAATTAAACAACTGTTCACTGCCCGATATACCATTTTACCACTATCCCTATCTTCAATAAACCTAGACATTATTACTGCTACAAAAAAGGTTGAAACGCATCTTCTAAGAAGTAAAAAAACGTGTTCTCAAGATTCATAAATGTCACTATGATCAAAATTAGTTCCACGCTCCCATCTGAGTGAGGAATCATCTCTGTCACTCTGATGTATTGGGTGAATCTCAGATGGAATATGTAACACCAACTTGAGTAGGCAAAAGGCTTTGTATGTGTCTCATAAACGATAAAAATCACTGTTTTGTACATGTTTTATTTAACGTGCTCTTCATGCTCGATATTTTTGATATTAATGCGCTTGTTTTCGCAACAGAAATATCGCTGACAGACGGAATAATGAGTAGATCGCATGGTTACAGGCGTACAAATAAACGTTTAGATATTATTTTAAGAGTTTCGCGTTGATAAAAAATATCTCGTTGATAAATATGTAAAAGATTGGGTGTATAGCTGGAAAAACATTTTTATACAAAAACTTCTGAAGATAGATAAATTTGATAACCAAACAGATAACCTTCTAGAAAAACCAATGGAGTAAGTTTTTTTTATTACTTTTACACAGTAAATAGTTTATACTATTATAAAAATGGAATAAGATTGTTCTATTTGTTGTTTTGCATAAAAAAGATCCGAAACTACTAAATCGATTTGACAATCTCTTAATTCCTCTCCTAAACGATTAAGACAATTTTAAGGACTTTGGAAAAACAGCACATGTTGTAAACATTACATTTCCTTTATTCATATAATTGAAAATTAATTGTCTGGCTTTTACAAAAAAAAAAAGGTTCTACCTGACTATAAATGCAAAGTAATATATTTTTGAGGGAACATGAATGCGAGCAGGCCACTCCATGGCCGTTCTCACATAATATAATATTGTATATTTCATCCGTATTTAAATATCTACAATCTGTTATTAACGTGCCATTGAAATCGTTAGCGTCAAAGAAATATACATAATAGGTACGTATAATTCCAAGCTCAAAACCCGACAACCATTAACCCTTTCAACCACTATCTAAATTATACAGCATGACCATAATTCAAATATTAATCCCGACTTCACCGCAATCATAGTCGTCGATCTTGAAAGCAAGCAATTTGCCTCGATAATCGTAAATCTATCCATAAATTATAGGAATTCGAGTTGTGAGACCTTGAATCGAGAGTAGAGATGGGCGGTTCCAAAAATAAAAACGATTCAATCGATTTATTTCCGTAAGAATCTTCTTTATCTTTTTATATTAATAGCAACTGAGCGAAGTCCACCTGTGTGTGGAGTCACGCACTTCTCGATGAGGGCTTTTTTTGTTATCTCTTTTTCTTATATCTTGTACTATCTTTGATCCAGCTCGAAGGACCAAATGTTAAGGAGGGAAGGGAAAGAAGGAATCCAGACTAGGGGAAAATAAAATTATATTTCAAATAAATAGGAAAAGGAAAAACAACGGCAGCAAAGGACCGCTATAAAGGTAATTTTTAGATTTTCAATCCGTTTTGTTTTGTGATTTTCCAAAGAAACTTAGTTGTTAATTTAATGATCGTAATACATTATCTTAAAACAATTTTAAATTAGATTTAAATAAAACGATCCGCCCATCTCTAGCTGTAAGGGTTCACGGGTTCAACCACTGTTTTTCAATGTCTGCCCTTGCTATGTGCCCTATGAATTATGCACAGTACCGGATTCAAGTGGTTCGACGACTTGACGCTGCATGTTTATCATAATGGCATCTGTTTTGTTTACCAATTACAAGTAGAAACAGGAGATAAATCGATTACTGTTCGATGGTTTTGTATGGATTTGAAATGAATTGTAGCTTCTAATACTTATTGAAAGCTGGTAGCTACTTCGTCCAGCGTTGCTCAAGCACTACTACTACTGTTCGTTTCTTAAGAAACTTTTCATCGCGTACTCTTAGACTGAGGGTTTCGGCCTTCAGTATTGAGTTTTTCCCAAGGGCGTGAAGAGGTTTTGTAACAGGGTAGACAATGCGGGTGTGATACCCCTGGTGTTGCCAGCGTCTAGACGACGGTGTCCGTTTACCATCAGGTAGGCCATATGCTTGACGGCCAGCTCTATGGTCCAACCTACTTCGAATTTGTGCAATATTTTGGACGACCTCCTTAGCTATCAAGCAAACGGGCTGTATTTTAGCGTCTCGCCATTTCTAAGAATCCGGGTTCAATTCCCGGATGTATCAATATGGACTTGTCGCCCTTACCTTGAAGGCTAGGTACTAATGTAACAGCCCCAGGAGCTCTGGAAACCATACTCACACGCAGAAACACAACAATACCGAAGTGATTGTTATTTGGCTACGGTCTTCTGTAAGGCGAAGGTATTTCACTAGTCAAGCTGCTACAGCTCGAGTGATAAATTGCTTTGCCCTACCTCTCTTATATAACTTTTCTTAAAGATTTTCATGTGTACCTGTGCTCAAATCATAACAAACTTAAGTAAACCACAGCATCTGGGCCAAGTTGGGCCAGCTTGAGCAAGCATCGACGTCTCATAATAGAATTAGACGCATGCATAATGTATTTATGCACTACTGTTGTGCGCAGTTGATGCATATTTTGAATGCACGTACGGAGTGCATTTGAATGTTCAGGGCATGTTCGTATGGGCATTTCGTTTATTTGATTTACAGGAGATTCTTTATCACTAGGATTTGATAAGTTGTACACATGACGTATCGGTGTTATAGCAGAGAAAGTTAGAAGTTTTGATTTCAAGAGTCAAATATTTTTATTCATATAGATAACATTAGTAAGACTTATGATTAGTATCTTTAAAAATCAAATAATATAACCATAACTACCGAGAAGATGTAACACATCGTTACATGTTTTTGTGAATTTTTTAAATTTACTTAAAAACATCCATCTTTGATGGCTAAAAAGACATTGTTCCAGGTCTTGTTTGTTTCTGAACTTGGATTTTGCCACTCAAGTCTGACATTGACAGTTCAATGACAGTTCCTCAATTGAAAGACGTTCGTCTATGGAATGACAGGAGGATTTTTTTTCTCTTGTGCGTGGACGCACGCAACAAGTTTCCTTTTTTTTTATATCTTTCTTATCTGAAAGTTCTTTTTTCATTTTTGACGATGTCGTCGTGGAGCTGCAAGTCTCCTGACGAACAGGCTCGCATGTGAAATGCGAAAAAAATGATTTCTTCTTATTTTACAAGATTTCTCTGATCTATAAATAAATGAAATTTTAATTTTTAATGAGGAGGTGATTATACACCGAGGAAGATGATCTTCTGCCTTGCTTAATTCTTCTTATTTTTGGGCTTTTGGCAAGCCTTCCTTGGGTTGGGATACCCATGACATTTAACCTTCTGCAGACTGGAGCATTGCGGATATCTTCTGTCTCGCGGTTCACATTGGCAGTTCACCGGCAATGAGGTGTTGATGGACTGGTTGAAGTCGGAATGCTTGTAGCCTTAGGGAGGTTTGCCGATTAACAGGTATACTCATACCTTAGCATTTATTGTTAGTTTAAGTAACACTAATTTCATTGTACCCTAGCATCCTATGTGCATGGATATTTGAGACCACAATGGTCTTCATTGTTATTTAAGTCAATATATGAAAGAAACAAAGCTTAATGTCAATTTTAATAAATAAATTATGATCATAGTCTTGAATAAAACATTTGTTTTCTTTACTCTTTCTTACTTTTAGTTAAAGTAAGTGGCGCCCTGCCTCAGTGCTCAGTTAGGTTTCTGTGAGCGTCCCAGAGAACCCACGGAGATAGCAATACTTAGGCTAAAATCACACCACCTTAAGCCACTAGGTTACAAAGATAGCTGCAAGAAACAGTTGTTTTTTGTACACATAAAACGCTAAATTTATTAGTCATTTTGCACCAAGATATACAGTTAGTTTGGCAATTGTAAGAAAATATGTAATCAAATAAGTACAAAAATAAATAAAGCATTGTAAATTTAATTAACTGTAGAAATTAATGTGCAATATTCGAATACCTCATTTTATTACTTTTAGGCTACATGCGTTAGTGTGCTATGAAAATATGTAATATATATGTAGATTGCCGGAGTGATAAAGAAGGTTTGGTGAGGCTGTGAGAGCTGGACTATGGCGTCACACTATCTTTGAGGTCCTGGGTTCAATTCACGGGCGGGTCAATACAGAAAACGAAATTTTCAATATTGTTTCGGCGTTGAGTATTGTAGTATCGTCGTTATTTCTTTTTCAGTTCGGTTAAGTGTTTTAGCTTAGTTATTAAAGTAGAGATAATCCATTTAATGTTTATTTATTACTGCTCTATAAAAGCTTAACTTAGTAAGCTTAGAGTCAGCTCGTGACCACGCTTGCTGCCGATACGTCGGGCAGAAAGAAGTTCGTACTAACTACTAAAAATGGTGTCGCGTTTTGACCCTTAAACTCACTTTAAAATCTTATTGGCCGTTAAAATAACAAAATAAGCGAACAAAGTTGCTGACAAATACTGGAACACGTTCTCCATACCCTTGTCAATCCGTCAAGCTCTGGTTTGTTTATTTCGTTAGCTACTAGTCAAACTGATTGAAAGGCATGGTGCAAACCGCAAGTCATATACAATTCAACGGGAGGTCTATTAAACATTTATGAGGGCGCTCGTCCTACGAAATCCCTAGGAGGAATTCTTTATACGAACGCTGTCCCAAATCTAAACAGGCTCCGTTCTAAAGATAACATTGGTTTTTGTTTTTTTTTTATGAAATTTGCGTTTACATGCCTCTTAAGATCGTTTTTAAGTGCGATTGGTTTGACTATTTTTATTTATAATCTTTATTTTTGGTATAGGGCTTTTATCATTTAAGGGCATGTCAGCCCTATCTTTGGTTTGACTATTTAGGATGGGCAGTTTTCATATCAATAATTAAAAGTGATCATCTTAACTTTGACGATGTCTAGTTGAAAGTCAAGGAAGGACTTTGGTGACGCGCTCTGAGGTCCCGGGTTCGATTCCCGGTTAAGTCACTTAAACTAACTTTTTAATATCTCGAGTCTAGGTATTGTGGTAACCGATTTCGGTAACACAAGTGCTGTAGCTCAGTTTCTCCCATTTGCCGGGTCGCGACCCGGTACCGGGCCATCAAAACAAAATACCGGGTCGCAACAATTCCGCCTTGTTTTCAAATATTTCTTTATTCAAGTAGGTTACATATAACACTTTTAAAAATATAATACATGCTATCGATTGATGCAACGTAAATGATTGCACTCAAAATACCCTAGAAGCTAGAGTGACTTTAATGACTAAAATACGATACCAAAACATGATCATAATAATTAAAAAAACATATTTTCTACTAATAATAAATGTGTATTACTTAATCGAATAGAATATTTAATATTAGGTGGGTCACGAAAGGGCATTGTGATAATTACCAAGTCATGGCAAAAAAATGATTGGGAAACACTGATCTAGCTACTTATCATAAAGTTGAAACATTTCATTGATTCAATATTCAATTTAATTCTATTACAAGTGCTATCTTAAATTTTATACCAATAAAACTAGTGGGAACGCAATGAATTAGCACTTAAAATTGTTGTTTTGTTTGTGTTTAAACTTTTGCTTGGATCAAAAGGCTTTGATGTGGCTTGCATTCCCACAGGAGCCAACAGTAGACGCTGAGAACAGGTATCCAGTTCGCAGAATGTCGTAGCAAAAGTAATGATATTATCTCTGTCTATCTCTACGAAAAGCCTGACTGCTTGTATTGAAAGTCAGTTTTGAAAAGGCCCCCAGGCCTTCAGTAAAGTATAAAAGCTGTAAGTTTCTCAATGTATGTCCCCAACACAGGTAAGAACGAACCCCGTCTATGAAACTTGCGTCGCGGTGTCTTTCGCAGGTATCAGATAGTAAAGGTCTGTAAAATTATGTGTTAAATTTTGTAAAGTCTAAAACTTAGTTATAACATATTTTACTTATAATAATCTTAAAAGTCACCTTGTCAAAAGCCAGACACTTACCTGTGTTGGGGATATACATTGAGAAACTTACAGCTTTTATACTTTACCGAAGGCCTGTGGGCCACTGGCTCTTGTTCTATATATCTACTCACAAAAAACGGACCCCAAAAAACTACAAGTACCTACAACAGATTTTGTTCTGTCGCGACCCTTTGGGAAATCTCCTTGTCTCAAGCGCTCACGCGTGAGATATGAATCCGGGACGAGAAACGCTTGCTTCATCTAGATTAGGATTATCCTGGAGCGGCGATTATATTGCCTCGAGATGACTGCGAGGTGGCTTAGTGGAACTCGTTTAGGCGTAGGCGTCGTTAAGCGAGATATGCCATACTGAGACACAACTGTCTGAATTAAGGTTAACGTTAATTTAACAGGAATTAATAGGCTTTTCTTGAAGTTTTACTAAATGACAATCAGGTAGTGTACAGAAATCGGTAGTTCAGAAATGTTGTATTCCATCCATTTTTATATTATAAATACGAAACAACTCTGTCTGTATGTCCGGCTTTCACGCCTAGGCCATTGAACCGATTTTAATGAAATTTGGACTTTTTGAAAATAAAAAAGAAAGGGGAATAGGGGTAATATCGCCCTTGAAAGTTTATATGGGAAAATGTTTATTTTTTAAGTTAGAGATATAAAAATTGGCACAAATATAGCTTAAACACACGGACTGCTTTTTGTGTTGAATATAAGGCAAGATAAGAGTAAAACCGATCATAAAAGAATATATATATGGGAGAACCCCGTAGTCTACGCAAATTAGGTCGTGGGCACAGCTAGTAATAACATAAATTCGGATGTCTTGATGGATGTATATCTATCTATCTAGATGTATGTACTCTTTCACTCAAAAACAACTGTACCGATTTGGATGTAATTTGAATGAAGTAGAGATTACATATCAGGTTAACATATAGGTAAGATACTTTCCATTCCAAAATAACGTGGGTGACGTTTATTGTAAAACGAAAATAAAATGAATATTTAGGGGTGTATCTCAGACAATAACGAAATGTTTGTGCCGTTTGTATCAAATAACATTACATCCACTGACTTGGTTCCAAAGTAAAAGTTTAAGCACTTTTATCATGGAAACCTTTCTTAGGTTTAATTAAACTAAATTAGGTTTCATCTAACAGATAAACTATTTAACCTTATTTGACGTGTTTGGTACAATTTCTAAATGGTATTGTAAAGAGCATCCCAGATATATTTCATACATAATATATATTATATTATGGCACAATAGTATCAAAAAATCATTAGTATCTACAAAATTATCAGAGCCGAATGGGTCGTTTATAACCGGATGTGCGAATGGCTGGAAATACACTTGTTACTTTCCCACGCAAAAACTATTTAACGAATTTGAATGAAATCCATTAGGTAGAGAGAAGATAACCCAGATTAATAAATATAATACTTTTAATCCCGAAATAAAGCAAGTGAAATCGCAGGCAACAGCAAGCAATATACACAATCAACTTTGTGAAAGTAACAAGTAGTTACCCTTTATGGAAAATTAATAGCTATACTTTATTTTTTATATTGCACTTCAAGATTGACCTCATCCCACCTGATGTTAAGTGGTAATGAGGTCCTAGCTTAAGGGTGACAAGTACAGCATAATAAATCTGTTACTGGACTTGTCGCCCTTACCTTGAACTAACGTAGCACCCCCCAAGAGCTCTGGAAACCTTACTCACACGCAGGAACACAACAACACAGAAGTGATTGTTATTTGGCTGCGGTCTTCTGTAAGGTAAATAAATAAATAAATAAATGCGCCAGACAATCACACCATCACCTGGTCTCGAACTAAGGTTTTCCCTTATACTATGAGTACCAGACGACGGATACTAGCTGGGGGCGTCATCCCAACACACCCAGAGGTGTTTCACCAGTCGGGCTACTCCAGTTCGAGCGATAAATCGCTATGCCCTACCTCTCTTAAAAAACTACTCTTATTTGACGTGTTTGGTACAATTTCAAAATGGAATCCTAAAGAGCAACCAACATCTTTCACAGTCAACATCAGCGGTCTGGCGTGAAGCGCGGCTAAGTCCGTGTTTGCGTACAGCACGCGATCTGTTTGCTGGACACTGTTTGAGCTACGTGCACCGGTTTTATATTCACCGGTTTGAGTCCAGATTCGGTAAACCGGTTACCAGGATGAGTAAAGTCAAAGTCTTGTGGGATAGGAAAACCTATTTTGCAATAATTTAGATAAATAAATTTCCTTCATTTCCGACATGAATTACCTACAGGTCTGAAATTTATAAATAAGTTGTTTGAATATGTATTATCAGTGCCCATGTAATATCAAATATAGATATTACGGGTCACCAGGCCCCTTTTTTATCCAGTGATGTTGTGGTCTTCTTTACCCACGGAATCAACATCAAGGCGATGAGATCTACCGAGGGGTCTAAGTGGGTATTCCTGCCAGTATTAAGGCAGGGAGTCCCCCATCGCCGTTTCGTCCCTCGGGTGACGGTATGGTGCGTCACTGTGTTCCTCCCGAAAGAAAAACGCCTCCCCAACGTTAACAAAACACAGTTTACAATTAAAGTACGTACAGTACAATTTGAGTTTGAGTAAAATTTGAGAAGACTTGTCTTCCTTCTTTTCTGGTATATTATCCTCGAATGTCCTTTTAAATGCCAAACAGAATACGAACAATTTAATTCAATAGTGAAAATTAAAATATTCATAAATGTATTTAAGCTCAACCATAAAATAACGTATAAAATTTTGTTCGCTTTTTTTTATATTATATATCCATTTATTTAAAAAATGCATGACCTAAGAGTTGTCTGGTAGATAATGCCCCTAGCATTTAGTCTATCTGTTGGACTTATTTGTGCAATTAAGTTTTTAAATAACTAAAATCTGTTAAGTACATTTTGCTTGATAGAGAAACAAATAATCATATCATACATACAAACTTTCACCTCTATTACATTCAACAAAAACATCTCAAATTTGTATATTTGCACCAAATATTATTTTTCCAAACATCGCC
Source organism: Glyphodes pyloalis (assembly GCA_037074685.1). Classification (NCBI taxonomy): domain Eukaryota; kingdom Metazoa; phylum Arthropoda; class Insecta; order Lepidoptera; family Crambidae; genus Glyphodes; species Glyphodes pyloalis. The sequence continues at coordinate 15,366,765 of JAYKKO010000009.1, forward strand.
TTGCACTGAAACTCCATTTTATTTTACCCAAAACATTCCCAACCAAAACGCCAAGTAAAAAAATACCAATTCATCGCTTGATAGCACTCCAGTCCTGGCTGAAAACCGTGCTGAAGCGGTTGAGAACTCTCTTCGCTTCGAAATTGGCACAATCGCAACCCAGCGCTGAATAAATAGATAAAGCCGCTTTTTAATTATTCAAATGATGTCCCACCACTAACTGGAGCACTCCTCCGAAACTCGACCATGCTCCGAAATAAGAAAGTCGGTTTTCCTCCAGCTGGTTGTTCGAGCGATTCGTTCCTGAAATATTGGTACTTTATTAAGCGTTCCGCGAGTTTGAGCTTGCAGTTTTGGAGTAATAACGTTTTAGCAATTCGCCTCGGCGACAAAAAGATTAAATTAGGTCTTTTGATAATCAAATTTGCATAAGAACAGGCGTCCCGACATAGAGGTCCAGGAAAATGTGGCTATTGCTTTTTGATACGAGATTTAATTAGAATGTTGCTTATAAAAGGGTTCGGGTGAAGTTAGCGTCATTTTTTTATTCATGTTGCGACAACTTCAACTTCGAAGACCTGGGTGGCGCAGTGGCTAAGGTAGGCGACCAAAGCGCGAAAAGGTTCCGGGTTCGATTCCCGGTCGGGTCAATTTGGAAAACTAACTTTTCTAAATTGACTTGGGTCTGGGTATGCTTGGATGAAGCCCCCAGTTAGTATTCGTCGTCTGGTGCTCATAGTACAAGGGAAAACATTAGTTTGAGACCAGCTGGTTGGTGTGATTGTCTGGCGCATTTATTTATTAATATTAAATAAGTACCAATCTTTATTTTGATTCGAGACGATTTCGGTCGCGCTTTGGCGAAGCTAGTCTTTCGAAGTGCGAACGGACTTGGGATCAGTTTTCAGTCAGGTCAATTATGAGAACGACTTTTTCATATTTTTTTTTATAGTAGCGCTGTATATTGGCTCATCCCAGCCTGATGGTAAGCAAGAGAGGAACCCACATCGCGATGACAACGGATTTGATATCAAAATATCCTATCCGTTAGCATCGCCATACTGGCCCGCAAGATGTTTCTTCACGCTCCTTTTGGAGGAATCCATGTCAAAGGAAGGAGAAAACACATGAGCCGGCAACGAGTTCCACTTATTTATGGTCCGGCAAAGATAAGAGTTACCGAACTTTTTGTTTCGTGATGGAATATTTTCCTTATTTTTTTTTATTTTATTTAATTAGCTTTGGTCTGGGGTGCCTATAATTAGTCCATCGTCTAGTACTCATAGTAAAAGTGTAAACCTTAGTTTGAGACCCTTTTATTGGTGTGATTATTTAAAAGATATTTAAAATTTAAGTTTGATATGCTTGAAAACCAATATGTAACTAACATATTTATTAATACTAATATTATAAATACGAAGGTAACTCTGTCTATCTGTCTGTTTGTTTGTCCAGTTTTCATGCTTAAACAGATTTTGATGAAATTTGGTATAGGTAAATACGTTGAGCCTCTAGAAAGGACATAGGGTACTATTTGTTTTGAAAATAAGGGGGAAGGGGGTAATAAGAAAACTAGCGTCATGGCCTGCGACGTGGGCCTTGACTTATGCTGAGTGAGGCCCTTTTATTTGGGACATTACGCCTTGTCATGGTCTGCACCGCCCGGTTGACGAGGAGATCGATTTCGAGTTTTATTGTAGACTAGCTGTCCCGGCGAACTTCGTAACGCCTATTTTTTTAGTTTCTAACCTTTTAAACCTTCCCTGGACCTCCACAATTATTTCAGAACCAAGATTAGCCAAATCGGTCTAGCTGTTCTCGAGTTTTAGCGAGACTAACGAACAGCGATTCATTTTTATAGCTTGAGGAAAATGTTGTGTTGTATTAAATGTAACACGCTTTTATTTATAAATGGGGACTATGATAAAGAGGGGGGGCGAGATATTTCTTTTTAGAGTTAATTTATTTTTAACTTTTTAGTTCATTTTATAAACAAATAATAAAAGCTTGTTTTTAAAAAGGTTTTTTTTCTTTAATTTTATTTTTAACTTTTTAGTACCTCTATTTTTAATTCGAGATTTACTACGACGTAGTTCGCAGCGCGTAGCAGCGTTATAGTGTCAAAGTACTCGTCAAGACTAATCCAATGAGCTCAAACTCGATAGGGTTGCATCATTTAATTACGGAGTTCCTATGGCCACCTTCCGGCTCCATCATCAGACCCTGGTTACCATATAGTATCAAAGTACTTGTCAAGACGAATCTAATGAGCTCAAACTCGATAGGGTTGCATCATTTAATTACGGAGTTCCTATGGCCACCTTCCAGCTCCATCATCAGATCGGCTCTATGTCACAATAACATTGCATTGTCATCCGATTTATACATGCATTCTAAATTTCAGCTCAATCGGAAACCGGGAAGTGGATCAAATTTAAGTTGCAAGATTTGATTACAGACAGACAACGGGACAGGTGAAACTAAATAAAAGCTTGTAAAATATGTATAGAAATACGGACTACTTCTTGTTTCAAATGTTAGAGGAGGTAGGGGTAAATCTGACCATAATATTTATTGCTAGAGAAGACTAAGTCCAGGCGTATGAAGTCGAAGGCGGCCGCTAGTTTTTAATTTTTATATTGTATCTACAAAATTAAGTATTGTTTTCGATCCGTTACCTCCACTGCGCCACAACCTACCTTTTTTTTTTAGGGGGGGAAATGCATTGGCGCACCGTACCGCTGCGTTGGGGGAGGCAGCGGCGTGTGTGGGACTCCTACCTACCTCCTACCCGTGAGACTACCCACTAAAACCCCCCCGCACCTCTCATCGCCTAATGACGGCGCCATGGGAATATAGATTATCTATAGCAGCCACAGCGCCGTCGGCGGAATAGCTGCACCTATGAGGCGGCTCCATCTAGTCCCCCACGCTTGTTGGGGGAATGGTGGGAACGGCCAAAGATGCTAACCCGTTCTCGTTCGCCTTCGAAAGACCGTGCAAGGCCAGCCGAGGTGTCCCCACACCCGTGCGCCACAACCTACCTAGACTTTCCCAAAGTTGAACATGAAAACGAAAATTATCGATAATACGTTCGATAGTATAAATACTGTCGATAGTATTGTTCTGGAATTGTCTGTAAATATTTTTTTAAATTGTGATACTCTATGTGCTGATACTGAGTACTAACGAAATACAATGACGTAAACTTTAGATTTACTTAAAGGTTATAAATTAATAAAACTATAAAATGTAATATTCTAGTAAATTTTGATTGTGTTCAAAGACAGGTGGGACACCCTGCTGCTGCGACACTGGGCGACCCTCCACACAGGCAGATAGTATATTTTTAATTTATTTAAACTAACACTAGGATGTAAGCATTAATGTATACTAACACTTATTATGGAATTTATTTCTGAAATAAAATGATTTATTATTATTATTATTACTTCGATAAAATAAATAATATATATAAAGAAGTAACGGTGAAGTAAGTTTGTAGATAATAAGCATTCGACCAAATTAAATTGTGATTTAACATGATTCTATAATATGTTGAACATTGTTTAGAAACATCTGTGAAAATTATGGAAAATGAAAATCGTCGAACAAAATTGCGATAAAGTGATGGGTTCCCATTCTAGTATAATGAGTGGTTAATTTGTTTATGTTTTAATGTGTTTATTTTTGTAATATTATTATTTTAGTCCTATATTGTTTGCCTATATACAGGAATTTCCTAGTTCAGGCACAAGTTCCTATGTTTTAGCCCTAAGCAGTATGTTGAAATTAAGTGTTTAATCAATTTATTTTATTTTTATAGATCTACCACCATAACCTCAAAACTGACATCAAGCTAAAAATAGTAAACAACACCTCGATTTATTTATTTATTTAAAAACTTTATTGCACAAAAAAGTACAACAGGTGGACTTAATGCTATGGGTATTCTCTACCAGTCAACCTTTGGGTCATGCGGAGAGTTTATGGTTAATTTTACGATTTAAATGTTATGGGGCCGGAGTCATGATACCAAATTCGATTTCATACCGCCATTCGGCCAAGAATAGTCGAAATTCGCTATTTCACCGAATTCCTACTACGAAATAGGATTTATTCGAACATGGTCGTACGCAAAAGTCTCCAAATGAGATTATAGGATCACCGAGTGGGAAGTATTTTGGTGGCAAGTTCCGGTTGAATGCGACTCAGGGAATTCAAATTCCTGTGTCACAAAGGAATATTTGAGTGTACTTTAATTTGCAAAGCGAAGATTATTGTATGTGCATACCTACTCAAATTTCATATGACGAAAATCTCAAAGATTTTTTGATAAAAAACGAGTATATTTTATAAAATTGTTGCATGTATTTTGCAAAATGAAGAGAATGTAATCTTAAGTATGAAGTTCTGAACATATTCGACAGAGACCACTTACCGTTGGGTAACGGTTGATACAGCAGAAAAATTTCATCGCCTACGATAACTTGAGGTTAGCTCAGTTGGAAGAGCAGCACGCGCGATACGTGAAGGTCGTTGATGCGACTCCCGCACCGCAAGGGTACATAAAAAATTTCTGTTTCTTTAAAATGTAATCTTATTCATTGTGGAAGTCATGCCAACGAATACGACTGTCTTATTATTTGGGACTTATTCGAAACGCTGTGTAGCATAAGTAAGACCTAACCTAAGGAATCTTAAATTCTATTATAAGATAGATCTTGTGTTATTTTCTGTTTTTCGCCTTTTTACCTCTGGCTATCTAAATAAAGTGTAATTATAAAAAAACTATTTTTATTAGTTTTTGTTTTCCTAGTTTATTATTGAATAACTTAGTTGCCGTATGGTCGATCTGCTTTACCGTATTAATTAAAGATTAAGTAAATTTAAGGATGTACATTTTGTATTGTCCAATGAAACAATCTTCAAAGAAGACGACTTTGTCTTTACAAAGAATTTGACTATATACATTGCTAGACAGTCTATGCATGTTTGAATACAGTTGTCTACACATAATACTATCTACATAGTCATCAACCTTGACCCAATATTTGCTTAAAACGACCTTAAACTGTATGGCCACGAAATCCCTAAAAAGCTATAAAAACCGAACATTCATTTTCAATCTTGAAACTCTCAGTTTTCAGGCGATATAAGCAAAAACAGACTTTGCTTAAGATGTTTAGTTGCCGCTAAATATAAAGAAATAAATGTGCTGGCCTCGTATCTCCATCGGCAGTTACCAAACTGAATTATATCTGTAAGAAACGCATGTTCTTTACTAAAAGTGGAAGTACTTCCGCCGAGCTAGGTGTTATCTGCTCGGGGACCAAGCCAACTACCAATCTTGGTTTGTTGTAAATATACTTAGTGGCGACGGAAACTCTGACATCGCGTTGTAGGATCGATGTATCAATTGGCTAATCGTGCATTACGTATGGAGCGTGGTCTACTATGCCAATTTGGCTTGTAGGTCATGTCGAAGGTCGGCACATATCGATTTTGACATAAGAAAAAAAACTCGACAAAATTTACTCGTTTTCATTCTTACTCTCCTGCATGCTCAGAGTAATGAACGTAGCGAGACGTTTGAAACCGATTTAAAAGTCACACATTTAAAATACGCAAAGCGAGCGCTCGTACGACAGGCGAGCGGACATTCGGAAATTAATATCGTTTCCGAACGTGTCCCGCGCGGGCCGATCGGTTCCGTTCCGATTTAAACCCGATTTAAACCGACAGGGATGTCGGGTGTCGATGTCGATGCTTTGTGCGAGATTGTTGAGCTGATTACTGCATGAAAGCACCATTTTGCTTGTGAATGTATTGCAAAAAGCATTTACTTCAGTTTTTTTATAAAAGCACAGTATATTGGCTCCTCTCAACCTGATGGTAAACAAGAGAGGAACCCACATAGCGATGACAACGGATTTGATAACGTAATGTCCTATCTGTGCATCGCCATACTAATCCGCAAGATTGATGGAGGAAATACATGAGCCGTCAACTAGTTCAATTTCTGAATAGTAGGGTAAATATATAGATAAAAGTAGAAATATATAGTTTTAATAATTAACGCACAATAAGGAATGTACACGACTATGAAAAAATAAGATACCTAATGTAAATTAGTACGGTATAGTATGATATGTACGGTAAAACAATTAATAAACTTAATTTAGGCTGTTTTATTAAAGAAAGCCAAGTCCCTAGAAAGCGATACCTTCCAGACAATCTTCTGATAGAGGTGATAGTATGAAATGAGAAATGCCCATTTCGAAAGAAAGAAAAATATTTATTTTATTAGTATTCGGTTAAAACTGAAACTAATATATGTTAAATTAACTAAAACTACCGTTAAAGACAAAACCTAAACTAAAACAAAAATCTTTTAAGTAGTCCGAAAAGGATTTTTTTTTAATTGATTACGTATTTTTTAAATACCAACAATAACACTCGTTACGTCCATCGAGACATTAGGATTTCGACTCTAAAATTCGACACGTCTATCGACAAAACTTCGGTCGGCTTTGTCCAGCGATGTTTTCAATAAAATGCTATCAGTGTGATAGCGGTACGGACCACTGTTGCATTGAATTGCAAAACAAATATTTGGATTTATTCTGAGCTGTCCTTGCTTATTTTTTTCCGAACGAGCCTACTCGAAACTGTGCAGTCCACATCAAATAGCTTGTGTAATTCTTAGTAATATACCAACACTGAAACTGACAATGCCTACTAGCATGAGCAATATTCCTTGCATGAGATGACAAAAGTTTCGATAATGCTGATTGCACTTGCACTTGAAGCACTGAATTTTATCAAACTCAAACTCAAATATTTCTTTATTCAAGTAGGTTACATATAACACTTTTGAATCGTCATTGATACAATGCAAAGTGATTCTACTTCCGGTTCGGAACCTATATCTACCGAGAAGACACCGGCAAGAAACTCAGCAGATCATTTACAGTATCAGTATCTAACTTATTGCTATGTGTAGCTCACTTTGGACCAAGTCATATAGTTTTGGTTTTGATGAGTGATGAAGAGTGTGATAAAATTAACTTAGGGTAATAGAGGGAAAAGTATTTTTGGTTCGATTAATTGGTTTTCATTGATGGTGATGTTGATTTTTCAAGTGAAATTCAATAGTGAGTGATAAATAAAATATTCAACAAATAGTTCGCAATTAAACACGCATCGAGTGTCAAGCCTCTTGTCCACATGACTTATTTGGTTCAGAACAGATTGTGCCTCGAAACGAGGTATTGGGTTCCGCAGAATCTAAGATGTGTCTTGCTGCTAAATTGTATAAATTATTATCTTACAAGACACTGGCAGAGGTAGACTTCGTAAAATAACCAAAAATTGCCATTTTTAACAAAAGTACTCACTAAATAATAGTAATGTTAGGTATATAGGGTCTTGTTACACTCATGACAGATAGTTATAAAGATGTCATTGTATTTTGGACTGAAAATAAGGCTTTTGTAAAGATTCGTTGATTTGTAACTAACATAGTTATATGATCCAAGGTACTGAGTAATAAACAACTATAATTTTGTAATAAATCTGATAAAACAGAAGTGATATTACAAAAAATACTATTTTAAGTATTTTTTTTTTACTATAAAAGATTAATGAAAATAAATAGGCAGAAAAAAATAATGAAAATTTTCTAGGAACACGATAGGCTTGTTCAATTCATCTTGGCCCTGTCTACCCTCCGATAACAGAGTAACGTCCCGATATTGGGATACCATGCAAGTATTAGTTTATTTTTAACTAGCTGATCCGGCGAACTTTGTTAAAAAGAAGCAAAAAAGAAATTAATAAAAAAAGTATCCTATGCCCTTCTCCTGGTTCTAAATTACCTCCCCATCAATTTTCAGCCAAATCTGTTGTGCCGTTCTTGAGTAATAAATAGTGTAACTAACACGACTTTCTTTTATATATATAGATGTAATATCAGATGAAACTTAATTACTTACCATTTTAATATCAACAAACGTTTTCAAGACGATACTGATGCAAGCAGGCGCATCAATTTAAAATTTTTCAACCGCAACTCCAGAAGTCCAACAAAACTTCGGAACGTCCACCTTAAGCATTTCCGAAGAACAACAAACTGTATGCATGGGACACAGTATATAATATGTTGATCAGTCTGGATATAGAAAGAGAAGGTGGACTTAGAGAGGGATACGCCGTTTAACATTATATTATTTAATAGTTACCGTAACGTTATTTATAAAGCTTAATTTATTGTTTTTTATTGTGATTATTTTTTAGATATAAGTCTTTTTTATTCAACAAAAAGAAAGAAATTACGTCATAAAAATATATTACTACAAAAGGATAAAAAAGAAAATGTACAAAATATTTAAAAAAAGGTTGTCCGCTCCGGTTTTAAATTATTTACGCACTTTTACACTATTGCCGCACCCATTTACAAACTCTCTGTATGAGCCAAGGGTAGACTAGTAGAGAAGGTCCCCTAGCATTAAGTTTACCTGTTGTAGGTACTTTTCTGCACAATTAAGTTTTTAAATAAAATAAAATAAATAATAAAACTCAGTTCCATACACCCATTTATGCACGCGTTTGCCACAAGCCGCACTAGAAAATCAATAAAAAAAGTATATACCTTTAAATTTTTTTTAATAAATTGGACTGTAAAAGCTGATAAATTGCTACTACATTACAAATACAAAATTAATTTAATAATGCTTTTGCCTTAAATTTTGCAGACCTTGAAATCAATGAAGTGACTGTGAGGTGGTTACGTATAAAATACTGCAAGCTGCAGTATTTATTATACACCATTTAAACTGCCCCCACTTTCATCTCACTTTTACATTCGATACATACATTTAAATAATGTATATAAAATCCAATGCTTGTCACAATTTTTTCTACGCAACTCATACTGCAGTAGCCCAAAGGCTAAAGCCGTTTACCATTACGGCTCTTGTAAACTGCGATGCAAACATGACGAAAATGTGATGCAACGCAGCGGTAGCAAAATGATAGGCCCTTTTGCCTTCAATTTTGTGACCAGCCCAAACTGAGTTGAGAAAAATTTTAATATGACTACAGACTACTTAGTAGTCCGCACATTTTGTTGTAAATATAGTCTCCCACTTAGAAATACGGTTTTGCAGCCACCATCAATAGTCAGGTAGGAAAAAAAGCGCATTACAGTTTAAGTGTGACATATTGGCCGCACGCTTCCGGACTGTAGTAAAATTTAGACTCATGGAAGCCGCTTGCGTGCGGCACCGTCCGGACGTCCGGACATTTCTGTCCGGATGCAAGGGGGACAAGTTGTTGGAAAAGTGCACTGCATTTTGTTATTCCGATCTTTGTTTATGCGGCTCTAATGGAGCGTGAGACGAGAGACGCGGGATTTGTTTACTGTTTACAGCAATAGGTGACTCGTCGAGTCAGAGAGAGTCGAGATACCCTTAAATGTCGGTCAAAACTTAATTTCTTTATTAAATTTCACTTTTCAACATACTTTGCGTGACCTGACTTACCTATTAGCAAATAAATTTACTCCAAAAAAACATCGATATTAAGTAAATATATTATAAAAACCAATTAATCGGAATGAACATCGTGTCCCTTTTTTACGCCACAAAATGGTCTCAGCATGCCTTTTTTTAAGGGAGGGAAAAACATTGGCGCATCGTACCGCTGGCGAAAAGGCAGCGTCGTATATAGGAATCCCCCGCTCTTAGAAGAGCAGAGACTACCCACTAAAACTACTCTCACCTCTCCTAGCTTGTAAATGACGTAAAATTTTTTTTTTGCTCCTCAAGTTTGACTTCATCCCACCTGATATTTAGAGGCAATGAGGTCCTAGCTTAAAGGCGACAAGTACAATTTCACTGTTTCGTTCACAGTGATTGACGATATATATCGGTTACGGTTGTGAAAATCAAAAACTGTAATTCGTTATCGGATACAACACATTTCATTTCCGGTCGGCCTACTGACATCGGCCATCTTTAAATGGAAGCCACAAACCAAAACGTCAGCGTACGCGCAAACAACTCGGGTCGCTGACTTAAAACAACAAACAAAATGTTCTTCTCGCACCGTGTCACCCAGTTTTCGTTCAATTCACACAAAAGGGGGGTAAGTAACCAGCCGATCGCGTTCGACGAAATCCAAGTAAACAGAAAACAATAACAGAGTGGAATATCTCACGGGCCAAGTTTCTTCCTAAAAATATAGCAGGGAAATAAGAAAATTGAAAGCAATATGGTGCCTAGCATGTTTACATTAGCCGAGTCGGATCGAGTTGGGAGTTCATACACACTGCTGAGTGCATTGGCAAACATGTTTGAGGTTCTTTGTTGGTACATTATTTCTGGAGCGGTATGAATCGTGTAATTTATTGTGAATGAAAGAAAGTGCATTCATAATAAACTTGCTTTTGCTTTTTCGCGTTATTTCGATTTAAAAAGTCTTGCAGCGTTTATTTTACGCAATTTAAATTTGTTTATGCTTGACAGTTTATTTATCGAGGAATGGCTTTATAACATCATGCTGTGACCAATGGAAGTTAAAATTCAGTAGACAATGTATAAAAAACAAGGATTATACCCGTGCAAAGCTGCGACGGGTCGCCTAGTGATAAAATAAAGGAAAAGACTAAAGTTGTGTGTTTAGAAACATGTTACTAATAAACATTAACATCCTTTTTTCGGCAGTCGGGTAAAAACTACTAGATTAATAACAAATACTCATTTACATTATAATAATATAATAAATAAAAAATGTTATAATTAAGAATATTATAGTATTTTAATTGAAATAAAAAAATATATTGTAATAATAAATAAATAAATATTATAAATAAATATTGGACAACATCACATACATTGCTCTGATTCTGCGGTAAGTAGCTGAAGCACTTGTGTTACAGAAATCAGAAACAACGACGGTACCACAACACCCAGACCCGAGACAATATAGAAAAGTTCGTTTCCCATATTGACCCGACCGGGGATCGAACCCAAAACCTCAGAGATGGCGCGAAGTCAAAGTCCTCGCTCTCGCCTCTCGGCTACGGAGGTCGTCAAATAAATAATAAAACATGTATCTACGTTAGCAACCTGCGGATAAAAGCTAGCAGATAAATAAAAAAGGACCGTATAATTAACGCAATAAGTTATCAAAACCGTCTGTACTTCATTAAACGGACTCTTATCATTTTACCGGATCTTTTCGGTCGACGCTACGCTTCACTGAAATCCTTTCGCCGAACCATACAAAGTTCTAGTAGCCATGCTCACTAAAATGTCACTGGGGTGGTGGCGCTATGTGGCGAGTCGTTACATTCCCTTCAATATGGTTGAGTGAAGCGATGGCTGGCACATACGTCATGCTTGTGAACAGGTGCTACCTTTGGGGACTGGTCTGCTCCAGTTTACCTCTCGAAAGTAAATACTTACTTGAGTACTTAATTGTTTCATCACTCATCAAAACAAAACTATATGACTTGGTCCAAAGTAAGCTACACATAGCAATAAGTTAGATACTGATACTGTAACTGATCTGCTGAGTTTCTTACCGGTGTCTTCTCGGTTGATATAGGTTCCGAACCGGAAGTAGAATCACTTTGTATTGTATTAAATGACGATCCAAAAGTGTTATATGTAACCTACTTGAATAAAGAAATATTTTAGTTTGAGTTTGAGTATGATTCGGCGAAACACTGTTCGGTAAAGCGTGGTGTCAATCGAAAAAAAATCAGTGAAATGATATTAGCTCTCATTAAACTGCGTAGCTGTATGTCCCGAAGATTTCATCGTTTTTACTCTTCCAACATACAACAAGAAACTTTCTTAAGCTCCAGACTAAAACACTCAAGTACCTTCCCTTGTATCGCTGTATAAATCCCAAATACTATTAACCCAAATTGAGTTAACTTATCAAAGAAAATAAAATTAGGTACCTATTTATTAAAGTCAAAGTTTAACTAAGTTTATTACCTCAATATTGTAATATGAAAGCTAAATTGTGAGTGAATAACTTAATTTATTGTTAGGTTTAGGTCGGGAAAAGTTGAAGGTGAAATGAGTTAACTTTGCGAAGCTGTAAAAGACGGCGACATGGTTCCGCATTTAGTATTTTTAGACGCAGCGGAGACAGTTTTTGTATCCCTACCGATTTTGATGAAATTTGACATAGGTATACGTTGAACCTCAAGAACGGACATAGGCTACTTTTTGTTAGAAAGTAAGGGGGGGGGGGCACCTTCGAAAGTTTATTTGGGAAAATGTTTATTTTTTAAGTTAGAGATATGAAATTTGGCACAAATATAGCTCGAAACTTGGATTAAAATATAGACTACTTTTTGTTTGAAATATTAGGGGAGAAAGGGGTAAAACCGACCATGAAAGGATGTAGTCCACGCGAACGAAGTCGCGGGCACAGCTAGTATACAATAAAACGTGAAATCGATCTCCTCGTCAACCGGGCGGTGCAGACCATGACAAGGCGAGGAGGAGGAGAGGTAGAGGGGTTCTTAAATGTAATTATATTTTTATACAATTACAAACAATTCATAAATATTGCTGATGTTATTTACATAAATAAAAAGCTTTCTGACTGCCGATGGTACTGTTGTAAAACAGGGTCAACTTATTTTGTTGATTTTATGAAATTAACACGAGCAAAAAGATTTTGATTTCTCATTTGAATTTGTAGTCTATATTTAGCACGCCGCCCTTCGGCTGAAATAAATACCACATAATTAATTGGCTCCTAGTCGAGGCCAGTGGAGAATCATGAGCGATTATATATATATTTTTGTTTGTTTAGTGAGTTTCATGTTGATTTGTACGATGTTTTTCAAGAGATAATGATAGAATATGAGTTTTGTCGATGTAGACATTTTAACTTTTAATCGATCATATCTTAAAATTAACTTAAGCTGGATTATTGGTTTCTACGAATTCCGGGTTCGATTCCCGGCCGGATCAATATGGAAATCGAACTTCGCGATAAGTTCAAAACATTCGCAAACAGAGATGATTTTTAGGGTTTCGTAGTTCCGTACAGTAGGCGAAAAACTGGACTCTATTACTGAAACTTTGCTGTCTGGCTGTCTGTCCGTGCGTCCGTCCATCAGCTTGATATGAATGAAAACTGTTGATAGACGCTTAGAATATTTAATTGTATTTCAATCAATGTAAATCAAAAATAAATAGTTAATATAAATAAAAATCAATATTCAAGGGGGCTCCCATGAAAAAAACGTTAGCCGCTTTTTGCTCGATGTTAATTAACAGCAACAGGTAGACACTTGCAATATTCATAGAATATTTAGTTGTACCTATATTAAGGTTACAAATTGTGTCTAATGTTGAAAAGATTGTGGCACGGTGCAGTTCGTGCTGAGTTCGAATTGCACTTAGCCGGTTTTTTTTCTGTTGGTTTAAGATATTAGGACAGTTAATGCCAAATCATGATGACCATAATAGTTCCTGACTCCAAATTTTCTTTGTCCACAGTGCCTATGACTCAAGTGGTCGCGGTAGCCGGCGAGCCAGTATACCTGCCGTGTGACATCTCCACGCAAGATGACGAGGACGCCGTGTTACTGGTGCTCTGGTACCGGGAAGACCTGGGGACGCCCATTTACAGGTACTACTTTAACCAGCTAGTCAGGCGCAGCTTAACTATAAGAGAGGTAGGGCATAGCGATTTATCGCTTGAATTATAACAGCCCAACTGGAAATACCTTCACCTTACAGAAGACCGCAGCTAAATAACAATTACTTCGGTGTTTTTGTGTTCCTGCGTGTGAGTAAGGTTTCCAGAGCTCGTGGGAGGTGCTACATTAGTAGCAGGGGTCAAGCCTTCGAGGTAAGGGCGACAAATCCAGTAACAGATATTATTATGCGATGCGATCCCCAATCGATTCGATATGGGAAACGAACCTTTTATATATTTCTGGGTGTTGTGTTGGTGGGTTACCTTCGTTGTTTTTGATTTCTGTAACACAAGTGTTTAAGCTACTTACCACAGAATCAAAGTCATAAGTAGTGACTGGTCCAACATTTCTATACCTGTTATTTAAAATATTTTAGTACAGTCAAAGCACACTTTGGACTTCGCACCGTCCTTTTGTCGTACGCATAGGAACTAATATCGAACCGCAAATGTTTACCATGACTTGCTGCTGGCTGTACCTAGAATTAAAACAATTACTTTATCAGTTTCTATGGCAATGGTCCCTTTTGTGCACAATGCAATGTTCATAAAGTTTATCTTACAGTAAAATGACGTAACGCCAACATTCAAGTACTTTCTGTTGTCATCTTGCAAAGAGTGTTAACGAGATATCTTCAGAACTTGGAACGGGCAAAAAGCCGTCATAAAAGTTATTACGGCAACGTATTATGCGTACAAGTAAAGTTCAAAGAAAGTCGTGAGAGTTATTTTATGTTGTATAAATGTCACTCGCATGATGGCGTCATTGAAATAGGTTTATGTTCAACATTGAAGATGTGTCAAGATATTAGTAGATGACGGTTGTCGATTTTATTTTATTTTAGGCGACCTCGGTGCGCAGTGGCTAAGGTAGGCGGCCAAAGCGCGAAAGGTCCCCGGTTCTATCCCCGGTCGGGTCAATTTGGAAAACGATCTTTTCAAAATTGACTTGAGTCTGGGTGTGCTGGGATGACGCCTCCAGTTGGTATCCGTCATCTGGTACTTAGAGTACAAGGAAAAACCTTAGTTTGAGACCGGGTGATTGGTGTGATTGTCTGGCTCATTTATTTATTTATTTTATTACTCCTATAAAACGCAAAATATTATCAGAATGTATGGATGTCCAAATATCTGAATGTATGTTTGTTATTTGACCACCTCCATAGCCGAGAGGCAAGCGGACCAGACTTTGGCGTTGCACCATCACTAAGGTCCCGGGTTCGATCCCCGGTCGGGTCAATATAAGAAATGAACTTTCGTATTTCGTCTCGGGTCTGTGTGTTGTGGTACCGTCATTGTTTTTGTAACATAAGTGACACGTCATTTTTGGAACACAAGGGCTTAAGCTACTTACCACAAAAACAGAGAAATGTATGTTATGTTGTCCAATATTTATTGAATTCATATGAATATACGATACCTACAACAACAAAAAAATATAAAAAATTTTCATGTCTGTCTGTCTCAGCTAATTTCTGAAATGGCGGAATCGATTTCGACGGGATTATTATTGGCAGGTAGCTGGTGTAATAAGAAGTGACTTAAGCTTTAGGAAAAATAAATACAAAAAGCTGTAGCCCACGCAAATGAAGTCGCGGGTATCGCTAGACTTAAATTAGCAATGTCATGTATAGGGCACAGTTTATTTTATAAAGCTATTGATGAAGACTCTGAACAATTGAGAGCTTGAATTACCAATTATATAATCGTTTCATTATGATTAAAATAATATTTAATTACCCCCTTTTAAAGATACTCGTACCTAATTAAGCCGTAAAGCTAATTAGTTAATACTTGATTGACGGTATCTATAAACGCATTAATTTTTTTTTTTTGGTCGAGACTGTAACAAAATATATTTTATGTTGAAAACAAAACTTTACAATGTTCAACAACTAGTTTAACCGCTATCATATTTTTACAAATTTAAATACTTACATTAAAAAATATATTAAAAACAGAAAAAAATAATCTCACGACCTTCACGTATCGCGCGTGCTGCTCTTAACAACTGAGCTAACCGCAAGTTATCGTAGGCGATGATTTTTTTCTCATCTGATTCTGTGGTAAGTTGCTAAAACACTTGTTACATAAATCAGAAACAACGACGGTACCACAACACCCAGACCCGAGACAATATGAAAAGATCGTTTCCCATATTGACCCGACCGGGGATCGAACCCGGGACCTCAGAGATGGCGTTCGCCAAAGTTAGGCCCGCCTCGCCTCTCGGCTACGGATGTCGTCTAAAATTAAGTAAGTTTAATATGACAAACAGACATTCCAATTGTATATATTAGTATAGATTTACCAAAGCTGACGCTGGTTCATTTAAAATAAAAGTTTTTAAATTTTCTACGTACATGTACTGTAAAACATTTTAAACAGTTCGGCAAATTGAAATAACCCACGTTCACAAGTATTTAATTAAATGTGACTATTCAATGCTTGCAATGTTGTTTGTGTTTAAATATAATTATTCCAGTAATTTGTTCTGTTTTGCAATTTAAAGGTTCGTTATTATTGGATGTAGTATCATTATGAAAGTAAATTTATTTGTTTTAAGGATACTTTAATGGTATAATACGAACTGTTAATTGGAATTCTATAAACATTTCCTATCGATTTTATTTTGTTGTAGTCCTAAGTTTTTTTTTTGTGTAGTTTTTATCAACAAAATGGTAGTATTCCTTGAATTCAACCATTGCGTTTATAATAGCTATGAGTATAAAGGGATGTGATTCGATTAATGAAAAAAAAAATCTGCGATTTCTAGATTATCAACTACATATACCTAACAATATCAGTCAGTTTAGTGACAGTTTATCCAGCTTTAAAGGAGCAGAGTTGAAAGGCTATGTCTCTTGTTTTTTTTCGTTAAAAAAAATATTTTGTAAATAGCTGTTATTATTAGGGATACATTAAGTGTTTTTTTGTGTATTATGTGACACCTTACACGGTTGTGCATTTATACTATATAATATACTAGCGGTCCCGGCGTTCGTTTCGCCTTAGATAATTTTTCCCGCTTTTCTGTTGAATTTTTTTAAATTTTACCAATTTTGTTGCCTATGTCAAATTGTAAGAATGTAGAAATCTATTGGTGAAAGATTTTTTTAAATCGGCTTAGTACTTTGTAAGCCTATTCATTACAAACATACAAAAATAGGTACAAATCTATCCTCTTTATAATATTAGTATAGATCGTATTTTTTAAGGAATAATGTAACAACAACTGGATATCCAAATAAATAAATAAATAAATGAACACACGTGAACATAAAAATCTATTGTGTTGTGTTATGTCGAAGATTAAATATATTATGATAATGTGGTACAACTAATGCTATCTCTTGACGCGTTGCAATATTCCATGAGACAGTTCGAAAATTTTAGAGATTGTACTATCAATTTCTATGTCAATGAGAAAATATGAGTCAGTAAGTAGTTAGGTTAGATGCTCTGTTTAAATTGAGTTAGTTATATTTGTATGGGTTATGGCTCGCTTGACTTCCGATCCCGTATGTGTACCGATATTATGATATTAGAAGAAAAAAATCTCCTTCCATCTTAGAAATAAATACTAGTATATTGTGGCATCATCGTTGGTTCAATTTCCATAGTACAAATGCTTCAGGTTCTTAATTTAGGATAAAGTCAATGTATGATATTAGTAAGAACAAAGATATAAATGTTTATTTAGTGACATGCAATAGCATTTATAGAACAGCAACTTAAGAATACAATTATCCCTACTAATATTATAAATGTGAAAGTAACTCTGTCTGTCTGTCTGTTACGCTTTCCCGCTTAAACCTCTCAACCGATTTTGATGAAATTTGGTATGTTGAACCTCAAGAACGAGCATAGGCTACTTTTTATTAGAAAATTAGGGGGAATGGGAGTAATACAACCTTTGAAAGTTTATATGGGAATATGTTTATTTTTAAGTTAGATATATGAAATTTGGCACAAATATAGCTCAAAACTTCGATCAAAATATATACTACTTTTTGTTTCGAATATGAGGAGAGATAGGGGTAAACCCAACCATGAAAGGATGTAGTCCACGCAAGCGAAGTCGCGGGCACAGCTAGTAATATATAAATTAGGTAAACAAATAATAGAAATGCCCAATGAAAAAGAAACGAATAATATTGTCTCATATTAATGCAAAAAAGAGTTTAATTTTCTTCTGGTAGGGTAACAGTGATGTTTTACCATAACAAATCATTTGTAGTAATAACCGCCAGTAAACTGGATGCGCATGGCTTAAATTAAATTGAAGCCCAATCAATCACTAAATCAAATCAGATATTCAGCTGCATTTGCTTGAAGTTAGATTGCTCTGTCGAGTGTGTAGCGCCACAGTATAGAGAAAATTGCAGTAAGCTAAATTGGAGCATCCAGGTTTTGAAACTTATCAATTATAAAAAATATAGCTTGGTGGGACAGTTGCTAGTTGAATCAAAAAGAACCAAGCATCTAGGGTTCGATCTTCACCAGGGACAAACGTTCTTGTAATTAACATTTGTGTTTGATCTGTTATTAAAAGATATGTTTACGTTCATATTTCGGTACTCCCGTTAGTTCTGATTCTCATGGCATATCTTTATTATAAAAATATCTTTATTAACTACAATTTTGTTGTTGTTACAATATTATATTAATGTGTCTGAAATATCACACGCATTAAGACAACAAGCTCATAATATTTCAGCAATCAATTTGCAGAACCGTTCGTACTCGTATTTTCAAAGTGCTATGTTGCTAAGTATTTTTTAGAATCAAAGCCTTAAAACTAGTTTTAAAAAGTCTAACCACACCAGAATACAAAATGGCATAGTTATTAAACAACTGTACTGAGCTGTACACTCTGTATGATCCAAGGGCTAATTGAAATATAATTCTCTTAACATTAAGTACACTAACGGTAATTTTTATTAGCATTTAGTATTGTCTGTACAAAATAGAGTAAAAAAATAAATTTGACTCCATTTGTACAATTAATTATTATTATTATTATTATTTATTTCAAGTAACAAAACTAATTTCTCACTTCACTCTCATCATCAAAAAAGACTTAACCTATGTTAGTACATACATTTATGACGACCTCCGTAGCCGAGAGGCGAGCGTGCCTGACTTTGGCGAGCGCCATCTCTGAGGTTCCGGGTTCGATCCCCGTTCGGGTCAATATGGGAAACGAACTTTTCCATATTCTCTCGGGTCTGGGTGTTGTGGTACCGTCGTTGTTTCTGATTTCTGTAACACAAGTGCTTAAGCTACTTACCACAGAATCAGAGCAATGTATGTGATGTGGTCCAATATTTATTTATTTATTTATTTAATTTATAAAACATAATGATTAATGCACAACTCCAGCAGATGTAGTGCTACAGTACCTCATATAGCGACAGTCAAGCCTGCTCGCTATCATAGCTAGGATGCTGTTGGGGCTGCCCCGCACACGGCGCACGTTTTTTATGTACGATAAAAAAAATAATTTCTGATTTTCGTTTTCGCGTCGTTTGAATGACGAAAATACGACGAAGCAATAAGCAACTAAAAATCCTAAAGGACTAAATTGATATGACTTACTGTTCCTACACTATGACAGTAAAGTAGAAATCCTATTTATTGCAAGTTCCGGGCTGGTTATTGGGAAAACTTGACAAACAACTCTTGAACTAAATACGGACCTGTAAATTAGCTTCTTGAGGCACGGTGCAATGTAAAAGCTTCTGTGTATCACACGAAATATGTAAAATAAAATACCTACTGTGAAATAGTTTTACTATTAGTTTTGCGTAGTATTGATATGTTACTCAATTTTATTGTACAAAGTAGTAAAATAGGAAAGGGAGTAAAACTATACATACATTTGCAACAACATACCGCTCTTTAAATACAAAAGAGCCACAAATAAAAAAAATAGCAATAAAATTATTTTTGATTTTTTTTGTGGGCCTTTTGTATTCAAGCAGCGATAAATTTAGCGTAGTTGGAATAAAATACTTATTTTATAAAGGTAAAGTGGGTTCAAGTAGCTAAAACAGTTTACAGTGGGTGTTTAAGAGAGTCAGGGCAAAGCGATTTATCGCTCGAACTGGAGCAGCCCGACTGTTGAAGTACAGAAGACTCCTCCACCTTACAGAAGACCGCAGCCAAATAACAATTACTCTGGTGTTGATGTGTTCCTGCGTGTGAGTAAGGTTTCCAGAGCTCCTGGGGGGTGCTACATTAGTAGCAGGGGTCAAGCCTTCAAGGTAAGGGCGACAAGTCTAGTAACGGTTTTACTATGCTATACTTTTCGCCCTTAAGCTAGGAACTCATTACCACTTAACATCAGGTGGGATGAGGTCAATCTTGAAATGCATTATAAAAAAAACCATTTTTCAATTCGAACGATTAGTTCCTGAGAATAACCCGTCTAAATATACTCTTCAGCTTTAAAATATTAAGTTTTAGATTATAAGATTATATTCAAGGGCATCCAATGTTTTATCACTTACACCAAATCAGTTACCTATTTACCAAATCGTGAATATCTTCAAACAAGACTTGAAACTTGTCAAGGGTTGAAGTTAGATTATATTGTTCGGTTCCTTTAATACGACATGAAATTATATCCAATACTAGCGGTCCCGGCGAACTTCGTTTCGCCTTAGAGGATTTTCCCGCTTTTCTGTTGAATTTTTTCCTGAAATGCTATAAACCTCACGGAACCCGAGACCTTTCCAACAAATGCAAAACCGTGGAATCGGTTCGTGCGTTCTAGAGTTATAGCATCAGGAAGGAAAACCCGACTTATTTGTATATAGTAGATAATCAGCGGCTTTGAAAAACTAGTAATTGCCATATTTTAACGAAAGTGGATTTTTAAAACTAGAAATTGCGACATATTATCGTATTTAAGGCTTTTGTGTTTTGTAGTTGTTTCTGATTTCTGTAACACAAGTGCTTACGTACTTAGCATATAATTAGAGCAATGTATGTGATGTTGTCCAATACAAACTGTCTGCGCCAGTTTCCGAACGAAAACCGTACAAAAAAGAGTTTAGAATGTCTGCGCCAAACAACAGGCTGAACGTACGCTTTACCAATGAGTGTTTTTAAAAATAACAAACTCTCTTGACCACACCTTTGTTCTGGAAAGATCGCTCACCGCTCACTAATAATTTAACTTAATGTTTAATTGTAAAATACCTAATTGTTAATAAGCAAAGTCATATCTGAAACTACTTTAATTTGTCTCCATCGTGGACACAAACAATTCAGTTTCGTATTAATATATCAAGCGATTGCGGGTAAACTGTTTCATAATCCTTTCAAGTACTTACAGTCAGTATATTTTCATTGTCATACGAAAAAATAGATAGATAATCTACACATTTAGATGAAATTAAAGTGTCTGTTTGTAATAATGAAATAACATATCGGCTCATACACAAAAATATATTTTTTACGAGTACAGCTATCCGTCAGTGTAACTGTTTCTTCCGGCTAATCTCTGAAATTTCTGGACCCATTTTGACGGGGCTTTAATTAGCAAATAGCTGATATAATAAGGATTAACTTAGGCTACATGTATTACGGATTTTTTTTATTTAAGTTTAGTAATTCAAAATCCTGTAGTCTACGCGTACAAAGTCGCGGACACAGCTTGTACATACAAAAATTATAACGTGAAAACGCCTACTTGGTTAGAGTTCACAGACAGCTAAATGAGCTTTCCCGTGACCTTGGGCTGGATCCTTTCCACCTCAGTGTTCCCAAGCTCAAAAGCATCATGAGCAGCATTTTTTTTGATTAGGTTACGTTTTATTACTGCTTTATTTGTGCGATTATATGTCTAACGAGCGTTTTGTTATTATGAATACTGTGTTCTATATGTGGAAACTTGTTAATGGCCGTCATTTATTATTGTGTAGATTTAATTATTATGTAGCTGTAAGATTCCCAAAAAGTGTAAAATAAAATAAATAAAATAAACATTGCTCAGATATTTGGCAGTACCTGAAAATAGTCAGGATTTTTTATCTACCTATATATTATAATTATATTATTTGTTGTGTATAGTTTTTGAAGTTCTATTACAATTTGATTCCTAAAAAATAATGTCTCTTCAACATTTCCCAATCTAATTTTGCTACGCATGTTTGTTAGTGAAACAATTTGTATTATTGACACAAAATAATTTGTCTTTATAAAGATAAGATATGTTTTTGTCGTCTATTTGTCCAATAAACAGAACAGCTCAGACAGATGTGACATATTTATAGTAGTATTTACCTTAATCTACACTTGCTCTCGAATGGGAAAATATTTATCCAATTTCATGCCGGGGCTATAAATATCCTAACCTAAAAGTGTTATTCCGATAAATTAATTAGGTTTTAATAATTCGAGCGGAATAATGCTTAAGAATTACTTTAATGATTAAAATATTGAAGAGATATTCAAGTGATTATTTTTAACATTTGGTTTTTTTATTTGACGACCTCGGTGACGCTGTTAGGTAGGCGGCCAAAGTGCGAAAGATCCTGGGTTCTATTCCCAGTCAGGTCAATTTGGAAAACGAACTTTTCTAAATTAACTTTGGCCTGGGATGACGCCCCCAGTTATTATCCGTCGTCTGGTAGGTACTCATAGTACAAGGAAAAACTTAGTTTGAGGCCAGGTGATTGGTGTAGTTGTCTGGCGCATTTATTTATTTTATTTTATTTATTTAAATATAAATTGAAGGTTTTTTAGTACTTAGTTATTCACAAGGTAAATAAAAATGTGTTACTCGATCATGCCATTAAATGCACATATAAATTCATTAGCAAGTCGCTGTTTTGATAATATATTAATATTTATTAATTTGCATATTATAATGTCTGATCTGCAGAAGTAAATTACTCACAAAATACCAGAAACTGACAAAACCGTAGGTACCCAATAATTAAAAACACAACTAAAAATAATTATTTAATTTGGTACAGTCGTTATGAAGTTATGGGCTCACATACATTTCGTCTATTCATTATTAAATGGATTTAAAAATCTATTTCAATAACGACACGATTTCCATAACATTTACTAATGAGTACCTATCAACAATAATAATATTGGCAAAGTAATTATGAGGCCGAGGTTGGAGTTTAATGAGTAGCTAATGGCCGTAAATAACCATAGCTAGATTAAAAACTATTAAAGGCTTAAACTTATTTCAATAATTGAAAACGAATATTTAATTATAATAACAATGGTACCTCAAAAAAAATGCGTAACTATAGCATATTTTTTAATATACGAGAGGCGAGCGGGCCAGTTTTTGGCGTTGCGCCATCTCTGAAGTCCCGGGATTGACCCCCGTTGGGTCAATATGGGAAACGAACTTTTCTATATTGTCTCGGGTCTGGGTGTTGTGGTACCGCCGTTGTTTCTGATATCTGTAACACAAGTGCTTAAACTACTTATAACTGAATTAGAGCAATGTATGTGATGTTGTAATTATATTATTACTAGCTGTGCCAGCGACTTCGTTCGTGTGGATTACAGGTTTTTTCCATATATTTATATTTTCATGGTCGGTTTTACCCCCACATATCTCCCCCCATATTCGAAACAAAAAGTAGTTTGTATTTTAATCCAAGTTTTGAGCTGTATTTGTGACAAATTTCATATGGTATAAATTAAAAAATAAACATTTTCCCATTCAAACGTTCAAGGGCGGTATTACCCCCATCCTTCTTTTTTTCCAAAACAAGAAGTAGTCTATGTCCGTTCAAGAGTTCAACAAATACCAACAACGTACAACCTGAAGCAAATTTCATCAAAATCAGTTCAGTGGTTTAGGCGTGAAAGCTGAACAGACAAACAAACAGACAGACAGAGTTACGTTCGCATCTATAATATTAGTTTATTAGTATGGATAATTTTTATATTATACTTCAAGATCAACCTCATCCCACTTGATGTTGAGTGGTAATGAGGTCCTTGCTTAAGGGCAACAAGTACAGCAAAATAAATGTTACTGGACTTGGATATATTTTACTAAAATCATTTTACCTTTACAGCGTCGACGCTAGGGAGCGTGACTTCGGCGTCGCGGAGCGCTGGTCAGACGAGAGCGTCTTTGCCTCTCGGGCGTACTTCCTCCCAGAGAGGAGGCCGGCTGAGCTCGGAGTAGACCGGGTGAAGGCATCTGACCAGGGCGTGTACCGCTGCCGGGTGGACTTCAAGCAAGCCCAGACGAGGAACTCGAGGGTCAACCTCACTGTTATTGGTGAGTTCTTATTATACGTAAAGTAAAAAATGTATCGCATACCTATCTAAAGGGAACTAACTCAAAAAATGTAGTTTATGAGTTATACACACTATCTAATTTCTTAAATCGGTTAGCTATCGACCAAAAAAATTTCAATCACATTTCTCTTGTAGCTTCATTAGTAGGTATACCATAAATCTATTCAGGAATTTCCTACGGTACTCAGGGACACGGCGATTAGTATTTCGCCTCTCCTGAACAAAAGTACTTTTTTGAGTTGACTCTATTGAGATCTAGGAGTGCGGTGTATTCTTTAAGGAAAACCGGCCAAGTGCGAGTCAGACTCGCCTTCGTAGCATTAAGCAGGAACATAATATAAAAGTTTAAATTGGAGTTGATTGAATTAAAGGTTAATTCCGCAATTTACCTTACGAATTATGAAGTATTAAAAAAATACTTACTTGATCTCTTACGCGATACTCTTCAGGTGATTATGGTACGATAGCGATAACGGTTTTGAAACTGAAAATTTATCTACTTACGCCGCTGTGGATGGGTAACCATTACGATTGAATTAAGTGTTATATATCACGAGCATATCTGTAGTTTAGGTACTTTTTTTTATAGTAGCTCAGTATATTGGCTTCTCCTTGCCTGATGGTAAGCAAAAGATAAACCCTCTCTTAAGGTATGCTCTTGGTCCTGTCCAACATTATTGTTATTTGACAGATTGAGAACATTTAATTTCAATTTCATTTATTCAGTTTTTTTGTAAAAGCTAACAGATAATTTCCAATACGCTTACAAGAATAATAATTACATTTGAAATACATGTCCAAAGAATACAAAATAACAATAGGTACATTTGGAATGAGTGATATCTTGAAATAATTAAGTTGAGTTAAGTTATGTCAGCTTGTCAAAAAGCATTAAAATAGGTAGTAGGTACATGTCAAAATAATAAAAACTAAATTAAGTAAGTAAGTCACTTGCCTTATACAGTTCCCAAAGATGGCACCAGTTCACCGGCATGATGTGCTAGCTATTTCTTCACCAGTTTATTAGCTTAAGGTGTGAAATGTTGCTGCTTCAAGAAAACTGATAATTTTGACTCCCTATACTACAAAGGTTAATCCTTCCCAAAGCATACATATAACCCATTGTCCGTTCACAATGGTGGCTATTGTCCAACAATAACCTTTAACAAGATTGCCTATTGTAGCTATCTACGGCACATCAAAGCGCAAACAATATAACAGAGACAGATATAGGTATGTTTGTAAGGCTTACCATGTTATCATCAATATCAAGAGTTCTAATTTGTATATTTAGTCCAAAGAGCCTAAAGGTCTAAGTCCGAAGGATCGTCAATATATTTAATTCTGTTTCCAAATAACATGAAAAGATGGCGCTCTATTCTTACACACAAATGGAATCAGTTCATTAAAATACAATTAACATTTTAAAAACTTCAGTTTCATATTAGCATTGATGCTTTAACGTCATAAGAGCGGTGAAAGTATATCCCTTTTATTTTTACTATACTGTAGTGTGTGACTCACCTCTCCACACGTAGGTATAGTTATCTTATATATGTCACCGTAAGATTGTAAACATCGTTAGATTACAATCTATCTAGTGAGATTGTAAACTGTCGAAAGATTGTAAACCGTAAGATATGATTGCAATTTGACGCATTTCTTTTTGTTATATTATAATCTATCGAAATGAAACAGTTAAATTACAATCTGTCCCGCGTCAAATTATCAACTGTCCGAAAGATCTTCCTGATTGGTCGGTCTTATTGAAAGAGCGACCAATCACGACAAGCCGTTCTATGTCCCCAAAGAGTAAGGGATTAAATGAAAAAGAGATTTAATAAATAAATTTACTTTATAAAAACGGTACTTTTGTCATTAAAATATTAAAATTTGAAAATTATAAAAAGCTCTAAATAATATTAAGATGAAATAACAAACAAATATGACGAATGCAGGGGTGGCGGGGGGCACATAATGTTCAACCAATCAGCGCGCGAGATGCATTTCATTCTACGTCAGTTCACAATTTGACCGATTCCCATCGATAGATTGTAATATAACGAAAAATATTACGTTAAATTGTAATCATAATGTTACGGTTCACAATCTATCGACAGTTTACAATATCGCGAGACAGATTGTAATCTAACGATTTTTATAATCTAACGGTGACAATATAAGTATAAGCCCTAAGTAATTATAGAGACAATAAACTATACTCTAGTTGTCAACACTTCTTTCAATCACTCCCGGGTCCCAACATTACAATACTGAAATTGCTATGTATAGATGTTCTTTGACCCAGTCATATAATTATGTTTAAATGAACTATTTTGACGGAGCTTTTACTAGCAGGTAGGTAGCGGAGGTAATAAGGAATAATTAAGGCTACTTCTATATAAGAAAAAAAAATGTAGTCCACGCGAACGAAGTCACCGGCACAGCTAGTTAGGTAATAAAGTGAGTTTTTATATTCGAGAGGTAAGCTGGAGCAGACCAGTCCCCAGGCTGCACCTATTCATAAGCAAGATGTACGTGTTAGCCATGTTGTTTAAAATTAAAGGGGTGAGAGACATCTGCGCACCCCCGAAAGCTCGGTGTAGATGATCAGGCTTCGCAGCCATCATTGATAGTCATGGGACAAAAAAAACGTGCCACCATGGCTTCACTCAACCATATTGAAGGGAATGTAACGACAATTAAACAATCATAGTAAAACAGGTAATAATAATAATAATAAATATTGGACAACATCACATACATTGCTCTGATTCTGTGGTAAGTAGCTAAAGCACTTGTGTTACAGAAATCAGAAACAACGAAGGTACCACAACACCCAGACCCGAGACAATATGGAAAAGTTCGTTTCCCACAGTAAAACAGATAACTACAAACACTTAAGTGTTTTTTTAATACTTCGTAAATCGTAAACCGCTATTGACCTCTAATTCAATAAACTCCAGCATAAACTTTTATATTATGTAATTTGCTAAACCGCACTAGTAAATAAAAACTCCAAATATTCTAAGTTCTCAGTGTGACAGTTTCCTGACGTACCCAAATCAGCTCCAGAAATTCAAATGTTAACATAACACTTAAGTGATTGTAGTTTTAATTAGAAGGTGCAGGATGCACCACATGTAAAAAGATCTAAAAAGCAAATAAAATTGAAAAAGTAAAAATCAAAAAACTACAACAATACATTAACTTTTACGTTTAAACTTTTTTATTATAATACCAAAAATCTTAGAAAACACAAAAGGTAACAACGCCATTAAATAAATCGAACGAGATGGCGAAAAAATTTTCCACTTCATTTCTTTTTTTCATTACGGTGTTCGCGATGATAATAGGAAATTCCTGTCCCACCAACCCCATTGATAATGAGCCCGATATAATTTCATGGTCCTTGTTCCCCGATATTTCCCCAAATAACCTTTCTACTTAACTCGGGAATTAATTGAAACCTGCGCTGAGATTTTCTTCTTAGGGAAAACGGCAGATGTTTTAATAATATCTGCATTATGAGTAAATGTTCAATTTAATGGTGCAGTAACAATTTTACAAGCGTTAATTGTACCAATACATTATTTTTTTCTTTAATTGTACCTAACTTGAGTAAAAGTAAA
Source organism: Glyphodes pyloalis (assembly GCA_037074685.1). Lineage (NCBI taxonomy): Eukaryota > Metazoa > Arthropoda > Insecta > Lepidoptera > Crambidae > Glyphodes > Glyphodes pyloalis. Next base: position 15,394,430 of record JAYKKO010000009.1, read on the forward strand.
ATAAGTTTAAAGCCTTATATTTTTGACTAGCGGCCGGCCGCGGCTTCGCACGCTTAATGCCCCAGTTTTTAGGGTTTCGTGGCCAAATGGTGAAAAACCGAACCCTTATGGCTTCATCGTGTCTGTCTGTCCGTCCGTCTGTGACAGCCACTTTTTTTCGAAACTATAAGACCTTTACTGTAAAACTTGGTAGATGTAATCTGTGACCTACATGAAGATTTTTTACAAAAATAGAAAAAAAACAATACGTTTTTGGGGCGCCCCATACTTAAAACTGAAACTCAAAATTATTGCCTTCAAATCAATATGTGCGGGGTGGGGTGTCTATGGATAAGTCTTGAAAAATTATTTGGAGATTCCTAATATCATTTCCCCCTATAACATAAAAAAAGATAGTATCTAAAAAAATATACGGTGTACATTAACATGCAAACTACCATTGAAAATTGATTTAAACGAGATCTAGAAAGGTTTTTTTAATACTTCATAAATCGTAAACCGCAATTTACCTCTAATTCAATAGGCTCCAATTTAAACTTTTATATTATGTTATTTACTAAACGGCACTAGTAATTCCGTGATCTCCAATATAAACTTTTATATTAGGTTAGTTGCTGCTACAAAACCCTTCATGGACGAGTCCGACTCCCACCTGGCCGATTTTTCCGCAGTTGCTACATCGTTGAGTACAAACGTGCCTACTTTCACCGCATGAGGACAACATTTTGTTTACAATATGCATGAAACTGTAGATTAACAAATCTTTAATTAAATACTAGCGAAGAAGAGCTGTGAGCCTGAATTGTGAGCAGAATTTAGTGTCACTACCACAGTCTGCATAGACAACTTCAAAACTCTGAATACTCTAGTTCTCTGCGTGACGGTTTCCTGACGTACCCAAATCGGCTGCAGAAATTCAAAAGTTAACTCGCTTTGCTACGATACAGTCGGCCACAAAGTATTTCGCCAATTAATTCTATAGCATGATATAAAATAAATTGGCGAAATACTTTGCACTATTTTTTTTATTTAATATAATACTATGCGTTAGCACATAGTAAAAATACAGCGTTTACTTCTAAGTAACAAGACGAAACACACCCCCCGCCTTTGTATGTGCTCCTGGTATTTACCCAGCTAAATGTCCCGTAATTCACACAGTTTCTAATCTGTCCACATTAGTTTCTGTTCTTTATGATATTTTAATTTGATTAGGTATATAATTTTGCTACGAGTATTAATATTAAAACTTTAAAGGTACCAACCAAAAAGGCGCCGGATTTAGATTTCGATCAGGTTAATATGGGAAAAGAACTTTAACAAATAGTCGTAGTTCTCTGTGTGCTAGGTTGCTTACAGGTAATGTCCATTATCATGTACTAAAATACTAAATTTTAAATATGTAGCTTATGAAATTATTGATAGTGTCCTATTCATTTTTATCGATAAATATCTCGGTATGATTTAAATCATATCAGACCATACGCATTGGAACATGAACCTACCGTCTTTATTCCGAGAACATGAAAACTAATATCAAACCGCAAATATTTACCTTGATGTACTTTTAACTGTATCATTCTAGACGATCATGCATCGAATTCTAGTAGGTATTAATCTTTTCAATTATGGAAAAGTTTTAGCCGTTAAATTAAATTAACTTTATTTTACAAGTTGTAAGAAAAAAACTTAACAGCTTGCAAAATTCTTTTAGTCGTATTAAAATCGAACATTCAATGTCGACTGTGCCGAACAGTGGCCCGCAATGTAGCAATAACCCGCCTTTGTATTCAGTCCAAGAGTCGTACACTTTGTGCCCGAATAATCTTATTCACTGGAGAGCATTCCGGGATGCGCTGATATACGACGGAATACACCCCTCGCCTTTGTATGCGCTCCTGGTATTTAGCCAGCAAAATGTCGCGTAATTCACACAGTATTTACGCTCTGGTGTTTGTGTATTAAAAATAAATGCATAATTTTATCACCGAAATTGTGAAAAGTTATCAGGGAACTAATTATTAAAAACTTTTTCTTCAATTCTCAGATGTATATTTTCGTGCTGCCAAGATATTCATTTTCTTGAATTACTTTTGGATTTTGAGTATAACCTTTTCAATAGCATCTAAAATTTATTAAGGCAACTGTTTTTAACGAAACAATGTATTTCTATTTTATGTTTTTAAAACTGCTTGAAAACTAATATGGCTGAAACCATTTTTGCTAATCAGTTATAAAATCAAGTTGTTGTAAAACTAGCTCACGTTACGTTTTCACTTGTCTTCCTTTAAAGTGGTATAAATCTATATATCTGTTCATTTTCTTCATGTTACTTTATTTTTTTTCTGGCAAATTAAAAACACATTTCTAGTATACAGTTTCCAACGATAAATTCAACATAATATAATATGTTAGAGTTGAATTACATGGACAAAAAAGGAATAAAAGATTAATCTAGGTAATAAAGAAATAAAAAGGAGAACCTAAATAAATGGCTTTGTTAATGTAAAAAGCCTTTTATATTTCAAACTGAAAATAGCACGACTAAACCATAACATGGCGCCTCGTTCACTGCACTGATATACCTACGGCAAAGATACACTCCTCCCTTTGTATGCGCTCCTGGTATTTAGCCAGCTGAGTATCGCATTAGTTGCACGGGAATTTGCGGTTATACATATGTACTTACCAAGTTTATCTGTGGTTTTGAATCTTAGCGAAAATCGGATGTTTCTCTACTCGAAATATTTCAAGTACGGTTTAAAATTTGAAGCGGTTTGCTTGAATTTTGGCAGAAATTCGTACGTGCTACGTAAGTTAGTGAAATATTCCACCAGATCCGATTAAACTAACACCTCAAAATGTTTAGTTTTTATACAGTGTATTTCCATTCAGCATATTCGAATCAAAATTTGCAAGGACATTTCGTGCCTAAACATTTTTCACAGTTCAGTGATCAGCTACATTTTTGTGCGTACCTACATATACATTTAGTAAAGTTGTAACAAAGCTTATAAGCACGATTAAATCGTTTCAAGGTCATTCCCCTTTTGTTCACGCCCGACCTTGAAGAAGAATAATTATTGTATCTTGCATTTAGGTACTTACACCGAAATCACGGCCCTGCACTGTCCCACTTATTCCATTTTAATCTGCGGATTTTTTTTGCTTGAATACTTATGATTTCGTGTTGTTCACAGTTCCTCCAAATAAAATGGTCATCATTGATGACAAAGGAGATGTGAAACAAGCCATTGTCGGGCCCTACATCGAAGGGGACTCATTCACACTTCAGTGCGACGTGTCAGGAGGTAAGTTAATCATTAGTGTTTATCACTAGCGGTCTAACCCGGATATTTAAATAATAATTTAGTTGCCATTAAGATTTCTAACTTTATCACACAGGCCACATTTTCTTGTAAACGTTCCAGTAGTTTTTATAGTTTTGTTACGTAGAAATATAAAAACTAGCTGTGCCCGCGACTTCGTTTGCGTGGACTACAGGATTTTTTTTCGCAATAAAATATAGCCTATGTCCTTTCTCAGGGTCTGCTAAATTTCATCAAAATCGGTTGAGAGGTTTAAGCAGGAAAGCGTAAAGTAGGAAACTGTGGTGCGGCAACAACATCTGCCGCACCGAGACGCGCTGCGTTGCGCAGCAGTAGCGCCTAGGGGGGGGATTGTGACGAATCGCTCACGCGCATCCCGCCCCCCCCCCACCACCACCCTCTATCTCCCCGTGATAGAGGGTGACGGTGCGAAGGCATTTCCTCCAGGCCAAAAAAAAAAAAAAAAGGAAAGCGTAACAGACAGACAGACAGAGTTACTTTCGCATTTATAATATCAGTAGGGATTGTTGATGTAGATTAATAAATAAGTTCTCCATTCTTGCGAATTGATTAGCCATTATAATTGTTGAACAGCGATTTGTAAGTATTTTAAGAGATTTTCCCTTTATAATCTATTTAATCTACAAAGTTGAAAATACCGATTCTCAAATCAATTCAATTTTATAACGATATTTTTTTTAGTTAAAACAATTTCTGCAAGCAGTGCTTGTGTCTAACAAAGGCCGAAACAACGTATTCAACAACGTACGTATCGAACAAATGAAAACCTTTTATATCCCAATCGAAAAACTAACCCCGGCATAATATATCAACAGAATCATTGGAAAAACCCGAATCTGACAAAAGCTACAAAAACCTGCCACTCAAATGTAGACTTTTATTTGTAACGTCAAAAAATCATCGCCTACTCTAACTGACAGACCGTACTCCATCGGAAACAAATTCATAAAGGCACCAGATAACATCTCAAATTAAGCGCTGCCGAGTTTCCCCATAAATTAATACGTTCTACACCCTCATTATGCGTGTACGGCTAAGTGAGTGTTGCCAGCGAGCGATGCTTAAAATCTACGGATGTACAAATAATTGTCAACAAAAAAAACACCAAATTCCCCTAGATTTATATAGAATGCCAGCAAAACCTTGTTTCTATATCGGTAAAAAAAACAGAAGCGGTTCATACATTACTAAAATATAAAAGAACACACATGAAAATATTATTTCAAAAATGATTACAAGCACAAATATTATGACAAGACTTACGAATAAATACTGCCTAATTGAGAAATTAAGTCAATTTTCTGCAAGTCAAGTTGGATAAAAATCGAAAAAAAAATTCACGTCCGAACTTTTCGATTAAATTGTACTCTTTATTCATTTTATTTCGAACGTAGATCTATAATTTAGTACATTGTTTTCCTCTATACTTGTTTTGACACTTTCTGAGAAGTTAGACATGAAGAAATTAATTATTTGGAAATGTAATTATATTTATTTTAATATCGACAATCGGCCTTACACTTAGAAAATTGCATTTTAATTTAGACGACCTCGGTGGCGCATTGGCTAAGGTAGACGGCCAAAGCGCGAAAGGTCCCGGGTTCGATTCTCGGTCGGGTCAATTTGGAAAACGAACTTTTCTAAATTTACTTGAGTCTGGGTGTGCCGTCTGGTGCTCATAGTACAAGGGAAAACCTTAGTTTGAGACCAGGTGATTGGTGTGTTTGTCTGGCGCATTTATTTCTGGCGCATTTATATGTCCTGACCTACGAAAAAAATTACAAAAATGATATCATGTCTCCCCACCTGGCAACGCACATCCATTGACATAGATTTTTGTTGCGTAAAAACTCTGCCATAAACCCTTCTCATCCTGCTTTATATTCATAATGGTTACCGGTGAATTATTCGTCGTGAGAGAGGAAATTAATTAATTTTCAACAAGAAGAATTTATTACCGGTCTCGAATCGCGTTAGGTCAGGTGGGCCGTGAATAAAGTGGGCGTTTTAAGATAACCGTTATCTGGGTACGGGTGGTATTTGGGGGGGTAGGGGGCTTTTTAGCTTCACTTTAGTAATAAGGAGCTCGCTGATGATTCATGACGGCATGTTTCAGAAGGCCTTTTAGAAGTTTAGACGTTGACCGGAATTGGTATTTCAAATTCACGTTGTATCTGGGGGCACGGCGGTGCCCCCGCCAAGACGAGCCAAGTGAAGCGCAAGGGCACTACCTACCTTTTCTCGATCTAATAATTATCGTAAACTCTTGTAAATCTAATTACAAAATACCTTAATTTTTTTAAACATATATTTACTTAATGTACCACTTAGATACCGTAATGTTATTAATAAGGTTTAGTTTATTGTTTTTAATTATGTTTTTTTTATATATAACTTACGCACTTTTTCATTATTACTGCACCCATATACAAACTCTCCGCATGACTCAAGGGTTGACTAGTAGAGAATGCTATGCATTAAAGTTCACAAATAAAATTAATAAATTGAAACATGGAACCTAGGACCCTATAATGATATGTAAATGAAGCTTATTTGGATGTTTTTGATAGAAATTGTAGGTTAATGCTGCTGAGTGTACTTTTTTGTACAATGAAGTGAGTAATTGAATAAATAAACCCTTGATTAATAAAAAAGTAAACAGATTTTGAGCATACTTTCTTCTTTTCAAGAGGAGCTCTGGAAACCTTACTCATACACAGGAGCACAACAACACAGAAGTGATTTTTATTTTGCTGCGGTTTTCTGTAAGGTGGAGGTATTTCACCAGTCGGGCTGCGCCAGTTCGAGCGATAAATCGCTATGCCCTACCCCTCTTAAACAATAATTTCACATCTCTTTAATTGATCATTTCATATTGTAATCTTTGTAAAATAAATAACTATGCTAGTCTTACCTTACATAAGCTTGATGACGCCAGTAAGCTCGCCAGAAAAGAAAGAAAATCCTTTGAAAGTCAATCAAAAAAAAAATGAACGTGGCTCCAAACCCGTTTCGATGAATTCGTTTCCATCTATCAAGAAGTTTAATATTCATTTTACAAAGTGGACGTTCGACTAATCGCTTTTAAATCCATCTTGTTGCTCCAATCTTGATTAACATTCACGATATTTTAATTGAATTTATAAGTTAACTTGTGTTCTATTCTAGAAAGTGTAGGAGATTTGAAGATTTAATCCTGAACAAATTAGAATGGCGGCAGCAATTAAATTTTAAGTCAATCGGAGGAGACTCTTGGAAATTTCTGATACAAACTTTATGATAGTTTTCAATTTGCGATTTGTTTAAAGGATTAAGTTAATCCGAGAAGGTTTAAGCTGTTGTTTATCTCGTGAGTCATAATAAAAAACATAATTGATAAAAACTTTATGAAAATTTTGATTTAGTGAATAGGTGTGATCTGTCTGACTAAAAAAAACAATGTTTGTATTTAGACCGATTATTTGAGTTCCAAGATTTATAATTTGCAATGAAAATGTATGTATGATGTTACAGTGCACCAAAATTTAGAAGGTGGCTTGTGTGTGTACTAAAGTGACTGTGTGCTTATTTCAATGCAATGTAGGAACATTAATGAATTTATATGAAGGATCATATTAGAAGAAAAAATATGTATCTAATTTTTGGTCTTCTAACTGACGGATCAAACAGTACTTTTAAGTTATTTACTCTATTGTATAAGCATACTAGCGGTCACGGCGATCTTCGTTTCGCCTTAGAGGACTTTCCCGCTTTTCTGTTGAAATTTTTCCTAAATTTTCTTTGCTATAAACCTCACGGAGCCCAAGACCTTTCCAACGAATGCAAAACCGTGGAAATCGGTACGTGCGTTCTGGAGTTATAGCGTCAGGGAGGAAAACCCGACTTATTTTTATATAGTAGATTGCTGTAAAGCTGACTGACTGACTGAAACTTAAGACGGGGCCTAAACTGGAGTTAGAAACTTGAAATTTTGCACAGGTGTGCCTTTTATAGCGTAGAAAAGCACTAAGAAAGAATTTTTGTAAACAAATTTTTTAAGGGGGTAAAACGGGGTTTCAATGTAAGTATAAAACTTTGCCACTTCTGAAGTCGTTCGAATGAAGGAAATTAAATTAATATCATTTTTTATTCGAAAGTTATGCCCTAGGTTCATTTCGACGATATCTTTGTACCTTTTACCTTAACCTACAGGGATAAGTGAATTTAATATTGAATGAAATTACGTATCTCTGCACACTATACTTGTAATTGACCGACCAAAACTAACGAGTAACTGTTACTAATCTCATTTCCTTCCACAGGACGTCCCCGGCCTTGGATCAAATGGTTCAGGGATGAGAAGGAGACGGATACTCCCGCGTCTCCTCTGTCAGGGAATGGAGTCCGGGGCATTCTAAGGGTGGGACCGCTGACGAGAGCTGACGTGCGTTCAGCATTGACGTGCCGGGCATCTAACCATCCACGAGCGCATCCTATAGAGACTACGCTAACCTTGGATATGAATTGTAAGTAGTTGCGTGTGATTACCATCGTTATTTTATTCTTTTATTATTGGAGATTGTATGGTCTTCTCGTGTTGCAAGATAAGTATATAAGGAACGTGTCCTTTACTAAGAATGGAGGTACTTCCGCCGAGCTAGGAGTTATCTGCTCGGGGACCAAAGGTCCAACTACCTATATTGGTTTTTTGTTTATATATATAGTCTGTGGCAACGATAACTTCGTGATGTAAGATCGATGTATTGTTTGGCAAATCATGCATTACGTATGGAGCGTTGTTTACTATGCCAATTCTGCTGAAGCTGTATTTTTGTTGACTTGTAGGTTGGCACCAGTATACTAATAAGAATTACAGTTCGAAAAGTTAACAGAAAACAATATTATAATAAATAGTATTTACACCTCAAATTAAAAGATCATAGTTAAAATATTAAAACTAAAAACAGCATGTAGGTTCGGTTGCCCTCAAGGATTTTTATTATTTCTCTAATTTAACAATCCATTTTAAATATTTCAATTGTTTTTTTTTAATTCTTTTGTATGCCAAACAACGTGTGAACGGCTGTAATAGGAATGTGTATTCCTCTTAGCCTCCGGTAAGTGCCTCTGCCGAATATGTTAAAAACTGCATATTTATTAAAAAAAACTGTTTTTTTAACATATTTAAAGATCGCTAGTACGGCGTGAAGCACTATAAAAATGTAAAAATCATATATGAAACTTTACCTGTTTCAGCAATATATATGACGTGCGGGACTATATCGTCTTAATATATAAAAATTAATCCAGGGGTGAGAACCTTCTGCTCCCCCGCAAGCCCGGTGAAGATGAAAAGGCCATCTGCGGCCATCATCTATAGTCAGTTAGGAAACAAAAAGAAAAAAAACGTCTTAATATATAAAAATTAATCCCTTTTCCCTTGGTCAGGCCATCACGCGTGAACAGCTGGACCGATTTAACTTTTTTTGTTGTTTATTCAGAAGGAATTATGAAAGAAAAATATAAAAAATATTTATATAAGAAAATTCGTCATTACGACAGGAGAACGTCTGTCGGATCAGCTAGTTTATAAATAATTTTTGCTTGCAGAAAAATACCAAAAACTCAGCGTACTTAGGAGTAATCCTAACTCAAAGCAGGCCTTGGGAAGCTCTTTTAAGCCTTCAAAGATCTCGTACCATATCGCGCAACTAACAAGCTGCTTGCAACAACTTGAAACTACTTGCGTCTTGGCAGTCGCTTCAGATGAAAATAAGTTGGGGCGTGTGCACAGTATAAGTACATGTAGTCTGTATCAAATATGATTAAAGCAAATATGAAAATGCTATAATTAAGAAGGTGAAGCGACTAGCCTTATTATAATTATGCAACTGGAGGTTTATATGGATGCTTGTTATTCTTAAACTGAAAATTAACTACATAAATAATTAATAAAACATGTCTTTTTTTTAACCTTTTTATGTAATATCTAGCTGTGCCAGCGACTTCATTCACTTGGTCTACATGGTTTTGAATTTACTTTCCATACTCTCCATATCACCTGTCATCAGTCGGTCGTTTTTTGCTTACGCCTCGTATAATTTATTACAATTCGTAACTAGAACAGATCATTTTTCAAATATTGGAACTGGGCATAAGATCATTCTTAATTTGATTTATCCAGCGCCACCTGTGACGTCCTATCGGAAACTTACCACTCTTTAAGAGTGGCTGAGCCAACGTTATCTAATAAAATGGAGCAGCTCGACTGGTGAAATATCTCCACCTTACAGAAGACCGTAACCAAATAACAATCACTTCAGTGTTGTTGTGTTCCTGCGTGTGAGTAAGGTTTCCAGAGCTTCTGGGGAATGCTACATTAGTAGTCGGGGTTAGGGCTTCAAGGTAAGGGCGACAAGTCCAGTAACAGATTTATTATGCAGTACTTGTAGCCCTTAAGCTAAGACCTCATTACGACTTAACATAAGGTAGGATGAGGTCGATCTTGAAGTGTAATATAAAAAAAAAAACAAAAAAAAATGTATTTTGTTTCCAGCTCTTAAACTTGTGCTCATTTATTCATTTTGTTCGCAGTTCCTCCTCTCACAGTCCACATGGTGGGATCCAACCAGCCTCTATCAGCAAGCAGAAGATACGACCTGCTGTGCCAGAGCTCGGGGTCGCGACCTCCCGCCTCCATCACCTGGTGGAAGAATGGCCATAGAGTCAACAACGCCAAAGAAACGGTAAGATACTACTTGGACAGCTGTTGAGCCGCTAAAGAGTTTGTATGAACAAGATAATCTTAGGATCTACTGGTCCGAGATGAAAATTGTGTTGAATAGTCTATATACCTATATCGCGGAAGGTTTTAAGCTATATAACATCACGCTGCGACTAATACGGGCGAAGAAAAGTGGAAAAAATGAAGCAATCGTGCAAAGCCACATCGGGCAGCTAGTAATAAATACATAACAATCTAGACCTTGGCGATAGCTGGTCGAGTCAATGTGAAAAACGAACTTTTCTATCTTTCGGGTCTGGGTGTTGTGGTACCGTCGTTGTAGCGCAATTGGTCAGCCGCTGAGCAACGTAGGGAATGTTGATCAATATTTTAATTTTATTACATACACTAGCCTGCATTCAAAGTAATATTTGAAAGAAAGAAAGAAAATATTTATTTGGTGACATGACATAGCATTTAAAGAACAGCAGTTAAAAATATTATTATATCACTAAAAGGCTAATACTCAGCATATGTATACGTAAAGATATCAGTGACACTCCGACGCTGGTCTTCCGTATATGCTGTTACGGAGGAAAAGGAAAGAGGGACAAGGAACTCAGAATAGGGTGAATAAAAATATATTTAAAATAAAAGTAAAGGAAAAAAATACAGTTAGATTGAAAGATAAAAGAACAAGAAGAATAAGCAAGTCAAATTGACATATTTAAAGGAATATAAAAAACATAACCAATCACTCATAAGGAGTTCGTAACATATGCCTTTCAAGTGGTGAGTAGTGCTGCACACAGGGACAATGAGAAAAATACATAACATAAAAATTAAGAAAAATTCCCAGTTGATAATTTGAAAATTGAGCTAAAGGTTTTTTTATTCTACTCATTTTATATTTTTTACATGCGAACATAACTTCGTTCTTCAAGACACAATGCATTTTGACGGTAAAGTGTTTGATACCAATTTCAGCACTGTATTTCTGTCTCTTGATAAACTCACAGATCAGTAACTAAATAGCCCAGTCTATTTCAGTATATCTGTTAGTTAGTTAATATAACGATTTCGATTCCTTATGATGTGCCGTATTAAAAAATGAGACTATTTCTAACAAATCGATTTTATTATTTTTATAGTACTATACGCCGTACTAGCGAACTTTAAATATTAGAAACAGAAAAAATTTATCTCCCCTTGCGGTGCGGGAAATGAACCCACGACCTTCACGTATCGCGCGAGCTGCTCTTACCAACTGAGCTAACCGCAAGTTATCGTAGGCGATGAAATTTTTCTGCTGTATCAACCGTTAGCCTTCCGGTAAGTGCCCTCTGCCGAATATGTTTAGAACTACATACTTATCGGCCCGTGGTACATTCGTTGCAGAAATGTTTGAAAACCACGGAATCGAAGGCACCATGGCATCTTAATCGATTTTATTATTTTTATAGTACTATACGCCGTACTAGCGAACTTTAAATATTAGAACAGAAATTTTTTTTATCTCCCCTTGCGGTGCGGGAAATGAACCCACGACCTTCACGTATCGCGCGTGCTGCTCTTACCAACTGAGCTAACCGCAAGTTATCGTAGGCGATGAAATTTTTTTTTTTTTTCTGCTGTATCAACCGTTAGCCTTCCGGTAAGTGCCCTCTGCCAAATATGTTTAGAACTACATACTTATCGGCCCGTGGTACATTCGTTGCAGAAATGTTTGAAAACCACGGAATCGAAGGCACCTTGGCATCTTAATCGATTTTATTATTTTTATAGTACTATACGCCGTACTAGCGAACTTTAAATATTAGAAACAGAAAAATTTTATCTCCCCTTGCGGTGCGGAAACTAAACATATTCGGCAGAGGGCACTTACCGGAAGGCTAACGGTTGATACAGCAGAAAAATTTCATCGCCTACGATAACTTGCGGTTAGCTCAGTTGGTAAGAGCAGCACGCGCGATACGTGAAGGTCGTGGGTTCCCGCACCGCAAGGGGAGATAAAATTTTTCTGTTTCTAATATTTTTTTCTAACAAAAATACTAAGATCGAAAAATCCATCTTGTGCTTGCCAAATTTGATAAGTCTAACCACTTTAATAAAGAAATATTTCCTCAGAAAGTCTACCTGAGAAAAAGCGCCCAATCTGTCCAATATGCCAGTCAAATAGATTACTCGAAATCCCGCCCTAACCTGATTGTAACAAGGTTTGATTTTATTCCAAGAGTTCCCAACACGTACGCATTTACTCATGAAAAAAACATTAAGTCATATCAAAAACCCTTTAGCCTAATAATAAATTATGTAACAGTCGTTTGTGTTTGGGTAAAATGGTGCAGGAAAAACAAATTACAATAATCCATGTCGGTTTTCGTAATCCTCAAAGAAGAATTTGAGTTTTTTTTTTCGCTGTTATGAAAGTGTTAGATGTAAGCATTATAATACGTTTATCCTTTAATTATCAGTTTCTAGATTAACATTATATAATTGTAATTTAATGCGCCTTACTATGGTATTTTCTTGTTTATGTATACCTATAAACACGATCCAAATATCAAAAAATAAATTGCCTATGAATATGCTGATGTGGCATTGGATCCAATGTCATGGCAGCTCATGCTGAGGCTGGGACCTTATTAGATGCGCAATATTTTTTTTTTATTAATTCACTTTTACTTTATCTTTTGTTCGTGCTGCTTTAATGTCTATGTACTGTATATTGCGTGTGCTAATAAATAACTTCTTATTCTTATTCATATAGGCTGGTCATATGTGTGCTGTAACCGTTATAGTTTTACTTTATTCCCATGGTGCTATCAATAGGTGCTAAGGGTTGGTAAGGTGGAGTTTTCGTTGGTAGTCTCCGCTCTTTTTAGAGTGGCGGAGTCCCACACACTCCGCTGCCTTTTTTTCAGTCGTTAGTTCGGTGCTCCAATGCATTTCCCTTCCTTAATAAAAGGCTTGTTGACACCACACACAAATTATTTTAAGGTATCGATGCCGTAAAAGAGAACTTGATTAATTGAAGGAGCGTGAAGAAACATCTTGCGGGCCAGTATGGCGATGCTAACGGTTAGGATATTACGGTATCAAATCCGTTATCATTGCGATGTGGGTTCCTTCTTGCTTAAGATCAGGTTGGGAGGTGCCAATATACCTACTGCGCTTCTATATAAAAAAGTGTGATTTAATATGCCCCGAAAGTGTATAAAAAGTGTGGTGATGAAAGTAAAATAGGGAGCTGACTATAATATGGTATTCATCTACTTGTTAGATTATCCGAAAATATACAAAGATTAGGTATTGCATTTTCCTCTTAACAAAAATTAACGACTGTACATTGAACTGAATTGACGTTTGACATCTTCTTCTTCTTAGTCGTGCACTCTTGACAGAGTGGTTGTCGTCATAATGCATCGCTTTTTAGTGTAGCTTTTGCCATTTACCTCCATCTACTCCTATTTTTAGCACTTTTGCAACACTCATTCAGAAAAATGTTTGTGGTACATTTGATGACGTCCGTCCATCGAGTTGGTGATCTTCCGCGCGAGCGCGTTTGAGATCATCAGAGGGTAATTTTTACCCACTTGTTACGTTACGAGCCTCCACACTGCAACTTGGTATCGTTTTATTGTATATTTTTTAATTATTTCGGCAAAACGTGTCTATCATTTAATCACTTTTTAATTAACATTAAACAACCTTGGTTTTTTAGCCCAGTCCGATATTCTATAGTGGCGTCATAGATTGCTATTTTCATAGATACAATACACTTATTCATAAGTAACAGCAGTTGCGATCGTCCGCTGATAAAAACACCTTTACAGCTTGGCCAACAAACAATTTATAGATTCCCAAAACGCGACAAAGGAGCTAAATATATTTCCCCATAATCTTTACTGCCATAAGAAACAACATTCAGGGGCGAACTTAAAATAAGGGCACGTAAAAGTAATAAATGTAGATTGAATGGGACTGGCTGGCTCCTTGCGTACTCAAATCGGTCGTAAGGGAGGTCCCTAAGTTTGATACTGCCGCGCAGGACGTTGTGACAAGTTGGATGGGATAAAACATCCAATTGGCTGTGAAATAAGGAAATAAGGTATGGAATTCGATATCTTGACAGCTGTATCATTTTATGGCTGTATTTGTGTAAACATTTTTTAAAAATCTACTTCCGACAATAGTGTTGTCGTACAGTCTATTGTTAATAACGATAAATCAAATGGAGCGGATTAAATTGCATAACAAGTTCTATCGTAATCTAACTGTGCCCGCGACTTCGTTCGCGTGGGCTACATATTTTCATGGTTGGTTTCACCCTTATGTCCCTTAATATTAGAAACAAAAAGTAGTCCATATTTTAATCCAAGTTTTGAGCTATATATGTATGTGCAAAATATCGTAATGATAAATTAAAAAATAATTAATAATTTTCTTATATAAACTTTATAACCCTTGGGGTGGGGGGATTAGTGGCGCTCCCCCGCTTCGTGTATGTAGAATACCTACAAGAACTTGTGTTCGCGGACAACTTCGTAAACCACTAATGATGGTATCCCAGGGAAATTAAGAGCAAGTCGGTTTTTTACTGAAAATGATTATTTAGACAAAGTTATAGTTTTGCTATATGTATGAATATGAAAACAAATTCAAAAGTACGCCGCGAACTCATTTCTCTCTCTCCAATTTAGATAAGTCTTGCAAATTTTCCACTCGCCGAGATCGATCTTGCGATATTTTTAATATAGCGCAATTTTATTTTCCGAGCGACCTAAAAAGCGACCACCCACAGAACTTTTACGATTTGTTAAGCCTTATCCAGTGATTTATTGGCAAACTTCAAACCGCGCTGTTGGTATTTTATTTTAACCAAATAGACCCTTTAAGGTTTTACCGAAAACAGCCAGATTTATTTACTTCGAACGGGCTGCCAACATTCATCAGACATGTTTCTGCAAATAGTTTTTATTGCATCGGTTTTTGAAAGCAAACGAGTATATTTTCGCATGTATGCGTATTTATTGGAATATAATTTGCTGAATTACTTAATTCGTTTGATTAGAAATACACGTTTTGTGAAAGATTTCTTATAACGATTTTTTCTAGTACATTGTTTCTTCGAGCGTGTGATCTTTATGTCTGCCTATCCGGCATGAGAGTAATTAATTTTTCCTAGAATAGTGAGAGGCAATAATTCGGTTGTTTATTTCAAAACAAAATTATTGAGAAATCTTGTTTGTCTAATATCCATCATCGAAAACAATACAATGTTATCAAACGAAGCTTTAATTTGTATATAAAAAGCCCAATAACAACTCACTAACTGATCTATTAACGCTACTAACATGAAATTAGGTTCATAGGTTCATTAAGTATGTAGACTTCCGCTTAGAACGGATTTATGAAATTCTACTCCTAAGGGGCTATCCCAACGGGGGTTGAATGTGTGTATGAAACTCCTGTTTCTTGAATGAGAGACTTAAATATATTAATGTATGCTCTACAGAAGCAGATGATATGTATATGTACTAGTAATGAATATTTAGACACTTGGGATAAAACAATTTATTTTTGCCTACAAATGGGCAGCCGCTGTTTTTTATGTGTGAGCCAAGTAATAAGTTAATCCCACTAGTAGGAAGTTTGGTAAGATTTGACAAACATGTTTGTGAAATTTTTTGCGTTATTCTCCTGAACTAGGTATTCGTTTTTAAATATAAGGAAGTAAATATTATGGCACCTACCATTGTTAGTTCTGGATTCTAACACAAATACTTAAGCAACATATTTTGGAATCAGGTTAATGTATATGATGTTTTTGGTTATTTTTATATTGTCATGGTGACATCTGTCAATGTCATGTAGGCACTATCTAATGACGTAGCAGTTAAAATAATTGAACGGGTTAAAATGTCAGCTCGTGACCACGGATGGTGCAATCTAACCGAAACGTTGGGCAGTAAGGAGTTCGTATAAACTACTTAATAAAAACGGTGTCGCGTTTTGATCCGTTAAATTATTTTGAATGTTTAAAATAAGTAAATAAATAAATGCGCCAAACAATCACACCAATCACCTGGTCTTAAACTAAGGTTTTCTCTTGTACTATGAGTACCAGACGACGGATACCAACTGGGGGCGTCATCCCAGCACACCCCGACTCAAGTCAATTTAGAAAAGTTCTTATTCCAAATTGACCCGACCGGGAATCGAACCCGGGACCTTACGCGCTTTGGCCGCCTACCTTAGCCACTGCGCCACCGAGGTCGCAAATGGAACGCACAAGTCTTAAAGTTTATACGTAGCAGTTAGACCTTACGCCTACGTGTCGCCATCTGTCGGATTTATCATGCGCGAACACCCTCATTGAAAATTCAAGTCTAAATACGCGTACTTACGAGCATTTTGCATTGCGTTCATAAATTTGTCAATCATGTTGCTTTCCAGAGCGTTGAAAAAGATGTTTTCAGAGAATATCTCATTAACATCACGTGTAGAGATTTTGATTAGGGCACAATATTGTGATGTCAATCAAACATCCACCGCATGTTACATATTAACGTTTAAGCTAAACTCTCAACTTTGATTGTTGTGCGTAATTTAATTAAATCTCCCCCAAGCCGACGTGCCAAGGAGAAATTAATATTAACAAGTCTTAATTAAAATCAATTTTAGACTGGGGATTCAGACAATATCATAGTGATTACTCGACGTGAGCGAGTACTTGGTTGATTTTCTGCGATTGTTGGTTGTTATATGAAAGCAGGATTTGAGGCCAAGATCAACAGTGAAACCATTTATTATTTTTATAGTACTTTACGCTGTACTAGCGAACTTTAAATATTACCACGGGGCGATAAGTATGTAGTTTTAAACATATTCGGCAGACGGCACTTACCGGAGGCTAACGGTTGACACAGCAGTAAAGTGTCAATTTCTTCGCCAACGATAACTTGCGGTTAGCTCAGTTGGAAGAGCTGCACGCGCGATACGTGAAGGTCGTGGGTTCGATTACCGCACCGCGGGGGAGATAAACATTTATGTTTCTAATATTTAGTGAAACCACTTTTTTTAATAAGTTAACGGGTCATAATACGACACCATTTATAATTAGTAGTTAATACGAACTACTTACTGCCCGACGTTTCGGTTAGGAGGCACCAACCGTGGTCACGAGCTGACTCCAGCTACTACTTCTACTAAATAAAAATAGTGTCACGCTTTGAACCGTTAACTTATTTTAAATGTTTATAATGGAACGCGAAAGTCTTAAAGTTTTTGAAACCATGTTTATTTGAATTTCCAAATAAAAATCCCCGTTTGTTTAATATTAGCGCTTATATTTACGACATAAAAACAGTCGAAGTTAAAATGGTTTTGTTGCCTGTACCAACATAATTCCACCATTTTTTGTCATCTTGGAATTCCAATTGAGTCAATATATAGTGTATACTACTGAAGCCCTTTTATTTGATGCTTTTATGTCCAATTCCATTATTTAAAAAACAATTCATTCTAGTTACGGACAGTATTAAATTATACGAGGCGTAAGCTAAAAACGACTGACGGACGTCTGATGATAGCAGTATCAAACGGTATTATATAACGACTCGTAGTCAGTTGGAGACAAACGGATAGTAATTTTCAGTAAAATGTTGCACCCGGGCAAAAACCATATAGCAAACACACTTCGCCACTAAATTATATCACAATTTTGAATATTTAATTTCGGTAATCCAATTCCGTGCCCTTAGTAAAGGCACCTGCTATTAAGCATAGCAGTTCCATAATTTTCAGCAAACATATAATCTGTGTGAAAATCCTTCCAATCCGAAGTCTATTTCTAAGCGCTGGTTGCAAAAATTGATTCTAATCCGGCTAATAACATCTTTTTACAAAAGATTACGTCAATTACTAGGAGTTAACAAAGAGGCTTTATTTTACACGTCATCTTAAATTCTGAGTTTATATTAACGTGTTATTAATTTCGAAGAAACGAAATTTTCGGTTTATTTTTTGGAAAGATCGATTGTGTTAAAAAATCTGTATCGAAACACGACTAAATATAAAAATAAATACAATGAATACCTACCCTTACTTATCGTCTAAAGATTTTTGTGACTATGTTTAATGTAATAAAACAATTAAGTTAACGATACTTCTTTGTAAGAAAATATACTGTAATTATTTTGTAATAGGTTTTACGGGTTAATACTTATTACGGTATCATAAAACAAAAGATCATAAGATCCGAAATATTCTACTCACTCGTATATGATTGAATTTATGTTTGTTAGCATTTTACACAAAAACTACGAAATTGATTTTTAAAGAAATTCGGGTGAGTGATTGTTTAAATAGTAGTTTACCATACATGATACTTACGCTTAATCCTGAAATAACATGAAAAAAGTCGCAACACATTCGCAAATGGCGTCAGTTTTATTTTCTTTTTGCAAAATTGATCTGAAAGAAAATAAATAATAAATAACCGGGAATCGAACCCGGGACCTTTCGCGCTTTGGCCGCTTACCTTAGCCACTGCACCACCAAGGTCATCGTCATCTTGACGTACTGTTGGCTGTACATGAAATCTTACCGAAAACACCACATTGAGAGCCAACTTTATTATGAACCCTTTACATATACAACACGTGTTAAAATCTCCGTAATTTAAAGCCAAAAATTTGCTATGAAGATTTTCAAAATAAAGGACATAAACAAAAGCATCACGCAGTGTAGCAACAGATACTCCCAAGAAACCTAATACCGTTGTACTCGGAGCGACGAATTTATTCAAAGGAAAATAATAAAAGGCACAGAATGAACACAAAAAGCGTATCCTTCCTTGTGCGCAAAAAAATATGGGGCTAATTGTCTCAACGAAAGAAACTAAAGTAGTTACAATCGGGAAGTGTGATTTAGTTTTTATAGGGCATTCGTTTTTTGCGGGGCGAGATAGTATGGTCGTTTGTTGGAGGGTTCCGGGTGGTCGTTAGCGTTTTAGGCGGAAATCTATCTGAAACATTGATCTTTGTCAGCGTTTGCTGAACTTTTTATGAGTCTACTGATCGATAACAGATTTCATGGATTGTTTTGGGACGTTATTTGTTTAGATGGTGGAGAAATTTCGACTGTGTGTAATATACATTTATTCCAAGAAAAATAATTAAAACAATTGACTTGTCTTCAAGTAAGGTTTTTCGTTATAACATGAGTACCAGACGACAGATACTAACCAGAGATGTCAACTCATCACACCTAGACTCAAGTCAATTTTTAAATTGACCTGAATCGAACCTAGAACCTTTCGAGCCTCACTGATAGTAGCCCAATACGTTTGGTCTAGGTTTTTTTTTTATATTGCACTTCAAAATTGACCTCATCCCACCTGATTTTAAGTGGTAATGAGCTTAAGAGTGACAAGAATAATAAATCTGTTACTGGACTTGTCGCCCTTACCTTGAAGGCTTGATCCCTGCTACTAATGTAGCACCCCCCAGGAGCTCTGGAAATATTACTCACACGCAGGAACACAACAACACAGAAGTGATTGTTATTTGGCTGCGGTCTTCTGTAAGGTGGAGGTATTTTACCAGTCGAGCTGCTCCAGTTCGAGCGATAAATCGCTATGCCCTACCTCTCTTAAACTACTTAGTACTTTGGCTCGTTTATTTTAATGCCTAAACCACTAATCTGATTATGATGAAATTTGGTATAGACCTACGTTTAAAACATCTTAGGGAATATTATAAGCGCTTCTTTGAATACAGCAGTATACTAAGTAAATTGTTTGCAAAATAAATAAAATTAACTGTTTAACACAAGCTATAATACAGTAATATAGGAGTAATATCGTTTTTGTGTATATTAAATATGACATCCATATTTTTTAACATACCCCAGTTTAAACTTGCACTGTGTATTGAAGGATACTTTTTGTGTTTATTTATTTCTGAAATGTTTACTAATTTAATATTAATAGGTATTTATGTTCTAAATTTTAAATTTTGCTAATAGAACTTCAACATTTCACTTTCATTCAATAACAAAGGAACCCTTGTTAGGTTTCTCCAGATTCCCTTTAAGTAGCTCAATTCACAAGTTCTATATTATTCGGTCACGCGCTGACTCATATAATAGTCGAACGTTGGTGCAAACCTAACTGAAACATCGGGCAATAAGTAGTTCATATTAACTACTTAAAATGTTTTCGCGTTTTCACCAATTAACTTATTTAAATAAAAACTTATTTTGTTCACAGTTATCAACAGACGGTAACACAACCACATCAACAGTATCATTGCAATTCACAAAAGCTGATGCTGGAGCCAAGCTGGCCTGCAGAGCATCAAACCCTCAGATGCCTTCAGTGCCAGTGCTAGAAGACGATTGGACTTTGGATATACAATGCAAGTAGAACTTTTAAAGTCTTAATAGAGCGTAGGTTCGCTTGTAGTTCGTAAGGATAAAAGATTGGTTTCTTTATTTAAATTAAAGTAAGCATTATTGCCTAATCTGTATTAAATGTAGTGGTGGTACATGAGCATCAAATACCGTAGATAAAATCGCGTTGTTCAAATTTCGTAGATCAAATATTGAAGATCAGATTTCGTAGATCAAATCTCGTAGACCAAATCTCGTAGATCAAATCTCGTAGATCAAATCTCGAAGACCAAATCTCGTAGATCAAATCTCGTAGATCAAATCTCGAAGACCAAATCTCGTAGACCAAATCTCGTAGATCAAATCTCGTAGATCAAATCTCGTAGATCAAATCTCGAAGACCAAATCTCGTAGACCAAATCTCGTAGATCAAATCTCGTAGATCAAATCTCGAATACCAAATCTCGTAGATCAAATCTCGTAGATCAAATCTCATGGATCAAAACTCGTAGATGTCACCAAAATTGGTGTAAAGCCGTTGAATATGGTCCAAAAAGTTCTTATAGCTGACATATTCAGGCAAAGGCATATAAGCAAAGGAGCTTCTTTTTCGCGCAAAGCAATTGGTTCCGAGAACAAAAAGATCTCATAAAATTCTTAAAAAATAAAGCAGTAGGTACCTAATTGCTTCAATGTCTTAAAAACTTCTTAAAATTAAACTTCTTTATTCAGAATTATAGTCGTAGCAAATTATAAACACTGAAATGTTTTCACGTTTGGAAAATTATGTGGTATTTAATAATTAATAAAATGTAACCTTTACGTTATGTTTTACCTGTAATGTATTTTATTTAATTTTCACAGATGTCCCAGAAACTACAGTGCGATTAGGGACCAATTTGGATCCTACAAACATTAGAGAAGGATCTGATGTCTACTTCGACTGCATCATCAAAGCTCATCCATATGTCTACAAAGTGGAATGGAGGCATAATGTAAGTCACTGTTGAAGATTTTCACTTGTAGATTTTCGATTTTTTAGCTTGGGTTCCACAGAAAAAGTTCGCCAACTCTCACCTTTACCTGCATCAATCGCCTCACTCCCGTGACAAGTCATAAGTCCAAGACCTGTGGTGCCAGACTAGCATAGCACCACTTCTCATCCTGTCAGTGTCGTAACGACTAAGGGAAATAAAAACACGATGATCGGCAGCCATTGTCCTTAATACCTCTTGTCGTATCGATGGCGTAAAGGTAAAGTAGATGCACTAAGTACGTGAAGTTCCGTATTCGAGTCCCGGTCAGGTCAATTTAGGAAACAATGTTTTCTGAAGTGGCTTGGTTCTGGATGTATCGGGCTGGTACCTTCAGTTGGTACCCATAATCTGGTTCTCATAGTACAAGGGAAAACTTTAGTTTATGACCAATTTGTTGGTGTGCATCTAACATGTATAAAGATCACCAATCTACCCTGAAAATCCAACCATAATAGCAAAACTCCCAATTGGCAGTTACAAAATGCAAAAATATAATTGAAAATACAAAATGCAAAAAAAAACATTTACTCCTTTGTATTGATTTATGTTTTTTTAATCTGACTGTGAATAGTTTTGAATAAAGTACATATGTAATCTGCATTGGGACGTAAGTAATTAAATTTGTTAGAGACACGAACATTTTTAACGAAGCCGTAACATAAATTTGCAAACGGATCAATATTTTCTTTCTCCACCAGAGCAAGACTCTCGTGCATAACGTAGGCCAAGGTGTGATCATCAGCAACCAGTCCCTTGTCCTTCAAGGAGTTGGGAGACGAACTGCTGGAAACTACACCTGCGTGGGCTTTAATGCAGAGGGGGACGGAGAGAGCAAGCCGTTCTCTCTTGATGTGTTATGTAAGTTTTTTCTTCATGAGTCATACTTATTGTCAAAAACACCTCCTAATGGGTCCTGAGCTCCTGGTAGACATTTTGTTCAAACTGATATAGTAGTACTAAAAGTACCAAAGTGCACGTTCACAATTCAGGATACCTTCCACATTGGAGCCGCTCTTTATCATTCGCTCTCCCCCCCCCAACCACTGTGGGCGGAGGAGAATAGCATGAACTTACAGATTCAAATCGTTTCAAATGGAGATGGTTGGGAGGGAAGGCTTTTTCCCAGATTTTAGAAGTAAGATCCGCCTGGTGTTTTCTGTTTTACATTTATATCTTATAATATTGCCTGGATAAATATAATGTTTGGCCTGTGCGAGGGTGAAACTTTCCGAGATTTAAAAAAGAGAAATCATGTACGAAAATGTATATAATATCAAACAACATCCCATCATCAACAGTTGTTGGTCTAATCACAAAGTAAGAAGCTAAAGCTCTTTTATTATGGATGTCAGATCCAACGGTGGCATTTAACGTTTATTAATACCCAAACACAGAACAAACATAAATGTTCATTACATTTATGTTTTTCCTTAGTGGAATTAAACCCCTTGATTCAGCCAGGAGAGTTGACTATTTGTTTGACGGTCAAATAATGATGTTGCAATTATTTACTTATTTTAACTTTGTGCAGATGCACCAACGTGCAGGAGTTCCCAGCAAAGAGTGCATGGAGTAGCGAAGCAAGAACGAGCGCATATCACTTGCCATGTCGACGCCAACCCACCAGACGTCACTGTAAGTTGATAATCTGGGACCGACCAGAGAAAGCGACTTTTGGTGTCGTTAACACTAATTATGCTTCTGTAGAATATACTGCAATATTTAGGCGAGCTTTTGCTTCTGTCATGCGTAAATTTAGCTAGCTAGTATACACTAGCAACAAAACATGTGCAAGATATTAAATGAAAAAACTAAATGAGGGGAATGATACACATTACTTTATATTGTAGATTATAATCATTGCACAATATAATATAAATAATTCAAGTTGATAAAAGCTTGAACGGAAAACTGGCATTATTCCCGTCATATTTAATATTAAGTCTGTAATAAACAGATATTGTTTTTAAATATGACAGATTCACAGTGCTTTCATGTATGAAATAGAAAGTTAAAAAAGGTTTTAACAATAAAATCTTCTATAAATTTGCAATCGTACATAAGCGATGTGGTAGTCTTATTAGGAATGTCGGAATTGATTAATATTGCATATCCATTAAAGTCACGCCACAAATTAATAATACTAATCTATGGTTCTACTGAAATTAGGCACCATTTAAATTGATTACAAATGCATACTGTTATAAAATAGATGAACCTAAGTATTTTTATAATATTCTGTTCCTCATTTTGAAAACGAAATTAAACCCACTAGGTGTGTATTATTATTATTAATCTGAAAAGTTTGTTTGTTCGTTTGTTTTAACGCCTAATTTAAGCCACTGGGTCTACTTGAAAAATATTTTTGTATTAGATAGTCTAATAAAAGGATTAGAAGTTTTAGGATATACCATAACGCTGTTACCAGTAAGAGCGATCAGTGGAAAAGTGGATCCAACGAATAGTACTTACTGCGGGCGAATTTGCGGCGGGCTACTAATGTATAATAATAGTTAGCACCTGACAGTTTGAATGAAAAAGTTTTTTATTACAAATTTAATTCACAAGATTCATTTTAGAAATACGCATTTGTATTTTGATGTTTTAACACAATCACAATGCTAATAAGACAACAATTTATAAGTGTTACTATAATTTGCACGAAAAACAAAGACTTTGACATTAAATAAGCTTTTAATATGTCCAAACTTTTAACCATTAGGTACAGTCAAAACACAAAAAATATTCTTTCATTTAAAAATGTAGTGTGAGCACCTGTGTGAATAAAATGCTCTCTGAAAAGCTTTTAGGCATAACCTTTTACATTAGCTTCGTCTGTCTAAAAGTAAGAACATTATGATTTATTAGGGAAAGTTGTGGGAATGTGGATAAAATGGCCGTTTGGACATTTTGTTTTTTGTTCAGTAGATAGTCGTTGAAATTAATTTGACTATTTAGTTGGATTTGTTAGAATTTGACGACCTCCGTAGCCGAGAGGACATCGGGCCAGACTTACGCGTAGCGTCATCTCTGACGTTCCGGGTTCGATCCCCGGTCAGATTGGGAAACAAACTTTTCCATGTTGTTTCGAGTCTGGGTATTATAGTACCGTCGTCGTTTCAGACCTGTAACACAAGTAATTAAGCTATTTGCCACAGAATCAGAGTTATGTATGTGATGTTGGCCAATATTTTATTTAATTAAGTTGGTCAAATTTAAGCCTTCAATTTTGTTACTTTAGATGACGGATTAGTTACTAAAGCGGAAGAGATCAGTGACAGTAGGCAGGTCACACATCCGTAAGATTGGCGTTACGGCAAAAAAAATGCTGTGTGCAACCCAATATCATTCTGAATATTGCACTGAAAATGCACGAACGATAATAAATCTAGAACAAATTATCATCCATTTACACATTGCCCAAAAGGAAACGTCGTCGTTGGATCTTTGAAAAAAAAAACAGTTTTTTTTATAATTCCCAAACCAAGTATAAATTTATCCATTTGCTATAAAGCTACATACCTATTCAAATTCGATTTTCAATCTTCCTGAAACATCACGTACCTAATCACAGCTGCTCATGTTAATCAAACCATCCTCTCTCAGTTCCGCTGGACCTTCAACAACACAGCAAACAGCAACGAAGTGAGCGAGAACTACGTGTCCAAGACTGGGACCAGCTCCACGGTCACTTACACCCCCCACACGGAGATGGACTACGGCACCCTACTGTGCTGGGCCCACAACAGGATCGGCAAGCAGAGGGTGCCTTGCGTATACCACATCATTGCTGCTGGTAGGTTTCCATTCAACTAGGAACAGAAGGAAGTAAACAGGAAAAGAATGTAAGGAAAACGGAGAGAAATATTGAAAGGGATATAAAGAAAGAAATATTAATTACTAGCTATTGCCTGCGATATAATAATTTCGGTATAAAAAATGACCTTTATTTTAATCTAGTATGCTTTCTCTCTTTCTTGCTATTTCATCAAAATCAGTAGTAGAATTTCGACTTACTCAATAGTTTAGTGACTAGCACTTCTATCTAGGTCCTATTATCACTCTGGTGCTGCATTATATTTGATGTAGGTATTTATTTGAGTCTCAAATACAAATACAAATAATTTATTTGTAAAACATAAGTGGTATTACATATGTTGCTGAAGATTATTGTGTCACTATGCCTTGTCTTTCACGGACGTACAAATTAAAGATTCCAAGATTACATTAAATGTCGTAGGAAGGTATAGTAATTGATGTCATAGTAAGGTAGTTTATAATAATTAAATTTATAACAGCGCATAATGTCCAAATTAATTAATTACAATAATACAAATGTCAATAATAAATAAACAATATTACAATGATCGAAATGCACATTAAATAAATACAATATTTTATAACAGGTCAAAATAAATTTCTCAATTATATGTCAATGTTCATTTCTTCTAAATACTCATTTTCGGAGTAAAGCGCATTTTCAATTAAATAGCTAAACAATTTTTTCTTAAATATTGCAGGGTCATTACATTGTTTTATTATGTAGGGTTGTATCTTACCAAAAATTATGGTTTCACCATTTAATCAGATTTCCAAAACACAAGTGCTAAATTTATTTACTCTACGTTGTCTAATATTTATTGAGTAAATATGTTAAGTATCAAAATATATAAAAAATAATTTTAATGGTAGCAGCACAAAGATAAAGCTGATGATGACCAATCCATGCCTACGCATGGATAAGTAAATGTTTACTGAAACGAACTTTTTTAAATTGACTTCGGTCTGGGTGCGCTGGGATGACGGCCCTCTTTAGTATCCGTCGTCTGGTACTCATAGTACAAGGGAAAACCTTAGTTTAAGACCAAGTCGTTGGTGCGGTTGTGTGGCTCATTTGTTTATTTAATTTCCATTTGTTTATTTGTAGTTTGAATTTTAAAAACCAACACTTTTCAAACTTGTACAAGTATTGATAGACAATCAAATTTGACGTGCGGAGTCCTTCGTAATTATCGAACGATGCATCAAAATTGTACTCGAATAAACGAAATCGCATAGCAACAATAATTCCTTTATAAATGTTTTTATTTTTGTTTAGGACGACCAGATCAAGTCCACAACTGCTCGGTGGTGAACGCATCACTGACTTCTTTCGGGGTGCGGTGTTCCGAAGGCTTCAATGGTGGGATGCCGCAGTCCTTTCTTCTAGAAGTTAGAGACATTGTTACCCAGGTAAGCAATCACGGACTGCGTGTGCTATTGAGACCGCATGGCATAGCATTTTCAGGTGACGAACAGTTATCGATTTTATTATTTTTATAGTACTAAACGCCGTACTAGCGAACTTTAAATATTAGAATCAGAAAAAATTTATCTCCCCTTGATAAGTATGTAGTTCTAAACATATTCGGCAGAGGGCACTTATAGAAAGGCGGTATAACGGTTGAAACAGCAGAAAAATTTCATCGCCTACGATAACTTGCGGTTAGCTCAGTTGGTAAGAGCAGCACGCGCGATACGTGAAGGTCGTGGGTTCGATTCCCGCACCACAAGGGGAGATAAAAATTTTCTGTTTCTAATATTTGACGAACAGTTATGTTCCTTATGCCATCACAGTAAGATGTATCCATCTATCACATCACAGTTAGATAATTCCAATTTATTATTAACATACCAGAGCTTGCTTAAATCATAAGAATTGCAAATAGTAATTATTTTTTTGACATTTGACCGCCTGCGTAGCCGAGAGGTGAGCGGGCCGGATTATGGCGTCGCGCCATTTTTAAGGTCCCGGGTTCGATCCCTGATCTGGACGATACGGAAAGACCTTTTTTATTTTGTCTCTGGTCTGGGTGTTGTGGTACCGTCGTTGTTTCTGATTTCTGTAACACAAGTGCTTAAGATACTTACGACGGAATCAGAACAATCTTTGGAATGTTGTCCAATTAAACAAAAATCTGTACAATATTTATGAAATACCTTTATAAACTTTTGTACTATTTAATACGGTGACAGAATAAAGCCATAGGCATTATGCCAAATATTTATTTGTATGTATGCTTCATCATACGAAGATCAACTCTTTCTCATGGGCAGACAGTTCGTTATTGAACTAAGCTATACGTTTCCAGCTAATATCCACGTGCACGCCCACAGAGCTCAATGTACGAAATTATTTTCTCCAAAGAATGTTACTTTTATTAAGAGCCTTTCCTATGATTTGTGTTATTATAAGTCATACCAACATTGGAGGCCAGGTAAAATATAAATGGAGAATGTAGAAAGTAATGGACTGCCATTATAATGCTTATTATTTCGAAGCCCCGCCGAGAAAACGTTCATACATTTTAACATTGCGTAAAGATCTTAGGTACTTTAAAAGCTCAATATCGTGCAATCCGATTAGCTAAAACATTTTTGTCCTAAATATCCAAAGGAAGATTCCTTGGAAATGTTTGTGAACGTTTATTGTCGGCAATCATAATAAACACTTTTAAAAAGTTGATAAATATAAGATCATTACGGCAGTTTTAGTTTAGAAACATTCTAACTGACATGTACAAATAAATACGTGTTGCTGTTATAAGGGATTAGGGAAGGAAATGATAAAAAAAGGAATAATTGTGTATAAAGTTGTAAGACAGCAAGCAAATCAAATTAAAAATGGAAACTTAACAAAATTTTCATAGATGTTAAATCCTTTGAAACATGACAAAAAGTGATTTTTTTTTTGGGTATTTACAAGATTCTGTTTAATTATGTATGCTTAAACAATATTTTAAACACAAAAAGAACGTCAAAAGCAAACCCCTCTCGCTAAAAATCGAGTGTTGTGAATTTAAATTTGCATCAACAAAATATTTATCATAACTTCAACGTCAATTTATTTAAGTATCACAAAGCTACATATTATATTTCGTTGCTTACGTAATGAGAATTTGATGATAATGGCGGGAGCGTTTAAAATCGAAATGTAGGGCCCGCTTCAAACAAATATTCCCTTAATAAATATTTAATTTGCTTTGTGGAACTAAGTATAATATGGAGTCTCGTAATTACAAAGGTAATTAACATAATAACTCTGTAACAACTAATTATGAAGTTGAGTTTATCATAAGGATACGAGGTTTTATCAGTAAATTTATAGTTAAAAATTTGATGCTGTTAATATGTTAGGGATGAGAGTCATCTATGTTCCCCGAAAGCTTGGTAAAGATGATAAGGCTTTGTAGCCATTATTGATAAGTCAGTTATGGAAAAGAAAAAAGCTGTAAATACAATGACAAAATTTCGTTAAAAAATAAGACAGATTTTTTTATGTTCTTGCCAAACAAAAACCTTTGAAAACGGTGCTAACAAGTTTATTGCTGATATTTTTTTAGTAAATATTGATTCCATAACGATAATGTCATCACATTTTACACTATTACAACAACGATTTTAAAGTGTTAATATAACTTGCGTGAAAAGAAATATTTATGTTTTGTCTTTGAAATCATTCACTATCTATATTGGCACAGTGTGTGACGCGATATTTTATGACGAAGAAGCAGCTACAAAATAACTGTGTATTCATTTTCTCGAACGGTAAAACACAAAGGTCGATTTTAATCCGTATGCTGACGAGTTAAGGGCCCCAAAACCTGACATACTTCAGTTTAGTTAGTACATTTGTTTTTTTCTTTTCTACAGGAGATAGTAGCAAACGTATCAAGCGCAGTGCCTCGCTTCACAGCGGTTGGTCTTCAGCCGGGAAAGGTGTACGCTGCTGCAGTGCTGGCCTACAATGCAAAAGGGAGAGGAGACCCCTACCCACTACGGGCCACAACGATGAGACCACCTGAGAAACACCACGTTCACGACAAGAGTCTTGGTAAAGTTTTTTTTATATTGCATTTTAAGATTGACCTCATCCCACCTGATGTTAAGTGGTAATGAGGTCCTAGCTTAAGGTCAACAAGTACTACATAATGAAGCTGTTACTGAATTTGTTGCCCTAACTTTGAGGGCTTTACCCGTGCTACTAATGTAGCACCCCCCCCCCCCCCAGGACATTATTGGTTTGAATCACCTGATTATCCGATATGAATGATAATTATGCGCTTTGGAAGGAACGTTAAGCCGTCGTTATCAAATTAAAGAGAGGAATAAAGAATTCATTCATTCATTCATTATTTAATTTATTTTCTCTCACAAAAAGGTTATATCAAGGAATCATCAAGGATTATAAATGTAATTAGGTATTTATGGAGTATCAAGAGTTTAATACTATTTTAGCAATAATATACACTTAAATTATTAAAGAAGCAAATGCCATATAACAGGAAAAATGTTGGAAATATTTAAAAATTTTAAAAATTATAAATATTGCCAACAATAACAGTTTTGGTATTTGTGATTAATTAATTATTGCAGCAGCACCTTTTTCCACTTTTGCTGTTTTCCAAGTTTGCTAATGATAGCAAGTAAAAGCAAAAAAACGCAATTATTTTAATGTACAGTAAAACTATTTATAAGATACTCTTGATCCCACAGGCAAACAGAGTAACAGTATTTAGGGACCGTAAACTTTTTGTTTAAATAATAAATGGGTCTAGTTTTCTGGATGGTTAGAGTAAACAAGTAGAATATGAGTTCTACAAAAAATCCCTTACCTACCCCAGAATAGCTGACGTAGTTCATAAAATCCTTTGATTCAAAAAACTTCTTCCATTACTCACAAAAGAAAAACATCGTAAGGCTCAATAATCTAGCACCAGTTTTAGCGACAACGCTTTTAAAAACACTATGTGAACTGAAATTCTCCATTTCGAAATTTGTCGCGCCAAAAATTCAGCAGTCAAGTTTTTGAAAACAAAACCAAGACAATAAAACGCAGCAAGACTGGCATTTTACGAGACACGTTTAGAATTTCAATTTTTAGGAGAACTAAATTTCCGAGTTTATGGAGTGTCAATAAAAAGATAGAGAAAATGCTTTTATCAGGTAATAAAAATGAAACACGCTCTTTGTTCAGGTTAAGTGAATAACTTGTCGGATCTAACTCGCAATAAGCCTGTTTCTATAGGAGACACTATCATATAATATCTAAGTCTCCATCACATTTTAAACATATTCGTAGCCGAGAGACGAGCGGGTCGGACTTTGGCGTCGCGCCATCTCTGAGGTCCTATTTGATCCCCGGTCGGGGCAATATGAGAAACTAATTTTTCCATATTGTTTCGGATCTAGGTGGCACATTCATTGGTATTCGTGAACTCACAATCCTTTCGAGAACAAATGAGAACTTACAATCCTTTTGTATGAGGCCAATATTTTTAGCACCAGCTTTCTCCTCACAGATCTACCAAGAACAGCCTTTCAAATGTCAGGAGCGATGTCGGCCGCTGTCGGCGGTGGTGGAGTCCTAATGGTGGTGGTGGTGCTCTTCATGATCGGCATCAGACAGCGCTGCGCCAAGAGGAAACCTCGGTCTGCACCTCCCCCCACATCCCAGCCAGCGTCTCCGGATAAGCTGAGGGAGAAAGATGATAGTGAGAGTGATGATAGGAATCCGGATATCATTCCATCTGACACTGATCAGATGCAGGTATGTGGATGAATGTATTTTTGTGCGTAACGAAACTTTTTTTATATAGTGCGCGCACTACGCGCGTCCCCGCCTGAAATGCTTGTGTGGCTAATGGGGGTGCAATTAAGATGGCGCTTGAAAAAAATGCATGACAGATTAATCTCGGGACAAAATGTAAGAGTGTGTCGTAATAAAGTATATTTGCCGAGGGATGGTGACTAGCACTTCCGCGCGCACTATAACAAAATATAGGTATATTATATTCCTCAATGATTATATCGTTGACCTGTATTGTAGAACCCTTGCCAATCTAGTATATCCATGTTGTTTATGATACGCGAGTAAATTTCATCGCGCTCTTAACAAATGTCAAAATAGATTTAAATCAGTGCGTCAGCTCATGATTGGTTGAAAATATGATTGTCAATAAGAAGCCAATAAACAGTATTAAGTCTTTTGCCATGTGAGAAATTTGACGCATGCCTGTAGCGCATGCCTAGCCCTACATGTTTAAATGAATAAAGACACTAAAAACTAACAATATATTTTGTCGACGCAGTTCAGCATTGCTAACCCATCCTCGCCACAGATGGATTACTACCGGCAGCAGCAGGTGTCTACCATCTCCCCCCCTCCCGGAAGTAGGGGGCCGCGGGGCAGCGTGGCGGGGGTCCGTGGAGGCCTACCGGGCTACTGCCCGCTGAGGACGGCCCCCCCACCACATCCTGTGATGCATGAGCCTGTAAGTAATGTTTGGTATTTCTACTTTTTGTGATAACATGATGGCGCTTATGATGATAATGACTTATCATTATAATTATTATTCCGGTTCGCGATCGAAATACCCTGTATCCGCTACTAGTAGATTAATTCGCAGAGTGTACAGTCCGCAGACTTTGTTTCTTCTCACAACAACTGAGTGCCATGTCACAATATTTGACTGTCTATCTGACTTGGTTTGATGTGACAAGGTCACAGTCGGCATCAATAGTTTGCAAACACCTACTGTGCTGACAGTAGGGAGCGATATGCCTATACCGTTCCATATTTGCACTCTACATTTTGTAGCACACTGGATAAGATAAGCACTCGCAGAACAGAAGGTTTGAACATCAGACATATCAATTTAAGAAAACAATAGGTTCTTCTTTATTTTATATATTTTCTTGTGTCATTATGTATTTTGCTGTAACGATACAGCAGTTAGTACGAACTAAACTGTAGTGATTTACTTGTAAATTATTGTGTTTTTCTACACTTATATTTAAAAGAGAAAAGATTTGTAAATATTTGTGTGTACGCCTATAAATAATGAACTCAAAAATACTGTGCTGATTTCGAAAACTCTTTCAACATTAGATAGCGATATTCACCAAGAGTAACATATGCTACATTCATTGCTAGGAAATACCTAAGTCAACGCGTACGAACTCGCGGGCGGCGCTAGTCTTACCTAAATGTGTATAATCCAATAATAAAATTTTACGTACGGCTAGGCAAACGGGAATCTCGAATCGAAACCACCAAATCAACGTTAAGGTCGTAAAACCAGAAAACCAGACACAATAAAAAATAAATAGCGTCTGGCTTTTAAAAGGACATTCGGTCTTACGAGTCTCATAAAAGTCTAGTTAGTTTTTGTGTAAATTCATTGTAACACCTGCAAAAACTAATAAACTGCTCGCTCTGTTTCTACAAAGAAGATACAACAATGTTATAACCCGATCTTGCCATAAAGTATTTAGACGCAAACGTTTACGGCGCTTGTAAATGATAAAGTTATAGTCAGCGAGACTGCACAAAGGTTCCGTCAACTTTACGGGATCCCTTTGAATATTTTGCTTAACCCTCCACTTGCAATGTGGGGTCGTTTAATCCCGAAGACTTCAAATTTGTTAACTTAATTATCATCATCAGGAGAGAGGTAGGGCATAGCGATTTATCGCTCGAACTGGAGCAGCCCGACTGGTGAAATACCTCCACCTTACAGAAGACCGCAGCCAAATAACAATCACTTCTGTGTTGTTGTGTTCCTGCGTGTGAGTAAGGTTTCCAGAGCTCCTAGGGGGTGCTACATTAGTAGCAGGGGTCAAGCCTTCAAGGTAAGGGCGACAAGTTTAGTAACAGATTTATTATGCTGTACTTGTCACCCTTAAGCTCGGTCCTCATTACCCCTCCTTCTGCGAAGATGTCATGTCGCAGAAGGAGGCCGCAGAGCGGGAGCGGGAGGACGATCCATCCGCTCCCGCCTGCCGCCGAAGAAGGCGGCTGAGGGCGCGGCGCCAATATGACCGCGCCCAGCTACCGCGTGGGGACTGGTCGGCTAATGGTGTGAGGGCACCTCAGTCGGCATTGCACCGGTCTCCACTGCGAGTTGGGGATGGTTCCGTTGGATCGGCCATCCCCATTCTCCCCCCGAACACCGTGGGGGTGAAGACGGAGCCGCGTAAGCGGCTGTTCCGCCGGCGGTGTTGTGCAAGTAAAAGATTAGCCGATCCCCCACAGCACCGCCACTAAGTCGATGGAGGTCCAACCGGGAGGTTTTAGTGGGTAGTCCGAGGAAGGTAGGCAGGTGGGAGTCCCACACACGCCGTCACCCTCCCTCAGGGTGGCGGTACGGTGCATCAAGCATTTCCCCCCGTAAGGTCCTCATTACCACTTAACATCAGGTGGAAAGAGGTCAATCTTTAAGTGCAATATAAAAAAAAAATACATCTTGATATATGAAAATGAATCCCTATTACCCTTGGTCACGCCATCACGCGTGAACGGCTGGAACAACCTTTTTTTTGTTGTTTGTTATTGCCAGGAAGGCTGTTCTTATCATGGAAAAAATAAAAAAAAAATAGTCGTCATTATGACAGGACAAAGTATGTCGGGTCAGCTAGTATTATATAAAAATCAACGCCACTTTTCGTTGTAAATTTATAAATCCAAAACGGGCTCATCTATCGAAACTATTGTTTAGGCTTTGTTTGGACTAATAAGTAGATTAATAGACAAAACTTTTAATTTTTCATTTTAAATGTTTGTACAAGTAAAATGAGATGAAAGTAGTTTACACTTACGTACATGCTGTTTTACGTTTTGATTGAATTTTCTAGCCGTTCTGTGGGAAAAATGATCTAATCTATTTTATTATTTTTATTTATTGTCAACTTTGTTTTTAAAAGATTCAAAGTTAACTTAATAAGTGGAAGTGACCACCAACGTAATTTGAACAGTAACGGAAAATTTTATAGCTGTCAAATCTGTCTAGTCTGGTCTAATCCATCTTCCTGTATCACATTGTATTTAATGCAAATAAATAAATGTTATTGTTATTGTTATTCATGTTTTTGCAATTTGACTACTGTCCGTTACCGTTGAAGTGTTTCAGTTTTAAATCTTATGTGCACAACTTGTGGTTGAAAGTCCAAAGTGGAAAATCTTGCTACTGACTATTGAATAGTTTTTAAAAGGAATTATTTTTTGTACCCAATTCATGTTTTGTATTTTTTTGTTTCACACTTCAATTTAGAAACAAAAACACTTTTAATTTAATAAATAAAAACATGTGACCGTATTAACTACTAGAAATGTTATCGCGTTTTGACCCGTTAACTTATTTAAAATGTGTAATGTTTTAGGGATACTTTTAACCCCACATTGACGTGGTACATTTTTCACCTCACACGGAAGGTTAATACGTTCATGGAATAACTTAAGGCTGTCTGTGAGTCATGGCGCGTACACTATGAGCGTATGCGCCAAGATATATTGTTGCTGCTTGAATATTTCACAGGTTTATAGCTGGGGTTAAAATGGAATTTAAAGAGTCGTTAGGTGTAATAGGTACAATTGTTATGAGTTTTCAGGACGTTAAACAGGATTGCGCGTTCATTGACTTTAGTGAGAGTACGTGTTTATGGGTAATTTTGTAAATACATTTTGTATATTTGTGGTAGATATTCTTGATCGATGACTTTGAACAACTAGGATTATGAGCAACCATGGATTTGTCTTAAATTACAAAATACAAAATTCTTTATTTGGCACCACTAAATTGATCGTATAGAATACCGCTAACATTATTCGAAGGCGTTTGTAATAATTTATATTGGTATCGACATGTTGAAAATTTATTGTTTACTATGTCAAATAAATCTATTGACAAGCTCAGCATTTTTATGTATAATATTTGTCCGAAGTGTCACTTTTATATATGAAATTTCAAAATACCAATAGCAGGACGGGAGCCTAGCCAAGTGGCAGTTATCGAGCTCAGATATTGTTTCGACAAGTTTAAAAAGCTTGGAAGGACGTTTCAAGATCACGTGACTTTTTTAAGCGAAATGTCCAGTATTCGTAACCAAATGGATTTCGTGTGAACTATAAAATCTCTTGATTGGTACTAATTTTCCTATCACACGTTTGAAATTCGAATGAATATTAGATAGCTTTAAATCCGGGTTATGTTCGTTTCTAGGGTCAAGCGTGATGATTAAACCATTGTTGTAAGAATGATTTGATTAATAATAAATTATGAAGCTCTAGCACATCAAATAGACGGATATGGCCACTGCTCCTTTAGAAATGAAACCTTTACAAGAATTGCGATAGTAAAAACGCTAATTACTGCATATCGTTAAAAACAAAATGCAATGAATGGTAAACAAATTTTACTGTGGCAATCTACGTACATTTTTGGCCGTAACATAAATTTTTAACTCATATGTATGATACAAGGGTGCCTACGCAATGTAAATTGTAGTGTACAACGTATGTTAGTAGGATATATTATTTTGCGCAGTGCCTGCATAACATAGGATGCTCCATACAGATGATGCCCGAAGTATATTACGTTAAAAGTTTGATGTTAAAACAACTAGCAAGAAAGTAACATGTAATGAGACAAGTTAGTTAGTTACGAGCAAAAATTTAAGGGAATTTACATTTTAACGAGCAACAGGAATAAAGGGTTGCAATGTTTCGGAAAACTTTGTTTTTTTTTCAAGGTATGAAATAAGTAGAAGTGGTAGAATAATTCTATTTGCATGTTAAAGAAGGACATTATTGTATCAAATTGATAAACAATTTAAGAACAGTTTTTTTTTTAATTTAAAAGCTTGCTTTCAATAAAATTGTTTTCTTCAAAACAGTTTTCCTCTATTTTTTTTTTCTTTGAAACGTACTCGGCCAGGGTCTTTAGCACTTTTTAAAGTATGAAATATAAATCATTTTCCTAAAGGCTTTATTAAAAGAAGATAATGTGTAGTAAAAAATAAAAGACGGATTTTTTTTCAATCTGTCTTGTGACACGCCAATCATCGAAAAATTAAGTTGAACAGTGACATTAAACCATAATTTTCTTTTCAGAATGCCTCGTCGGGCATTCCGCCGCCCGCGCGTTTTGCAAGCGGATCGTGCACGCTACCACGCGGGTCGACAATCGTCCCGCCCACTGACGCCCGGTGCGGCATTCCGCTTCAGCACCTGCGCACGCTTCCGCGCCCGCTGCCCGCGCCCGCCCCCGCTCCCGCTCCGCGCGTCACGCCACGCGACACCCCCCGCGACACTCCGCTCTGACAGACAACCCAACTCTAGGACTCGTGTAAATAAAGACTATATTCGAGTGCTCAATCTCCAGTATGCTCGCGATTAGGTAGGGTAATGAATAAATAAAGTTACAGTTTGTTTGTAAATGAAAACTCCCTGTGTACATATTAGCATCGGTTAGATGAACTACGGAAATCATGTTCGTTTAAATTGTTTTATTTCGTTTTCAGTCGTAAATGGTTGTGAAATATGTAAAGAAACCAAGTTATTGTGTAAAAATATTTAGTAATTATTACTATTTAATTAAATAACAATTTTGAACATTTATGACATTTGGAACGGTTACGGAAGTCCATTGAAATTAAATGAAATTATTTCAATTGTTTAACTTCCTATTGTAATATAGTGGAAATTTAAACTAAATATAATAGTCTTAATATAATAATAATCACTAAAATGTGATAATTTAATGCCTCGATAATTTTATGTTTGAATGTCCTACAAAAGTGCGATTGATTCTTAGTCCGTGGCTTGAATGAGAGCGAAGCTAAGAATTGAAATAAAAATAAACCCGTTTACGCTCGCATTTGGGCCACAAAGTAACCATAAAATAAATTTCACTGCCTAAAGTTAAAAAGTAATAAATAAAAAATAATACATGTAAATTATTGAGGCATTTAAAATAAATCTGTCCACGAAGTTACGAAATGGAATTATTGAAAAACTTACATGAATGTGTGCTTCTTATCAATTAAAATGTTTACAAAAATGGCAACATTTGGAAATAATTGGGAAAAAACATTTAAATCGGTAGAAATAATAGAAAATAGGCTAAATAAAAATTACAGACGACACATAAAGTTATTGTATCTTTATGAAAGAGTATTCGTGGACAGTTTTACATAGTTTTATAGTTAATTAATTTGTCCATTAAGGAATATTTTGTACATACAATAAAGTTAAAATACAATTGTAAATATGTTTTGTATGATACAGTTATAAATTATTATTATCCTATTTGTGTCTTAAAAAGTGGTATCTCGAGTCGTGATTCGTGAATGAAATATGATTAATATTTGTGATATCGAGTTTTAATCGAGTCTGTTGAATTTTAAATTAATTGTTTGTTAAAAACCTGACAGTTTAAGTATTGATATTAAAAAAATATTTATTTTAATGATAGGTAATTCCTGTTTTCTTTGAAATTGTAGCTTTGTCTCGTTTACTATGTATGTGATGTAATATGAGTAATGGAATTTTACATTGGTTCTTTAAAATTTTATAAAGTGTACCTATTTATAAATAAATCGAAATATGTTAAAATGTCGAAGAGATCTTACGTCGTTCACTTGGCATCAAAAATGATATGAACCATTAATGGTTATGAAAAATTCTGTAAATCTAAACGAAAATAAAAATCTATTGAAAATATGTAATTTAACATGCAAGGAATACATCATAACTTTGCTTATACACATTTTTTGTTATTTAGTATTTAAAAACATAGATAAAGCGTCATGAGATTGCGTTTGCTAGAATAAGGTGTTATTGTAGTGAAGTTAAAATTGATAGCACAAATATTCTTGAAACACGATTCATCAAGATGAAAATCATCGAATAAGTTGATAATGGGTAAATAAAAATATTGAGAATTAGTTAAAAATCTTTGAATTTGCAATTTTAGTTGTAATGGATATGAAATATCCTGTTTCGTTGCTAGGTAATAATTTTATCTACTAAAGTTTGGCTTATGTTTGTTAATTACCATAATGTACATAGTTTAAACGAAATCTTTCTAACTGTCAAAATGTTTTCACTAAACTATTGGGAAACGAAAATAAATGGAAATATTCACAAACGTTCCCTTCTGATGTTTTATTGCCACAATTCAATTCCAATAAGGGTTTCGATAAAAAAAAATATATTACAGTTCACCGATGGGCACATGGAGAAGTAAATAGTGCGTAAGAGGCAGATACTAATTTGAAATTTAGGCGCGAAACTTACAAAAATGGCGTTTAATTAAGGCACAAAACAGGCACGGAATTAAGGCGTAGAATGAAACGACTTGCCTCTTACTCCCCGCGTGAGTATTATTAACATGTCACATGTCACATTTTGTATCAAAATACTTTGAAGCGACCAAGAGCAAGCCTTTGCCATCCATTTCTCTTTTAATAGCCTAAAGCCGCAGATATATGCCCGTTGCGCGACAGCGCCAACAGTTCGGAAACTATACCGAAAGTTAAGCGATCCTCGCCTGGATCCCATTGGATGGGTGACTATTCTATCTAAATTTTGTGATGTTTATTATAAAAACGCATGCTTCTGAAGGCATGCTTGGCCAGACACGATCTTAGCCAGAGCTTATATGGTGCACAAATGTTGGTAACTGTCTTCATCCATGCCACCATTATTCAGAACTGGGCCAACGTGGTGGAGTAGGCCCATTCTATAAGCAAACAAAGTTATATAAATGACCTTATACTAGACTTAACAACTATAAATAAATTAATCAAGAGCCAAGCATCAAAACTTTGCAATTGTATCATACGTTTCATTTAAAAATTCACATCTTGTTATTATATTTGCAAACTGGAAAGTTATTAGTAGTTATGTTTCCGGCAACCATCAAAGGCTTTACGTACAAAATCGCGGATTCCTTCAAATTACCGTCGTCCTTGAGCGTACTTAATCACGTAGATACACATAACACGACCATCAATATTACTCCACGATAATGATAACACAACACTCGAATTTCAGACAAATATTTGTGTTACACATTCAAATATTAGACAAGCAATAATATGGTGCCATGGGGATCTTCGTAACTTGAATTTAATATCACAAGGAAATGCCTTGCCACTTAAACCAATGAATCATATATGCACACTTTTGATGTAGACTGTAATTTTTAATTAGATGGACTAAAATGACACTAGAAATTAAAATTGCCTGCCCATAGTCTAGTATCTAAAAAAAGTGTTTTCTCTGTAAATAGGTGTCTTACTTTGGGATACCATCTTATTTAGTTTCTTTCTGCGCCTTCTACGTCGTTTCTGTATATTTCAGCAAGTTATATAAAGATTATATTTAGCAATTTACAGATTGTCCTTTTAGTGGGTAGTCCCCGCTTTAGAGTTCTATATTTGAAAATATGTTGTGTCGGAGGATGCAGCGGTACGGTGTATTATTGCAAACATCTTATTTAAAATCCTTATAAACCCTTAGAAAATGAGGCTGCATCTAAATTTGTAAACACCTATACTTTCAAAGCAATTGCCCTCATCTTCACCATATTGGGAAAGAATTCCGAGGTAGCCTTTTCCCACCTACGTAGTTCTCACAGAACTAGAAACCAAAAAAATACCTGTAGTATTTTTACAAGCGCAACGAAATGCATATTCCGAAAGGAGGTAAGACTAACGGCTTATTCAGGGCTAGTGGCGAATGTGGAACAAAAAACTCTAATCCAGGCTTAGTAGCGGCGTGCCGCGCAGACTCGTGATATTTCTGAGGGCAGACGCATTAAAACCTGCATGGGTTGGGCCGCTACTTGCAGCGATTTTCACGTCTTCAACATGGTGTTAAACTTATAAACTGAACAAGCTGTTTCCATTTGTTTGGTACATGCTCAAAGTGCTCAAAAGAGCAGTTACTGATTACAAATAGACTCAAGTGAACTACCCTAAAATTTTACTGTTTTTAGTATCAAAACAATTTTTACAAATATACTTTAATATAACAACCACCTGAAAATTACCAACGGTAACTGTCATGTGTATGAGGTCGAAAACATATTTTTTTAGATAGATGATAAATATTTCGAAAACTCCAGTAGGTAAATATTGAAATTAGGGCCAATCATCCTGGGCGACAATTTTTTAATATTTTTAATGCGTTTACCAATAACTCACTTATCAGTACTCACAAATTTGACGTACTCGATTTGAAAATTTAAATAGTCAGTTGTATGTAATCTATAAATCAGTTAATAAATTAAAACGTTTTGTTCCTTTATAATTCTGAAAATGCACCGTGGATCGTAGTTTCAGCAGAGAAAATTAAATAAAAAGAGCATGGAAGCCAATGCAGGTTGGTACAATGACACTGTTTGTGACTCACTCGCTGTCACAGGAGACCCACAACACCAGGCTTAACTCTCACTCGAAAGACTCTCAGATAAATTAGTTAATTTGTCTTACACAGATGGCCGTGCAAAGGGTTTAACTACTGGATGATGTTAGTAGCTGTACCACCGCACAGGTAGAAGCTAATGTGGAGTTACATTCGGGGATTTCTTGCTGGCTGTAAGTAATGTTCAGTGCAACGAACTTAGATGTAAGGTGGGGTTTTAAATAATCTTGGAATTGCGCTATCGTCGAACAAAAATCTGTAGGTATTTAATATGCCTTTGTATCATGCGCAAAACATAATTTCTTGTATGACACGGCAAAAGTTTTGATAGTATTGATTGGCTGATGGCACACTGCGCTCATATTTCGGAGGCTGACGCACTTAATTTAATCTAGATTTTGACATTTGGCGCATACTAAGGTTGCGTTCCACTAAGCGCTCAAAACGCTGAAAATACTCCTTTAGCCGTTACACAAGGCAACCGCAATCGTTGTGGTCGCGGCGAAAACGTCACTCATGACGTCATTACTTTCGCTCACGCCAAGCTCAAAATGACCCGTCTAAAGAGGTGGGTCGAAGTGGACGTTGAGAAAATTTCGGCGCCATATTTAAAATTGTTTTGACATTATGATCTTTAAAACTCGGAAAATGGTGGCGATTAAATTCACCAAAATTAATTTATATGAGTCTGAAAAAGATATTGCAGTAGAAACTTTTGTTTCTGAAGCAGATGCTAAACGTGCACGCCTTACTTCACGGTGATAGTTTATGTAAATAATAAATAATCAGTAATACATTTCGATTATATTGAAACTCGAATTGTTTAAAAACTAATTAAAATAAAGAATAAATTATTAAATTGTATATTTTATTAAATATACATCAAGTTATAGGCTAACAATCAAAGTTCATTGTTAATAATTACCAAATTTTAACCTAACCTCTTTAAGCTCTTACTTTTTTTTTCAAAACTCGCCATTGATGTTTACATGAACGCTTGAAACGCTCCAATAGCCATTCCACTTGAGTTTATGATATTAACGCTGACAGGCAAGAGAAACGGAAGAAACTGTAATCGTTCTAAGCCCTTAGTGGAACGCACCCTAAGCAGCAAAGCAGGTTTTAATTTGACAGTGACGTTTTGTTTGCAAACTTGCAGTTTGATGTTGTGTAATTGTAAAATTATCGATCTGGCACCAACAGTTACGAGTGGCTAAGCAGTTAAGAGAAAAAAAATTAGAGAAGATTAAAGACTTCAAACTATGTCCAAAGTCTGACTTTGGACATAGTGTGACTCTCTTAAATTGCGTGGCCCCCTCTTTTATAGATGACAACGACCCTGCCAACGCAACGTGTTGATGATATGGTCACTTACTCCAGACCCCAGTTGCCATACTCCTTTATTTTAACTATGTCCTTGCTCTTAATACTAAGTCTAGTATATACATATAGATACAAACACAACCAGAAGCGAGTATACTGAGCCATCAAGAGACTCCTTGCACCCTCTGCACAGTGTAAGCTGTTTCCAATTACATGGGGGCTTCAGTCAATGTTTTGCTAGGTAAATGCCTTAAGATGTCACCCACAGACTGTTAAAGATATATCTTCTTTATATTGTCTCGTGTCTTATGCCCGGTTGAAATATTTTACGGTTCGTATTGTGTAAAAAAATACTATCCGTTTTTTTTCAACCGACTACGAGTCTTTACATTATTTTCTCTCCATACCAGCTGTCATCAGACGTCCATCGGGCGTTTTTAGCTTACGCCTCGTGTAATCTTTAACTATTCGTAACTAGAACGGGTCGCTTATCAAATATTGGAACATCTTATTTGTAGTAGCCCTTTTTTTACTATAAAAAATGTATGAGACTTAAATCTATGCATGGTTAACTGGATAATATATTCAGACATCTTGTTATATAATTTAAGACTGAAACCCATTAATGACTTATCTAAAGCTGACCTGAGGACGGAATAAAAAAAAATGTTTTATTCAGTTCAACAAAGAGAGAACAAAATTTAGTTACTTTTATTACAAAATTTAGGTTACTTCATATACAATAACTTAGCAGTATCGCTGGACTTCACACTAGGATTCCCTGTGTCGTGAATACCAGACTTATTAAAAAAAAACAACTTAATAAAAGCATCCTAACTTAATATGTACTAAACACATTTATATTATAGTACTGTGATATTGCTTTATCGCCCACTTGCATCCTATGTGTGTAGGATCAGTGAATTCAGCATCCAATTACGCACGAACCTAACGCTTAGTGCTTTCACTGAGCTAAATGCTCTTAGATCCGGCAATGAATTTACTGAGAGAGTCTGCAAGCACTAAATCAATCGATATTGGGTTATATTCACTGGTAAAAGCAAATATACCACATCCAGTTCCATTTTACATATTTAATCTGGTTTGGCTCGGGCTTGAAATTGTAGTTAACATTATAAAGGCAGTTTGACTTAAAATATGTGTGAAGAATATAAATTTCCGTTGTCATCGCAATGTAGATTCCTTTCTTGCTTACCATCAGGCTGGGAGGAGCAAATATACTGTGCTTCTATAAAAAAAGACGACCTACGTAGCCGAGAGGCGCGCGGACCGGATTTTCGCATTTTTTCT
Source organism: Glyphodes pyloalis (assembly GCA_037074685.1). NCBI lineage: Eukaryota > Metazoa > Arthropoda > Insecta > Lepidoptera > Crambidae > Glyphodes > Glyphodes pyloalis. The sequence goes on from JAYKKO010000009.1 coordinate 15,437,801, forward strand.
ATGGTAAGAAGCTAAAGCCGTTGTATTACAGAAATCAGAAACAACGATAGTACTACATCTCCCAGACTCGAGACAATTATGAAAATGGTTTTTCATATTGACCCGATCTGGAATCAAACTAAAGAACTAAAAAATTTGGTAACTCCTATATTTGCCGGACCATAAAGAAGTGGAACTCGTTGCCTGCTCATGGTTTTCCTCCTTCTTTTGACATGGATTCGTTCAAAAGGAGCGTGAAGAAACATATTGCGGGCCAGAATGGCGATGCTAACGGATAGGATATTTCAATATCAAATCCGTTGTCATCGCGATGTGGGTTCCTCTTGCTTACCATCAGGCTGGGAGGAGCCAATATACTGCGCTACTATTACAAAAAAAACTCGAGACCTCAGAGATGGCGTCACGCCTAAATCCAATCAACTCGCCCCTACGGAGGACGTAAAAAAAAGAAATCGTTATTTTGACGTCACAAACTTAGTACTTTAGCATCTAGCCGCTATATTAAAACCATGACGCGGGATCTTCTCAAGGTTGCCGCTAGTTTGGGGCCATGACGTAGAGGATTCGCCAGTAAACTGCAAATTCACAGTGTAAATGAAGCTCCAAAAACGTCCTAGCTACTGGGTGCTGACGCGAGCACCTATGCACAGCTTATGCGCTGACGGCTCTGTTCTGGTTAATGTTTCCGCATTCGATATTGTGTCCTAAAATTGTGATTGAGAAATGTAAATGGAAAAACAAGTGATATCACAAAAAAATCAGATAGTGATGCCAATCTATCAAAAACAAGTGCTTTTACGTTTTTTATTTTTGTTTTGCTGTTGTAACTATTAGTAAAAGATTCATAAACACTTTGTCACACCTTTATTGTTTTAAATTTTATTTCAAAAACTAATTCACATTACACTTTCACCATAAAAGCCTGATTGGAAAAAAACAAGAAATCGTAAACAACTCGTCTCCAAACCCAAGTTGATGCGTGTTCCTTTTACATACACTTTACATAAAGAATAGGTACTAATCAGTTCAATTCAACACAATGGGTGCCAATACAAGCCGGCTGACACCCAAACAGTGGTCAGAATTTACGAGTTTAGTTGCACAGTCTGGAGAAATACAGTAGGATACTTTTAAACCTATTGAATATTTTTCAGTGAAAAAAGTGAAAAAGGGTGTTTCGATTTTGACTGTTTGAGAAGGACGACTTTCAAATGTATGTATGTATTTACGTGTATATTTATATATTCCCTGCTTCAAGTTAAAAATAAGGACGTCCAAATAGTTCATCAAATATTTAAAACATAAGTATATATTTATGGTTAAAATACTGATTACTTTTAAACCTTGATGTGCCGTCTAGTGCATTATGGTTTTTATCATAAATACATATTGAAGCTTACGAGACTTGTTCATAGGAAATCATAATATAGAAAAATATAAATTTAAAAGATTAAACTGCTATGTTTTATGAAGATAGTGAATATAGGTTATTATTCAATATTTAATTATTTTGAAATAAAATATATAAAAAAATACTAGACATTATTGGTATGAAAAAACAAACAATTAGCTTTTTACTTTCAATTAACATTCATCTTTTGGCGATACGGCTAAAATTAACAAACACGAAATCAAATTATCGGCTCTATTTGAATTTTTTTAATCACTGTTTATTAGATATAGTTCATTTAAGATATTTTTATTTGAGCAGCATTTTTTTACTACTTGCCTTATTTTAGACCTTTAGAAATGAGTCACCAAAATGTCTCTGACCTAACCTACACTTAATAAAGTGCGGACTCAAATAAAACAATTTAGCTTCAAGATATAGTTTCTTCACTGCTTTTATTTAAATTGGATCGACACCCTTACCCATATTCTAGTTAAGGATAAAGCATTTAATCAACTTCAGTATGGATTACATACTTAATATCGAAGTATATAGTCACCATCAGTATCTCAAGCACATCATAATGAATTATCACATTTATCACTTAGGACCACATAATTAAATTAATAATGTTAACAACTTATTTCATTTGACTAGGTAGATTCTACGCTATAAATCTCCCCAAAAGTAAATAAGTAGGTACAAAAAATATTTGTAAAAAAAATAAAAAATTTCATCTCTCCTTACTATGTGAGATACCAACCCACGGCCTACACGTGTCACGCGTTGAGCAAGGGAAGATTTCGTTTCTTTAAATCAAAATATTCAATATTCGCTAGTGCGAAGTGTATCACTATAAAAAATGAAAAAAAAAAATACATTAATTACAAAAAAATATACCTACAGTCAATCATTGCGAAGATCTCAAAATTTCGAGTTTTGTTAGAAACAGGATAGCATTTACTGCCAAATAAAACGTGTTTTTTGCAGTAACCGTGGAACATAAGTCTTATTTTAATGTAAATGTCAAATAAACACGAAGAACCTAAATACCACCAGTAAATGCCAACATAGAAAAAAACTGGCTCCTGATACAAAAAGATAAGGATAGTAATTTTATCTAGGTAGTGACTTCTATTTACATTTGTATTTGAAAAAAAATATTTCTTTTTGCATGATATAGGTACTTCTATTATTTCGCATCTTAAGTAATATACTTTATTATACTCTACTCAGAGCGGGTGGAAATGCCCTGAGCACAAAAGTTTTTATGACACGCATGAAGAAAGCCTTTTGTTTATATCCATACAACTTGTAGATACTAAAGCTGTGTACGTAAAAAGTCACTCCAAATTAAATAGGACAATCAACAATAAACTTAAACTGATATTCATAATCATAGGTATTTAATGCATGAAATAATGAGCTGGTGATTTTGAATAGTATCGGTGTTATATTGCGTAAAAAAATTAAGAAAGTTACTCGTTTGTATTATAATTATTTTAACCATGTAGACCAATTCGTAATTAAAAGAAAAAATCATCAAAACTTTTAGTTACAGTCCTAATTATCAGAATTGAAACATAAGTGATCATTTCGTTTTTTTAATTGCAACACGCATGATATTTCTTTCACATTTGGGCGAGTTGTGTGAAACCAGTCACAAAATATTGTAAAACTTTTTTTGAAACAAGAGTTTATGTTCAAATTTCGAACGTGGCATCCGTATATTTTAGTCGCCTGATCTTCGCTGCGTCAAACGCTCTTACCGCAACGGGAGTATCAAAACTGCCCCTAGTGGAGGCAGGGTGTCAGTATCGGGCAAAAGGGGGTCCAAAGAGAGTGCTCCCAGCAATTTGCATTTATTTACTGCTTTCCCAGGTAGGGCATGTGCAAAACAAAGGTCTACAGACTTTTTGCGAGTCGCGGGAGGTTCTTATTTGGAACCGTAAATTTTGTTTTATCTTTTTTTTAAGATGATGAGAGTGCCAATCGGGATGTTTTATTGGTCAAGTTTACTGTTGGGAAGACGGATGAAGTCTAATTTGGGTTTGAGTGATTTAGGGCATGCGTTTTGAAGGATTGCTGTAAAAACATTGACCTAAAAATCTCGAACAGACAGTTTTTTCTTGTTACAATTTTACGCAATGAAATTATTTTAAAATTATCTCCGTGTCAGTTAAGCGTTATGAATAAAATACCTATAGTTCTGCACAGGCTACAGAAAGTTTCCTACGTCGTATCTTATTTTAACATCATTGTCATACCGTACAGTCAGCATTATTCGTTTATCTACAAATTAGTACCTAGTCACATTAAACCTCCATATGGCTAAGTAAGTTGGACAGTCAGTTTACTAATGTGACAGGGTAGGAGTAGTTAAAAATCTAAAGATACTGAATGTACAAGTACATGAGTATGGAGACGAGGTCTTGGCTAGCCATTTCGTGCATATCGTGGCTTATTGCTCAAACTCCGTATGTTTGATAAACGATAAATTCAATTGTATTATTGAAATCCAACGTAAGCTGACAAGTGTAAACAATTTGATATAACTAAGGCATCGTAGCTCTTAAATATTTATTTAAGAAAGAAAGAAACATTTATTACTTAAAGACATCACAACATTGTCATATAAGTACATATTATACAGAGAGGAGACAAAAAGAAAACATCAAAAAAAATATATACAATAAAACGTGAAATCGATCTCCTCGTCAACCGGGCGGCGCAGACCATGACAAGGCGTCATGTCCCTAATAAAAGGGCCTCACTCAGCATAAGTCATGGCCCACGTCGCAGGCCATGACGCTGGTGCACAGTGGGCCCTGCCGAGTGAAAAAGAAGAAATAACAGTATTTGTACATACATAAATGATGATACTTTAATATACCTACACAAAAATAAACATGAAGTAAGACTGGTGTTGGTGCGGTTTTCATTCGAAAGTCAGTTTCCTTACGATGGTTCTTAGCTATGTTTGAACTTTGAACCAAAAGCGTATATACATCTTTTTCAAAATTAAGTACAAAAAGCGCACTTTTTTACCTATATAAATCTGCATAATCCATACTTCCATACTAATAATATAAATGCGAAAGTAACTCTGTCTGTCTGTCTGTTACTCTTTCACGCCTAAACGGCTAAACGGATTTTGATGAAATTTGGTAAAGGTATACGTTGAATCTCAAGAACGGACATAGGCTAATTTTAATTAGAAAATAAGGAGGGGTGGGGGTAATACCACCTCTGAAAGTTTATATGGAAAAATGATTATTTTAAAGTTAGAGGTATGAAATTTGGCACAAATATAGCTCGAAACTTGGATTAAGATTAAGACTACTTTTTGTTTCAAATATTAGGGGAGAAAGGAGTAAAACCGACTATGAAAGGATGTAGTCCACGCGAACATATTATATATATTTTAATAGACCTACATTTGTGCCAACTTTCATATCTCTAACTTAAAAAATTAACATTTTCCCATATACACTTTCAAAGGTGGCATTCCCCCCCCCCCCCTTACTTTCTAACAAAAAGTAGCCTATGTCCGTTCTTGAGGTTCAACGTATACCTATGCCAAATTTAATCAAAATCGGTTGAGAGGTTTAAGCAAGAAAGCGTAACAGACAGACAAACAGACAGAGTTACCTTCGCATTTATAATATTAGTAGAGATAAATAAATCTGAGTGTTTTGCTCGTTTGTTTTTTAATCAAAATATATTTTTTATCATGAGTTTCAAATGGTTACATGTTTAATTAAGCACATTAAAAACATACATAACAAAAGAACTTGAAGCCAAAATAAACAAAAATATCGCATGACAGCCTTTAATTACGGTAATCAGTGTAATAAAAATATCGATAAATTGCCGCGCGTCGGAAATTACCTGCACTGATTTAATTACACAAAATGCCGGGGGCGGACGTCGAGTGCGGTCGTGTGTTCATTGGCTGGATCGTTTGTTGTCTGTGTGGTTCAAAGTATCGATATCTATGGCATTTACATAGTGTGTACATCCCTTTTCTGAAAATTAAGAGTCTACAAAAACATGTGATGTGAAATGAAAGCCAAGTTAAATATTATAATAATGTTCAATCGCTGACATACACGAACAAAGAAGTGAGATCTAAATTAATGTGAAATTAAATAATCCGGTCTGAAATTTACTAGAACAGCATAGAATAGAACATCATAACAATATTTTTTTTTATCTTAATTAACTTGGCTAGTTTTCATTTAGGAACTAAGCCTTCGTAAGTTTTCAAGCTCTTGTTTTAATAACTCAATTTTTTTTCTTGCTAAGCCATCGAACAAAGGTTTCTTAAATAACTGTTTTAGAATTCTAACTTCTCATATTAATTTGCATAGTAAAAACAAGCCAAGTTAAATCCAACTTCTACTAAATATACTGATGTCTGGATGTAGATATGTTTAGTACTTTTACGCAACAACGAATGGATTAAGATATGAATTAAGATGAATTAAGTATTTCGGTACATTAGATACTAGAATAGTATATAATGATACTTTGTGTCCTGAAATAACAGTGCAAAGTCGCAAATGCTAGTAGGATAAAAAAAAGATATGGCATTTTTCGTACTTTGTAATGAAAGTTCCGAAGGCAAATAAAGATTTAAACAAAATGGGAAGAAACACTGCATTAAATGCATGCAAAACGGTAACCGCGCTTTCGCGTTTACGAACATTAATGCATGTTGTTTAGGTGGCAGGCACCGATACGATCGTTACTCTGTAACACACTCGCGGTACTGACACTGGTTTGAGACTTATATTTTAATTATTTAAATTAGTAAGAGTATTCATATTCATAATATTTATTGCATTTTATAAATAAGCAACGATATAACATGACATAGTTTATTAAAAACGAAAAGTGGCATCTGCCGAATATGTTTAGAACTACATACTTATCGAAAGGCTAACGGTTGATACAGCAGAAAAATTTCATCGCCTACAATAACTTGCGGTTAGCTCAGTTGGTAAGAGCAGCACGCGCGATACGTGAAGGTCGTGGTTCGATTCCCGCACCGCAAGGGGAGATAAAAATTTTCTGTTTCTAATATTTAAAGTTCGCTAGTACGGCGTTTAGTACTATAAAAATAATAAAATCGATTATAATCATATAGTTTTACAAAGGAGAAACATATAAATTAGACACAAAAACAACAAAAGCAATATAAACTAAATACTTTAGTAAAGAGTAGTAACCAAAAAAGTATTTTTTACAAACAAGTTCTTTTGTTAAAAGATTATTAGCAAAATACAACTATTTAATTATTAGCAAAATACAACTTTTGAAGTACCGCATTTGATTATAACATCAGTCCACTTAATTTTTTACTCCGACATTCAACTCAAGTAGTGTAGCCACTAAAGTTTTTTTTTTTATATTGCACTTCAAGATTGACCTCATCCCTTAAGCTAACCCTTAAGCTAGGACCTCATTAACATCAGGTGTTAATGAGGTCCTAGCTTAAGGGTGACAAGTACAGCATAATAAATCTTTACTGGACTTGTCGCCCTTACCTTGAAGGCTTGACCCCTGCTACTACTGTAATGTAGCACCCCCCAGGAGCTCTGGAAACCTTACTCACACGCAGGAACACAACAACACAGAAGTGATTGTTATTTGGCTGCGTTCTCCTGTAAGGAGGAGGTGTTTCACCAGTCGGGCTGCTCCAGTTCGAGCGATAAATCGCTATGCCCTACCTCTCTTAAGTCTACACTAACATTTTAAATAGGAAAGATTTGTACTTTTACGTGTATGTTTGGAATGAAACAACTCAAAAACTGATGTGCCGATTTCAAAAATTATTTCGACTTTAGAATGCTATGTTCATCCTGGGTAACATAGGCTATATTTATTGCTAGAAAAGGCTAATTCCACGCGTACAAAGTCACGGGTGGCCGCTAGTATTCAAATAAAAACCGGCCAAAAGCGTGTCGGGCCACGCTCAGTGTAGGGTTCCGTAGTTTTCAGTGCATCACAATACTTAAGTATCCCCACTTAAAGTTACTAAAATGGGCTATCTGTGTGTAACATTGACTTGACATAGGTATACACAAAAAAAAAATATTTTTTTTTAAATTGAAAAACTATTAAACCCATCAGGTTCATACAATTTTATTTTCTCTTGGAGCGATTATTTCCCAAAATATTAAAATTATCATAAAACCCTGTTCCTTTTTTAATACCTATCCAACGATATATCACATGTTGGGATTGAAATTTAAAAAAAAAATCACTCCTCAATTTACGTGTATGGGGGGTACCCTTATAAAACATTTTTTTTTGCACTTGACGTGATTAATATACATATTTGCACCAAATTTCAGCTTTCTAGTGCAAACGGTTTCTGAGATTTTTCCTTGACAGACAGACATGGCGAAACTATAAAACGAGATTAAGGTTAACGTCATATGATTTTCATGACATTGTCATACGGATATCAACAAAAGTATATATTATCATGAGCATAGCTACGGCTCTACAATAAAGTGTATATTGGGGTCTAATCCAACGACAGCAACGGGAACACCAGTTATTAACAGTGATTAAAACGGGGCAGCCGCGGACGTGATGCCGACTAATAGCCTGTCCGCCATCACTGAACAGTGCCGCAACGCGTGAAACAATTACTTTCTATTTAATATCATCAACAACAATCAGTTGCTACTAATGATTGGCACTGAAAGCCTTCCTCTACCCCGTACAAAAGTGAAGTTTCAATGTTTTAATGACCTAGCACGGCTAAAACTCTCTTTAATGAATGTACAACCCGGACATCTGCTAGGGGAAAAAAGGACTCCCATGATAAATAAATATTAGACAGCATTACATATATTGCTCTAATTCTATGGTAAGTAGCTAAAGCACTTGTGTTACAGAAATAAGAAACAACGACGGTACCACAACACCCAGACCCGAGACAATATAGAAAAGTTAATTTCCCATATTGACCCGACCGGAGTTCGAACCCGGAACCTCAGAGAGGGCGCGATGCCAAAGTCCGGCCCGCTCGCCTCTCGGCTACGGAGGTCGTCATGGATGTATGATGTATGAGAACAAGAACATCTAATAGGGTGGATGCAGGGAACGAAAAAAACATGGAAAAATTACTTTCATACTAACTACAACCGAATAATAACACCATAGCACACACAAATGTAAAGCATACAAGCAATGGTTAGATGCGCAATCTAGTAATAAGGTATCGACACTTTAAAAATGTTTAAGGCTAAATTTCATTTGTTTAGGCCGACGCAAAGACGTTAGTCAAAGTTACGTCACCTCATAGCAATAAGTTAGATACTGCTTCTGTAACAAATCTGAATTATTACGGTATTTCCTCGGTAACGGATAGGTTCAGATGCCGAAGTACAGTAGCATAGCATTGTATTCAAGGGCAATTCAAAATTGTTTATTCGACGGTGATGTACCAATATTTGAATTTTACCCAAGTGTATTTTTGTTTTTAATTCTTAAATAATTTTCCATCCTATTTTTATTAGTGATAAGGTGTATTTTTACTTCATAATCGATATCTATCACACATACATAAACAAAACATTTGGATTGAACGATTTTGTTCTTTTCGATTTTGTGTTTTTTTAGGTGTTCTTCTCACTTTCTTCCCTTAGGTTTTTCTCAAGCCTCACAACAGAATAAAATCTGTTCACCAAAGGTCATTGCGTCTTTTAAATCGTTACCCAAACTGTCTCAACATAAAGGGCTGGCCTATCAAATGATAAGAAAGGTCACGACGGAGCCTGGAGGCAACAATCTCAGATGAAACATTTAAAATGTAGATAGAAGCGCGGAGCCGCGCCTGCTCGAATGGCCGAATCTTGGGTAAACTACACGAGGTAAGTTTGGTATTTGTTAGGGAATGACATGAATTTAGTTCTGATGGTGGGGGAAAAACATTGGCTTCTTATGTGGCTTTTTAAAGTTATTTTCTTCCAATTTGTTTTACAAATCCCTTAATTTGTGTTTCCTATTAGGCTAACTGTAAGTTCCGTGGTATTTTTATGACTCGTTTGAAACTTTGTACATTTTGAACAAAATAACATGATTTAAAAGTACATAATATTCTTAATATTTTTATTTAAATTTTTAGCATAATATAATAAAAAAGACGTCACATCAACGTAAACGCTTGTAATTTGATATTAGTTCCTACGCCCACTAAAAAGGTGCAGAGTTCAAAGTATGTATAGTTTCACGTGCTATTAACTGCTCAATGTAAAAAAGACTTTTGAGTAGTTTAAGGAACAATCTTTATTGATCAAGTATTGATCATGAAATGTCCAAAGTGCCTTACATCATTTTAAAAAGAGCAGATACTCTTACACCGTGTACCGGTGATATTCATTAGAAATACTCAACAACAACCAACCTACGAAACTGGCTTTCAAATAAAAAAAACGCATTAAAATCGGTCCATACGCTTGAAAGCTATGATGCCAGAGAAATATACACACAAACGGACCGACACAAATACCCACACACCTTATATCGACGTGAAACTTGTAACAGCCCCTTTTATTTGTTGTGGGTTAAAAACAGAACATATTACAATTAAATGAAACACAAACTGTGACGCAATTTAGTACGGTTACATATGGCCTTCATATTTCATGAAGCAATTAAAATTTGCTATCATGTCTCCTTCATTACTCAAACGCCAAAAAGGGATTATGATTTTAATCGTTGTAATTGCCGAGTTTTAATCTAAACTAAAAACAGAGAAATAAAAACGCGTACCTATTACCAATTCACAACCACTGGGCTTGTAACCGCAGACATTGGTTTTGTCACAGGTTTTGCGTGTTTCTGACATTGACAAGTTGCTGTGATATTTGTAATTTGGTAATTAGAATGTGAATTAATTAATTATCCCGTGCGTGAATTTAATGTTAATACAAACGATACGAAATGATTTACGGCCACAAAATGTAGCGTTCAAAAATAAAAGATGGCTACGATGTGTACTGATATTAAGAGTTTTAAGAGAGGAAGCATAGCGATTTAGCGCTTGACTGGAGGTATTTCACCCTACACCTTACAGAAGACCGCAGCCAAATAACAATAACTTATGTGTTCTTGTGTTCCTGCGTGTGAGCAAGGTTTCCAAAGCTCTTGGGGGGGTGCTTTAGTAGCAGGCGGCAAGCCTTTAAGGTAAGGGTGACAAGTCCAGTAACAGATTTATTATCCTGTATTTGTCACTCTTAAGCTAGGACCTCATTTCCACATGTCCCCTGGCCATCCAGGGGAGACTTGGCAACGCCACCCCGTAAAGGGCAGCAATTCCGCCGACGGCGCTGTGGCAGTCATGGGTCGCCCAATATCCCATGGCACCGTCAGTAGGCGATGAGAAGGTGGGGAGGGTTTTTAGTTCGGGTAGTCCCCGCCCCTCCGCGGGGGAGTCCAACACACGTCGCTGTCGTCCCCACGGCAGCGGTAAGGTGAGCAAAGACATTTTCCCTCTATCAAAAAAAATGGACCTCATTTCAATTTAACATCAGATGGGATAAGGTCAATCTTGAAGCGTAATATATAAAAAAAAGAGTTGGGCTACAAATATCGTAATATATACCGGGGTCATGGGTTTGACTATCGCAGGGAACTTTTTCACTTATAGAGAAGGTTTCCCACTTTAGTTTGTTTTTTCAGGGTACTTAATTCTTGAATCAGCTGATTATTCGTTAATGATGATTCCGTGCTTTACAAGGCAGGTTGTTTCGTTTCCTCTTAATATGTTCCAAATAGTAAATACCAGAGTTATAAAGATGGAGATGACAATTGCTTTAATGTAATAATTTGGCTTGTCAAATCAAAACGAAAGTATGCACGCTACAAGCAAAAAAGAGATTGCATTGCAAAGCCACGCAAAAAGAAAGATTCGCCTACCTGCTATAGCAATTTTCGTTGGCGTGAAATTTTTAAATGCAAGTATATTACAAGGTTTCAGAATTGTCTTTACATTACCTTTAAACATTATTTGTTGCTTTTGCCTCTCTGCAACTAAAAGTGTGTACTTACGTGCATTTGAAATCCGTACCCTGTATTTACAAAACGTAGAAAACAGATTCGAGTTCAGAAACTATCTCTAACTTGCGATTTGGTCCAACACGCGTCACACGCAAATATCAGACCATTTGTGAATAAGGAGTTAGTAAAGGAGGGTGGGGATTACACTTATCTTGGTTTAGTCATAAATTCTGATATTCGACTCCCAAAGAAAGTACAAAGGATCAGAAAACCATTGACCGTTCTATGGCCGCGTTCGTATTTTTTTTCACAAAAACGCCAAAAGATAGCGTAACATAGCGCTTTTTGCGAGTAAAATGGCTCCTAATACGTACGTGGAGTGAGCTTAGCCGGTCCATTGAGCTGGCAACAGCTGAGAGGAGCCTTTCATACCGATAACGAGGATACGATGGTGCACTCCACCGCTTGTCAAACTTTGGGTGTCAGATCCTTACCATTTTGTGGCCCCAAAGCAAAACGACGGAGTTTTAAAAGTTTTACGTGTGTGTCATTATCACTGTCTACGTGTCTATCTAAGGTATCGTAGCTAACAAAGGTATAAACAGAATAATTTTGTTATTTCTTGTATTTATTTATTTATTTAAGGACAGCTAACAAGACATACACCAATAAATACGCATAACACGTTCAGTTACAACTAAGGTGTACAGTGTTGCCTTAATTAAAAGCTGCCACGACATGCATAATTATTTGTGGAAGCAATGTAGAAAGTATAACATAATGCACTGACAGTAACAAGCAGAACTAATTCTTGAGACGCTTAGTAATGAGCAATAATGCCACAAAGATGATAGCTCGTATCCGTCCACAGTACATTATGTTCACCGTAATAATAAAAAACAGAAAATCAAAAATGAGCTCGAAAAAAGTTACAATGTTAATGATACTGGGACATTCGGCTGAATATTTGTTTGTATTTCAGAGTTTAACTGTGATGATATTTAAAGTAATGAGTATATGTATGAAAGGTGATTTAATAGTGTTCTTAGTAATTATTAGTGTAGCTTCACGTTTAAATTACAAAGTGGGTTGTCACGGGATCATAGCCTTAAAATGTATCGTTTTGAAATGTTAATGTTGTCAAAATCACACTTGATCAAGTAATCATAGGTCGTAAGCATGGGAAGAAAGATATAATTTGCTAATTTATATAATAACACTGCGTTACACGATTTTGGTACCCACGTAAGTGTTAGCTGGAATGAATAGCTAATGAGTCACAGATTAAATGTTCCAAACATATGTGGTATCTATCACGTTTAGTTTTCGAGGTACATGCCAAATTATTTTTTCTATTACCCTCACGAAACACAAGACTGGCGTTTATTTATTGATGGTTCAAAAACAAGTCTGAAAGCGGTATTGCTGCACAATGGCAATAAGTATGCGTCAGTACCAATAGCATATTCAACTGTTTTAAAAGAAACGTATGAAAATAAGAAAGCTATATTAAATTTAATAAAATACAAAGATTTCGGCTGGAAAGTATGCGCTGATCTCAAAGTTATAGCTATTTTGCTCGGATTACAGGGTGGATTTACTAAATACTGTTGTTTTCTTTGTATTTGGGACAGCAGAGCCACAGAAAAGCACTATACTACAAGAGCATGGTCAGAGTTTGTTTGTGGAAAATCTAATGTGAAACATATACCATTGATAGATCCTAAAAATGTCATTTTACCACCACTCTACATAAAACTTGGTTTGATAAAAAAAATTGTAAAGGCTATGAATAAAGAGGGAGATGGCTTTTTATATTTAAAAACAGTATTTTCAAAGTTAAGAGATGCAAAACTCAAAGAAGGAATACTCGTATTTGTACGACCACAAATACGCCCATTGATGAAAGACCCAAATTTTGAGAAAAAGCTTACTGACAAGGAACTTGATGTCTGGTTATCGCTGAAAGCAGTTATTAAAGGGTTTTTAGGGAACCACAGGGCCGAAAATGCAAAAATCTAGTTGACGACATGTTAGAAGCATATAAAAAGTTGGGTTGCAGAATGTCGTTCAAAATTAACTTCCTTCATTCTCACTTTTCTATTTTTCCATCTAATCTTGGTGCAGTCAGTGATGAGCAAGATGAGAGGTTCCACCAGGATGTAAAGAAGCTTGAAGAACGATTTTAAGGGCGTTGGGACACAACTATGCTAGGCGATTACTGCTGGCGTTTAAAACGAGAAGATCATTCAAAGCACAAAAGAAAAAGTTAAAGTTTTGCGATCTTTTGTGTTAAAACTTTTTATAATGTTTTTTTTAACCTTAATAATAAAATTAAACTTGGTTAATGTGAAAAAATCTGGTTGATTTAACTAATTTTCTTTAAAATATGTTTAAGCATTTAAATTTTTAGTAGAATTTGGCACATTCTTATGGAAGAAAAATGAGACGTGATGACTGGAAATTTCTTATGTATTTTTAATAAACTATAAGTATTCATAAGAAAACATGACATTTCAAAGCGGGTACTCAATTTTTTTTTTCATTTGTAACGCAGTGTAATTTGATCTTATGCTATGACCTTATTACCACTTGGCATCATATAGTATAAAGTTAATCTTAAAGTGCAATATAAATAAAAAAAATGGTTATTACACGACATACATTTTAAAAAAGGAGTGAGAACTCCCAATGAAGTAAGCTTGAAACTAGCAAATATTTTTCAAGCTTACTTCATTGGCATTTACTGGATCAGTTAAATAAATCTCTAGTAACTCAAAAATAAACTAATAACAAGTAAGGACACGTAGTAAGGATCCAAAAATGAGGCAATAGTCTTGGGGTCAACTTATCAAACAGTTTGAAGCACACTGGCCATGTGTAACTGCATGTGCTAGCACGCTAGACTAGTTTGTACCTAGTATATTATTTTATAACCAGCACCAGTTTAGTGACCCTGTTTGGTACAATATTTAATATTAGGATTTACGTATTGGTCTTTTGTAACGAGTATTTCGTCGTTACGAAAAATAAACCTTTTTGAGGATAGAAAAAAAATTAATTTTAGTGATATTAAATAAACATTAACTTGTATACCAACTATTCTGCGGATATTGATCATTTTTGAATTTAATATCTGGTGTTCAAAATTTTACATCCCCCAGCAGCTATTTTCATACTTAGGTCAATATTCAGATCAATGTGTAATCTCTCTAAACATGTGTTAAACACATAAGTGATTAACGGATAGCCCGTTATTATATTTTTGAGAATTTGTATTATACTTACCAAATAAAACTTTGACCTTACATATTAATATTAAAAATGCGAAAGTAACTCTGTCTGACTGACTGACTATGTGTTTATCTGGCTGACTGTCTGATTGTATACGTCGAACCTGTAAAACGGAAAAATGTTACTTTTTGCTTTGAAAATAATGGTGGATGGGTGTTGCGGCGCGACTGACCTCCTTGCCGGCCTGGTGCTGGCCGGCAAGGCGACTAGACGATGACATGACTAGAATAAATAAATAAATATTGGACAACATCACATACATTGCTCTGATTCTGTGGTAAGTAGCTTAAGCACTTGTCTTACAGAAATCAGAAACAACGACGGTACCACAACACCCAGACCCGAGACAATATGGAAAAGTTCGTTTCCCATATTGACCCGACCGGGGATCGAACCCGGAACCTCAGAGATGGCGCTCGCCAAAGTCAGGCCCGCTCGCCTCTCGGCTACGGAGGTCGTCAGAACGTGAGTTTTTGAATATAGACAGAACATACATGACAGCGACGGGACAAAGTGGTGTAATTGTAAATAGTAAGATAAATTTGTGTGTTATTTTTTAGTTTTAAATATATTTTTGTCAGTTAAAAACCTCGTACTTTATTATAACGACAACAAGACACAACAATGGGGATAATACCGCCTTTGAAAGTTTATATGGGAAAATGTTTATTTTTTTAAGTAAAAGATATTAAATTAGACACAAATATAGCTGGAAAAAATTGTAGTTCATGTTACGGAGCCAAGGTTACAGCCAGTTTTAGAATGAGGATGCAGAAAAAGATTTACTGTGAAAGAAAATGTATTTGATATAATGTATAGATATAGTTTACATCGAGATATCCATATTCAACGATAGAACTAAAATCTTACTCATTTCCACTTCATGTCTGCTAATTTGGAGTAAATCGATTATCACTTCGCCAATTTGTGATGACCTGGACAAACCTTTGCCTTTCCCATTTCCAAATACTGAAAAGATAGTCAAACGTGAGTCAAACTTATCTGCTGAGGATTCTGTTCTTCTTTCGTTTTTTGTATTTATTTTTTGATCTGTTCTACTAACAGATATAAACTTGTAATATCTGCGAGTACAGGTGTTATTTTTCCGCTTTCCTTTTTTTTTTACCTCCTCTGTTACTGTTATTCTAATACTACTGTATACTATTGTATACTACTGTATTAAAATAACAGTAACTGTGACTACTGTATTAGAGTAGTATCTACTACTACAGTTTATTTTTAAACTATGTTCAAGGATTAAATATCTTTGGTGCTATTGAAGAGGAATCGGAAAAAATAAAACCTTTTTAATGATAGAAAATATATCCTTTTAAGTAAAACAGCATATTATGTGAAAAAGTAACACAGAAGACCGCAGCCAAATAACAATCACTTCGGTGTTGTTGTGGTCCTGCGCGTGAGTAAGGTTTTCAGAGTTCCAGGGGGAGTGCTACGTTAGTATCAGGGGCCAAGCCTTCAAGGTAAGGGCGACAAGTTCAGTAACAGCTTTATTATGCTGTATTTGTCGCCCTTAAGCTAGCCTCATTATCACTTAACACCAAGTGGGATGAGGTCAATCTTGAAGTGCAAATAAAAAAGTTCCAATGTCCCGCTTTTTCCTATGGATTTACTGAACCCTAAAAATGGGGTTCAAACCTTTCCCACCTTCAAACCTTCATAGTTCACAACTAACATGTGAAGCCGTATCTGTTCATCTAATTAACACCTACCCTCCTTCCGGAACTGAGCATTCCGCAAAATGAATTCCGGGCCTACACTTCCCACCCAACCGTACCCTAATTTGAACTCTACTGCCTTTGAAATAAGCTACATTTCCTTAAGCAACAAGGGTGGAGAACTAATTTCTGCCTTGATATAGGAAAGTAAGCCTTATGCTGAGCCAGAAAGAATTAGAAAAAACGTTAGACGGACAGAACTACAGGCCTGACAGAACAGAAGGACAGAAGACAAAGGATTGGCTAAGTAAGTGAATTGTATATTTTTATATCTAGAATGGACTTATTTGCCTTGAAAAATATTGAATCCTTAGTATTGACAACCTTTAGACATATATACAAACTCTAGGAAAAATTGCAGAATTAGATGTAATTGTAAATTTATGTACTTTTGGAATTAAATGGCAACTAAGCTTTTTTTGCGAAGTCTAATTCTGCCAGAGTTACGTGTTGACATTCGAAAATCTCGATTAACCTATTTAATTATTAAATTGAATAGTATTATACTCAAATAATTATTTGTTTTTTGTTTTAAGTAAAGTCAAAATCAAAGTCAATCTTTAACATACATGTAGATTACATCCATACTTAATATTATAAATGCGAAAGTAAATCTGTCTGTCTTTCTGTCCGTCTGTTACTCTTTCACGCCTAAACGTCTGAACGGATTTTGATGAAATTTGGTATAGGTATACGTTGAATCTCAAGAACGGACATAGGCTACTTTTTATTAGAAAATAAGGGGGGATGGGGGTTATACCACCTTTGAAAGTTTATATGGAAAAATGTTTATTTTTGAAGTGAGAGAGATATGAAATTTGGCACAAATTTAGCTCGAAACTTGGATTATAATATAGACTACTTTTTGTTTCAAATATTAGGGGAGAAAGGGGTAAAACCGACCATGAAAGGATGTAGTCCACGCGAACAAAGTCGCGGGCACAGCTTAAGTAATACTTATGAATAGTCTCTATACAATGCAAATGAAGCTACCTCCGGTTCGGAACCATAACTACCGAGAAGATACCGGCAAGAAACTCAGTATTTTTTTTTTTACTATGTATAACACATAAAAAAGATTGAATCAATCCATCACTTTTAAAGTTTAACAAATCTTAGCAGACTATTAAGAAGCTCCATAATTTTTCATACTATGCGATACATAACTTTCACAATTTCGAGTCTAAAAAGAGCATAAGCTCAAATTGAACATCGGCTCCCTCGACCATGAAGTCCAAGTAGTCCCAAGGGCAGGCTAAACCGATTCAGGGTCCGTATTAATCTTGAGGAAAATTCAGAAAGAATACTTTATTTAGGCAAAGAAAAGTTTATTGGCTGCTGCCACGAGTTAAAGTGTTCTTAATCATAGTTGTAAATTGAAATAGTGTTTCCATCTCTTTAGCTAGGTCTAATGTAAATGTTTCTTCATTCAAGAAGGTTAAATATAATACATTTTATCGTCATGAAAATGGTTTAAAAATGAGTCTACTGCCTGTTCAGAACGTATATCTACCGAGAAGACAACGATAAGAAAGTCAGTAAATTAGTTACAGTGGCAGTTTCTAACTTACTGCTATATGTAGACCACATTGTACGATGTTATGTATGGATATATAATTTCGGATTCAGATCAGGGGGTCTACTCTCATAAACGAAATATGTCGGATCCGACAACGGCTGGCTATTTTTAATCCTCATAATCATAAAGAAATCACTTCGAATGCAAATTAAGCGTTTTCAAAAACAAAATATTATTAATGCAAATAAAAAACCACGTCTTCATTCCCAAACTTTTGAATAATCTTCAAAAACGAAACCTTTCGTTTGTTCGTTTCGTTTTTGAGAGTACCCCTCCTGGATACAGATATATGTAATATATTATATCGGTTTCGGTTACGGAATTATTTCGGATTATCAGAAGGTAAAGGTTATGGAAATCAGATTTTATGGAAGTGTAAAAGTGAAATACAAATAAGGATATAAATGATTTGACGTTAATTGTACTTTGTAGGTTTTAAAATCAAATCAATCAAACAAGTAATTATTTTTACAGCTACTGGATTTTGTATATAATTATTTCTTATGCAAAACTTAGCCACAACACGTTGAATTGACTAAATACTATGTAGTCAGACTCTGCCCTACCCGAAACTATCTGAAACTTTTATATCGGACTCGGTAACGGTTATGCATCTTATTTTATTTCGGATATCCGATCGTTTCACATTTCATCACAATAACACTGGTACCAAGTCATAGAATTTCTTTACGAGTGAAGAAACACTAAGTATTTATTTTTGAAAGGTTAGCTGGAGCAGACCAAACCCTAAAGATGGCACCTGTTCATAAGCATGATGTATGTGCTAGCCATCGTATCACTCTACCTTATAGGGACGATGCCTCACAAGTTACGTATCTTTTTTTAAT
This sequence comes from Glyphodes pyloalis, assembly GCA_037074685.1. Taxonomy (NCBI): domain Eukaryota; kingdom Metazoa; phylum Arthropoda; class Insecta; order Lepidoptera; family Crambidae; genus Glyphodes; species Glyphodes pyloalis. Next base: position 15,456,668 of record JAYKKO010000009.1, read on the forward strand.
TATAGAAAAAATAAATTGCCGACGATCAATATCATTTCGACAAGTATAAACCCAAATGTGGGTTAGTAGTCGATTGGCACGAAATTAATTCGCCCGAACCTGCAAATTAAATTCAATAAAAATATTTTTTTGGTAGGCATTTCGCACGAATATATTTTAAACGCGTGCGAATCGACTCCTTCAAAAACTAGTCTTAGTTACGTTTAGTTCTTCGAATTAATTTCATGTCAATTGCCTGCTAACCCTAAATTTAAAGATCACGTTATTTGTTTTAAGCAAAGTCAATCCCATACAAAAAAATAAATAAATACAAAAAAAAATACAAAAAAATAAATGTCCAAATACTGTAGATGATTAGAAATATATGTAAAGTCCATAGATGTATTTGTAACAGTATCTAAATTTACCAAAAAATGTTAGACACTTATTTTACTGTTTTACAATTTTACGCAACGTCACACACGTTGCGTAAAATTGCGTTATAACGAATTAGTGACTTTATCACACCACACTAAAGTTGAATGCGCTGTATAATCATAAATCTTCTTATTTAAATAAAAATGAATCGCTGTTCGTTAAGTCTCGCTAAAACTCGACAACGTCTGAACCGATTTGGCTAATGTTGGTTTTGAACTGATGATGCAGCCAGATTTTGTCATATTTTTTGAAGCAAAAATATGCATGTTTTATTGTTTTTGAAAATCAAACTGACTGACTAATTTGAATCATTGATTTTTACCGAGTCATCATCAAAGTCAAAGTCCATATTTTTTATTCATAAAGATAACATCAGTAATACTTATGAATAGTCTCTATATAAAGCAAATGAAGCTACCTCTAGTTCGGAACCTATAACTACAGAGAAGATACCGGCAAGAAACTTAGTAGATTTTTTACAAATTAAAGTTGAACTTATTTCTAATTTTTCATCGGTTGGTGCAACTTACCGAAACATTACGTACCTATTTCGTATTATCTTAGTAATTACATTTTATTAATATATTAGTATTTTTTATATTCATTACAATAATGGTATTTATGTTTTCTGTAATTGTTTTCCCAATTTACATTTTGCACGGCCGTACCCCGATATATTATTTCTTCTACCTGAAGGTGGTTAGGAAGATATTGATTCCTAGCAATAAGACCGCCTAAATTGAACTTGATTATGTTTGTAAAACCAATTTCTATATTTTCATTTAGTGCAATCAAATGTGTCCATATATCTATCTAGGTATTTATGTTGTCGGAACCGAGACAAATCATAAATAGTACCATTTCCGATCTCATCGCGAGGGTTAGCACTCTCCAACCCTTACTATTATCACTCCATTACTACCACACTGCTTTGTTACACAAACTTAAATAATGACAAATGGTTGAGCTCCGAATTGGTTCATAAATCTCTCTGATTTGTACTCGCAGTTCAGGGAGATGATTCTAATTTTGATATGTACTTTGCATATTTAGATAGGATAACGTAAAGGTATCTGCATCATTGTATCTGCAGATTTGCTCCCAGCCTGATGGTTAGCAAGAGAGGAACTCCCATTTTATCAGATTTGGTACCGTAGTGTCCTATCGGATGGCATCGCTATACTGGCTTGAAAGAAACCGTTATAAGGTAATTTGATTTTTGCACGACATTTATGAAATATACCTCTACTCTGTATCTAAGAAGGTATACTATATTCAATAGACAAAAAATGTTTGGCATCATTAAAGCAAAATTAAAACAATATATAATATAAATTTTAAGACTTTCGCGTTCCATTTTAAACATTTAAAATAATTTAACAAGGTAAAAAATTTTAATGTGAGGGTGGATGAAGATTTGCAAGCACCCCCGAACAGACGAAGGCAAGCAAGACCAGTCAGCTCGTGATCACGGTTGGTGCAACCTAACCGAAACGTCGGACAGTAAGTAGTTCGTATTAACTACTAAATAAAATGGTGTCCCGTTTTGACCCGTTAAATTATTTTAAATAATATATAATACTTGAACATAATTACGAGTATACCTATTAGAATTGTTGTGATTAGACATATATTATTATTTCTTTTTTTTTCAACGTCTGATGTGCAGTCAGTAGCTTTAGTTCGTGAACAACTCTGTACCTTGTCACATTAAGTCACTGTCTACCTGACTTGCTTAGTTAAGCGAAGATTTGGTATGACAAGGTACTGAGGTGTATACGAACTAATGATGCTGGTTGTACCCATCCTTATGAATCGTATTTTTCTAAATTATTTAAAGTGTGTTATTAGCTCATTTTAAAGTGAATACTGTTCTATAAAAATGAAATAAATATCTTTGAACCTAAAAAACAGTCTACTAAAACTTTGAAATTACTCTGACACCAAATCTATCTTCCTTACCTCTAGTTGCGTAAATACAGGATCTAGCCAAACAATTTTGATTCCACCGTACACTGCGAGACACAGCAAGTAGTCCCGCGCCGCAATATCCTGTCAGCTGTTTGCAGTGGCCCATCATCCCCACTCTAGTGCACCCAGTGTACACTGGCGAGCAGCAAACACCTGAATGCGGGCAGTGTCCGAGAAATGGGTCTTGAGGCGGTATTATAAAGCTTACGTGCATGTATGTTGATTGAAAGCTTTGGTTTAGTAGTATTTGATTGTTTACACGTGTTATTTAATTTTTATCAAGTGGAAATGACGTAATAGACGTTTTGTTACAATGCTTATTTTCTTGGGTAGGTACGTATAAATGAAAATTAGACACTTTGTACAACAGTAGATGCAGCTTTGTTTTATAGTTTTACTAAAAAAACACAGACTTCGTGCCTTAAAACGTTTTTTATACTAACTCATCGTTGTCGGAATTAGTTGTTAGGATGTTCGATTTCGTTAAGAAAGATGCTTTTATTAATTCCCTAAAAATTGAGGCAATAGTGTTTCAAATTCCACACTGATATAATTATATCTTCCTTAGTTCTAAGAATTTATTCTAATTTCAACTTCCATTTAGAGACTGATTTTTTACATTTTATTCTTGTTTAATAAATCTACCACAGATTTCTACTAATAAATATTTGTACGTACTAATTTATTTATTTACCTATTTCTAGGTTCTTCTAAGCAAACAATTATGATTCAACCGTACACTGCGAGACACGGCAAGTATAGCCTCGCCGCAATATCCTGTCGGCTGTTTGCAGTGGCCCATCATCCCCACTCTAGTGCACCCAGTGTACACTGGCTAGCAGCAGTGTTAAAATACTGCTTAAATATTTGTAATGTCCGGGGAAATGGATTTTAAGCTTGAGGAAGATTTTGAGGCCATATTATACATAATATGGCCAACGAATGTTGTTTGAATTATTTTTTTTAAATTGCTTTTTTTGGTACGTTTTCTTAATTTTTAAACCATAGTAGCGCTAAGGTAAGTCGCCTAAAATGTCAATGGTCCAGATTTCATTTCTCAGTTGAATGTATTTGTAAAACAAATAATCCTAAAATATCGCTATAGTGTAAAATTTTATTGTACTGGTAAATATTCTCCCACTTCTGGAGCTTATTTACTTCTACTAGTTTTTTTAATCATCTTTACATACCATTTTAACCATTACCGCAGCTTTAAACAAACTAGACAGTTTAAAATTCTCTACCAGATGTATCTGCATGACAGACAGGTAGATAATATTCCTTGTGTTAAGTCCACTTGTTGTACTTTTTGTGTAATGAAGCTTTTATTATATGTATATGTTGATTGATTAGGACCTGGGTAATCTGGGTATACTGAGTTAACGCCCTCAGTTGCTATCCACTTCTGGCACTAATTTCGCTTGATCTAATGTAAAAAAAGTTAACCTGCGTTGTAATTAATCTGATGTGAATAAGCAATAACAATAGCTAAAAAAATGTAAAATAGTTGAAAAAAACTAAATTTCATTCGATATTTTAATTTATCTGATGTACCAAGACATGGAAATTTTACATTTTAACTTTCTTTTCAAGTTTAGTTTGAGAAAATCCATTTCGTATTTTCACTTCGAAACTGAAGTTAATTACCTTTGTCAATGTATTTATTTGAAACTTCGCGTGCCCAAAGAAACTTCTTTGATTTTAATATTCCAATTATTACAAAGTTCTTATTTACAGATTAGATATCATTTTTAACCGCATTGACTTCTGCGAAAAATATAAAAAGAAGAAAGTTTTTATTACTTATTTGAAGTGTCTTATTATGTAGTTTTAATTTTTTGCTATTATTGAAAAGAAAGAAAAAGACAATTATTGGCACATATAGATTGACCCATAAATAAATAATAACACATATTTGACAACATCGCACACTTATTTTTAATACGACTGTCGACGGCAGGCCAGTTGTAACGCATCATCATGCTCATTTGATTAATTTTAAGAATAATTAATATACCTAATCAAATGAGGTTGCATTACAACCAGCCTGCCGTCGACAACAACTTAAAATTACTTCATAACCAACTCTAAAAAGAAGGAGTGACTGTATATGTAGGTATGTTTTTGTCCTTTTAACTAAGTTCAGTCAATTTGTCAACTGTGTACGGAATTTCAATGTATTTTTGAATTAAAAATTAAGAGTTCATCTTTTCTCGGCCGCAAATGTACCAGCCGTATAATTTGAGTGTGCTGGCATCAAATATGCCCGTCTTATTATGAAGCTTGTTTCCTTGTAAGACTTAATTAAAATTGTATACCTTATCGCGGACAAGGAAATTATTCCATTACGCTCCGAGCCAGTAAAGTGGTGTCATGGTAGAACATTTTGTGTGTTGTTGAGTAGATGAAATAGGCCAAAAGGCATTAGATGACTTTTTTTTTTCAAGGTAAACGGAAGCCCTAATCTCGCTGCTAGATTAGTTTTGCTAATTTCGAGTGAAATGTCAGGATATTTGTCTGTAGAGGTCAGCAGCTTTTCGTAAACTGGATTAGATTATAAAATTCGTCTAAATGCTTTTTTTGGGACGTTTAAAGCACAAGAGGTTGATTCACCATAGTTGTAAAGTATTTCGATTCGGAAATTCAATGTTTTGTCTCTATCCAATCGTTTATGTTTAGAAAAAGATGGGTAAAACATAGTTTTCGAATGCGTTTCCGTTTATGAATGTTATGATGATCTTGGTTGAAGGGTTTTAGTAGTGATTTCTTGCAAGTAGAAACATAAAAGTAAGGGAAGTATCCCAGCATAGTGGTAAAATAATCATAAGTATACAAAATTTCTACATAGGATATGTTACTAGTGATCAATAAATTGTTAAACTAAGATTTTACTTCAGGATATCAACCCAGCGTAATTTTTGAAGAAGATATCTTTAAAATTATTTTGAGATCTCAGTATTTAGATTGTACCATCATTTTTATAAACCATCATAAGTTGAACAAGCTTTACAACAGTTAAAGATATTAAAATAATTTAACGGGTCAAAACGCGGCACCATTTTTATTTAGTAGTTAATACGAACTACTTTCTTAAAATGGTGTCGCGTTTTGACCCGTTAAATTATTTTAAATGTTTAAAATGGAACGCGAAAGTCTTAAAATTTATAATCTAAAGATATTGTTGTCAAAGTACATAGTATGTGGTCAAAGTAAAATTTTCTGCATAGCTTTTGAACGAATAGAATAAGTAATATATATATAATACTTTAGTACAAGACAGGCCTTCCGGATATGTGGCAAGTGAAAACGTTTTATCTTTTCTTGGGCTCCGCGGGAGGTAAGGTGCTGTCTGTAATATTTCACCCAAACGTGTTTGCTTTGCATTTTGACTTTTTTATCTGTAAGACTAGAACTTACATTTCAGAGCCGTTAACTTCCGTTATTCCTAGTTTTTTATCTGCCCAATTTTAATTGAACTACAGAATATAAATAAAATCACATCCCACTGTCTGTCTGTACTCGTGCACACAATAGGATTTGATGCGCTCTCTTTGATAGATTGAGTGATTCCAGAGGAAGGTTTATTTGTATAATATATACATTTTATGATATAGAAAAACCAAATAATATTAGTATCTACATTGTACCCGTGCGCAGCCGAGATGAGACGCTAGTAAAGTATTTAACATTAATAATTTATCCATTTATGTGATATTGCTTTACACAGGTCTTATCTCAACTATGAGATAAAACAGCCCATACTGTTATGGGCTGCTTAACCTGCGTAGCGTAATACGCATGTTAAGTATGGTGAAACAGGTGATATAACTATTAAGACCTATGGAACAGATATTTAAATACCAACGGTATTTAAGGCTAATCAATCATTTGAAAGTCCCTCAACAAGCTATAGAAATATTTTTTGCAATGTACATGGAGTAAACGTGTTCCAAAATCTGTTTTTTTTAATATTTTTATAAACTATAATACACAAAAAAAATTAAAAAATAACTTAATGCTAGTTCTCTACCAGTCAACCCTTGGATCATATGAATAATCACATTACTTTCTCAAGTACTACAGAAATCAGAAATTACCCGAGACAATTCAAAAAAGTCATCACCCTGGTACCTAAGAGACCAAAGTCTGTCTCGCGTACATCTTGTTTAAAAAAGCGTCAAAATATTTATTTTCGCCAAAGTTCAGCCAGCTACATACCATGAAGTGCGGCATACCTGCACCCGCTCCTTATTGTGCGAGTGACAAACTACATCAGACGTTTAATAAGAGCAGCGAGGGACGCACACTTGGCGCTTTTACCATCAATTTGGAAATGAAAACGTGAAAATTTCAGTTAGAATATTCAACATATGTAGGTAGAATAAATTAACTTGAATAGGTACTTTAAACATGTCCTATGTTCTATGAAAATCTATTCCATCTTAATCTTGTTAAATTAATTTTTCGAATTGACAGCACAAATACAAAAATGTATTTATCCGACTGTCAAAGAAAGGATTTTTTTAAGAAACTTTATGAACATAGAATAGAGTTCTACAAAAACAATGATTATTTCTTGCTTCGGTAGACTTGACCTGGTATTTTTTTGTTAAATTTTATATTGCACTTCAAGATTGACCTCACCCCACCTGATGTAAAGTGGTAATGATGTCCTAGCTTAAGGGTGACAAGTACAGTATAATAAATCTGTTATTGGTCTTGTCGCCCTTTCCTTGAAGGCTTGACCCCTGCTACTAATGTAGCACCCCCCAGGAGCTCTGGAAACCTTACACGCAGGAACACAACAACACAGAAGTGATTGTTAATTGCCTGCGGTCTTCTGTAAGGCGGAGGTATTTCACCTATTTCACCACATTTAACTAGCAAGCGCCAGTTAACTCGTATTTTTACCAGTGTGCGCCGTTCATAAGCCGATTGTAAATGTGCCCGGCCATATTGTTGGGATGGTTCTGGATCTGCCGTTTTGTTTAGTTATTTTAAAACTTTACTATCTATTTTATGCAAGCAGATAAACACGAAATAACCACCAATAACCACACCACCATAGCAGAACGAAATGTGATACAGAAATGCTGACGCGGCGTTTCATCAAGATTCATTTATGGACTTAATTTTCATTTTTTTTGTGTTTTTCTTACGCGGGGAAAAACATTGAAGTACCGTACCGTCACCCGAGGGAGGTGATGGCATGTGTGGGGCTCCCCGACCTGTCAGCCTGAAAGTGGGAAAAAACATAAATTTGATGTTTGAAACAGCATTTTTAGCATTGAAGAAAAATCACACTGCGAGTTTCTAAATTATGATCTTTGTGTTTTGCGTAATTCTTCAATTAAACAAGCTTAGCTTTATAAAAAAATATCATTATCATCATTCTAGAAATAGCATTTAAGACTTCGTGGTGCAGGCAACTGTAATAAACGCTAATAAAAACACTGGTGTGTTTAATTCTTCAGTTAAACATGCTACTAGAATGAAAAGATATCATAATCTTCATTCTAGAAATAGTATATTAATGTCCGAATATAAGACGTGATGCAACCGTTTTGAACTGCTAAAAACACGTGTTTTGCTTTATTCTTCACGTACACATCAAAAATATATCATCGTCATCATTCTAGAAATAGCATTTTAATGTTCGAATAGGAGTTGGTGGTGCAGAATTCAACGGAGCTTGGTGCACCGTAAAGTTTTACTCCAGAACCAATATTCACTTTACGTTTGAGTTTATGCGAAATCAGCTAGTAACATGAGCGATAAAGTGATTGATTGGTTTTGAAGGCACAGACTGTTTTAAAAGAAGAAAGAATATTCAGGTAGAATTGGGATATTGACACTATTTACGAATAATTTTGAGGTATTGATGCCGTAAATGATGACTGTCCTAAAAACACTATGAACGCGACAATTTGCATGAATATTAATGCTCGATGTGTGTTTGTTACACTTTTTCACAAAAATCATCGAATAGATTTGGATAATAGTCAGTAGAATGATAGATAAGATACAAGAATAATATTAGGGATAGGTACTTAACATCCAGAAATAACGCGAACAAAGACAGATAACAGCTTGTATGTCATATCTGCGATATTAATTTTTTGCGAATTATCTTTAAAATGCTATTTTAAACTCCGCTGTGAGCAGTCATTGTAATAGTATATAAGAAAAATTATGATGTCACAGATTGCTATTTTCACAGAAAATTAATGAAATATTTGTGTTTAAAAATTTTTTTACAAGTCAACAAATCAACCTCAAGGTAGAACATGGAAAATAAAAGACAGAAATGCTTAAGTGAATTCTAATACACTAGCCAATCCAACTTAATTCTATCCAATTAGTTTTACACATCGTCATCTTTCGTCGTTTAAATCCATCTGTAACGCACAATACAGATATTCATGAATCGCGTTGCAATACGTTCGGATACAATATCCCACATCTATTTGCTAAAAAATACGTAAGTATTGTTGCCGTTTAACAAAGGTAGGCATTCTCAAAGGTACACTTTGAGAACCGTTGTTTGTGTACACGATGATTCTATTCACCCAACTGCGTAAGTTCCGTGTCAGCTCGCACCAATTTATTGTTGCTCCCAATGAGTTTTTAATGTCCTGCCCCACATGAGTTTCGCATATAAATATTTGCGAGTATATATTTGACTAGCCTGGTTAAAAATGTTTAGCGCTCCTGGCTGAACCAAGTTGAAGGTGAAGCCCCTTTCCAGGATAAACGTTTGTGTGATGAGTGTTTGTACTTATTTTGGGACTGGGTGTTAATGAATGTTCTAATATCGGCTACTTCGTACGCGTGGTGTTCGTTATTTGCACATTTTTTTTAAATGTAACTACCATTCCCTTTTTTAACTTATTTCAAAAGATACATCATTAGAACACCTATATATCACAAACAGAGCATACCTACAGTTTTAATTTTTCTCAAACTTCAAACTCCCTTTTTACCCCTTTTTTACGTGTCAAATGTAAAGTTAGCAGATGTTATAGTTTTGAGATGTCGTGATTAATTCACCAGTCAGTAAGTCAGTGAGTGGTGTTTCGCTTTTATCTATAAAAAAATAATTCTTAATATATTATTGTTTAAAAGTTTTTTAACAAGTCAACAAATCAACCTCAAGGTAGAAGATGGAAAATAAAAGACAGAAATGCTTAAGTAAATTCTAATACTCTAGCCAATCCAACTTAATTATATCCAATTAGTTTTACACATCGTCATCTTTCGTCGTTTAAATCAAACTGTAACGCACAATACAGGTATTCATGAATCGCATTGCAATACTTTCGGATACAATATCCCTCATCTATTTGCTAAAAAATACGTAAGTATTGTTGCCGTTTAACACAAAAATACTAAAGGTCAGTGCAAGATGCACAGATACGAGTAAAACCAGCCATTTCGGAAGCTTGGTGAGCCCCAAAACATAAGCGTCTAACAATTCCTTAACTCACTGTTACGCGCAAAGGTAGGTACGTCATATAAATTCAAAACTCAACAAGTCTCAACACAAGGCCGGCGTATTATCCAGTCCGTGACACACCACTGTTAACATTTCCAAATATTACCTCCGGCCATTTTCTTGAGCCCGAGGTGTGCTCTGTCAGGCGTACCTGGTATCACGTAACTGGAATTTTCAGACGTCCGTACAGCGATTCCAGTAAATAGGACCGAGCTAGGGCAAGTACGTGGAGGTAATAAATGCAAATTGGACTCTCTCGATTCGCGGTGAAACAGTTACGCCCTTTGGAGCGGCGGACGGGCGAATTAAGATCGTTTTTGGACGAAAAAATGGAAATTGGTGATATGATACCGGCCGTGTCATATGATCGGGGGTGGAGGCTTATTTAGATGGTAATGTTGGGTGAGACGGGTTTTTCTTTGGCCTTGTTTGTGCTATTGGGTATTTATAAACAAATAAATATTACATTACATATAGATCTGACCTCAAAGTAAGCATTAAGCACTTGTGTTATGGAAACCGAAACCAACTATACAACGATCAAAAGCACTTTAGACTGTACACTTTGGTCTTATATCGAGACCTTATGTAATGAGCATAAGAGCTAATATCGTAATACTTGATGTGCTGTCGACCGTATCATAATTAAGAATATTTTTTTATAGATAAAAGCGAAACACCTCTCACTGACTTACTGACTGGTGAATTAATCACGACATCTCAAAACTATAACATCTGCTAACTTTACATTTGACACGTAAAAAATAATAGTTTAAAAAACTAAAAAACACGCTTTTAGCTCGCACTAAAAATTACATAATAATTCAGACATTTAAGAAAGAAAGCGTGGAGCGTTTATGTTATCTTTACTCTTTTTGGACAAAACGCTCCACGCTTTCTTTCTTAAATGTCTGAATTATTTTGTAATTTTTAGTGCGAGCTAAAAGCGTGTTTTTTAGTTTTTTAAACTATTATTTTTATTTTCTACTTTTTAGTTTTCTCATGTATCAATAATTATATAATTCTTTTTCGTATCCCATTCAGCAAACCCTTTCATTTAATACCCGTATCATAGGGGTGCATTTCAAATAGCCTGTCCGTTATCTTGGACGCCCGCCATATTGGATTTGAATCACGTGACTATTTTTTTCGTATTCCTGACAGCAAACCCTTTCTTTTGAGACCCATATCATGGAAGTGCATTTCAAACAGTCAGTTCGCCATCTTGGGGAGGCCGCCATATTGGATTTGTAATGACGTTTCTTAGCTAGTCATGTATTGTCATCAGAACTCAGAGCGTGTGCAAAATTTCATCTTAATCAAAGACCGGGAAGTGGGTCAAATTAAGATTCAAAGATTCCGTTACATACATAGATACATACAACCCGAGCTAATAAAAGCGTGTTAAAAAGGGGTAAAAACGGAGTATGAAGTTTGAGAGAAATTAAAACTGTATGCTCTGTTTGTGATATATAGGTATACTAATGCTGTATCTTTTTAAATAAGTTGAAAAAGGGAATGATAGTTACTTTTAAAAAAAATGTGCAAATAACAAACTCCGCGCGTACGAAGTAGCCGATATTAGAATATTCATTAACACCCAGACTCAAAATAAGTACAAACACTCATCACACAAACGTTTATCCTGGAAAGGGACTTCACCTTTAACTTGGTTCAGCCAGGAGCGCTAAACATTTTTAACCAGGCTAGTCAAATATATACTCGCAAATATTTATATGCGAAACTCACGTGGGCCAGGACATTAAAAACTCATTCAGAGCAACAATAAATTGGTGCGAGCTGACACGGGACTTACGCAGTTGGGTGAATAGAATCATCGTGTACACAAACAACGGTTCTCAAAGTGTACCTTTGAGAATGAAGTGGGCTTTTTAAATAATTTATGTTAGCGATGAAACCAACGCCTTATCTTATTCTAATGTGAGTAATTTATTTTCAGAGTTATGACTTAAGTTCGGGATTTATATTTTATTTCATGAAAGGTGAGTAATAGCAAGTAACATAATAAACAAATTCATATTGGAGTTTATATAATTAAGGGTAAATTGCGATTTACCATTTATGACGAATTAAAAGAAACTACGTTTATTTTTTACACTTCAAGATTGACCTCATCCCATTGATGTTAAGTGGTGATGAGGTCCTAGATTAAGGGTGACAAGTGCAGAATAATAAATCTGTTACTGGACTTGTCACATGGATATCTATACTAATATTATAAATGCGAAAGTAACTCTGTCTGTCTGTCTGTCTGTTACTCTTTCTTTTCACGCCTAAACGGCTGAACGGATTTTGATGAAATTTGGTATAGGTATACGTTGAATCTCAAGAACGGACATAGGCTACTTTTTATTAGAAAATAAGGGGGGATAATACCACCTTTGAAAGTTTATATGGAAAAATGTTTATTTTTGAAGTTAGAGATGAAATTTGGCACAAATATAGCTCGAAACTTGGATTAAACTAAAGACGAACGAAGCACAGCTAGTCTATCTATAAATATATCTACGTATTGGCTATCTAGACTATGTGACAGTGTTCCGGTTAATCCTAATTGAATTTAGATATCGTGTATGAACTCCAAAGTCTATTGAATGCGGATCGAATGACGGATTGACGCGCATCCGAAATAATTGAATGCATGTATGTGTCGCAGCCATCTTGTTAAATTAACCAGCGAATTCGATGCCTAGGCCGTTCAACGACATCCTATTAGAACACTAGGCTTATAGTTAATTGAATTTGTATTAACTTATTTAAACATAGCCTGTTGAAAATGACTGACAAAAATTCAGCTAAGTGATTCAAATTAAGTTAATATTTTTCAACTGAAGCGCTAGAATACTGGTAATGAAAACAAGTATGGTGACAACAGTAGATGAATTGAATCAGCAGTCGTTTCGCGTATTCAAAAAATCTCCAACGTGGTTATTCTGGGCACATCCATGTTATTATTACAAGATTCGATCGCAAGTTACAAAAATAGCACTAGGTTTAAGAGAGGTAGGGCACAGCGATTTATCGCTCGAACTGGAGCAGTCTGACTGGTGAAATACCTCCACCTTACAGAAGACCGCAGCCAAATAACAATCACTTCGGTGTTGTTGTGTTCCTGCTTGTGAGTAAGGTTTCCAGAGCTCCTGGGGGGTGCTACATTAGTAGCAGGGGTCAAGCCTTCAAAGTAAGAGCGACAAGTCCAGTAACAGATTTATTATGCTGTACTTATCACCCTTAAGCTAGGACCTCATTACCACTTAACATCAGGTGGGATGAGGTCAATCTTGAAGTGCATTATAAAAAAAAAAAATAGGTCCTACTCCTATCACTGCTGATAACATAGCCGAGAAATCTCATAGTCACTCAGCGTGTAATACTCGAAATTTCAGAATTAATGTCACCGACATCGGTTAGGTTGCACCAACCGTGGTCACGAGCTGACTCACTTTACTTTTTTTTAGAGTCAGCTCGTGACCACGGTTGGTGCAACCTAACCGAAACGTCGGGCAGTAAGTAGTTCGTATTAACTACTAAAAAAAATGGAACGCGAAAGTCTTAAAATTTATATAGCTCTGAGAATTTGAATATCCTTATGATACTTTTACATGCTGCACCGATTCACACGCCAGGTCATAATTATCATTATGTAATTGTCATAATTATATTGACGACCTCCGTAGCCGAGAGGTTAGCGTGCCGGACTTAGGCGTCGCGCCATCTCTGAGGTCCCGGGTTCGATCCCCGGTCGGGTCAATATAGGAAACTAACTTTTCTATATTATCTCGGGTCTGGGTGTTGTGGTACCTTCGTTATTTCTGATTTCTGTAACACAAGTGCTTAAGCTACTTACCACAGAATCAGAGCAATGTATGTGATGTTGTCCAATATTTATTTATTTATTTATACTGGACGTATGGAACAGCTTCCCTACGGCAAAAGTAGTGTATTCTAAATACAATTAAAAATATCACCAGTTTTTATTTCCTTTGGCCGGGCATATCGGGCGTAGACTGAAAGTGATATGCAATTTTTCGTTCCTCATGCTAACAATAGAGTCTAAAATGAAGCTTTTTAAAATTTATTCTATAAACCAGCGCCCGCCGCGGCGCTCCACGTATACTTTATCTGTTTTTTTTTCATAGTTTCAGCTGATTCTTTGCACCAATTAGTTGCAACGTGATGTTATAATATAGCCTGAAGCCTTTCTCGATAAATAGGCTATCCAACACAAATATATATATATATATATATATATTTATAGTAGCGCAGTATATTGGCTCCTCCCAGCCTGATGGTAAGCAAGAGAGGAACCCACATCGCGATGACAACGGATTTGATATCAAAATATCCTATCCGTTAGCATCGCCATACTGGAATCCATGTCAAAAGAAGGAGGAAACCATAGGAAACACATGAGCCGGCAACGAGTTCCACTTCTTTATGGTCCGGCAAAGATAAGAGTTATCGAACTTTTTGGTTCGTGATGGAATATTTTCCACGGTGAAGCGATGACATCGTTGGCCTGCTCTTGTGGTTCTGTGTTCTTGTGTTCTTTTCATATCGAACCAGTAGATTCTAAGATTAGCGCATTCTAACTAACATAATTTTCAGCTTCATAGCATTAGAATAAATCGACTTAATTTTGTTGAATTACAGTTAGTACCTACACAAACTACGAACATTGGTTAATCAGATGTCAATATTTTAGCAGTAAACCTTTCAATCAAACTATGCCAATGTAATAACGCTACTAACCAGATCAATCTCAACCGGTTTGCGCATTGGTGTGAGAAAATATGGATTCCCTCATACAAATTGTACTGTCGGTGCCGTCCGCATCAAATGTCCAATTATACACGAAACTTGTACAGTCATGGCTGACAACAAAAACAGGGTTTAGGGCGTGTTCACGCGGGATATTTGATCAGTCATGACCGAATGCAGAGATTACGCAGATATAAACAATAAAGACCTTCATAGCGTGTTGTAAGGTATTACTGGCTGTAAAATTAATCAACAAGAAACTGTTTTGTACTCACTTTTGGCAGGTATTAAATGTATTGTAGACAAAAACTTTGAATTTCAGACTGCTTGTGTCATGTTCTTTTGAGGGCTTTCTATGCCGCAGAAGAGAGAAAATTAGAATCTTGACGATTTGACTCCCTGTTGGTCATTGAATACAATAATAAAATAGTTCATAATTTTCAATACACTGATCTTTAAAATTCTCCTATATACTTGTCATAAGTGTAAAAAAAACTCAAACTCAAACTCAAATATTTCTTTATTCAAGTAGGTTACATATAACACTTTTGAATCGTCATTGAATACAATGCAAAGTGATTCTACTTCCGGTTCGGAACCTATATATACCGAGAAGAAACCGGTAAGAAACTCAGCAGATCATTTACAGTATCAGTATCTAACATATTGCTATGTGTAGCTCACTTTGGACCAAGTCATATAGTACATAATAGTTGTAAACTATATAATAGTTATACAAATAGGAATATGTTGGAGAGAGTTTGGCTGCAAAGCCTTATCATCTTCACCGAGCTTTCGGAGGAGAGAATATGGCTCTCACCCTAATGTATTAAAGCGACTAAAGCCTAAGAAACATGAAATCTTATTTTACAGCATTGATACCTAAGGACTATTTTTGAATGGTCAAAAAGAAAAGTCCAGACCAAAGAGGAAATTTGCGTTTTGCGCGCTCAGTCACCGTTTGATATGAGCACAGCCTTACTCCCAACGGGTTTGTCATCTACAGCACTGCACATAATTGAATATTTATGACTTTAATGAGCTCCGGGATTAAAGTGTCGCGCTCCCTTAAATTTGGGGCGAAGTAAATAAATGATGAGGTGAGACAATCCTTTTTGTAGGGAAAACTGACCCGACTATTTCTTTTTTAATTTACAACTTCTGACGGTTCTAGGAAGGTGATTGATGTGGTGTTTGTCGGAACAGAAAAGTGGTTTTCTTGATAATAAGGCTTCACTAGCTGAAGAACAATTTATGTAAGTAGGTTATTCTGTTCGTTACGCTCTTACTAGTAATCGTACTAACGGATAGTGGGAAGATTTATAATCGCCATTCTTCTCGTGCTATTACTTGCGTCGTGAATTTGGGCATGATAATAAATATTGGGCAACATCGCAATTGCTCTGATCCTGTGGTAAGTAGCTCAAGCGTGTTACAGAAATCAGAAATAACTGTACCACAACACCCAGACCCGAGAAAATCAAGAAAAGTTCGTTTCCCACATTGACTCGACAGGATTTATATCTGAATAGCAGCTCACCGCAACTTCAGGCATGTATGATTGCGGCAAATGCTCAATTTTTGCTTCTTACACACCTTGTTGTGAAAACGTCGAAAATAACAAATGAAATTAGCAAATTATATAAGTGTAGTTGTTCTGAATTATTTTAGCGTTTCCTTTTCATATATAAAATAGGTTTACGTATGACCAATCAATCTTGCCGAATGGAAAGCGGAAGATAAGGCCTAAGATGGTTTAAAAACATGTCAGCAACATAAATAGCAATGAATCGCCTTACGGAAGACCAGAGTCAAATAACAATCACTCCGGTGTTGTTGTGTTACTGCATGTGAGTAAGATTTCCAGAGCTCCTGTAGGTGCTACATTAGTAGCAGGGTCAAGCCTTCAAGGCTAGGGTGACAAGTCTAGTAACAGTTTTACTATGATATACTTTTCGCCTTTAAGCTAGGAACTCATTACCACATAACATTAGGTGGGATGAGGTCAATCTTGAAGTGCGTTATGAAAAAAAAATCATAGACAGACAGAGTTACTTTCGCATTTATAATATTAGTCTAGATTCTACACCAGTAGTTAGAAGCTTAGCAACTTTAGACACGTCTAAATCTACTACTGTAACGTTTAATAAGCATTCATTGTTAGAATTTTGATCCCGATACGAGCTATTGTGGTCCGGATTATCCTGTTATATCCATTCAAGTCTTTGTCTACCCAGGAGCGTTAGGAGAGAGCAATTATTTGCTTAGTAAAACATGATTAATAGGACCCTTTCGGTTCTGAATTATTAGGTAACGATTTAGCTTTGTCTATAGAATCGGTGTGATTAATTCACTCGAAGGTCATGGCTTAGCGTGAATCGTTATACCTGGTTTTGTCAACTATTGGGGTTTGTTTAGTCGTAATCAAGACTGCTAGACTGACAATACTGTAATTAGTAGGTATAAATAAAATTCAAAGCTATCAACAGTAGGTACAAAGCGATACATACTTTTGGTTCTAAATTAGTTCCTACAGTACCTATGGCCGTAAAAAGTTCAACATGTTTCTGTATATTTGTGGCTGACAGAGCTGGCCACATAAATAGGGACACGGTATCGAAAATAAAGTATCGACACTGTATTCATGAGCAGTATCGAAAGAAAAGAATCAAACTCTTAAAAGTATCGGAACAAAAGTATCGAGATATCAAGTACTTTTCTTAGGGGTTAATCACGACAATCGATAGTTGCAGTCATATCTATGGCATCTGTAGAATATCCATTGTATCGATTGGTTTTTATTCTTGACAAGTGTATCATATCGATAGTGTTGCTGTTTTTTAGACAAATACCAGTTAAGCTGGAAATGATAAGAAGGAATTGAACTATAAAAGGAACTAAAATTCCAAGTTTGAAAAGGTTTTAGATTATAGAGTTTGGAATTATCGAACAAGCACAAGGTCTTAAGATTTAAATGCGTAACTGCTGCAATTTATTGGATACGGTACCTGTAGAAAAGTACTCATAGAGTAACAAACAGTATCGAATGTAAAGTATCGGTATCGACAGGTAAAGTATTCGATACAAAAAAGTATCAATACTTTTTTCGTGTCCCTACACGAGTATCAAACCTATAACGTGAAAATTAATGGGTAAAAGAAAAGAAATAATGAGTTGCGCTTTTAACAATGTGTATTTCACGATTCGTAAAATCACTCAATGTTACACACTACGAAAAGTAACTAATGTGGACGGTTTTACATCTGACATGGAACTGCTTTTCGCTATTGTTGGTGGTAAATTTGTTGAAAAGTTTTTGTGTTGTGTGGTGTACTTGCCTCCAAATTGTAGTGATGATTTGTATATTAGAGTCTTGATATGTATTGAAAATGCTATCATTACATATTCATCTCTGAAAATTTTAATTCTGGGAGATTTTAATTTAAACTCGTTCAGTGCTAATGTTAGGACTAATTTTGATTCGTTCTGTGATCATGGTGGGCTACAGCAACACAACATTGTACTTAATAAATGTCATGGTATGTTAGATCTCGTGTTGAGTGATTTTAGCCCCGAGCAGGTAATTGTGTCTGAAGGATCTGAACCCTTGGTACCTATTGACAAGTACCACCCCGTGCTTGAGGTCACCATCAGATTTAATTGTGGCAAGCCGGCCCCGGTGCCGTTTTCTGCGCCACCGACTCAGCCTTCGGGGTCTGTCCCTAACTGGAATTGGCGTAAAGCTGACTTCCAGGGCCTATATATGGCGCTGGGGGGCCTAGATTGGTCTGATATGTTTGCTACAGTAGACATTGACGAAGCAACGGCTTTATTTTATCATCGCCTCTATAATATTATTAGTCAGTATGTTCCAATCAAATCTAGTCACATACCAAACGATAAGTATATTTATCCTAAATGGTTCAATGCTGATATTATCAGTAATATACGGAAAAAGTTCTACTATTTGAAACGGTACAAAGCTGAGGGGAAAGTGTTCGACAAAGAATTATTCAAATACTACAGGTGGCATGTTAAAAATTTGATGGATGAAGCGTATAGGCAGCACTTACTTCTGACTGAACAAAATATTATTAAAGATCCAGGAAATTCTGGGAATATGTTAAAGATAGGAAGAATGAAAGGCGGCGCATGAACGTTTATTCTGTTGGAGGTATCGAAGTTGTTGGCCAAGATGCAGCCGACGCTTTCGCAGACTATTTTAGTTCAGTGTTTCAAGACGAAGCACCTGCATTAGACCACACTGATGCGCTGCGTGCTGCGGATGGCCAGAATCATGCCACCTGCATTTCTATAAACTTGGTCGATAATGTCGATCTTAAGGTTGCAGTGGGGCGACTAAAACCAAAATCTTCGGGTGGCCCTGATGGGATTCCTGTCTTCCTAGCAAAAGACTGCATATCCGCTTTTGAAATCCCGCTCCTGTACCTCTATAATTTATCCCTGACAAATTGTAGATACCCACAAATTTGGAAAGTGTCCAGGGTCACTCCGGTGCCTAAGACTGACGATAGTAATGGCGTGGGGTCATTTAGGCCTATTGCAACCCTATCTGTCTTTGCAAAAATGTTTGAGTCAGTGTTATGTCAGCGGATCAATCAGCAAACTAAGAGTCTTTTGCATGATAGTCAACATGGTTTTCGAAATGCTCATTCTACCACTACAAATCTTGTCGCTCACATTGACTATGTATATGCCGAATTAGATGCTGGTAAGCAAGTCGATGCCGCCTACTTTGATTTTAAAAAGGCTTTTGACCTTGTCGACAATGATATTCTGCTGCGTAAATTGGCAGTCATGGGATTTGCACCGAGATTGATTCATTTTTTTTCAAATTACCTCCGAGACAGGCGTCAGTTTGTTAGAATAGGCAACTTTGTTTCTAATGACTATTTTACAAGATCAGGTGTGAGTCAAGGTAGCACACTAGGTCCTTTGCTTTTCCTCATTTTCATAAACGACCTGCCGAATACTGTTGTGTCCTCTAAGTGTCTGCTATTTGCAGATGACCTCAAATTAAGTCTGGGTATAGACGACTTATTAGACTGTGAAGCTTTGCAAAGAGACATTGATGCGGTTTTGGCCTGGAGCACATTAAACTGTCTTCCATTTAATGTCAATAAATGCAAAATACTAACATTCACACGTAAACGCTCTCCAATACAAGTAGTATATAATTTATCTAACGCACCTCTAGAAAGGGTAAGTGAAATTCGAGACTTAGGTTTAATTTTAGACAGTAAACTTGACTTTCATAAACATTTGACTACTATATGCAAAAAGGCTAGCAAGATGCTTGGATGTGTCATACGCACGTCATCTCAGTTTGACGGACTGGGAGTCGCATTGGTACTCTACAACGCCTATGTTAGAAGTACACTTGAATACGGTGCTATTGTTTGGAGTCCTCATGAAGAGAAATATACTCTAATAATAGAACGAATTCAGCGGAAATTTGCGCGTTGGCTGTATAAGAGAAAACATGGTTATTACCCTTACCTATTTCCTTCACTATTTGTGTCTGGTATGGTAGGACTATGTACCCTTAAACTTAGAAGGGCTATGCAAATGATAGTGCACTATTTGGCTATCTTGCGCAATAAGATAGATAGTCCAATAATTTTGAGCAGATTAGGGCTATGGGCTCCCAAGCGTCTGGGCTGGGATGAGCAAGGGACCGTGGCCCCGCGGCGGCGGCCGCGCTTACTCCTGCGACCCCAGACGCGCACCCGTTACGCCGCGCACGCACCCACCACCCGTGCTTTACGCCTGCTCGGGGATATGCTCGCTCATGACCACGAGTCTGACCTTTTTGCTGACAGTTTTGGGCAACTTTGTTACAAGGCCCTTGTATTTTTTACTTTTAATTTTGACATATTGTAATATTCATTAATCTTAAATCTTTATTAACCATTTGACATGAACATTTTCCTGTATAATTTGACCTCTTTCTATTTGACTTTTGTTTGATATATGTGACGTACGTTTTGTTTCTTTATTTTCCTATCTAATATTGAAGTAAATTCTGAAATTAGCATGCTGGCGATTTGGGAACACTGTGAGTCAGCATGCATACTGTTGAAATAAATAAATAAATGGCTAAGGTAGGCGGCCAAAGCACAAAAGGTCTCGGGTTCGATTCCCGGTCGGGTCAATTTGGCAAACGGACTTTTCTCAATTGACTAGAGTCTGGGTGTGCTGGGATGACGCCCCCAGTTGGTATCCGTCATCTGGTACTCATAGTATAAGGGAAAACCTTAGTTTGAGACCAGAAGATTAGTGTGATTGTCTGGCGCATTTATTTATTTATTTTATTTATTTATTTTAATTCAGCTAATTAAAAAGCATACTATAACATAATGTATGTGTTTGGTTGTAATAGTAGAATTGGTTTTATAATTTAGAGTCGGCATGTCTAAAACGCGATCTAACATCAAAAACGTTTTTAGTTTAAATGTAGTTTCGACTTTGAAACTCAAGTCTCAAAAATTTATTAAACAAAGTAGCAACGATATTTTTGTATAGCGACCTATTTTCTCATAATTAAACTGACCTAGAATAAAGTTATCCTTGTATCCAATAAGCAAACAAAGTTTAATAAATAACTTGTAGCTAAAGTAATTCGTTTCTGTATTTTTCTATATAATCTAATAGTAAAAGCCAATGAAAATTAACCATAAAATTAATATTTAAAACTTATAAAAATAGTTTGTATTCTTTATTTATTACTCGTTTGTAACTAGATAAACAATTTCTAGACTTCCCTCGACTTTTACAGATTCTGAATAGGAAACCTTGACGAAAACCTGTAAAAAGATGAATAACATCGAAATATTTGACTTGAAAAGTTAGCAATGGTCGTATCTATTTAATTCACTAGAGAAAGGGAATATCAAAAAAGTTACTTTATCGAAGAGAAAAGAATAGTCAAACTTATGCGTAAAGAAAAAGAGTTCAATTGATTTGGTCCTCGTCTTTAGGTAAATAAAAGGTATTTCTTTGGGTCCGCTATCTTTGAAGTAAGGGAGTTACAAGAGTGAAAAAGGAGAGCCTAGTTTAAAATATGCGAGGCAGGTCGTTGAACCGAACTGAAACCGAATAATGTTGGAAGCAACGAAGGTGGTAATTACTATGTAGCTTCCAATAGTATTACAGACTTCTAAAACTCTCAGTTCTGCGCCACTATACTTCACCATAACTTTTTCAAGTAGATAATATTACATGTGTGTATATGGGAATAACACATTTGTCACATCATTACATAGGTTTCGTTATGTAACCATAGCGCTTTCTCCTCTTTCCACTACGACTGTAATCCTGGATTCACGCATTCTGCATGTCTTACTTGTTTTGTGAAACCAGGCCTATTTGGTCAGGACGTGCTTTCCGAAGCACTGAATCGTAATTTTTATCGGGCAATCAGGTGATTCATGCCTTCATACCCTAACGAAACTGAACAATGTTCATGAGAGTGTTGCCTGCAGAGTTTGTAGTCATTACACTAGAGAAGCAGAACCAGAGCGCTTCATTAAAAGCCATTATTCAATTCATTTGATAGGTGCTTAAACTATTGCAGACGTAGGTAGGGATAGGGAGTTTAGAAAAGTCATTTGTTTTCTAATGGAAGCTATTTTACTCAATTTTTACAGCACGAAGGCTATTAGCAGCTGGCGTATGATAGCCACTTTTTCATTCAACTACACTCTGGTGCTCGAAAAATATCCCCCATTTCCGAATACCGGCAGACTATAACCGTATCCGCAAATGGACGAACAAAAGCCTTATCTTTCCTATTAATGAACCGACCACACACGGCAAAGAGCGGGTTCTATCAAAAAAAATCATTATACACCACAAAGCAGTGTACAGGGTGGCTTTGCCGCCTTTCAAAAGGGCCCTTTCAGACCATTATGGCTAGGTTTTGAGGAGAAAATGTTCCGGGAATTTGTGGGACTTTTGTAAATCAGGAGAAGGTGGGGAGTAATTAACGGACTCTGTAGTTATAGGACGCCTGTTTTGGTCTTGGTCTTACGTAAAATGTGAGAAATTATGTTGAAGAAAGCAGTTTGGAGGTCAAAATATAAAACAAAGAAAGAAAGAAACGTTTGTTACTTAAGACATTGCAACACAGCTTTAAGTATAAGTATAACCTATGCAAAATAATACAAGATTGAAGACAGAAAAAAAATAAAAGAAAATGTAAAAAGTTTGCGTTCTCCTCAACAACCTGTATATAGAACAGATGGTAGGTCGTGACGTTAAAAATAAAATGGCCTCCTGATAAATATAGGTTCGGCAGTAGATTGTCAGCTAAAATTGTCGATGATCTGTTTCGAAGCATCAAACAAAAATCAATTTAAACTAATATGCTCCACTGCGGTTAACAGGCTGTATTCCCTATCAGGATCTATCACCGCGCTTGGAAAGTAACCTCAGCTGTTCGTCCCAGCTTAAGTCTTGATGTTACGCATAAAGCCTGTCTGTCTAGGTCTAACGACTGACATTATACTTATAACGGCCATTAAACGGCCTATCTGATCTAAGTAAAATTTTGTTTCCTTTTCCTTCCCTTAAATTTTTAAAAAGTTGCCTCCGAATTTTGAAACTTGACGAAAATACTTATAAGTTCCAGAAAAATTCCAATACTTTACGCAGTGAACCAAAAACCAATGTAAGTTTTTATTAAGAACCGAAAATTATAAAAGGCTTCGATACTAGATTTGTAGCGTATTTTAAGTATGTTACTGAATCTTCATGTAATGTTGGTAATGCATGCTAATTTGATCTTTAATACAGGACAAATTTCGCATCGTGTTTGTTTTGTAGTAAAAATCAATGCCTCAAAATGTTGCCTATTCTGTTCTGTAACAAATCTCATATTAAAATCGGACGCAGAAATAAAAAAAACCTAATTCATTTACTTCCTTTGAACCGCGGCTCATCCAATTAGACTGAAACGTTTTTCTCGACTTTGAGGTCTGGAGAAATCTACAAATTAGATTCTTGTCAGGTCCGCACGTTGTCAGTTGCAGGGGTAAACTTTTTACGATATAGTGTTTATATGATGTTTTTTTTGAAATCCTAACTGTAACTGCGACTACTTTCCCGTGGACTACAGTTTTTTTCCATATATGTTACCCCTATCTCCCCTAATATTCAAAACAGAAAGAAGTTAAGCATAGAAATGGACTACTTTCTTAAATCCAAGTGTTCAACAATATTTGTGAAATTTCATATCTCTAACTTAAAGGGCAACCCCCACCCCCATCCCCCATTTTCAACACATCGTTACTCCGACAAATGTTTATTTTTTATATAATACGTATATTTTTATGGATTGAACTAGTCCACTTAGGTCAGAACTAGTTACATTAAACCGCAGTAAGGTCTGGATTCAGTTAGTTAAGGTTAGGTTCGTTTTTTTTATATTGCACTTCAAGATTGACCTCATCCCACCTGATGTTAAGTGGTAATGAAGTCCTAACTTAAGGTTGACAAGTACAGCATAATAAATCTGTTACTGGACTTGTCACCCTTACCTTGAAGGCTTGACCCCTGCTACTAATGTAGCACCCCCCTGGAGCTCTGGAAACCGTACTCACACGCAGGAACACAACAACACAAAAGTGATTGGCTGCGGTCTTCTGTAAGGTGGAGGTATTTTACCAGTCGGGCTGCTCAAGTTCGAGTTCAAGTTTAATAACATTTGTCGCAGTAACCATTTGTCGGAGTAGCGTAACGTCGAACAAATGTGTGTCGGAATTCAGTTTTTAAGCCAGTTCACGAGGACTACAACAGAATTTTGATATTTTTTTATAAAGAAGCAAGTAAAAGTCAGCGTCTTGCTCGCGCGTCACGTGATTGTGAACCCGACAAACCTATTTTGGTGCCGAGTTATTTTGAAAGTAACCTTAGTTATTTTTAATCGGTGTGGTCATTTGTTATTTTGGTGTACGAACTGTATATTTTATATTGCATTTAGTAAGAATCGGTTATTTAAATAATATTAGAATCAAATTTTATATCGACGAGAATCAGTACATTTATTGAGAACCTCACAGTTTCCAAATGCCAGTTCATTAAAGACAATAAAGTTGCCACTCAATAACTTAACTCATCTCAGAATTTCCACGCAAACTTAGTGAGCCAACAATCGATTCAGAAATTTGAAAGTGAAATTTGGAAACTGTATTCTTAATTATTCGACCCTCTAAACAATGCGATGGTAATTCCGCCATGAGATTTGCATACCGGATGGATACCGGCGCTGTTAAATGTTATCTATGTAGGTAGCAATAACCAGTCCGTGGGTAAATTAAACGAGTTTCACGGCCTATTCTTCGAGTTCTATAGGAATAGGAGAAAAATAGGAAAGGTTTGGTTTGGAATTAGAAATGAACTAATTTACAGTGCGTTAAATTTTATGCTTTGATGAAGGAAATTAAATTTGATGAACATCGTTAAAATCATTTGAAAATAAAGTTTTAGTACATAGGTCTTGGTATAAAGTGTGGCGTCTAAAGCTTAGTTACATTTACAGTAATTATGACAAATATAAGATAGTAAATACTATTCAAGAATAAAGTTGGAATATAAAACATTTTCTTGCTCAAGTT
Source organism: Glyphodes pyloalis (assembly GCA_037074685.1). Classification (NCBI taxonomy): domain Eukaryota; kingdom Metazoa; phylum Arthropoda; class Insecta; order Lepidoptera; family Crambidae; genus Glyphodes; species Glyphodes pyloalis. The sequence goes on from JAYKKO010000009.1 coordinate 15,481,970, forward strand.
AATGACCGGACGTGGTTCAACATTCATTAACGAATAATTCTATAACAAACAAGGTTTTAACCGTTTATACATATTTTAAGTTCAGGTACGATTCCAATAAAATAAAAATTCGTTTTTAAATTAACCTGCCCAAGAATATAATTGAACCCTTTGATTGAGCTTTTAAGTTTTGGACGCCTATAATTTTTGATGTTACATAATTTATTCCTAAGACAAAAAAATATTACAATAACAATATTTAGTTTTAATTCAGCTTACATAAGCTAAAATATAAATATAAATTTCTTCTACTGATTACTTGCTCCAAAAAAATTGTTTACCTAATTTTTTTTGTTTTTGCATCGCTATATCAAAATTATCTTGCTCCATCCAATAGGTAAACAATAGGAAATACTCCTTGCACAATTTACAGAGCATTATTTGAACAGCATCGGTACACGATTCGACGTCGGTCGCTACGTCGGCGTCCGATTTACGACTCCAGTCGCTACGAGCGCGAGATGTATCGTATCCGATCTGGTCCGACATGTTCATTTCCACCCGAGATTTACTGAGCGCAGCCGAGCGTGACCGAACGCTCCTCTGACTTACGAACTGAGAAGCCGTAAACTCAAATAGCAACTTCAGTAGAACAGATGTGGGCAGTGACTAATGACTTATCTATAAGGTTTGTTGGTATTTATTGTGAAACTGTTGTGGGCATGATTTCAAATTCGACGTGTTCGGTTAAAGGACCTGTAGCTTCAAACAGTTAAGAGAGGTCACTTCTTGACCGCCATATGGTTTCAATTAACACAACAATATTTTCGTAGCATTTAGTATTTAGACCTCTATGGTTTGTGAAAAATAATTACTCCTCGTGATTACTCCACTGCTGAACGTAGACCGCCCCCCAAGATGTTTACAACTCTAAGTTTGGCGCTACTTGCTTACATCGCTGCTCTACGATCGTAACATGGTTGTCTTCCTATTTTCTGGAAGGAGACTTCCTACGGAGCGTTTTCCTGTACCTGGTGAAATTCTAGAAATTTACTGTCCCATTTGCCGCCAGCTCTACAAGATATGAGGTGGCCTGCTTTTATTTTTATTTATTCTTCCAACCTATTATTATGTTATTATGCAATTGTTTTATCTTTTTCATGTTTCTATGACTCACATAAATCATTAAAAAATATCGGTACCTACGCGATTTCCCGTCAGTCGCTACGTCGGCGTCCGATTTAGATTCAAGTCGCTACGAGCGCGAGATGTATCGTATCCGATCTGGTCCGACATGTTCATTTCCACCCGAGATTTACTGAGCGCAGCCGAGCGTGACCGAACGCTCCTCTGACTTACGAACTGAGAAGCCGTAAACTCAAATAGAAACTTCAGTAGAACAGATGTGGGCAGTGACTAATTACTTATCAATGAGGTAAGAGGTATATGTATGCAATCATTGTGCAAACGGTATTATCAGTAAGTCTGATCAATGGAATCTGATACTATTGTGGATATTCCAAAGTCCAAATTCTGGCCTTACACCACACGTCTCGACGTGTTAATTCAGTAGCCAACAGCTGATCAGCCACATCAGCAACAATCAAAAAAGCATCTTTGAGTTCGTTCGTTGAAGCCAAAAATCTGACTTCTACCGACCGTTTTGTCAAAGCCGTCTGCCGACTTTGTAAATTCGCGCCGTATTTACGTTGTTTTTATTTTATGGAATCCATTTTTGTAATTACTATCATGGTCGCCACTAAATGCTGTGTATAACCCAAGGTTCAAGGAAACGCACTTTTATTTTACAACGAATTACTTATTTTTTTGTTTTCTTGTTTGCTGTTGCTAAGGCATTATGTCAATATAGGTAGGTCTATGATAGTTAAATAATCTCAAATTCTTACATAATATACTGCCCGCTCGTTTGCCCCCTAAACGTAGGCCTAGCTACGTTCTTCTAAATTCTGACAACAATTTCTTCTTTCATGATGATATGCAACCTCTTTTTCCGTCTCCCTACCTTGGCAGTAAGAACTTGCTACCAATACCAGCTTAGATACGTACATATGCTGTACTTAAATAATGGCTAGCTGGCCATACGCCGACTATAGCCTGAGTATGGTTCGAACCTTACTTAATACCAGCAGCTATTTTAATGTTTGAGGGTAATCGTTGTCGACTCCCCGCTTACTCGTAAGGAATTTACAAGCTTCCTAAAAGCTAACATGAAAAATTAGTTAGGAGCAAACATACTCTTATTTTCTAAGACACGACTAAAAAAGAGGGGCTCTATAAGTGTGATATTGATGACTATCTTTCTATCTCTCTATGTATGTGTCCATCTGTCTGTAACATCGTAATTCTCAAACAAATGGACCGATTTCGATAGGATTTTTCCCTTGGTAGTTTTAGCTATATTTTGTTAATATGAGTCTTGTAGTTTAATTTACTTTTTTAAAGATAATGTAAGGCATTTTTTTTCGTTTGGTTATTGATTATTAAGGGCCGCTAAACTACATATTGAAAAGCATTTTATGCACAAGGGTCCTTTTTAATGTTTAATACAATGTTATAGACGGATTTAGATCTCTATATCACTCTTTATCGCTTTTATCGACTTTTTAACGTCATAATTACCAGCAAAACCTTTTTATTTACTGTCCTATTAACCACTGATTTAACAGGTTCTGTGGTTAAAAGGATCAACATTAATTGTATTGTGAACAACTTGTATCCGAATTTGCCTTGATTTATCTAAAGGGTTGTTCCGCTAGTCATGCTACAAATTCTTTGTACCGCCTCTTTAACGCCAATACTCAATTACATTTTGTAAATTGTTTAATTGCCTCTGTAGCCCAGTTGAAATCAGTTTAGGCTATAACTAAAAGGTCACCGGTTCATTCCCGTGAAACCAAATCTTTATGGATGGTTCTGGTTTGTATACAACGTGCTCAGATTGTAATCTGAATGCTTGATGTGATAAAAGATTTATTTTACTTTAGTAGTGTCGATTTGTCGGCCCAGAAGATAATGAATGTCATGCATTTGTGTGTTGTAAGTAGATCTACTTATCTATACTAAAAAACTAAAATTTAATTTTTCAATTTTTTGACGACATCACAGAGATTGCTCTGATTCTAGAGCAGAAGTAGCAGAAGTAGCCTCTTCGGGGCGGCCGAAGTTACAATGCCGTTTCCGATGGCCTAAAAGAACATACAAGACCGGGGAGTCCCCACACCCGCGCCCCTTTAATAGGTATTATTTGATACTAGAAACAAACACAAGCTTGCTGTTCCCTATCTAAAACTACATAAGATAAGTAATTAAAGCCAAAGCACGAAAGGTCTCGGGTTCGATTCCTGGTCGGGTCAATTTGGAAAACGGACTTTTCTAAATTGACTTGAGTCTGGGTGTGCTGGGATAACGCCCCCAGTTAGTATCCGTCATCTGGTTCTCATAGTACAAGGGAAAACCTTAGTTTGAGACCAGAAGATTAGTGTGATTGTCTGGCGCATTTACTGTCTGAAAATGTTATCCAGTTGCTTATGAATAGATTTAAATCTCATGTTAAAAATTGTTTCATAAAAAAGGGCTACTACAAAATTGATGATTATTTAAATGACAAAAATATATGGGTCTAGAATAACTTAATCCTCTGAAATCTAGCTTTGTATACTTTATTTAAGTACCAAGTTTAAAAAAACATTGTTACATTGAAAAGAATAAGTGTCGAGTTTCTTGCCGGTTCTTCTCGACATGATCAACATTCCGTACACGGCGGTAGAAAATTTTATTAGTACTGACGATTCATAAGTGCTTATGTAAAGCTTACATGAATAAAGATATTTTCTATTCTTTTCTATTCTATAAAAAAAAATGTCTTCAAGACTGTGGGAGAAGTGTATTTCCATCACAACGCCGGTTTAAAAAGCAACGTCCCACTTGAAAGTGTTATCCAACAAATTACAGCTTGTACATAAAGTGGAATCGATTCACTTTGCTTGTAGGAAGGGAAGTTTAATGAATATTTCCATTTAACGTAGAGTAATAAACGGTGGCCGGGCGTATCTAGCCCGAGAGCAGTGGTGTTTTGGCTATTAGGAAATGACTACCTACTTATTCTCTCAAGCGATACAAGATAGTTTCAACAGATACAGATGAAATTTGTTGTAATTAACTCAAGCCTTTTTATTTAATGCCTATTAAGGGAATAGTGTCAAAAATGGAATCCAACATTTTGTGGCGGCGGCCATCTTGGTTTGATTTTTATCAAACGTAGCTAAGAACACTCCTAACTAATTCACCATTCAAACGGGGAAAAAAAACTAAAATACCGCTAACTAAGCAGTCCCGTCATCTCTCCTTGGAATGGTTTGGGGGAGGAGCGAGGACGGTCAATCTACTGGGTTATTCCGACTTACAGTGAAGACTGTTGCAATGCAATGCAGGCTTGATGTAGTGATAGAGCGTAAGTATATTGACATAGCGCTCTCAGCCACCACTCAGTCTGCCGTACATGGGGGCGAACGGATTTCCGTTCTCTTTCGGCTGCCTCCTGCTGCGTACATTCTTGCAGAAAGAGCTTGCTGCTCTCCAGGCTGTTTGAGTTTCAAGCTTAACTTTTATCATACTTTGAAGCAAATAATTTTACTCCATCACCGCTGTGAGCGCCACTCGTTGCTCGGACCAAGAAAGACAATAACAAGAAAGACAGAGTAATCTGTGCCCTCAAGCGGTCTAATATCCCTATAATTCTTACCACTGTCAGATACTTCGCGTACAGTCACTCCATCTAACTATTATTTCTTAATAAAACCATTCCTAAAAATAGTCGAATGTCTCCAGCTGCGTCATTCTTGAAAACTTCCTTCATAAGTACGCAAAACTGAATCAAAAACTATTCCAAGTCATTCCCACTTAACTTCAACTTAAACTATTCAGTGCCCTGCTCCCGCGGCACACGAATAGTGTTATTGCTTTACTCATTGCGAAAGCGGCACCGCAGAGCTTAATTAAGTGTTCAAACTCAATTAGTTCGCGAGACTCGATGGGGCTTTTTACATGTAAGACAGGTACTCTGCAAAATCGGCGAAGATGGTTTGATCTGTTTGTATGTTTAACATCTTAGTTATTTCCAATTGGCAACTTAATTTTTTTTATATTGCACTTCAAGATTGATCTCATCCCATGTGATGCTAAGTGGTAATGAGGTCCTAGCTTAAAGCATAATAAAGCTGTTGGGACTTGTCGCCCTTACCTTGAAGGCTTGACACCTGCTACTAATGTAGAACCCCCCCCCCCCCTCCCCGGAGCTCTGGAAACTTTCCACACGTTAACAGATTAACACCGAAGTGATTGTTACTTGACTGCGGTCTTCTGTAAGATGGAGTTATTTCACCAGTCGCTATGCCTACCTCTCTTGAGTTTTTCTTTTTTGTGTGGCTCTTCGTAACTTATTCGGTAAAAAAATAAACACTAAGCTGAAAGCAAAGAAATCGAATCACTCTTGTAAAATGATCTTTTCTATATTGTCTCAGATCTGGATGTTGTTGTACCGTCTTTATTTCTGATTTCTGTAACACAAGTGCTTAAGCTACTTACCACAGAATCAAAGGAATATTGGACAACATCACATACATTGCTCTGATTCTGTGGTAAGTAGCTTAAGCACTTGTGTTACGGAAATCAGAAACAACGACGGTACCACAACACCCAGACCCAAGACAATATGGAAAAGTTCATTTCCCATATTGACCCGACCGGGGATCGAACCCGGAACCTCAGAGATGGCGCTCGCCAAAGTCAGGCCCGCTCGCCTCTCGGCTACGGAGGTCGTCAAATGTATGTAATGTTGTCTAATACTTATTTTATTTATTTAATGTTCGATAATGAGCGTGTGAGACGTTGAAGTTAGAGCGTATTGTGACTATTTTTTAACAGCTTTCTAATTCTTTGTGTGAGGTAAATATGCCGAGTAGAAAAGTAAATAAACTACATTTTAAAAGCCCAAAAAATTTGTTCTCACTCCCACTCAGACTGGTAGTAAGAACTCAACTTCTCATTGCCAGAATTAGTCCAACTTCGCACTCAAGAAGTTTTTTTATAAAAATGACAAAGTTTACAATAGCTAATGTAATTAGTTTGAGTTCTTGGACTCGGCCGGCTCGAAACTTGCACATTTGGTGCCGTTTCGATAAATAATTCAAGAAATTCGTGTGCTTATGCTCTTAGTGCATTTCTGTGTAGCGAACAGGGATCTTGGAAGCCGATATAACGCAATGGATGCGCTTTTTTGTATAGGTGGAAGGCTGAAGTTCAGTGTTAGCTAGTGTTGCCGAAATCGATACTCACACTATCGATATTTTTCATCTGAAAAATCCTAAGTCATGTCGATTGCTTATTACCAGGCAATACTATTGCATAAAAGAAATCATATCGATAGATTCGTCAAGAATACTATACTTTCCATACTATTGTTGCTCGTGAGTGAAAACTTACCGATGATATTAATTGTTTTAAATTGTCAATAGTTTATTATTTTACGAGTTTACGAGCAAAAGTACTTTTGATACCGTCGACGGTTTATTACCCTACACACAGTAATCCCTATTAATATTATAAATGCGAAAATAACTCTGTCTGCTACGCTTTCCTCGAAATTTGGTATAGGTATACGTTGAACCTCAAGAACGGACATAGACTACTTTTTATTAGAAAATAAGGGGGGGGGGGGGGAGAATGGGGGTAATATTTTTTTTACCTTTGAAAGTTTATTTTAGTTTAAGTTAAGTTAGAGATATGAAATTTGGCAAAAATATAGCTCAAAACGTGGATTAGTCCACGCAAACGAAGTTAATTGCCAAGATTAGTCAAGACCTAATCTTAGAATACTAGTGAAAATAAATAAATGCGCCTGACAATAACACCAATGTCTACAAGATTGTAAAACGAAGGTATTTCCTCGTAAGAGTATGATTCCCAAGTAACGGATACTAACTAAGGGGAATCAACAATTCAACATAGCACAACTATGTTAATCTGACCGTGAATTGATATAATAATGGACATCGACTTACGTATTAAGATATGTAGGTGCACTTTTGTGCAGCGGGAAATGCTGACCCTTAGTTTAACCCATAAATATCACCGAAAAAGCTTAAGTTTCCCCGTTATAGCTAATTTCAATATAACAAGCAGAAACAAGCTCCAGTTTAACGGAAAGTCATCAGAAACTGTTACTTTTCGATCACAGAACCTCTCGACTATAAGTCGCAAAAACGACACTCAGCCAAAATTCATCGGCCGAGTTAATCGATTAGACAACCCATCCGATCGAGTAGTATTTCTTACATCCAAGACTCTTAACTTATGTTCCGAGTGGACTAGTAAAGTGCGCTAGAATTAATGGCATACAAACATTAACCTAATTCTAGGCCACCTACTCGATTCTGAGCGAATTTATTGCAAGCTCGCGATTTATGCTTGCTTGAATTTGTATGGAGTCGACTTTATTAGTTTTGGCTTTTATGAAATTCATGTAGACAATTCGGTTATGAGTTGATTTACTTGATTCTTAATGTTTTCCATAATCAGATCATAGCAAATTAGTTGACTGCAACACTTATACTCGTAACTACAAAAAATATGCCGTTGTTTGAAAAACGGTGCGACGAAGCACCGCATCCAAATAACGAAATATTAGTTTTTTCGAAGGATATGGTCGTGAAAAGTACCTATTGTAAATTTGTATGTTATTAAATAATTTAAATATTAAATTTAATAGCATTTGAAAATTATGTCAATCAAACTTAACACACATTTTATCGTTATGATTTATGATTCAGGAATTCTCTCAAAAATGACTACTATTTTAAATTAGGGTTCCCAGACTAAATTATTTGGTTAGTGTGTTGCCATTGATAAAAATGCGGTTGTAAACAATGTGCCTCAGCCAAAAGTTCAAAGCATCACAGTGTGCGTTGAGGAAGCTATGTTAGAAAATTTTCTACGTGGTACACTCATAAATGAGAATATCAGTAGCACAATTAAAATTGCTTATAGCTTCAGGAATTACGAAACGAAAAAAACAATGAACAGATGACTGATGGACCAAAAATATTTAATTTACTTATATAGAAAATTTTGTAATTATGGGACTTTAACTCGTACACTGAGTTTCTCATCGGTATGTTCTCGGTAGAAATACGATCTGAATCGATGGAAGAATCACTTCGTGCTGAATTCAAAACGATTCAAAGGGGTTTATAATCCTTGGTTTGCTAACCTACTCAGATAAAAATATAAAAAAAAAATATATTTAGAATTAATTTAAATCGGTAAACTTAACAATAATTTGTGTTGTTAAAACAACAAAACATTAAAGTACGTGTGAAAATAATTCGAATTATGATCGTAAAATAAAACACTCGTTCATTGGTAGTAACTCCTAACAATAGTATCACGAGGCATGAAACCGGTATATTATCGATATAATACAAACAAAAATAAATTCCCACATTCCTCAATCACCAAAAAGATCTGCCGTAAAGTAGATCAATGATAAAAGCTCTTTATTATAATTCAAAATTAAACCGGCCATTACAGCGCGGTATGTAAAAGATTGGATTTAAAATTTATGGGGATACTTTTGTCCAGTCCATTGTACAGAGCAATTTCTGATTTCAATTAAAATTTCAATATATGGTAATGAATCATGGCGAATATTGTAAAAGCCAGTTCGTTCCGATATTAATTCCTAGGTGAGAACTTAAGAGGAAGTACGACTCTTTGTGTCGAGTTTATTTTGGGAATGGTGTTTTAAACTATTAAATTCTGTACTAGTACTCATTTTAAGCCACAGATTAAGGTAATGTGAAAATTGAAGAAGAAAAAAATACAAAATAAATATTTATGTGTATAAAAACAAATGAAATGTATATCGTTGAAAAGAATTCCTGAAAAGTCCGTTCCTACATACATTATTTTAACTAATATTTTTTTTTACATATCTAGAGGTTTCTTTTTCAAGGTTTATATTTTCAAGGATTTCTTATTTTTGTTAATTTTTAATTACAAAATTTAAAAAATAAATGGACTCAGTTTTTCAAATTACCTGTAACGTAGTTTTATTGGATTAACTCCTCCGAATTTTAACTCTAACATTTTTAATTGAGAAGGGCTGAAACAGTAAAGTTGTAAAAACCAACAAAACAAAATTAAAAAACGCCCTCTTAACATGATCCTGTACTAATATTGAAAGAATCGCCGAACACGGCGCTCGCTAAATGGGGATATTAGCTGCACAAAGGGTTGACTTATGACCCCCTATAGAAAGGGGTGCCCAGTTTTCGTCGGTCTCACCTGAAAGGTTCCGAGTCACCGCCATTTACTATTCGATATATCGATTTTGGAAACAGTCTGGGAATTCAGACTTGCAGGAAAGATTTGTGTTTGTTCGTTTTAGACTCCTTTTCCGAATCAAAATCGAGTCGGAATTAAAAGTCGATTAAAAATAGGTGGAAAGTCTAAAGACTTTTATAATCGCGATGTATGACTTTCGCTTTATGATGGTTCAAAAGTATGCAAAAGCCATGCATGTAATTCCGACATATTATGTAAGTTTGAATTTTTAGAAATATTTTTTTTTATATATTACACTTCAAGATTGACCTCATCCCACCTGATGTTAAGTGGTAATGAGGTCCTAGCTTAATAAATCTGTTACTGTACTTGTCGCCCTTACCTTGAAGGCTTGACCCCTGCTACTAATGTAGCACCCCCCAAGAGCTCTGGAAGTATGATATAATAAGTCAATATCTGCATAGAGCATATAGAATAGGTACTAACCGAACTCCTTTCACAGCCTTCGGTCAATGATTTCGAAGGTGAACAGTCGTGACTTAAAAATGGTACCAGCAAATGAAAGATTCGTGAACTTTTTCCTTATCTTTCCTACGATACTGTGTAACACGGGGTCTTATAATTTGTTTCTATTTTGTATGAAACTGTGGAACGGTGAAAACACGTCTTAATTCAACAAATATTATTTTTTTAATCTTTTTAGGACTTATTTTCATAGAAACTTTTTAACTTACTGACATAACAATTTCATACGCAATTTGGTGCTTACAGTTGAGCTACCATATTACATCTCTATACTTCTTGACATAATTTTTATACCTCAATATTAAATAGCTTTTTTTGTTACATTGTTAGGGGTCAATTCTGAATTAAAGCTATTCCCCGCCCAAATGCTAAATCATAATTTTAATATATGAACAGGTCGTTCGATTAATTAACGTATTTCTAAGGCTATTTTCCATCTCAACTTCAATCTAAGTTTTATCCAATTAATAATAATAAATCAATATTGGGCAGCATCACATACATGGCTCTGATTCTGTGCTAAGTAGCCAAAGCACTTTTGCTAAACAAATCAGAAATAACGACGGTACCACAACACCCAGAACCGAAAATATGGAAAAGTTCGTTTCCCATATTATTGACCCGACCGGAGATCGAACCCCTCTCTGAGGTCCCTCAGAGATGGCGCGACGCCAAAGCCCGGCCCGCTCGCCTCTGGGCAACGGGGATCAAATTCAACTACCAAGTTTCACCCTATTTCCTATTTCATAAGAAACTCTTGAAAGAAAAAAAAGTTCGCTGCAGCGCATAAATGCTAACAATTAACATACCTTCCAGTTTCACCAATTAAAAATAATAAGCCCTCTTGTTTAAGAAAATCGTTCAAGTTTCTACGGTGACAGGCAAGTTGGCTCGTTAAAAATGTTTTCTTTTTACAAACTCACTCTTGAGTTTGTGAGCGTTTTATCGTGAAATTGTAGAACAATTCGCTAATTAGTTGTGTTGTAGCAATTTCAAATAATGGATAAAATTGGGGTAAGTTAAAATTAGCTATAAATTACAAACTGATTTTATTAAAAATCTGTCAGTGATTGCGCCTTTGTCCGCATGGAATTTATATTTAAAAAAGTTAAAGTATATTTTTGAAATAAAAATATCCTAAGATACTCTTAATTACACCAGTTGGCTGCCAGTAAAAACCTGTAAAAACAAAACAATCAGACAGACAGACAAATATTCAAAAGACTGTTATTTTGCTTCCATATGTACATGTACATTACGCTCATTAACCCTAGAACCGTACCCATAGTAGAATTACAGCAGCAACACAAACAGCTGTACCCCAGGGTACGATTGTAGGGTTAAACAAACAGCGATTTTTTTAATATTACAAAGATTCTAAATTTATTTAGCTATTTAAAAAACGTAAATTAACAAATGTTATTTTAGAATAAAACCCAAAAGAAGGTTTTGGATTAATTACAAAGTTTTCCAAATACGGATTGGTTTACAACCAAATTATTTATTGGAAAAAGTAAACGCACAGACTTATAAAATTACTCTTCAAGTACCTACATCAAAGTTCAGGTGGAGAAAACTCAAACTCAGGCAGACTTTGAAATACGTTACATTGCACTACGCTTTACCGCCAAACTACCGTCACATTGTCGGGATTCCGTTAAAATTCCATTCGCGTACCGCCCACAAAGTCTTCCTCTCTATTATGATAGTGTAAATGAATTCAAAAAGGGAGCAACTAAGACGATATTAATGGCGCGTCAGTAGACGTGACATGTGAGTCTGTGTTTAGCATTGTACCGAGATGAGTGATGGCCGTTCGCGCGCTCCGCTCGCTCAGCTTATCGAGAAAAAATGGGCTATCACTTTGGCGAATGGTGTTTTTATTAGAAAAGTGGCACATGGGTTGTATAATTCTGAAGATGAGTCAATCATTGTTGTGATAGTTTTATGAAGCTTTTTGTTTATTAATCCTAATAATATGCCGCCTTTATTTTTTGTCAAATGTGTGATTCAAAACAACCGTATTTTATTTTCTTCCTAAATGCCATTACTTCTAAGCACTTGAATCAAAAGTGAAGTTCTGAACGTGCAATATAAATTTCAACATTTCCTTTGTAATATACATAATTATTGGCGAGTATTGAAATGAGATCGTAGAGAAACAGGAATGCAATGACGATGATTTAAATCAACCTGAAATTTAATGATTTCGTTTCATATTCATTACACAACTAAAGTAATAGATTTAATTTATTTACTATGGTGAAACATCAAATTAGTTGAATCTAGTTTGTGCCGAAAGAATTACCACCAAGTGCAGATTTTTAAATTTCTGATTTATGCTCAAATGTCCTGTGGTGTAGTGGTTTGAACGTTGCCCTCCAAAGCCTGGATGAAATGGATTCGAATACCGGCCTTTGTAATGGTTGCTTATCTGGTTAGCATAAAGTTAGCAAAAAAAGAAATAAAAATAAAATCCCTTTTCAAAATTATTTAAATAAATTCTCTCAATTTAATTTATTTATCATACGTACATGATAATGTAAATAAAACTTGCTTATCATCAAACTCAAGAATTCTAATAACACAAAACTTTAAGGTTTAATATACTAAAACCTGTTTGTCTTCTAATCTTTCCAAGCACTAGGGAGACATAACCCCCAGTCTACCTACACCAGCCTTGTTTGCCCGACTCCATAGATATTGGCGCAATAAACTTCAGATACGGGTAAATATTATTGAACTGACTCCATAAGGTAAGTACAGTCTACCGAAGAAGTAAATTGTTAAAATATTTTTATAATGATTACACATACCCGCGGACACGGGCCGGCGGCCAAGCCCACGATAAGAGCGGCTTTTCAAATGTCGGCGGCATGCGGATTCGACACTTAGTAGAAAAGCCGGCGGCAAGTGAGCGGCAAAGCGGCCTGAAAACCGGCTGCATGTGTGGATGCACCATAACATGCGATGTATGACGTGTACGGGACGGAGACGGAGCGTCAGTGTACATACAGCACGTCAGACTTTGAACTTTGTACCGCCCTTATATTATGCGCATAAGAACAAATATCGAACTGCTCGTGCACGTTTACCTTGACATGCTCTTAAGCGTATTTATTCCACGGCCGGCGTGAAAATTACGTTTATTCTTTTAAAAACTTAATTGGATTAAAAATGTCAGCAAGTGGACTTAATTCTTAAAGGATTTTTTATAAGTAGGCAAAAATTTATTTATGTGACCGGTATGTGTACGGTTACAATGAAAATGTACGTAATTAATTAAAAAACACTATTGACTAAATTGATAATATATATATAATATTACTAGCTGTCCCGGCGAACTTCGCAACGCCTATTTTTTTAGTTTCTAACCTTTTAAACCTTCCCTGGACCTCCACAATTATTTCAGAACCAAGATTAGCCAAATCGGTCTAGTACTTGTCGAGTTTTAGCGAGACTAACGAACAGCGATTCATTTTTATATATAAGATTGATAGTTCAGATTTATCTCTCTATCTGTTGGTTTTTCCATAATACTTATGATTCAATTACCAAGTCAGTAAAATAATTTAAGATTTTTTGAACGGCTAAACTTTGTTGCACTGTATTCTACACATATCTACAGTTTGCATACTTGCTAATAAACACAACCTGCCAATAACGCAAATATAGATAAAAAATATTTAATCCGTAGATTACGGTGTTTGAATGAGTACACTTAGGTGTGTTTATAATTGAATTATGTATATTTAATAAAAGGGCAAAAGTAATACTATGGTATCAGAAAAACTATTATTTACAACGCATTTTATTTTAAGCATATTTTTCCAAGAGACATAATGTTTTTAACTTAATGTAACGCTGACTGTACTTGAACAAGTCTATGTAATATCGCACAGATATTTGTACTGGCTGCTGAATTACGATGTTAGTGGTGGAATATTAAATTTTCCACAAGTATCATAAATGTGGAAATCCAGCTGTTTGATGAGGAACATAAAATACAGTATTCTTTGTGTTGAATTAGAGTCGTTTCAATATAACTATTTCCATATCATGGTTTGGAATTAATGACGACCTGAGTAGTAAAACCTAAAGTCGGGACCAATTCTTGGTGTTGCGCCATTTCTGTCCCGTGATCGATTCCTGGTCGTGTCATTACGGGAAATGAACTTTTATAATATTGTAACGGATTTTTAGATTGGGGTTCTGCCACTTTTTCTGATTTTTGTAACACAAGTGCTGAAGCTACTAAAATAAGAGCAATGTATGTGATTTTGTCAAATACTTCTATATAAATATTTAAATAAACTTTGTTAAGATTGGCACGGCTTGATTTACATTTAATTTTGAAAATGTTACATTTCAATTTAATTTTTTAAGGTTTCTGACAAATATTGACCAAATATATAATAAAGAGTTGTTTTTAACATATCATCATCCCTGCGGGATGTGGCAACGGCTTTTATTTTAAAGTTTTCAATATCGTCAAAGAAATCGGCTCTCCATACAAAATAAGCTAATAATTGAGATTGTATGATGAGTCGCAAATTATATTAGCATAATTGGAACAATTACAGAACAATAATTGTTGTTGATGATTAAGCTTCTGTAGTCTAGCGAGGTCATTGTTGATGTTATAAAAATAACCCTGTATACCATACCTTAAAGGCAGTTCTTGTTTGGTACTGCAAATCACTGCGTCGCCCAGGTCTGTATAGCTTAACAAACAAATTGAAGCTCCAGTAGATGCAGATTTGATGAATGGGCCCGAAGTCTGGCTAGCGGGCCCTCATTTGGTTATGAATGCCTTCAGCGGACGCCACTACCAATAATGTTTGATGTATGCCGAGCCGATACGGGCTAGCTTTGGGAAACAACCCACAAACAAATACATTGATTGTTTTAAAGGCACAGAAAAATTTCATCTCTCCTTGCGGGCGGGATGAAATTCCAAGGGCAGATAAAATTATTCTGTGCCTTTAACAATCACTTCGGTGTTGTTGTGTTTCTGCGTGTGAGTTAGGTTTCCATAGCTTCTAGGGGGTGCTACATTAGTAGCAGGGGTCAAGCCTTCAAGGTGAGGGCGACTAGTCCAGTAACAGGTTTATTATGCTGTACTTGTCACCCTTAAGCTAGGACCTCATTACCACTTAACATCAGGTGGGATGAGGTCAATCTTGAAGTGTAATATAAAAAAAAAACTGAGTTGTTTATGAACTGAAGCTGCTAACTGTACCGCCTTCAGGTCATCCTATCATCGTAAATGCTTGCAGTTCGATATTATTTCTTATAACTAATGATATAAGGGTATATCAAAGTCCAAAATGTACAGACTGGCGTGCTCTCGACTGTACAAACCAAAGCAAATTGAATGACGGCGTGAGATACGTATATGCGCAGAGTGCACATTCGCTCTGGACACTAGTGTTGCCGAATATTCGATAATTTTAGAATCAAAAGTTTTCCTCTGAAGAAAATCAAAAGACTGTCATATTGATAGGACTATCAATAATATCGATATCTCATGAAAGTCATACTAAGTATCGTAAGTATCGCTTACTAATAAGCATTGTTAATCTGTCGTGATAACTACTAATATTAACGATTTTTTTAAGAAAATCAATTCCAACATAAATTGTATTAAAAAATAACTGTTATCAAAATAACAGTGTACACAAGATTTATTGACAAGAGACTGAAGACGTCTGACAAAGACTATGACAATTGCTATATCATTGAGCCCATAGAAGTATTGCTACTATTTTTGCTATAACAGTTTTTTTATATATAGTATAGCGATCCCGGCGAACTTCGTTTCGCCTTAGAGAATTTTTCCCGCTTTTCTGTTGAAATTTTTCAAATTTTACTAAGGATCCCTAATTTTGTAGCCTATGTCAAATTGGAAGAATGTAGCATTATATTGGTGAAAGAATTTTTTAAATCGGCACAGTACTTTTTGAGCCTATCATTACAAACATAAAAACATACAAAAATAGGTACAAATCTTTCCTCTTTATAATATTAGTGTAAATATATTAGTTTTTTTCATTACCTTGCAACAATACTATTACTTTATTTTCCAACCATACTGTTCTTAATAGCAAAACTCATTGCCTGGTTCTGAGCTATTCATATTATCGATAGCCGACAATCATGGCACGAAAGATTCGATACTGTTTCGAATCTATTTTAAATTTGTAAACTATGTATTGTCAAAGCCAATTGCTACTATTGATCGTTTTTTCAAGGGTAAAATACCATTATTTTATTCTTCAAGCATATTGTCCATAATAGCAATATTCATTGCCTAGTTCTGAGCTATTGACATTATCGATAAACCATCGTTAGTCGACTATCCATCGACAACACTATCAAACACGGTATTTGCATACGACTGCAGTGACGTAAGTTCCATTGAGGCAATGACATTATATTTTGATAAGGGAAAATCTTAATTATTTATTATAAATTATAATTTTTGAGATTATGCCAATCATTACTTTCAATACAATAAAAAAAAATTAAGTCAATAAAACAAAAAGTATTTTCTTTTGAGAGGTAAGCTTGAGCAGACCAGTTTCAAAGCTCCTTTCAATAGTAAATTTAAAAAAACCTAAATTACTTTATTAGTCTCGAATAAAACTTCATTATTTCAAATTAAATAAGAAATATTTACGGCCCGAGTTTCTTTCCGGTATCTACTTAGTAGCTATGTGCCAAACCGGTGGTAGTAATTCTTTTTATAAAGCCCTTTCATAAATTTTACTGATGTAATTTACATTAACATAGGATTTCTCAATCATTTTTAATTCAGTCGCATATTTGTCAAATTATCAATACGGTATCGAACTTCAGCATGGGCTACTTGGCTAGGCCCTCAATTTGTTTCACCACTGCACTAAAACTGACCAAAATGACACGTGATGTTTGCTCTAGGCTCAGACACATCAAGAGGATAAATGGTTCATAGAAGGTTGTCAGAACAAATCCAATACGTACTGCGATGCGACACAGCTTATAACTTATATTCGTTCGAGTTGTTTATCAAGAGTTATCTAGTACAAAAGTTTAGAGTTGGGGGCACGGAAAATATTGTCCCAATATAGCTTGATCATAAAATTGTGTGGTGTGGTATTATCACCGTGTACTTTCTCTTAATAAACAATACGCGTGAAAAATATTTTGGCCATTTAACTTTTTTACTGCTGTCCTGTTGCCAACGACTTTACCCGCATTTTTCGGGATTAAATGGATCCTTTATGTTAATCTAGCAAATTTAATCGTGACATACATACAGCCATACGTCCAGACATCTATAAAATTCCATAAAACAAATTCAATAATTTTGAGTTGTTTTTATCAATTTTGTTATTTTAATTTAACACATTACAAACAATACTTTGAAAACTAAAGAAAAGGTTTCTAAATTTAACCATTTTACATTATTTTTTTATCTGTGTTAGTATTTTATTAATTATTCAATAATTTGGGCGTTTACTTATTATTTTAAATATAATTTTTTATTTAAATTTAAGTGTTCCAACGGCTAATGATATGATGCTTCATTTTGTTTTTGAGTATTTCAGCAACGGGACGTCCCGTTTCGCCAAACTCAAGCACATCCCGCGGGTGTGTTTGTGTCTTCCAGGGATAACGGCGCACTTGTTGACTTTGTACCGGATCCGTGGCGTTGTAATTGAGCCGGCTAGTTGGAGACTCTACGATGGATGTACTAGAGAAAACTTTGTAGCTGGGATAAACTAAAGCCGTTTTCCAAAGTAAGTGACATATAGCCAAGCAAACGATAAACTGTGTTTTCTATTAATTTTTCAGGCAAATACTGATTTCTTGTATTCCTGAGAATCTCGTATTTTTGGTACATCCTTACTTTTATTTTAGAATAGTGAGCGAGAATAAGAGAAAAATTTATAGGTGAGATACTAAATTACCAAAAATAATACTCTTTATCCTAAAATAACGAGAATAAAGTCACGGGCAACCACTGGTACTCAATATATATCTCTTTGAAGCGGTAAAGGTCACAATTTTGTTATACTTTCCAGAGATAATATATATTGAACGAGCCGAGAGGCCAGCGGGCCGGACTATGATGTCGCGCTATCTCTGAGGCTCCGGGTTCAATACTCAATACAATTATTGTCAATCATATGGTGTAAGTAGGTATTACATTCAGATATAGTACATATGAACAATTTGAAACGAAAGGCAGATTTTATTATATAATGAAGTATGCAAATGTTAAATGTCATCAGTATAAAGTATTTTACCTAATGAAAATATGTACCTACTTTTAGTTTTTTTTTTATCTTCGGGTCAAAACGGGAAAACTTTTTTATATTGTCTCTGGTCTGTGTTGTCATACCGTCATTGTTTCTGATTTATGTAGCACAAGTGCTTAAGCTACTTACATAGTTGAAACAATGTATATAACGTTATCCAATATTTATTTATCATACAACATGACACGCATTGATGTTTCAATCAGAGCAATGTATGTGATTATCCAATATTTATTTATTATTGGACATCTCACGCATTGCTGTTTCTGTGCTAATAGCTAAAGAAACAGAATTCAGAAACAACGACGGTACCAAATACAGTAACAATTCGCACATTTCCCAATTGGCCAATCCCTCTTCAGAATCCCGGCATACCTAATCCATTCAGCACAAGTACTGATCGCTTGCATTCCATTCAATCTAGTAAAAATCGATGAACTCATCCTATCAACGCTCTCGCAACTGAACCTATTTCGTCATTCCGCCTCTCGGTCGAAAAGCTCGAAATTCGGCAAGGGTGAGCCTCATTTTGGTTTAGAAATCTAAACATTACTCCAGATAAAAAAGTTAAACTTTTTTAGAATATAAACGACTCACAGTTTAAAGCTTTTTTTATATTACACTTCAAGATTGACCTCATCCCACCTGATGTTAAGTGGTAATGAGGTCCTAGCTTAAGGGTGACAAGTACAGTAATAAATCTGTTACTGGATTGTTGCCTTTACCTTAAAGGCTTGACCCTTGCTACTAATGCAGCACCCCCGAGAGCTCTGGAAACCTTGGTCATACGCAGGAATACAGAAGTGATTGTTATTTGGCTGTGGTCTTCTGTAAGGTGAAGGTATTTCACCAGTCGGGCTGCTCCAGTTCGAGCGATAAATCGCTATGCCCTACCTCTCTTAAAGTAGTGTAATAATGGCGTAGAAAAAAAAATGCCCAGTTCAAATTTATTTTACGATTCGTAATGTGCCAAAAATGACTATCAATTGTTATACGAGTCGTTCATTCTAATTGCTAGACATCGGATTATATGCACTATCAAATGGCCGAAATATGCATGCAAATATGCATTTAAAAAGTGCGAAATATGCACGAAATATGCACAATTAAAAGAAATTGCCAAAATAATTTACATTTATGAATAACACAATCTAATTTAAAAAAAACATTTATATTTATAAGGTATTTGTCACGTTTGTTTTTGCGACAGTGAACTTGGAAGGCCTTTACCTACTTTGTTCAACATTTTTCTATTGTTTCTAAGGACGGGTCTATACCCGTCCCAATACCCGTACCGATATAATTGAGAAACTAAAATCGGTGTATCGGTTATTTTTCTAAAATGTGTAAACTACATTATACAACATGCCAAACACGTATACCTAACTATCGAAATAAGCACTATCAATTAAAAAATATGCAATAACGCTCTAAAAATATAATTATATGCATTTGCATATGCAAACATGCAAATGCATATAATCCGATGTCTACTAATTGCGTTCTAAACTCGTCCTAAATTCTGTCATACGTCGTCTGTCGCCGTTTTAACCTTACGTCTCTTATATTTTTTTAACAATGCGTAACCAGAATGGATCGTTTTTAAAATATTGGAACCGGGCATAAATAAATCATAAAATATTTTTGATTACGTTGCTAAGGAATATTATTGTTGTTATTTATTGACCGACATTTTATTAATAATTGTTCTATATTCTGCTAGTCAAGTTCTTTAATATGATACCCATATTGTGGGAGTTGTGTTTAAACCTGCAATCCATAATTTTGTGATGGCGGCCATCTTGGATCGATTTTTATAATAAAAAAAAAAAAAAAAAAAAGTGTGTGGTGTTTACATTGATATAAAACCATGTAGGTTTAAAACTAACGCGTGGAGTTACTCCGTACCAGCAAAAAATATAGCCTATATACTCACTATGTTACTCAGGTTTAATCTAGCTTTCCAATGGTGAAATATTATTTGAAATCGGCATAGTTAGCGGTTTTTTATGACAAATTTGGCACAAGAGCTTTATAGCTTGAAACTTGGATTAAAATATGGACTACTTTGTATTTCGAGTATTAGGGATGATGGCGGTAAAACTAGCTAGCTAGTTATTTATAATTTTGAGGTTAGCTGCAGTACATCACTCCCCAAAGGCGTCAGCGTCACCTGTTCACAAGCGTAACGTTGTATCAGCCATCGCTTTAACGTTCCCAACAGTCAAATGCCGATCGCTAAAATCGCCAAGTGAGTTTCAGTGGACAATGGAGTGGGAGGCAATTTTTCACGCGTGTTCGGCGTTACGTTCATTCCCTCCGAATAACCATTATTCCGTCGGTAATAATGTTCTTTTGTATTCGAGTTTTTTTGTCTATTTTCTGGGGATGAGTTGCGCTTTTGTGCCCCCGATCGCGGAGTATTGTGTTAGTGTGCTGTGAGGCTATTATGTTGTAAGCGTTTTGGGGTTATGAGGGGATGAAGCAACCCTGAACTATCAATTATGTTTGGTATGGATACACTTACGAAATAAGAGCGATATTTGGGTGTCATCCAATGACGTTGTACTAGTATGTGTTATCATAAATTACGCGTGTGACGCAGTCTGAAATTAAGACTTTGAAGCCAATACATAAGTACTGTATTAACTACTGTACTGAAGGCACCTAGACCTTTGTTAAAAAAATTAATTACAATAATTAATCTAGTTATTAATTAAAAAGACTTATCAACGTTACAGGAGACCCAAAGGCTGGCTGCTACCTCGCCCAGCGTCTTTCAATCGCTATTCAGCGAGGTAATGCAGCCAGCATTTTGGGTACCTTACCACAGGGACCATCTTTGTTTATTTAAAATATTGTTTTTTTTTAAAAGTAAGCAAAGTTAATATTATTATATTTTTAAATTCATTGCACATTAGGAGCTACAGTTTGTTTATTAATAAAAATGTATGTTCATAATTTTGAGTATCTAAATACACATTTTTCTTTATATGTTATCGCTATTTATTAAGCGCACTAACGAACTTTAAATACTACTTACTGAAGGAACAAATTAACACAACAGAAAAAATCGTCACCTACGATAACATGCGTATTTGCTATGATAATTTTAAAAGTAGCACACGCGATATGTGAAGGTCGTGGGTTCGAATCCTACATTGCAACGGAAGATGATTTCATTCAGCTCTCTGAACCTTGTTCAACGCTGATTCAATGACAAGTACATTACAATAAAAATCCAAAATTTAAAGAATCGTTCATTTTTAGAATCGCTGCAAACCGATCCAACTACATCTCGGATTTATATCAAAATAATCCCCCTGTATGCATCTAGCTCTTTCAGCGGATGCTTCAATCGACCAATGAGCTTACCTTCGGTATTCTGAACTCGTTGTCATGGTTACGAAAAGGAGTTAGGGCTACCAAAATATAAATAAAAAAGGAAGTAGATATTCTTTAAGGTGAAAAATTAATCTAAAGTTATGTTAACAAGAAAACATATAAAATACATAATATGACGTCCGTAGCCGATGGGCGAGTAGGGCAGACTTTGGAGTCGCGTCACCTTTAAGGTTCCGGGTTCGATTCCAGGTCAATATGGAAAACAAAGTTTTCTATATTGTCTCGGGCCTGGGTGTAGTGGTACCATCGTTGTTTCTGATTTCTGTAACGCAAGTGCTTTCTTTATTTCTTTTTTATGTTAAATGCCAACTAAGCTTTCTATTTCTGCCAATATCACATGCGAATTGATGTGGTACTTGGCACTTTATAGCTTTCCTAAGATTCCGTGGAAGCCAATATCCAGTATGCGCTCATTACCTTAAACACAATCTGATATTTAACACAATCGGATAACACTAATTCATATTAGTCCTTATGCACAATCGGGTCTGATGTAAATTTAATTCACATGAGTTCACATGAGCTTACAAAAGCTATATTTAAACTTGCAAAAATTCACAGCCCTACCAGGCTTTCAGAATTCGAGAACGGTGTGCGCCCGGGGGCGAATCTTGCGATACCTTTTTCCGAGTGTTCAGGATTCCTTTTTTATTCGACTTTTGAAAGGGCCCACATATTCGGAGCTAAAGTGGAAGTGGAAGAAACTTTTGATGGTATTCAGAAGGCTGATGTTAATCAATTCTCCATCGATCTTATAAGGACAACTCGATGAATACTACTGATTATAATATTTTTGTTGTGCACATCTTAATCCTATCTCTAATACTCTTGATGTGATATTAAAGTGTAATTTTGTTGTAACTAAGTGTTCATTTTGTTTTATATATATTTAGTAAACTGCAATTGAAGAGATAGCTAAATAGCGTTAAATTAAGCATACAAAAATATTTTTTTAAATTACGGCCTCCTTCAAGCAATTATCCACGGTTACAACCAAAATACGAACCAATTATTATCACCGCTTTATGAAGTACATATAAAAATGGTGTAGTATGATTGTATGGAGAACTGTTTTTTTAACAATGTCGAAAAGTTCTAGATGGTACTAGAACTTTTTCGATATCATTGAAAAAATTGGTTTCAACACGGTTAACGTTTACTACAGTTAATATTGGTTTACATGCAATATTAACTGTAGTTAATGTTAACAAATAATAAGAATATTGGTTAACATCATATACATTGCTCTGATTCTGTGGTAAGTAACTTAACCACTTATGTTACAGAAACCAGCAACAGCGACGGTACCACAACAAGCAAACCCGAGACTGTGTAAAAAAGTTCGTTTCCCATTTTAACCCGACCAGGAATCGAACCAGGACCTCAGAGATGGCGCGACGCCAAAGTCCGGTCCACTCACCTTTCGGCGACGGAGGTCATTATAAAGTTAGCAAAATAAACCTGCAAGGCTGTTGATGTTTTATATTCTTGTTTTACAATAGCACAGTATGTTATCTCCTGCCAGCCTGATGGTAAGCAAGAGAAGAACCCACATCGCGATGACAACGAATATGATACCGTTATATCCTATCCGTTAGCATCGCCATACAGGCCCGCAAGATGTTTCTTCACGCTCCGCGCTCCTTATGAAGGAATATGAATTTTAAGAATGACCCTTTTTTGAGGTTTATTGCACATGATCGGGCTTTATCCTAGTCGAAGTAAGCACTTCAAGATTGCTGCAATACAAATAAAATAAGACTTTATAAAAGTGGAGAACTAAATCCCACTTTTAAGACTGCTAAAACAACAATGCAATACGAGCGCCGACTGTTCTTTAAACAAGATTGTTAGGTAAGCTGTTTACTCACTGACTCATAGCGACGTCGCCTGCCGGATATCCGGGCGGCCATCTTGGGTCCGGATCTTTGAGCAAGTATTAACTAAACTATATTGTTGACAATGAAAAAATTGACACGCGTGTTCAGATGAACGCAGTTTACAAAAATCTATCTGTAATAAGCTTCTGTACAGTGGACAACTCGCCAAGGAAATCACTTGAAGTATTTTAGTTGTTTTGTGTATGACATAGGGGATATATAAAGTCCAAGATGTTTAGGTTGACGTGTTTTTGTCTGATAAAAGCTCACAAAACACTTTTTAACCGACTTAAAACAAAAAGGTTTCACAACTCAGCCGTATGTATTTTTATGTGTTCGAGTATAATTCTCATTATGGAAACGATTTTGATAGTTTTTTTAGAAAGTTTTGTTTTGATAGTAATACCATGTTAAGAAAACTAGGAACTGATAATGGCATCGTAGAGGAATCGAGGGGAATCCGTTTTTTTTCTTGTTTTTCGGGGGTGTTTTTTTCAGTTTGCTTTGAGTCTGAACCAGGTGCAACTTCCAATTTGATTTAGATTCATTTGTATGCATAAGTGTTGCTTAAAATTTTAAGAATGTGCATGAATAAACGAATTGAGTTTGAGTTGGAACTGATACACTTTAGTTAGCACACTTCCTCCAACAATCTAACATACTAATATTTAATGTACAACATTACGCTTCTTACCGGTTTATCCCATTGTATACACAACAATGCCCGCTTTGTATCCCGGGTAATGCGGGCGCACGGATACAAACAATGCCGGGTAATGTGCGTAGACGTGCACAGCCCGGGCAGTGCGGGCTTTTTCTTCAAAACACGGTTTTCGCTTCGCTTTTTCCAATTGTCGACGGCTTGTTAGAGTACAGGGCATGTGAAAAGTGCTTTTGTGTTTTTTTTTCTTTGCGACAAAAGCAACTGCAACTTTGAATAATTCTATTAAAATAAAGGTGGAAGTTTGTGTTTGTGGATGTATGGATCTTTGTTACTTTTTCACGCAATATTTACTGAATGGATTTGGGTGAACTAGATTCTAGACATAATTCTGATAAACTTTACATTTTGAAATATTGTGAATGAAATAGCTAATTACTTAAATAACTAACGAATATATCTAAGGGTTATTTGCAACACAAGAGGTGTGTACTTGACAACTTGATACCAAAAACTGTTTAAGTAACATCTTTTAAAATGTGATTTGCAACTGATGTGCAGTAAAGACACCAATCTATGTTATCTATATTTTAAACAATGATACGATCCATAGAAACGTATGACAATATCAAAAATTTCACAAGAAAACATTCACCACTTACTTTTCTTAATGTATTAGTCTCCAGAACTTTACTGGTTAAACACTGTAAATTTATCTATTTAGACATGCGTTCGTCTTCTATTGCCGGTCACAATTGCGCGTAAATAATATCTTTGATTTAAAAAGTCATAAATATGTAATGGTATGATTTTTTTAGATTACTTACTTACTTTTTACGATAACCGCACCCTACCCCTACTATACAAACTCTCTGCATGCCCCAAGGTTGATTCGTAACGATAACCTGAATAACGTATTTGAAAAATGTTAAGTAAACTCAAACTAGTCTAAATACAAATTATTCCCAAAACTTTTCTCCCCAACCATACACCCGCGACCATTTACCCCCATCCATTGACTATGTCAATGCGTAGATCAGGTCTTTCAGACATTTTTGAACTTCCCTCCGCCCTATATAGCATCCGCGTGTGGTTTCCAGTGAATTAATGGAGGTCGCAGCCATTTTTGTAGTTCCATTTTAGCCACATCTCTTAGTTCTGCGTTCCGCTATTGGCACCCATTATTACAGATAAAAAGTCAAACAAATTCGTTTAATTAGTTACCAGCCGCTTTAGTAGGTACGAAGAAAATCAGGTTGCTTTATTATAATTTTTAACACGTGTGATAAATACTGTTTTATCATTATTTAACAATGAGTGACACAAGTTTTTTATTTTGTATGTCTTCATTATGCATGTTCAATAATTAGTCGAAGATTTCTAAAGCGATTTGGGAAATCTTTTTTGTTCAAAGATGTTTTTATTTTGAATTATAAATTTAACTTATTAATATTTTAAGGGTGGAATAACCGCATCCAATTTGTTCAGCATGGAACGCACCATTTTGATATTCGACTGTTTCCGTATTGAATAATGCCGTCAGGAAATTCTAAAGACGGGGATGTTTTGTACGAGTCCCATTGTTTTAACATGGACCCCGCCATGCATGTTAGTTTCGTGATGTTTATTCAAAATATGACCTGCATTCTGCTGTGGACTATTTTGCATTGAAATCGCAGAATATTTTGTAAGGCATCCGTAGACATTGGATTCATAAAAAGAAGCCATATTGGCTATGGTTTATTCCAACTATGTATTTCCTTCCTTAACTTTTACTTTTATAGAAAAACGTACTGTCACTGCATTAGTGAAAAAGAAAATAAAGGTGGTAAGAAATTTTTTATTTGTAAATTAATTATATTGTGATATCTTGTGTTTTTTACAAAATATATATTTAAAAAGATGTATGTAAAGTGATGGCAAACCGGTACATTACATAGCAATAAACATTATAATTGAGTTTCTTACCATAAAAAAATAATTAGCAGGTATTTACTAAGTTATATTTTTCCCCACGTCTAAAAATGTAACAAAAATATTTTGATTTGAATCTCCCATAGATGAAGAAACATATGTATGCATAAATAACTAATCATTTTATTTATATCATAATACACTAGGGCTTACATTTTTAATTTCAACGAGTTTAGCAAGCCGCGGTATGCATAAAACAATTAACTTAAACCTTAATTTTTCTCGTGTTAAATGGAAATAATTTTAAGACTGTCCTCCCCCAGTCGTATTCCCCAAAAATAATCCAGCAACATCGCCAAGCCTGTAGTGCCCTCTACAAAGAACAATCAAGTTATTTAATTTGGCACGCGCCGGACTCAAGTTTCTCTCCAGAAATTAAAAATTTTCCGTACAGCTTCATTATCCTGGATCCCTTTTCCATCGCGGGCCGAGATGCCTCTTAATTAATTAGAACAGGCCATCGCCCTGATAAGTTTGGGGAAAACGGAACTGGGGCGGTGGTACACTGCAAATGCAGCCTAGGTTTTGGTGTAGAAATGTTTGCGTAAACTGTCTGGACGAATGTTCTTAATTTTATTACGTTGAAACTTCAGAGTCATAATTCTCAATATACGATTTGATAAGCATGCATAAAATTTATTTCGCTTTCACTCTGACATTTTACTGCTAAATCAAACATAAATATATTATAGTTTCCTTATTCTAAGAAATCAAATGATAAAAAAAATTACATTAGCAAAAATAAAATAGACCTCAGTAGTTCGAAAATATGCAGTCGGGTATAGCAGGATTTTTTAAAAATGAAATTTGCTTAATATTCATTACTGGGTATAGCGTTAATTGTAGCAACTCTACGATCTAATGGCTCAGTGGTTAGTTCTGACCGCAGGGTCGTGAGTTTGATTCCCGGGACAAACAAAGTATGTTTCTGAGTTTTAAAAACTTAGATTTCTGTGGATGTGTAGGTATTACACCAATACTCATTATTAAAACAATTACCTATTTGCTCTGTAGTGTGTCATTCATGAACTGATACTTACTAAATGAAAAGAGCAAAAATGATTAAAGTCAACAGTTGTTGACCCGGAATTATTCCAAAAAAAAAACACGTAACGAGGAGTCAAAGAAAAAACATTAAATTTAAAAATTTCAAAAGTAAAGAACATTGAATTTTCGCCTTTGACGCATGGAAATAAAATTATCCGTTGCATAAATTTGCTCAAACTTCTCCCTTCTTCAGGCATAAGGCGTCCAACAAATTTAACAAACCATTAAAAGAGTCTGCCTCTTAGACCAAAGCGTAAAACGCTGATTTTTTTTGTTGGTAGTACCGAGTTATAAGTTTACCTATAATAAATTCTAAATTTATAATAGAGATTTTTTCTACACATTCTCTGCTAATTATGAAAAATCGAGCCATATTCACCTTAAATATTTTCAAGTTCTAATATTCAAAGCAACTCTTTTACAAGAGAAAAAAATTAAATCAAAAATACTAAATTTAATTTGAAACATACTCGTATTTCAACAACTTAATAATTTTTCCGTCTGCAAATAACATTTAAAAAAGAATACCTAATTTATATAATAAGAAGGTATAAAGTGCATAAAAATGTCATAATATTGTCATAATAATGTGCATTCCTTTTTTTTAGTCTTTGAAACTTAAAGCTCATTTTTTTATGGATTTCATTATAGGAATATAAAAAACTAGCTTTATCCAGGTTTGGTTTGATTGTTGCCTTGTTAAAATATTATATATAACAAGGATGATAATTGCATGTCATTCCCACAAACATTAGTTGCAATAACTTTTTGCGTCTTTGTTTGAACTCATGAATTTCCTTTTGAACAAGATAATAAATTAATTCCTGCAATGACGATGCAAATAAATTAAATTGAAACAATTCGCCATCATTAATTAGTGAGTTGACAAATAAGGTACGATTAAAATTAATCGGTGTGACAGGGGGACGTTACAAAGCTCTTTTAGCTTAGTTTCCACTACATTAAACGATGGATTCGTGATCTTAATTTGTTGGCGCTAAGGATCAAACTTGTTTGTTGAGATAAATTGCATTGAATTCACTTTGCTGGAGTCGGAAGCTAATGTTTTTATTATGTACTTTGGTATTTATAATGCAAATTAGTACGAGAGTCACTTGGTGATAGATGTGGTTGCGGCACGCAAATTTCAACTTAATATCTTTATAGTTTAAAGGTTATTTTAAATGCAGATAGGGTTTTGAAGGAATTAATTGCCAATGATAAGGGCCGAATGATGGGCAGTAATATTCAATAAGAGATGATGAGATGAGACTATTAAAGTTAATGAAATTTGTGGATTGTTAAGAAAATTTGTGCACAGCTGTTTATACTAATTATAATAGGAACATCGACAAAATATTTATTTCATCCATTATTCATTTCAGATTTCTACTAAAATTATGACATCGATAGTTGAATGTCTATCTGACTGTTTGTTACGCTTTCATGCCTAAACAACTGAAACGATGTATACGAAATTTGGTACAAAGACAAACTAAAGCTTGGATTAAGAAATAGGAAATTAAAGTTTCTTCTTTTTTGACGAAAAAAGCAACCTTGTATTTTAAATAGTAAAAGTATTTATTCATGTAAACTTTTAAAGGTATTTATGAATCGTCTTCTTAAAATTAAACTATGTTTGGGCAGTAGACCATAAAGTCCTTACCCAATAACGTACCTTAACCAAAAAACTTAAAAGTCTTCTCCTGTAAAATTGTAACTATGTTGCACCGACTAAGCGAATATTCATTACTAGTATCATTCTCCAATTCAATGTAAACCCAACCTAAACCAATAGCTGACCGTACAAAGACATAACTGCAGTGGCTCCAGCAGTAAACAGGCGCATATAGGCCGCACGCGCCCTGTAATAGGCATTAGGTAGGCCTGCCCACACTAATTGGGGCCACAGAGAACTGAAATGCTTATGTCACGAGCAGGGCGCGACATACCGCTGTGGAGACTGATGAACTTGGGGTCATACTACGACAACTTGTGGATGAGAGGGTTTTCAATGTTGTCGAGAGGCAAGCGATCTGGAATTTGGCGTCACGTTTGTTGCGCTATGGCGACACAAGGGAATCGCTGATCAAGCATCAACCTCATTCTAAGAAATTATGCATTATAACAGCGGGTACGAAATATTCGTTTTTTTTTTTTTGTATTAATCGCTGCAGCCTTTCGTAATTCGCTATCAAGCTCGATTCCCGATAGGAATAATATGGAAACAAACTTTTCTATATCGTTTAATTCCATGTGTTTTGATATCGGCTTTGTTTCTGATTTTTGTAACACAAGTGCTTTAGCTAAGTGGCTCACTTATGGTAAGTATCCCTTTCCATAAGTTAATTTCTTACTTAAACTTTAAGAAAAAGCTTAACCTTTAAGAAAAAGCATGATGAAAGAGATGTACGAGCTAATCGATGGGTGAAGACCTCTGTCTGCCAAAGTTCCAGTTTAGAGGCTTCGGAGATTTTCAGACTGGTTAGTCATTCAGTGATTGGTATTTAACATTTGTACATAAAAGTGAAATATAAGAATTCATTCATTCATACATTCAGACAATCGAGGATATATGCCAAGTAAAGCCGCACGTTTTTTTAAAAGCCAAATTTGATTTTTCTTTGACTGTGGTATCTGATGTATTATGAGTGAATATAGATTTTATTTATCACTAGCGGTCCCGGCGAACTTCGTTTCGCCTTAGAGAATTTTTCCCGCTTTTCTGTTGAAATTTTTCAAATTTTACCAAGGATCCCTAATATTGTAGCCTATGTCAAATTGGAAGAATGTAGCATTCTATTCGTGAAATATTTTTTTAAATCAGCCCGGTACTTTTTGAGCCTATTCATTACAAACATACAAAACTAGGTACAAATCTTTCATCTTTATAATATTAGTATAGATTTACTCTTAAACGCTTTGTTCAGACGTTAATAGCATTTAATTTAAACACTGATGAAAAGATACATTAAATCAATTTATTTAATCAACGGTTATTTTTTAACTTTTAATCTACATCGAGCCAGATAAACTGATTTAGATTTATCTGTTCAGAAAACCAACAGCCTTGTAACTGTAATGTGTAAAAGTTTGTCTGATGACGTTTCCGGTCGTGTGTCGCGTATGGAGGCGTCAAATAGTGTAAATGCATGAGATTCTAGGTGCATTTCGCTCCACGTGTTGCAGTGTTAGGTGCCACAATAATGCCCATATATATGTCGCAGTCATCTGGTTGAAACAGCTATTTGATTGAATCACTAGCGTGTTTATTAAATGACGATGTTTAATTGAATGACTAGGCCGAACGTTGAATGAATAAGACTCACTGAACGTCCAACAAGTTAGCGGATTGTAACATAGCCCTTTGAACATAGCGGACGTAATCAGTCAGGTGATTGTAATTTAGTTCATTTTTTTTCCACTGCGGCGTTAATGCTCATCAAAACAAAGATGGCGTAAAACAGCTGGTACAGATATAATCGAATAGAGAATTTTTCCCGCTTTTCTGTTGAAATTTTTCAAATTTTACCAAGGATCCCTAATATTGTAGCCTATGTCAAATTGGAAGAATGTAGCATTCTATTCGTGAAATATTTTTTTAAATCAGCCCGGTACTTTTTGAGCCTATTCATTACAAACATACAAAACTAGGTACAAATCTTTCATCTTTATAATATTAGTATAGATTTACTCTTAAACGCTTTGTTCAGACGTTAATAGCATTTAATTTAAACACTGATGAAAAGATACATTAAATCAATTTATTTAATCAACGGTTATTTTTTAACTTTTAATCTACATCGAGCCAGATAAACTGATTTAGATTTATCTGTTCAGAAAACCAACAGCCTTGTAACTGTAATGTGTAAAAGTTTGTCTGATGACGTTTCCGGTCGTGTGTCGCGTATGGAGGCGTCAAATAGTGTAAATGCATGAGATTCTAGGTGCATTTCGCTCCACGTGTTGCAGTGTTAGGTGCCACAATAATGCCCATATATATGTCGCAGTCATCTGGTTGAAACAGCTATTTGATTGAATCACTAGCGTGTTTATTAAATGACGATGTTTAATTGAATGACTAGGCCGAACGTTGAATGAATAAGACTCACTGAACGTCCAACAAGTTAGCGGATTGTAACATAGCCCTTTGAACATAGCGGACGTAATCAGTCAGGTGATTGTAATTTAGTTCATTTTTTTTCCACTGCGGCGTTAATGCTCATCAAAACAAAGATGGCGTAAAACAGCTGGTACAGATATAATCGAATAGCACTGTGTTGATAATTTTTAGAGTGAAATTGAGATATAAAGTGACTTATTCGTAAAAAAATATTTTTTTAGCCTATTGTCTTAAGACTTAAAATTGTTAAAACATATTAAAAAATCTTATTAAGGTGTGTTATGTCATGTCTGTCAGCTATATCCCATTCAACGACTATGCTAAATGACGTTCAGTCAAGAAGTTGAACGTTATATTAAACAATTTGAAGAGTTGTCCTTTAGTCATTCAATTAAACGTCGTCATTCAATGAACGCGCTAGTGATCCAATCAAATAGCTGATTAAACCAGATGACTGCGACATATATAATTATACACGGTCATATTAGTTCCTCACCAACTATTCCGCTTCAAATTAACTTATACGAAAACACAATCCTACTGATGTAATGATCGTGAACGATTGTATTCGGATGTAATTTGGGGAGAGAAAAATCGAGCTCCGAACTATAAGCAGAATCACTCCTTCGTTTATTTGCCGAGAGCTCGGCTCTCGGAAAGAATGTTAAAAAAAATATAAGATTTGCCGATACCACCATTCGCAGATAAGGAAATTTGGAAAGCTCCATTGGGTAAATAAGCTTTTTTTTAAAGATAGTACTACAGAAATTATTATGTATAATATAGAAAATTACATACTATATAATAGATAATCACACAAAGTCGGCTTCATAACCAGCTATCTCAATTGCAGTAAACATACCAATTAGCTGTTGTTTTGCATTTAAAATGAAATTTAAACCACGTCAGCGTCATCATCAGTTCACGCTTTGATTACAATTCCTCAGATCAATAAAAAATTTTAATAAAGGTAATTACATATTTGTACACAAATGGAACAAAAAATACCTAGCGAAAAAAGCTTGGTATCGATTTGATGTCGTAAAGCCTGTTCCTATTGGCCTTAACTACGTAACTGATCACCTTCGTGGCCGAGAGGCGAGCGTGCCGGACTTTTCTGTATAGTCCCGGGTCTGGGTGTTGTGGTACCGTCGTTGTTTCTAATTTCTGTAACACTAGTGCTTTAGCTACTTACCACAGAATCAGAGCAATGTATGTGATGTTGTCCAATATTTATTTTTATTTATTTATTTAACTGAGCTCAATCCTATAGAAGCGTAATATATCTAATAAAGACTGGCGTACTAAGCACCTAACTATCGTTTATGTCACTCATAAAAGCCACGTAGTTGGTCATTGAAATTTCAAGTCACGAAATCTTTACAATTCTATGAAATATCCCAAAATACCGGGACACGCCGGGTACGCGTTGCAGAGCGCAATAAATAAATTAGCCGGCGCTCCCGGGACACTCGTAAATTCGCTCGGATCAGCCCCGGAGCAACGGAACTTTCGTTTACGACCCGAGTGACGAATTAGGTAAGTTGTGCTGCCGATTGAAAAATATCTATTAGTCGTAAAAGGGGAGAAATTCGTTTTGTTAGTTTCCGCAATCGGACAACTGATAAGCTTTGGACAGCATTTCGGACAAACGTCTCCATACTGCGAGAATTCAGGATCTCCTTGCGGCTGTCATCCGAGTGTCTGCGTAGAACCCTAGAATACTTTGGTCATATTGCAAGGAAAGAAGGTTACAACCTCGAGAAACTTATCGTGACCGGCAAAGTAGATGGAAAAAGGCCTCGAGGACGCAGCCCAATGCGTTGGTCTGATCAGATCCGCACTGCTCTCGACTCTACAGTTCACAACGCCCTTCACACCGCCGGCGACAGAATTAGTTGAAGGAAAATCATACGGGTGAAAGTGATGCAAACGGAAGGTCACGACCCTCAGCAGTGAGGAATACGACGCAAGGAAGAGGAGAATAACCTTTACTCTGTTGGGTCGAATGTACGTCAAGTTCAAATTCAATTCAAATTCAATATTCTTTTATTCATGTAAATTACACCAGTAATATTTATGAAACGTCTATATAATGCAAATGACGCTACCTCCGGTTCGGAACCTATAACTTACAGAGAAAATCCCGGCAAGAAACTCTGTCTTATATATTACAAATATAGCTGAACATATAACTAGTTTTGCACTAAGACGTACAGTGTGGTGTGTAAATTTAAAAAAAAACCGGCCAAGTGCGAGTCGGACTCGCGCACCGAGGGTTCCGTACAAACCTGCAAGGTTTACAAAGTTCGTTCAGTACGACAATCGAGTCATAACTATGGTATTTTTATTGCAAAATGAAATTCATAACATTACAATGGGGAAAGATGGAGGAGCATAAATATTTTGTAATGTAACTAAAAATTTAAGGTTTTCGGAATTTTCCCTTTATGTGTGCTATAAAACGTTGCTTCATGCCAAATTTCAAGATTCTAGGTCGACTTGAAGTACCCTTTAGGTTTTGATTCCCTTGCGAGTACTTGCGAGTTTCAAAATATGCAGCTTAAATTGCTGTTTCTTTTGATTGCGTTGACATAGAAGTTTGATTTTGTTACAGCTTAAAGGTATTATAGACTTGAGTATTTGGTATGAATTTCAATTTAATTCCTCGCGTTATTACGCGTTTATGAGGAAATGGGTGGTAAGTTTAAAATTATTAAAAAAATATATATTATGTGATGTAACTAAAAATTTATGGTTTTCGTATTTTTTTCTTTATCTATGCTATAAGACGTTGCTTCGTACCAAATTTCAAGATTCTGAGTTCACGGGAAGCACCCTGTAGGTTTTGATTCCTTTGCAAGTGTCGAAAATTTGCGGCATAAACGGCTGTATCTTTTGATTTCGTTGGCTTAGAAGTTTGATTTTTTCACAGCTTCAAGGGACAGTAGACCTGAGTAATTGATATAAATTTCAGCTTCATACCTCCACGCGTTCCTGAGAAAAAGGGTCTTGACAGACGGACGGACAGACGGACAACAAAGTGATCCTATAAGGGTTCCGTTTTTTCTTTTTGAGGTACGGAATCCTAATAATTAATTGATTCAAATTAATAAGAAAAATTTCGTCAGGCTACATACCTACCGGAAAAGCCACATAGGAGGATTACCACTGACAAAATTGTCACGGTCCGAGTGAGGCGATAGATGCGAGTGGCTTCAAGCTAAGAATTCTGAGAGTCTTATGCCCGGTACCAATATTTTACGATTCGTAATGTGTCATAATTTACTCCCCGTTTTTCTCCAACCGACTACGAGTCGTAAAAACCGTTTTATAATTGACTTTCCATATCGCTCATTAAATGCAAAACAGACGCAATCCCAAATAATTTTATTTAACGGGACGGCTAAAGCAAACAAAAAAATAAAATTAATTGAGGTACTTTTTTTATTTTTTTAAAGCTTATCTATTAGTGTTACACATCATTGAAATGGAACTACCAAAAAAAAAATACCATAATTCGTTTTCTTTTTTGTTTGTTAGCCTTCCTGTTAAATAAAGTTGTTTGGGATTGCGTATGCTTTGCATTTAATGAGTAATTGGCTACTTGACAGTGTTAACAATAAAATATGAAAAGTGTTACATATGTTAGCTTATTAGTTAAGTAATCATTTTAAATTTTTAATTTTTAATTAAAAGCATAGTTAGTATTTTATTTTTGCAAAATAAATTTTAGTTTTTTTATCTGTGGAACAAAAGAACCGAAACGGAAACCACCATTGCAATTCGGAAATGACAGCTGTCGGCGAAAATTATTTATTTTAATGTGGCGAAACAATGATTATTTTACCGATTAAATTGAATTATTGTGTCTCTAATCGTATTAAGAATTTATTGAAACATTTTCCGTTTATCTTAATTAAGTCGTTCCTATGCGTATCGGTTCGTTGTCTAGGATGTTGACGTCATAATTGCAACAGCGACGCGACTAGGCGTTTTCGCGCGCTTTTTAAATGTGTTACACAAAATCTTATTTTTCTCTGGTTATTTAGATTATTTCCAGATAAATCGAATTGCTTGGGATATAAAATGAACGGGCGCACATTTTACAATACTTTTTCAAAAACTGTCAAGTAGCCAATTATCAGCTGTCATCAGTCGCCGGTCGGGCGTTTTTAGCTTACGCCTCGTACATTTTATACGTATTTGCAATTAGCACTAACGACTCGTAGAAAAACGGATAGTAATTTTTGGCACATTACGAATCGTAAAATATTGTCGCGTTTTGGGCCGTTAACTCATTTTAAATGTTTCAAATGGAACGTATAACATTTTTGCGTCGGCGTCGTTTTGAATTATTCTAAGGACTTCTTCAATAAATCTGTTCGTTTTATTTATTTATTTAAATTATGCATACTAGATGCACTAATATAATTTTTTTAAGACTTTCGCGTTCCATTTTAAACATTTAAAATAACAGAGTCAGCTCGTGACCACGGTTGGTGCAACCTAACCGAAACGTCGGGCAGTAAGTAGTTCGTATTAACTACTAAATAAATCTGATGTCGCGTTTTGACCCGTTAAATTATTTCAAATGTTAAGATGCACTAATGTAGTTACACTTT
Organism: Glyphodes pyloalis; assembly: GCA_037074685.1. NCBI lineage: Eukaryota > Metazoa > Arthropoda > Insecta > Lepidoptera > Crambidae > Glyphodes > Glyphodes pyloalis. The sequence goes on from JAYKKO010000009.1 coordinate 15,517,858, forward strand.
AAAGTGAACTAACTAGATCTCTGTTTAGAAAATAAGCGAGTATTTGATTAAAAGCAAAGTTTGTCGTCATTCCCACTAAAAATAATATTAGTGTACAGCGGGCAACTCACATTTTAAAACCAAATAAACATTTTAACTAGTTTTTCCATTTACAAAGAAACCTTTGTGAAATAAGTCCTAATTTTATGTGAGTGCTTTTGATTCAGGAATAGTTGTGTAATTATCGTTTCTTTTAGTCAAGGTGAAAGCAATTTGTCATTAGTATTTTAGTGTGTTGATGATAGAAGTATTAATTGGTTTTAATCACGAAAGGTGTCTAACTACTGAGTTTGTTTCTTTTTTGGGTTTTATCGAAGCGTGTTAATTATACCTTCTAATAAATACTAATAATGGTTTTCTTATTATTCTAAAGTCAAATTTTGTTCTGATTGCAATTAAAGTGGTATGTTTTTGTCATCAAAATATACTTTAAGAAATACATTTTTGTTAAAAAATAAACAATATCAATATCTGACTGAAAATTTTGGTAAACAGTATACATTTTCAATATTCATGTTAGGCTGACGTCACATAGGTCGTAATAAACCGATTCGTTGGAGGGAAATATATAAAAGGGCAGATTAATAAGTCTCCTCCTTTTTTTAAGTAGGTTAAAATAATTGATCGATCAGATGTATTGATTTTAATTTAACATTATCAGTTGTTATTTCAGACGCTTACAAAACCCACAAAATGACCATTGTTTTTTTTTCCTCCAAATCTTGAACAAAATTTTGAAAATAACAAAAAAATCTATCCAATTTGGGACTATTACACAATTTAATAGCGACCTGCGTGAATAGAACTCTAAAATGTGTTTTATTTAATTCTGATATAAAGTTTTGGTACAGTCAATAGCTTTAGTTTAGATAAGCATCAATGCAAATGAACCAGTATTAATGAAAATTTTGTGAAAAACAAAATTTAGTTCCCTAGCCTTTAAATTGCATGTTTGAAATCCACAATATCGTCACTGCCCATTAAGACCCAAGCATCTCCGCCATTACTCTGCTTCATTTCAACTACCCATTACTCTTGATCACTCCATAAAGCTGAAAACATCGCCTTAACATAAAAGATAACATAACTTTATACCACTGAGTATCCTACTCTTCGTCATGTCACCGCCATAACATGTGCGGTTAACACGCTTGGACTTTATCGAGATACTAAAAATAATGAAGGTATCGCTTAATAGTGACGCAGTAATAGTTTCGACAGATACGGACAGAAACACGCAATCAGGATTTTGTTGGTGGTCCAGTCAAGTTTGGGGAGTTTGGAGTAAGGGTATTTTTACAGATTTGGTGTAATCTTTCAGAAGTTTAACTTTGCCACCGCATGCCGCCATATTAAGATATATCATTTCACAATAATTTTGTTGTTCAATACAAAACGAAATAGAAAAAGAAAATTTGGTTTTTTGATCATTATTTTACAGGAAATATTATTTGAATCATCAGAAAACAAGATGACTTAGCCACATTTAAGTACCTACTAATTGTCATTTCGTACCTTTCCTGAAGCCCCCTTACCAACTTACCGGGTATGATGTCATACAATGTTCATAATAATATAAATACTGCTTAATTCCCTTGATTTAGTCAAGGTGAAAGCGTGGGCAAATTAGTTGCCCACGGATGAATCAGAAGTATTATCTCTTATTCTATGTCTAAAAAAAACCAATACCACCGGCAGAGACAATATTTCTGGATATTTTCTTAAAAAATATAATGAACTCCTTACTTCACCGCTAACACACATATTTAATTTAATCCTATCCACGGGTGTTTTTCCGGAATTATTTAAACTGGCTGACGTGATTCCGATATTTAAAGCTGGAGACAAAGCTTGTGTTAACAATTACAGACCGATTTCGTTGTTGCCAACTTTGACAAAAATAATTGAAAAGATCATTAATAAACGCCTTGTAAACTATCTCTCAACAAACAATCTTCTTTCAAAATCTCAATTCGGCTTTAAATCGGGTATTTCTACAAGTGATGCAGTGCATGAAGTGATTGACCACGTAGTACTTAAACTAGACCAAAAGAAAAAGGTTATTGCAATATTTCTGGACATCGCTAAGGCTTTTGATACGGTGTCTATACCGCTCTTATTAAATAAGCTTGAAGGAATGGGAATACGGGGCATCCAGCTAACCTTATTCAAAGACTACCTGACCAATAGATTTCAGAGAGTAAGAGTTGGTGATCTGACCAGTGATGACTTGGCTATTGAATATGGAGTACCACAAGGAAGTGTACTAGGCCCAACACTTTTCTTAATATTCATAAATGAGCTTTGTGATCTCAACTTGCAACAGGGCAAAATCGTCACATTTGCTGACGACACGGCCCTGATTTTTCATGGTGACAACTGGGAAGAAGTGAACTTCTTAGCACAATCGGGTTTTAACATAGTGACAAATTGGCTAAGAAACAATGGTTTGACACTTAATGTTGAAAAAACTAAATTTATGCCACTTTCTATTAAAAAACCATCTACTAACTTAAATCTTTCCTTAATAGCTCATTTCTGTTCCTCTATACGCTTTTGTCAGTGTGATCCCATTGGGATTACTGATCACATAAAATATCTAGGCGTTATGATTGATAGTACTCTTAGTTTCAATCACCATCTTGAACTTCTTAGCTCTAGAACCCGGTAATTAATTTTCATATTTAAGAAATTACGCCACATTGCTGAAAAATCAATTCTAAAATTGGTATACCAAGCCCTCTGCCAACCAATTCTTTCTTATTGTATCACGGTGTGGGGAGGTACATGTAAAACTAGTTTAATAAAATTGGAAAGAGCGCAACGATCCGTGCTAAAAGTAAGTCTCTATAAACCTTTTATTTTTCCTACAAAGGAGCTGTATTGCTTGGCTGATGTTCTAAGTGTTCGGCAACTTTTCATTTTAAATACAGTTCTTAAGAAACACTCCGTCATTAAATATGTCCCTTCCCTAAATGCGAATAAACGAATCAAATTCAAAGTCTGTACATCAAATTATAAGTGGAGAACGTCATTCTCAAATCGGTTCTACGGGTCAATAAGTAATTACTTGTATAATTCTATAAATAAAGAAGTCAAAATATATTCTTTAAATAAATTCAATTGTAAGAAAGTTACTACTGCCTGGTTAAAAACACTTGATTATAACGAAACAGAGAAACTACTAACTAAATAATAACACATCCACTAATCTAGGCTCCACATACGCACTTTCCACATACACACACAACACACACACAGAACACATACTCACACTCCAATTTACACACACAACACACTTTAGTTTTAGTCAACTTATTCCTATTTTTTTTAATTTTTTTCTTTCCAAGTTTACTTCCTAACTCTAAGACTCGCCGTCACAATACAATATTACTAATGTAAATACATGGTTCGGTTTGTGGAGAGGCTGGTAATCTGTCATACAGGTCTCCTAGTACAGATACCAGTCTCTTACATAGACTATATGTTAATAGATGTAAATGATATTGTTTTGTGTCTATTTTGTCTATGTAAGAGGAAAATAAATAAATATTATTATTATTATTATTAAAAAAAAAATTTTGTCAAAATACCACAATATTTTTGGTAGACCTTGTTCTCTTAAGATATAGGGGACAGACAGTTGTTTTGGACCATTTTTTTTACAAATGCGTTTTTAAATGTTTTTTTTTTTAATCGCAGGCAACAGCAATATTTAATGAAGTTATATTCATTTTGCTCCACAAAGAATCTATAATTATCAACATAGTTATATAAATAATTATCGTTATTCCTTAACCTAAAAACTTCGTTGATATCAATATTTTTTCAGCACTTTTTTTATAAAGTGCCTCTTCAAGAATAACCTCATCTCACCTGATGTTATGTGGTAATGAGGTCCTAGCTTAAGGTCGACAAGTAAAACATAACCCTTACTTTGAAGGCTGCTACTAATGTAGCACCCACCTAGGACCTCTGGAAACCTTATTCACACGCAGGAACAACAACAACGAAGTGATTGTTATTTGGCTGCGGTATTCTGTACGGTGGAGGTATTTCACCAGCAGCCTACTTTAGTACGAGCGATAAATTGCTATGCCCTACCTATCTTTTGTTCGATTAACTGTTATTATGTGTTATTTATTCAGGAAGCAATATTACGTGTTTATTTTAACCTTCAGCTGCGGTGTGGTTCGATCGAACGGTACAATTTAACCCTCGAACGCTGTGTGCGAATGCAGTTTGCGAACCTCTCGCCGCGTATTTGCGACGCAATCGCGCCGCAATTTGTTGTCTTGCAGACGCCGCTGAGGTTTAAATCGGTTAACCGTCGCAAAAATACGTAAGCTGTTTACGTTTTATAAACGTAAAATTCTGTATGGTGTGTTGTATGAATTGTGTTCTTGTGCATATAGAAAATTGCTTCGCTACGTAAGTATATCGACGCAGAGGACTCCCAATCCAGTTTCTACTTATCTACTGCATAGAACTGTACTTATTTACGCGTTCCTTGGAATTTTAGAGTGTAAGAACGCGAACGAGGAGTGCGCGCAGCGACAAACAAAATAAGTGTCGCTTTTTTTTTTATATTACACTTCAAGATTGACCTCATCCCACCTGATGTTAAGTGGTAATGAGTTCCTAGCTTAAGGTCGAAAAGTATAGCATAGTACAACTGTTACTAGACTTGTCGCCCTTACCTTGAAGGCTTGACCCCTGCTACTAATGTAGCACCCCCCAAGAGCTCTGGAAACCTTACTCACACGCAGGAACACAACAACACCGGAGTGATTGTTATTTGGCTGCGGTCTTCTGTAAGTACGTTTTACCAGTATGCAGTGTCGTCGTTTTTTTTAATCACTAATAGCTATGGAGCCTTATTATTTTATAAGCATAGAATTATGTATGGTGTGTTGTATGAACTGTGCTCTCGTGCATATAGAAAATTGCTTCGCTACGTAAGTACTTAAAGACGCAGAGGACTAGGTATTCTTAACCTATAAGTTTGTATTTACTTACTGGATAGATTTGTACTTACTTACAATCATTTTGAATTTCTCATGTAAGTGACTGTATTGGTTTTCAATGAGAAAATAAATATTCAAGAATACATACATACCAGAAGATATATACCTTGTCACACTTTTAGTTGTAGTTTTGAAGTAGGGAAAAAGAAAACAAGTATCACAGTACAGAGTATAATTTAAAATTAGTAAACAAGGACGTGGTTTTCGAACCACTTCCTTCACAACCAGCAGCCCAAGATCCTTCCGTACAAAACAGCACTGCCCTTGCTAGGTTGGTAGGTGGTGAGTCGTTGCTGCAGACGATTCCTCAGCTGCTCCGTAAGGTGGCCAATCGTAGGTTCTGGTACCGTAGGGGTGGACCCTGGAATAACATAAACCTGACATTTTACGTCAAGTTTGGTAGTTTGACGATGTTCAAGAGGTACAACTTCCTTCCATTCAAATTCTTCTAGTAAGTGGTACAATTTCTGGAATGAGCTTTAATAAGTGCAAGTTGGAACTTTTTCAAAATAACTGAAGACGTTTGCTCAGTACATCTAAACCCACTTAGATAAGCTTATTTCCCGAATTGACCCGACCGAGAATCGAATCTTTATTATAAAATGCCGCAGCAAAAACGTTAGCCTTTTATTACTAGGTATAATATTTTATTGACATTAAAGGTATTTGGATCAAAAGCGTACCGTTCAAAGCTCCCTTCTAATTAATAATAAATCTTCCCCTTCCAATTTATTGTCGTTAACATCCCTTAATACAATGAAATCGGTTGATGTCAAACGGATTATTATTCGACTTTGTATTGGCTTCTATGATCATGGAGATAATTATTAGAGCTGTTTGCAGTTGGCAGGTTATCGGGTTCTGTTTTTCGCCATTTGGCTATGTTGTTGCCTGAAAAGTTTTCCAGCAGTTCCAAAAATTGGTTTGGTTTTAGTTTAGCGTAATGTGCAAAAGTACTCCGTGTCCGTACGTGTATGGTTACACTATATGATTTGTGTTAAGTAATCCATACTAATATTATAAATGCGAAAGTAACTCTGTCTGTCTGTCTGTCTGTCCGTCTGTTACTCTTTCACGCCTAAACGGCAGATCGGATTTTGATGAAATTTGGTATAGGTATACGTTGAATCTCAAGAACGGACATAGGCTACTTTTTATTAGAAAATAAGGGGGGGTTCTAAAGTTTATATGGAAAAATGTTTATTTTTGAAATTTGGCACAAATATAGCTCGAAACTTGGATTATAATATAGACTACTTTTTGTTTCGAATATTAGGGGAGAAAGGGGTAAAACCGACCATGAAAGGATATAGTCCACGCGAATGAAGTCGCGGGCACAGCTAGTAATACATAAATAATAAATATAAGACAAACTATGGGTCCGTGGAGTTCCGATGCTAAACATCTGTACGGAGTTTTGGCAAAAAAACTGGTCCATACTTCAGGCGACCCCAGGGCTGGCACTTACCTCGCACAGCGTGTTTCGTTAGCTATTCAGCGAGGTAATGCTGCCAGCGTCTTGGGATCGATCCCACAAGGCCTAATTTTAGAAGATTTTTATTTTTTATAATAATATTTATATTTGTAAATATATAGTTTAGTTTATATTGATAAGTTAGTGTACTAGGAATTGTTTAATAATAAAAATGAAACACAAATAAAAAAATAAAAAAAGACAACATCACATACATTGCTCTGATTCTGTGGTAAGTTGCTTAAGCACTTGTGTTACAGAAATCAGAGAAACAAAGACGGTACCAACACTAAGACCCGAGACAATAATGAAAAGTTCGTTTCCCACATTGACCCGACCGGGGATCGTTTCCGGGACCCCAGAGATGGCGAGACGCCCAGAGTCCAGCCCGCTCGCCTCTTGCTTGCTTGTTAAGTAATTGATTGTTAATGGTAGTCCGATAATAAACAGCTTTTTTCTGTGTTCCCTAAATATATATTTGCTTTCATATTACAAATTAAATATTAGATAGATTTTGTTGTTTCTTTTTGTGAAGTTTACCCTTGCTATTGTGTATTTTCATTTTAATTAATGTTTAATAAAAACCAATGCCAATTTTCGTTGTAATTTTATAATTCAAGAACGGGCTCGCTTGCCCAAATCAAATGCTTAAGCTTTGTTTGAACTATTTAGTAAATGTTTTATGAGAAATTTGCACAAAATCGGTAGAGCGGTTCTTCATTAACATTTTTAACAAATGAAAATGCGTGTGAAGCCGCGGCGGGGCGCTAGTATTACTATAATTTTGCTATATAAATGAATAATAAATGCGCCAGACTTGATTCACCTGGTTTTAAACTAAGGTTTTCCCTTGTACTGTGAGCACCAGACGACAGATACTAACTGGGGGCGTCATCCCAGCACACCCAGACTCAAGTAAATTTAGAAAAGTTAAATTCCCAAATTGACCTGACCGGCAATCGAACCCGGGACCTTTCGCTTTTTGGCCGCCTACCTTAGCCACTGCGCCACCGAGGTCGTCAAATACTTGCTCATTGTAAGCTTTATTAACTAAAAACTGTTTATTCGTTACCGACTCATTTGTTTCAGCATTATAATAAGTATGATTGATTAAACGTCACATAAATTCGCCGAAACTGTGAACAGTAAACAACACATCAAGGTATGCACCTGCAGTTCTATTTTATTCCTTATACTTATTCGACATAAGGCCCTTACAAAACCGAAAGTCTGATCTGACGTGTTTCGTACCGTACGTGATAGCAAAATTTAATTAAAATAAGCGATGCCCGTATCCCAATATTTGCAATGTTTCACTGAGAGTTATGTTCAATCAAAATGAGAATATTCCAAAAAAATATTAATGGCTACGTCAATAACGTAAATGTTATTTACTTACCAAATATTTTGTAGAAGCTTATTAAACCACGTGACCTGAATATGCGAAAATATTAAATTTCGTTGTGGTTTAATTTATTTTTAAGCGTGAAACCGTAAAATATTGGTTTAAAGGGTTTGACGTCAGTGTCTGTCTATCTGTCTCTGTATATAGGTATCGGTCTGTTAAAATAATAAAGCAATTTCGATACGGCTCTCTTAATCGAAAGCCAGAATCTTTACTGCAGTTCGGTTAAGTAAAGTAAAAGTATTTTTTTTCCATAATGATTTCCAAAAAGGCGACAAACATAGACATAATTGATTTTATTATTTTTATAGTACTATACGCCGTACTAGCGAACTTTAAATATTAGAAACAGAAAAATTTTTTACCGGAAGGCTAACGGTTGATACAGCAGAAAGGGTTCAATTCCCGCACCGCAAGGGGAGATAAAAATTGTCTGTTTCTAATATATAGACATAATTGTTTTTGCGCACGAAACGATTTTTTTAAGTTCTCTCTAATCCTAAAAAATTAAAATATTAGGATAACTACATACTCAGTTTCTTGTCAGACTCTCCTCGGTAGGATTTGGTTCCGAACCGGCTGTAGCTTAAAATTTGGTTTATATTAATTTTAACGATGCATAATGTAACTTATATCCAACATTTATAAATGAATATGATTAATTAATGTTAATATCTTGGTATTGCCCTCATTAGAAAGATGGAAGACAGACAATGTACCTAGAATGACACACACTAATTGTAAAAAATACTTAGAATCGTGAAAGTATCATACACATTTGTAGCCATCTATTAATACAGTCTGGATGACTTATTTAGGTAAAATGTACCTAAATAAAGGCACAACAACTAGGAATATCATGGTTCGCCTTCAAACGGAAAGCAAACGAACCCGTTCTAGTGATTCTTCAATTATTCTATAAACATATATTTTTGAGCACAATGCATCTTAAAATAATACTTTATCGTTATTTAATTAAAGTCGAATATTGGAAGAAATTACCTTGTTGTGTAAAGAGTAATTTGCTCGTAAGTTTATTGAACTGATTCAGCCCAATGCAATAACGAGTCAATAAGTTCATTTACGCAAACCATTTCATTTGTATCCCGAAAGTGCGACCAATAAACATCGGATAAAATAAAACTCGGAATTACAATCGAGCGATAAATATGCAGACTCATTGAAATATTCATTCACATAAAATCGAATCGAATCAGCTCCGTACCTATGGACAATCAGTGTTGCCAGTAAAAAATTTACCAACCAATCAATTCGCATAAAAAACTTGTATCCAGAGCGTTCAACCCATAACCGAAAATCCTTTCGTGTCGCCGTTTTTTGTCGGAATTTTCCAACGAACTTTTATGACAGAGAACGGAATTTACGGCCGAATTTCTGAGCGATGTAAACGTTACTCCATTATGTGTCAGATTGATTTATTTTGAGTTCTTATAACATTTTTTGTCAGGAACTATTCGAAAGATATCCAGCTTTTTATTAGCCCAATATAAAAGCTCGACGGTGGCGAAGGACAGGAACTTCGCTGCGAAAAAATATCGTGGTGTTTTCATGAAATGACACGACATGTTCTGTTCATGTGAAAGGAATGACAAGTTTGCATAACGTGCGTTGTATTTTTAAAGTGAAACAAATGCGTTAGTTTTTCAAAATATGTTATGTTAAAAGTCATGGAACAAACAGCCCGACTGGTGAAATACCTCCACCTTGCAGAAGACCGCAGCCAAATAACAATCACTTCTGTGTTGTTGTGTTCCTGCGTGTAAGTAACGTCAACGTACGAGTAAAAAATATCTGAAAAACAACAATAGTAAATACTTAGCGTTATAAAAGTCATTACGGAACTTATTAAATATATACTTAAACATATATGAATAAATAGAACATAATATATAAAATAAATAACTTTACTTATATTTCTAGAATGTCCATATATACACATAAATATATACATACGCATAAATATTATTTAAAAAAAATAAACAAAGTAAATAACGACAAGAAATGGATTCAGCATTTGACAAATTCTTGACTACGATTTATATATTTTTAATAGAGAAGAAGTATTCACGAACTTTCATTTCAAAAATTCCCTTAGTCAGGGATTTTTGAATATCAGTATTATAATTTAAAAATATCTATCAATAAAGATATTTTATCCCATTCTCAGAAAGACTGCGATAATCGCGTTTTAATTTGTAGCTCTTAAGCTAACGAGCTAAAAAGTTTAGATTGAGAAATATCCTTTGAAGGTGTATATTCTAGAAAGATCAAAGATATCTATAACAATCCCCACTTCGTAAGAGTCGCTTACAATTTAAAACGGCTTAAGCGGCGCTGTCTAAGACAGATTAGTTTCACGCGCATAGCCATTTCAAGTTGTTCTCGGAAAATTTCTTTTTCATAGGAAAGTGTGAAACTTGGGCTGTGCCTAGTTGCTTTACTTGCCTACTTGATTTTTCTAACAGTTTCTCGCGGGATTGTTATCTCATGTTCTCAATACAGAGTTATCCAGGCCTAGTATACGCAACGCGACTATATTTAATCGCGCTCTTAACCAACGTCCAAATCATTTAAAGTCAGTGCATCAGCTGCTGATTGGCTGAAAATACGAGTGCGGTGTGCTATTAGCCAATCAACAGTATCGGAACTTTTGTCGTTTCATGCGAGAAATTTGACATATTGCGTGTGCTAGGCCTGATAAATCGATTTCATTTACTAATCGATTTATGCCCAATATTTGATGTTTACGTTCCAATATTTGAAAAACGATTTGTTCTAAACAGTAAAACGATACGTATAATACTTAATTATACGAGGCGTTGCCCAATATTTGAAATTTACGTTCCAATATTTGATAAACGATTCAATCTAAACGGTAAAACGATACGTATAGTACTTAATTATAGAAGGCGTAAGCTAAAAACAAAGTCGCTTTTTCTGTCCCTATATCCCTTTGTACGCTTAAATCTTTAAAACTACGCAACGGATTTTGATGCGGTTTTTTTAATAGATAGAGTGATTCAAGAGGAAGGTTTTTGTTTGCAATAAATAATAGAAATACCAATATTTCTAAGTATTTACATTACGTCCGTGCGAAGCCGGGGCGGGTTGCTAGTATAATATAATATTAGGATCATTCAGATATAATGTATGCGATAGCAGTAATAATATATATGTGGATTACAAAATAATAATAAGTAGCAATTAACCAGATACTAGAGTTAAATAAAATATATTAAAAATTATATATAGATTTACTTACATGATATAATATAATATTTTATACTTAAATATAAACATACAAAATAAAACACGTTGTTCAAAAAAGTATATTTTCAGCACTTAGCTCTTTTTGTGTAACATTAAAATCTTAAGAATGATCTATTTGGAAAAAAAAAATTCGTGAATAATGACTTAAATAAACAACAAATGAAAATTGGTTTGTTTTATCCTGTTTTTTGACATATATTTTTTCGCTGTCATTTTAAGTAGGTTTATATTAGAATATCAATAGAATAATATAATACAAAATGTCTCATGTGAACTTTTACAATGGCATTTAGAACTCGATAGTTAAACTTTTTCAATAAATTAAAACATGCCAAAAATATACAAACAAATTAGGTTATTTATTATATAAAAATAAATCGTAAAATGTGTTGGTAAGCGCATAATTCGACAACGCTTGAACCAATTTTGACGATTCTTTTTTTAAAATGTTCGGTGAAGTTTAAGGATGACGAGAAAAATTCAAATAATTGCCAGAAAAACTCTTAACACTTCCAGTGCAAACGTTTTCTAACTAAAATTTAGAGTCAAGCTACATTCCAAATTTTTCGACAGTATAAAGTCTGTCAGGTTCTCTCGTTTCTAATAAACATAATGAATAATGCTATCAAGTCGAATGTATCGTAGCATCAGAAGGTGTAGGTACCTACTACAATACTTCAAGTATTTTTCAAACATTTTCCTTGTTTACTTCAACTTACTTTTTCTTACATCAAAAATTTACATTTTTTTACAGACGTGTTTACTACCTTGTAGCACCGTCGTCGTCTCATGACAAAAATTTAGTAGATAATAATAAATTAGGAACTACAAAACCTTGTTTCACTTTACTGCTAGTATTTAAATAATACCTAGAAGTACAGATAGCAAGGACATAGTCCTTGCTGTTAGTTCATATTGACCAGACCGGGAATCGAACCAGAGACCTCAGAGATACCTCATCGTCAAAGCTTGTTTCTCGACTACGGAAGTAGAATCCTTTACTTTTTATGTTATTTTATTATTAGAACGTTGTTTTTACAGTTGTTTGAACTATTTTATTACGCATTCTCATCATCATCATCATCATTTCAGCCTATTCCTGTCCACTGCTGAACATAGGCCTTTACAACCGATTTCCAGCGCGAAAGGTCCATTGCCACGTGCGTCCAACGAGACCCAGCAATTTTTAATAGGTCGTCGGTCCATCTGGTAGGTGGCCGTCCCACACTGCGCTTGGTGGTACATGGTCTCCACTCAAGAACTTTTTTGCCCCATCGACCGTCTACACCGTATTACGCATTCTGATTTTCTTAAAATGTGGATCCAATCGAGCGATTTACTAAAAAATATTTAATTTATATTCACACTTACTTTATAACGAAACAAGATTTGTGTTTTCGTGTATGTTTCTAACGGATAAACTCAAAAACCGATTTCTACATTATTTTACCATTAGAACGCCACATTCATCCTGAATAACTAATGTATATTGCTTAAAAAGACTTACTCCACGCTTATAAAGCCGCAAGCGGTCGCTAGTTTGAAATATTTTATTGAATTAGGAAATGTTATCTCCTCATGCGGGATTCGAACCCATGACTTTCATGTAGCACGCGTGCTGCTCTTCCAACTAAGCTTACCGCAAGTATAGTAGGCGATAATTGTTTCTTTATTACCACTTAACCTTCGGTAAGTGTCTTCTTCTTTAAAATAATTACAATTCTTTTTTTTTATATAACGCACTTCAAGATTGACCTCATCCCACCTGATGTTAAGTGGTAATGAGTTCCTAGCTTAAGGGCGAAAAGAATAGCATAGTAAAACGGTTACTAGACTTGTCGCCCTTACCTTGAAGGCTTGACCCCTGCTACTAATGTAGCACCTCCCAAAAGCTCTGGATACCTTACTCACACGCAGGAACACAACAACACCGGAGTGATTGTTATTTGGCTGCGGTCTTCTGTAAGGTGGAGGTATTCGGTAAAGCACTAAAAATTGCAAATTGGTTATGTTTATTTGAGAATTAAAAAAACAAGAGACATTTATACGTATTGTAGGTACGCATAAATATTAAAAAACTCTAGAACAATCTCCATTTAATAAGAGTCGCTTACAATTTTAAACGGCTCGGTGCCTCTGTCTAAGGCAGATTAGTTTCACTCGCATAGTTATTTCAAGTTGTTCTCGGAAAATTAATTTTTCGCTAACTCCGTTCCTCGTTCCTAGGAAATTGTGAAACTTGGGCCGCGCCTAGTCGCTTCACTCGCCGACTTGATATTTCTTACAGTTTCCTGCGGAATTGTTAAGTCATAGTTTTGTTGTATAGTTATGATTTCAATTATATACTTTTTATAAACATAGTGTGGCTGTTACTTCGTTCACGTCGACTCCTCGAGTGGGTTGACTTTGTAGCCGAGAGGCTAGATGACCTTTGGCGTCGTGCCATCTCTGATGTACCGGGTTCGATTCCCGGTCGGGTCAACATTGAAAACGCGCGGTCGTGTGGTCGGGTCAACGAACTTTTCTATGGTGTTGTGGTATCGTCATTATTTCTGACTAGCTGTGCCTGCGACTTCGTTCGCGTGGATTACAGGATTTTGATTTTTTTTTTAAATTCAATTATTTTTCTTAAATAAAATTAGCCTAAGTTACTCCTTATTACATCAGCTACCTACCAATAAAAGTCCCGTCAAAATCCATCCAGCCATTTCAGAAATTAGCCGGAACAAATAGACATACAGACAGACAAAAATTGTAAAATCTTGGTATATTTACCGTATATTTATTCATATGCATGTAGTAAAAAGCGAGTATTTTTATATTAGAAACAGACACTCAAATTTTATTTTTATGTATAGATTTCTGTAACACCAGTGCTTCAACTACTTACCATAAAATCAGAACAACATACGGGATATTTTCCATTTTTATTTACTATATGTTCTGAACATCCGAACTAATTTTTATATTCTCTTTTCTTTCTTATATGTCAGCACGAGTTACTCTTCCTTCCTTTCCTTCCTACGTGAACATTCTATATCTTAGTTTGATCAATTTAGTCAAAGAACTTTTTAAAAATTGCATTGGTCTGGGTGTACTGGGATGATACCAATAATATTTATAGGAACTGTTGTCTGATAATGAATATGAGAGACATCCAAGACAAACATTTGTGTGATTAACAAGGGAGCTACTTTCGTTGAGTCAATGTAGATGAAATAATAAATAATATATTTAACTAGTAGGTATCATTAACACATAAATATATAATAATGTAATAATTAAAAAAAACTTATATTAACTTTAATTCATATGTATAATTATGTTCTTTTCGTTTTTATTCTGTCTATTATATTTCAATCCAAGATCATTGTTAGCTTTGTTAAAAATGAGCGTGCCTTACAGGGTACTTAGTGATCTAATTTTAATTTACCACCTTGGAAACACTAAAGTTGCAATAAAAATATTGAGTATTGAGTATTAAAATTTTATATTTAAAAATGTATAACCTTTTCATGGTAAATCCTAATAAATCTATGATTTTTGTCGTAATGTAGCTATGCAATTTATTAATTCGCAAAACCAACATTATTTTTGTCACACTGTGCAAGTTTCTTACACACCATCCCGTTAAGAATGATTGTTTGCTCACAAATGGCGTCTAGTGGCCGACAATGGGCCAAAGCGTCGCTATAAACAGTACGTCGCGTTGGTTCCCCCTCTCCCCCGTAATTTCCTGTAGCACCCCAACAGCTTACAGTCTTCCTGTGTCGCCTGTAGGAGTTTGGACTAATTTACGAGAAATAGCGTTATATTTGGGCTTAGCGTGCGTTTTTCAAATAACGTTCCCAAATTTAATTTTCAATGCATCACATACTCAAATTCACATGAAGTACTCGAACTGTGTTGTTGTGTTCCTGCGTGTGAGTAAGGTTTCCAGAGCTCCTGGGGTCACATATTTATTTATTTTATCACTATAACAGCACTTAATATTAAATACATACACATAGTGACCTAAAAAATCCTGGGCCTTTGTGACTAAAATGTATATGTTCCAAAAATCCTAGGTATTTATTAGTAAGTGATTAAAAAATAAGTTAATACATTTCGGTCAGTACATTTTTGGGCATAATTAGCTATGATATTATGATATACAACTTAATTGAAAAATTGTTATACATTATTTATTTATTGCAAACGTAGGTTTAATTTAAAAAGAAAGTGGAATTAGAATTTAAAAAAAAAATCGTTAATATATTTCATTAAATTAAAGGTATTCACTACCAAACACATAATTCTTTCTTTTTAAAAAACTTGTGTTTTAAAAGTAGGTAGTTAATGTTATTTTCATTAGATGCAAGACATCCTAGTATAATGAAAACATAGTCAAACGATTAATAATCTAATTCAAAGGAACCATAAAACAGATAAAATGTATTTGTCTGTAGGTGCAATTTACTTATTCACAATTAAGATATCTTTAACTTAATTTCAGAGTTCCGTACTAACAAGAAAATAAAAGCTTTATCGGAATGAATGTCGTTTGTAACGTGATTTTATGGGCTGATGAGAATGCGAGGCAAAAATGTAAAGAATATATATATATTTTTTTTATAGTAGCGCAGTATATTGGCTCCTCCCATCCTGATGGTAAGCAAGAGAGGAACCCACATCGCGATGACAACGGATTTGATATCGAAATATCCTACCCGTTAGCATCGCCATACTGGCCCGCAAGATGTTTCTTCACGCTCCTTTTGAAGGAATCCATGTCAAAGGAAGGAGGAAACACATGAGCCGGCAACGAGTTCCACTTCTTTATGGTCCAGCAAAGATAAGAGTTACCAAACTTTTTTGTTCGTGATGCAATATTTTTCACGGTGAAGCGATGACATGTTGAACTTGCAAGTAATATACCTAATACCTATCGCTTGTAACGTGTAATATGTGAAATCTGATGGTTTGTTATAGATTTTATAAAAATGTTTAAAATGCAAACATGTTTATCTATGATTTTTACACGAAAAATGTCTCAAATCTTTGTTAGAAGTTCCGAGCACACACAATTTTGCAACGCTGTTTTGAATGGCTAAACGTTTGTCGTCGTTGAAAATAATAACATCAAATGTCAGATATTATATAAATAAATAAATAAATGCGCCAGACAATCACACCCATCACCTGGTCTCAAACTAATGTTTTCCCTTGTACTATGAGCACCAGACGACGGATACTAACTCGGGGCGTCATTCCAACACACCCAGATCCAAGTCAATTTAGAAAAGTTCGTTTTCCAAATTGACCTGACCGGGAATCGAACCCGGGACCTTTCGCGCTTTGGTCGCCTTCCTTAGCCACTGCGCCACTGAGATCGTCAAATATCTCCGAGTAAAAAGAACTAAATTAGATTAACTATAATAGGCTGCCCTCAATTTACACTTACATATGGACACACATACCTACAAATTTAAGACAACCTAAACTGAATTAAGATAGTTCCTTTTTCACCGACTTCAAGTTTAAATAATGGCCTGCGACGTGGGTCATGACTTATGCTGAGTGAGGCCCTTTTATTTGGAACATTACGACATGTCATGGTCTGCGCCGCCCGGTTGACGAGGAGAGATGTATTTCACGCTTTGTTTTTTTGTATGTATATAATTATTATTATTTTTTTTTTTGTTGTTTTTTTGTTGGTCTCCTCTCTGTATATGTTGTGATGTTTTTAAATAATAAATGTTTCTTTCTTTCTTTCTTTAAATAAAGGTTATTCAATTCGATCGTACCTAAATATATGTAAATATATATTGTACGTGTCTTCACAATGAGGGCTTTCACGTTCGAAAAATCCGCCAGATGGCGATACGTAGGCGTGAGGTCCAACTGTTGATTGATTGGTGATTTAAATGTCATGGTGACATGTCTGTCAATGTCATGTAAACCACGACCAATCATAAAACATTATTACCTCACGCCTACGTATCGCCATCTGGTGCATTATTCGAACGCGAAAACCCTCATTCGAGGTTGCTAATTATGAATAGATTTTTTTTTTGTCGGATAGATGATATTTCTACCATGGTACTATGATATGGAGACCAGGCTCTGATAAAAATATCCCAGAAAACTCGAGGGAAAGGCGGTTGTTATTTACTCAAAATGATTATCTTTATTTCAAGTCGGTTAAAAAAGGGGTGTACCCGTTTTTTCATTATGTACAATCAACAACAAGAAACAAGGTCAACAGCATGACAAGGGAAACACTTGCAGTTCCATTTTAGATCTTACGCGTACGGTATAAAGGCGATACAAACTCCAATGTGTGTAATCTGACGTGCTGCTGTTTGTACAGTCGCTGTCAAATATATTGGAGTAGACAATGTGACCAAATACTTCTGAGCATTCATTACTTCAGTTATATCTGAGCAGATATGCTAGTCGATAATTTCTATACACACAACTAACCAAACCAATCTGAACACTCATCTACGTGCGTGACACATATTGACGTTATGTGTTCAGATATATATATTTTTTTTATATTACACTTCAGGATTGACCTCATCCCACCTGATGTTAAGCGGTAATGAGGTCCTAGCTCAAGGGTGACAAGTACAGCATAATAAATCTGTTACTGGACTTGTCGCCCTTACCTTGAAGGCTTGACCCCTGCTACTAATGTAGCACCCCTCAGGAGCTATGGAAACCTAACTCACACGCAGAAACACAATAACAACAGTGCAGGTATTTCACCAGTCGGGCTGCTCCAGTTCGAGCGATAAATCGCTATGCCCTACCTCTCTTCTTATTATTGGTTAGTTGTGTGTATAGAAATTATTGACTAGCATCTGCTCAGACATTACTAAAGTAGTGAATTTTCAGATATTAAATGTAACTTGTAGTGTATGGAACTTATTGATATTTTTAAAAGTATTTGGTCACTTTGTCTGCCCCAATATACTTGACGGCGACTGTACCTACCCGATTAATTATGCACTCAGACCAAACAATTACTATCAATTAAGTTATTCCTTTGATTAACATTAAAACGAAATTGCCTGAACTATTTGCATGCTAAAAAAGTTGGTAATAGATAACAAAAAATACCCGATATTTTTTCAACTATATATACCGGATGAGCACAGAGTAAGTCGTCATTCGGTGCAGGCTCAGTCGAACGCTTCTGAAATGGATTTCTCCAAATGTTTTCTGTTCTTTTTCGCCATATTTTTGGTTGTTAACGTCTCTTCAGCATCCCCAAGATGGAAGGTATTCAAAAGTATTGTGAGTATTTCTTTATTTTATTTTATTTTTTACTAGCTGTTAACATAGATTCTAGCATGCTAAATACCTATTGGTGCAGGTAAAACTTAGCATGCAATAGCAAACTGATATGATTTTTCGAAATCAATACTTTAAAAGTATGAAGACCTCCGTAGCCGAGTGGCAAGCGTACCGGAATTTGGTGTCGCGCCATCTCTGAGGTTCCGGGTTCGATCCCCGGTCGGGTCAATATGGGAAACGAACTTTTCTATATTGTCTCGGGTCTGGGTGTTGTGGTACCGTCGTTGTTTCTGATTTCTGTAACACTAGTGCTTTAGCTACTTACGACAGAATCAGAGCAATGTATGTGATGTTGTCCAATATTTAATATAATATTTAATATGTAGTAATTTATTGCTATTTGTTATTATTCATTTTGTTGTTATGCATACTTACATTTTTACTGTGTGGTTACCGCACTATCTGCATGACCCGACGGTTGACTGGTAGAGAATGCTCCTAGCATTAAGCCAACCTTTTGTCCTTTTTTTGTGCAATAAAGTTTTTAAATATATAAATAAAATAAAAATAGATATCCTATATTTTATTTTATATATCATCTATTTGTACAAATAATTGTTTCACATTTTTAATGTACACTAATATTGTAAAGATGAAAACTTTGTTTGGTTGAATAATAAAAGATATTTCAGAGTGCAGGCTATCTCTGAACTTAATTATATCCAAGTAGATCCGCTGCAGATCTAAGAACAACAAACAATATTAAATGCTGAATATAATAAATTCTTCATAAATGTCACTAATAAACAGTCTCAAGCTAAGACTTTCCTTTGTAATGTCAGTGCCAAAAGATGGATAGGTACTATTTGAAAGGAGAAAAGAGAAATTCGTTTCGCAAATTGAACTAACCGGCAGTCGAACCCGAGACCTTTCGCATTTTGCCCTATTTTTGCCACCCTATTGCGGTCTACTCTAGACCTAAGTTCACTCTCACAAACTGAAGATCTATTAATACTACAAGTTCCACACTGTGACAAATTTCAAATCTAAGCTGTCCGCCATTACAAAAAAGCGAAATAATATTTAGATTTGTTCACTATTATGCGTATATAAATAAGTGCTAATATTAAACTGTCGGGGTTTTGTTTTCCTAGGAGCATTTAGGACAGAACATCAGGGATGGCATCATCAAGGCTGAGCCAGCGGTGAAGACGATCGGCGAAGCAGCTACCATCATCAAAGCGTTCCCAGGCTAAATGCTAATATCATCTTGAAACCGAACCACACCATCGCGACACTGTGCCCAACTACCGACCATGAATAAATGATATGCAAATTTAAAATCACTTTTTTATATTATTTAATCCCTTTGCACAAGTTTTTCCTTATCCCATCCTCTCCTTTCCTTCACAGAACTACAAGAGCCGGCCAACGATGTCATCGCTTCACCGTGGAAAATATTACATCACGAACAAAAAAGTTTGGTAACTCTATCTTTGCCGGACTATAAAGAAGTGGAACTTGTTGCCGGCTTATGTGTTTCCTCCTTCCTTTAACATGGATTCCTTCAAAAGGAGCGTGAAGTGAAGAAGCATCTTGCGGGCCAGTATGGCGATGTTAACGGAAAGGATATTTCGATATCAAATTCGTTGTCATCACGATGTGGGTTCCTCTCTTGCTTACCATCAGGCTGGGAGGAGTAAATTTACTGCGCTACTATAAAAAAAAAGTAAGAAGTTATTTATGTAGTGTATGGGAAATGAAAGAAGCAAATAGTGAATTGCCAAATATATTTACCAAATAAAATTAATTATTCGTCATCCATATCGTCTTCGTTCGTTCGTCGTTCAAATCTAGCTGTCTTTCTCTCCATTCGGATATTTATACGTACAGTCATCGCACATGCACTACGTTCGGATACATCCACTATCCCACATTTATAAGCACACATAATCAATATACAGTACACAGACATTAAAGTGACACGAACAAAAGATTAAGTAAAAGTGAAATGATAAAAATTAATGATTGCGCAGCTAACAGGGTCCCAGCCTCAGCATGAGCTGCAACGACATTGGATCCAATGCTGCAGCAGCGCTGGTATTCTGGCGGAACCTTCAGCTAAGTAGTTTTCCATTGGATCTTTTTGTTTTTCTAAACCAACTTTAAATAATTCGAAATCCTCAAAGAGCGGTTTGCTTGGCAGCTTTTGGCGTGGGGCCATCACTGAGGTCCCGGGATCGATTCCCGTTTGGGTCGATAAAGAAACCGAGCATACCTTTGTGAAGGGTACTAGATAAGCATATAGAAAACTATTTCTTTCGATATATATCAGTAGTATATCATAGCACATACTTGAATTAATCATATCTATACAATAATATAAATTATTTCGATAATATATATATATATATATATATATATACATATATATATAGGTATATATATATATATATATATATATATATATTATACACTTACATATTGCTAGACATTATATCCTACCTAACAACTAGACATAAATTATATTACAAACTTGTTATATGGTTCCGTTAATAAATAAATAAAATATATATATAAAGCAAATAAAGTAGCAAACAATGACTAGTTAAAAAATGGACGGCAGAATTACTTGTACGTTTTTTTATAGATTTATTTTATTATATTGGACGACATCACATACATTGCTCTGATTTTGTGGTAAGTAGCTTAAGCACTTGTGTTACAGAAATCAGAAACAACGACGGTACCACAACACCCAGACCCGAGACAATATAGAAAAGTTCGTTTCCCATATTGACCCGATCGTGGATCGAGCCCGAGACCTCAGAATGGCACCTCGGCAAAATCCGGCCGCTAGCCTCAGCTACGGAGATCGTTAAAAGAAGGTTATTTCCGCTGTCCGCTCCCAACTTGAGCCGCACCTTGACTTAGCCATTTACAGCGCAGTGTCCGGCCGCAATTTGGCCTATTGAATTCGCCGACCATACGAATGTGCGTTGGTTTGCCTGCGCGAGGTAAGCCACATTTTATGTCGCATAATTAAAACCGCTCTAAATGCTAGCTGGAAAACTTCGTAGAGGGAAATAAGCCAGCTTGATTTGAAGCCGAAATTAAATTTGTATTTCGTTGGTAGTGTTTTTTAACTATTTAGCGGCTAATTTTGTATTGTGAGTAAACTTTACAAGCTGATAAAGAATACAAAGAAAAGTAGTATGTTTGTTTGAATATTGTCCATAATTTAAAAATAAATGGAAAAATTTTATGGTAAACGCATAACTCAACAACGCCTGGACCAATTTCGCCAATTTTTTTGAAAATGTTAGTTTGTTTAACGTTGAGGAAAAATCTAATGATGGCTGGGAAAACTCTACAGACAGTCCTTTTCTTTTTTCAATACAAACTTTTTTTTAACTGAAATATAGAGCCAGTTTAAAGCTCTACAGCCTTCCTTAATAAACGGATTATCTAAAACAAATATATTTTTAATTCCATCTAGTACCTCCTGAGATTAACGCATTCAAACAAACAAACTTACATATTTTAAATATTTATTTAATATCAATCAATCATTTTATTTGTTCCCAAATTCACTCATAAATGCTTAATTGTATTTTGATTATCCAAAATTTGTTTCTACATATTGTCGAATATAACGGAGGTACTTTATAGATTGTGCTATGAAATTCAAGTAAATCAACAATCATACAACAATAGTAGAACTCAGCAAGGCGAAGAGGTTAATACAATAGAAAAATTTAATGCCTTTGACATTTAAGAGATAGCTCAGTTGGAAGAAGAGCACGCACGATTTATTTATATGGTACACCAACAAGCATTGAATAAATTAAGTAGGATTGAAAGTTGCAGATGCAACTAGTGCAGATGATACTATATAGCGTGCAACCCAATTACAGGTGAACACAACATTAGCTTTAAAAACATTAAAAAAAACAACAGAGATAGATGATTAAGATAAGTTTAGAGTTGCGAGTTACATAAATAATAAATGAACACAAATTATTCTAGCTGTGCCGCTGATAAAATGACTTAACTGTGTTCTTGAAGAATTTTTACCATGAGACTATATCTTATATAGTCTCATGGTAAATATCGAGAACACATTCGCCGTTTATTCCATAGTAAGATCTTAACATTCTTGGTATAGGTGTATTCTTTTCAAAGTTAGTGTTGGTTCGAGGCACAACAAACGATACGTGAAGGACGTGGATTTGAATCCCATACTGCAAGAGGAGATGAATTCTCGGATAGATGTAGAACACAAACCAGCAGAAGTGTGACTTTAGTTCTAATTCTACCATGATTTAAAAGTGTTGTATAAGGTAAAAGAAAGGAAATATCTATACTTAAATTATAAAGCTAAAGAGTTTGTTTGAACACCCTAATCTATCTAACTACTCGTTCAAATTCAAATATGTGTTTGTGTTAGATAGACAATTTATTAAGAAAGCTTTAAGCTCTAAAATATCAAGCTACAACAAATAACAGCGAAGAATCAGTAAAAAAAGTGAAAAAAAGGTGAGGGCACGCGTGTGAAACCGCTACGGGCCTAGTTTATATTAGGTGCATTAAGTAAGCTAGGAACAAAAACAAAAAAATACATACAGAATGATAAGCGAAATTGCTACGAGGCATATTGGCAATCATTATTATTCCCCATAATACTTGATATTTGGCAAAAACATGATATCCGAACCATACCAGCTGCGATTCGGCGTATTACCATAATCACTGCACCGAGTTCCGTTTCATATTCAATCTGAATTTACATAATTATCAAAGTGCAAAATAAGAATCTTGGACGGGCCCGAACAAATTTGGGCCAATTTTGGCGATGTTTTACATCGCTTTGGTTGAAGGTTCTTCAATTTTGTGATAAACTTTTCTTTATCATGAAAAAACGAGTCTTACATTGGCAATCGATGATTGAGTATCTACTGATAGCTGACGTCATATACTATCGATAGTGTTGTTGATTTATTGAAGCATATCGATACTTTACCAATATCAACAGCACGCCAATGTAAATACTTGTAGTTCAGTATTAGTTCTTAAGCGCAAGGCATAAGGGTTGTACAAAGTTCAGAGTGTGTCTGACATGCTTCTGTCTG
Organism: Glyphodes pyloalis; assembly: GCA_037074685.1. Taxonomy (NCBI): domain Eukaryota; kingdom Metazoa; phylum Arthropoda; class Insecta; order Lepidoptera; family Crambidae; genus Glyphodes; species Glyphodes pyloalis. The sequence continues at coordinate 15,541,510 of JAYKKO010000009.1, forward strand.
TAAAAAATCAAATTCAATACTATCAATAGTTCTTTACAATCGAGAAACAATACTATCGATACTCGAAATCGAATTTTTCTTTACATAAGTAGGTTACATCGAATCTTCATTGAATATAATGTAAAGTTATTCTACTAATGATTTTATTCTTCTTGACGAGTAATCGATTTCGATAGTATTTATTTTCAAACTTTCTTGCACAAAAAAAAAAAAAAAATAAGTTGACTTAATGCTAGGAGCATAATCTACAAGTCAACTCTTGGTATTGCTCTCATGCAATATTATTGTCTGGATCTGAGCTATCGAAAGCAAGTCATATATTTTTATTCATATAGATTACACAGATACATACATTACATACATACATACATTACATTACATTAGTAAAACTTATGAAGTCTTTTTTACATTAAAACTATATCTATAATTACAGTCAATAATTCGGTAACACTAATCTAAAACGCGCTAAAATGAATAGTAAACTAAAGTATGGGCATATCTGATTTAACAGACAAATATAATTTTGAGTCGAATATTTTTCGTTTAGATCTAGGTGTGCGATATCTGAACTAGCGATCTGATGCTTCCGTCACAGCGGCGGTAGCCACTATTGTCGCTGGGCACGATTCGATGCCAAATGATACAGCGCACTCGAGCGATTTTAATCACTGATGTGCGCTGCCAAAACTTGTAGTGCCAACGTGACGCGAGTTAGCTTATTTCAGCTATTTACTATGGTCTAGGCTGTAAAATATTTTTGAGAAAATTCACATTTTCTTTTGCAGCCTGTTTTTGTTATGAGATTTATGTTGGAAATAAAAGTTGAACAATATTTTCAGTAGAAGATATTTCCAATAAAGAGGACGGCTCGGTACAAAAATTAAAATAACATTTAATTCATCAGTTAGATTTTAAATATTTTATGAAAACGTATTTTTTGCTTCTAAACATAAATAAAATTGACAATACAGCCTAACAGTTTAGTGGAGATCCCTCCAATGAATATTGCCGTCTTTATAGTTCCTTCCAAATAATTCCTGGAATCGTTTCTACAAAATAATGACGTAAACACGTGTTTACGTCATCATTTTATAGACACTGTACGAACTCTATGTATCTACTAGTCTGACTGTGAGAACAATCAGAAATTTACCTTAATATAATAAAAATTAAAAAAACCCTCGATATCAAAAAATGTGAAAAAAGTCCTTTTATTTGAAACCTACATATATTGAGGGAGTCGTCACTAAACAATTTTTGGAAATCCGTAATTTCCTGGCGGCGGCCATCTTGGATTTGAAATTTGTCATTATTAATATATATTGCTAAACAAACACTCTTATATGATACCCATATTGTAGGAGTTGTGTTAAAACATGCAATCCATAATTTTATAACGGCGGCCATTTTGGATCGATTTTTATCAAACATAGCTAAGAACACTTCCGACTTATAGATCTTCCAAACAAAAAAAAAATCAAAATCGGTTTATTTGTTCGGGAGATGCAAAGTCGTAGACCACACACACACAGACACGTCAAACCTATAACACCCCGTCGTTTTTGCGTCGGGGTTTAAAAAAAGCACCAGCACAGCAGAGAAACTTAATTTCAGTTATTAATAACTAATCTTTCAGCGCGACCCCGCTCACGGCAGAAGAAACTTACGTTGCTTTTTCAATGTATCACAAAAGAGAATTAATTTCAAGACAGCTCGAACTAGTTTCCGGGCGCCGTCCAAGTTACAGTTTTGTCTTTGCACTTTGCACACTTCGAAGCGATCGTGTTAAATTGACACTACTGAGACAAATGGAAGCGAGGGTGGTGATTTAATTAAAAACTCTGATCAGTTTGATCATGTGATTGCTGTTCGTTGTAAGTTTTGAGAGGTAAGGTATAGCGATTTTTCGCTCGAACTGGTGAAATACCCCCACCTTACAGACCGCAGCCAACCAACAATTACTTCGGTGTTGCTATGTTCTTGCGTAAAGTAAGTTTTCCAGAGCTCCTTCAAGGTAAGGGCGACAAATCCAGTATAAACGTTATTAGGCTGTTCTTGTCGCCATTAAGCTAGGACCTCATTACCACTTATTGGGATAAAGTTATTATTCTTGCAGTGCAATGTAAAAAAATACTCGACTTGTGTGCCCTCATTAGATTGTGGGCTCCGTATCATGGGACCACCGTAGAGAACGGATAATTTATTTAGTTGCAGTTTTCAGTTCAGATGCTATTCTTCGCTATAGTAACAATTTATATATATTTTTAAATAATAAACATGGTACAACATTACTCTGATTCTGTGCTAAGTAGCTTAAGCTCTTGTGTTACAGATATCGGAAACAAGGACGGTACCATAACACCCAGACCCGAGACAATATAGGTAGTTCCCATATTGACTCGACCGGGGATCGAACCCGAGACTTCAAAAATGGCCCGACATCAAAGTCCTGCCTGCTCGCATTTCAGCTACGGATCGTCATATTTAGTGAAGCTTACAATACTGAGTAGACAGATTACGTTAAGGTATCTCAGTTATTCAACCCTGTACCTACCTCTGCGACAGATAGCATGAAATAATTATAATTACCCTTTTTCTTTGTAGTAACAATTTTTATTTTTATTTGTATCATGTCTATTTGATTTACAGTTCGCAAAAGGATATGTGATTGTGTGTTTATGTGAATTTGTGTGTCTATAAAGTTGTTAATCTGCAATTAAAACTGAACTATTTATTAATTCTCAGAGCCATGCGTACGAAGTTGCAAGATACATCTAGTATATGAATAAAATCATATTAGCAACACAACGCGAGTATTTCTACTACAAACAAACAACATAAAGTTAACGGGCCAATAACAGATGTATTTCAGCAATAGTAAATAAATTACCGAACGGAACTATTATCAAGGCTTCGCACAACGCTCTATGATTTATGGCTAACTGAACGAACTTACTTCCTGACTTTGCTTGCACGGCTATCTTCATATTTTTACAAGCAATCTCACGCCTCCTATTTCTGTATTTTATTTTCTTTTTGTTTGATTTAACGATGGGAAATAAATATCTGAGTTTCTTAAGTACATTTTTTCCTACTTTAAGACAACAACAAGGACAACATCACATACATTGCTCTGATTCTGTGGTAAGTAACTTAAGTACCTGTGTTACAGAAATCAGAAACAACGACAGTACCACAACACTAGTTACAGACCCAAGACAATATGGAAAACTTCGTTTCCCATATTGACCCGACCGGGGATCGAACCCGGAACCTCAGAGATGGCGCTCGCCAAAGTCACGCCCGCTCGCCTCTCGGCTACAGAGGTAGAGGTCATATTCAGTGAAGCTTACAATACTGAGTAGACAAATTACGGTATGGTATCTCAGTTAATTAACTTTCTTTCTGCTGCTGTACTATCTTCACCCTGCTTTTGTTTGCGAGTGAAATTTGTCACCTCATCTTATTTAAAGGGTAAATACTTACAGCACCTTCGTTACCTGCGGGAAATAGGGAGTGATTAATCGGGCACGCACTAATAAAAATCTCCTGGAAGCCAACACTGCACATTTAAGGAGTCAGCAGAGAAGTTCGTATCCTCTCGAATTCTTCAAGCTTGCTGTGGTAAACCTGGTTCTTTTTTTTTACCGCCTCTTCGAGGTAGTAGAAGGTATGTAAGACGTACGCCGGCAATTGTGCCAAGCCTCCTTATATACCTATGCCCACTGGCTTAGCCGTCTCTTACGGCAACTCCAGCCCCAAAGACGGACCAGTTACGCGGCTCCGCTGCCGTATGGAACTTCAGGACCCACCGGATGTGGAGGATAATCCAGTCGGCTACAATATCGCGTGACCGGAAACTTTCAGAGCACCAGAAAACTTAACTCCCTAATTATTTTTATTGAAATTGTGAGTAGCCAACATTGCGCAGTTGCGGAGGAAAGCTTGCCACAGGATTTGACTTCAAGAAAATAAAAGGTTTTTAATCCTTCATAGCTGATCATCATTTCATCATCATTACTGTCCACTGCTGAACATAGGCCTCTCCAACCGATGTCCAGCGCGACCGGTCCATTGCCACCTGCATTCAACAAGACCCAGCAATTTTTACTAGGTCGTAGGTCCATCTGGTAGGTAGCCGTCCCACACTGCGCTTGGTGGTACGTGGTCTCCACTCAAGAACCTTTTTGCCCCATCGACCGTCCGATCTTCGTGCTATGTGGCCAGCCCAATGTTGTACACCTTTGTTTTAAGGCACTGAGGGATGTTGGACGAGAAGACATTTCGTAGTTTACCGAACATGGCTGATTAACTAATCATAATTCTAAGATTGGCAGTTCAAAAACCACTTCCTAGGTTTTGTACAAACAACCAGACAAACTCACAATATTTAACATTAAGGATCGAACCCCGACAATCGACGCAAAGTTGGGACGAACAGAAAAATGTTCTGGCTAGAGGGAGATTTATGTCTTAATTTTGACAAAGTCCCTGAGCGCAGGGGGCGGTATAAATAAGTTACGGGATTTATCGCCCGAAGGTCTATTGCAAAAAAGCTGTGCACAAGTAATAGAATGCTACCTTTTGAATGAATGAGTGCTGTTTTTGTTTTCACTTTCGGCTTGTTCCATTGAAAAGTCATAAGTAAATTATTTTAAATGATAACGGTCTTCAAAGCCTGAATTGCATAAGTTTGATTTTGTTAACTGTTTTATGTTTAATAGACAATCATAAGTATATTGAACTGTTAACATTCTTAGACCTTATCTCAGAGGATGCGATTTTATTGTTATGATGTGTGTGCGGGTGTGGATATGTATGTGTGTGTGTGTGTGTGTGTGTGTGTGTGTGTGTGTGTGTGTGGAGTCACTAGCCTACATCTCGCAGCCGATACTTTTAATAAAAAGGTGTGAACGTTCTAGTTAGTCTTAGAAACTATTAACCGTAACGAAAAGATCAAATGACATAACGTAGCAAATAAAATCGTCAACAATATCTTTTGTGAACTTTTTTCTACGAGTGACGAACGAGCATTTTCAACCGTATGTTCAACTCAATCAATGGTCTACCTGATCATTTATTCTTCACTTCAGATAACATCAAACTCAAACGAAGCATAAATCAACGAAGCTTCCCCAAAATCCAAATACATCTCAAAATGCAAACAACTAGACAAAAATAAAAAAAAAACAAATTGCTGAAATACCGCCACAGAAAGTGAAGAAACAGCCTCTAATGATTCCGAACTGATTAACGGACGTCCAGAGTAATTTCAACTGGGCCAAAAGAATAAGTAATTACAAGAGTTCCGAGTCACATAATTTGAATAACGAATTCGTGAATTGAAATTTTGTTTCCTTTCGGCTAATTCTCGTCGTGATTTCCAGTATTGGACTTTGAGTTAAGTGGGGATTGATATTAATTTGCAAATTCTTTCTCGAGGAGCGTCCGCGATTTCTTCTTGTCTGCCCCGTTTTATTTTGAGCTTTGATATTTTGATTTAGAATTTGCAGAATATTTCACTTTGGTTATGCATTTGAAATGAAAAGTATTGAAACATAAACGTGCCATTCTTATTTCATTTAAACTCCTACTGTAATATACCGTCTAAGTGTCTTGTCTGTGTCGTAGAAGCTATTATGTTCACCGAAGTTCACTGAATTAACGAAATATTAATATCAACAACTTTTTATTTAAAAAAAAACGACAGTAATTATTAACAGTAGGTACTATGATTTAAAAGCATGTAATATGTACTGAAATAGGTGTAGTCAAAATTGTGTTAAATAAATAAATAAATGCGCCAGACAACCACACCAATCACCTGGTCTCAAACTAAGGTTCCCCCTTATACTATGAGCACCAGGCGACGGTTACTAACTGGGGGCGTCATTCCAGCACGCCCAGATCCAAGTTAATTTAGACAAGCTCGTTTTCCAAATTGACCCGACCGGGAATAGAACCCGGGACCTTTCGCGCTTTGGCCGCCTACCTTAGCCTCTGCGCTACCGAGGTCGTCAAAAAACATTTGAATTTTTGTTTTCAATTTTTTTTAAAAGTTGCAATCTTTTTACTTGTAGTTCCTAAAATCTTTAACAAGATAAATAATAAGTTATACATTTTAAATCAAGTTAACGTTGGGCAGTAAATAGTTCAGATTCAACCACTAAAAATGTATAATTGACTTAATCTGCTTGCCAAATGCGGCTACTGACGCCTAAGTCGAGACGATGTTAAAAAAATCCGCTACATTCTTCTTTCCTAACATAACTAGAATATAAAGTAGTCCAGTTTCAATCAAGTGCGCACACAACTCCAGTGTTTCTTCAGAAACTCAAACTTCACGTGTCTCAAATCAGAGCACCTGGTTCAACAGTGTTTGTCTATTAAGGGCCGTTTATCTTGTATTTACATGCAAGATTTATGAAGGCGCAACGCTTGAGCTGGAATTTGTGCATATTCTCTTTGAAGTTATTTAGCTTCAAGATTATCTCTAAAAGCTTACTTAACTACCTAACAAGAGATATAGTGAAAGACCTTTGCATGCTACTTTTATACTTTTCCGAAATGTCTCGGGTCTGGGTGTTATGGTACCGTCATTGTCAATAATAAGAGGATACATTAAGGTTTTATAGTAAGTAGTTAATACTTAATATAAAACCTTAATGTACCCCTACTTTCTTTCGTACACTCTAACCCTGCTTTCTTAAATCACTATGATTTTATATGAAAAGGTATGGTAAAGCTTGAATACCCATTAATAACTGTCGTTTAAATAAATTTAACTGTCATTCGGTCAAGTCAAGTATTGAACTTCCCAGTTTTATGTGTAAAACTCAATATTAAACATGCTCACAGCATTTTACTTTTAATAGAAACATAGGATTCTCAATAAGTGTTTTTATAAATTGGGACAGCAAGAAAAAAATATAGTGACCCCAGAAATAGTTTAAACAATAATGAAACACACAAAAACGTCACAAAAGTCGATAGGTACACAATTTATATTAGCTTTGGCAAATATTAGATGCTATGTGTGCATAAATGTATGTTAACTCAAACATTTCGGAGATGGTGGAAATCGAAAAATGAAATTAACCTGACTCAATCGGGAATCGAATAGATTCATCTTTCGAAAACACTAGAAAAGGGGATAATAAGAATTTGGGGTTATTTGGCTTTGTCACTAATCTATCCTTACCGAATTTCTTTGTCCAATGCGCTTCAATCTTGTTTCTTGAAAGTTGAAAATAAAGACTCCCCTATTTTCGAACTTATCACAGATGAAATCTTCAAACATTTTAAGAGCCTTATTAAATCCATTCTCCTAAGTAAATGTAAATCGCGCTAATTCCTGACCCGGACCTATATTAGATGTCTCCAACGGTCATTGCCAACGGCAGTATCATTATTTCATACTGCAGATGAGTTTGGAAACGCTCCGATGTTTATTGTTTGATACTCTAGACTCGGAGATTGCTTTTACAAATTTGGCAAACGCAACTGCGAACTCTTAAAGTGTTTATCTCGTATAATTTTTCCTTTTCTTCGTTTTGTAGTTGGGCGTATAAATCTTCGGGTTGCACTCTTTGCTTTCTGTTGGAGGGTTTATTTAGAAATGTTTGCTCGGATAATTGTTCTTTGTCAAGTTTTACTATCGGCCAACATGTATGACTGAAGGCCTATGTATTTCCTACAAAAGTTATCAATTTCCAAGATTTCGAATGGCGTTTGATTTATCTTTGAAAACTTTTAACACAACAATTCTAGTAGCGGTACTGTTCATCCAAATCTGGGCCTTACATTGAAATTGCATTTAGTAAATGCACTCACACAGATTGCTGTAAATTAATAATTGTAGTTTTATTTCGAAAACGAACTTACTTTTTTAAAACCGGTGGCAAGTAATAATCATTTAAGTAACACAAACTAAACTTACAAATTTTTATGCTGTTATTTGAGTAGGTTTTCCATTGATTTATAATTACAAAAAACAAGTTTTAACTCTAAAAAATGTAATACTATAAATAATCGAAATTTCTGTTTTTTTGTGGCAATTATTTATTAAAAACTTTTATTGAACAAGTAAGTACAAAAGGTGTAATAAATGCTAGGAACATTTTTTACCCTTACTGGACCTTTATATTATTCAGAGAGTTAATTTACAAGTGCGGTAACTGTCTTATTGATCCTATTGTAATAAATTAGATCATCGCCTGGATTATCAAAACACAAAAGCAAGCAAAATTTCTGAACCCGCAAATCTGCGTTTAATTTTCCAACAAAAAAGCGAAGCCATAGCTCCGCCTAAAGCAAATTAATAGCCCGATAGACGACGGAGTCGTTTGTTCCGGAACACGCGTGAGCGCTGTTCTAGACATGTAGTATTTAAGGCTGTGGTGTAAGACTGCAAGTGGCAGCGGAAATGCGCAGTTCATCTGCGCGTCAATCTTTCTATTAGAAATATTAAATATTCCGCGGTAAAAAGTATCGTAAATATTAAAGGAGGTACCGGTGTATGTAGGACTCTCCTGCCCTAAAGACAGGTCTACCAACCAATACCTAATAATGGGAAACTCTAAAACTGCAGGACCACCAGCAGGCTGGCTGACTTCCCCCCGGGATGGTCAGATAGTGAGGAGGGAAGCTGGAGAGGGCTGATCCCCGGGGCCATCTTCACCTTCCAACAAAGCCATCTCGACCTCGCATCGATAATGTCAAGGCTACAGTATGAATGGGTCCAAACATATAACAGACTTCCAAATGATATTAAAGACATCCAATCTACGGCATTATTAAAAAAAATTGAAATTCTACATTATCAATAGTTTTTAATTTGTACTTTATATATAACATTTTAGATACTATTGTTTGAAGCATTTATTCAACATTGAATGAATGTGATACAAATATATTTAACATTACCTGTTGAACGTCATAATTTATGATTACTATTACATAGTTAGATGATGAAGTTAAAAAGATTTTATAAAGTGCAGTCCAAATAGATTTTATTTTAATGAATACACTCACGCCGGAGCCATTGCGACCAATAGATAGGATAAGGCTACTGGCCATTCGATACGTAATGGGTGACACCTAGCATAGAACCGCTAAAGAAATTCATTGTAAGCCTACCTACTATAATTTGATGTTTTATTGTGTTAGTCTCGAAGTTTATGTAGTATACAATAGTTCAACATTGGTTTCTGTTTTAAAGTATTGTATTGAAAAAAAAACTTAAATATTAACTAACATACGCCGCGGTACCAACGATACTAACAAATGTTCTTGTATTTCTCAAACAAATGAATTGTAAATTCTTTTGAGTAAATAAATATCTTAAACCGTAAGGCTAATTTTGTGACATTTCAGTGAGCATTACGTATACTCGATGTTAATAGCGAACTCGAATGTGTATTTGACGGTAGAAATAATGTTGCTAGCTAGGCATCTGTTCCGGTTAAGCACGTGTGAGCCCGGCTTTAGATATGTTGTTTCGTAGACGATGGCGCAAGTGACAATGGTAGCGGATTTGGTCAACACCAATCATTGATTCTTTGACGGTCACAAAAAGACTGCTGATTTCTTTAGTCGGTGGTTTCGACAGAAAACGCCTAAGCCCAACAATAGTTCGTCTACCTACATAGGTCAAGACTGTAAATAAGTGACTGTTGTACAGTAAGCATCATTCGTTTGTATCCACCGGTACCTTGTAGCATTGAATTTATTTATTTATTTAAAAACTTTATTGCACAAAGAAGTACAACAGGTGAACTGAATGCTAGGGGCATTCTCTACCAGTCAACCCTTGGGCCATGCAGATAGTTTGTATATGGGTGCGGTAATAGGGGAGAAAAAAAAAGAAATCATTTTAAAAAAGAATAAATTAAGCATTAAAAATAACATTACGGTATCTTTTAAATATACGATAATAATACACATAAACACTATATAAATTAATAAGAATATGTATATAAAATATGAAGTTAACTTAAATTTACATAATATTGATAATTTATATATAAAAACAAATATCAACATAACTATAAATTCAGAAGATAAATAAATTGGTTCAGCAATTGACAAATTCATGACTATCATTACTTGTTAGCGAGAGAGAAGAAGTATTCACGAACTCCGTGAATCTCCGTGTAACTAAGAAAGTTAGATAGATAGTAAACTTCTGTGACAAGGCGATGAGTTGCTTAATAACTTAAGCTGCTGACTGTACCATAGTCACTTTATAATATAACATTGCCTGTTGTAGGTAGACTAATTATTGTAAGAACATTACACTCCATATAAGTAGGTTCTTCTTCTTATGGTGCCGTCTCCTTTTGAAGGTTGCCGATCATTAAGGCTATTTGGATTCTGGACACCCCCGCACGGAAGAGCGATCTAGTACTCTTGCCGTACCAATCCCGAAGATTTCTTAACCAAGAGATTCTTCTTCTACCAGGCCTTCTCCTGCCCTGGATTTTCCCTTGCATGATTAGTTGAAGAAGGTCATACTTGTTGTTTCTTATTAGGTGGCCGAGATATTGGAGTTTCCGAGTCTTTATTGTGGTAAGAATCTCTGTATCTTTGCCCATTCTCTGCAACACCGTTTCGTTACAGATCCGCTGTGTCCACGAGATTTTCAGCATTCTCCGATACACCGACATTTCAAATGCTTCCACTTTGTCACTCATGTATAATTAGGTTATAAAAAGATATCCTATTGTTAGGTTTGCCGATTTTTATGGTGTATAAATTTAAAATTATCTGATTTCTGAACGTAGCATAAAATGTTTTAAAATATCGTTTCGGAACGGAAATTCTCGACCGTTGAATCGAGCGTTTAAAATGAAAAGAGGCGAATCGAGTCATTCTGGTCGGAGCGCCGAAGGAGAACGGACGTCTCTGGAGCTTGTACAATGCTGTCTGAGGAAATAGAAGCTTTTGGAAACTGTGTAAGTGTTTTTCTGTGTTCCTATTCCTTGTGGCCTTTATTTAAGGAGTGAATTTTACTATATCTCAGAAGTGGTATGATACCCTGCTAAATGTCGCTATACCCTCAGTATGTATGTGCGTGACCCAAATCCGCAAGGTAATGTGGCGGTCACCACACGTGTGACTAAAATGTTGGTGGGATAAAAATTTGCAAACTTAGTCTACCCCTTGTGTAAGTGGTAAAAGATTATGCAAAGTCAGTGTGCGGTCACAACACATGTGGTCAAACTTTATGTCGGTGCACGCCCTGGGTCTACGGGGGCCAAAATTTTCTTATTTTTGAGCTACGACGCACCGTTTTCGAGACATTTGAAAAACAAAGTTACAAAATTTGAGTTCACTTTACAAAGTACCTAGAGGTTATTAATTCATAAATAGTTTACGCCTGGGTATACTTTTGAAGGCCGACGAATGTGTCGTGTAAAATATTACTGGTTTGGTACTACAGTTCAAATATTTTTCAGATATCGAATCGCAATCTTTCAGGAGCCGGTTGTTAAATTGTTTTAGAACAAAATACACAGTTTTGTTTTCGAGTTTCAGAAAAGCTGTGGTTACCGTAGCCGCAGCAGGCTAAGGAGTGTAAATCGCGACCAAGGGCGTGTGGTCAAGCCTACACGAACAAGAAATTGCTTTTGACAACGAGCGTCAACGGCTACGCATCATGGAGGACGACCTCAGGCGTGAACGTGATTCACTTCACCACATGGCGTAAGGACAGGAGCAACACGGACGCGTCTATCGAGAACGTAGCAACCGGGAAGACTGTCGCTACGCTAGGGCGGAGTTACGAAGATCACGCACCAGTCAAGGCATCACCAACGGTGCACCAGCACATCAGGATACACGGTCAGAAAGTCTTACTTTTATGGCTAGGGATATTAGGAATCTAATTAATTCGCTAGGTCATTTAAAACCTCAACCCCAGACGACAGCAGTGACTACACAAGTACCCTCGAACAGTAAGATAAAAAAAAAATATATATATATATATATATTTTACCAGACTTGACCCTTCATCGAAAAGCCAGTGTGCCACTGTTTTCGGCTGGACTACGATTCACTTTGCAATGCAGAGGCTCCAAGGATTGGCTAAAACTTGGTATAAAAGTCTAAATTCAATATTATATAGTTGGTCTGAGTGGCAACAAATCTTTTAGAAGCTTTTCCGTACGAACAAAATTATGGCCAATCCTTGGAGGGTATGTTGAAAAGACGTAGCCGATATAATGAACCTCTTGTAGTATATTACTACGAGAAATAAGCCTTGTTGAACCAATGCGACAAAGAGTGCGAGCGTGCGGTGGATTGTATTATTTATGGATTGAACGATAAGACAATGCAATCTAGTGCCAATGCGTTATGCTGTTTCTGTCTCGATCAGCTATTACAGTTTTTATGTCTAATAAAGAAGTTTCGCAACCATTTTACCGTGGAAATTATAAAGGAAGATCCAATGATTTTACGATTAACTCAGTTAGCCATCAGTTGAGATTAAAGGCTAGTACTAGTAGTAATTCTTATATATTTTGTAATTATCGTAAGGAAAAGGGGCAACCATTAAGTGTCCTAAGTCATTAATGCAATGTGGAAAATTTCGTAGATTTGGACATAAAACAGACGATTGTAATATAAAGTCAGGGAATCTTTCAAATAATTATAATGCACCAGTAACTAAAACTATGCGCATACTAAGTTCAAATGCGAATGCAAAGTTTATCAAAGAATGTAGGGTAAACGGTATATCAATGAAATCTTTTATAGATTTTAGCTATGTCACACTACTTACTCGTTTAGCTATGTCACACTACTTACTCGTTCAGCGGCATCATCATTAGGTTTTACGTACAGTGTTAGCTCCGTTCCAATTCAGGGCTTTGGCAATGGAATAGTTTACTCTCTCGGGTCGTTGAACATTAATTTGAATATAGATGGTGTTAATGCAGGACTAGCGTGTCACGTTGTAGATGACAAACTGTTAGACGTACTGTTACTAGTGAGACAAACCTTCACTGAACAGGCGCACATTGTAGTAGGTACATAAAGATGCGGAGAATTTAAGATTTTTCAATTTTAGTGATGAATTACCATTCTCGATATCTGACAATGCTGGGGACATGGCCATCGTGGTCCAATCAAAGGAAAATATCACGGTTCATGGACCAGCCTCGATTAGAGTTTGCGTGAATATCGAAAACGGAGATATCTTGTGGCATAGTAAAGTTATTGGAAAACCAAATAGACAGACTTGTATCAATGGGGGAGTGTATAGCGTTAAAGAGGGGCAGTTTTTCGTCTCTATTACACCGTTATGTAATCCCTGAAAGTTTTGAGCAATCCTTAATTGGGAGAGGTACTAGGGTACAATTTGTTTATTGCGTGAATAAGCTTTCGACGAAATAAACGTGACGTTAGCATCGACATTGATAAAATTCATGTAGGTGACTCTGTAAGCGATTTACAAAAGAAAAACTTAGTGTCGTTACTTAACCGATGTAAACACTGTTTTGCATAATCCTTGGGGGAGCTGAGATGCACTAACGTAACTGATATGCACATAGGGCTGAATAGCAAGCAACCAGTGGTATATCGTCCTTACCGGTTGTCGCATAGGGAACGTCGGCAAGTTAGAGGAATGGTAGGTGACATGTTGGAATTCGGGGTCATAAGAGAATCTGTTTTGGAATATGCAAGTCCGATAGTCCTTATGCGGAAGAAGGATGGAAAGCCTAGACTATAGACTTCTTAATTCCCTGACAGTAAAAGAACGATACCGGAAGCTCGTGATCGAAGACGAGTTCGCGCGATTATCAGGACAGGTATAATTTGTAACGTTAGATATGTCCTCGGGCTAATTATCAGGTACCATTATTAGAAGAATCTAAGCATCTTACCTCCTTTCGTTACCCCGGACGGTCAATACGAATTTAACCGTATGCCGATTGGACTTGCCAATGTTAGCTGTAGTATGTTTGCTGAGAAAATTTCGTGTTTATTTGCCTGAGTTAAAATTCAAATTGTGACTGACTGTAGTGCCTTACGCACAACGTTTTCCAAGCGAGATCTGATCCCTCGAGTAGTGGCTCCTATTACGGGAATTTGACTAAAATATAGAATATAGAGCGGGGACTAAGATGGCGCACGTTGATGCATTGTCTAGGAATCCTAGTAGAGAAGAAGATAGCACGGTTTACTGTGATGGTTTCCCCAATGTGATGTCCATTAACCAGTTAGATTGGCTACACACCTTACAGTTAGAAGACTCGGAACTTTGTAGGATTCGTGATATTTTAAGTTCAGACTTAGACGCTTATGGACTGGCAAATATTAGGGAAAACTATTTGATCAAAGATCACAAACTGTATAAGTGTGTAGACGGAGATAAAAGTAATCTGAGATGGGTAGTACCAAAAGGGGCACGATGGCAGTTCTGTCTGATGAAGCATGATGAAATTGGACATTTTAGGTGGAAAAGACTCTTGAACGTATCAGGAAATCCTACTGATTCCCCGGAATGTCCAAGTTTGTCAAGAAATATGTTCAAGTTTGTATCGAGTGTGCCTATGCCAAAAGGTTAGTTCAAACGAAGGGCTCCTACACACAATAATGAAAGTAGATGTGCCTTTTCATACAATCCATTTAGATCACCTTGGGCCTTTTGTGCGATCTAAGCGAGAGAATTCATATCTTTTAGTTATAGTAGACGCATTTACAAAATTTATTTTTACTACGCCGGTACGCAAAACCAAATCACAAACTGCAATTAAAGTTCACTTCTCGTGCATTCAAGCGTTTTTATGCAGACAAAGATATAAGGCATGTTTTGAATGCCGTTGTAAGCCCACGTTCAAGTGGAGCGATGCAATCGCACAATTTTGAGTTCATTAACTGCACATAACTTAAACTTTGATGAGAGAGATTGGGATGACAAAGCGGGTAAGGGTCAATGGGGTATGAATAATACCTGTCAGAAAACCACAGGTAAAGCACCAACCGACATCATGTTTGGAGTGTGTATGAACGCAAAAGTTGATCCCAGATTGAATGACGTAGTTAAAGAAGCTCATGAAAAGACAGATTTGGTGACTATCAGAGAATCAGTTAAGGATAGGATTGAAATAGAGCAAGAAAAACAAACAAAAAAAAAATAGCTTCATTTGCAAATGACGGAAACAGCAAAAAGCTTAGGACACCTTATCAAGGCCCTTACAGAGTCGTTGCGGTATTGGGTAATGATCGCTATAGGGTAGTTTCTATTCCGGGACTTAGTGGCTCTTGAAATAAGTGCAAAACCGCCGTCGCTGCGTATAGAATGTTGCCTTGGGTCCACGTGGCCGCTCTAGGAGTTAACAAAGGTAATGAGAATAACTGTACGGAGGAAAGTGAAATAGAAATCTAATTTATGTAACTAATAAGCATACAACCAGTGATTTAAACTATGATCTGTGACACTGTTTTTACTTTTTGTTTATTATGTAAGAAGGAAATACGTAATGATAAATTATGGAATCTAGATATTTGTTAAGCTTATATTATCTTATATGGTGATAATTAGTTCCTTGCTCTCATGTCTACTAGACAACGAAACTTATTCCACGAAATCGGTGTTAGCTTTCACTCGTATAATTTCTTTGTATATTGATTGTAACAGTTACTGGGTAAATTGTGTTAAGAGTTAATTAATATTGATTTAATTGTTAGTTATAATAGTACAGAGGCCAGCGAAGTTCACATATTGTAATTAGAATACCACATTTATTTATTATTTTTATGGAGTATTGGTAAAATATGATTATGAGCTAGGAACGTACATGAGTTAATGAAACTTATCTAATATCTGTAACTAAGAGCGAATGTAATTATTTTAGTTGGATACATTGATATCATTATGGATGTTTACATGACTGTAAGGAGGGTTTACAGTTCATTATGGATGTTTACTATTTATTATTATGATGTTTATTATTTATTTACATGACTGTAAGAAGGAGGGTTTACAGTTCATTATGGATGTTTACTATTTATTATTATTATGTTTATTATTCATTTACATGACTGTAAGAAGGAGGGTTTACAGTTCATTGTGGATGTTTACTATTTATTATTATGATGTTTATTATTTATTTACATGACTGTAAGAAGGAGGGTTTACAGTTCATTATGGATGTTTACTATTTATTATTATGATGTTTATTATTTATTTACATGACTGTAAGAAGGAGGGTTTACAGTTCATTATGGATGTTTACTATTTATTATTATTATTATGTTTATTATTCATTTACATGACTGTAAGAAGGAGGGTTTACAGTTCATTGTGGATGTTTATTATTTATTTACATGACTGTAAGAAGGAGGGTTTACAGTTCATTATGGATGTTTACTATTTATTATTATTATGTTTATTATTCATTTACATGACTGTAAGAAGGAGGGTTTACAGTTCATTGTGGATGTTTACTATTTATTATTATGATGTTTATTATTTATTTACATGACTGTAAGAAGGAGGGTTTACAGTTCATTATGGATGTTTATTATTTATTATTATTATGTTTATTATTTATTTACATGACTGTAAGAAGGAGGGTTTACAGTTCATTATGGATGTTTACTATTTATTATTATGATGTTTATTATTTATTTACATGACTGTAAGAAGGAAGGTTTACAGTTCATTATGGATGTTTACTATTTATTATTTTGATGTTTATTTACATGACTGTAAGAAGGTGGGTTTACAGTTTTAATATTAGAATGGTTTTTGTAAAATGACTCGATTGGCCGAATGTTAGGTGTGCATGAGGACATGCACAATGTCAGGATGGTCGAATGTTAGGTTTGCCGATTTTTATGGTGTATAAATTTAAAATTATCTGATTTCTGAACGTAGCATAAAATGTTTTAAAATATCGTTTCGGAACGGAAATTCTCGACCGTTGAATCGAGCGTTTAAAATGAAAAGAGGCGAATCGAGTCATTCTGGTCGGAGCGCCGAAGGAGAACGGACGTCTCTGGAGCTTGTACAATGCTGTCTGAGGAAATAGAAGCTTTTGGAAACTGTGTAAGTGTTTTTCTGTGTTCCTATTCCTTGTGGCCTTTATTTAAGGAGTGAATTTTACTATACTATACTGCTAAGATAAGAATTTATTCTGGTCTTGAAAAGAAAAGAAAGAAAGGACATTATACTCCCTCGTTTTTCTGAAACAGTACACACGCTGATCAATTTTATCAGTTAACTTGGACCAAGCTCTGAAAGTAATTTAATATTAATTATTCCCGAACAGTGTTAATTGCAAGCGTTTGTAGTAAAACATGTGAGTCATATTGTGTCTTGTTTAATTACATACTTGCTTAAGCGTAAAATATGCATCGATATTGCGTCGCCATTAACAGTTTTAAAAGTTCCAATACTTTTTACTGTTTTATTTTAATAGGTGCATTTTGAAATGTTTATTATCTGAGCTGTACCTTCATTGAAAACCTTGAAGACACTTATTGTCTGATTGTGATGCTAGGAGTTTCACTAAGTTAAAGTCTCAGGAACTAGGTTATCTAGCAGTGATGATATATATGTACATCGATATTAATGTACCAAAAACTTTAATTTATTTTGGACTTCAGCCCACGAAATTTTATAGTTCATTTTTATATTTATGTACTGGAACAAGTCTATATATACATTATATTATAATATTAATTGAAAAAAGGATCGATAAGTTTGTAATTGAATAATCCATTATGAAATGTAAAGTGGGGAAAAATATTTACCTAAAGCGTGAAATGGTTAACGATAGTATCGGTAGCTCAGAACCAGGCACTACTATTACCAAGCACTGTCAACGGCACGTGTTGCGGTGTGGCCTGACCTCCTTGAGGGCCTGGTGCTGGCCGGCAAGTCTACCGGACGACGACGAGACTAGGACATGAGTTTGAATAAGACAGAACTGACATGACAGCCTAGATGAACAGAGGTCTGTTTGTAAATAGTTGAGAATGTACCATTTATTTTTATTAAATCGTGCCTCTCTAAACACTTGATATTGGCGGAATCACCGCGTTATCAGGAACGCGGGACAGAGTCCATTAAAAATAGTTGAGTAATTTAAGTGTTTGTAGTTTACTAGCTGTGCTCGCGACTTTGTTCGCGTAGATTACAGGGTTTTTTTTCGCAATAAAAGGTAGCATATGTCCTTTGTCAGGGTCTAAAAATTGCCTAAATGGTCTAAAAATAAAAATGAAATGTGGCACACCACATTTCATTAAAATCGGTTTAGAGGTTAAGCGGGAAAGCGTAACAGACAGAGAGAGTTACTTTCGCATTTATAATATTAGTAGAGATTATTCGTGGATAATTGCTTTTTTGTCGACCTCCGTAGCCGAGAGGCGAGCGGGCCTGACTTTGGCGAGCGCCATCTCTGAGGTTCCGGGTTCGATCCCCGGTCGGGTCAATATGGGAAACGAACTTTTCCATATTGTCTCGGGTCTGGGTGTTGTGGTACCGTCGTTGTTTCTGATTTCTGTAACACAAGTGCTTAAGCTACTTATCACAGAATCAGAGCAATGTATGTGATGTTGTCCAATATTTATTTATTTATTTATTTATTTGTTCAAGACGACAACAAAACGCCAGCACGTCAAGGTAAACGATATTAGGTCTTATGCGCATAACATAAAGGCGGTACAAAGTATGCAGTTCAAGTGAACTGTGGTCACTGCGGCCTATCAGCTCTTTTGTGTCTCGCGTCCAATTTAAAGTAACTCCTTTAACCGGGTTAGTTGTAAAAAGTCTCGTACCTTCCTGGTTTTCAGAGTTTTTATTTCCTCCGGTTGGGCTAAATGTCGTTCTAGGTGGATGCTTCACAGTCACATAGAAGGTGAAGGAGTGTTTCCTTTTCCTCCTTGCAGTATCTGCATACGTCAGAGTCTCTCAGCTTTATGTGAAATTAGTGTCTTGCAGTGTCGGGTCATAGCTCTAACCACCTCATTTGCCCTAAACTTGCTAAGCTACAGCTCAATTCGTGCAAATGAGCTCAAGTGTACTTGAGTCACAACTAGTTATAAATATTTTAAGTCTGGTATTCATCCAGTATTAAAAACCTATCTATTGTACTGTTCGTCACAAAATGTAGCGTAATTTATTGAATTCTACAAAAATAGGAATAATTATTTTGTTTTCTATTACTCACATTACAAAGATTGTTCCATTGCTAGTGAAGACACTATTTAGCTTAATTACCAAATCTTTAATTCGGCTTCTTCTCTAATTGTATCCGTAAGTAATCAAAACACCCAAAAACTCACAGAAGAGAGGCAGGGCAAAGCGATTTATAGCTCGAACTGGAGCAGCCCGACTGGTGAAATACCGAATACTTACAGAAGACCGCAGCCAAATAACAATCTCTTGTTGTGTTTCTGCATGTGAGTAAGGTTTCCAGAGCTCTTGGGGGGTGCTACATTAGTAGCAGGGGTCAAGCCTTCGCCGTGGTTGTTATGGTTTTTATCGTTTACCCATGGCGCCAACCAAAGGCGACGAGAGCGTAGGGGGAGTTTTTAGTTTGGGTAGTCCCCGCTCCTTCCAGGCGGGGGAGTCCCACACACGCCGCTGCCGTTCCCAAGGTAGCGGTACGGTGCTAAAACGCATTTTCTCCCCCTCAAAAAAAAAGGGGTCAAGCTTTCAAGGTAAGGGTGACAAGTCTAGTAACAGTTTTACTAAAAAAGATAAAATCGCATGTACACAAGACGCGCTCCGATCTCTCTGTTCATTTCTAAATGCAACGTTTCCATACAAATATTCTAATAAGCGGTCTCTCCACATTCGAATCAAGGAAACAATTATCTGATAGTGTTTCTTGTTCCAGCACTCGTGGTTATCTCACTAATTTATTGTTCCGGTCGGGGTTACCCTATAGTGGAGGTGGATAATATTTTTCCTCAAATGTTTCTTGGCTATTACTGCTACTTAGTTACTGAATGTTGCTGAAGTTTGCACTTTGCAGTTTCCTAGGTAATTTGATAAAGGATATAAAAAGGAACAAGACTGAATTTTAATTCAACTTTTTTTTACCCCACTGCCGAAGAAGGTATGAAGAAATCATTACTGAAAATTAGTAAGTAACGAGTTAGTTATCAATACAAAACTGTTGATTTTAAACCATTTCCGTTTTCGTGTCTAGATGTCCAATACAAGTACTAAAAGACTTCTCAAAACTAGTTTTTTGAAAAGTACTGTATTTTTCTTTATCCTATATGAACATTGGGACAAGTCAGTTCGTTTTGTTTGTATAAAGACATATACACGTACAACATACCATTTTCATATTAAAGTCTGAATAAATAATCTAGTACTTAATATAGATTATCTATTCAGACTATTATTTATTATTTTAAAAATAGATAGATTATTTTAAAAATATTAAAATAATCTAGCTTCCCGCCGCAGCTTTGCACGCGTATAATCTCGGCAAAAATTACATCTTTATACAAACCTTGTGTTAACAATTACTTATGACAAATACCCATTAAGTGTAGCATTTCTAAAGTTATGTCCAAACATACATTTCGACGATTATTTTTTATTTATATAAATAAGTAAAATGGTGAAAACATTTCGGGTTTGATCACCGGTGGGGAATAGGGGAAACGAACTTTTCTATATTGCCTTAGGTCTGGCTGTTGTGGTACAGTCGTTGTTTCTGATATCTGTCACACACATTCTTAAACTACTTACCACATAATCAGAACAACGTTTGGGAAGTGGTCCAATATTTTTATTTATTTCACGTATGCATAAAATTATTGCAAATTAACGTCACTTTTATTTTACAATCTGCCATCATTTGCGCTAGCATCATTTCCTCTTTCCTCACAAGTACTCACACATCAATCGTCTTCACTAATCAGGTTGATAAATTAAAATCACCAAGGATTAGATATTTACAACA
This sequence comes from Glyphodes pyloalis, assembly GCA_037074685.1. Lineage (NCBI taxonomy): Eukaryota > Metazoa > Arthropoda > Insecta > Lepidoptera > Crambidae > Glyphodes > Glyphodes pyloalis. The sequence continues at coordinate 15,562,449 of JAYKKO010000009.1, forward strand.
GCAATAAAGAAGCAAGCTCTTAAAGAAACGCATCAATTAAGCAGCGCCGATAATTCCGCGCGCGAGATTGATCCGAGCACGCTAAGATTGATCGCTCCACGAGGGCTTTGCTTGAATAATTGTTTATCTTACGTCACAGGAAGGGAAACAGCTATGTTACATGTATGACCTATTAAAATGTGAGTTTAAGTCAGGGATAGGCGAAAATAATTGGAAAAATATTAGCAGTTTACATTGGACAATATCCCATACATTGCTCTCATTCTGTGGTAATGAGTTTAAGCACTTCTGAAACAGAAAGCAGAAATAACGACGGCACCACAACACCCAGATCTGAGACAATATAGAGATGTTCGATTCTCCTATTGATCCAACCAGGGATCGAACCCGGAACCTCAGACATGGCGAGGCGCCAACGTCCAATCCACTAGCCTCTCGGTTACGGAGGTCGTGATAAGAATAAGGTTATATGGTTTATATTTTTACTATGTTTTTAAGTTTACGCCGCACTAGCAAATCACTCCTTGCGTTGTGGGATCCAATCTACAACTTTCTTATGATGAAAATAATCAAAATTAAAAACAGTAAATTTTAACGCTACCTAATCGGTTGGTATAACACTAAAAATTTATTGATTACTAGCTGACCCGGCAAACGTTGTTTTGCCATATAAATAAGTTTTAAGTAAGAAAAATGTTAAGGGTGGACAACCCTAATCACTAAGGGGTATGAAAAATAGATGTTAGCCGATTCTCAAACAGAATATGCTCACAAAATTTCATGAGAATCGGTCAAGCCAAGCAATTTCGGAGGAATACGAGAACGAACATTGTGACACGAGAATTTTATATATAAGATAACACACACATATTACAATAACTACACTGTATAAACTTACCCTTGTTTATGAATGAATAAATGATTATGATTGATAAATTAAATTAAAAAGACAATAAAGCTGCCATAAAGTAAAGATTGTTTTCACGTTTAAAAATATGTTGTACAAGTCATTGAACCGTGCAGATTAAGAAAATTCCTTCAAACATTCAAATTTTTAAACGAGTCTCATAAAGCAATTACAACATATCAAAAAGAAAAAAAATAGAAAATGGAAGAGCTTGCCTTGTACCGCTTGCGGCGAAATTTAATTCGGATTATATGAGAGTCTTTTAAAGGTAAACGCGGGGAGAGCAACAAAATGTCATGGTAAAACAAGCGAACCTTGTCTGCAGGAAATTGGGTCACATTTTTGTTTAGAGTTGTATCATAATAACAGGTGATTAGGGTTCTGTATCGCTAAAACGGGGTCTTTAACATATTACCGAGGTGGTCTGCATTAAGGCTTCTTTTTTAAAAATGCGCTTCAGTTCGCAAATTAAATAAAATTATCCTTATTTATTTATTTACTAGCGGACCCGACAGACTTCGTCCTGTCAAAAAGATTTAGAATGTGGCTTGACTGTAAATTTTAGTGAGAGAACGTTTGTACTGGAAAAAGAAAAGAGCTGTCTTTAGAGTTTTCCCGGCAATTATTCGAATTTTCCTCGCTGTAAAAACCATCAACGAACATTTTGAAAAAATAATTCTCAAAATTGGTCCACGCGTTGTCGAGTTATGCGCTTACCAACACATTTTGCGATTCATTTTTATATAATAGATTTATTGAGGACAGCTAACAAATCTTACACCAAATGAGTAAAAAAGTACCTTTTATATATATATATATATATATATATATATATATATATATATATATATATATATATATGAACATGCTAAGTGCAGATTCAGTTACAGGCTGCCAGGACCCTTAACAAAAGCTTGCGCGGATTTTTATACGTATTAAATAAAAAGTATACAACTTCATTAAATCTATCCCATGATAATCCAGATTTTTATGCAAAATTAAGAAGGATCACATGATAATAACCTGTAAATTTTCTGAGAACTATAAAAATTCATGTATTTCTAGACTTCTGTGTGTTCTGTCCAAATATTAATTTTGATACCTCGTATTTTTAATCTCGCGCCGCCGTATTGGAAAAATGGCGTCTTTTGTTGCTTTAATATTGCCTAGAATATAAATAATATCCTTTCCAAAATATTTTACGGTACGGTTTTACAGAGAAATTAAATAAAAATGTATTCCATAAAATTTATGTTAAAAGTAATATTTTTTAAATTTATAAAATAAACAGAAATTTAAAGATTTTCTTTATATTATTGTAGATATTGATCTTAAAATAACAAAAAATAATGTAATTAAGATAAAAGAACACACATTTTCATAACTCCCGAATAACTTGCCTGACTAGGCCATGGTTCCTATGCAAAGAACTAGATAAAAATATCCGCACCCTTTTTTTAACCATTGCCTAACTTATTCAGTATATTTGAAACAGGAAAAGTAGCTTCACCATTATTTACCCCGTAACCTTATCGAAATTCCACCCGAGATTCCCCGAGTCACCGTTCACTCCATAGGAATTAGCTATTATTACATATTAGATGCACCAACGTAGTCTATTGAAATACGAAGTCCTGGCATCATTCCAACAACATGGAATGCCAACTCTAGTCCAATTTTGTGATATTCCGGAGCAGATTCGTAAGTGATGGCTTAGCGTGAAGTCAGTTCTGCGCTCCGCAAAATATTTACATTTTAAACGGAGCGAAACTTTAAGGAGGCTAAAATTGGGAGGTTCTTTTTGATTTTAAATAGGTTATCTTTTATTTACTCGAGCTTGGGTAAAGTATGAGCAGAAAATCTGGCCCGGAAAGCGTTTTGTTCCTTCGTTTTCAAATAAATAGAGTACGTGCTCGAGATATGAAGTTGTACACGTTTCATAATTCGAAAACTCATGCAATTACGTGGCTAAGTTCATTTTGTAAATATTTTTTATAAAAATCCACCTGTAGCAAACAACCTTTCCATTTTTATACTCTTTTGTTTTCTGTTTACAAATGTCTTCAATATTTAAGCTGATCACAGTATGGATAAATATACGGTTGCATTAAATGTATGGGAATCGGAATATGAAAGTGGCTTTCTTGAACTTCATTATTGTCATAATTTACAGTTAATCCTTTTAGTAAAAAAATAGGCAATCTTATAATTAAGATGTATATGGTTCTAGCGCGCAATTCTGAAGTCATCAAAAACAAAATGTGAGATTTATAAAATTTTGTTTTTAGTTCTTTTAACGTGACTTTGATGCCTTCATTTGTATCATTTGGTTTGATACGTTCATATGCACCTTATTCATTTTAAAACTGTTCTTGTCTTAAGAAACATATTGAAACCTAGTTGCCAGTTACCATTTGGTTCAATAGTTGTTTTAATTAATATAAGAATCAATGCAATAAAATAACATTCGAAATTCTTGATTATAGGACATAAAAAAATGTTATATTTAGTTCTCAAACATTTAAGCAAATTCCCTACTTCCATTTTTAAATATTTTCAATCTAATAATCGGAAAATATCATTCGATACCAATGGAAGACACTCAAATACCCCCTTTGTACTATACAGTAACAATATCTTCCTCCAGAGTCCTCCAGAGTCCTCCAGTTCGCTCAAGCAAACCTCAATTGTTCCCCATTTAAAATAATCATGCCAACTTATTTGCTATCAACAATATTATTATGAAACCAAGGCTTACCCAAAACTGGAAATTTTCCTCTTCTTCCCACATCGAAAACCTACTTTATTTCATCAGATCGGAGTTCAAAATTCAATGGCAAAAGCCAGCAAGGTGTGGTAAACCGATTGCAAAGGATCGATGGAATAATAGCAAGAGAGCGGAAACGATCACTCGATATGACTTTCGGATGTTAATATCATCCCTATGTGCGTAATACAAAGGTTTTTTGTTCAAATATCCGAGCATATATGGGCTTAAGTAGCACTAGATTTGAAGAAACGGGAAACATATATAATATCAATAAAATGATGGATTTTATTTGTTTGGTTAAGGGTTTTGTTACCAACTCTAGAGATGATTTGCAGAATTTCTTGTTTTCACAAAGAAGGAAAGACAATATGGGTTGGACATCCTAATTTATTGCACTTCAAGATTGACCTCATCCCACCTGCTGTTAAGTGGTAATGATGTCCTAGTTTACGGACGACTGTACAGCATAATAAAGCTGTTACTGAACTGGACGTCTTTACCCTGAAGGCTTAATCCCTGCTACTGATATAGCACCCCCCCAGGGGCTCTAAAAACCTTACTCACACGCAGGAACCCACCAAAACTGAAGTGTTATTTGGCTGCGATCTTCGGTAAGGTGGTAGTATTTCACCAGTCGGGCTGCTCCAGTTCAAGCGATAAATCGCTATGCCCTACCGCTGCATATAAAGCAGTAACGTTTCGCAATAGGGAAGCTTTATTATGCTGTACTTGTCACCCTTGATCTAGGACCTCATTACCACTTGGTTGTGGTTGGTCAGGTTGAACCGATTTCCCATAACACCATCACTTAAGGCGTTGAGGTCTATTTGGGGCGTTTTAGTGGGTAGCTTTGCTTTTTGCAAAGTAGGGAGTACCACACACGCCGTCATCTCCCTCAGGTGACGGCACTGTACGTCAAAGTATTTTCAATAGACCATTTAACATATGGTAGAATGAGGTCAATAACGAAGTGCATTAAAAAAAAGCGGACTGGGAACCATACCATATTATTTTTAGTTCGTTCAATAGTTTTTTTTTAATGTGAGTCATTCAATTACTAGCCAAATTAATAAAAAAAAATGAACAAGTCCTTAGAGATGCGATAAAACTAAAGTCCGGCCCCCTTGCCGAGAGGCTACAGAGATTGTTCAACAAAACATCACTTCTACACACATAATGCGATAAGACCATTACCGTTATTTACCAAGTAGTCCATACAATTTATGTTAAAAGTAATATTTTTTACGTAGCACAGAATTTGTAAAATAAACAGAAATTTAGAGATTTTCTTTATATTATTGTAGATATTGATCTTAAAATAACTAAAAATGATGTAATTAAGATAAAAAAACACACATTTTCATAACTCCCGAATAACTTGCCTGACTAGGCCATGGTTCCTATGCAAAGAACTAGACAAAAATATCCGCACCCTTTTTTTAACCATTGCCTAACTTATTCAGTTTATTTGAAACAGGAAAAGTAGCTTCACCATTATTTACCCCGTAACCTTATCGAAATTCCACCCGAGATTCCCCGAGTCACCGTTCACTCCATAGGAATTAGCTATTATTACATATTAGATGCACCAACGTAGTCTATTGAAATACGAAGTCCTGGCATCATTCCAACTACATGGAATGCCAACTCTAGTCCAATTTTGTGATATTCCGGAGCAGATTCGTAAGTGATGGCTTAGCGAGAAGTCAGTTCTGCGCTCCGCAAAATATTTACATTTTAAACGGAGCGAAACTAAGGAGGCTAAAATTGGGAGGTTCTTTTTGATTTTAAATAGGTTATCTTTTATTTACTCGAGCTTGGGTAAAGTATGAGCAGAAAATCTGGCCCGGAAAGCGTTTTGTTCCTTCGTTTTCAAATAAATAGAGTACGTGCTCGAGATATGAAGTTGTACACGTTTCATAATTCGAAAACTCATGCAATTACGTGGCTAAGTTCATTTTGTAAATATTTTTTATAAAAATCCACCTGTAGCAAACAACCTTTCCATTTTTATACTCTTTTGTTTTCTGTTTACAAATGTCTTCAATATTTAAGCTGATCACAGTATGGATAAATATACGGTTGCATTAAATGTATGGGAATCGGAATATGAAAGTGGCTTTCTTGAACTTCATTATTGTCATAATTTACAGTTAATCCTTTTAGTAAAAAAATAGGCAATCTTATAATTAAGATGTATATGGTTCTAGCGCGCAATTCTGAAGTCATCAAAAACAAAATGTGAGATTTATAAAATTTTGTTTTTAGTTCTTTTAACGTGACTTTGATGCCTTCATTTGTATCATTTGGTTTGATACGTTCATATGCACCTTATTCATTTTAAAACTGTTCTTGTCTTAAGAAACATATTGAAACCTAGTTGCCAGTTACCATTTGGTTCAATAGTTGTTTTAATTAATATAAGAATCAATGCAATAAAATAACATTCGAAATTCTTGATTATAGGACATAAAAAAATGTTATATTTAGTTCTCAAACATTTAAGCAAATTCCCTACTTCCATTTTTAAATATTTTCAATCTAATAATCGGAAAATATCATTCGATACCAATGGAAGACACTCAAATACCCCCTTTGTACTATACAGTAACAATATCTTCCTCCAGAGTCCTCCAGAGTCCTCCAGTTCGCTCAAGCAAACCTCAATTGTTCCCCATTTAAAATAATCATGCCAACTTATTTGCTATCAACAATATTATTATGAAACCAAGGCTTACCCAAAACTGGAAATTTTCCTCTTCTTCCCACATCGAAAACCTACTTTATTCCATCAGATCGGAGTTCAAAATTCAATGGCAAAAGCCTGCAAGGTGTGGTAAACCGATTGCAAAGGATCGATGGAATAATAGCAAGAGAGCGGAAACGATCACTCGATATGACTTTCGGATGTTAATATCATCCCTATGTGCGTAATACAAAGGTTTTTTGTTCAAATATCCGAGCATATATGGGCTTAAGTAGCACTAGATTTGAAGAAACGGGAAACATATATAATATCAATAAAATGATGGATTTTATTTGTTTGGTTAAGGGTTTTGTTACCAACTCTAGAGATGATTTGCAGAATTTCTTGTTTTCACAAAGAAGGAAAGACAATATGGGTTGGACATCCTAATTTATTGCACTTCAAGATTGACCTCATCCCACCTGCTGTTAAGTGGTAATGATGTCCTAGTTTACGGACGACTGTACAGCATAATAAAGCTGTTACTGAACTGGACGTCTTTACCCTGAAGGCTTAATCCCTGCTACTGATATAGCACCCCCCCAGGGGCTCTAAAAACCTTACTCACACGCAGGAACCCACCAAAACTGAAGTGTTATTTGGCTGCGATCTTCGGTAAGGTGGTAGTATTTCACCAGTCGGGCTGCTCCAGTTCAAGCGATAAATCGCTATGCCCTACCGCTGCATATAAAGCAGTAACGTTTCGCAATAGGGAAGCTTTATTATGCTGTACTTGTCACCCTTGATCTAGGACCTCATTACCACTTGGTTGTGGTTGGTCAGGTTGAACCGATTTCCCATAACACCATCACTTAAGGCGTTGAGGTCTAATCGGGGCGTTAGTGGGTAGCTCGGCTTTTTGCAAAGTAGGGAGTACCACACACGCCGTCATCTCCCTCAGGTGACGGCACTGTACGTCAAAGTATTTTCAACAGAAAAAGAACCTTATTACCATTTAACATATGGTAGAATGAGGTCAATCTTGAAATGCATTAAAAAAAGCGGACTGGATACCATACCATATTATTTTTAGTTCGTTCAATAGTTTTTTTTTAATGTGAGTCATTCAATTACTAGCCAAATTAATAAAAAAAAATGTACAAGTCCTTAGAGATGCGATAAAACTAAAGTCCGGCCCCCTTGCCGAGAGGCTACAGAGATTGTTCAACAAAACATCACTTCTACACACATAATGTGATAAAACCATTACCGTTATTTACCAAGTCTTATTAACCAACTTAGCGCAACGAATAATCTCTAAAACCCAGAAGTAAAACTAAAATGTTAACCCTTTAATCGCGAGGCAAAAAACAATAAATTGACGTCGTTTTGCAGCGCTGCAGTGCAATCATGCAACCGCCCCTAGACGCGAGAGTTATTGCTTAGAGGGTATTATGATAACACTCGATAAAATTTGAAAATAGCTAGATAAAGAAATCAAAGGTGACCTAAATGCTAAAGGGGTATACAGATGATTCAATCATGTAATAGAGTGCACTCTTTAATTAAAATTGCTAAGTGAAAGCGAAATAAAAAAAAAAATCCGAATGTAAAAAATCCTATCCATTCTATCCCTACTAATATTATAAATGCGAAAGTAACTCTGTCTGTCTGTTACGCTTTCCCGCTTAAACCTCTCAACTGATTTTGATGAAATTTGGCACAGACAATTTTTAGACCCTGAGGACTAAAGGACATTTATTTATTTATTTAAAAACTTTATTGCACAAAAAAAAGTACAACAGGTGGACTTAATGCTATGGGCATTCTCTACCAGTCAACCTTTGGGTCATGCGTAGAGTTAGTTTATGGGTGCGGTAATAGTGACAAAGTGCATAAGTAATCTAAAAAATAAAATAAAAACATAATACACGAGAATAGTAACTATCAAGCGTTACAAAATTCATTTCGGAAACAATTAAATATACATATAGACATACATGAATAAATATAATATATATATAAAATATGAAGTATGACATAAGCTACCTTTAATTGTGAAAAAAAACCCTGAAGTCCACGCGAACGAAGTTGCGGGCACAGCTTGTACCATGTAGTCTGCAATTAATTCCTTTAAGGAATCATTGCAAAATTGTTAGTTTTTAAAGGAAAAGATATAACTTTTCCCTCTTCCATTCATGTCCAATGACGATGTTGAATATCGGAATATTTAAACTAGATCGCATTAAACTGCGTATCGTGTGACAAGCGACTCGCCATTTGAAGAACTTATTTAACACCCTATTCTGCCTTAAATCGAGCATGCATTAGATGATACAATTTCCAGTTCCCACAATACACCCCCAGTTTATTGCAAAACCGGCAACTACCGGCAATTAAGTGTTGAAACTCAATTATAGCAACAACTTTGAAGAAAATGCTCGGTCTCGTTCGCGCTTGAGGGGGGTGAGGGGGCATAAAGTGGGTATAATGAAGGAAAAATACTAACTCCACTAACTGCAACCCTACCGCGGTCTGATTTAGGGGCTAATAAGTGTTGCTATAGGGCGGTGCTTCGCGAATTATCGTAAGCCGCAGTAAAGTTTATTTGCTAAAAACTTGAGGTTTACAATTACAACGAAACAGTTACTTTCAAACTACGCGGAGACTGTCACGTGAAAGTCACATTGATTGATAAAAATTTGTATTTGAGTTTCATCGTCAATTGGACTCAGACTTTCTAAACGAATCCAGTAGGCGTAAATTTGATCCCCGTTATGACTGTATTTTGTGTATAAGGACTCATCATAAAGATCATATGATCCAGTGTTGAGCCCCCATCAAAAAATGAGGTTTCTCAGTTCAACTGTTTATTTATAGTTTTAATAGCGACCTGCCGCGGCTTCACACACGTGCTATACCTGTATTTTCCACATTTTCCACTCATTAGTTATTATTGGCTGCGGTGTGATGTTATAACATGATATAGCCTAAAAACTTTCTCGATAAATTGACTATTTAACACAAAAATATTTTTCCAATTCAAACTCGTAGTTCCTAATATTAGTGCGTTTAATACTCTTCTGCTCTACAATATTTTCTTTTTAAATATTCTCTGTAGCATGGTGTGTAATGGAAATTATGACTGGTTTAGTTCACGCTTGAAAGTTGTATGTAAAATTTGTGTTGACGACCCGCAAAACCTAATAATATTTATAATTGACCGATCATATTTCGAGGGTTCCCTGGTCAAACCCGATAAGTGACAAAAATTAAGAATTTAAGTTATAAATGCAGTTAAGATGCACTTTTTTTGCTCTTTCTAATGGTATATTCCAATAAGTCGAGTTTCAATTTATCACAAAGATACGCTTCACTAAGAACCCAATAAGTGCTACTTTTTTCTTTTTGAGCAATATATAAACAATATAAGTATATTTAAAGGAAACTTTTTTAAATTTAATTAGATGAAGAACCCAATAATGTATATTTATTGGGTTTTAAGACAAATATATTTTAGGAAATTAAACTAAGTGACTTAAGGTAAGACAAGTTATTTGCATTTATTGGGTTTTCATACCAGGGAAATTCTGAATTAACGAGGTTTTACTTAAAATTAAAATCCATCAACACATTTTGTTGGGTTTTACTATTGTAATATTAAGTATGCAAACAAATTTTATCATTAAGCTAAAACCCATTAACTACTACTTATAGTGTTTTACTTCAAGCAAATATTAGAAATGACATATGAAAAGCATACTTATCGGATACTCGCACGAGCAGATATCAACATTGGACTGTAATTTTATTTGGGGAAGAACCCAATAAGTAGATATGACAGTAGATAGATGGCGACAGGATCGTGAGCGTCGACCTTCGTTTCATTGCATTGCACGTAATTTTGACAAAATAATTATACTTTCAGTTAATTTAAACGTAATAGCATCATCTAGACTCCGGAATAGGGAACTTATTGGGTTTTACCTCTAACTAATTTAGGTTACAATATTTACGTACATAGAAATATTTTTAATGGAAGGATACTTATTGGGTTTCACGTCCTACTTTTTATTTTTCTTTTACGTACTTATGATTACAAGGTTTTGAAATAATTTTACACTTTTTACGTATGGATAAGAGGATGCTATTTCCGGTTGTCCTACCCTATGCTTAGAAAATAAAAATGGCAGCATTTATGTGCAGATTCATATCAATGGTGCTATTGTTTGCATGGTTAAAATTTAAATCTAATATTTTTTGAAAGTATTTATTGACACCATTATGCAATTTTTTTTATTTATTCAGCAAGATCAGAGGGTTATTTTTCTCACGTGCCATGACCTTGTGCTTTTTGGGGACGTGATCTATTACAAAGCTCTAAATACGTTTTCAATCGGAATTTGGTAAATTTTACTGTACCTTTATTCGTTGAATATTGTTCTGCTTTCTCCTCGCAAGATTATCTTTGGAGCAAATGCAAATTACTCATGAGAACTTGAAAAATTACAAAAAGATATTGCCACGCAGATGAATAGTATCGTCAAGCATATGTTCTATATATACATATAATATGATGTTTATTGGTAACTTTACCTTTGTTTCCAAGATTCAGATGTCAATATTTTTTATATAAAAACGTGGTATATTGTCTCCTTCCAACCTAATGGTAAGCAAGAGAGGAACCCACATCACGATGACAACGGATTTGATTTCGTAATATCCTATCCGTTAGTATCGCCATACTGGCCTGCATGATGCTTCTTCACGCACCTTTTGAAAGAATTCATTAGATGGAGGAAACACATGAGCCGGCAACGAGGCCAATTTTTAAAGGTACGTCGTCATTAGAGTTATCATACTTTTTGGTTCGTGATGGAATATTTTCCACGGTGAAGCGATAATACCCTTGGCCGGCTCTTGTTTTGTAAAAGAAAAGGGAAGGTGGGATTAGAGAAAACAGTTCCTCGGAACACTCACCGAGATAAAAACGATAAAAGACAGTCAATAAACTAATGTCTCTACGAAGTTGAATAGGATCAAGGTTCTCAGTAACCTCTTGAATATTGATAATGCGCACAACCCTTTACTGTAACCAATTAAGACCATCCATAAGGTATTTGGCGGAACCGTCTCAGAGATACAAGCAGTAGTCCAGACAGGATTTGACTTGAGTCTTGTATAAAAGACAAAGCCGGTCCGGCGTGAGAAAACAACGCACTCTATTCTATTTTTTGGATGCTAATGAGATGAAACTCTCGATGTACTGATCTTGATTAGGTTGCAGCGGATATCCATGCCAAGCAGGCTTACTTACTTATTAGGCTGTTCGCAGGCAGAGGGGAGCGCCCTGATAAATGGGGAGCAGAAGGAAATGGGATGTTTTTGTCAAAAATGCGCACTCTTGGGTTTTCTCAGCATTGAACTGGACCTGGTTATTTGAACCCCATTGGCTCATGAGGCTCAACACCCAATCCAGTTCAACGACAAAATTCTCCCGTACCTCCTCGATTACTGCGTTGCCAGCTGAAGGCCAACCAAGGTTTCTTCCATTGACGGTACTGTGATCAGCATAGCAATGTATATTTCCAAGCAGTGGCATATCATTTAAATGAAGAAGGAAGAGGGCGGGCGATAAATACGCATAAACTGCGATAGGCATCCGTCAGACACGATGTGAATTCTACGTCACGCAGAAAGCCGGAAATCCAGTCACGAAGCCGTGTGGGTAGTCCATATGCCGTAAGCTTGGAAAAAAGAGCTTTGTGCCAGACCCGATCAAATGCCTCGGCAATTGTCTCTCCCCTGAGATGCGTCATATACGCTAGAAGATCAATAAGTTTGATGGGTCTAATTGGTCGAAAACTATGTACACGAAACAAATCATTCCCGAAGAAAATCATAGCTGGATAGAACATTAAATGAAAATGATCCTCAAAATTTAAACAATAAATAAGTATATAAAAATAGTATAAAAGTAAGTAATAACCTAATGCAAACATAATTAAAATTGTTTTTTGCTTGGAATTAATAAAAGCTTAAGTGATTAAATCGTTTTTTTCTCTCAGGTAAAACCCAATAAGTCGGCACCCTTTACCAAAAAAAAAATTTTTACAAAAAGCAAAACTGAAAGCATTAGAAGTAAAACAAATATGAAAACTAAATCTTTATGAAATATCATTACTAATAAAACCCAAAATTGTGGACATTTACTTATTAAAATGCACTTTTACTGTTTACAAACCTTTAACATCGATTATCTCAGAAGTATGTTTTTGGCACTTATCGGGTTTGACCAGGGAACCCTCGATTTATTTTTCAACTAATTCAGTACAGGAGACGATAAAAATATGTACCGAAAATTTCTCACAAACAACAAATAAAACCATATAGCTTTTCTACAGGAACACTATGTTACAAAAACAGTAAGGATTTACCGTTTTATAGTACTCCGATACAATTTATAAGAGGTAGTCTGGGTTTGACTTCGTTTTCCCTACAGAATTCGTTGTATCGAATGCAACCATAAACTCGAACATAAAACCAAAGTTCAAATTTATCAGCTCTGTATCTGATATTTCGAGGAATTCTAGCGTTTATGAGACATTCAGTAAAGCAAAAGCAGGATTTCTTGGAGACATCACTTTGATTCGCGTAGTTTGTAAGCAAATCAATGAGATGGAAAAGTGTATGTATGTATTTATTTACTTGAACATTATTGCATTTATATTTGCCACCGGGGTGGTGATTGAGAATTATTATTCCTAATCACCACCCCGATGGTATTTCTTCCCATATGCCCCTTTGTAATTATAGTACTGGAAGATATTAGTTATCAATGGAAATTGAAATTAAACCTCGCTGGATATCATGAGTAATAAATAATAAATTTAATGATGGCAAATTACTTTGGAGGTTAATTATTTGCCATTATTTAATTTATTTTTATTGCTAGTACAAAGGGGCAAACAATTACTACCCCGGAGGCAAAATCGAAGGTGGTAAATGGGACTAAAGAAAAATAAAAACGTGGGGTGTGAAATTTATAATAGAAAGTTATCGAGCAATTGTTTAATTAAATATATATCATATTATTCAAACCTGTTTCGATTCAGAGTAAATTAAAAAAATGTTGTTGTGTCAATGTGCCGCTTTTCAGTCAGTTATCATTATAATTAAATTATATAATATAGAAGATATAGATCTATTATACTGTAAGGGTTCATGCGGTGTTTCCACGATATCGAAATCTTCATTTTAGTAAGCTGCATATATACATATACGTATTCGCTACGTTATTCATTAATTTTCATGACCGAATGTGTCTGTTGTTCAAAATTGGTCAAATTATATGTAACATTTATGTATGTATACGGTGACTGTTCTCTTTTTTTTTACTAAGATACAATGTTGTGTTCTCATGTAATTAGATTAATGTAATCTTTGTGAGAATAAATTCTTTAAACCTTATATATAATAAAGATAAATGAACAATACATGAAGTTCTTGTTATTAAAGGCATATAATAGTTTATGTTGGGGAAAAATTCATTGCCTATGACGCGCGCGATACGTGAAGGTCGTGGGTACAAATCCCACACCGTTAAATTTCTTTAAAACATTTTAGAAGATATAACCGTATTACATATAGTTTCTTCTCCCTGTGCCCTTCGTGGTCTAATTTCAAGAATTATCTGCCTCTTCCAAAAACTAAAAGCGTTAGTATATACAAAGAAATAAAGTTTGTAACTTGTACTACAATTTCGTAATAGTTTCCATCGAGTTATGAAATAAGGCACTTTGTATGCGAAACTTTGGCGGCTAATATTGAACAATAATAATAAATAACAAAGACAAATGCTTCACATCTGAGATGGAAAACTCTTAGACCAAATAAATGCGGTTTGTTGGGCGAGTGCACAATTTTACGGCCTTTTTGGAAATTATACTTAGGTTTATGGGTCTGTAGGTAGAAAAAAAAGCCTTGCCTAGAAGAATGTTTAAATTAATATTCATTAATTATTTTATGTTTATATATACATAATTTTTTTATCTCTCCTTGCGGTGCGGGAATCCTACCTTCGACCTTCACGTATCGCGCGTACTGTATGTTGTTTTTCTGTTTCTTTAAAATATTTAAAATTCGCTAGAGCGACGTAAAGCACTATAAAATTTAAAAAAATCGATTAAGATGCCAAGGTGTCTTTTCAAATATTTCTGCAACGAATGTTGCTGAACGGGCTGATAAGTATGTAGATCTAAACATATTTGGCAGAGTGCACTTACCGAAGGCTAACGGATTGATACAGCAGAAAAATTTCATCACCTACGATAACTTGCGTTAGTTAGTTCAGTTGGAGCACGCGCGATACGAGAAGGTCGTGGGTTCCCGCACTGCAAGGGAAGATAAAATTATTCTGTTTCTTTAAAATATTTATATTCATTTATTAGTATTCCAAGCATTATCTCTTTCTTAGCGTACGATACCGGCAAATTTTCGACTGTGTTTCTTTACTAACTTGGTCTGACAATTATAATAATAACAATAAAAGATATTGCCAACTTGGTCCAGTGTTTCTGAAATTATGCGCGTACGTAATCTAAATGTCATCATCAAATCATTCTCAATAGTACGCACAATGTAACAGGACAACCTAATGGTATAAAGTTTTCTTTTTAAGTACACTCAGCAGCTCTTAGCTCTTATTAGGCTCCTTTTACTATTTATAATAAGGTCTAGATTTCTCTGCTCCAAAACTCATGGTCATGGATATGAATCCCGCGGGAAGATTTCACTTTGTAAGGTTTCTTCAGTGGTTTTTAACCGACTTCAAAAAAGGAGGAGGTTCTCAATTTGACCGTACATTTTTTTTATGTGTTTTTGGGCATAACTCCGTGGTCTGTGAACCGATTTTGTAATTTTTTTTTTGTAGGCTTAATCACTCGATTGGCCGGCGAGAATGATGATTCCTTACTTCAGAAGGTATTTTAAGCGGTTAGTTTGACTATGATCTAAATTAGTGTGGTTTTCCTTGAAAGGGTTGCGAAGGTAAGACGACAATAATTCTAAAGTGAATGCCAGGCTCTACAAATCAAGATCATAGTCGTAGTAGACCCCAGGTTTTATGATTGATGCACAATCTGGATACACCAATACACACACATGTGTATGAGGGCCAGCGGCATTGCACTCTTAGTCCTCCTTTGTGGCCTAGGGGATGGGCTTAACGCTTAATTGGTTAACGCCCCCCCCCCCCACTACAGTGGGAGGAAGTATCGGGGCTGCTCAAACAGTGGTGCTGTAGAGTTTTTCACAGGATTACAATTACTTCTGTGTTATGGTGTTCCAGTGTGTGATTAAGGTTTTCAGGGCTCTTGGAGGGTGCTATATTAGTAGCAGGGGTCAAGCCTTCAAGGTAGCTTAGTCCAGTCTTTATTAAGCTGTACTTGTCGCCCTTAAGCTAGGACTCCATTACCACTTAACATCAGGTAGGATTAAGTCAATCAAGAATAAAAAAATATAAAAAAAACATTAACTTTAAGGCAATAAGGTCCTCAAGAGCGTTGTATTGGCATAACCTTCTTAGAGAATGAGATTCCCAGACACATCTTTACCTCCCTCGGGTGACCGTACAATGCATTTCATTGAAGAGAATAAATAAAATCCTTATTCCTTTAAACATAGCGTTGTATAATGTCTGATTTAGAAAGATCGACGTGTTATCGTATGTAAATACATTAGAACTCTTCAAACATAGCCGGACAACATGGCCTTATATATTTCAACCGAAAATATATAAACTAAAACGAATTCTACACAGTTGTTCCAGCAGTTGTGATAAGTGATGTGCACAACGTCGAAAATTCTGGAAATATTTTACTAAATTCTAGAAATTACCTTATTGCGAGCAATATATTTTACAACAAAGACAAATGTATTTAAAACCCGTATTTTTATCTATATTATTCTTTGTGAAATACACGTCTTTAATTAAATCGTGGGTAAAGTATCAAAACCATCAACGTTTTATTTCATCTTAATTTTATAAAAAATATAATGGATTCTGTTAAAAAAACATATGGAACAATTACCTCTTGCCCCCGACTTCGCCCTCTTTACTTCTGGATAAAAGTATTCTTTATGTTAATTTAATTTAGTATGCTATCTCTCCCTTCCTGAAAAATTTAATCCAAAATCGTTAAGTAGTATTTGTTTTACCGTAATAGTTTAACTCTTTACCCAACGGTCGTCGGTCCTACGAGCGATGTGGCCTGCCCATTGCCACTTCAGCGTGCTAACTCTTCGGGCTATGTCGAATACACCGGTCCTTCTACGGATCTCCGTATTACGGATCCGATCACGTAGGGAAACGCCGAGCATAGCCCTCTCCATAGCACGCTGCGCAACTTCGAGCTTCGTTATGAGGCCAACATTCAGAGACCACGTCTCAGTTCCGTAAGTCATCACTGGTAACACACATTGGTTATAGACCTTTCTCTTCAGGCACTGGGGAATTTTGGACGTGACCACCACTCGAGTGTCGACCACGTACCGGACGACGCAGCGTGGGGCGGCCCCCAACACGATGGACTGACGACATCGTCAGATAAGCGGGGAGCCGCTGGATGCAGAAAGCGCAGGACCGCGCGTTGTGGCGTTCTGTAGGGGAGGCCTATATCCAGCAGTGGACGAAAAGAGGCTGATGGATGGATGGATGGAATAGTTTAACTACATTCTCGTGGCGTCATTCAACAGACGATGAGAAGAGGGATTTTACTAGGTAGTCCCCGATCTTCTCAAAGAGGGGATTGCCCACTAAAATCCCTCTCTTTATCTTCCCTGGCAGCGACAGGGTGATAAAACCAATAAGGGCGATTCAAATTGAATTAAAACTATGTTTAAAACATTAAAATAACGGACAAATAATATGACATATCGCAAGTATAATGGACGAGACAGAGCCCATAGGTTGTAGTCGAGTGTAGACGTCAGACATAGACAACTAAATTATTGAGCGTAGACGTTCATGCTTCATCACAGGGTGCACCAATGTACTTCCCCCCTTAAACAGGGTAGATAGTACTATGAAATCCAGAAGCAGGTCGCGGGTAGTGAAAAAAATACGCCTGGTTTCAGATCAAGGAACATCACTACTCACCAATCAGCGAGGTCGTAAAAAGTCGAAAACTATTCGGCACAACTTCGGGGTCGCAGCAAATTCAATCTGCCAGTCGAAATTAGGTACGAAACTCGTACGAAACTCGAATAGTCAACTCGTACGTAATCCATCCGAGTTATGGATGAGAACGGATACTTAAGTGACGTCAGCGAATAAGCTAAGTTTTAATGTCTTGCTTAATTTGTGTCAGTACAGAATGCAATAAAATAAGCAGTAATATGGATATTTATATATTTCTGTACCTGCAAAATATGTATGTCATAAAATTTTAAATATTAAATATTTTTTATGTAGGTACATAAATAAATATTGGACAAACTCACATACATTGCTCTGATTCTATGGTAAGTAGCTAAAGCACTTGTGTTATAGAAATCAGAAACAACGACGGTACCACAACACCCAGACCCGAGACAATATAGAAAAGTTCGTTTCTCATATTGTCCCGACCGGGGATCGAACCCGGGACCTCAGAGATGGCGCTCGCCAAAGTCAGGCCCGCTCGCCTCTCGGCTTCGGAGGTCGAAATAAATATGTATGTAAGTACATAAGGAGTATGGCTCAATGATGAAGGTTCCAAAAGTCAAAGTGCATGAAATCGAATTCTACGGGAACACTTTTACCCAGTGGGAATTTTCCAGTTTGGTTGGGATGTTACAGGCTTCAATAAAAGGTGTAATTAATTGCTTCGTTAGGCATTTTTAACTATTAGTTCACGTTGTGATCCGAATAGATCTAGTTACTATTGTACCTTACAATAGTAACTAGATCTAGTCTGTGAAGGTCAGTTCTCATTAGCAGATAATGGAATTTAAACTTACCGTTTTATACTGCGTCCATAATATGAATTTTAAATGCAATTTATAATAAACTAACACGTAAAACGCATAATGGTATGCAAATCATTTTCAAATTTCATTTTTTTTTTTAAGAAACAAACATTCAAGCCTTACCCAAGGAATGCCGCATAATGAAGTGAAAAGTTTATTGTGTCTACCCTCAGTCTGGCGTGTCATTATTTCGCTAGGAAACAGGCGAAAAACTTTTAATTTTCCGTTATGAGTCAGCTCACTAATTAAAACTGCGGTTCGGTGGAAGTACATTTTTATACCGCGATTAAAAATTTAAAGTGCATCAGAGCGCATCACGAAATTTGAGCGGTGACGCGCGGCGCGAGCATGTCTCGCCTCGCGATTGGTGCATTCATGTTTAATAACCAGTGTCTGTGTATCATGCACAACGAGGCAATATTTGTTACAAAAAAATGCTATCATTTAATTTTAACTGGCCAATCGGAACAATGGTTGTCACTTTTCTCGCGCCCTGGCAGTCCTCGCCGCGCACAACGCGCGCGGCCACCTGGCACGCACCACTCCCTCGGGACCCAGGTAACGGACTCCAGGCTTACTCCACGCCTGGCGTCTCTGTTCCCGCAGACCCGTTTGGTTTCAAGCAAAAATTTCCCCCACCCCAGCCATCGACTACCCCTGCAGAGCCTTCTCTGGCCCCTCGCTAGCCTCGATTGGCCAGGGTGCACCAGGCCCGCTAGCTACTACTTCCCCCGGATTTCTCAGACGAATTCTCCGGAACCAATCACAAGCAGGCGCATAAGAAGGTTATCACTTCTGGCTGATCCAAGTGGAGCCGGTCGAAGGTTCGATCCTACCCAGGACTACATTAATGTTACTAAAATGCGTGTTTTTCGGTGTCTGGGGGTCTACTCTCATAAACGAAATATGTCGGATCCGACAACGGATGGCAATTTTTAATCCTCATAATCATAAAGAAATCACTTCGAATGCAAATTAAGCGTTTTCAAAAAACAAAATATTATTTATGCATATCAAAAACCACGTCTTCATTCCCAAACTTTTGAATAATCTTCAAAAACGAAACCTTTCGTTTGTTCGTTTCGTTTTTGAGAGTACCCCTCCTGGGTTTATAAATTTATTTAAGGAAATCACTCAGTAAGGTCTACTGAAAACCAGCGTCATGACCCGTGACGTGGGACATAACTTATGTTGAGTTTATTTACATTTTTATAGACATTACGCATTGCTTTTGGCTGCATCGCCTAGTTGGCGAGGAGAATGCTGATTTGTTACGTTTGTTTACGTTTTATCATTGTATTTTTTTCTTTTTCAGTCTCCAATCCTATATTGTTTTTTGTAGGTAGGTACTTATATGCCTGTGTTGTGATGTCTTTACGTAATAAGAGTTTATTACTTTATTTCTTAGGTTTTACCTTCAGTTCGGTTTCCCTTGACACAAGTGCTTAAGTAACTTATCATTAGGTACAGGTGAAATGTACCAAGTTTTTTGAAATTCAGTTTTGCTTTTTTATTCGAAAGTGAAGAAGCGATAATACCGTTATAGCGTTTTTTAATTTTTCTCAATTCCAGTGAAAATCCCTACTAATATTATAAGCGAAAGTAACTCTGTCTGTCTGTCTGTCTGTTACGCTTTCCTGCTTAAACCTCTCAACCGATTTTGATGAAATTTGATATAAGTATACGTTGAATCTTAAGAACGGACATAGGCTACTTTTTATTAGAAAATAAGGGGGATGGGGGTAAAACCTTTGAAAGTTTATATGGAAAAATGTTTATTTTTGAAGTTAGAGGTATGAAATTTGGCACAATTATAGCTCGAAACTTGGATTAAAATATAGACTACTTTTTGTTTCGAATATTAGGGGTGAAAGGGGTAAAACCGACCATGAAAGTATGTAGTCCACGCGAACGAAGTCGCGGGCACAGCTAGTATGGAATAAACATTTTCAATAAGTTTTCACAATATCCCTAGGTTTGCAAATTATCCAACGATCTAAGTTCGTGTTGCTGTATGGCATTTATATTTTGGTAATCTAAAACAATTAATAATATCGTAACTGACATATCTATAAGGTAAAGCGTAGTAAGCAAAGATCAGACCTTTAAATAATACCGTCAGTTTGTCACATCTCTGCTGGTGCAGCCGGGGCCCGGATTACGCAACATTCAATAACTCGCAGGAAATTGCGTCATATCGCTTGGATCCCGCGGGAGCCCACACGTGAGCCGTCCGATAGCGAGCAGTGACGTCATTGGTTGCGTAGATAGGAAAGTAGCCTTTTTCATCCTAAGAAAAAAAAATCTGATAATTGCTTTCTTTATAGTTTGTTTGTCTCAAAGTTAGGTGGTCGTATAAATATACAGAATGAAGTTACCAGGTTTGACATATAGACAGCTAATATGTCAAATCTGGTAACTTATTTTTTTTGGAAATCCTGTTAGTCATTTAAAATGGAACGCGAAAGTCTTAAAATTTATAATCCAATTAGTGTTATAAAAACGAAAGGTCGTAAGAAAATTCATACTATCTATCTATATTTGTCACTCTTTTACACCAAAAGTACTGTATGGATATGAATGAAACTTGTTAAGGTTAAAATAAATAATATAATAAATATTAAAGAATACTTTTATCCTGAAATAATGCGGACAAAATTGCAGTGGCCAACTGGTAGTTGTAGTTGTTGAACTTCTATTTTAATCAATAACACTATGTGATTGACATTTACCAGGCCAATTTTTTTTATATCGCACTTCAAGATTGACCTTGTCCCACCTTATGTTAAGTGGTAATGAAGTCCTAACTTAAGGGCGACAAGCACATCATAATTAAGCTGTCACTGGGCTTGTTGCCTTTACGTTGAAGGCTTGACCCCTGTTATTAATGTAGCCCCCCCCCCCCCCTCACACGCAGGAACACAACAACACAGAAGTGATTGTTATTTGGCTGCGGTCTTCTGTAAGTTGGAGGTATTTTACCAATTGGACTGCTCCAGTTTGAGCGATAAATCACCATGCCCTCTCCTAGCTAAAGCTTGTGGCTAACATCGAAATATCATACGAAAGCCTACTTGAATTTAGTGACAGTAGGTACTTTAAATGGTATTCTCACTTAATGAATCAGATATAAGTGGCTGTAACTTAAATTATGTTTCCTTTTGAGCCGTTTCTATGTTTTTGTAGTTAAAAGATCAGACAAAGGTTCGTCACTATAACCTACTTTACTATGGACCGGCAAGGTTGATTCGACAAATGTTTACGAAAGTATACGGAATGCCGGAGGTAGAGGTTGACAAAACTTGCGCTCATGTATAAGTAAAATATAGATATAATTTATATATTGAGGTAAAGATTACTTTGGAAAGCTGTGAATGAACAAGACGAGGCTAGTTTGTAGAATGGGGCAGTTGCGTTTTTATTTAGTAAGTTATACCTACACAAAGTTTTTATATATATTCCACAAAGTAACTGTTTTGCTATTTGCAACATAACATAATAATATTATACTGTATAATGAACAAAGTGCCTTAGTGCTTGACTCGTAAATATATTTCAAAATTCCACCCACACGGTTTACGCTAAACACCAAAGCAAACCGAAACAGCGAAAATTCAAAATGGCGGCGATGCGCGCGTAACTCCGGGTCTTTCAACGTGTCGACCAAAGTAAAACGACCGAGTTGAAAGGTGCACCGTCTTTGAAAGGTCACAATAAAGCACCCAGAGGTGGCCATTTTATGCGAGTAGCTTGGAGTAGTTAATTTCTTTCCTCAGGAAGTCTGGAGCTCGGATGTTGTTTGGGGACGTAACTTGTACCGTAATAGATTTTTCTGACGATTTGCTGGCTTGTGTAAAAGATTTTTGAGAACTGCACGTGGAGTATTTTGTTTATACACTTATTGATAAAGATTATACAGTTCAGAAATGTTATTTCCTAAATTGACCTTCCTCCATAATAGGCACTGCGCAACAAAGTTTGCATAAAACTAAATCCCCACACCGTGTACAATCAGAAGCACGTCAGACTTACACAATTTGGACTATTATTGCCATTATGACGCGGGCAATAAGAACCAAAATCAACTGCAAAAATGCAAGTGTTAACTTCATATCCTGTTCACCGTAAAAATAAATACGGAAAATCCTGTAAACCTTCTACCAAAAAAGGAGAAGAGGAGAGGACCTTCTACTATTTTGAAGATAAATCTAAAATAAAAGAGTTAATATGGTTTAATTTGCCTAAATAAAACTTTACTTTTTGAAACGCATTCGAAGTGGTTGGTAACGTTTATGATAGTTAAAAATTTCTATTCGTCATCAGATCCTATATAACACGTTTTTGGTAGTGGGCCGTGTGATCCGTTTTCCCGTTTTGGCGTTAAAGGCACGTAACCCCAAAATATGGAAAGTAAGATTGGAAAGGACGGATACACTTTGAGAGTAAATAAAATGTCAATACTCCGCCATATTTCCTCGTGTCCCCAGGGACGAAAGGTGTTCTTCGCTGAAAAGGGTTTCTTTATCTCTACTTAGCCACTCTTTAGCCATCGGTTTTGATATCGATCCCGTTTTTTTGCTAGTCTCAATATGACAGTGATGTATGGTGACACGTTGCTGCATTAGTGTGTGATCCTTTTGTCACATTGACCAGTTTGCAAATCCAATTACGATAAAGAGATAATTGTGAACTGGAATATAAGTATATGATTACAGATATAGTAACTTTAATTGGGCAAGTACTTCGCAAATTGTGATATTTAAATCAAACTCATTGATGGTTTTGTAAACAAATAAAACGAAAATCTTGAAAACAACAATATGACTGTGTTGCCAGTGATAAAATACGAAACAAAGTCGTATATGACGTGGCTCGCGAGGAAATTTTATCGCAATCTATACAAATGTCAAAATTGATAAAATTCAGTGCAGCTGATTGGCTGAAATTCCAAACTGCGGTTTATTAACAGCCAATCAACAGTTTCGAGTTGTCGTATATGACGCTTAGGCCTTTTTTTGCAATTTTAGGGTTGACATTGTGCACATACAGACACGTATGTACGTCATGACATGGCGAACAATAATTTACACTTAATTGCGGTTCTATAAAATTCTTGATTGAAGCTTCTCACGCTAAATAAATGCAAACAATTCGATTCTTGCAATAGTTCTTAATGCCGTAACATTATTTTGACTGTACTGCCACTGGCTGGTGAACACTGCAGTACCTTGTCACATTTAAAATCCGCAATACAAAGTAAGTCAAACAATAAAATAAAACATAAATAATGAACAACATCACATACATTGCTCAGATTCTGTGGTAAGTAGCTAAAGCACTTGCATTACAGAAATTAGAAACAAGGACGGTACCACAATACCCAAACTCGAGACAATATAGAAAAGTTCGTTTCCCATATAGTACCCGACAGTGGATCGAAGCCGGGACCTCAGAGATGGCACGAAGCTAAAGTCCGGGTCGCTCGCCTCTTAACTACGGAGGTCGTCAACAGAGACAGAACAGATAGCTTACTTATAAATTTTGAAGACTTTTGCGTTCCATTTTAAAAATGTTAATAATTTAACACGAACTACTTACTGCCCGACCGGATGCCTGATAAAAATGGTGTCGCGTTTTGACCCGTTAAATTATTTTAAAAGATAGCTTACTTAATTTTACAAGGTACTAAAGTAAGCAGCAACTAATGCCGACGACTGTACCATCAGAGAGTCAGCAAAACGAACAAACCACTTAACTAACTGCAACTGCCAACGGTGACTAAACTTCGCTTCATAGTTTTAGAACATCAGCCAAATAGCGTAAAAGGACACTAGAATTGAACAAAGACTTTATTAGTCCGAGTACCGTGGAAAAAAATAAAAGTTTCGCATTGGTTACACTCGTTCTAAACTGGACTCTAGCTTGTTAGACTTTAGGTGAAGAATTGACCAGTTAATATAAACCTTTGGCCGTTCGTGACACACGCTTCGCCAATTTATTAGTGTTTTGTGTCTGTTTAAACACTGTGTAGTAATTGTGTGTCGATCGAATTAATGTTTATACAAGCATTAGTCCGGCCGAGTGTTTGACGTTTCATAAAGCTGAACGATTGTGTTACTGATTTGTTTTGAAACTGTTTGGCTTACGGATTTGAAAGTGCCGGATTTTGTTTGAGCTCTCACATTCAGAGCGATTCGGTTTGATTAAAAGTTTAACGAAATTATTTCGATGCGTTTGGCAAACTAGTGCCTAAGTGCAAACTTTTAAGATACTTTTCGGTATGAACAAACGAACCAATCTAGTATAGCAGTGCTACGTACTTTCGGTAAACAGTACATCAAAGGAAACATGCAGTTCAATATTAGTTCTTATTTGTTCAAAATAAGAGCGGGATAAAGTCCAAAGTGATTAGTTTGATATGCCTTAGACTGTACCTGCTTTACATAGGCCTCACCGTAGATTGTCTCACCTATTTGGACCTATCACTTTCTATCTTATAAAAAACGTATAAAAATTTTGTCTTACGCACTCCAAGCCATATTTCCTCTGCAAGCCAGTGAAATATACTACCTACTAAAAAAACTAAACAGCAAAAAGGGTTAAAGCATTAACATATGATATCTTTCTTAAGTCCTCTAGCCTCTCATGTAAGGGGAAGCAGATTTGAAGAGGAAACTCCGTGCAGGTACGTCGCTCCCTCAAAGGCGTTTACGATCCTGATATCTTATTTAAGACGTGAGAGAAAACCGCTAAACTTAAGTGGGAAATATTTGGAGCATGATTATTCTCCTTTTGGACACGTTAAACAGGACTCGTGCATATAAAGTTCAATGAAAAAGCCACGCATGTCTAGTTACCGCAAAAAATATAATGTTTCACCATCTGGGTATGAATTTTTCATGTATCAATGATTATTAAGTACTTATTTTTTACTAGCTGTGCCCGCGACTTCGTTCGCGTGGACTACATTTACACACACTCACTTTTACAAATTTTATCTCCCCTTGCGGTGCGGGAATTGAACCCACGACCTTCACGTATCGCGCGTGCTGCTCTTACCAACTGAGCTAACCGCAAGTTATTGTAGGCGATGAAATTTTTCTGCTGTATCAACCGTTAGCCTTTCGGTAAGTGCCCTCTGCCGAATATGTACGGCGTTTAGTACTATAAAAATAATAAAATCGATTACATCTTTTCATGATCGGTTTTACCCCTATATTCCCTAATATTCGAAACAAAAAGTAGTCTATATTTTAATCCAAGTTTCGAGCTATATTTGTGCGATATTTTATATCTCTAACTACAAAAATTAACATTTTTCCCATATAAACTTTAATTTTACCCCCATCTCCCCCTTATTTTCTAACAAAACGTAGCCTATGTCCGTTCTTGAAGTTTAACGTATAGCTATACCAAATCGGTTGAGAGGTTTAAGGGGGAAAGCGTTACAGACAGACAGAGTTACTTTCGCATTTATAATAGTCAATATTTTTTTTTATTCACATAGATTACATTAGTAATACTTATGAATAGTCTCTATATAAAGCAAATGAAGCTTCCTCCGGTTTGGAACCTTTAACTAAAGAGAAGATACCGGCAAGAAACTCAGTAGTATTTTTTTTACAAATGAAAGCTACACTTATTACTAATTTTGCAATAAAACACACAGTTAGTTGGTCAATTGTAAAATAAAAATTAAAAATCAATAATAAAAAAAATAAAAATAAAACAAAGGTATTTGTGAATTAACTTAAATTAACTGTTTGACTTACATGCGTCATAATATTAGTAGGAATTTCAAAAACGTTTGGACAGTAAGGCGCATTGGACCTTAAGTTTTAAAATTGTGTATTTCAGGCTTGTTGAGAACAGGAGAACAAATTTCCAAATCTTAACCTACTCATAATAAAAATTTTAAGTTATTAGCAGAATTCAGTGGGATTTCAAAAAATGCCTGTAAAAGTGCTAGAATACATATAAAATGAAAACATTTATTTATAAAATGACTTGTTTGAATATTATTTATTATTCTCTTCTTTTTTAAATTTATCTCATAACTCTTGAGTTCGTGGTTAGTAGACAGTAGTTCGAAAATTGTAATAAAAACATGTAATTAAGAGAGGTAGGGTATAGCGATTTATCGTTCGAACTGGAGCAGCCCGACTGGTGAAATACCTCCACCTTACAGAAGATCGCAGCCAAATAACAATCACTTCTGTGTTGTTGTGTTCCTGCGTGTGAGGAAGGTTTCCAGAGCTCCTGGGGATGCTACATTAGTAGCAGGGGTCAAGCCTTCAAGGTAAGGGCGACAAGTCCAGTAACAGATGTATTATGCTGTACTTGTCACCCTTAAGCTAGGACCTCATTACCACTCCACATCAGGAGGGATGAGGTCAATCTTGAAGTGCATTATAAAAAAAAAAATTAAAATGTGTACTTGATTTTTTGAGTTCATTTTACCATAACATGTTTCGATATTTTACGCTCTTTAATTTATTAGTTGAAAGTAATTAGTTACTTAAATATCATGAGAATTAATTAAATTCTTCTACCTTAATTTTAATAAACCTAAATCGTCATAAAGAAAATATTGTCATAAGCTTTTATGATCTTTGAAACTTTACGGCTATCCAAACCATTTAGTATTGTTCCGATACGTTTTCTTCACAATACTTAAGATCGCATTCAACTTTATTTCCCCGAAAAGACCTCGGAAGTACATATTTCACAAAAAGATAAACGTTGTAATCATCCAAAAGTCCAAATTTTGCGCAAAGTTACTTCTCAAGTAAAAAAAACTTTGCTAATGAATAAACTTTTGGTATACAAGACAAATGAGGGTTCCTGCCAAATGGGAGCCGACCGGAAAACTGCTGGCTTCATAAAATATAGCTATATTTTGCCCGAGTGCGAAAAATCCAGAAGCAGGCTTGATTTTTTCTCTATCACCCTCTAAAGACCGGCTGATGGTGTGAGGGTACGTCAGCTGGCATTGCATTAATGGTCTCCACCGCGAGGCGGGAATGACCCAGTGGATCGGCCATCTTCGTTACCCAAAACATTCTGGGGGGAGATAACGGAGCTGGGCCATTCCGCCGGTGATGCTGCGGTAGGTCTTCCGTTCACGGTATCACCACCAATGGGATGAGGTTCACCTGGGCTGTTATAGTCCTGTCCGTATTACGCCAGGGAGTCCCACACACACCGTCACTTAACTCGGGTTACGGCATATTCGATGCATTCCCCCCACAAAAAAGGGTTGTTTTTAGATATTTTTATAATATTTCTTTACCTTTCATGACATGTGTACCTTTATAAACACCTTGTCGTTACGTTTCAAATGAAAAAGGCACTTTACTTCTGAAAATATATCCTGTCTGAGATCATAGAATGGAATATTTCTGTTTATCCTTCCTTTAAAATCATTTTTTATAGAAACCACATTTATATACAAAATGTAAGAAACAATACATTGAGATAAATGTAATGTGATTTTATTCGACATTTATTTGTTCAGTAGCATTTACCTAGCAATAACATTATTTTATGATTCAAATTCTATGTGGTGCCTAACCTAGCATCTTTTCTATACGTGCCTTTGTTTACAAACACCCAAACATCTCCACAAACTTTCGTTTTATTACTAGAACAATTACACCACTAGTTAAACGATCTTATCGACTGTCTCCTCCCCCTCCGTCGTCTCCCTGTGGTCGATTGTATTACCACTGGCATGGAGCAATTTCCTCCTCTTAGTGCTTGCTGACGCATAGACCACTAATCTAAATGCCTAATATGTAGAACCGCGTAGTTGACAAAGGGGAATCCACATCCATGTATCTTCGATAATTAATCGACAACAATTCCGGTTCCGTTCAATTGAATGATGATAAGGAGTTTAAAGAAAGTATTTAGAACTAATGAGGGTGTTCGCGTACGAAAAATCCACTAGCAGGCCTAGCATGCGCAATACGTTAATTTTATCGCGTGAGACGACAAACATTTCTATACCGTTGATTGGGTGATAGTACACCGTACTTGTAATTTCAGCCAATCAGCAGTTGACGCATCGATTTTGACATTTCTTAAGAGCGCGATAAAATTTCCTCGCGTGGCGCATGCTAGGCCTGATGGCGATACGTAGGAGTGGGGTCCACCTGCTACGTGATTGGTTACGGTTTACATGACATTGACGGACATGTCACCGTGACATTTAAACCACCAATCAAATAACAGTTGGACCCCACGACTACGTATCGCCGTCTAGTGGATTTTTATTGCGCGAACACCCTCATTTTGTTTTTAATCGACCCTGTATATATGACATTATAATAATCTGCATTTCACTGGCATTTGTAAAAACACTTGAGATTTTGACAATTAGATTTAGTTTTTATTAATAATGTTATAACTGACTTGTTTATTCCATATAATTATGATTAATCCTTACTTGTGATATTAATTACTAACGCAATCGATAATAGTTTTAATAATTTCATACTGACATGTTACATATTCTAATTATAATTTATGATTATTATTATTTATTTTTTGATAATTGTTAAATTAATGTATATTAATATGCCGTTATGGCAGATTACAGTGATACTGACAATATTTAGTGGATCAAATGTTACCTGTTAATCATGAATAAATCATTTTTATTTGTACCAATTAGGAATAACGTAGGGTTCAACTGTAGGAGTTTTTTTTTCAATTAACGAAAATGACAGAAGGGTTAACCTTCTTACCGAACCACAATCTGAAACCGAGAAAAAAGTTAAAAGTAACTTGCAGCATTCGATTACAAACAAACATCGGCCAAGTTGTAATCTAAATAAAAGTTTGTAAAAACAGTCAAAATTACGACATTTGTTCACCTCAAATTTCGATGAAAGAATAACAAATTTGAATTTCGGTGGCAAAAGCGACGTAAATGTTACCATTAAATAAGTTCTGAGAGGGAAGCGCGAGTGACAAAATGTCTGATTAAAAACCGAGCTCTAACTAGATTACAAGTAGGCTGATGAGACGGACTGTGCAGGCTGAGGTTTAACGACCTTGCGGATTAAACAGTAGGTAAACGAACGCGAAATGGAGAATCTATACCTATAAATAAAATTGAAGTGTTTGCAGTATTAACATAACCGCTTCTTACTACATGACTATGAATATACGGCGTACATAACAAAATAATATTAATTACAATTTTTGTCTGTCTGTCTGTTTGTTCCGGCTGATCACTGAAATGGCTAGACCGATTTTGACGGGAGTTTTACTGGTAGGCAGCTGATATAATAAGGAGTAACTTTGACTACTATTTTTTAAGAAAAATAATTTTATTTTATAAAAAAAAATGATCATCTAATAATCATCATTGTTTTTCACCATTGGTCATTGGAAACATTTTGGGCTCGTCGTATTGAATACTTGCTGTGCCGGCGACTTCGTACACGTGGACTATGTGAGTTTGAGTGTATTTTTTCTTTAATAAAAATAGCCTTAATTATTCCTTATTTCATCAACTACCTGCCAACAAAAATCCTGCCTCCATCAAAATCGCTCCAGCCATTTTAGAAAGCCGAAATAAACAGACAAACATAGAGACAATAAAAATGTAAAAAATATTATTTTGGTGTATGTACCGTGTATCTAACAGACATTTCAATTTTATTTATATGTAAAAACCCAGCGAAGTGCGAGTCGGACTCGCGCATAACCTAAGGTTTCCGTACCATTATCTATTCAACATAAGACACAATATTAAACAGATTTGTTGTAAGTATAGATTGAAGTTGTAGATATATTTGACGACCTCCGTAGCCGAGAGGCGAGCAAGCTTGACTCTGGTGAGCGCTATCTCTGACGTCCCGGATTCGATCCCCGGTCGGGTCAATATGGGATACGAACTTTTCTATATTGTCTCGGGTCTGGGTGTTGTGGTACCGTCGTTGTTTCTGATTTCTGTAACACAATTGCTTTAGCTACTTACTATAGAATCAGAGCAATGTATGTGATGTTGTCCAATATTTATTTATTTTATTTATTTATTGGGGTAGTCAAAGTGACCAATCTTTCACCATTGGAAAGCTACATTCGCCCTAAGTAGCAGATATATTTACTGCTAGAAATACTAGGTCCCGTGTGAAATATTGATTAATCGTAATCAATTCTTCATGAGATAACTGTCACGTCACAAACCATGCCCTCCAAAACTCACCGATTTCGAAAACAACTCAATATCAAAGGCCAAGTACTCCCAAGTTCTGTAGAAGACTTTAATTTCGTAAGTACCATTGTCACAAATACTGCCTTGAAGATCTATAAGTGAAGGAGTAAATTACGTCTCAAATAGGCCGCGAGAGGATCGGTTCAACTTTCAAATTGATTTGCCAACTTCTTCCTGCTGGCTACCTCCTCGTGCTATGAGACTTTACCATTGGTTTTCGATTTCCACTCACTGTCGAGTTACTTTTATCATTAACTAGGTGACCCGGCGGACTTTGTTCCGCCTTAGAGGCAATAAATGACTTTAAAAAAAGCAACAAGAAATTAATCAAAATGTATCCTATGTCCATCTCCTGGTTCTAAACTACTTTCCCACCAATTTTCAGCCAAATCTGTTCAGCCGTTCTTAAGTTATAAATAGTGTAACTAACACGACTTTCTTTTATATATATAGATATTTGTGGAGTTAAAATTGTATAACCTATACTCCCACTAAAAACTTTGCAAAAAACGTTTTTTCAACAATTATGATAAGATCTCATCCCTTAGAATGCTAGTGTCGTCCGCTGCCCAATCTACGTTAAACTACCACAGCATCTCTGGCACAATAGTCTCTTAACTCCCCGTATTTGGCGTGGGAGTCGGCTGACCAAACCGACGGACCGAAAAATTGCTAACGACTGGTTTCACTTAGATGGTTTTTTTATAACGCACTTCAAGATTGATCTCATCCCACCTGATATTAAGTGGTGTAGACGTCCTAGCTTAAGGGCGACCATTAGGTACAGCATAGTAAAATTATTGTTGGATATGTCGCGCTTACCTTGTAGGCTTGACCCCTGCTATTAATGTAGCACGCCCCAGGAGCTCTGGAAACCTAACGCAGGAGCACAACAACACCGGAGTGATTTGGTTGCGGTCTTTGTAAGGTGGAGGTATTTCACCATTGGGGCTGCTCCAGTTCAAGCAATAAATCGCTATGCCCTAACTCTCTTATGGAGCTGAGCAGCCAAATGTCACCTTACGAATAAATTTAAAATAAATACATTTAGCAAAAAAAGGACCGGTTGGTTTCTCTGGCATGTGAAGGCTTCGGAGAACATACTCCAACTTTAAATATATTTACGGTTGGAGTCGTTTCAAATGACACAGCACACACAAAATTTCTATTAACTCACAATCATTGAAATAAAACGAAGCGATTTCAGAATCCATAGTACTTCCAACAAGAATAGCTAGATTACGTCCCAATTTCGTACCTACGTGTACACAAACTTGATTATTTGTTCAGAAAATAGGTCGTGTAATACGAGGTGAAGGGCGATGAACTTGTTCTCGGAGCTTGGAGTTAAAATTTGAATCTCCTGGGACGGAGCGGAGCGTATCGGTTTAATGATCAATGGAAGGCAAACATCAACTTTTGGGTGCATACGTAACTTTGCTGTGTGTTGGGGCGAAAAGACGAGGTTAGCAAAAGATTTTGTTTGTGTTCTCGGAGCAAGAACGTTGCTACTGGATCTGAAACTCTGTCGTGGTGTTACAAAGGTGTTATTTTTAATGTGTTTTAGTTTTTGTATGTTATCACGTTATAACAAAGAACTGTGCAAAATATAAATTGAGAAAATATGAACAGAAAAAAAACATAAGATAAATAGCATAACGTAAGTTGACGACCTCCGTAGCCGACAGGCGAGCGGGTCAGTCAGACTTTGGCGTTGCGCCATCTCTGAGGTCCCGGGTTCGATCCCCTGTCGGTTCAATATAGGAAACTAACTATTCTACATTGTCTCGGGTCTGTGTGTTGTGGTTCCGTCGTTGTTTCTGATTTCTGTAACACAAGTGCTTTAGCTACTTACCACAGAATCAGAGCAATGTATGTGATGTAGTCCAATATGTATTTATTTATTTTATTTATTTATTTATAACGTGATATACATATATAAACAAACATAATAATAAATATATTCAATACATCTCAAAATACATACATACGTCAACATAAACCTTAACATATAGTAGTTAAGATTTAAACAAGTAAGTGTGTGGGATCGATGTATGAAATTTAGTGTATTACCAACAAGGCTAGCTTAAATAAAATACTTGGATTGACGATACAACTTATAGCGATACAAGATAAGACTATTGCTCTATTAAATTTGCCTGCAAAAGGGAATAACTCACACGATTTCAGTACGGGCATAAACAGGGCCGGCGGCAGCGGCGTAATTTGGTTAATTTGTGCCCGTGTTATCGCGGACAAGCGGACGCTCGAGATACTGGTAGCCTCGCGTGCTGGCTCCGCGCCAGGCATCAGCAGTAGGCTAGGAATACGTCACGTTTTGGTGAACAAAAATATTCTGCAAACTTACAGTAAACTGGTGACAGATCGTTTTTCTCATTCAGTGAATGAATGGAATGATTTGTCACTGTATTAAACATCAATATCATTACTAACTATTAAAGAATATAAAAAGTAGATGCTAATACAATTTTATACACCAGTTTTTGTAATTATCATAGTTTCGCCAAAAATAATCCACATACTTACACGTAACGGGTAACAGTTGGATTACTAACTGATAAACAGCGCTTACAATTAAAGATCATTATTACCAGATGCTAATAACATTACAAACACCATTTTTTAAATTTTGTACGTAAGTTTACGTACCTTTAATTGCATAGTATAAAGTAAAAAATTATAATCCAGCATCAAAATAGTGGAAATTCTAAACACCTCCATTGTCCACCTATACATATATCTATATGTTTTACGAGCCCCAATGACCGTATTCCTTCAATGCAGCGTCCAAATGAATCCGCAGAAACAAACAACTACTGATTTCAGTGCGGACATAAACAGGTCCGGACTCAAAATGCCGTAATTTGGTTAATTTGTGCCCGTGTTATCGCGGACAAGCGGCAACGCGAAATACTACTTTAGCCCCGTGCGCTGGCGCCGCGCCAGGCTAGGTCGGAGCTAAGGATACGTGACTTTTGTAGGAAGACACCAAGGCAAGGGATGTATTTAAAAAACGAAAGTAAAGTTTTAACCTATTTAATGCTCCAATGCAGATCTAAGGAATATTATTATTTTAATACATATATCTAAACTAATATTACAAAGCTGAAAAGTTTGTTTGATTCTTTCAATGTTTGAACACGCTTGTCACAGGAACTACTGATCTAAATTAAAAAAATATTTTTGTATTGGTAGTTCATTTATTGAGGAGAGCGATCCGATGAGCACGTTCCAATCATGTGTGAGTGTTCATAAAGGTTTATTAGTACGTATTGTCGTACAAACATTGGTTCTAAATATTTTAAGACTTTCGCGTTCCATTTTAAACATTTAAAATAATTTAACGGGTCAAAACGAGTGAGTAGTTCGTATTAACTACTAAATAAATAAATGGTGTCGCGTTTTGACCCGTTAAATTATTTTAAATGTTTAAAACATAGGTTTTTTTTTGCTTTACGCAAGTGCTTTAGTTACTTTGGGATCAAGTTAATACACGTGACTTCTACCGCTTATTTTTAATTAACTATCTTTAAAATTATTTTTAATAATGTTTCAACACAATCTAATAGTCAATGTCTTGATACGTAAAGTTGTAACGTAATAGCTATCTTAATAGAAAATCTAAGAAAAATAATTGAAAAATATCTTAGTTGACTGGCTAGTTAACATGCCTATAAAGACATATATCTTATTAATTCTTGTCAGAAAGTGTGCACAGCTAATAGTAACATTACAACTAGCGCTAGTTGCAAAGTTATAGTCCGGCGTGTTAACGCTTCGCGTGCCCGCATACATTGCATATCAACTCTGAATAGTTTAGCTTTTTGCGTGTCTGCGACACACGAGCCGCATTGTGCAGCCGGCCGAGGAATTCACCGAATCGCACTGAGAAATGTTCCGAACTTCGGTTAGGTCGCGGTAAGCACATAAACCTATTTAACGCCTATTGACAATTCCTAAACGAAACAAAAAAAGACAATAAAAATAGAGATGGTTAAGAAAAGAGAAAGAAAAAGAAGAGGAACAAAAGTATAAGTTAACGTGCCAAAACAACGCTTTTTAAAAGTAATTTATAAGAAAGATAGGGCATAGCGATCTATCGCTCGAACTGAAGCAGCCCGACTGGTGAAATACCTTCACCTTATAGAAGACCGCAGCCAAATAACAATCACTTCTGTGTTGTTATGTTCCTGCGTGTGAGTAAGGTTTCCAGAGCTCCTAGGGGGTGCTACATTAGTAGCAGGGGTTAGGCCTTCAAGGTAAGGGCGACAAGTCCAGTAACAGATTTATTACGCTGTACTTCCGCCCTTAAGCTAGGACCTCATTACCACTTTAACATCAGGTGGGATGAAGTCAATCTTGAAGTGTAATATAAAAAAAAAGTACAAACTACTTACTATCCGACGTTTCGGTGGTCACAAGCTGACTGTGTCAGTCAGTATTAATTTTGACCCATTGCTTCTTTTTAATTTTTAAAAATGGAACGCGAAAGTCTTAAATTCAATAAAAAACAAAAGTTTTATGACGTGGATAATTTTTGGAGTAGATAAAGTTTTATCTTCTAACACCAATACGGATATTTTTTATTTACTTGACAAAAGTTTACAACAACAATTTTTTTTTAATTTAACTTAATAGTCTAGACCTATATTTGCCGGGATTACGATTACGTTATCTCGCCTTCTAACAATAACTCGTAACTGAAGTCAATCATTTCATTTCGAGAACTGACAAAACCTTTACATATAAACCAACAACAGAAGCATTATTCTTTGTCCTACCCGTAAAATCGCTCAGTCCACTGATAACACGAGCGTACCTAATTTATTTTCATACATCAGAGAAAGAACAAGTATATTCAAGAGCGAGTGTCGTTGTTATATTTCGCAGAAAGATCACAATAATTCTGACCCAAAAGAATCTGGACATAGTCCTCGCTATCGGCGGAATAATAGAACGAAGGATATATTTTGATAGCACAGCCTTTTTTGTGGCGCAAGCGTAAGCGGAGAGCGTTTTGGTGGAAAATAATAAATACATTTTAGTCTTTATTTTATAAAACTAGATAGATAGATAGATAGATATACTTTATTGCACAAATACTTTACAGAAATAGGTTTTACAGATTGATTATAGTACAATTTAGGCGGTCTTATCGCTAGAAAGCGATCTCTTCCAGACAACCTTAAGGTAGAGGAAATAGTAGATGGCAAGAAATGGGTACGGCCGTGCAACATTAATAAAGTTTTATTTCATGAATTATATTCATAGTATAGCATTATAAACATACATAAACTCATAGATATATAACATAATATATATTTATATAAATATATATATATATATATGTCGCAGTCATCTGGTTGAAACAGCTATTTGATTGAATCACTAGCGTGTTTATTAAATGACGACGTTTAATTGAATGACTAGGCCGAACGTTGAATGAATAAGACTCACTGAACGTCCAACAAGTTAGCGGATTGTAACATAGCCCTTTGAACATAGCGGACGTAATCAGTCAGGTGATTGTAATTTAGTTCATTTTTTTTCCACTGCGGCGTTAGTGCTCATCAAAACAAAGATGGCGTCAAACAGCTGGTACAGTTATAATCGAATAGCACTGTGTTAATAATTTTTAGAGTGAAATTGAGATATAAAGTGACTTATTCGTAAAAAAATATTTTTTTAGCCTAATTGTCTTAAGACTTAAAATTGTTAAAACATATTTAAAAATCTTATTAAGGTGTGTTATGTCATGTCTGTCAGCTATATCCCATTCAACGACTGTGCTAAATGACGTTCAGTCAAGAAGTTGAACGTTTTAGTAAACACTTTGACGAGTTGTCCTTTAGTCATTCAATTAAACGTCGTCATTCAATGAACGCGCTAGTGATCCAATCAAATAGCTGATTAAACCAGATGACTGCGACATATATACAACTAGGTGGTCACAAACAAAAAATCATACCATTTGACACTTTTACCGCCCTTATATCGTTGGCATAAGAACTAATATCTAATAGCAAATCCTTACCTTGGTGTGCTGACCAGTCATCAACGTCTTTCATGGTTTGTTACTTGGAGCGATAGGCTTCACCAGGGATCGTAGTGTTTGAATCACTGTTGCCTTTAATCATTTAATTAGATGTCTGATAAGAGTCGTGATGCCACACTCCAAAGTTTTTAGGTGTCCAAATAATAACATAGCAAATTAACCTTCAATTACCATATCTCTTGATTAATAGCTAAGCAGCAGATTTCTGCTATAACTTTCATCTTTAAGGTCACGGATTCTATTCTCGGTTAGGTAAATATGGAAAAGGAACTTTTCTACATTATTTCGGGTCTGGATGTTGTGACACCGTCGTTGTTTCACACAAGTGCTTCAGCTACTTACTAAATAATCAGACTAATGTCTGTGATGTTGTCCAATATTTTATTTTTAGTTCAGAAGATGAACTTCAAGTCTAGTGGTATTTTCTACCAGCCAGCCTAACCTATATAAACGGTAAATATGGTTATGGTACATAAAATTAATAAAACAAACTTTACAATGAATGGTTTTAGGTCGTAGGGCCCAGATATAATAGAAAAGCTATAGAGTCTGTCTTTGAAAATGACATTCACACCTACGAGGCAATTAAATTATAAAATAAACATTACTAAACAGTTCTTTAAAAAGCAAATAATGTTAAAAAATATATTATAGTTTTATTGTTTACACAAAAGCTAAAAGTTAGTCCTTACTTTGCATGAAGTCATACAGTTAGTTTGTTTTTGCTACTTTATAACTAAACTAAAAGTGTATTATCTCTTTCTCCTTTAACTTAGACCACAAAGGTTGACCCTTTGACGTAGTAGATGATTAAACCGATTGGCGAGAGGGAATCCGACTTTTGTGCGTGTGTAATTGAACAAAGACCTGTTTGCTCTCAAATTCGACTTTTGCACAAAAATGTTCGCGTCCGAGTTTAATCCATTATGGCACAGGCCTATTTTTTGTCTTGAAATGGGAGGACAAAGGATTGGACTCAATATTGGCAATTTAATAGTGTTGCTACGTTTGCAAGATCAATGATAAGAAAAAGATAAAAGTGTACATGGATATTAACTCGACAATGCCTAACTTCTTATTTTTAAAATGAGAGTAAATAGAGAGTAAATAGAGAGTAGAGTTCGATATTTCTTCTGTTCTTCCCCTCAAACATAGAACTTCAATTGATAATTAAGTATCTTTATGTATTCACTTGTTTCTAGTGTTGAGTTTGTTCCTATTCATTATTATCTATTTTGTAGAATATTCCTTGAAATATAAGCTTGGTTTACGGAGAGAAAAAAAAACGCATGTGCGTAGTAATAAAACCTTAAGCCAAATTAATTAAAATTAAGAACTTAAAATAAGTGGTCCGACATCTTGGGTACGCCGCCATGTTGAATTTAGATTGACGTCACACAGTTCATCATGCATTGTCATCCAAAATAAACGTGTAGGTACACCTACAAAATTTCAGCTTAATCGGTTTAGAGCAAGTGCCTTAACATTGAGTTGTAAGATTTGACCCGAACATACAAACATAATAAATTGCAAGTTAAATAAAAGCTTGTAAAAAAGCAAACCCTTCAAATCGAACCCAACCCGGCAAAAGCCGGCGGCCGAAGCTAGTCGACCGTAAAACTGAAACGATCGCCTCTTTCCGTATATTATAATTTGATAGTAATTTTAAACGAGCTTTGAATAATTTGCATCGCAAAGCGAGGTTAAATGGGTGATCTCGAATTAATATTGCCGATAATGTGTTCGTCTAGCGTTGTTAATGACAGCGTTTGATCATTAATCACTAGTGTATTATGCTGAAATGCGACTGTTATTAATTGTATGTACTTGTTTTGAGCGTATAGGGAGTGGTGTGGATCTTGAGGAATTAGTGTGTTTTGAGTTGCATATACTAATGATAGCTTGAAGTAGATTACTCCCCCCCCTTCCCAAATAATCTAAAAATCGATATCATCGATATGATCGATAGTATTATTAATAATCGATTATATCGATAGTATCGCTTGATATCGATTTTATTACTTTTATAGTACCTACTATACGCCGTACTAGCTAACTTTAAATATTAGAATCGATTATATTGATTATATCAAATAAAGATAGGTATCGATATAATCGATTATATCGATACTATCGATTGTTAGAATATTTGGGCCCCTTTTGCATAATCGAATAATAATCGATATACAATCGAATCGACGGCAACACTAGCTTGAAGTTTAAAATAAGTAAGCTAGATACAGCGCTTGTGGTTTTCGAAAGCAGCGCACTATAATATATCGTCGAGTGCTTTTGCACTAACCTAATAACGAACAATTCGTATATTAGGTATAGGTTTTTGTACGATTTTACATGACATGCAAAAAACTATTGTGTTAGCCATTGGACTTTATTTTACGGACCAAATTACTTTTTTGTGACTTGCTCCATAAGGCGTGAACTAATTAGTATATTTCAATTGGCTACTTGACAGTTTTTGAAAAAGTATTGCAAAATGTGCGCCCGTTCATTTTATATCCCAAGCAATTCGATTTATCTGGAAAAAATGTAAATAACCAGAGAAAAATAAGATTTTGTGTAACACATTTAAAAAGCGCGCAAAAACGCCAAGTCATGTCACTGTTGAAATTATGACGTCAACGTTGTAGACAACGAACCGATACGCATAGGAACGACTTCATTTAGATAAACGGAAAATGTTTCAATAAATTCTTAATACGATTAAAGACACAATAATTCAATTTAATCGGTAAAATAATCATTGTTTCGCCACATTAAAATAAATTATTTTCGCCGACAGCTGTCATTTCCGAATTGCAATGGTGGTTTCCGTTTCGGTTCTTTTGTTCCACAGATAAAAAAAGTAAATTTTATTTTGTAAAATTAAAATACTAACTATGCTTTTAATTATAAAATCAAAATGTAAAATTATTACTTAACTAATAAGCTAACATATCTAACACTTTTCATATTTTATTGTTAACACTGTCAAGTAGCCAATTCTGCACCTTTAGCAGTTACGCGGTATGAACAATTCGGTAAGCGGTATGAATAAATTCGTTGGATTAAATATAAAAATATTCAACAAGTTACCGCAATATATTTTTTAATTATCCATGAATAGATTGAAGATACATGTGTAATGAAAAAAGGGTACTATAAACTTGATGATATATTTAAACGATAAACATATATGGACATGATTTAAGTTCTTAGTTCTAAATATTGTAAAGATTAGGATAACTATTGAGTTTCTTACCGGATTCTTCTCGGTAGAATTAGGTTCCGAACCGGCTGTAGCTTGAATTTTGGTTTGTATTCATTTTGAAGATGCCTATGTGTTTGTTACTTATATTCAACATGAATAAATGAATTGATTATGAACATTCTTCCGCATAGTATTCCAAGCGTGCCTATAATATTATCTACTAGAATAGTTACTAGTAACTCAGTTACTAGTAACTCACCTCAATACGATCAACACCATCGATAGAATTGCTCTCATGGAATGGTATAGCTTGGTTCTGAACTATCGGCAGGCCACCGGCGCCACAAATTCAAACTTATTCACTAAAAACAAACACGTTAAGGACCAAATTTGCGTAATAAAGCTTGGGATCCCCCAGGGTTGGTCCAGCACCTGGGTCGGATTACGTAACGTGGGACAATGACTTCAAATGTCCGAACTAAGAAGGGTTCTGCCCTCTGATCTGCCTTTGATGGCTGCAGTCAATCTTGTCGCCATTTAAATGAGAACTTAATCCAGATCCCAGGTTGTTAATTACAACTCATCAGACGGAGTTTTTATTGAGGTATGGACACGAAGGTAAAATACGTCATAGATTCAAAAATAAATTACACTGCTGCAATAGCGAACTTTAAATAAAAACAGAATCATTTCCTATCCCCGAGCGGTTTGGGTCTGAACCCACGACCTTCACGTATCGCGCGTGCTGCTCTTCCAAGTGAGCTAACCGCAAGTTATCGTAGGCGATGATTTTTTTTATTTTATTGACCTCTTAGCCTGCGGTAAGTGCCCTCTGCGAATATGACCGACTAGCTGTGCCCGCGACTTCGTTCGCGTGGACTACATCCTTTCATGGTCGGTTTTACCCCTTTCTCCCCTAATATTCGAAACAAAAAGTAGTCTATATTTTAATCCAAGTTTCGAGCTATATTTGTGCCAAATTTCATATCTCTAACTTCAAACATAAACATTTTTCCATATAAACTTCCAAAGGTGGTATTACCCCCATCCCCCCTTATTTTCTAATAAAAAGTAACCTATGTCCGTTCTTGAGATTCAACGTATACCTATACCAAATTTCATTAAAATCCGTTCAGCCGTTTAGGCGTGAAAGAGTAACAGACGGACAGACAGACAGACAGACAGACAGACAGACAGACAGAGTTACTTTCGCATTTATAATATTAGTATGGAAGTATGGGTAAGTATGCCCTACATAATTATAAATGCGAAATAACTCTGTCTGTCTGTTACGCTTTCCCGCTTAAAGCTCTCAAACGATTTTGATAAATTTGGTAGAACGGATATAGGGTTATTTTTGTTAGAAAATAAGGGGGGAATCGGGGGTAATACCACCTTTGAAAGTTTATATGGAAAAAATATTTTTTTTAAGTTAGTGATATGAAATTTGGCACAAATATAGCTCGATACTTGGATTAAAATATGGACTACTTTTTGTTTCGAATATTAGAAGAGATAAAGGTAAAACCGACCATGAAAGGATGTAGTCCACGCGAACGAAGTCGCGGACACAGCTAGTTGTTAAAAAATCAGAAAAATTTAATCTCCCTTTTTCTAGTGTGCCGTAAAGCTCTATGAAAACTGTAAAAATTGATTAGTATGTTGATACATAGCTGGTAAAAGTCCTATATTGCATAAGTAGGTTACAATAATAACTGTCTCCTCCAAAATGATATCAAACGCAGCAGATTCGCAGCGTAAGGGAATAATTGACTGTTTACAAAAGATTTTTATTGGAGCAGCGACGTAAATTCTAATTGGTGTAGGGAGAAGGAATGCCGACAAGGCTTTTTACGCTTCATTTCTCTAAGATGTCGTTTGTTAAAGATTTTTTGGATCTCTCAAGACAGGAACAATGAAACGAATATTTAATAATCGGAGACACGCTTTGCAGAAGCCTTAAGCATAATGCCTCATTTTGAGGCGGATTTTCCAATCAAGGTTTTGTTAACCGCCTACGGCGAGACAAAAAAGGAAAGTTGTTATTTTTCTCGATTTTTGTATGTTCATCTGTTTTTTCGGATCATCTACATTATATTGATGTCATTTTATTAGACCTTATTACTATTTTATTAGCATGTTACCATTAGGTGTGCGAAGCGCGTTATAGATAGATAGGTAGGTACACTTTATTGCACAGAAAATTTACAGAAATTGGTTTTACAGACATAATTAAGTACAATTTAGGCGGTCTTATTGCTAGAAAGCAATCTCTTCCAGACAACCTTAAGGTCTACCTTAAATCCTCTAGGATTTATTTTATTTTAGAGGAGGCACTTTATACTATTACTCTAATGAAAAAAATATTAAATAAAGTGCGGCGATACTCGTCCTATATATATACGTGTATATATCCCACACAACCCCCCCCCCCCCCCCTCCTCCCCCAAAGTGATATGTAATAAATTAAAGGTAAAGTAAATTAATTCACCAAAAAATATTTTATAAATGAAAGAATTAGCAACATACCTACTAACCACGTAGGATGCGAGCCCACGACCTTGACTTATCGCAAGCTATCACGGGCAATCAATCTGTTGAAATTAGGATATATTCTAAACTACGGCGGAGACTTACCGAAGGCTAAGAGGTAAGTATATCAGAAAAAATCATTGCCTACTATAAACTTGTTAGCTCAGTTGAAGAAGCAGATCGCGCGTTACATGAAGGTCGTGGGTTTGAATCCGACATTGCAAGGAGAGATTAAATTGATCCGTTTCTTTATATTTGCATATATTTTTTAAATTGCACTTCAAGATTGTACTCATCCCACCTGATGTTAAGTGGTGATGAAGTCCAAGCTTAAGGGTGACAAGTACAGCATAATAAATCTGTTACTGGACTTGTCGCCCTTTCCTTGAAGGCTTGACTCCTGCTACTAATGTAGCATCCCGCAGGAGCTCTGGAAACCTTACTTACATGCAAGAACACAACAACACAGAAGTGATACATTACTAGTGCGGAATGATGCAGAAAATAAATGAAAAAAAATTCTTCATCGTGCCTTTGGGGTAAGCCAACATGCAAATTTATGAAAAAATAGATCGAAACAGCGGGACTCCCAAAGCGTCAAGCAATAAAAAACTCAGAGGAAAAGTACAAAGTTGAACTGCTATTATAAAAGTTCAACAAGTACATTCCAATAAAAACTAGTTCCGTAGATATAACGCAGACATACAGACAGTTACAGGAAACTTTCAATATGTTCGGGCCGAGAGAAAGAGTTTAGACCGTGGTGCAAGTCAGAACATGTTGACTGTTACATTCAATAACATTATAAAGCTATTTTTTATTTATAGTACTTTACGCCGTACTAGCGAACTTTAAATATTAGAAACAGATAATTTTTATCTCCCATTGCGGTGCGGGAAATGGACCCACGACCTTCACGTATCGCGCGTGCTGCTCTTCCAACTGAGCTAACCGCAAGTTATCGTTGGCGATGAAATTTTCTGCTGTATCAACCGTTAGCCTCCGGTAAGTGCCCTCTGTCGAATATGTTTAGAACTACATTCGCACCGCAAGGGGAGATAAAAGTCTGTTTCTAATAATATAAAGCTATGCCCGGTCGGTCCGGTATGTCAAAAATTACTATCCGTTTTTCGCCAACTGACTACGAGTCGTTAATTCTAATTTCAAATTTACTTTCCATATCAGCTGTCATTAGTCGTTCGTCGGTCGTTTAAGCTTACACCTCTTTATTACTAAGCGTAACTAGAACAAATCGTTTTCTTTCAAATATTGGAACTGGGCATAAGCTTTGATATTTATGGTCTGAATTATAATTTATCGCGCGTCCTATAACACTGCTTAATGTTATAATAATAATATCGTCCCAACTTTTTGCGGCCGCGACTGCCAATTTTATTGAGACCAACCAATAACGTAGAACTTGGTTTATAGTTCTAAACAGAGCGGGGCTTTCCCTACACAAGCATCATCCGATTACTTTCTGGGAAGCCCCGGCAGTTGGTTGTAAATGATTTACTGAAATAAAACATTTATTTTTTTATTAATTTTTATAGTGCGCAACATACAAGTGCACTCTCTATTCCGTTACTCTCACAATCCTATAGGACGGCAAGCCGATACGATCGGAGGGATATCAGGCACAGGACCAACTAATTACATACCCTTCAGACAGCATGGATCATCAAACATCATTCTGAAAATGTCTATCCAAACTGTAAACAACACACAAATATATTTCCTGTACGGGAATCAAACTCATGACTTCTGGATCACGAGCTTAAGACCACAATTGCAGTTTCGTGTATTTCAGAGCAATTTTATTATAGAAATTTTATTGAAAAGCCTGTGTAAACATTAGAAAGATGGACGTTGCCAGGATGACAAAACAAAAATTACAAACTTAAATATGTAATTAGTAAATAACTTGCCAGTGCTGTGCTATTATTAATTTCAGTAATAAATTCCAACGACTTGAACAAGATACTCTACAAATAAACATTTCGCCTTCATTTCAAATCTTACGCCCGCTGTTAAAGAATGAGCTGAACGTAAGAACACTGGCATAAAAAGTTTTGAGAATGTCGGTAAGCGAAAATATCGTGATCTGCATGATGGCCGACACAGATAAAGGGAATCCTTTAGCGAGGTGCCGGTTTTAAATAAAAATATGTATAACTTATGCTGGGCGCGAAATAGGCGCCACAGTTATTTAATTGTATAATGGTCATGTAGTGTAGTTGATTAGGACAGATCGTGGTCATCATCATTTTCACCAAGACTTTCACGGCTCTTGGATTTGGACCTTGCATCCATAGCATCTACATCGTGAGAAGGTAGTTTATATTATATTGGGTACAGCCAACTCTTTGCGCAAAAGAAGGGATG
Source organism: Glyphodes pyloalis (assembly GCA_037074685.1). NCBI lineage: Eukaryota > Metazoa > Arthropoda > Insecta > Lepidoptera > Crambidae > Glyphodes > Glyphodes pyloalis. Next base: position 15,607,251 of record JAYKKO010000009.1, read on the forward strand.
TTATAAGTTTTGAACTCAACGCTTTCTAGCATGTGCATACGTCAAAGTTATCGCAAGAAACGATAAAAATGTTGAAACTGTCGATTGGCCAGCATATTTTCCGCCAATCAGCAGTGGAATAACTTTAAGGTATCGATTTTGACAGTTGTTGCAAGCGCGATAAAATTTACTCTGGTTGCGCTTCCTAAACGAGGATGTCTGTCTATTTGTCTGTTGTAACATAGCTCTCAAAGGTCTTTGAGAGCTATGTTATTCCAACCATTGATGCCAATTCCACTGTTGCAAACTAAATTAAGCTAAATTATTGTGCTGCTATTTCGTATTTTTTTTCTTCACAAAACTTACCATAAATATGGTTTTACAATTTTTTTGTCACAATATGTTGTATGTGTTACTTCAGTTTTGTAATGAATTAGGAACACAATCTGACAGTTCAAAAATTAAGTTTAGTTTATGCTAACAGAATGGCCTCAAAAATTTAGTGAACGTGGACATAGCTTGACGGTAGAAAAACACAAGTGTTCACATCATCCCAAGGACTTTGTGGAAGTTAGTAATGTAGTATAAGCTAGTTTTAATGCACAGATTGGGCTAATTGTTCAAGTTGGCAAATCGCTTGACAGCCTTTGTTCCATTTAACTACAGATGATGGCCGAAGATGGCCTTTTCATCTTCACCGAGCTTCTTTTTTTTTATTTTACACTTCAAGATTGACCTCATCTCACCTGATGTTAAATGGTAATGAGGTCCTAGCTTAAGAGCGACAAGTACAGCATAATAAATCTGTTACTGGACTTGTCGCCCTTACCTTGAAGGCTTGACCCTTGCGACTAATGTGGCACCCCCCAGGAGCTCTGGAAACCTTACTCACACGCAGGAATACAACAACACAGAAGTGATTGTTATTTGGCTGCGGTCTTCTATAAGGCGGAGGTGTTTCACCAGTCGGGCTGCTCCAGTTCGTACGATGATAAATCGCTATGCCCTACCTCTCTTAAGGTTAGCCTTCTTCTAGGATTACCCGGTCCCAGATCTAGGTCAAGATTTGCAATTCGAAAAATAACAATTTGTTTATATGTTTACCTGTATACTGAAAAAAAAGATTCAAAGATTAAAGAAATAAAATTGAAACAGCGTCTTACGCTCAGATTATTTACTTTACGCATTTCAAGCATGTCGTAAACGAGTCTTTGATATGGTAATTTGCAAGCCTCCAGATCATAAAAGCAAAGATGTTTTCGTTACTTCTTATAGTATTTGTTGGAATCCTTCTTGAATACCTTAATATTTTCTGTTTGAATACGAATGAATAGAAATCCGTTTGATTGAAATGGTAAATAAGCAAATAAGGTTGAGGTAGCGTTCTATTACTGTTGGATTTAATCGCGTGTTTGGTACTGGCCTAATCTCTATGGTAGGACTTACGAGTTTGAATCCCAGAACCGTTGATATAATATTGGACAACTCACATACACAGTTATAAGTTCAGCTATATTTGTAATATGTCAGAGTTTCTTGCTGGGATCTTCTCTGTAAGTTATAGGTTCCGAACCGGAGGTAGCGTCATTTGCATTATATGCATAGACGTTTCATAAATATTACTAGTATAATTTACATGAATAAAAGAATATTGAATTTGAATTTAAAAGAGCGGTCCCACAACACCCAGACCCAAAACAATATAGAAAAGTTAGTTTTCTCTAAATAAACTTTCACCTGCAGTTAATTAAAGCCTCATTCTATTTGCGCAGACATGCGTTGTATGGTTTAGCTAACGACTGTTTTAGCTAAATATGTCACATGATACTCATCCCCTAATGAGTACAAGGCTAGGATCTCCCCCAGAACAAATGGTAACTGAAACGAAAAAACACAAAAGGCATTAAGAGCGCATTTACATAACACTAAGTATCGCCCGCATAAATTAGCCAGCGTGTTTCAAAGTAAAGGTTTACACACACTGAAGCCTTAAATGTGGAATAACACCGGGTTGTTTTAAATTAGTGGACATATTTTAAGGGCGGGACTTTCAATGCTGAAAAGGATTTAGAGACATCATTGTTTTTTATTTTATACCCTCGTTTAAATAAATTAAATATAACGGTGCCTTCTATTTGCGTTGGTGGTACATACTAAAGTAATTTGTTATGATATATTGCAAATTTAATTTATTTATTTTGTAGCTTTATTGCCAAAAAAAGTATAAAAGGCTAGCTAATATTCAGGCTAGGAGCATTTTCCACCAGGCAACTCTCAGGTTACGCAGAGAGTTTGGGTGGGTGGGGTATGTGTATGAGTTACTAAAAAAATGGCAACAAATAATTTATTATTTTTTAATATTCACAGACATAACACGATAAAATATAAGTAATTTTAGATAAATATGTTTTAATACAGATTATTTATAAATAAACTAGCTGTGCCCGCGACTTCGTTCGAAACTTCGGACTCCACAAATGTTTTCGGTCGGCTTTACCCCTATCTGCATTAATATTCGCTCACACCAAAGTTCTAAGTTCTCTATTCCTAAATATTGTAAAGATTAAGATAAAAACTGAGTTTCTTACCGAATTCTTCTCGGTAGGATTAGGTTTCGAACTGGATGTAGGATCTAAGAGAGGTAGGGCATAGCGATTTATCGCTCAAACTGGAGAAGCCCGACTGGTGAAATACCTCCACCTTACAAAAGACCGCAGCGAAATAACAATCACTTCTGTGTTGTTGTGTTGGAACACAATATTACTGGTGTAATTTACATGAATAAAAGAATATTGAATTTGACACTATTCTGATTCTATGGTAAGTAGCTACGGCAAGTGTGTTGAAGAAAGAGCGGTCCCACAACATCCAGACCTGAAACTATATAGAAAAGTTAGTTTTCCCTACTTAAATAAACTTTCAGCTGCTCAAAATAGAAAAGAATGAGGTTTTGATTAACTATTAAATCCTGCGTGTGAGTAAGGTTTCCAGAGCTCCTGGGGAATGCTACATTAGAAGCAAGGTTAAGCCGTCAAGGTAAGGGCGACAAGTCCAGTAACAGATTTATTGTGCTGTACTTATCGCCCTTAAGCTAGGGCCTCATTACCACTTCAGGTGGGATGAGGTCAATCTTGAAGTGTAGTATAAAAAAATGTAGCTTCAATTTTAGTTTATATGCATTTCGACGATGCATAAGTTATACTTGCAACTAACATGTATAAATGAATCGATTATGATTATACTTCCTGCCACTTCAAACGCAAAGCTAACAATATGCACGTTCGATAATATCGAATTTGCGGCAAAATGCACTGGACGTGAGCCAGGGCTGAACTCGCGACGCGATAAACTGAGATCACGCCCAATTTGAACACTTCCACAGAGTTACTCCACAATGTAGCCGAGTTATCTTCAGGTAAATCTTGGGGAGATTTTATCAAAGTTGCTAACGTTATGTATTTGAGTCGAGGTGCAGCCGAAATTGATAAATCATACATGCCTAGCATGTGCAATAAATTAAATTTCGCGCATGAGACGACTAAATTTTCGATACAGTTAATTGGCTAATAGCACAATGCACTCGTATTTTCAGCCACTCAACAGCTGACGCATTGACTTCATTAAATTTTGACGTTTGTTAAGAGCGCGACAAAATTTAGTCGCGTGGCGCATGCTAGGCCTGATAGTAGCGTGTCCGTTAAGAAACGTTTAAAAGTCAACTGATAAATAAATTAAACCAGTTGCCATTACCTTCATCTATTGCTGCTACTGTATAATGACCTCCGCAGCCTAGAGGAAAGCGGACCAGCCTTTGGCGTCGCGTCATCTCTGAGGACCCGGGCCCGATCCCCGTTCGGGTCAATATGGGAAACGAACTTTTCCATATAGTCTCGGGTCTGGGTGTTGTGGTACCTTCGTTGTTTCTGACATCTGTAACACAAGTGCTTAAGCTACTTACCACGGAATCAGAGGAATGTATGTGATGTTGTTCAATATATCTCTATGTATAGAGAGAGAGAGTGTTAATAATTGCCTCACTCACTCTCTCTATGAGTTAATAATTAATTTTCACATCGTTCGGAAGAGTTTAAAATGTATCGGATTTGATTCCACTTAGAAAAGTCCCGTAACCTTGAAATACCAAAGCCAAACGTTTTAAATTTAAAGACGCGATACAAAGTTCGATAACTGCCAAAAGTACAGTTGGCCTACAGTTCAAAACTTGCTAGTGGTACATAATTGTTTATGTTACAAACATTCACTGAGTATGTCCTAGTATATCATAGATACCATATCATAGATAAGCTAAGTTTTTGACTAAGCATTAGTGTGAACCATAGATTTATTTCATTTATTTTGATTTATTTACTTTATCTTCCATTATTCGCCACGTCATACCCGAGATCCCTTCTTTTAACTACCAAACCTCACAAAAAGCCAACTTTCAATCTTTAACTCTAGCAAATCATGGCATTACGCCCCGCGTCACGTGTTACCGATATTTCGTCTAAAGCAATTTAATTTTTACATCGGCGTCTGAGGAAATAGACGAAGGGGTACTGAATTTGGGGTGCGACTATTGCCTTCTTTTTTTGAAAAAAAAACACTGAAGTAAGCTCCGCTATTTTAATTTTAAATTTTGACTTCTCACACCTCTTTGACGAACTCTATAGGAAAGATTTTAGCATAGCGCCATCTTTGAAGGACCGGGTTTAGTTTCCAGTCGGGTCAGTAGCAATTTTTTCTCATTTATACAATTAAAGTTAAGCTGCTTACCACAGTTATACATACATATCATATATAAACACTATTTAATAAATACAAACGTTCACACGTATTTAATCTTGGGTTTTGAACTCACACTATACTGAAACACTCAAGCTCTTAGCTAGTTATTGTAAGGTTTGCCTTAGAATAAATTTTTAAATAAACTAGTGAACTAAATAAATTTATTTCATGAAATTGGGTGATTGGAACCTCTGTACATTTTACATAGTAAATATGAATAAATAAAAATTGCACCACTAAGAAGTATACGTACTTTATTTGACAAATTTTAGATTTTTTACCTAGCTTACAACCTACTTTGGGTTTCCAGTCACGCTTATCACTTTCTACAATGCTTATATCTGAGAATGTCATCAAAATTTCAGTCATTTTTTCACTATTGCAACTACCTACCAATTTCATAAAAATGTAAATATTTTTAATATCCTGTCTATATACAAAACCATGCATTTTCAAATAAATACAACCAATACCAACAAACATCACCAAAACGTGGTCACATGCTACACGACCATGTTTTATCCAGTATCATGGACCATATATCCAGTAGGTTAGGAGTAATTTATATCTAAATAAATATATATTTTGGATTACTATCGAGATATTTACAAATAATTCCTTCAGAAAGCGCCAAACACTCTATCGGCGCACCTCAGCTTCAGTGCCCCATAATCAAAAACAATCCGGAGCAGGTAAGTTATCTGCGCAGATTCCGTATTTCATATTACGGGCCATTGTTGGCGATGATAAAGGAGGTCGCCCTTAAGCTGCGCCCTTTAATACGATGTCTGCTTACCTGCGGCCAAAGAGTACTGCAGAGGGCTGCACGGGAAGGGTAGTTGACTAAAACGAATATTTGGTCGAACATTTAGGTTACTAAAACATATATAAGATACATATTTTTTTCATGTATTAAACAAAAAAATACTTAGGTAATATTTTAAAGAGAGTGAAAAATCATCCCCCATTGATTTTTTTTTATTTCTATAAAGATTTTAGATTTACTAGTGCGGCGTTAAGCACTATATATTTTTTTAAATTACTAAAATTTAATTCATTACAATTTAGGGCGACATCACATCTTACAGTTTTAAGGAAATAGTGACTTTGCAAGCATAAAGCATCTATGATGTTGATGTTGGCATCTCGTAAGAAAGCAGTTTAATAAATTCCACTTCTAAAGGATCTATCCCCTATCAGATAGGATATGAAAGTTTGTGCAAATCTTCTAGATTTTCGACTGATTGAACTGAAATTAAAGCTTGGAGATACTGTGATAAAGACCATTGCTTAAATAGGATTTTGACAAATTCAAACTCCGTAGGAATAAAATAAGGGATGAAAGAGGATGTAAATGTATTAGTTTAAACCTATCAGTACCTAATGAAACGAATAAATTAAGGCATACAAAATATTAATTAGTTCTAATTACTTACTCCGCGCGTATGAAGTCGCGTGCGACCGCTAGAGAAACTATATAATTATAGTTTCTCTAGTGCAATTACATTTGTTCTATGCTCTTAGGGTTTATTAGGTAAGCAACCAGAGAGAGAGATTTGTACAAGCACTCTGAATTTTATAATTATTTAAAGTAAGAAGAAAACTCCTCTGCGATTACTACTCTTTGGCATTTCTTTGAAAATAATGTGCGTTGTGAAAGATAATACTTCTCTGTGGATGAAACAAAATTAAAATTCATAAATCTGTGAGACGGTGGGCTGGTATTAATATTAGAACACAGCCATTTTATAATCTAATTGTGTGAGAGAGATGCGAGAGTGCTTTTGTCTTGTATGGAATCGGTGGAGTGTTGACGTGGTGGATTTTATTAGCGCCATTTTATTAATATTTTGAAATAAATACTTCAAAATGCATACATAATTTTAAGAGAAGTTGAGCATAGCGATTTATCGCTCGAATTGGAGCAGGCCGATTGGTGAAATACCTCCATCTTGAAAAAAACCACAGCCAAATAACAATCACTTCTGTTTTGTTGTGTAAGTAAGGTTTCCAGAGCTCTTGGGGTTGCTACATTAGTAGCAGGGGTCAAACCTTCAAGGTAAGAGCGACAAGTCCAGTAACAGATTTAAGCTAGGACCTCATTACCTCTTAACATCAGGTGGAATGAGGTCAAGCTTGAAGTTTAATATAAAAAAGGGCAATTACCGAATGCTGAGAGGTTAACATACGCGAAGTCATAGGTTCGTATCCCAACCGCAGGGGAGATGATATTTTCTGTTTCTTTAAAAATTTTAAGTTCAGTAGTGCGCATGAAGCACTATAAAAATATAAAAATATTTTGACTAATATTTTAAAACAAAAGTATGAAGATAGTTATGAAAAAAAGCAAGCAAATACTAAAAAAGGTTTTTTTTTTAAATCAAAGTTTTTTTTGTTAGAGAAACAAAAATTGCTTTTGTGTTGTCAACACGGGTGGCGGTGTTGTAAAACCGGGTCTCCACCAAACAAATGTTGCCAGAATAAAATTTTGGAAAGGTCTAAATAATTTAAATTATCTCAATATAGTTTTAAAACTACCAATCATATTTGAACCGTTCCGTTCCATTTAGCTACGGAACCCTAAAATAAATGCGCGTATTCGCATTCATCTTGTAACATTGATAGAAGCTGTATATGGTATCAGGAAAATATTTTTTTAGAGCAATTGTGCCGTTTTAAAACTCAGTTTAGTAAAAAAATAATAGTTAAAAAAACTAAAAAACACGCTTTTAGCACACACTAAAAAAATACAAAATAATTCGGACAATTAATTTGGGGTGGATTTCAAACAGCCAGTCCGCCATCTTGGGGAGGCTGCCATTTTGAATTTTTAATGATGCTTATCTAGTCAAGTATTGTCATCTGAACTCAGAGCGTGTGCAAAATTTCATCCTCATCGAAGACCAGTGGGTCAAATTAAGATTCCAAGATCTTCTTACGTACACAGTTACAAGTAAAGCTAATAAAAGCATGTTTAAAATGACAAAAAGGATTTAAGCTCCAAATGTATCTTACGATTGTACTCATAAAACGAAGTCACACCGAAAAGCTACCATAAAATGTATGCATGAAATGTTTTGCATAATCTGTATTTCACTTATACAGGGTCAAAACGATCCTCTGTCAATAGGGTCTGATTAATTATATAGACAGGGTTGGGCCAAGTCTTACGTGTGCCCATCATCCGTGAAAGGGTTAATTGGGGTGACCAGGCGACGGGCGAGAATCTGGAAATTTATATATTCAAAAGGTTAGTGAAAATTGGATATTTGGTTTTAAAGTTTCGAGGGAAGATTGCGAATGAATAATAATTAATGGATTTGTGGGGGGTTGGAGGGCTGAATAGGATGGCTCTGTTGATATTGAAGTGAAAGGGTGGAGGCAGTTTGAATTATTTCGGTTGGAATCATTTTGTGGCGGCACGCTACCTATTTTATACGGTACGTGTATTTTAGTTTTGCTAATTGCTTTCTAGAAATGCTAGCTGCTAAAGTAAAGAAGGTATCAACCCCACTTTTGCTTCATACAATTGAGGAAACAACATCTATAAAGTCAAAGAGGAGTCAAATTTTACCGCACCCAAATACAAACTCTCTGCATGACCTAAGGCTTGACATACTTGTTGTACTTTTAAGTGATTTTGAATGAAAATATTTACTGAATTACTAAACCATGTTGGATAATCTTTTTTTTGTTCAGGTAATAATTTTCATAACAAGGACTTTGAAAACCACGGCGCAAAAACGAGGTATTATAAGTAGGATGTCTGTCTGTCCCTGTGAGTAGGTATCCGTTAAACCAATTTAGTGTTTTTTTTGTTGGAAATGTGAAATAGAGAAAACACTACCACCGCCACTAAATGTCAGATTACATACATTTTGACACTTGTGTATTACAACACTATACAATCAAATCATATCAATCATCAATCATACCAATAATCAATCATTATGTCAAATTTCATAATTAATATTAATATCGAACTGCAAGTATTTACCTTGACATGCTGTCGATCGTACTTAGCATTATTTAGACTTTTTACCATCTTTATGTTGACTAATAATTTTAGCTTTAGTAGTTATTCCATTACCTTTCTTTATTATCAAATTATGTGTTACTAGCGATTCGCCCCGGATTCGCTCCGGTGCAATGCTGATACTAAATACGGTACAGAATAACTGTGAACGATGGATGTGATTATAGATATAAACTTTCCTCTTGAATCACTCTATACATTTAAAAAATCTAAATTTGTTGCGTAGTTTTAAAGCTTTAAGCGTACATAGGGATATAGGGACAGAAGAGACTTTGTTTTATACTACTGGACTTTGGCGTCGCGCCATCTCTGAGGTACCGGGTTCGATCCCCGGTTAGGTCAATATGGGAAACGAACTTTTCTATATTGTCTCGGGTCTGGGTGTTGTGGTACCTTCGTTGTATCTGATTTCTGTAACACAAGTGCTTTAGTTATTTACCACAGAATCAGAGCAATGTATGTGATTTTGTCCAATATTTATTTATTTATACTATGTAGTGAAGCTTATAAAACTATATATGAACTTTTGTTAACTGTTTCTATTATTTTTACTTCTTGTTTGTTATTTTTTGTTTTGTTATGTTTTGTAGTAAACTTTATTCTTTCTTTTATAAACAGGCGACATAGCGGTGAGTGCCACAAGATTTAGCCTGAAAACCAGCGCTGCAGTGGCATTGTGCTGCCAACAAAGCTCATGCTCAGGTTGAGAGCTTATTGGCACATAGTTAATTTATTATTAACTAGCGGTCCCAGCGAACTTCGTTTCGCCTTAGAGGAATTTCCCGCTGTTCTGTTGAAATTTTTCCTTAATTTTCTTTGCTATAAGCCTCATGGAGCCCGAGACCTTTCCAACGAATGCAAAACCGTGGAAATCGGTTCGTGCGTTCTGGAGTTATATTGTCAGGGAGGAAAACCCGACTTATTTTTATATAGTAGATGTACCTACAGAAACCATAAAAGTTCGCATGAGTCTACATATTGTTGCCACTAAATGTTTTTCTTTTCATACATCTTTTCATTTACAAGGTGATCCATGCCCTAAGTTCTACTTCTACCTCTATTTACGTGAATCAATTATTTTGCTCTTTGTAAAGAACGTACTTTTCACTGAACTTTTAATCAGCAACCACCTTCCGCTACGTCACAACTCCTGATTAGCTTCTGCAAGTCAGCATCTCACCAGACATGTTGTGAAAGACAATAAAGATAAATTGGAAAACACCGGAGTGGGACACAAAGAATCTCACTTAAAACTTGGGACTCCATCATTAGACACTCGTGTTAGATCAAAGACGAACTTCAAAGACGACCTAGAGATTAGATTTCGACGTTGATGTTAAGGCGGTGTATGTTACTGGAAGGGGTAGTAAGGGCTGAATTATTTACTTTTTTAAATTTTAGGTTTATCGGGATTTAGGACATATGTTAGATAGTTTTAGAGTACACTTTTTGGAGTAGGTACAGTCGCCGTCAGATAAATCGGAGCAGACAAAGTGACCAAATACTTCTGAACAGTTTAAAATGTCAAACAATTCCATACACCACAAGTTACCATTAATATCTGAACATTCATTACTTCAGTAATATCTGAGCAGATGCCAATATTAACTGAACAATCATAACGTCAATATGTGTCACGCATGTCATGTGTCTCAGATATTATTGGTTAGTTGTGTGTATAGAAAATATTGACTAGCATCTGCTCAGATATTACTGAAGTAATGAATTTTCAGATATTAATGGTAACTGGTAGTGTATGGAACTTATTGACATTTTAACTGTTCAGAAGTATTTGGTCACTTTGTCTGCTCCGATATATCTGACGGCGACTGTACACTAAATTGTAGGTACTAGCTACTTTACACTACCAGCACTATTTAGTTTTTGGTGGAAGATCTACACTATTTTTGATAACTGTTTGTTTAAAAAACTATGGTCATACATCAGAAATACTTTTATGATGTATGTCCATAGTTTTACTGTGTCTATACTTTGTTCTAAGTAATAATACTGTCAAAAATATTTACAGGTTAAATTATTGCACTAAATATTTTAATTTGAATCCTATTGACATCAAAAATATTTAGCAATTTGGCTATTTTATATAAAAACTAAATAGTGATCATACATGTGATGTGAAAAAACTATTTTTTTTGCAAACGCTTCAAAAATATTTGTAAAAACTCCAATTAAGGCACATCCAGCCACTCTAAACTCTCGATTCTCGCCCTCTCTCAAATAAAATATTCTGTTTGTGCTTCGTTTTAGAAATAAACTCGTCTTTAAGTTGTCCAAAACTTGTCTTAGGACCTGGTAATTGATGATCAAGTGCCAGCGGCGAGCCTTGGGACCTCTTAGCTGGGTCTCACTTTCTTCTCCAGGGAATGAAATGCTAATTTGAGCTCTATTTTCGCAGACTTAACAATTGGAAGCGGATGTTCCGTAATGTTTTCCGAAGTCATGAAACATTTTCTGGGAACAGATCATCTTAACTGAGATGAAACGGGATATACTCCACTATGGGAATGGTGAAGAGTTGTGATTAGGGCAAGTAACAAACTTTACGATGCAATTTTCTATTTTAAACATTTAAAATAATTTGACGGATTTGAGTTATCATCAGCATGGAATCCAGAGATTAACAAATGTTTACCGCGGTTAGAACGATCAAAAACAATTCCGGATACTGTCAGTGTAGTGTGTCGAAGTGACTTCAATAACATTTTGTTATGTGAGATATCAGGGTGGATGAAGATTTGCAAGCTCCCCCGAACAGACGAAGGCGAGCAAGACCAGTCAACTCGTGACCACGGTTGGTGCAAACTAACCGAAACGTCGGGCAGTAAGTAGTTCGTATTAACTACTAAATAAAAATGGTGTCGCGTTTTGACCCGTTAAATTATTTTAAATGCTTAAGATGCAAGCTTACGATAAAAGGAAAATACATCAAGTGACATAATTTTATTTAAAATTTTTGTTTTATACTGTTTCATGTCACTAAAAAAAACTTTTCTTTTTTTCTTTCAAGGAGAGAAAGACAGTCAACCAATTTAATTTAAAATTATAATTGTAATAAAGCATAAACCACTTCTTTTTACGTTGACAGCTATAAAGTTGTACTTATTCTAGTGAAAACACATTAAGAGAAAATATAAAAAGCCTTAATAGGCTATTTTCGTGAAACACTTAACACAAAAGATAATAACCATTCGTAAACATCCCCTCAATGTTTGTAAACATTTCGCAGAACCCTTCAGGAAAGTGGAAATGTTTAAGGTAAATAGTAAGAAATTCCACGAATTGATATTTCTCTCTTGAGAGTAATTACATAGTCCACATCTTTACATGGCTACTCGCCCAGCTATTTGAGAAATACACTGTCAGACTAATTTCCTAAGTTTCCTACTGGGATAGTTCATCATCAGTTCGATGCTTCCAAATAGGCACTTTTTACTTCGATCATAAATATGAATAGAGATACGATTTGGTATTTATTCAAATTAAATATTGCTTAATTACTAATATTATGACTCGATGAAATGATCTCAGTAAATCAATGAGTTATCCGTCATATATTTATAAACTCTTAAAAAAGTACAAAAGGTACGGCCGTACCCATTTTTCGCCATCTACTATTTCCTCTACCTTAAGGTTGTCTGGAAGAGATCGCTTTCTAGTGATTAGACCGCCTAAATTGTACTATAATCATTCTGTAAAACCTATTTCTATAAAGATTTTGTGCAATAAAGTATATCTATCTATCTATCTAAAAGGTGGACCCACAGCAAAAAAAATATTCGCCTACGATAACTTGCAGTTAGCCCAGTTGGAAATGCACCACGCGTGATACGTGAGGGACGTGGATTCGAGTCCCGAATCGCAAGGTGAGATGAAATTTTTCTGTTCCTTTAAAATATTTAAAATAATTTTGCCCTGCGGTGGCAAGGTGACAAGCGCTTCTAAGAGCAATATGATAGAAAATAACTTTATTCATGTAAGCTTTACAAAAGCACTTATGAATCGTCAGTAAGTAGGTACATGTCTCTACCGCTGTGTTCGGAATGTTAATAATATTGAGAAGAACTGGCAAGAAACTCGACACTTATTCTAAAATACTTATACTATGTTATATTCAAATTAGATAGGTATTTTAGATCAATAAATTTTTGTCATTAAAGTAATCGTCTAATTTGTACAGCCCTTTTTATTAAACAATTTTTATATGAGACTTAAATCTATGCACGGGCAACTGGATAATATTTTCAGGGAACTTATTGAATAATTTAAGACTAATTAACCCATGTATGCCATTTTTCAATCAATCCACGTCTTCTCTAGTTCATTACACATGATCTAAGACTCTAATACCGAACTTGAATGTTTAATGGAATGCATTTCTAGAAGCTAGCGGCAGACTCCGCGTAATTTTCTGTTCGCTACGATTCCATTCATACCCTCCCAGTTTGGGATGCTCCATCTTTCTTCGTTTAGTGTGTGCACTTGAGTTGTTTGCATTCGGTCGGTTATTCGTTTGAAACATCACAAATTTGAAACTTACGATTCACGAATTTGGCAAAGCACTTTGAATGGGACTTTAATGTTTACTACGCGTTGAATAAAGATTATGTTCCGTTAATTTGGTAGTCCTTGGTTTTTAAATTTTGTTTATTAGGTACCCTAAAAGATAAAATATAACATGGGATAAACTATGGCAATCTATTTTACTACTGATTCTGATCAAACAGTTAACTAGTTTCACATCAACCTAGAACATACATACACTGTTATAATTTTGGGTTCTTACGCACTAAAAATAATTAAACGCAAAAAAATATTCAGTAAACGTCTAATCACCACACAAATTTTCTAAGAACAAAAAACATACGTGTCAAAACATCATCATAAAAACACAAAAACAACTCCAAAAAGTATGACAACCTAACATACACAAATATGTTACTGTTAAATATGTAAAAGAAACATTTTCAACCAAATTACATCGCCACAAAGAGACAGAGAAATTAAAATATTCATCACACGACTTTTGTCCCGGGATCTAACCCACGACCTTCAATTGAAAAGCCAGAACCACCATCCATTATTCCCCTGAACCAAACCGTTCGAACATAAACATCTAGTACAAACTCATAACACAAGAGCAGATATACAGCAGAACTAAGCAAATTTCGCGTGGGCGTAACAATTTAATAAAACCACAAGGTATCCGTTACGTAATGCGAAGAAAACTAATATTGAATACCTGAAGAGGCAAAAATGTAGGTACCGCTAACACGGGGAAAGTTTCCACTGGAAAAATGTAACTTTAATTGAAATTCCTTTGTGAGAAGAAACAATTCCATTATGATGTCTGAGTATTATTCTTGTTCTGTGGAATATGAGATGGCGTTGTTTTTTGTACTCATTATTATTAATTCATCTTATTGAAGTTGGCTGTTTGTGTTACTTTTTTATAATTGAATGTGAAATTTATATTCAGCCTACATTATATATTTTGTGTTGTATTAAGCGTCTCTCAAATAGGCCGCACCATAATACCAGCGCTGCAGCAGCCTTGCGTCGCTGCAGCATACAGCCGAGGCGTGGCCTAGTTGACCACATACCCGTTTAGTGTTGTAAGTATTTTATGTATAAATTTATTTTGTTTTTTTCTCTGTACTTCTATTTGTTTTTTATTTTAATTTTATTAGACGCGTGGTGTTGTCCGGTTTAAACATGTATTTTCCTTCTTACACTAATAGGAAAGATTATTGCTAAGCACATTGCGCATTAGGACCTACAGTTCGTTTATTAATCCTAGATATTTATATTTTCATTCTTATTATTCCTTTGATTTAAATCATTTTTACATATGACGAACCATACTGTACCTATGTCTTAGTGCAAAATTTGTAATAAGTTAATCTAAATTGTACTTTACTTGTAATGAAAACTACAGAGTGCCTTCTGTAAATTAAAGGTTCCGAATGAAAGGTAGCTTAATTTGGGTTATGTGGCATGAATGACGGTTCATAAATATTATACATGAATAAAAGAATCAAAATTTTGAACTTAGCTATACTAAAACTATATTTGCAAGTGGCAAGTCCAAATGATCACATTCGCCATGGAACATCATTACCAGCCATCAGTTACCTCACTCTACCGATTATTTTTTACTATTGCGTATATTTACCTACGTTTCACCGAACAACGTTTCGCCGAATCATACAAATTTCTTTGATTAACATTGTTCGGTGAAAAAATTATAATAAATAAATTTCGGACAACATCACATACATTAATCATATTATATGATAAATGGCTTAAATATTTGTGTTACATAACTCCGGAATAATGATGGTACCTCGGCACCTAGACCCAAGACAATACCGAAAAGTTCGTTTTCCATAATAACCGGTAATCGAACCCAGAAACTCAGAGATGGCGCGACGCCAAAGTCCGGGCCACTCGCCTCTTGGCTGCGGAGGTCGTCAGTGATACCTAATCTAAAACAGTTATTACAACGCGCCACCCAAAAAGCCAACCAAAAGGCAAATATTTTCGCCTAATTCCTTATAATTTCCAAAGGCAGCTCGGAAAAAAACTCCACTTCGCTTTTTACCGATCCCTGAGAAATGATCGCTCCCAACTTGTCAGAGATTAATGACCGCCTACTCAAATTCGAGAAACGTTCACAGATTCAACTCACAGTAATCCGACTTTGGCATTGTCGTTTGTTCATCTAAATTATATTAGCGTCGGCAAAACACTAATACAATTTCGTGTTTTCGTTGTGAAGGGTTTGACACTTAAATGCGCGACGGTAGGGCATAATATTGATTACACGATTTAGAAGACAAGAGGGTCTTAAGTGTTGTACTTGTCTATTTTAGGTGATGTGATAAAATGAAGACCTCATCTTAGATAAGAATTAGCTTTCACCACCGTGTTAACATAAAATAACGTGTCGCTCTAAACACTTAGCATTGGCGAAATCATCGTCATGCCTTAAAACGCGATTGCACCATTATAAAAATAAAAAAGAGGATCTTAGTATCCAGTCCCGGTTGGCAAGCATTGATTTAAATATATAAGGGCAAAAGGGCAGAGTGGACCTACGGTTCGATGATGCATAATGTCCTGACCTGAAAACGATTATCGCATCACCAAGTCTTAAAGACTCTGATAGCTTATCTACTTATAAAGAATGGGAGAGAATCGTAGCGTCAAGAAAGCTTATCTGAGCCGGCCTACTGCCGGCGGCCAATTGGTCGCTCTTGGCATCGCTGGACCCATTATATTGCAATGGGTGCCAATCTTCGGGATCAAGCACACAGGAAGGAGAAAGGCGGCGAGATCTCATATCGCAGGCCATGACACACTTTGGGTCAATAAATCATAGGTATCGTCGCGTCACAAATGCACCTCAAATTTTATCGAGAATCGTACGTTAAAGGGTGATGTTTTAATTCCTTAGATAAACAGATTGAAAGTATTTATCCAATAAATGGCAAAATATTGTAATTTGACCTTTGGGATTGGCAAATAAATCTTTGTTAGGCCCAATTTTTCTATTGACAGGTAAAAAATAATAATCTAATCTATCTATCTCATTCTAAAAAGCTGAAGATTGTGTTTGAAAATAATACAATAATATAATAATATTTATTTGCACAAAATATGCTTTCTACAAGAAGTCTTCAATTTAATATACTTCAAGCGCATATTTCATCATTTATGACAAAAAAATACTTACTAAATCAATTTGTCTCATGTACATACACACATTTATCAAAAACATATTTAATAGAAAAAAATAAATCGATATTTTTTCAATAATGAAATAAGACATTGTTAGAGCATTACTCGATTTATAAAAACATTCTAACAGAAGCTCATTTTTTTCTCTTAAAGCTTCAACATAATTTGATTTAACAGTTCTAGGAAACTTTCGAAGAGAAAGATAAAAAAAATATCGCAGCTGTATCGACATAAAATATTTGATTGAGTGGAAATGAACGCTTCCAACTTATTACGTACAAATTATTTTGAAACCTTACAAATAAACGCCGATTTCCTTTCCAAGTGATGTTTCAGAATATTTTAAAAGGAATAATTTTATTTGCTGCACAACAGAGTAAGCAATTGAATTCGTACTTGGAAACTGTAAGATTAGGATTCTGTAGAGGATAATGGAGAGAAAAGCTTGGTCGGCCCGATATATTGGTTTTTATTTATGATTTTGGAAATGTTAGTGTATACATTTCGTTAATTTTAATAGGGAAGTTCAATAATACATGATATATAATATAAACTATAAAGTGGACCGAATTAAAACGCTCATCATATGTACTTACGCTTTTTGCACTTTTAGTTTTTAAAAACTGCATGTAATTTCATTACTTACTTTTGGAGTGCAATAAATAATATGAATACATTTATAAACTCGAACGAATTCAAAGTTCATCAAATGACATTTTTATGATTTTTAAAGTGCTTTACGCCGCACGCCAAGGTGTCTTCGATTCCGTGGTTTTCAGACATTTCTGCAACGAATGTACAACAGGCCGATAAGTATGTAGTTCTAAACATATTCGGCAGAGGGCACTTACCGAAGGCTAACGGGTTAATACAGCAGAACAATTTAATTGCCTACGATAACCTCCGTTTAGCTCAGTTGGAAGAGCAGTACGCGCGTTATGTGAAGGTCGTGTGTTCGATTCCCGCACCGCAAGGGGAGATCATTTTTTTTTGTTTCTTTAAAAATATCATCAAATGACAGTTTTGACCCGGGTGTAAAAACGAACCTGCCATCCTTTACTTCATTTACCGAATCTTTTTTGACCGACTACGTTTCACCGAATCATAGAACTTTGTATGATTCGGCGAAACGATTTTCGGTAAAGCGTATCGTCGGTCGAAAATTATTCAGTAAAATTATATGAGCCCCTTGTTTCAACAGCCAAAAGAACTAACCAATGTTCCAAAGACACAGCTGAAGAAAGAAAACGACGCAAAATTCGATGACCGAAACTAATACCTGCTAACCATTCTCAATAACCTCAGTACAAGTGCCAAAACTACACGAGAAGACCGTCGGATACTTGAGAGAATTCCGGAAACGTTTGATACTCTTTTAGCTTTGAATTTGATTTGAGTTTCAAAGTTTGTAAAATGCGCGCCCGCTCGCTGACGACCTAGCAGAAGAGTTCAGAA
Source organism: Glyphodes pyloalis (assembly GCA_037074685.1). Classification (NCBI taxonomy): domain Eukaryota; kingdom Metazoa; phylum Arthropoda; class Insecta; order Lepidoptera; family Crambidae; genus Glyphodes; species Glyphodes pyloalis. The sequence continues at coordinate 15,625,270 of JAYKKO010000009.1, forward strand.
TTGGTGGATTTTCTCTTTCACGTTTTATATGGGAATTTTTAAGTGCTGGAACGAATCTTGTAGTTAAATACGATAAAGATGGACCAATATTAAGATATGTGCACGGAATACCGACAAGAGATTTCTTACAATTAAGGTACAGTTCATTTAATATTTCAAGTATCTTTTTATAGGAAAATATTTGCGTTTTTTTGTATGACGAGGCTCCGCACATGTTTATTTTATTTTGATTTACCTTTAACCTACTAATCAAGTCCTTTTATTTGATACCTTTTTTTGAGTGAGTTGTGTCAAATAAGTAAATTATTGTAATTCTTTAAGAAAAATTAAGTTCTTAAACCTTACAAGGCAGCAACCATCTAAGACCGAACATAGCTAAAAACATACCCGACTAGTGTTTCAAACATAAAAATAATATCTAAATCTGTTCATCCGTTTGGGAGCTACGAGGCCATGGACAGACGGACAAACAGACAAGTCCTGACCTGAAGTCAAAACCTGACCGTCATTTTGGCATCGGAGGGTGAAAATTAGAGGATTTTGTTGTCCAGATGTAGACTCGTAGATTTTTACTATTTTTAAATATTTAAAAGGAAGAGAAACATTTCAACTCCCGTTGCAGAGTGTGATTCGAACCCACTACACATAATGTATGGGAAATATTTTTTATGTTTCTTTTTTTGATAGTAGCGCAGTATATTGGCTCCTCCCAGCCTGATGGTAAGCAAGGATTTGATACCGAAATATCCTATCCGTTATCATCGCCATACTGGCCCGCAAGATGTTTCTTCACGCTCCTTTTGAAGAAATCCGTGTCAAAGGAAGATATTTAGATATACTCGCGTTTACTCGTAATCATAGTATTTCCTATGACGTACACTAATTTAAGATAAATTGAACCGTCGATAATGAGTAATAAAGCCGCAATTAATGTGATGTATACGCGATTTAATTTCTAATCATATGGTGTAACAAGTGCAGCCTCATGTTAATACAAAGTTTCACTGCACAATGTTCTAGCGTTCGGTCAGCGTTCTACGAGATTAAAATCGTTTTTAGCTTCGAAAAAATCGTTTTTTTTATTGTATGATATATTTTTTTTAATTCAGGACATGCCCTAAGAAAACTTAATTCTGTTTGAAGTCTTGTTTTTCAATACAAAATCTTTGATGAAACATCACATACATTTGATTACTCTTATTCTGTTGTGAGTAACTGAAGCAAAAGTGTTACAAAAATCAGAAAATACGACGGTGCCAACAGAAAAGTTAGTTTTCCATGTTTACTCGATCGGAAATCGCACCCAGGACCTCCTGGGGACCTCAGAGATGGCGTGTCGAACCCGAGAACTCAGAAATGGCGTGACGCCAAAGTACACGCTTGCCTCGCGGCTACGGAGGACATAAACGACTAAATACGTTTACTATCGCACCGTCAACGCTTGAGGTACTTACGTGTGTGGAGAATCGGGAAGGTGGCGTTTAAGATGACGCTTGAGGAAACGCACATGAGACCTTTGCGGCAGTTAAATCTACAAGCAGACCAGGATAACTTAGAAAAGTTAGATTTCAGTATTGAATACGATTAAGATAAAAAGTGCAAAATTAGATATAACTTCAGTTTTATTTGTAATATGAACGACAGAGATTCTTGCAAGGTTCTTCTATGTAAGTTATAGGTTCCGAACCGCAGGTAGTGCTATTTGCATTTTATAGTCGTTTCATTCATAAATATTACTGATGTAATTTTCATGAATAAAAAAAAATAGAACTTTCAACTAATGTTTTCTACTCGAAAAGACCGTATTCTCGATCTATACCTGCAGTTCCCACTCTAAGCAGGCCACGTCTGCCGCAGCTTACGCCGGTATTACACGACGCTTCGGCGCTGCCTTCGAACAATATTAATGAACCCTTTTCACTTTCAATTTGTAATTAGCCGGTTTGTTTTCTCAATACTTAGTTTTCGCATACATGCTTCCTTTGGCGGGTTGTTAGCTTAGTCATTACGTTCGATAGCTTCCAGACCTTTTTCGTACGATGCCAGTGTTAGTTATGCTTTAAATCACGAGCATAGATTGGCTAATGGAAAATTTTGTTCTTAAATACGGAGCAATATTGCAAGTAAAGCCGTTCATAGTTCCAATTTGCAACGATGTAAATATTCGTCGATTTTGTTGGAGCAGAAATTCTAAAAGAAGTTTATGCAAAACAAAATATTTGAAAACATCACATAACGTGAATAAATTAATCTAATCCCATAGTAAGTAGCTTAAGCATTTATATTTTGGTAGCCAAAACAAATGGCTACAACCGTAGGTACATGTATAATTAAGTACATAAACACTACCAGATAAACGAACAGTACAAAGCAAAATGATATGAATATTTTGGTTGTTAGGTAACCTAACCTAACCTATGACCTCTGAAGAAGAGAGCACCGTTAGGCTTAGCTATAGACATTACGATAGAAAAACTAAAACAATAAATTTAACTTCAGATCCACCGCAATCGTCACAAAGGCTTACCTCATTTTCAACGCTTAATTATCAACTATTTACCTAATGCGTTGACAGTTAACAAAGGTACGAATAACAGTGTCCTCATGAAAGCGTTGTCATAAGCAAGACAAAGTTGGTCGACAATGGAAAATGTGCCTGCGGCGAGAAACAACTCGACCGAGACAAGCCTGCCTCTTTGTAGTCACGGAGATGATATTTTAAACGATAGCATTTCAATAAATGTGACTTGAGTCCCAACTTTAGCGGTTAATGTTGTTAACTTAGCTATCGGGCTCAGTACGCAGCCTTGTGGCACTCCATCTTGAAGTTCGTTTAATACTCGTTGCGAATAGCTCCGCTGATTGAATTTACACAGGGGAACTTTTAGAATGTCTCTTGGGATTGTGGATTATCTTTCAACATTAGTGAATAGTTTTTTCCATATTTGTATTGTAAATAGGAAATATTCGATGGCATATTTTCATTGAATAGGATAACTGCACCGTTTTATAAAGTTATTTACCTGTTTTAATGCATCGATATTCCTGGTTAAAATAGGTTTTATGTACTTATATATTTTTATTAATAAGGTTTTCACTCCCAATAATCATAACGCCAATAATGTAACGCAAGCTGTAAAAAACGATCTACCAGTACTAAGGACTATTAAATGTTAGACAAATCTTTGTAAGGTTCATTTCATTTCCAAAATAATATTGTTAATTGGTATCTAAGATTTTTAAAGCGGTGTAAAAACTGTGGTAATTAAAGATAATTTGATCATTATTCATTAATAAAATCGGAATGTACATAATTCATTTACTCTTTGCTTGCATTTCTCAGTTTCTGATATTTCAGAGATCGGGTTTCAATTCTATAACTTATTGTGGAAACCGCACCTCAACGACTCAAGAAAGCTAAGCCGTACCTACCGACTCCATATTATAAACTCGTCTAATGTATCATAATGAATACAAATTCTGATCACACAAATCTATCCTGAATACAGATGGAAATGAGGATCATTCGAATATCATTAATCACTTAACTTCATAGTTACATTGTTATATCAGCCAAACAATGCATAATGCAGAAACTTCTGCTCACAACCGCAGAAGTTATGAAATTACATTCATTGTTGGAACTATTTTCTTTGTAGCCGTTTACAGTCAAGGCATTCGGAATTAAATAAATTAACAAAATAAGAGTAGCTTTTGTTAAATTTAATCTCCATTTGTTAAATAGATTAAATCATTTTCTATGTCTTCATTCATTCTGCTGTGTTTAAGCGTATTACGCCGCTTTTTTTATTTGGAGTATGGTCCAGATTATTATCTGGACCTGTTAATAGCGGCCATTCCGTATGAAAAATCTGCTAGATAGCAAAAAGTAAATTGGACGTAATGTCCAGCTGCTACGAAATTTTTGATCACATTGACAAACATGGTCTATGTTGCTTTATGCCTTTTATTATTGTCTCATTTGATGTTATTCAACTTTTTCCTTGGCCAGAAAATAAGTCTGGCCATACAAAGAGGGAACGCAGACAGCCTTCTTGGTACCATGCCCCTTGGCAGTGACCTGGGACAATTTTTTTATTTGTAGGTTTTTTATGTTTTTTTGTTTATAATATTTTTTTGAACTGTCACTAACTGTACTTTAACTTTTACCAATATAGTGATGATTAACTTCAATGATTGTTTTTATTATTTTGATGTGGTTTTTATTAAAAGTATGCGAATTTTGTTATTTACCTTTACAATTCCAGACACAAATGTAAATTGTTGTATGAATAAATGAATCTGAATCTGATGGCCTCAACTTCCGTTAATTTTAACTTTAAAAATGTTTGGTATTTATTATACAAACACTGTAAAGAAGGAATTTCACCCTTTTCACAAGAACCCATTTGCTTCTAAACGAGACGCCTAAATTCTAGCGTTCTCGAACAAATTATCACCATATTTTAGCACTGCTAACAAAAACACGAACTATCGTCAGCGTGGTCGGTATTAATATAACAATTTCTAACTCTGAAAGAGGGAAATTGTAACATTAATTCCCTTAATTTCAGTAGAATGTTGCGGTCAGCGACTGACATATTATATGTCGGCATTTTGCGGTCGCAAGCCGTTTCGGGAACATTACTCCTGGGGCGTGCAGACGAACTACGTTATGATAAAATAGAATAGAAAACATTTATGAAAATTGTCTTGAAATACTTTTTTGTTCTGAATAAAGTTTGTTCTTAATGTTGTCTATGTTTTTCAATCAATCTAGTTGCCGAAACATTGAAGTAAAGATAGGGAATACCGTTGTACTAGGCCTAACTTCAATTACCAATTCTCGCGCTCTTCCCATCAAAAGCAGTACACTCATTAGATTCACAGATTTTTTTCACCTGTGGATGAGTTTTAAATAGGAATAGCCTTAGTCGTATCTCAGATAAAATTTATTTTATGAAAAAACTTCATAAACACGAAATCTATGAATGGAAATATTGACTAAGGTTTAAAAATAATCTAATTACTGCACCCGTATTATCGCGGTGAATTCACAAAGATTTTTTCTTACTTAACGTCTCCTGCCAATAACGAACATACGCAAAAATAATTATCCAATGTGGTATGATGCCCCTACTAGATTCATAGATTTTATTATTATTCATTTATATTCATATGGATAAAACAATATTTGGAAACTTGGAAATTCATTTAAGTTTAAAGTTTCATTAAAGTTTTTAAATTTTAATTGTAAATCAACAAATTAATGTAAGACTTGTTTTGTCCTTGTGTTTTGTATAGGTACATATACTTACCTACATGCTTGTCTGAACACGCACAGGTTTCAATTCGTAATCCAAATGATTGAACTATTGTTGAAGTTTATTTAAAGTCGCAAGTGTAGAACTTGTTTAATAGTTGGCGAGTTTAGGGGAATATCAAAATTAGAGACAAGTCAGTAACTGCTTGAGAGCGCACCAGACTGGTAAAATTTCACTGCGCCGCAGATTCTGAGACGTACTTAACGGAGAATAATACTTACGCTACTACATATATTATATTAAAGTAATCTTGAACAGAAGGCATACTTCTAAAAAGCAATCATCATCAATCGTTTAAAATAAGTTAACGGTTAGTAGTTGAGTCAGCTCGTGACCACGGTTGGTGCAACCATACCGGAACGTTGAGCAGTACATGTTATATAGGTATCTACGTATTAAGTACAAAAAATATTGTAGCGTTTTAAATACAATTTTTAATACTTAAAACGCGAAATACTTAAATTTTACATCGTCAATTGTTTTCAAAAAACAAAATGTGTTTACACAAATCTAAAACCATTTTTAAATCCTTGCCTTTCGATCTTCAAAACGAAACCTTTCGTTTTATATTTTCGATGTCAGTAGTACGCATAGAGGATTTGCTTATATGAAATAATTCGATACATTAAGAATTCTTTATTACTAACCAAACCATTGCTTGTTTAACTTCGTAATATTTTCATGCGCTGCCACAAAATGTTTCCTTTAAATTATTTTCTTGTATATAGGTATATACATGTACTCAAGAATGTAAACATTCTGATTTCTTTACATAATTTCTTCTCGTAGATTTGTTACTATTTTGTATAAGGATATTTACTGTTAGTTTTGTTTTTTAACATATTTTGTTTTAATTTTAAGCACCGCCACAATATTTTGGCCTCAAATCTGTGGGGATGGCGGGTACAGAATGCCACTAGGTATAAGTACTTTTTGTATTTTTTTTTCTTCGTGCAAAAACGTTTATAAATAATAAACTACATCTAATTGAACACGTACTAATTTCGTTCGTCAGACCACCGTCCGACCGGAATCCTAGTTTCCTAACTTAGAGCCACACGTCGTGTCACAAATGCTACATTTAATTTCGCGCGATCTGTGTATGACACGCAAATTGAGTCGCCGAACTAATCCCGAGTTCCGCACGGTCCGAAATATACTGAACCCTGGCTCGTTAAAACTTTGGTGGGATTTAGTCCGCTGGAAGAGACGCTAATGTCCGCTTCAAATATTTTACCATTCGTAATGTTAAATATAATGTTAAATATAATGTTAAAAATGACTATGTGTTTCCCTCTAACCGACTACGAGTCCTTAATGCCGTTTTTAATTTACTTTTTTTTATATTTTATATTGCACTTAAAGGTTGACGTCATCCCACCTGATGTTAAGTGGTAATGAGGTCCTTTTTTTTTTTTTTTAGGGGGAGAAAATGCATTTCCACACCATATCGCTGTCGTGGGGACGGCAGCAACGTGTGTGGGACTCCCCCGCCCAGAAGGGGCGGGGACTACCCTAACTAACAACTCCCCCCACCTTCTCATCGCCTATTGACGGCGCTATGGGATACCGGGTGACCCATAACTGCCACAGCGCCGTCGGCGGAATTGCTGTCCCTACGGGGATGCGTCACCAGGTCCCCCCTGGGTGGTTGGGGGACTGGCGGGAACGGCCGAAGGTGCTAAGCCGTTCCCGCGCATCTGCGGAAGACCGTGCAAGGCCGGCCGGGGTGTCCCCACACCCGCGGTCGGCTGGTCCCCGCTAGCAAGCGCAAGGGCGTCGAAGTGACGCCTCGCGCGCAGTCTCCGGCGTCTTCGGTGTGGTGGGGCGAGGGGGTCGTCCTCTCGCTCCCTCTCCGATGTCTCCTTGTGCAAGACTATTCGCTCGCTGTAGGCGGCAACTGCCGCCCAGGCCTCCTCGCTCCCAAGCATGGCCGCAACAATGCTTGGGAGCGAGAAATCCCCCCCAACAACGGTGGCCAACTCGGCCCGCTCATTGGCCCAGGCTGGACATGCACCCAGTGTGTGGTCCGCTGTGTCTGCCGCCGCGCCGCAGGCGTGGCACGACGGCGACTCTTCTCGCCCGATTTGGTGCAGGTACTGACCGAAACATCCATGTCCGGTCAGGACCTACACCAATCTGAAAGTCAGGAACCCGTGACCCCGGTTCAGCCACTTCTGCAATACCGGGCCAACGGCGTCTATTACTCGCCCCCTGGGTCGTAGTGTTTCAAGACCCGTCTTCCACCGCCGGACCATCTTTGCTTGCTCCTCGCGCCGGATCGCTGCCACCTCAGTTGGGGAGGGACGCTCTCCCCGCGCCCTTCTCTCCGCTGACTTCCAGTACACCTGGGCCTGCGCCCCTGCGTCAAGGGCCCAAGGTGGTGTGCCGGCTAAAACGCAGGCCGCGTCGAAGCCCACCGTGCGGTAGGATTGGGCCACGCGTTGGGAAATAGCCCTTTGTGGTCTCCGCAGGTGGGCTGTATTCGCTCGCCGGAAAAGGGCATCCGCCCAGATGGGTGCGCCGTAGAGGGCCATGCTTCTAAGAATGCCGGCGTAGAGTCGCCGGCATTTGGCCCTTGGTCCTCCCAAGTTGGGGAGAAGGCGTCCGAACGCCCCCGCTGCTCCGATGAGGCGCTGGGACAACCCCTTGAGGTGGGGCTCGAAAGACCAGCGCGAGTCTAATACTAGGCCCAGATATTTCATCTGTAATGAGGTCCTAGCTTAAGGGTGACAAGTACAGCACAATAAATCTGTTACTGGACTTGTCGCCCTTACCTTGAAGGCTTGACCCCTGCTACTAATGTAGCGCCCCCCAGGAGCTCTGAAAACCTTACTCACCCGCAGGAACACAACAACACAGAAGTGATTGTTATTTGGCTGCGGTCTTCCGTAAGGTGGAGGTGTTACACCAGTCGGGCTGCTCCAGTTCGAGCGATAAATCGCTATGCCCTACCTCTCTTAAACTACTTTCGATATCAGCTGTCATCAGTTGTACATCAGTCGTTTGTATCTTACGCCTCGTATAATTTATTACTATCTGTGACTAGAACGGATCGTTTTTCAAATATTGGAACCGTGCATAAGTCAATGCAGAATTTACTATTAAATAAACACTTCGAATATGGTTCTCGTTTCTAATTAATCTTCTTCCTGTTTTTTTGACCTTCAACACGCCGACAGTTCAGTGGTTTAATTTTAAAATAATTAGAGGAAAGAACATTCAACTTCGCATTCAGCTCGCTGAAGACTATCGGTTTGAGTAGGTACTGAATTATGAATTTTATGATTTCCAGGTGAGTAAAGATAAATATAAATGACGACCTCCGTAGCCGAGAGGCGAGCGGGCCTGACTTTGGCGAGCGCCATCTCTGAGGTTCTGGGTTCGATCCCCGGTCGGGTCAATATGGGAAACGAACTTTTCCATATTGTCTCGGGTCTGGGTGTTGTGGTACCGTCGTTGTTTCTGATTTCTGTAACACAAGTGCTTAAGCTACTTATCACAGAATCAGAGCAATGAATGTGATGTTGTCAAAAAAAAAAAATAAGAGTAGTAAGTACTATAGAATAAAAGAAAAGAAAAGTAATGAGATATTTGAATGATGTAATTATTACGAAAATCTTAAATGCCACACCATTATGACTGGTAAACCTTTTCACAAAAAGAGATAGTTTTTACTTTTCATTAGGCTCTTTGCCATTACTTATGTATTTTAAAAAATAACAAAATGTTGGCAAATTGAAACTAATGGGAATAATGACTGTGTAAAATAAAAAAACAAATCAATTATTATTTAATATCTATTAATTAGACAAAATAAATAACGTATAAAAAGACTGAGTCCTACAAAACACAAAATAAATTGATGATGAAGTCCGTCAAAATTCAGCGGAGGACTAAACACACCCCGTCCGTTTATTAGTAAAAACCGTGCGAAGAAGTGACGTCACACAAAATTTTAATACAATATTAAAATAATAAGTATTGTAAAAATATGTGTCTTATATTTCTCGTGAATCTAACTGTTGACCCAAACATAAATACTACCTGACTATTTCCTCTAAACAGTCTCTTCCAGTGAACGCGTCGCCGCGAATTCAGGTTATGTAAATCCAACATCGTGAGCGGTAGGCGCGTCTTGTCAGCGTATAGAGAATACTTTGCGACAGCGGGACAGATGAGATGTACCCGAACAGCTGAATAATATACCGCGGCACCATGACGCGAGACACTCGCGTTTTGTTTAGATATTCCGTATACATAATACTCGAGTCTAGAATACGGACTGAGGAATATGGAATCTGAAATGCAGGTGCGGGTGTTAGCTTATTTATGTATCCGTGTTTACGATTTCAGTTGCTCATCCAGATTGCTTTGGGAGTCGAGTGTGAGTTGGTGCATACATTTTTATTGACAGAACTGCCAATAGCGGTGTTGACTAGGTATTAAACAGATCTCTGGCAGTTACGGTTGATACCGTTTTCTTATGGTGTCAACCAAAAGAAATGAGAGCGCAGGGGGAGTTTTTTGGTAGGGTAGTCTTCGACCCTTCTGGGCGGGGGAGTTCCACACACGCCACTGCCATCCCCAAAGCAGCGGTACGGTGCGAAAATGCATTTTAGCCCTCTTAAATAAAAAAAAGTATTTAACGAATACTTTTAAGAACTAGTGAATTAATCCGACTGTGTCGTCACAATTTTTCTTATTAACACACAGACTATGAAAATATGGAGCATATTTGACTGAAACAAAGAAGGAAGTTTTTAGAATTTTGATAGTGCTTCACGCCGCAATAGAGAACTTTAACTACTAAAAAACATATAAAAACTCGAACCCATGACCTTCACGTTTCGCGCGTGGTACTCTTCCAACTGAACTAGGCGCAAGTAGGCTGTGATTTTTTTCTGTTTTATTGATTGACCTCTTAGCATCCGGTAAGTGCCCTCAGCCGAATATATTTAAAACTACATGCTTATCGTTCACAAAAGTTCGTAAATTTTTGTTTGAAAGTTGAATTAGTCGAGAGAAGTCGTAGCTATATTTGATGGAAATCTGTACAAGATGGCGCCCTCCACAAAATGTTGGACTACATATATTGGACAAATACGTACGTATCAAATAAAAGGGCTGATTAGTACTATACAATAAGTCATGTTTCAAATCCTACATGCGCTAATTTAGAGCCAGCTGTGTTTGATGTACCTAAATCGACCTAAGATGGCCGCCGCCACAAAATGTTGGATTACATATTTTGGCACTACAGCCTTAGTAGGTATTATCAAAGAGCTTGAGTACATATACTATACAATAAGACAAATTTCAAATTATCATTTTTTTATAGTATCATCACAGTACGCTTCGCTAATGACAAGTTCCTCTAAGCGGTGGGCAGCGCTCGTTACCTCGAGAGCAAATCGCTGCACATCAAATTGGGGGCTGGAGTGTGCTCCAATTTGAGCTAGCTGCCAGCGGCTGCTTGGCCGAGGGTAAGTTTTGTTTACAAATCGAAAATAAACTAAAAGTTCGTAAACACATTTTCTATTTGGAACGGACGTATTACCATAGAGTATGTAATTTTAAGAGAAGGCTCATTTTCAACGAAATTCCAATGTTTACTAAGTCTTTAACTCGTGGCTATACGATTCAAAATAATAATGCTTCAAACAACCCTTCTTATGTCAAACTGCCTTTAAATCAATGTGAGCTTTAAATTGGATAAATGTGAATATTAGAAACAGAAAAATTTAATCTCCCCTTGCGGTGCGGGAATCGAACCCACGACCTTCACGGATCGCGCGTGCTGCTCTTCCAACTGAGCTAACCGCAAGTTATCGTAGGCGATGAAATTTTTCTGCTGTATCAACCGTTAGCCTCCGGTAAGTGCCCTCTGCCGAATATGTTTAGAACTACATACTTATCGGCCCGTGGTACATTCGTTGCAGAAATATTTGAAAAACACAAATGAAAACAGTTTTATACTAGTTGGAAGAGCAGCACGCGCGATAGGTGAAGGTCGTGGGTTCGATTCCCGCACCGCAAGGGGAGATAAAAAAATTCTGTTTCTAATATTTAAAGTTCGCTATTACGGCGTAAAGTACTATAAAAATAAAAAATCGATTTGGACGAATGTGAATTTTAATTCCAACGACGTACGATACTATTTTACTTAAGTTGAAACAGTTTCGTCCTTTTGTTGATAAATTTAACGACCTCTATAGCCGAGAGGTGTACGGGCCGGACTTTGACATCGCACTATCTCTGAGGTAACCAAACCCCGGTGAGTACCAAGTCGAAAACTGTCTGATTTTTGTGTAAAGGCGTTGTTTTTGATTGCTGTAACACAATTGCTTTGGCTACTAATCGCAGAATCAGAGCAATGCATGTCAAGTTGTCCAATAATATTGCATTTTGGTGATGTTGTTTTCCTTAAAATGTTTGATTTCGGGTTAAAACGTTTGACAAAGTTCAATCTGATGATAACGTTTTCTAAGGACGGAATGAATTAATATTGTATTAATAAATAAAAAATTGTTCGGATGGTTGTAATTTTCGCCAGGAATAAACTATGAAACATTATCATAAATAAAATTGGCCGTCTGACTTTGTTTCATGTTCTCGCATGAAGGTTTACGTACTATCGAATATATTTTATAGACAAAAACGGCAAATATCACGTTTGTTGTGTAAGAGACCATTCCCTTCATATTCATTTTATTCTGTTTAAAAACAAATATACTAAAGTATAAAATATATATTGTTATCATTAAAAGTTAGTTAAAAAAACTATTGACTAGATTCCGTTGTTTTAAAAACTGAAAATTAACAAAGGAATAACAGGAATCTGACTGGATAACGAAACAATTATCTTAGACCGTCAGTTACCTACATTTTAAATTCAACGAACAACGAAATACTTTTTTTTGCGTCAATGAATAAATGAAAATTGATGATGCAGCACATCAAAGTTGAGTAGAGGTTGTTCACGTCACAAATTCATAACAACTGTCCGAATTGGTGACTTTGCGCTAAATGTGTAACGCAATGTAACTTAGTTAATTATTGTATACATAATAAAGAAAAAATACCAGTGTTTTATTTTTGGTTTTGTATTTGATGTTCTTAACAGTTGTTTTGTCATCTACCATATAACAATAAGTAAAAAAGAAATCAAACGATTTAAAATATAACCTTATACTAAAACTCGGTGCAGCAAAGACCACGGTATACAAGCTCAGCATAAGATGTAAAATATTTCCACATTTCTCAACGGAGTTTCCAACGTAAAGGATCCAACGTTGAATCTTCTAAAGATTTAAACCAACGGACATTCGTCTCTGAGGAGATAAATAAATAACTTTACGGTGGTAATACCTGGAAAATTATTTAAAATTTTAGTAGGATATAGTGTTCTAGCTGTTGCTCGCAAGTTTGTTCGTGTTTTTGGGCATAAAAATACGCTATATTTTTTATGGTAGATTAATACAAATCCATTATATATTTTTTTTGAGTGTAAGAACCATTCATAATATTTCAAAAATATTACCAACTATAATTGTTTAAATTTCATCGTTATTGTAATTTTCATCTAATAAAAGCAATTTTGCTTTTAATTTACTTTCTTCGTATTCAAATCACATAGAAGACACTTTTACTTTGTGAGTTTTTTCCAATTTGGTGGATATTGTAAGTTTGAATAATCTGATCGTCCGATAGCCCCATTACGTAAGCTGGGATCCATATAGAAACCCCCAGGACAGGACCTTCTGCGCGATGAGGGCCTCAGTAACCGGGTGGTACGTTGAGTCTGGCCTTACCACCCAGTCTCCGATACCGCGCAGGGGGAAACGAAGACGGAACCCAAGCTGGGCCACGGAGAGCATGCTCACAAGGGCAGAGGTGGATCGCGGAGGAAGAGAAAGATCTTGGTGTTTCGTTGCCGGTTTTTCTGTCCTCCGCGACCCGGCAGTGTTGCGCTGCCACAAAGGGCGCGAATTGGGACATTGCAAACTAGACTTATGTCGTTTTCCAATATTTTACGACTCGTAATATGTCAAAAATTACAATCCGTTTTGCTCTAACTGACTACCATTCTGGTACGGTTTAGCTTACGCCTCGTATAATTATTACCATCCGTAACAAAGACAGATCGTTTTTCAAATATTTAGCATTAATGCTTAAACTGCCAACTGCATTTTAACATCATTTTCTGCTCACTCCCAATTATACTCCATTTTTACCGTGTACTTACTTATGTGTTATGCTAATACCATAATTCTGTGTTAATCTTCTTCATAATATTCTCTTAATGCGAGCATGTGGTACTCGTACATCACACGCTCACATTATCCTTACAGCTAAAACATGACTCTGAAATCCCACTAAATATGAAAATTAATGCATAAAAGTTGAAACTGACGCAACTTTTGTTTTAGGCTAAGCGTGTATTTTTAGCGAATATACTTTGAGCACTAAAATGTGGTTGGAAAAGTTTGTTTTTATTATTTTTAATTTTAGAGTTTGAATGATTGTTCATTTAACATTATATATTTTCACGACTGTGAGAAAGAGGGAATTAGTAATGAACAAATGTTATCAGTAGAGTAAGTACTGTCAGCTCAGAAAAACGTGCCTACTTTGTACCTATATACTTTGTACCGTCCTTACCAAGTCGGCATAAGAACTACTTAGAACTATGAACACAAAAGTAACTAAATAATTTTATCCTTGATATATTGGAAAATACTGCCCTTGGTCTACGTTCGTATATAAACTTTATTAACCAGCCACGAATGATTTCCTTGTTAGCCGACTTTAAAAAAAGGAACAGGATCTTAATTCGTCTCGAATTTAACTCGAAGCTCTTTGAACCGATTTGGAAATTTGTTTTTTATTTTTGGTTTTCAAGTGGTCCCATTATATAAATAAATTCTTAATAATTAATTTTTGATAATTTTGTAGGCACGTGTATTTTTTTTTTTGTTAAATATTCGTTACCAACAACAACATGGGTTGAGCTCAGTTATAAGAGCATCACTTTAGATCTTTAAAGCAATAGAATACAAATATTAAAACAATGTTTTCGTTTATGTACCTAAACTTTAACAAAAGCATTCATAAACCGAAGATTTTAAGCATTTTTAATTCTGCTCTGCGATAGTGTTTATGTTTCTTTGAAAAATGTTTACCCTTATTTCGTTTCTTTAAAGTTTTTACTCATAAATCTTTCTCTATAACGTCATTTTATTAACACAATAGGCTTGGCAAAACCTAGGTGGGTAAGGGTAATTGCCAAATTTAAATTTCAAATCACATTCATTTATTCCGACGATAAACAAATTAGCTGATTGTTTACCAAATTTGGTAAATTAATTTTAGTAATTGGGACTCAACTAAATGAGTTTAAACAATTCTAATTAACTATGGTGGCAAATAATTTGTTGTGCCTACGCTAACAACATTTCACCCTAACACCGCTTGTACCTGTTTCTTTTCGAGTTTATTTTACCTTTGAAAAAAGTACGACTTTTTTTTTTATAATGCCATCCAAGATTGACCTCATCCCACCTGATGTTTAGTGGTAATGAGTTCCTAGCTTAAGGGTGAAAAGTATAGCATAGTAAACTGTTACTAGACTGGTCGCCCTTACCTTGAAGGCTTGACCCCTGCTAATAATAAAGCACCCCCAAGAGCTCTGGAAACCTTACTCACACGCAGGAACACAACAACACCGGAGTGATTGTTATTTGGCTGCGGTCTTCTGTAAGGTGGAGGTATTTCACCAGTCGGGCTGCTCCAGTTCGAGCGATAAATCGCTTTGCCCTGCCTCTCTAAAAATGCAATTGAATTAAAAATGTATTAACTATAAACCTGAAATGACTACTATTTATTATCTTTGTCTAGCTAGGCTATCATGGCGGTTCCATCTCTTGAAACTTCATGTCATAGTCCCGTCATAAAATGATAAAATGCACCAATCAAATGATGTATTGATGTTATGGAATAAAATGTCACACAATTTAATCAGAAGCACTCCATGTTAAAAATCCATATTATAAAAATAAAACTATAAACTTTCTGAAAAGGAAACCCCCTTTAACGTGCCCAATTGACGGCCTCCGTAACCGAGAGGTAAGCGGGCTAGACTTTGGCGTCGCGTTATCTTTGAGGTCCAGGGTGCGATCCCCGGTCGGGTAAATGGAAAATTAACTATTCTATATCGTTTCGGCTCTGGGTGTTGAAGTACCGTCACTGTTTCTGATTTCTGTAACACAAGTGCTTAAACTTCTTACCACTGAATCGAAGCAATGCATGTGATGATGTCCAATAAGTTTTTTAATCTGTAATATATATCTGTAATTTAATAGTATGTAAAAAGTTCTATGTTGACTATCCTTCATCTGTGGGGCAAAGGCTCCATTCTTCTAATTGCTAAATTAGGCTTAGTGGTCACTAACACAAACATGTTTGTACCCTACGAGTTGTCAAAGTTGATAGTTGTACCACGGTAGGCATAAGCTATATTAGTTGCTGGTCCACCCTACATACATATAATTAGTAGATATTGTTACGCGCCACGATCGATGTAACCAGCGCCATCTAGTGTGGAAAGGCGGGACTACAGAGAGTCGAGACGCGTACGCCAGAATTTACTAGAACAATGACCTTGACCGAGCGTACGGCCGTTCAAGGCCGCACTGCGCGCGAATGTTCCGGATGTTTCTGCGTTGGAAGGTTCGGGAACGGCCGCGGCAATATAAAAGGCCGGGATTCACCGCGACCGGGACAGTATTGAATTAGCGATACAAGTGATTACTTCGAAAGCGATTTTGAAGTGCGACTTGGGAGCGATTGTTGTTTTAATTAGTGCGTTTTAAGGTTGTAATTAGTGGTGTTCAATTAAAGTGTGACTTTTGGTAATTTTTATCGGCTGTTTTTATTGTCACGAACCCGAAGCTCGTAACAATTGGTGTCAGAAGTGGGATTTAAATTATGCCGATTTTACCTAAAGACGACACGGAGGGTATCCGTACCCGGAGTCAACGCCAACTGGAGACGGACCAGAGACGTTTTGGTGGAGCTTTGCCGCAGGAGTCGGAGAGCCAGTTATTAACCACGGAGGCTGGCCCGTCCACAGCAACACCAGCAGCATCGGCAGCACCAGACCTTGCTGCCCTGATGATGATGCTACAGGAGCAGGCTCGCCGACAGGAGGAACAGGCTCGTCGGCTGGAAGAACAGCTTAAGCGGGACAAAGAGGAACAGGCTCGCCGACAGGAGGAACAGGCTCGTCGGTTGGAAGAACAGCTTCAGCGGGATAAGGAGGAACAGGCTCGCCGCCAGGAGGAACAGACTCGTCGCCAAGAAGAGCAGATGCTTCTTTTGAAGGACCTTCACGCTACCTTCGGGAAAGACATAAAGGAGGTGAAGGATAAGGTTGCTCAACATGACAACCGCCTGCTGGAAGCTGAAATCCGGATCGACCAAGTCAATAATCGGGTTGACTACGTAGTGGCTGATGTGAAGAAGACCGTGATGGCAGACGTTAAGAAAACGCTGGATTGTCTTAAACTTGGAGAAGCAATCGCAGCTCCCGTAGCTACAACACCTTCGCTACGTGGATTTAAAGTGCCACCGTTTGACGGAACTTCTTCCTGGTCGGCCTACAAAATCCAGTTTGAGGCAGTCATGAAAGCGAACGGCTGGGATAAAAATCAGGCCATGACTGCCCTCACCCTAGGCCTTCGTGACCAGGCTTTATCTGTCTTGGAAGCTCTCGGTAAGGAAGTGACTTACGAGCAGCTACTTGAGGCATTGGAGGCTCGATATGGCGACGCTCACTTGGAACACGTGTTTCGCGCACAGCTTAAGGACCGCGTGCAACGCAGCAGCGAAAACTTGCAGCAGTGGGCCCTTGAAGTGGAGAAGCTTGTGCGTAAAGCCTACCAGTCCGTACCAGCGCTTATTGATGGGAACCTGGTGCAGGCGTTCATCGACGGCATCCGCGATATTGAAGTTAGAGCTGCTGTGAGGCTCGGGCACCATGGGACGCTTAAGGACGCCTTGGCCCATGCACTGGAGGTGGAAGCTGTGCGGCAGGATCATCGTTCCCATCGCGTCAGGGAGGTTGCAGCGGCTTCAGTTCGCGACCGCAATAAAAGTTACAGCCCTAGGTGCTACGGCTGCGGGGAAAGGGGCCACCTTCGATCCAGTTGCCCTAAGCGGACTGCAGAAGGAGAAGACGGCAGTGCAGCTAAGAGCACCGCTCAGCGTCAGCAGCAGGGAAACGAGTAATAGCCAGGACTGCGGGGCGGGTGCTGGCTGAGGTTCAAAGAGCCCCAAGGGTTTCGATCAAACAAACCCAAGACGGGAACAGCCTAGTCATCCAGGGCGAGGTAAACGGAACGCCGTGTAAGCTGACTATAGACACTGGAGCCTCTCGCACGGTTGTCAGTTCCCAAATTATGAGACGGTCCCTTGGGGACTCTGCATACAACCGAGAACACATTAATTTGGTAACAGCCACCGGTCAGCGCATACCCGTCCATGGAGAGAAGAAGATGGGGCTGAAGCTAGGCAACAGAATCTACCTGCATAGTGTCATTGTGGCGGATATAATGGACGATTGCATCCTGGGCCTTGACTTTATGAGGAAGAATAGTTGCGAAATTGACGTCAAGCAAGGTGTTCTGAAATGTGGACAAGAGGAACTTTTCGTGGAAGGCGCGTTACCAGGGAATGTATACAGCCTTAAAAAGATTGTTCTTTCGCCGAGATCTGAAACGATTGTGCCGGTTAGTCTTCCTCGGAATCCTGGGCAAACTCAACGTTGTGTACTTGTGGAAAGGGTAGAAAATGACCTTCCATGGAAAGTGGCACGCACTTTGGTTAGAGCCACCGACATCTCAGGGGTACGTGTGCTGAACCTTTGTGACCAGGAACAGGTTATAGAAAAAGGCACACTAGTTGGTACTTGCGAGGAAGTGGATTGGTTGCGTCGATGCCAACATCAATCGACCGGGACCGTCAGCAAAGATAAACAAACGAGAGTGACCACACTTTTAGAAGACTGCCGCAGCGCTCTGTCCCAAAACGAAATGGTCAAGGCGAAACAAATGTTGCTCAAGTATGCCAACGTTTTCTCGTCAAACGATGCTGACATCGGAAGGACTGGCTTAGTTCAACACAAAATTAACACAGGAGAAGAATTGCCTATCCGTCAGCGGCCAAGGAGATTGCCCGTAGCACGTGAAAAGGACGTGGAAACCATGATTGAGGGAATGGTGAAGGATGGTGTTATTGAACCTTCATCTAGTCCATGGTGTTCACCTGTAGTGCTGGTAAGAAAGAAAGACGGTAGCATGAGGTTTTGTGTTGACTATCGTCGTCTGAACGACGTTACGAAGAAAGACAGCTATCCTTTGCCAAGAATTGATGACACGCTGGACATGCTTACTGGAGTAAAGTGGTTTAGCACGCTAGATTTAAAAAGTGGTTACTGGCAAGTTGAAATTGATCCTAAAGACAAGGAGAAGACTGCATTCTCGACAGGAAAGGGTCTGTGGCAATTCAAAGTCATGCCGTTTGGATTGTGCAACGCTCCGGCAACGTTTGAAAGGTTGATGGAACTTGTACTTACCGGTCTGATTGGCGATGCCTGTCTAGTCTACTTGGATGACATAATCATCGTAGGCCGTACGTTTGAAGAACATCTTCTAAATCTGGAACGCGTGCTCATGAAGATCCAGAGTGCCAACCTCAAGTTAAGCCCGAAGAAGTGTTCACTATTCAAACGGCAAGTTAGCTTTTTGGGATATGTAGTGTCTGAAGAAGGTATCAGCACGGATCCAGAGAAAATCGCTGCTGTAAAGGATTGGCCAATCCCAAAAGACAAGACGCAGGTCAGAGCATTCCTTGGATTGTGTTCCTACTATCGGCGTTTTGTTAAGAACTTTGCAGATATAGCAAAACCCCTGCATAAGCTAACGGAGGAGAAGCGACATTTCTGCTGGGATGGAAGTTGTGACATCGCATTCCAGGAGCTAAAGGACCGTCTGTGCAAAACACCTATTTTGGGATACCCTGATGTGAGTAAGGAATTCATAGTTGACACAGACGCAAGTGACATAGGACTTGGCGGTGTATTATCCCAGCGGAATGGCGATCAAGAAATTGTGATAGCTTACTTCAGCAAGTCTTTGTCGAAACCTGAAAGGAACTATTGTGTTACGAGACGAGAACTGCTTGCTGTGGTAAAGTCGTTGCAGCACTTTAGCAAATATCTTCTGGGGCGGAAATTCCACATACGAACTGACCATGCTGCACTGAAATGGCTTTTACAGTTCAAGAATCCGGAAGGACAAGTTGCGAGATGGATTGAATTACTGCAGGAATACGACTTTGTGGTGGAACATCGCAGCGGAAAATCTCATGGTAACGCAGATGCATTGTCAAGAAGACCTTGTCCTGAAGACTGCAAGCATTGTACCAGGCAAGAAAGTAAAGAAGTTGTTCCTGTGAGGATGCTCAAGACAGACCTTAGCAACGAGTGGAAGGAAAACCTACAACGTGCACAGCAGGAGGATGCGGACATCAAGCCGATTCTAGAGTGGATGAAGGCCGGAGTTCCTAAGCCTAGGTGGAGCGACGTCTCAGCGATGAGTTCGATCACAAAGAGCTATTGGGCCCAATGGGACAGCTTGGTGATTCAGGATGGAGTTCTGTGCCGTAGATGGGAAAATGCTCGTGGAGACAGCTGTCATCTGCAAATGGTTGTCCCCAAAGGTCAAGTACCGGATGTTCTACAGCTGTACCATAATGGTTGTTCAGGAGGTCATCTGGGAGTAAAACGGACACTACTAAAGATACGAGAACGGTTCTACTGGGTCTACTGTCGGGACGATGTCGAGGACTGGTGTCGCAAATGTACAAGTTGTGCGGCTGTAAACGGACCTCAGACTCGTAGTAGAGGTGCATTGAAGCTGTACAATGTGGGCGCACCATGGGAGAGGATAGCCCTTGACGTTGCGGGGCCGTTCCCGGAAAGTGAAAGTGGTAACAAATATTTCATGGTTGTGATGGATTACTTCACTAAGTGGCCGGAAGTCTTCGCCATTCCAAATCAAGAGGCCTCGACAGTTGCTGATAAGTTAGTTTATGAAGTCTTCTGTCGTTTTGGAGTTCCCTTGGAAATCCACAGTGATCAAGGAAGGAATTTTGAGTCCCAAATATTCCAGGAAACTTGTCGAGTTATGGGAACTCATAAAACAAGAACAACTTCTTACCACCCACAGTCAGATGGAATGGTGGAACGATTTAATCAGACACTAGAGAGGTACTTGGCAAAAGTTGTGGAAAATCGGCAACGAGATTGGGACAAGCACATACAACCATTTTTGCTGTCATATCGTAGCGCTGTTCACGAAAGTACATCGGTAACACCAGCGTTCGCAAACTTTGGAAGAGAACTACGACTGCCTGCAGACATGATCACCGGAATACCACCTGATTCCCCATGCAGTATAACAGATTATGCAAATAACTTACGGAACAAGATGAATGACATTTGTGAGTACGTGAGACAATCGGGCCAGCAAATGTCTGAAAGAATGAAAACCCGCTATGACCGCAAAATGAACAGTAAAGAGTTTGACGAAGGTTCACTAGTGTGGTTGCACAATCCAATCCGCAGCAAGGGGAAATCTCCTAAGCTTCAGGCGAAATGGGAAGGGCCGTATCGAATTGTGACTAAGATCAATGACGTAACCTACCGGATACAGAAAGGTGCAAGAGGCACTCCTAAGATTGTTCATGCGGAGAGATTGGCGCGTTATTATGGAGCCGATAATGCTCGGGACGAGCATGTCTTAGGAGGGGGCAGTGTTACGCGCCACGATCGATGTAACCAGCGCCATCTAGTGTGGAAAGGCGGGACTACAGAGAGTCGAGACGCGTACGCCAGAATTTACTAGAACAATGACCTTGACCGAGCGTACGGCCGTTCAAGGCCGCACTGCGCGCGAATGTTCCGGATGTTTCTGCGTTGGAAGGTTCGGGAACGGCCGCGGCAATTTAAAAGGCCGGGATTCACCGCGACCGGGACAGTATTGAATTAGCGATACAAGTGATTACTTCGAAAGCGATTTTGAAGTGCGACTTGGGAGCGATTGTTGTTTTAATTAGTGCGTTTTAAGGTTGTAATTAGTGGTGTTCAATTAAAGTGTGACTTTTGGTAATTTTTATCGGCTGTTTTTATTGTCACGAACCCGAAGCTCGTAACAATATAATATGTAACATTCAATTTTTATTATACATATTTTTTACCTAAATGTGCACCTAGTCCCACTAGGATATAATCTACTTTCTTTCTTTTACCTTAACTAGTAGATATATAAAGAGTAGATATAATAGGTAACATACATTTTATTTAAGGGATAAGTAAAGATGGATCCGCTGACTGACATTCGCTGATACATTTTCACAACAAATATATGATAACATATAACTTTTTCCACACATTTGAGCAAGTTTAAAGAGATTAGTCCCCCTCCCAAGCCATTTTCTACAATATACCTCGGCCGAAGTAGTTGTGTGATAAATATCGCCGCTTGAATCGTCCAATAAATTCAATAGAGCCGAGAAAGGCCAAAAAGCAATTTCGGGGACGTTATCACATAAATTGCGATTCCCGTATGGAAAAATCTTGTTGAAGGACTTTCCCAATAAAATTGGAGTTATTATTATTTCTCCCTTAAGGTGAATCGGTTTTGGGGGCCTTCAAACGAATACGTAATGTCTTTGGAATCGACTCTTGAGACAATTGCGTTCCCCACCAATTTTCTTATTGGAGGTACTTTGTGAATTGATTGCGTATTAAAATATTTTGCGTGTTGTAATGTCTGAACATCCTCGAGTGTTTTAGGGTGTATAACAGGTAGATTTAATGCTAAGAGAAAACCTACTAACGTAATTTTCTTGTTACACATATTTGAGATAAGATGTGTTCACGCATCCGCCGGCGGCGTTGTGAAAGTAAAGGCATAAGCCGATCTCCCATAGCGCCGCCACTAAGGCGATGAAGGTCCAACTGGGAGGTTTAGTGGGTAGTCCTGCCCTTTTCAGGGCAGGGAGTCCCACACACGCCGTCACCCTCCCTCGGGGTGACGGTACGGTGCAACAACGCATTTCCCCCCGTCAAAAAACTAAAAATGTGTTCACACCATTCGATCTTTCGAATATACTTTATTTAAGATTTCGATGCATTGAGCAGGGGGCTGTCGAGCTCATGATTTGTCGATCTTATAGTTCTTCGAGTAATTGATATTAGAAACCCACCGTCTAGGTACACCCCACCAATACAGAATACAGTAAAAAAAATACTGAATCGCTATTGTTAAGATGTTGATTTCTTTAAAAATCCACTAGCGAGTCGCATGGTCTAAGGTCGTAAATAAAGCGTATGTCTCTTATTGCAGTACAAAAATTGAAAAGGACAGACCTTGTCACAGTGGTCTTAGATGCAGCCGAGAGTTGTGGAAATCTTAGGGGGAGACCGAAATTCGCCCTTCGGCTGACTTAATGAGCTAAAGTTTTAAATGCTTATTCGCAATTCTGAGAATTAGATAAAAATATCGTCTGTACGCTTTAATAAATATGTATCTAGACTCTGTAAGTACACGAGAGAACACAATATGTTTGCGTTGTTTTCATTTCTCTAAATCATATAGCTGTAAGACCAAATGTTACAATGGCCGTGCTGAGTTATAATTTCTAGGCACATTATATTTAAATATACCTACTTACTATATTTTATCAAAGAGATATGTATCGGTCGCAAGTAAATGTGAAAGACAAAGATTTTACGAAATCCTTGCTGACATCCCAATATCCTGGTAGATGTCGAATCTTCATAACCATCCCATCTTCTTGATCATGAAAAATCACTAATACAGAGTCAGAGATATATATAAGGTAGGTCATTTCACTGAGCAAGCACTTTAATGAAATGAAAAATTCTGTTAGTAAATAAGTAGCTTTACTTTTCACCAACAGATTCTTTATTGGCCATAAAGAGCAATAGTTGTCCATAAATGCTCGCTAGCACACCATATTTTTAAGTTCTCTAGCCCAAAATATTGTAAAGATTAGGATAACTACTGAGTTTCTTGCCGGGTTCTTCTCGGTAGGATTAGGTTCCGAACCGGCTGTAGCTTCAATTTTGGTTTGTATTCATTTTGATGATGCATACGTGTTACTTGTAACCAACATGAATAAATGAATTGATTATGATTATGATTAAAAAAGCCTCGTAACTCAGTTTCTCAATTAATTAATTCAGCTCCTACTTAAGATACCTTCTGTCTTAAGTTGTTACCTTATTATCTAACCTAACAACATCTTATATGCCTGGTTCCAATACTCTACGATTTGTAAAGTGTCATAAATGACCAGCCGTTTATCTTCAACCGACTATGAGTCGTTAATTTTCAAATTTACTTTTCATATCAGCTGTCATCTGTCGTTTGGTCGTTTTTTAGCTTACGCTTCGTATCATTTATTACTATGCAATACTTGAACAGATAGTTTTTCAAATCCATCATCCATATTTGACGACCTCGGTGGCGCAGTGGCTAAGGTAGGCTGTCAAAGCGTGAAAGGTCCCGGGCTCGATTCCCGGTCAGGTCAATTTGGAAAATGAACTATTTCATTATTATTATTATTATTTATTTATTTATACATTTTTCGGCCATCTTTTTGTCTAAGTTTGACAAATTTTTGAAAAATTTAGACACATTGTCTAAATATTTTTTTTCTTGAATACTTTTACAGTTAACAGAGTATGTTTCATATCCGCTCCGCTTACCTCCGCTCCTGACAACAAAGAGACGCCATTAATTTGAATTGCATTTCAATATTTCGAGCTTCTTGTGCCGAAACTTCGACGACGAGTCTAGCCGAAGGCTCTCCAGGCCGAAGTTGCGCGGCCACTCGGAAATAATTAGCGATCTTGAGTGGCGCCACTTTCCAGCGCGGAAGCTGCAGCACGGCTGTAAACCACTTCGGTCAACATTTAAGTCGCGGATTTCTTTTTTAACTCGCGACGCAAAAACGATGGGTTGTTGTAAGTTTGATGTATCTGTCTGTTTGTCTGTCTATTTGTCTGCCTGTCGGTCTGTCCGTTTGCCTGTCTGTCCGTCTGTCTGTTTGTCAGTCTGTCCGTCTGTCTGCTTGACTGCCTGTCTATTTGCCAGAATGTCTGTCTGTCTGGTTTCTTGTTTATCTGTCTTCTAAACAGATAGCCGATTTGATTTTTTTATGTTAGAAGGTGAATAGGGAAGTTGGAGTAGATACGTATGATGGAAATCGGTTCAAGATAGCAAAATATATTTAGTATATATACTCTTGAAGGTATTAAAACGCAGACACGGAAGCTAAGCTATTTTCAATCATATTCCATCAGCTGCCACTAACCAAACACATGACATCACACGCTTGCACGAGCGAACTGACGTCACTATGCTTGTCGGTCGCAAAGCTGAAACACACTTGAGGGTACCATCTTGATTGTATGTAGATACAGGAATATGTCTAGAATAGGAACTAGCTAGTTCTGACACATTGTTAAGAAACATGAATAAACGCCTGTTCCGATATTTGACACTTTGCTAAGTAATAATATAAATCTACACCAATTTTATAGAAAGGAAATTGCATTTTTGTATATTTGTAACTAGCTGTGCCCGCGACTTCGTTCGCGTGAACTACATCCTTTCATGGCCGGTTTTACCTTTTTCTCCCCTAATATTCGAAACAAAAAGTAGTCTATATTTTAATCCAAGTTTCGAGCTATATTTGTGCCAAATTTCATATTTCTAACTTCAAAAATAAACATTTTTCCATATAAACTTTCAAAGGTGGTATTACCCCCCTCCCCCCTTATTTTCTAATAAAAAGTAGCCTATGTCCGTTCTTGAGATTCAACGTACACCTATACCAAATTTTATCAAAATCGGTTCAGAGGTTTAAGCAAGAAAGCGTAACAGACAGACAGACAGGCAGACAGACAGACAGACAGACAGAGTTACTTTCGCATTTATAATATTAATAGGGATGAATAAAATCAAAAAGTACCATGCCGATTGCATTAAATATTGGAAAGCAACATTCACTTTAATTAACATAAGCTATATTAATTCAGAAAATACTAATGCCCGGTTTCAATATTTTACGATTCGTAATGTTTCAAAAATGACCATCCCTTTTTCTCCAACCGACTACGAGTCGTTAATACGGATCCATAATTTACTTTCCATACCAGCTGTCATCAGTCGTTTGTAGCTTACGCCTCGTACAATTTATTACTGTCCGTAACCAGAACGTATCGTTTTTCAAATATTGGAAACGGAAATCGTGTACGAAGTCGCAGGCGGACGCTAGTTATTAATTAATCAAATAAGTGTTTCACAACATTAAGTACTTCAGAAATCAAAAACTGAAAAAAAATTTAAATCTGGTGTCGTTGTGTTCCTGAGTGCGAGTAAGGTTTCCAGAGCTCCTGGAGGGTGCTACATTAGTAGCAGGGGTCAAGCCTTCAAGGTAATGGCGACAAGTCCAGTAACAGCTTTATTATGCTGTACTTGTCACCCTTAAGCTGGATTTTTCGGCAAGTTCCTGCACTGAATTGGCAGGGAGCAGTCTCCGGCGTGCATTCACTGTGGCGCGCCGGAGGATACCACCGATCACACTCTGCTCGTGTGTCCGGAATGGACAGAACAACGGTGTTTGTTATCTACTGTGGTGGGGCCAAACCTTTCACTCTCAAGCATGGTCGAGGCCATGCTTGGGAGTGAGACGGCCTGGGGAGGTGCTGTTTCCTTCTGCGAATATGTAATGGCGCAGAAGGAAGCAGCAGAAAGGGTCAGGGAGGCCGACCCGTCCGCCCCTGCATGCCGCAAGCGTAGGCGGCTCAGACCGCGGCGGCAATTTGCCAGCTCACAATTTCCGCACGGAGACCGGCCGGCTGGTGGTGTGAGGGTACCTCAGTCGGCATTGCACCTACGGTCTCCGCAGCGAGGTGGGGGTGGTTCAGTTGGATCGGCCATCCCCAATGTCCCCACGATCACACTGAGGGGAGCAGACGGGGCTGCGTAAGCCATTCCGCCGGCGGTGTTGTGGTAGGTAAGGCTTAGCCAATTTCCCACAACACCGCCACTAAGGCGATGAGGGTAGCCCTAGGTAGGGAGTAGGCAGGAGACTCCCACACACACCGTCACTCTCCCTCAGGTGGCAGTACGGTGCGTCACGCATTTCAGTGTTAAAAAAAGGACTTCATTTACCACTTAACATCAGGGATGAAGTCGATCTTGAAGCGCAATTAAAAAAAAAAGAAACTGGTATTGAAAATCAACAAACAAAATGATAATTCCACCTACTGATTAAAAAGCGTACGCCCGAAATTTATTCCTAACTACGTCTTGAATATACCATATACGTGCTCGGAGAAAAGATGATAAGGATAGTTCTTCTTTCGAGTTTCAAAAGGGATGTAAAAGATTAAAAAAATCAATTCAGTTCCCGTACAAGTTAGTAATCGTTTCCAACGAATCGAATCCAGTCACAAAGCAGAGGCGCGGTGAAAACGCAAACAAAACTAAAACGCGAGCCAATACAGCAAGCGCTGTCTTTGAAAAAAAAGGGCTCGGTGTTGGCCTGTTTTGACTACAATATAGATTTGCTGGAAGGAATCGACCTATATGCTGTATGGTATGCTTCGTTAAGGCAACAGATATCTGTGGCCTACACTACGTTTATTATACACGCCTACACGAGCGTTTATGATATTATTGGTCATTTACAAGTCAGTACCTCGTCCCATTAATTTCCTGTCTAACTGACGTACTACTTACTTACCAGTTTGGATGTCACAAGGTACTGAGGTGTATACAAACTAATGATGCTAACTGGTCTACGTCAGAATTTGAAGCTACAAATCTAAAAATATAGTATTGAGATAGCTTAAGCAAGCAGTTTGTGTTAGTTTTAGTTCCTTTTATTTAATTCAAGTTTTACGGTTTTTTTATTTGAGCTCATAATATAACGTCATTCCATCAGGATAGCTGTTAACTAATCGCTGAAAACAATCTTATAAAAAAAAATGTTTCTGTGCTCGACGAATGCTGGTTTGTAATCAAAATCTCGTGCATTGTTGTATTTAATCTACGCTATATTTATAAACCTGCAAAGAAAAACCCGAAATACAATTTGCTTGATACAGTCAACGAACTTGAGACCCCAAGATTGTTGCCCGTCTTTTACACCTCTACACCGTCGAAGCGATAAACGCGTTGACTCCAGAATGAAACTCAATGCTCAGAAAACGAGACAGCCAGTAGCTTCATCCAGAAAATCTGAGTCCGCGTTGCGAGCCTATATTTCATTTGGGAACCAGTACAAGCCGCGAATCCGATAAATCCAGAGATTTCTATTACAGATAGCGTTGCGATTCTTTCCGTGTATTTAATTTCAAGCCCGCTCCGTGCTGGCATTCTTATTTTTAATTTTTTACCCCCCTAAATCTGTCCACGCTGTTATTGGTCGACAATCTCGCCAATAAAAATGTCCGTGTGAAGATAATTTGGGAAACTCGGTATTTGCGATCGTATTTGGATGTTGTTTTCGTTGTAGCATTCGGTTGTTTGAATTTTTGAACTTGTTTATGTTTTCTATGTTAGCTGTTTGTAAGTTGGTCATATCTTTATTCAGCTTAGCTTTTAAGGCCCGTCATTAGATTATATCCATACTAATATTCTAAAGGTGAAGAGTTTGCTCGTTTGTTTAAACGCGCTCCTCAGGAAACTACTGTTTCGATAGTCCATTTATCTTTTTTTTTATATTGCACTTCAAGATTGACCTCATCCCATCTGATGTTAAGTGGTAATGAAGTCCTAGCTTAAGAGCGACCAGTACAGCATAATAAATCTGTTAGTGGACTTGTCGCCTTTACTTTCAGGGCTTAGCCCCTGCTACTATTGTAGCACCCCCTAGTAGCTCTGGAAACCTTACTCACACGCAGGAACACAACAACACAGAAGTGATTTTCATTTGAGTGCGTTCTTCTGTAAGGTGAAAAGGTATTTCACCAGTCAGGCTGTTCCAGTTCTAGCGATAAATCGCTATGCTTTACCTCTTTTAATATCGAGGAAGGCTTAAGTTTATATAATATTACACTGCGTTCAATAGTTTGCTGTAGGTTAGTTTGTCATATTTTTGCCGTATTTCCGCTCTTTTCCAATTAGTTTTCCTAGTGCTAGCTGGTTTAAAGCACTATCTGATTCTATTCCCAAACTTGACAATCCAGAGCTTATGAGACCGATTACCATGGGGACAAAATCTTCAAATATTATTTCCAATGTGTATAGGATATAAATAACGGGAGTACCGCTTGAAGTTACATTAGAGAACTGGATTCAAAAAGGCACTTGAAAATCTGTTTTAGAACAAACGGTATCCAACAAAACTAATTGATATTTTCAAAATATTTTGACTGTCGCTTATTCGTTTCTACACTATTGAAATGCAGTGTTCTGTTTTTTTTACTTCCATATGTTTCTTATATGAATGAGTAAATCTAGGCCGCACATAGCCTGACACTTCCTTGAGCCGATAAGCTTGGCACACCTGCTCTCTCTGAAACCTATGTACGAGTACATATACTCATTGTTGTTTCATAACCAAATTTTGATATTTTTTGTCTTATAACGTCAACTTCTTAAAATGTCAACTTCGCATAAAGACAACTTATCGAAATATTCACTTCTCAAAATGTCTTGTCCAATTTATTGTTTATTTGTTAATGTATAGAGGCCATCAGCATATTTCTGATGTAACAGCCTGAAAGAGCGTAAACTTTCATATTATTTTTATACCACAATCACTAAGTCACTGGCAATACTAGCTTATTGAAGCAGCAATTATCTTCGCAAGGTTACATCGAGTCCAGGCTTAACCGCATAACAAATGAGAAACGCAAGAGATTATTATTTGCAGCCCGCACCTCATATCTGGATCTTTATTCACCATACCTAACCTAGCTCCAATGAAAAACACTTCGTATTCCCAAAGGCTAGAGTTCGTATTGAATAGAGTAGCGTCTTAAACAGACCATTTTGCCTCGGATTCAGTAAAGAGAAATATTTTCATTGCGTTCGGCCCTATGTCGTATGTTTGCCTGAGGAATGTTTTAACAGTCTCTTCACATTTGCATATGAGCAATGCAACAAAGGAACTTTATGTCTTTATTATTTTTCAGAACAAAACTCACTAAATTTTGAAACAAAGACTAGGAGCTTCGGATTTATGGATACATTTTTGCGTTGTTTCAAATCGAATACAGACTTACGTAAATATATAAGTGAGCTAGCGTGGGACTTAAGCTCGTAACCATTAATGTAACAAGGACTCGATTTCAATGACAGAGCCCTTTACCCTGAATTGGTACATTAATAAGCTGATATTATCGTAATATCGTATACGGACTTGACAAAAATGAACTAAATCGCTATACACACTACGATCAAATAATAGCTAACCGTTCAAACCACGAAGTCGGTTTTATTTCAATAAAATAAAAATAGAAAAGTTCGTTTTTCCAAACTAACGCGATGGAAATCCAACCAAGGAATTCCAAAATGTCATGACGCCACAATCCGGCCCGCTTGCCTCTAAGCTACGGAGTTGGTCTTGATTTGGTCGGTCCACTTCATTGAGGATCTTCCTCTAGTCTGGTGCCTTCCATTCTTCCTAGCATTACTAAACGCTCTATAGACTCTCCGCCTCGTTGGAGTATGTTGCCAAGGAACCAACCGCGGGTACGTGATTGCACAGTAGCATATTTAGTTCTTGAGATCGAGGCGTTAAGTGTGAAACTCGTTCCAAGAGATTCCAAGCATTTTTCTAGAGCAACACATTTCTAAAGACTGTTATTTCTTCCTCTCAGGTTTCCTGAGATTTCCGCCACATAGAGAAAAATAGAAAATATTACTATATTGCAGTTTTTCCAAATCCCTTTTCATTTGAAGCCACTAGAGTAAACTAAAGTTTACGTTTGTTTTAAAGAAACACAAAAAAATAATATCTCCCTGCGGTGTGGGATCGAATCCACGACCTTGACGTATCACGCGTTCTTCTCTTCCAACTGAGCTAACCGCAAGTTATTTTTCTGTAGTATTAGCCTTATATAAGTTTTTTTTTTGCCAATCGCCAATGCGACTTGAAGCACTATAAAAACTGTAAAAAAGTATAAATTGTGTACTAGGTTTAAGAAGTAAATCACATCTTATGAATGCTAACAAATGCCTCGGCGCCCAGCGGAATAACAATGTGTTTTTAAACACTAAGAGCGCCGCGCGACGTTACCTGAATTAATCGTTCGCTTAATTAAATTTTTTCGCCGAATGCGCGGTAACAGCATTGTTAATTATCTGCTCTGATAAGAAATTACCTTGCAACGTTCTCCTTAGAAAAGTCTTCTTCTTGAATGGGTTTTATTTGTGTTTCAAAGATATGTAGTATAGTCACTGTAATTATCTCACGTAAGTGAATACATTATTTGTAAATCTTGATTATATAAAAATGAATCGTAAAATGTGTTGGTAAACGCATAACTCGACAACGCTTGGACCAATTTTGACAATTCATTTTTTTGAATGTTCGTTGAAGTTCAAGGATGGTTTTTACGGCGAGAAAAATTCGAATAATTGCCGGACAACTCGTTTCGTTTCGTTTTTTAACTAAAATTTAGAGTCAAACAATTTTCCAAATCTTTTTGACAGGACGAAGTCTGTCAGGTCCGCTAGTGCTTTTATAAATTTTGAAAAGAAAACATATTTTCATAACAACTGAAAGGCTGTAATTCCAAAACTAAATAGTTTTATTGTTGGCACACATTTGCTAGCCTAGACCAGATAAAAGAAAATAGGACACCTTGAGAATCCCACTAGACAAATTCATCTTTTTTTTTCTGTTCAATAAGCGAAGGAACACAATCATGTTTATATGGTGATTTTCAGTAGTCAAGTTTTCGTTATCCAACTTATTCGAAAGAATGCGATTAAACTCATTCAATTACGTTTCTCTCTCATTGAAGCGGATAATTGAACTCGTATAGTAACGCAGGTACGTACTGCGATTGGCCAGAAATGATAATGAACTTGAAGAGACATGTTGCCCAGAAATCTGATTCTTATTAAAGTGTTTTTGCTTGTTGCGGGTAATTCAGACACTCAATGTAGGGTGAGATATTTAATTAGCTAATTTTTATTACTTATGCGTCTTCTTTGGTTACTAGTCTTTGATTGATTTGATCAAAGACATAATGTGTTAGTTTACGGATGAATTGAAGCCGGATACGGCTTTTAAATTTCTTCAACATAACTTTAAAACATTCAACATAGGATAAATAAAAGTAAGGTCAAATTGATAAACTCCTTATTTTTCGGAAGCAAAAAATGTGGATGAAAATTAATAAAAATTTTCAATACTGCATGCCTCATTAAAATTATATCGCACATGACAACATGTACCGTCATAAGTCAAAAATATACCGAAATGACTTAAGGTTACCAACGCATCAAGTAAATTTATATATATATACTAGCGGCCGCCCGCGACTTCGTCCGCGTGGATTTCGGTTTCCATACAAACTTTCACCCCCCTTTTCAACCTAACAACCCTTTTTGGCATTAAAAAAAAGCCTATGTCCTTTCTCAGGCTCTATAATATATGTGTACCTAATTTCTTTTATTCGGTTCAGTAGTTTTGGCGTGAAAGCCGGACAGACAGACAGACAGATAATTATATACTGTCGTGGACATTTTTTTAGATCATTTTAATAGGAATAATTCTTTTATACATATATTTTTGGTATCTTAAACCGTTTTTGCAGCGCACGCAACGGAAGCCCTGAAGGATGAATAATTTTCCCCGTTTTTATCACATTTTCCATTATTTCTTCGCTCCTAATAGTTGCAGCGTGATGTTATAAAGCCTTTCTCGATAAATGGTGAATAAACCATTCCACACAAAAAGTTTTTTTCAATTCGAACCAGTCGTTCCTGAGATTAGCGCATTCAAACAAACAAACAAATTCTTCAGCTTTATAATATTAGTAATATGTAGATTAAACTTTTTTGTATTCCAGGATCACAGCAATCACTTAAGACGCGATGGGGGTCTTTGTTTCGAGATCCCGCCCTGGCAACATCTCCCCGTTGAGCTGGAGCAACACTTGCAATCCCTAAGGGACAAATATGGGAACGGCACAACGGTTACAAGGCGGCAGCTGAGAGTACCACAGCTGGCCTTGGTCAGTAGGTAAGACATTATCTGCAATGAATGGGCAATCAATCTGAAGGGATCCTGTAAGGATTTGAATCCAAGTAATCGATCGATAATGAAATACAATAAAAGAACGAATTGCATGCTCTTGCTAAGTTAAATTACTAGTAAACTTAAGTATAAAAAATGGATAGATGACTAAACAGCAAGAGCAATCAATTTGAAGGAATCCCATCGGCCCTATAAAAAGTTAATTGCTTAAGCAAAGTACTAGTAAATTTATTGTTTAAAAAATGCGTAGATTACTTAACATTTCTGTTCTAGTTTATTATTTAAATTACCACACAAAATACCTAAGACATATCTTTATCATGTAAATAAAATTTAACTAATTCGGCTCAATTGCACCACGCTATCTTTAAAAGTAATTGACAAGTTGAATGTTGTCAAATTGCAAAAAAAAATTATGGGTAACAACAGCTTTCAAGCTTTTGAATATTTTAAAAAGCTCCAAAGTCTTAAAGTCACTGATGTCAAACTGTTCGTTACATCGTGTCAATTATCGCTACTCTCGCCTCAATTTTTACCAACCATTTCAGTGAAATATCCCGCTACATGGACACAGTCCTAGCACCATTCTTAGATACATACCTGAGGAATATCCAAAACTCGTACCAGCAGATGACCAGCAAGATATTAAGAAGGATTAAGGATGAAATAAATAATGCTGTCAATAAGAAGCAGAAGGTTTATAATGAACTGACACAACTAGCAGATCAGCTGCAGGTGCCAGGTAATATAAGACAGATCCATAAACCATAAAAGAGGTAGTGCATACAAATTTATCGCTTGAACTGTAGCACCCCGACTGGTGAAATACCTCCACCTTACAGAAGACCGCAGCCAAATAACAATCACTTCTGTATTGTTGTATTCCTGTATTAAGTAAGGTTTCCAGAGAATTCTACTGGGGTGTGCTACATTAGCAGCAAGGGTCAAGCCTTCAAAGTAAGGGCGACAAGTACAAAAACCAAGTATGTGATGTTGTCCAATATATCCTCATATTACTTATCATGACTTGTCCTAAATGTTGAGACTGTCAAGGATATAGCAATTACTGAATTTAGTCTGACTTTGATTTTTCTTTGATCTCAGCGATGTGTGACGAAGAACGGCGTCTAGCAAGAACTCTAGCAAGTAAGCACGTGGCCCAAATGTACTCCTGCACCGAAGACGCCAGGGCCTCCATCACCAAAATGGGCAAGTATGCCGAGGAGATGATCAGCATCACAAAGAACCACATGCAGAACACGCTGGAAGACGCCACGAAAACACTTGAAGTCAATATACAGCGAAGCAAAGTAACTCAAGAGTATGTTGTATTTAGTTTTCGAAGTGCTTTTTTCTTTTGTCTTCTCACATGTTGAATTTTTTCATGTTCTTTTCTTATTATTTTATTGTTTTCCGAATCCGAACTATATTGGACTTCGATCAATGATTATGAAGATATACAGTTCCATGCAAAATGCAAACAATAAAGAAACAGAAAAATGTAACTTCTGGAGTTGAATTTTTTTTCCGTTTCTTCAAAATATTTAAAGTTCACTAGAGCACTATTAAAAAAATTTAAAATGATAATTGTCCTCCGCGTTATAAAGTTTACTCACAATAATTCGTTTGTATATATTAAAATCATCAAATTATATACTTAGTCAATTACTCGGTTAACTTAATGCTATGAAGTATTTAATTGTTTAAAAACTAAAAATGCTGACCGTACATAGGTGTCTGCATATTAACAAAAGCGTTGCAAAAACTGCTTTGTGTCTATATGACATCAATCGTTTTTAGCTTACGTTACTATGAGACAGTAATGAATTATACATATAAATAACTAGATCAGATTCAAATATTGGAACCGGGCATAAATTATTGAAGGTGGGTGTTTCATAATACCTTATACTTACACCTTTTCCTATTCCAGTAGCGACGTGACGCACTGTCTGCAGCAGCTCTCCCGCTCCGCAGTGTCCTTGGGCTACGAGCTGGACCTGAGTCTGACGAACGCTCGCCGGCACAACGAGCAGTCCCAAGAGAAGCTGACGTCATGCAGCACCAAGTGCCGGAAGAACACTGAGGATGCAGTGGCTGACCTTAAGGATAGGCTTTATCAGTGCGTTTACGCTTAGGAATAAAATCTGTGAGATGCTCGGCGATTTTGTAACAAAACTACAGGTGCGTTTTTATTTTCCTATACATTCTCAAAATTCCACAATCAATTTTAATATAGCATGTATTTAAAAAGGACAAAAGCCAGACTTTATGTCTAGTGGCATTCTTTAGTAGAGGTTCTGGTTGAAGTTGAGAATGTTTAATTATTTAGGCTAGTTACTGTGTAAATACGGCACATACCTAACTATAAAAACCTTGATAATATACTAATAGTGATACTATAACTATATTAGAAAACTTTCAGAGAAACTTCCGAACCCCGTTTTACTCCCTTAGGGTTTTTGAATAAGTATTTTTCATATGTTTCTTTTTTTTTATGGACTCTATCTTGCGTCTCTAGATAACGCGATAATTCCGCCAATGTCAAGTGTTTAGAGAGACACGTTATAAATAAGTAGAATGCTCGGTGATGAACTAATTCATTTCTGAAATTAGTGTCGTTAAACGACACAATATAGACAACACAACATTAGTAGGGGAAGAAGCATATGTTTCTTGAATTTTGATGAAAAACTTCCATAGTAAATCCCCCCCCCCCCCCACTCCTTATGCTACTAAAGAAAATCAAAGTTCCAAGATCCAGATGAGGCGGGGGGCCCTTCCAGAACCGTACAGTCAATATGAAAAAATAGTTGGTCATGAAACCAGAAGAAATAGAAAGTGTAAGGGAAATCGACTTGGTTACTATTGAAATAAGCAAAGACAGAAACGATTAACTACGTATTTGACTTTTCGATTAATCATCCACCACAACAAATGAAATGCCGTGGTCTATGGACACTCAGGTACGCAATAAATAATGAAAAGACCTTTCGTTTAATCCTTTTGTCCACCTGACGCATCCCGCAGACACCAATTCCGCCCCGTAATTATTCAAACTCATTCAAATCTGAATTATTCATGGGTTTTTAGTAAATATAATTTATTTAGTTGGAAACTAAGGGTTATTTGTGTGAATTTCGTATGAATTGCGTGCCATCGCATTAAAATGTATTAGGTATCAACGTGGATTTTGAGTTAAAGTAAATGCAAGAAGTTTTTATTTAACTTATTTTGTTGCGCGTAGATTTTTTACGTGGAGAGTTAAGTTTTTAAATTTGTAGACAACCAGTTTCATCGATCAATAATCCATAACTTAGGTGTACTAATGAATGTAGCTCCCTAATCAGTAGCTGTAAAGCATGTTTTACAGTGGCAAACATATATGATATTGCAGTATCTTAGTAGATGACTAGGAAAAATTCTCTGTTTGGTTCAACAGTTGATAAATTTGTTTGGACAAAGCATAAGCGTTACCTTTAACTTGCATAAAAGCAAACTGATTTCGTATGATACACATTTTTGACAAGTAAGGCTTACTTTGGGATCCGGTTAATTTATGTTATGTCTGATAATTATTAAAAAACTTAAATTTTGGTTTAAATTCATTTGGACAAATCTTAAGCCTACTTGTAACTTACATGAAAGATTGCTGATAATTATGAGTACGTGTTACGCTAGCTAAGAACAGTCAAGTATTCGCTATCCCCAAGACGAATTTCTAACAAAACCGAAACACTACTTCACCCACCGAAACAATCAAATACCTCACTAATTTATATTCGTCCGCTCATTTAATTCGGGGCAACTAATCTAAATTCATTAGCAGGGCCGTGTTGTCTAAATATTTGAATAATTTGATTTCTCTTTGTCGAATAATTGCGAGAGCGGGCGGTGAGAGCATAATTAAAAGGACAGTGTCTTTGAGCTACAAAACAACTAGATTACAGAGCCCGTTTTAGGTTTTCGTTCCTACAAGCCAACATTAGTACTTGATTTGTTTTCTGTTTTCATACATAAATAAATAAATATTGGTGCATTTCTCTGATACTGTGGTGAATAGCTTAAGCACTTGTGTTACAGAAAACAGAAATAACGACCACACCCGAGACGATATAGAAAATTCCCAACCGGGGATCGAACCCGGCACCTTAGATATGGCGCTACGGAAGTTGAATACTACAATGCTATAATATCAAATATTAAATTTGTTAACGATATTTCATATTAGATACTCCCAATTTACTTAACTTTTTTGTAAAACATAATGTCGTAAAATTTGGCTTCTAACGACTGATTGGACACTTATTTTTATAAGTATTTTTTTTTACTTTTTGTTTGCGAATAAATGATCGAGAATTAGGATATTCATTATGCAATGCTTTTAGCATGGTACGATCTACTTGCTTCTTTTGATGACACTTGGTAGATGGATCTCGTGGTGCGATAGCGATTTCGAAATGTTGAAACCCAACAATCACTTTCATCTTGGACAGATTTCTCTATCACTTGCCATATTTACCTCTCAAACCAAATCAATCATGATCTTAATTGGTCTATCTATTTGGAGCTACGAGACAGGCACGTCAAACTTATAATAGCTCTTTTCTCGTCAGCGGGTAAAAAAACGAATCAATTCGAACGCGTTTTCGTAGATCTACGTCGTCAATCTATTTATCAGGGCCCTTTAAGTTATTGTTGACGGAGGCCGAGTCTACCGCGAGACCCGAGCCGACTGCCTGTAGTTTGGACCCACTATCTAGTTAAAACAATACTCTGGTTTAATAAGTCTTGTACAGCTACGAGCAAAAGCTTGAGTTCTACGACGATAGCACTAGGTTCATTTTAGATTTTTTTTTATATTGCACTTCAAGATTGACCCCATACCACCTGATGTTAAGTGGTGATGAGGTCCTAGCTTAAAGACGATAAGTATCTATAGCATAATAAATCTGTTACTGGACGTGTTGTCCTTACCTTGAAGGCTTGACCCCTGCTACTAATGTAGCTCCCCCCAAGAACTCTGGAAACCTTACTCACATGCAGGAACACAACAACACAGAAGTGTTTGTTATTTGGCTGCGTTCTTCTGTAAGGTGGAGGTATTTCACCAGTCGAGCTGCTCCAGTTCGAGCGATAAATCGCTATGCCCTACTTATTTATGAGGCTAAATCCATAATATGACGTGACTTTAC
The DNA here is from genome assembly GCA_037074685.1 of Glyphodes pyloalis. Lineage (NCBI taxonomy): Eukaryota > Metazoa > Arthropoda > Insecta > Lepidoptera > Crambidae > Glyphodes > Glyphodes pyloalis. The sequence goes on from JAYKKO010000009.1 coordinate 15,663,170, forward strand.
TAATGCCCGCTTCCAATATTTGAAAAATGAACTATTTGAAATATTCTAGCTTCTAGTTACGGATAGTAATAATTAATTATACGGGGCGTAAGCTAAATCGACCGTCAGACGACTAATGACAGCCGATATGGAAAGAAAATTATAGAACGATATTAATGACTTGTAGGGTAAAAGTATTTTAGGGAAATAGAAAACAGATGAAGCTAGGTTGGAAGACCAGCACGATACGTGAGGATCGTGGGTTTAAATCCAACACTGCAAGAGGATAAAAATATTGCACTTCAAGATTGACCTCATCCCACCTGACATTAAGTGGTAATGAGGTCCTATCTTAAGGGTGACAAGTACAGCATAATGATTCTGATACTGGACTTGTCGCCCTTACTTTGAAGGCTTGACCCCTGCTACTAATGTAGCACCCCCCAGAAGCTCTGGAAACCTTACTCACACGCAGGAACACAACAACACAGAAGTGATTGTTATTTGCCTGCGGTGTTCTGTAAGGTGGAGGTATTTCACCAGTCGGTCTGCTCCAGTTCGAGCGATAAATCGCTACGCCCTACCTCTATTAAATGCAAGGAAATAGTAGATATCATAGTTTAAAGATAAATAAGATCTACAAAACCTCACGTTCAAAGTGTGAGATTATAAAAAAACAACCGCTAGGCAAAAAGGCTGAATCAGCCGGACTATTTCTTTCCTTCCATCTTAATATTGCAACAGTAACGCCATAAGCAACGCCTTCCTTCGCGAAATACAAAGAGCCAGCCATACTTATCCCTTTTCGGAGCTCCGTAATGCGGTTCACAAAACCACCGCTTTTTCACTTTGTAAGGTAACTGAGGAGAATATTAATCCTACAATGTGTACGGATTAAGAATCGAAGTTAGATTGAAAAAAAAAGGTGATTTAAACTTTAATGAAGATTTTGTACAAATGTGTGGGTATGAAATATTTATGCTGAAAGAAATGCCACTATTTTTCAATCTTGTATAATGTGTTACAAAATAAGGCGCAAATGGTTTGAGCTTCGGATCGCATTAATTAGAATGTTAACTTTTATAGCTTCCAAAAACAGCAAATTTAAGTTAAGTATACAATCTTATTTTAGTTAAGGAGAACGGAAAACATCAAAACCAGAAAAAAGACAATTCTAAAATTATATATGTAAAAAAGTGACGAAATATTGCACGTACACAATACGTGGAGCTTGAACTTCATTGAAACTTAAAAATATATTTAACACGGTTTTAAAACTATTGCCATCAGTTTTATTACGAATTCTCATCAAATCGTTTTCAGATTTTTTTTTATATTGCCCTTCAAGATTGACCTCATCCCACCTGATGTTAAGTGGTAATGAGGTCCTAGCTTAAGGGTGACATGGGTGACAAGTACAGCATAATAAATCTGTTACTGGACTTGTCGCCCTTACCTTGAAGGCTTGACCCCTGCTACTGATGTAGCACCCCCCAGGAGCTCTGGAAACCTTACTCACACGCAGGAACACAACAACACAGAAGTGATTGTTATTTGGCTGCGATCTCACTCAAACTGAACACAAATATTTACATCACATCGGTGTGACGCGTAGTTTTGTGTAATGTGTAAATGAGAGGTCGTCCGCTCAGGTACAGTAGACCTACCATAAATAAAACGAGCAAAGGTCGTTTTCGAACATATATTCTAAAGTATTTTTGTTGATTTGTATGAATAATACTTTGGTTTTTTTTTAAAGCATCATTCGCATTTGAAGTGTGTTGGTTTCAATTATGAAAATTAAACATGGCTCGTCGTCGACGGATCTGACTTTCGCTTTAGAGTACCTTTAGTAATACCCAATAAATACTAATATTTTGATTTCAGCTTACTAATTAAAATACCATAAAGACAGTTACGTTATTTTTCTTATCAGAATTTATTCCATGAAATGAAATAAGCCCGAAAATGTTTTACTGCGGTTGGTTGTACTTATGTAAGCCTCTGGGATTAAATGCCCTGGCTTTCGCCTATAAAATGTCCCACTGAAGAGCATAGGCGTCCATCATTGAAATTAAGTTTTGGGTAAAACCACTAACTTACTGACTAAATGAAAACAGTTCTTTTTTACCATTAAGTGCTGCGCTTTTCAGACTTTAAATGTTCCACTGAAAGGTAGAGGCGTCCATCATTGAAAAAAGTTTTAAGTATAACAATGAGCACTTGCTTAATGCCCACGGTAACCAAGTGCGGATAGGATATACTCGAGCTGTGTTTAATGGGCTATTTAATTCCGTGGTCTGTACGGAACACGCCTCTACGTTATTTCTAGCGCTCAACCATTTCCTTGCGAAAAGATATCTTCATACAAGGGTATTATAATAGTTTTGTTGCTGTCTCCAGAGAGCCGTCTCATCTACTGCGGCGCTGTCTGACGTCACGGGGAGGACACATACGTCACGAGACGGACACATTTGTCGCGGGAATTCGGGAGTCGGCCTCAGTACTGACTGAGACTATGTAGTAGGTAAACAATTACTTTTGTTGTGTCATTCCACTGAAAAAAAATTATTTCGATAAATACTGAGTAAGTTGTCAACATTGGTGATAGGTGCTTTGAAGAAACGGAAATTTGTTATCTCCCCTTGCGTTGTGGGATTCGAACCCACGGCCTTCAGTCGCGTGCAGCTCTTCCAAATTTTATGTTTTTTTAATTTATTCGCCAATACGTCGTGAAACACTATAAAAACTGTAAAAAAATATTTAAGATAGGTTTTTGTCATTTTGACATGTTAAATTACTTACCTGCGAAACATTTCGCAATCTAAATCTTCAATTTGTATACAACGTAACTCAACTCAGATCTACATGTGCTTGTCCAGCATTTTTTAACCTTTACCCAGCCCAGCTATCTTAAACGTAGATGCCCTCTGTACGCCAACGTATAAATGTATAACAGTATCTATAGAACGAAAGCAAGGATGTGGCATAACGTCTAATCGATAAAAAAAATTGATGTCTAGATCAAGATTGATTTTTAAATTTTGCAAATAAAAATAAACCTTGGTACATTATAATAGTAATTTGTTTTATTTTATAAACATTTTAGTAAGAAAAACGATTATCTATTATCATAGACAAAAATACATGCATAATCTTGCAAAACATTTTTATAAAAGGCACTTCACCACGGACTACGTTATAAAATGAATATAACGTAGTCCGTTGACTTTATATCAAGTCGTTGGCGCTCGTGGCAAGATAAATATCTCAAACAGAAGTGTTGTCTATGCTTTTCTTTCTTCACCTTGAGTGAATCTCTATCTATCTCTCTAGACGACTTAAATAAAGAAAAGACGGCTCTTGTACGGTAGTAATAAACCATAACAAGTATGTTACGGTGAAAAGTAAGACATAAAATGAATGGTAAGTTATTATTCGTATATTTTATAACTTTTTATAGTTTGTGTAAGTTTACCTTTCGATATTTTACTTTTTATATTTTCAATAATTATATTTAATGATTATCACTGGTCAACAAAAAAACATTTTTTGCGTGTAACATGACAACTTTTGTCTAGTTACGTTTAGGATAACGATAAAGATACTAGAAATAAAATTGCAATGGTTCAAATACGAATAGTTTTTTTGTGATACCGTTTTATAGCATTTTTGAAATTTGGAATTTTTACAAACAAAAAGAAGTTATTTCGACTTATTGCTACATGAATAAAAGTTTACTTTTATGATTTTCGTCTGTATTTTGCTTCAAGGACGTCTCGTTTTAATGTCCAACAGCAATCCGCTAGCATACGTGGGCTCCAGTTGCCCTGATATCGTTTTTTTATGGTAGAGATGACTTGATGGAATCTTTCCCCGTGTTCATGGCTGACGACGCCCAAATTTTCAGGAAAGAAATCTAAATGAGAATGGAGAAAATGTATTTTCAATGACATATTATAGCCCAAACCCTTATATGTAGATAAAAGCTACGCGATAATTCGTTTATAGTCACTTGATCGGTGATTTTTTAGAAAATTTAAAGTTCCTTTCATGTAAGATTCCCAAGCTGATTTGTCTAAATTAATAAGCTTTTCTTTTAATACATCATCTTTGATTAATTGCCTGATTTATTTGGAGCCAACAAATATACCCTTTTTCTCTCTTGAGGAAGCTTCTTGAAAGTCAGGATCCAATGTCTCTTATTCGACTTGTGGCGTAAGGGACAGTTCGCTAGTTTGAGGTGGTTCTGGTACCGGTAGATCTTCACTATGAGGGATTGGTCGTTTAGCTGATCAGGATACTTGATTTTACTTTCTGTTTTAATTGTAATACCTTTTGTATCAGTAAGATAAAAATAACAATCAGATGAGTGGTTTGTTGGTTCCGTTCAAATCATAGGGATTGCAAAAGGCATAAATCGGGATCTTTTCGCTCATCCAGTGAGAAAACCCACTCATGTAACACAACAGAAGTGTAGAACCCACGTTTTATCTCGTTGACCGATGACAAAACCAAATTACTGTTCATATAACTTAGTTACTAATGGTGTCAAATTCCTTCGCTGAGTTTTGAAAGTAATGTCACCATAAATTTTATGTAACAAAACATGTCAGGATCATTTTTACACTTTCTTGACATTATTGAAGAATCACTTCACTAAAACAGAACAAACCATAATGCTCTTCAAATAAACGAATTCGTTGAATGCGAAAGTAAAACAAAAACGGTTAATTGTTAATTTTATGGGTAGTAGCTGTAACACGAAAACTAGATCTGATGGAATCAAAATAAATATGGTTATAAAATGAGGATAGTTAGGTAATTTAAAATTAGCCAGCACCTTTCTTGTTACAAAATTTTGTTGACCAGTGTTATTGTACGAAAGAAAAAACAGACGAGCGCACGTTTGTAACGGCCGGTACTATGACACAATGACCTTGACACCTGTACGCTTACGACGTCACAGGTATACTTGCATTGAAGTTGGTGGCGCTCGTAGCACTGAAATGTTGCCATTGCGTAGAGATGGGTGTTGCAATATCAAAAATCCTAAATAAATTATAAATTAACTAGCTTTCCGCCCGCGGCTTCGCCCGCGTGGAATTCGGTTATATTGCGGTATAAAGCACAACTATAAGAAAACTTCTCATTTCCACAGAAAAATCTAAGAAGCGCAATGTAACGCTGGATACGATTAGTTGTTAAACAAAAACTGAATGGTACACTATATTACATAGCTAAGTAGATGTAAAAAAATAGTTTATACGATAAAATAAATTGTACGTCATCCCTCGGGAACTCCTCATTTTCAGGAATTCATTATCGTATCATTTAGCTTCTAAATTTACATGTTTATAATTATTAGTTTGCAATATTTTACCTTAATTAAAACGACACACAGCGCCATCTCCAATCCATCCATCAAAATAATATATAATATATAAAAAGGGTAAAAATTATATTTTATATATTTATGTGGGATGGTGAGAATGTGAAACGGAACGAAAGCGCAGTGAAATGGAACGTAGGATTAAGGAAAGGGAAGAATGAACGAATGAGTGAAAGAAGGAATGAGTGAGAAAAGGGGTATAACGAATTAAAGACGGACGACGAACTGCTCTGTAATAAAAAGTGTTTTTAAAATTAAATAAATAAGGATTATCGCAAAAAGCCCTAGTTTCTCTGAACCCACAATTTTGGGGGCTCACCGGGATCAAGAGAGACTGGAATTTCTGCGAAACGACGCGAAAATCCTGAGAGTGACGGTTACTGCAAAAAACGACGGTTACAACGACGACGACGACGACGCTTAGAAATTGCAGAAATCGTTATTCGCGATGCCTAAGGACACAAAAGAGCGACGCAAGAGCAGACAGGACGACTACGAAGACGTTGAGACTGTTGCAACGACGACGCAGCTCAACACGTTACACATGTCGGCGGAATTGATCCCTACATTCAACGGTCAAGATAAGACGTATCCTGTGACACGATGGGTGCAGGAGATTGAAGACAACAGCGAGATATTTGGCTGGTCGGAGTTGCAAACCTTATTAATTGCACGAAGATCGTTAACGGGTACTGCATCTCTTTGGCTCAAATCGGAGCGCCCGTTTAAATGTTGGGAAGATTTAAAGATGGCAATCTCCAAGGAATTTCCAGACACAGTTGACATCAAGACGGTACACGAAATGATGAGTGCCAGGAAAAAACGACCAGATGAACCGTGCATTGATTACATGTTGGTGATGAAGGAGTTGGGCAAACGCGGCAAGATGCCAGATTATGTCGCTATAAAGTATATCGTGGACGGCATAATGGACGACGAGATCAACAAAATGATGTTGTACGGAGTTACTTCGTATTCTGACCTGAACGAAAAACTACGGGTGTATGAAACAATAAAAGAGAAGACAAGGAGCGGCTGCAACCTGCAAAATCAACGACGAGGAGGCATACAATATCATACTAATCATCATCGCACGCAAAGGCAGCATAATGTGTTATCATCATCAAAGACTTGTTATAATTGTGGTGGGAAAAATCATGTGTCATCGGAATGCCCAGATAAGCAACGAGGAACGAAGTGCTTTAAGTGCAATTCATTCGGTCATATTTCGAGAGAGTGCAATGGCGGTTTAGGTGCTGGTACGAGAGCGAGCGAGACGGCTGACCGAACGAACGAAACGAAATGGCGGCGTGAGGTTGGCTACACTGGCGGCAAGGCGATGTGCGTCGATGTTCACTCGGATCCGAACCAATACGAGCGAGGCGATTCGTGTTTGCGTAGTGGTAGTAATGACAATTCAAGCATGAAGTGTGTTAATGACATTTCTTGTGACGTGAACGTAAACAAAGCCGAAAAAATGCATAGGCCGATGAAAAGCATAGTTTTATGTGGGAAAGCGTTCGAGGCTTTAATAGATTCTGGCAGCGACGTTAATTTGATAAGATGGGACAGCTTCTGTGCTTTGCATGTAAACGATTACGAGCAGTGCGAAATAGTGTTCCGCGGATTAGGAGCTTCGCATGTTCAAGCAAAAGGACGCTTTATTGTTACGGTGTGTGTCGAAAACAATAGTTTTAAAGATGTTTTGTTTTATATTGTTCCCAACGATGCTATGTCATACGCTGTAATTCTAGGCCAACAGTTTTTACAGAATGTTGTAATGATAATGAACAACAACAATGTTTCGCTTGTGCCTTCGAATGAGGAATGGTTGCATAATTTTACAGTTGTTTCTGATTTTGATGTTATAGGTAATGAGGTGAGTTTTGAAGCCCGAAAACAGGCAAGGCATTTGATGAATACCTACAGGCCCTTGAAGACGAAAGAGGCGCCGATCGAGTTGCGTATTATATTAAAAGACGATATTCCAGTGGCTCAGAGACCAAGGAGGTTAGCCTTGAAAGAACAATGTGAGGTAGACCAACAAGTAGCTAAATGGATGGATGAGGGAATAATTCGGGTGAGTCATTCTGAATATTCAAGTCCTTTGGTACTGGTTAGGAAGAAGGATGGTAGTATACGAGTTTGTGTTGATTATAGGCTTATAAATAGAAAAATGGTTAAAGACGAGTATCCATTACCCATCATCGATGACCTTATTGACAAGTGTAGGTCAGGAAGAATATTTAGTACGCTAGATTTAAAAAATGGATTTTTTCACTTAAATGTTCATAGAGACTCCGTTAAGTATACTTCATTTGTCACTATGAAGGGACAATATGAATTTTTGAAGGCTCCATTCGGTTTGTCAATATGTCCAAAGGTGTTTACTAGATTTATCAATATAATTTTCAGAGACCTAGTAGAAAAGGGAATTGTGTTGATATTTATAGACGATTTGCTAATTCCAGCGGAGACCGAGAATGAGGCCATAGATAATTTATCAGTGGTGTTGCGGAGAGCTTCCGAGTATGGACTGGAAATTAATTGGGGAAAATGTCAGCTCCTAGAACGCAAGGTTGAATATTTGGGCCACGAAATTGAAAATGGAGAGGTGAGACCATCCCCAGGAAAGACAGATGCCGTTAGAAAATATCCGGAACCAAAGAATATAGTACAACTTCAAAGTTTTGTTGGATTGTGTTCATACTTTAGAAAGTTTATACCACAGTTTGCTATGTTAGCCCAGCCTTTGACGGATTTATTAAAAAAGAATAGAGAGTTTACTTTTACAGAAGAACAGAGAAAGAGTTTTGCAACATTGAAAGAAAAACTGGTAACTAAGCCTGTATTAAAAATTTATAATCCTAGATTGCCCACAGAACTGCATACAGATGCTTCCAGTGTTGCATATTCTGCGATTTTGATGCAACAGGATGATGGTGAACTACACCCAATTCACTATATGAGCAGGAAAACTTCAGAAGCACAGAGTAAATATTCAAGTTATGAATTGGAGGCTTTGGCTGTAATAGAAGGTATAAAGAAATTTAGACATTATTTATTTGGTATCAAATTTAAAGTAATAACCGATTGTAAGGCATTTCAAATGACAATCAATAAGAAAGAGCTATCTTTATCAACAAGAGTGGCCAGATGGATTATATTTTTGCAAGATTATGATTTTACTGTTGAGCATAGAGGAGGTAGTCAAATGAGACATGCAGATGCCCTGAGTAGAAACCCTCCCATTGTGAGTATGTTGTTTTCAAGTTTGCATGAGAACATCAAGTATGCCCAAGAGCAGGACGAGGGTTTGAAGGCGATTATGGATATATTACAACATCAGCCATATCAAGATTATTGTTTAGATTCTGGTTTATTATATAGAGGAAGTGAGAAGAAGTTGGTTATACCTAAAAGTATGGAAACTGAAATATTGAGAATAATTCATGGTAATGGACATTTTTCCAAAAAGAAGATGATGGAATTAATAAGTAAAGATTACTATTTTGAAAATATAAATAAGAAGATAGATGATTTTGTAGTAAGTTGTATACCATGTTTATTAGCTTCACGTAAACAAGGAAAACAGGAAGGTTTTCTCAACCCAATTGAAAAGCAAGAAATCCCATTTCATACAATTCACATAGATCACATTGGACCTATGAGTGAGACGAAGAAACAGTATAACTACATACTAACCATGATAGATGCATTTACAAAGTTTACTTGGATTTTTCCTACAAAGAGTACTACAGGTAAAGAGGTATTGGATAAGTTAAAGATTTTTCAACAACATTATGGAAATCCAACCAGGATAATTTCAGACAGAGGGACTGCTTTTTCATGTACTGAATTTAAAGAGTTTTGTCAAGATGAAGGAATTCAACATGTGATGATTACAACCGGTGTACCCAGAGGAAATGGCCAGGTTGAAAGAATACATAGGACAATCATCTCAGTGCCGACCAAGCTCTGTATAGAGAATCCTACATTATGGTATAGACATGTAAGTCGTTTACAAAGATCTCTTAATAGTACCTATCAGAGAAGTGTGGACAGTACTCCATTTGAACTGTTAATTGGAACAAAGATGAAGATCAAAGAAGATGTTGAAATTTATGATTTATTATTGCAAGAAGATAGAAGTAGTTATGTACAAGACAGGGAAAATTTAAGAATTAGAGCCAAGCAGCAAATATTAAAAATACAAGCAGAAAATATCAAGAATTATAATAAACAAAGAAAGAAGAGCACTCAGTATCAGTGTGGTGATATTGTAGCAATCAAGAGGACCCAGTTTGGAGTAGGAATGAAATTGAAACCTAAGTACCTTGGCCCATACAAGATTACATGTGTCAAAGGAAAGGATAGATATGAAGTAGAGAAGATGGATACTTCGATGGAAGGTCCTAGGAAGACATCCACGTCCGCTGATTACATGAAGGTTTGGCCGGATCCTTGCAGTCGCTTTGTAAGTTCAATTTCTCATCCTCATTATTAATTATATTTATTATGTAAGTCGGGACACAGCGAAGTATTGTTGGTTGTTCAATCATATTTACTTTTAAGCTATATTTGTCAGAGATGGAAGATGTTACAGAAATTCAGTTTATGTTTGTTTAATGTCGTATGTAAGCAGGTAAATAAAAATAGAGGTTTTGATGTTTAGTAAAATGTAATTTCTAGACTTACTGAGATGTCCGCTCAGTCTGAGGGCAGACTAATAGCAGGATGGCCGAGTGTGGGATGGTGAGAATGTGAAACGGAACGAAAGCGCAGTGAAATGGAACGTAGGATTAAGGAAAGGGAAGAATGAACGAATGAGTGAAAGAAGGAATGAGTGAGAAAAGGGGTATAACGAATTAAAGACGGACGACGAACTGCTCTGTAATAAAAAGTGTTTTTAAAATTAAATAAATAAGGATTATCGCAAAAAGCCCTAGTTTCTCTGAACCCACATTTATATACCCTATTATTTAATCCGGACTTCTAACTATACGTCTGCAAAATTTCAAAGCAATCGGTTCAGTATTTATGGCGTGAAAGCGGAACAAACAAACAAACTCACTTTCCGATTTATAATATTAGTAAGGATCTTCATGAAATAAATTAATTTTAATATTTATTATGTAATACGTTATTTTCAGACCGGAATTAATTGTCAATCATAAAATCTATGAATATTTGTATGGAACAAAACAAAGTAAACGTGTAGGATTGTAATGAATGCAACTATCGCGTCACATCACTAGCCTACTTGATATGAAGTCGTTGGCGTATGGGACATCAAAATATTTTAGGCGTTTTTGTTTTTATCTGTTTTAAAACACTATAAAGCCTGTTTTGTCTGGCGAAATTAAAAAAATGGGCTTCAGTCCTGTCCATCTTACAAAATTACAAGAGAAACAAATGTTTAATGCATCGTAAAGGTATTTAATTAGAGTACAATGAGTAACTTCTATAGAAGTAGTGGCGTTGACAGCACAAAAATCTTGAACTTCTATAGAAGTAGTTGGCGGTTATTAGGTTAATGTACATCTGTACCCTGCCCTACATGTTATGTACTGTTGAAACCCAGCATTATACTATGAGTTACTTTCATCATTCCACAGTACCTCAAACTCAAATATTTCTTTATTCAAGTAGGTTACATATAACACTTTTGAATCGTCATTGAATTCAATTCAAAGTGATTCTACTTCCGGTTCGGAACCTATATCTACCGAGAAGACACCGGTAAGAAACTCAGCAGATCAGTTACAGTATCAGTATCTAACTTATTGCTATGTGTAGCTCACTTTGGACCAAGTCATATAGTTTTGTTTTGATGAGTGATGAAACAATTAAGTACTCAAGTAAGTATTTACTTTCGAGAGGTAAGCTGGAGCAGACCAGTTACCAAAAGTGGCACTTGTACTGACGTTGTTTCTCATACCTACCGTGACTGTATTTGGTCTAGCTTATGTTATATTACATAAATACCATAGAAGTTTAGTTATTGTCGAACATTTGTGCTCTACGGAAGCAGTACATAGGTACGAATGACATAAAAAATAAGGTACCTACCATAGTATAGACTATGGTAGGTACCTTATTTTTTATGTCATTCGTAGGTACCATAAATGTCATGCTTTTGTTCTAATAGTCCACAAATATTACTAACCTAAGGCATAATCGATCGCGTGAACAAAATTCTAGTGTGAAGTTTCTTGGGAGAAATCGTGCATTATAAATAAGGTCTGAGAAACAACGTCAGTTGTTGGTCGTATTTTACGCTGGTGATGTTGAACGGTCACTATTTGTATATCGATAGACTATTGGTTACGGGCTTCCTTTGTTATATCTATTTTTTATATATAACTTTTATGCTACTGGCCTCTTTATCTACTGTTTTTTTCTGCCTTTCAAATCTCTGTCTTCTTTACGGTTGCTGTATTTTTTTTTAAATATCTCCATAGACGAAGGGTGAACGGACCGGACTTTAGCATCGCGACATCTCTGTGGTCTCGGTTTCGATGCTCTCTGGAGTCAAAATGAAAAACAAAATTTTCCATATACGACCTTCACCTAATTTCCTTATTTATTACTTTTACTCCATAACCCTAGCTATAATATCAAATTCTTCTCGATTTATTTATGTAAATGCTTTCAATTCATTATGGTGTTATGCTCGTGACACGATAGCAATTACAGTTCGGAAACGATACCAAAAATTAAGTACTATAGCTACGCTCCAGTATTAGATGGGTTACCATTCCGACAGACTTTAGTGACATCTACTCGAGGCTCAGTTACAAACTTTCCTCTAAAATTCTAATACCTAATCTTTCTAAGATTACCATTCAATTACTGCGATTCAGTATATGGCCCTAGATTGAATTCTAATATGGAGAAAGCTATTCAGCGAGTTCAGAACGCATGTATAAGGTTCTGTTTTAGAGTACCACGAAGAGGACGTGTGACACCGTTTATGAACAACAAAGGCATCCTCAACATGACTGTAAGGCGTGAACTTCATTACGCTTGTATGACGCATAGAGTTATTTGGTCCAAGAGTCCTGTTTACTTGTATGAGAAACTGTCGTGGAAAAAAGACTCCAGTAAATTAAATCTCCGTTCAGTCTCCTCAAATTTACTTCAAATACCGGCACATCCAAACGGTTCAGAGGATGCTTCAAATTTAAAACAGCGAAGATTTGGAATGATTTACCTCCACCTTTAAGACAAAAAATGTCAATCCAATGTTTTAAAAGTAAATATAAAGCAGCACTAATAAAGAGGCAACATGATACAGAAAATTTGAAGCATTCTTACCGAAATTTAGCCCTTAAAGATTTTTTTGCATAAAAAGTAGCTATTTCTTTTACCTCTCTAGTAGCTTAAAATCACATACACACATACACACATACACGCTCGTACACACACATACACACATACACGCTTGCACACACACATACATTATACAATCACACGTGCATATATTTACACGCGCCATAGTTTTAACCTTTTGTTTTTTTTTTTTAATTTTGCAATTAAAGCTGTTTGCATAAAGTTAGCCAGCCAGCACTACTCCATCCTCTCAAACTACATCTCAAGAGTTCCTGGAAAGGTTGAAAACCAGCGCAGACAGGGAGTTCGGCTCCGTGTCTGCATTAGCTGAACCATTTCCTTTTGTCTTCCTGTGTAGTAGCGTAAGATAGTTTAAGTAGAAATGATGTAGTAGTTTAAGGAAAAAGACAATAAACAATTTTTATTTTTATTTTTTTATTTTTACCAAAGAATACCAAATTTTTCAAATCCATTCAGTAATGTTTACGTCAAAGTGAACTAAATATCGATACATCTACAAATCTAAGCTTTTACGTTTATGTCATTAAATAAATAAATAAATGCGCCAGACAATCACACCAATCATCTGGTCTCAAACTAAGGTTTTCCCTTGTACTATGAGCACAAAACGAAGGATACTAACTGGGGGCGTCATCCCAACACACCCAGACCCAAGTCAATTTAGAAAAGTTCGTTTTCAAAATTGGCCTGACCGGGAATCGAACCCGGGACCTTACGCGTTTTGGCCGCCTACCTTAGCCTACCTTAACTTTAGTTATTTATTAGTAGGATAGTCCAACATCGATAACAAACTATCGACTTTTCGCAACACTATTAATGCTTACAGCATCTTCGGCCAACTTGGGGACCGGAAAATTTTCTACCAGACACCACTTTAAATCACTCCTGAACCTACTCCAACTACACACAATATATTATTAACCGATATTCTAAATTTCAGTACTGAGCCATGAGATTTTTGATGAAGAGCTTAGGGCTTAGAGCGTCCCCCCTGTCCCTTCCCCCCCCCCCCCCCCAAATAATCTAAAAATCGATTGGACTATCGATAGTATCGATACATTTAGATTTAGATTATTTGGGCCCCTTTTGCATAATCGATACACAATCGAATCGACGGCAACACTAGCAGACTGCTATTGGATTGGCAATCACTTTTTTTGCCTATGCTATCTCAATAATTATTTCCATTCGACCGAGTAAAAGGCGGTATACCCTTTCACCCACCTGGGCAACCAGCTGGAAGAGGACACAGTGGTCCTTGGGGCTTAAATAACTCCAAAAAGAACTGGGGCAGAAGGCAACGGGAAACCACTGCAACTATTTTCCCATGAGAGTCATGAAATGTCGCACAAAAAGATAGATTTACCTAGTGATCCGAGTAGCGACCGGCGCCCGGACCTTTCCGGGGGTCAGGGTGTGAAATGGGATACCGGCCAGGGAGGTGCAGGCGACCAGGCATCCCTTGGAAAGCATGCTACTGGAAGGGAAAAACTAAAATTACGCAAAAGATCCGCGTTGGTACTTGGAATGTACGTGGTCTCGTGAGAACTGGCAAACTTGAGATCCTGGATCAGGAGTTGGAAAGATGCAACTGTACTATCACAGGCTTGAGCGAGACCCACTGGAAAAACAGCGGCCATCTAGACACTGAGAAACACAGTATCTATTTCTCTGGAAATAAAGAAAATAGCTTTGCTGGAGTGGCTGTAGCAATACCCAAGAAGTGGAACAAATGTGTCTTAGGTTACAACCCAATTAGCGAAAGGTTGATATCAATAAAACTATGCGCCTCGCCAGCGCCGATTAACATAATTCAGGCTTATGCACCTACTACTGCTTCAAGCGATGATATTATCGAAAGTTTCTACAACCAACTTGAAACATGTATGGCTAAAATCCCCAAGAGGGAACTTTTAATTTTGCTGGGCGATTTCAATGCTAAAGTGGGTTGCACAAAAAACGATATAAGTCTGCGCAGCATAGTTGGACTATATGGCTTGGGATTGAGGAATGACAGAGGTGAGCGACTCATACAATTTGCGGCCGACAACAACTTAACCATAATGAACACAGTCTTCAAACATCACCCAAGAAGACTCTACACCTGGACTAGTCCTGACGGTAAATACCGAAACCAAATAGACTACATAATGATAAGATCGAGGTGGAGGAGCTCAATAGTAAATGTACACACGTTACCCGGAACCGATTGTCTTTCTGATCACGAACTCTTGATATGTAGTCTCAAATTAAGGTTGCGCAACTCTACCACAAAGAAAACAGGCAGGCGCATGGAAGTACTGGACAAAGAGTCTTTCGTTGAATTGGTTCAAGAAGAACGCCAAAAATGGCTAAATGAATCCAGAGATAGAACATCTGACTCTATGTGGGAATCAACGAAAGCTCTTATTAAAAAATCAATGGATAAGACTCAACCAAGGCCTACTAGAACCAAGAGACAGCACTGGATATCTGATGATACTTGGACTTTAATAGAGCAACGTCGTAATGCGAAAGCAAAAGGTGTCACTGTTCAAGAACTAAATACTCTGGGTTCAAACATACAAAAAGCTTGCCGTAGAGATCGAAATGCAGCCCTGCAAAACGTTTGGGGTAAACTGGAACAACACGCTCAAAAGTACGAGACAAGGGACCTTCACATGAAGATTAGAACCATCACACGCCAATTCAAACCTAAAACGTGGGCAATTGAAGACTCCGCTGGAAATACTGTCACGGAAATTGAAAGTATTGTGAAAGTATGGGAAGAATATTGTAAATCCTTATTTAAGGATAATCGTGATTCCCGAGCTCTTACTATCACTGATGAGAACACAAATGAACAGGAGCCTTGCTTACTGAAAGACGAAATCAGGGCCGCTATAAAAAACTTGAAACGCGGTAAAGCGACGGGAGTGGACGAGATACCCATCGAAATAATTAAGGACATGGGTGATACTGGTGTGGATATTTTACATGCAATATGTTCCCGGATTTGGACAACTGGATAATGGCCGAAGGACTGGTCATTATCAGTGTTTATACCATTGCACAAAAAAGGGTCTACGAAAAAATGCAATAACTATCGTTTGCTCTCTCTAACATGTCATGCAAGTAAGATTCTTCTCCATATCATAAACACCAGATTGCAGGCATTTTTGGGCAGGGAAATCGCTCAAGAGCAGGCTGGATTTGTCAAAGGGAGAGGAACACGCGAGCAAATACTCATTCTGAGACAACTCATCGAGAAAAGCCGCGAATTTAACAACCCCCTTTTTATATGCTTTGTCGACTTCAGAAAGGCCTTTGACACCGTCAAATGGTGGAAACTCTGGGAAGTTCTTATAGAAATGGGCGTACCACAACACCTAGTATCCCTCATCAGAAGCCTGTATGAGGACGGCTCTGCGGTGGTTCGGGTGGATGGAGTTGACTCAACCAAGTTCAAAACACAGGCCGGTGTTCGACAGGGGTGTATCCTATCACCTCTACTGTTTAACATTTATACGGAGTATATTATGCGAATAGTTCTGGATAAATGGGACAAGGGTGTCTCGGTGGGCGGTAGAGTGATATCAAACCTTAGATACGCTGATGATACTACCCTTCTTGCCTCGTCAGAAGAAGAGATATCTAAACTTCTGCAACTCCTAGAAGAAACGAGTGACAATTTTGGACTGACGGTCAATCGTGATAAGACCAAGATGATGATAGTAGATAGGAAAACTGGAAATAGACCTGACATCACCAGTATAGCTAACTGTGAGGTTGTCCAAAACTACATTTACTTGGGCTCTACTATCAACTACACTGGGAGCTGCGAAGAAGAAATAAAGAGAAGGTGCGCCGTTACGAGGTCAGCTGTTGAGAAACTCACAAAGATTTGGCAAGACCGCCGGATAACCAAAAACACCAAGGTTCGACTAATGTACTGCCTGGTCTTTCCAATCTTTCTGTACGGAGCGGAAACGTGGACCATCCGGCAACAGGACCGTAGGAAAATTGACGCACTGGAGATGTGGTGCTGGAGGCGATTACTGAGAATCAGTTGGACTGCACACCGCACAAATATATCCATCCTAAACGAGCTTCATATAAAACGAAGGTTGTCGTCGACTGTGCAACTACGAATACTCACAATGTTTGGGCATATCACTCGCAATGAAGACTCTATGGAGAGACTGGTTATACAGGGGCATGTCGAAGGTCGGCGCTCACGCGGAAGATCGCCAACTCGATGGACGGACCTCATCAAATGTACCACAAACATTTTTCTGAATGAGTGTTGCAGAAGTGCGAACAATAGGAGTAGATGGAGGCAACTGGCAAAAGCTACACTGAAAAGCGATGCATTATGATCACGACCACTCTGTCAAGAGTGCACGACTAAGAAGAGAGATCTCAATAATATATTTTTAGATTATTTCCTTGTGAGAAAATACCCTATTACGGGTACAAACGTTAGTTTTAAAGGAAAACAACTATCATGTTGGCCAATAAGTAAAATAGGTGTGATGATGGCTGTCATAATATTTTTGTATGTCTGAAATTGTTATGAAAATAATATTCCTATGGCTTGATATGATGTCTGTACAATTCTGCCGTACTAACGAAGAGTGCAGTAAGTCGTGTTTTTGGGCAGGTTGACTTAAAACCTTATCTGTAATTAGATATGGTCTTAAGTCAATTTGCCTAGAAACGTGACTTACTGCACTCTTCGTCAGTACGGCAGAATTGTTATAGTGTTTACGCCGCATTAGCGAACTTGAAATATTTTAAATAAATAGAAAGTTTCATTTCTCCTTGCGGTGTGATTTCGAACCCCCAACCTTTAAGTAGATAACTAATTTGAACTCTATGTTGGGAATAAAGAACGCTAAATTTATCTCAAAACGTTGTGTTTTTCTTTTAAAACGAGTAAGTATTTACGAGATATGTATAACAAGTCTCGGATTATATTTCATGAGTCGAGTTAACAGACGTCTAGCTTGGCTCCGGTGCGCTAATAACAAAATCATTTTCTTAAGAGTTTTCTATTTTCTGCTAAATCCCCATCTACGTAAGCTATAAATATGTATTTAGAAAATCACTGTGGAATCATTATAAAAACATAACTGTTATTGAAGGCATTTGGTTACTTAGGGTGTGGGTTTCTGTCTGACAGAATTTTAAATTATTATCGAGAAAGGTTTTTGGCTACATTACTTCAGGCTATGATCAAAAGGAGCGGAAAGTGAAAAATGTGATAACGGGTATAGTAAGCGTGCGGGTAGCTAGTTAATAGTAACATAATTTAAAAGTTTCTGCTATTTTTAATATTTCACATTTATTTTTTTGTCTGTAATTTCTGCTAAATTTCGTACAAAACTTCTAAGAATAATCTAAATTGAAGCTTGAAAAATGTATCACCAACGCCCAGGTATAACGTTGTTAATATTCATACTAGCCACAATTCGTGCGTGTATTGTAGCTACATGCAATTCTAGACTTTGTTCCGAGGCCCTAAAGTATATATCTAAGCTTGAGTCGACTGCGTAAACCTACGCGTTGAAATAAGATCAAACCATGTATTGTAGTACAAAAGCTATTGACACTTTTGAACTGATGATTATACGGAACTACGGATTATTTTCGTTTAACTGTTAGTAAAAAAAATTGGGTTTGGTAAAAAATTGCATAGCCTTTACCGTGCAATTATTTTAAATCTGTTAAAGCTCGTTATCAGACAAAGATAGTATCTGACATATTCAACCATATGTAAAATATATGTTTTTGACATAACTTTTTTTATTTTTTTATATTGCACTTCAAGATTGACCTCATCACACCTGATGTTAAGTGGTAATGAGGACCTAGCTTAAGGGCGACATGTACAGCATAATACATCTGTTACTGGACTTGTCGCCCTTGCCTTGAAGGCTTGACCCCTGCTACTAATGTAGCACCCCCAAGGAGCTCTGGAAACCTTACTCACACGCAGGAACACAACAACACAGAAGTGATTGTTATTTGGCATCGGTCTTCTGTAAGGTGGAGGTATTTCACCAGTCAGGCTGCTCCAGTTCGAGCGATAAATCGCTATGCCCTACCTCTCACAGAAAGATAAAGATAGCTTTAGGTCCAAAAGATGCACACCGTTATCTTCTGCAAGTTTTCCCGCCCCGTTACTATCGTCACGCACCCAGCGTCCGTAGCTCTTGGCCCAATGTTTGCGTCCCGCTAACTCTCTGTGACAAATATCCTACTTCGCAGCGTTGATGTCACACACCCTGTCATTGTCACGGCATATACGCTGTTTCTACACACGTGACATGAGTACTGTAATTTAACAATCGAAGCTAAGCGTAGGGATCGACCTGTCTTGTGTAGCCAGTATTCCACGGGCTTATGTAAGAAGCTATAAGGTACTTTGAAGAGTTTATTAGTAAAATGAGTAAGTAGACTTAATACGCTAGCATTAGCGCTTTCTCGATTGTTTTATTTTTATATCAATAGGATGCATATGTCGTGGCCATATCGTAGATTTGCTCATTTCATGAAATGCTTGAGTATTTCATGAAATGGTTGCATTTCATGATGTGGGCAACTCAATTTGACCAGATCATAAAATCGTCTACGTTTCACGATTTTGTCATCCACGTTTGGCCGAATCGTATAAATAGGGTGTCCATAAAATATTTAATAAAAATCCAGAATTTGGTAAGAACTTATTTATTGTAATTTAAGTCCGATTATCACAAACTTATGAAATTTTCGTATCAAAATTATAAAAATGTATGTAATATATTAAACAAAATTTTGTTAAATAGGTATGACACATGTCAAGTTACACATTTATTTTTAGAATAGAATCAAATACTTAGAAATAAGTAGGTACGTACTTTGGTTAATAGTTACAACAAGTAATATAAAAATCACATGGAATTAAAAAGCCTATTTTTAATGTGTTTAATCATTTTTAGTCGTCCACCATGTCCAACAGTTTTATGAACTTCCTTCCATATTTCAAAATACTTCTCCACTGGAATTATTCGAATAGTAGGATCGTTTACGCATTTTTTCTTGAATACAAGGTATTCCTCGTCCGCTGTTTCCATAATGTCGTATTTTGACAGTCAGTAATAATCCATGGACTTCTTTTGCGTAGTCACCCTACTCTCCTTAATTTGTTATAACCTAAAAAGAAAAACAAAACAATCTTTATAATGTCATAATTAACAAACTTAGAATAATATTAATTAAATGGAAATACAATATACGTTAGCTAGGATAGAGTAATTTAATAAAATAAATTAATAATGAAGTAATTTAACAGTAAACTACTAACCTGTAAAATCCGAACCGAAATCCAAGGTTTTTTTACATTTTGCTCAGTTTTTGCGTGACTTGCATAGTACTCCAGAACCTTTTCGTCGTATAATCTTTTGTCATCACTTTCTTCTTCACTTAACAACGAATTATTAATTATCGTCCTCGGCCGCCATCTTCACACATAAACAAAGCGCTTACAGCGCCTCTACCGGTAATTAATGTAACTATTTTACGATATGATCAAAATAATCTTGAATACTTTATGAAATAGTCGCGCTTTCAGTTGACCACATCGAGAAACGATTTTTATCATTGATCTGCCCAACCCATATCATGATGTGGCCAACAGACAGTCAAACATTTCATGAAATGCGACCATTTCATGAAATACTCAAGCATTTCATGAAATGAGCAAGTCTACGATATGGCCACGACACATACATATAATAGCGACATCACCATCAACTACCGTTCCGCCGTACGCATACTATTCCCGTTATTTCCACATTTTCAACGTAGTCATGGCCCCTATCGGTATATTGTTTCAACAGTTGATAAACCTTATTATTTATACATATTTAATATATTACTCTATATCCTTGTAAACACAATAAGATACTAACTCACTGCTACAGAATACGAGCACAATAACTTCGATCAAATAAATTCATTTTACTAAGTTTTTATGAAAAAATGTCCTTTTACGCCAAACTATTCCCATACCCGACCTTGTATTGTGGAGAGTACGTGCCCGGGTCGCGTTCATATTAACACGTACCCTGCTTGAGCAATTACCTCTTCTGCCTTTGTGAGAGCCACTCGTAGACTCCGAGAGACGTGCTGGGTCGGACGGTACAATGGGACTTTTGATGGCGAATGCTTGACCGGTTTTGCTTAGATACAAACAAACGAATTGATTTAAGAAAACATAATGTATATAATTGGAAGTAAAAAATAACAAAAATAATATTAGCACCGATTTTGATGATTTACGTATGACATTTTCGTTTTTACTGATGCCACATACCGAGCAATATTCAATTGGAGCATACTAATGCAATGGCTTTTGAAACTAAAATTGGTTTTTTGATGGTGAATACTTGACTAGTTATACTTAGGTGGATACATATATACAACGAATTGATTTTAAAACTACTATGTATGACTGAAAGCAAAATGAACAAAACAAAATATTAGCGCTAAGTTTGAAAGTTCATGACACATCATATTTTTTTGAGATGCTGAAAGTCAAGCTATACACGTTGATATATGACCGCCCTACTGCCGTTTACTATTTTTTAAGTCTCTATTATTTAAATGTTCTGAAAAAGTAGTTTTGCGTCAGTTCTTGAACTTCAAAGTAAAGGTTTTGATAAGGGAACGTTTTATTTTGATAAACCTAGATCACTATGACATGCCTTTGCTGCCAAATACAGAAAAAACCTGTCTATTAAGGTTATTTATGTTGTCAGGCCGATGTAATTTGAAGACAGCATTTATAACGTAGAATGAATACTTAATTACATAAATTACCTAGTAAGTCATCAACTATTCATGAATATTACTGATAGCAACGTTAACGTATTTTGGGATTCTTATTTCATACATTAATCAAGTAACGTTCTCTTGATTTATCTGTTGAAAGTGTTTTTATAAATTTGTAATGAATAGGCTCGCGCTTGACCTCAATCTCTTAGAAAGATGGGTAAAGAATGCACGTTCAACTAGTTTCAATAATATTTTAATCTATACTCAACAAATCCCGATACTGATTTTTACAATTTTTTATAGCGCGCTCGCTAACTTCAAATATTTTAAAATCATGGGTTTGAGTCCCACACCGCAAGGGGTAATGAAATTTATCTATTTCTTTAAGATATTTAAAATTCCGATAAACTCATGAATTGTTAACTTGGTAAAAAGAATATGATAATAATATATCTATACTAATAATAAAAAAACTAGAGAGTTCACTTAATTGCACGCGCTTACCTCAGGAAATACAGGTTCGAATTAAAAATATATATTTGTGTCAGGTAGTCTATTTGTTGAGGAAAGCTTTAAGCTGTTGCACATTAGGTACATTACGCTGCTACCAATAGGGGCCATGACTACGTGGAAAATGTGGGAATAGTGTACAACCTTACAGTTATCTGTAAGGTTGTACTCTTAGATACAACCTTACAGACCTTGTGTTTACACACAGCATGCGTAAAATATGTGTGGTTTTATATTGTTAGGATTAAATTAAATACTCAATATGTTTAGTATGTAGCCAGAAACTTTTACTGCATTACCAATTGACGCCATTCACAAATCAATATTTGAGTATTAGAAACAGAAAAATTTTATCACCCCTTGCGGTGCGGGAATTGAACCCACGACCTTTACGTATCGCGCGTGCTGCTCTTAAAGTTCGCTAGTACGGCGTATAGTACTATAAAAATAATAAAATCGATCAATATTTGAGTATTTAAACCAAATAAGGTATAAGACCAGTACTCGTTAGAATAAGGCCGTATTTGTACATTTATATAAGACAACTGCATGGATTGGATTTTCTGGGCAAAAGAACTAAAATTAAACTGCAAGACTTTTACGTCATGATTATAAGGTTTATATTGAGCTAGCCCCGTCTTTGTACGGTTGTAATGAATATACTAAGGCTTTTCTATTCTAAAATATGTATATACTTAAAAACCTTCCTCATAAATCACTTTGCTTAAAAAACGGTATTAAAATTTGATGCGTAGATTTAAAGATTTAAACATACATAAAGGTAGACTTTGGGATATTACTTTGTCTTATAATAAGTAGAGACATTAACTAAATAACCAAATATAATTCTCAAAAACCTCTCTGTGTCAAAATCTATCTCCACGGCTCATTCTAGATTCCACAAACCTAAGTGTCAATTAGGAGTGGTCATGCAATATTCAAGGCTCGTCTGAGCTTCAAAGTCATTCTCGAGCAATGACTATTTATTAGCCAATTCGTTAGGAACTTAGCGAAAGCACTCTGGGAGTTTTCTTCAATGAGTTTGGAAAAAAGTTTCTACTAATTTAAAGAGAAAGCCTAAGATGATTTGCACTAAATTAGTTCACTTAATTGTATACTAAAAATCCGCCATCATTCTCGTGGGAGCTTTTCAAAGTCCATTCGCTCACCTACTTTTGTCATTTGCCTAACGACAGCAGACATTTAGTGTCTGTTTCAAACATGGACTTTATATATAAACAGGACCGAGTACTCGCAGCCAAAAAACGAGCCGAGCGAGATAGCTACCACAGAGGCGTGTGTCCCTTTCTAATAGGGTGACAACAAGATTTATTTTGACAACGAGAATAACCCTAATTTTTTTAAATAAATAATACAAATTGTCAAAGGTATCTATTTATTTAGCCATGTACATGCTTTGGTTGATACAGATGACAAGAAAATATAGTTGAAACAATGCTTAAAATAATTGCTAGTAAGTACAATTACAGCCGCTTCGGCTACATGTTTAATGAATGGCTTTTGTAATAATTGTACGCCAGTCTATGTCTACGATTTTTAACCTAACTTCTGATCACTGTGGGCAACAGATTGTTTTCAGTGCCAATATTAATATTAACCAAAAAACATCGTTTGAACAATTTGATTGATTAAACGACTGAGAAACTACTTTTTAAACATGATAATATCTTTAAGAGGTGGCACGATGTAGGATTTCTTCTTCAGAGTCTGGTAGTGGTCGGTGGCTGAATGTATTACTGAGAACTTCAATTTTTTTACTTTTGGTCTGTAAAATAAACATAAAAGTACTATACATATTACATCTAAAAAAATTACAGTTAACTTAGCGTAACATATTACATCCAGTTTATGACCTACAAAATAATACTCATGTAAAAAATAAAGTAAAAATAAACCAGGCCAAGTACCTACCTATAAGTCGGAAAGGTTTTACTATATTTGACTGTAAAACGAATCCTTCTTAATATTTATTTTATTTCAATTTTATTATTTGTCTTTAAATAAAGTGTATTCCGTCAATATTTCAAGTGTTTAACTGTTACAGCTATCAATATCCGGCAAGCAATAAAATCACGTATGTTGTATGGGAGCCCTTTACATACGTATATTATCTTGTTTTTTAGTATTAAGTATTTGATGTTGTTATAACGGCATCAAACAATTAAAATTATAACTAACTACCACTGTTCACAAGATACAGCCTGATGGCAGTTAGACGGAAAGCGAAGTCTTAGTAATAGGGTTCCGTTTTACCCCTTGGGTATGGAACCTAAAAGACTATGTATAGTGTATATACAAATAGTGTTTTTTTAAATACTTGATTAGGTGTTTAGACTAAGATTCCTAAAATTAAATCTTGTTGTGTGTTGTTTCGTTGAAGCATAATAAACAATTACTAATGATACCTACCACAGGAGAAATCGTAGGTATAGCAAGTCCCGGCTGCATACGACAGAATTTTTAGTGATTTTTTGCTTTACGTGTATTGCTGAGCCATTTTTGTCGCATTACTTCATTTTTAAGGCAGGTAACTGTAAATAAATGTACAACAGTGAGGAACTAACTCGAGCACACAATTGAAATATTACGAGAATTATGGGTACCCTAGTGGTAAGATTTACAGTAAGATTATTTTGAGCTTACCTGTGGAACGATATATGGCAATCACTATATAATTCACTTGAACAAGTATAAACGCAACATTTTTTCACCATTTTATCTTAAGAGGTGCCTTAGAATTGTTTATTTTGATAAACTCAATCAATGACAGTTTGACTTACTGACGCCATGGCAGTTCATGATGATGCTTTAGAGGGTTACCACTAGGAAATTAGAAATAAGCAAATACTATTTTACGTATTCTTTATAGTTTATGTATAAAATCAAAGAAATAAATTAAAATATAATTTATTATTTTACATTTGTTGAAAAAACAATTAAATACAAGTGCATAAACTGAGTTTTTGATCAGGCAAAATTTAGATCAGAAATATTATTTTATGCTGGCAAGATCTAAGAAAGATCAAAGAACGAGACACACGCCTCCGGCCTGGCTATCTCTGTCGGCTCGGAATTGCATCTGTGTTAAGCGCACAGGAATTAATACTTTATTGCATTGTAATAGTGTTCATTTTTCATAATGAACTTTTTCAGAGTTATCAGTCCTGTTTATTATATTAGGTCCATGGTTTCAAACAATATATACAAATTTTGACAGTTCCCGTATGGTTTCAAACAATATATACAAATTTTGACTAACGCCATTAGGGCTACAATAGAGTATAACAATAAGGATATTTACTAAGTTTTTGAAACTGTTTTCATTTTTAGACCAACATATTCATACTAAATGTTATATTCATTCATTTTAATTAAAATAATACATTTTCACTCTACACGTCAACATCAAAATTTAATGAAATCTCACATTTAAGATCGGCCAAACCGTTTCAGCTAGAGGCGGTACAGAATAACCTTAGATCAGAATTTAGGATATTAGAAACAGACAATTTTTATCTTCCCTTGCGGTGCGGTAATCGAACCCACGACCTTCACGTATCGCGTGTGCTGCTCTTCCAACTGAGCTAACCGCAAGTCGTCGTAGGCGATGAAATTTTTTTGCTGTATCAACCGTTAGCCTCCGATAAAATACTATAAAAATAAAAAATCGAGAATTTAGGATGTCCGGACACAAAACTTAGTCAACAACATAGCTTTTATAACTATACAAATTAAGTAGCAAAGAAAAGACAGGGTACATAGCTTGCAAGAGATGCCCGAAGTGACAGAAAGTTTCCAAAATGGCGCCCACATTCTGGAAAGCTTAGCGTAGTATATTTGCAGGCCCCGTACTGCAAGGGATGCATGTAAGGCACAAAGACATGTACATGTAAAAGTTTGTATACATAAATCCTTAATGTAAATTAAAATTAAAATATTTAGAACTTCCAGATGTAAGTTCCAAATCTCCTATAGTATTTCTATGTAATTAATATACATATTTTCGCTTGTTAACGTGTGTACTAAAATTTGGACAAAAAATAACCAAAATGTTCCTTTCTAATGGTACAAAAAACGAAGGATAATTGCAATAGAAGTTTTGAAAGTTGTACACGGCACGTGTGTACTTCATGGAATGACTCTTGTACACGTTCAGGTTTTAGTGAAAGGCTAAAATAGTTTTTTGCGCGCAGGTGTTATTCGAAGCTCGCTTTGGGAGAGTTTTCTAAAACAAATTCCTGTTGTCGTTTATTTTGGAAAGTGTTTATCGGCTCGTGTATTTGTGTTCTTTTGTTCGAAAACATTTGAAAACGACTAGAAATATCGTTTTTGCGCTGTATTACAGGATATTAGATACAATAAAAAATTAAATAAAACCCCCGGCCCAAAAAAAGTACGCAATTATTATGACAAAAGGGTAAAAATGCTAAACCCTATAATAAGCAAAAAATAACTTTTGACACTAGGTTAGTACCAACAAAAGCGTGTCAGACTATCTACTCGGAACTTTGTGCCACCTTATGTCGGAGGCATAACCGCTAATTTTGAACTGCAATTGGTTATCTTGGCCCGCTGTTGACCGTACCTATGAATTTTTGATAAAATTTTGGCGCGACAGGGGACACTTTCCGCTTATTCACCTTTTAAACCTTTTAAAAACTAAATCAAAATCGGTTCATTTGTTCGGGAGCTACGATGCCATAGACAGACACACACAAACACACACACAGAGAGACACGTCAAACTTATAACACCCCGTAGTTTTTGCGTCGGGGGTTAAAAAAGGAAAAACGACAACAGATTTTGATTTTTAGATAACAAAGTAGAGTACCTATAATCGGCCTTATAAAAAATAATAAGCAAAGCAAATGTCTGACACTGTCACAAGATGATAAAATTGTACAATTTCTTGTGTTCTATGGTTTTAATCCAAAGTATTCGTCGAGGCCAATAGGTAATAGTCAATTATTTTCATTCATATAGATTACATTTGTAATAATTATGAATACGTAGTATCTACATATATAAATCAAATGAAACTACCTCCGGCTCGGAACCTATAACTACCGAGAAGATCAATAGAAACTCAACAGTTAATGTTTTTACAAAAGAAAGCTAAACTTATTAATAATTTTTCACCAAGACTATAATCATCCGGTATATCCTCGTTTTAAGATACACATTAGGTCTAAAGCAAATCGTGCATGCGGCAAGCCACGTGTCACTCGATGCACGTTTGAATACTTAGGGCCTGTTTCACCGGTTACTGATAAAGCGTCAGATAGTTATCAGACAGATAGCGCTATCTGCCAGATATAGGCTTCTGATAACTTTTTTCTGTTTCACCATCTAACTGTCGGATATTTTATCTGACAGTCAAATATATCCGCCAGATAAAAGATGACGAATCCAAACGTCACTCTTTTGCGTTCCGTTACTCACAAGTATATTATCATCATGTAAAAACAAATTTTAAAAAGTGTTTATTCAAACGGTTTTTATTCCAAATTATTAATGTCAACTTTGTCTTATATTTTAAAGTATAATTTTGTCATTATAGAATGAAAATAAAAATAAAATCATATAATTACGTTTGCATTCCAAATGTGTTAATAGAAACGAAACGCAAACGCCATTTGTTTTGCGATTTGTTGTTGTGTTGAAGAAGTCTAGATTCCGAAAGGCTTTTGTTTTACATTTTCTTGTTCTTTTAACGTGATTTATTATACAAAATGGAAAAACAGAAGCGTGAAAGGAGTAGTAATTTATCTGCAGAAGAAACAAACCTTCCGATATGATTAATAGATACGAATAAGTATCATTGAAAATAAAAACAGTGCCTCTTGGAAAGAAAAAGAAAAAGCTTGCAGGATATCCAAAATGCATTCTAAATTCATCTGGCTCAGTGTTTCGCGACCACAAACACTAAAGCTGAAATATGAAGCAATAATTAGGGAAACTAGAAAGCAGAGTGCTATGATTCGAGCTGAGCATTACAAAACTGGTGGAGGAACCAGCACAGTTGTGGAACTGACTTTATCCTGACACAGACGTAAACGGTGGCGTTTACGTCTGTGTCAGGATAAAGTCAAATCTATGATTTCTCTTTCTGTCGAGGGAAAAGAAAGACAGTTTGATGGCGGATTTCGTTTTACCAAGTAAGTTCCACATTGATATTAATTGTTTAATGTCATATTTGAAGACTAACAACCAACTAATTTCATATTCAGGTAGGTACTTCACTTCGGAGCTAATGTTATACTAGAAAAATAATAGTTGAATTAGCCCAGCGGCGGAGGATGCAGGTTCGAGTCCTGTCGGATACTGAGATGAGTTATTACTATAATATTACATTTATATTTAATATTCACATCAAGTAGATAAATCCTTAAAAAAAATAATACATAAAGGAGTACTTTTATATTTTAAGATGAATCTGATAAGCCTGTAAGCTAACGTAAAGAGTGGAATCTGACAGCCCTTTAAAGTAATAAGCATCTAGTTTTTAGTAAAAAATGTCTAAAAACATGTAGATTTTTAATTAACATTGTTAAATATTTATGTTATATTCTGTTCTAAAAATAAGTACTTTCTATGTTGTAGGTAAACCAAAGGAAAAAAAGCTGTTTGGCACGTTATGTGAAGAAAAACTGGAACTGGAAGCCAAAATTCTAAATAAACTTATTACAGAGGAGCTGGAACTAAAACAAATTCAGAGATAGAATTAGAACATAAGGGCATTATCTATGAATTAGATAAACAAAGCCTTCACCTAAAAATTAAATTATTAAAAAAACAATTAGGGAAAACATGAACACACATGAAACAATGAGTGTTTCACATTTCCTATAAGCCACTAGTTTTGTAACCCTCTACTTGAATCTTAACACTTGTCATTCTAGTGCCCTCATAATCTACATAAAACAGTAGTCATAAGTTTTCATATTATTATGAAAAGTTTTGTTGTGCTTTCTCAATAAATGTCAGATTAAGGGCACACTGACACATGTTGTGCCAAAATGTATAAAATTATGTAATTAAAATGTCACAAATTAAATCCTACAATTAATTTCATTTACAATGTTTTTACTTATTTGATGATATACTTTTTTACCTGACAACTAAACTGTGTATCTTGGTGCGAAATTAGTAATAAGTTTAGCTTTTTATTTGTAAACAAACTACTTCCGAAACGGAGGTAGCTTAAGTATAAGTGTTACATTGTGATACAACTCATGTAATCTATATGAATAAAAAGATTTGATTAATATACAAATTTTAATTTGCTATTGTTTCATTTTGTAATTTAGTAGAGTGCATTTGTTAAAATACTGTGTTAACAGCCCATTTTGTAAGCCGAAAGCGATTCCTAAAATCTTAATCTTCAAGCGTTTCAAAATAATTTGGTCTTGTGTTAATTATTCCATTCCTACGGGGTCGCGTAATACGACCGAAAAAGTCATCAAATTCGTTTTCTAAAAATTCAAATAAATCCTTGTTAAAGTTTTTGTGATAGGAACTTGTGACTGCAATCAACGCAAAGCACGTAATAATGTTCGAAACACAAAATTATTTTCGTCTTTTCACTTGAAACCTTTTTTATCTGTCAGTTAAAATCTATATCAGCCACTTGAAGCGGCTGATAAGTTATCAGGTACTTTATCTGCCAGATAATGCTATCCGAGACCTGTGAAACCAAAATTTGTAATTTATCTGGCAGATAAGTTATGGATAGGCTATCTGGCACTTTATCAGCAAGTGGTGAAACAGGCCCTTAGAGTGTAATAACTCCTGATTGAATTAACCATTGAGTAAATTAACATCAAATTCAAAAAACACCGAATTTACATGCAAACGTAAAAATGAAATGAATTAAATATTTTCGATGGCATTCAATATTTTATTTAAAATGTTCAACATTTTAAATGAAAGAATTCCCGGACGGATAAGCGTCGTTACACGCATTTGGAAAACGAAATCGCGCAAAGTTTTATAAAGCTCCCAATACAGCAAGGTGCGCTTGAAAAAACACATGCATGCTTAAAAGCTCAGCTTTTACTCGAGCTCTGACATTGCGTGTTTTCATCGAGTTCATGATTTTCATGTGAAAAAGAGACAGTACCAGCAGATCGCGCACTTGATACTTGTAGCAAGTGCCACGTTTACACCAGTAAAGTTTACCTTAAAAATTTTGAGACTCAAGCGGGGAAGGGGGTCGGTATCCCTCGGACAAACGCAGTTCCTCACCGAAAACTATAATGGCTGTTTTAAACCCAAACTAAATTTCTAAAGAAACATTATAAGTACATCCCCGCAATAACCATAGAGATACATCTTTAAATTTTAAGTCTCTCCTAAAAAGATAGAACTTTAAAACAAACTTCCAACACCATTTGACACCTTCAGGATTTGAATTTTGATAAATCAGTTCTTAATGGATATCTTCATTTAGCAAGGAGCCTTCCTGTAAAATTTTAAATTTATAGGTGTTCTAGTTTCTGAGATTTTGTGATTAATATATTAGACAGTCCATGAGTGGTATTACACTTTTCTAGTTAAAGATTAAGTAAGAAAAATTAAGTATGTATCTTGCGGTCACTGTCTGTTTCCGCACAAGTGATCAATCTGCTCACTTTACGATCAATGCATGTGACCGTCTGATTTTTATATAATTCATTCGGCTTCTACCATGACAACGAAATTTTACAACACTGACCTTGAAACTTTAAATCAAAGGATGAAAGGTATGTAGCTCAATGGTAGCAGCATCCATATTTCATCATTCTTAGCACACCCTGTGCCTCTGTATAATTACTACGTAGGGTTTATTACGAAGGGCGGATTAATCTCGTGTGTTCGTGGAATTAATCCCGACTCAAAGTAGGCGGTTTGTTATGAAAACATATACCATGAGACAATTTATGGTACATCCTATGTAAACGTATACCGCAGAGGAACGTGTTGGGAGCGAGGTAAGACGAGGATTGATCTTTAAACAAACAATTACAACGGGAAAGGAAAACGGCCAGAAATATTAGCTTCAGACGTCCATCACTGAAGAGACATAATGTGTAAGAGTGGTCGACTATAAATCATAGGAATCCGACCGTAATAAAATAAACTATCAGTTAACAATTAGGACTGAATAAAAAGTCATGATTTCTACCCTTTTTAACCAACTTCAAAAAAAGCCGGTTTCTTAATTCGACTGTACTTTCAAATTTTATTTCTGTCACGTGTGTTCGTCGTTTAAACCGATTTAAATATTAGTTTTTCCATGTTTGATACGGATACCAGATCCTGATGATAGCATTCCAGGAAAATAGAGGGGACGTCGGTTGCTTTTTTGCTAAAAATTATTATATAAAGAAAGAAAAATTAATTTTATGACCTTTACTACATAGTATAAACAAGTTAAAACACACAGAGAACATTTGATGGTCAATTGGGTTCCACCTAAGCAAATATATGAAATATATTGTTAATATGATTCTAATCTATCTCACATAAGAACGAATATACGCCTATTATGTCATAAAGCTTGGTGGGCCATCTTGGTTTTCACTGAATTAGATCTAGTACCGGTTCGGAACCAATATCTAATGAGAAGATACCGGGGAGACACTAAATTAGTTACAGTATCAGTATCTCATTCAAATTCAAATTCAAAATTCTTTTATTCATGTAAATTACACCAGTAATATTTATGAAACGTCTATATAATGCATATGACGCTACCTCCGGTTCGGAACCTATAACTTACAGAGAAGATCCCGGCAAGAAACTCTGTCGTTCATATTACAAATATAGCTGAACTTATAACTAGTTTTGCACTAAGACATCTAATTTATTGCTATGTGTAGATCACTCCGGACTTAGTCATTTAGTTTCGTTTTATAGATGAAGAAACGTACCCTCATCCTTCTATCTTATTAAATAAGATGCTGACATCATTGATCAAAAATTTTAAAATAACAATGTGTAGAAATAAAATACTTAACGTTACATGGGCCATATTGTATGTTTCAAAATTTCTTAAAAATGCGATTTGAAAAAACCGTGAAACGATTTAATAGTGTGTGTAAATAGGTACAATAGTAACGTCACAATATATAACAGCCATATAACAATCACTTCTGTATTGTTGTGTTCCTGCGTGTGAGTAAGGTTTTCAGGGCTCCTGGGGGGTGCTACATTAGTAGCAGGGGTCAAACCTTCAAGGTAAGCGCGACAAGTGCAGTAATATATTTATTATGCTGTACTAATCGCCCTTAAGCTACGATCTCATTACCACTTAACATCAACATGGTAGGATAAAGTCAATCTTGAGTGTAATATAAAAAAATCTTCATAAAAATCTATGAAGAAAACGTGTTTTGACAGGCGCTTGAAACTATCCCATTGTTCATATCCGGCCGTTCTATCTTACTTCTTGCTTAAACCTCATCAGTTGTTCCAATGTTGCGAACAAACTCCATACATCTATAAATCAAAAATGAACCTTATAGAATGATACAAAATAATGCAAAAATAAACCATTTATTCAAAGCCCCCGTTTTAAGCTCGACGCGGCCTATTATTCGACGCGCGAATATAAATTATCGACAAAATACAAACAAAAGCCCAAATAAACTCTTTAACCTATAAATCTTTGCCGAGAAAAACCTTTTCACAAACGTATAGAATGATTTTATCGAGTTGTGCTGATATAGATGGGGTTTTAGGTTTTTTTTTTTTTTGTTTTTATATTGCACTTCAAGATTGACCTCATCCCACCTGATGTTAAGTGGTAATGAGGTCCTAGCTTAAGGGTGACAAGTACAGCATCATACATTTGTTACTGGACTTGTCGCCCTTACCTTGAAGGCTTGACCCCTGCTACTAATGTAGCACCCACCAGGAGCTCTAGAAACCTTACTCACATGTAGGAACACAAAAACACAGAAGTGATTGTTATTTGGCTGCGGTATTCTGTAAGGTGGAGGTATTTCACCAGTCGGGCTGCTCCAGTTCGAGCGATAAATTGCTATGCCCTACCTCTTTCAAATATATTTGTTGTTTAACTCAACATACAAATTCCACAGCTGTATATTATAGAATATAGACTTTCACGTTCCACTTCAAAAATATGATAACGGGTCAAAACCTAACTGAAACGTACGGGCAATAAGTAGTTCGTATAAACTACAAAAAACAATTTATCGTTTATACCCGTTAACTTATTTTAAATGTAGGTACCTATGGGTTAATTTCCAAATTCTGGTCAACAAATACGCATTTTGGGGCGATCCAAAAACTTTCGCGTGGTATAACTAAAAAACGAGACATGTTTTGACGACATGACGACCTCCGTAGCCGAGAGGCGAGCTTGCCGGACTTTGGCGTCGCGCTATCTCTGAGGTTCCGGGTTCGATCCCCGGTCGGGTCAATATGGGAAACGAACTTTTCTGTATTGTCTCGGGCCTGGGTGTTGTGGTACCGTCGTTGTTTCTGATTGCTTTAACACAAGTGCTTTAGCTACTTACCACAGCATCAAAGCAATGTATGTGATGTTGTCCAATATTTATTTATTTATGTTATTATTTTTAATAAAATCTTTTTTCAAATATTAGTTAAGAAGTGATTTATTGTTTATAACAAAAAAAAATGTTTATTGTGAAGTGAAAACCTTCATACTACATTATACCTACTACCAATATCAGTAATTAATCAAATTTACATCGATACTTGCATTCCCAGCAACGGACTCGAACACCAAGGTAATGAGTTCTCTCATTACGATTTAACGTTCATTACAAAATTCCCATTCATTTAACATCGGAATGATATTTGCGTTATTAAACGGAGGTAAGCGACTTTAGACCTTATGGCAGCGCTGTAAATTTTCCAGCATTCAGCTTAATTGTTCATAAGAGGTATTTGAAATATTGCTTGTCTCGTTTGGGCAATGTAGCGGTAATGGCAAGCTTTGTGTGATTTTGAAAGATTCGTGCTTATTGAAATCAAATAGTTAAGATCTGAACTCAACTCTAATCTTAGAAAGGTAGATGTTATATTTCGTTTCTTACGATTTTATATCCAAAATACTGAGGGTAGCTTTAAGCGTATGCAGGGACTTATACTACGACCTTTCCTACCCTGCATATACATTCTTTAGTTGGGCCGTGTCATTAGCTAATACCTACGTCTTCTTTATGGCGAGCGCACAATTTTAGTCGAAGATCCGAATCAGAAAAGACAGTCACCTTTTGAATGAAGTAATGGCTAGCACATACATACGTCATGCTTGTGAACAGGTGCTACCTTTGGGAATCGAATATCTCTCAAAAATAAATACTTAATGTTTTTCACTCATCAAAACAAATATGACTCGGTCCAAAGTGGTCTACACATAGCAATAACTGTAAGTAATATGCTGCGTTTCTTATTGGTATCAACTCGGTAGATAGAGAATCGGCTGTAGAATCACTTTGATTATATTCAATGGATACAAAAGTGTTACATGTAACCTACTGAATGAAGAATTATTTTGACTTTGACTTGACTCATTTGTTTATTGGAGGAAAATTGTTTAATATCAAACTTTTATTCATTGATGAATGCTATTTTTTTTCTTTCGTCATCAGGGACATAGGTACTAGTGATGTAACAAATATTCGCATTCGCATTCGCGAATATCAACGGCAGATATTCGCATCCGCATTCGCATTCGCGAATGCCTAAAAATTGATATTCGTTACATCACTAATAGGTACCAACTTTGTTAATTAAACACCATCATTTATCTACAGCATTTCAAAAGCAAACCCATAAGCATTCATTCATTACATTTGGATCATGAAATTTCAATATATCAACAAAATTGAAATGCTTTTATTGTCCGAATGAGCTTTCTTCGGTCATCAAGATGTCTAGAACATACCGAGTATGTAAATCAAACATTACCATTTTATTTCAAATCACGTGTTTGTATAATTATTTTAGCTTCTATCATTGTTGCATTAAGTTTATAGCCAACAACTCCACAGAACCCTAGCGGTTTTCGCATTAGCACCCGCTAGTTATCAAAAGGCCGGCTTTTATCTCGATTGGTGGAACGTTCTGTACATTATTTCGGCAAATCCTCGCCATACTGTAAACAACAAGCCAGTGAAGATAAACTAAAAAAGGAATTTATCGGATTCGTACACCAGTTACCAGCAGTGCAGGAATAACAAATAATAAAACAACCAAGTACATTGGGACTCGAGCCCGACCTTCCGTACCATTATCTATAGAGTAGCATAAAATCTGTAGCATGGGAACCCTTAAATGTTTGCTTTAGTTAATTCAAGGCTACATACATATATATCGCTCCCTAGACGAAAACTCCAGGCACTCAAAAAGTATGCATTTAGAGTTAGTGGCATTTTAAAACTGCTTTCTCGAATACCTTATTATCGCAAAAATAATCAATAAAATATAGAAAATAAGATAAAGAAGAACATTAGGTATCGTAAAACCATCGACAAAATCAAAGTAGGTTCTAACTAAATAATAAAAAGTATTGATCACGTTACTACATTAGTGCATGTGACTAAACGTAGGTAGGTACATTCAGTTATATAAACTAAAGTCTCGAATGTCTATATGGCTTATTTCGCATAGCCTGCATTTATAAACCTTCCAGTTGCACGGAAAGGTCACGTATGATAACTGAACACACTTCCATTTTTGTAGTCAGAATGGATTTTTTGGAGTCAGGATGGAATTTTAGGAGTCAGCATGGAATTTTTAAAGTCAAGCTGGAATTGCTTCACTGCTTTTATTTCGTTCGAGGCGCGGTCCGCAAAAAGTGCGGTGTTTGCGACTGCAAAATGTATGTGGTCATGCCTTGAATAACGATGTGCCCAACAGGTATGCAGGCACGTCCACATTTTGTAAAATACATGCCCTGCTGAATAGTGGAATGTTGGGAAGCCTTTATCGGAAACTAGGTCATTTAAACAAATGTTAGACTACAATCACTCTCTGTTGTGCGAAGTGAATCCTATTGAATTGGGAAGCGTATGAATCGCGCATAGTAATTAAATGTCATGTTGACATGTCAATGTCAAACAAAATAGCAGCTGGAGCCTACAATATGTTCTATCATCTACATTGAGTTGTTCTTATTTGTTGTAGGTGAAGTACGAGAATGAAGATCTAATTTCAGAAAAGAATTAGCTCTTTTTATTTTTATAGTACTACACGCCGTACTAGCGAACTTTAAATATTAGAAACAGAAAATTTTTATCTCCCCTTACAGTGCGGTACCGGAGGCTAACGGTTGATACAGCAAAAAAAATTTTATCGCCTACGATAACTTGCGGTTAGCTCAGTTGGAAGAGCAGCACGCGCGATACGTGAAGTTCGTGAGTTCGATTCTCGTACCGCAAGGGGAGATAAAAAAATTCTTGTTCTAATATATGAATTAGCTTATCGCCGAGCATTCTACTTATTACAACCTGTCTCTCTAAACACTTGACATTGGCGGAATCATCACGTTTTCTAGAGACGCGATACAGAGTCCATAAAAAAAATAATACACGCCATCTAGCCAACTTTTAATGTTCAAGAACCCCATTGGAATCAACAATTTCATCTAGTAACGTACACCACTAACATGTATACAAGCATGTTGTGAAGTGAACCTTATGTTAATGTCATAAGAGCCCTGGTGTTTATATTCTATTGCTCGTGATTGTACCTGTGGATATATAAAACAGGGGTTTTCAAACAGTTTTGAGTAATAGTTTGATTTATTAGCCAAAAAGTGACGTTACCTATATTAGTAATTTAGTTGCTATGTTGTGTTTTTTTTTTCTTCTTCTTTCTTCAAATTGAAAGGAGTACTTTCTATTGTCTGATATTTTTGCAGTCAGCTATTTGTTTATGAAGTGCTATGTGCAAAATTAAAATAAAATAATGTCGCATAGAATAACATTTTATTGTTTGATACAGCAAAAGATCCAATAACCTCAAAAGTCTAAACAATCAAAATACCTATTTCAATATATTCCAATATAATATTCACATGCTTCGCATACCGAAATCTCAACAGCATAGTTGAGTACAGTCAGCAGATTACTATCACAAAATTAAAAAAAAAGTCCCTATACGTATGAAAAATTGAAACATGCTCAGCCGCATAAAAGGTACTTAACTCGAGCATGTTTCAATTTTTCATTGGGTTTGGACCTTAATTCAAGGAAGTAAGGTTCAAATTATGCTGGTCATATAGTGGGCAGAGCCTTATAAAGGGTTAAACGTTTATACCCGGTTCTAATAATATTTGAAAAACGAACCGTTCTAGTTACGAATTGCTAAAACGACCGACAGACGACTGATGACAGCTGATATGGAAAGTAAATTTGAAATTAGAATTAACGACTCGTAGAAAAACGGATAGTAAGTTTTGACACATTACGAATCGTACAATATTGGAACCAGGCAGTCGTCAAAGTGGAAGTCGTCCTTCGTACTAAGAGGCGAGTGGGCTAGACTTTAACGTCAAGCCATCTTTGGGATCCTGGGTTCAATTCTTGGTCTGATCAATGTGGCAACAAAATTTTTCTATGTTGTCTCCGATCTTAGTGTTATGGTACAGTCGTTATTTTTCTGCGACACAACTGCTTTAGCTTCGTACCACACCACAGAATCAGAGCAATGAACGAGTATGTGGTGTTGTCCAATATTTATGTTTATTTATTAATTCAACGTTAAGACGGATGGTCCGCACTGATGCCCTATCGACTAATGGTAGTTACTATTTTATAGTGACCAATATCCTTGGATAGTGGTCATAATAACAGCTAGTTTTAGACAGTATTTTAATGAAAAAATACTTTTTCTACTTGCTGGTACTAATTACACGAATATAACACAATTAATTATGTACAGCAAAAGCATGCCAGACTATACGAGTAAGCTTTGGACTTCGCCTTTACATTGTGGGATTAAGAACTATGTAATATTAAACTACAGTGTTTACCGTGATGTGCTGTAGGCTCATTGTTCAGTAATGCAGCTTATTCCGCTGCAACACGTTCAAAGTTACACTTTTTTTTTTATATTGCACTTCAAGATTGACCTCATCCCACCTGATGTTAAGAGGTAATGAGGTCCTAGCTTAAGGGTGACAAGTACAGCATCATAAATTTGTTACTGGACTTGTCGCCCTTACCTTGAAGGCTTGACCCCTGCTACTAATGTAGCACCCACCAGGAGCTCTGGAAACCTTACTCACATGCAGGAACACAAAAACACAGAAGTGATTGTTATTTGGCTGCGGTCTTCTGTAAGGTGGAGGTATTTCACCAGTCGGGCTGCTCCAGTTCGAGTGATAAATCGCTATGCCCTACCTCTCTCAAACATGTTGATGTTCGTATGTTTAATTGGGTATCAAAAGATTTACAGTGATAATGTTCTATGCTGACGCTACACACAGTTGTATCTGGAATCAACGCGTGTCACTCGGAAGGGTCCGATTTACAGAGCGAAATAAAAAATACGCTTCGATACGGGTCGCGCGTCGAAATTATAAATCATACGGGCCCCAGACCTAAACACGTCCAGTTGACAAAAAGGGTGATTTCTCAGAATTTATGGGGGCCCTGCGTAAGGGCGGGTGTACAACAAGGCGTTTTCACAATTTTTATAGTGCTTCAACGCATTAGCGAACTTTACGTATTTTAAACAAACTGTAAGGCTACTCCCGAAGACCGAAATATGTCGGAAACGACGACGGATAGCAAATTTTTATTCTAAAAATCGCAAACAACTCACTATAAATTCGAATAAAGCGTTGTACTTACGTGTAAGCCCTTCTGAACAATTTTATCTCCCCTTTTATTGACGGGGGGAAATGCGTTGATGCACCGTAGGGGAGACTGGGGCAAGATGAGATAGCTAAGACAAAACTCGTTATACAAAGAAAATTAAACTCTTTAATATCATTCTTTAACAAAAGAGGTAACCATTATACATTTCTCTCTTATAATTAAACTTTGTAGCATGCAAAATCACAGAACTTTTTTTGGCAAAGAATTTAATAGTAAACTCGGCAAATTTCCCGTTTTGCCCCATAACTGGGGCATGATGGGAAACGCTGTGGGGCAAAACGAGTATGCTTTTTAATCAGGTAGACAGCGTTCACAAATGTGTGCCTCTTCGTCTTCCTCATCTACTCCAGCACATGAATTATGCGCCCAACCGTGACACACGCCGCAAATGACCCAACCCTCAGTTGAATCTGAGTATAAGTACCCACAATAGATGCAAGCACAGTCATCCTCCTCTTCTTGGGATGAACTATCTTCCGATTCAGTTTCATTTTTGCACCTTTTGGTTTGACGCTTTTTCTGCAAGTTTTCCTTGTCAGTTGTCTTTTTAATCTTCTTTGCAGTCTTTTTTCCAGGTTTCTTCATTTGTTTTTTACGTTTTTGAATCACTTGATTATCAGTCTTTTTTTTATTTTTACCTTCTTTAATACTTATATCTTTCATGAGTTCATTTTTGTAAGGTGATTCAGTTAGTATTGCAGTCTTCCCTCGTTTCCTAGTCTTCCTCTCCTGAGTTCTAACTTCTTTAGGTATAGCCATAATATTTTCAGGACTTACCAGAAAAAAAGAAGTTACTCTTTTTATTTGCCTTTCGGGAGTTTTGTCTTTAGCTCGAAATGTCGACGTTGAAGGTTGCTCGGCCCATGTTTTTTCAGGGCTCCTTCTAGTATTCATAATCTCTGGAGAATATCTATTGAAATCAGCATCTGCAGCAACGTTTTGAGAAGACGTGGTAGTCACAGAAATGTCAATTTGAGAATTCAACAAAATCAGGGCATCATTGTTATTCAAAAAAGATGTGGCTGGTTCAGCAATATCTTCTTTTTCAGTGGATAAAACTGGATGTACAGCATTTTCTGAGGATATCAGAGGTTCTGAACCACCTCCTTCATCAATTTGTAAGTTTGGGTTAGTAATGATGTTTTCTTGATTTTCTGATGTGGTTCGACCACGACTATTTTCAGCCTGGGAACAAATAACTGAAGAAGGTACATTATTTTGCTGGGTTGCAGACGAGATTTGTCCAAGGTGAACTGAAGGGGATGGCCGCGAGAGATTTTCTTCAGTGATTGCTGGTTCGGATGTCGAAGTTGATGGAGCATTTTCCATATTTAGCTCTTCTCTTGCCAGATTTTCTGTGTTAGTCGTCTCCGCAGCTATGAAATCAGCATCCGTAAAAACATTTTTATCTAATGGCCATATACCACATTTCCGAAATCCATTTATGGCTGTGAGCATTGTAGCTGCTGTCAAGTAAGCTTGTCCAAAAAGTTTTGCCACTTGATATGGTGTAACCACGCGACCAGGGTGATCTCTCAGCCATTTTTTAACTTCTGCACTGTAGTACGTGCTTAAAGGTCTCATGAAAGACACGTCTAAAGGCTGCAATTTGTGAGTACAATGTGGTGGTGTACATAATAAAATCACATTATTTTCTCTTGCATAATCTATAAGGTCAATATTTTTGGTATGTGAAGAGTGACCGTCTAACAGAAGCAATATAGGCTTTTCTTTTGTCGGTTGTGCAAACTGCACGAATGATTTAAACCAATCATAAAATATTTTTGTAGTAATCCAGCCATTGTCACTGCAAGTTCCCCAAAACCCTGACGGAGCATCATCCAAAAGTTCTTCTTTCATGCGCTTCCGAGCGTATATTAGCATTGGTGGGACATAGGTGCCAACGGCATTAAAACAAATTTCAGCAGTGACCAACTGGCCTCTCTCTGCTGATGAGAGGCAGCCGACTTGCTTCTGACCCTTCATTGACAATATCTTAGACTGACTTTTGGGAACAGTACTGATCCCCGTTTCGTCTACATTGTAGATCCTTTCAGGTGTCAGTTTATGTTTATCTATAACATTTTCCAACAATTTAAAAAAATTGTTGACTGCCACTCTGTTAAAACCCATCGCTCTTGCAGCTGAAGTTGGTTCTGGACGTCTGTATGCTAGATCAGGGTGTCGTTTTAAAAACCCGCTGAGCCAATCTTCTCCTGCCATACCAGTTTCTGTATTAAATGGGTTATCTATGTGATTACGCTGAGCTAACTGATAAGCTATAATACGAAGCTCTTTTCCCGTTAAACCGAAAAGCCGTGCTTCCATAGATTTCACATACTCCGCCAGCTCATTTTCTTGCTCGGCTGTGAAAACAGTTTTGAATCTTCCCAAATGTTTTTTCCCGCAGTCGTTATCAGAATCAGTGTCGTCATTAACAGTTTCACGAGCTTTTCTTACTCGTCGTTCTAAGGTCGACTTCGGAACATCGTAAGTAGCCGAGGCTCGAAGAAATCCCATTCTATCAGTAAGAACAGCAGCTACTGCTCTTCTCATATCTTCTTCGTTCCATTTGCCACGATCTGTTTTTCGTTTATAGTTGCGCACCATTTTATCTGTAGACAAATAAATAAATAGGTAATATATTTAAATCTGATTTAATTAGAATTTACAAATATTATCAGTACATAGAAAATGTTATTAAAAAAAACCGGATAGTATCCCATTATGCCCCGATCATCTTGCCCCGATTCACACGCAGGTAAAAAAAAATACGCAATTCTAA
The DNA here is from genome assembly GCA_037074685.1 of Glyphodes pyloalis. Lineage (NCBI taxonomy): Eukaryota > Metazoa > Arthropoda > Insecta > Lepidoptera > Crambidae > Glyphodes > Glyphodes pyloalis. The sequence continues at coordinate 15,704,874 of JAYKKO010000009.1, forward strand.
CCTCAAACTTTACCGGTGAAAAAATGTGGTTTAAATTTAATGTTTTGGACTACTGTAATAAGCTCGGGATTGAAATAAAACATTAACACAGGTACTTACATGTCTGTACATCAGTTTTCGGATCAAATATCGCGTAAAAACACTTGCAATATCACTTTTTTCTCTCTGCAACGCAAAAACGAGTTATAACCTGTTCGCTCTGCTTGGACGCACTAGCGGAGAGTGAAGTTCGTGCAAATGGCGCTGTTGCCGCTCTGAACACTATTACCATTCACGCACACAAGCTTACTTCCCGTACTGCCCCGAACTTCATCTTGCCCCGGTCTCCCCTACCGTCACCCGAGGGAGAATAACAGCAAGTGTGAGACTTCCTGCCTGAAAAAGGCAGGACACCCACTAAAACACCACGGTTGGACCTCATCACCTTAGTGGCAGTATTGTGGAAAATCAGCACAGCCTTACCATCCACACCGCCGGCCAATTGCATCTCTCCTATATTTGAAAACAACGTAGTCAAAGAAACCTTGATCTCACGATAGATTGAAAAAAAAATGAAAGTGATTCAAGCTGCTCTAGCGAACTTGAAATGTTTCTTCAAAATACAACGTAATGTTTGCCAGTTAAAGAATATTTTCCCCCACTTCAACTAATGTAAATAAAACACTTGTTTTACATCATTTCTTCGTTCATCCATTACCTTCTATTTTGTTCCTTTTTACAAGCTTTTATTTAGTTTTACCTGTCCCGATGTTTGTTTTTTCTATTCTGGCGACACCTCACCAAATTGCATGTTAATAGATTTTTGGATTAATCAATCTCATTTGTAAATTTTATCTTTTCTTTTCTTTAGAAAAAGTATATTCGTTTTATTACTTATTTGTTCAGGTGGTGAATATCAGTTTTCATTTTATAACGATAATTTAAAAAAAAATCTTTCTTCTTTGTATTTTACTTCACATTTCCTCGACCCATCGCTCATTTTTTGTTAATAATTTATTGTGTGTAAATAAAAAGTTCCGTATAAATATTCCTGACTTTTTCACGAACACCCACACATTTCGCTACACTGTTTTTGCTGGTATTATGCTATGTTGTGAATTAATCAAGGCCGCTTCTAAACAACTTTTTAGGATAATATTGAATACCACTTAAAGGGCCGTAATTAAGACATTTAAAAAATAAACTCTTCGGAATCTTTTGGTCACAGATTTGCTCGCATGCAATAGGGAAGCATTTCTTCAGCGCGATTTTTTTATACGCGAACATTGGTTCAGTCTTCGCGACTTCAGTCTCGCTCCCGTGGTTTGAAACTCCTTGTTTAAAATCTACCAATCATAAATCGTTTTTTTTTATCGGAAAGCTTTAAAATGGTCAATGTTATAGTTTATATCAAATGAACTCACAATTAATTTACAGATTTCCTCGCTCGTGTGTTACCAGCCTTAAGCAACGCAGCCAACACGCAAAACAAATATATTATACAACATAGCGATAGTGTCACAGTCAGAATATTAGATTTACCTATTTAGGTGTACTTGCTTTGTCGCGGAAACAGGTGCGGTCAAAAGCGCACCGTCCTTATGTCGCAGGCAGAAGAACTAATTTGAACTGCAAGTCTTTACCTTGAGTTGCTGTTTACTGTACCTACCTACCTGGGGTGGGAGAGGTTTTTAATGAGAAGCTTAATGTTCCGCATCTGACTTCTAAATATTAGTTAGTTACTAAATAGGTGTTTTCAAAAGTATTTCAGCAAATATCTGCTGCTGGTAGGTCGGTAAATATTTTAAAGAAACAGAAGATTGCATTTCCCTTTGCGGTGGTATAGGATGCGAATCCATGTCTTTAACATATGGATTTAAGATCAAATGTTACTATTTCTTATAGGTATATATTCAAAGTTAGCTAGAGTGGCGTGAAGGTCGTGGGTTTGAGCTAGGGTTCCTAACCCTCTCTCAGATTTACTCAGCAGACTCCGGTAATAGTGTTAAACCTCCCGATCTCCCATGAAGTAATAAATTCTCTGGTTTTCCTTAAAATTTAATGCATCTGTGGCTCGCTCGTTGCTATTCTATTTTGACGACCTCGGTGGCGCAGTGGCTAAGGTAGGCGCCTAAAGTGCGTAAGGTCCCGGGTTCGATTACCGGTCAGGTCAATTTGGAAAACTAATTTCTCTAAATTGACTTGGGTCTGGGTGTGCTGGGATGACGCCCCCTGTTAGTATCCGTCGTCTGGTACTCATAGTACAAGTTTAGTTTGAGACCAGGTGATTGGTGTGATTGTCTGGCGCATTTATTTATTTATTTATTTACACAACTCAACGCTCGTCTAAAGATAAGATGTCATAAATGTACTAGATAGACATGGCATGACTATGATGAAGGCGTGTAGGCATTACGGGAAGAAAATGCTCTTAGCGTTGAGTCGTGCACTATTTTTTATGCAATAAAATTCAAACATAAACAAAATGAATAAAAAGGTAATATTTACCACCAATCCAACAATTCGTGTTTGACAAGAAATCAGATACTCCCAAGCGAATGAAATAGGCAATTTCGCGTTTTGGACGCAGCCCGACGTATCTACAGTCCGACCTTATCGAGACAACGTACCGTACAAGGTCTTTTCTGAATAAAATACCCCTATTTCCTACTTTCTCATGTTATCGAGAAATATGTCTTTCCCCGTATGGGATTGTCTTTGCAGGCGGATCGGCTATTTCTTGGATATTCGGTGGGAATGATAAATATAGAGCTGGAGCAAAGATCGGGAGCTTGTTTGTTGAAACATTTCAGATCGTATATATTGTTTATACATATAGGAATACTAGCTGTGCCCGCGACTTCGTTCGCGTGGACTACATCGGTTTTACCCCTATCTCCCCTAATATTCGAAACCAAAAGTAGTCTATATTTAAAAAGAGCTATATTTGTGCCAACTTTCAGATCTCTAACTTAAAAAATAAACATTTTCCCATATAAACTTTCAAAAGTGGCATCCCCCCTTATTTTCTAATAAAAAGTAGCCTATGTCCGTTCTTGAGATTCAACGTATACCTATACCAAATTTCATCAAAATCCGTTCAGCCGTTTAGGCGTGAAAGAGTAACAGACGGACAGACAGACAGACAGAGTTACTTTCGCATTTATAATATTAGTATGGAGTATGGATTATGTAACTATAACTAGAACAACTTTTTTCATTTACACCCATAAAGGTAAACTCAAAAGACAACCTTCGTGGCCGAGAGGTAAGCGGTTTTGGAGTGGCGCCTTCTATGAGGTTCCGGGTTCGATTCCTGGGCGGATCAATGTAGACAACAAACTTTTCTATATTGCCTCGGATCTAGGTGTTGTAGTACCGTCGTGATTTCTGAAAGCCAAATTTTTATTAGTAATCAACAGCCAAATAAACAATTTTCAAGCTTCTGGCTTCAAACATGATTATACCTTTTTTTTTTTTTTTTTTTTTTTTACGGGGGGAAATGCTTGATGCACCTTACCGCCACCCTGAGGGAGGGTGGCGGCGTGTGTGGGACTCCCTTCCTACCAACCAACCCGGTGTACCCACTAAAACCCCCCGGTTGAACCCTCATCGCCTAATTGGCGGCGCTGTGGGAAATCGGCTCAGCCTTTACTTCCACAGCGCCGCCGGCGGAAAAGCCGCTTACGCGGCTCCGTCTGCTCCCCCCACGGTGTTCGGGGGGAGACTGGGGATGGCCGGTCCAACGGGACCATCCCCACCTCGCAGTGGAGACCGGTGCAATGCCAGCTGAGGTGCCCTCACACCATCAGCCGGCCGGTCCCCACGCGGTAGCTGGGCGCGGTCGTATTGTCGCCGCGCCCTCAGCCGCCTTCTTCGGCGGCAGGCGGGAGCGGATGGATCATTCTCCCGCTCCCGCTCTGCGGCCTCCTTCTGCGACATGACGTCTTCGCAGAAGGAGGCCATCCCATCCCATGCCGTCTCACTCCCGAGCATAGCCTCGACTATGCTGGGGAAAACATGATTATACCTCCTAGAAATTTTCAACCCATACAACCCTTTTCACATAAAGTACCCTATGTCCTTTCACAGGTTAAAAACTATGTTTCTATGAGTTTCTAGTGAGTGTTTAAATCTAGCGATGGGATTAGCAATGAAACTTTTTCACACCACAAAAATTAAGTATCAAACAGAAAAAGCAGACTTGAATTGACTGCAGGGCCATTTAAATCTACTCTCCAGATATCCTCTATACCCAGACCCAATATAATATTGACGCAAGATTCATAAAACTAAACACAATAGGAAATCATTTGCGTATCGTGTTGTAAAGGTTAAGTATCAAGCACAAAAAGCAGACTTGATTTGGTTTCAACTCCATTAAAATCACTAACAAAATCCACCGATCCCTGATTCGAACCATCGCACAAAGCAGCGTCCCACCGGCGAAGCTTTCGCGTTATTCGCTACCCTTCTCAAAGCCTACCGCTCGTCTGTACTCGACCGCTAAAAACACCAGACACGATAATTGCGAAGGAAAACAGCGGGCATTCCAACTATTTAATCACAGACTTGACCCCAACAGCGTTTGAGCGGGCATAACAATTTAGGAGGTGTGGTGCGAGTGCTAGCGTTGTTACTTACCTACTAGAAAATCTTATTTGAATTCTTCGTACTCATAAAACAGCTTAAGGAATACCAGAAATATGTTCGAGATTAGTGGAAGGGAAAACATGATTTATTGTTTTAATGGTTCTTATTTTGTGGACCTCAAGAGTGTAAATTTGGTGCCATATTGGAGTGAGTTTATGTAAAAATATTTTAATTGACCTTATAGGTAATGCGCATCGAGCCTCATGTGACTAGTCACGTAGACAACATTTAAAGACCCGATTATTTCTTCTTAACTAGTTCATCGACCGTCAGTCAAAGATAAAGTTCAACAACTTTGTCACACGTTACTCCGCGTGTTAAGTTTTGAACAAAATTGGTCATCATATACATTTATCTTATTCTGTAGTAAGTAGATTAAACACTTGTGTTACAGAAACCAGAAAAATAACTTCGGCCAAATGAATAAAAACACAAATAACAGTTTAGTTTCTACATTAACCCAATTAAACTATCTTGACTTAAAGTAAAAAAGAGTGCGTATGGAACTTGTTATATGTTACTAATATTACTAACATAGTGAGTGTTCTATACACATAATAGATTTCTATGAAATTCGAAATTCGATCCTCGAAAAACATCAAGGCTACTCCCAAATTTATTACATTCATCCCGAAAGAACGTAAACGCCTTTCGAAAGTAAATATTTACTTGAGTACACTCTACACTCTACAGCAATAAGTTAGATACTGCTACTAAAACTGATCTGCTGAGTTTCGTACTGCTGTCTTCTCGGTAGATATAGGTTCCGACCCGGCAGTAGAATCACTTTGCATTGTATACAATGACGATTCAAAAGTGTTATATGTAACCTACTTAAAGAAATATTTGAGTTTGAGTAGCGGGCAAAGCTTAAACATGACTTGGTAACACCGCTCCCACTGACGCCCCACATTCCCGTCAAAGCGACCATCTCAAAGCGACCGAGTGCACGCGAAATTCATAATCACAAGACAACAAACCGGCCGAGATAAATGGCAACATCAAATGGATTACGCGCCGACTGCCTTCCATAACTCATTCTTTCTTGTTACGTTTGCGCTGCGAAGGAAGGGGTACCCGGTATTATGTACAGCCGACAACATGTCAAGTAGTGTTGCCGTCGATTCGATTGTAAATCGATTATAATCGATTATTCCAAAAGAGGCCTAAATAATCTAATAATCGATATTACAATCGATAGTATCGATACTATCGATATAATCGATTATATCGATACCTATTTTTATTAGATATAATCGATTATAATAGATTAATCGATTATAATCTAAGTCAAATACAATATAATCGATATAATCGATTATATCGATATCAAGTTGAAAGCAATACTATCGATATAATCGATTATTTCGATATAATCGATTAATTTGCAATTATTTTTAGATTTAATCGTCATTCATATAATGTCTTCTTAGACATAACACATTCAAAATGAAACCGTGAAAAAGTTATTTATACCCTACTTTTTATTCATAAAACGTGATAGCTAAGTTTCTTGGTACCTACCTGAACTGTATCGTCATGGCGATACTATCTAAAAATAATTGCAAATTAATCGATTATATCGAAATAATCGATTATATCGATAGTATTGCTTTCAACTTGATATCGATATAATCGATTATATCGATAGTATCGATACTATCGATTGTCATATCGATTATTAGATTATTTGAGGGGGGGATAATCGATTAATCGATAATCGATTATCCGGCAACACTAATGTCAAGGTAAACACTTGCAGCTCGATATTAGTTCTTATCCATACGATATAAGAGTGGTGCTTAGTCCAAAGTGTAAACTGGCGTGCTTTTGATCGTACCGAGTTACGTGATCAAAAATATTATCTTTTCATATAAGAGGCGCGGCTACGGAGGTCAAATACAGTATGAAAAACGTCGACAAAGAAAAATTAGCCGGACTTTGACTACACGTCATCTTTGAAGTCCCGGGTTTGATTCCCGTCTCCGCAATGTATGCACAAACGGTGGATAAACTCTAGCAGAAAGAGGAGCTAGTTTTCTTCGTATCCCAGCAGAATCACTTTGAATTCTCACGACGACCTCGGTGGCGCAGTGGCTAAGGTAGGCGGCCAAAGTGCGAAAGGTCCCGGGTTCGATTCACGGTCGGGGCAATTAGGAAAACGAACTTTTCTAAATTGACTTGAGTCTGGGTGTGCTGGGATGACGCCCCCAGTTAGTACCCGTCGTCTGGTACTCATAGTACAAGGGAAAACCTTAGTTTGAGACCAGGTGATAGGTGTGATTGTCTGGCGCATTTATTATTTATTATTATTAATTGTATTCAACGGCGAGTCAAAAGTATTACATCTAATTTAATATAGAAGTACTTTACCTTGACTTCGTGATTCTATACTGCAAGTTAGCATTGTAGTTCTCAACTTTCACAGGGTTGGTTACATATAAGACGCCTAGATCAATAGAAAGCCTTATGTTTTAATCCACCTGTCGCCAGTCGTCCGTCATTATAATTTGCAAGCAAATCTTCGCTTAGCTCACTGCGAATACATTACGACATTGCACTGAAGACGCCCAAGTTCCTATTACTTGGACTTTTTAAGGCTTAACATGCAGCTTTGGACCCAAGACGGCCCGAGTAAAAGAAACGAGCAGAGAGGCTTGGAGTAAAAAAATAAAATGCACTCCGCCCGATCGAGTAGCGATACATTTAGTCAAGCCGGATTAGTGTAGGTACTGCAGTGGAGGCGTACTGTAGATGTAAATTAAAAGGTATTAGCTAATCTACTAATGCCCAGTTCCAATATTTTGAAAAACGAATCGTTCTAGTTACGGATAGTAGTAAATTATACGAGGCGTAAGCTAAAAACGACCGACTGATGACAGCTGATAAGGAAAGTAAATTTGAAATTAGAATTAACGACTCGTAGAAAAAGGGGTAGTAATTTTTGACACATTCATCATTTCAGCCTGTTACTGTCCACTGCTGAACATAGGCCTCTCCAACCGATTTTCAGCGCGACCGGTCCATTGCCACCTGCATCCAACGAGACCCAGCAATTTTTACTAGGTCGTCGGTCCATCTGGTAGGTGGCCGTCCCACACTGCGCTGTACGTGGTCTCCACTCAAGAACCTTTTTGCCCCATCGACCGTCCGATCTTCGTCGATTTAACACATTACGAATCGTAAAATATTGGAACATAAACCAAATCGTTTTAATAAACAATTTAAAATCTTGTAAGGTTGTTACACGGGTTAATATGTATGCACTCAGTTGTTCTACTATGTAAAGATGTACCTGATAAAGACGATGCTTTGTGACACATAAATAATGCTTTCGATTTATAGACTTAAGGTGCCTACAACCTTTTTGGTAGATAAATCTTTTTGCTTTGTTAATGAATGTTTATCCATGTCTATTCATAAGACATGGCAATAACATATTATAGGTTCCACTTTTTATCTGTGGTAACATTTGTAATTAAATGTATCCTAGTCAGCAATGCTTTGATATCTTTGACTTTCTCGATTTTATGTTTTTTATAGTGTTTATGCCGCACTTAAAATATTTTAAAGACACAGTAATTTTTATCTTCCCTTGCGGTGCGGGAACTGAACCTACGAACCTCACCGAAGGCTAATGGGTTGATACAGCAGAAAATTGTTTATCGCCTACGATAACTTGCGGTTAGCTCAGTTGGAAGAGCAGCACGCGCGAAACGTGAAGGTCGTGGTTTGGGGTGTATCCCAGTTGTCCCCTCTGGCGTTTGTCCCCTTGAGGGACAACTGGGATTTTTTTATAAAGATCTCCCAGTTGTCCCCCATCTCACCGATGGAGGGGACAATTGGGACTTAAATTTTTAAATATCCCAGTCTCCCCCACATGAGACATTGCCCTATAATGCTAGAAGTGACAAATAATAAAGCATTTGTTTTGATATCCTAGACCGTGATTCGGATACAACGAAACGTGTGTTTTATATAAAAATAACTGTCATTTACCTTGAAAAGTCCGTAAGGCAATTTTCAAGGTAAACTATTAAAACAGAAATCCCCCCCTCCAGAAATTCCCTCAAGAAATCCGCCATGCAAAAATGACATTTACGTTCCATGGCATTATGAGCGATCGTGGTAAAATCACGTTGCACCGACAGACTGAGTTGTTTACTTTTATGTTTACATGTGTGAAAGGGATAGAAACAGTACTTTTATAATGGCGGGAGGCGTCATCTTGAACTAAGCTACTTTATGTTTCTATTTTATTTACCGAAATATTTGTTTTTAACTTCTGAGTGAAGTCGGGGGTGTAAAATATAGTTCTTGAATATAAAGAGCCCAGTTTAAAGGTAAGGTAGTTGTTAATTTTACCTATACTTAAAAGTTTATTTTATTCGAGTATAGTTAAATGAAAACATTGTTGTACTCGTTATATTTTACATAAAATAATAAACTATACCTAACATCATGATTTTTCCCTTAATTGACTTTTCCTGTTCCTCATTAGACACTCTTCGTCATAATCCGAGCCAGTGGTATATGATATCTAACAAGTGCTATATTATTTGTCACTTCTAGCAAAATTATACGGCGACATCTCAAGTGAGGGAGACTGGGACGTCAAAAAATTAAAGTCCCAGTTGTCCCCCTTGTCGCAGGGTAGAGGGGACAACTGGGAGACATTTATAAAAAAATCCCAGTCGTCCCTCAAGGGGACAACGCCAAAGGGGACAACTGGGATACACCCGTGGTTTGGAATACCGCACCGCTAGGGGAGATGACAATTTTCTGTTTCTTTGAAATATCTTTGACAATGTACAAACAAGAGAGGTAGGGCATAGCGATTTATCGCTCGAGCTGGAGCAGCCCGACTGGTGAAATACCACCACCTTACAGAAGACCGCAGCCAAATAACATTCACTTCTGTGTTGTTGTGTTCTGTGAGTAAGGTTTTGAGAGCTCCTGGGTGAGACATTAGTAGCAGGGGTCAAGCCGTCAAGGTAAGGGCGACAAGTCCAGTAACAGATTTATTATGCTGTACTTGTCGCCCTTAAGCTAGGACCTCATTACTACTTAACATCAGGTGGGATGAGGTCAATCTTGAAGTGCAATATAAAAAAAACAAAAGAATGTCAGACTATACACTTTGAACTTTGCATCGTCCTTATATCGTACGCATAAGATCTAATATAAAACAACAAGGGTTTCCTTGATGTGTGGATGACCGTACATACCTCTACCTATTTCCAACTCTGTTAATAACAAACTTTAATTAAGATGCAGACGAATTCAAAACCTCCTTTTCCTAGGAGACGGTTAAAATGTCTTATAAAACATGCTGAATGAAAAACCTCAGACGGTTTATTATTTCTTTTACCCTCGACTAAGGCTAGGTATTCACTGGATACAATATATCTTTTACTACATTAGCACGACAAAGATCTACATCATCATCATGAAACAATTGGTACAATAATGGCGAACTCCGTAGCCGAGGGACAAGCAGGCTGGACGGTGTCGCGCCATATCTGAGGTCTCGGATTCGATCCTCGGTCGGGTCAATATGGGAAACGAATTTTTCTATATTGTCTCGCGATTGGGTGTTGTAGTACCATCGTTGCTTCGATTTCTGTAACACAAGAGCTTAAACTACTTAACACAGAATCAGAGCAATGTATGTGATATTGTCCAAAATTTTTAAAAATATATTTATAGGGCTGGCCTTATAATTCTACATTTTAAAGTATTGGATAGGATTATTGATCACAATCCCGACCTCTATTTAAAAATCTCCAAACGTACTAAACGACCTCCTTAGCCCTACGTAGCTCCGCACCAACCCTGAGGTCTCGGGTTCGATTCGCGGTTGGGTCAATTTGGAAAATGACGTTTTATAAATTGTATCGTATCTGGGTATTGTGGTAGGTAGATACGTCGTTTTTTCTGATCTCAATAACACAAGTCCTTTAGCTAATTTTGTTGTTTACTATTTAATGAAGATATAATTTGAATTTTATCTCATAGTGAGAAGTCACCTTTATTATTAGATCAAAAGGTTTGTGTAGTTGAATTTTAAAGGAATATAAAGATGGATGTTTTCGCTCGTCTAACAAATAAATTGAAGTGGATTTGATTCTTACAAAAGCTTCGGCAACTGATTTTTATCGATAAACTTTCACATTACAATAAAATCGTGTTTGAACACCCACTCGATAAATCTATTAAGTCTCTTTTTAGACGTATTACGTTTTTTTTATCTTTATCTAATGTTTCTTAATAATTTTGTAAAAAAAGGTTCTATTTAGGTACTTATGCGAAATAAGTTATTTTGAATTTTCATTTTAATACGTAAATATTTTTTCTAAGATTACTCACTTTAATCGGATTAGAAAGTTTCTAAGGAATAATGCGTAGAAATTGAGGACCTTCATAGCTGAAAGGTGAGTGGGCCGGATTTTGGCGTCGCGCTATCGCTGAGGTACAGCCTCGATTCCCTGTTGGGTTTGAATGCTAAGCTTAAACATTCCTCGACATTAAAGTGACTTCTTCTCTAAGTCTTTCACTGTGCAAGCCGCTCGGCTTTGGAACGCTCTGCCCGCTGATATCCGACAATCCCTGACTAAGGGATAAAGTTCGTGAATACTTCTTCTCTCTCGCTAACAAGTAATGATAGTCATGAATTTGTCAATTGCTGACCCAATTTATTTATCTTCTGAATCTATAGTTATGTAGATATTTGTTTTTATATATAAATTATCAATATTATGTAAATCTAAGTATACCTTCATATTTTATATATTATATTCTAATTAATTTATATAGTATGTGTATTATTATCGTATATTTAAAAGATACCGTAATGTTATTTTTAATGCTTAATTTATTGTTGTTTAAAATTATTTCTTTTTTTTTCTCCCATGTTACCGCACCCATATACAAACTATCTGCATGACCCAAGGGTTGACTGGTAGAGAATGCCCCTAGCATTAAGTCCACCTGTTGTACATATTTGTGCAATAAAGTTTTTAAATAAAATAAATAAATAAATGCCGATCCTTGGTCGGGTCCGTATGGGAAACGATTTTTTATATATTGTCTCGGGTCTGGGTGTTGTGGTACCGTATTTGTTTCTGATTTCTGTAATCCAAGTATTTAAGCTACTTAACACAGAATCAGAGCAATGTATGTGATAGTGTTTTTTCACACAAATCGCTTACACATTTCACTGGCAGCAATTATAAATTATTTTTAATTTTTGTTCCTTGTTATTTACTTATTTTAATTTGGACGACTAAAATAAAATTATTTATTAATATTTGTTATCTCATTATAAGTGAAATGTTAAATTTCTTATGAGAATAAATTCTTTAAACCTAGTTTGTAACATAGATCATTTTTCAAATAGTTTTATACAACATATACTTAAAAAGAATTATGTAATATGACGCTCCCCTGGTTTAAGTTCCGTAAACAGTGTGCCCACGATACAGGACTTCTCCTAGTGTAGGACCTAATGTAATGCAATAATTTGCAACTATGTTTTTTGGTAAATAAACTATTTGTATTTGTATTTTGTTGTCCAATAGATAGACTGAGGTAATTAAATTACAAATATATAACCAAGCTTCTTCTGTCTCCTAGAGCGTCTCACCACATAACAATAAACCAAAATTATGTCCTCACTTAGCTAGTACCGTGTCCTTTATAATTGATAAGTCTGAGTAATACCTTTTGAAACAGCGTTCCATATACCATAATCATTAATTGAAATATAATATTCAATCTATAACATATACTAATTTGGCCAAATCAAAACATTTCAACACACGCCAAAGTTTGTTATAGCCCTCGGGAATGCCGCACGAGACCAAGTTATGTTTTAGTTACGGAAATCAGTTTTTGAACAAATAAAAAGCGCTCCATTGACTCTCGGGTCGGCCATTTAACTTTTAGAATTAACCAAAAGCATCCGGAAGCGGAAAACCTGATGGTAGTCATAGAGAACGTTTAGATTTTGGTAGATTTGTATTATTAAGTTCATAAGTTTGACAGCTGATTTTCCATTAATTAGGAAAGATTTCGGGTTATTAGATACCTAGTATAAGGAAATATTGTAATATTGAAAAGAATAATGGTCGTGTTTCTTGCCGGTTCTTCTCGATATGATCAACATTCCGAACACGGCGGTAGAATTCATTATTTGTGCTGACGATTCATAAGTGCTTTTGTAAAGCTTATGTAAGCTTTACTACCTACCTTATGTAAGCGATACTATCGATATAATCGATTATATCGATAGTATCGATAGTATCGATAGTATCGATTCTCATATCGATTGTTAGATTATTTAGGCTTCTTTTGGAATAATCGATTATAATCGATATACAATCGAATCGACGGCAACACTACCAACGACCAGTATTAATTTGTACCTCCACAATAATCTCCAATTTCATTAATACCGCTTAAAATAGCCGGCTCACTTTCCGCGGCGGGTCAAACAGCGTTCCTAATTAACAAAAACAAATTCGGGGCGAGCTCACTAAATAAATTCTTAAAAAACGACCACATTTAATTTCCTCGGCCGGGCGACTCGAGTTAGCGTAATCGTTAAAGCAATTTACCTTACAAATGAAACTTTCTCTGACGACGTAAATTAGCCGTAAATTAAAAAAAGAACTCATAAAACCTCCGTTGTTATCTTAAAAATTCAAGGCTTTAGCCCGGCTGGGGATTGGTTCTTTGCCTTTCGTGGAATAATGCTATCGCTGTACAGTCAGCATTATTAGTACGTACCTATACACCTCAGTACCTTGTCACATTAAACGTCCATGTGGAGTAAGTCAAAGACTGAGTAAATAATTGAAGACCTCCGTAGCCAAGAGTGCTTTGGCGACGCGCCATCTCTGAGGTTCCGGGTTCGATCCCCAGTCGGGTCAGTCAATATGGGAAACGATCTTTTCTATATTGTCTCGGGTCAGGGTGTTGTGTTACCATCGTTCTTTCTGATTTCTGTAACACAAGTGCTTTAGCTACTTTTTCCAGAATCAGAGCAATGTATGTGATGTTGTCCAATATTTATAAATAGACAATTAGATTAATGTGACAAGGTACCGAGTTGTTTACAAACTAAAACGCTGACTGTACGTGTATTAGACGATTAAAAAATAATTGGCAACATATGCCTACCTTTATCCCAAAGGTTTTTAAAGTTCAGTTGGTTGTTTTTGGGAAATATTTTTCCACACGCAAAGGGAGATATTTTTTTTGTTTTTTTTTACATTTAGAGGTAGCAAGTGCCGCGTGAGCTGGGCGTGAGACCATTTCTGCAACGAATGGACCACGGACCTATAAGTATGTATTTTTAAACGCATACGTCAGAGGACATTTACCGAAGGCTAAGAGTTTAATACAACAGAAAAGTTAATCGCCTTCGTCCACTTGCCGTTAGTTCAGATGAGCAGCACCCGCGATTCATGAAGGTCGTGTGTTCGAATCCCTCACCGCAAGGGGACATACTATTTTGCTGTTTCTTTAGAATTTGAAAAATTTGACGACTTTCGTAGCCGAGAACAGGCTCGCTCTGGTGTCGTGTCGGGTAAATTCAGAAAATGATATTCTCTGTACTCATAGCTTTTCCTAACGTCTGTAACATAATTGCTCTTATCTTAGAATGAGAGAAATGTATAGGTATTATGTTGGCCAAAATGACAACATGTTGACGACCTCGATGGCGCAGTGGCTAAGGCAGGCGGCCAAAGCGCGAAAGGCCCCGGGTTCGATTCCCGGTCAGATCAATTTCGAAAACGAACTTTTCTTAATTTACTTGGGTCTGGGTGTGCTGGTTTGACGCCCTCAGTTAGCATCCGTCGTCAGGCACTCATAGTCTAAGAGAAAACCTTAGTTTGAGACCAGATGATTGATGTGATTGTCTGGCGCATTTTTTTTTATATATCAATTCAGGATTGACCTCATTCTACCTGATGTTAAGTGGTGATGAGGTCCTTTTTTTTGTTGACGGGGGGAAATGTGTTGATGCACCGTACCGTCACCCGAGGGAGGATAACGGCGTGTGTGGGACTACCCACTAAAACCCCGCGGTTGGACCTCCATCGCCCTAGTGGCGGTGCCGCGGGAAATCGGCTAAGCCTTACCCACCACAACACCGCCGGCGGAATGTGCGGGTGGTGATGAGGTCCTAGCTTGAGGGCGACAAGTACAGGATAATAAATCTGTTACTGGACTTGTCGCCCTTACCTTAAAGACTTGACCCCTGCTACTAATGTAGCACCCCGTAAGAGCTCTGGAAACCTTACTCACATGCAGTAAGACACATGCACACAACAACGCAGAAGTGATTGTTATTTGGCTGCGGTCTTCTGTGAGGTGTAGGTATTTCACCAGTCGGGCTGCTCCAGTTCGAGCGATAAATCGCTATGCCTTAAGATTATAATAATAAAAGTAATATTCCACCGAGCCGATGCGGATCTAACTTAATGCAACCAGACTCGATACTCCATAACTGCCATATCTCCAACTCGGCCCAGCAGGTCTCTTCGAGAAACAAATTTTCCCGTTCAGCGAATATTATTCAAAACTGCAGCGGGCGCGATAACGAATACATTGGAGAGGTCGGTTGTCACAGCGGATTTGCAGCCGATAGACCCGCCGACTGTCAAACTGTGTACCTACTTACTATATTATTAGGTACTGCTTCGATGCTTAAAAATCACAATCCATATATTTTATTCTCGTAAGTCTCTTCTGGTTATACCGACGCTATATATATATCGTACACTCTGATTATTCTTGTACCAAACACTTTCGGACGGATATGAAACGTCTCTGGGGTCAGGAATTGTTTTTTTCTAGGGATTTATTCTATACAAATAAATGACTATAGTTTTGTGCAAAGAAACGATAACACACAAACCACCGATGTACATTGTATCTAGTACACACAGTGAACGAAAAAAACATAGAAGCATTTCTAATGCTTGAAAATGTCACCTAAATTGTCGACCTAAACGGATTAGGCTTAAAGTTATTTTATCAAATATCAATACTTTAATACTAGTATCTGAGGCTTGTGTGATTTGGGTGCCAATATTCGAATGAATTTAGTATGATGGGAATTCTTCCACGTTTTTTTCGTTCACTGTGTACATACACATGACTGGTTTAAGGAGACGCGATGCGTCGAGCGGTGCGGTGCGCGAAGCAGGCCGCCTGAAACACAAACATAAGGCGATATTTGGAGCGTTTGATGACGAGCGTTTGAGTTGTAGCGTCACGTTTGACGACGGACGCGGCAGATGAAGCGACAGTCAACCCCGCGAAGGACGCCGCGAAAGACGCCGCGATCAGTGAACCAGCAAGTTTTGCAATGCGTGTTACCTGCTTCGGGTGAAATGGCGGGCGATCTTGGTGATATAGTGCCTACATATGTACCTGAAGTGTGTAAGGTCCCGATTTCCATTCTTGGTCAGGCCAATTTGGAAAACAAACTTTCCGAAATTGACTTGGGTTGAAACTCCCGGCTATTATTTGTCATCTGATACTCGTAGTACAAGGGAAAAGCCTTCTGGATACCAGTCTATTACTAGTTAGCGCGGCTTCGCCACATGCGAACAATCTCGGTAAAATATTAACTTTTTTTAGAAACCTTGTCTTGTCAATTACGAAAAAAAATATCCAATTCGATCCAGAATTTCTAAACATGTTGGAAGACTCATTTTTATTTATATAAATAAATAAAAAATATTAAACAACATCACATACATCGCTCTGATACTGTGGTAAGTAGCTAAAGCACTTGTGTTACAGAAATCAGAAACAATGACAGAACCACAACACCCAGACCCGGAGACAATACAGAAAAGTTCGTTTCTCATACCTATTGGCCCGATCGGGGATCGAACCCGGAACCTTAGAGAAGGCGCGACGCCAAAGTCCGGCACGCTCGTCTCTCGGCTATGGAGGTCGTCCTTATGTATTAATTTATATTAAGAATACCCACTTTCTTATTGAACGGAAACGCTGTAATAACAAAAAAAGATGATTTAGAAATAACGAAATTGGCCCGGGCCCTTATTATTATTCAATATTCAAAACAAAATATAATTTCTGATGCCGCACGTGGAATCCACGAGAAAAACGTATTCACCTCACGGGCTAAATTTACTGCAGAGACGCGTGGGTGGCAATCACAGGAAAGCTGTCGAAATCAAGAGTTCAGTCAGTCCGACAATTACCAAGGTCCCTTTCCGTATAGAACTTCAGCAAATTATATCTACAGCGGGAAGTTTCTTAATAACAACTTTGCATTGTAAACTAAGAAGTTCGGGGACGGCCTGCCCGAAAACCAACAATTACGCATCTTTCCCGGCGACCGATTTAAGACTCCGACCGAGTTGGCGACTCGAGTTTACAGTAACAATTTCTGCATTCTGATCACGATTATGAGGGGAGTTTTCGCATTACGCCACGACCGGAATTTCCCATCACAGTTCAGAGTGGGAATTTCTGACGTAAACTACAGCGTGTGCGTTAACGAACTGTTTATATGGTGATACTTGCTACCACAATAGAGTGTATTCTATTGAGCGACTATAAGTTGTTTTTTTTAAATAAACTTTTCTATTGTTGATTTTTTATTATGGCATGTTTATATTTTTAGGTATTGTGAATAGCACATCGAGGTAAATACTTGCAGTTCGATGTCTAAAGTCCAAAGTGTGAAGTTCTTTCGACCGTAGGTACAGTACTTACTTTCATTATTACTAATTGTTCTTCTTTTAATTTCGTTCTAGAACAGGTTTGGAAGTTTTTCATAATATATATTATGGTTTCTTAGTAGTTTCTAGCGTACGAAATGGCACAATTCCCTCAATATGTATTAAATATAATGGTTTAATTTGTACGAAACACTGGCAGATTTCAAACGACTGCCATCACTTATGTCCGGTTCCAATATTCTACTAATCGTAATGTGTTAAAAATTACTATCCGTTGGAGCAGACAGTCAACAAAGGTGGTACTTGTTAACAAGCATGACGTATGTGCCAGCCATCGGTTCACTCAACCATATTGAAGGAAATGTGACTACCCGCCACATAGCGCCACCAACCCACGCGTGGTACAATTTTATCCTCAGTACTTCAACTGGATAGAATGATGTGGTATAATGTAAAAGTTATCAATCACGTTAAACGTGATCTATAAAGCGAATACAATGCGTGTAGGCATCTCTATTATAGATAAGCTAACTAGTATTTAAGATGTGAATATGTTACTAAAGAAAGTGCTTAAACAGTAGACGTTGTTTCGTTAACATCGACCCTCCACCTCCTATGGTTCAATGAGTATTTTCAGTTATTCCGTGTTCGCTTGCCGTGCCATATTCATTCTCAACTAATGCACGGATTATTGACAGTTATCGTCCCGACGGGATTCACGCTCATTTCGTAAATGCACTTGGCGTTTTGTTTCCGCTTTAGTTTGTGTATGGGATTCGGATGCGCACCGAAGCAATAGTCTTCAATTTGGGATTGTTTCTTTCGTTTATGCTTCGCATTTTTTCTCGAATTTGCAGTATTCCAGTGTTAGGAAACAAATGGTTAGCTAGATATATCTTGCTGAAGAGCAACGCCCGTGGGAACGGATAGTCTAGTAATTTCAAGGCGAATTTTAATTAAGCGGGAAAGCGTAACAGACAGACAGACAGACAGAGTTACATTCGCATTTATAATATTAGTAGGGATTAGTAGGGATTCGTCTGATAAATTATTTGATTACAAACATTAAAATGTCCAGTCCTTTAAAGGGTGTGATAATCATTAACTTAGTACCGCCCTTCAGATACTGCCGTAAACCTGTGCATGTCAATTCTGCTGTAAGCCTGTTCATGTCGCATTCTTAATATACTGCATTTTAAAGAAGAAAATAGAATACTCCTTTTTGGTGCTTTTTTTTTAAAGATTTCATGCGGACCAATGACTCAATTTACTTATGCTCATTTTAAGATACAGAAAAGACACTCTATTGTGGGTCTAAGTAAGTTAGACAAGTTGCCTGAAAATATTATCCAGTTACCCATACCCTATGTATGGGTACGTTACATATTAAAAATTGTTTTTCATTAAACAATTTTTAATATAAATACTACAAGATATGTAGATGATTACTTAAATGTCGAAAATGTATGGAACTAGAATATCTATCTTAAATTCTCATACAAAGATAACATTGTATATTTTATTTAAGAACCTAGTATAGTGAATCGTTATTTTGTAAAGGGTAAGTTCAAGTTCTTACCGAGTCTTTTCGACACCATCAACATTCCGAACACGGCGGTAGAATACTGAATTTGTACTGACGATTCATAAGTGATTGTGTAAAGCTTACACGAACAATGTTATTTTCTTTTCTATTCTATGCAAGAATATCACTTCCTTTAATGTCATTAGTTTAAGTAAAAAACTAACTCCAGATATGCACAAACAATTCAATCAAGGCACACAAAAGCCAGTGGAGCGAAACAGTTTTTATCAATGGCCACACGCGTCGTTCAATTAACCAGAATGTAAATTAGCTATCTGCCGCCGACGCGCTCCGTGAAGATACAATACAGCCCTTATCGGGCCCACACACCCTTGTAGCTGGAAACAAAGGGGATTAGAGTGCGCTAGTGATGGGGACTCCCCCTTTTACCCAATCGGGGACACTGTAGTGACAATTCTGTTGGCACATTCTAGTTTCAGTCTACTGAACTAACTTAATTTTTGTGCCGTCGAATGGAGTTTTCAATTTAAGATGGTTGGCTGATCTAGTGATGATCTCCTTCATTACCTCTTTATTTATCCTAATTAATTCATTACCCACTTACACCGAGATGAAGAGCGTCTTAATTCCTGGGTCGAACAAAGTAAGGGATGTCTTGAACATAGCGCATCCTTAGTGTAAGAGTGACCTAACACATTTTTTTTTTAATTTCTTATCACTCTTCACACTGGCATTAAAAAGCACTCATAAACTCTGTAGAGAAAAAGTGACCGATTTATAAAGCTGTCTCTATTTCACTTGATCTGTTTTTTTTTCGTACACTAGCCTCTAGTACTAGTCTAGTACTCTCTAAGTCTCTAGTACTCTCTAAGTTACCCTTTTGTAACGATGACTTTATTTCAAACTAGCTGTTTTGGCGTTGGCGTGGACTTTATATGTTTTTTAAATTTTTATAAAATTAAATCATTTTTCTTAAATAAAAGTAGTCTCAGTTACTCCTTATTACATTAGCTACCTACCAGTAAAAGTCCCGTCAAAATCGGTCTAGCCATTTCAGAGATTAGCCGGAACAAACAGACAGACAAACAGACAAATATTAAAAACATATATATTTTGGATATATACCGTATATGCATATAGTAAAAAGCTGTTATTTTAATATTACAGACAGATACTCCAATTTTATTTATAATTTTTTTTTGATATACACATCATACCTAATTGATTTTCCTATTCCGTATATAACTTTTTTAACAGGGAAAAAACACTTCTTAAACTTGCAGTTTACAAAAAAGCGTTTAAATATAACCCTGCAAATTTTAATCCGCAACAAATAGTTCCAAATGATAAGAGCGGGACGTCCCAACATCTATGGTCGACACAACTACACAACCTAAGTTAGTTGACGGTGTGTTCCAACAGACTGGTGATAAGTGTTGACGGGCGTCAAGGTACACCGCTGAGGGGACAACCGCTTACAGGTTCATTATTATTGTGCATTTACGCTTTGAACGGGTTATGTTTGGGGTAATAGAACGTTTGCTGTTTGGCCCAACAGATCACCAATGAAGTCGGTTAAAAAATATGAGACATGTATGTGGGAGAAGGTTGTTTTTATGTGTTGTTTTAGAGTTAGTTTTATTTTAGGCAATGACAACATTGTAGTAGGGAGTTTATGGTAAGGTGACGGAAGAGGAAAAGATGCTTAAGATGCTAAGAAGAGAATATATTTTATGTTGTTAATTACAAGTGCCTTTTACTTCAGCGATCCCACAACTATTTTGGGGGCTCGTCCGGGATCCTGAGAAGTATTGGTGAGGAAGAATTAACAACAATATTTTTGAAGAAATTATACGAGAAAACCGGCATGTTAATGTGACAGCAATCTGCTTTACCGACACAGAAGATGGCGCAACGAAAAACGCAAGTCAAACCGAATGCATCGGGACGTTGTTACTGAAGCACTGATTTATCGACTCCATCATCGGACCGAATGCTACGGGACGCAGATCATGACGTAATTTTCTTGTGGAAGATATGATGAAATTAATATTTATTTTCAAGATTATTATTACGACTAACGAATCTTAAGATTGAAGATTATTTATTTCCAAGACGAAAATTTAAAGATTTTACGACTGAAGAATATTTTATTAAGATTTTTATTTATTTTGAAGACTAACATTCAAGATGCCACCGAAAAAAGATATTAAAGACGGAGAAGAGCGAGAATCACGTGACACCACACCCTATATCTCATTTGGCGATGTGGAGAAGTCGATGACGTCATTTAGTGGTGATGATACTTACCCAATTTCAACGTGGTTAGACGAATTTGAAGACACGTCGTTGTTGATGAACTGGACTGAAATAGAAAAGCTAATTTACGCGAAAAGACTACTTACTGGAACTGCCAAACTATTTCTACGTTCACTTGGTGGTGTAAAAGACTTTAAAAAATTAAAACAAGAGCTGGAAGAAGAATTTGGTTCCAAACTAAATAGTGCCGCCATTCACAAGAATTTAAGTTCGAGAAAAATGAAAAAAGAAGAAACACTACAACAGTATTTTCTCCATATGAAAGAATGTGCATTGCATGGAAACATAGAAGACGCAGCACTTATGGAATACGTTATTGATGGTATACAAGACAGCGAATATAATAAATCTGTCTTGTACGGAGCAATGAACCTAAAAGAATTCAGAACGAAATTAGACATTTACAAAAATATTAAAGAGAAGACTCAGACTCAACCTCATGTACCTACTCCACCTAGGAAGCACTATAAAGCTAAGCGATGCTTTAACTGTGGCGACTTAGATCATGAAGCACCAACCTGTACAAAGGGCATCAAGTGCTTTAAATGCAACGAATATGGACACAAGGGAACTGAGTGTACTAACAAAGGGAAAAAGATGTTAAGTGTTCAAAACAAAATTGCGAAGACTGAGATCGTTAAGGAAGACAAAGAATTGAAAACTCCTTTAAAGAAGATACACATAAATAATGTAGAAATAACAGCGTTAATTGATACTGGAAGTGATGTGAATTTGATTAAATTGTCACAAGTTGGCAAAATAATGAAAGATGAATTTAAGTATGATAAAGAAAAAACAATAAATCTGACTGGAATTGCTGGAAAAGAATTAAGTACTGAAGGACTTCTAGAAGCTAAAGTAATGATCGATGACATCTATGCTGATATGGAATTTCACATAGTTCAAGATTATGCTATCCCAGTTAATGTTATACTTGGGAATACTATACTAAAAGATTTTGAAGTGAACTTTACAGCTGATGGTGTTTTTTTTAAAAAGATTACGTACCTTACACTCCTGGCAGAAGAAAAGAAAACTATTTGCGAAGAATATTACCCTGAAAATAAAGAAATTAAAAAGAAGTTTACAAAGCCGATTGAAGAATATAAACCTGTAGTTAAAAAGAAGGAAAATAATAAAGAAATGAAAATAATACTTACCGAAGAAGATCCGATCCATCAAAGTCCACTGGAAATGCCGATCATACGACCAAGCAAATCAGATTTAGTAAGCCCTGTTGTGCTAGCGAAGAAGAAGAATGGCAAATACAGACCGTTTATAGATTACAAGAAGTTAAATAAGAAAATTGTGAAGGACTGTTTTCCGATAGAAGATCAGATAGACAGACTGAAAGGAGCTAACGTTTTTACGATCTTAGATTTACAAAACGGATTTATGAACGCGTGTACAAGAATGAAAGATGGCAATGAAGAAATTATGAAACTGAAGGAAGTAGAAAAAATTAAAGATTATAATATAAAACGAAATGAATTAAGAGTAAAAGGAAAAGACTCGATACCAAAGATTCAAGAGGAAAATGTTAAAAATTATAATCGAAGAAGAAAAAGAGCTACTGAATATAACGTTGGAGATAGAGTTCCAATTAACAGCTATGTACTGACGTAGAACTACAAGAAAGTTCATCTGAGGCAGATGAATGTTCAGGGGGGCCGTGTGGGAGAAGGTTGTTTTTATGTGTTGTTTTAGAGTTAGTTTTATTTTAGGCAATGACAACATTGTAGTAGGGAGTTTATGGTAAGGTGACGGAAGAGGAAAAGATGCTTAAGATGCTAAGAAGATAATATATTTTATGTTGTTTATTTTACAAGTGCCTTTTACTTCAGCGATCCCACATGTATTTGTCTTTTATCATGTAAACCTTAGGAATTGATATTTTCTCATGCTGCTATTTGAGTAAACTCGTAAGGGTTATGTTATTTATTATATGTTACAACAATCCTTAGGTAAATCGTTAAGTTTTAAGTAAATATTGTATTTTATGGTAAGTTGTTTATATTTTTTTTTATATCAGTGGCCACACTATTGTATTAGGTTAAGATTCCTGTAATGTTGGTGTTAAGGTTTTGAAGTAAATAAATAAATATTTTTATAAGATAGGTAGATTGCGTTTAAATTTACTTAACTGAACTTTGTTGCGCTGTTTTGTAATTTTTTTTTAGGGCACCGTACCTAAAAGGATGAAACCGGGACCCTATTATTAAGAATTCGCTGTACGTCCGTCCATCTATCTATCACCAGGCTGTATCTCACACACCGTCAAGCTAAAGAGTCGAAATTTTCTCAGATTATGGATTTCTGTTGTCGCTATAACAATAAATACTGAAAACAAAATATAATATTTATTTTATTTTTTAATAAGAACTGTTGTTACACGCTTGACATATTAACAGAACTCGATTTTATTATTTTTATAGTACTAAACGCCGTACTAGCGAACTTTAAATATTAGAAGCAGAAAAATTTCATCGCCTACGATAACTTGCGGTTAGCTCAGTTGGTAAGAGCAGCACGCGCGATACGTGAAGGTCGTGGGTTCGATTC
Organism: Glyphodes pyloalis; assembly: GCA_037074685.1. Lineage (NCBI taxonomy): Eukaryota > Metazoa > Arthropoda > Insecta > Lepidoptera > Crambidae > Glyphodes > Glyphodes pyloalis. The sequence continues at coordinate 15,728,664 of JAYKKO010000009.1, forward strand.
CCGCATCGCAAGGGGAGATAAAAATTTTCTGTTTCTAATATATTAACAGAACATTTAACAACAACAACAATTAAGAAAAATTAAGAACAATTAAGTGGGTTGTCAAGAAGTCAAGAAGTGGGTTATACTTCAAAAATAATTAATTGTGTCCAAAGTTGAATAAATAATGATACGCATCCCTTCGTACGCGAGTCCGACTTGCACTTGGTCGGTTTTTTATTTGTTGAAGTAAAAAATTAGTTTTCATTGCATTTGAAAAATATAACTGATGGTCTAAGCAGAATCATAATTTTTTTAGCCAAGTTTTCATCCCTATTTCCGTTCTTTTTAAATTGTACTTAAATGCGCCTTTTTTGTACTATCGAATAACCAATATTAAATACTTCGACTATACCAATCGACTTGTCTTAAACGAAGTTTTATCATTGTGGGTTATCATACCCAGACCCGAGCCAATTTAGAAACTTCATTGCCTAAGTTGACCTGACCGAGAATCAAACCTCAGTGTTGATTTACAAACATCAGACATGATTCCGATTCGAAAAGTCTATGTCTGGTCTCTGTTGAATCCACCACATAGATATCGAATCAGATTCCAACATTTTGGGAATATAATATTAGACTGATAAAAATTATCTTCGAAATATGTTTCCAAATCAAAACTTCGATAGAAAATATTACGATTGTATTTATTTGCTATTAATCCCGTATTACAAAATACATACATTGCTCTGATTCTGTGGTAAGTAGCTTAAGCACTTGTATTACAGAAATCAGAAACAACGACGGTACCACAACACCCAAACCCGAGACAAATAGAATAGTTCGCTTTCCATATTGATCCGACCGAGATCGGACCCAGGACATCAGAAGATAGCGCGACGCCAAAGTCCGGCCCGCTTGCCTCTGGGCTATGGAGGTCGTCAAAAAAGTATGTTTGTTTATTATGTTTCGTGGGTAAATTTTCATTTTGCTAACTCGTTACCCCTTGCCACATAAGGTCGAACGAAGACCCAACAACATTAATAACCAAAGAACCCGGTTGTTTTAAGAGTTTAAGCCGCCCAAAAGCTGCTTTAAATTATCACAAAATTCTTTCTCCTTAGTAAAAACCGGCGGCATCTCAAAGACCTTTTACCAAAGCAATCTACTGCTTACTAGTACATAATAGCGGACGGAAAGCCGGCTGGGCTAAAAAATGTTCCGTTGAGCCACAACTAAAGAAGGAGCAGTGAAGAAAGTCAAGCAGGGTTTGAAAGAACCGAAAGCCCCTTTAGATTTTTACATTTTATAATGCTTTACGCCGCGGTTATTCAATTAAAAGAACAGCACGCTCGATATTTGAAGGGCGTGGGTTCATGCAAGGCAACCAAGGGGAGATAACAAAATCGGTTTCTTTCAATATTTGAAGACCCTTTTATTTTAGACACCACGACTTGCAGTTATCTACATTGACTGGCTGAAGAGAATGTTCACTCTGTGAAGTTTTTAGTCCGACTTCAAAATTGAAGGTTTCTCAATTCGTTAAATATATTTTTATGTGCGTTCGTCGTTGGCTTCATCGCGTTTAAATTTTTGTTGGAAAGGAGATATTACGACAATATCATGATACGGAGATCACAATTTGATGATGGTATCCCAGAGATATCGAGAGGAAGTCGATTTTTTTTAACCTTAAATCCAGAATGGTTTTAAAAACTTGCATGGCTGAGTTAATGTCCTTACGTAATAAATTACTTTCAAATTACACAGACAAACTTATAAAGGTCTCAGTTGCAATGACAGGATGATATTGTAAATAACATACTTAAGCATTTGGGCAATATGCACAAAGTCCTTCGTAATTGGTTGGTCCTTCGTTTTGCCGCCTTAACCCAAATCGGTCGGGCCCTCAGATCATACATTTGGTCGGAAAGTTATTCTATTAACACACAAATAAGGCCTACTCTAATCTAACCTTACTGTTCTATTTTTTACGTTGTACATCGAGTCAAAAGGCGGTTGTTTTTACAAGAGACGAAGATTAATGCGCGAATCGGCGCAGGTACGCCGTCTGCCGCCTTTCTGTTCAACTCGAGGGTTGCCTGACTCACTGGGGTGCCTGTCACGCATACCTACAACACGTACTTATATAAAATTTAAGACTCCCTATGCCGAGCACTAAGATTTTGCTCTTCCTCAAGATTGGTCATATATATTACGCTTAGGCTACTAGGAAATCTTTGATAAAAAACCAGTCGTAAGCGTGTCTGCTCGGAAGTAAAAAAGTTTCTATCCTCATTTTTAAAACAACATAGGGCAAGAAGTTTTAAACGGTATTTCTAAGATTTTTCTTTCAAATGGTTTCCCTTAAAGCTTTAAAAGCCTTCCTTTCTACGGAAGTCGGGTAAAAGGATAATCAAACGGTCTTTTATTGTGCTCGGAAACCGATCACAATAATTTTGATATGTCACGTCAGATTATATTTCGTTCCGCCTTTATGTCGTAGGCATGAGAACTCATATCGAGCTGCAATTGTTTACCGTGATGCGCTCAAATCTCCCTGTAGCCTCGAACCCTAACTCCATAAAGTGACGTGACGCTTGTAGGAATTCTCCAGCACTCGCTATGCTCTTCGACAGCCGGCGTGCCTCGAGCCTCTTCATAATTCACCAGGGAACCATTCTTGACACCGCTTTTCGAACCAACTTGCGCAATGGAATTCAAAATTTGACATAAAACGCGAAATGTTACTGCTCACAGTAAACAGTAGGTAAATATTTTCGTTGGTTTTATTGCATTTAACCAGTGTGAACCTTTTTTTTGTGATCCCAAAGGAATAAACTACGGAATCACATAGAATCACTCTCTTGTTTGTCTATTAAGGTCACTCGGCTCAGAAGCGCGTAGAGATAAAACCGAAATTAAAAAAAAAACATATGACACTGGAAAAGCAAACAAATCTAATGAAACAAACCTTACTCATCAAAATTAACCAAACATGCTAATAAGATTTACCTACTTAGTTGCTTTAATTACCATCCGTTGATATATCTGGGCAGGGTAGAATAATAAGGTCGTACACTTTCACAATAGAAAATCAATTGCATCTGGTTCGAGCTTACGAGGTTAAGACAACAACAACATAATACAATATCCTTAGGGATTTGATAGAGAAACGAACATAAACACCTAATTATCCACATAAATAAATAAATAAATAAATCGTAGGAATGGGATGTTTGGAGAAAGAGGGTGTATGTATATGTCACCGTAAGATTGTAAAAATCGTTAGATTACAATCTATCTCGCGAGATTGTAAACTGTCGACAGATTGTGAACCGTAATATTATGATTGCAATTTAACGCATTATTTTTCGCTATATTGTAATCTATCGATGGGTATCGGTCAAATTGTGAACTGACGTAGAACGAAATGCATCTCGCGCGCTGATTGGTTGAGAGTTATTTGCCCCCGCCGCCCCGTCATTCGCCATATTTGTTTGTTATTTGGTTTGTTGTCTTTATACTATTAATTTATGGTATGTTTAAAGGATGGATTTTTTTATAAGAGTTTCTTAAAATTTACCAATTTTAATTTGTGTTAAAAGACAAAATAATTGTTTCATTTTATTGTAATTTTCAATTAAAATATTGAGTGTTTGAAGAATAAATATTTCGGTACAATTATTTCTCAACGTATGTCAGGATTATTGATTACCTAGTAAATAGTAAATAAATGCTTAAAGATTTTTTGAAGTGCATTTTTTTATTTAAACGACATCTCTATTTCTTTAAATAAAAGAAATGATTTGAATTGAATTTCATTCCTAACTTTACGGGGACATAGAAAGGCTGGTCGTGATTGGTCGCTCATATAATAAACCGACCAATCAGGAAGAGCTTTCGGACAGTTGACAGTTTGACGCGGGACAGATTGCAATTTAACGGTTCCACTTCGATAGATTACAATAAAGCGAAAAATAATGCGTTAAATTGCAATCCTAAGTTACGGTTCACAATCTGTCGACAATTTACAATCTCGCGAGGTAGATTGTAATCTAACGATTTTTACAATCTTACGGTGACATATACAACCTGTAACGGAAAGGGGGTAACAATGTAAAGTAGGTGGATACTATACCTTGTATAGATTCTATATACGAAATCCCGAGTTAAAATAAACACTTTATTGTTTTTATGAAATAAAAAATGATTAACTATAATGACTGACTAAAACGTAAACAAACGCATCACAACACTATTGAGGTCAGCGACCCCAAATCACGTTATCACTTCACGACAATCACTGCGATCCTGAATTTCTCCACCTCCTTCCTCGACATGCGCGCCTAGTACTTTCTTAGAAGATGCGCGAACATTATGCAACATTTGTGGTGTCACTGTACAGAACGCGGCCTTGATGCTTTCTATCATCTCTTCCCTTGACGAGCATGCTACAGCGTACACCTTCCTTTTAAATTAGTCCCACAAGAAGAAGTCCAACGGAGTGAGGTCTGGTGACCGAGCTGGCCATGTGATACGACCTCCTCGCCCAATCCACAGATGGAAACGAGCGTTTTGATGGTTTCGTAAATCTCTTTCTCTAGCTCTCGGTCGGCCATCACGCTGTCGTCGGTTGCTCCGACACAGAGAATCATCTCGAATATTCTTGATTGCTCAAAGACATCACGAAATATCACTAGGCTATCCGTAGTAAGTAGGTAATCCAGAAAGGCAAAAACACAAGATGTTGTCACGGCGACGACAACTCAATGACTTAACTGAATTGTCAAAATGAGAAACGTTAAACCAACAAATTTCAGATGAGATTCAGTAAACACTAAAAGATGAACCACCATTGTGATATTTAAATTAATAGCATAATAGGTAGGTACATCCAAGTCTTTCGACGATTCCAACAATACTGTGATAGTGTTGTGCAAGCGTGACTTAGTCAAAATTTTGACTTGTATTTGACTGATATTTCAAAAATAAATATTGAATCAATAAATGCGTGTACACAGCTACAAATGGTCCCATACAGTTTGTAACCGTTAACTGCTTTGGTATTTTTGATATTGTTATACCCTTTCCGTTACACGTTGTATACACCTTCTTTCTCCAAACATCCAAACATAGATATTATTGAAGTAATGAATGTTCAGATATTAATGGTAACTTGTGGTGTATGGAACTTTTTGACATTTTAACTGTTCAGAAGTATTTGGTCACTTTGTCTGCTCCGATATATCTGACGGCGACTGTACATTGGAGTGATTGATATAATTACAACCGCCTCTACCCTTAAAGAGGAACCAATCGTATTTAAATCATATTCGGGACCAACGTGACTCGATCAGACTCGATTCAAGCCTCCTCAGATGATCCGGCGACTATTTTGCTTTTAAATTTCATCCATTTCCACTTAATGTGCCTTAATCATCAGGGATCAGGATTTATATGCCACACTACGTATCGGCGATTTATCAGCGATGGTCATTCCACGTGGTCTATCTAAGGGGAATTACAGTTACCAAACAGCTGCCGTAGGGACGACTGTGGCGTGTGTGGGACTCCCCAGCTCCATAGAAGCGAGGAGTACCCTAACTAAAAATCCCACCGCCATTGGTTAAGGAAAGCGCCGTTGTGCCATGGGAAAACGGGAGACCCGTTAACTGCTACGGCGCGTTGTAGCTAAGGTCAAAGAGTTTTAACATAAAATCAAAACGTTTTTCCAACGTAAAATCCTGGGCTCGCATAAAAATTACCGTTTTGCATGTAACAGTCGCAGGTTGCCGCTGATTTATAGGTAATGAAGGCAAGTTTTAATTTGGCCGTGTTTAGGCAATTCAGAGGCGTAAAGCTGTCTGCTTATAATATTTATTGTTCTCGCCCGCGACTGCTAATGCACAGCGTAAGAAAGTGGACCAGCAAAGTGTCTTTACTAATAATATAAATAAAATAAATATTGGACAACATCACATACATTGCTATGAATCTGTGATAAGTAGCTAAAGCACTTGTGCTACAGAAATCAGAAACAACGACGGTACCACAATAACCAGACCCGAGACTATACAGAAAAGTTCGTTTCCCATGTTGACCCGACCGGGGATCGAACCCGGGACCTCAGAGATGGTGCGACGCCAAAGTCTAGCACGCTCGCCTCTCGGCTACGGAGGCGCCTAAGGGCTAACCGCAAGAACTACTGCTTCGAATTAAAAAATCCTGTTAAAGTTGGATAGTTCATTTATTAAGGAAAGTTTAAGGCTATTAAATATTACGTTCCGACCAATAGAAGAAAAGAAACAGTGGGAAATGTAAGAAAAACGAGGATAGTTCACGTGCGAAACTATGGCGGGCCGCCAATGTTGAATATCCATAGGGTCTGGGTGTTGTGGTACCGTCATTGTTTCTGATTTCTGTAACACAAGTGCTTAAGCTACTTACCACAGAATCAGAGCAATGTAAGTGATGTTGTCCAATATATTTATTTTATTCATTTATTTAATATAGTTATTTCTTCTTGAGTGTATCTCGCTTAGGCGTCCATTAAAAAGGAAGAGGACTTGAAGTTTTCAACGACTATGATCCTCAATGAACATTGGAGCGATTGCAGTCTGTCCTCCGCAGCCCTTGCATGGAAACCTACTAATAAAAACGACGAACTTTCGCTTGTTCGTTTCGCTTTTGCTGGTAGGCTTACAGACAAGGCCGTCTTAAACCATGCTGGGGATCTTGGACACACAAGAATTTGGGGCCCTTTTTGAAATAAAAAAAGCGAATTATACCAAATTGTTTGATATAATATATCATTCAATACAATATATACACAGTTTATTAAGGTTATATAAGAAAATTATTACAAACATTACATTGCATACTAAGTATCTAGCGGATAAGTGCTTATAAACTGTATAGCATCCACGAGAACTACGACCGACAAACTGTCTTGCAGTTTGGCAGACAGTGTCATGGAGTACTGTATTGTTTTTGAATAAATAAATTAAAAATTAAAAAAATATGGTATTAGAATACTGCTGGTTGTTTGGTTAGAGAAATGTTCGGTCTTTTGGGGCCCCCAGAGAATGGGCCCTGGGCACGGGCCCTGTGTGCCCTTATGGTGAAGACGGTCATGCTTATAGACCTATTTGGATCTTAGATAGGACCAATAGCTGAACATACTTTCCGAAGCATGAAACCATCCTTCTTAACGGAAAATGAGATGATGAGGGCATCCCAGAGAATTCGAGGGTTTTTTTGTTAAAAAATATTAAATAACACTACACCATCGTTAGATCAATACCCGCATTGCCAATCCACTACATATCAGGCTAAGATATCTTAAGCTGACTGATACAGTTCGCCAAAACCGTTAAGGCAAAAGTTAGCACGTTAAGTGAACGTGTTAAGGTTCATAATGACCGCTACAACTGCAGGTGGACACATTACTCGTAGCACGTCTATAAGCGCCCGAGGTAATGAACACGCATTAATAATAGTTCTGCTGATATTCCACCACAGGGACGGACTCAAACCTGGATCTTATTTTGTTATCTACTTTACTAAAACAACGGGTTTCATTTTGAGATACGTATGCAAAAGATTTTTACGATATTTCTTTATTAATTTTCAATTAAATTAATATAATAATATAAATATATAATATTTAGATCTTGATTAATATAGCTTAGATAAAGAGATCCGATGTGAAATCGGATGTCAGTTTTCGCAAATCGAAATTAACGGCCTAACGTTCCGAAGCACGGAATCACCATTCATATCGGATAGGATGATCCTATGGGGGATTTAAGCCCATGCCCTTTGGGTATTTAAGTCCAACACGTCAACCACAAAACAACAAATGGCCATTTAGGTCACATCTTATGTCAATTAAAGTAAGTTTTGAATTATTTTTTTGTAAAAATAAGAGTCATTTAAATGTAAAAATCAATGATGATGAAATGTTGATAAGATTTCTGATCCCACAGACAAACTGTTTTAACAATATTGTGAGACTCTACCTATTTGTAACTTAAAAACTAATTTGCTTATGCCTGTTGCGGCTATTTTTTTTCCGATTCGTAATGTGTCATAAATGACTATCAGTTTTTCTCCAACCGACTAAGACTCGTAAAATACTACCGTTCCATACAGCTGTCATCAGTCGTCCGTCAGTCGACCGTCCGTCGTTATTAGCTTACGCCTCGTATAATTTATTACTATACGTAACTAGAACGGTTCGTTTTCCAAATATTGGAACAGGGTATTAATAAATAAACAAATGTACTTCTTACCCAGTCAAGTGCGCCTCTGTACAATATCTGGTCTATAGTTATTTGCCACCGGCTAGGTTTAATTGTCATAACGTAAGCCTTCAGCATTAGTACATTGCTACATATACAAAGTGAACATGTAGCAGCCAGATACTTGTTGATAAGCATGTTATTATTGCCTTTGACAATCCCCAAAGCGGAGTAGCTCAAACGTGTACGGGAAAATCAAACGTAAAACGGATAGTTAAGGCTTGGAATTCCAAAACAAAGACAACAGCTGGTCAAAGGCGAATCAATCTTCTACTGATGATACGGTTACTTATTCCATCGCTTTCTGAAATCACTTCATCACTACATAGTATAAAACAAAGTCGCTTTTTTCTGTCCCTATATCCCTATGTGCGCTTAAATCTTTAAAACTACGCAACGACAATTCGAGGAAAATACAAAAATTACAAACAGACTTTCTTAACAATACAAAATCCGTAAATCCACAACTGCCTAATGACTGATTGCTAAAATGTTAAAGAAATAGACGCAATTGTCCTGTGATTACTTTTTTAAATTCTCCATGTAAACAGCCAATAAACGGCATTATTTACCCCACTTTGATAAACCCGACAAATTCTTCATTCGGTTTTAAATTCCCCACAAATCAGAAAACCAGGTTATAACAAACAAGCAAGCAAAACTTCATCCAAAAACGACGCCAGCCTATTTATGGACTTTTAAATCAACCTAAACCGTAAAATTCAACTTCCAATTACTTACGAACCTATTTATAGGTGTGAATCTAAAGAGGACCTTGTTAGAAATAAAAACACAATTTTTCAAGCAGCTTTCCTCTGAATTATATGACGTTTTTAACAAAAAACACAACCAACAAAATGAAAAACATGCAAACTACGCAGTAAATAAGAAGACGACCTATTTAAATGAAAATCAATGTTGTGTTACGTAACAAAGATGGCTTCCAAATGGGTTCAATGAAGCTAGGGACGTAATTTGCCACTCATGTGGGAAGCTGGTAGAAGTATTCGCTATAGGCCTTATTTAGATAGGTAGATTAAGTTTTGTATGGTAAAATGAAAACCGAAATCAATAGTGATATAAAAATACAACTATTTATCAGATACACAAAAAAGCATAATCTAACTGTTGCCAGATATTTTTAACAGACTTAAAAAAAAATATGTTTTTTTTACTTTATTTTTTTTTAATTTATATGTATGATAGATAGATATGTATGATTCATTGTACAAAAGATTTACAGAAATTGGTTGAATAGACAAATTTAAGTACAATTTAGGCGACTATTGTCTCGGGTCTGAGTGTGTGGTTCAGAGTTCTTAAGCTACTTACCACAGCATCGGAGCAACGTATGTGATGTTATCCAATATTTATTAATTTATTTCGGGATTAAAATAAACTTGTATATTATTTTAATCCCGATATAACCTTTTTCACTAAACTAGAAAAAAGTCATGGGCGCCGATAGGTATAAATAAAATCTTGAGTGATTAAAAAAAGGTTCCCCGCGTTATTTAAACCCACTGTTCTAAGCACAGATAGTGCAATTATTATCGGACGTATTGCCAAGAAAATACAAGAAAAACAGTCCTATTGGAGATCCTATCCTTTTCGAAGGAAATAAAACAAAACGAAACACAGTGAGAATCGTAAGGAGGGGCGTGTGACGTCACAGTGGACACGCCCTTCCTTCTGTCTTATGCACACATAATAAATAAACTGGAGAGAACTCGACTAAGTATGCTTATGATCAATTGTTTCGCTTTGCCACGCAAAATGTAACTAGACAACGTATTTTAGTAGCCACTATAGAGTCGATAATATATCATCATCGTTATTTCAGTCGATGGACATTCACTATTGAACCGTTAGACTTCCCCAATTATCTATTATCGCCCCACCATCGAGACTATCTGAGACCGATTTTTCTGGGCAAAAGAACGATTTTTTAAATCGATTGGAAGAAGGTACTGAATTGATTCAGTAAATCGAGATTTCATCCTTGAAAATCAACATTAGATTTTTTTTTTGATAAAAACGATAAAGTTACTTTCGATGTGTGTATACTTTACTACTCAAACACTCCTGAGATGACTGTAGGCACACAATTTTTTTTGCTTCTAAAAAAAGGTTTATTTCTTAACTTTTTAATGTAACAAATACATGCCTTCCTTTGAATCTGATCTGAAACTCCGAAATGATACGAGTAGTGACAGATTAACTGTCAATATTATCAAAAACAACATTTTCCTGATTTTACTACTCGTCCTTATTTATCTTTTTGCTTTTTTTTATTTATTTATCTTTTCATCGTAAATGCTTTTAAATCTGTCGATCTTTTGTATCGATTTTTTCCTGATTTATCAGAATAGAATTTGATTCGATTTTGAAATCGATATTTTTCACTTTTTCACATGAATGTTAGCAGTAGGAAATAGCCGGTACGGATGGTCATAAGCAAGAATATTACGTTCCACTATAAATCTTTCTAATATAAAAGGAAAATTACATAATTAAAGTCACCAAAGGAAAATAAGTCTTTCACCGCGCACAAATAAATACCTATTTAATTGTACAACCTTGCGCTAGATAAACAGGAAAAATATTGCGAAACGGCCGTATTACCGGCAGGCGATGTACCGAAAAAAAAATAAGAAAAAGTACTCTCTGCGACAATCCGCCGATCCCGAAGTCACATAAACCAAAAGATACTTACAATACATTTCGACGCGGCCGTAAATCGGCTTGAAGCGATATTAAATATTCGTTAAGTCGACCCAGCATTTCAATGTGCCATTAATAATAATATTGGATACATTCGCCGCTTGTGGAGAGCGCTTTTTACCTAGGTATGCGGCCGAGACCGCTAGTACACCGAAACTGATCCGAATGTTCGCCGAACAGGTTTTTTTTTTAAGTTTAATGGTGTCCAAAAATATCAGTACGTCGAAAATATTACCTCTAAGCTGTAGAGACTCATAAGTAATTTAAATTTAAGTTAGACTGCTAATAAATAGTATGGCTAAGTATGTGTCCATTAACACATATCTTATGCGTGAATAATGCGAAACAGGTGACATTTATTACCTTTGACGACCTCCTAAGCCAAAAGGCGTCGTGCCATCACTATGGTCGTGGGTTCGATCCCTGTCGAGTCAATATGGGAAACGAAACGAAACTTTTATGTTTATATTGTCTTGGGTCTGGATGGTGTGGTATCGGCGTTGTTTCTGTAACACCTAGTAACATAGCTATTTACTTAGAAATAGAGCAATGTATGTGATGACCCATATTGACCCGACCGGGGGGAACCCGGGACCTCACAGATGGCGCGACGCCAAAGTCTGAACCGCTCGCCTCTCGACTACGGAGGTCGTCAATTTTATCAGATTTTTTAAAGTAAGTATTTCTTAAGTAATGTGTTTATATAATACATACAATTCGGTGATTGATTTCTTATTAATTTTCTGTTCTTACGTTCGCCGCCGCGTTCGCGTGTTCGCGGCGACGTTCGCTCGCCCGCTCGCCGCCGCCTCGGCCGCAAATATTAAGTGCCCATAAATTCCGTGCCGTCGTTCGGGATGAGTCCGCCCGTTTCACTTTTGGCCTATTACGTATTATTTTCAGGTTTCACCGTCTTGCTGAAACGTTGAATATATTGCTCCGTTTGCGATTAGGTTTTGCATGTACGAGTAAAAGCAGTTTAGTTGTTGGTCGGGTTGTGAATTCGAGTTTGAATCGCTTTGGGGAGAAATTATGATTTGTGTCCAATGTTTTGGGTTTGGCATTCACTGTAGCTCTCCGACTAAAATCATTGTTGACGTATTTATGCCCAGGAGACCGCATGCAATGACTTTTTCGATTCTGAAGTTTATAAGTCAACATCGACCTCTAGCCCTAGAGGTTGTAGACAGATGCACACTTTTTGAGAGCGACCTCTAGGAGGTTTTGGACAGATGAGAGGTAAAAGAAGTATGGCAAAGGAACGGTGACTGTACAATGTTGAGAAGGTGACTCATATGACCATAAATAATTAATAATATGAGTAGAAAGGTAAAGGGAGACAAGAAAAGAGATGGATGAAGAGTGTGAACGTTTCTTACAACAGACAACATTTTTTGTATTGGTGCAAAATTTGTTTAAAAATTCAGCTTTCAGCCGGTATCTTCTCTTGCCTAAGGAGTACAAAATATAGATATTAATAGTTCAGCTTTCTTAACCGGTTCTCCTACCGAGGCTGCATTTTTTTTTATATTGCACTTCAAGATTGACCTCATCCCACCTGATGTTAAGTGGTAATGAGGTCCTAGCTTAAGGGCGACAAGTACAGCATAATAAATCTGTTACTGGACTTGTCGCCCTTACCTTGAAGGCTTGACCCCTGCTACTAATGTAGCACCCCTCAGGAGCCCTGGAAACCTTACTCACACGCAGGAACACAACAACACAGAAATGATTGGTATTTGGATTGGTCTTCTGTAAGGTGGAGGTATTTCACCAGTCGGGCTGCTCCAGTTCGAGCGATAAATCGCTATGCCCTACCTCTCTTAAAATTTTATTTTATTTACAAAGAAGAGTCATACTCAAAACTGATGTAATTGACACGAATAAAAAGGTTTCCGATTCGATTAAAAATACTTTGTGATAATACCACCTCCGCTAAGAAGACTCTCAAAGCCCGGACTCCATAGAAACACGCCAGCACTGAACTATTAATCTTGAGTTTCTCTATTTTTTCGCGACACCCGTAATAGTTTTGTTGTTTATATTCCGAGCGCGCCGGCTCTACGTGGGCGGGTCCGTTTAGCCCCTCTTACCCTCGGTTACAAATTGGACAAATAAAATTTAGTACTGTATGCGTTACAGAGATGGATTACCTTGGCCCGTTCTGACAAGTGCCCGGTTTGGGCAGCCCTTGGTTACTTCGCTGTTTGTTCGGCGTTGATAAGTTTTTTAGTTAGGGGAAAGTAGGGATGATGACTGGCTGTTCAATTGGGATGATGTACCGTTCACAAAAAAAGTTTATGTATCAACGCCACAAAAGAGGACTTTATCGGCCATGTTAATTTTTGCAAAATATCTTTAAAGCCTTATTTTATAATACCTACTCTAAAACTAGTTAAATAGTTGAATAGATAGATAGATATACTTTATTGCACAGAAAATTTCACAGAAATTGGTTTTACAGACATTATCAAGTACAATTTAGGCGGTATTATTGCTAGAAAGCAATCTCTTCCAGACAACCTTTATTCCTTTTTAATTTCCTTTTTTTAATGTGTATTGATGAGTAAAAGCGTGACGTCACAATGTGCTATCTTCGTAATATCTATACAGATATCATGTTTTCACAGATATTTAAAAACATCTTATGCCTGATTTAATATTTGAAAAACGATCAGTTCTAGTTACGTATAGTATTCAATGACGACCTCGGTGGCGCAGTGGCTAAGGTAGGCGGCCAAAGCGCGAAAGGTCCCGGGTTCGATTCCCGGTCGGGTCAATTTGGAAACGAACTTTTCTAAATTGACTTGAGTCTGGGTGTGCTGGGATGACGCCCCCAGTTAGTATCCGTCGTCTGGTACTCATAGTACAAGGGAAAACCTTAGTTTGAGACCAGGTTGATTGGTGTGATTGTCTGGCGCATTTATTTATTTTATTTATATTTATTTTATAAAAAATTATACGAGACGGAAGCTAAAAACGACCAACCGACGACTGAGGACAGCTGTGTGGAACGGTATTATTTAACGACTCGTAGCCGGTTGGAGAAAAACAGATGGTCATTTTTGACACATATTATGAATCGTAAAATATTGGAACGGCGCGTTAGTCTACTTGCCTGTAATTAAAACTCAAACTCAAACTCAAATATTTCTTTATTCAAGTAGGTTACATATAACACTTTTGAATCGTCATTGAATACAATGCAAAGTGATTCTACTGCCGGTTCGGAACCTATATCTACCGAGAAGACACTGCACCGGTAAGAAACTCAGCAGATCAGTTACAGTATCAGTATCTAACTTATTGCTATGTGTAGTTTACTTTGGACCGAACACCCGTGTTCTATCGCAAATGTGTATCAATTATAAGACGACCTCCGTAGCCGAGAAGCGGACAGACCGGACATTGGTGTCGCGCTATGTCTGAGGTCCCGGGTTCCATTCCCGGTCGGATCAATATGCAAAACGAAACGGACGGAACTTTTCTATATTGCTTTAAGTCTAGCTGTTCTGGTACCGTATTTGTTTTAGATATCTGTAACACAAGTACTTTAGCTACTTACCATAGAATCAAAGCAGTAAGTATGTGATCTTGTCCAATATAATAAATTCAGAATTCTAATAAATGTAAACTGCATTAAAGAAGCTCAATTTCCATAATAAATAAAATAAATGTGATAAAAAGGGATTCGGCGCTCAGTGATTTCGTCTTTCACGTCTCAAAACCTTATTATTCTACACATAATATTACATTGGGCCGCTAAAACGCGATCCAATTTACCAAAATGCAATCGAAATCTTTCATACAGTGTAGTGTGAATGACAGATTGTGGAATAGCGTGATCATATGAATGAATAGGAAAATAAATTAACACGAATGAAGCAGTAAATGAATTTATATGAAATAATTCACCTATTTGTGAAATACTGTTCAAAAATTACGAAATTCCCGTCCTTTTATTCAAAGAATTGATGAAGAAATTAAAGGAATTTTATAAAACTGACGATATTAGCATTTTTACGAAAATTCTCCAAACGTATTTTTAAAACAAACGTTCGTTATAACGTGGAATTTAATTGTCACTAGATACTTAAGTAGTATAAATAGAATAGAATAGAATAGAATAGAAAAAGTCTTTATTCATATAAACTTTTACAAAAGCATTTATGAATCGTCAAGTCAAGTAAACTACCACCGTGTTCGGAATGTTGATTCTAAAAATCTTTTATCTTTACTTAGAACATGGTTTATTTAATGTGGAACAATCAAAATCATATTAAACTAAATATAGACGCACTTTTTTATGTGGTGGCGCTATGTGGCGAGTCTTAATATTCCCTTTAATATGGTTGAGTGAAGCGATGGATGGATGCTTGTGAACATGTGCCACCTTTGGGGACCGGTTTGCTCCAGCTTACCTCTCAAAGGTAAATACTTTCTTGAGTACTTAATTGTTTAATCACGCATCAGGAGGGGTACTCTCGAAAACGAAACGAACAAACGAAACGTTTCGTTTTTGAAGATTATTCAAAAGTTTGGGATTGAAGACGTGGTTTTTGATTTGCATAAATAATATTTTGTTTTTTGAAAACGCTTAATTTGCATTCGAAGTGATTTCTTTATGGTTATGAGGATTAAAATTGCCATCCGTTGTCGGATCCGACATATTTCGTTTATGAGAGTAGACCCCCAGAACATAAATAGGTTTATGACTTGGTTCAAAATGAGCTGCGTGCACATACCAATAACGTAGATACTGCTACTGTAACTAATCTACTGAGTTTCTTACCGGTGTCTTCTCGGTAGTATATCTACAATTCTGGTCCCGAACCGGCAATAGAATCGATTTGCATTGTATTCAAAAACTATTCAAGAGTGTTATATGTAACCTACTTAAATAAAGCAGTATTTGAGTTGAGTTTTAGCATTTAAATGAATATGTAGTGTTAAAACTTGCGATCAAACTAAAAATTTAAATTAAATTTTGTTTAAAATTATTTTATTCGTTTATTTCGTGTATTACTAATTTAGTTTTAAGAACCTACTAACAACTTTTTGTTGAGGTATGTAATGATCCGAAATAAATGAATTATTATTATTATTATATTATTATTAAGAATGTTTAAACGAAAATTAGTTTTCCTTCATACTTGATACACGTAGTATGCGCACTGTTATACCCATAGATATATTATAACCCCACAGATGTCAGGCCGGCTACGTCAAACTTCATGCTGCTACGTCAGCTAGGTATAATAGGTACAGTCTTACAGCTATTATCATTGACGACCTCCGTAGCCGAGAAGCGAGCGAGCCGCACTTTCTTGTTGGTCCTGTGTTCGATCTCCGGTCGGACCAATATGTGAAACGAACTTTTCTATATTGTATCGGGGTGTGGTAGATACCATCGTTGTGTCTGATTTGAGTAACACAAGTGTTTAAGCTACGTACCATAGAACCGGAGCAATGTATGCGATGTTGTCCAATATTAATTTATTTAATTAATTTAGTCTATCTCAGGATAGGCGTAAGCCAATTGAGTCTCAACTTCATCTCGTATCAGTCATCCTAATGCAAAGTTTGCATTCTTTATTTCCACTGTGATTTTTCTAAATCCTAATATACAATTCTATTTCTAGTTTAATTAAAACTTTTTTTGAACCTTACAACCAGATCCCGTACAATAGTACTATAATATCACCAAAATACTAAACGAAATTAACTGATCTGGGATACAATGAACGAAAGATTCATATGGACTAGTTAGGCGAAGTAGTTAAGTTGAGTCATTCAGACTAACTAGACAGACATAACTACTTACTAAGAACATTTCAAATTCCGAATAATCATTTGATTTGAAAAAAATATTTATTAAAAATCACATTTATTTTCTAGTAACTGTGCGCTTCTAAGAGTACGCACCCTAATACAATGTAGATCTAGGTAGGTACATACCTAACTAGATCTAGAAATGTTGGAAGACATGTGTCTTCCAAAGACAAAGAGAGATCGTGAGGTAGAAAATATACCTACCTAAATATACGTATGAAATTTGTAGACATAATATCTAATGAATAAAACATTTTCATAATTCGCATGACATGTTTTCTCAGTGATCACATGTGTCGAAAATGGTGTAATTAGAAAGAGCACTCTCATAGGAGTATAATGAGGTGCTATTACGAACTAACTAAATGAAATATTAGTTTGTTTTATTTCATCTCACCCAGGACAAGAATTCATGAATCTTTGTATTTGTTTTGCAACTAGTTGTTAAGACATGTATTTAAATATTTATTATGGTACGACATATTTTAGTTCTTATTTACAAAATACGTGTTTTATCATTTTACTTTGGAATCAGGTCGATGTATGTGATATTGTATAAATAGTTCGCTGTGCTCCGCGGCTTCGTTCACGTTACTTTGGGACAAAAAGTATTCGAAATATTAAAATAGTATCTTATATATCGTTCTACCAAATTTCAAATACCTACATTGATTAGTTTTTGCATTAAACAGTAACAATCGTACATCCTAACACCCAGACATCCTTTGCCATCGGACTTTGGCGTCGCCCTATTTCTGAGGTTCCGGGTTCGATCCCCGGTCGAGTCAATATGGGAAACGAACTTTTCTTTATTGTCTCGGATCTGGGTGTTGTGGTAGCATCGTTGTTTCTGATTTCTATAACACAGTTTGTTTTCCATATTAACCCGACCGGGGATTGAACCCCTTAGAAATAGCACGAAACCAAAGTTTGGCCTTTTAACCAAACATTATTATGTATAAGGCTCGTATGCTTTGTTCATTGTTTAAAATCCTTAAACCTTTCGTTTTTTCCAGTGACCGAATCCTTATTACGTGTGGTAGCGAGGCCGTGACAATAATTCCCGCATGAAATTAGACAGCTTATTTGCATGTCCTTGTCGATTTTTTCCTTAAAGAAGTGTTCATACTCGCTTCTAATTTCCAGAAAGGTAACAGATGTAACACACGAGTAGTTTTTTGTTCGAGGGTGAAAACGACGCTCTTAGTGGTGCACCGGCCTCGATAGTCATCGAAAAGTGGCGAGTTCGATTCACAGAATAACAGCTTTTCTAAATTGGAGAGAATTGGCATAATTACCTCAATAAGTATTCGTCGTCAAGAACTCACATTACAAAGAAACCCATATATTTAGACCATTTGGTTTTGACGATGAAAACGTAATACGTAAAAGGATAAAATAAAAGAAAGATAAAAGCAATCATCATGCATGACACACACACTGTAGAACTTACTTATTTCTATGTGAAATAAAACACCATGAACTCTTTCAAAACACAATCACACATATATTCTCCGACCATCAGAAAAAAAAAACAAGAAAACGCCGTCAGATTCTATATATGAAATAAGTTTAAACCCTTCATAAAGGTCACCTTGTAAGAAGGTTTTATACAAGGCCTTCAAGTAGTGTTTATGACGTCGGCAACACACACCATCTGTAAATAATTTCAAGTTCCTTATTTCAAAAACATAGGACTTCCAACACGCGTTTACCCCCTTAGACGTTGGATTTCGTAAAATCCATTCTTAGCCTCCGGAACTTACCTAATTGATGATATGGTGGTCAGCGAGAGGTATTTCGCTTTTAAATAGTTTGTATGTGAACTGAAATTGCAAGCCGAGACAATATTACTGCGCAAGGCATAGAGGCGATACATGAACGGACTTGTCACTACTTAACGATAGTTTAAAACCTCCGATGCTCCTGGGCAAGCTGCCATTTGATCGAGTCGTGAAAAACTACAACAAGTTAGTACAGCACCTGAGGAGAATTATTTACTGAGTTTAAATAAAATTTCATGCAATGCATGCTAATTTCACGTGTCTGTTTGACTGTCTGCGTGTGTCTGTCTGTGGTCTCTTAGCTCCTTCAAACACCCGAAAATATCCCAAAAATGTTTTTGATAGTTGCATTATTCGGTAAGTTTCTTGGGTATGTTTGATAGAAATGTGTGGCAGGGATTTTATTCGACCTACAAGATAGCCACACAATGCCAGACTGTCCCATTTTTAACACAGCTCCCCTAATATTAGATAACAAATAAAAGGGCTTGAGTAGTATTTACTATGGGTACGCTACGAGGTAGGTAGGTCAAATACAAAATGGCCGCCAACACAAAATGGCGAAATTACGTAGCAGATGCAGTCAAGGTACCATCATACAAAACAGTTTAGATTTTGATCTCTACGTCGTAAGGCTAATATTGAACTATTGATTTTTATTAATTTATTACAGTTTCATAATTAGTGCTTTTGGAAAGTATTGGATAGCATGAAGTGACCTTGACCTTTACCTGGGTTAACGGATTTGAGCAGTAGATGTGATGATGATTAGTATTTGTCCTGTGTGACGTTAATATCCGAGTATCATATTTTGAGTATCCCTGAAGTGATACATCTAGACTTCGAACATGAAAAGGATTATGAAACAAATTTGTGTATTAATAAGTATTACTTTATATATCACTGCTCTTATAACAGTGCTCCCATTCAAGGAAACAACATGAAACCCGTTAACGTTCATTGGGCTGTGTTGGCAACATCCAAGTACCCTCAAACTTAGCACCAAGTTCATTCGCTCGACGTCACTCGCTACAAGTTATGGATTGCTCTTATGACGGTGCTGGTAATGAATGTAAAAATCAGTGTTGACGGCAAGCCGGTTATTGTAGAACCTCGTTTTAATTATTTACAAAAGAAGAAGTATATTCGAAAAGAAACGATGTGCTTTTGTTATTGGCTTATTGCGTTTTTCCTCGCACTCCATCATGCTTTTTAATTTTCCCGGCTTTTGTTTTTGTTGTATTTTGGTTTGTGTTAATATTTTATAGTTTTGAGTAGCGACCTGTCGCAGCGTCCGAGTTTTTTCGATCGGTCTTTCTTACCCATTGGTAGTAGCATAATGTGATACGAGTATAGCCAAAAGCCTCGATAAATGGATTATCAAAATAAAAATAAAAATTCAATTCAAACAATTAGTTTCAAAGATTACTGCTTTCAAACAAACAAACAAACTTTTTAGTTTTATAATATTAGAATAGATAAACAGTTTTCATTAATGAATAGGTTTCAGTATGTAAAATTACAATCAGATTGTTGAAATTAACATGTTACAAGTCACAATTTTTGATGGAACCGTTCGATTCGGTATGGTTTTTTTTATATTACACTTCAAGATTGACCCCATTCCACCTGATGTTAAGTGGTAATGAGGTCCTAGCTTAAGGGCGACAAGTACAGTATAATAAAGCTGTTACTGGACTTGTCGCAATTACCTTGAAGGCTTGACCTCTGCTACTTATGTAGCATCCCCCCAGGAGCTCTGGAAACCTTACTCACACGCAGGAACACAACAACACCGGAGTGATTGTTATCTTGCTCATACCTATTAATATTACTAGGATAAAATAGCCCAGATATATTATAATCACTGATTTGACATTAGCTTTCAAATTCAATCTATCAAGCATGTCAAAATATTTCAAAACACAAAAAAAATGAAATATGTTTTATGAAATATCTTAAAGTGACAAATAGCATCATTATAAGTAGCAGAAAGCTCTCGTTATGTCGCTTCTCTGAAGTAATATAAAGTTCCATTGCCTTTTGTCAACAACCAAGATCTCAGTAAGGGCCCTTTAACTTGATAGCGACTTCGCTAACAGTAGGTACTCACTTTAAGTTGCAGATTAATGTTATTACATCGCTTCTTTTGGGTAATAGATACGTGATTGGGTTTCAGAACTTTTTATTTTATTTTTCTTTTAAAGCGGCTCTAAGAAGGAGGTTTCATAATTTGGCCGTATGTTCTTTTTTAAATGTGTTCGCGGGTTTTTAATACTAGCACAGTATATTGGTGTCTCACAGCCTGATGGTAAGCAAGAGAGGTCCCGGCGATGACAACGGATTTGATACCGTAATATATCCGTTAGCATCGCCATACTGGCCCGCAAGATGTTTCTTCACTCTCCTTTTGATTTCCATGTCAAAGGAGGAAACACATAAGCCGCCAACGACTTCCACTTTTTAATGGTGTGGCAAAGAAAGGAGTAAACAAACATTTTGAAACTTTTTGAAACAAAACTTTACTAATGTGGTACGGAAAAAAGGATCTGATACCAGCGCTGCTGCGGCGTTAAAATGTCGCAGCGGCATTTGCTGAGGTGGAACCCAAATTGGCCTCACAAAGTATTTATATTATATATAAAAATTAATCGCTGTTCGTTAGTCTCGCTAAAACTCGAGAACAGCTAGACCGATTTGGCTAATCTTGGTTCTGAAATAATTGTGGAGGTCCAGGGAAGGTTTAAAAGGTTAGAAACTAAACAAATAGGCATTTTGAAGTTCGCCGGGACAGCTAGTCTGTTATAATTGTCTTGCGTTGTTTGTAAATTTCGTGATGTCAATAAATGTATTTTCTTTCTATCTTTGATAATGGCATCCTAAAAATTCAAGGAAAATAAGTTTTTCTTTGGTAAAAAAGATTGGACAAAATCAAAGGCACTTCTCTGATTTCTCCGTAGCCTAAGCACTCGTGTTACGAAAATGAGAAACAACGATCGTGTTACGATTAGCAGTTGGGTTAAAAACGAACTTATTTCAATGCTGATAAGTTCGTTTTTAACCCAACTGCTAATCGAACCCGGAACGTCGTAGATAGCGCGAAGCCAATCCGATCCAGTCCACTCCCGTTTCAGCTATGGATGGTCATCAAAATACTGATAATTATTAGATATATACTTTCTTAGAATGTAACATTAAGGTTTAAAAAAGTAAATGCAGCGTTAATTTACTACCGAAAACCAAGTCTCAAACTCGGCAACTAGTCGACAGTCGCTCGGTACAAGTTAGAGATTGCTCTTATGACGGTGTCGCTACTATTCGCTGCTTACGGAAACTTGCCTCAAAGGATATGTTCAGCAAAATAGCCAGATCTTTGATTGGACTTCGGAAGTACGTAAACTACCTCGATACTCTGCGATGAAAACATTGTTGCCCGTTTAAGTACGCGATTCAACTGATGTGGACTGGGTTGCATTTATTAATCATCAGATTTGTGATCAAATGTATCACTATACTTTGGAATTATTTTTTGCAGGTTGTAAAACATTAATATTCAACTTATTAATATTTTTTTTCAAGGTATCTATCTATATGTACGTATTGTACGTGTATATATATATATTGCCAACACGAAGTAACTGGATTCATTGAACTGATTGCTAAAAAAATACATTTTATGTTTTAAAAGCAGAAAATACAAAGTTCACATATTTTCAACCTACTTCGAATATAAGTAGATTTTTTTTTTATATTAGCGCAGTATATTTGCTCCTCCGAGCCTGATGGTAATCAAGAGAGAAACCCACATCGCGATGACAACGGATTTGATATCAAAATATCCTAGCAAGATGCCCGCAAGATGTTTCTTCACGCTCCTTTTGAAGGAATCCATGTCAAAGGAAGGAGGAAACACATGAGCCGGCAACGAGTTCCACTTCTTTATGGTCCGGCAAAGATAAGAGTTACCGAACTTTTTGGTTCGTGATGGAATATTTTCCACGGTGAAGCGATGATATCGTGGGCCGGCTCTTGTGGTTCTGTGTAGGAAAGGAGAGGGTGGGATAAGGGAAAATAGTTCCTCGGAACACTCCCCATGATAAAGCCGATAAAAGACACTTAATGAACCAATGTCTCTACGTAGTTGAAGAGGTTCAAGGTTCCCAGTAATCTCTTCATCGTTAATTATGCGCACAGCCCGTCGCTGCGTTTTCGTCAACTCACACGTATTTAAACATATTTAAACATATTTTAACATATTTTTTTCTTTGTGTGTTTGCGGATAACTTATTCGTATATGAAAATTTTGTTTTTTTTTGGTGATTTTGTTTTTTGTTTTGTTGGAATGGATAATTTCGACTGAGGTACCGTAATAATGAAACTACATCCTAGACAATATAAATTTATGTTTTCTTTCTGTATTATGCAGATAAAACAAACGTGAAAATGCTATAAAGGCGCCTTGACTACAGGCGAAGAAATAAATAAATATAATCCATGCGCCAGACAACTAACAATGGGTTCTTTCTCTTAGGGCAGTTCCAGCACACCCAGCAAGACCCAAGTCAATTTAGATAAGTTCGTTTCCCAAATGAACCTGACCGTGAATCGAACCTGGACTCTTTCGCACTTTAGGCCACAACCTCACCCACTGTGCCACCGAGGCCGTCTTTCAGTATCTAACCTTATTAATCGTCGTTTAGTTTGAGCCAACTCTCACAGTTTCAGTTTCCAAAGATTACATATATACTTATGTGTAGATGGAGTAGATCAGTCTCTAAAGGCGGCACCTGTTCTCAAGCATGACATAAGTAGTTACAAGCATATGTGCTCATATAGGTGTACACGTACTAAAGTTTTGGTCTCGGTAGCAATAACACGCTTGCAATAAGCTACTTCAAGACCCAGCTTCAACAAGTTGCTTGATAATCTAACTTGGTCTACGCGAAGCCTCATCTGCTCGTAACACTAACTGATGAACGTGTAAATAGTTCTAGTACAATTGAATACTGGTATATAAACTGTTTTTTGTTAATAAACAAACAAAATATATCAGGTTTTAGGTAATAAATAATGAGGGAACGGTCTTAAGAAGGGAAGACAAAGGATTGTCTTCTGTTTTTTCATAGAGTTGACTAAGTTATTTCTAAATTAATTTACTTATATTTTTCCATTATAATGTGATAATCTATTTAATGTTTATTACGTTTATTTTGTTATGTAAATATGTATATATTTGTGTATTTTATGACACTCCTTATGCTGTTTATATTGTAACACTTAGTCTTACTATTTTTTTTAATTCAAGCAAATTCTACCCAAAGGTCAAAAGGGAGTATGGTCGATCCATTTTCATCATTTTTATTTATCATTAGCTGTCCCGGCGAACGTCTTAATGCCTATTTTTTTCCAAATTTTCTAACCTTTGAAACCTTTAGACCTCCACGATTATTTCAAAACCAACATAGTCAAATCGGTTTAGCCGTTCTCGAGTTTTAGCGAGACTAACTAAAAATAAAAAATAAAATAAAATACATTTATTTCCAAAATAAGTACACGCTGAACAGAAATTACTGATCCCCACACTAGGCTAAGCCTGTCCCGTGGGGAACTAACAAAGAATTTATTTTTATATGTAAGATATGGACTTCGTGACATTTTGTGCTAATTTGTTCGGTAAAGTTCAACAGTTAGGGTTTTAAAATCTTTTAAATTGACTTCATTCAAACACATATCGAGTACTTGTCCAATCTCAAAAAATTCGCCCCAACGATCGCGACAGTAGTGTTACATTGGCTAGGAAATTGTTTTCGTTACTCAGAGTACGAAGCGATGTTACTTTGTCTAAGCCCCCAGACCCGATTTGCATTGAAACGAAATCATTGACCAACAACAAATTTACTCACAGAAATAGTGATTATGGCGATTAACACGCAACGTTGGCAGATACAAGATATCACAAATAAATTAAACATTAAAACAAAGGGCAAGGCCTGACAACATGTCGCTTACTCCGAACGTTACATCCCCCGACTACGCATCATCGTCCGTAGTTTGACCCCCCCAAACTTCTCTCGTACGCTCGTTGTAAGTAGTAGAGAGCAAGTAGTCATCTCAGACAGCAATAACGCTATAACAATAAGCGCGAAGCACCCGAGTTCCCTCGCAACTACGCAACTTCGTCCGCGAACTTCGACCAACTTCGTTTGTACTACACGATTCAACTAGAGACAGTCTGGATTGATTCGGCTAAAATCGAAATTATTGCGAAAAGCGTATTAATTACGAAAGTGATCACCATTTTCAATTGGCTGTCTTACATAGCTTGTTCTCAGTATGCATATTTATGTGTATCACAATATTGTTTTCAATTGACATTCCTACACGACTTGTATTATATAAATATGACAATGAAACAAGTCTAGTCAAAAATAGATTTAAGATCCATATTAAATCATGTTTAATGCGAAAAGGATACTATAAACTTGATGAATATTTAAACGATAAACATATATGGACATGATTGTCTGTTCGCTCGCACACCATAGTTTTTAAGTTCTCTAGCTCTAAACATTGTAAAGATTAGGATAACTACTGAGTTTCTTGCCGGATTCTTCTCGGTAGGATTAGGTTCCGAACCGGCTATAGCTTCAATTTTGGTTTGTATTCATTCTGACGATGCATAAGTGTTACTTGTAACCTACATGAATAAATGAATTGACTTTGAAAATACAGAAATTTTGCTTTAATATATTTTGACGATATGTTATTTCGGGATTTACCATCTTGCGTCTGATAATTAATAGCTACGTGTTGTCGCAATGTTTTATGGCGAAAAATTAAACCGAATGTCATGTATAATTAATATCCCTACTTCCCTACTAATATTATAAATGCGAAAGTAACTTTGTCTGCCTGTCTGTCTGTCTGTCTGTCTGTTACGCTTTCCTGCTTAAACCTCTCAACCGATTTTGATGAAATTACGTATACGTTGAATCTCAAGAACGGACATAGGGTAATACCACCTTTGAAAGTTTATATGGAAAAATGTTTATTTTTGAAGTTAGAGATATTAAAGTTGGCACAAATATAGCTCTTTTAAAATATAGACTACTTTTTGTTTCGAATATTAGGGGAGATAGGGGTTAAACCGACCATGAAAGGATGTAGTCCACGCGAACGAAGCAGCGGGCACAGCTAGTTGTACTATAAATTGTATAATATTGCCTAAATTGTACTATAATTAATCTGTAAAACCTATTTCTGTAAAGTTTTTGTGCAATTAAGTATATCTATATTGAACAATAATAATACTTACTGTTGTTAACAAACGACTTGTTCGATATCAAATGAATAAATTAAAATTCGTAACATTTTTCATAAATTCAAACAATACTGCTATTTATCACGATCCAGTTGGCACGTAAAAGTTGGGAAAAATTCTATTGGGTGATTGTTATGATAATAATAAAAAAAGCGTTTCTTAATTTTTTGTTAAAACTTTATTTTTATTTTGTTTGTCATACATATTCCTTATGATCCTTATAAATAACAGTGGCAATCAATAACTAACCTGCTAAGAAGCAGGCTCCAGACACAGTTTTTGTTATATTGTTGTTAATTTCGTAAATAAAGATTTTGATTCATTTATTTATTTCATTTTCTTGTGCAGAAGAAGCACGCATTGTTCCCATAATTTAACATTATAACGGGTACGTTAATTTCAATGATGACGCATAACCTAATTCAAACCTTTTCATCATTTCACCTCGCCTACCGATTACTGACACATTTTTTTTAATCTGGCTGCTAGTTACTTTTAGAGGGTAGGTAATATATTTTAAAAGCCTTTTGAACCGAACCTCTTTTCAATATTAAAAGCAACTAAAACATGAACCACACATGTTGGTACAAATGCACAAATCCTGGTCTAAAAAGGCTCAATAGGCGGATTACGTTTTTATTCGCCAACGATAGCTGCGTGGTTATGCGCTATGTCGTTTATTTTGATGAGATCCAAACCTTTTTCTTTCACTTTAGGAAAAATAAATATGAGATTAATCTACGTGAAACGAGAAAATCAATTTTTCAGTTGGGGTACCTGAGAAATCTTATCTCACTAAATCCGGTTGAGTGTTGTTGCAATGTTTTTAATACCACGGAGCTGGTAAGCAAGCATACTAGATGTTGATTGAGCTCCTGGGGGTGCTACATTAGTAGCAGGGGTCAAGCCTTTTCACCTCAGCTGGCATTGCACCGGTCTCCACTGCGAGGTGGGGATGGTCATGGGAGGATGGGGGGAGCAGACGGAGCCGCGTAAGCGGCTTTTCCGCCGGCGGCGCTGTGGAAGTAAAGGCTGAGCCGATTTCCCACAGCGCCGCCACTAAGGCGATGAGGTCCACCGGGGGGTTTTAGTGGGTAACCTGGGTAGGTAAGTTGGTTGGTAGGTAGGAGTCCCACACACGCCGTCACCCTCCCTCAGGGTGGCGGTACGGTGCATCAAGCATTTCCCCCCGTAAAAAAAAAAAAAGGGGTCAAGCCTTCAAGGTAAGTTCGACAAGTCCAGTAACAGATATTATTTTGATGTACTTGTCGCTCTTAAGCTAGGCCCTCATTACCATTAACATCAGGTGGGGAGAGGTTAATCTTGAAGTGCAATAAAAAAAAACGGCTCGCCTGATTATAACCGGTTACTATAGCCTATGGACGCTTGCAACACCAGGGGTATCATGCCTATTGCCGGCCACACAGTATATTTAGATATTGTAGCCAAGTCTTACACTGCCTTCTTGGACGACCCTTTACTGTATACTCACGAGAAAAAGTTGCCAGAGAGCTCAACTTCAACTTGACCCGATCGGGGAACGCGAAAAGTAATTACACCGTAACACAATTTTATTATTCTGTGGTAATGCAACGAGTCCAGCTCAAAAGAGGTGTGTAACGTGAAGTTTCTCCGGAATTTTCGTGGAACATATCAGTTTTGTTATAATAACGATTCACGCACAGAAATGATAAATTTGGATAAAAGATGTAGAGCTATAAATAAATGATCTACAGTTGCAAGTGCAGACAAGCAAGTTGTAAGCCGAGAAAGTCTACTAAGCTCGGATTAGCACAACTTAACCCGGCCGAGGCCACCTGTCAGAGGGACCATTTAGTACTTTTAAGATTAGCTACGTAAAGTTATTGACATTAGACAGTTTAGTCCGCGTAAGGGCACTTTACACAAAGCAGCAGATTTGACAGCTCACACAAAGCTTATTTTAATTAAGATGAATATTTTATTCTAAAACATCGCCAGTTTTACGGATTCCTTTTTTTGCTGCGTCACAATAAGTTGTAAAGTTTTTTAAGAGAGGTAGGGCATAGCGATTTATCGCTCGAACTGGAGCAGCCCGACTGGTGAAATACCTCCACCTTACAGAAGACCGCAGCCAAATAACAATCACTTCTGTGTTGTTGTGTTCCTGCGTGTGAGTAAGGTTTCCAGAGCTCCTGGGGGTTGCTACATTAGTAGTAGGGGTTAAGCCTTCAAGGTAAGGACGACAAGTCCAGTAACAGCTTTATTATGCTCTACTTGTTGCCCTTAAGCTAGGACCTCATTTCCACTTAACATCAGGTGGGATGAGGTCAATCTTGAAGTGTAATAAAAAAATAAAAAAAAAAGTGTCGGCCGTACGCAGCTAAAAGTAGGACTAGACAAACTTTTTAGGGTTTCGCTAATCAATTACCTAGTAACTTTAATATTAGTATCATTATTAATAGGTAAAGTCACATGAACTAACATGTACCTCAATTTTAAGTGAACCTCATGTTCAAGAGCTCCAATGTTTAAATTGTTTTGGCTCGTGAGTGAACAAGTTCTACAATATGGCTATTTTACCTTATTAGCATGCAGAAATGGTTAGCGGACTTTTTAGAGTTCTATTCATTCAGACGTCAAGTGACTGGTGCATAGAATAAAGAGGTCTTTTGATATAATCATAGACGTGTACTAGCACGATTTGTATACCACATAGATATAAGGTATACCAAGTTTATTTTTTGTTTATTTACCAAAGACAATTGTAAAACTCAAAATAATAGAGGTAAAACTAATTACCCTTCAATCTAAAATATGCATGACCAGATAACTTATCTACTGTTTAAGTTGGATAGATTTTTAAAAGTAGTGTGGAGTGGCAGTAATGAATAACTACGAATCTTCTAGCATCACAGCAAACAGAGCAAGTTGTAAGCCGAGGGCCGACGCAGCTAAGCGCGGATTAGCGCAGCTCGGAGCAGCTTACTTGCGGTCTCTGGGACCAGTCCAACTTTTTAGGGTTAATAAATAACTTTTGTATTGATATCATTATCAAAAGGAACAAGGTCAGTTACACAATACGCCATAATATCTCATTGACATACAGGCATGGTATGAGTTCCATTTCTAATTTTTGTAATTGATTCGCTAATATTAATATTTAACGAAATTACAAGTTAACAAAGATTTTGTATTTTTACTTTCAGTGCGGAAAACAACACGATAAATTGAGGATTTCCTGATGTGAGTATAACATGAACTGCAGTTACTGTGTGTGTGTGTAATAGAAAACATGATATACCTAAATTTTGAGTGCTTAAAATGATGATGTTCGTTTTGAAAAAACTTTTTGCCATATACGCTTAGGCTATAAACTGAGCTCCATGCTGAGGTTTTCCCACGAAACTACAGTTTGAGATCCTTGAAATTGGACAAGAAGAGGTTTTATAGGGTCTGCAATGCAATGCATGCATTAAAAGCTAGTTTCGCATCAGACTTGTCTTATGCTTGATTGTCATCTTCGTGGCAGAAAAAAAATATTGTTTATCAAACAAATACACAAAAAGTTGGTAGTAATAGAGCAGCACGCCCGATACGTGAAGGTCGTGGGTTCAATTCCCGCACCGCAAGGGGAGATAAAAAAAATTCTGTTTCTAATATTTAAAGTTCGCTAGTACGGCGTATAGTACTATAAAAATAATAAAATCGATTAAGATACCAAGGTGTCTTCGATTCCGTGGTTTTCAAACATTTCTGCAACGAATGTACCACGGGCTGATAAGTATGTAGTTCTAAACATATTCGGCAGAGGGCACTTACCGAAAGGCTAACGGTTGATGCAGCAGAAAAATTTCATCGCCTACAATAACTTGCGGTTAGCTCAGTTGGTAAGAGCAGCGATACGTGAAGGTCGTGGGTTCAATTCCCGCACCGCAAGGGGAAATAAAAAAAAATCTGTTTCTATTATTTAAAGTTGGTAGTAGTTAATGATTCTCTACGATTCCTTATAGACAGCAAACAGAGCAAGCTGTAAGCCGAGTGGGTCAGATCTAGCTAAGCGCGGATTAGCGCAGCTCGGGGCTTACCCGCGGTCTCTGGGACCATTCCAAGGAGTAAGGGTTCAGTGAAACAAATTATCTTTTCTTTGATATAGTTTTATGGTTCATTCACTCAAAATGACACCATAATGGTATAGTAACGTAAGTACTGGGGCAAAGTGTCGTCGGATTTTTTGAACGTAGCTTGTATTTATCAACCCATAAATCAACCCATATTTGATGATTAAGCTAGTACCCAATGTTGTAACTTGATTTCAATCATATAAATCTATCACAAAATGTATTTCATAGAAGAAGAAATACCTCCACCTTACAGAAGACCGCAGCCAAATAAGGTAAGGGCGACAAGTCCAGTAACAGATTTATTATGCTGTACTTGTCGCCCTTAAGCTAGGACCTCATATCCAATGGTTTCAGTGGGTATGTTGGGTAATCTAACATACCTACTGATACCATTTCTAGTCCGCTTCAATATTGTATCGTTTTAATTCATAATAGACTTACCATAAAATAAAAAACGACTGCCACATAATTTTCGGGTAAGAATCCAATATTTTCGTGTTACACATGTAACTCCGACACGAACTAGTTTTTGTTACTCCCAATTTTTATAACATTGTTTACTTACACCAAGCCAATCGCAAGTAGGTTAATCGCTGCCGAACAAATAATAGCTCAGGCAACTTGCTTAATCAAACAACTCGCCGGGACGTGTGTCTCTGATTTATGTTCTGGTTGCTTTGATTGCCAACTTGTTCATACTTGCACCTATATTTATATCCAGAACTAAGTACTAGCTAAAAATACTACGCTATCCGAATATTTCGCTCTTCAAGATTGATGATTATTTAAATGACAAAAATGTATGGGTCTAGAATAACTTAATTCTTTGAAATCTTACTATAGCTTTGTATACTTTATTTAAGTACCTAGTTTAAGGACACACTGTTATATTTGAAAAGAGTAAGTGTCGAGTTTCTTGCCGGTTCTTCTCGACATGATCAACATTCCGAACACGGCGGTAGAATACTTTATTTGTACTGACTATTCATAAGTGCTTTTGTAAAGCTTACGTGAATAAAGATATTTTCTATTTTTCTATTTTCTATTTTTTTACAAGTTTTAGGTACTTTATGCAATTTGAAAATTACTACTACTGGTACTACTATTCTTATTTGGCTGCGGTCTTCTGTAAGGTAGAGGTATATTTTAAGTCGGGTTGATCCAGTCTGAACAATAAATCGCTATGCCCTACCTCTCTTACCTCTCGTTGCAAATGTTCAAAATAATTTCCATGTTATAAAATCAAGAAAAGAGAGTATACATTATAGTTTTGGTCATCACAATTCAGGTGTATGTGTTTACGTGCTTACGTCACTATTTCGTAAACTCAAGGGATTCCCTGGAAACCGTAGAGAAACCAAAAGGGTGGCCAATCTGGACGTTTCATTTATTATTTTTTAAACGCACGATGCGTCTTACAAATCAGCGTCACGTAATACTTGAACGCTCCCTTTCCTATTCCAGGTTTTTTTCTCAATGTTAGCGAGCGTGTCGCGGACGCAATATCACACGATGAGAATAGATGATCGAGCGGTAATGAGTACTAATGAACCCGCTTGATCACCGCCATTTGTTACACTTGCCTTACTTAGCTTAGCTATAGATCAAGAGACATTACCCGAAGCGTATATGAGTAATAAAAGTAAAAAGACCTCTATGCAATAAGAACTACCTTATACTAACGCGCTGTTACCTTTCGTGACATAGATAGATATACTTTATTGCACAAAACTTTACAGAAATAGGTTTTACAGATTGATTATAGTACAATTTAGGAAGACGTAGACAACCTTAAGGTAGAGGAAATAGTAGATGGCGAGAAATGGGTACGGCCGTGCAACATAAATAAAGTTTAGTTTAAAGCTAATTATTTTAAGTATAGTCAAAACCAGTCAGACTATATTCTTTGGACTTTGTACTGTCTTTATGTCTTAGGTATTAGTGCTAATTTCAAACTGCTAGTGTTTATCGTACTTTTTCTCCAGACGTCAGTTGAGTAACACAAAGTTCTATAAAGCTGAAAAGTCCTAAGTAA
The DNA here is from genome assembly GCA_037074685.1 of Glyphodes pyloalis. Taxonomy (NCBI): domain Eukaryota; kingdom Metazoa; phylum Arthropoda; class Insecta; order Lepidoptera; family Crambidae; genus Glyphodes; species Glyphodes pyloalis. The sequence continues at coordinate 15,760,751 of JAYKKO010000009.1, forward strand.
ATCATTGAGATTACTTTCACAAAAGAAAAATCCAGTCGAGCCACGAAAGCGAGAACATTGACTTCAGTTTGAAGACCTAAATACAAGTCAACACAACTCCAGGTTCCCTCCCCCCCCCCCCCCCTCCCCTTCAGCAAAGCCAATAACATTATCTACATGTGGGAACCAGATGGTTTTCTTACGCTCAAAAATGTCCCAATAAGGCAGTGACCACCCGCTTGACGCGGGTCGGGACGCGGTTCGTCACGTGTTGGGCGGCATCCATCAATCACGTGTAGAGTAACCAGGTGGACGAAGAAAGCAGGATATTAGTTAGTTCTTTTGCAAGAAAGATAAATAATTTTTGTTTTCACGTGAATAGCGTTTAAATCTATATGATATATCTGAAATTATCATCAAGTAAACCTCAGCTTTCAACAGTTTAAAAATCCTACCTTGTACGAAATAAAGAATTAAGAAAACAATAAAAGGATCGTCGCATTATTGTATTTATTGTCGCATATAAAGTCAAAAGAAACCAGGTGCCATCTTTGGGGACGGGTTTACTCTGGCTTACTTCAGATCTATACACATTTGGCGTCACGCCATCTCTGAGGTTCCGGGTTCGATCCCCGGTCGGGTCAATATGGGAAACGAACTTTTCCATATTGTCTCGGGTCTGGGTGTTGTGGTACCTTCATTGTTTCTGATTTCTGTAACACAAGTGCTTTAGCTACTTACCACAGTATCAGAGCAATGTATGTGATGTTGTCCAATATATATTTATTTAATATTTATTTATTCTTTATTGTTACAACACCCACAAACATAAGCTGTATGATTTGGTCCGAATCAGTTTACGTATGGTAAAAAGTAAGACACTGCTACTGATATCTACAGATTTGGACCGGTGGCAGTGAGACTTTATATTTAATTCAATGACGATACTTAAGTGTTATAATGTAACAAACTCACTTGATTAAACATATTTTGATGTTGATTTTCATCTCCCTCGTCTCCAACCGTATTAATATGGAACAAGTAAATTTAGGGCATCTAAGGCTTTAACAGAAATACTTATACCAAGGCGTATTCCACTTACATAAGACGCTACAGTGCACTTGAAGAGCGATCTGCTTTTACCCAGTGTGACCAGCTAAAGTGATTAGTCCTAATTTTTGGTTCTAAGACTTGGCAGCCCTACACGTAAAGATACCAAAGGACTGGATGAGGAATAAGTGCTTCTATCTAACCTTTCAGGTGACGATGCGCCGCCTGATACAATGACTGGCAATATTGTGACCGACTCGGTACAAGGCAGTTGAACTCAAGCGTTCTCAGCGAAAAGAGTCCGTTTAGTACTTCTCCTAATTTACAAAATATACCCTTGCTTATCTCCAAGCATCTTGTACTCCTTGGTGTGCAGTTAAGAACAAAACTTAACCACCAGTGAATCTTTAGAAATAGAAATAGAAAATGTACTACCGTGTTCGGAATGTTGCTTCTATCGAGAAGAGAAGAATTTTTTCAACAGAGTTTAAAGGTTGATTACACGTTTCTGGCATTTGTTTAAGAATAGGGTTCTTTGATGTCATCATAAATCTCATCACAATTTGACGCCACCGAGATTGCTGTCAAACCCATCCTGAGCATTGGTCTGCGCTATCGCCCTTCCCTTTGAGTCGCTTTTAAGTCGAAGCTAATAGCGACGGAAATTAATATTGGCGATCAGAAGAAGAGGTTAATTGTTTTATCCGTGCTCTGGTAGTAGTCAATTGATCGTTACTACGCAATTAAAAGGAATAGAACAGTCGCCGATGTTTGTTAAATCTCGATTGAATGTTTAAACAATGTTAGTAGAGTTTTCTCTGCTAACGAATTTGTATTCACAGCAATATTAGAGATTATGACTCGATATTGAATGCATTAGGCATTAAATATAATCATTGTTTCAAACTCTCAAACTCAAATATTTCTTTATTCAAGTAGGTTACATATAACACTTTTGAATCGTCATTGAATAAAATGCAAAGTGATTCTACTTAGTTTAATTAATATAGGAGGACCTCGATGTTTCGTTGCCGGCCTCCGTGTGCCGCGGAGCGCGAATCGCGTCGTGGTGGGGTCGCGGAGGAAGAAGAGGATACTGTATTACGTTTGCCGGTCTCCCTATCCTCCACGGCAGGTGTGTCTCGGGATTCCATCTGGCTCTCGGAGGGAGAGCTGGATAAAGAGTCTTGGGTTTCTAAAGAGGCGGTAGGCATCGGAGCCGCACAGCAGAACCACTGCTGGGACCGGAGATGCCAAGCGTGGGGTAAGCCTGGCATCCGTTACCTCGGTCCCGAGGGGGTGGCAGGTTTTAGTCGGTGCGAGCCCTACACACCATTCTCTGTTCCCCGCTGAGAGTGACGGTGCGGTAGGCAGTACCCCCTCGACGAAAAAAAGTGTTCAATATGGATAAAAAAATAGATTATTTAATCCAAATAATCGATTTTAAATCGTCATGGCTAGTCCTGACCGTTATGAGTGGTGGCCACTGACCGCGTTGCCTATAACGTCATAAACCCACCATCCATCAACTCCAGTGCGTCAGTGATGATGTTCACAACAAAATTTTAACATGAATGATGTTTCTTTAAAAGAGTCCAATTTTAAAATGCTGTTATTTATTATCACAGTGTCAACGAATTGCACCGCGAGTGCAGTTTGTATCGAAAGTGTCAATTTCCAGTGCAAAACTACAGCTTCGCCCGGAGTTAATGGTCGGAACTCATATGTTTTGCCGGAAATATTTTAATTGCGAGTCGAATTCCAGCGCTAATTGGTAGACGGGGTTGCGACGCACGATGATTGTGGTGCCAATTTTGTAGACATCGTGTTTGTGATTAAACACAAACTTGAAACGCTTGTCCATTTTATATAAATCCAATTTGCTGTACGACTCTTACTGAATTTTTTTTTAAAAGCTAAAAAATTTACGTTACTTTTATGTCCAACCAAATTAAAATATGGCTATTCTACCAAAAACGCAATAATGTTGAATCCGATGGCGGATAGCATTAAGAGGTAGGGCATTGCAATTTATCGCTTGAACTGGAGCAGCCCGACTGGTGAAATACCTCCACCACACAGAAGACCGCAGCCAAATAAAAATTACTTCTGCGTTGTTGTGTTCCTGCGTATGAGTAAGGTTTCCAGAGCTCTTGGGGGGTGCTACAATAGTAGCAGGGGTCAAGCCTTTAAGGTAAGGGCGACAAGTCCAGTAACAGTATTATTATCCTGTACTTGTCGCCCTTAAGCCTTATTACCACTTAACATCAGGTGGGATGAGGTCAATCTTGAAGTGTATATTAAAAAAAAGGTATTTTAATTCGTACACTAACTGTCCCTGCGAACGCCTCCTTATTTATTAGATACTATCTGTGCCCGCGACTTCGTTCACGTGGACTACATTCTTTCATGGTCGGTTTCACCCCTGTCTCCCCTAATATTCGAAACAAAAAGTAGTCCATATTTAAATCCAAGTTTCGAGCTATATTACTGCCAAATTTAATATCTCTAACTTTAAAACAAACATTTTACCATATAAACTTCCAACGGCGGTATTACGTATACCTATACCAAATTTCATCAAAATCCGTTCAGCCGTTTAGGCGTGAAAGAGTAACAGACAAACAGACAGACAGACAGAGTTACTTTCTCATTTATAATATTAGTATGGATGATACACGTGTGAAGAGGTGAGTCACACACTACAGTACATCCTGGGAGGCCCGTCGAGTTCCGCCATAATGGCGCTGTACTCTCATGTTATAGCGAATTTCCAGGTAACTAAAATAATAATGGCGACAACAAAATGTTTGTCTATTTATCCTGCTAATATAATAAACGAGATGGGATGTGTATCGATCTATAGATGTATGTTTGTTAGTCTTTCACGCAAAAACTGCTGATTGGATTTGAATGAAATTCCGTAGGGAGACAGATGACATACTAGATCACAGAGTATACTTTTCATCCTGAAATGACCCGAGTGAAGGCGCTGGCAACAGCTAGTCCCTACTAATATTATAAATGCGAAAGTAACTCTGTCTGTTACGCTTTCCTGCTTAAACCTCTCAACTGATTTTGATGAAATTTGGTATAGGTATACGTTTAATCTCAAGAACGGATATAGGCTACTTTTTATTAGAAAATAAGGGGGGATGGGGGTAATACCACCTTTGAAAGTTTATATGGAAAAATGTTTATTTTTGAAGTTAGAGATATGAAATTTGGCACAAATATAGCTCGAAACTTGGATTAAAATATAGACTACTTTTTGTTTCGAATATTAGGGGAGAAAGGGGTAAAACTGACCATGAAAGGATGTAGTCCACGCGAACGAAGTCGCGGGCACAGCTAGTTACAAATAAACGCACACAGAGTCAACCAAAATCACAACCAAGGTTTTGCTTTTTGCTTTTCAGCAGTCGTTTAAAAATGTTACCTTTCAAACAGATTGAAAAACAGTTCTGCCGCTAAAAGGCGGCGCCGGGAGCGTCACAGTAAATCAAAGAGCCCACCTGGTCAATGACAAACATTTTCGAACTAAACAAGTGCCATTAATCCAAGACCATTTCGAGAGCCCGAGTTATGGAGTCGAGTGAGCGCGGTAAAATGACGCTCGGATTTTTTGAAAGCTTTTTTTTATACTTGTCTTAATAATATTTAAGTCTCAATACTCAATAAATTGTGTCCTAGTCTATTAAACTAAAAAACCGAAAACATATATTTTTCTATTATTTATCATCAAACAAAATGTACTCAGATACATTACATTACTTTATTATCATCAATGTTTGTGTAGTTGTGGAATCAAAAGATTTTTTTTTTGCATTTTTAAGGATGGATAAATTTTTGTTTTTTTCTGTATTTTTGGTTGTTGTAGTGTAATTTTCGGGAGATAGCTAAAAACAGTATTTTTTTTTTGATCACATACTTTTTGGAGACCCAAAACCTACTTATAGTCGGATCCTGGTAAAATATTGGTATATCATATGATATGATGTTCGTTTCAGTGTGGAGGAGCGTTTGTTTAGGTTACTTATTATTTAAAAATACAAGTAAGAGAAACAGATTGTTTTGATAACTATTGAAATGTTAATTAAAATTAAACGCCTTCTGAAGTAAACTTGATGGGAAAGTGTGTTTCTCCCTTTTCTATAGTATATGTCTTTTTGTTTCTCTCTATATTCCGTGACGCTACGAATAAAGTATATATTGTTCAAATTGTAATTGTCTCAAATAAATGCAAATTCAACAGTAAACAAACTTCCACTTATTCAAAACAAACAATAACATTACTGAAGCAAAAAAGTAACGATTTAATTTTAAAAATTTCTTTCAATACTTACTTATTTTTAATGTGTTTTATGTAGGTATATGTAATATACTTTCATTAATTAAATGTACATTCTTAAGAGCGCCATTTTAAAGGCCCAGCTTTCATTCGGCCTAAAACGGCGCACGTAAAACGCTACTTCAGCGCCCAAAAGACACTCTCCGCTATTGGCCGGCTGAAAGAGGCGCCTTTGTCACCCCACCGTATTACGTACGGGTAGCGACGTCTTTCTTAAATTAGAACACATTTTATAATAACATCAGCATCTTTACTCGCCACTCTTTACAAATAATATTTAAACCAAAGCTGAAAAACGAATATTCATTTTATTTCCAACTAAACTCAAATATGGCGGAGAGCTACAGGGGCCTTACTACCTGTGGACTGTATAAATGAAAGCTGGTTCTTTAAAATGTATAAGATATATTAAAATGATAAATGTTAACACAAACCAAAATAAAATAAAATAATTTACAGAGAAAAACTAAAAGACGTATTTACGGAGCGCGTGAGAAAAAACAAAAGGCAGAAAACAAAAGAATAACAGTTCTTTTCAAACTTACAAATTATTTTTAATAATACACGAATAAGGTTAAGAATAAGGAAATAAAACTTTATTAATGTTGCACGGCCGTACCCATTTCTTGCCATCTACTATTTCCTCTACCTTAAGGTTGTCTGGAAGAGATCGCTTTCTAGCGATAAGACCGCCTAAATTGTACTATAATCAATCTGTAAAACCTATTTCTGTAAAGTTTTTGTGCAATAAAGTATATCTATCTATCTATCTAAGGTTGTATTGCTACCGACCTGTCGTCGACACTACCAATAACGAAAAATCTCGGATACGATGACGGTAGCAATTTCAATCTCATAATCGTAACCAACTTACTTCGAATGCAAATAAAACAAGTTTTTCAAATCCAAATTCACGATTTAATTCCCAAACTTTCAATTTGTCTTCAAAAACGAAAACTGTCGATTTTTTGTTTCGTTTTTGATAGTGAGACTTACTGGCCTAGCATACGCAATATGTCAAATTTATCGCATGAGACGACAAAAGTTTCGACACTGTTGATTGGCTAATAGCACACCGCACTCGTATTTTCAGCCAATCAACTGCTGACGCACTGACTTCAATCGATTTTGATGTTTGCTAAGAGCGCGATAAAATTAAGTCGCGTTGCGTATGCTAGGCCTAAATGGCGACTGATTAGCGAGAAACTTTAGTACGTAGGTACAATAGACTTCAACAGTCCTCAAACCGGAGCAGCGCCACTAGCAAAAGAGTTTGATTACTGTGGAAACCCTAAATCATTTCTAAAAATATTTTTTAGTTCGAACCAGTACTCCCTGCAATCAGCACGTTTAAACAAACAAACTCTTCAGCTTTATCACTATCCCTACTAATTTATTATAAATGCGAAAGTAACTCTGTCTGTCTGTCTGTCTGTTACGTTTTCCTGCTTAAACCTCTCAACCGATTTTGATGAAATTTGGTATAGGTATACGTTGAATCTCAAGAAGGGGGGAGAGGGGTAATACCACCTTTGAAAGTTTATATGGATGTTTATTTTTGAAGTTAAAGATATGAAATTTGGCACAAATATAGCTCGAAACTTGGATTAAAATATAGACTTTATGTTTCGAATATTAGGGGAGAAAGGGGTAAAACCGTCCATGAAAGGATGTAGTTCACGCGAACGAAGTCGCGGGCACAGCTAGTATAATTATAATAGTAAGATTTAACAAATTGCGCAATGAAGTCAAGGTATATCTGGCGATATCAATATAGTCGCCTCGTCGATTAGTCAAATATTCGCTGCTGGAGGAATAGTTCTACGATAGTTTACGTCAGATTCGCAGGAGTTGGGCTGGAGTTCACTTCGGCTCCGTTCCGATCAGGGTTGCCTATTCCTGATCATTTGACATGACGCAGAAAAAAGGGTAACGTTTTAAGAATATGATAATTTTTTCAACAGAACTACATAAATAACAAAGTTAAATCTATACAAATAAAAATTAATCGCTGAAATACCAGACACAGAAGAGGGTAATGGTTTCAGAGTAAGTAAACTTTTGAACAGAATCAAATATTACAATTAAAACTGAACTTCAAAAATACTAGACGAAATCAGATATTTCTATTTTTGTTTCGTTTATGATTTTCAGGACAATATTTCGACGGTGAAGTGCAAATACCACCTAACTGTATATTTTTGAAGAAATAATTAAGACCTTATTTCTAACACGATAAATCATATTTTACTTAAATTGGACACTCATAGTTAGGTGGTATTGGTACTTCACCATCGATTTGCAAAAAATGTTTAATATGTATCGGAATCGTTCGCGTGCGAAACTGCGATGGCAGTTAGATGAAAAGTAATCATTAGGTTAATATTTAATTCATATCGGACCGCATCACACATTGCTCTGATTCCGTGTTAAGTAGCAAAAGCACCAGTGTTACAAAATACAGAAACCGCTAAGGTTACACAACACCCAGACCTAAGACAGTATAACAAAGTTTTTCCACATTAGCTTGACCAGGGATCGAACCCAGAATCTTAAGACAGCGCGACGCTAAAAAACGGCCCGCTCAATACGGAGATCGTCAAATATTATGGTTGCTGTTACTTTGTCACGCAAAAACTACTGTATGGATTAGAACGACTCAAATAAATAAAAATACATAAAATTCGAGATTAACACACAGTGGTCAACAGCTAGTGTGACAATTAATCAAATTATTATTGAAGCACAAATTGAGTGTCATTTATATTCTCGTCAACCCTAAACGACTAAGCTATTGATCAACCTAGATTTATATTAACGCTGGCATTCATTTGCCCGAACCAAATATTACTTAATAGAAACTAATGGAGGTCATTAACCTTATTGCGCGCTTAACCCACAGGGTAATTGCATAATTGCATTGATACTGATAAATTGAAGTGGTTTATTGTTCTATTCAGTCAGTAGTCTATCGAATTAAAATCAGAGCGTACTTAATAAATATTGGACAACATCACAAAGGTAAATTGCTCTGATTTTGTAGTAAGTAGCTTAAGCACGTATGTTAAAGAAATCAGAAACAACGACGTTAGATCAACATCCAGACCCGAGACAATATAAAAGTTCGTTTCCCATGTTGACCCGACCGGGGATCAAACCCCTCAAAGATGACGCAACGCCAAAGTCCGGCTCGTATTTCAACTCTCCTTGTGGTGGGTGGGATACGAACTTAATCCGAACCCACCACCTTCACTTATCGCTCGTGCCTCTCTTCAAACTGAGCTAACCGCAATTTATCGTAGGCGATGAATTTTTCTGTTATATTTACCTCTCAGCCCTCTGCAATACGGGTTTAGAACTACATACTTATTGGCCCGTGGTTCATTCGTAGCACAAATGAAAACCACCGATGGTGAAATACCTCCACCTTACAGAAGACCGCAGCCAAATAACAATCACTTCTGTGTTGTTGTGTTCCTGCGTGTGAGTAAGGTTTCCAGAGCTCTGGGAGGTGCTACATTAGTCAGTTTAGTGCAGGGTCAAGCCTTCAAGGCAAGGGCGACAAGTCTAGTAACAGATTTACTATGCTATACTTTTCGCCCTTAAGCTAGGAACTCATTACCACTTAACATCAGGTGGGGTGAGGTCAATCTAGAAGTGCGTTATAAAAAAAACCACAGAATCGAAGACACCTTGGCATCTTAATATATTTTTATAGTGCTTCGCGCTGCTCTTTAGTTATTCTGAAAATAGTTCCAGTCGACTGATCAATGCCATGTCGGTTTTAGCTTAAACTGATAAGTTAATTAAGTAAATTACATTAAACAGGAAGCTTCTTAGTAACGTGAACCCACAAAGAGGGGATTTTGTCAAATGTCAAAATAGGGGATGAAAAGTACCATCAAAGTTTGATGGTAAATCTTTGGAATTAATTAAGTTGTTTACACATACATTTAAACCCTTTGACGGTTTTATTACGGCTCTGCCTTTCAGTTACATCAAAGGCCTTTATTCAATTTAAATAGAAAATCAATCATTAAAATTTAGATGAGTAAATAAATGATACGGTTCTTGGTGATCAGAAAATTGATATTTAAAATAGTATTTTTCTTAATGGATAGATAAGTTTAACTTATTACCTTTAATAAGTTAAACTTAGATTAACCAAGGAAGGACCGAAAGAGGCTATCACGGACGTTTTCCCCATTTATTTAATATTTTGGTTTAGGAATAAATGTACTTTTAAACATTTGGAGCGGATTGGCGTACCTCATGTTAGCACTTTGGAAGTGTCTCTCGCGCTAACTATTCAGTTTTAGAAAAAAAACAATATTATTTTTCAGACCTATCCAGAGACGTATGAGCTAAATGAAAAAATATATGAGTTTTAGTTTTTAATATGGAGAATTCCAAAATTTGTTGGTTCTTTTTTCTATTTTTTTGTAAAAATCTTAATGCGAATCACAGACATCATCATCAACATCTACTTAGCAAGTTTTAACAGTATAATTGTTATATTTTCGAAAAAAATGTGATTAAATTCTGATTTAAGTCATTTACGAAATTTCAGCATTTCAGTTGTAGTTAGTACAAGACGGTGTGAAATCCTATCATCCATTTCGACCATTATTTAACTTAAAAGCGTGTATAGCTTTTGCAGCTATGATACAGCGACTTTACGCAACGTTGACCAATTAGCAGGACAACAAAACTCATTGTTTAAGTACGGTCCGGCCGTTTTACATGCAGGCTCCTGCATAATGTGCCCTTGCTGTCTCGGAAGTCGTTACATTAACAAATGTTACCCCCCTCCCCGTCGCTTGCACCGCCTTTACCAAGAATAAATGTATAAAACGATGCATATAATATTGCACATGTTTTATTACAGTTTAATAGGTTAAAAACAACCTGTTTATGGGAAATCGATGCCAAATGGAGAAGATGTGGAAGAAACATGAGAAAATTTTAGTTATAAGTAGTTTCGTGAGCTTTGTGTGTCAATTTGGTGTTGCTTTCTACAGTAGCGTTTTATTGTGAATTTCGTACAAATCAATTCAGTATTTTTTGCGTGTGTGAGTGAGTGAGTTACTATTACTCATACATCCGCACATCCAAAGATTAAATTTTATTTTATAATAAGGATTAAAAACTGGTATTAGTAGAATATCGGAACTTTCCCTTTACTTTTTTAATGCCAATATTTCATATTGATTGCCACTGCCAAAGTCACATGAGAATAGGTACCACTTCACGATAGAACACGAGTGTTCAGTACCTACACTATAGCTTACCAAATATTCCTTGGCAAGTGTGAACTCGTTTCAAGGCACAATCGGGCCTGAAACAAGTTGTTTACATTCAAACGCCTTGACACTCGATTAAATGCGATCTACTATATATATATATATATATATTTTTAAACTACTCTTCAAGCTTGACCTCATCCCACCTTATGTTAAGTGGTAATGAGGTCCTAGCTTTAGGGCGACAAGTACAGCATAGTGAATATGTTACTGGACTGGTCGCCCTTACCTTGAAGGCTAGGCCCCTGCTACTAATGTAACACCTCTCAAGAGCTCTGGAAACCTTACTCACACGCAAGAACTCAACAACACAGAAGATATATATATTACACAGATACTAAAGCTCATAAAATCACAAATAAAAATACAAAATCGAACCTGCCTTGCTTTTCCCACCATTCCCCACCACCAAATCCCTTTGTGACTCCGTCCTATTGTTATTTAAACCTACCTAACGAAAACACCCGTTACGCTAGATCGAAAAATAGTCGCAACTTTTCCCAGCAAAGAACCGCAAAACCGCGCCCTAGCCTCGAACCGGCAATATTGTGTACCGCTGACTGACACTATTGCCGGCTCGTAATTTTCCTGCCATGTTCTATCTGCGCGGGAACAATGGAACTCATTTTGGGGCACAATGAATTTCGTTTCGGCGCGATCCGCCGAAACACGACGCCATTAAACGCTCGCCGCGTATTGTCTGACGTCTAGTGCCGCTACCGTTTCAGGCTGCGGAACCCGTTGTTTATTGAAGATGGGATTAGTCTCAGGTGAGACACTTAGGACAGTTCAATTCAACTCAAATTCTAGTCAAAATATTTTTATTCAAGCTAACCAATCTCACTTACATAATAACACTTTTGAATCGTTATTGAATACAAAGTGACTGTCCGTCATTAGTAATTTCCTTTGGAATCTATTTTCATAGAAAAAATAGTGACAAGAGACTCAGAAGTTATGTTACAGTAGCAAAATTTACCTCATTACTACGTGTATACGTGTATTAGTTTGGGCATAACCAAAGAGCTTAGGTTTGATTAATGTGTCACAAGTAAGTGTTTAGTTTTGAGGTAATCTGGAGTAGACCAGTCCATAAGGATGGAATCTAACTATCTAACTATATAACTAATCTAACTCTTCACAAGTATGTCGTATATGCCAGCCATCGCTTCAATCATATCTATTAGAACGTTATGACCTTCACATAGTATATAAGAAAAACCCCTGTTCTTCTTATGGTGGTCTAGCATTCCAACAACAAGTATACAACTCGAACATGTTTTATTTATTTGACTTATTGTTAAAATAATCTCAACCCAAGGGGCAGAACCTAGGGACGCTCATGATCCAAAAACATGCAAAAAAATCGCCAAAACGGTCTACTACAGAAGCCATTGCCATTCCAGACTTTCAACCTTAACTAGACAAAAGGTCACGACTAGTATTCGCTTTAAGTAAATTGTTGCTCTAAGTATACATTTAATCAAAGCTAAATTCCATTGAAATTACGTCTCAAAACGCTGAATAAATGAACTAGCGAACGCTTCGGAAATTGTTTTAATTAAAATACACTGACTTCGTTATATTCATAGTTGAACTTAATAGGCAATAAGTCTTAATGTAAAAATGATGGAATGACACTATTAAATGCTGAGCATTTGTCTCTTTAGTGACATAATTTTGTTTATAAGTGGCTTGTTCTGTAAATGTTATATACACATACATATCGCTAAATAAATATTTATTTCTTTCTTTCTATTAGTAACGAGCAGTCTGCACAAAAGTTAAACTAGGCACGCTGCGTCCGGTATGGGATGGCCTCTGTGCAACAGTCAGACAAAAAAGTAAAAAAACATCAACCTTTTTAATGTGATATTGCAGCCCTCCATCATTGAAATCAAGACATCATTACATTTCTTAAAGACATCAAAACACAGCCGTGTATGTTTTTAAGTAACTTTTGCATGTCGCTTTTCTGTATGTCCCTATGTATGATCTTTAAAACTAAGCTACGGATTTTGATGCGGTTTTGTTTATTGTATAGTGTGATTCAAGAGGAAAGCTTTTAATTGCAATATATGTAGAATAGAAATGCAAAAATGTTTAAGTATATACATTGCATCCATGCGAAGCGGGCGCTAGTATTTATTAAAATGTAAAAAATCTGCGTTCTACTCGCCAACCGGGCAATGCAGACAACGGCAAGTCGAGAAATCTATAATAAAAGGTGAAAGTGAAAGTTAAAGTATTTATTCAGCACACAAAAAACGATATATAAAAAAAAACAATGTTACAAGGAATTATTTTAGAGCTACAAATTAAACTAAACAGGTAACAGCTTAGGTACATCTAATTCTGCTTACCCTAATAGTGTGCTAAAACGGCAACCATCTCAGCATTATGCCGTGATACCTCACTCACTCAACATAAGTCATGGTCCACATCGACGGCCATGGCGCTGGTTTGCAATGGACCCTGCTTTGTGATTTTCCACAGACGCCAGGAACGTTGCACAGTGCCAAGCTATTCCTAATATAAACATGCACAACTCACTTTTCAAAAGCGTTTATCAACGATAACCACAGCTTCAACTTTTTTGTTTTAAAAATTCCGCAAAAAAAAATTGGGCTGATTGAAAAACGGTATCCAAGACGAATATTAATGCGCACCCTTTGCGTATTTCATCGTTGATTAACCGGTGGCTATTAGTGAGGTGTTCCCCGCATTCTGGCCACGTACCAATTAGTACCCGTTAGTATAATCCGTAGCGCGCCGGTGCCACAACGCGGCGGGTGACCGTAAAGTCAGCTCGACGTGATTTCAATTCAAAATTCACTTCTTCATTTTGTTCTGAATAGCTAGCAACCAAGCTTCTTATATTTTTTTATGCTTCACGTCGCACTAGCGAACTTTTAAAGAAACATTTCAACTCCCGTGTATCGTGTTATCGTTTCATTCGTAGGTTAGAGTTCCACACCGCAATGGGAGATGAATTGTTCTGTTTCTTTAAAATGTTTAAAGTTTGCTCACTATAAAAAATTTTAAAAATCTAGAATGATGCCTAGTTATCTTCGATTCTGTGGTTTTCAAACATTTCTGCAACGAATGTACCACGGGCCGATAAGTATGTTGCTCTAAACATATTTGGGAGAGGGTACTTGCCGGAGGCTGATTACCCAATTCATAGCCTAGAATATCTTGCGGTAAGCTCAGTTAGAAAAGCAGCAATCGCAACACGTGAAGATCGTGGCTCCGAGCCCCACACCGCAATGACTACTGTAATACGACCTAGCGGCTATAACTGGTTATAGGGTCGGATTTATGGCGTGTCAATTGTTTTCTCAGGCCAAATCTACGAAAAATACCCGTTGGCATTTTGACGTCATCTAGACTTGTCTCTCAGCGCTGGCTACGATCGCACGACCCGGTGACTACAACCGGCTACAGGCCGCCATGATTTGTTGCGTGTAGTGTAGAGGCTGGATACCCGTACACATCCGTATATTTTCACGTCGTTTTAACTTTCCTCACTTTATAATATAATATTGCCTTTTTTGTTCCTAAACCTCACTATACTGGCTATTTAATACCCCTATACATTTTGTCTTCGCTTTGATTTTCCTCACTACACAGTAGTGTACAAGCCACATACCTGCAAATATTTTGTAGTCGTTTTGACTTGCCTCACTGCCCAGGCTACTGTGACACGGCCCGGTGGCTACAACCGGCTACAGGCCGCCCGGATTTGTTGCGTGTCGATTGTTTTTGTCGGGCGCCGGGCGCTGCCGGAATCTTAATAGGCTGCGAAACAAACTTGTCGATTTGTTCGGTTACTTTTTGAATTTCGCCTTCAGCAAACAATGAACAGTACTTAGTTACGATTAAGGAAGTGCAGAGAGCGGAATAGTGTATGCGTGGAATGCCTAATTGGGAATGGGCACGAGATTCTTACTTGTGAAATGAGTAAACGGTAAAAGTTTTTGTTTGAAAGTCTTCAATTACTGGTATGTAAAAAAGTTTTTGAAAAAGGTATGTATAAACATTTAAAATAATTTAACTAAAATCCTCTCGACCGATCGCCACTACCATACTTGGATAGTACGTGAAGCTATTGAAATCAAAAAGTACAAAAATTTCAATAGAGAAGACGGATTTAAGTTGTCATCAGCATGGAATCCAGTGATTAGCAAATGTTTACCGTGGTTAGAACGATAAAAACAATTCCGGATACTGTCAGTGTAGTGTGTCGAAGTGACTTCAATAACATTTTGTTGTGACAATGTGATGGTGGATGAAGATTTGCAAGCTCTCCCGAACAGACGAAGGCGAGCAAGACCAGTCAGCTCGTGACCACGGTTGGTGCAACCTAACCGAAACGTCGGGCAGTAAGTAGTTCGTATTAACTACTAAATAAAAATGGTGTCGCGTTTTGACCCGTTAAATTATTTTGAATGTTTAAAATGGAACGCGAAAGTCTTAAAAAGGTATGTAATGGCCGTCTTGAAGAGTTGCAGTCTTTAAATTCAATATTTAATTTCAATACATTCGTGTAGATCAGTATATCATTTGAACCTGCACTTATGTTTATCAATAGGTACCTACTTATTAAAATGTATGCCAACTCTGGTTGATTGGAAGAGAATTCTACTAGGCAACATTTTTTCTCTTTGCACATTGTTAGTAAATGGTAATGATAGACAGCAATTTTCAGATCTGTAAAAAAAACAAAATTCTTCTATAGTCTGATAAATAAATGACAGTGTATATTTTATTAATGAATGTTAAATTTGTTGTCTCTGAGAATCAACGGATACTAGCTACAGTACACATTCAAGCCGATGCGGAAAAGTTCGTTTCCCAAATCGACAAGACAGGGAATCGAACCCGGAATCGTTCAAGCTTGAAGCCCCTTAGCCATTACGCCACGAAGGCCGTCCAATGACCAACTTAGGTCACCGTCCTTCTGATATCATTACTCTGTACCCAGCTTTAAGTTCTTTTTCAAATAACCGTAAAGCTAATTTAGCCTCGGCTAGAATGCGTAATACTTTCAGATACAGCTTCTCGAGTCGGGGAGATAACTCGTTTTCTCGTATTTGCGCCTCGTAGGAAACGTCGGGCTGCTCCAGTTCGAGCGATATATCGCTATGCCCTACCTCTCTTAGGAAAAGCTACACTCTTGTATAAAGACTATTGTATAAAGGCCATCCACGACTTCGTAAGCGTAAAAACTACCAGCCCTTTTTTCCAGTGGTAATGCCCACTTACCGTTACTATCTACCACAGGGAGGAGGAGAATGATGTGTTAGACTCGAACCGACTAAAATCCTTTGTTGGTCCTCCTCTGCGCCAGTGGTGGGGGTCGGCAATCCGCAATAAGAACTAACGCAGGCCCCCACTGACATAAAACTATCTTCCATTAATTGAACCCTAAAAGGGGGTTAATTGCTAGAGGTATATATTAGTATCCCCCCCCCCCCCCCTCCACACACTTACACCATCTAAGCAGCAAGCATTTAAAAATTAAATTATTTGCCTTCAAAATAGAGCATAAGGGGTAAAATTTCATAAAGACCGGTTTATTTTTTGCAGAAATACTTAAGCGTCCTATTGGAGCTATACATATAAACATCAGAACTTTTGATATTTTACATTTTATCTATTTGGACGACTTTAAAGGGAAAAAAACCTTGAGGGTAAAATTAAATTACGCTTTAAATGTTTAAATACATAATACATCTCATAGTTGGATAAAGGCCCGCACTTAGCAGTGGGACATATTTGACTGAATTATTAGATACTAGCTGTGCCCGCGACTTCGTTCGCGTGGACTACATCCTTTCATGGTCGGTTTTACCCCTTTCTCCCCTAATATTCGAAACAAAAAGTAGTCTATATTTTAATCCAAGTTTCGAGCTATATTTGTGCCAAATTTCATATCTCTAACTTCAAAAATAAAAAATTTTACAAATAAACTTTCAAAGGTGGTATTACCCCCATCCCCCTTATTTTCTAATAAAAAGTAACCTATGTCCGTTCTTGAGATTCAACGTATACCTAAACCAAATTTCATCAAAATCCGTTCAGCCGTTTAGGCGTGAAAAAGTAACAGGCGGACAGACAGACAGACAGACAGACAGAGTTACTTTCGCATTTATAATATTAGTATAGATTCAATTCTTTTTAATTTATCGAATCATTGAGCTCAGCTAACAACTCTACGTAGAACCCTAGAATACTTTGGTCATATTGCAAGGAAAGAAGATGACAACCTCGAGAAACTTATCGTGACCGGCAAAGTAGATGGAAAAAGGCCTCGTGGACGCAGTCCAATGCGTTGGTCTGATCAGATCCGCACTGCTCTCGACTCTACAGTTCACAACGCCCTTCACACCGCCGGAGACAGAATCAATTTGGAGAGAAATCATAAGGGAGAAAGTGACGCAAGATGGGAGGTCACAACCCTCAGCAAAGAGGAATACGACGCAAGGAGGAGGAACAACTCAAAACTTTGGTTACAACTTCCCATCGCTTACACAACACACATCTTCTACTTAATTACTACTTAAAAATATTGAATAGGAACCAATAGTAAACGGCTATTCGACAGCATGGATCATTTATTAGCAAGAGGCCAGCGTGCCGGACTTTGGCGTCGTGCCATCTCTGAGGTTCCGGGTTCGATCCCCGGTCGGGTCAATATGGGAAACGAACTTTTCCATATTGTCTCGGGTTTGGGTGTTGTGGTACCTTCGTTGTTTCTGATTTCTGTAATACAATATTTATTTATTTTATTTTTATCGTATCAGATATTCACGCTAGCAATCTGAAACTGCCCAAAGTAAAACTACAAAAAAAACGTTTGCCCCGCAAGGTATCTTGGGAGGCAACAAATTTAAACCCAGCGTTTTCGGGACCCACTATTACTAAATTACCTTTAGATATGGAGCGCGGCCACACAAAGGCACTCTTTGTTACCGCGTCATTATCGCATCGGCTCGCCCCGCGGTTTTTCTTGTCATAAAGCGCGCTGAAAGCAGCAGATGTCAGTTAAATCTTTACGGTTACGCGCAGCCAACGGTTTTTATCCCGGTTACCCGGGCTGACAGACCGGGATACACACGGGTTTGACAATCAAGTCAAGCAATCCTACAAGTATAATAAATGGGAAAGTTTTTTTTTTTTTATATAAATATTGGACAACATCACATACATTGCTCCGATTCCGTGGTAAGTAGTTTAAGCACTTGTGTTACAGAAATCAGAAACAACGACGGTACCACAACACCCAGACCCGAGACAATATGGAAAAGTTCGTTTCCCATATTGACCCGACCGGGGATCGAACCCGGAACCTCAGAGATGGCGCCCGCCAAAGTTAGGCCCGCTCGCCTCTCGGCTACGGAGGTCGTCAAGTTTAGTTGTTAGGATGAACTGTGGTAAAAACGGAGGTAGTGTAGTACGTGTGCGAAGTCGCGTTGGACGGCTAGTGTGCTTTAAATTTATTTTATTTCCCTTTTTATTGTATTAATTTTCCCAAAATCCACAGCTCTTATTTAAATTACAAAAAAAACTTGAATTAATAACGGATTTTAAGTACATGAATGTTAACACCATTGGCAAACAGTAATGTATTAACGACGACCTCCTTAGCTGAGAGGCAAGCGGGCCGAACTTTGGCGTTGCGCCATCTCTAATGTCGCGAGTTCAATTCCCGCTCAGATCATTTTAAAAACCAAACTATATTGTATCGTGTCTTTGTATTGTTGTAATATCGTTGTTTGTGATTTCTGTAATACAAGTGCTTTAAGGTACTTACCACAGAATAAGGAGCAATATCTATAAGTGATGGTCAATATAATGAATGTCTTTCTATCTTTCACTGTGTCAAAAATACCAGTTCATTTTTAATCCGTTATAGAGTTATTAAAAAAATATTAGGCATGTATTTTTTAATTTCCCAAATTATTAAAAAAATACCGAGATGACACGATACCAATTTGCGGGGTTGGGGCTCGTTAAGTGAATAAATCATTTGTTTGGGTTAAAAATGTACCCACTAATGACGCCACGCGCCAATACAATAATTGTATTCGCAGTTGTTTCTTGATTAAGTGAAAATGCAATAATACGTGTATACCCAAATATTTAGCTGATCTAACGTACAGGCTAAAACCAACTTCAAGTCCTCTTCCGTATTGTTGGGATTCCTGCTGGCTGATGGTCCCAGCAGTGTGTCTTGAACGCTCTCGGCCCGTGAAATGGCAGATGATCTTTTAAGAGATTACTTCGCGCCCCGGATTATTTTTGTCCAGTAGTTCTTTAGATGTCGCCTCGCCTCTGTTGATAATTCCCTCAGTGTCCGATCTAACATTGTTTTCCGTGTTTAGCCAAGCATGCCAAAAACCGGGTACCATCGACAGTACCCGTTTTTCTACACAAGCGAGGTTTTAGTCAATCTATTCGTGACCGAAAAAGTCGTGAAGCATAACGGTATGTAGGTATAAATATCACTATAGTATAAATATACTACAAAGTTAGAATCAAAGTCACATCCCGCGTCTGTCCTTAAGTGCGGTTATTTTTTATAATCGAGTAAATCGTCACATTTCTCCTCTTTAAGGTGCATATAAAAGTATGATCACACAACTGCAGTAGTTTTTAAAAATAACCGGCCAAGTGCGAAGGGTGCCGTACCATCTATTCAACATTAGACACAATATTACAAACAAAATGACTTTTATTGTATGGTTAGTTAAAAATTATTTTATTTTGTTTTTAGTTTTTTTTTTAATATAGCGGTAACAGAAATACATAATCAGTGAACATTTCATTTTTTTAACTGTCACGGTTCTTGAGATACAGCCTGGTGATAGTCAAACGGACGGACGGACGGACAGACAGGCAGCGAAGTCTTAGTTATAGGGTCCCGTTTTTACCGTTTGGGTACGGAACCTTAAACCTTGTTTTTTTAACTTTTAATACTATTTGAAATTCCGTAAAGAAGCAGTGGGAATACCTTTCTCTTTAACACAAGTAGGTACAATAAATTACAATAGGAGAGTGTTTTTAAGTTACAAGTAAAATGCAACTTTAAAATATTTAATAACAAGGGAACAGTGCCCAGTTTTACACTTTTACTTGAGGCAAACCAAGTGCCAAACGAATATACGTTCCATTTCATGTTTGCAACTTCGGCTCCAGCTTACCTCTCAAAACAAATACTTAATATATTATTCACTCATCAAAAGAATTATTACTATATGACTTGGTCAAATGTGGTCTACTCATAGCTAGAGTTAGATACTGTACCTGATCTGCTGAGTTTCTTATCAGTGTCTTCTCGGTAGACATAGGTTCCGAACCGGCAGCAGTATCACTTTACATTGGAATGGAATGAATTAAGTTTTACGAGTAACTTGTGTAACCTACTTGAATGAAGAAATATTTGTTTTGATTTGCTTTTTTAGGTATTTTATAATGTAAGCTTTTCAAGGTGGTTATTCCTAATGCTTCATTACTTTCCTTGTAGAAGTTTCAATAATAGTATTTTAATATTAAAACAATAATTAATCTTTACCGTAATGGCTATTAGAACTTTAATATGTAATATGTATATACGTGTGTAAATCAAAAAACCATTTGTCATTTATATTTATAAAATTAAGGACACCAATTTACCTAAATTCCATCTGTACCTATCTCAAATGCGATATTAATCATTAGGCACCATTAAAACCTCCTTGCCGGCGAAAAATTAAAAAACACTTTTGTCAAACCTTGCGAAACGTCAAAATGGCAGTCTCACGACGCCATGACTTCCATGATTAATCACCGTATGGCCCGGAATTCGCCCCGCGTGTAAAACACGGCGAAAAAATGGAAAACGTTAAGTTAAAATACACTTAAGATATGCTCCCAGCCTATAAATTTTTAGACCATAAATTCTGGTGATTCATCCAGGTGAGTAAACGGCAAAACCGTTTTGAAGTTGTTTACTTTAGACACATTCCTACTTCGATGGGAGTCTTTGTAGGTGCATATGCCTTTTTAATGGGTGGAAATGCATTGGTGCACCATACCGTAGCGTTGGGAAAGGCCGCGGCGTGATTAGGACTTCCCCGCTCTGAAAAGAGCGGAAACTACCCACTAAAACTCCCCCGCACCTCTCAGTGCCTAGTGACGCGTTATGCGTACGTTATGGACATATATATTATCTATAGCAGGTAGATGCATGAGCCTACTACTCCCAAAAACGAAATTCGTCGGATCTGACGAAGAATAGCAATTTCTAATTCGTACTTCGAATGCGAATTAAGCGTTTTCAGAAAATGAAATATTATTATTTATGTAAATGAAAAGTTTTTATTCCCAAACTCTCTATTAATCTTAAGAAATAAAACCTTCCGTTTGTTCATTTCGTTTTTCGTAAAAGGCTACAGTTGCGACCTAAAAATAGCACCGGCAAAACAAGGCATTAAGCAATATTAAGCCTTCTTTTACTCCCATTCGCCGCGAGGGCGCGCCGCGCGGTTTTAATGCGCCTAAAAATGATTGATTTTCACAGTTATCTCAGTCAAATAAGGTTTAAATCAGATTAGACTTGGGTTGATTCACAAACATCTATGTACAGTCAACAGCACGTCAAGTTAAACCTTACAGTTCAATGTTAGTTCTTATGCCCTCTACATCCTTATGTAGAGGGCATAAGAACTAACATTTGCATTACCCTTGTAATGCAAAGTCCAATGTATAATATAATCTGGCGTATCGTATAAATCAACAGTCTGTACATCAAGGTAAACACTTGCAGTTCGAAATTCGATCTTATCGCATGACATAAAGGTGGAAAGTCCGAGGTGTGTAGTCTGATGGTATTTTGTCTGTACAAATTTTTTTTTAAAATTTGCATAGTACTGTGGATCCAGAAACTCTTTGATCAAAACCTACTTTTAATTTTAGGTTGTTGAAAATATCTATTAATGTCGTTCCATTCATAGACTTATTTACGTTTATGAATGAAATTTATTTTTTACAAGGTTATATCTTAAAATACGCAATCAAATTTTCGTTCTTGTTTACGTGCTTAAGCCAGTATCAATTATTATAAGCATGACTTGATTTCAATGTTCGACAGCTTTACCCTAATGTAAAACATTAAATAGTTGATACTATACTACTTTCTGCGTAGATATTTTAGAGTAGGCAGGTTAATTATATATCTTTTTGATTCTGGATATTTTCTGCTCAATGATTTTAGTGCAATTTTAGATATTTCGCTTTCTAAGACCTATGATAATACCTAAGACTCTCATCGATTTAGTCATATTTCATTAAAGGTAGGAAACATAAGGCAGTATTTTACTAAATCACTAAATAGCATAAAACAAAGTTACTTTCGCTGTCCGTCTATACTTATGTATACTTATTGTTTCGATGATATAATACGCAACGGATCTTGGTGTGGTTATTCAAGAGAAATTACTTTTGACCATATGCTTTAGTCAAAAATACCTTTGATTAACAGTTAAAACTACTTTTGCCCAATAGTGCTGGTTAAATGTGTTTTTGACTACGTAATTCCGTCAAAAGTAGTCTACAAGGAAACTTTATAGTACCTATTTAGTAGTACCTATTCTGACTATGCCTATATTTCCTCAGGCCTCTGTATTTCTATGGAATGGCGGTTCTACGGACCCATACTGCTGGCCGTGGTGATGTTCCTCCTGGTGGGTACTATCTGCGAGCGCCGGATAGAGTCCACCATCCGTCGGCTCCGTAAGTACGTCATGATGAATTTAATAGGATCTGTGAATAAAAAATATGTTAAGTCGATATATCGCGTGATAAAAAAAAAATGAGTTTCAGTTTAAGTATGGAGAGACCCTAAAATGTATTGTTCATTTTTATATTTTTGTAAATAATCTTAATGTGGTTAACAGAATACGCCTACATACCAATTTTCAATAGTATAGGTCTTATAGTTTCGGAAAAAAGTGGCTGTGATATACGGACAGACAGATAGACAAACAGACGGACAGACATGGCGAATCTATAAGGGTTCCGTTTTTCGCCATTTGGCTACGGAATCCTAAAAATCACTTCATCCGTTTGGAAGCTACCATACCATAGACATACATACACACAGACAGATAAACGCACGTTTTTGCATCGAGAGTTAAAAAGCGATGCACTAAAAGCGCGCATCGGGAACCACTCGTAATATTAATATGATAAAAATTCAATTTTATTGAAAGCACCTGCTGCGGGCTTAAATTTAGCCCCCGCTCGACCTTTGACCTTAATAACGGGTAAAAAATTGGCGGAATTGAATCACGTGGTGGTTTGGTAAGTTAAGGGGTGTGGCAGTTTTATCTGACATGAGCGGGTAGTTGACTAAAAAAATAATGTTTGGCCCAATAGATATATTATAAAAAAGTACACGAAATATGTTTTTTTTTATTGTGTAAACAAAGATTTACCAGCTAAATCACGTTAAATATTATCGCATCCTAACTTCTTTGAACAGTGTTTACAAATAAGTCGCGTAAACACACCCCTTTCACTGATAATTGATGCACTGTATCATCAATTTTTAATTTCTTGTTCAAGAAATAAATACTTTTTTCCTTATAACAGCCAAAGTAATTAAACTTTGGCACACTGTATAGCGATCCGGTGTGGCACTTCTAACAAATCCCTAAATAATATTAAATATCAGACATTTCATATGTAAGTAGCTTATGCACGATGTATATTATGTTAGGGGTCTAACCACAAACCAAAGTTAAATGTATTGTGTTTCATATTAGTATCTTACAGAAGATCACAGCCAAATAAGAGAGTTAGGGCAAAGCGATTTATCGATAGAACTGTTGCAGCCCGACTGGTCAAAACCTCCACCTTACAGAAGACCGCAGCCAAATAAGAGAGTTAGGGCAAAGCAATTTATCGCTAGAACTGTAGCAGCCCGACTGGTCAAAACCTCCACCTTACAGAAGACCGCAGCCAAATAAGAGACTTAGGGCAAAGCGATTTATCGCTCGAACTGTAGCAGCCCAACTGGTCAAAACCTCCACCTTACAGAAGACCCCGGCCAAATAACAATCACTTCGGTGTTGTTGTGTTCCTATGTGTGAGTAAGGTTTCCAGAACACCTGGGGGGTGCTACATTAGCAGCAGGGGTCAAACCTTCAAGGCAATGGCGACAAGTCCAGTAGCAGATGTATTATGCTGTGCTTGTCGCCCTTAAGCTAGGACCTCATTACCACTTAACATCCGGTGGGATGAGGTCAATTTTGAAGTAAAATATAAAAAAAATTAGAACTGATGTTTTGTTTTACCCTCCATATTAGTTTCCTAGTACAAGTTTCAGAATCAAGAATTTTTGTTAGCTCGTTTTGTAGAATCTCTGAATGTGAGATGTCGGGTTTTACTCATATCTTTTACATGAAATAAAACTTAAAACAAGCGAATAAACTAGTGTAATGCAGATTTCTGTCCAAAACAAAATCTCCCCAAACCTCCCAATTACAAAAACTATTTCAACTTAATAATTTCAAAGTTCAACAACACTATCATGCCAGTTGAGCGTTTAATTCTTTGTTTTACGAGTGGCGCGACTAAATTACTCGAGGCAACTCTTGCGTGCGGGAGATTAAACGGGCATAAAACTTGCTCAAACTAACTAACTGCAGATGTTGTCATGTCATGAGCACAGGCCACTTCTTTGTATTGAGGGCAGTGCTTGAAATACCGGCACTTTTGTAAAACTTTCCTCGTGTACCTACTTACACTTGAAATACCGATAACCTTTTCCAGTATACTGGTACGATACCAAGACGTATCTCAATCATTGGGCTATTCCACGCTTTAACGAATTTAATTTAGAGCACTGCTACTCTTCAAAGAAATAACGTTTCGCCGAATCTTATAAAGTTCTATGTTTCGTTGAATTGTACAGTGATTAATATTCGTCGATGGTCCGGCAAAGCGTGGTGCGTGCCATTAGAACTATCTTCATACATTATTCGGAGAAAGATCAGAGGCGAAAACCAAAAGTGTGAATGCACTTCGTGGCAAACTCAAACACAAGTAAAACACGTGTCTTGATTGAAATTGCTAGAAGTGTCAAGTCACCCCGGTCTATAAGGCCACATAATGTGGCCACATAATCAATGTGGCCCATATTGAAACATTTATATTCCAAATTTAGAATTTTTCTTGACTGATTATAAATTCGTGACTAATGAAAAATTTCGAATTTGGGACCTATGATGAACATCCAATAATAAAAGTGCAAATGGTAGATACCATTTGGGGTTCCAACACCGCTCACTATTGGGGAAATTCAAATTCAAAATTCTTTGTTGCACACATGTGGTTATACAGTTGACATAATTTTATCATAGCTCCAAGACATGAAACCCTGAAAGGGCACAGCAACATAAACATAAATTATTCTACATAATATTTCAAAACTCAATATAAATTTATATAACTAATAAATAATATTATACTTAACTACTCAAAGGATTCTCTGGCTCATTCATGCTCAAAAAACTCCTTTAAATTGTAAAAGCTATTAATGATAAAAAAATGTTTTAGTTGGAGTGTGAATTTATTAAAGTTTTCCAGATCTTTTAAACATTTAGGGATTCTATTATATATTTTTATTGCACTTACTTCGGAGCCAGTTTGGTGCATTTTCAATTTTGAGTCAGGAAGAGCTAGTCTATAAATAACTATGTATGTATTGTTACGCGCCACGATCGATGGTGTTCTAGTAAACAGCGCCATCTAGTTTGGAAACGCGGGACTTCAGAGACTCGAGACGTGTACGCCAGAACTTACTAGAACTATGGCCGTACGCTCGGTCAAGGCCGGACAGCGCGCGAATGTTCCGGATGTTTCTGCGTTGGAAGGTTCGGGAACGGTCGCGGCAATATAAAAGGCCGGGATTCACCGCGACCGGGACAGTATTGAATTAGCGATACAAGTGATTACTTCGAAAGCCATTTTGAAGTGCGACTTGGGATCGATTGTTGTTTTAATTAGTGCGTTTTAAGGTTGTAATTAGTGGCGTTCAATTAAAGTGTGACTTTTGGTAATTTTTATCGGCTGTTTTTATTGTCACGAACCCGAAGCTCGTAACAATTGGTGTCAGAAGTGGGATTTAAATTATGCCGATTTTACCTAAAGACGACACGGAGGGTATTCGTACGAGAGACGTTTTGGTGGAGCTTTGCCGCAGGAGTCGCAGAGCCAGTTATTAACCACGGAGGCGGGCCCGTCCACAGCAACACCAGCAGCATCGGCAGCACCAGACCTTGCTGCCCTGATGATGATGCTGCAGGAGCAGTCTCGCCGACAGGAGGAACAGGCTCGTCGCCAGGAGAAACAGGCTCGCCGACAGGAGGAACAGGCTCGTCGGCTGGAAGAACAGCTTTAGCGGGACAAGGAGGAACAGGCTCGCCGCCAGGAGGAACAGGCTCGCCGCCAGGAGGAACAGGCTCAGGAACAGGCTCGTCGGTTGGAAGACCAGAGGCAGCAGGACAAGGAGGAACAGGCTCGCCGCCATGAAGAGCAGATGTGCCTTTTGAAGGACCTTCACGCTACCTTCGGGAAAGACATAAAGGAGGTGAAGGATAAGGTTGCTCAACATGACAACCGCCTGTCGGATGCTGAAATCCGGATCGACCAGGTCAATAATCGGGTTGACAACGTAGTGGCTGATGTGAAAAAGACCGTGATGGCAGACGTTAAGAAAACGCTGGATTGTCTTAAACTTGGAGAAGCAATCGCAGCTCCCGTAGCTACTACACCTTCGCTACGTGGATTCAAAGTGCCACCGTTCGACGGAACTTCTTCCTGGTCGGCCTACAAAATCCAGTTTGAGGCAGTCATGAAAGCGAACGGCTGGAATAAAAGTCAGGCCATGACTGCCCTCACCCTAGGCCTTCGTTACCAGGCCTTATCAGTTTTGGAAGCTCTCGGTAAGGAAGTGACTTACTAGCAGCTCCTTGAGGCACTGGAGGCTCGATATGGCGACGCTCACCTGGAACACGTGTTTCGAGCGCAGCTCAAGGATCGTGTGCAACGCAGTAACGAAAACCTGCAGCAATGGGCTCTTGAAGTGGAGAAGCTGGTGCTTAAAGCATACCAGTCCGTACCTGCGCTTATTAATGGGAACCTGGTGCAGGCGTTCATCGACGGCATCCGCGATATTGAAGTTAGAGCTGCTGTAAGGCTCGGGCACCATGAGACGCTAAAGGACGCCTTGGCCCATGCCCTGGAAGTGGAAGCTGCGCGACAGGATCATCGATCCCATCGCGTTAGGGAGGTTGTAGCGTCTACAGTTCGGCACTGCAATAAAGGATACCGCCCTAGATGCTACGGCTGTGGGAAAAGGGGCCACCTTCGATCCAGTTGCCCTAAGCGAACTGCAGAAAGAGAACTACGGCTACCTGCAGACCTGATCATCAGAATACCACCTGATGCTCCAGGCAGTATAATCCATTATGCGAATAACTGGCGGTTTAAAATAAATGACATTTGCGAGCACATTAGACAATCGGGACAGAAAATGACTGGAAAGATGAAAACCCCTTGTGGCCGCAAAGTGAACAGTAGAGTGTTCGACAAGGGTCCACAGGTGAGGTTGCGTAATCCAGTCCACAGCAGAGGGGGATCTCCTGGGCTTCAGTCTAGATGGGAGGGACCGTACCGGATTGGGACTGGGGGCAATGACGTAACCTACCGGAAACAGAAAGGTGCAAGAGGCACTCCTAAGATTGTCCATGCGGAGAGATTGGCGCGTTATTATGGAGCCGATAATGCTCGGGACGAGCATGTCTTAGGAGGGGGCAATGTTACGCGCCACGATCGATGGTGTTCTAGTAAACAGCGCCATCTAGTTTGGAAACGCGGGACTTCAGAGACTCGAGACGCGTACGCCAGAACTTACTAGAACTATGGCCGTACGCTCGGTCAAGGCCGGACAGCGCGCGAATGTTCCGGATGTTTCTGCGTTGGAAGGTTCGGGAACGGTCGCGGCAATATAAAAGGCCGGGATTCACCGCGACCGGGACAGTATTGAATTAGCGATACAAGTGATTACTTCGAAAGCCATTTTGAAGTGCGACTTGGGATCGATTGTTGTTTTAATTAGTGCGTTTTAAGGTTGTAATTAGTGGCGTTCAATAAAAGTGTGACTTTTGGTAATTTTTATCGGCTGTTTTTATTGTCACGAACCCGAAGCTCGTAACAGTATGAATAAGTATGTGACTTACTAATTTGGGAAAACCATGTTTGGCAGGCAGTTTATTAAGTTTCTTGCTCGGTCTGTATTCCTATAGTCGCCCCTTCAAGACACACCTGTGTTTAAAAAACCCGTTAGTACATATATTAGAAATACCACCAAATACCGATATGACTCTTGAATATTTGTTACCGGTTCTAAGCGTTCAAGCATATGACCGCGTGTAAACTCGGCTAATAAAATAGTAGAGTATCAGCTCTAAACTGTATTGAAAAAGCATAAAACAACTCTCGACAAAGTATGCTAAAACCGCAACAAAGAATAACGGACGATAAAATTGAAAAATGTTGTGACACTGAATTAACTGTAGGGTCTTGCTTAACTGGATATATGGCTGGATAGTAAATGAGGTGGTTAGCCTGCGATATGATGTTAGGTATGATGGCTCTACTATGTCGACCTGAAGATGACGTGGCGTTTCGGAAAGAATAAAATTAACCAGGGGTATAGCGAGTGCATAGAGTTTAATACAATTATTTAATGTGTTTATGAAAAAAGACGGAGGCTAATTTAATTAAAGCAATACAATTAAATAATTCGTTTAGTTTTCCGTTCCACCCATATATGCTCAGCAATCAAATGAATAAAGTACCTACCTGGATAATCGTGTTCGTTCTTCTAAGTCTCTCTGCTGATTTCTCTCTCCTGATGGCTCAATGACAATTGCTAATGTGCATGAATGCATTCAATTTAGGGTTGACTCCCCTAATTTACTATAATGAGCTCAAGGGATACTCCCTAGAGCTCATTATACAAGAAAAATCCTTAGTTAGAGGCCATAAAAGTAAATTAGGCCGACGCATTTAATTAAAAAAAAAATTGGGCGTTTTTCATCCGGTCGGTCTAATGGATCAGGGCTTTTTAGGACTTGCATTTTACAATAACCCCTATTAGTCGATCTATGGAACCACTCCCTCTTCACGTGACTTGTTATGTTCTTTCTGCGTCTGATTAAGAATCTGAACTCCTTGAAATAAAATACCATTGCTGATTCGTTTGCTCTCTCCCCTCAGTCGAACGCCGTCGAGCACAGTACCAGAGCTCTCTCCCGCCTCCAATTGAGTACGCAGACGCGGCCTGTTCTATCACCGGCCTGGATGTGAAAAACTCGCCGTCGCAGCTTACCCTGCCCACATGCCGGACGGATCCCTTGCTGCCTGAAGAACATAGGATACAGCTCCAGACGTAACTTGAGACTAAGCAGTCTACTTCGCCTGCTCCACCACAAGTCTGGACGTGCAGTAATATTGATGCATTGCTTCTTGACGAACTTAAGTAACAGCTCAAAACGTGACAATAGTCAACGACTTCCGCACTGTGAAGATAGACACAGATAAAGTCGACTGAACTTGAACTGGAGTACTCGCCACCTGAACTGATGTTAACCTATGGCACCAATGACTTATTTCCTGTACCCAACCTATACCTGAGGTAAAGGTCCAGACATGAGCTACTTCAGATTATACAAGACGCACAACGGTTCAGAAACAATGCCGCACCATTGCCAGTTTTGATGTGAAGTATGTATGATGCTTGCTTTGTAACCTACGCACATACTGGACAGATAGCACAGGATGTGTGCTAATACTTGCAGCTGCACGGACACAGGTACAGCTGCAAATGTATCTTGGATAATGCAGTCCTTAGAGTGCATTAATTGCTTTTCAGCTTCATCTATCGAACAGACAACATGATATGAAAGCCTGATGGTCTACAATAGATAACACCGCACCAAGCCACAGGCTTCGTGAAAGCAGTCCACTGATCTAGAAATGTAGTCGCCTTACCAGTTAACCTTGCCCAGTGGCACCTTTTGGCCTGATTAACTTGGATGCAGCTGTAGATGTCATTAGTAAAATTGCATGGTCCACTACAGATTCCCCGACACTGCCCGACATATACCTAGATTCTGCGACCCCAAACGATCAAATATGGTATTCAACTACATTTTTATTATTCACTATATTTTTACGGATGTACCTAATCACAAAATTAACCTTAAATATGTATTCATTGGAAATCCTGAAATACATATAAATCAAATAACTAGGATTTTCCTTTGAATTGTGTTATCAATTTTTCTATAAATTTTCTAACAATTTATATTTTTAAAGTTTTAAAAAAATAAAATCATGAATGTACAAAACTTGACTTTTTAACACGGACCAAAGTATGTTTTAGGTGGCTATTTTACTTATCAAAAATCGCTTCAGAGAAATAATAAACTGTAATTTACAATGTAATCGTTTTAGCAACAATCAAACTTATTTCTCCAAATATAAATGTCATTCGACGTGTCGAATCGAATATCGATTAATCGATTATCCCCCCCCCCCCCCCCCAATAATCTAATAATCGATATAATCGATAGTATTGTCTAATCTAAACAATTATAATCTTATAATTGTTAATAATCGATTAATTGATTATAATCAATTATATCTAATAAAGATTATATCGATATTATCAATACTATCGATTGTCATATCGATTATTAGATTATTTGGGCCTCTTTTGTATAATCGATTAATAATCGATATACTATCGAATCGACGGCAACACTAATGCATGGTCAAAATGAAAATAAACCAAAATTAAAGCTACAGCCGGTTCGAAACCTAATCCTAACGAGAAGAATCTGGCAAAAAAACTCAGTAGTTATCTAAACACACTGACGCTGTTTAGCCAACTCTAAATATTGTTTTATTCAAGTAGCTAACATAATGTAACACTTTTGAATGATCATTGAATACAATGCAAAGTGATTCTACTGCTGGTTCGGAATCTACCGAAGACACTGGTAAGAAACTCAGTAGATTAGTTACAACAGCAGTGTCTAACTTATTGATATATGTAACTCACTTTCGCTCCTTACTGTCACACAGTTCCAGGACTTGGTGACGTCAACAACAGTTTTGGGAACTTTCCATCCCCTGGCTACGACCCTTCTTTGAATGAGATTAAAAACCGCTGGTGTGAACGTCGTAGGAGGTCCGACAAAGACGTATCACCGGCCGCCCGCGAGGGCCGGGGTAATTTCCCGTGTGGCCGCGTCTTGGGTGCGTTGGAGGCACTTGAAAGACGATTCGGAATATTAACTTTTTAGGACACCGATTGAATAGAATAGAATAGAATAGAAATCATCTTTATTCATGTAAACTTTACAAAAGCACTTATGAATAGTCAGTACAAATTAAGTATTCTACCGCCGTGTTCGGAATGTTGATCATGTCGAGAAGAACCGGCAAGAAACTCGACACTTACTCTTTTCAATGTAACAATGTTCCCTTACTGGCCTAAGATATATAAACTCGCATCTATTATGACATAATAAGGCAACCTATTCATAAGTGTCGATGTCAATATTATGGCACTAGCGATTTCCTGTCACTTCGTAACACACCTAAAGGTACTTGCAGTTAGACTTGAATTCTTAGGCTTAACTTAAGTCAAACTGCACGTATTTTCCTTGATATGATCGTACATAGAATATAGGTATTTATATCTATAAATTTCATGTGCATTAAGAAGAAGAAAGACCGAATCGATCAAACTCATGCCATGCTTTTCCTCAGATTTCTTTGAATTAGGTAAAGTTTATTGAATTTTATGATACTTTCAAACTTCACTACATAGTATGAAACGTGGTCGTTTCACGCTGCCTATGTAGACGTTGATCGTAAAACTATGCAACAGATTTTTATACGGTTTTTTTAATACGGTGATCCAGAAATAGAAAGTCTTAATTATGTAAACTTTACAAAAGTATTTATAAATCGTCAAATTTAAGTTAAGAGGAAGACCAAAAATTTTATGCGTAATCTACATTGCATCCGTGTATGAATGATTGTGTTT
The DNA here is from genome assembly GCA_037074685.1 of Glyphodes pyloalis. Classification (NCBI taxonomy): domain Eukaryota; kingdom Metazoa; phylum Arthropoda; class Insecta; order Lepidoptera; family Crambidae; genus Glyphodes; species Glyphodes pyloalis. The sequence goes on from JAYKKO010000009.1 coordinate 15,792,609, forward strand.
GTTACGCTTTAACGCTTAATTTAGTAGAGGGACAGTAACTAGATTAATATCTATCCTAAAATTGAACAACGTCGCAATCAATAATTCGGTGAGCTATACACAGTTCTTTCTTCCGAATCAAAAATATCCAAATTCTAGCTTGTTCACTTGCCAATGTGAACAAACCATGCGGTTGTGCGGCCGGGCGACGCGTCGGTTAAATTTCGCAACTTTTCTCACTCCGATACGCACATTACACGTCATAACGGCTGGACACATTATTTGTGTATTTTTATACGCAAACTAACGCCATTTTAAACATTTAAAATCAATCGTTAGCCTAATAAATCCGCGGTAGAAGAACGTCTGTTAGAAATGGAAGTTAATCATTGGATGGAGATGCACGACCCTAAAATCCTCTCGACCGATCACCATATTAGGATAATACGTAAACCTATTGGAACCAAAAAGTATATGAGATGATGCCATCGCCGGATCCAGATTTACTCATCATGGTTTGAGAGAGCGTTACTCCAGCAAGAAAGTAGTTGGTAGAGTGATACGAATGGTACTATCAATAAGTCTGTAATCTGCTATGATTGTGCGCTGCGTAAAAAAATAGTGGATTCTGTAGTTTTAGAAAAAAATGAATAAAACGATTCCTGCTGTGGTAACGTTACTCATGTGCGTGTGGATTGAGTGAGCACCTTCTAGAAAAAAAATAATGATACGCCTATAATTTAGGAAAAGATCTAAAACAATTTGTAAAACCAATCTAAGAATTTGTAAAACGATACAAGCTTCGATAAATAGGTAAACGTACCTATGCTCACTCAGGCCTCCCAGAAGAGTAGTTAGATCTCCGTTTATAATTAGTTTATAAATACTTAGTTCTATTTTTTGTTAAAACTCTTTAGAGATAGGTTTACTCTTTTAAGACAGTCATTGAACCCTTATTAAAAATGTACAAATGATTCCATAGCGCACTCAATCCTCATGCTATTGTGACCCGCAAAATTCTTCGAACTAACAACAGAAGCGCATTCAATCAATCATGTTAACTCTAAAACTGATTTCACTCTAACAGCTACTTTCTTGCTGGAGTAACGCTCTCTGTTTTAACCCTTGGGATATCGCTTTTCCAATGTTCCGAACACATTTATCACGAGTACCTTCATGGTTTGGAAAGGGCGTTATGGACACATCAGTAAATGTTGCTACGGCATTTTTAACACCCCAGCAGCTCTAGTATTCTGATGCAATCTTCTTATTTATTTGCTGTTTTACCGCGTTGATACCAATAATTTTTGAATTGTGTCAACATCCCATTACCAAAATGCAAAATACAAGAACATTGAAGGTGCCTGCTCACGCTGGAAGACAAGGAGACAGATCCAAAAATATAACAACAGTAACACCCACCGTCAAATAGGTATTGTATTACGAGCGAAGATAATGCGAGAGGAAATTCAATAAAACCGCTACAGGAGTCGCATGGAGCATTATGTCACATTCATTAATGAAATTCATAAATTCACGAGCAAACAGACTTTGGCTGCTTTGGCGAGCATGAAGTATTCAGACGGCGTGGTGTGTAGTCGCGGAATATTGAAACATGTTTTCTTTTGATATAAAATGTCGATGCCGTCGTGTCCCAGATCAGTGTTCCAGAGTAATTATAATTTCTATCGGGACGTGTTTTTTGTTGTCCCGGGGGATCAACTGTTTTATCGAGCAGATGTTATTGGTCCCGGAATTCAAAATGCGTCTCTGTATATATTTCCGTTTATTGCCAATCCCTAGCGAGAGCTAAATTTGGAATCAGAATAAAAATAAGTGGAGTGACCAATGGATGAAAGCGATGCTACTGAATAAGAGATTGTAACAGAGGGTTCACTTTGTGATCAATGTCAATAAGCTATCAATCTTAGCATCGCGACAATAGGATTAAAAATTGCTTTGTACCCGCACGTATACAGAATTGCTTGATGGTTCGAAATGAACATGAATCAGGCAGAGTTCCCAGTAGGCCGGACCGGCAGATTTGCCGGACTGGCAAATCTTATTTTCTATCTTATCCCCATGGGGTTTGAATTCATCAAAGTCCTATTTAAGCGAACGTCTTTATCATAGTAGCTCAATCTTTAATTTCATTTCTAAGAAGATTTTAAACAAACATTCTTTCCCTAGTTTATCCCCTTATGAGTGGAATTTATCAAGTTCCTTACTAAGCGGATGTCTACGTCATAACATCTACCTGCATGCCAAATTTCAGCCTGATCCGTTCAGTGGTTTGGGCTGTTCGTTAATAGATTACTATGTCAGTCAGTCACCGTTGTGTTATATATATTTAGATTAACACCAAATGTATACACTTAAACTCACGAAATCATAAATATAAACTAATCAATCGGACCGAAGATGCTTTTCCCTCCGTAATCCTCCACAGAATCTTCTCTTCCCTTTTAATGCACTCAGCTAAACTACGTTACACGCCACTAACACATATCCAAGAAACTACGAAGAGAAAACAAGAATTCCATTAAGTATTCCAAACAACTTTTTATTGGAAACATGTTAAATATGTCTCTAGGAAGTGACTTACGTTTGTTTAGGACTGCCCAAATAACCTACTTACTTGCTTGATACATTTACACTTGAGCTCGGCTTTAAGACTTTTATGGCTCCGCAATACGGTTTAAATTCGGTTGCTGTTTGTTTTTTAAGGGGGCATGCATGTGGTTGGTCTGGCAAATTGTGAGCACACTTGATGGAATTAAAATATAGGAGGCGTTGTTAGCTTTTGTATTACGATTGTTTTTCTCGCGGACAGTAAGGTTTGTTGTTCAGGAGCTTGTTGACAGTCTGTTTTGTGGGTCTGTCCCTTGGGAGACGGTAATGACGTGAGAATAAGGATGTATAGGCGAAGCGAATATCGTTTGGTGGTAAAATATGGTGGGAAATCGTTAAGGTCGGTTATTCACTTTGGTTTTCTGACTTTAAAGGCCTGAGTACAGGATATGAAGTTAGAACCGGAACCTAACTCCCTAGTGAGCGTAGAGGATCTGTACCCCAGAGATTAAGTCTTCGCGGATCTGCTGCATATCGCCACTCGAGACTCACTCCAGCTCGCGATACGTGATTGATGCCCCGCGAGATAGATCATCCCTGCCGGGTCGCGAAGGAAAAGAAGGCCAATAACGAAACACCAAGGTCCTCCTCTTCCTCCGCGACCTGCTCTCCGCGGCCCAGCTCGGGATCCATGTTAGCTTCATCCTGTGCGGTATCGGAGACTGGGTGGTAAGGCTAACCTCAACGCATTAGACCACAGATTTACTGCGCCCCCCATCGCTACAAGATGCGGATCCGACTATTAGACGACCTCCGTAGCCGAGAGGCGAGCGGGCCTGACTTTGGCGAGCGCCATCTCTGAGGTTCCGGGTTCGATCCCCGGTCGGGTCAATATGGGAAACGAACTTTTCCATATTGTCTCGGGTCTGGGTGTTGTGGTACCGTCGTTGCTTCTGATTTCTGTAACACAAGTGCTTAAGCTACTTACCACAGAATCAGAGCAATGTATGTGATGTTGTCCTATATTTATTTATTTATTTATTATTATTATCCGGATTTTAAGAGAGGTAGGGTATAGCGATTATCGCTCGAGCTGGAGCAGCCCGACTGGTGAAATACCTTACAGAAGCAGCCGCAGCCAAATAACAATCACTTCTGTGTTGTTGTGTTCCTGCGTGTGAGTGAGGTTTCCAGAGCTTCTGGGGGTGCTACGTTAGTAGCAGGGGTCAAGCCTTCAAGGTAAGGGCGACAAGTCCAGTAACAGATTTATTATGCTTTACTTGTCGCCCTTAAGTTAGGACCTCATTACCACTTAACATCAGGTGGGATGAGGTCAATCTTGAAGTGCAATATAAAAAAAAATCCCAGCGGGAAGGAAGGGCCAGAGGCCTAGTCCAGCCTAATAATCGAAAATAAAAATAGATGTGGAGCTCGCTTTTGATTGCCCAGACTTGCGTTTGGTAGAGATGGTAAATATGATAAGGAAGCGGACTAGATCATCAATACCAGACTGTTTTAGTTCGTTAAACAAGCTGTCAAAAGCTGTTAAGACACGTATTTTCATTTGCTAAATTATATAAAACGATGCCTAGTTGCGGGTGGGGACTCGTAACGTTACTGTTGTTGTATTAAAACTACGCACCGAATTTGATGCAGATGTAAATGGTGATTCAAGAGGTAAGTTCATTTGTAATAGGTACACATTGTAGCACAAAAACGCTGAAAAAATAATAAAAAATATTTCCATTGCACTCGTGCAAAGCTAGGGTTGGTCATTAGTCTTTATTTAAGTATTATGTTATAAGAATAAAGCGCCGAAATATATGTACCTATGTACAAAACTTCAGAAATACTGGACTAAATTTGATTATTCTTTTTTTATGTTCGTAATTGTCAGGACTAGTTTGTAAATAAAAAAGCAGTTTAAATTTTACCGGAATCGTACGAGTTCAAAGCCACTACTATTGGAAAAGTTAGAAAATAGCTTACCTACCTATCACCAATAACCTACCTATATCTGGGGTCTCCTCTTTAATTAGTATAAACTACACATTTACATTCAAACACATACACCAATCACTATTAACATTATCTACTTAGTTTGCTATATGTTTTTTTTTACCGTTCCTATACTGTTCGCGTAACTAAAACTTATTCTGCTTATAGTTAGTCTGGTGTCTTGTAATAACAGGTTCTCTATGAAACCTATTTCAGGCACCGGTCTCTCACAAATAAGATCACTGTATTCCACTAACCTAACTCTAGTTAAGAATATTTGTGTAGAGAAATAAACGACTATTCTATTATATTCTATTCTATTAGTAAAAAGTTTTGTGTCGTATTTCTAGCCGAGTCTTTGAAAATATCTAGTCCCAACTTAAAGGACTTACAAGGATCGAGTCCTTACATATCTACCAGAAGCGCATTTTCATAGAATTCCTCTCGATTACGCAATAACACGTTACCTTATCTTGTTCCCTCGGTTATTAGAGGAGTTGGTAGTCAATTACAGCTAGACTCCAGACAGATAATAACGTTCCCAATCGAAGTACGTGCTACTGGTACCGAATGAGGTCGGTGCTAAGCCTTAATGCTGCACTGTGATTATTCTATAACTGGTGTTAAAGTTACAATTAACGAAGTCGCCCGTTTCCAGTTTAAGTTAGGCCAGCAGTAAGGCTTTGTTTACCATTGAACTGGAAGAGTGCCTAGGCCCCCATGATCGTGTGGCCTTATATTCCCCGAGGACCTTAAAAAGGAATCCCAATGATCATGATTTCCCATAATAATGGGACCTGTGACCTGTTTTATAGCCAAAATAAGTGGGAAACGAAGCAATGGCTACTTTTGTGCTTAACCCCTTATTCATAAACGCATTATTTTATATAATATTTCCATTCTCAAATAAAACATTTGTATCTTCACAGTCAAGAGTTTTTTTCTAGAAGTGTGCCCAAGGTCCTTCACTAAATGTAGTCAATGCTAAATGTTGACAAGTAACGCCATCTATTCACAGTCGTTAGAACTTTGTAGATTAGATTTGAATCAACTGTTCATAGATGGCGCGAAGAGTGAGTTTTCCATTGACCGAAAAAATGTTATGAATGTGGTAGTTGAGACGTAATTCTTAAATTTGCTTAAATAATATCTTGTATTTTTAAACGCTTTGGACAAAATTGATTAAGTTTTTGAGATTTTTTTTAAACAACCTTTTTGAAACTTTTTTTTAGTAATTAGAACTAAAACGTTCAAAATAGTATAACATTTAAATGATTGGGTATGTAGGTACATAACGTACGTAACTTAATTGCACCAAACACATGCATGTAGGTACCTACTGCTAATGTAAGTGCAAAAATATGGTATTTTCTATTAAATTTGATAATTGATTTACACTTATTACATTATTTACATTTATTTTTACTTAGATGCATTATATTTAGCTAGCATTTCATGACAAACATACTGAAACACGGCATACACACTCTTAAAAACCTTCTTAAGACAGTCGGGTAAAAAGGGTGGTGAGTACCTAGTCGCTCAATACAATTTAGATACCTTGATAATACATGTGACAAAACTGGTTATAAGAACTTTTATGGACACGAAATTAAACCTGTTCGTAGGTACAATTCATTTACCGCTGACAATTATTCCTGACCGCCAAAATTCAAAATGACACAAACAGTTTAATCCGTCGACATTCATTGCGGTGTAAATATTAAAAGGGACAATAAAAGCCCGCATCGGAGAGATAAACAGGTCATTTTTATACGCCACTAAAATCCCACATTAGTGCACCTATCGGTAAACAATTAAAATTCACAGTGCACGCGTGAATCATGCGGCGGGCCATGCATGAGTGACTAGCGGTTTTCATTACCCGACTGCTGCAGAAGGAGTGTTATGATTTTCGAGTGCATGTTTGTGTGTATGAAGACTTTTGTTTCGGGCAATAAGGTATAAAGGATGGATAGATTCATATTGATAGCGCAAATGACAAGACGGAAGTACATACGGAGTAAAAATATTTTTTCTACCTTCTAAAAATATTTTAAACAAAAACATTTGAAAATGCAAACTGTGGAACCGCATATGTTGACGCAGAACAAAACGCATTAGTCTAGATATCGCATCGTTAATAGCTTGTTATACATGGCATGGCACACAGTGCTTCTGACCATTGAAATATTTTATCTGTCTAGTTTTATACCTTTTTAGACCATATTCACCATATCCGTGGCCTGCTGGTTTATCTTTGCCCCTAATTTGGGCTTGATTAAAGTGTAAGTAACGTGTGTTCTTTACTAAAAATGGAAGTACTTCCGCCGAACTAGGTGTTATCTGCTCGGGGACCAAGGTCCAACTACCCGTACCTACTTCGTACATCCGTTGGATAATAATGTTCTTCTTTTCTCCAATTGTCTATCCTAATTAATGGCTATGGGTAGTATTTTTTTCTAAGGCCTGGGAGCGGGGGATTCTCACACACTCTATTTATCAAAAGTTCGAGAGTTAAAACATGGTTTCTGATTTGCATAAATAATATTGCGTTTTATGAAAACGATGAGAATTAAAAATTGCTATCCGTTGTCGCATTGCACGCTGGGAAGATGATATTAAAAAATAGCTGGCCCCAAGTGGCAGCGTATAGCTCAAAATAGAGAAAACTGGCAAAAGTTGGAAGAGGCCTTCACCTGAAGAGGGGTTCCTATACAATAAGTAAAATAATTATAATACATATTAAAAACTGTTTAGTATAATACTTAGCATGATAGTAATACAGTCATAATAATTTATTTAGTTATTAAAAGATTTTGTTAAGTTTTTGCAAAAGTTCAAAAAACCACTTAATGAAATGTTACCTTATTAACTATGTTGGGAAATAAAAGGCATTTTATTTTTTTATTTTTTATTTTTTATTATTATCCGTTGTCGGATCCGACATATTTCGTTTTGGTTATATATTTGTCTAATCATTTATGTTAAGAAAGAGATAAAACAATGAAAATTATATAAAAATCAAGAAGAAATATGTGAATATGTAGTTACTTAAAAACAATTGCGTTGTCAGTCTTTTGAAAAGGAGTAGAGACAAAGAAAGCAAAGAAATCGCATCACAGATATCTTATAGCTGGTGGCTTGGTACACACGGCGCGGTGCACAGTGGGCCTGATCCGGGAAATATGGCCGCCGGGGAGTCGTCGCGGCCGACAATTTATCGAGTTGCGGACGACGCCGACGCCCCGTGTTCGGGATTTGGTCGGATTTATGCCGCGCTCCACACTATTATGCCGCTTTAGACGGATTGTTGTTTGTTTCTTGTACGGTTGCAGTAAACAAAAATTAGCGGATAACTCGCGGTATTAGTGCAGTTTTCTTAATACTATGATGGCTATGAATTTCCGTTTTTCAGTTTCGCAGACGGCTGTAGGATGAGAGCTGTTTTCATAAATAGGGTTGGTGGCTATACATTTCTGTTCACAACAGTTAAATATCAAAAATTCTTACAAAAAATATTTTTCTATTAACATGCAACCAAAAATGTTTTGGCAAAGTTTAAGAATTATTGATTTTAAAACACCCTTGCGTGAACTTTAATGCGCTGTATTATTATCCTTGAAATGCTCGTAAACTAGACTCTAAATCAATTCTTGTTTTTAAAAAGAGATTGATGGTGTACCTCGAAGCTATTATGTAGCTATGGTAGATTGAACCCATACCTACTTCTAAAATTAATATATATTTTTTATGTTTTTTATTTTAAGTTTCTCATTATTATGTGAACTATGTTATGTTCTTTCTTTGACAAATAAAATTCTTTAAGCCGAACTATTAATTAATCAGTGCGTTGATTAGTAAAATTGTAAGTCACAGACGGCTATCTTCTTAACTAGCGTTATGTATGACAGGTATATAAAAATACCTCGGTTGACAAAAATACAACATCCTAATTTCAAACCCATACATTTTAAATTTCGACGTTCGTTAAAAGCCACTTTTATAGGCCGATTTGTATTCGTGTAAATAAACACAGTTTTTTATTATACCACAAAAACAAAACGTTCGCTTCGTGAACGTTAATGGCGAAAAAGTGAAATTATCTGCAACCGCGTGTGTTGTGACTTGTGAGGTGACCACGTTTTGATATTAAGCCAGAAATAAAAGACAGGTAATTCTTTAAATATTAGAAACAGAAAAATTTATTCTCCCCTTGCGGTGCGGGAATTGAACCCACGACCTTCACGTATCGCGCGTGCTGCTCTTACTAACTGATTTTCTGTTTCTAATATTTAAAGTTCGCTAGTACGGCGTATAGTACTATAAAAATAATAAAATCGAGGTAATACTTTGTTACACACTAGCTGGTCTACATACGCGTGACTTTAAAAATAAATGAATTGCTACTGTTTTGTGCGTTATATCGAGATATATAGCATCCTTTGTGTGTTTCTATTATCTAATCTAAGTACCAAATTTCATACAAATCCTGAATGGATTTGTATGAAAGAGTAACATCCACATATCCACACAAACTATCTGCGGCAATCGTCTATGGACGGGAAAGCTTTAAAACGAGCTTAAATATAATAGTTTTTTTTTATTTTTAAAGTTCTTTACGCCGTACTAAAAATTTGAAACAGAAATTTTTTATCTCTTCTTGCGGTGCGCGAATCGAACCCACGACCTTCACGTATCGCGCGTGCTGCTCTTCCAACTGAGCTAACCGCAAGTTATCGTAGGCGATGAAATTTGTCTGCTGTATCAACCGTTAGCCTCTGGTAAGTGCCCTTTGCCGAATATGTTTAGAACTACATACATTTCATTTCTGTTTCTATTATTTAGAGCTTAAATATATATTGATTTCCACGGAATCCTCAAAAAGTTAATATATAGGTAATACATGTGAGATGTGAATATACAGTTTCACGATAGAACACGAAACACCCATGTTCTATCGTGAATTTTATAATTCTCACCTCACATGACAATGGCAAAGGTAGATCTCGCAAATTAAATAAATAAATATTAGGCAACATCACATAAGTAAAATAAGCACATGTGTAAAGCAACAACGACGGTACCACAACACCCTGACCCGCGACAATATAGAAAAAGTTCGTTTCCCATATTGACCCGACCGGGTTTCGAACCCGGGACCTCAGAGATGGCGCGACGCCAAAGTCCGGCCCCCTCGCCTCTAGGCTACGGAGGTCGTCACCAAAATCTTGTCAAAAGAATCTTGGTTGCCATTCCATACAAAAAAAGAAGAAAATATTTTTTTATAGTGTACTGGGATGACGCCCCCAGTTAGTATCCTTCGTCTGGTACTCATAGTACAAGGGAAAACTTTAGTTTGAGACCATGTGATTGGTGTGATTGTCTGGCGCATTTATTATTATTATTATAATTGATGCAACTAAGCAAAATCGTTAACAAAAGCCAATTTACTATAGTGCTATAGCGAAGAGTAAATATACAATTAATGTAACCAATTGGAAGAAGACGGTTCTTTGTTTTCTTCAATTATGTAACCGACTCCAAACAAAGTATCTGACATACAGTATAGGTCTGTGTATCCCCTCACACCGGATCGCATAGCGGCCCCACAGCATAAACGTGAGGTGTTGCAATAGTGAAAGTGGCATGCAGCCTCCTTAGTTACCTCATTGGACCACTGCGACCCACAGTGCGCGAGAACGGGCCCTGCTGTACAGACCATGGTGAGTGAGAATTTGTTTGTACACAAACGAGCTTGTTCTTTTTTTGGCTAATAGGAACTTAACCTCTTAGGCTAAACCTATGACTCGGTAAAAAAAAATATTCTAACTGGTCCGTCAGATTTTGAAAATAGAATGAAAAGTTCGATTAAAAACACAAGCGACTTTACAACGTGAAAAAAAATACCGGAAGAAAAACTTTTTTATCTTCCTTTCACTCATGGGTGAAGTTAATGTATCTTTAACGTTGAATTTGGGTCAGGAAAAAATCAAAATGCCGTTTTTAGTGATTTCTTGACTGGTAAAAATCAATGGTTTGTTCAGCCTGTCCGTTTGATTTTCGAATTTCGAAAATAATAAACAAAAATGGATGATGATACCGCAGCATCAAATTTCAGTAATGCTAAAAATAATTTTTAAGCTTATAATTATGAATTATCAATTGAAATAATTTCATGACAAGACACTGGTCTAATTAATACGGTTTAAAATCCAGTTTAAACTAGTTTCAAGGCACAATCGGGTATAAAGTAAGTTGTTCACGAGGACGTAGCTTGTCACTTGATGTGCATTGGAATGCGTTCTTTAAATGCGATTTTTTTATTAATCACTCCTTATTTTACGCAACAAAATCTCATCAAAAGTGTGAACAATGAATCTACCATTTTGATTTCGCAGAATTTTATATAAGCTTAAAAAAACATATGGATTAAACACTAAACAATGTGGTTCCGGAAAAAAACTGTTTATTTTGATTTAAAAACTTTATTGCACAAGCAAGTACAACAGGTGTACATAATGCTATATGCTAGGAAAACGATAAAGAATAGTGTTCAACACTGAAAAAAAAATAAACACGATAAATATTTGATAACACGTGATGCATTGTAAGCTGCTTTATAGAAATACAAATTCAGGTTTTGTACCAATATTATAAATCTGCTTTGTTTGAACACGATAATCTCAAAAACAGGTTTGAAATGAAAAAATATTTTTATGTTGAATAGTCCATTTATCGAGAAAGATTTAAGCTATTTAACATCACGCTACGACTGATAAAAGCGCAGAATCAAGTGGAAAATGTGAAAAAAACAGGGACAGTACGCGTGCAAAGCCGCAGCCGGCCGCTAAACGCTAATTTATCATGTACGGTGAAAGCACAACAGAAGTTGTACACATTAGTCTTCGCACCTCCTTGGATCTTTGGCATAAAATTGAATTTTGAAAATCATTCTTTCTTTCTTCTTTCTTTCTTTAAATAACATATTTGTTATTAAACATTTAAAATAAGTTAACGGGTCAAAACGCGACACCATTTTTGTTCAGTAGTTAATACGAACTACTTAGTGCCCTATGTTTCTGTTAGGTTTCACCATCCGTGATCACGAGCTGACTCTATTTAACTCGTTAACTTATTTTAAATGTTTAAAATGGAACGCGAAAGTCTTATCTAAAGTTTAAATATTTGTTGTTATAGCGGCAACAGATAGAAATAATCTGTAAAATTTTCAACTCTCTAGCTATCACGGTTCTTGAGATACAGCCTGGTGACAGACAGACGGACGGACGGACAGACAGCAAAGTTTCAGTAATAGGGTCCCATTTTTACCCTTTGGGTACGGAACCCTTACAAAGAACAGAATCACTTAGGACAAAAACTTAATTACTGACGCAAAAAACAGTGAAGAAACATCTTGCGGGTCAGTAATAGCGATCCTAACGGATAGGTTACTACGGTATCAAATCCGTTGTCATCGCGATGTGGGTTCCTCTCTTGCTGACCATCAGGCTGGGAAGAGCCAATATAAATAAAATATTAAATAAATATTGGACAACATCACATACATTGCTCTGATTCTGTGGTAAGTAGCTAAAGCACTTGTGTTACAGAAATCAGAAACAACGACGGTACCACAACACCCAGACCTGAGACAATACAGAAAAGTTCGTTTCTCATATTGACCCGACCGGGGATCGAACCCGGAACCTCTGAGATGGCGCGACGCCAAAGTCCGGCACGCTCGGCTCTCGGCCACGGAGGTCGTCAAATATAATGTGCTTCTATAGAAAAATAAACAGTCATGCCCACTTGTGTTTCCAGGGAGCGTCACACAGCGAGCCAGTAGTGCAGGCAGGGAAGGCCGACCTGGTCTCCCGGATCAAGGCTAGGGTTGAGGCTGCGGACCCCAAGAAGGCCCAAGAGTTGGGGGGAGTGTTCCTGTTCAACATCATCAAAGGGACAGCGGTTTACAGTTGGAGTGAGTGGAATTTCGGCTTTTTTCAGATAATGAGACATGTTTAAGTAAACTTACGTATTGTCGACAGCAGGTCAAGGTAAAGACTTGTAGTCTGATATTATTTGTAGATCAAGATAGGTACACATATTAATAGTGGTTGACAATGTTCAAAGTGCGTGTGAAGTCTTATTGGTTTTATCTGTAGGTACCTATGTTAAGTATAATTACTGTATTAATACAGTAAGTTCTGCCCAATTATATCTACAACTCACAATGACTCATTGGTGCGTCAAGAAACAATTCTAGAATTAAAACGATTAAATATATTTACTATATTGGGGTTGACTGGAAAAGATTACAACTAGGCATTAAGTCCGTCTTTCGTTCTTTTTAATACCGACATGCAATAAACATAAATAAATCTATCTTCTTCTTTATTAATTAGATGAACATAACCTCTGCTAAAAGTTACAATGACCCTTGATAATAATAGAAGTTCAGACCGAAATCGCTCGCGATTTTACAACGTGAAAATTTTACCGAAAACAAGCTTTTATTTCCCTTTCACTTATAGTCGAAAATGGATCTTTAATGACAAAAATTAATGATGCCTGAGCCGTTGCACAATTTGAGTTTGTTTGTCCGATTACAGACGTATGCTTTATTGTAGGCCCTCGGATAACCTCTCCATTCTATGAGAAAACAAACAAAAAAGAGATATATTATTCTATTAGTCAAATTGGCAGTCCTATTCAAAGTTTTTAAACCAAACAGACGTGAAAAGTATTAAGGTACAATACAATACAAATTCTTGCGGCAAACATTTTGCAGAGGAACCATCATTAATTTTATCTTTCGTGCCTAATCGAACTCCTCGTTAGCGGAACGATTTACTTCACGGTTGATATTACGTCAGAGAAAGCATGAATCAGCACTAAGCCACTAGCAGTGCACACCCACACCACGAGGTAGCTTCGTCCAAATGTTCAGTCTTCAAATTGTCCTCCACTAAATCCTCGATGGATAATAAGTGTTTCAAGCGATTTTATTATTTTTATAGAACTTTACGCCGTACTAGCACTTACCGGCAGAGGGCACTTACCGGAGGCTATTGGTTGATACAGCAAAAAAATTCCATCGCCTACGATAACTTGCGGTTAGCTCAGTAGGAAAAGCAGCACGCGCGATACGTGAAGGTCGTGGGTTCAATTCCTGCACCGCAAGGGGAGATAACATTTTTCTGTTTCTAATATTTAAGTGTTTTAAGTACCGGTAATCTTAACATCATGGATTTGAGCTGGGTGTGTTTTATAGTTGAGCATAACTCGGGTTTGCGATCATCAAACCGCTTCGGTAAGCGTGATGCTTAATACTCGGTTCCAATATTTTAAAAACAATCCGTTCTAGTTACGGATTGTAAAAAAATATACGAGGCGTAAGCTGAAAAACGACTGGTAGACGACTGATAACTGCTGTAAGGAAAGAAATTATTTAACGACTCGTAGCCGGTTGGAGAAAAACGAACAGTACCTAATTCTTGACATATTACGAATCGTAAAATATTGGAACCGGGCATAAGCCTATACAGATTAGTAGCGGCCACTGATACGCGTTTAGTTAGCTATTTACACATAAAAAAAAGATAATAAATACTCGAACTTTTATACCAACTTCACGTCTTCTACCCTCGCAAAGGATGATTTTCGAAAAAAAATAATTAACACGTGTTTAGATGTTATAACTCTCAATAAAGAACCTGCATGCAAAATTGTATTGGAATAACTTTGAAAATCAGAAATCTTTCATATAACCTTGCAACGTCGTTTTACTCCTTTAGCAAATGACTTTACAATGACCACAATGTGTGCCATATGATTTTCGATGAAGAACTTTCGTACTGAACTTCATAAGATAACTTCAAAAAGTATCAAATTTTATACTAACTTTCAACCCCCATTTTACCCCCTTAGGGCCACCCCCTAGGTGAAGGTGTGATATTATTCCTCTTAAACAAATTAAGTTACTTTAAAGAATTATTTCTTACGTGAACAATATTGATTTTTTTTGAGAATTGAATAAATAAATATTAATAATGCAAACTGTGATTAGATGTTAAGTCTCTTTATTTTACCATTTTCAAAACGACAATGTTCAACTTTACGGATTAATGTTTCTTGAACGGTAAATGGGTGAAACGTACAAAAAATTAAGGTGTCACAGAAATATCCTTACGTGAAAATCATTTATAATATTATGTAGTACCTTTCACATACAGAGCTCACATTATTATACTCAGAATAGGAATAATAATAGGTTTAATAATGTAATATAAATAAAACTTCGGATTTCCATCACTGTAAAATCATCAGAGAAAAATTGCGCTACATTTTAGTGCCTCCCTGCTAAAACCTAATCTGTTTTGATTACATACTAATTACACGTACAAATATTCGCGTGGTAGCAGAATTAACACGCCTACGAGCTTGACTACAAGTTATCTCAATTTGGGCCACGGACGAGAATCCTTCAATTTAGGGCACTATCTAGTTATGCCATCCTAGTACCTAATTAGAATTGAGCTGCTAATTTATCGACTACTCCAACTTGTTAGGTACTAATTTTCAATTAATATTTAATAAGATTACCTATCTTTTTAGGTATAGCTACGGCAAGCTCCTAGGTCAAATTCAGACAGGTGTAGACGGAGACGGAAGGATCTGACTGAATAAATGACATGTACAGTGACTTGCACTAATGTATTGATTCTCATTCTAAAGTGTTATGTTTATGAGAACGTCATAATGCCCACGTTTTTTTTACTGTAGGTACCAACATTAAGTTCGTAAGAATCAGAAAACTAGATACAAAAGACTAAAGGCAATTGTGTCTTGATTTTTATGTATCTAATTTTCTGATTTAGTTGATAGTTTTCTTTGAAGGACTTTCGGCCGAGGTTTGCCCCAAAATTAAACAGCACTTCAATGATTAGACTATCAAAGCGTTGATTAATGTAAAATACTCACTATATCCATATTATTTAACAAGTTGAACAAGTTTTTTTTTAAACCTGAAAATTTTATCCAGTTGCCAATCATGGACCTAATATAATAAATACTAAGTCCATGTTGCCAATGCATAGATTTTTTTTATATTGCACTTCAAGATTGACCGCATCCCACCTGATGTTAAGTGGTAATGATGTCCTAGCTTAAGGTTGACAAGTACAGCATAATAAATCTGTTACTGGACTTGTCGTCCTTACCTTGAAGGCTTGACCCCTGCTACTAATGTAGCACCCCCCAGGAGCTCTGGAAACCTTACTCACACGCAGGAACACAACAACACAGAAGTGATTGTTATTTAAGGCTCATACAAAAAAAATTAAAAAAGAGCTACTACAAAGTATACCATTAAATATCTTCAAATCTAAATTTTTTTATTTTATTTAAATGCCTAGTATAAGGAAACATTGTCATATTAGAAAAGAGTAAAGGTTACGTTTCTTGCTAGTTGTTCTCGTCATCATCAACATTTCGAAAACGGCTGTAGAATGCTTAATTTGTACTGAAGATTCATTAGTGCTTTTGTAAAGCATAATAATCACAATCATAATCAATTATGATTATTCATGTTGGTTACAAGTAACAGTTATGCATCGTTAAAATGAATACAAAGCAAATCGAAGCTTCAGCGGGTTCGGCTGTTTGCTTAACTGAATAAAGCTGTTTTCTTTTCCAGCTATGGACCTGAACAAAGTGAAAGTATACGAAGGGGAACCAGAGGAGGACCCTGACACCACATTCACTCTGAACGAGCATTACTTCAAGCAGCTGGTGCAAGGGAAGGAGGACGCTCGTACCATCATGCAGGCTGGCCGCTGCTCTGTCACTGGGGACATCATGCGGGCGATGAAGTTGGAGCCTTACATCAAGATTGAGTAGAGCTTATTCTCCTCTGACGCAAAAACGTGAAAACTCCAGTAGCATAGGAAGGTGTACAGTGCTAGCAAGCTAAAGGCGAATTATCCCTTGATCGGGCAATGGGAAAATAGTTACCACCTCGAATTGAACTTTATAACTTTGACTTATCGACGAAAGTCAATGAAAATTTTCGATACTGTATGCCTCATTATGGATTACGTCAAAGTAGGTACGTCAAGGTAAACATTTACAGTTCGATATTTATTTTTATGCCAACGTCTTAAGGGCGGTGCATACTCTAATGTTTATTTGATCGTACATGCCTTTAGGGGGCGACTATTTTGTTTAAAACTCGTACATATTGTCTAGAAATGCTACTGAATTTAATTTGTCTCTGTAGGAACCTCTTTTAAGTTGGATATTTCTCTTTGATTACTATGCGAGAGAAATATAAAAGCTGGAACCTCATAATTAAGCAATTTCTACTTGTTACTACAAAATCACAATTAGGTATTTAATTGTGTTACATTGGTAAATATGAAGAAATGTAACAACACTATCATTCTCCAGACACATAAATGAATAAATATTAAGTATAATAAGCAAACAAATAATCAATGATACCAAGTTATACAGCTATTATTGAACATCACAATTTTGTTTTTGTGACAATCAGAGAGACAGAGTAAACCTTAAAAATCAATTATTGTTTAAAAAAAAATCATCAATTTGAGTAGAATGAGTTCTTTACCAAGAAGTCAAACATTCTTTTAAATGCTTCGCTTTAAATAAGATAAAAGATACATAGTTGCGACCTTAAATAATGGCACCGGCAAAAGAAGGCTTCAAGCCTTCTTACCCTCTGACTGCGCGCTTTACATTACATCAGAAATGATTTCTTTCCATAGTCCCATAAGGTTTAAATTAGATTAGACTATTATGACCTTTATGCCTTTCATAAGGTCTAATCCTTGGATTGTTTAATATGGCTAACTTATCAATGTTGTACAATTAAAAGTAGTTACTGCTAGGATCTAAGGTAGCGCAAAGAGCCAGACGGCGACGAGACGAGAGTTTGACGGCCAGCTTTTGAGCGTGGTCTCGCTTGCATTTATATATATATATATATACTGAATATTATTATATTGAAGTACAGATACAGATACATATTTATGAAATATTTAAAGCAAATTTGAAATATTAATAATTAAATAAGAAAAAGTTTAAAATTCCTCAGTTACATAACGTAAATTTCAAATCACTTATTTTTAGTTACAACCAAATTATGATCTAGCTGTGAATAGTATACACCTCAAGTACCTAGTAAGCACCTCAAAAAACTATGTTTAATGTTGTTTCACTGCCTTTTTCATCAAAAATAATTTATTATCATGAAACTAATAAATAATCATAAGCCTTATGTTTTAGTTTGTTGCCTTTCAAAGTTAATTACTTATTAATTTAAATAATTTTAGATTGTATTGTAGATAATTGTCGTTTCGCACGATATGCGTAGCTTTAATAACGTTAACATAATGTTATATTGTAAAGTTAATAAATAAATTGTACATCATAGCCGTTTGTTTTATTTTATCTTTTATTGTGCATATGCGACTGCGATATTGCGTAAATTCATTATTTTAAAGTTTTACTGCGTATTTGCTCACCATTCCAAATTTCTTCGATTTGTATTAATTGCAAAAATATACATTCTTCTTCAACTTCTTGCAAAACTTTTGGCAGACATTTGTTTTCGAAATAAAGTAGTTTAGGTAATTAACCTGTCTTTTCTTTGTTTCTTTATTTCACTTCATATGGTAAAACAAGCTAAAAGCGATCTCGAATTATTCATTAAAATGGGTAATACAGTAATAGCTAGCCCCTGGTTCAAATATGAACAACATCTTACCCGTTTACTATTCAATGAATAAGTCTGTCACTCTTTTCTCGTTCTTAATAACGCATCCGTTCAAATCGACAAAAACTTAGTTTATTACCATTAGGGTTGCCAATAATACTCTTAAAGTCGACTAATTTTTAAAAATTATATAAATGCAAGACAATTAAAATAATTTATGGGTGTGAACCTGCCGCTCCCCGCTTGGTGAAAATGAAAAGGTCATCTGCGGTCATCTATAGTCAGTTAAGAACAAAAAAAAATATAAAGTATACCGTATTCAAACCTGCATCCAGTGTCCAGTCATATGTCCACGTGAACAACTTGCTACAGACCCAATTGGACCTTGAAACGAACTTTAACTGGGTATTAGTCTCCACGCAAAGCTATAAAGTACCGAACACCTTTGTTCTACCTTGAAGTTGTATCAATTCTCACCCTACGTGACACTGGCAGAAGCAGACCTTACAAAAAATGTTAGTTGCCATTCAACACAAAAAGAAAAAGAAGAAACTCAATGGCCTTATTTATTTTTTATTTCAAAACTTTATTGCACAAAAAAGTACAACAGGTGGAGTAAATGCTAAGGGTATTCTTTACCAGTCAAACCTTGGGTCATGGAGAGTTTATATCGCACACCTAGATCCAAAGGGAACAAACTCAAAAACTGCAGTTTTTGACTTATGCACACTAGCAATTTATTAAATCAGTAGGTATCGACCTAAAAAATTTCAATAACATTTCTCTTTTAGCTTCATTAGTACACCATAAATCTATTCAGGAAATTCCTACGGTACTCAGGGATACGGCAATTCGTTTTTCGCCTCTCCTGAACAAAAGTTTTTGAGTTGACTCTGTTTAGATCTTGAGGTGCGATGCGAAAATACGTAAAAAACTTTAGGCCCTAGACCCCGGCATCTTATTTCTTCATAAATACTTAAGCCTTAAGGTTCCAAAACAAAGCGCAGCCCTATTTCGGATAAATGCAAATATATTAATTAATCCAACGTCAATCCCCGTGGTTGACAAGCGACTTGTCGCAAGTATCATAGATGCTGCTAGACTGGTTTGCGAACGGTACCCGGGGTCGATGCTCGGCCGGCCACCTTGACATCAGGTATCGGCAGGATCCGTCCTCGGAAGAAAGAAGAATACTACTCATTAGCATAGTTATTTAATTAATGCTAGTAATATTGACGACCTCCGAGGCCGAGAGGTGAGCGGGCCGGGCTTTGGCGTCACGCAATTTCTGAGATCCCGGGTTCGATCGCCGGTCGGGTCAATATGGTAAGGTAAATGAACGTTTATATATTGTTTCGGGAATGAGTGTAATAGTACCGTCGTTGATTCTGATTTCTGTAACACAAGTGATTAAGCTACTTACCACAGAATCAGAGCAATGTATGTGATGTTGTCCAATATTTATTTATTTAATATTGTAAACGTGAATGTTTGTAAGAATTAATGGATGTATGATTGCAACTCTTTCACGCAAAAAGTTCCAAACGGATTTGGTTAAAATTTTGTAGTAAGAGAGTTGATACACTAGACTGACATATAGATAGAATACTTTTTATCCCGAAATATTAATTATTTGATAGACTAGCTGCTACTCGCGTCTTTGTTCGCATTATTTCGGGATAAAGGATCTGTACGACCTCTGTAGCCATAAATCGAGCGTCATAGAGCTCCCGGGTTCGAATACCAATCGGGTTAATATGGACCTCACCGGGAATCGAACCATCACAAATGGCGCAACACCAAAGTGAAAATTATATAGATGGTAACGATACTTTTAACTAAAAAATATATCTACGCATCCTTCAGTCACGTGGTACCATAAGAAGCTCGTCCTTTTCACTTCTTTAAATGATGACCTCGGTGCCGCAGTGGCTAAGCTACGCCCGTAGCGTAAAAAGGTCCCAGGTTTGATTCTCAGTCAGATCGATCTGGGTTAAGAACTTGTGCTAGATTGACCTACGCTGGGCTACTGCCTCCAGTTAGTATCAGTTAGCTAAAACTCATTATCTATATATATAAAAGGAGAAACTGACTGACTGACTGACTGACATATCAACGCACAGCCCAAACGGCTAAACGTAGGCACTTGAAATTTGGAAGGGACGTAGCTTAGGTACCGTAGGGGTGCACTAAGAAAGGAATTCCCGAAATTCCCACGGGAACGGGAATTAGCGGGAAAATCCTTTTGTATGAAAAATCTAAACCGCTTAAGTTAGACGCTTGAAATTTGGCATGCAGGTACCTTAGTGAATATAAAGTTTAGTTATGGCTGTATTTTGAGAAATTCCCACGGGAACGGGAGTTAGCGGGAAAAAACTTTTGTATGAAAAAATCTAAACCGCGTAAGTTAGATGATTGAAATTTGACATGCATATACCTTAGTGAATGCAAAGTTAAGTCATGATTGGATTTTCCAAAATTCCCATGGGAACGGGAATAGCGGGAAAAACTTTTGTACCGCGAGTTAGAGGCTTGAAATTTTTTAGTATATGGGTATCTTAGCAAATGTACAGCTTCATGGGAATGGGAAACATCTTTTTCATGAAAAAATACTGCACTAGCGCCAGATTCAGAATAATTGTTATGTTGTTTTTTAATGTATTTTCTCAAAAAAAAAAAAATTTTTTTAAATTTTTGAATGCAACATTCATTATTATTTACATTCGACACACACCGAGAAAAATACTGAAATGACACAATAACACGCCACGCGGACGAAGTCGCGGGCAAAAGCTAGTACAATAGAAATGATGAATCAGTAAAAAAATAATTTTGTTATTTGGACCGTCACATGAATTACAGATTTTTTTTTGTCAACTACCTACACTATGGTAAACTTCAGATACCAGTTGATGGGTATAAGTCTAAGATGCATTTATTTATACAGAGAATCAGCACGTATTTCCTTTTAGAATAAGCGCTGAGACATTAAGCCAATGAACTCAATATTCTATATGTACTTTATATTCAACAATCAGCTGCAAAAATCTACGTATCCATAATACTTAATTGCCATTAGACCTTTTCATGGGCAAATGAATTGTCCAAGGTAATAAAAATGCATTAGTAGATATGAGTAGGCTTAATGTTTTAAAAAGTTCATTCTAATTTAGTTTCTATTCCTTTAGTAAAAAGTTCTTTTGAGTAAGACAACTCATCTTTTGCAAGCAGTACACCTCAGTTCTGAGGTCGTGTACCTTAGGCCCTGACATTCAGGCTCCATAAATAGAAATATGATATAGGGGTGCTTGAGGTGGCCTTATCCATACTGGGCGGCAGTGCATCTTTTTATTGTGTGGGCACGTAAGGATACCTGAGGATGGGTGAACACAAAAGCGTTAATTGAATTTAGGAGAACAACTAAACTTTTATTTAGACAGTCAATTAAAAAACATGCTTTTAAAGTCTTAAGACCCAGACAACCAGATACAATAGAAAATCTATTTTGTCTGACTTTTAAAAACATATTCGGTCTTACGAGGTTAAATTGGAAGAGTCTTAAAATAAATAAATAAATATTGGACAACATCACATACATTGCTCTGATTCTGTGGTAAGTAGCTTAAGCACTTGTGTGACAAAATCTGAAACAAAAAGGTACCACAACACCCAGATCCGAGACAATATAGAAAAGCTTGTTTCCCATATTGACCCTACCAGGGATCGAACCCGGAACCTCAGAGATGGCGCGACCTCAAAGTCCGGCCCGCTCGCCTCTCGGCTACGGGGGTCATCAAAATTTCGTAAAAAATGTATGTATATTTTCCTATTTTTTTACTCAATAGAAATACACCCTCACCTTAACGAGATTGAATGGGCCCATATCCTCCACTTCGCGGCCATATGCATTGGTAGAATCTAAGGTGAGTTAATTCAAATTCAATTCAATTTCATTAGTAGATACTAGTACTTGCCTAGATATCCCATACTATTTTCTTTCCACGTAAAATTTCTCGATTCCCATTTAGGTTCGTGCTAAGGGCACTAATTGGTTCTACCGTTTCAATAATAATAAAAAATAAGTATTTGTGTTGTGAAAAAAACATGAGCTGTACAGCGGAAATGTGGACTAAGTAATCGGTTTAGTCAGTGCCGGCTGTGAATTTGGTATTCAAATACCACTAATATACACTAAAATAACAGATATGGGAATATTCAAATCTGTTAATGAACTTATTGTATGTTATACTTTGGCGGTAGTACAACTGAGAACAAAAGCACTCAGTAGATATTGTGTGAAATACCCAGCAAACATGAACGCATGTAATGTATTATCACAGGTATTTTATAATTAAGAATAATTAGGTACCTATTTTGAGATTTATATTTTTATCCTACCTTAAATTTTTATTTGGGTGCAAATTTAAATATATCCATGCAAAATGGTTCAATATTAATAAAAACGTTATAAAAATTAAAATTATTTTACTAGTTGTGTAAAGTGATTGAAAGAACATAAAATATTTCATTAAGATTTTTTTTAAAAGATATCATTTAATTAATAAAAATACCTACTTTACTAAAACAATCCATGGTATTAGTCAAGATCTTAATAATGCTACGTGCACACCTTCCCGCTAATAATCATATTATCTCAAGTTCATTAACTGTTCTCTATATAATATTAGGTGTACGATGAATCATATATATCTAAATATATTGTACTTATAACTATCCCTTGTTATTGTATAACTCAAGAACGGACTCATCTATCCAAACCCAATGTTAGGCTCTAGGTTAAGTTTGCACAAAATCGGTTGAGCGGTTCTTTATTTATCACATATTTTGTAATATTAATATGAATGCAAAGCCTCGACTTATATTGTTTTCTTATAAAGTTCCTCTTATTAGGATATCCTTTTCAATCAACGCTTTAATTTATTTTCCTTCTAGTAAGTATCAAATAGCAATTTCGCAATAAGTTAGATCATAACCGGTCTGAGCCTGGGGCACTTCAAAGGTTGCTAGTTAATTACTGGAGAACGGCAGCTAAGGAGTTTAAGGACGACTGACAGCCCTTGGACCACTATTTAAATGCAATGATTGGTCTAGAACAGGTACAGCAAATGCAGAAATATATCTATCTAACTTAGAACATCGCAATGTTAATAATGATTATGAATCTAGAAGGGCTTGAAATAATGTGAAACGGGCAAATATTTAAAAGCATACGTGCTCACTAAATATGTCTTATGTATAAAGAAATTGGCGTGTTATTATGTTTTCAATTATTGAATGGGTGATAAATAGCAGACCCATTAATATATATCCTCGTGAAGCAGAATGCCAGACACAATTTATTTTATTTATTGTGTGATTTTATATGTGTTTTACGACCATTTATACTGCAATACAGTTAAACATTTTGAAAGAAGGGGCATTTTAAATAAAAATACCACTAATCAGTTAAAAATGGACGAAAATTTCGTTGAATTTGAAAATCACAATTCCATGATAGTGTAATGAATAATAGTTTAACCAAATTAATTCAAATGGTACCTAAGTAAACGCTTTCCCGCCCGCCTGTACCGGCAAGTCCAGTATAAACTAAGGCTTGTTGGTTATTTTCATCCGTACATCGAAATCGGCAGCCCGCTGCAGAAGTCGTGCAAAGAAGTGTTAGTGAGTCAGTCCGACATAAGTCAGTCAGTCCGACAGAAGTCAGTAAGTCAGTAGTCAGTGAGTCAGTGTGCAAACATGAAGGGTTTCCTTTTAATTTTCGCGGCTACTGTTGCCGGGACTTCAGGTAAGTCGAAGAAGGCTACGGATATTTTAATGTTCCATTTATAAAAGTAATTTAAATTCATTGGTATCTTTGCAATTTTTTTAATGTTTTAACATCATCTCTATTCAACAAAATCTCTATCTGAATTTATTTTATTTAATAAAATTGTAAAAATTTACAATACAAAAAAAGAAATAATTAAAAACAACATTATATGAACAAATATACAAAATTAAGTAAAATAAAACAAGCATAAACAACTTGGCAATTGATATCCTTTTAATATTGCAGTATTTGGAGTAACAGCAATATTTAGTAACGTTAGCTATATAAGTAGGTACCCCTTAATGATCCAGGCTTAGAATTTTTAATTATACACCAGTTATATGCTGTACCACATTCTACCAATATTGATTTTAAAATGCTTCCAAAAATATTCCGATGCTATTATAACAACTATGTGTTTTATTGGAATAATAATTCCCAGTTATTTACCTTTATTTGAATTTACAATATTAAAATGCTTTATTAACATGCAATAAATGGCATGCAATTGAATCTTTAACATACCTCATTAAATAATATTTTTGATCTGTTCTCGCTAGTAAATTAATATCAGATATTGTTGAGATAGATATTGAACTCTGGAACAACCAAGAAAGAAGAAGTTTATCTAAAATGAACATTAAATTTTAGTGATGTGTGTAATAAATATCAAGGTTTGTCCCTTGCTATTTATTATCATCCCTATTTAATATAGGTTTTCAAATTTCTGGTAAGCAAGTTAGAATCATAGTTCACTTTTTACCAATATTCTTTCCGACCCGGTCCTTAAGATATATATTGTAAAACCTGTTTATTATACTCACGGTGCGTAGGTTTGATTTTTTTCCTTCGTAGTAATAATTACGGTACGAGTACTGTGTAAGGACTTCATGAAGTTTATTAATTTCCATTAGGTCTAGAGGCGACCAATTACGATATAAGTAGAAACAACCAACTCGGCAGCCCAACAAACGGTATGCTCCTTGAATATTTATCACAAGACTCGCCTCGTATTTCAGCCATTTCGCTCCACTAGAAAAGCTAAATTATAATTCACAGAGGTTTATGGAACGTTTGCGAGAGTTTTAATAACTTATCACCATTAATGCTTATAGTATCTAGTTAGTTATAAGACACTCTTAATTGACTGTATTGCTACGATGTTATAATTAAACTATGAGACTGCTTTCGACAAGAACCATTTTGTGCGTGTGTGAACTGAGATAAAATTTTTTGTTTAATTTTTCAACAACAGCTCTTTATTGTCTAGTAAAATTAATTATCTTCTAAAATGGTGTGAATTAAAAATACCTCGATACAGAATTTGTCAGGCCTAGCATACGCAATATGTCAAATTTATCGCATGAGACGACAAAAGTTTCGATACTGTTGATTGGCTAATAGCACACGGCACTCAAATTTTCCGCCAATCAGCAGCTGACGCACTGATTTCAATCGATTTTGATGTTTGTTAAGAGCGCGATAAAATTTAGTCGCGTTGCGTATGCTAGGCCTGAATGACACTTGAACAAACGTCGAAATCGATAAAATTATGTGTGTCAGCTGTTGATTGGCTGAAAATATGAGTGCGTTGCGGTATGCTTTCAACCAATCATCGGTATCGTAACTCTCATTAGAGAAATTTGACGTATTGCCTTGCCTAGTAGGGATACTTACCTTCTTGTTTATTGGAATGTTCTTTTTGGGGTTTCGGTCGAGAGCAAAGCCTTAACATGCCTTCCGTGCTAGGGATCATCATTTCGATCGAACAATGGGGGGATTCAATCCAAACTGGGAAAACTTTACAAAGTAAAGTGCCACCCACGGAATTTAAACCCGTGAGCTCCATGTTTTGAAACCCCACGCTATAAACACTACACTACACAAGCGTATGACTAAAAAAAATAAATTAAGAACAAGGTTGTACTAAATTTATTTGTAAACTTTTTTTTTTTATATCGCACTTCAAGATTGACCTTATTCCACCTGGTGTTAAATGGAAATGAGGTCCTAGCTTAAGGGTGACAAGTACAGCATAATAAATCTGTTACTGAACTTGTCGCCCTTACCTTGAAGGCTTGACCCCTGCTACTAATGTAGCACCCCCCAGGAGCTCTGGAAACCTTACTCACACGCAGGAACACAACAACACAGAAGTGATTGTTATTTAGCTGCGGTCTTCTGTAAGGTGGAGGTATTTCACCAGTCGGGCTGCTCCAGTTCGAGCGATAAATCGCTATGCCCTACCTCTCTCAAAATTTTAATCTATCTTAAAGAAAATTGGACTGCATAGAAAAAGGATAGTCAATTTCTTATTACGTAACTTTTGGTGGGCCCTCAGTTCACACACACATAAAGTTTCATCGCTGTTCAATTAGCAATTCACTGCTAATTAAAAAATATACCTTATTCGCCCCTAACTACTCTTATGATAAACTCTTTGTGACTGTGACGATAATCTCATGACTTGCTTAATTAAAAGCTTTTGATCTCACAACACTATGCAAGTGCATTCATGAAGCACGCTTTTTGATTAGTTTCAAATTCAACCTTTAAAATTTTTTTTCTCTAACTTTTTTTTAATCTAAATTGTTTCTGAATAGCAAAGATCAAATTAAGTTATTCGACCCAAGACCTCGCAGCCTCTGACAGCACCCTAAGCCAAACAGTTTCTATCGACGTTCAAGGAGGTAATGGCGCTAATCAGGGTAATTTGTACCTATACATTGGATGGATAGTTTATCTGTACCTAGTACCTACCTTAATATAAACCTCAGACAATATCACGTGCTTTGACCTGCTCCCTAAGTAAGTAGCTTAAGCACTTGTGATTTGGAAACCGGGTACCACAATATACTTAATAGTATATTTATAAACTCCCAGACACAGAACAATACAATTTTTAACGACCCGAATGTTTGTTCTGAGAGGGGATCGAAGCGACAACCCTTGGTTCAGGAGCTAGGAAAGCTAACCATTGTTCAATGAGGCCAATCAAACTATTACTAGGTATAGGTACTGTCGCTGCACACCTCAGTATAGTCAGGATCTTTAGTTACTGATCAACTCAGTACCTTGTCTCATGCTGACTGTCTATTTAACTTACTCAGGTACGCGGGCGTTTAATGTGACAAGGTATTGAGGTGTATACGAACGAATGATGTTGACTGTACATTGTCATAATACACTACCTGTTTATTTGAATTACTCGATAATGCGAAGGTTTAATATGACAAGGTACTGAGGTGTGCAGCTACCAAAGATTACTAGCATTTAAGATTTTTTACCCAGGGCTGGATAAACTATTAGGCTTCTGTCCCATAGCTGCGCAAAATATGCAAGCTTCTCACGATTTTTCTAGTCCAGTAAGACATATGTGATAATGACGTCACAATATGACGTGACGTGGGTAGCGTGCATATCCTGCGCAGCTGTAAGTCACCAACGGCTGCAGGTAGTATTCAACCATAGGCAGGGGTTCTCCTTCCAAAAACGAAACAAATAAACACAAATTTGTTTTTCAACGACTAGCGGTTTTTAATTTGCATAAATAATATTTTACTTTATGAAAACGCTTAATTCTCATTCAAAGTGAATTTTATTTATTAGATAAAAAAATGCTATCCTTCAACGGATTCGACATATTTTGTTTTTGGCAGTAGTTCTCCAATCTTTATAAATGATTTCAGTCCAGTTGTCCAGGTATCTGTAATGGCTTAATCCAGCCCTGTTTATACCTATTACCAACTTAAGAATAATAGGTACCGACACTCTTTGTATAAAACCGAATTTGTCCAATTCCAATATTAATTGTTAAAACTATGTACCTACTATCCCTTGTTATGTGTCCCTTGTTGATGTACCTATACATTCAGTTCCATATTCGATTCGATTCCTACAGATACATTGTATATTGGTAAATCGCTTCTGTGATATCTTTACCCTATTAATGTAAGTGGTATAATTCTTAATGGTATAAAAGTGTTTAGACAAATTCTTATAACTTCAACATTTCTATCAGGTGTCGAATCAGAAAATTACAAACTAAGCAGACGACTCGTCGACGGTACATCAAATCAAAATGGTATCTATCATTTTACATTTATCCTCATCAAACATGAGCCAGTAACTCCATGCCAGGGCAAGGCCATCATTTCCATACAATATTTCCATCGACGGTTCATGGTTTTTCATTACATCAACATCACACCAACATAATTTTAAATTAACGGTAAATTGTTTGTAACATAGCAAAGATGACATCTGGTTTTATTAACAGTTAGAAGTCCAATACTTACACGGCAGGTAGGTATGAGATACTACCACGTTTTATAGTTTTTTCCCGTAACATCTGTGGATGATTATTGTTCAGGACCATATTAAGACAACTTAGCATGAAGCCAAAACCAGTTATGAATTAAGACAGTTTCATTCATGTTTCGGCAAAATAGCATGACACAAGTAAACTACTCGTATATTGCTGAAAATGTTTAGACCTAAACATTTTCAGCAAATACCTGTATTCTTAGATACAAAAAATATAGTTAATAAATATTAATTAAGGAATTGGTTAGTTTTTGACACGTACAGTCAGCGTCATATAGTTCGTGATACTCAGGGTACTCTAATAAATAGACGCAACTAAAAAGTCAATAATATCGGTACACACAAAGTTTTCTTATTGTTGTCAACAGTTTTGTCGCTCAAAAGGTCGACACACCTAAAATGTCATATAAATCGGCTCAGTCTAACTGCCATAAATAAATAATATTTAAATAGTATAGCAGTAAGGTTTATTTTTCTAATGTGTTTCATATTTTTGAACACTTAGAACGTTTGGATACCATTGGCGGGAAGACTGTAACCATATTTACTGTAACCATATTTTTCCTCTTTATAATATTAGTATAGATGAGTATAGATAATATTACCGTCACTACTACTCGTCACTTCTATCAATGTTTCAAGTAAAACAAACGAACAATATGCATCTATTGTACAATATTTATGCACATACCATACAATTAACTACTTAGATTCAAATTCGTAGAAATTATTGCTGTTTTGTTTATGTCGATTACAAACCTTCTATCTAGGTAGGTATATCAGCAACACTGCGTTTCGAAACCTGACACAACTCAGAAGATATCATCAAAAAAAATTTAAAAAATGTATACTAAGTTTTATACATATAGATTATTTTATGTATTCTGATATTAAATCTAACAGTACCTCCATCTCTGGTAATGTGCACATTTATGTCGTAAATACTATAGGTATTTCGAGTTTATTTGTATTATCATAAATAGGGGTATACTGAGGTCACAATATATATAGCGAATACGTCAGAAATGGCGTAATTAGGTCAATAGGTGCATTAAATGTATGGCTACGATGTAATAAATGGTAGGTACCTATATACGTTAGGTATTCACAACTAATTTATATCCTGGCGAACTACGTAGATAAGTACATACAAGTTGTGAATACCTAGTGTCCTAGGATATAAGTATTTTGAAGAAAATCATTTGCTTCTAAACTTTTTTTTTTGTCCTTGACAGAGACAAATCATAAAAATGATTTATAAGTTTCTCAGCAGTAACGTAGCACTCAACAGTTTAAAATAAATTTTTGACATCGTCTCAGGTACTCCTTCAAGTTTATTCGATAAAAACATTCAAAGACCTAAACTTATCCTCTTGATAATAACTATAATAGTTTAAAAAACTAAAAAACACGCTTTAAGTCACGTGGCGATATTTTTTTCGTATTCTAGACAGCTAACCCTTTCATTTGATACCCATATCATGGGAGTGGATTTCAAACAGCCTGTCCGCCATCTTGGGGAGGCCGCCATATTGGATTTGAAATGACGTTTCTTATCTAACCATGTATTGTCATCAGAACTCAGAGCGTGTGCAAAATTTCATCCTAATCGAAGACCGGGAAGTGGGTCAAATTAAGATTCCAAGATTTTCTTATATTACATAGTTTAGTTACAAGTGAAGCTAATAAAAGCGTGTTAATAATAGGAAATAAAAAAAGTACAGAGGTCTGATTCTTCAAATAGCCACCTCTAAATTATCTCCGTACAATTTTCATCCAAGTTACTCTTCATATTCACAAATTCATAACAGAAAAAACACATCTATTAACACTCGTCAAGCACGGAGGTAAAGCATAATACTTAATGTGTCCAAGTCTTATCTCAAAACAAAACATGCCCCCAAATAACGTCGCTTCTCACTAATTACTCGTTTTACTTAGAAGAACAAGGAAAACTAACAAGGTCGCACTACCAACTAACTCGGTGCCCACCGTAATTCTTAATTACTAAGTTAAAAACTGTTTATGACCGAAATAATGCAGAGACGACGCGGATAAACCACGCGATCTTACGAAAGATTAATTTGGAACAATGCTTAATTTAATTTACGCTGGTTAATGACTGACGTTTTTGATTTCGAAGTAGATACGTCCGCTGAAGCGTTATGAGGCTTTTTATAAACGTCTAATTGTGTTATTTTAAGATCCAGGAAGATAGTGTTTGAGCCTACTGACACTACACGAATTTTAATTTGCAAAAATATATAATTCAAAAATCGTTAACGGTGTACTACTGAAACTGAAAATACTTACCATTAAATTACCGATTTTCTCGTTCTAGTTCTAGTGGGCAAGACGGACGAACAGATAAACAGCATAACAAGTTTTGTATCTAGTCACTTAGGTACTGTTAGCTAAAACGCTAGCAATGTTAATAAGCTTGGTGTAACGGCATCACGCACAAACGTAACCATCATGTCATCGGCGACTAACCTCATCTCATTCTCACCACATCACTAACTCTCTAAACAGGTTTCGGAATAAGAGACTTCCTGGACTTTTTGCTAGCCGGCGCGTACGGGCAGTATTACCCGAACTACCCCGGCGGGTATAACCCAGGCGGGAACTACCCCGGCGGGAACTACCCGGGACAGTACCAGGGGTATCCGGGCGGTTACCCGGGCCCAGCGGGGCCGCCGGGCGCTCATCCTGGGTGCCCCCTCTGCGACTCATCAGTCTACAGCTACTGCTCGTACAAACAAGCCCATGACGCCTGCTGTTGTGATAATCCTTCTTGTGAGTATGATTTGATGTATTTAATTTACATTGCCTATCTAGTGTAGGTATTTAGTTCAAGCACCTTTGTTATGGAAACCTGAATTATCGGTACTAGATATACCTAGATTCTATGTCCAGATATTATGAATGTTTTTGTCCTAGGTGCAGAAGACAGGGCTTATAAACTACACACTTACCTACCTACTTCGAAGTCGCACCTTCTAAAATCAATAGTTTTATTAAAACAATGCATCAATTTATGCTGCCACACAATATAAGTAGGTACATTGTCTAACAAAACACACATATTAATATCAATGCTCTACATTTTGTCCGCCATAAAATACCTACATGTCTGGCAAGCCTGACACCTAAGACTAATATTTAAATAGATTTGCACTAGCCCACACGTCAAGAGGAATTATTATTCCTTTCCGTCACCCTGCTCTGTCCCTTCATGGGCACAGAACGGAATAAAAAGTTTCATCTGTCCCCCCTTTAGAGACAAGAAGAGCGAAGATTTTCTTTCTGCATATTTAACAAGGTACTATTAAATTATCTCCAAACCAACAGACATGCCGTTCACATGCCGCAAATCGAGCTGCGCTTTCCTCTACGCGAACTCCTGCCAGGAGTACAACCTGATCTCAAGCTGCTGCTGCGTGGACCTGTACAAGAACGGAGCCGTACCACCCGGCCCCCTCCCCGCGGTACCCGTCGCCGCCTGATGCCCTCACATAGGACCATGTTGGACGGAGCTTCCAGCATGAACATTTTTAACCTTTCTACAACATCTTGAAGACTAATGTGGCAAAATGGAACGGCTTCCAGGCTGAAGGGAATTTGTCACTCTAACCAGCAGCCCCTTTCCCACCTGATTTTTATGATTAATTTATTATTTTGCCAAGGGCCTTCTGAGGTATGGTAACGCCATTGCTATTGAGCAACGTTTTTTTAGTGCAACACCAACTGAATATTAACTGTTTACTGACAGCTGTCCAATCTAAAAAAACATAGTACCTAATTGAAAATGAAGTACCTAACTAACAGTTAAAATTGAGTTGGTGCAACTCGCAATTAAAAAATTACCCTTGGTCAACAGAAATAACGTAACAATACAATAGAAGGTTCTTGGTGAAAATTAAACGTATCATATTAAATCAGATAGGGGATAGGGAATAGTGCTTAGGCTAACAAGACACCCTGAACGGTTTGGGGGTCGTTTCATTTTGTCACCTTATAGTTAGGTAGGTCACTGGTCATCAGCGTGACGTTGTTCTTATCCAATAAAATATTGTACACAACAGTTGCAAATACTATTATTAGGTATATAAAGTACAGAGGTACAGTACAAAGGTATAATAAGTAATGCCGCAAGTTCAAATATCGACGAAATTGGAAATACAAAGTTTATAAAAACAAGTGAGTACCTATCACTAGTTTCATACCTTATGTTGATGCAGGATGAAGTAACTTTTGGTACCATTGCACACATTTTAAAATATTTACTCTGTATCGACTCTTCAAATTATTTTTAATCCCGCAAATGTAATACCACATTTTTAGACGCAGTCAATTGCATCTTATATTCTAGGCTTATGAAGGAACACCTAACTACGTACTTGTGTTTACCGTGGTGTGCTTTTGGCGATTTATATCACCTGATATACATATATGTATACATAGATACGGTCAACAACATTGTTAGGTAACAATAACATAACTGCTTGATAGAATAGTTAATAGCACTGCTTGATTTGAAATCTTTTTAATATCACGTTGATTAATACCTATGAATAATGTCAAAGAACACTACATCCTCATGCGATACCTAGGTAATGTATTCCGTATAATCAGTCATTCATTTATGACACTGTAATTAGGCACTTCCTGAATATGAAATAAAGTATTATTCTATTTATTTCTTATAAATTCTGTTGCATGTTTATTTACCTACTACTAACTGAATATACTCGTAGTTTTACGAACTAAAAGGAAATATAAATTGTTAGAAAACACTGAAACACGTCCTCTGATTTTAGTTTTGCGCATGGTTTTGTTAAAACACTGAATCCTTGACTGATCGTAAGTATATATTTTTTTATTTCGTACTTGTGACTTTATGTGCCAAGGAACAGAGTTGTTCACGAACTAAAGCTACCTACTGACTGACCTTAAGAATTACATTGAAAATTACAATGTAGGTATTATACTAACTAAACAGTGTCAACTCCACATAGCTGTTACATATTAAGTGGAACATCTGTCTATTATCCTGTTGTATGACTGAATTAGTGTTAAATAAGATGTAAAGAAATATTGTGGTTTTTTTTATTTACCTTTTGAACATTACAATGAGATTTAATCAGTGAACGAAAAAAACATAGAAGCATTACTAACGGTTGAAAATGGCATCACGAAAAGTAAGGCACGGTGGGCATGGCTTACAAAAGTGAGCTAGCGCTGGTACGAATACCATTTCTATGGAAGCAGCGAGGCATAGGCGTGGACCAATCACAGCACGTTTTCCATCGCATTCTATGGGATGACGTAACTAGCGATCCCGTTAACGACCCCTCTTTTTGTTGACATTAAAGTGTCGATACTTTATTACTATCTATATTGCGTTGCTTGTGTGCTTTACATTTGTGTTTATATTGGTGCCAATATTCGACTGATGATAGTAGAACGGCAATTCTTCCATATTTTTTTCGTTCACTGTATTTAATACATTAATCCCAATCCAAGCTAACAAGCCTCTACAATGGCAAATCTAAATGATCTCAGTTTGCGTGTGGATAATAATTGTAAAGTTTTCAATCGCATGACAACAATAATCGTGGCGCCAATTTATTACTTTAAGGTTATTTGTATCGAATTGATTTGAAGGAACTTATTTCATTTTAATACGATCTTGTTGCACGGACTAAAAACAATAGACTCTGGCTCGACTAGTAGATTGCAATGACGGTATTACCGTCCCTGTAAGACTAAAACTTGCATATACCTACGAATAAAATTAGGTTTTCTCACGAGGTCTTGCCGGGAACAAGCCACACTGTGTACAATCATTGGTCACGCATACATACCTCTCTCCCCAGTCTTGTATTTGTCTAGTTCGCTGCTTCGACATCCTATTACCTACTGAGTAACCTATAAACGACATGCGTCTTACAATTCCAATTACCGCAAAAACTATCGTGTAATAATATCGAAGCCTATTTAAGAATGCGAAAGGTTAAGTTTGTGATTGTGAAGTTCGATGCTTGTAGATTTGGGGGCGTGAGAGTGATAATAAGACATCAGATAACTTTTTGAAACTACACTCATGTAGTCTCGCTCAAGTATTGGTTACATATTACATGATAATGTGTTTGAGATTGATTTGATGCTTAAGACAACATGATATAGTGGGCCGAACTATAGCATATCGCAATCTCTGAAGTCCCGGGTTTGATTATAGTCCGGTTGGATCAATATAAAAAGTAAAAAAACAATTTTTCTATATTATCTCAGGTCTGGGTGTTGTGATTACGTTTTGCTCCTTTAACTCCTGTATCACAAGCTGCTTACCACAAAATCAGAAAATGAAGAATGTATGTGATATTGTCGAATATTTTTTTATTTTATTTTTGCTCGGGGTACGTGTGACCAATATCTCGTTTTCACTTTTGGTGTTTGAAACTATAAATCTAATAACAAATTACACATACGAAATAAAACAACAAAATTCTGCTTAGCTCATTTATGCACCTCGAACACTTAACCGTAGTTACATACACGCATCACTCCTCATCATCGCTTCTCGTAGAAAATAGTGAAACGCCACCTTTGTGGCTAATTAGCTCATCATTGGCTTTGGGTCAAGTCAAACTAGACCGGGCAAAACAACGTGGTTAAATAAACCCGCTAATCGTAGGCAAATAACATTTAGTGGAATACGCCTCAAACTAAAAACGAACCAAGTGTGTCCACCAAACGCACGATGATCTAAATATATAAAAGGAGAAACTGACTGACTGACTGACATATCAACGCACAGCCTAAACGGCTAAACGTAGGCACTTGAAATTTGGAAGGGTCGTAGCTTAGGTACCGTAGAGGTGCACTAAGAAAGGAATTCCCGAAGCTACAAGTGTCTATCTTGACCTGCTGTCAACCGTACATTTGAAAACAGACCGACATAGCGGGCTTTAAAACCTCGGCAGGTCTCAGTATGCTGTATTAGTTCGTAAAGATGATTGCACGATAATTGGCAGTAGCCGTACTGAACGACTATAATTATAGACAACAATTTCAAAACCTAACTCATTGTAAGAATTAAAAAGCCAGTCAAGTGCGAGTAGGACGTTCGCTCGAAGTGTTCTTAAACATTGGCTACGTAAACAAAATTACACTTTAGTATACATTTTATCGGCAGAACAAACAACGTCTGTGGTATGAGATCCTCCAAATATTTAATTTATTCCAATTTTAATAGTTCCCTTTTGCCCTTTGGCTATGAATAAAAGGAAATATCAGCCTCAAGCAAAGGAATTAATGGTGTTATGGTTACAAGAATGGGTGCTAGCTTAATTACCACACATAATATTTCAACAAGAAAGAAAGAAATTGCATTGAGACAAAAGTGACAAATGAAAAGCGTGCTCAATACGAATGCTTGCTGCTGAAATATCAAGGATATTTCATATGGCGTTATTTCCGCACTAACACGTAAAGACGGGTACAAAGATAAAATTAAGTAAACGATATTTAAGTGTGGGGAAAAAGGGAATATCGTTCGCTTGTACGTAGAGACGCAACCGCGTTGATTTGCCCGATTCGCTAACTTTCACATTTCACTTCTGTCTGACATTTTGACACAAACAATACTGGGAAGGATTTGTAACTACTATGATTTTTGTCAACGTTTTTATCTTTTACTGTGTGAAGCATGAAAACCATGGTATCAAGACAATGATGAGTACAAAACGGATATAAAATCTATACAGGTTGGTACAGTAATTCGAGTTTTCGTTACTTTCCGGCATCTAAACTGATCGAATGAGCTTATACATACTTCACATCATCAAACATTTGTTACATTAGAAATAATCGTTGTCCCGAGCGTTACATTTTGCATACACGTTTTAAAACAAGTGTGTATTTTATTCACAAATCAACTATACCCACATACGTACTTATGGGCCGTATCCATATAATCCTTTCGTTACAATTTTAAAGAAACTATAACTTTCTCATAAACCACATTGACAATACCTTTCAACAATTTACAAATCTTCAAATATACCATATTCAATACAACATAGAGGCTGGCCACAAGCTAGAGACAAAGACTATTTCTACTAACTTCAGTTTGAAAATCAAAATGCCGCTATCCATAAAACGTGAAGATATGAAATTTTACTGCTATTAAGTATCATTTATGGAGCAGATAATGCTAGAATTCAATTTTATTTATTTTCCCTATATTAAACCAGATAGTGACATTTTAAAATTCAACATTAGGATTCTACCGTTACCTTACAGACACAAAAAGACTTTCTCTGAACACGAATATGTGACATAATAGAACCAGCTAAAGACACATCGCAATAATCATCGGCTACAGACCAAAACATACTTCAACGTCCCAGTATCTACAATTACATTGAAATTATAAAAATAGTATTAAGTTAGTCAAGTACACTTGATGTCTGCATACACATTACAGATTAGACTCGACTACTGGTTCACTAGTGACAAGTTGTTTACAGAAACTAGTAAAACATATATTTTAATCCTTAGGCGGTTTAATACAAACATGAGAATCATACTCATACATAAAGAGTACAGCTTGAGCTCACGATTACCTAAAATTCTTTGAAATAATAGTTGCCTATTCAAGAGATTTTGCATAATAAAAAAAAGACACCAATTAAATGCGAGGTCGAAATTACAAATTCGTCATTGAGACAACATATTTCATTTTACTACGTAGTTTTGGACTAATTTAAAGTAAAAATTTAGAATTGACATCATTTAAATTAAATAATGATATGGCCTACAATGATTTCTTAGTACTTCCAAAATTATAAATCATAGGGGAAGGTCGGGTAGCCCCGGCTGGTGGGTAGCCTCGGCCACTATGAGTACCAAGCTCCCACGCACACATAGATAAACTTTGCATACTTGAAAACGTTCGCAGCGCCGCGTGGCCGAATAATATAATCAGTGGTGCGGTGAACACCGAGCGAATAGCATGTGGTAACGGTTTGAATTTTTGATGCAGATTTTTTCGTGCGCTGTTTACTTTTCGAAAGCAAGTAAAATATATCAAATGTAAGTACTTTATCATTACTTATTATCAATTATGTGTGGTTATTATTGAAATAAGTGTACCATGTTAGATAATTTTGTTATCGCAGTAGGTATATTTAAAAAAATATATAATTTAAGATCGAGACGATCGGGTATCCTCGGCCACACGTTTGTCGGGTAGCCACGACCACTTTTTGATTGAAAAGTATGATTGAAATTAACTTATTAAAAAGTTTATTTTTACAACTGAGTGGGAACAATACGCTATGATATGTATACAAAATATTTTTTTGATTTTCAGATCACTCGAAAATGCCGAAATTTAAGGGAAAACAAACAAGAAGAGGTGATTGGGATGAAAACGCAATGAAACAGGCTATTTTATGCGTCAGAGAAAAGAAAATATCCATAAGAGAAGCGGCTGATAAATATGGAGTGCCTAGAAGCACCCTTCAGGACAGGCTGAAAGCTATCAGTAGGGGACAAGAGGTAAATTTACAAGCAAAACTGGGGAGATTTGATAACACATTTACAGAAGAACAATCACAGCAATTATATAATCATATTAAGGATCTCGATAATCGCTTGATGCCACTAACTAGAGTTGAATTTTTAAAATTAGCTTTTCAGTTCGCTGAAAAATTAAAAATTTCGCATAGATTTAACAAAGAGAAGAAAATGGCTGGCAAAGACTTTTTTTACAGTTTCTCGAAGAAATATCCAGATATTGTTCTAAGAACACCGGAATCCACCAGCATTGCAAGAGCGGTTGGATTTAACAAGCCTCAAGTCGATCGCTTTTATGATCAGTTAGACCAATTACTACAAAAATATAAATTTCCTCCCTCGAAAATTTACAATGCAGATGAAACTGGGGTTTCAACTGTCCATAAAAATGAAAAAGTTATTTCTGTAAAAGGCAAAAAGCAAGTTGGCAAGTTGACATCTAATGAAAGGGGACGAAATATCACACTGATGTTTGCAATGAGTGTAACTGGCCATTTTGTACCCCCACTCTTTATTTTCCCCAGAAAAAGGATGGATAGGAACGGCCGTTTGATGATTGGGGCTCCACCCGAAAGCATTGCTATTCCACACAAAAGTGGCTGGATGAACGGCGATATATTTTTACAGTGGTTACAGCATTTTAAACAGCATACGCAGCCTTCGAAAGAACATCCTGTACTTTTGATTTTAGATGGTCATGGAAGTCACAAAGAGTTGGCAGTAATAGAGTAT
The DNA here is from genome assembly GCA_037074685.1 of Glyphodes pyloalis. Taxonomy (NCBI): domain Eukaryota; kingdom Metazoa; phylum Arthropoda; class Insecta; order Lepidoptera; family Crambidae; genus Glyphodes; species Glyphodes pyloalis. The sequence continues at coordinate 15,831,368 of JAYKKO010000009.1, forward strand.
GCTCGTGCAAATAACATCCATATGCTTAGCACACCACCACACACCACTCATAAGTTGCAACCGCTCGACAGAGTATTTTTCAAGCCATTCAAATCTGCTTATGCTTCAGCTTGCGCACTGTGGATAAGATCCAATTCGTGTGCAAGAATTTCTGACTTTGATGTTGCTGCTTTAGTCAATTCTGCATTTTCTAAGGCAGCTAGACTAGACATTGCTCAAAGTGGATTCAAATGCTCAGGAATTTATCCTTTTAATCGTGATATCTTTACCGAATTGGACTTTTTACCATCCCAAATGACAAACGTGGAAGAGGATCCAGTATTAAATGAGAATCTATCATGCAACATCACTGCTGTAATATCCCAGCTAACAACCAGCCGCTGCGACTTGCTACCTGCTCAAGTCACCACGCATCAAATCAGCAGTGAAATTTCCAACCAACAATCTGCTACTGCAACGTCTCAGCCATCAACTAGCGGCTTTGGGCTTTCTGCTTCAGTCATCATGCAACCAACTAACAATGAAAATTCTTACCAACAGTACACTGCTGCAATATCCCAGCCATCAACCAGCAGTAACCAGCAATCAGCTTCAGTCTCCTTTGATTCATCTCATCCTTCAATTAATCCCCATAAACAGACAGACGTGAGTCCCAATGCTTCATATCAGCTACTTAAACAGTTGTCGCCTCTACCTGATGCATCTAGAAAACGTCTTCAGTTTCGTAGACGAAAAGCTCAAAGAAGCGAAATTCTCACTTCTTCACCATACAAAAACACATTGGTAGAGAAAGCCATAGACACAAAGAAGAAGACTGCAACTGCAATAGGCGTAAAAAAAAAGAATACAACTGCAAAATCTGCGACCAATAAAAAGAAACCAGCACTGAAGACAAAACGAAACATTCAAAATTTAACAAGAGACGAAGAGACTGAGTGCATTATTTGCGGAGAAACCTTTGAAGAAGACTGGATACAATGTGATAAATGTAAAGACTGGGCGCACGAGGCCTGTGTTTATATCGATGAAGCGCAAATTTACTATTATTGCGATGTATGCACTGCAAAAGAAACAATTGGTCACCATTAATAGATGCGGCCGGAGCTACCCGCCAAAAAATTTTTTGACGAAAATTAAAGTCTGATTTTGAGACTTCATTTATGCTAAGTTTGTGAAATTATCGGATTATTTTGTTAATTAAACTACTTTAAATATGTTGAAATTATTGTTAACGTTCAAAATTAAAGTTTGATTTTGCTAATATCGTAGTTTTTTGGAGTTTTGCTTATGTGGCCGTGGCTACCCGACTTTCCCCTACGCAGGCAAATTGTGAAAATTTGCTGTCATCAACAGCTAGCATTGTAATATTAAGTTACTAAATTGGTTTGTCAACTTAATGTTCGATTATTTCAAATGGTACACATTATATAAATCTTCGAATAAATTTAGGTATTCAAAGTAAAGTAAAATTTAATATGTATCTTATGAGAATAAAATACAGAATGAGATAGCATGCATATTAAAAATACTACTTTCATAGTATCCTGTTTAATATATCCCTGGGTCTGTTTACAGTGAGCTCAAGCTTCTATTTGGTTAATTAAAAATAACACAGCAACCATTTAAAGTTACTTTTTGACATTTAACAATGTTACAAATTCGTTAACAATAAGCCAGCCTTTCGTTTGACGTATGTATTAATCGCAATTTGATTGGACGAAAATGTAACTTTTGTTGATAATTTTATTTTAATTTGAAAACTAAAGTGACTTATTTTACAATGCTTACATGTTAAAGATTACACACATATAGCATGACATTTTAATTGAATTTTTATGAAAATATACGTCGTTTTATAAAGAAATATCATGAAATACAGAATTATCTGATTAGCCATGCTAATAGAACTGAAATTATAAACGAATAAGTGATACAATGCCAATCTAAGTCACCCAAAATAATTTGACCCCAGCGACAAACTTTGTTGTCAAATTATGTGAAAAAATAATAAAAAAACAAAAGCACGAAATATTCTCATTACAAAAGACGTAAATGTAATGAAGACACATTTAATTCCATTGTTATTGAATAATATGAATGGTAAATAAGGATTTTACGCTTTTAAAGCAAATTATTTTTTTGTTTGTGTTTTATACTCTAACTTATTTGTTAGTGCAATGTGTTTGGAGATTCCAAAGTGTCTGGTCTGGTCTGCTTTAGTCATATAATTTTCCATGCTGTCGTTTTCTATTTATTTATTCACTGGGTAAATCAATAAGGCAGCTCAAATTTTCTAAGTCCCATTCAGACCCAAAATGGGGGCGCGGGCAGAAATTTGGAAAGCGTTTACTATATAAGAACACATGAAGTGATGTTATTGCAATACAGCCGAATAATCTTGGCCGCTCTGAACATTTAAACAATCGAGTTCCGAATTTATGACAGTACCACAAAATTAAGTTACAACAGAATATGTTTTCAACCACTTTCACAGTACAATCAAAAGCATGTCAGTGTCTTCAGTTTGTTATTTGTATTGCCCTGATGTGGTAGGCATAAAAACGAATAATGCACTGCAAGCGTTTACAGTGAAGGCCTTTTGGCTGTACTTCACAAGTTTCAATTGATTGAATATGGACAATGAAGATTTTAACGAATCAAATATTCACAGGTGGCTTCTTTTATGTGACCTCTACCTCGCGTTAAGAAACAATGCAGTGATTCGGCCAATGTTAAGTGTTTAGGTGAGTTCAAACAGATTCGTCTGCAGATGGCATCGCCAATCAAGTCAACCTCTCTACATGACGGAGGACGTGTCCGCCGACGTGTAGAGGGGGTGATTTTCTCGTCTGCCGATATCGAATACCTACCACAGACGAGCAAATCATACCCTCTTTAAGTCAGCGGTTATTGCCGCAACGACGCGCCAAACTGTTGACATGAAACGTCAATAATCAACCAATCACAGTAGTGGACCTAACAACTAAGAAAGGCCAGTGGACATTTCATTAATGGAAAACCTAGTTAATGTGTGTCACGTGAAGATTATAGTTGCAACGTAATTTTGTAGTAGTACTGTACTTTGATCATTCTTTGGTCTGATCGGTTATATTTAAATAAGGTCAAGAAATTCAGAGCGCTCAAAATTTGCCAACCATGCTGTTCGATCAAATATTTTGTAGATCCATAATTCCATGCAAAACTAACAAATTATTGCATTCCGCGTCATGCCATAGGTGTTTGTATGTCAAGGCCTAAAAGTGTCATATAGTCTAATCGAATTTAAACTGAGATAAGTACGTAAATAAATCATTGACGACATGTCACCCGCGCGGCTACGAAATGAATGACAGAGAAACAAGGTTGAATACTGTTTGAAGCCTTATTAAGTCGTAACTGTGCATCTACAAAATATTTGATCGAAGGCTGTGCTGAGCCGCTCACGCGCCCGCTGCCGCGCCCGCTGCCGCGTCCGCTACCTCTCTTAGAATACGAATGGGCCCTCTAGTAATAGTAATAAGGTTGACAGTGTATCGCTTACGTCGGTCGCGGCCGCTCAGCGCATCCGGTAGTGGTTCTTCTCCTGCACGCGACAGAGCTCTCCGTTGAAGTCCAGCTCAACCTCGAAGTCGAGGTCGCGGTTGTTCCGCGCGTTCTGCCTCATCGAGAAAGTGCCAGTTATCTCTTCGCCCTTTTTGACCTGTGGACGCGAACATTTTATTATATTTACGTGTGAATACGCAAATAAACGTTAACAATAGAATCTGTTAGGTATTTTATTTAATTGTTGAGAGTTTAATGCCTTTGGTATACTAGAAGTCCATTAATTTGTTGATTCTAATTTAATTATTATATTCATTGGTATTTTTTTAGTTTGAATGCTATCTCGTTTATTTTTTAACTGACTTTAATAAGAGGTTTCTCAATTTAATGTATTTTTTGTGTTTTCGCGGATAAGTATAAGGTTTATGAACTGATTTTGTTTTTTTCATGGAGACATTTCATCAGTATCGCCCTGTTATGGAACTGATGATGAAAAATAGAGGGAAAGTCTAAAAACTCCTCAACTTTTAGACTTTCCCTCCATTTTTCATTTGACTAAAACTATTTCGTAACTTAACCGCATTATTTGTAAATAGAGAGATTTCATTTACACTATTACCGCACCCATATACAAATTCTCTGCATGACCCAATTGGTCTGGTAGAGAACTTAACTAGAGAATGTCCCCAGCATCAAGTCCACCTGTTGTACTTTTTGTGCAATAAAGTTTTTAAATAAATAAATAAAGTTAGTTTCCGGACGGTGGTTTGACGTGACAACGCTGAGCCGATCACGCCTGTGGAACGCGACAATGACCGTAACGTGACAGTGAAGTCATCTTTTTCGTGCATGCAGCCCGTAGTACCGAGCTATTAGACGTTGTCCCGTCAAAATAGTCCCATAATCGCATTATACACACTAACCGTCATGTACTCGTCGAAGTAGAAGACAGTCTGCTTCCAGTGCGTGTAGGGCGCCTCGGGCGCGGTGCTGAAGCCGAGCCGCTTGTGCGACTTCGTGAACTCCACGTTGAAGAACGTCACCAGCGCCTGGATGAAGTCGTTGCGACGCACCTGCAATCGAAAATATTTTTAACTAGCCGTTTCCTTGCGACTTAGTTCGCTTCATTACAAAAAAAATATTTATCCTACCACAAATAAATTATCTACATGACTCAAGAGTTAAGCAATTGAGAACATTTTTAACCAGTTTCGCGAGACTTAGTTTGCTTCATTATAAAAATAAAATATGCTATCACATTGTCATGTCATTTTTTTTTTGTCAAAACAAATTATCTGCATGACTCAAGAGTTTGACTAGTTTATGTTCCTAGCGTTTAAGTACACTATGTATTTGTAATTTATTGTGAAATAAAGTTTATAAATAAATCGAATATCTCCATCTATCTTTCTGCCTAAGTAAATCTAAATCTATGACAAGATGTTCTTATCAGCCAGTTGCATTGTAAGGTTTCCTCGTTTTCTATTTCGATACCAATTTTTATACTTATTTTCGTACGCCATTACGAAAGTGGAAATATATATTCCAAATTAATAACCGGTTATGAACAGAGAAAAAAAAATCAATTTGCGTAGCTGGTTATAAACCATGGTTACGAAAACGACAAGTAAATTCCGTTTTCGTAACTGGTTATCAAACAAGAAAAAAAATCCTTGTTCGTACCTGATAATCAAAAATCAGTTACGAACGTGGAGTAAAGGTAATAGCTTTGGTGCAAAATAGTAACAAACATCTATACAATGCCATCAATCCCCAGTTTGAACAAATTATAATAAACTAGCTGTGCCCGCGACTTCGTTCGCGTGGACTACATCCATTTATGGTCCGTTTTACCCCTTTCTACCCTAATATTCGAAACAAAAAGTAATTTATATTTTAAATCAAGTTTCGAGCTATATTTGTGCCAAATTTCATATCTCTAACTTCAAAAATAAACATTTTTCCATATAAACTTCCAAAGGTGGTATTAGCCCCCTCCCCCCCTTATTTTCTAATAAAAAGTAGCCTATGTCCGTTCTTGAGATTCAACATATACCTATACCAAATTTTATCAAAATCGGTTGAGAGGTTTAAGCAGGAAAGCGTAACAGACACACAGACAGACAGACAGACAGACAGACAGACAGAGTTACTTTCGCATTTATAATATTAGTAGGGGATTACTTACCTGAAGGTGGAACTTAGATTCAAAGTTAAGATCTTCTTTCTTAACTGTATATAGATCTATCTCCTTTAGTAAACACGAATTCGTTACAACCTGCAATCACAAAATTTAATAATTATTTCATCCATTCTATTTCCCATCATTTAATTTTATTCTTGAAACATACAAATAAAACTTTTCACTTAAATTAAATAAAAAACCAACCTGTTTAGCATCAACAACATCCACAAGTGGCTCCGAAATGGCAACTTTCCTAATAGATGACATGTCAAATCCATACACGTCATCCCACCAATTTATCTTCTCATCTTTATACTGGCCGTCTTCAATGCCGCATATGAATAAGGTACATCTGTAAATAGATAATACAAAAAAAAATTAAAAAAAACTTCATTCTAACACAGTTATTCCAAAATACAATCAGTGGCATTAGTTAACAATTCTACTCAAAGTTTATTAAAACTGCACAATCATCAAATTCGATACTGATACAGAACATAAATATTTTGTGATGCTTATAAATTAATAATTAAAAAAAGAAATTTCTGACAATTTGTAATTATAGGAACATGTCCAAAAATACAACTGAACAACTGACTTTGTAATAAAATTGTTACCGGTTTTAGAAGTATAAAATAAAATTAACACATTTTGTGGTTCATTAACTTTCAAAGTCTTCTATATAATTAAAAAGAATTCGATTGCAACCAAAAAAGGCGCAATACAATGTCTTAAAGACAGTCATAATTGTCACACATTTAGCATTGAGATGAGATGTTTTTTTTTCTTACCTGACTTTCGATGATGGCTGCGAAGCCTTATCATCTTTACAGAGCTTTCGGGGGAGCGCAGATGGCTCTCACCCCTATCATTGAGATGAACTCATCTAATATTTAGTCCACATTCACATTTTTCATCACAGTTTGATACAAGTGATAGCTGATCAAACCAAAATCATACAGTTGCAACATTAAGACATACCTGTCAGGGAAAAGCATGCCATCAGGCTTCAGCCACTTATCCCGGGCGTATAGAACTGTGTCAAGCATGCTCTCGTAAAAGAGGCAGTAGCCCATCCACTCAGAAATAATAATGTCCACTTTGTCTACTGGTAATTCCACTTCTTCAACCTAAAAATAATCAGAAATAGAAGCTATTTAATATTGTAAAATTTTTAAATAAGTAAATAAATATTGGACATCTCATACATTGCTCTGTTTCTGTGGTAAGTATCTGAAGCACTTGTATTACAGAAATCAGTAACGGTAATGACGGTACCACAACAGCAATACTGAAGATATACAACAAAGTTAATTTCTCATATTGAGCTAATTGGGAATTGAACCCAGGACCTGAGATGGCGCGACGCCTAAGTTCTCTCGGCTACGGAGGTCGTCAAAGGAATTTAACAGTAGTATCTCTAAAAAACTTCTTAAATCTTAAAGAAAGTCGGTACAACCGTTATCCCACACCACAAAACCAGATAAACTGTCTTTAATTCTTCAAAATATTAAAAACAAGAGTTTCCCGCACCTTTCCTTTGACAATTTCAATAACATCATCAAGCCGGTTAGCCTTCACAATTTTCCGAGCATAGTCCACTATGTTAGAGCACTCCACTGCAATAACTTTCGCTGCACCGGCTTTGGCTGCAAACATGGAGAGGATACCAGTGCCACAGCCTATGTCGAGGACAGTCTGTGAAAAATGAAAAGAACAAAAAAATTATTAAATAAGAATAAATAGGTCTTATTATTGATTCCACTTTACAGAGGTTGCATACAATTTCATGTGTTAAGTACGCTTAACACATGAAATTGTATACAACCTCTGTTAATTATTGTGATGTTAGGATTCAGGTCGTAACCTGAATCCCTGAATTAATGAACTTGAGTTTGTGTCTGATTCATATGTTATGTGAAAAGGTACACTAAAATTTATAATAATAGTCAGAAAACTGAAACCCAGACTAGTCAATTTTTTTTTTAATAAAAACCACAATCATGTATGCAATAAAAGATTTCCACATGAGCAAAGTAGCAAATGCTGTGCAAATAAACTTTTATGAAGAAAATTGAATGCGACTATTCAACCATGACAGCACACTTTACAAGGATTCAAATAAAAATGAATGAACATAAAACTGCTTAGAACTCCCCAATATAATATGCATTTAAGTTTAAAAGTTTAATCATTAGTGAAACAATGCCTAACTAATCTCTGAGCATGTCACCTACCTAATTCATAATGGTTTCCTAACATATCCAGCCCATTGAATGCAGCGGCACAATAATGAACAAGGGACTTTAAAGACAAATCAAATAATAGAGAAAACTTACCTTGCCCTTGAATAGATGCTTATTGTGGTACATGGCATTTCTGTACGTGAGCGTCCGCACCTCATCTTTAAGCATTTCCTCGTGGATGCCAAAATGAGCGTATGAGTCGAAATAGTAGTCCCTGGAAGTCATCTCTTCGGCAGTAACATTCTTGTCGGGCCCTTGAACCATCAGTCAACCATTTACCACAAGAAAATGTACCGATTAGAAAACACGTTTTTAAACACAAAGTAACGCCCGGCATTTTGCTTCTGTTATAGGAAAACTTACCATTTTCAGTAATTGGCGTTGACGCTGCTGACGTACCTTCCTGTGCAACATCCATGCTTTCCATTTCAGATGAATAGGAGCCAAAAATAGTGCAAAAATCTAATTAATCGTTTATAACCTGTAAATATATAACGCGAATCGATCTGTCAGTCAAATGTAAAAAACTAACGATCTGGATTCGACACAAATTATTCAATTTGTCAACAATACCTTTAGACTACGCTAACGCTTATTTATAGTTCCTAAAGATAATTATCACAATTATTATGGTTTTATATTCAGAAAGCCGAAAAACGCTTGAAACAAGCTTTTTCGCCAAAACCAAAAGATGAAAAGACGTGTTACTGTTGCCATACTCAAAAATGTTTCGCGCTTCTTTTTTTCTAACAAAACAAATCAAATTTATTTAAACAAATTGTTACGTGATATCTTCACAATTTTTTTTAACTATAATTTATGAATTTTTAAGGAAAGCTTTTGCTTTTCTTTTGACTTTGCTTGTTTTACATTATTTAAAGTCAGTTGGTCTAGAAGATGACAACATTTGATTAGTGATGGTATAAACGAAACGTAATCAAATTTTCCGACTGCTGGAAACTAAATATTTATTGTAGAATGAGTCAAATTACAATAATAAATGGTTAACTGCGAGATAATATAATCTCAAATATCACTAAACTCACTAACTAAAAGTTATTTACCAATAACATTTTAAAGAAACCGCTGTATAGTAAAGTTAATCAATTATGCTACTTGACTATGGCTGTCCACATTGTTATCATTTATTTTTATTAAATTTGACCAGCGCTTCCTAAACTTTTTTCAATATAGCAGTCATCACAGAAAAAAAATCGATTTTTAATTTAATTAATTGAATCTACAACTGGGAAACTATTTTCGAAGCAATGCACTGAACTGCAATCAACATTCCATACGTTTTAAATATAGGCTTATATAAAATATAAATAATTAGTATTAATTCATCTCCTAAATCACAATCTATCCAACTGTATGCCGCAACGTTCTATAATATTGTAAAACATCTCATCCGATCAGTTAGGAGGAGTTTAAAATAAAAAGTGATGAAAACGCACCCATGTTCAAGTGATGGATGATAATTAGTTTCTGCAGGGCCCTAAGCTAACATAATACCTATTAAAGTACACGTAGAAAATCCAATGTGGACTGAAAAACACTGGCCGCATGCGCACTAAGTCGAATTTCTTGCATGAGACGACAGAAGTGTCTGCTGCAACACCAGACTCATGTTTATAGCTTCGAGCAACACAGGCTTCGAGCAACTTGGAACTTGAAACACATTTCAGTAAATAACCCAAGAAACTTATTTTTATTAAATAAGATATATTTTCAAAAGAAGTCGAGAGATATATCTCCTAAAGTATATACCTCCACTTTGACGTTGCTTGTTTGGTTACTTATTTGTCCGTGTAATAGTAATATTATGTATTATCTACGGAAGCCACAGGAATTCCCAACGAGGAAAAGGTTCACAAAACAACTGGTCAAAAACGCGTTGAAAACTAATAAGTATTGTTATAATATCTAGGTAGGTAGGTACATACATGCATTCTTACTGCCAGACATTTCGGTACAGGTCCATTAATAGGTAACACGTAAAAATGTATATTTTATTCAATTCGTGTTACGAGATTTTCGTTGAATTCGTGGTCGTGGGTTCGATCCCCACAAACATTTGTCTGATTATTATTTGTGTTTGTGCGTGTCTGAGTGTTTAAAAATTAATTCAAGTAGATATATATGTATTGTGTTCCCTCCGTTGACTGAGGTTTCCATAAAAAACTACTTATGCCTATTGACTTTAGCTAATCAGGCCAATGTATGTGATTTTGTCTGATGTTATTAGTATTGTTATACTTACATTTCTGACTAGAAGTGAAAACCTTTTATCATATACTTTTAATGGTTAGCAACGGTTATTTAACATTAAGCACGCGTCGTGCATCTTATCTAAATAAGTAGTATACGTTTGTAATCTTATCGTTCAAATTCACATTTCACACGAGCGTACATTGATATAAACGTGACAGACAAGTTAGACATTATCGCAAGAGAACCGCGGGGGCTGCCCGCATTCGGACGTGCCACTAGTTGGATCGAGTGAATGTTTGAAAGCGTTACGTGAACCGGCACAAATACAATAAAACAAAACACAAACTTGAGATAAAAAATTGTTGGTGAAATTTATTTGTTAAGAATATTAGTGTTAAAGTCCAGTTTTGTGTAGTTTTATAAGTTGTGTCATCTCTGCAAGTTTTATTTGTTTTAATAAAAGGTAATGTTAATTTTAATTTAGTCAAGTTTTGAAAATAGAACTCTTAGCTTTTTATTTATTTATTGACAAGTATTCATAATTCCAGTCTTTAGTATAATAAGAGCCAAGAGACCGGCTGCCTATTGCTTAGCTAGTTATTGTTTTTAAAAGATAGAGTTAATATTTCCAAATATTATTGTCATAAATATAAATCTCCAATTTTAATTCACAAATAAAGTTTCATAAAATATTGTTCATTTCCAAAACAAACTTATATTAAAAAATATTTTGCAATCCTTCAACCAAGTATAGTTGGACATCCCCCTTAAAAATGAGCAATTGCTTTTGCTTTTATCGTATGTTTTGTTTATAAAATATTATACACACCCCGCAAAAGTTTAGGAATATGTAGTAGTTATTAGATTGATGCAAGTTAACTTATCTTACACCGTCTGTGTTCGTTTTTTTGTAATTAGTCGTATTTTATTATTATTTATCTTAACAGATTTTTTTTTAAATCGACTATAAACTATACTTTTTTTTTGCGGTTGGTAATCTCATAATCTCTAAAATTTTGGTCTTAACGCAATCTTTATTACTGGCCTTGAATATTTTGAAATAATATTGAAATATTTGCAGTGAATGTTAAGATAACATAATTGTATTTTAAAGAGCAAGAAATAGATATTCAACTTATTTTCAACGTTAGTTTGATGCTTTTAAGATCAACGTATTCACTTATCTCCATATAGTAACATGCTATCATTCGTAGATAATGACATATGGATAAAAATACGTATTTCAATAATAAAATCCAATCTCGTAATTTAATAGGTCGGTACTTTTTCAAGTATTTTAATATAAAGTATCTACGGCCTACGTTCAAAGCATCTAGTAACTTACTACTGTTTACCTAACAATGAGAAAGTTCGTTGTAATATTTCCATAAAAATATGCCTACCAAGTCAACAAGAACGAATCGAATTAAAAAAAACAAATTTTATATTTGCATTTAAGTTTAAGCTTATCATTTTTTCCTCATCTGAACCACTACTACTCATGGGCAGTTTAATAAATGGTTTAGTCTGGTTTTGATTAATTACTTTTGTTATAATATCTTTTCCAGTGCCCAAATGAAATTTTAGTTACGTTTAAACAATTACGAAAACTTTATATCAATTAAATACTTTTTTTACATTTTACAACTATAGATAACGCAGGGATTAGTTACATTGTTATCATGTGTACAGATTTGATGAGGGTCACAGAACACGACACTCCATAAATATTTCTGCCGTTGTTTTTTTTAAATGGAATACACCTTGGTATTGCATTACGAGTTGATGAAGGATGCAACTTCGGAGAAATCAGAGATCACATGCTGAGCGGTTCAAAATTACAATGAAAAAAAAACTTGCTTACGGGTCCTGCCCATAAACATTCCTGTAATTTAGCGATACAATTTTTTGGCTGAATATTTTATAGCTGGCTCGGTGCAACGCTCATTTGTTTTAACAAAGAAAACGAGAATTCTGTTAAAAATAAACACCAGTGTAATGCATGACTTGTTGTTTTTTGATATATCGCGCAGGATGCTGCGTTTGTTTTGCGCAAATGGACTTTTTATGCACAAAGCGAACAGATGCAGTAGGAACACGTGCGTGTTATATGTTTACATGCTTTTAACAATAATATCGAGCTAGCAAATACCTATATTGTAACTCAAAATGTATTAGTAGGTCGACGCTTCCTGCTATTTAATACTAACCTTATTTTAAAGCAATAGCTAAGCGTTAATCTAGTATGTACAGTAAACAGCTCATCGAGGTAAATCTTGCAGTTCGATATTAGTTCTTATTAGAACGACAAAAGGGCGGTGCAAAGTTCAAAGGGTATAGTTTGACGTGCTTTTGACTGTAATTAAATGTGTTTATGGCTTTTAAAACAGACATAAGTATACGATATTTAATTATTGTACATTTGCCATTTAATACATTTATATCTTTTGGCCGCGGCTTCGCTCGCGTAATATTCGGGGTTGGTTTCCTGATTTTAGGGGTGGGGGAGAGATTGCAAAAAAAACAGGATTTTTCTTTGGTAAGAGAGAGTCTGTATGCCGATATTTAGCTTCCTATCTTGAAAACTGCAAAAGTCCCTAAATAAAATGTCATTCCCTCTTTTAGGGGTTGGGGCCAGATTAAAAAAAAATGGAAATTTTTTGTCATGCACATAAAAATTAATGCATACAATTTTTTCATCTCTACTTTGAAAATTGCGAAATGCTCCGAACGCCCGCTCGACATTTTAGGAAATTGGGAGTTCAGAAGGGATAAAAATACTGCGTATGTCATTTTCCATCCCTTCAACTAGGTATATCCTTTTTAAAAATCATGTTAATTCATCGCCCCTTTTTGTCGTGAAAGACGGACAAACAAACATTTATAATATTGTTAATATTAAAGTAGGTAAATTTAAGACATTCAGCTTCAATATTGGTAGGTAATATTAATCTGTAGATCACATATTCAATTATGAGTAATATTATATTATTACCTACTTTCGATTCACACGTATTTATTACTACAGTAACACATTTGTAAATACTAAGGTAATAATGACCGTTTAACAAATAAGAGATATGACTGCGTCCTACGTAAGCACTGTTCATAATTCTCATGTTATGGACATTACCTACTTTAGGTTTATTGTTGACATGCCATACTTATCACTGACAAATCTGGAAGTTATGCTAAGCCGTGGTTTGTTGACTCTGGACTGGCGCAAGGACAGCCTACAGACGGTGAAAGTAAATATTTACATATCATTATTACGTAGAAACATTTCCAACTTAGATAACTAAAAAAGTATTTTTGACGTGGTTTTATCACCCGTGTGTGTACCTACTTAAAAATATTATCTACTGAAACCGTATAACATTAGCGCAATAATTATAAAGCTCATTATTAGGACAATTCATGTATGTGAACAGGTGTTGTTCTCGAGGGCAATAAGAGTCAAGACGTTGTGTTCGTAGTAGTTTAGTTGTAATCCAATGTCATAATTAACTGCAATTCCCTTTCTTATCAAATTTAATAAACTAAGAAACTCACATTAAAAAATCAACATACATAATTACCTTTATCTATTCAACATCTAGTCGCAAGATGTTTACAAGCAATAGTAGACAAAATAGTAAATCGTTTGTTTGGAAAAAAACCCTCATTGGAAAGCTATTATGGTGTTAATAAAATTCTACGAATCAATTGGAGATGATTAGCCACTTAGATTCATTATGAGTATTTCACTAATTATCCGCCATAACCATTTCTTAAAAACTCAAACTCAAATATTTCTTTATTCATTGAATACAATGCAAAGTGATTCTACTTCCGGTTCGGAACCTATATCTACCGAGAAGACACCGGTAAGAAACTCAGCAGATCATTTACAGTATCAGTATCTAACTTATTGCTATGTGTAGCTCACTTTGGGCCAAGTCATATAGTTTTGGTTTAGATGAGTGATGAAACAAATAAGTACTCAAGTAAGTTTTTACTTTCGAGAGGTAAGCTGGAGCAGACCAGTTCCCAAAGGTGGATTCTCAGTTTATCTAAATATTAGTAACGAATGAGTACGTTGTACAAACAAACAAGTTTTCGTTTTTAGAGCTAAACCTAAATAAATTTGACGTGAGTTTGACAAGGTAAACTGGTTTATGATTTAAATTCTGATGTGATACTTTATGATCAATTTTTATTTACCTAAATGACATATTTTTTTCATTTTGAGAACAATTTTATTTGATAAATTTGTGGATACTCAAAAAAGCAAACATGCTTTTTCAGGAATCAGTGTTAATGTTTAACAATTTGTAATTTGTATCTTTGACTTACAATCACAACTACGTGCTGTAATAATTAGGACAATTAACGTCCCACGAGTAAAATAGGCACAGTACCCATGTATTTAATCGTACTCTCACGGCACGTAGAAAATGGACTGTGTTACATGCTTAACAAATAATAAAAAATAATATTTTGGTTTTTACGCTATTCCGAATTTGAATCAATGCGACTTTTTAGTCAATTTTCATTGGGTCATCCTTTGATCGTGATTCAATGTCTTAATAAATAATTGCAGTTAAGACATGATGAAAGAAGAAACAAGTGCTTATAATAAAAATTACATTTCAACGCTAAATATGTACTATACTAGTAGTAACAAGAATTTTCTCTAGTACATTTAGTTAAAATTCAGCGCGAACGTCACTTTTTCGTACAGGTTTTACATATTAGTGACATAAAATACCAACACCCCTAACCTGAACTTTGATGCGCTGTACCTACATTATGAACATCATGAATTTTAAAGATACTCTGCCGAGACTTGAAAATCACCACAAAAATTCTTAATGTATTTGGAATGTTGAAAAACAAATATCATTAAATTGGGTATTGCCTTCCAATCAAGGCTTCGAATGACTGATAAGACAATTACTTTTTTACTTTTTAGGTATAGTGTGTTCCTTAAAGTATAAGTACTTATGCAAAGGGGATTTTCATTTTATTTAAGTTTTTTTTATTGAAACAAAAATACGTTTGCATTATACTTTGAAAATCTGACCACTCGAATTCAAATTGTTTTTTATTAACCGACTGGAAATCCGAAAACCAATATTCTCGCATATTATTTTTATACTTGTGAAGTGTAGAGGTTATGGTTCCATGGTTAGGAGTTTGTAAGTGTATGTTATTTTTTAACCACCTTTGTATATTAAATTTATCAAGCAATCGTGAGCCACATAATTATAATTCTATGGTATTAATTTATATTTAACACATAGTTTTAGATACTTGCCCTTTTCAAAACAGAATGATTAACACTACACGCACACCTGTTATGAATGAGAAAAGCTGCTAATATCTTAAAATGCATTGTTGGAATGCAAACACATGGAATTCCGTTCAATTTTATGAGCTAAATGACCATAATAGCGCAGTTACCGTAGATAAGATAAAGACGCTGTGGCGAGAGGTCCGTACTCAAACCATTAAGGATCGTACGTTTCTTGATTGGGATAAGTGGCGTGTTCATTCTATTATTCGGCAATAAGTAACGTAGTAGTCATTTCATGTGACCTCATGGCCACGTCCTTTACGTTCACACGGGGACGTTGAAGTCCCAAGTTCATTCACCGTTAACTCAATTATGTTGCACCGGTCTTCGTTATATGTATATGAAGGAATTTATATGATGGTTGCGAGTTCATGTTTGCGGCATTGTTGGCCATGCTACCACATCGATATTGATGAAAGTGGTCGATATTCCACGGTCCTTTGTTGAACGTTATGTTTCTGTCTATTCAAATAAACTAACCATAAACTATTAAACTAAATATGCCCTAAGCCGTTAACAGATTTCGTATTTTCTAAATATTTATCCAAATTATTTTTTCTTGTCATTTACTAATTTATTTCTCGCAATGTCAAATAACTGTGAATGCACAAACTTTGATTTAATTATAGCAATGGATGTCAGTTATTTATTTTATTCTAACCCTTTGTTATCCGACTAAAAAAAAGGAGGAGGTTGGTTCTCAATACGTCGATACCCATTTATTTTATTCATTTGCATGCAATGTGACATTATTATAGAGATACATAATATTTTTACATCCATCATAATACGATTGTCTTTAAATAAGGTAATAAATAAATTATACATTTGTTTAAAATATTTGAAAGTTAAAATCGTAATTTAAAGCCATTGGAACGTTTAAATCTTTAATCATTTTTATTTATAACATATTAATGTTTTTTTTTTCAGTTCTTTACATTAAAAACAGGTAAAATGAGTGAGAAAAAAAAATATGAAACGGATAATGAAGTGGGACAGATGCAAGGCAGTGCCGTCGAATTAAAAAGGGAGCTGGGACTCTTCTCTGCCGTAAATTTAATCCTGGGTGTGATGATCGGTTCCGGAATCTTCGTGTCACCAGCCTCAGCGTTAGAGCACTCGGGCTCGGTTGCATTATGTTTAATTATATGGATAGTTTCTGGAATAATTTCTTTACTAGGTGGGTAAAAATAAAATTCTTACATGATTGAATAAGTTAATAACTTAAAGTATTACTTGATTTACGTATTATAAGACTTGACTTTTTTTTTATAAAATAATTGACCTTTGTTTTAGGAGCTTTATCTTTCGCCGAGCTTGGCACTGTGGTTGGGAAATCCGGAGCTGAGTATTCATATTTTCAAGAAGCATTTGGAAATATGCATAGATTTTGGGGGCCTCTGCCATCCTTTATTTGTGCATGGATATATGTCCTGATATTAAGGCCAGCTGAGGTGGCTATCATTGTTATGACGTGTGCTGAATATGCGATTCAGCCTTTTTTGACTAATTCTCAATCAGAAAATATAGACACAGCCATCAAACTCGGATCTCTCGTAGCACTTTGTAAGTATTACTAAAGAACTTTAATTTATACATTTGTAGAACGTTGAATCACAACAAAAATTACATATTACCTATCAAATATATAATACACACAATATTTATTAAATTAATTAATTTCATACGACGGATTGGATTCTTGATTCATGTTCCGGTTTGGTTATCACATTACACATCACTAGCACGGTGGCGCGCCGCACGGCACGCTGTCAGTTCTCGTCCGGCCCGATGTCAATTTGAAAAAAAGCGTTAAATAAAGCAATTTTAGATCATTGCTGGTTGTTGACTTGTTAAAATACTGTGTTTTATTTATTTTCATTTGGAAATAAAGCTGCATTTAATCGTTAAGTGTTCAGATATACACTTTATTGGTCTTAAAGCTGTTATTGTATCAAGGTAAGAACGATTTCCATTATTATCTATCTCAATCTCAATTCAGAGTTGTTAGTTTCAAGAATAACTTTTAAATAACTAGTTTTATTTATTTTTGTAGATATTTCAAAATCAAAATGCCTTACGAACGCAATAATGAAACTCAAGAGGCGATTAAATGTGAGATAAAAGCATTGCAGTCAAGTTGTTCTGACGCCTGTAACATCATAGATAATGCGCCATCAGACACACAGTTTATAACTCCGGACAGCGTGGAGGATACAACTAATCGTTACATTGAACGAGTACGGATTGAGATAGACAATTACAAGACTGCTGTAGCAGCTAATGATAATTTATTGACTAGTCAGTTTCTAACTGAATTGAAGAAACGGTCTGAAGAGATAGAGGAATTGAAAGCTCTCAACAGGGCCCGTGTTCATGAATTGGATAATGAGATTAACAGGTGAGTGACTTTATATCAATATATATTTTGATGGTTAAGTTAGGTGTACTATATTGATCAAATCTCTAAGTTGAATGTGCAATGTCCACACCAGTCAGTCTATACCAGAAATATAGGAAAAAAGGAAGCAGTAAAATAAATTAATTTTACATTCTAGTTGTTTATAATATGTTTAAGTGTGTAAATCAATTTCTAATTGGCAAATACAGAACTTACAAAATTAATATACTTTTTAGTTGACTTGGGCTTAAAATATTCTAGGATTGGATTGCATTCAAAAGTAAACTATGTTTTTTTTACTTCCAGATTAGAGACTCTTATAAATACCTCTGAGGAAGTAAAGTCCAGGCCAAAGGTCCAGAAGCAAGATGTAAGGCCTGATCATTTGCAGAAGGCTAAAGAGAAGTTCCATACTATGAAGAGCGAGCTCCACGGATTAATACAGTCTCTGTTCCCAAATAACGCAGATATGATCACAGATGTGCTGGGGGTAAGTGAATACTGATTTTTCCTACATTAACAAACCATTATCTATTCCCAAACTAAGTAAAAATTAGAACTTGAATTTCATAGACTTTCCAATTTATAAGCTAAGTTCGAATTTAACGAATTAATTTGAAATAAATATATTTTAACTAAGTAAGTTGGTGGACTTAATTTAAACTAATTTATTTCAACTGACTTCTAATCATTTGTGGGTAGTCAAAAAATCCATACCATTTTAAAAAATTAACAACTAAGTATTTATTTGTCAATATTCGTTGACAATGATGAGTTGTTGCAACTCACTATTATACTAATTAGTATATGCCATTAGTAAAAACGCAAAGTCTAATATAACATTATTAGATCTAACTTTTTTAAGAGCAAACCCTGTCCTTTTAAATAAAAAGTGAATGTGACAGCTTCAGCTGTACTAAAGATTATTAAATAAAATGTTGGTTATAAATGATTGTAATGTTACATAATTTTTATTAATCTTTATTAGCTTTTAAAATAATTAAACATGTATTTTTAGCAACTGATGCAGCAGAGGCTAAACGAGGGATCAAGTGGGTATATTGAGGTTACTGCTGAGAACTATCAAGTCATAGAACTTCTGAAGGATGCTAATCTTGTCTCCGTCAACCCTTACAATAATATGGAAGTCAAACTAGGATATTGAAATACAAAGTAAACTGCTGTCCTAAAAATGACCTTTGTAAATTGAAATCTATTTATAAGCTGCTCAAAGAACGAATAATTTTCAAAAAACATATCAAACTTTTCGGTGACAAAATGTAAAAACTTTGCGCGAGTGCATTAAAGCTCGAGTACCTTGAACGTGTGATAACTGCTTCATCATAGAATACACAAAGTGTAATTATTCAGTCTGCGCATTGCAGATCTCGCCTTGACCTATATTATTTGTTAATAATCATGTATTTTATATTGGTATTGTCATAGTATTTTTAATCCCTAAAAGTAGACATGATCTGTTACCACACAAACAAGATGCATTGTATTTCAAATACTAGAATAATAATAAAGAAAACATACAGTTCGCTGATTTAGCCAATGTCCTAACAAAATCTTTATAGTGCACTAAGCATTTGTTTTAATTTTAGTCAAGTAGATAAGATATGTATGTAAAAATCTGATTATAGCATTTCATTGTGATATCTCAATACCTTGACTGATTAAGTTAAATTATATAAAAATTACTCTGATGCCAGAATAAAAAGTAAAAAATTCGATAAATAGTTTATAATCTATGCCTTGTCACTATCTATTTCTTTTTTAAAGAAAGATAATTTTAGCTTACGAATCCATTGCCGGTATTTTGTGGATATGGGGTCAGAGTTTCCGCCATGGACTTAGTGTTTATTATATTAGGTCCATGGTTTCCGCAAAACTATTAATCTCTTTATATCTTGAATGACTGAGATTGTGTACAGTCCATTGACTAAAGTAATTGATGACAATTATAGTATGGATTAAAACTAAAACTGTTGTTTTATTGACTCATTGTTATTTTATAGCACTGTAAACTAAAAAATAGGTAGCTGGATTTTAATGACTATTATGTCATAAAATTGTAAGATTAAGAGAGGTTATACAAATCAATATGTTTAAACATTAAAGAGTAAGTATCACTTAAAAGCGGCTATTACCAGTTGCCAACACGTGGATTGCCACCGGTGGCATACGTATTTGTTACTTTAATAACTAACTATAATGTTAATAACTTTATATAACCTAAGTGATATCAACAAATAAGGGGCAGGTTTTGAATAAATTATTTCATGCTTTCATTTTATACGATGAAAAGAGCAATGTACAGCGAAGTTTAAGTGGGGGCAATAACTTCCCAGTCGCCACCGGTGGCAAATGAGATTTTTCATTCTCATATGCCACCGGTGGCAATGCATGTGGTGGCAACTGGGAATAGACGGGCAAGTAAGGTTACTCGGAGCTTGATTAAAAATTGTGAAACGGGCTCGTACTCATTGATAAATAACAACTAATCACAGGAATCTAGGTCCAGGATATATACATAATAAACAGGAACTGGGTCGGGTAACACCAACCGTGGTCATGAGCTGACTAGTCACGCACGTAAAAGTGAGCTTGCAGACAGAGTTACTTTCACATTTATAATATTAGTATGGGTCATGTTTATTTATAGTTAAGTATTTTAAAGAAACAGAAAAATGTAATCTTCCTCTGCGATGCAGGGCTCGAACTCGCGGCCACGTTCGCGTATCGCGCATGCTGCTCTTCCAACTGAGCTAACCGCAAGTTATAGTAGGTAGGCGAAGAGTTTTTTCTGTTGTATCAACCCGTTAGGCTCCGGTAAGTTCTGTTTCTTTAAAATATTTAATTTCGATAGGTCGGCGTAAAGCACTTTAAAAACAATTGATTATTTTTAATGTTTAAAATGGAACTTGGAAGCCTTAAATTCCATGTTCACCGCCATCTTCTGTTGACCGTACCGAACTTTCGTTCCAGTCATAATGACGTACATCAACATAACGAGCGTGAAGCTGTTCGTGAAGGTGCAGAACGTGTTTGGGGTGTGCAAGGTGTTCGCGTGCCTCGTCGTCATTGGCGGAGGGATTTACGAGATCGCCAAAGGTACTGCTATCTGGTCGTATAATCCAATCGGTAACGAGGGACGATACATATTGAGGTTAAGTAAGGCTCATCTTCCCCGTTGGTCACTCGAGACCGGGTGACTAATCAACTTGATTATCAAACCATTACTCCTCCCTCTACTCCCAAAAACGAAACCTTTCGTTTTTGAAGTGTAATCAATTCCTAATTGACCCTTAGAGGGTTTGATTACTCCCAATGACTCCGAAAAACGAAATATGTCTGATTAGATGACGGATAACAAATTTTTAATTCTCATAATAGTAAACATAATAGTAAACTGACTTTGACTTGACTTTGACTTTGAAACAATATACTTTGAACGATAATTTGAATTTTAATAAGTACATTTATAAAATAATAATAATACCGACATTTAAATAGAACAGCTTTCAAAGAAAATCATACGTGAAATATTTGTGTTTTCATATCTGTAGTTACGGTACTAAATTGCGTTCAAATGAAATGAAAAAAATAAAGTGTGAAATACGAAGTTTAAAGTTTTATCATCGTCATCATAGGGGCTCATTAATGTAAAATTTGCTCAGGGCCTTTAATGAATGATAGAGCCTGCTAAAAATATGGGTGTTGATTACCAATAGGCTCTAAAGACGCGTGCTCTGGCGTTCTAACAACATATAGAATCGTAATCTGCAAGTATTACAAAGTAAAAACAGTTCAGGTGATCCACATATTTTGCAAAACATGTGCGTATTTTCTACTTTTTTTGTTTACCTCTTGATTTGTCCCTTGTTTCTTAACAGTAGATAGGTATTCGCTTAAAAAAAAAACATGCCTAATATTAAAAGATCGACAAATGATAAGTGTTACAATCACAACTATTTTTGGATAGGGGCTTTGCATACCTAACTACCTACACTTGAATACTTGAAGTCGAGCATGCCTATTCTCTTAATCGACATTGTTACGTATCGTGGCGGTAGCAATAGCAGGTTACTCAGGTGGCAACAAACGAAACCAATTAGCCAAATTGCCCCTTCTCCCTAAGGGCTAAATACCACGCTACTGCTACGCTAATGTGGCAACTATCTACTGCAATATAGGAGGAATAATTGCGATTAGTCGCAATATTCTAACACCATATATATATGTTGCAGGTAACACGTCCAATCTGGATACTGGCTTCCAGAACAGCACCACCAGTGCAGGGGGCATTGCCCTCGCCCTGTACTCTGGCCTGTGGGCGTATGACGGCTGGAACAGCGTAACCGTCATCACAGAGGAGATTATCAACCCAGCAGTGTGAGTCAAAGAATCTACACTAATATTATAAAGGCGAAAGTTTGTGAGTGTGCGAGTCATTACCTAGGTACTTATGTTTGTTACTTCTTCATGATAAACCTACTGAAAGGATTTGGCTGAAATTTGGTATAAAGATTGATGAAATACTAGATAAACATATATGATACTAGATAAACATATATGATACTTTTTATCCCGAAATAACGCGAGCGAAGTCGCGGGTAACAGCTAGTAATATTATAGAAGTGAAAGTTTGTAAGAGTGTACTTTTGATAGTTCTTCACACTAAAACCATTTAAAGCATTTGACCGAAATTTGGTATAAAGATTGATGAACTACTAGATTAACATAATAAGGTACTTTTCATTCCAAAATAATGCGAACGAAGTCGCAGGCAACGGCTAGTAAACTATAAAGTAGGTTTTAACTGCAGCTTTGAGGTTATGTATCACGAGTTGTTATTTTTTTTCTGTCTTTGTTAGCCGTCTATACCCTTCACGGGTAGGCATTTTTATACTACGCCATTTCTTACGATGTTATTCGTTCTAAATACATTTTTCCTCGGATGTCTATCTAATAATATCGCTCCAGCAGACTGTATGATGTACGGTCAGCATAATTCGTTTGTGTACACTTCAGTAGGTACCTTGTCAGGTTAAACCTCCGCCTAACCAAGTACGACAGTTAAACATTTCACTTAATGTGACAAAGTACCTATCTAGCAAGGTAAGAACAAAAGCAGCTGACTAGTTACCCTAAGTGAGTAAGCAGTATAGGTAACTAATTAAACGAAACACTGTGAAGTACAATATAGTTTTGCTCCGTGCCTCTGATGTTGTGGACCCCAAAACATTGGAAATGTTTCGTACTATGTGGGAGGACTGTTACTGAACGTAATACTGTTACTTGACCATGAGGAGTGTCCTTTTTAACACGCTTTTATTAGCTCGGGTTGTATGTATCTATGTATGTAACGGAATCTTTGAATCTTAATTTGAACCACTTCCCGGTCTTTGATTAAGATGAAATTTTGCACACGCTCTGAGTTCTGATGACAATACATGACTAGCTAAGAAACGTCATTACAAATCCAATATGGCGGCCTCCCCAAGATGGCGAACTGACTGTTTGAAATGCACTTCCATGATATGGGTATCAAAAGAAAGGGTTTGCTGTCAGGAATACGAAAAAAATAGTCACGTGATTCAAATCCAATATGGCGGGCGTCCAAGATAACGGACAGGCTATTTGAAATGCACCCCTATGATATGGGTATTAAATGAAAGGGTTTGCTGAATGGGATACGAAAAAGAATTATATAATTATTGATACATGAGAAAACTAAAAAGTAGAAAATAAAAATAATAGTTTAAAAAACTAAATAACACGCTTTTAGCTCGCACTAAAAATTACAAAATAATTCAGACATTTAAGAAAGAAAGCGTGGAGCGTTTTGTCCAAAAAGAGTAAAGATAACATAAACGCTCCACGCTTTCTTTCTTAAATGTCTGAATTATTTTGTAATTTTTAGTGCGAGCTAAAAGCGTGTTTTTTAGTTTTTTAATTTAGGTTTTCAAATCGAAACATTATGTACAAAAACTGCCATTGTAAATTTCAATTGTCTTGGGAGCTATATTTTGTTCGGGATGCTAGTTGGTTTTTCCGCTAGGACGTGAAGCAGTAGTCAGCCATTTCTGACTAACTCTTTAAGATCTATTTCGTAGTATCCGCTTGTTAAATGAATAAGGTATTGTGTGTCAGATAACTTGCCTATTCCCACTTCAGCCAATGTATAACAGCCTATAATGCAAGTTGTAGGCAATAAAGCTATTACGCGCATTATTGCAATGGTATTTCCAGATGGTCAGCGGATCAACAATATTAAATTAGTAATAGCCCAAATATTGACCAGGTACAGACATAACATTTTGTAGCTGAATTAAAAAGATGCATCGATAGTGTTAAGTAATTAGGGTACAAATTTACAGGATTAGGCTAAATATTTCAATAAAAAGTTTAAATGATAAAAGGGTAGGTATCTTAGGTGCGTCTTGTGTACGGTCAGCATCTATAGCTAAACAACTCAGTACCTTGTCACATTCTGCTAACTAA
Organism: Glyphodes pyloalis; assembly: GCA_037074685.1. Classification (NCBI taxonomy): domain Eukaryota; kingdom Metazoa; phylum Arthropoda; class Insecta; order Lepidoptera; family Crambidae; genus Glyphodes; species Glyphodes pyloalis. The sequence goes on from JAYKKO010000009.1 coordinate 15,855,805, forward strand.
GTATCTGACTACATATTTAATTAGAAGTTTAATGTGACAAGGTAAGGTGTATACAAAATAATGATGCTTAGTGTATACACACGGCTCTAAATTTGTCAAAAGCCCTATCAATTCTCTTGCCGTGTTTGTTCTCACGTTGGTTAAAATAATCGCTCTGGTTCAGGTTATACTTATTATAAGTTATTAAGTGGAGCGATATTAATAAATTGTAAATATAATGTAGGTAATTATAAAGCTGAAGAGTTTGTTTGTTTGAACGCGCTAATCTCAGGAACAACTGGTTCGAATTGAAAAATTATTTTTGTGTTGAATAGACCATGTATCGAGGAAGGCTTTAGGCTATATAACATCACGCTGCAACTATTAGGAGCGAAGAAATAATGGAAAATGTCGAAAAAAAAACCGGGGAAAATTATTCTTGAGGGCTTCCGTTGCGTGCGCTGCGAAAACGGTTCAAGATACCAAAAATATATTATAGAGCCTGAGGAAGGACATAGGCTACTTTTAATGCCAAAAAAGGTTTGTTAGGGGTTGAAAAGGGGGGTGAATGTTTGTATGGAAACCGAAATCCACGCGGACGAAGTCGCGGGCGGCCGCTAGTGGTATAATAAATAGGTAGGCCAGTAAGTACTTGAATGATGTCACCGTTGCTGTGTAATGTCCAACTTCCAATTACATAGAAAGTTACTTAATGATATTATGTTGCAAACATCGCTCCCATAAAAGTAGGTAAATAGAAACACTGTAAATGTAGCCCACCTTAATCACATTACACGTGGGTTGCTAAAGTAAGGGCATCGCAATAAATTAGCAACTCTAACATTGACTCAATAAACTACAATTTAGCTTGTAGCTAATGGCTCTTGGGCGGGTTGCTTTACCTGTTCAGGCTCAATAAAATTGATTTGTATCAAATACCGATTCGAGTGAACAGGGGCGTGTTGGTCAGGAGCGAAAAATGTTATATTGATATAATAATATGCGCGGTGTAGGTAATGAAAAAAAAATCTCACTGCAGTAATGCTCGAATCTGTAACTTTACATTACACGCGAATGCTACCGGTGAGAAGGTAGCTGCTAAATAATATGTTCAAAAGTAGATCTTATTATCTCTGAGTGCCGGTTCTAGCATTACTGGCGCCCTGGATGAATTTCCGCCAGCGCCCCTTTAAAAGCGTATACCAATACATCGATTCAGGGGAATACATCTGGGTACCTCAGGGTAGCTTTCTAGCGCCCGTTCAAGTCCGAGCGCCCCGGGCTGTTGTCCAACCGCGCGCTACCCTAACGCCGGCCCTGTTAGTTCTCGCAGTCGCAAAAAATGGCGTCTTCTTTAAGTTCCACAAATTTGCAATAGATGGTAGTTACCTATGTAGGTGCGGAGTAAAAAGAAATATTTTTTCGCATGTTATTAATAACTTTATTTCCAAATAACAATTTGACGATAAAGATGGTGCTAGCCTAAATCGTGAAGGGTCCCCAATTCGGCCAGGTCAATTTGGAAAACGACTTTTTCTGCTGGGTTGATGCCCCCGTTATTCTACGTCGATTGATACTCATAAATATTTAATAAATAAAAGTTCAATGGAAAACGTTAGTATGGGGCTAGTAACTGATTGATGATATTGTGTTAAGTATCAATATTTCGTCTATTTTTGTAATCTCAATCAGTATGGCGTGAGTGGTTGCTGCGGAATATTTTACCCCTACCTCCCCGTTTGATATTTAGTTGAAAGTATGAGACCCCATAATTCCCCTGAAATTAATAAGAGCGAGTAGGTGCTAATCACGGCATGGATGGCTAATTTCGCATTTTGTAAATCTTGCTCCACAATCCACAAAACTTCTCGTACACAACGCTACAGCTGTTATAATAGTACAATACCTGTAATAATAGTTCAAATCATATTTGTTTATTTAGGGCTAGGTACATAATATATTAGAAACAGAAATTTTTTTTCTCCCCTTGCGGTGCGGGAATTGAGCCCACGACCTTCACGTATCGCGCGTGCTGCTCTTACCAACTGAGCTAACCGCAAGTTATTGTAGGCGATGAAATTTTTCTGCTGTATCAACCGTTAGCCTTTCGGTAAGTGCCCTCTGCAGATAAAATTTTTCTGTTTCTAATATTTAAAGTTCGCTAGTACGGCATATAGTACTATAAAAATAATAAAATCGATTAAGGTACATAATATGTCATGTTGTTAGAATTTCGCAAGCAAACTGCCCGCGCGTATGCGTATAAACGCAATTTTTGAAGATTTTTGTTCTTCCACCCCCATTCTTATGTAATGCACCGGAACGTTTTTCTGTAGGTACTCCCCCTCCCTATTTCTTTAAAAAAGACGACCACACTAATTCAATCGAGGGATTCCCCGGAAACCGTAGGGAAACCAAAAGGTTTCCAAATTGGAGTTTCATATCTTAAGTTTTTATTGGACCGCCTTACGTTTTACATAGACTCCCCTAAAATTGCGTTACGCAATACTTGAACGCTCCCTAAATTACTGTCAGTGATCATTTGCGTATACTTAGGGAAGTGTGTAGGTAGGTAATATTAGGTAAATTGAAAAAGTGTACTTAGCAGTGCAAAATACAAAAATACAAAAAAATACAAAATATTTTATTTCAGTACAATTGTTAGGTGTGGGAACTCCCTTTTAGGCAAAACATTGCCTGTGTTAGGAAGGACCGCTCTTACAATCAGTTATTTATCTGACTAAATTACCATTACTTGACATATAATAATGAAATATTGATTATCAATAACTATGTAAATGTTTTTGTTTTATCATACTGCTCATATGGCAATGTGTGTGTGTGTGTTTGTGTGTGTGTATGCGCGTATGCGCGTGCAGTAATGCAGTAATCAAGACCCTATCATGGAAGATATGGAATCGGATTCCAGGTCCTGGTGAGAATCCATGACCATTCATCCATCCATTTTGATTATATTTTAACGGATTAACGATTAACGTTAACTTGCGTTAATTCTTCAGAAATGTAACGCTTTACTTTACGCGTCCAACTACAACAGCAACAAATGTACACAGTTTAAAGCAATAAATGATTCTGATTCTGATTCTGATTTAACGTTTAACCAAGTTAACTTTTTTAGTAGCGGATTAACGATTAGCGAAGTTAATTTTTTGATTGACGGTGCCCAGCTATGCTACTAAATAAAAATGGTTTCGCGTTTGGACCCGTTAAATTATTTTAAATGTTTAAAATGGAACGCGAAAGTCTTAAAGTTTATAATTCTAGACAGATGTTTATGTTTATTGAATTTATCGTTCACGGCACGTCTGGTAATTGTAGGTAAGGACACAAATGTGCAAATACGTATTTTACTTTAAGTGCAGATCAATATCTAGCCGCGATGTCATTGAATTTGATCTACAGCCGGCCTCTGCAACTGATAAGATAATAATTGTCCGCGATAAAATCGTTTGTGCTTCTGGAAAACCTCAGCAAAAACTGGACACATGAACATGATTCAAGTCAAGTAGGAGGCCCTACGATCTTAATAGTTACGTCACGATTCAGTGACTAAAGTCCCTTTGGTTGGTTTAGGTTGAAATCGGCTTTGCAATGCCTCCTTCTCATAAATATTTGGATGAGGCCGCTTTGTTTAGTTTTTCCACTCTGCGCTTCTGGCATTGCGAGTCCGGTGTCTGGCACTAGTTTAAGTGAGTAGCTTGTAGATTGAAAGTGAAGATTCAGTTAGTTTAGTTAAACGAAAATGTATGTAAATTAATTACGTACTACCTACTTGTGTGAGTGACACATTAAGTAAATAGGTATTTCTTTGTGGTGGTCTTATGATGGAGACTGGAGTTAGGTACCTGTTATGAAAATTCTCAATAAGTAGGTAGGTACCTACTTAACTACTTACCTACTTCAAATTTTATGGGTACCCAAATGCATACCTAATAAGTAGATAAATTCTTAAATTGTATAAGATTACAGTAGAATATAAATTACGTTTTTTTGTAGGTAGGTACCACGGCAATAACATCTTTCAGAATACATTATTGAGCTCTTAAATGTAAACACTAGAGATCTTCCATGAAGATACCATGAGATTCAGTTTAGAAAAAGAGGTTTAAAGGAGGTATACATATTAGTGCACGTGACTGTATATTCGCATTATAGAAACAGGCCGAATCTGCGGGCTTAGAAATCTAGGCGTATTTCAGCCCTCTGACGTTGTCCGTAAGTGTGATAATTGCTCGGAAATTTGCTGTTGCGCGAAGCCTCCAATAATATAATCCGACGTTGCCGAGTTAAACTACTGGTTAGCTCCCAACTGCGACACCATCCGTTTTGAGATTCCAGAGAGGTTAGAATAATCAATGTTTATCTTTACAGCAACGTCCCACTCAGCATATCTATCGCGGTGCCTCTCATCACTGCCCTCTACACATTCATGAACGTAGCCTACATGACTGTGCTGACGTATACGGAGATGACGTCAGGGGCAGCGGTAGCTCTCGCCTTCGGAGCCAGGACACTGGGGGCAGCCAGTTTCTTGATACCAGCTGGTGTTGCCATAGCAACCTTTGGGTGTGCAATGAGTGTGCAGTTCGGTGTTACCAGGTGAGCACTTGATTTTTCTTAAGACGTTGAGAGCAGCGGTAACACTTGCTTTTAGAGCTAGAGGTTTAGGAGCAGACTTCACAATTTATTCTACAATTAAGTTCGCATATTCTACAATAAAGATGCTCTATGTATTAAAATACAGCTACTTAACTTGTATTCCTAGTAATTTATTAACATCTATAATCTCAAAAACGACAGACGAAATAACATATTAACCATTATTAGTTGTCTGCCATAAAAAACAAATATAATAAATATTATCTCAGTCATCTGTTTAATCAGCTTTCCTGAAATTAGGCCTTCAAATCTTAAATAGCAACAATTGTATCATTTAATTACCTCTTATCTAAAAAACTACAAAGTAGAAAGCAATCGTGATGACCGCGTGAGTATCTAACGTAATTTACTTAGCAATTGCGATAAGACCGCTTGGCTTTGGCGGACCACGTGGCGTTTTAATGAACGATTATTAAGTACCTTTGATACGGATTTCTAAACGGCAATAATGGTTGTAAATAACTTCGAGACGATAGAAAACAACGGCCTTTGCCTGTTTACATAGGATAGTGTCGGGAATTAGTAGCAATTATTAATTAAATTAATTATTTTGTGCAGACTGTATGATTCATAAATGCATGGTCGTTATCACTGACGGCATTACGCGTTGCGAGTCTCCGGGCCAGCAGGTCTTTGTGAGGCCTTTTGCCTTTCGTGAAAAGTGTGTGATACGAAAGTTCTCCTATGTTTAATTAATTTACAATGTTTTTTTTTTACTTAAAATGTATGATCATATATTTTTTTTACAATTGACAAACTAACTGTGTGTCTGGATGCAAATTTAGTAATAAGTTTAGCTTTTTTTGTAAAAAAACTGCTGAGTTATAGCTTCCGAACCGGAGGTAGCAACATATGATAACATATGAGAGACTATTCATAAGTGTAACTGATGTAACTATATAGATAGTTTACATCAGTTACATACACTTATGAATAAAAAAATTGACTATTGTCATGCTATTAGTTCAAATATTTGTTAAATTTAACGGGCAATATTAAGGTGATAGAAATAAATACAGTTTTTAAAATATTTTAATTTGAAATTTTAACAATTTTAGACTAAAATCTTTCTCAATTAATCAATATTTTTCATAAAAAAACTTGGATTCTTGCGCTAGGCCCATACAAGAGTGAGGCCTCGGGTGATTGCCCTATTTGCGACCCTTCAGGCCGGCACTGGTCATTATTCCTAATACTTCGTAGAGCCAAAACACATTGACGTGGATGTTTAGGCTTAGTGTAATATGAATACTTTTTGATGTGTCCTCATAAAGCGCTATTTGTGTTTTAGACAACATTTACCCAAGTTTTACCTATTTAAAGCAAAATTTTTACTTAATTTGCCTACGGCTATAAACACACTTGTAGCTATATCACATTACCTAGGGAACTGTGAAAATAACTGAACAATTGACATTAAGAAAGGCTGCAGTGAACCTTTTTGGTACGGTATAAGCATTTCAGACTAAACACTGCACTATGTCGTTGCCATAAGAACTAATATCGAACTGCTAGTACTTACCTTGATGTGCTGGGTCCTTACTAAATATTATTAATGGCGCCCAACGTGGTACCCAAATTCACTAATCGAAATGGCACGATTCGATTACTATGGAATGCACAATCAAAGCACCTCAGACTATTTACGTCGCAGCTTTGTACCGTCCTTGTTGTGGGCATAACTAAATGTTAAATAACATCAAACTGAAAGTATTTACCGTGGCGTGCCTTTGCTGAACTCTTTGCACTACGCTACGAATGTTGTTATAATTTTTAATCTGTCAATATCGAAGATTACCTATCGCACATTTGTTAGAACAAGCGCACAATTGCAGTTTTTGCAATTTTACAGGAGAGCCATTTTAAGATATTTTTACTATAAAGTTGTCCTTCTTTGCAAGACAAACTATACACCTAAATTGTACTTAATTATGTCTGTAAAGCCAATTTCTGTAAATTTTTCTGTGCAATAAAGTGTATCTATCTATCTATCTATAGGTACTATATTTTTTTTAAGACATGTGCTTCTCAAGAACTCAGAATTTTCAGTTTTTTTATTATTTTCGTTTTTGAGGCAATTGAAAATTGTGCCCTTGTTCTACCAAAGGTGCGATAGATACACGACTAATCCAGTTTTATTGAGATTTCTTTTTAAAACTGCTTGAAATAGTGCCGTTGACCGTACCAATAAAAGCACATCATACACACTTTGGACTTTGTACCGCCTTTATGCCGTGCGGATAAGATCTAATTTAGAAATGCAAGTGTTTATCTTGAAGTGCTTTCGACCGTATAGTAGTTGAGTTGATATTTATGGTGATAACTAGATACAAAATGCAAATGTCAACTTTATGTCACTTTTATTTTCTAGGGTTTGCTACACAGCAGCACGCGGCGGTCATATGCTGGAGGTGTTTTCATATGTTAATATGAAGAGACTGACGCCTGCGCCTGCAGTCGCCTTCCAGGTAACATTTGAGCTACTATTTTAAAGAAACAGAAAAATTTCATATCCCATTGCGGTGCGGGACTCGAACCCACGACTTCACGTATCGCGCGTGCTGTGTGCCTTCTTCCAACTGAGCTAACCGCAAGTTATTGTAGGCGATGAATTTTTTCTGCTGTATCAACCCTGCCTTCCGGTAAGTGTCATCTTCCACTCGGCCCGTGCTACAGTCTTTGTCGAAATGCTTGAAAACCACGGATTCGAAGATACTGAGCATCTAATCGATTTTTAATCACGTTCATAGAAGGCTAGTAGCTAGCTTGACGTGCTGTTTATGTCATTGTAATTGTTTAATTATCAGATTGTGGAAAACATCTTCGTCTAAATACGTGCCACTTTACGGCACAGGCGTCATCTCAACTTTGGGATGGTAACATACAGAGCTGGATTTATGGGTGGACAACAAGAAATATTGTTGTGTATTAAGGAACGCGGGAGACAAGTAAAACACTTGCTGGCTCGTAGCACACTGTTTATTGGATAAACGTTGCGCGGGCGCGAGGCCCGGCGGGCGGCGTGCGGGGACGCAGCCGCGCGCACACTACTACACTAGCTTACTACCTAGATACATCTATTGTTATTATACGGAGAACTTCAAATACCTAACAAATATAAACCTGGGGACACCATAAGTTAGAGATCTCAAAGAGAGAAATCAAATTTTATTTGAAGGTATCCTTGTAAATGTATCAGTAAACTATTGGTTTATATCTGGTGAGCTCTTATTCCGTAAGCATAAGGTTCGCTTTATAATGAGTTTGTATTCATAATAGTGCACGTCCTATACCTACTTCGGTAACGTACTAAAATCCTAAGTACTAATATTAAACTTAAAAGCTTGTATAAAATTATGGATGATTGTTACTCTTTTAAGAAAATTAACAAAGATAATATACTAGATTAACATAATGGGATACTTTTTATCCGTTTAGGTTCATAATGTCCCTTTCCCATAATGTCCCTCGATTCAAAACGTCCCTTTCCCGAAATGTGTCTTTTCCCAAGGTGTCCCTTTCCTGAAATGTCAATTTCCCATAAAGTCCCTTTCTCGAATTGTCCCTTTCCGAAAATGTCCCTTTACCGAAATGTTCCTTCCTACAACAGATATAATAAATAATCGATTGGATAAATTTGAAATATGGATTAAATAAAATCGAACTATGATGCCAATCATATTTTAATATAAAAAACAGAAAGTGCATTAGCCAGGACTGTTTTTAATTATGATGAACATTAGTCTAAGATGGCCGCTGACCCGAAAGACGCGGACGAAGTCGCGTGCAACAGCTAGTTAATCATACTTAAGGGAAATAATTTTTATTTTCCAGGCCCTGCTGACAACCGTATTCATCCTAGTCGGCAACATCCAAACACTTATAAACTTCGCGAGCTGGTTCCTCTGGTTCTTCTACGGCCTGGCCATGGTGGCTCTCCTCGTCATCCGTCGGACACAGGCCACTAAGCCCAGGCCGTACCGAGTGCCGACACCCGTGGCCTACATCGTACTGTTGGTGGCCATATTCCTGTCAATCCTGCCAATAGTACACGACCCGTCGTTAAAATACCTCATAGCTGTTGGATCTATACTCACTGGAGTTGCTGTTTACACTGTTTTCGTGTACTACAAGAAGACGCCTACCGCTTTATTGAGTAAGTTAACACTAATTGGCTACTTGACAGTTTTTGAAAAAGTATTGTAAATTGTGCGCCCGTACATTTTATATCCCATTCAATTAGATTTATCTGGAAAAAATGTAAATAACCAGAGAAAAATAAGATTTTGTGTAACACATTTAAAAAGCGCGCGAAAACGCCAAGTCACGTCACTGTTGCAATTATGACGTCAACGTTCTAGATATCGAACCGATACGCATAGGAACGACTTGATTTAGATATACGGAAAATGTTTTAATAAATTGTTAATACGGTTAGAGACACAATAATTAAATGCAATCGGTAAAATAATCTTTCTTTCGCCACAATAAAATAAATAATTTTCGCCGACAGCTGTCATTTCCGAATTGCAATGGTGGTTTCCGTTTCGGCTCTTATGTTCAACAGACAAAAAAAGTAAAATTTATTTTGCAAAAATAAAATATTAACTTAAGTACTATGCTTTTAATTAAGAAATGAAAAAGTAAAATTATTACTTAACTAATAAGCTAACAAATCCAACACTTTTCATATTTTATTGTTAACACTGTCAAGTAGTCATACTTTAGCAGGAACAACACAACCTGGAAACAAATAATACACAGTTAGTAAATAAAAACACATAAATAATTAAAACCACTTTCCTCTCATTGAAAATACAAACTTTAAAAAAAAAGTTAACACTAATAGAATGTTAAGTTGTTGCTTAATAATACGTGATTTGTTACGACATGCTAAGCATGTAATCTTACATTCCGTGTTAACCTATTGAACTAAACAAATAGCCTTCTATGTTTCACATTTGCATACAAATGGTACAGAAAAGTATAGGTCCGTTCAGAAACACTTGCAACTGTTTTAAAATCATAAGGCTTGTTCCTATTGACCAATTTTCACCTGATTTCTCGCTGGTGTGGTTTTATTTTATCGCAAAACTTGAGTTCTATTTATTATGATGTTTAAAGAGATGACAGCGCTCTGGTAGTAAATCTATATCTATATATATAAAAGGAGAAACTGACTGACTGACTGACTGACTGACATATCAACGCACAGCCCAAACGGCTAAACGTAGGCACTTGAAATTTGGAAGGGACGTAGCTTAGGTACCGTAGGGGTGCACTAAGAAAGGAATTCCCGAAATTCCCACGGGAACGGGAATTAGCGGGAAAATCCTTTTGTATGAAAAATCTAAACCGCTTAAGTTAGACGCTTGAAATTTGGCATGCAGGTACCTTAGTAAATATGAAGTTTAGTTATGGCTGTATTTTGAGAAATTCCCACGGGAACGGGAGTTAGCGGGAAAAAACTTTTGTATGAAAAAATCTAAACCGCGTAAGTTAGATGATTGAAATTTGACATGCATATACCTTAGTGAATGCAAAGTTAAGTCATGATTGGATTTTCCAAAATTCCCATGGGAACGGGAATAGCGGGAAAAACTTTTGTACCGCGAGTTAGAGGCTTGAAATTTTTTAGTATATGGGTATCTTAGCAAATGTATCTACTTATATAATATAGTGTACCATTCAGTTTTTGTTTAACAACTAATCGTATCCATTACATCGCGCTTCTTAGATTTTTCCGTGGAAATGAGAAGTTTTCTTATAGTTGTGATTTATACCGCAATATAAACGAATTCCACGCGGGCGAAGCCGCGGGCGGAAAGCTATAACATATATGTTTTGTTGCATGTTTGCGCTCATGTTCGCATAAATGGCGACAACCGCCTACGTACTACCATCTGGCAGATTTTAAATGAGCGATAGCAGACCCCAATGTCCTAGCATTCTCAAATTAACGGGCTACCTACCATCAAAAGCATATCACGCTAAACACTTGGGACATTCCTCTTATGTGGTGCGCATAAGAACTAATACCTGCAAGTACCTTCACGTACAGTTACCCTTACGACGGCTTTTCTATGAAGATGGTCTACTGAGACAGTCAAAAGCTTCAGTCAACTTTGGGCATTGTATACAAAGTGTACTGACGTATATCGCGGCTATTAGAACTAATTTTGAACTGCAATCTTTCACTGTGAATTGCTACCGACCGTACGCACCCGAACTGTTGATTGCCACGTACTTAAAACGTGATAATAATATCTATAACTTTATGTTTTCAAAACATATTTAATGTAATAATAATAATGTATAGCAAAACAAACCGACTTTTCCTCGTCCGGTTACATCAAGGGTTACATACGGTTGAATGGGGACCGGGCGTGAGGTCCAACTGCTACGTGATTGGTACTTTATGACATTGCATTACTAGATGTGTCACCATGACATGTTAATGACCAATCACGAAGCAGTTGGACCTCACGCCCACGTAGTGTCGTCTAGCGGATTTTCATAAAACCTCCTTTTTTAAGTTGAATTAAAAACAATTACAATCTTTACAAACCTTAAGTATGATGTAGTTAGTAAGTGGGAAGGTACTATAATATTAATGGAACCTTATCTTTTCAGATAAATTAACATTCCTAACCCAAGTGCTGTTCGAGAGTGTTCCACCGAGCAAGACTGAAGACTGATTTACTATTCGAATTTAAGAGCATTTTTTGTAAATATGTATAGTATGTACAATAGGACTGCCTATAGAAGTTAGTCATTGACCTAATAAAAAGGTTAATTTAGTTAATAAATGACATTACATATTTTGTATACATTCCTATGAGTTTTATTTGAACCTCGCAATGATACCGTAGCCGTACCGTTAGCATGTTGAAGAATTTCATACAGGGCTTCGGGTGTTTAAAGATAGGTATCTCATTTTTAAAATACAGTTATCGGATTAAGAAGCATGATATTCCTGATTTTAGAGAATTATATATATTAGTTTTCATATTGACACGGGGTAATAATTTACCCCGTGTCATTATGAAAACTTAGTACCTGTGTCACAATAAAAAAATATTTAAAGAAATATATCAATAGCTAAACAACCTTATATCCATTGCTATTTAAAAATAAACACAGTGTTGCGCTTGCGCATCGCTCGCTCACTGATCTTGAAGTGAGTGTAAAGTTCTGAAAGATCATCAGTACTCATTTTAGTTTGTTTGTCTGTAGGTTTTAATGATGATTCCATGCTCATGGGATATACGTATCTATATTTTGTTTTAAGTAAAATTCTATGTCCATCGTTCATGTTATTAAAGTATTCTTTGATCGTTAAATATGAGCTTCTCTGAGTCAGATCAATTAAAGACGTTATATAGTAGGATACTGTCGAAGAAATCAAATGTGTCAATCTTTATGATCGATCTTCGAGATTAAGTTGTTCTTATAAAACTGCTATTATCTTACTACATAATTTACGAAAACTAGGTAATGAGTTTTATGAAAGGAACGCTTATCGATACTCGATTGTCGATAGTGACCATTGGTTGATTCAACCATCGACAATGTTTATTAGTCGAAAAGTGACAACACTATTCGATTTCAAACGCCGCTGTTTGGTGAAGTTGTGTTGTGAAATAAAATAACGAAAAGTTAATGATTTTCCAGTTTAATTGTGATTAAAACTCGTGAATTATCGCCATGGCTTACCATTACGTTGTGACTGCCCAGAAACCGACTGCAGTTATAGCATGTGTTACAGGTAAAAGATGAAAATGCACGACATCTATTTGTATTGAGGTTATTTTTGCCTTTTCTATATTTCGACGCTTTTGATTACTGTTTTTAAACATGTGTATATCGATAGAGTTTTATTTAATCACTTGATTTAATGAGGGCACAAAATAAGGAAGGGCTAGCCTTGCTCTTTTGTTTATCGCGATAAAATAATGTGTTTGTTCAAATGCGATCACTCCATTGTCGTTTTCATGGCTTAGGTTCCAACTAATAATTATAAGTAGTATTGATAGACAATGCTTTAACAAGACTGAACTCTAAGTTAATCTAACGCAAAGTCTTTTAAACATACATTTTATAATGATAGGAAGCCCGTTTGTTATGGTTATTGAAAAAGATTGCTTCATTAGTTTAAGAGTCAATTTATTGAATCACAATGCTATTTAGTATCGATGCCTCCAAATATTAATACGTAGTTTGATTCCTGTATCTGGTCATCATAGTTGCAATGTATCTACTGAAATTAATACAATTTAGGAAACTTCACATCTCCAACGGATTTGAACCTGCTGGTGGCGAAGGTTACCCGTCTGGAGATGTACCTGGTGACTCCAGAGGGACTCCGCCCCATGAAGGAGGTGGGGCTGTATGGAAGGGTTGCTAAAATGAAGATGTTTAGGCCTCCCGTAAGTAGAAGAGAAATTTTTGTTATTGTTCTAGTTGTTCTAGTTGTTTATCAAAATGTATAAATAGCAATTATGATAACGAAATGGAGTAACCTTCTAAAAGGATACTACAGAGTGCTCTGTTCTGATATTCTTATTTATATCAGGAAGCAAAGAAGTCAACATGTTTTTAATATTTTTAGAATTATTGTAATTAAATAGAGCTGTATGCTATGTAGGTATGTTTATGATTATTATCTACATAAATGTTTTCCAAGAAGCTTTTATCTTAAAAAACAATTCTAAAAGCTATGTTTCTATCCCTACCCATTTTATTATTACAATATTTTAAATTAATTAATGAATTGTGTACATGAACAACATTAAAATCCACATTATTAGTAAATACAGATTTTATGTTTTAATGCAGCGGTCAAAATAATGATGTTAATAAATTATTGCAGGATGAAAATAAGGATTTAGTTTTCATACTCACTGCTCGTTATAATGCCATGATATTAGAATGGAAGATGGGTCCCAACGAACAGCTTGAGGTCATCACACGGGCCCATGGAGATGTGTCCAGCAGAGTCGGTAAACCTTCTGAGAATGGAATGCTGGCAGTCATTGACCCTCAGGCTAGGGTCATTGGACTGAGGCTTTATGATGGACTGTTTAAAATTATACCCTTAGATAAGGACTCTACGGAATTAAAAGCTGTATCTTTGAGGTAATGTTAAAATGTGATATTCAATGAGTAAATTTATATCTTACTATTTTTACCACTAACACTCAAAGTCCCTAATCCCTACCAATATAATAAATGCGAAAGTAACTCTTGTCTGTTATGCTTTCCCGCTTAAACCTCTCAACCTATTTTGATAAAATTTGGCACAGACAATCTTTAGATCCTGAGAAAGGACATAGACTTTTATTGCAAAAAAAACCCCTGTAGTCAACATGAACAAAGTTGTGGGCACAGCTAGTATCTTAAGTGTTTATTATTCCAGGTTGGAAGAATTGAATGTTTTTGATGTTGAATTTATGCATGGCTGTGCCAATCCTACTTTGATTTTAATCCACCAGGATCTTAATGGACGACATATAAAGGTGAGAAAAGAAAATTTTGTTGTTTGATTACATATACAAATTCTGATATTAACATGTATGTCAAGATAAAATGTATGTAAATTTGTTTTTTTTTACATCATAAGGGATGAACCTATAACAAATGTGGGGTTACTCAGTAGGTATTATAAACTATGAATCTACACCAGTGTTAATTGTATTATTTGCATCATGCTACTTGTGTTATCAGCTTGTGTTAATAGTTCTTTAAAATGTTTATTTTGATTTTTTTTTTCCAGACACATGAACTCAATTTAAGAGATAAAGAGTTTTGTAAAATACCCTGGAAACAGGATAATGTGGAAATGGAAGCATCGATACTGATCCCTGTACCTAGTCCCCTTGGTAAATACATTAGATCACATATTAAAAAGGACTGTTGTTGTCACTGTTATTAGCATTCATTAAATTATTATGTTGTATTTTTAGGTGGTGCCATTGTAATCGGACAAGAGTCAATAGTTTACCATGATGGTCAAAATTATGTAGCTGTCGCACCATCACAAATAAAGGTAACCTGTGTACTTAATGATAATTTATAGTGTTTATTGCTGTTTTTATTAATACTTTTTTATTTAATTCTTTATGCACATTTAAACTGTTACTGCACCAAATGCTCCTAGTGTGAAGTCCACCTGTTATATTTTTTTTAGTAAATAAACATCATACCTGTCTTGATACATTCCAATGATCTCTTACAGATCCCTTTGGTAAGTGCAGATCAACCCCAGTTACTTACGATAGTGCATTTGCTTTAGTGTTGAAGTTCCATTAACTAATATCAAGATTAAATTGAGATTTAGAGGAAATTGAGATTTCATGATAAAACTGTTCTCGAATGTCTTTAAAACTAAGTTCATTGAGAGCTGAATGTTTTATATACATTTGTTTGTTTCCCAGCTGACGCCCATAAACTGTTACTGCCGCGTGGATACGCCTGGACACAGGTACTTGCTGGGCGACACCGCTGGGCGGTTGTTCATGCTGCTCCTAGAGTTGCAGGAGAAGATGGATGGCACACAGACTGTGAAAGATTTGAAGGTGGAGCTCCTAGGTAAGTAAGCTCCAATGTAAATTCACATTCTTTGATAAAGTATCTGAATTACCATTGAGGTGGTTTGGGAGTAGTTAGGCAATAAATAAATGGATGCAATTTGGAACATCAAAATTGAAATACATCAGGATTCAGCCATTATTGTCCCACTCAAAATTAGTAATAAGTGTAGCTTTCATTTGTAAAAAAAAAACTACTGAGTTTCTTGCCGGTATCTTCTCTTTAGTTATAGGTTCCGCACCGGAGGTAGCTTCATTTGCTTTATATAGAGACTATTCATAAGTATTACTAATGTAATCTATGTGAATGAAAAATATTGAATTTGACTCGAACGCGCTGAGACTATTCTCAGGCCTGGGCCATACACATTGTCTATTAGTTGAGATAAGGCACAGGCCTTATCCAAAGGCGTGTATAAACTATTTCCGTTTCCGAATCGCGCTAAGAGTACCTGACGGGCAGGCTTGTTTAGAATGGAGTTATTTATTTATCTAACTATATTTCAAATACCTATATTTCATATGGGGTAGATGAATAACAACTTCAGTCCAACAGTTTAGATTACTGAAAAAAACAACATACATATTTTTTATTTTTGCTCAGCAAACAATATATTTAAATACAATGCGTTTAAATAAAGCGCGACGTACAGATTTTACGAAATCGTGACGTAAACATACGCCTCCACTAAATTCGATCCATTCCATTAGAAAATATAATGAATAGTTCAAATCACCGCGCAGTCTCCTTTTATGGCGTGTCTCTCTAAACACTTGACATTGGCGCAATCATTGCGTTGTTTTTTAAACGCAGGATAGAGACCATAATAAAAAAAAATTGTCTTATCTTATCTTACTAATATTATAAAGAGGAAAGATTTGTACCTATTTTTGTATGTTTGTAATGAATAGGGTCAAAAAGCACTGGGCTGATTTAAAAAATTTTTTCACCAATAGAATGCTACATTCTTCCAATTTGACATAGGCTACAAAATTAGGGATCCTTGGTAAAATTTGAAAAATTTCAACAGAAAAGCGGAAAAAAATCTCTAAGGCGAAACGAAGTTCGCCGGGACCGCTAGTATAATATAAAATGACAACTTTTCATAACATAACGCTAAACAGAATAGTTGCTTTTAACCGTGTCATATCCGTATCGTTGCAGGCGACATACCGATACCCGAATGCATGACGTACCTGGACAACGGCGTCGTGTTCATCGGGTCGCGTCTCGGCGACTCGGCGCTGGTGCGGCTGTCGACGACGCGCGACGAGGCCAACCAGTACGTGCAGCCCATGGAGACCTTCACCAGCCTCGCGCCCATCGTGGACATGTGCGTCGTCGACCTGGAGAGGCAGGGCCAGAACCAGCTGATCACGTGCTCCGGTGAGTCCAACTCTAATGCAATTAATAGATAATATCTATTAGATATATTCCAATGTTCTAATGAGTCTTATGTTATTTTAATAATTTATTAATTTCTAATAAATGAGAAACTTATTTTAAATTGTATATTTGCATGCCGCTCTTGGCCGGATATGGCAGCTCTATTTATATTAATTTGTCATCTATTGTACACTCATATTTCGCAAATAAAGTATTTGTATTTTGTATTTGTATTTGTATAGAAAATATCATTATTCATGTAAGCTTTCGAAAAGCACTTACGAATCGTCAGTACAAGTTCAGTATTCTACTGCTGTGGTCGGAATGTTGATGATGTCGAGAAGAACCGGCTAAATAAAAAAAATTAAATATACCATGATAATAATATTTATTATTTGTTTGAGAATTGAAGTTTGATGTTCTAGATCCATACCTTTTTCATAATTTAAGTAATTTTTTAATCATGAATATTTAGTAACTCTTTTTTTATATATTTTTTTTTAAATGAGTGAAACTTAATCTATCCATAGGCAACTGGATGAACATTTTGCATTTATGCAATGTTTTACCTACTTTACCTTCTTTTTTCTAACAGAATTTTAGATCGCATTTTTGTACAATCAAAAGCACATCAGACTATACATATTGGATTTTAGATTCAATTTGAGGGGTAACTATTTCCATTGCCCGAGGAAGGATTAAGCTACTTTCATTGGGAGCAGGTAAATGTATGTGATATTTATATATTTATTTTATATTTGTGTCAAGGTGCATTCAAGATGGGCTCTCTGCGTATAATCCGCAACGGTATCGGTATCCAGGAGCAGGCGTCTATAGACCTTCCCGGCATCAAGGGCATGTGGGCGCTCACGCTCGCAGAGAACTCCGCCTACCACGACACGCTAGTGCTGGCCTTTGTAGGGCAGACCAGGTCAGTGAAAGATTTTATTACAAAAGCACAGTATATTAGCTCCTCCCAGCAAGAGAGGAACCCACATCGCGATGACAACGGATTTGATACCGTAATATCCTATACTTTAGCATCGCCATGCTGGCCCGTAAGATGTTTGTTCAAGCTCCTTTTGAAGGAATATATAGTGATCCAGATTCGTATTTCTTCCGGAGCTCTTCGTAGGAAGCGTCGTGCCAAGCACGTGCTTTTAGAGTCTGACGATGACATCACTGTTGTCATGACGCACCAATAACTAGCGTAATGGCGCATCCACACATACCTGCCGGCGCGAGCCGGCGGCCCAGCCGACGGCACGAGCGGCTTTTCAAATGCCGGCGGCATGTGTGGATGCACCGTTACAATTCAACCCGACATGCCATCTAGTGTTGCGAAAGTATCGATAGCATTATAACTAGATATCACCGGACTATCGATATTATTGTTCCGCGCAAATAAGAAACTATAGATCAATCAATCAATCATTTATTAATTCATAAACATGGGTGTTACAAGATGTCACATAAAATATTGTTAGGTACAGCCATGATTCACCTTAGAGGTATATGAATATAATTTTAGTGGTTAGTATCAAAGTAATAATATTAAATTAACATTATATAGTATTATTTTAAAAATTTCATAAGACAAAAAATATTTAATTCAAAATTCATTCGTCATTTTACATCTTGTCGTCAAAGAATGATCTAGTGTCGTAATAAACTTTTTCAGCAAGAAAGCTATTGAGGGCAGTTCTGAATCTTTTACTATCAATAATTGACCTGATATACAGTGGGATTTTATTATATATTTTAGGAGCCATACAATTTACACTCATTCTTCTAAGAAGAGTTTTACATCCATGTGTAACTTTAAGTGTGCCTTCACGACGACTTCCAGCAGTATGTATTTCAAAATAAGTTGGGTTATTCCGTACAAACTTTGAAATCTCAGATATATACATAGACGGTAGTGTCAGTATCTTATATTTACGAAAGTACGGTTCACATGAGTCATCCTGCTTTAGGCCGAACATGGATCTGAGACATTTTTTTTGCGCTTTGAAGACACTCTGCTTGTCAGTAGTGTTAGCCCAAAACATAATGCCGTACCTTAAAGTCGATGCAACATATCCGTGATAGGCTGTGAGAAGCGTATTTATGCTGGCAATTTTCCTAAGTTTATAAAGCGCATAAGAAAACTGATTTAATTTTTTTATTAAATCGTTAATATGAGGTTTCCATGTCAGTTTTTTATCTATAATCAAACCTAAGAATTTAGTTGTGTCTACCTCTGTAATTGAATTTCCGGAGTAACTAATTTTAGAGTTTAGGGGATCCTCATATCTTTGTTTAAAGTTCATTAGATGTGTTTTAGTCAAATTAATTGTCAAGTTATTAAATGTCAACCAATTTATTAGAGATGTCAATGTATTTAGATGGTATCGATAGTTTATTCTTCGTGACCAACAATACTATGGATAGTGTTGCTTTCATACAATAGTATTGCCTGGATCTAAGTTATCGATATTATCGAAAATATTGGCTATCGATACTATTGATATGACGTCAACTATCGATAGGCTATCGATCGGCAAAACATATGCCGTTCCTTCCGTTCCCGACGGTGGGGGCCTGCCTCGCGTCCTCTCTTTGCAGTAGGGTGTTTCTCGCGTTACCGATGTGTGCCGGGTCATTTTGTTTCCTTCTCAAACGTACGCTAGGTTACTGAATCTCCTAATTGTTTTCTTTTGTATAATTGTAAAAATCCCTTGTTGTTTTCAGAGTTTTAGCCCTAAACGGCGAAGAAGTAGAAGAGACTGAAATTAAAGGATTTGTGTCCGATCGACAAACGTTCTACACGGGCAATGTTTGCCACAATCAACTCATACAAGTAAGTAACTTTAATCTTAACATTATTCTCACTGACTGGTATTTGTAGAAATGAGTATTTATTACTACCAACGCGCAAACATTACTTCTTTCGCCCCTGCGGCATCATGCTACGTTCCGCCTTGCGCCACGCCCCGCTCCCCACGTACACCACGCCACGCTCCCCCGTGCACCACGCTACTCTACCTCTTCCTATGAAATGCCCCCACCTGCGCTGCGTTATGTCACGCTCACTCTTCTCCCTCTGCTTCACGACAAACTTACCTGTCCCTTGCGCCACACTAGTTTCCTTCCCTAATGCACCAGGCTAATCCCCCATCATACTCCCCTGTGCCACTCCGCGACTGCGAGAATATTAAGATAAAATATATACTCCAGCGTTGTTCGAGCTCTTGCTTTAATAATGACGATACTTCCATCCAAACTTTAACTTTTTCGTTGACACATACGAAAACTAAATATCTGATAAAATGAATCAGGTGACAGACGAAGGCATCAGGCTGATCGCGCGCGGCCCCAGCGGCTGGGAGCTGACGGCGCTGTGGCAGGCGGGCGCCGCGCGCGGCGTGTCCGTCGTAGCGTGCAGCGACACGCGCGCCGTGTGCGCGCACGGACCAAGGATATACCTCGTCGCCGTGCAGAAGGCGGCTCTGGAGCTGCTGGCGTGAGTACACATGTATACAGTGTGGCAGGCGGGCGCGCGGCGTGTCCGTCGTAGCGTGCAGCGACACGCGCGCCGTGTGCGCGCACGGACCAAGGATATACCTCGTCGCCGTGCAGAAGGCGGCTCTGGAGCTGCTGGCGTGAGTACACATGTATACAGTGTGGCAGGCGGGCGCGCGGCGTGTCCGTCGTAGCGTGCAGCGACACGCGCGCCGTGTGCGCGCACGGACCAAGGATATACCTCGTCGCCGTGCAGAAGGCGGCTCTGGAGCTGCTGGCGTGAGTACACATGTATACAGTGTGGCAGGCGGGCGCGCGGCGTGTCCGTCGTAGCGTGCAGCGACACGCGCGCCGTGTGCGCGCACGGACCAAGGATATACCTCGTCGCCGTGCAGAAGGCGGCTCTGGAGCTGCTGGCGTGAGTACACATGTATACAGTGTGGCAGGCGGGCGCGCGGCGTGTCCGTCGTAGCGTGCAGCGACACGCGCGCCGTGTGCGCGCACGGACCAAGGATATACCTCGTCGCCGTGCAGAAGGCGGCTCTGGAGCTGCTGGCGTGAGTACACATGTATACAGTGTGGCAGGCGGGCGCGCGGCGTGTCCGTCGTAGCGTGCAGCGACACGCGCGCCGTGTGCGCGCACGGACCAAGGATATACCTCGTCGCCGTGCAGAAGGCGGCTCTGGAGCTGCTGGCGTGAGTACACATGTATACAGTGTGGCAGGCGGGCGCGCGGCGTGTCCGTCGTAGCGTGCAGCGACACGCGCGCCGTGTGCGCGCACGGACCAAGGATATACCTCGTCGCCGTGCAGAAGGCGGCTCTGGAGCTGCTGGCGTGAGTACACATGTATACAGTGTGGCAGGCGGGCGCGCGGCGTGTCCGTCGTAGCGTGCAGCGACACGCGCGCCGTGTGCGCGCACGGACCAAGGATATACCTCGTCGCCGTGCAGAAGGCGGCTCTGGAGCTGCTGGCGTGAGTACACATGTATACAGTGTGGCAGGCGGGCGCGCGGCGTGTCCGTCGTAGCGTGCAGCGACACGCGCGCCGTGTGCGCGCACGGACCAAGGATATACCTCGTCGCCGTGCAGAAGGCGGCTCTGGAGCTGCTGGCGTGAGTACACATGTATACAGTGTGGCAGGCGGGCGCGCGGCGTGTCCGTCGTAGCGTGCAGCGACACGCGCGCCGTGTGCGCGCACGGACCAAGGATATACCTCGTCGCCGTGCAGAAGGCGGCTCTGGAGCTGCTGGCGTGAGTACACATGTATACAGTGTGGCAGGCGGGCGCGCGGCGTGTCCGTCGTAGCGTGCAGCGACACGCGCGCCGTGTGCGCGCACGGACCAAGGATATACCTCGTCGCCGTGCAGAAGGCGGCTCTGGAGCTGCTGGCGTGAGTACACATGTATACAGTGTGGCAGGCGGGCGCGCGGCGTGTCCGTCGTAGCGTGCAGCGACACGCGCGCCGTGTGCGCGCACGGACCAAGGATATACCTCGTCGCCGTGCAGAAGGCGGCTCTGGAGCTGCTGGCGTGAGTACACATGTATACAGTGTGGCAGGCGGGCGCGCGGCGTGTCCGTCGTAGCGTGCAGCGACACGCGCGCCGTGTGCGCGCACGGACCAAGGATATACCTCGTCGCCGTGCAGAAGGCGGCTCTGGAGCTGCTGGCGTGAGTACACATGTATACAGTGTGGCAGGCGGGCGCGCGGCGTGTCCGTCGTAGCGTGCAGCGACACGCGCGCCGTGTGCGCGCACGGACCAAGGATATACCTCGTCGCCGTGCAGAAGGCGGCTCTGGAGCTGCTGGCGTGAGTACACATGTATACAGTGTGGCAGGCGGGCGCGCGGCGTGTCCGTCGTAGCGTGCAGCGACACGCGCGCCGTGTGCGCGCACGGACCAAGGATATACCTCGTCGCCGTGCAGAAGGCGGCTCTGGAGCTGCTGGCGTGAGTACACATGTATACAGTGTGGCAGGCGGGCGCGCGGCGTGTCCGTCGTAGCGTGCAGCGACACGCGCGCCGTGTGCGCGCACGGACCAAGGATATACCTCGTCGCCGTGCAGAAGGCGGCTCTGGAGCTGCTGGCGTGAGTACACATGTATACAGTGTGGCAGGCGGGCGCGCGGCGTGTCCGTCGTAGCGTGCAGCGACACGCGCGCCGTGTGCGCGCACGGACCAAGGATATACCTCGTCGCCGTGCAGAAGGCGGCTCTGGAGCTGCTGGCGTGAGTACACATGTATACAGTGTGGCAGGCGGGCGCGCGGCGTGTCCGTCGTAGCGTGCAGCGACACGCGCGCCGTGTGCGCGCACGGACCAAGGATATACCTCGTCGCCGTGCAGAAGGCGGCTCTGGAGCTGCTGGCGTGAGTACACATGTATACAGTGTGGCAGGCGGGCGCGCGGCGTGTCCGTCGTAGCGTGCAGCGACACGCGCGCCGTGTGCGCGCACGGACCAAGGATATACCTCGTCGCCGTGCAGAAGGCGGCTCTGGAGCTGCTGGCGTGAGTACACATGTATACAGTGTGGCAGGCGGGCGCGCGGCGTGTCCGTCGTAGCGTGCAGCGACACGCGCGCCGTGTGCGCGCACGGACCAAGGATATACCTCGTCGCCGTGCAGAAGGCGGCTCTGGAGCTGCTGGCGTGAGTACACATGTATACAGTGTGGCAGGCGGGCGCGCGGCGTGTCCGTCGTAGCGTGCAGCGACACGCGCGCCGTGTGCGCGCACGGACCAAGGATATACCTCGTCGCCGTGCAGAAGGCGGCTCTGGAGCTGCTGGCGTGAGTACACATGTATACAGTGTGGCAGGCGGGCGCGCGGCGTGTCCGTCGTAGCGTGTAGCGACACGCGCGCCGTGTGCGCGCACGGA
Organism: Glyphodes pyloalis; assembly: GCA_037074685.1. Lineage (NCBI taxonomy): Eukaryota > Metazoa > Arthropoda > Insecta > Lepidoptera > Crambidae > Glyphodes > Glyphodes pyloalis. Next base: position 15,878,814 of record JAYKKO010000009.1, read on the forward strand.
CCAAGGATATACCTCGTCGCCGTGCAGAAGGCGGCTCTGGAGCTGCTGGCGTGAGTACACATGTATACAGTGTGGCAGGCGGGCGCGCGGCGTGTCCGTCGTAGCGTGCAGCGACACGCGCGCCGTGTGCGCGCACGGACCAAGGATATACCTCGTCGCCGTGCAGAAGGCGGCTCTGGAGCTGCTGGCGTGAGTACACATGTATACAGTGTGGCAGGCGGGCGCGCGGCGTGTCCGTCGTAGCGTGCAGCGACACGCGCGCCGTGTGCGCGCACGGACCAAGGATATACCTCGTCGCCGTGCAGAAGGCGGCTCTGGAGCTGCTGGCGTGAGTACACATGTATACAGTGTGGCAGGCGGGCGCGCGGCGTGTCCGTCGTAGCGTGCAGCGACACGCGCGCCGTGTGCGCGCACGGACCAAGGATATACCTCGTCGCCGTGCAGAAGGCGGCTCTGGAGCTGCTGGCGTGAGTACACATGTATACAGTGTGGCAGGCGGGCGCGCGGCGTGTCCGTCGTAGCGTGCAGCGACACGCGCGCCGTGTGCGCGCACGGACCAAGGATATACCTCGTCGCCGTGCAGAAGGCGGCTCTGGAGCTGCTGGCGTGAGTACACATGTATACAGTGTGGCAGGCGGGCGCGCGGCGTGTCCGTCGTAGCGTGCAGCGACACGCGCGCCGTGTGCGCGCACGGACCAAGGATATACCTCGTCGCCGTGCAGAAGGCGGCTCTGGAGCTGCTGGCGTGAGTACACATGTATACAGTGTGGCAGGCGGGCGCGCGGCGTGTCCGTCGTAGCGTGCAGCGACACGCGCGCCGTGTGCGCGCACGGACCAAGGATATACCTCGTCGCCGTGCAGAAGGCGGCTCTGGAGCTGCTGGCGTGAGTACACATGTATACAGTGTGGCAGGCGGGCGCGCGGCGTGTCCGTCGTAGCGTGCAGCGACACGCGCGCCGTGTGCGCGCACGGACCAAGGATATACCTCGTCGCCGTGCAGAAGGCGGCTCTGGAGCTGCTGGCGTGAGTACACATGTATACAGTGTGGCAGGCGGGCGCGCGGCGTGTCCGTCGTAGCGTGCAGCGACACGCGCGCCGTGTGCGCGCACGGACCAAGGATATACCTCGTCGCCGTGCAGAAGGCGGCTCTGGAGCTGCTGGCGTGAGTACACATGTATACAGTGTGGCAGGCGGGCGCGCGGCGTGTCCGTCGTAGCGTGCAGCGACACGCGCGCCGTGTGCGCGCACGGACCAAGGATATACCTCGTCGCCGTGCAGAAGGCGGCTCTGGAGCTGCTGGCGTGAGTACACATGTATACAGTGTTGCTATCAAATTTAAAGGAGCCAAAATCACTGACTTATCTTCTCATTTTCTACGTCAGAAAGGTTGTCCAAAATATTTTTTTTTTTCAAAGGCTACCACTATTAATCTTCTATTCCGTGTTGTATAGATTTGGTTCTGAGAACATCTCACAAACATTGCATTGTGTAACGCAGCGAGGTGTGCATGGACGAGGAGGTGGCGTGCCTGGACCTGGGGCCGGGCGGCGACGACGCTCTGCTGGGCGTCGGCCTGTGGACCGACATCTCGGTGCAGGTGCTGCGGCTGCCTGACCTGAGGCCGCTGCACAAGGAGAAGCTGTCTGGAGGTGAGCCTTACCTTACTTATTTTTATATGACATGTACAGATAATGGCAAAAATCACCAATTACATTGCTTTGTGGCCTCACGCCTACGAATTCTCATTCACTGGATATTGTGGCAGCGCCTATTAACACGTTAAAACATTTTTAATAATCGCATTATTAGTGTAATAAAAAGTTATTCAATGTTTTATTTGATGTGAGTTTTGTGGTACTGTTGTTCTTTCTGATTTTATTAAAACAAGTTTTTTAACTATTTACCATAAAATCAGAGCAATTTATGTAATGTTGTCTTATTATCTTTATTATATTTTATTATCTCTATTAACCTTTTAACCGCTGGACCTTCAGCGCACAAAAGATGCCCCTACCGCCGACACTTAATTCCACCTTTCCACAGTAGTGTTGGGAAAAAAATTCACGATAATGCAATTCTTTGACAGTATCAAAACTGTTTTTAGCTAACTGAAACTATATTTTTGGTGAAATAAACATTTCTGAAACCTAACATGTTTTTAAGACCTTATTTAACAACAACAAACAAAGCCTACCCAATAAATAATAATTTTGCAAACATTAAAAATAGATCGATGATTCAATCCCCATCGTGACCTTGAATTCACAAAATGTCGGATATATCCTACTGCGGCGCTGTAATTAAAGATGTTATTCTTATTTTTAGTGATGTGCATGTAGGTATCGATATTATATATAAACTCGGCTATTTTTAGGCAGTCAATCACATTCCGTTTTTACGTGAGTAAATTGTTTATTTCAATTTCTTTCTTTTTAAAATAATCATTTACATAAAAATATAGGTACAATATAATAACAATATTAGTTCACGACGAATATGAAAAAACATTTTATCGAATATTCCAGAACTTGACCAAATTAAACAGCACTAGTAAGCATAATTTTTTCCATTACGTTCATCTGTTCTCTGTTCGTCTACACTGCGATTGTGATAATAACAGTATAAATTGTACAAGACAGGTAAGTACGCCTATACATTTTAAGCTTAAAAGCTTTAGTAACTGATTTTAACAACTACCGTACCTTATAACGACTCCTACATCCTAGAAATTATTGCAAAAATAATGTTCTGCATTTACCAGACAAGGAATTAAAATTAGTTTGGATAGAACTATTTTTTTTGTAGGATATTCACCGTAAAATGATATTACTCAAATTCTTAATTTTCCTCAAAGCCTTCCAAGTTTCTAGTTAACTCTTCTGCACAAGACATGTTTAGCGTCTACGGTGACCACAGCTCACAGAATACAATTAACTTCATACTGACTACCCACCAACAAATAAATATAGACATGTCGATAATATTATCAAGTTACCCTCACTACGCCAATATCTACTCCGCCTGTGACGTCATAAGCGGACGGATATTTCCGACTCCGGCGTTGACACGTACTTTAATATTCGTAACATTAGTGATGTGCACATCACCTTTAAGATACAATGTTTATTTGATGATTTTAGGATAAAACCTGTCTTTATGGATTAAGAACCAATAAAGTAATGAGAAAATAATATAATTGACTTATTTTCTATTATAAACTACATACCCAGGTGGCAAAATATCTTACAAAAAAAAACATGGTGAACTTTTACCACAACACTACTGTTGGAAATATACGACTGTGGCGTTACTAATACTAGTACTACTAACAATAATTTAGCGACCTGCAGGATGCTAAAGTTTATTGATATTTTCTTAGGTTGTATATAAGTATGAGGCTGGAGAGTGTTATAAATCGAAGGTGTATACGTCAAAGATTGTTTATTTATTATGATGACTTTGTGCGAGTCAATAGTTTGAATAAAATTAGTCAAGAAAGTTGCAGTCGTATATATACGACTGTGGCGGTTATGAATTGAAATCTTACTGTCGGATTTATACAACTGCGGCGGTTAATGGGTTAAAGACCTTAGTGTGGAGTCTCACTTGCTTTTGTCTGTAAAATGTGTTAATTTAATTACTAAATGAATAGATGTGATGAATAATAGACAACATCACATACATAATTGCTCATTCTCATTCTGTAGTAAGTTGCAGCACTTGTGTTACTGAAATCTATAACAACGACGGTACCACAACACTCAGAACCGAGACGATAAAGAAATGTTCGTTTTCAATAGAGACCCGACCGGTTACCAACCCGGAATCACAGAGAAAGTGTGACACCAAAGTCCTCTCACTGATATATTCTATGATCGTTTCCAGAAATAATTCCCCGTTCGCTGCTCATCTGCGTGCTGGAGGGCGTCTGCTACCTGCTGTGCGCACTCGGAGACGGGTCTATGTTCTACTTCACGGTGGACCAGGCGACGGGCGTGCTCAGCAACAAGAAGAAGTTCACCCTCGGCACACAGCCCACCGTACTTAGGACCTTCAGGTAACGCACTGTAAAGAACGTATGTTCTTTGCTGACAGTTGTTTAAAAAAACTAAGAAACACGCTTTTAGCACGCACTAAAAATAAAAACAACCGCCATTTTAGATTCAACTCACGTGACAATTTTTTTCGTATTTCTGACAGCACACCCTTTCATTTGATACCCATATCATGGGGGTGGATTTCAAACGGCCAGTCCTCCATCTTGGGGAGGCCGCCATATTGGATTTGTAATGATGTTTCTTAGCTAGTCATGAATTGTCATCAGAACTCAGCGTGTGCAAAATTTCATCCTAATCGAAGACCAGGAAGTGGGTCAAATTAAGATTTCAAGATTTTCTTACTAACATAGTTACAAGCAAAGCTAATAAAATCGTGTTAAATATGGAAGTACTTCCACTGAGCTAGGCGTTGTCGGGGCCTAGGTCCAACTTGGTTTGTTGTGTATATAGTTAGTGGCGACGATAATGTTTTTTAGTAATTTAATCTATCTAGCTAACAAATCTTTTACAAATACATTCAGTAGTTTTTGCGTGTAAGAGTAACGAACATCCATTTAAACTACTTTCAGATTTATTATACTAGTATAGGAGCTGTTACCTACGACTTTGCCCGCATTATTTCTGGATGAAAAGTATCCTATATGATAATCTAATATGTCAATTATCTTTGTATCCAATTCCGTCCCAATACGTCCAGACTTCTATACACTCCTACAAACTTGACTTATAATATTAATAGGAAATTCGTAAAGTACGGCAAGCGGTTTGTCTACTGCAGTAGTTGTCTAAGAAGTCCTAAGTGGAGTTCAATTTTGGACCTAAATTTTTATTTCAGATCGCTGTCTACGACGAACATATTCGCGTGCTCGGACAGGCCTACTGTGATATTCTCGTCAAACCACAAACTCGTATTCTCCAATGTGAACCTGAAAGAAGTTACACACATGTGCTCCTTGAACGCATTAGCCTATCCCGACAGGTAATTAAAATAATTTCAAGTTTAAAGATTAGGGATTGTCGTATCGAATCTGGTTCGAAGGACCATTTTGTATGGAGTTCAAAGTATAAGCAATCAAGGCATAGTAGTATTATCCAACATCATTCATTCGAATATCCTAATACGAATAAATAAAGGTGTGTGCTTAAAGTTTAATATTTTAAAGAAACAGAAAAATGTAATCTCGCTTGCGGCGTGGGGCTTGAACTCACTACCTTCACGTATCGCGCTTGTTGCTCTTCCAACTGAACTTACCGCAAGTTATCGTAGGCGATGATTTGTTTCGGTTTTATTGACCTATTACCCTTCGGTAAGTGCCCTTTGCCGAATATAGTCAGAACTACATCCATATCATGTTTCTTTAAAATATTTCAAATTCGCTAGTGCGGCGTGGAGCACTATAAAAAATAAATAAAAATAGAATGTTTAATAGTTTTAAGTATTAGTGTGTAATGTTTTTCATTGGTAGAAATTATATAGTGGATTGTTTGTGAACTTCACAGTTTAGCACTAGCAACGGACAGTACAGTAACAATTGGCACAATAGACGAAATTCAAAAACTACATATAAGAACAGTTCCTCTTTCCGAAACGCCGCGCCGCATCGCCTACCAAGAAGCCACGCAGGTAAGCTTATGATCCAATTTATTGATTACCGTGCAACGTTATTTACCTTTATACACAATCCAAAATGCACCTCAGTCTATCTTTACACGTGGACTTTGAACGGCTCTTATGTCATAGGTGTAAGATCTAATATCGAACTGTAAGTGTTAATCGTGATGTGCTTTTTATTCCTACCGAATCGTTGAACGTACACTGATGAATCTATTGAATTAAAAAAGCCCGCGTTTAGAAGCCTCGCTCTTCCTAATCTACGTGTATAGTTCTTGTGTTGTTGTGTGTACGTTTACCAAATAATATAACGAAAGTGCTGTTCGTGTGTATGAAAGTGAAATAATTGTTATCTTCAATCGATATAACTATACTTCAGTGGTTTTTGTAGATACTAAATCAATTATTATTTGATTTAAGTACATGTTTTTAGTGTAAGTAGACTTTGTTGCAACCATATAGTTAATCAGGCCATTTTCAGCGAAGATTTCACTACCTCCCAAGATACACCGGCTAAGAGATTAGCATATGGCTATGTTTATAGCATTAAGTATGAGCGGCAGCAAAGATCGAAATATAAATATGAAACAAAATAGGTACTAAGATCCTTTCCTGTGGAACACCAATTGTCATATCAGGGACCCTTTTTGTACAAATGTGAAGTTTTTCAATTTTTTTCCTTTTTGAAACATTGCTTCAAGAGCAAGGGCAATCGCAGTCACCTTTATACAAGTATTTTGTAGTATTATTTCAACAAGAGCAGGGATAGAGACTGTATGGAAGGCTTTTTTTAGATCTATGAGAATTTGAAAAGGTGTAATAATTGGCTACTTGACAGTTTTTGAAAAAGTATTGTAAAATGTGCGCCCGTTCATTTTATATCCCAAGCGATTCGATTTATCTGGAAAAAATGTAAATAACCAGAGAAAAATAAGATTTTGTGTAACACATTTAAAAAGTGCGCGAAAACGCCAAGTCTCGTCACTGTTGCAATATGACGTCAACGTCCTAGACAACGAACCGATACGCATAGGAACGACTTAATTTAGATAAACGGAAAATGTTTCAATAAATTCTTAATACGATTAGAGACACACTAATTCAATTAATTCGGTAAAATAATCATTGTTTCGCCACATTAAAATAAATAATTTTCGCCGACAGCTGTCATTTCCGAATTGCAATGGTGGTTTCCGTTTCGGTTCTTTTGTTCCACAGATAAAAAAAGTAAAATTTATTTTGCAAAAATAAAATACTTAATATGCTTTTAATAAAAAAATAAAAAAGTAAAATTATTACTTAACTAATAAGCTAACGTATCTAACACTTTTCATATTTTATTGTTAACACTGTCAAGTAGCCAATTGTTTGGTTAAATAATGTTGAAAATAATCCCTTTAAAAAAAATTAGAAGTGTATATAATGGAGAAGGTCATTTTAGGTTTTGAGTTATGGTGGCGCGAATACACTTATGAACCATTCTAGCATATTATATAGGCATCACAATATCTACTTGCCCGTGTAATGTACTGCTAGTTCACGCGTTCGTTATGTTCGCCGGAGGTATACAGCAAAATTTTCGTTGAACGTAACACGGCACTATACAGCTTATATATTCGGAAGGCTAAGTAGGTACACTGCGTCTAGTGGACGAAAATAGGTTCGGTTAAACAGGTTTCATTCGCGTTGCCCAGACATTCGGCGTAGTGACCATGCGGCTGGAGGGCGACCGCGCCAGCGCGTCCAGCGCCGCGCCCAACACATCGGGCGGCGCCGCACCCGCGCTCGCCAAGCACGCGCAGCAGCTCGACCAGGAGCTGCACAACCTGCTCGTGCTCGACCACCACACCTTCGAGGGTGAGTCACTTACAGCGACACGTCACCTTGTCCCTACACCCACGCCGCACGCACCCGCGCTCGCCAAGCACGCGCAGCAGCTCGACCAGGAGCTGCACAACCTGCTCGTGCTCGACCACCACACCTTCGAGGGTGAGTCACTTACAGCGACACGTCACCTTGTCCCTACACCCACGCCGCACGCACCCGCGCTCGCCAAGCACGCGCAGCAGCTCGACCAGGAGCTGCACAACCTGCTCGTGCTCGACCACCACACCTTCGAGGGTGAGTCACTTACAGCGACACGTCACCTTGTCCCTACACCCACGCCGCACGCACCCGCGCTCGCCAAGCACGCGCAGCAGCTCGACCAGGAGCTGCACAACCTGCTCGTGCTCGACCACCACACCTTCGAGGGTGAGTCACTTACAGCGACACGTCACCTTGTCCCTACACCCACGCCGCACGCACCCGCGCTCGCCAAGCACGCGCAGCAGCTCGACCAGGAGCTGCACAACCTGCTCGTGCTCGACCACCACACCTTCGAGGGTGAGTCACTTACAGCGACACGTCACCTTGTCCCTACACCCACGCCGCACGCACCCGCGCTCGCCAAGCACGCGCAGCAGCTCGACCAGGAGCTGCACAACCTGCTCGTGCTCGACCACCACACCTTCGAGGGTGAGTCACTTACAGCGACACGTCACCTTGTCCCTACACCCACGCCGCACGCACCCGCGCTCGCCAAGCACGCGCAGCAGCTCGACCAGGAGCTGCACAACCTGCTCGTGCTCGACCACCACACCTTCGAGGGTGAGTCACTTACAGCGACACGTCACCTTGTCCCTACACCCACGCCGCACGCACCCGCGCTCGCCAAGCACGCGCAGCAGCTCGACCAGGAGCTGCACAACCTGCTCGTGCTCGACCACCACACCTTCGAGGGTGAGTCACTTACAGCGACACGTCACCTTGTCCCTACACCCACGCCGCACGCACCCGCGCTCGCCAAGCACGCGCAGCAGCTCGACCAGGAGCTGCACAACCTGCTCGTGCTCGACCACCACACCTTCGAGGGTGAGTCACTTACAGCGACACGTCACCTTGTCCCTACACCCACGCCGCACGCACCCGCGCTCGCCAAGCACGCGCAGCAGCTCGACCAGGAGCTGCACAACCTGCTCGTGCTCGACCACCACACCTTCGAGGGTGAGTCACTTACAGCGACACGTCACCTTGTCCCTACACCCACGCCGCACGCACCCGCGCTCGCCAAGCACGCGCAGCAGCTCGACCAGGAGCTGCACAACCTGCTCGTGCTCGACCACCACACCTTCGAGGGTGAGTCACTTACAGCGACACGTCACCTTGTCCCTACACCCACGCCGCACGCACCCGCGCTCGCCAAGCACGCGCAGCAGCTCGACCAGGAGCTGCACAACCTGCTCGTGCTCGACCACCACACCTTCGAGGGTGAGTCACTTACAGCGACACGTCACCTTGTCCCTACACCCACGCCGCACGCACCCGCGCTCGCCAAGCACGCGCAGCAGCTCGACCAGGAGCTGCACAACCTGCTCGTGCTCGACCACCACACCTTCGAGGGTGAGTCACTTACAGCGACACGTCACCTTGTCCCTACACCCACGCCGCACGCACCCGCGCTCGCCAAGCACGCGCAGCAGCTCGACCAGGAGCTGCACAACCTGCTCGTGCTCGACCACCACACCTTCGAGGGTGAGTCACTTACAGCGACACGTCACCTTGTCCCTACACCCACGCCGCACGCACCCGCGCTCGCCAAGCACGCGCAGCAGCTCGACCAGGAGCTGCACAACCTGCTCGTGCTCGACCACCACACCTTCGAGGGTGAGTCACTTACAGCGACACGTCACCTTGTCCCTACACCCACGCCGCACGCACCCGCGCTCGCCAAGCACGCGCAGCAGCTCGACCAGGAGCTGCACAACCTGCTCGTGCTCGACCACCACACCTTCGAGGGTGAGTCACTTACAGCGACACGTCACCTTGTCCCTACACCCACGCCGCACGCACCCGCGCTCGCCAAGCACGCGCAGCAGCTCGACCAGGAGCTGCACAACCTGCTCGTGCTCGACCACCACACCTTCGAGGGTGAGTCACTTACAGCGACACGTCACCTTGTCCCTACACCCACGCCGCACGCACCCGCGCTCGCCAAGCACGCGCAGCAGCTCGACCAGGAGCTGCACAACCTGCTCGTGCTCGACCACCACACCTTCGAGGGTGAGTCACTTACAGCGACACGTCACCTTGTCCCTACACCCACGCCGCACGCACCCGCGCTCGCCAAGCACGCGCAGCAGCTCGACCAGGAGCTGCACAACCTGCTCGTGCTCGACCACCACACCTTCGAGGGTGAGTCACTTACAGCGACACGTCACCTTGTCCCTACACCCACGCCGCACGCACCCGCGCTCGCCAAGCACGCGCAGCAGCTCGACCAGGAGCTGCACAACCTGCTCGTGCTCGACCACCACACCTTCGAGGGTGAGTCACTTACAGCGACACGTCACCTTGTCCCTACACCCACGCCGCACGCACCCGCGCTCGCCAAGCACGCGCAGCAGCTCGACCAGGAGCTGCACAACCTGCTCGTGCTCGACCACCACACCTTCGAGGGTGAGTCACTTACAGCGACACGTCACCTTGTCCCTACACCCACGCCGCACGCACCCGCGCTCGCCAAGCACGCGCAGCAGCTCGACCAGGAGCTGCACAACCTGCTCGTGCTCGACCACCACACCTTCGAGGGTGAGTCACTTACAGCGACACGTCACCTTGTCCCTACACCCACGCCGCACGCACCCGCGCTCGCCAAGCACGCGCAGCAGCTCGACCAGGAGCTGCACAACCTGCTCGTGCTCGACCACCACACCTTCGAGGGTGAGTCACTTACAGCGACACGTCACCTTGTCCCTACACCCACGCCGCACGCACCCGCGCTCGCCAAGCACGCGCAGCAGCTCGACCAGGAGCTGCACAACCTGCTCGTGCTCGACCACCACACCTTCGAGGGTGAGTCACTTACAGCGACACGTCACCTTGTCCCTACACCCACGCCGCACGCACCCGCGCTCGCCAAGCACGCGCAGCAGCTCGACCAGGAGCTGCACAACCTGCTCGTGCTCGACCACCACACCTTCGAGGGTGAGTCACTTACAGCGACACGTCACCTTGTCCCTACACCCACGCCGCACGCACCCGCGCTCGCCAAGCACGCGCAGCAGCTCGACCAGGAGCTGCACAACCTGCTCGTGCTCGACCACCACACCTTCGAGGGTGAGTCACTTACAGCGACACGTCACCTTGTCCCTACACCCACGCCGCACGCACCCGCGCTCGCCAAGCACGCGCAGCAGCTCGACCAGGAGCTGCACAACCTGCTCGTGCTCGACCACCACACCTTCGAGGGTGAGTCACTTACAGCGACACGTCACCTTGTCCCTACACCCACGCCGCACGCACCCGCGCTCGCCAAGCACGCGCAGCAGCTCGACCAGGAGCTGCACAACCTGCTCGTGCTCGACCACCACACCTTCGAGGGTGAGTCACTTACAGCGACACGTCACCTTGTCCCTACACCCACGCCGCACGCACCCGCGCTCGCCAAGCACGCGCAGCAGCTCGACCAGGAGCTGCACAACCTGCTCGTGCTCGACCACCACACCTTCGAGGGTGAGTCACTTACAGCGACACGTCACCTTGTCCCTACACCCACGCCGCACGCACCCGCGCTCGCCAAGCACGCGCAGCAGCTCGACCAGGAGCTGCACAACCTGCTCGTGCTCGACCACCACACCTTCGAGGGTGAGTCACTTACAGCGACACGTCACCTTGTCCCTACACCCACGCCGCACGCACCCGCGCTCGCCAAGCACGCGCAGCAGCTCGACCAGGAGCTGCACAACCTGCTCGTGCTCGACCACCACACCTTCGAGGGTGAGTCACTTACAGCGACACGTCACCTTGTCCCTACACCCACGCCGCACGCACCCGCGCTCGCCAAGCACGCGCAGCAGCTCGACCAGGAGCTGCACAACCTGCTCGTGCTCGACCACCACACCTTCGAGGGTGAGTCACTTACAGCGACACGTCACCTTGTCCCTACACCCACGCCGCACGCACCCGCGCTCGCCAAGCACGCGCAGCAGCTCGACCAGGAGCTGCACAACCTGTTCGTGCTCGACCACCACACCTTCGAGGGTGAGTCACTTACAGCGACACGTCACCTTGTCCCTACACCCACGCCGCACGCACCCGCGCTCGCCAAGCACGCGCAGCAGCTCGACCAGGAGCTGCACAACCTGCTCGTGCTCGACCACCACACCTTCGAGGGTGAGTCACTTACAGCGACACGTCACCTTGTCCCTACACCCACGCCGCACGCACCCGCGCTCGCCAAGCACGCGCAGCAGCTCGACCAGGAGCTGCACAACCTGCTCGTGCTCGACCACCACACCTTCGAGGGTGAGTCACTTACAGCGACACGTCACCTTGTATTCTATAAGTGTATTCAAACGCAACCTTTGATCGCAGTTCTCCACGCGCATCAGCTGATGACGAACGAGTTCGCCATGTCGCTGGTGTCGTGCAAGCTCAGCGACGACCCGAACCACTACTACGCGGTCGGCACCGCCATCGTCAATCCCGAGGAGTCAGAACCTAAACAGGTGAGAGAATACTTTGTCACTATTACCGCACCCATAAACTAACTCTCCGCATGACCCAAAGGTTGACTGGTAGAGAATGCCCATAGCATTAAGTCCACCTGTTGTACTTTTTTTTGTGCAATAAAGTTTTTAAATAAATAAATACCGATGAAATACTGTAATTTCGAAAGAATATATTTACTATGTGTTTCTTTAAAATACATTTTAATAATACCTACCTACTATTAAAAGTGCATCGTTTAAGTAGATGTACACAGATTTACGATTTATTACCATTACCTCGCACATTGGGTTTAATGTAACGTTCCGCTCCCCCGCAAGCTGGGTGAAGTTGAAAAGGCCATTTGCGGCCATCGTCTATAGTCCGTTTAAACAAAAAACAATTGATGAAACGACATCCAAGTAGGTTTATGTAGGTTATTCTCGTTACAGCTTACGTTCCTCGAGCACTGCAGCTAGCGCGGGAGGTTTCAAAAATTAAGAAAGAAAATCATCATCGTAAAAAAAAGATATTCTCGCGTTATTTACAGTGGCTTGTAAACTAACTCTTTATTTTACCCTTATAACCGTGCGGATCTAAAAACTACATTGTCTACTTACTCGGTAGATGTGTAGTGTGTACGCGAGATGAACTAGGGACTGGTACAACTTGTGTTATAAAATTTTGTATTTCAGGGCAGGATACTATTATTCCACTGGACAGAAGGCAAGCTGGTGCAAGTAGCTGAAAAAGAAATTAAAGGCGCTTGCTACGCCTTAGTCGAGTTCAACGGGAAACTTCTGGCCTCCATCAACAGTACTGTGAGTTATATGCACACGCGTGTCGCGTACATAAAGATTCAGTTTTCTTTTTGTAAATTTCTCTCAGCCTTTAAAAGTATAACCTCGTTTAATGTTTTCAAAATTAACCTCAACCGTCTTATCGTCGAAAAATATTTGTAAATGTAGTGATAAATAAAAGTTTAGTACATAATAGAGTAACAACACACAGCCCGAGCCGAGGTTCGAGTCCCGTTAGGGCCCTCCGGTTGTTGCTCAAATATTAGATGATGAGAAATGAGTACGGCCGTAATATGTCAATTCTTACGCGATAAGTTTATTAATATTGAACAAGTCATTTTGACATTAAAAAAAAAAGAAAACTTCATTACCTATTAAAATACATCATAAGGCCTAGCATGCGCAATACGTCAAATTTCTCGCATGAGACGACAAAAGTATAGCTAGTTGATTGGCTAATACCACACCGCACTCATATTTTCAGCCAATCAGCAGCTGATGCACTGACTTTGACGTTTGTTAAGAGCACGATAAAATTTAGTCGCGTGGCTCATGCATATCATTAAATATATTTTTTATCAGGTGCGGCTATTCGAATGGACGTCAGAGAAGGAGCTGCGGCTAGAGTGCAGCCACTTCAACAACATAGTGGCTTTGTATCTGAAGGTGAAGGGAGACTTCATACTGGTCGGCGACATCATGCGGTCCATGTTCCTATTGCAATATAAACAGGTCAGTTAGATGTATAGAGCGGAGACTGCGAAATGGCAACTAAAGTGTTGTTCCTTAAATTCTGAATTATAGCATATGATCTTTTTGCTCTTTGGGAAATTCAGTGATGGTGATAATAATATATACCTTGCTAGGGGCCCGCCATTTCACACGCTAGCCTTTCGGAGCCTATTTCGTAGATGGTTTATGTGAAGTAACACAAAATCGGTCGAGCGGTTCTTCATTTATCACATTTTTTTGTAACAAATGAATATGCGTGCGAATCCGCGGCAGGCGCAAGTTTAATGTAAATAAGAGTAACGCTGAATCTATTTTCAACAATACAATTAATATTTAATATTGTGTACCCCTTCTGGGCAAACTGTTTTTATGAGTCTAAATTTCCGACTAGAACAGCAAGAAATATAGACAGTTTATAGCTATAAATGATTATTATATTCTTTAAATAACGTGACAGTAATTAAAGTTTTTGTTATGCAGATGGAGGGTAGCTTCGAGGAGATAGCTCGGGACCACAGCCCCAACTGGATGACGGCCGTCGAAATCCTAGACGACGACACCTTCCTCGGAGCTGAAAACAATTTCAACCTCTTTATCTGCCAGAAGGATGGGTGAGTCTTGTTTACGAATCAGTTTACCTCAGTTAACGATAAAAAACATAGAAACATTTCTAACGCTTGAAAATTGCACTACGTAAAGTAAGGCACGGTAGGTGTAGCTTGAAAAAGTGAGCTAGCGACGGTACACGTACCGTTTCCAAGGTCGCAGCGATTCACATCCGCGGACCAATCATAGCGCGTATTTCATCTTATTCTATGAGATGACGTAACTAACGAACCCTGTCTATTTGTCGACCTAAACGCATTAGGCTTAAAGCTTTTTACAAGTGTCAATAGTTTATGAATAGGTATATTAAAATTCAGCTCTATTCAGATTCCATTCAGCGCTAAATAAGTAAATGGTGTTGAAAGAATAGTACAATTTTGTTTTCGCTTGGGTTTCATCCGATATATTTACCACGGGCTCAGAATGGTCTCTATGGTGAAAAATCTAGTTATAAGTTCAGCTTTATTTGTAACTAGCTGTGCCCGCGACTTCGTTCACGTGGACTACATCCTTTCATGGTCGGTTTTACCCCTTTCTCCCCTAATATTCGAAACAAAAAGTAGTCTATATTTTAATCCAAGTTTCGAGCTATATTTCTAGAAATTTCATATCTCTAACTTCAAAAATAATCATTTTTCCATATAAATTTTCAAAGGTGGTATTACCCCCATCCCCCCTTATTTTCTAATAAAAAGTAGCCTATGTCCGTTCTTGAGATTCAACGTATAGTCTAAGATCCCGCTATACAACGACCTTCACCGAGATGCTTATTTGATGAGACGTATTTTTTATGTTATTAAATATGCCAATAAATGCGTCCTTTTCTACCGCATGGGATGGTTGGTCTGGGACCTCTCTCACACGCCGACGGCGCTGTGGTAGTCATGGATCGCCCGGTATCCCATGGCGCCGTCAATAGGCGATGAGAAGGTGGGGGGAGTTTTTAGTTCGGGTAGTCCCCGCCCCTAGTTCTATTTCTGGGCGGGGGAGTCCCACACACGTCGCTGCCGTCCCCACGGCAGTGGTATGGTGCGAAAAGATGGCATTCTCTCCCCCTTAAAATTCACTCGCAGCGATATTTTATTATTTAAAATTCGACAACCGTAATTCGGGACTGATTTTTCGCAGGCAACCCTATACCACCGTGTTCCTTATGAAATAATCTTTCATATTATCTAAAATTGATTCAATAATCAGAACGTTGCAAAATGCTAGTATAGATTTACCTGTTTACACCTGGCAACCCGTGGTTGTGACCGGATAAAAATAGGCAACCTAACGTTTGCATATTCTATGGGCTTCAAACTTTCGATTGGTATTAAATTTATTTAATAATCACACCGGTGCAATGTTTAAAAAAAAATGTTTTTAATTATTAATTAAAAATACTCTGGACTGAAATTTGTTAGGCAACCCATATAGGATATATTTATTGGCATATTTAATAACATAAAAAATACGTCTCATCAAATAAGCATCTCGGTGAAGGTCGTTGTATAGCGGGATTCTATACTAGTATGCCTATACCAAATTTCATCAAAATCCGTTCCGCAGTTGAGGCGTGAAAGAGTAACAGACGGACAGACAGACAGACAGACAGAGTTACTTTCACATTTATAATATTAGTAGGGATGTGAACTACTGAGTTATTGCCGGGATCTTTCTGTAAGTTATAGTTTCCGAACCGGAGGTAGCGTCATTTGCATTTTAAAGACTTTTATACATATTACTGACTAGCTGACCCGACAGACGTTATCTTGTCTTAACGATGACTATTTAAGGATATAAATTATTTTTATTCATAAGTTATTTCTTCTGACAATAACAAACACAACAAAGAGAAAAGTCCAGCCGTTCACGCGTGATGATGTGGCCAAGGTAAATAGGGATTAATTTTTAACCGACGAAAAACGGAGGAGGTTCGCAAGTCAACACGTATATATTTTTTTTGTTTTTATGTTTTATGTATGACCACGCATAACTTTTTACAGAGTAGTCCGAATTCGATAATTTTTTTTTGTTTGAAAGGGTATACCTCAACTTGGGTCCTTTTTAAGTTGGAATACAAAAATATCACCTCTGAGGGTAGAAAAATAGGGGATGAATAATCGTTTGTCTACAGATTTTTAAATTGTGAACCGATTCTTTTGAAATTTGGCACACATATGTAGTTCTTAAGATTCTTTAGTATGACGGAGACGCAATGTTGATATGATGGTGACGACGAAAGACAGTCGAGGGAACTCCTCAACGGTTTGCAGCAGCTATTTGGTGTATGGGCTTATTCATTCAGTGGCAGACGCCCAAGGCTTGGTTCACATGTTCACTAGTCCAAATATGCAGGTGTCAAATTGTCACTGCTAACTCTTCCTAGCCGGACGACGACGACGGGTCGCAATAACGGCAACATTCTGCGCTCTATGTCACCATAACATAACCCTTCGTACATTGAAAAGTTGCAACCACAAGCATTTTTTGTAGCCTTACCCATGTTTTATATAAATATGCCTACTATGTATTATAATTAATTATAAAGAGCGAATAATTTTATGAGCCACAAAAAAAATTAAAATAAACCACTTTTTAACAAAAAATTGAACCGACGAAAAAGGAAAGGCACTAAAAAGCCAAAAATAAAATAATCTTTTTTTCTAAGGTTTGAGTCGGCGCCAAACAAACAAATAAGCAAATTATTAAGTAAGAAATGTTGACAAATAAACGATCAATGAGAAAATAATAATATTGGAAAAAGATAAAACAATATAATTACAACGTAATACTACCTAATAATGAAAATTATTATCATTAAGTAAGAAATTATGACAAATAATAGAAAAAATTAAAATTTGAAAAAGAAAACAATATAACTAACTAGAATTAATTAAAATATAATGATATATTATTGGTGCAAATTGAAGATTCCAGTGATAAACATTAACATTCCAAAAAAATCGTTCTGCGCACCACCACTCGCAACGACGTGTGCCTTCACGTGTGTGCCCGTTCGGGTAGCACAGATGCGTCGCCCACTCCCCGCGCATTTAGCTGCCATGCTTTATTTCACCATAGGTAATAATTAATTTGTTTGTTTGGCGCAGACTCCAACCTTAGAAAAAAAGATTATTTTATTTTTGGCTTTTTAGTGCCTTTCCTTTTTCGTCGGTTCAATTTTTTGTTAATTAAATGTATATTAAGATGTAATTTATAGGAATAAAAAAAATATTGAATTTAATTGGTGGAGGTCGGGACAACAGGTTCACTAATCAAGGCTGTGTGTTTCTATGTGTGTCAGCGCGGCGACGACAGACGAGGACCGGCAGCAGCTTGAGAACATGGGCCGCTTCCACGTGGGCGACATGGTGA
This sequence comes from Glyphodes pyloalis, assembly GCA_037074685.1. Classification (NCBI taxonomy): domain Eukaryota; kingdom Metazoa; phylum Arthropoda; class Insecta; order Lepidoptera; family Crambidae; genus Glyphodes; species Glyphodes pyloalis. Next base: position 15,896,513 of record JAYKKO010000009.1, read on the forward strand.
ACGTGATGCGGCACGGCTCGCTGGTCGCGCAGCACGCCGACACGCACGCGCCCGTCGCCAACCCCGTGCTCGTCGCCACCGTCACCGGCGCCATCTGTACGTACACGACACTTACTTGTACGAGGACCGTCGGCAGCTGCAGAACATGGGCCGCTTCCACGTGGGCGACATGGTGAACGTGATGCGGCACGGCTCGCTGGTCGCGCAGCACGCCGACACGCACGCGCCCGTCGCCAACCCCGTGCTCGTCGCCACCGTCACCGGCGCCATCTGTACGTACACGACACTTACTTGTACGAGGACCGTCGGCAGCTGCAGAACATGGGCCGCTTCCACGTGGGCGACATGGTGAACGTGATGCGGCACGGCTCGCTGGTCGCGCAGCACGCCGACACGCACGCGCCCGTCGCCAACCCCGTGCTCGTCGCCACCGTCACCGGCGCCATCTGTACGTACACGACACTTACTTGTACGAGGACCGTCGGCAGCTGCAGAACATGGGCCGCTTCCACGTGGGCGACGACTAAAACGCTCTTGTCACGTCCGTGGCCTCCCGTAAAGTTTCTTTATTGGCCCATGCCACGTAGGCATGGGCCAGAATCTATTAAATACTAGGTGACCCGGCGAACTTTGTTCCGCCTTACAGGCAATAATTGAAAAGACTTTAAAAATATGTATATGTCACCGTAAGATTGTAAAAACCGTTAGATTACAATCTATCTCGCGAGATTGTAAACTGTCGACAGATTGTGAACTTGTGAACCGTAACTTGGGATTGCAATTTAACGTATTATTTTTCGCTGTATTGTAATCTATCGAAGTGAAACCGTTAAATTGCAATCTGTCCGGCGTCAAACTGTCAACTGTCCGAAAGCTCTTCCACATTTGGTCGGTTAATTGTATGAGCGACCAATCACGACCAGCCTTTCTATGGTCCCGTAAAGTAAGGAATGAAATTCATTCGTTAAAATAAAATAAATGCACTATAAAAACTCTTCAAGTATTTATTTACTATTTAGTAGGTAATCAATAATCCTGACATACGTTGAGAAATATTGATACTTCAAACACTCAAAATTTTAATTGAAAATTAAAATAAAATGAAACAACTACTTCGTCTGTTAACACAAATTAAAATTGGAAAATTTTAAGAAACACTTATTAAAAAAAGATTTAGTCCTTTAAACATACCATAAATTAATAATATTAAGACAGCAAACGAAATAACAGGAAATAACAATAGTATTAAGACAACAAACGAAATAACATGGCGAATACCGGGGCGGCGGGGGGCACATAACTCTCAACCAATCAGCGCGCGAGATGCATTTCGTTCTACGTCAGTTCACAATTTGACCGATTCCCTTCGATAGATTACAATATAGCGAAAAATAATGCGTTAAATTGCAATCATATTGTTACGGTTCACAATCTGTCGATAGTTTACAATCTCGCGAGATAGATTGTAATCTAACGATTTTTACAATCTTACGGTGACATATATAACAAGGTACTCCTGGTTCTAAACTACTACCCACCAATTTTCAGCCAAATCTGTTCAGCTGTTGAGCTATAAATAGTGTAACAAACACGACTTTCTTTTATTTCTAAATGAAGGGTCCACTGCAATAATGATGAATGTCCAAAATATTAAAATCTATGTGATCAACGTCATTCGGTCACTTCATACATGCAGCTAGTAATTTCGTTTACTAACTAGGCAACTAGGCTAGTACTGAGATAAAACCGCTTCTGATATTTTACTACACGTCTAGAACGCTAATTGTCCCAGGTATTCACGGCAATAAGGCTGAATTTTGGACAGCGTTTATACACTTAACACCTTAATATATCGAAACAAAAAACAAAAGACGTTTATCATTATTGCAGTAGACCCTTCATATGAGGCCGTCAGCGCAAAATAGGCCACTATTTTTCATATTTGTTTCTTCATACATTTTTATGCTAAACCGGCCTATCTCTAGTTTTACTCTTAGGAACTAAGGGCATATCCTTACCCTTAGTAAGTATAGGCCGGTTTAGCATCAAAATTTATGAAGTTTTGAATAAATTGCAATAGTTAAGTACGAAAATTGTACTCTGTTCAGGTCTAGTGGTCCAGCTGCCCCAGGAGCTGTACGAGTTCCTGCACAAGCTGGAGGAGCGTCTCACGCACACGATCAAGTCTGTCGGCAAGATCCCGCACTCGTTCTGGCGCTCGCTCAACTCGGACATCACTACGGAGGCGGCGGAGGGGTTCATCGACGGCGACCTCATCGAGAGCTTCCTCGACCTCACAAGGGACATTCAGAAGGAGACCATACAGGGGATGCAGGTACGCACTAGACACTGTATTCTGTAGTCAGTATTGAATAGAATAGAAAATGCCTTTATTCATGTAAACTTGTATAAAACTGAATAGAATAGAAAATGTCTTTATTCATGTAAACTTGTACAAAAGCATTTATGAATTGTCAGATTAAGTTAAACAACCGCCGTGTTCAGAACGTTGATGCTATCGAGAAGAACCGGCATGAAACTCGATAGTTACACTTTATTAATAAAAAAAAACAAACAAAAATTAATTTATATTGTAGTCGCGCATTGCGTTTTGATTATAATTTCTATTCCCAGATCGACGACAGCGACGGTATGAAGAGGGATGCGACAGTAGATGACCTAATTAAAATAGTGGAGGACCTAACGCGGATACACTAGCGAGGCGAGCTGTCGGCTGCGGTCCTGGTTGTTACAGCGGTGAGCGGTGGAACAGTCCACGAAGACTCGACTTCTATGGCATTAAGGATCATTCTCCAATGGAAAAAAAACGTCAACCAGTTCAGCTAAATGTAGTGCTCTAATGTTAAAGGGATTCAAATCAAATGATACGATGCAAAGTGACTCTAATGCCGGTTCGGAAACTATATCTACCGAGATAATGTTGGTACGAAACTCAGTGTCTAACTTATTGCTATATGTACACTTTGGACCAAGTCATATAGATTTGTTTTGATGAGTGAAGAAATATTAAGTATTTATTTTTGAGAGGTAAGCTGGAGCAGATCAGTCTCCAAGGTGGCACCTGTTCACAGCCATGACGTATGTGCCTGCCAGTCATCGCTTCGCTCAACCGTATTGAAGGGAATTTAACGACCCGCCATATATCAATGTTTAGTTTTTCGAATTAACCGATTGACCGCCGGACTTCAAATAGAAAATATTGCTCCCGACGCCATGCGTATTATTAGCTAGAATTTTCGCCCAATACGATAGTGATGTTAAGCGATAAGAATAAACGTTTGTTTCGGAACCTTATTCCCTATTACTAAGGATAAAGAAATAAATGCTCATACATACTGAACGTAATAAGAAATAATAGATCAATAGTAATTTTATATGTCTTAGTAATCAGAAAATTATCACAAGATTTTTTAAAGTATGCAAGGAATTTTGGCGCCACTAGTCGACGCGTTAAAGCGTCATCGGCGATCACAACTTAAATGTTTGACAAATTTTACCTACTCTTATAGTGTTGTTAAGGACTTCATCAATGTAATTGAAAAAAACGCCACTGTGTTGGTCAAAAACAAAATAATATGAATTAATGTCGGTGATGAAATTATAATAAGTACACCTTTTGAATTATTATGATTTAATTTTTTGTATAAGAAGAGCAACAAAACATTGTATATTTTTTTCTATCGACAGAAGCCAAAATATGTAATACAAAGGGGCGTTTTACAAATTTACACCAAAATCATGTTTCCCGGTTTTTACGGTGACACATATACACTTAACGATTAACATTCATATTTTTTTATTTAATAAATCTAAAAATCACGATGCAGTGTTTCGTTGAAATGTTGTATGACGTCACATCTAGATACATTTTAAAACTAGCAGCGACATAGTGAACTTCGAATTTTTATGAGCTTTATCATACATAGTTTTTTTCATTTGATTGAGTAAACAATAAATATGGGTATTATAATCTTTATGGAATAACTCACGAAATAATTAGAATTTGTTGATCCGGTTGTCATGCTCATTAATTTAGTTTGATTAAAATAAATAAGTGCCTCGAAAAGAAAAACTTCTCCTACTTCACTATCAGGCGAAGATTTATTAGTTACATCGCGCTTCTTAGATTTTTCCGTGGAAATTAGAAGTTTTCTTATAGTTGTGATTTATACCGCAATATAACCGAATTCCACGCGGGCGAAACCGCGGGCGGAAGCTAGTTAATTTATAATTTATTTAGTATTTTTGATATTGCAACACCCATCTCTAAACCTGTAACCCAAGTAAACCTGTGACGTCGTAAGCGTACAGGTGTCAAGGTCATTGTGTCATAGTGCCGGTCATTACAAACGTGCGCTCGTCTGTTTTTTTTTTCGTACAATAATAATTTAATATAATTATCGAAAATATAAAAAGCAAAATATCGAAAGGTAAACTTACACAAACTATAAAAAGTTATAAAATATACGAATAATAACTGACCATTCATTATTTTGTCTTACTTTTCACCGTAACATACTTGTTATGATTTATTACTACCGTACAAGAGCCGTCTTTTTTTTATTCAAATCGTCTAGAGAGATAGAGAGAGATTCCCTCAAGGTGAAGAAAGAAAAGCATAGACAACACTTCTATTTGAGATATTTATCTTGCCACGAGTGCCAACGACTTGATATGAAGTCAACGGACTACGTTATAAAATGAATAGTGAAGTGCCTTTTATAATAAATGTGTTGCAAGATTATTCATGTATTTTTGTCTATGATAATAGATACTCGTTTTTCTTACTAAAAATGTTCATAAAATAAAACAAATTACTATTATAATGTATCAGGGTTTATTTATATTTGCAAAATTTAAAAATAAATCTTGATTTAGACATCAATTTTTTTTATCGATATGACGTTATGCCACATCCTTGCTTTCGTACTATAGATACTGTTATACATTTATACGTTGGCGTACAGCGGGTCACTACGTTTAAGATAGCTGGGCTGGGTAAAGGTTAACCATATGACGAGTGAGCATCATCAATCCATCTATCAAGTATGTGTATAGGCAGAGATAATAATAATAGTTATTTACTAATACATTTTTAATACACTAGCAGTAGAACAATAAAAAATAATCACATTTTATTGTTATCATCTAATACCTACATATTAAATAAAAATAAAAAATGTATTAAAAATGTCCACTTAGTCACATCACTACCTAACGCTTTAAGACGTCCACGGCGTCGTGCAGTGTGATTTTACGTTAATAATTTTAGTTGTTGATTTTTATCATTTTTTAACTCAATTCTATGCTGTAGGACGTTTTTAGACATCAATAATAATAATCTATCGTATCCTGGTGCGCGGTGTGTATAAATATGTATACGAGATGGTATTCATTACTTTTTATTTCAACGTCAAACATAAGGCAAGTAATGACGCTTAAAGGTGTCGTCGGCGTCTGGATCAAAATTCTTGATGACGCTTTAAAGCGTCAATGGCGGTCAATGGGTTAAAAATGTTGTTTGAATGTTGTTGTTGCAGCCTGTTTTCCATCGCTAAAAAGGGAATCCCAAAAATTAAACATCCCTTTTAAAATTAGAGCTTGACACTACCTGAACGAATCAGCCTGTTAACAGTGGCGTAATCATACGTGGCTCCGTGAAAGTATTATTAAAGAGGACCTTTAAGGGTTTATTAAAAGAATGAAGCATATTATTATATAGACGGGAAGTTCTTCGACTGATTATGGGGCCCTTACAATGCAATATATAACATGCCACTAACTGCTAGGTTTGAGGCTTTAGGCTCAATTAAGAAAACGTACAGTCTTCAAGACATAGATTGATTGCATGTTCAAACTACATGAAAAAATGTGAGATTTTGTAAATCTTATACCATCACTGTTAAAAATATGTATTTGCTATTTGATTGAGTTCAATTGACGTAATTATTATTATGAGTAGATCAGTGTTCATGGACTGTTTTATCTTTGTTTAGTCTGAGGATATGTATTAAATACTTTATGTACTTCACAATTATTTTATTCTAATGATGTCACCTAAGCATATTATGATCCTTCGAGGATCTACTAAAATAAACATCTTTATCCTAGCATGTATCAACACGCCCTAACGGGTGTATCCCAGTTGTCCCCTCTGGCGTTGTCCCCTTGAGGGACAACTGGGATTTTTTTTATAAATGTGTCCCAGTTGTCCCCTCTACCCTGCGACAAGGGAGACAACTGGGACTTTAATTTTTAGACGTCCCAGTCTCCCTCACTTGAGATGTCGCCGTATAATTTTGCTAGAAGTGTCAAATAATATAGCAATTGTTAGATATCATATACCACTGGCTCGGATTATGACGAAGAGTGTCTAATGAGGAACACGAAAAGTCAATTAAGGGAAAAATCATGATGTTAGGTATAGTTTATTATTTTATATAAAATATAACGAGTACAACAATGTTTTCATATAACTATACTCGGGTAAAATAAACTTTTAAGTATAGGTAAAATCAACAACTACCTTACCGTTAAACTGGGCTCTTTATATTAAAGAACTATATTTTACACCCCCGACAGAAGTTAAAAACAAATATTTCGGTAAATAAAATAGAAACATAAAGTAGCTTAGTTCAAGATGACGCCTCCCGCCATTATAAAAGTATTGTTTCTATCCCTTTCGCACATGTAAACTTAAAAGTAAACAACTCAGTTTGTCGGTGCAACGTGATTTTAACACGATCGCTCATAATGCCATGGAACGTAAATGTCATTTTTGCATGGCGGATTTCTTGAAGGAATTTCTGGAGGGGGTGTTTTAATCGTTTACCTTCAAAATTTGCGTTACGGACAAACTTACGGACTTTTCAAGGTAAATGACAGTTATTTTTATACAAAACACACGTTTCGTTGTATCCGAACCACGGTCTAGGATATCTAAACAAATGCTTTATTATTTGTCACTTATAGCATTATAGGGCATTGTCTCATGTTGGGGAGACTGGGATATTTAAAAAATTAAGTCCCAATTGTCCCTCCATCGGTGAGACGGGGGAAAACTGGGAGATCTTTATAAAAAAATCCCAGTTGTCCCTCAAGGGGACAAACGCCAGAGGGGACAACTGGGATACACCCGCCCTAACATCCTTCCTTTCCTTTTTCAAGTATCCCACACACACCCATTACGAGCCCAGGGCCTACGATGCTATGATCCTGATCCACTTTAGTCATTATCTACTTAGGCCGCCCATAAGGCGAACTGTGAGCGGCTGATAGATTGCTTCCAGTTTTCCTGCCTGTATACAATTAAAGTGTCTATACAGTGCGTAATGCACGCAGTTTGCAACTTTTCGCTTGCCGATTCAGTCTGAAGCTGGTGTGTAGCAAATAATGGGAGCTGTCGGCGGTGCCGTTTGCTCACTACACCGTACACTCTTTGCAGAACACTATGTATATGCGAGAGATTACTACCTCACTATAGTTCGACGCTCAGTTGGTATCGAGTTAACAACAGATACCCCACCCGAGTCGGCCTTAGAGCGCCAGCTTTACAGGAACTAGGGGTTTAAATTAACAAACCTCAGAATCGATTCCAGTTCTGGAATACCATGTTTTGTCTTTGTTTATCCTTTTTATCGAGAACGATATAAAACAGGTTCCGAATTTAAATCCGATTCTGACGCAATAAATGCGTAAATAGGTAAACACCTATTTGAATCACACTGAACATCGAATTTTATACAATTCAAGCCTGAAGTGACAAAACCTCACAAAATACAAACGTTTCTTCATTGGATTTTAGAGCCTGACGCTTGAACAGCTATATCATGGAGGCAGGTACATAACATAATCAAAAAGATATTAAAAATTTAAGTACATTTAAAATACAATAACCGTATGCATATGAATGTGAACTGTCAGCCTTCAACAGCCACAACATGCTCTCGAATAACATCTCACGAGGGTAGGGATAAGCTGAAAACCAGCGCTGCCCGGGATCCATTCTCAAGGCAGCATTAGCTGAGCTTTTTTCCTTTTGTCTCACAAACAATCCATTTATGTTTAGAACAGATTATGTTTTTTATTTTGTTTGTAAGTTGAGTCAATAAATGTTTTCTTTCTTTCTTTCTTCTTCTTTAAAAAATAAATGAAACTGCATATCCATAAACATTACATTTATTTCATAGTTTCTATGATTCAATCACAGAAAGGTATTACAATCACAGGTGTTTATTAATAAATACTGAATGTTATATAAAAATAAAAAGGATGTCATAACTTTAAAATAGCACTGAATGGTTAGTAGACTCCAGTAAAGAAGTCGTGTTTCTACTACTGATAACAAAGTGATAATACTACTTACACGTGTCGGATTATGCAAAACTATTGTAGATTAAATGCGTAGTCAGGCACGTCTCCTTAATAAAGGCCTGCACAGTCGATCCATAGTCGCCGATGTGAGCACTATGTATTTATGACACTATGTAAATGCTCTCTACATAGTCAAAAACAAAAGCCACTTTCCGCTGCCTGTTCCAAGGCACGCTTAGATTTTGAACACTACGGAAGGTATTTAGAAGTTTTTTTTTAATAAATTCCAATGCAACACGCGTCAAGAATGTTACATGAGGTATAAGTTGACATTCTCAGGGCGAAGAAGAAGGTTTTTATATATATTATATACATACATGGTTTAGTTCTTATAGCCACGACATTAAGTTCCAATGTGTGTAGTCTGATGTGTTTTCTGTACTGAGTAAAGTCTGCATTCCTACGATACCCCTTAACTATACGATCTACATTTATTGAATGTAAAATAAATTAATTACCAATATTGTTTTGGCAAACACCGCCAGTTAAATTGTAATTTCTTTGCACTCGCCGCAGGTTCTTTCAAAACTCCTGTGTGGAATTTAATATTTAAGAACAAATTAGGTCAGCGTTTCTTAAACTGGGGGTTCGTTGAATAAATCGCTGTCACTTCTAAGGTCTATGATCAACTTTAGGAGAGGCCAAGGTTAGAAAGTAGCTAAATGAAAAGGTTACTCTTATAATTGAACAATTAATCTCTAAAATTAGACTGCCTAATGCGAAAATATGAGTAAAATAACCCATTTTACATTCGCAATCACTAAGGAACCTCATTTTTATTGCGCCTGACGTTCGCATCTCATCCAGAACTAACTAAGACCAGATATTGTACATTTGTCTATTATAGTTATAATATATGTAACCCATACTAACTAGGAACTAGTTTTTTAAGCCTGTAAAACACAAAACGCATTAAATTCCATCAGAGCGTCAACCTTTGGCCACTTGACATGTATCCGAGAAACATTTTTACATTTTCTTAAATCTGTTTTAATTAGTTAAAGCACCTATGTTACAGAAATCAGAAACCACGACGGTATCACAACACCCAGACCGAGATAATATAAAAAAAATCTTTTTCCATATTCACTCGACCGGGAATCGAACTCGGGACCTTATCGGGGGGATGAGTTACCTTACGTTCACGTGCCTATTCTGCGTTTCGTAGTGACGGTAGTCCTACGTCTTTTTCCTTTTGTTGGTCCTTAGATATCTTAACTTTTTCTATCTGCTACATTTGTCCCCTGTTTTGTGTTATGTATTATGAAAGACAAAAAAGTACCCTGTGGATTGTCTCTCATTTGCTCACGGTTTAATAAACTAAAAATGGGATATCAAATACTATCACACATTATAAAAAATGTGTGATAGTATTTGAAACGAACATTTAAACTTAAATTTAAGTGTTTAAGGAAATTAATCATATTCTTGTTGAGGTCACAAGTAGACCTCGATTTTTTTTCAATCAGTAGCTGCCATTGAGGGAATGTGTCATCTATTGACTTATATCATAATTTCATCATGTCAAATATCCTATGAAGTAACAAGAAAATAATTTTACTATTATTACGTGATTCCTTTCACAGGGACCAATATGTGCAGTAATATTACATGTAACTTTTGTTTGCAAGCACATTTGGACTTGCCACACGCTGTGCATGAACAAGCAGGGTACAATACGAGCAAAAGTTGACCATCATCTATGTCTAAAGCTAATGTTTCTGAGACCAATGTCAAGTAGCCCAGCCTAGATATTTGGATTGGAATAACTGTTAGAAAATAAACATTTGCCAATTATCAGCTATTTTATATTCTAACTGAACCTACTTTCTGTACTTGTCGGCCTTGTGGCGAAGGAACCACATAAGAGCAAAGAGGCAACTTGGGGGGCTGGCGATGGGCCCTGGGGAGTCCAGTATCTGCTCTATTTGAGGTATGGTTTTCTCAACCACTTCTATGATTTCATCATCAACACCACCACCTGTCGAAAAATCAAAAATAAAAATTATCAAAACTTTTTTATTGTTTAGATTAAATGGACGTAGTTAAGCAGAAAGGACTCAAACCACACTTAGGTCAAAATTGAGTTAAGCATGCCATTGTACTCCTGATAGTCGAATCTATATTATAGTAAAACCCCCATTTTCAAAATGTACACATAAACTAGATATTTTTGCCCCCCGACTCAACCCACAATATGAAGAGCACACAAAATATTTTTGCTGAATGGATTCAATCCGCTTAAATTGTTTTTGATAAATGAATACTCTATAAGTGTATGTTAATTATCAGTAAATCAAAATAAACCCAAACAATTTGGATCCTTTCTGGGAATCATTTTTGAGTTGAAACATCCTTTTATCAAATTACTAAAACAACCTAAACAGTTTAGGTCATTTCTGTGTTTTAAGTTTACTGAAACAAAATACAGTTTTTTGTTTCACAGAAACGACTCAAAACACATGAGATTTTTCAGAAAAACGAATTAAGGTGAATTGCACATTTAATTGAAATCACCAAATCGACTCAGGCAGGTTGAGTCGTTAGTAAAGAATAGATAAAATGGTTGATATTAATATATTATTTTGAACAAAAGTGACTTAAAGGTTATGTTAAATAAGTTTAAGTCATTTAGGTTCAATTCTGTTCAAGTTAGAAGAGGTCAAGCTTTTTATTTCCTTTTTGTGATTCAGTGCAAGTGTTTTAGACTGGGTGCCAAGGAACTATTATTATTATTCAATTAAGTTATCCGTTATACAAGATTTGTAAAAGCCATTGCTGTAAAAATATGACCTAAAACTTTGCAGAGATTTTTTGCAGTGACAACATTTGTTTGGTAATTTATTCTCAAAAACGGCAACTCTGTCAATTTTTCGCTGACTGCCTCTTTGAGTTTGTGTTTTGTTATAATAATTGGATGAAGTTAAACAGAAAGGACTCAATCCACACAAAGTCACTTTTGAGTTATGAGTGTAGTGTGTGACTCACCTCTCCTATTATTGAAAAAACAAACAAACACAAGTACTTTGCTTTTTTTAACTTAAATAGGAGAGTCACACACTACATGAGCGTTTAATGTAGCCAATTTGCGTAATAGAAAAAAAAACCATAATCAATTTCCTCTAAATCAAAGTCAAGAGTTGGCCCGTATCCATCAACATCCTCGTTGATGTTGCTGTTTTTCTTCAGGTTATTATAAAATTAATGACAGTCTTCAGGTATTAAATTGTACATGGATTTGAGATCTTCGAGTTATGTCTGAGGAATGGGTTTTCCCTGGGGCCAAAGCACTTCAAATCCTCTTCTGAAAACGTTAGAAGAACTCCTTTGCTTTTTTCGATAAATCCAACTTATGATTTTCTCCATTCTCTAGGGTCATTGTAATTAAGTAATATTCCTCTTTTTTAAGTAAAATCTGTTTAGATTTCAGCCAGTTTATTTTTTTTTGTACATATCTTACGGTTAAAAATTTTTTTTTCAATGTTTTTAATACTTATAAAGTCTTGTGTTTGCATTCTCGTAATGTGAAGGGGGTTCATTTTTTTGGATATTTTCTTAATATTAACATATTCTTCTGCAGTGTAGATTCGCTCGTGGTGCTTAACATGCTTACATTCAATTTTGCTGGAATCGGTATCATTGGGAAGGAATGAATGACTGGACTCTAAATATTTAACAGTTATCGTTGTAAGACATGGGTGGCTGTTAAGTATTTTTTTAACATTAGGACTATTTTAATATTTTGATTATGTCCCCCGCAACAATCTCTCCAGAGCACTAAATTCTCTACACCATCCCTCAGACTGTTTTTAATAAAATTAACGAGACACGAGCCAACTTCTTGTGCTCCTCTTCCAGCTTTGCCTTCAATCCAGACATTATATCGTCTTTGTTCATTAGAACCAAGGTGGATACCAGCATTATAAAGCCATAATTGGCGTTTATAAAACACTATGTTTGTTGGTATTCGAGGTACGGGAAGTGTTTTTTCTAGGTCGTAGGTAACACATTCAAATTTGGGATCGGTTTTAGCAAGCGCCAAGCCAAGCCTATCTTTTTTTAGGGATTTACAGCGTAGGTTGAAGTTGTATAACAAGTGTTTGTATAACAAGACTTGGCGCTTGCTAAAACCGATCCCAAATTTGAATGTGTTAGCTACGACCTAGAAAAAACACTTCCCTTACGTCGAATACCAACAAACATAGTGTTTTATAAACGCCAATTATGGCTTTATAATGCTGGTATCCACGTTGGTTCTAATGAACAAGGACGATATAATGTCTGGATTGAAGGCAAAGCTGGAAGAGGAGCACAAGAAGTTGGCTTGTGCCTCGTTTATTTTATTAAAAACAGTCTGAGGGATGGTGTAGAGAATTTAGTGCTTTGGAGAGATTGTTGCGGGGGATATAATCAAAATAATAAAATAGTCCCAATATTAAAAACAATACTTAACAGCCACCCAAGTCTTACAACGATAACTGTTAAATATTTAGAGTCCGGTCATTCCTTCCTTCCCAATGATACCGAATGATGACATCACGAACGAATCTACACCGTAGAAGAATATGAAATATCCAAAAAAATGAACCCCCTTCACGTTACGAGAATGCAAACACAAGACTTTATAAGTATTAAAAACATTGAAAAAAAAATGTTAACCGTAAGATATGTACAAAAAAAAATAAACTGGCTGAAATCTTAAACAGATTTTACTTAAAAAAGAGGAATATTACTTAATTACAATGACCCTAGAGAATGGAGAAAATCAAAAGTTGGGTTAATCGAAAAAAAACAAAGGAGTTCTTTTAACGTTTTCTGAAGAAGATTTTGAAGTAAAGGACTTCAAAATCTTCTTCAAACCCCAGGGAAAACCCATTCCTCAGACATAACTCGAAGATCTCAAATCCATGTACAATTTAATACCTGAAGACTGTCATTAATTTTATAATAACCTGAAGGAAAACAGCAACATCAACGAGAATGTTGATGGATACGGGCCAACTCTTGGCTTTGATTTAGAGGAAAATGAAGGAAATTGATTATGTTTTTTTTTCTATTACGTAAATTGGCTATCTTAATGTTTAAGGACAATAAATAACATGTTTTTTTAGTTTTCACTTATTTGGTTTTTTCATTATAACTTAATTTCCAATTGAAGGGAAGGTTTGGGTCCATTCTGAGAAATAAATAAAAAATCCCTGTCCTTTCACACGCACGTTTTATAGAAAGGACTCAACCCACATTTAACTTAATAGTTCGAAATATATATAAAAATGGTGTCTTTAATTAATGGACAAATGAAATATACCCTATACTTTAAAATTTAAAACAAAAAAAAATAACAAAAAAATACTTTACCTCAGTCAAATAACAGCTAGAACTTTAAACGCTCATAACTCAAAAGTGACTTTGTGTGGATTGAGTCCTTTCTGCTTAACTACGTCCAAATGTTTCGCTTTCTAAATTTCTTAATTAAAATATACCAAAACTTATCACAAGTGTTTAGTTGAGAATTATATCTTTCACTTTAATATTGAATAGGTATATTTATTAAAAGAGCAAAACCTAGAACTAACTGATATTAACAGAAGCAATCTTTATTGTTCACATAAAGATAAATCACCAATAAAACGGATAAACATGAATAAACCATTGAAATAAACTTTTCTATTCTATTTGTTTATTAATGAGAAAGAAATAATATTCATTGCAGTCAGCAGTCTTAATATATTAAAGTATTACCATTCTCAGTTTTCATGTCATCTGTTACTTCACAGTAATAAAGTGTTTGTAATGACCCCTGAACACCAACCCCTGACCTGAAAAAGATGATGATGACCAGTATAAATTGATAAAATTTATTATTAAGAAGATAATACATAAGCTAAATTATATTTTAGGCTCATCGTAACTTAAAATAAGAATGGTTCAAACTATTTTATGTCAACATTATTCAAACAATCTAATTTTATGATTAAGGATGTGAAACATACTTTTGAAGGATTTAAACTTTGCATACCTACTTTATCTTTTGAAGTTAGTGCTGTATTTGTAGAGGGCTAATACATTTCAAGCATTATAATAAATTCACTGAACAAACCTATAGGACATAACTCTCTGTAATCCACTAAGGGGGACATTATAACCGCACTCCTCCGAGACTTCCTCCTGAGCTATTTCATCTATGGATTTGTCTTTGTCTATGATGCCAGCGCACATCTCCAGTGCTATGCCCAATGATGCAGGGTACTTCTTGGTGTCTATAGTGTCCTCTTCACGGTCGTTGGGGTGGAGACAGTTGTAATATATTGCTGCCAGGAAAAAGTCATGATTGGATATTGTTTTAACTTGTCTATATATATAAAAGGAGAAACTGACTGACTGACTGACATATCAACGCACAGCCCAAACGGCTAAACGTAGGCACTTGAAATTTGGAAGGGACGTAGCTTAGGTACCGTAGGGGTGCACTAAGAAAGGAATTCCCGAAATTCCCACGGGAACGGGAATTAGCGGGAAAATCCTTTTGTATGAAAAATCTAAACCGCTTAAGTTAGACGCTTGAAATTTGGCATGCAGGTACCTTAGTAAATATAAAGTTTAGTTATGGCTGTATTTTGAGAAATTCCCACGGGAACGGGAGTTAGCGGGAAAAAACTTTTGTATGAAAAAATCTAAACCGCGTAAGTTAGATGATTGAAATTTGACATGCATATACCTTAGTGAATGCAAAGTTAAGTCATGATTGGATTTTCCAAAATTCCCATGGGAACGGGAATAGCGGGAAAAACTTTTGTACCGCGAGTTAGAGGCTTGAAATTTTTTAGTATATGGGTATCTTAGCAAATGTACAGCTTCATGGGAATGGGAAACATCTTTTTCATGAAAAAATACTGCACTAGCGCCAGATTCAGAATAATTGTTATGTTGTTTTTTAATGTATTTTCTCAAAAAAAAAAAAAACTTTTTAAAATTTTTGAATGCAACATTCATTATTATTTACATTCGACACACACCGAGAAAAATACTGAAATGACACAATAACACGCCACGCGGACGAAGTCGCGGGCAAAAGCTAGTATTCTATAAGATGCTTTAGAAAACCAAACTTTTTATATCAAAGTACATGCAGTTTAAACAAAAAATAATAAATAAATTATGTTAATCAAATAAATTGAACATTGTTAGGTAAAGAAATAACCTACTAACAATAATATTTCGCTACATTAGAAATGTAACAAGGCAGTGTCCAAACTTAAATAACTTTAAAGAAAAAAACAAACTTTAGTCAGATAAACTTTTGGTCTGTATGTTTGTGCCGACATGGCTCAAAGATCTATTGCCGCTTACGAAATATAAAATTAAAAAAGGAGATCCTCACCAGGACGGAATTGTTTCACAAAGATCATCACCTTTCTTGTGACATTAAAAATGATGATGGCCACGCTGTCATGAACCTGCAGCAAGTCCCAGGTCTTCTCCCGACCGTTCTGTGTGTAGATCATCCTAAACGGCTTCACGTAAGGAGAGTCCGGCAGCGGCACCAGAGAAACTTTCGTTAGATCTTCCATAGTCAAGGGCACTAACCTTCAAACTGATAGAACAAGTCTAGAGTTTACGTATAGGTGATATTAAAAAATAATATAATACACAATGTTATGGTCGCTAATTTACTAATACTTTAGTAAAAAATTAGAGTTAAATGTAAAACTGCAAAAATAAAAGCTGCGCGAACCAAACTTTGACTTTTACTCCTTTATCTGACTGACAGTCACAACAGACCAATAATGAACTGACAGTGACAGGCACACACAGCTGACGGACAGAACTTATCACTCTACGCTGGGATCCGCGCATGGACCATGTTTATTATATTAGGTCCATGGCATGGACTTATTTATCTACGTTCATTATTGGTCTGTGATCTACACTAATATTATAAAGAGGAAAGATTTGTACCTATTTTTGTATGTTTGTAATGAATAGGCTCAAAACGTACTGGGCCGATTTAAAAAAATCTTTCACCAATAGAATGCTACACTCTTCCAATTTGACTTAGGCTACAAAATTAGGGATCCTTGGTAAAATTTGAAAAATGTAAACAGAAAAGCGGGAAAAATTCTCAAACGAAGTTCGCCGGGACCAGTAGTTTATTATACTTAAGTCCATACCTAACTTAGGTAACCTAAGAGTAAATTTTATCGCGCAGCATTGATAACTAATGTCAACATCGGTGCGTCAGCTACTGATTGGCTTAAGTCACTACTTAATAAACTATTGCTATCAGTTAATCAACAAAATTCATGGACTTAGTATGACAAAATCATGGACTTAATTTATTATATTAGGTCCATGGACAAAATTAAGACTTTTGTTGTCTCATACGAGAAATGTCAAGTATTGCGGATAAAGCAATGAAGCAGGCCTAGCATGCGCCACGCAACTAAATTTTATCGTGCTCTTAACAAACGTCAAAATCGATTGAAGTCAATATGTCAGCTTCTGATTGCCTGAAAATACGAGTGCGGTGTGCTATTAGCCAATCAACAGTATCAAAACTATGCAAGGCCTAATAGGACATATTCCGTAGACATTTCTCTTAGGCCTAGCATGCAAAATACGCCAAATCTCGCATGAGACGACAAAAGCTTTGATACTTTTAAGATCCCAATAAAATTTACTCGCGTTGTCCATGCAACACGGCCAGCAAAAAAAATATATTTTTAATTTTCTCTCGACGCAGTGTGACACGTTTCACGTGTGATGATTTTTCTTTAGTGCTAAGCGCATGTTGTTGGTGGTGAACTTCGAGCAACACAGGCTATCGAACTTCAGGTGATGAATGGTGGAATCTTAGAAAAATGGAAGCTATAAAATATATGGGTTTATCTATTGGAATTAGGTTCAATTATAATATTCATAGATATTACATATTACATGACACTATACTTACCTTATTCTAAGATAATATTACGGTAAATTGACAAATATGTCACTCAAGAGGGAACGGGTAAATAACAGCACAACTTTTTTTAATCTGTGATTTCTGTAAAACCTTGAGTAAATCGGATTTTGTATTTTTCCTCAGAAAACGTGAGGAGTAAGAAGTATTTTCGCATTTTTATTGATAATTTGAGGGCATTTTCAAGAATATTACTTTAACTTGTTTATTCGTTTACTCTAAATCATGTGGTTACTGAATGTATTCATGATATAGGCGAATAACAATGGCTAAGCAAGACAAAAACCCCCGATCTGGGTTTGTTATTAAACTCTCTTCTGAGACTGCTCAAAAACTTGCAGAAGAAAAACAGGCCAAAGAAAAGAACAACCCTGGCTTGCCTTTGCATACATCCGTTGCATCAACAGATAAAAGTTGTGAAGAAGTTGAAAAAACCAGAGTGAGTAGTGAAAATTGTACAAAAACACTAGCAGCTGTTGAAAAGAAACCCATTGTCGAACCTGAAAAAGAAGTGAATTCAGAGGTAGCAGGCACGAGTAAGTCTAAACACCCCGAAGTGAGGGACAAGCATTTAGATTCATCCTGGGGTGACTATGCACCTTACATTAGCTATGAAGGTGAAGAAGCCATATACACTGACCCAAACACACAACAAAAGTACACATGGAATAAGACTACTAACTCTTGGGTACCTCAGGAGTCGGGCAATGGGAACAGTGAAGCACCTGGTAGAGAATACAGTTATGAAAATGACACTCATATTTACACAGAAGCCGATGGTTCAAAATTTTTCTGGGATGCTGAGAAAAAAGCATGGATACCTAAGGTTGATGATGACTTTCTAGCTTATTACCAAATGTCATATGGGTTCGTAGATAACACTGCAGATAGTAAAAAAGAAAAGGCTGAAGTAGAAAAGAAGGAACAGCTAAAGAAATTGGATTCTGCGGGATTGAAACGCAAAACTGAGCCACAGTGGTTTGAGCAGTCTGAAGAAAAGAACACAAAAGTTTACGTCTCAAATCTGCCTTTAGACCTAACAGAAGAAGAGTTTGTTGATTTAATGCAAAAATGTGGTCTTGTAGAACGAGATCCGAGCACACAGAAAATGAAGATCAAACTCTATTACGATAAAGAACAGAATTGTTTTAAAGGTGATGCATTATGTACTTACATTAAAATTGAATCTGTTGACTTGGCATTAAAGTTGCTAGATGGAAGTGATTTTAAAGGTCAGAAAATCAAAGTAGAGAGAGCTCATTTCCAACTGAAGGGTGAATACAATCCAGCATTAAAACCGAAAAAAAAGAAAAAGAAAGAGCTTGAAAAGATAAAAAAGATGCAACAGAAGTTGTTTGATTGGAGGCCAGAAAAATTCATTGGGGAGCGTTCCAAACATGAAAGAGTGGTTATTGTCAAAAATTTGTTCCATCCATCTGACTTTGATAAAGAAGTCCAGTTGATACTTGATTATCAGCAAGACTTGAGGGAGGAAGCCACTAAATGTGGGGAGGTCAGGAAAGTGGTCATTTATGATAGGCATCCTGATGGAGTAGCTCAGATTACAATGAAGGAACCAGAAATGGCAGATGCGGTTGTCCTACTCATGAATGGTAGGTGGTTTGGAAAAAGACAGATATCTGCAGAGATTTGGGATGGCAGGACTAAATACAGGATTGCAGAAACCGATGCAGCCTTAAATCAAAGAATTGAGAAGTGGGATAATTTTTTAGAGGGGAAGGTTGAACCCTCCACTGAGAAGGATGGGAAAACTGATAAGAATTCTGAAGCGGACTCCCAAAATGTCAAGTCCGATGAAAATGCTGAAAAAAGGAATCAAAACTTGGAACAAGCAGTGGACAAAGAAACTGATTCAAAGAAAGCTGAAGACACTTAATTATGTTTACATATTTTAGAAACAAATGTAGTTTTATGGAATCTACCATCAAATAAATGTGTATTTATTTTAAGAATAAAATTACAATTTCAAATAATAGATGGTGTCATTTGTTACCTTTTTGTTCTCAAATATGAAGTTTTATATTAGTTTAGCTAATAACGTATTAAGGTCATTGTAGTGACAGTGAGGAACTCTGTTTAGATACTATTTAGGTACTACTAGTTTTAAGCCATTACGCCACCCCACGTCAAATGTCTAAATTTGCCCCGTGATTTTGGTTAGAGGTTGAATGAGATACTTTTGGAAGGTTCTTTTTCATTCCATTTTGTATCAGTGGGCTTGATCGCATAATTACAACATTGCCACTTGATGGACCAACCAAAATGGGATAGATTTCAAAAGTAAAGCGGATCCGCGAATGTATTGTTCACTATTGTTTATGGTGCCATTGTGGTGTACAAAATATTTTCATGTTAATTCCTTTGTCAACTGACTTGTGATTGAAATAAAAAAGAAACACCATAAACAATTTAGCCGTCATGTCTGACACCTGACTTCTTAAGTTGCAAACACTAATTTGTAAATTTAAACGATAAAAAGTAATTCTATTTTAGTTTTACTCACAAGAATCTAATCCGACTAAAATACATTAGCAGTGGTGAAATTTCAAGCCATGAAAGTTTACCAAGCACTAGCGATTTCACGTTATTAGTTAAGTTGAGCTGTCAACTTTAATCGGGGCTTCTCTGGCGCCGACTTCATGAATTTTACCCGGATAATATGATAACATGGCTGTGCAATCCGACTCCGGCGGGAAGGATGACGTGAAAACCCAGTTCGTGACCCGAGAAGGCACTTACCGCTTGATGACTTTGTCGGAGTACTCCAGGCCTAATCGCGTGGGTTACACTAGCGGGTCGGGGTCTTCGCATGTGCGCGTGTCGCTCGTCTCGCTGCCGCCAGGGCCGGGTGGAGGAGCGGCGGGCTCCGATGGCCAGGGCTCAGATGATAGGATATGTTTTAATCATGGAAAAGAGCTGTATGTTTATGTATACAGAGGAGTTAGAAAGGTAATACTGTCAATGTTTATACGCAGTTTGAACTTTTGATTAGAGGTTTAGAACATTTATTATCAAGTTGTAATGAACTTTCAATGGTTTAAAAACAATTTATTGGTAAGATGAGGAAAGTAATTATCTATTTAGTTATATTAATATTCCATGCTATGATTTTGCAATACATTGATATCAAAAAGGAAATACTGGCTTATCAGTACATATGTTCATATTATTTATGCATATGGTATGATTGATAATAGATGATTATATGTTGTACATTACATGTTTTGATGTTAAATCTTCCAACTTAACTGCCTTCTAGTTAAATCTAATTTACTGAATGTTATAATTTACTTAGTCAAATTGAATGAGGTTTTATTTGTAACTGCATAGAAATTAGTTTAATTATTTTTGTTAAAGAAAGGACAGTGTGTTTATTTTTATTAAGTTTTAAGAGGAAAAAAACTAAGAGTTTTGTTGTGAATTGTATTTTATTTAATAAGCTATGGTGTAAGAATATTTATTACGCTTAGTCTTCACAAGTTAGACTCACAATATTTTTTTAATGTGACAGTACAAAAGTAATATGTTCTATCCCAGCTGTAAACTTGTTCTGAGTCACATTGTCTATGTTTTTTTTGTAAATGTATTTTACATTAAAATGATTCCTTGATGTCAATGTATTACAATGTAATCCTAATGTAAGGCAAACTTTAATTCAATCTTATAAATCTTCATTTTAACATTATTGAAACAAAATACCTGCAATTTTCATAATTTTATTTCTTGAAAATGGTATACACGGCAATAAGAAAAATAAGAAGTGTTTGCAAATAGCTTTTTCGATCTTTTGCAATTTCACCAAAGATATTTATTGGTTCTCAGTTCTGAAGTAAAATTCTTATGAAGAGTCAAATACAAACAACATTTAAACATTATTTTATTGTCCCTAGGCGGCTGATCTATCGAAACCGGTGGATAAAAAGATGTACAAGGGAACCAACCCAACATGTCATGACTTTAATACGGTCACGATGACACCGGACAGTGTGTCTTTAGTTATAGGATTTTCTACTGGCCAAATTCAACTCATAGACCCTATTAAGAAAGAATTAAGCAAATTGTATAATGAAGAGGTGAGTAAATATTATAATTTATTAGATAAAAAGATAAGTTTTTGGAAAAAGATACTTGGTACCTACTTTCATTATGTTTTAGTGCCCAGAGTGGTATGAAAAATTTAAGCTTTGTTTATAAAGTTCTTTGCTTATAATATATTTTATTTTTATATAAAAACTTAATTGTACAAAAAAAAACCGGCCAAGTGCGAGTCGGACTCGCGCACCGAGGGTTCCGTACAAACCTGCAAGGTTTACAAAGTTCGTTCATTACGACAATCGAGTCATAACTATGGTATTTTTATTGCAAAATGAAATTCATAACATTACGATGGGGAAAGATGGAGGAGCATAAATATTTTGTAATGTAACTAAAAATTTAAGGTTTTCGGAATTTTTCCTTTATGTGTGCTATAAAACGTTGCTTCATGCCATATTTCAAGATTCTAGGTCGACTGGAAGTACCCTTTAGGTTTTGATTCCCTTGCGAGTACTTGCGAGTTTCAAAATATGCAGCTTAAATTGCTGTTTCTTTTGATTGCGTTGACATAGAAGTTTGAATTTGTTACAGCTTAAAGGTATTATAGACCTGAGTATTTGGTATGAATTTCAATTTAATACCTCTACGCGTTTATGAGGAAATGGGTAGTAAGTTTAAAATTATTAAAAAAATATATATTATATGATGTAACTAAAAATTTATCGTTTTCGTAATTTTTCCTTTATCTATGCTATAAGACGTTTCTTCGTACCAAATTTCAAGATTCTGAGTTCACGGGAAGCACCCTGTAGGTTTTGATTCCCTTGCAAGTGTCGAAAATTTGCGGCATAAACGGCTGTACCTTTTGATTGCGTTGGCTTAGAAGTTTGATTTTTTCACAGCTTCAAGGGACAGTAGACTTGAGTAATTGATATAAATTTCAGCTTCATACCTCCACGCGTTCCTGAGAAAAAGGGTCTTGACAGACGGACGGACAGACGGACAACAAAGTGATCCTATAAGGGTTCCGTTTTTTCTTTTTGAGGTACGGAACCCTAAAAAGTACAAAGGGTAGACTAAATGCTAGGTGCATTCTCTACCAGTCAACCGTTGGGTCATGCAGATAGTTAAAAGTGTTAATGTAATCTACTTGAATAAAGAAATATTTGGTTGATCTTCTAAACATTTCTGTACATTCACATTTGGTTTGTATGGACAATGAATGTGATACCAATGTAATTTACACAAATAACATGATATTGAATAGACTTGAAAACAAAAGAATTGTAATTATTACCATGTTTGAATTGCAGAGACTGATTGATAAAACGCGAGTAACTTGCATCAAGTGGGTGCCTGGATCAAGTAATCTGTTTATATCGGCACACGCATCCGGCCAGCTATACGTGTACAACGAGGAGCTGACGTGCGGGACGACAGCGCCGCACTACCAGCTGTTCAAGCAGGGAGATGGCTACTCGATACACACCTGCCGAACAAAGTCCACTAGGAATCCACTATACAGGTCTCAACCTAATCTGTATATGAATATGAATACATGCTGACACACATTCATACTATAAGGACATTCTGCATACCCATATATTCGTCCAAATACACACATAAACAACCCACATACATATATTCATACATAAAAAAATACACACACACACATTTTTTATAATAGCGGCCCGCCGTGGCGTGTATTCGGATATACATTTTTACTTATATTGATTTTTACACTTGAAAACCTAATATTTTAAATGTGAACATGTGTTAGCCTGTGTGGATGCGTGTCTGTTACTATTTTACTCGTAAACTACTGAATAGATTTGGATGAAATTTGGCAGAATGTTAGGTGAAATATTTTTATCCTGAAATAACGCGGACCAGCTTTAACTAAAGCATACTGCATTATTTTCAAGCGCCGTAGCCTCTCTAAGAGTGATAATAAGTAGCTGCGACAAAGTCATCAGACTTATACATTTATTATTGCTCACATACTAAATATTGTACTATAAATAATTCTAAATAAATTATTACTACTGCTCTACAGGTGGGTCATAGGCGCTGACGGCAGCTGCATCAACGAATTCGCCTTCTCACCGTGCGGGACAAATCTAGCTGTAGTATCGCAGGACGGTTTCCTGAGAGTATTCCACTACGATACTATGGAGTTGATCGGGCGGGCGAGATCCTACTTCGGCGGTTTCCTTTGCGTGTGCTGGTCACCCGACGGGAAGTACGTGGTCGTAGGCGGCGAGGACGATCTAGTGACGGTGTGGTCGTTCAGTGAAATGAGAGTGGTCGCGCGCGGGCAGGGCCACCGGTCCTGGGTGTCCGTGGTCGCGTTCGACCCCTACGTGGTCAGCTTCACGGACCCCGACAGCGAGGAGAGCACCGAAGACGAGACTCAGAAGAGCGAGAGTGTGCAGTGTTATAGGTTAGGTAGCGTATCGCAGGACACTCAGCTGTGCCTGTGGGATCTGACGGAGGACGTTCTGAAGCCGCCCGTGCGGGCGCGCGCCTCCGCCCATCTCTCGCCGAACAGCCAGACCTTCTCCCCGAACGGCGTGCCCGGCGGCAAGATACCGGCGAAGGGGGCGAAGACGAACAAGATAGGGCACAAGCACGCCGAGCTGAGCGGGCAGACGGCGGGCGGCGAGCCCTCGGGCGCGAAGCAGCCGGCCAAGTCGAAGACGAACAACGTGGCGACGCTGAACATAAGCGTCGGGAAGGCGAAGGAGGAGACGTCGGGCTCGCTCGGCGTGAACTCGCTGACGCAGCGGCTCGCCGGCTTCTCGTTCGGGGACCGGCGGTCGGAGCACCGGCGCAACTTCAGCCTGTCGAAGCCGACGGAGCAGAAGTCGTCGGCGTCGAGCACGGTGGCGTTGCGCGGCCGGTCGGCGACGGCGACGGCGACGGACGCGTGCGACCCGCTGCGGCTGATCGGCACGGCGTCGTGTCCGCGCTTCGACGAGTGCCCGGTGCTGGAGCCGCTGGTGTGCAAGAAGATCGCGCACGAGCGTCTGACGGCGCTGCTGTTCCGCGCCGAGTGCCTGGTGACGGCGTGCGCCGACGGCTGCGTCAACACGTGGGCGCGGCCGGCCCTGGGCCCGCGCAAGCCCGACACCATACACCTCGTCGACTAGCCCGGCACACACAGTGGTAAGCGACTTGAAATACACATTTTGGTTACCTAGCCGAATGACGAACTTTTAAATACGATCAAAAGCACGTCAGACAATACACTATCACCGCCCTTATGTCCTGCGCATAAGAACTAATATTGAACAACAATAATATACTTGAATGTGCAATTGACTGTACTTGTCAAAACATAACGCCTGTAAAGATTTTCAATGAAAAATAGCAATCTGTGATGTTTTGCCACACTGACTGATTAAATAGGTTCCAAGAATATATAGATCTATTCATAGATAATTTGCAAAAAAAACATTGTGTTGTGTACCTTAAAATTATTTGCGCATGATGTCAACATCACGATTGAGATGGTAAAGTTCAAAATGGGCGGCTTCGATCTCTCTGACGTTACGATTGCACGTCATTAATGCTTTTTATATCATTTGTTGGGCAGGTCTCCCCTAATTTCCATGAACAATCTAAGTCTTATCAAAAGCTTAATTCAGTGATAAAGATATTCTTTAATTAATACCTCTTTATTATTCATAATCATTTATAAGAATTACACATTTACTCTATTCTGATTAAATAACTGTGTAATTCTTTAAATAATCTGTCCGTGCCCTGAAATCCAGACATGAAATGTAGTATTTTTTTAAACTCAATCTGCAAATACAGTATCATTCCTATTTCAATTCGCTTACTCTTGAATAAACAAACGAGATGTACACAGTTTGTAGCGGCATCGACGATTGTGGTCAAGCGCGAGCTGACGTGTTGTGTGCTAATAAATAATTCCAATTAGACAGGTTGTTGATTGAGTGTAAGGGGTCTGGCACTTTACTGTGTGTTGCTTACTGTACATCAACTGGAAGTATGTAGATGAGGGCATGAATAAAATAAATAACTCCACACGTAAAATGTTATGAGGAGCTCCGTTAAATTCAATTATTTCTGTTTTTTTTTGTATTTCTTCTAGAAAGGTGACAGAACAGACATATAGACATGACATATGGATGGTCAGACAGCGGTGTTTTAGTATAAGGAACTCATTTTAGCCTTCGGTTACATTACCTTAAAAAAACCCAAATAACCCATATATGTTGAGTATAAAGTTCAAAGTAATTTGAGGCTCTAAAATTAAACAATCTAATTACTAAAAAAAATATTTATGGAATACAATATATGCCACAATAGACAATACGCAGTACGTAATACATATAATCTGAATTTAAGCAACACACAGAAAAGTGATCGGACAGGGAATGTGATGCATTTCCATAAAGTAAGAATAAAAACAATGAAATGTTAGTTTTAGCAGAATGTATATTATATTGTGTAAGGGCTGATTTTTCAATAGTCAGACTAAAATTAACGAACCGATAAAGTATAAGCTGTTTAAATTAAGAACGTCATTAAGTAATTTTGTTACGGATTATTATGATAGCATTTAAAATAAGTCGTATTGTACTTTCAACTGTTATACCTTACCTGACAATTGAAAAATCGGTCCTAAGAGAAATATTTCTCAGCTCACTTGTGTAAATATAGTGTTTAGGTACAGCGATCAAAGATTGCTATCTTATTGCATGGATGCACTTATGTGCTTATCATTGTCCTTATATAAAGCTATTTATTTCATTTTCGTAATCAATTTAAGTGTTGTTGAGTCGTCAAGTCTCATATTATTTTATACAAACAGTTTAATATTATATGAGACTTGAATATGTTGTTATTATTATTGAAATTCAGCTATTAGTTAGGTGTTAGCTTAGTCAAATTATTTTATCTTTCAACATTCGTCACTTTATGCTTCCGTTTCCATAGGCACGTTCATATGACGAGATAGAACGTTAATGGAACATTTTAATTAATATGGTCGGGTCAAAATATAAAAAAAACGACTTATTTAAACATTACTATGTAGTGTGTTCTTTCAGTCAATGGTATTAAATTACGTTTATCCTATCTTTGCCGGACCATAAAGAAGTGGAACTCGTTTAGGCTCATGTGTTTCCTCCTTCCTTTGACATGGATTCCTTCAAAAGGAGCGTGAAGAAACATCTTGCGGGCCATTTTTGCGATGCTAACGGATAGGATATTTCGTCAAATCCGTTGTCATCGCGATGTGGGTTCCTCTCTGGCTTACCATCAGGCTGGGAGGAGCCAATAAACTGCGCTTCTATAAAAAAAAAACGTTTATTTACAAATTTGTTCAAATTCGAACATATTTGTAAAGTTTTCTAATCTGCAATCATGTAAACCATTTATATATAGATAATATTTGAATTTAGTTTTACCTAAACAAGCTCTCTCGATGAAAGACACCGAACAGAAAAAACACACAAAATATATGTTTTTTAAAGTCCTTGGAAGAATAAATTACCAACTGATCTGTGATAACTTGAAAATAGAATTATAGTTCTTTCTGAAGTCATGTGAATGTACCTTGTCTATTAGATGAACGTGAGGTACCGTTTGTTCAACGACAATCCTTCATGATTTAAATGTAAAGCTGCGATCAACGGTCTGATACCGTGACAAAATATTTTTGTAAACAGAATGTGTGAAAACATTTGCCCTAATCAAGTTAATATTCAGTACCTTGACTAGTAAGTATTCAGCGGACATTGATCCACCCTAAAACCTAGGCGGTAAGGGTTATTTTTCTAACAAACTAGCATGTGACGACACAGCATTTTAATGAGATTAGTTAGAATAAAGTAGCTATTGTACTAAATGATTATGTTAACTCAATAGGGGAGTGGATTGAATCAAAAATACCAGATTGTTTTCACTTTGTTAAATCTATTTAAAAAAATTGACACGAATTTTTCATCTGCTAAATAAATTTAAAAAAAACTTTGCTAAGTTGCGAGGTGGGCGCTCGTTACGTCACGTGGTTAATAAATGTACCCACTGATGACGTCACGCGATAATTCAATTCTATTTATTGCCACAATTTTTGTTTGGGTGGAAAATGCAAAAATAAGTGTCTCATATTTTTGGATAACAAACTATCCCTATTCTGATTGTGATTAGTAATAGCTTGGTATATAAGTTAGTGAGCGTTCAAGTATTACGTAACGCAATTTTTAAAGTTTTTTGACTCCCCCTACCCCCATGTAACGCACCGTAACATTTTTCTGTATCCCCTCTCAAAACGTTACGTAACAATCAAGTGATAATTTTCAGGGATTCCCTGTAAACCCACGAAAAGGGTTGCCAATTTGGGAGTTTTAAATTCCTATTGTTTTATTTCGAATAAGTAAAAATGTTACGTAACCTGTTGTAAGAAAAACCCCCTCCCGCTCCTGTAACGCAGAGTAACCTTTTATAACACACCCCCCTAAATTGCGTTACGTACGTAATACTTGGACGCTCCCTTAAGAGACAAGCGAATAAAAACTCTAGTTGCATAATTAATAATCTAATTATCTTTTAATGGGGTTTTAGGGTGGACAAGATAAATGGGTGGTTCCAATTCAGTATCTATCAATGGTTAGAAATACTTCGTATTAATGTATTCTGCCTAAATTATTTATTATACTTTTAACGATTGTAGTCACTATTATTTTATGTATCACGTATAACGTCTTGTTTTAAGGTACATTTTAATGTTGCATGAGATGTTTTTCAGCAAGTGGACGGACCTGTAAAATGCCTCATCACTTTTACAGTATATCTTATTCCATTATTAGGCGCACTTTTATCAATAGATTTTTAGTTTGATGGCATAATAAAATACAGGTAGACTTTAAAATCAATTTCTTTAGTCACGTAATATTGTGACGAAGGAAGTATGGTATACAATTATTTGAAATTTCACCCTGTATTATGAAATAAATATATTTAGAAAGCGTAAGGTGATCTTTTTGGTGTGCGCTGTAATTAGTGAATTTCTGTTTATCGTGGCCTTATACGTGTTATCCTATCTATGAAGAGCTCTCATACTGTTACTAGAGAGTATATTTAATAGTAATTGGCCTATTTTAGAAATGCCACAAAGATGCGGATTTGGCTTCATAATATAATATTTTGTCTTTTGAC
Source organism: Glyphodes pyloalis (assembly GCA_037074685.1). Taxonomy (NCBI): domain Eukaryota; kingdom Metazoa; phylum Arthropoda; class Insecta; order Lepidoptera; family Crambidae; genus Glyphodes; species Glyphodes pyloalis. Next base: position 15,925,119 of record JAYKKO010000009.1, read on the forward strand.
AATGTATATATATTTTATGTAAAACAGTGATAAATTAACGAGTTTAACACTGCGATGTACCAACGTGTCGCACATGAAATCTTAAACAGACATAACTCAACATTAGATATTTCGAGTAAACTGATATGAAAGTTCAAAAATTCGTAGCACCAAAACTACTGAGTTTACGTTCATAACTGAAAATAAAAACAACGATATTAAGGTACTTTTATTATTTAAATCATAAAAACATTTATGGCGCTACGATTTTTTTTAATTTTCAAATCAGTTTACTAGAAATATCAAATTTTGAGTTATGACTGTATATTTTTTCATGTGCGATCTGTGGGTACTTTAGGCTCAAATATAGTAAAGTAGTTGATAATATTTATTTTAAGATTTTTTGTGTATGTATTGAACCTTCTTTTATTTGAAATTATTTAACGAAATCATATAATCTTGGTTCATACAATCTCCGATTTAGTGGATTTATAGAGACTCATTAATAAACATATTATTAAGGGCAGCTACCCTTTTATTTTGTAAAAATAGTTCTAGAATTGTCGTATTACGCAACTTTGTGGTTATTCCACTAAAATGCCATAATCTTTGAACTATGTGGTCACTTCAAATAAAGCTATATCGTTACAGTAAAATGTCCACTAGATAGCATTACAACTATAGTTTCAGATAAGATATTTATTAGGTACGCCTAAATTACGAAACCAGTTATTTATAAGATTTTTACTAAAATATCAATAGTTTAATGACCTATGGACTGCCTTCCTGGTTAATCATGCTCACAACGTTGGGTTAAAGGATACATTTAATAAATCAAAATTCAAGGATACAGTTATAATTACCTTAAAATGTAGAAATTTCTTATCAGCATCCCTACTTATAGGTATACAAAGGTGTTTTATTCCGTTATCGAATTTAGATATTAATAACACTGAAAACTTCAATATCAAAATTAGGGTTCACAGTGAATTCCAATATTTTACGATTCGTAATGTGTCAAAAATGACAATTTATTTTTTCTATGGGTCGTTAATTCCAATTTCAAATTTACTTTCCATATCAGTTGTCCGTCAGTCGTTTTAGCTTACGCCTCGTGCAATTTATTACTGTCCCTAGTTGCGGACACGATTGGTTTTTCAAATATTGGAACCGGCATTAGTTAGTATGGGCTCCGTTTGATAGTTGTACAACTAGCGACATTGTTAACAACTAGGCAGTTGTGTCTATCTGATGTGTAAGTAGATGCTTTCTGATAAACAGGACTTGTTTGATAATGTTTTCTTTTAACCTGACGTTGTTCGCATACCTTCGCTATAAAACACTTGTTTGAACTTAAAATAGGTTGTGCTCCTTGGTGTAAAATGCTCATAGTTGTAAATAGCCTTCAGACCAAGCAGATTATTTGTTAAAAATATCTTGTTTAGTAAATCCTACAGAGAGGACTAACGAATATTTGGCAAAGAAATACACGTAGGAAATGATGATAGTAACAGGCTGTGCGGGAAGTTAGGGCCCTATTGTAGTGCGACTTTACGCAGCGATACAAACGCGCGACTGCATCGCGACTCCAGCGATCAACATGTAGGTATTTGTATCGGTAAACATTTACACATCTTCTGAATAGCTCTAGAATTGCTAGCGAATCGCGACTGCATCACGATTGTATCGCTGCTTTGAGTAGCGCGTGCTTTAAGGACGGTTTTCGAATGTGTCGATGCTGCATCGCCACTGTATTGCGTTTTAATCTCTGTTTAATAACGCAGAATGCGACACATCAGCTGATCATTACATACAATAGACAAATTGAGTGGCTAGTCAATTGAGATAATTTTAAATACCTCTCCAAACAGGAATTCTTCATAGATTTTATATGAAGATATCAACGAACTATCTGTATGACCCAACGGTTGACTGCTAGATAATGTTTCTAGCATCCATCTTTTGTACTTTTTTTTTGTGAAATAGTGTTAAAATAAAATGTATAAAATCAAACTGTGACGTCAAAATTTTCCCTATAAACACTGACTATTATAAATTTCTGAGCATTTTAAAAAAGCATTTCAAAAGTAAGTAATTTATTTGAAATCAAAATGGCCAAGGCAATAACGTCTGATACCTTAAAATTATTTGCGAATGAAAAAAATATCCCCGATACAAACACGCAAAGCAGAGTCGCCAAAACGCGATGCAGCATCGATACAGTCGCGAAAACGCCGATCGTCTACGCTAAAACTAAAGTATCATATCTGCTGTGGACCTACAGAGACCGATTCCTGTGTTATGTCTAGTCTAGTTTATTGAATTTGGGATCGTAGATGATTCTAATTTTATTGCATTTAGTTATCTTTGTCCAAAACGCACTGGAAATAATTATTAATATTTTTTTGTTAGTCTTCTTTGTATTTCGTTGTAGTCAATGAGCTCTTTGGGCTGATTGGACTAGACGTTTATTGGACTGAAGATTAAGAGTTTACGCGTATATTGATAGTAACATTAATTTTTACAGGTTTTATTAAAATCTTTACCAAAATGTTTTTATTCTACTCAATATTTTGAACTACCTTCTTTTAATATTTTCAAGACTTGCAACGTTCAGTTTTGTACTTTTGAATCATCTAAATACCTACATTAGAATACTGAATAGCGTGCAGGTTGTATTGAAAATGATTTTAGCTGAGTAGAATAAGTTGTGTAAGGAAATTGTAGTTGACTTAGTCTGACAAAAAATCCGCTGGATAAAGAACTGTATGTATTTTAAAATAGAGTCGCAAATTAACAGATATGGCAAGATGAAATGTGTCTTTCGCCAGCAAACCGAAGCATGTCTCTCATACAGGCCTAGCATACGCAACGCGACTAAATTTTATCGCGCTCTTAACAATCGTCAAAATCGATTGAAGTCAGTGCGTCTGCTGCTGATAGGCTGAAAATACGAGTGCAGTGTGCTATTAGCCAATCAACTGTATCGAAACTTTGTCGTTGCTATAAATTTGACATATTAAGTATGCTAGGCCTGATAGTCTCTTATTAATTTTCACATTTATTATGGAAATGCGTTCAAATTTTTTTATCAATCTATGTAAATCTTTCAATTTATTTTGCTGGCAAAAGGCACAGTATCTTGTACGGATAAAAGCACGTCAGAGACGCTTTGGACTTTGTATCGACCTTGTGTTGTTGGAATAAGAACTAATTTCGAACTGCAAGTATTTAGTTTGACGTGCGGTCGTGCTGCTCCTGAATTTATGTAAAGTGCATAATGAAATATTTTATCAAATCATTGCGATACATTGTGTATGCTTACACAAAGTGTTTTATGTGAATGAATGTTCGTATTCTTACAAATTGTAAAATATGAAAATATTGTTGATGGTAACTAAAGGTTGTATGTACTCTCAGTCCACTAAACAAGTTTAGTCTTAAATGAAACTTAAATCACTTATGTACGCGAACTTTTGAGTAATAATTAATTAATTAATAATTTATTGGAATTCTTTGTTCAAAACTAGTGAGACACGAATTACAAGCCTATCAAGTTAATACTTAAATAGAGGATTCTCTTTATAAATTGGTGCATTTTTATTGCTTCCCATATTATTTTTAGTTGTTCACAGATACACAGTAGCTTAAATTAATTAACCAAGTGAATCTATCTTTAATTTGTCTAAACTCATTAACAACCCGTATTTGCTTAAAATAGAAATTAATATCTACCCATTTATCCATACAAAGTCTGAGGAAAGCGTGGTTGATTTACTTTACTAATCTTGATTTACTGCTTTGAAGATTACTTTGTAACTTTGATGTTGTTACATTCCCTTCAATATGGTTGAGAGAAGCGATGGCTGGCACATACGTCATGCTTGTGAACAGGTGCCACCTTTGGGGACTGGTCTGCTCCAGCTTACTTCTCGAAAGTAAATACTTACTTGAGTACTTAATTGTTTCATCACTCATCAAAACAAAACTATATGACTTGGTCCAAAGTGAGCTACACATAGCAATAAGTTAGATACTGATACTGTAACTTATCTGCTGAGTTTCTTACCGGTGTCTTCTCGGTAGATATAGATCCTGCACCGGAAGTAGAATCACTTTGCATTGTATTCAATGACGATTCAAAAGTGTTATATGTAACCTACTTGAATAAAGAAATATTTGAGTTTGATTTGACGTGCACTACTGAAGAAGAATTACTGTAGAAATTATTATTTAAACGACACCTTTTTGCTAATGACACGTCAACACAAACTTTTGATAGACAATCAGCTACTAACATTACTGGGCTATGGCACTATGGATTCATGTACTATCTACAGTAGACTACCGATAGGGAACTCAAGTGGCGTGTGTGAACTGAAAGACCAATTCTATTTTTCTGATTTTTGCAACTTAACTAACAACAATGCTTAGTAAAAGTTGTGAAAATATTTGTAAAACAAATGACAGAGTTTGTAAAGGCATAATTCTAAAGATATATCGACTTAAGTGGGTCCCTCAGTTCACACATTAGATCCCAAATCTAGATATAAAATTAGTTGACCAACAAATTTTGGTTGTAGACCTTTAGTAAAACATGAATAAACATCTACGCTAATTGGTCCCTCAGTTGACACACACGCCTTAAGTATATTAGATTTATAAGCGTTGATGGTTCACTCTGCGATCATCTAAGTTGTATAATGAAAGACCAGCTGTTATTGAATCCTTTTACTAGTGAGTAGATGTTGGGGCTAGAAGCCTGGGTCCCAGGCGGTGCGGTCTGCGGCCGCCACCAGCTTGTAGCAGACGACGGTGTCCCCCGGCCTCATCTCGAAGGTCGTGTCGTCAAACCGCAGCCCGCACTCCTGGTCGCGCTTTATCGACGTCACCTCGTTCTTCAGGTGCTTCATTGATGCTAGTTTACCTGCCAAATTAATAAACAAATCTAAAACTTACTACCTAAGGTTTAAAATGGGTAGTCTTAAAATCTATATTACAGCCGGACGTTTCGCTTGAGTTGCACCAATCGTAACGTCTCACGAGATGACTGGTCTTATCCATTTATCGACAGTTGGTGACCAGAATAGAATAGAAAATTTCTATTAACTTAATTTATGTTAGCTTTTACAGAAGCAATTTGAAGGATTTCATTTATTTTTACTTTTCTTTCTATTAAGAAACATAAAATAATGAAATGATTAAATCCTACTCGTGTTTAGAGTCTTGTTAAAGCCCAAGCGCGGCATATTAAGCTATATTAAATATATATGTAATAGCGATGAAAAAATAACTTTGTGAGGCCCTCATATCCATTCAGTAATTTGAATTGTCCCCGGATCACATTTTGTCTGGACAGCCGTATACTATGTACCTAAATGAAGCTCAGTGATGTAAACAACGATATGTTGGATGCTTACCTTCAAAGACGACCTCGTGGTCCCTGACGACGCGGTAGAGCGCGTTCCTCGCGAGCGACCCCTTCATGCAGCGGCACCCGGCCACCGGCACCTTCTTCTTGCCCTCCGTCACCATAAATTGCTGGAGGACGTTCGCTTCGCCTGAACATGTCCGAGAATGAAACTTTAGCCTTGTACTACTAACGCCATCTCTCGAGGCGTTCGAGTATTAATTTGACAGTTCGTAAACCGTTGAGCAGAGCAAAGGGCGTGCGCCCGTACAGCCAAGATTGAATTGACATTTTCCTTGAGAAAGTGGTGCAGTTTGATGGTATGTGGTTTTGGGATAAGAGCTCACTTGACTTCCAAGAAATGACCGCGATGTGTGCACTGATTCAAAAATAAACCGTTATGGCGGACGAGGACCAAAATATACTCTCATCTTCGAACTTTTCTTAATTGCTATTGGTCTTGGTGTATTAGGCTGATCGGATACCATACGGTAAGGTACTAAGATTCTAGAGGAAAACCTAAGATAAGCTTATAGACATGCATTAACCTTAACTGCAAGGAGGAAAAGGAAACACCACTTCACCTCCTATGTGACTGTGAATCTTTGGTCCACAAACGAAGCATCCACTTGGGACGACACAGCCCAACCGGAGGAAATAAAAACACTCAAAGCCAGAAAGATACTAAACTTTCTTAAATCGACCAGGCTAAAGGAGTTACTTTTAATTGGTCAACAATAGATCTGATAGGTCGCAGTGACCACAGTTCGTTCACTAGAACTACACAGCCCAAGTACCTTAATAATAATAAATAAATAAATAAATACGCCAGACAACCATACCAATCACCTGGACTCAAACTAAGGTTTTCCCTTGGACTATGAGCACCAGACGACGGATAACTGGGGGCGTCATCCTAGCACACCCAGACCCAAGTCAATTTAGAAAAACCCCAACTAAATTCCATCTAGAATGCAGCGTTTATTTTACCTATCAGCTCCTCTTCCTGCCGCGTGGGTATCCTAGCCGTGATCTCTTCCTTGACGTCATCTACCAGCTTATAGATGACATTGTGCTTCTTGATGAGTAAATTCTTCTTCTTGGCTTCGACGGAGAGCGGCGGCGGACACTCCACGTTAAACGCGTATATGACTGCGTTGAAGGCTTCTGCTATCTGCAAGCGTAAAAATAAAGGCTGCTTTGAAATGACAATTCATAATAGGTTTAAAGAATCTTTATTATCATAATCATATTATTTACTGTACTCCATAAGTAGGTAATGATGTTAGTGTAGTTTCTTAAAAAGTTCTACAAGTTATGGACCCTGGTGGGCACGGCAAAGTTAAAAGATGATTTTTTATGTTAGTGACTAATTTGGGAAAATAGAAAAAATTCAAAAAAGGACGTTCATCATTATTGCAGTGGACCCTTCATATTGTTACGGTTGATGTTCGATAATCTAGCGCCATCTAGTTTCGAATGGCGGAACTAATAGAGTAGATATTTCGATGACAGAACTTACTAGAATGTACTCGAACAATGTAGTAGTTTCTAGAATAATGGTCGGTCGGGGTCGGAATGTGCGCGAACATTCTGGATGTTTCTACGATGGAATGTTCGGAAACAATCTGCGGCACTATAAAAGGCCGGGACTGGGGGAGTATTGAATTAGCGATACAAGTGATTACATCGGCAGCGATCCTCAAGAGTGAGTGTGTGCGACTTATGAGCGATTGTGTGTTTTTAAGTTGTAATTAGTGGTGTTAAACGAAAGTGTATCTAACTTTTATTATCACGAAGTTTTTAAGTTTTTATTGTCACGAACCCGAAGCTCGTAACAATATAAAAGTGACCAAACTGACCTCCAAGTCGTTGGGCGTGACGGGCCCCACCCCGTAGTGCACCAGGTCGAGTCGCACGCGCTCGTGTTCGTCGTACGTCTCGAGGATGTCCAGGATCGCCTCCACCGACCCGTCCACGTCACCTGACACACAAAAACTTAATACAAATATATTGTTTTTAAAATTTTACAATACAAAAGATCCCTACTTATATTATAAATGCGAAAGTAACTCTGTCTGTCTGTCTGTCTGTTACGCTTTCCCGCTTAAACCTCTCAACCGATTTTGATGAAATTTGGTATAGGTATACGTTGAATCTCAAGAACGGACGTAGGCTACTTTTTGTTAGGAAGTAAGGGGGAGGGGGGTAATGCCACCTTTGAAAGTTTATATGGGAACATGTAAATTTTTTAAGTTAGAGATATGAAAGTTGGCACAAATATAGCTCTATTAAAATATAGACTACTTTTTGTTTCGAATATTAGGGGAGATAAGGGTAAAACCGACCATGAAAGGATGTAGTCCACGCAAACGAAGTCGCGGGCACAGCAAGTCTCCCATAATTTTTTATTTCATCTTGAGGATAATTTCTGCTATAAAAAAATTTCGTTTTTTTTATGGTCCTTTCAATTTAAGCCAATCAGAAGGTGACGCATCGATTTTGACATTTGTTAGCCTTTTAAGCGCTTCAATTCAAACGCACTTCGGAGTTCTGTATGCCAAGGCGTAAGTTAACAAAAATACCTACGAAAAAAATAGTGCTGCTAAGAGTCAATAAACAGGTAACACGCAATTGGCTACTTGACAGTTTTTGAAAAAGTATTGCAAAATGTGCGCCCGTTCATTTTATATCCCAAGCAATTCGATTTATCTGGAAAAAATGTAAATAACCAGAGAAAAATAAGATTTTGTGTAACACATTTAAAAAGCGCGCAAAAACGCCAAGTCATGTCACTGTTGAAATTATGACGTCAACGTTGTAGACAACGAACCGATACGCATAGAAACGACTTCATTTAGATAAATGGAAAATGTTTCAATAAATTCTTAATACGATTAAAGACACAATAATTCAATTTAATCGGTAAAATAATCATTGTTTCGCCACATTAAAATAAATTATTTTCGCCGACAGCTGTCATTTCCGAATTGCAATGGTGGTTTCCGTTTCGGTTCTTTTGTTCCACAGATAAAAAAAGTAAAATTTATTTTGCAAAATTAAAATACTAACTATGCTTTTAATTATAAAATAAAAATGTAAAATTATTACTTTACTAATAAGCTAACATATCTAACACTTTTCATATTTTATTGTTAACACTGTCAAGTAGCCAATTACTTGTTTTTGTTGGTTTTTTGTTTAATAAATGAGTAAGTATTTATAATCTGAGGCGTTTCATTCAAAATACGTAATACCCCTCTCTTTTTATGTATGTAAGCACATATACTCAGTACAAAACTAGGAATAAACATTTCAGTAGAATAGTAAAATACCCCAACACTAGTGTCCTCCTTCCAGTGACTTTACTGTATTTGAGTCTACCATGGAAGAGGTTCTGAGAAAAGTGTGTAAAAGCAATAAAAAAGTAGTTGTATGTGGGGATTTTAATATTAATATTTTAGATAAAAATTCACAATACTCGGTTAGGTTCTTAAACTTATTTAAGTCTTTTGACCTACATCACCTTTTTGCTGAACCAACTCGAGTAACGCCCACGTCAGCTACCTGCTTAGATAATATATTTTGCAACTGTAAAGCATTGGAAAAATCAATAATAAATTTTGTAAGCTCGGACCACAGCGGGCAGAAAGCAGTGCTTGAGCATCATCATACCTTAGCTTCTTCAAGGTTTACTTGCAGACCAATCAGTACGAGTCGCGTTGAGAAGTTTGTGAAACATATTCGTGATGAAATATCCCTTAGTCCAATAATGAACAACAACATTGATCAGTTGTACAAAACATTATTCGATACAATTATAGACCAATTTAATTCACATTTTCCTAAGAAAGTTATTAAAATAGACAATCCTAAAATCAAATTTAGTGATTGGGCGACGAAAGGTATTTATAAAAGTCGAAGAAGACTTTTTGAATTATATGATATTAAACACAACAGTACCGATATTAATATAATAGAATATATTAAAATGTATTCAAAACTTTTTAAAAAGGTTTGCGCAATAGCCAAATCAAATTTTTTTAAGGAAAAAATTAAGAAATCGACTAATAAAATAAAGGCCACTTGGAACATTATTAACAAAGAGACTTGTAAAAATAAAACTCGAGTAAACAAGTTCTCTCTTAAAATTAACGAAAATACAATTGATTCTGACAATGAAGTGGCCAATGCATTTGAAACATATTTCTCGAAAATTCCTACAGTTACTACTAGTGGAATAAATTCTAGCCCGCATCTTGCTCAATCTCTCCTCCAGTCTAATGTATGTGAATGTCTAACCTCCTTCAGCTTTACTCACATTAATCATCATGAAATTGTTAAAACATTCAAAGAGTTGAACATTAAAAAGACTGAGGATTTATGGGGGATTTCTTTAGAGATAATAAAAAGTATTATTACTACTATTGCCCCTCATCTAGCTTACATATTTAATAAGTGCATAGATCTGGGTCAGTTTCCCAATCTAATGAAATTTAGTAAAATCATTCCCCTTTTTAAGTCAGGGGTAAAAAGTGACCCTTCTAACTTTCGACCCATCTCCATACTACCAGCACTCAGTAAAATCTTTGAGAAAATTATATACAATCAATTAATAACACATTTTAATGAAAACGATCTACTACACAACAAACAATTTGGCTTCACCAAAGGTAGATCGACCACTGATGCCGGAGTGGCACTCGTCAAACATATATTGGATGCGTGGGAGAGAAAGCAGGATGTCATTGGTATTTTCTGCGACTTGTCAAAGGCGTTTGATTGTGTCAATCATGAAACCTTGCTTTTGAAGTTGCAACATTACGGTGTCTCAAGTCCTGCTATATCTTTAATCCAATCTTATTTAACTGGCAGAATACAAAAAGTTAATGTTAACGGAATCATTTCTTCTGGCGCACCACTAGTCATGGGAGTGCCCCAGGGTTCTATATTAGGACCTCTTCTCTTTTTGATTTATATAAATGATCTTCCTCACTTTGCCAAAAGTCTATGTGAGATTGTGTTGTTTGCAGATGATACATCTCTGATTTTCAAAGTTGACAGGCATAAGCAATCCTATGACGATGTAAATAATACGCTCTCACAAGTTTTGCATTGGTTTACTACAAATAACCTCGTCCTCAATGCAAAAAAGACTAAATGCATTAAATTTACAATGCCAAATGTAAGGCAAATAAAAACTGATATAGTTATGAATAATGAACAAATCGAAGTCATAAATACAACAACTTTTTTAGGAATCACTATAGATTCGAGGCTACAATGGGGTCCTCATATATGTGCTCTGGCAGGAAGACTTAGTTCTGCCGCATATGCAGTTAGAAAAATTAGGCATCTTACTGATGTTGAAACGGCGAGACTAGTTTATTTCAGCTATTTTCATAGTTTAATGTCATACGGTCTATTGCTGTGGGGCTCAGCTTCTGACATACAAACTATATTTGTATTACAGAAGAGAGCTATTCGATCTATTTACGGCCTTAGATCGCGTGATTCACTTAAAGAATTATTTAAAGAAATTAATATTTTAACTGTAGCCTCCCAATTCATCTTTGATTGCATCATGTATGTACGTAAAAATCTTCATTTGTTCTATAAGAAATCCGACACACATAATTTTAACACAAGAAATAAACATAAGCTCGCTATTTCAAACCATAGGCTTCGTAAAACCAGTAGAACATTCGTGGGATTAAGTATAAAAATATTCAACAAGTTACCGCAATGTATTGTTGATTTACCTATGCATAGATTTAAGATCCATATTAAATCATGTTTAATGCGAAAAGGATACTATAAACTTGATGAATATTTAAACGATAAACATATATGGACATGATTGTCTGTTCGCTCGCACACCATAGTTTTTAAGTTCTCTAGCTCTAAACATTGTAAAGATTAGGATAACTACTGAGTTTCTTGCCGGATTCTTCTCGGTAGGATTAGGTTCCGAACCGGCTATAGCTTCAATTTTGGTTTGTATTCATTCTGACGATGCATAAGTGTTACTTGTAACCTACATGAATAAATGAATTGACTTTGACTTTGACTTTGACTCCATAGTGATGACGTCATTGTCACGACTGGAAGACAATGGCGCCGGTGATACTCCGTTTTTAAACTTTCTTAGTGATGTAGCCACGTCGCAAGTTGAATAATTCCAATAAAGAATGAAGATATAACTGGTACAGTTCCATACGAGAACATTGAACAAGTTGTCAACTATTGTTGACTTACAAGCGCCAACATAAATAACAAAAAAACGAAAAAGATCGTTCAAATAAATTCGATTTCATGGTCGAAAAAATGATTCTCGCACCACAGAAATATTTAAAAAGATAAGAATGTTTCCTATAGAATGCCATTATAATAAAAATTATTAGGAAAACATGTAAAAACAAAAAGTGGAACAGGCCCAGAACAGTTAAGACTCCTCTACGACTGTAAAACCAAAATGTCTGATAGCAGATGCATAAAAAATAAGACATACAGTAATAGCTACTAAATAAGGATAAATATGTTTATATACTTGAAATCGTAGCCAAATATAAATATTGTATAAAAGTACGAATCGATTTGAAATATATATCTTAACCAATAGTTTATCCAAGCAAAGAACATTTTTACTATCATGTTTTTGTGTCTAGTTTAAGGTAAAATAAAAATGAAATGTTCACAGGGACACTAAAAATAGGAAGAAATATGAGTGCCTAATTTAATAGCAATTCGATTCACAAATACGATTGTAGCATTAACAAAAAAAAATCGACGTGGAGGTAATTTTAGTAAACTAATCGATATCTATGTATTTAAGAGTTTTATACCCAATTAAATTCGATGACGTGTCTAGGCACAGAAACACTTATTTTTGTCGATTTCATTCATCTTTCATTTTTCATCTTGTATCACCCCATCGCCCTCTTGCGCGCCAGCTGAGCCATGTGACCGACCTCCTTGTACTGTATAGTTGCCTGGTACACACCAGCCTCCTAAGCTCTGACAACGTACCTTTGACGAGCACGTTGAGCGTTGGGTGCGTGTCCTGCTGCAGCATCTTCTCTCTCGGTCCCTCTCGGCGCATCTTGTATCACCCCATCGCCCTCTTGCGCGCCAGCTGAGCCATGTGACCGACCTCCTTGTACTGTATAGTTGCCTGGTACACACCAGCCTCCTAAGCTCTGACAACGTACCTTTGACGAGCACGTTGAGCGTTGGGTGCGTGTCCTGCTGCAGCATCTTCTCTCTCGGTCCCTCTCGGCGCATCTTGTATCACCCCATCGCCCTCTTGCGCGCCAGCTGAGCCATGTGACCGACCTCCTTGTACTGTATAGTTGCCTGGTACACACCAGCCTCCTAAGCTCTGACAACGTACCTTTGACGAGCACGTTGAGCGTTGGGTGCGTGTCCTGCTGCAGCATCTTCTCTCTCGGTCCCTCTCGGCGCATCTTGTATCACCCCATCGCCCTCTTGCGCGCCAGCTGAGCCATGTGACCGACCTCCTTGTACTGTATAGTTGCCTGGTACACACCAGCCTCCTAAGCTCTGACAACGTACCTTTGACGAGCAAGTTGAGCGTTGGGTGCGTGTCCTGCTGCAGCATCTTCTCTCTCGGTCCCTCTCGGCGCATCTTGTATCACCCCATCGCCCTCTTGCGCGCCAGCTGAGCCATGTGACCGACCTCCTTGTACTGTATAGTTGCCTGGTACACACTAGCCTCCTAAGCTCTGACAACGTACCTTTGACGAGCACGTTGAGCGTTGGGTGCGTGTCCTGCTGCAGCATCTTCTCTCTCGGTCCCTCTCGGCGCATCTTGTATCACCCCATCGCCCTCTTGCGCGCCAGCTGAGCCATGTGACCGACCTCCTTGTACTGTATAGTTGCCTGGTACACACCAGCCTCCTAAGCTCTGACAACGTACCTTTGACGAGCACGTTGAGCGTTGGGTGCGTGTCCTGCTGCAGCATCTTCTCTCTCGGTCCCTCTCGGCGCATCTTGTATCGCCCCATCGCCCTCTTGCGCGCCAGCTGCGCCTGGTACGTGGCCTGGTGAGCGGCCTCCTTCTGCGCTATGGCTTCCTGGTCGGAGGCCTGTTTCTCCTTCATGCGTTGGTTGTGGCGCCACCTCATCACTTCACTGGCTCTTTTCTAAAGGCGGAATAATTTAAATTATATATAACTGTCTGAAGTGATTTTTTAGCGTAAATCTTTTACCCATGATAAAGTTGATATTTGCATATTGTATGGTTTTCATGACAAATTAATATGAACTTTAACTCCCAATATAAGCCAAGGACACATAATGTCGATGCCCTCAACATTCTACATTAAACGACCAGCTGAGATGAAAGCTGAGAGAAGAGTCCCGGGTTCGATATCCGGTCGGGTCAATATGGGAAACGAAGATTTCTATATTATTCGGAATGTTGTGATACCGTCGTTGTTTCTTATTTCTGTAACACAAATGTTTCAGCTACTTACTACAAAATAAGAGCAATGCAATATACATGTGATGTTTTCCAATTGGCTACTTGACAGTGTTAACAATAAAATATGATAAATGTTAGATAATATGTTAGCTTATTAGTTAAGTAACAATTTTACATTTTTATTTTTTAATTAAAAGCCAAGTTAGTATTTTATTTTTGCAAAATAAATTTTACTTTTTTTATCTGTGGAACAAAAGAACCGAAACGGAAACCACCATTGCAATTCGGAAATGACAGCTGTCGGCGAAAATTATTTATTTTAATTTGGCGAAACAATGATTATTTTACCGATTAAATTGTATTATTGTGTCTCTAACCGTATTAAGTGTTTATTGAAACACTTTTCGTTTATCTAAATTAAGTCGTTCCTATGCATATCGGTTCGATGTCTAGGACGTTGACGTCATAATTGCAACAGTGACATGACTTGGCGTTTTCGCGCGTTTTTTTAATTTGTTACACAAAATTTTATTTTTCTCTGGTTATTTACATTTTTTCCAGATAAATCGAATTGCTTGGGATAGAAAATGAACGGGCCCACATTTTACAATACTTTTTCAAAAACTGTCAAGAAGCCAATTATTATCTATTTTAAACTAACCCCACAGACGCTGTCTTGTCTTAACAACGACTACATATTTTATTTGATATATATTTTTTACTACTCCTGATAATAACAAACACAACAAAGAACAAAAGTGAACGTGATGGCGTGACCGAGGTAAATAGGGATTCATTGTTATATATTAGTGTGATACCACAAAAATGTAGTAGGAAGCTAAGCAACATGATAGAGTACCTCAGAGCTGACTTCCAGCACCTGGTCCCCGGCGGAGGGCAGGTCGCGCCAGCCCAGCACCGACACGGGCGTCGACGGCGGCGCCGCCTGCACCGTCTGACCGTCCGCCGTCTGCAGCACGCGGACCTACCACGGAACGTACTACTATGACGACACACATTATTACTGACCAACGTACAAACACACTGCACTTTTATTTTAAATGTTGAAAGTCGTAACTTTGAAAAGATTTTCATTGATAAAACAACCATATGAATGGTTTTTTCTAGCAGTATATTGGCTCCTCCCAGCCTGATGGTAAGCAAAAGAGAAACCCACATCGCGATGACAACGGATTTGACGAAATATCCTATCCGTTAGAATCGCCATACTGGCCCGCAAGATGTTTCTTCAAACTCCTTTTCAAGGAAGGAATCCATGTCAAAGAAAGGAGGAAACACATGAGCCGGTAACGAGTTCCACTTCTTTATGGTCCGGCAAAGATAAGAGTTACCAAAATTTTTAACTACTAACGCAACTCGCTTGCGTGGAGAACTAGCAACAGCCAGGGCTCTTACTGTTTTTCCAAGCAGTGGGTTCCACCAGAATACCAGCGCTGCCGCGGCGTTAAAAATACCGTAGCAGCATTTCTTGAGGTGGATGGTTCCACCTTTTGGCCTCACAAGGTATTTTAAGTTTTCTGTTGATTGTCTTGCTGTGTTTTTGTCTGATTATTTTGTGCTGGTCAATAAATGTATTTCTTTCATTCTTCTTTCTAACCTCCGATACTTAAAGACTAAGCGCCGAGCGAAGAGCTAGCCAGAGTATACTCAATCGTGAAGGCGAATCTGTAGAGCATTTTAAAGAAACAGAAAAATTTCTTCTCCCCTTGCGGTGCGTGGCTCCAACCCACAACCTTCACGTATCGCGTGTGCTGCTCTTCCAACTGAGCTAACCGCAAGTTATCGTAAGCGATCAATTTTGCTGCTTAATCAACCCGGTATCTTGTAGTTATTCTTAGATTAATTAAGTGAGTAGGTGTGTGATATCTTAAGTGAGCCGCACCTTGCCCCAGCCCGAGCCGGCCACGAGTACGGCCCCGCGCCGCAGCGTGCCGCGCTGCACCAGCACCGTCGCCTGCTTCCTGCTCAACAAACACTTATTTGTAACATTTGCTCTAAGTATGTGTTGTTACGCGGCTTCGCGTACTATCGCGGTAAATTTACAACTTATTTTTTTACATACCTTTTCCTGACAATTGAGATGTTGACACCATTCAAAAATAATTTAAAGGTATATCTGTCTATCAACATAGAATTATTTGCAAATTGTCTCTACTAATTAGAGTACCTATCCCTAGTAGACATCCAGCTGACGTAATGAGTGACGTAAGCGACGTACTCACCCCGTCTTCGGGTCGAGCAGCGCCTCTATGACGACGCCCTCGACGTACCCGCCCGGGTCGGCCTTTAGCTCCATCAGCTGAGCCTGCAGCGTCAGCGCCTCCACTAGAGTGTCCAGGTTCATCTTCTTGAGCGCCGACACCTGCACGGCTTGCACGTCGCCTCCCAGAGCTTCACACACGATCCCGTGCTGAGCCAACGACCGCATCGTTCTCTCCTACGTATATATTTGTAGACTGAATGAATGACTCAATTGAAGTACCTAATTCACCTAACTAGTCCAGCATCTTCCGTTCATTCAATCCTAGCTTAGTTTATTTAATTTAATAACTCAGTGTTAAGAGTAAAACGTTGACAGTTAATAACGAAAATATAACATATGTAACTTTTAGTTCACTCGTAATTTTTAATAGGCATTTTTTTTAAATGGAAAAATAACATTTTAATGTAATATATAGAGCTTTTAATATGCTAATTCAAGTAAATGAAGCAGTGAATTGAATCAGTTAAATTGAACTTATTGAATGATACATATCTCTCATGAACTATATCACTCTTTTCACTGAAGTGAACGATTTTATGCATGTCTACAAATATATCATTTTTGATTTAGCAATGAATTTGAGGTCAAATCAAAAAGGTGCATGCAATAAAATAAAATAGAGGCATACCTACAATGTTCACACCTGGCTTGTCGATCTTGTTGATGGCCACCAGGATTGGAACTGCAAATATGAAAAAGTTAATGCTATAACTAAATGTAAGCTTGCAAACAATAAAAAAAAAACTCTGTAATGTGGCAATCCGTTTTTCTACGAGTCGGTTAATTCCAATTCCAAATTTACTTTCCATATCAGCTGTCATCAGTAGTCCGTCGGTCGTTTTGTAACGATTCTACCTACTTAAGTTAATAAAATAATAAAATCTTAATACAAAATAATAAATCACTTAATACCTACTTACTATACCACAATTATTAAAGTTAATAAAAAAATAAATTAAAAAGAAAACTAAGCATTCGATTTAAAATAGAAATATTAAATTAAATTGTCACGCGACTGCGCCATATGTTTCGCAAGTTGCTTTGTTCCGAGTACGATCTGCGAACAGGTTTGGAGGGCTCCCAACCGGCCGACCGCCGCTGCGTCATCGTCACTCATTCGCGCACTACGAGGCTTGAGCTCGGACGCCTGACCTACCTACCAACTACTTGTAAAAATTGCATTCAGCGTATGAGCATAATAATTCTGCAGTTACGTTAAACTCGTGTCTATTTACGTTGTGAGTGTATTTTTCCCCAATTTTGGGGTCCACCCCTACGGTACCAGAACCTACGCTTGGCCACCTTACGGAGCAGCTGAGGAACCGTCTGCAGCAGCGACTCACAACCTACCTACCTAGCCAGGGCAGTGCTGTTTTTGTACGGAGGGATTTTGAGCTACTGGTTGTGAATCATCGAACAACTCCCTTGTCAAATAATTTTAAATTATACTCTGTACTATAATTCTTGTTTCCTTCTTCCCCACTTCAAAACCACAACTAAAAGTGTGACAGTTTCTAGCTTATGCTTCTTATAATTTATTACTATCCGCAGGGCCGGCGTTAGGGTGGCGCGCGGTTGGGCAACAGCCCAGGGCGCTCGGACTTGAACGGGCGCTAGAAAGCTACCCTGAGGTACCCAGATATATTCCCCTAAATCGATGTATTGGTATACGCTTTTACAGGGGCGCTGGCGGAAATTCGTCCAGGGCGCCAGTAATGCTAGAACCGGCACTGACTATCCGTAACTAGAACGCTTCGTTTTTCAAATATTGGAACCGAGCATAAGTGACTTACCTCATGGAGCTATACATCTCCTCCTGCTTAATTACATCTTCCTGCTCTTTCTTTAGCTTGACAAGCTTGTCGGCGCACTGGTGGAAGTCGCTCACTCGCTTGTCCCAGTACGCCACCTTTTTACCTTACAGCAAACATATTAAAAGTATGGATGTCTCACCGCCAGCCTCGCGCGCCATCCTCACTGACTCCACGGTCTGCTCCATGACGCCGTCGTCGGCCGCCACCACCAGCACCACGATGTCCGTGGCCTGCGCGCCACGCGACCGCATGGCCGTGAACGCCGCGTGTCCTGGCGTGTCCAGGAACGTCACCTTATCGCCGTTCGGGAGCTTAACTGAACACAATGGGAGATTTTTTAAAGCGCGTTAACATGAGTTACATACATACAATTGGCTACTTGACAGTGTTAACAATAAAATATGAAAAGTGTTAGATATGTTAGTTTATTAGTTAAGTAATAATTTCACTTTTTTATTTTTTAATTAAAAGCATATTAAGTACTAGCGGCCGCCCGCGACTTCGTCCGCGTGGATTTCGGTTTCCATACAAAATTTCACCCCCCTTTTCAACCCCTAACAACCCTTTTTTGGTATTAAAAAGTAGCCTCAAGCCGGAACGGAAGCCCTCAAGGATGAATAATTTTCCCCGTTTTTTTCACATTTTCCATTATTTCTTCGCTCCTTATAGTTGCAGCGTGATGTTATATAGCTTAAACCCTTCCTCGATAAATGGTCTATTCAACACAGAAATATTTTTTCAATTCGAACCAGTTGTTACTGAGATTAGCGCGTTAAAACAAACAAACAAACTCTTCAGCTTTATAATATTAGTATAGATTTTATTTTTGCAAAATAAATTTAACTTTTTTTTATCTGTGGAACAAAAGAACCGAAACGGAAACCACCATTGCAATTCGGAAATGTCAGCGAAAATTATTTATTTTAATGTGGCGAAACAGTGATTATTTTACCGTTGTTTTTAGTTATGATGTTTCAATAAATTCTTAATACGATTAGAGACACAATAATTCAATTTAATCGGTAAAATAATCACTGTTTCGCCACATTAAAATAAATAATTTTCGCCGACAGCTGTCATTTCCGAATTGCAATGGTGGTTTCCGTTTCGGTTCTTTTGTTCCACAGATAAAAAAACTAAAATTTATTTTGCAAAAGTAAAATACTAACTATGCTTTTAATTAAAAAGTAAAAATGTAAAATGATTACTTAACTAATAAGCTAACATATCTAACACTTTTCATATTTTATTGTTAACACTGTCAAGTAGCCAATTCTACCATCCAGGCACCTACAAAACAGACCGAAAATACCTTGGACTTTGCTGCCCAGATCCTCTCCCCGGATCCAGAGATCCAGACATCATAGTTGGATTGTTTTAATTGCTAGTGGTAGCAGTGGTATATGAAGGGTCCACTGCAATAATGATAACCGTCCATTGTTTTTTGTTTCGAGATATTTGGTCTTAAGTTTATGAACATTGTCCAAAATTTTGCCTTATTACCGTTAATACCTAGGACACTGAGCGTTCTAGACGTGTAGTCAAATATAAGAAACGGTTTTATCTCAGGACTGGAAGTGATATTGCCTAGTTAGTAAACGAAATTAATAGCTGCATGTATGAAGTGACCGAATGACGTTGATCACATAGATTTTAATATTTTGGACATTCGTCATTATTGCAGTGGGCCCTTCATATAATATTAGTGGTATAGTAAACTTTTGTGTACACACTGCAACATATAAGCTTACCTTCAAAAGCGCCAATGTGTTGTGTGATCCCGCCGAACTCTTGGTCTACCACAGAGGTGTCTCTGAGCGCGTCCAGTAACGTCGTCTTTCCGTGATCCACGTGACCCATCACGCAGACGACGGGTGGCCGCGGCTTCAGAGCTTCGGGGGGCGACGGAGGCGCGGGAACTGCGTCTTTATTCTAGAAGAAACCTTTATTGATGAAGAGTTTCGACTGGCTTACAAACCTTTTCGCTATGGAGTATACAGTTCATTACCCGAACCTAGTGTTTTTCAACTTATGAGTTGCTACTGCGTTATTGGGAAAAACGTTTGGCTACCCCTTAGGTACGATCAACAGTTCACCAAGGTATCTGCAGTTCTACTAAACTACTAAAGTGTCTTGCCATTCTCCATTGTGGGGCTAGTAGGGGAACGAACGAGCCGCCGCACCCGAATCAAGTCCCTCCCCCTATGCGGGGACTTCGGGCACGATAATTCAGTGTTTACTTTATGGAGTAAATATTTTTAAATTCATATTATAATTAACTGTTATGTAGAAATGGATGTTACACATTATTTTTTGTTAGTACCCTTACATAATATAATAGGTGGACCATAATAGGTGAGAAATTCAGCCCAATTTAATACCTAGTAACTATTCCACTTACTTCTTCCTCCTCTACTTCCTTATCTGGCCTTGGCACAAGTTTGAACCTACAGCCAGATATTTTGACCACATCTCTGATGATCTGGGGATTATGAACTACTGTGTCTTTGGTATATTCTGTGTCTGATGATTTGTCTGCAAACTGGAGAGCTTTGAACACATGGTCTGAAACAGAAATGCACAATTTTTTGTAACAAAAATTCTTAATGGACAATATCACATTTTAATACATTGCCTTAATGCTGTGGGTAGTATATAGCTACAGCACTTTTTACAGAATCGATTTAATTATTTTTTTATAGTACTATACGCCGTACTAGCGAACTTTAAATATTAGAAACAGAAAAATTTATTTCCCCTTGCGGTGCGGGAATTGAACCCACGACCTTCACATATCGCGCGTGCTGCTCTTGCGGGCCGATAAGTATGTAGTTCTAAACATATTCGGCAGAGGGCACTTACCGGAAGGCTAACGGTTGATACAGCAGAAAAATTTCATCGCCTACGATAACTTGCAGTTAGCTCAGTTGGTAAGAGCAGCACGCGCGATACGTGAAGGTCGTGGGTTCAATTCCCGCACCGCAAGGGGAGATAAAATTTTTCTGTTTCTAATACTTTTTACAGAAATCAGAAACAATGATGTTACCACAACACTCAAACCCATAACATTAAATAAAAAAATGTTTTTTATGTTGACACAACTGGGAATCAAACCCAGGGCCTCAGAAACAGTAAAAACAATGAATTATTTAGCTCAAATCACACATCAACCAGATCCCAAAATAGAAGAAACTACAAGATTTACTGCAATACACACATCGACACGTCCTACGTATTAGGCTGTATCTGCCAGATACACAAAAATGATTTTATTGCATTTTTGGCATCTATGCATATATAATCACCCATATGCAAATGTCAGTGCTAAGTGGGGTCAATCCCATGACTGTTGGTTCAACACATAGAAACCCAATCCATTGATCTATCAGGCTATTAAATATATGTATAGTGTACTTCATATTTTCAAAATCCACATTTATATATTATCAAAGATTAGAAATAATGTAGATAATGATATCAAATCCATCAAAAGCAGCAGAATTGCTAGTTAAAAACAAAATACTTACCTAAATCTTTTTGAAGTACATTTGCAATATCCTGGACAGTCATATTCCTCCATATTCCCACCACCTCAGAGCCTGCTTTAGGAGAGTATCTTATGGCAGGTCTGTTACTATTTGATCCAAGAATCTGTTGAGCAAAAAATTTGAAATACAAGATAAACTCAGTGAAAGGAAAATAATAAAACAAATTTAGTCTTTGTCAGTGCATTTTTTAACACACTGTTATAACTGGGTTGATTAATAGAATACAATTTATGACGGTAAGTATGTCAGAGTATTTAAATAACGTCTTTATTCATTAAAATAAGTGATAACAGGGTACTCAACATGATTAATGCATTGACTAACCTTTTCCTCCTCAGATTGCCTCTTTTTGCAACAAACCACAGATGTTGACAATTGCCTAGCCAATTGTTGGCTGTTGCTCCAAGGTTTTCGTTTGATGCTAGCTGGTTGTATGTAACATTCTTGTTTCACTAACCGATTAAGTAACCTAAAACACAACTAAATTAGATTCACGTTTTTTTAATAATAAAAGACAGACGTAAATCTTTCTTAACTCACCAACGAGATAAAAGTGTTTTGTACATATCGTAAAACTAAAATTATAGCCTCCTCCACAGTTTTAACTGGAAAACTTACTATTTCGACTATTATCGAAATAGGTTATAATCGTTTTAAAAGTAACTCAATTGAGTTTCATTTTTAGTAAATTAGAAATGTATGTCATTTATATTTGTTACTGTTAAAGTTTTTTAAATGTTTTATTAATTTAAATAACAGAGAATTACAAATTAAAATTCGTAAACTCAACACTCATACATCTGACACTTGACAGCTGTTCTCTACATAGTGTTGTGCCATCATCAAATGGAAAAACCATTACAAAACTTCTAGACAAAATCAGCTAAAGGTCTATTTGCTTAGTAAAAATCAAAGAGCACAGTAGTGTGACTTGCTATTATTGTACGTATGTTAATATATTTTAACAATCACTCAAAACCTTAATATGAACTAGAATCACGTTCTTACAAACACAAAATAATAATACAGTCATGATATTTCCCCAATTAAAATTACTGTATTATAGTAGTTATTTTTGCATTATGTACCTACTAATCAGCGAGTCTTGACGTAAGTATTGAAGCAGGTTAATTATAGTGATAAAATAAATATAAAGTTATAATTTATTTTCGTTATTAACCTAATAACGCTGACCGATATAAAATAATCATTTTAAGAAGCATATTACCTTCACCTCGTTAACATCAATAGTTTTCAAAAGTTTTGCTTAAACTATTGAAAACTATCGACAAATTTATTCGTATACATCCCTACTCCAAAGCGTTTTGTTTTTCCTCTGCAAACGTTTTAAAATGTCAAAATTTGCTGAGAATGCCATCAGTAGATTGTAGACCATAAACACATTTTTTTATTAGATCTTAAAAAAATAAATCAAAGACAATCCATATTTATGTCCGCCATTCATTCTTTTGAGTTGGTTTTTCGTTTTACGATTCCAAAAGTGCTCGATTTGTCATCAAGATCTACGCAACACCATCGCGTAATTGAATAACCTACGTTGAGGCAGCTGAAATAATACAGTCCACGCGTCTAGGTACCCTCGGCATCAGTGTAGTGTAACATCGGAGTGACGTGATCTATCTGTGAGATCGTATCGTCTTCCAATTCAATGATGCTTTTGCTTCCCTTTTACGTTATCGGTTGCGACGTTCGTTTGACTGCCTGATGGTGCGGGAACTATGTGTGATTAACGGATTAAATTTGGAGGACTCAGCATGGGGGCGTTTTTGAATAAGCCCGAAACTAAGAAGTACAACGAGAATGGAGAAGGGAACGGTCTTCGCTATGGCGTGGCGTCGATGCAGGGTTGGCGGGTGGAGATGGAAGACGCGCACCACGCGCAGTTAACTTTGAACGGTACTCTGTCGGACTGGTCGTATTTCGCTGTGTTCGATGGGCACGCGGGGGCGCGGGTGTCGGCACATTGCGCGGACAACCTCCTAGAATGCATCCTTCAGACGGACGAGTTCCGGCGGGAGGAGATCGCGGAGGCGATCCGCGCCGGCTTCCTGGACCTCGACAAGAAGATGCGGGAGCTCCCTGAGCTGTCTAACGGCGAGGAAAAGTCTGGCTCTACGGCCGTGTGCGCTTTTGTGTCGCCGAAGCAGATTTACATTGCTAACTGCGGTGACTCCCGTGCGGTGCTCGCCCGGAATGGCGTCCCGATATTCGCGACACGAGACCACAAACCTGAACTACCATCAGAGAAGTCTCGCATAGTGCAAGCTGGCGGTTCTGTTATGATACAGCGTGTTAATGGGAGTTTAGCAGTCTCAAGGGCTTTAGGAGATTATGAGTACAAGAAGGTTCTTGACCGTGGTCCGTGCGAGCAGCTGGTGTCTCCGGAGCCAGAAGTTTCAACACATGAAAGGTCTGAGGCAGAGGATGAGTTCTTGGTGCTAGCATGTGATGGCGTCTGGGATGTAATGACCAATGAGGCTCTGTGTGCATATGTGCACTCACTGCTTCAGCTCACAGATGACCTGACGGCTATTACTAATCAGGTCATTGACACCTGTTTATACAAGGTAATTGTTTTCCATTGATTACTGTCTACACTCTTTTCCGTCCAAAAATACTCATTTATATGTGCCTAACCTAATTAATAGTTGATAGTAAAAGCGTTCCTAATTTAATGTTTCTTTCATTAAGTATTAAATTGAAAATTATAATTAGTTGAAAGTAATTATTAGTGTAATGTTCTTATTAACATTTTGGAATACCTATTTAAATTATTATGGTAACCATTGAGTACTAAAATCACACAAAAAATTATGTTTCCAATAGAGATTAAGACCAAAGACAAGGATAATTGATTGCATTTTAATTATTGTTCACCAAAATAACATTAGTTACATCATTGAGATTATTTGTATAAATATATATATACTAAATATAAATATTTATATAATATTTCCTCTTGATCATTCAAGAGGAAATATTCACATAAATTCACAATCAGTGTATTAAATATTGTTATGTCAGATATTTACAGGAACTTACTTTTATGCTTCAAATTATAATAATTAGATTTACAATTTATACTGTTAAAATTAGGAGCATTTGTCAATGCAAAAAAAACAATAATGTGTGAAATTTAAATTAGGTATATGAAGTTTTACCAGTAGGTACATTTTATTTATATGAAGTATCATATAAATAAAATGTTTAATCAAACTAGGTACAAATAATAATGTATTACTACTTAAGGATTAAATAATAAAATATGCATAAAAAAATCAATATTTACACTCGGATGTCAGATGCTCATGGTTTAACACAATATTTAGCAGATGAGTCAGTTGTCAAGCAATTTAATAGAGTTGGTGTAACTAGTCTTGTTAGTAAATTGCATGAAATATTTTAGGCCCTTTTTATTAAAATTTTAGACCCTTTTTATTAAAATACAATTTGACTCATGCTCATCATCAGTCATCCTTGTTTTGTTATTATCTTACAAATAAAGGCATTTATCAGTTGTCTCAACTGCCTGTTCATGTTATTTACAATATAATTAAGCATACTTACAAAATTAGCCTTTGACCTTTTTATTTCTGTTAATAAAATAAAAAAAATTTAGAGAAGGCAAAATATTATTGCAATAATGTTTTAATTAGAAATTCATGACAATTGAATGAACACAATTGATAAAAAACGTGTATGTATAGATTCTATTCACACATGACTGATTTTGCTCTAATCTGGACAAATGACAGACATTACTCTGTGATTTTACTTAAAACAAAACCGTTCAATAATCTTCAAATCACAATACAATTAACACCCAAATCTGTATTACAGGGAAGCAAAGACAACATGAGCATTGTTTTGGTGGTGTTCCCTGCTGCACCGAAACCCAGCCCGGAAGCGCAGCGGGCAGACCGGGAACTAGACGAGACACTTCGACAGAGGCTCACAGGTTGCTATTATTCACTACTGCATGCCTGCTCTCATAAAAGTAGGGACAGACAGACACAAACGCAGACTGATAGGCCAAATCCAACTTTAGCTGAATGTAGAACTTCAAATGAAGCAAGAGGATAAAACATGATGACCAGTTGAAATATCTTTATATTCATAAAAGACAAAGACATTATTCTGCAAGTGGCTAACCTACAAATTACCAGAATAGACTTATGAAGATTACCAATTTTCAATGATTTTGATACTTCATGGTAAGGGTCGAAAAATAATGATAGGATTTAAAAAATAAAAATTAATAGATGATTTACAATCTATATTATATAAATTTTTATATATAATTGTGATGATACACTAGTGTATTTTAAAAGGTTTCACTGGTCGCGCAGCTATCACGTCTTCGCTGCTCACCAATAGATAGTTAGAGAAGATACTTTTTTTCCCCTCGAAAAGTCGGTCAAAATAAGTTTTCCAGCCATCATCGATTGGTAAAACAAAAATTAATCAGTGCACTGAGCGGCTGCTACGTCTTTTGATCGCTCGCAATCTGCCAGTGTGATGGTTTTAAAATTTTTAAAGTTCTTAAATAAAGTTTCAAACTTTCTCTTGTTAGGTAAAACAATAAAAAATAATACACATAAATTTAAAAGGAATTAGTTGTTTTTGATATTTTAATTCGAAAGATTTGTTACAGATTTGGTTGTTTTGATATTTTAGAATTCTTTTACCATTTCTTGTTGTATTACTACGTCTCATAATCGCACCTTGAAACTAAAGTAATGAAAAATGATTCAGGTTCTGTATTCAAAAGGTATAGTTTTTATCCCTAAAATTATCATCATCTTTTGACTTTGATATTTTTGCTTCAATGAAAAAAAAGTTGAAGAACCAATTTTTATTAAAAAATTAATACCAATAGTTAGCCAGTTTAGTTTAGTTATTTATTATTTATTTATTTATTTATTACGACTGTGTGGGGTGAAGAGATCTTTAAATAAAACTCCCCATAAAAAATGGGTTTCGCGAAAATTTATGGCATAAAAAAAGGTTTAACGAATTTTAAAGAAATATTCAGTGTAACATTAATTTCAAAAATTCAAAATACTTTATTATTTTCTTTATGGGTGTATTAATTCAAATAGAAGCACTTAACTCTAAATTCTGACGAAATATTTTTTTGTGTTTTTAGACTGTTCCAGCTGTGTAAACATAATATTCAAAGGTATCATAAAATCTCGCTTAATACCTCATAATTTAGTTTTATCATTTTAATAAACAATGTAAAACATTGAAAATGTACTTAACTAGAATGAATTCGGGAATTCAAGTTATCAAAATGCAGGGTTTTAGCAAAATATTTTTATTATTTAAGTACTATTTTTAAAATGAAGAATTGTTGTATGTTCAACATAACAATATTCTAACCGTTATTAAGTTTAAACTATTTAAAATGTATGGAACTTCTCATAGATGTGAATTTACTAGGTATTAATCGTACGAAGTTAAAAATGTACAGTAAGAACGTAACTGAAAATATCATTTCGCAACACGATACAGTTCAACGCTCAACAGTAATGTAAATAAAAAGTAGACAATACATACATTGTATAAATGTCGTAATACTTTCGAACTGCATGACTGCATCGCGTACGGAGGTATGTATCTAATGACTATGAATAGCGTTCTGTTATGTGACTTATGGAATGGACGTTCTAAAGTTTTATAATGAAGGCCCTATACATAGAAATTGAAGTTAAAAGAGTAAGTTAGTATCAGTAGGTAGATTGTGTCTCGTATTATGAGTTCGTGTCATGTCATGCATGAGCCACAGTAAAGATAAAGCGGTAAGAAAATGACCTATAAATCATGCTCAACAAATGCATGGTAGCTATATTTTACTTGTTTTTACGAAGACTCGAGACGAGTTATCGTTGTTCAATCGGTGTTCGGCGCCATGCTATGTGTTACCAATTTACACTTTTATACATTAAAATAGTATGCGCCAAATATTACAATCGTGTGCCATTAACAACTAAGTATTTATTCGTTAGCCAGAATACTAATAAGTTAGGCGTATGTTGGAAAGATACGTTGACTAACTTATTTAATTTTTATTAAATATATTCCTCTATTGATCTTCGATTAATCGAACTTAAACACGGCATGCACATTATTTCTCTAATGCGTTAGCTGAAAAGATAGATTTTTATAAAGTCAATAATGCGACTATACCGTTCGAAACCGGTGGTAAATATATCCTATGCCCCCTCCCCATTTTTAACGTTAGACATTTACTGCTATAACGGTTTAATATTAAATCGCTTCGTGCTTCCTATTGCCTTGATTTCGATGGACAGAATAGCCAAGTGGTTAAAACCTTTTTGTTCCATAGAATTTCTATTGATTTTTTTTTATCACACCTATTTAGTGGTTTTATCAAAAAAAACATCACTCGGTATTAGCCGTAGTCGTAGGATTAGTTACAAAAATCAGAAATTCCAGTACACATGCTACCTCCGGGCTAGGGGCCTTGCCTGGCTGGGGCCCCGTCTGGCTGGAGGCCCATGGCATTTTGCCGACTTGCCATGTATGCCACTAGGTGGAGTCCCTTGTGGTCCCACTATAATCCGTTCTATTGTGGCTGGGGTCCATCATAAAGTAAAACTAAGCTTCGTAAGCGCCTACCATTGTGCCATACATAGTGTAAATTATGTTTTACTCTTTGAAACATACTGTTGATGTGGAATCCTTTTATGTGAAGCCAACTCAATGTCGGCATATTATGTTTAAATTGTTGATGCATAGCACTAGTTAAAAATTAAAAGATTAACTTCTTAAATCAGTTATTCTGTAATAATAATTTTAATTGACTTACTGAACAGTTTCTCAATATTTTGCCAAATTTATCATATTCAGCGTAGGTTCTTATTTAGTTAGAGAACGATAGTTTCAGTATGTCTTAAAAATGCCTTCATTAAATGATACATTCTAGTTCAGTCGCATCTTGTATGTACAACCTCAATTTAAACTGAACCATTCAGTCACTGAAAGTATTGAAAATGATAGTGTTTACATTTTAATGCTGGTGAGATTGCATTATTTTAAATGATTTAGTTAAATTCTTAGCATTTTAGTAACATCTTAGGAGTTAGTAGAGCAAGCAATACCTTAGCCGAGCCATTATAACATAAGTTAGGTACAAATTGTACAATTAGTTGTCTAAGATTACCTATCTTAATAAAATATGCATAAGATCTGAAGCGCCAGTAAACTGTGAAATGTTAATATACCTACAAAATAACAATTTATGTACAAGTCAGATGACATAATACAAGAATACAATACTTATACCAAGTTGGACCAATTAGCTAACGTTCATCACTGAATCAATAATAAGACCGTTCATGTTTTTATATCGTGCTAAGAATAATAATGTCATGTTATAATTCCGCACATCAATTCTATTACACAAGGATTTGACATATTAATGTGAACTCGTAAAATAATTTTTGAATAAGTAGTGTAATTTAGGAATAAAATTTGTTAAAATTACTTTCAGTAGATTAATTATACTAAAATTAATGGTCCAAACTAATATATCCATAAAAAATCATGTTTTAAAATTACTGTAAAATTCTTTCTTACTTAGTAAAAATAAGTATTTTAAGAGATACAATTTCTCACTCTGATGACATAGGTACTAGTAATGAAATATAATATAGATAATTGCATTTTATAAAAGCAAAAATACGAATATAAAAAATTCGAATAATTATTTTACATATCTTCCAACATAAAAACATTTAAAGAAAATCCTTTGTGTCAAAATTGCGTTAGAAAATATGAATTAGTTGTAGGACGATAATGAGTATTTAACCATAAAGTCACATATTCAGGGTGCAAGTTGAAGTGTGACTTTACTCAGTATAAACTACATATTCTACTTATCACTTTATAATACTAAAATTGTTTACCTATCACATATAATTAATTAACTAGTTGGCAATTTGTTATCAGTATGATGACAAGAATATCTACATGGCTAGAGTATTTTTTTTTGTTTCCTGTTCTCTATTATAATTAAATAGCACGATTTCAAGGGCTGTTATTGTTTGTTTTTAACAGAATGTTTAAATATATGATTTGTACATAGTTATGATTCATATACTGTTAACATGTTACCTATATATAATGTTAATTCGTAATCAAATTATGATTGTGGTGAATATTGCCAAATAAAAAACGGTATAGGTTAATATTTGTTGCTATATTTAGATTCATTGTTATTTATGTAATTTAAATGTACTCAGTTAACCAATGATATATTATAAATAAATATTTACTTTCAGAAATTTTATCTAATTTTAAAAATAGCGTCAGCTATAATTATGGTACAAGTTTAGTATTTATTTACATTTTTATATAGGTTTCCCCTTTTATTAAAAAAACTTTTAGTACATAAATGTATATTTTAAAATTAGAATCATTGTTTTATGTTTGGTTTTGAATTTTTATTATTAGTTCTTATGATTATTTATGGTTAACAATGTTTTTTTTATGATGTATATGTTACAAAACCTGCAAATATCTAGGTATTTGTGTTAGATTTTACAAGTAAAAGTTTACTAATTTTCTCGTTATTCTTTAAAGCAATGTGTTGGGTTTTAATTAAGTAGTCAAATGTACATTCTATGTATTTGTATGTAAAATATTCTAAATGTTTGCTAATTCGACGTTTTAACAATTATTGTGATAATAACTTTCCAAATTCGACAAAGACTCCTCTACTACCCTCTCTAATATATTAATGTTGTGATACAAAAACTTTTATATATCTAAACTGTTATGATTGTTTGCTATTAAAGTTTTTTAAAATATTGCATAGTTTCATTGCTTTAATCCTGGCCCTACCTGTGTATACTCGACACGAACAGTAGTAAATGTATATTTGTTTTGTTTGGAAAGGGTTAAAGCAATGAATGCGCTCTCCACGGTGGTCGAGCCGTCTGTGCGTGCTAGGTACTTTACGTGGACGTATTATAAGATGATATGAAGCCGTATGACTCTTGTACTTGTAATCCAGTTTCTTGTATGTTATTGATTTGGTTTAGACAAAAGTAACTATGGCCTACTTGATTTAACTGACGTAAGTCTATGCGCTTTGAGCTAAATAAGGCAAAGCGGTTTTATAACGACTGTTTTGAAGTCCGAAAATGTGATTGAAAAAACTGTAGCATGTGTAAAGGCAACATACAACTTGTATTTTACTAATGTGGCACTATGTTCGTCCAATAATTGAAGACAGCATAGGTTGAGCCGCAAGTGTACCTTCTGTCGTCCTAACGAAGAATGCAATAAGTCGTGTTTTTAGGCAATCAGACTTTTGACTTAAGACCATATCCGTAATCAGATATGGACGGCAGTGTAGGGATTGATATTATAGACATACATTTTTTAAGATATTGCAAATGGTTTACGAATATCACGGACCATGTATGTAGCTACAAGATTTTGACTCATATAGGTAATGTGCGACAGAGATAATGCTCTACGAAGCCGAAATTATCCCACATATCTTTCCAAAGGTCGATGTGCAATATAATATCGCCGGGTACTGTATTGACATTTTGGACATATTGAAAATTGTTCACAAGTATGACCATAAAGTTAAAATGACGAATTTTACATTACAAGACTTTGATACGTTTCGATCTAACAGACCAGACGCTAGATTGATTTATTCCGCAAAATGAACGCTCGACGCAGGAACATGACTTATAATGACGTCTTATCGATTCACTTGATTGGGTCACGTGTATCATAACTGTAGTTTACACAACGTAGTATACATTTAGTTTGCATACAATCGCAGTAGAATTATAGGTAATTTCCTCCCCTTCACGAATGCAGTTGCACTGCAAGAGATCTGTCGATACTATTTCAAGGCTCAAGGTGTATTAGTCATACCTACTATACGACTTAGATGCAAGCGATGCTAGGAAACCTCGATTTTAAGTGCATGCTATTTTTATTGCGAGTCTATGAGAAATAGGGAAACGATATACTTGGCATTGAATTTCGCCATATTGCATAATAGTTGCATAACCGATGCAGCTATTATGCACATACTTAAGAAATTGGAGTGTCTTTATGTAATATTGAAATAACCAGTTTTTACTGCACGCATATTAATGTATATACCTACCTATATATATAGTGCATACACCAAAATAACCATTTATTTGTCTGTTCCGGCTAATCTTTGAAATGGCGGGACCGATTTAGACGGGCATTTTATTGGCAGGTAGAAATAGAAATATATTTATTTGCATAAAATATGGTACAAAAGATAGCTAAAAAGATAGGTAGCTGATGGAATAAGGAGTGACTAAGGCTACTTTTATTTTAGACAAAAAATATTCGAAATCCCGTAGCCCACGCGAATGAAGTCGCGGGCTACACGACTAGCGGACTAGGCTACATTCATAATTCTGAATATTATTCCTGCCATCAATATAAACGTTTGTTGATCAGATAACTATAGTATTTAGGTCCTGAACGTAATATTTATATAGGTACTAGCTGTGACCGCGACTTCGTTCGCGTGGACTACATCCTTTTATGGTCGGTTTTACCCCTTTCTCCCCTAATATTCGAAACAAAAAGTAGTCTATATTTTAATCCAAGTTTCGAGCTATATTTGTGCCAAATTTCATATCTCTAACTTCAAAAATAAACATTTTTCCATATAAACTTCCAAAGGTGGTATTACCTCCCCTTCCCCCCTTATTTTCTAATAAAAAGTAGCCTATGTCCGTTCTTGAGATTCAACGTATACCTATACCAAATTTCATCAAAATCAATTGAGAGGTTTAAGCAGGAAAGCGTAACAGACACACAGACAGACAGAGTTACTTTCGCATTTATAATATTAGTAGGGATTTTTTAAAAACGGATTAAAAATAGTGTCAGCATGCCATTCGTGTCTTCCTCTACAGTTACGTTATAATCAGCTGAAATTGCTTTTCCAATCTGTTGCTTAAGGAAAGATTTTTAGAAATTGGTTTTCTAATTCTGGGACACGCCATCGGCGTTGTCATGCGATAGTCGATGTTGGGGCCCCTATAAAACCGATTTCGATTAAGAATCAGTTTCATGCAAAGTTTATAAATAACGCCAGTATGTCTATAAAGTTTCCTTTTACAAGTAGAGCGTAGGGATATGATTCATTCGACCTTGAACTATATAGCGTCACGCGACTGTTTGAGCTCGCGCTGAAGTGCCAGAAGGATGGCATATGCCGTCGCGTGAGTGGCACCTGCCGTCACCACCACGGTTACGAGATACTAAAAATAAATGGGAGATAACTCGCCGTCCACACACAGCAGACGTACTCAACATTTTTTTTAAATGCCACGTCACAAGCTAATGATAACATCCACCAATTGGCTACTTGAAATTATTTGAAAAAAGTCTTTTAAAATGTGCGCTGGTTTATTTTATGTCCCAAGCAATTAATCTGAAAAAAAATGTAAATTACCAGAGAAAAATAATATTCCATTAAAAGAAACACGATTAATAAGCGCGCGTAAACGCCAGGTCACGTGACTGTTGCAGTATGTGAGGTCATCGCTCAATACACCAAACAGATCCGGATCGGAACGATTTTGTAGCTTTAAGATACAATTAATTTTATCAAAATATTGTTTTATTAATAAATCCTTAATATGTTTAGCGACACAATAATTCAATGTAATCGCTAAAATCGTAATCGTTTAAGCCACATCAAAAATAATAAAATTCACGGACAGCTGTCATTTGCGAATTTCAGTGTGTTCGGTTATTTTGTTCTATAGTAAAATTTGTTTTGCAAAAATAAAATATTAAATAATAAAAATATAAAATTATAAATAATTATCTGACTTATTCAACTCTCATCATATTTTCTGTTTTGGTCTGAAAATAAATCTGGCTGTGCTTGCTTAGCTTACTATTGAAACGGTGGCTCTTTCGAATGACTCATTTCTCGTATATTAGTGAGCGCCCTGCATTTAGAAATGAATAAAAACTTGAAGTTCGGTTATTAGTTTATATGTCGACGTAAGGTGCAAAGTCCAAAATGAAGTGCGCGCAGGTAATAGGAATTTGGTCCATATAGCCATACGCTGGTGGGTCACATGTCCCTCTGATGCAACCGCAACCTTACGACCGTGTCCTAAGGTTCAATATAGCTGTTAAACGGTGACAGTTGCGACATGTCTAGAGCTTTACATTGATCTTGCATGCTCGAGCTAGGTGCATTTTCATGCACTACTCTTTTATTTATGAGTACTGAATTTTATTTACCTGTTTTTTTAGTCATGTTTTTGTTTTGGCTGACTTTGATTTGACATCGTATACGGTTGATGAATGATTCATTTTTTATTTTTATGTAAATTCCGAGGGATTATGTATGTAGAGTATGAGTATCGAGTCGATGGGAGGACTTCATGTGGTTGCGATACCTGATGGACAATTCCTTAAGTTTTACGTGAATGTACTAAAAACAAAATAAGTACTTAAAGAATTTCATTGCAACACATTGCTTCAGTTCAGTTGTGAGTTGAAGACATTAAATTAGGTTACTAAATATTCTAGATGTGTGAGGTACTATATGAGACGAGTTAGCTTAAAAATCTTTTTATAAATCCCTATGAAACTCCAAACCACATATGCTCTGGGTGAATCAAAGATAGATTGATCTATTATATTATCATTATGGATTATAATTTAATTGTCAAATGCAATAAAAAATAAATAATATGTGTAAAACAAAATTAAGGAACATATTAAGCTATTTGAAGCAATTTTATTCAATTTTAAAAAATGCTTATGTGATTGCTGATTTATGCAGCAAAGAAGTTAGTTTTTTACATTGGCTTATGTATTTTTTATCCTTCTAACTTCGAAAGCAACAAAAGTGTTTAAAGAAACTAAATGTTATTTATGCAAATAAAAAACCACGTTTAAACCTTTTTTTGTTCAATTCGTTTTTGGGTACTCCAAAGGCCTACTGGCCTACTGAAGCCTGACCAAGATCTGGCCAATGGACAGTGATACATTTTATAAAATGTATGAGCATTTAATGATGTGAACAATTGTACGATTGGCAACGACATATATACTAATGTTGAGTGTTTGTGTTCCAGCCTTGATCGAGCAGAGCGCGGGCAGCGAGGAGAGGGAGGATGCCTCCAACCACTTCTCGTCGGTGCTGAAGCAGTTGGTGCAGGAGAACATCCCAGGCCTGCCGCCCGGCGGCGGGCTAGCTGCCAAGTGAGTACCATACAACATGTCTCTGCTTCCGACATTAGTTCTTATGCCTAAGACACAAGTGCGGTACAAAGTCCCATATAGTCTGATGCTGTTTTGTCTGTACTTGACACTACACAGTACTAATAAGAATACTCAGAGCTTCCATTGAAGATTTTGTATATGCACAGTTGCGACCTGAAAATAGGTTTTAGTGCATACTTTTTTACGTGCTATACCTAATATTGAAATTGACATATGTGCAGATACTGAGAATATTTTAAATATCCATAAGCACATTATTTATTAATTAATTAACTATTATTTTTTTTACTTTTATTATCTACTATTAGTTATCTGCTAAAAACCGCATTAAAATCTACCTAACTACAGTTAGCGAAAAACGACTTTGTTTTATGATATGCATAATATAACCTAGGCTGCCTAACTCCGATCCAGCTTACAAATTTAATTGCGTCTCCTTTTGAATTTTTTTATGTGTATTAATGTCACCCAACGTGGTAACAATAGTCACACCACGTTGGGCGCCACTGGGGAAATCTTTTGACTTTCGTCACCCTCCTTTATGATATTTCATGCCATATCCAAAGTTGATTAGAATTCTATCAAAGACGCGGAGATATATCAAAATCGACTGGATGCGTCCTTCTCAGCATGTCTCTAAATCTTAACCCTTGTTTACAGGCAAGCACTTCTGGACAAAATATACAGGGAGTTCTACCCAGAGCACGCGGACAGCTCGGAGACGTTCGACAGCCAGGCCGAGATGGCCGACACGTTCGGCGCCAACTGAGCGCGAGCCGCGCGTACACTATTACATGCGCTGGCTGACGGAACTAGACGCCGATGAGGTTCGTTAACAATAATTAAAAAAAAAGAAAAAAGTTATTTTAAACGGCAACACTGACGTCGGATTAAAATTGAGAACTGGCGGAAATAGGTAGTTGGAAAAATCTATTTTCATACTGGCGATCTTTTATTGGATTTTTTTTTTATTCCAACTTGCCTCGTGTACCCGATTGTAAAATAAATCTGATTCAAATATGAAAAAAAAACTATTTGAATTATTCTAACTTTATGGTTCTAAGATTTAAAAATCTCATCGGCGGAATCTATTTCCATTAGCCAGCTTTACAACAGCTTATTGGGCGCAATCCTTCTGGATGTTGCGATCGGCCCTTAGGTAATTAGTATCTCTCCTTGTCACATGTCGGCGTATCCTGTATCCGGAACCTTTACCGTTGGAGTCGTTACCAGCGCCGGGACAGCCGCTTTATAGTCGCGTCATAGACCCAGATGAACACGTTCATCGATCTCCATATTTGATGTAATAGTGTACGCTGTTCATACTTTAGATGAATACATTTTCGTAGTACAAGTCGAGCGGGCTTGCGGCAACGTTACTTCAAAGATGGCAAACCTAACGCTATATTTTTTGTTTTGTAAATAAAAATACAGTCTCGACGACGGAAGTGATGCGGGCGCAACCCCGCTCGACACCATTCGACGCTATTGAAACTTCGTCTGTGTTGATTGTCGTTATTTTTATCGTCGCCCGCTTTGTATAAAGATCGGCTACATACGTGATCATAAATTAAAAATAGTCTATAAATTAGTGGTTGTCTATGGTAGCGAATAGCTCGGCCGGACGACTGTGTCTCATTTTATATTCTGCACCTGCCGTAGCGTGCCGGCTTTTATTTAGCTCGTAGACGAAGTTCGGTTTTAACTTTAATGTAAAATGTGTAAACTTCGCCCGCCGCGGCAGGTTTATTTTTGTTTTAACAGTTTACCGAAATTGTAAATGTTGATGTGTGGCACAAATTTCCATTTCGTCTATACCATTGAAGTAGTAACCGATCCTACTTAGAATCGATTACGTTTGTACAGTACTAAAGGGATGTTTCATTTGGCCGTTTCGCAATTTTATTTTCGTAGTTTAGATTTTTAATTTTTGTGTATTCATTGGCCGTTATGAATGTCATAATATTAGATGTGTAATATAGATTCGATTAAAATAAAGCATATTGTTAAAATGTCTTTACATACTAGTTCTGCAGAACCACTTTGTTTTGTGGCGTCTAATTCTGTAGTCTATGATTCAGAGTGGCCAGTCGCTGTTCTTTTATCTTTATGGGATTTATTAATGTTTGTTTCAAAGGTGTTCGATTCTTTCAGTCATGTAAAAGCCTAAAAAAACATTGGGTATATTATGATATTGTCAGAGTTCTCAATTAGTATTCGTAGATTCTTTTTTGTACATATTTCCGATACTACAATGTTACAGCTGATACACGTGTTACAAACTCCAACAAATCGTATGTTCAACTGCCGCAATCTAGAAAAGGACGCAGTCACTGTATACTTGGCGTATTCAAAATTCTGAGGGATTTGGAAATTTTTTGA
Organism: Glyphodes pyloalis; assembly: GCA_037074685.1. Lineage (NCBI taxonomy): Eukaryota > Metazoa > Arthropoda > Insecta > Lepidoptera > Crambidae > Glyphodes > Glyphodes pyloalis. Next base: position 15,962,299 of record JAYKKO010000009.1, read on the forward strand.
AATTCTTAATTTTGTAATTTCAATTTTTTCGCGTTATGAAATTAGTTGATATATTTTTTTTTTGCTTCTAAATTTAATTGCAATCTTGTTTTCAAAATTTTATTAGGTAAGTATTTGGCTTTTAATTTGCTTCTTGATTAGTAAAGGAATGTGTTTGGAATTAATTTGTTTTCTATACTTTATGTACAGTCAGCGTCATATAGTTCGTGATACTCAGGGTACTCTAATAAATAGACGCAACTAAAAAGTCAATAATATCGGTACACACAAAGTTTTCTTATTGTTGTCAACAGTTTTGTCGCTCAAAAGGTCGACACACCTAAAATGTCATATAAATCGGCTCAGTCTAACTGCCATAAATATGGTTACAGTCTTCCCGCCAATGGTATCCCAACGTTCTAAGTGTTCAAAAATATGAAACACATTAGAAAAATAAACCTTACTGCTATACTATTTAAATATTATTTTCCTCATCAATTAGTTTCAAAAAACACAAAGTGAAAGCGATAGAAACTACTGCTGTCCTTTTCATTTTAAGCCCGACGTCATAGACTTCTGTTTTGTTTTGTATAGAACTTCAGAATTTCTTGCATAGCCATTTACGATATCTGGGGGCACGGCAGTGGGTAGGACGAAGTCAAGCAAAAAAAACCGGCACGGCCGTACCATCCTTTTCAGGCCATTTTCGATCCCCTATAGCTTCCTTGTAGACAAAACTAGAAACTTGAATTTTCAGTACGGACGATATGTCTCAAGGTATGTTAAAAAAATATAAGCAATAAACAGCTACAGCTAAATAGACGTTAACCTCAATGATAATGAATATGAGTTATTAGGTATATTTCGTATTTAATTTTACTTGTGTACCTAACTGAAATGAACACATTCCGTGTTAACGATAAACTGAGCAGTTCTGATAAAGCTACTTTCGAACGTAACAAAAGACATAAAAAATCCAAATCGATCAATAAACCTATTTTGGCTATTTCACTGCACTGTCTCTAATATTACACTTCACATTGATACGACTGATGGGTAGTTGATGGTTAGTTGACACAAACTGACAGATAATAGAATTACATTCAAACACTAAATCTAGTGTGAAAATCATCAGCCAACATGAAACCTCAATACGCGATTGCGTAATGAGGTTTCATGCTGGCGTATTTTTCTAATGCGTTTCATATTTTTGAACACTTAGAACGTTTGGATACCATTGACGGGAAGACTGTAACCATATTTATGGCAGTTAGACTGAGCCGATTTATATGACATTTTAGGTGTGTCGACCTTTTGAGCGACAAAACTGTTGACAACAATAAGAAAACTTTGTGTGTACCGATATTATTGACTTTTTAGTTGCGTCTATTTATTAGAGTACCCTGAGTATCACGAACTATATGACGCTGACTGTACCGTGACCGTATAAAAAAATATTATCGAGTAGTCTGAAATCCGATATATCATAGCACTATTGTTACCAAATTGATAAGAAATAATAACAATCTTACTAAATGACAAAGACTTAATTTTTAGGTCGCCCATCAAATGAGACGTGGACTTTTGCTGTCGACCATCTTTTAATTAATGCAAGTAATGCACAACTTCATTTAATTATTTTAAATGTAGATTCCGATAATCGTTAAAGCGAATAAAATAATGTGTTTGTTTTTACATGCCATGTTGTCTGTTTTATTTTGTGTAAAAGTCTCTCCCATTTCGTGGGTGACCTCTTTCCTCTTGTATGTAAGAGTGAATAAAAAAAGAAAATATATACTTTTTGTACCTGTTTGAGCGAATTAGTGTATATGCTGATAATACTTCACGATCAATATTTGCAATCTATCTTTGAACAATAAATTTAATGATCGTAGTTTGTTATTTTATCCAAACTTACTATGGCATAAAGTGTTTTCTACTTTTTGGAAAGATTTTATAGTGCAACATTTTCGGCTCTAAGAAAATTACAAAGATCGCAATTAATTAACAATTCAAAGTATATTAATAAGTGCATGTAACAGAACATCTATGTCATAGTATCATTTCATCTAATATACTTAAGGGGATGTTTCACATTTCCGTAACAAACATAAATATAATGTAGCTTTGTATTCATGGGTTTCTCCGTCTATTTAAATGCCTTTTTTTCACTTTCGACCCATTGTCCCAGATCATACTATTTATTGTTGTATTTTTATTTCTTATTCTGGCAACACAGCTTTTTACAAATTGATTTGTTTCCTAGTGCTATTAAGGTTATGTTTAATTTAGATAGTTGGTTCGTTTCATTAATGTAAAATTAAACCAAATAAAACTGGCAGTGGGGTTTGAATTGGAATCGTTTATATCCACCAGAGATAAATAATGTAGGTTGTTTTTTATTACAATTTTGCTTTCGGTCGCAAGTCGACTTTGTCTTACAGAGTGTGTCTCGTTATTATCTAGTAGACGCTTGAACAATAAATACCTGTACCTTTACTTATGTTTATTTTATTGTTTTTATAGCTTAGTTCCCCCATACACTTCGTAAAATAATAATAAAAAAGATAAAAAATTAATTGACTGAATCGCTGGTAGTTCACAGACACAATAAAATACAAATTATTTTCCGTATAACAATTCGAAGTACATAATAAGTAATAAATCTTTGTTTGATTTTGTTGCATAACATAATTTATTAGCTTGCTGTCATCTTAAACAAAGAACATGCAATTAATCAATCAGTCAGAGCACAATAGTTAATAAATGTTGTATTCTATAATGTTTACTGTGTAATAAATATTAAGTTCTATGCAAAGTTTGTTGGAATATGGTGTTATAAAAAGTTTAATAAAATAGATAGCGAAAATGAAAAATTTCAAAGGAAATGATAAAGCTTTCGGTGTCATTGGTGGTAGTCAAAATAAACTGTTACAATAAGGACAAAAGGGTGTTTAATCACATACAATTTTCTAGCCGGTTTGAGCTTTTTTCATGAGTTGAACACCCTTTTAACATAACATTGATATCTGTATTGTTTCACATGAATAGTTGCATAGTAAACTGTAAATTTGAAAACCTATTTTAATAAATTCAGAAATTATATCAAATACATCCACGAGTTGGAACTAGTGTAGAGTTTAGACTAAATAAATATTTATAATATTTTAATGTGTTTTCAAGAAGGCAGTTTCGTTTGAAGTTGGTCCTTCGTGCCGGATAAGAACAATAAGGAAGCTTGAAGCTCTAAGATGATCCTTTATTTTAATTTGTTTTAAAATGTGTTTGGATGTATACCGTGAGGTGAATGGTAAGAGAGGTGTCGTTTTTTAAAACTGATAAAAGTCTTCTTTAATTTAGTTTTCAAATGGGTTTATTTAGAACAAAACCAGCAAAAGGAAAAAATATTATTTTTATTTACCTGCAGACACAATAGGAGTGCCATCACTGCTACGGCTCGACACACGAGTCTTATCACACTGCACTAGTTTACTGAATCGGTTTTGTGCTGTACTGGGGCCCAGTGTGTAAGTCAAAGTTGTGTTTTATTTAAGCTGGTGACACAATAGGCGTGCCATAACTTCTATAGCGCTGAACACTCCAGTCGTGTCACAGTGAACTGGTTTACTGAATCGGTTAACTGCTGGGCCCAGTATATCAGTCGTAGGATCGGTTGAGCGCGTCGGCAATGCTCATGCCCTCCGCTAGCACATCTCTCGCGACCCTCTCGTCGCGGTCGTCCGACTCCTCGGGCTTGCGCCGTTTCACCTGCTTCGCCTTCCACGCGCGGCTGGCCGCCATCGCTTTCTGGAAATAAGTGTATTTTTTTTAAATACTTCGGACAACACCAATTCGATCAACATTCGACCTCTTTTTTTCTTAACTAGGGAAAATACATTGCTGTACCGTACCATCACCCAAGGGAGGTGACGGCGTATGTGGGACTCCCTGCCCTGAGAAGGGCAGGAATAAAACCCCCCGATTGGACCTCATCGCCGTTAAGGTACGGTAATCCACCAATAGGTAACGCCAAAAGCACTGACCTCTTTTCGATCCTTGAAGATATTCGCGCGATATTCAGCGGATTCCTTCATCTTTTTAGAGTATTCAGCTTTTGTTTTATTGTATCTGAAACAAAATTTAATACTTAGTTTTAAACATACAGAATTATCATTCTACCAAATGTAATTCAAATCCATTAATTACTTTTAGCGTAAAAGAGCAATAGATATAAGTACATCCAGAGGTTCGCACAAGCTTTTGCGTTTTAACAATAGCTTTTATGGCTAATGGTGTAGTTATCCCTCGGGACATTTTATGATAATTTCTTACAAAATGCAGAAAAACTGATGACTGATTCCACTAAAGTATTGATTTTAATGTTTTTTACACGTTTAGGCACCCATCCTAAGTGTCGGTAGCCATCATGATTAATAACGACTACAATGACAAGTACCTAGTTGACTTGTCGATTCGTCTGCAGAGTTACATTTTGGCGGCCGGGACATAGGCCCCCATTTGCTTGTCGATAAACCCAGGGATGCTCATGACAAACATTTAGACTGTCTGGGTGTTCGTAAAAGTATTCAAGTACTTTTTATGGTACAGTCAGCGTCATATAGTTCGTTATACTCAGGGTACTCTAATAAATAGACGCAACTAAAAAGTCAATAATATCGGTACACACAAAGTGTTCTTATTGTTGTCAACAGTTTTGTCGCACAAAAGGTTGACACACTCAAAATGTCATATAAATCGGCTCAGTCAAACTGCCATAAATATGGTTACAGTCTTCCCGCCAAGGGTATCCAAACATTCTAAGTTTTTAAAAATATGAAACACATTAGAAAAATAAACCTTACTGCTATACTTTTTAAATATTATTTACCTCATCAATTAGTTTCAAAAAATGTAAACACAAAGTGAAAGCGATAGAAACTACTGCTGTCCTTTTCATTTTAAGCCCGACGTCATAGACTTCTCTTTTGTTTTGTATAGAACTTCAGAATTTCATGCATAGCCATTTACGATATCTGGGGGCACGGCAGTGGGGAGGACCAAGTCAAGCAAAAAAAACCGGCACGGCCGTACCATCCTTTTCAGGCCATTTTCGATCCCCTATAGCTTCCTTGTAGACAAAACTAGAAACTTGAATTTTCAGTGCGGACGATATGTCTCAAGGTATGTTAAAAAATATAAGCAATAAACAGCTACAGCTAAATAGATGTTAACCTCAATGATAATGAATTTGAGTTATTAGGTATATTTCGTATTTAATTTTACTTGTGTACCTAACTGAAATGAACCCATTCCGTATTAACGATGAACTGAGCAGTTCTGATAAAGCTACTTTCGAACGTAACAAAAGACGTAAAAAATTAAAATCGCATAATAAACCTATTTTGGCTATTTCACTACACTGTGTCTAATATTGCACTTCACATTGATACGACTGATGGGTAGTTGATGGTTAGTTGACATACACTGACAGATAATAGAATTACATTCAAACACTAAATCTAGTGTGAAAATCATCAGCCAGCATGAAACCTCAATACGCGATTGCGTAATGAGGTTTCATGCTGGCGTATTTTTCTAATGTGTTTCATATTTTTGAACACTTAGAACGTTTGGATACCATTGGCGGGAAGACTGTAACCATATTTATGGCAGTTAGACTGAGCCGATTTATATGACATTTTAGATGTGTCGACCTTTTGAGCGACAAAACTGTTGACAACAATAAGAAAACTTTGTGTGTACCGATATTATTGACTTTTTAGTTGCATCTATTTATTAGAGTACCCTGAGAGTCACGAACTATATGACGCTGACTGTACAACCGTTGTTGCTCGTTTCCATAACATAAGTGCCTAAGCTACACTACACACACACACGAGGAGCAGGTAAATTATTTAAACAAAATCACATCCGTTGCTCTGATTCTGTGGTAAGTAGCTTAAGCACTTGTGTTACAGAAATCAGAAACGTCGACGGTACCACAACATTCACACCCGAGACAATACAGAAAAGTTCGTTTCCCATTTCGACACGATCGGGTATCTAACTTGGGACCTCAGGGATGGCGTGACACCAAGGACTGGCCCGCTCGTCTTTCGGCTACGTGAATGTGAAGTTATTATCTGATATGATACTTGTGCAGCAGTATCTTGTGTGCGAGGTACTGGATGGGGTTGCGGGTGCGGTCGGTGCCGACGTCGTGCAGCGCCTGCGGGAGCACGTGCCCGAAGCTGTCCCACAGGTACCGCACCACTTCCGGCTCCAGGCTGCCTGGAATACGCATACGAATACAGTCACAAACATACAGTCAGACATAGAACCTCCTTTTTTTAAATCTATTAAAAGGCTAAGAGTTTAGCTCTAATTAAACTTCAGGGCGCCCAAGTTACAACGCGCACGCTGTTTCATCTGACGGCCTTACGGGCTCTAGTTTGGTATTTGTAGCACATGGTCCTTCGAGACGGATAACAACCAAGTCGACTCCTGACTTGGCTTATCACCTTAAGTCTACTTCTAACTGCCGGGTCCTGGCTAGAATAGTAATATAGATAGTGGTACATAGGCCATATTGCCTTTTAGTATAATTTTTGAAGAATATCAACTTTCACCCCATGTGACATGCAATAATGCATGTGTCGAACGGGCTGTAGCTTCAATTTTGGTTTATATTCATTTGACGATGCATAAGTGTTACTTGTAACCAACATGAATAAATGAATTGAATATGATTATGATTATCAATAAAGAATTGAATGGAAGCATAGCTTTTCATAATGGCGACATACTCTTAATATCAATAGGTGGAACATCTGGAACTATCTCGCCGGGCCTGATGCCGTCCTTGCAGACCACGTGGCATTTCTGCTTCAGAGTCTCCGAATGGCCGCAGTCAACCGTCATTTTCTTGAACAAATTTCCCGTCGTGACATTGTACTCGCTCGTGCAGGGCGCGCACTGGTATACCTTGCTTCCGTTCTCGCCGAGGATGTAGCGGCCGAATGTATCGAAGAAGTATAGATTGTTGTTGGATGGCTGGGGAATGGAAGTAGGTAAATACCTGCCTACTCACCTAAGTAAGTGAGGTATCCGTATATGCTAATACGGTGCATCTCGTGATGTTTTTAGCTACTTTTTAGGTCCCCTTTCCCTCCGATGATATATGGTAATGTATTATTATTCTCCTCCCCTACCTATGAGTGTATTTTTTTATAAAGTCCAGCAAAATATAATATATATCGCGATAAATTTTATCGCGCTCTTAACAAACGTCAAAATCGATTGAAGTCAGCGCGTCAGCTGCTGATTGGCTGAAAATACGAGTGCGGTGTACTAGCCAATCAACAGCATCGAAATTTTTGTCGTTTTATGCGAGAAATTTGACGTATTGCGCATGCTAAGCCTAGAGAGCATGTCAAAGCACTTACAGCTCGTTATTAGTTGATGTCAGACGTGCTTTTGTCGTACATATTCAAGTCGACTATATGATTGGGATGTGGGAATACCATATACAAATCATTCTTAGATATGAAAAATGCCTTTAAATGTAGAGGAATTTATCAGCCATTTAGATTTTTACAACTTACCAATCTTTGAATTGCTATTAATATGCTCCGAAACTATTTAAGAGTCGGTGTGTTGATAAGTAAAATTATGTTTGTACCCGCGATGCGCAACGCGAGAAAATTCTATCGCTCTCTTAATAATTGTCAAAATCGATAAAATCGTTGCTGATTGGCTGAAAATAAAAGCACAGTGTACTATTAGCCAATCAACAGTGTCGAAACTATTGTCGTATCATGTGAGAAATTTGACGTATTGCACATCACAGTTGGAGTGTGTTCCGAAAAAAAAAGAATCGTGTTTGACAGGTCCTTAAAAGTAGGTATCTCAGTTAACTAGCCAGTCAACATGCTTATTTCGGCCCTAGTGAAGAGTTTAATAAACAGCTTTATTCATTGAATGTCACCAATTCATACGTCACGTCTGGGTACCTTCGTGAAGGTCCCCTCACAGTTCATGTGGTAGATGTTCATGCCGTAGTCAAAGACGTAAACCTGGTGGTTGTACTCATCCACGTAGTACGGGCCCACCTCGTCCTTATACAGTATGCGGTCGCTGCCTGCAATGTAAACACTTGCAGTTCGATATTAGTTTTTATGCGTAAGACACAAGAGCGGTACAAAGGCCAAATGTACTGTCATACATTCTTTGTTGTAGGTATATCATCGTGAGTAATTCCTAACAAGTGTAATAAGTACTCTATAAATAGCAAAGAATAAAAAAAATTGGTACCTCTTACTGCAAAAAATGTTATCAAAGTTTTGGCTGCTTCTATAATCTTCTCGTTGAGGTATAACTTTCTTTGCGCGAAATTCTCGCCCATACTCAACCAGCAATGCTTCTTCGATCCTGGTAGCTCCGTTGTTCTGTGCGATTAGAAGTTGTTAGGAGAAATTGAAAAAACTGATTTATAGAAAAGAGAAAATTTTTCCTTCCTGCCAGCAGCTGTCTATTTGGGATTACCAGTAGCTAAAGGTATACCCCAGTCAGTGTTATCTGGATACACGCTCTGCAGAGTCCATGGCGTTGTGAGAAGTTATGTGCTGCTGCGTTTGGGTACCAAGAGAGTACGAATCTATCTGAAGATTAAACATGTTATGAGGGCACACCGATACACTAATGGGATCACAGCCTCCCCCCTTATTTGAGGTTAGCGAGGAAAACGCCGACTTTTTAAGTTTTTTTTGTTTGCCTTTTCCTGTCAACCTATATTATTTTGTGAACTGATGGTTCTTTCTTTGTTTCTTTTTTCATTCGATATTTTGTTCAAAGCTTAAATACCTATGCCATTCTAATGTACCTACCAACATCTCCAAGATAAGGTTACTAGTGTTAGAGTAAAGCGTATGGAAATGCCACCATAGGCGCACCATAATGCCACTGGATTCAAGAGGAGACAGTTCTAACAAGGGAATAGAGTGCGCCAATTTTGAAGTTCTGTTACTCCATCTAAGCATCAAGACTAAGACTGGACTCCCTTTCATGTGGCTTCCTTCCATGGCCCTTCCATGGCCAAAGTCCCCCCTGCCCTACGACAGACGCCTAGAAAAAAGTGGCGCAAAACCGAGAGTTGTAACAGTCTTGGGAAGGCCTGTGTTCAGCAGTTGATGTCTTTCTGTTGAAATGATGATGATGATCAATACGGTAGATAGAACCTAGGTACCTATTGTAGGAATCTCCCTCCCAAAGTATGAAGTAAGAATATCTTTAACGATAGGATAGGTTAATAAATATTCTCTTTGAATTAAGGCGTCTGATTATGCTAGTACCTACCTACCTTAGCTTACCGTAAGTATGCACGCTAATTTGCTTTGCCCATCCGTGGTGTGAAAAGTATTTAACAATTTTAGTCTAGACACTGATATATAATTATGCAGCTCATTTAATTACTTACCTCATGGAGCTATATATCTCCTCCTGCTTAATCACATCTTCCTGCTCTTTCTTTAGCTTGACAAGCTTGTCGGCGCACTGGTGGAAGTCGCTTACTCGCTTGTCCCAGTACGCCACCTCTTCCTCCAGACGAGAAAGTGGTGGGTCATAGGAGAACTTCTCGATCTTGGACCGGATCACATCGATTCCGTGGCGTGCCTTAAATGCACAAAGTAAAGACCCTGGACCTTACAGCAGACGTATTCCATTGGAGAAATGTGATGCATGTGTAGTAGTGTAGCATTACACCTCGTCAAACGAATACGATTCTAATGATTCCATGGAAAATGAAAGTATCAAAGCTATTCAGATATTAAGTCATAGGTATTCTTCGTAGCCTTTTAAAGTTTTATACAAACAGCAAGTCAATTGGCAAGAATCAAAGCGAATGTTCCTCCGCTTCTTAAACTTTGTTTCATATATATGCACGTAAATTATTATGTAAAATTAATAGTTGACAGTAACTAAACCACAATCCCTTGTTTTAGCCCCATTAAATGTCTAAAGATACTTTATTAATTCTTACAGTCCGCACCATCTTTATGGTAATAATAGGTACATAAAACAATTAAGCGAAATGTACTTCAAATACCTACCTACGTTCTTAGCGGATGTTTACACCTATAGAAATATTGAATAAGTTCCAATCTATGATCTGACTCTACATCCTATACAACCTACCTGTCAACTTTCAAGGTTGTAAGTAGATGTTTTAAGTAAGTAGTTTCTGATAATACATGATTACCTACTGTACTTTACAATCAGGCAGTGGGAAAAGTTAAAATAATTATCCCTTACTGTTTATTCATTAAGGTAGGTACTCCATAATACTAGGTAGGTACCTCTGCAATTTCGGTGGAAGACCTGCGGTCCTGGCGTGAGATCTGTAGCAGTTCCTTGTTTTTCTCATATAACTGCCGCAGAAGGTCTACAAGAGTCTTCTCGCTCTCAGACTGGATGTCCCGTAAGTTGTTCCTCATCCGTTGTGCTATCTCTTCTACACTTACGCGGATCTGCATGATCTGTGATTGGGTAGGAATAGATTTAGATATAGGCACGCCATACCCTAACATTGCTACTGCATCATACAAATCATAGACGTAGAATACTAGTTTTCTCAGTCTATGAAACAAATAATGCAAAATACTTATAAATTTTCACGCATGTGGCGACAAAAGTTTCGAAACTCTTGATTGGCTGACGGCTCATTTTATATTTTCAAACAATCATCATCAGGTAGGATGCTGGTTACCTTTAGAGAGAGGAATTTAGCCGTTGCTTAAATATCGTTACGCCACAGTGATTAGTAAGATATAGTTTAACGAATGGGTTTTACTCATACCTGCATATAAATAATAAATACCCATTTTAGAACAGGGAAGTCTTACAAAATAAATATGTTAGGGTTCGGAATCTTAGCTTTTAAGTTAACATAGAACAGCTTGGGATCCATAGGCAGGATGCCAGGTGAGTAAATTTTATCGCGCTCTTAACAAATATCAAAATCGTTACAATTCAGCTCGCCAATTGGTTGAAAAGAAGATAGTGGAATGATTATCAGCCAGACGAAAGTTTAAACTTTATTGTCGTCTCATGCGAGATATTTGGCGTACCTACACATGTTATCTGTAAGGAACTTACTCGATCAGCCAACATCATCGATAAAAACGCATGTGTTGCCTCAAAAAGCTCTGTTGTCCTCTTAACTGTTATTTTAAAGTGTGATTGCGCAAAATCATCTACTTTCTCCCTCTTGTCTAGTTTCTCTATTTTGACTTTCAATTCGTATAGTTTTTCCATATATTTATTGTAGAGTTCTTCCATTTCCTCGTACACTTGCTTTTCTACCGGAGAATGTACAGGTAGTAAAGTTTTACCGAAATCTATTTGACGCGATTGATGGATATCAATAGTGCGATCCATTAGTACTAATAACTCCTCTCTATCAATAACATTGGTACATTTATCAGCTTCCTGAATAACATCATCTATAACGTATTTCCAGAAAGTTAAAAAACATGCAATAGGTTTTTTTATTTCTCCGTAATAGTTTTCGTAAAAGTTGTCTTTAAATTGTACTTTTTCAACCAAAAATACATATTCTGTAAGTTGTGGCAGAACATCACGGTCTAGTATTAAATAAACATCACTGTACGATACTTTTCTGATGTGTTGCATAAATTCTTTTAATGCATTCATATTATTAATCAATTTGTAAAGTATTCATAAAAAAATCGTTTACATGTTTTTGAAATTTGACGCTTTTTTACCATAGCTCTGGTGTGACGTCAGGAGGTGCTGCCAGAGTCTTGTAGGAGTTGTAGGCCTAGCATGCGCAACATTGTTCATTGGCTATTAGCACACCGCACTCGTATTTTCAGCCAATCTGCAGATGACGCACTGACTTCAATCGATTTTGACGTTCGTTAAGAGCGCGATAAAATTTAGTCGCGTGGCCCATGCTAGGCCTGTTGAAAAGCTAAAGAGATAATAGATGATCGTTGCGGGTTGTAGAGTGGTTGTGGTAATAAGTATTGAATTTAAGTGGAAGTGGAACATGAAAAATTCATTCACAAAATTTGTTTCCAAACGTACCTACTGACGCCTACTCTACTGTGCGTACTTTGATGGTTTATGGTTATCTTATTTTTATCGTCTGCTGTCTGTTTGTGTATGTCTGTGGACTTTGTCACGAAATAATTTTTATCTGTCAGTATTATCAAAATTTTATCAAAAACACCTTAAAACTATGAATGATAACATGTGCTTAGCGGCCGAATCGATTCTTTTACGCCTAAAATAGGCCCCGAGGATACTGTCGGTGGCCGTAACAAAGAGGCAGCAACGGTCCTTGAAGCAAAAAGTCGTAATCCGGCGTAGTGGTAAGTTTCGCTTTTTACATAATTTTTAAGCAAAACATGTGTTCATATAGGTAACTAACTTTCTCCATGTAATATTTGGTAAAGGAATAATGCACTCAGAAATGCTGGGTGCATTTGAAATATCTATCAGTAATGTTATTTTACTTAGACCAATAACAGGAATCGTCCTTCAGATGAGTTGATTGAACGTTGTTTACTTCAAACCAAACCTGGCGTATACGTGACGGTGGTCACAAAGGCTTTGTGCTGCACATCGGCGCCAGTTATAAGCCATTAACTAACTCAAAGTCAAACTCAATCAGTGACCTATTTAGGCCGTTTATGTAACCTGATATCTATTTCTACCATACAAGTTTGTTTACAAAATATTGCATGCCCTGTGAGCTATCCGTCGCTGATAATTTCCGTGTTTCGACAGGTCTTCAAGAAGGTTAACGAGCATGGTGTCCTGTTGATTTTAGTGGCATTGTTTATTACCATTCCAATAATAAGTTAATGAAAGTTTTAAAAAAATGGCAAGATATTACGAAAATTCGTCAACATTCAACTTCAGTTGGGACCAAGTGGCAAGTGGATACTGGAAGAGGTACCCCAACCCTCAAAGGTATTTAGAAAAAACATTTTTACTTTTATTTATTTAAGATAAACTTAGAGGTCAAAGGTCATTGTTTTCTGTACATTTCTTTTTTGGCAAGAGTGGATTATTCCTAACAATTTTTACAAACATTATGTGTGCATTTAAATTAGGTACTATATGTCTTAGTTACTTCTTGCTTACTAAATAGTATCTTTATTTTCTAAGGTCAAGAATTGTTTTTGTGTGCAACCTTGTGGTCTGCTGCATAAACAAAGCCTTTTGACCTCAAAGATTAATGACTCACCTTGATTAATGTTTATGTCTATGAATTGGTACTGATCATCTTAGAATGTGTATAAAACTGGTCTTAAAATATATGGTTAATTACTTTTTATAGCCTTTTAGGCAGTTTCCCCAATAGTTTTGCTTTATGCTAAAGACTAAGATTTGTTATTTTTAATTGACTTGTTATTTTTATTTTAGTATGCATGTCTTGTCAGAAGATACCTGGAGCAGACAGGTAAAAGATGGCTGCCTGCATACCAAGAGAATTCTCACAAAAACCAACAGGGTGCCTAAATGGGGTGAAAGGTTAGTAAGACATAAATAAATTATACTAGGTATTGTCCGATTGTCAAGCAAAGGCAACTGAAGTCATCATTGCAATCATTGGTACTGGCTTACTAGTTAGAATAAAATGCTGGTTGCTGCAGTGTTAGAAATAATATGAAGCGGAACCCAATTGTCCATAAAATGTACTGTGTATGCCAAATGTAGATGCCTGATCAACCTTGAGTTATATTCAAAGAGTATGTAACTTAATTTGCGAAATCATATTTCCTGATAAATATGAATGTAGTACCTTTAAGACTCAGAATAGTTTATTATTAACTTGAAGCGTGAAAAAGGCTAATTGGTGAAGTTTTATTAATAAATGCGATATTGCAATTTTTTGATTCATTAGAAATCTACCATGATTTAAATTGTACTTCTTTAAATGATTTGTTTATGATTGTAACACCCATAAAATCAGACAACAGAAAATCTATTGCTTGTGACTTTTAAAAATACTTTTGACCTTGCAATGATATGGATGAGTAAATATTTTGATGGTGTATTATCACATCCTAAATTGGTGGATATGCCCAGCAGTGGGTCAAGTTTGAAATCAACATTATAAGCGAGACTGATAATCTTATCCTGATGTAGTAAGTGAAATGAATAGACAAAAAAAACAAACAATCATTTATTCTACATCTAAATATATAAAAGGAGAAACTGACTGACTGACTGACATATCAACGCACAGCCTAAACAGCTAAACGTAGGCACTTGAAATTTGGAAGGGACGTAGCTTAGGTAGTGCACTAAGAAAGGAATTTCCGAAATTCCCACGGGAACGGGAATTACCGGGAAAATCCTTTTGTATGAAAAATCTAAACTGCTTAAGTTAGACGCTTGAAATGTGGCATGCAGGTACCTTAGTAAACTTAAAGATTAGGTTCAACAGGATATTGCAAAATTCCCCCGGGAACGGGAGTTAGCGGGAAACCCTGTAGTCCACGCAAACGAAGTCGCAGGCACAGCTAGTATATTATTAAGGCAGTATGTATATGTCACCGTAAGATTGTAAAAATCGTTAGATTACAATCTATCTCGCGAGATTGTAAACTGTCGACAGATTGTGAACCGTAACATTATGATTGCAATTTAACGCATTATTTTTCGCTATATTGTAATCTATCGATGGGAATCGGTCAAATTGTGAACTGACGTAGAACGAAATGCATCTCGCGCGCTGATTGGTTGAGAGTTATGTGCCCCCGCCGCCCCGTCATTCGCCATATTTGTTTGTAATATCGTTTGTTGTTTTCATACTATTAATTTATGGTATGTTTAAAGGACTAAATATTTGTTTATAAGAGTTTCTTAAAATTTTCCAATTTTAATTTGTGTTAAAAGACAAAATAATTGTTTCATTTTATTGTGATTTTCAATTATAATTTTGAGTGTTTGAAGAATAAATATTTCGGTACAATTATTTCTCAACGTATGTCAGGATTATTGATTACCTGGTAAATAGTAAATAAATATGTACTTGAAGATTTTTTGAAGTGCATTTATTTTATTTAAACGACATCTCTATTTCTTTAAATAAAAGAAATGATTTGAATTGAATTTCATTCCTAACTTTACGCGGACATACAAAGGCTGGTCGTGATTGGTCGCTCATACAATAAACTGACCAATCAGGAAGAGCTTTCGGACAGTTGACAGTTTGACGCCTAACAGATTGTAATTTAACGGTTTCACTTCGATAGATTACAATAAAGCGAAAAATAATCCGTTAAATTGCAATCCCCAGTTACGGTTTACAATCTTTCGACAGTTTACAATCTCGCGAGGTAGATTGTAATCTAACGATTTTTACAATCTTACGGTGACATATAGATGTCATATCTTTGTTTCTATTGCACACAAACACTACTGAATGGATTTAAAATTAAAATTGGTGAAAAGACACATGGGATACTAGAATGTGTAGCACATATAATATTTTTTATCCTCAAATAAGCAAACAATATCGAGGGTATGATATGATTGTAAGAAATGAATAAATAAACTTTGCTACTTATTATAATAAACCAGATAGTTGAATACCTAGTCAATTCCTATTAGAGATTGGCCTGTTGAAAAACAAAATCGTTTGACCATTAAGATTCTAATGCCTCATTCAGAATGTTCTTTTGTTTAAAAACTTGGAGGCAAAATCCTAATCGTGGTTAGTCTACATTTAGAAGTGTGACTCAGATTTAGATAACAGAATATTATTAGTAAATTGGTGTAAAATGCTTATTGTTTACTTTCCCTCACAAACAACTAGGATATATGCTATCTTATCTAGTTATGTAATCAAACTGAGTTTTTTGTCAGTGATAAATGACAAGATTACTTGAGGTTCTGTTGATAAAATATTTTTATTATCAATGACGTGTTCATTAATGCTTAAACAAAATTCCAGACTTCATCATTGTTATCAACGTAATGTTTGGTGTTAATTTATCGAATATAGGCAAAACTTGTTGCAGCTACCTAAGCTAATTATGGCTATCAGCCATAGGACTGATTAAATTTTAAATTGGTTATCTTGAAACAATCATAATAAAGAAATTAGATTTTTTTTTTAAACCCAGAATGAAAGTGACCCAGTTTTGTCCATAAATATGTTTCGTTCTTAAAGTACATAATGCAATAAGATTTATTATTGGATGAAACTGTAAATTTTGGTTTACATTTTATCTGAAACTTGATTCTTCAACACATTGAAATTTTACAGTGCATCACATTGACAAATCTAAATACATATTTCAAAGAAAAAATATTAAATAAAAACAATAAAATAGCATGGAAAAACCGAAAATGTTATATGCTCTCATAGTGTTCCACTTGAGCCAAAGGCTTATAAGTTAATGCGTTAAAATGTGATAACATTTACAATTACTTATGAACTAGTTACACACTAACTATTAACTTATATTACTTGGTATTGCCTGTGACTTCGTTCGCGTTTATTTAAATGTAGTATATCATTTAGCAAATTTTAGCAATTCATTCAGTAGTTATGTGTGAAAGAGAAACAAACTTCAGAACATCCAGACATCTATATATTACTTCCATACATCCAGATCTATTTATTATTTTTCAGTTACTTTAGCCTCGTAAGGTCGGATGTACTTTTAAAAGAATTTTAGGAAATCAATTATATCTGCTTTTTGGTTTCTACATTGATGTTTACTTACGAACTCTTTAATTTTGATAAATGAAGTAGTAATCAATTGTGATTTTCTCTCATCTAGATTCTTCAATGCAAAATCTGTCAAGATCATTGAAGAAAGCATAGTGGACCCCAAACAGAAGATTCTCGTCACATACACTAGGAACCTAGGATACACAAAAGTTATGGTAAGATATATTGCTTCATGGCCTTGGAAACTCAATCACTATTGTTGGTTATTCTTGACATCATTTTATATGCCATTACGCCGCCATCTTCACTGCATTAATTGGTTGCTACTTAAAAATAATACACCATGCATTTTTAACCATCTTACATCGGAACCCCTATATATGTATAGGTACAGACATTAATTACACTAGTTTAGCAGATGCTCTGCGCATGTTAGTTTTTCTTGAATTATTGGGAATATGTCCCAATAAAGCTATAAAAAGTTGATGAACTTCAAACCATATTTCTACGAGGCGTTTTCTTGTAAATATTGGTGTTTTCCTAAGCAGAAACCTACATTTTTAAAAAGAAGAGAAGAAGAAGAGTTTAGTAGGTCATATCTAGTATTAGTTTAGGTAAAATAACTGTAGAAAGCACATGAACGAATACTTTTGCAGTTTGATGTTACCTAGTTGTTTGCAAACGTCACAAGGGCGCGAGCCGTTGTGACGTTTGCAAACGACGACGACCGACGGTACAAAGTTCAAGTGTAAAACGAATAGTATTTGATTTTTACAAATACAATCCATTCGAAGAGAAATCAATGGTTTTACAATACTGTTTCAATTACTTTGGTAGTCTAGCAGACTACTGGCAACTGTTTGCTAATTGAGTAATTAACTGCCATTAGTGATTCCAACGGTTGCGTGTTTGCGTCTTTGTAAGCATTCGATATTTTTTCTATACGTTATTTACTACTTTTGGAACCGTCTAGATTTTTTGATATCGATGTAATGAGGCGTGGCGAAAGATTAAGGAGACATACAGATAAGAAATGCAACAGTTGTTAGTTTTCGAATGTTTATTTATGGTTCTTAATATACGATTAAAATAATCAATTGTCAACGATATAGTTTGTTGGGTCAAGTATTATTACTATCTGGAATTGATATGGCAAACTTTTGCCATGTTTTATGATGATCAGTATTTAACCGAATCTCACTCAGCCTTGGTATTTGTTGTAGCCCTTACTACTTAGGGTCATGTAGATGGTAATGGTTAGTGAAAGACAAGGTTGTGGCCAAATTTTATTTGGGTTTTGTTAAGTTTTGATGAGATTGCTAAGCGGCCCAACTCGCCAAAATGCGCGCGCTCGTAGCGTGCCAAGCCACATGAACCCATGGGGACCGAGGTAATGAAAGCCAGGCTTACCCTACGCCTGACGTCTTTGGTCCACCACAGGGTTACTGAGCATCCCCATTGTGACAATATTCTGAAACTAGCGGGCAAAGGGCACGCCGCTGCTCCAAGGCAGTGATAGAAAAAAGTATTAATCAGCCTATGTTATCATATTACCTTCATGTAAATGTGTTCAATCTTGGTTCAAGGTTGTGCCTAGTAGGGTTAGTTAATACGTGTAAACATTGTTTTACAGAGTGTTGTGGAGAGGGTGGAGTATCGGTCAGCGGGCCCGGGGCAGACGGTGGCGCGCCGCTCCGCCTGGATCGACTCGCAAGTGTTCGGTTTCTCGCGCGCCATTCGAGCATTCGGCGTCGACAGGTTCCGCAAGAACTGTAATTCGATGGTGAGTTTGTTTCTTGATTGTTATCAGAAAGTGAGTGATGTTTGTTGATTGTAATTAGATGATGAGTGTTGTTTGATCATTGTTTTCAGAAGGTAGGTAGTGGTTTTTGTCTGTAATCATTAATCAAATGAGTTATACTTATTTATTGATTTTATTTAGATGGTGAATGTTGTTTGTAAATTAAAATCAAAAGTTGACTGTTCGTTGATTGTATTAAGAAGGTAAGCGATGTTTATTCATTTTAATTAGATGGGGAATGTTGTTTGTTAATTATGATCAGAAAGCGTGTGGTTTTTTGTTATAATTGGATGATGAGTGATGTTTGTTGACTGGTTTTCGTGTAACACTTTGTTTTTTCCTTATCACCGTTATTTTAGCTAATCCCTTTCAATGGAGGTGTTAAATGCAATTAACTAGTTACTAGCTAGTTATTAGACGTAGTCACGTCAAAAATAATTGTTCTCTAAAAATGGAAATACTTTCGCTGAATTAGGTGTTGTCTGCTCGGGGACCAAAGTTCAACTGCCAATCTTGGGCTGTTGTATATGTAGATAGTGGTGCGATCAGGGACCGGAAAACCCGTTTAATTTCAAAACCCTTAAAAATGGAAATCCTTTCATTTGGTAACCCTAACCATTTGGGAAATCCTATCGAAGGGGCACCCAAAATAAGGGTAACCCTATCAATCGGGAAACCCTAACGCAAAAATAAGCGCTTACCAGGGGTTTTAAAGGAAAGCGCTTCCTGGTTTAGGTTTCCGCTATTTAAGGGGTTTTATCCCCACACAAGTCCCGATTTCTTGGTTCTGATATTTGATTGGTCTTTCTTCTTATCATCCGAGTTTTTTCAGAGGACACACACTTAATTGAGTTAGTGTTGCCGGATAATCGATTATCGATTATCCCCCCCCTCAAATAATTTAATAATCGATTGGACTATCGATCGATCGATATTAAGTTCAGGACAATATAATCGATTATAATCGATTTGTTAGATTATAATTGTTTAGATTAGACAATAGTATCGATTAAATCGATATTGAAATCAAACCAATACTATCGATTGTATCGATTATTATGTTGCAATCGCTTAATTTGCAATTATTTTTAGATTTAATCGTCATTCATATTATGTCTTCTTAGACATAACACATTCAAAATGAAACCGTAACAAAGTTATTTATATCCTCCTTTTTATTCATAAAACGTGATAGTTAAGTTGTGTTGATTGATTCTTGGTACCTGAACAGCTGTACCATCATAGCGATACTATTTATCCGATAGGTAAATAAAATCGATTATATCGATAGATAAATCGATTATATCGATGGATATAATCGATTACATCGATAGTATCGCTTTAAACTTGATATCGATTATATCAAAATATCGATTATATTATTTTTGACTACGATTGTAATCGATTAATCGATTATATTATATTTGACTACGATTGTAATCGATTAATCGATTATATTATATTTGACTACGATTGTCATATCGATTATTAGATTGTTTTAGGCCTCTTTTGCATAATCGATTATAATCGATTTACAATCGAATCGACGGCAACACTAATTGGAGTATGATTATCAAACATAAAATATCGATGTGCGGCGTCTTTACGATGTTGCGGCATTTTTTCTATTCAAACAAAAAAACACGTGAATGATGAACTAGCAAAGTGAAGTCAACACAGATAATAAATGAACGGGGGGGACGAAGACGTGCCTGAGCGCAATTTCTATTCTACCAATATAGGCGTTCGTCCTACATGTTAAGGTACATTGTTGCGTGAAAGCAGCGGACGAGTCGAACGCAGCTCTCGCAGTGCTCATGCGCCACTCAATGGCGAACGCTAATGCATACAATAATTGACCCTATTCATAACGCGTTACAATCTACAGTCGCTCGAAGAGGTTATTTGGTTAGCGCTTGTCAAAGGGTTATTAAATCATAAGGGGTTTTAATTAACTTAAAGTAGCCAGCCTTTCGAAATACCCAATCAAAACCCTTTCAAGGGTAAGCGCTGGCGGTCCCTGGGTGCGATGAAGGATCTATGATATGATATTTTGAATGGCTAATCGTGCATAACGTATGGAGCGTTGTTCGCTATTCCAATTCTACTGACGCTGCATTTGTGTCGACTTGTAGGTAATGTCGCAGGTCGGCACATAATAAACACAATGGGTGAGACATAATAGTGGTCGTGCATTCCAGGTGAGCGGCTTCAACCACGTGCTGAACAGCATGTTCCCTCGGTCGGGCGCGGGCGGGCCGCCGCTGTCGCACGCGCACGCCGCGCGCAACATGCGGTCGGCCGCCGCCGCCGCCGCCGCCGCCACGGACCGCGCCACGGCCAACGTGCTGCACTCCGTGCACCGCTCCTAACCGCGCGACCCGCCGCGCACGCCGCCGCTGTGACCGCGCCGCTGTGCTCTGCGAATTTAAACTCTATCTCCATAGCACCACGTCAGGATTTTGAATGAAACGCAAGATGGAAGTCGATTGAGGTACTTTTGAATACCTGTTAATTCGATTTCGCCATGGGTTTTCTATGGAAATACAAAACGAGGAAGTCACTTATTTCACTTATTAACACCCGGGCTGTTAATGGCTTTATAGTTTCTATGAATTACGAAACGAGGACGTCACTAATTACACTTATCAATACGCTGGTTGTTAAATAATTTAGGTGGTTTACAATTTTTAAAAGTGATTTACGCCGCACTAGCGATCTTAAAATGTTTTGAAGAAATAGAAGAAAAATAATTTCTCGCAATGTTGAGCGTGAATGAAACCTTAAAACTTAACTTAACCTAACGTACGGCTCGTGCTCTTCCAACGAAGCTCTTCTTATATTTCTGATCTGGTATATGTATAAACATACGTGTGAGGTACATTGAATATTATGAAAAAGATAACCTATGTCTCAAATCAACATTGATGATATGGTAATACAAGCTATGTAACTGTCTAATTTGTGAAAGTAGTGGTCAAATTATTTCAAATTCCGAACTGTTTTTGATTTAATAGAGGTTGCCTTGCTATGAGGTGATTAAATGACAATTACCATGTGTTGAAAAAGTGTGGTACTAAAGTATTGGGTTTTTAAGTTTCACACTGTGCATACGATTTGTAACTAATTTTAAACTGTGAACATAAATCTAGTTTATACATTTGGATCAGATACACGGTTTGTGTTTTGAATGACAGTGAAAAGAACCATTGAAATGAAAAGATGGTGAAATTTGAAAGCTTTGTGGTGATTTGTTCATACTTTACTGAAACCTTTGACATATCTGATAATTAATATTGATGTTCAAATAGTTGTGATGCTGTGCATCCTATCTTCCATATTCGTGTATATTTGTTAAACTATTCTTAGTTTAAGAACCCAGATACACCTTAGTTTCTGAAAGTTGAAATCAAACAACCGACATGAGGTTTCTCGCGGGAGTTAAAAGTGGACTGTTGGGAGCCGGTTGGGAATTTAGTACAAAGTTAAAATATTGTGTTCCAACATACACATCAAGGTATGCTTGCAGATCGATATTGAATCTTATTCTCACGACATAGCGGCCGTACAAGGTCCAACAAAAGAATATTTTATCTGACGTGCTTAGTGGGACAATATAAAAATGTGACTATTAAAAAAATAACTCTATGCCATACATTTTGACTTTCAGAAAATAAGGTACAAATACAAATAGTTTAGGGTCCCACACTAGGAGAAGTCTTGTATCGTGGGCACCCTGTTTACGGAACATAAACCAGGGAAGCGACAGATTACATAAAATGTTTAAATCTATATTATATAAAACTATTTGAAAAATAACTAAGTAACAAGGAACATAAATTAAATATTATTTATTATTGCTGTCAGTGAAATGTGAGTACGTCTGGCAGTTCTGGGCTCTTAGGCTATGTATAAGATAAATTTAACGTCGTTACATTCTTGTTTAGATCACATTATGTCTAAATGTTAAGATAACTGAAATCCCTATTTCAGATACATTTGACATGAATTTAAGGTGCAATTCTGCTTTGGAGTGCAGACCTCACCCACACTAGATAATCATCTACAATAGATCTCACTCACACTATAAACGGAATCCGTTGCCGTTGATTGTACGGTGTCGCTTTACTATTGGATAGTGTTGCTATACAACGGTTGTTCTTCATTTTCTTTTTACTATAACGAAGTCTACCTCAGCTGGTCTAACGTTATGAGCACGCGTGTTTTGTGCTCTATAGTTTTCTATTATATTCTGTGGAGGTTGATATTCAGTTTCAAGCTACAATTGGGTCTGAAGCAAGTTATTCACTCGGACAAGTGACTTGACACTCTGTTCGCGTTGGAATGCGTTCCACTTTATTGATCACTCAGTATTGAACGTTACTGTATAAATCAACATTAAATTTATACACTAAAGCTCAAGAAATCATTACCAAAAACCACAAAATGGACAATGCAATGTTCGAACACCACTCAACTATTGATTGTTCTATATAAATTAATAGGCAATTGTATGGGCTGTTAAACAAGAAATCCGCAAATTCTGAATAGTTTGAAACAATCTGTACTTTTGCACTCTGACATGTGTCAAGTTTGGCAACACTATTTAAACCTGTAGCCTGTACTTTGAAACAGAATTGTACCTTAAAAGTTACGTAGGTAATTGGCTACTTGACAGTTTTTGAAAAAGTATTGTAAAATGTGCGCCCGTTCATTTTATATCCCAAGCAATTCGATTTATCTGGAAATAATCTAAATAACCAGAGAAAAATAAGATTTTGTGTAACACATTTAAAAAGCGCGCGAAAACGCCTAGTCGCGTCATTGTAGCAATTATGACGTCAACGTCATATATAACGAACCGATACGCATAGGAACGACTTAATTAAGATAAACGGAAAATGTTTAAATACATTCTTTATACGATTAGAGACACAATAATTCAATTTAATTGGTAAAATAATCATTGTTTTGCCACATTAAAATAAATAATTTTCGCCGACAGCTGTCATTTCCGAATTGCAATGGTGGTTTCCGTTTCGGTTCTTTTGTTCCACAGATAAAAAAACTAAAATTTATTTTGCAAAAATAAAATACTAACTATGCTTTTAATTAAAAAGTAAAAATGCAAAATGATTACTTAACTAATAAGCTAACATATCTAACACTTTTCATATTTTATTGTTAACACTGTCAAGTAGCCAATTCTCTCGTTCTTTCAGCTGTTTATTATTAGAATTCACAAACAACTGAATATTTTTCTTCTTCACTGCCACATCGTTATGTGTAGTGCATAATACATCGCTACTGGTACCTTTGATCAATACCGGCCCACTAATACAGTACTTATTCATATCCTAGAGAGATTATTAAGTCGGTCATTATTATTCGAAGCCCGTAGTTTTAATTTTTTTTTTAAAACTAAGCCAGTTTTTACGTTCATTCTTATTATCGTATTTTGCTTTGAACGAATGAATTTGTTGTGTGAACATATGTTTCGTTTTGAAATGATTACTAATGCTCTCTATTTTACCTCAACCATATAACTATTGATTTAAAGTACTAGTAAATGTTGGGTCGGTATTGTTTGCCCACATTCCAACTGTGGATATATAATTATATGTGCTTTTGTTTTAATAAAAATAGCATTTCAAAGCTTAGTGCTTGCTCTGACTGAACAGAATGATAATAATATATTTATATGTAAATGTGTATTGGATAAAGTCTTGTGAATAGACAAAACAGACATAATTATGTAGGAATTTGATGGGAAAGTAATTGAGTATGATTTATATACTGACGCTTGTTTATTGAAAACATTGTTTGATTTGATATTTGTGTAAATACATTAAATATTTCGGTTTGGTCGATTATGGAATCCACTTGAATAGAGATTCTAAACAAAACAAATGTTTTGAGTTTACCTGTATATGGAATGTAAATTAAGTTTTGAATCGCTTTAGAAGTACTTTAAAATACAAATTATATGATGAGGATTGATTTTATATATGTGATTATTTATTTACATAAAAATAGATTGTCTTACCATAAGTACTTTAAATTTTACGAATAGGTACTCAAGAACATAATTATGCTCTTGCTTGTAAAATTTTGTAAACATAAATAGGAAATATTGAAAAGTATATTTTGTTATGTAACTTCTTAACTTCAAAATAATGTATAAAATTATCTTGTAATGTATTTAATTCATCAACTTGTTTTTAAATCTAGTCTGACTCACTGTTCCTTTTCGCACAGTTGCATTTTAGGTCTCAATCTAACAAATTTGTTTACCTGCATATTGTTAATCCTGTAAGGCTAGGTACATGTTTGCTCTATTACTGCAAGTAATGGTTGCAAATAAATGATTCAGAAAATTAGTTGCGTTGATGGTAACGCAGGAAGGATGATAACTGTTGTAAGTGTAGGCTGCATAGTATACATTAGTATTAGTTACCATTTCGAAAATAAGAGGATCAATAAATCAAACTATGCGTATTAGAGATTTGCGTTTTGTTTATTATTATTCTTAAAACCCTACTGCACTCGAGGAATTCGCAGCCAGAGTTTAGCTGTGGTTCACACGCGCTGAACGAGTTTCCAGGGATATTGGTGGCAGCTCTTAGTCAATGAGGGTGTTCGCGCATGAAAAATCCGCTAGATGGCGATACGTAAGCATGGGGACATGTCAACATGACATTTAAATCACCAATTACATAGCAGTTGTACCTCAAGCTCGCGTACCGCCATGTAGTGAAATTTTTATGTGTGAACATTAATGATTGATTTCAAGGATCATTAAAATATTTTGTTTCAGACTCGGGGCCTATATTATTTTCATAAATTTTTTTTTTTTGTATGGTGAGTCGTGTCACACATCTCAGGATGTATGAATTCCATTTGTTAATAAGCACCATGAAAGAAATGTTTTTGTTTAAACCGATTCAATGTTACAGTAAATCACTTCATCATAGTTGCAGCATTTGGTCCGAACTTTGGATATAATTTTGGTAGCTAGACAGATTAGAACTCAGAATAACTCTTAGCAATTTTATCCCGAAACAACGCGAACGGAGGAGGTAGTAGCTAGTATAAGCTGACTTGTAAATTAAAACAATGTTCATCTAGGAACCTAATGTTTATTTATAATTTGTACAATTCGAAATAAGTTAAATCATTAACTAAATGGAGAGTGGTGTTATTTCATTTGTTTCCAATGCTAAACTTCATTTTACTTTGATGGCAGCTCGTAATCTCGCACTTCTACTCCGTGGGTTTCTTTCCACCTCCTCGTCCGTTGGTACTTCAACATGCTTTGTAATGGATTGCCAAGGAGTTCCCAGGAACTGTTCAATTGTCTCCTGGTCTTGAACTAACATAGGACTGAGATACTTAAGTGGCACAGGATTTGCCACTTCATTCACTATATTTCCAGCTAAATGGCGTTTCACTATTGTATCTTCAAGAGAGTGGAAGGAAATTGTTACAAGTCTACCACTAAGTTTTAAGTAATATTTTGCCAATACCATGCCATAATTCATTTCATTCAACTCATTATTGACAAAAATGCGTAATGCTTGGAACACTTTAGTAGCGTTTGATTGTGGTCTCTGCAGCTTGTCTAATCTTATTTCATCGGGAGTGCAAGAATTCACAACATCTACTAATTCTTTTGTAGTATCTATGTTTTTGATCATGTACCTGGCTTGTATTATAGTTTGGGCGATTTTAGCAGCCTTCTTTTCCTCACCATACACTTTGAAAATTTTGTACAATTCCTGTTCATTAGCTGTAGCCAAAACTTCTCTTGCGGTGATTTGATTTGGATCCCGTCCTGCATCCATTCTCATATCTAAATAACCATTTTTATTTACAGAAAATCCTCTATCTCCTGTGTCTAACTGCATAGAAGAACATCCAAAATCAAACAAGATGCCGTCTATACTGGCTTGGCCATATCCTTCATTTCTCAACAAGGATGGTAGCTCACTAAATCTACCAAGCAATGGGGTAACTCTATTAGGGTATTCTTTAGCAAATTGTTTGGCCTTCTCATGGGCGACTGGGTCTCTATCCAAAGCTATTACTCTACAATTAGCTGATTCTAATATTTTCCTAGTGTGCCCCCCAGCTCCAAAAGTCATGTCAATGTAAACCTCGTCATCTTGCGGTTTGAGGTGTTTTATAACCTCATTTAACATAACAGGTGTGTGGTCTTTGTATTCGATCGGCTCTGTACAGCATTGTCGACAAACACTGAACGTGGTGCGCAAGTTAAGACTTTTGATGTGTCGCAAAATCATTTTTTATCTTTATTCAAAATTTTATTGAAGAAACCTTTGTTTTCTTCTTTCAAATAAGTGAGAACTTCGTCAGATATTATCAAATTGCACTCCTCCGTGCTCAGTCCCGTTGCAGTACTGGTGCGCGCACGCTTGAATTTGTTTTTGTAATGATTATCCGCAAGTTTATTGAGTGAATTGTACTGCTGTGTACAGAGCTCAGAATCCAATTTCTGCTTGTCCGATGACTCAAAAGCCTCTTTTACTTTGTTTCTGATGTAATTTCCAAGGTCTCTGTAAATAATATTTAAGTAAAATTAGGAATCACTGAAAATTAACTTAAATTTTAGTTAACCTATAGGTTATATTCTTAAATGATGGATTACCTCTCCCCTTTAGTGTTATCCACGGGCCACTTAGCAATTAACCTTGTAAATTTTTTATATTGAGAAGTCATAGCTGAATAAGGCGCATAATATTTGTTATTTTCGCGAAAAACTTTGCAAATAGAACTCGAGTAATCGCGAGTATTATGTCAACCTGACAGTGACAGCAGCAGAGCATAGACAAAGTACATAACGTCGATGCCTGGCTACTTGACAGTTTTTGAAAAAGTATTGTAAAATGTGCGCCCGTTCATTTTATATCCCAAGCAATTCGATTTATCTGGAAAAAATGTAAATAACCAGAGAAAAATAAGATTTTGTGTAACACATTTAAAAAGCGCGCGAAAACGCCAAGTCTCGTCACTGTTGCAATTATGACGTCAACGTCCTAGACAACGAACCGATACCAATAGGAACGACTTAATTTAGATAAACGGAAAATGTTTCAATAAATTCTTAATACGATTAGAGACACAATAATTCAATTTAATCGGTAAAATAATCATTGTTTCGCCACATAAAAATAAATCGTTTTCGCCGACAGCTGTCATTTCCGAATTGCAATGGTGGTTTCCGTTTCGGTTCTTTTTTTCCACAGATATAAAAAGTAAAATGTATTTTGCAAAAATAAAATACTTAATATGCTTTTAATTAAAAAATAAAAAAGCAAAATTATTACTTAACTAGCTAACGTATCTAACACTTTTCATATTTTATTGTTAACACTGTCAAGTAGCCAATTACATGGTTTTAACGTTCGTAATTTTATGAAACATTTTTTTATAGTAGGTAAGTAATGTTAACAGCGCAACAACGTGAACACTTGCAGTTCGCATTTTGATTGTTATGCCAAAGTGTGACGTGCTTTCGTCCGTATTTACGTTATACAATGCAGCCAATTCATTGATTTTATTCATTTGAAAATTATTAAATGTCGTCTAAAAAGGTCTAAACCTTTTTTGAAAAAATAAGTAGGCACGTAGGCACTCATCACAACATATTGAACAGATTAAGCAGGTGTCCACAAGTGATGATCTTGTTGTAGTTGTTTGTGTGAGTAAGAGGCTTACTGTGACATTATTTTATCGAGAAATGCGCCGCGAACTTTTTTTTAGGTAGGTCCACCTTAATTGTACTATAATTAATCTATAAAACCTATTTATGTAAAGTTTTTGTGCAATAAAGTATCTATCTATCTAAATACATTTCTTACTTTACCACTGCCTTGGGGAAGGCAACGTTGTGTGGGACTCCCACGCTCTAAAGCAGTCGGGACAAAACTTGTAGGTTTTTACTCGGTAGGATTAGGTTCAAAACCGCTTGTTAATTTAGTTTAGGTTATTATATTGTGCCTGCGAGTCCGTCTGCACCGAATAGTTAAAGCGGAAGAGCATAGCGATTTATCGCTTGAACTGGAGCAGGCCGACTGGTGAAATACCTCCACCTTACAGAAGACCGCAGCCAAATAACAATCACTTCTGTGTTTTTGTGTTCCTGCGTGTGAGTAAAGTTTCCAGAGCTCCTAGGGGGTGCTACATTAGTAAGTAGCAGGTGTTAAGCTTTTAAGGTAAGAACCATAAGTCCCGAATGTATTTATTATGTTGTTCTTGTCACCCTTAAGCTAGGATCTCATTACCACTTAACATCAGGTGGGATGAGTTCAATTTTGAATTGAAATATGTATAAAAAATCATTATTTATATAATATAAATAAACACTCTATATTACTTAAGTTAGCAGTGAAAGTCCCATCAAATTTGATCCAGCCATTTTGGTCATTACCTACCTACTCGAAAATAACAGACATACAAAAGTACCTATAAAAAATATATTTTGGTAAATGTATCGTATACGTCTTTACGCATTGTAAATGAAGGTTATGTTAATATCATAATAAAATTAAGGAGACATGTGGAATTATGAAATGAAAACTAGAACCAATAATGTGACTTTATAGACACTCAGGGACAGAACAAAAATAAATGTAAAACACAAGATGGTTTGTCCTGGGAGATCCTTTAGTTACACCCAAGAGCGATTACAATTTTTCCAACCGGCCAGTCTAAAACATGACGTCATCTGTGGTCGTAGGCACTCTCATGTGCAAGTTTTCATAGAATCGGTGCCTGATTTTTCATAGAAGCTGATAAAGCTAAAGCTTCGGGCGCCAAAATGAAGGGGGCGGCAAAATTGGCCTAAAAACTGGTACAAAAAACTAAGGTCACGGACATCACGGACGTGTAAGGTAGGACAACGGAAAAAAATATTGGTTTATTTTTAATAACGACGTTTCATGAAGAAAGTTACGTAAACTCTGTTAATAATTTTGAAGGTTAGTAGGGTCACCAAACATTTTAAAGCTTTTGGTCGGAGTGAGTAAATCTAGCATTGCTTAGAATAAGGAAGCTAGTAAATCAATGGTGGTTCCGTTGCCTCTACGTGACTCACTCCGACAAGCCCAGCTGTCTGCCTAACTTATATAACAGACTACCAAAAAACTGACACTCAATCAAAACTGGCGATCAATCGTAGCATTGCCATGGATTAGTAATGGGGGGTGACCTCGGTCCCCGCAGACGTCGCGCCAATCTGGCCGGAATAGTTGCGGCGCCGGCCTATTTTGAGAAGTGGGTCTGCATATTTGAGCACTCTTTGCTATTACGATATGCCGAAGAACCTTCGCTTTGGGCAAGGCAATATACGTATCCATCCTTATATCGCATCACTTAAATAACATGACTGAAGTATTTTGTAATTACTTATTTAGACCTGATTTTGGTAACACTTTGCCGTTTCTAAAACAGCGCGCTATCCTTTTTTAGTTTACAGTCCGTAAGCAGCTATTTCATAGCCGTTTGATCAACTCTTACCATATAGCCCCGACTAAATTATTTTTCTTTTTTTCTAAGGCAACAGTAACGAGTCCCCGCAGTAACGCTCGGACCTATCATCTCTAAAAAAAAAATTATCATTCACCACATCTATTAGAGAACTAAGATTATTTAAGTTTAAAATTTAAGTCTACCTGTTTGCTTGTATCATGTGAGAATAGGTACTACTTCACAATAAAACACCGGTGTTTGGTTTATAGCTATCCGACGATTTGAATGATTTCGTGTAGGTCAATAGTAATAAGGTGTCAAGACAGAATCGGGCCTGAAGCAAATTATTGACTTGGACAACTGGCCTGACACTTGAAATTTTTCAGTTTATTCGTTACATCCAAAAAATACAAATCTTTCTTTTTTGCAGATAATATCTATAAATGTAGATGTAGATTATCCCCACTAAAAGATGAAAAGAGCACTTGTAAAATTATAAGCTCGCGTAAATAAACGATAACGGGATAAAAATAAAACACCTCGGGGAGGGTCAACTCAATTGACCCCGGATCAAAGGTCGAACGTATTCGTAAAGCCGACCTCTCGCCTCAGCTTCGAGGCTTCACATCAAAAGAAACGGAATCCATTTTAAAAAACTATGATTTTATCAAAAGTAAATAGAGAAGAAGACAATATTTTGGAGACATCGGTCAAAAACACTGATTTTAACCGACGCCATGACCCTGGATAATTTTACCTAACCTAGTAATATGTATAAATATTCGTCAACATCACATTTATATTGATCTGATTCTGGATAAGTAGCTTAAGCATTTGTGTAACATAAATCAGAAACAACGACGGTACCATAACACCCAGACTCGAGGCAATATAGAAAAGTTCGTTTCCCATATGAACCCGACCGAGAATCGAATCCGATCGCTACGGAGATCTTTAATCGTTGGCATATGAACTAACTGAATAAGTACTGACGATTAGCGTTCTGGTAAAGCTTACATAAATAAAGACATTGTCTATTCTATTCTATTCCAGGGCAGACTAGACTAGTTCATAATTTTTAAAACGTTCCAAATAGTTCTAACCGTTAAAATCTGAATAAACATGGTGAACTAAAGCTGCATCTGCCTGAAATCTTTTCTCGCACAATCTTATTCAACACATTGACATATTTACAACGGCGCCTTCAAAGGTATTTATCCCGGATTCCTTACTGCACTTCCAAGATACTTTGTCCACGAAAATATACATTTTTTTTCGCGTAAAATACACTGTACTCTCCTGTATCGTAAAATGTATTACTACGCGAGCGTCCGTATGCTGGCTCTGTCCATTGCAAGGTTTTTATGAAGAATTTGATGCGAGCGCGTGAGTGGGAGAGTAATGGATGGCCGCCTAATGGGGAGGCTTTTGTTGGGGCGGCGCTGGTGAAAGGTAACGCTGAACGTTACAAAGTGTGAGCCTTTTGTCTAGATTAAGGGTTGGTTTGATTGAGGCGATTTTGTTGACGTATGATAGTTGCGACTAGAATTTGAAACATGCAAGGAATAAAAGAGCTCAGTGGAATTAAAGAGTGAGCGAAGATTTTAAAATATTTATGTCATACCTTTGAAGATTAAGAAACATGTATATAAATGGAGAACGTAATATCTGTTGACACTTTCTTCTCAAGTTTACCCGGTATAAGTACAAACATGTGCGAACATATTGACTCTGTGAATAGTTCAAAAATAGGTACTTATTATTTCATTCACTAAATACACACATTCAGGATTATCAACGCACATACATACATTTATTTATATAATTGATCCTACTCTTACCACGTTAAATACATTTTAACATGAATAAAATGGAATTATACAAATAGTTACCATACACCTTAGTTACTTAACATAATTTTTTCAACATAGCAGCTCTACACATAACAGATAGGTATTCTACTTCAAGCAAGTGCCTGCTAGCATCTAGTGTTCTCAAAAATAATATTGGCTGAGAAACATTTAGAAATATGAAAATATTTATTAAAACCAGGCCTTAAGTAAAATCAGTTAACGGAAAAATTTCATAGTTGTCATTTTATATTTACTTATTTCATTTGTTTAATAACATAGGTACCATACACAACATAACATAGGTAGTTATCACATTTTTCTTGAAACTCAACTTTTTTTCAAACTTTTCATAAATGATAAAGGTTGTTGATCTTACTTGCGGCGACGACGTTTTTCCTAAAAGTCGCATCGGCCGTTCTCTCAGCACCTACCTTTCCCCCGAGGGCGGGCGGCGCGCGCAACGGCCGCCATTTCTGTCTGCATTCGGACACCGCGCGTTCCACTCGCGCCATGCAACCGCGACGCGCCATTACATAATCTAACGCCAAAAACAATTACAACTACCGCCAGTGCTTGTGCGAACAAAACCCAGTGAACTGTGACTGTGAGTGCTAATGAGGAGCCACCCCGGATGATCGACTCATAGGTAATGCTCACTTTGGCGTCATTCATTCATTCGACGCGACGCTTCACATCACTATCCGAGCTTTTTTCTTTTAATTTTGAATGAAACGTCAAATTTACGGCCAGTGTTATAGTTTTTAAGTGACAAATTCTAGCTTTGTTTGTGGCGACCAGTTGTTTTCATTCGATATCGCGCTACGGTTGTTATCGATTGAGGCCGGCGAGCATCGTTTTCTTGGGGACGGTGAGGCAGTTAAATTTTTACAGTTACACGTGTTAGAGCGTTAGAAGCCTTAGAGGGTCGTACAAAGTTGAATGGCATAGAATGGCGTCTGCAAACGGCGGAGGGTTAGGCGGGTAGACTAGGGTTGTACCTAAACATAGTAAATAATCAAACAGTATAACTTAGAACCAGTATGTAATGTAACAAATTATAATATATAAATAATCATTATTATTGAAACAACATATTAAAACCTTCCATAGCCAAGAGGCGAGCGGGCTGGACGTTAACGTCGCGTCGTCTTATAGTTCCCAGGTTCGATTCCCGGTCGGGTCTATATGGCAAACACACTTTTATATATTTGGTCGTGTCTGGGTGTTGTCGTACCGTCGGGAATTCTAATTTCTGTTACACAAGTGCTTTAGCTATCAAACACAGAATCAGAACAATGTGCCGATGTAATGTTGTGCAATATTTATTTAGGTATTTATTCAGTTTGCGCTTGTAAAAGGTTTCTTAGCACGACTATAATATTATAAGTATAATATTAGAGTAGTAAAACTGGGAGAAATTAAATTTACCTAAAAATTTAATACGATTAACTAACTCCACGCGTACCAAGTGTCGGGGGCCGCTAGTTACGATATTAATAAATAAATGCGCCAGACAATCACACTAATCAACTGATTTTAAAGTAGGTAAGGTTTTCCTAGATGGTTATGTACTGGAGTTGAAATCCAGACCCAAGTCCAATTAGTTCATCAAATAGACTTAACGGAGAATCAAACCCTGGTCCTTTCACGCGTATCCAACTTATCCACAGCGTCACCGGATTAATTTTAAAAATTGAAAAAAAAAGGCATATGACAGTTAAACAAAGGTTAAATAACAGCTGTTAAATAACGGTTACATTGACTGGCATTATATTAAAATGTTTCGCGACGTCATTTCTTCGTATTTTACGAAACAGTGACGGAAACACTCCACTGAACTTTACTGCACTGTGTCATCATCAATTTTCATTGATTGTTGATGCACAAAATACGTTCCATTGCATTTTCCAAATCTCCAAATCTCTGCTTGGGGGATTCCCCACAAATCGGCTACCTTAATAATGGGTATAACATGAAACAAAGCAGTGATTTTGAGAATAAGTTACTAACTACGTCATAAGGCGTCCCGACCGATTCCATTCATTCATATATACCAATTACGCATGACTTGGTTTATAGTGTCCGAACGTTTGCATAACACACAAGTGCACTCTCTCTTCATTTCCTCTCACAATCCGATGAGACGGCAGACCGATATCATCAGAGAAAGATTAGTTGTAGGACCAACTATTTACACGCTCTTCCGACAGTACGCATCATTTTCTTTACCAGACATTTTAGGTCTTGATCGAACTGGGTACAACACACAAAGACGCAGCCCCGGGAATCGAACCCTGGACCTCTAGATTTTGAGTCTACGTTCGTTATCACTAGACTACGTTAGTTATCGGGTAGTTGTAACATACTTACCATAGACATTAAGGAAGTTTCGGCCAAATTTAGATGGAAGCCGAAGTTTCAGTTTCGCCTGCAAGCCAGAAGGCTTGCTACCAAAACAAAGTCAAAAGTCATAGCCATGAGTCTAAGTCAAAAGAAAAAGTCACAAGTCAAAACCAAAATCAAATGTCAAAGTCATTTTTAGGGTTCCGTAGTCAACTAGGAACCCTTATAGTTTCGCCATGTCTGTCTGTCTGTCCGTCCGAGGATAATCTCAGAAACCGTTTGCACTAGAAAGCTGAAATTTGGTTCAAATTTGTATATTAATCAAGTCAACAAAGTGCAAAAAAAAAATTTAAAAAAATGTTTTTTTAAGGGTACCCCCCTACACGTAAATTGGGGATTGTTTTTTTTTTAATTTTAATCCCAACATGTGATATATCATTGGATAGGTATTAAAAATCAACAGGGGTTTACATAGGTAATGTTTTGATAATTTTAATATTTTGGGAAATAATCGCTCCAAAAGAAAATAAAAATTAAAGTAACATTGTCAAGTCAATGTTACACACATATAGCCCATTTTTGTAACTTTAAGTGGGGATTTAAATATTAGAAACAGAATTTTTTTATCTCTCTTTGCGGTGCGGGAATTGAACCCACAAGAAGTAAGAGCAGCACGCGCGATACGTGAAGGTCGTGGGTTCAATTCCCGCACCGCAAGGGGAGATAAAAATTTTCTGTTTCTAATATAATATGTCTGGTCTTTATTTAACGGCGCTAAGTCAGTTAAAGTCATTTAAAGCATCATTAAACTGCGCTCAACTTAGTTGCAGTTCTGACAACCTTCGCAACATTTAATTCTATACACACACACTAATGACCCATGTTATTATTATACCTACTTGTTTATAAGGTGAAATGAAGTGCATTTTGTACCCGACCTCGCGTAATTTTAGATTTAATAGGTTTTAAAAATAAGTGCGATCGGTGTATAGAGCCTTGACCAAAGGGCTAGCCTTGGCATAATTATGGTTCAAGATTTGTTCAATAATTATAATGTTATGTTGGTAAAATTACTGTTGAGAGATATTAATATGCGATACTAACTTTTAAACGTGACTTTACCTGCGTTATTTCGGGATAAAAAGCCTATGTTTTTTTATATAACAGCATAGTATATTGGCTCTTCCCAGCCTGATGGTAAGCAAGAGAGCAACCCACATCGCGATGACAACGGATTTGATACCGTGATACCCTATCCGTTAGCATCGCTATACTGGCCCCCAAGATATTTCTTTATGCTTAATCAACGTATCATATAAATCCGTTCATAGGATATGTCAACGACTAACATAATGGGACACTTTAAGAGCGTTGACTCTGTTTGCCAAATTTCATACAAATAAAGTTGTTTTGCAATTTTATACAAATGCATACATTTTTGTACATAGTGTATATAATGAAAGCTGTTTTATTTTAAATTGAAAAGGTAAATTGAAATAATAAAACAATAAATTGACCAAAACACAAAGTAATTACGCAGAAAATAAAAAGTCGGTTAAAAGCCTGTTAAATGAAGCGCGAGAGCAAAAGCAAACAAAAAACAAAAGAATATCAATTCATTTCGAACGTAACATATTACTCTTAAAAATAATTCAAAATGAAGTTGCATTATAAACCGGTCTGCCGTCGACGCATAGGTTAATAAAATATTACATTAAGGTCGAAAAGAATTTAATCCAATAATCCTTAGAATGGTAATTAGAGGCAATTTTTGGGATTCATGTCTTTTGTAATTCTGTTATTGTCGTTTGCTTTTCATTCAAATTCAAATTCAATATTCTTTTATTCATGTAAATTACACCAGTAATATTTATAAAACGTCTATATAATGCAAATGACGCTACCTCCGGTTCGGAACCTATAACTTACAGAGAAGATCCCGGCAAGAAACTCTGTCGTTCATATTACAAATATAGCTGAACTTATAACTAGTTTTGCACTAAGACATACAGTGTAGTAATTAGATAAAATAATGTAGTAAATTGTAAAAAATAATTCATTGATTCAAAGTAATAAGAAAAATTAAAAAATATATATTTAAATTAAACAAACTGTAGGTCCTAATGCACATTCGTGCTTAATAAGAATTTTGCCAACTTGCGAGTTGACAAATACGTAAAGAAATAGGTACCTCTTGCTGAGTTTGTATAAATAGAAATACAATTAGTAAATATAATTAGTGAAATTTTTCATGTGAGGGCGAACAGACTAGTTAGTGGTCCACACTTCTTTGTCATTAATATAGTCTTCTACTCTGTAGTACCCTTTTTTCAAAAGACAACCTTTAACAATTAGCTGAAATTTATTCAATGGTAAATCAACAATAACTTGAGGTAATTTATTAAAAAAAGTTATACTTAAACCAACAAATGAATTACCAATCTTATGAAGTCTACGTTTAGGGACAGCAAGCTTGTGTTTATTTCTAGTGTTGATGCTATGAGTGTCAGATTTTTTAGGAAAAGTATGCAAGTTTTTGTATACATACATTAGACAGTCAAAAATGTATTGAGATGCGACTGTTAGGATGTTGATTTCCTTGAATAATTCTCGCATTAAAATCTTGGTTCATTATTTCACACCCGTTTGTGTGGGTAAACGCCTTCTAACAACGAACAAAGACTTGTGTCATTGCCCCGTCTTATCTATCCTATCCGAAAACACTATTTTTGAACTCATTTATCATCCAAAAATGACTGATTCTACATTCTCACGATACCAAAGAAAACTATAAATCACTCCAAGAAATACGCTTGGAAACGGTAACTTATTACCAAGTGGAGGAATAATTTGGAGGCGCGCAGTATGGAACGTGTTTGAACTAATAAATTGCAGTTAAATTGAATGAGCGACGAAGCAGCAGCGCCTAGGCACGACAAACTTTAGTCTAGGTCATTCTTCATGCACTAGTTTCAGACTAAACTTTAAAGGTGTACGTATTTGAAGGTTTACTTACTGAGGATTTTTCGTTCAAACTACGAAGACGCTTCCCACTACTTTTGATCTTGTGCCCGGTGCGTTAGGGGTAGAAGAGAGGCGCGGAGAGTTTTTGCCAAACATCGTTTTTTTTTCAATCTCGCGTCATAAAGTTACCCCGTGACGTTCTGTCAATTTGTCAAGTACGCGTTGCTAATTAATCTTACTAATATTATAAAGAGGAAAGATTTGTACCTATTTTTGTATGTTTGTATGTTTGTAACGAATAGGCTCAAAAAGAACTGGGCCGATTTCTTTCACCAATAGAAGGCTACATTCTTCCAATTTGACATAGGCTACAAAATTAGGGATCCTTGATAAAATTTGAAAAATTTTAACAGAAAAGCGGGAAAAAATTTCTAAGGCGAAACATAGTTCGCCGGGACCGCTAGTATGTGATATAGAGGATGGTCGGGGGCATAATGAATTGAACTAATCTAAAATTATCGACTAGTTAGGTTTGCGGTTCACCTTACTATTGTATTTATCACTACTGCAAAATCACGTCAGACTATTGAACTTTGCATTGCCCTTATTTACCTTTCTATAGTTACGAAGCTGTTTAAAATGGCATTTTAAAGATAATTTGCAATAAATGAATAAAGTCAATGTAACACAAAGTTATCTTTGATACGTTACAATTATTTGTGAATGGTGACGTTTCAAACACCAAAGAATTACCTACCCGTTATTCAAAACTCAAGCTATCGTTGAAAGCTAGTGTAGCGACCAAAGTTAGATGGCCGACTGTCCGGAGAGAGCATTCAAAGTTTCAAACTTTTGTGCAACACTAAATAGACTGGTCTGAATCGAATGTTTCAGCGTTCCCCGCGACAAACTGTAGACACGACAATAGACGGCAGGGTTCGAGGAAAACGGGATTTAGTTTTGTTTTCTTTTCATTTCAATGGTGGATTTGGTAGTGAACGGTGCGGGTTCTACGGTCCTGCATGATCTCTGTTCATCGGGTCAGTATGCCATCCAATCGGATGAGAGTGAGGAATCTTTCTTGTGTGCCGTGCAATCGTTCGGGCACTATATATCAAGTCCTGCGATATTGTTTGATCTTAATGAGATTGGCCGTCTTGGCCGAAATTGGTCTGGACGATATTGTTATTAGAAATGTGGACACTGTAAGTGGCAGGTCCACAAGTTTAAGGTTGCTTAGCAGGCTACAGAAAAAACAATGCTCAGAAATTTTCTCTGCAGTCAAATCCGAAACGATTTGATCCAGCAGAGAACCAAAGTTGCCGTAATAGCTGACCGGATTAGCAAGCTGAAGTGGCAGTGGGTTGGCCATGTTTGTCGCAGAACCGTTGGGTTAAGTGAGTTCTGGAATGGAGACCGCGTCTTGGCAAACGTAGTGTAGGACGCTCTCACGATAGGTGAAGTGACGAGTGCAAGACGGCTGGCAGGGGCTGGATACGGGAAGGCTACGTGTGCGAAGCCAGTTCGCGCGCGCTGTTCTTCCACATGTAGACCTGGCTGGCTTTGCCAGTGAGGGCACCATAGTCGGCATTACACCCACGGTCTCCATTGGGAGGCAGTGTTGGTTTAGTTGTATCGGCCATGCTCCCCGTTCGACCAATCCAGGAAGAGACGGTGCCGCATGGTAGCGGCTATTCCGCAGGTGGGGCTGTGGTGGTTATGGCTGCGCCAAAATTCCCATACCATCACCTTAAAGCATGAGGTCGAATCAGGGGGGTTCTAGTGGGTAGTCCTGCCCTTCTCAGGGCGGGGAGTCCCACACACGCCATCACCTCCCTCGGGTGACGGTACGGTACATCAATCTATTTCCCCTCGTAAAGAAAAAAAAAGGGCTGGATGCGGGAAGCCCTGGATAGACATATAACAATAAAAATAAAAATAGCTTTAACCACTACTAATTTAAAATTACTGTGACACAGATTTTAATGTTTATTTTGTTGCGGATCCCCTAAGGGTAAAAGAGAGAGAAAGCCACTTTTTCCTATTCTGCGATATAGAGAATGATTTTATTGACTTGTTTCAAACTGTTTTCATTACAAACTCGTTAGTCAGCCCTAGCTCGCCTGGCTGGTGTGGAAACAATGCAGTATTGCATTCCGGACGCCGAATATGGAATCCACTAGATCTGTTTATTACTAGAACTGTTTATGTGCATATCATATTGTGAGAACTTGTTATTGCAGTTATGTTGGAAATATCGGTCTGCTTTGCAGTCAGTAGTTCTGAATTAATATGGTATCCACAATAGGCCCCAGTACCGTGAAAGTCTCGGGTTTTGTCTCGGGTCTGGGTGTTGTGGTACCGTCGTTGATTCTGATTTCTGTATAACAAAATTGCTTTAGGTACCTACTTACATAATCATGAATGAATTGTCTAATTGATGTTAAGCTACTGCAGTGTTTAGTACATCTCATGGGCAGAAACTGTATAATAATCTAATGTAAAAAAATTAATCGCTTAGTTAGTCTCGCACGGCTAGACCAATTTGGCTAATATTGGTCTTGCAATAATTGTGGAAGTCCAGGGAAGGTTTGAAAGATTAGAAATTAAAAAAAATAGGTGTTGGCGCCGGGACAGCTAGTTCTTTATAATAATTAGATATATACTCGTACAAAAGTATTTCGAGTTTAACCATGTAGGTTACACGGGGAAAGTTGTGTGTCCATTCCTTTATATGTAGTTACTAAAAACCCTCAAAATGTTGCTTCATCCCGGTCTTTTTTATAATTTTTAACTATTTGTAGTAAAAAAGTATTCTACTCTTAATCGCTTATCTTTTTATTCAGAGAGATAATATGTAGTTTTTAGTTTCTGGCCATTTTTAGAGCTAAACGATGAACAAAAAACATTGTTAAGTTTGCAGCAAACAATTTTGTTGTGCAATGAAAGAGAATGGTGCATTTCGTGTGTCGCGTCGTAGAAAAAACGAAACATGCGACCGGGTGTTTGAAAAAAATTAAAAATTCTCTGCTCCACATGTTTTGCTGTAGGTAAAGTTTGAATTTTTCAGTTACCTTTAAACGAAGTCTTAGATTTTGTGGCGTGGTTTTACCAAATAAAGCCGTTGAGACAAATTTTCTTGTTCTTGCTTAATAAATTACATACCAAGAACCAGATTTTTCTTGTGAGTTTTATTATAGGATGTGCGTCTAGTATAAACTAATGTATACCTATAAAAAAAAATTAATAGTAACGATGTAAATGTTACCGTCCAAACCCGATTTCAGGACAAACTAGTTTTGCCTAGGTGCAACCAGTTCTTCCTATACGCGATAGGATTAACCAGTATAGTCTAGTCCAAACTAATTTGTCCTAAGCCCGGTAGGATAGACCAGTTTAGACTAGGCCAAACTAGTTAATCCTGATATAGATACGCACATTGTAGGATATATATAGGATATATAAACTCTAGAGATTTAACCTAATAACCGCCAACTACTTCTATAGAAGTTGCTCATTGTACCATCCACGTGAGCCTTTTTCGATAAAAAGTAGGTGTCACATATCACGCAAGAATAATAAAGAATTTTAATATGTTTAGTCTTTCCGTTACAAACCGTGGTCACGAGCTGAAGAGGAGACAGTAGCAGTCGCCAGTAAGTAGTCCGTATTAACTACTCGTACTAAAAAATGGTGTTGCGTTTTGAACCGTTAACTTATTTTAAATGTTTAAAATAATGTTTTTTGAGAGAGGTAGGGCATACCGATTTATCGCTCGAACTGAAGCAGCCAGACTGGTGAAATACCTCCACCTTACAAAAGACCGCAGCCAAATAACAATCACTTCTGTGTTATTGTGTTCCTGCGTGTGAGTAAGGTTTCCAGAGCTCCTGGTGGGTGCTACATTAGTAGTAGAGGTCAAGCCTAAAGGTAAGGGCGACAAGTCCAGTAACAGATTTATTATGCTGTACTTGTCACCCTTAAGCTAGGACCTCATTACCACTTAACATCAGGAGGGATGAGGTCAATCTTGAAGTGCAATATATAAAAAAAATATGGAACTGGATGTTTAGAATAAAACGAAAGTCTTTAAGTTTATATCACATCTAAATAAAGTGTTTATCATGATATGCTGTTGACGTCACATCTACCACATAGTATATGTGTTGTATGAAGTTCCTGTATGTTAGCATCCCTGGTATTTGTGTCATCACGGGTGAACTCAGTGGAAACATTCGCTATTGCATTCCTAAAGGACACGGAATTCCGAGTCGCTCGGTTATTTGCAACATATCCGTGGGATGACCCAAACACTGCTTATTCTTTTTAAAATATATTGTGTTCTAAGACGACAAAGGGATATAAGGGATAGGGAATGGATAAGAAAATGCAGGCAGAAAGATGAAAGTTTTTAATAGGTGAGAAATTAAAAAAGGAGGTTATGATTTAATATTGGGTATATTCATTCTCTCGTAACTTCTAGTCTAAAGCTCCTGTATTACAAAACATCTTGCTGTTCTGTAGTACAGAAGTATCTCGAGGTGTATCTTGATAAACACTTGCAGTTAGATTTTATTTCTTATGCTCGTGACATAAGTGCGGCACATAGTCTACTGCGCTTTTACTATACCTATCAGTTTTTTTTAACAAAACTGAAGAGGCAATGGGTAACATATCTTATAGAATCGATGGCCAATGGGGCGCAAAGTTTCTAAAAGGTCGCGTAGTACATCAAGAGATAATCATTAGCGGTGGCCTTAGGGGGTGGCGAACAGGGCAATCGCCCGGGACCTCGCTCTTGTACGGGCCTCGCGCAACAAACAAAGCAAATAAAAAAAGTTATTGAGAATGATTTTACGCGTAGAAAAAGTCGTAAATGACAATTTTAAAATTGTACAATCTGTTTTTTAACACAAAATATTTTTATGCTCAATTTTTTATGGGCCATGGACAATGGGTCCATGGACAATGGGCCTCGCAAGACCTGCTCGCTAGGGGCCTTGCATTAGGTAAGGCCGCCGTTGTTAATCATATAACCTCGTCGCGGTAGTATTATTGTTCGATAGTAAAAACATTAACATTTCTCGATAGATAGTATCGAATTGTAAATTGGTAAACTATCGATAGTTTATTCTTCCCGTCAAACAGTATTATCGATTGTATCGATAGCCGAGCCGAGTGGTAAGCAGGCCGGACTGTGGCGGCACACCATCTAAGGAGCCGGGTGCGATTCCCGGTTGGGGCATTAAGGAAAACGACCTATTTCTATATTGTCTCTAGGTGTTGTGATACCGTTGTTGTTTTTGATTTCTGTAACACAAGAGCTTTAACTACTTACCACAACTAACCACAGAATCAGAGCAATGTATGTGATGTGGTCCGATATTTATTATTTTTATTTTTTATGCTAAACATATATGGACATGATTGTCTGTTCGCTCGCTCACCATAGCTTTAAGTTCTCTAGCTCTAAACATTGTAAAGATAAGGATAATTATTGAGCTTCTTGCCGGATTCTTCTCGGTAGGACTAGGTTCCGAACCGGCTGTAGTTTCAATTTTGGTTTGTGTTCATTCTGACGATGCATAAGTGTTACTTGTAACCTACATGAATAAATGAATTGACTTTGACTTTATGTAAAATCAATCGCTTTGTTCTGAGTTATCGACACAATTGATATGACGTCAACTGGCGACCACGATTTAGATACGAACACATGTATTATATCCAGTTATGTAGCTTTGTATGTAGTACACATGCACACTATAACGGCTGTAGTACGTACTATTTGAATACGGATTTCTAAAAAGTATTCCCCACTCGTCCAATGCGCTTAAATTGTACGAGCGGTAGTTTCACGTAGTGGTATGTGCGAGTGAGGTGAGCGGGAACAATTCTGGATTGCATTCCGAACCCGTTCCGAATTCGCGATCCGCGGTCAGCTTCATGTGCGGCCGAAAGCTTTCGCTCGGTTTGTTTCGTGCAGCTAAACATTTTGACGCCTCAATGGTATACAGAGGGTATTAAACTTATTTCGTTTGTTACCCCGAAAGCTCGGTAAAGATGATAAGGCTTCGCAGCCATCATCGAATTTTTTTAAAGTAGGAAAAAAATGCCCCATTTGAAAATCAGTTAGTTAAGAAAGAAAAGTTTATTTAGTGATATGAAACAGTATATAAAGAACAGAAACTTAAAAATTAAATTATGTCATTAAAAAAGGCAAATACTTAGCATTGTAGCGCTCCTCATTGTTTAACCTTTTTCTTGTGGTAAAATGCGTTTCGCGCCGTAGTTACTGGCACCTGAGCAAGGAGAAAGTACGATGTGTGTGAGACTCTCCTATGCAAAACTAATCCATTAGTAGCATATTATATAGGAATTAAATAAAGCATGGAATAAAGGTTTTTGTTTCAGTCACTCAGTGACGCTGCATGGCTAGATGTGAATAAGACTGCTACTTCAGAGTTGAGATTTTTAGGGTTACGTCTAGGAATATAATAAATCTATGCCTTTGATAGACTACTGGTTTAATTACTAGGTCATCTTTTCGTGATCTCGCGTCGATTCACGTGTCAAGCAGAATAAGTTTTTTCGAACATTATCTCCTATTTTGGCTAGCGTACAGATTGCCATTACGCATTCTTGTAACGATGACTTGATTTAAGAATTTAAGTGATGGAGACCGTAGTACTGCGGTGGAAACGGGCTTATACTATATCTGAGTGAGGTGAGCGGGAACAATCGGGATAGCATTCCAAACGAGTTCGGAATTCGCGATCCGCGGTCAGCTTTGCACGGCCGCAAGCTTTCGCTCGGTTTATTTCGTTGCAGCTAACCATTTCGATAAATT
Source organism: Glyphodes pyloalis (assembly GCA_037074685.1). Lineage (NCBI taxonomy): Eukaryota > Metazoa > Arthropoda > Insecta > Lepidoptera > Crambidae > Glyphodes > Glyphodes pyloalis. The sequence continues at coordinate 16,006,299 of JAYKKO010000009.1, forward strand.
GGAATGCTGACATTATTGACAAATAATTTTAAAGTATCTATACCGTAAAATATATCAGCTATAATTATATTTTGTAGATAATTATTTATATTGTTCCGAAAGTATACTATAGTCACAGCGTCGATAAATAAAATTATGACGCCACAGATCGCTTTGTTCATGGAGGTTCGGCGAGAACTCTCCGCGCGTTCCACTTACCCCTCAGACGCGGGGGCCCAAGATCAAAAGTAGTGGGACGAGTCTTCGTTGTTTAAACTTACTATACTATGTTTGAGTAAGTTTAGCGGAAACAATGCTGGATCACATTCGGAACGGGCGCAAAATACGCGATTTTGGTCAACTACCGCGGCCGTAAGCTTTCGCTCGGTTAAATTCGTTGCAGCTAAACCATTTTCATTAATTAAATTGGTCAGCAAGTCTGTTTTCCTATTCTGAATTTTCCACGCAAACATTGAAATGAATGAAACAAAATGTATTTTAGTCTGTCTATTTCGTTCTCATAATGTTTTAGTAACTTTTTTTCTATTTCAGTCACTTTTATTATTTCGAACTATGTAGTTGAGAGGCAAGCGGACTGAACGGTGGCTTCGCGCTATCTCTGGGTTCCCGGATTCGATTTACGTTTAGGTCATTGTAGAAAACGAATTGTGGAAAATTGTCTTGGGTGGGTTGTGCGTTGTGGTACCGTCGTTGTTTCTTATTTCTGTAACATAAGTGCTTCAGCTACTTACCACAGAAGCAGACCAATGTATGTGATTTTGTCCATTCAATATTAGGTACCTATATACTCGTTTATAAGTAGGTAAGGTGTGTGTTCAACTATTATAAGATACTGCGCAATATCGTATGATAGTTGAACAAAGTTCAGGCTGTATTCCTACAAACGAAACCGCAATGACGTCATTCTTGTTTACCCTTTTGTATGACCATTTTTGGGCAAGTGAAAAAATTTGATATAAAAATAAGACATCTCGGGAACTTTCTTTGCCTATTTCAAGTGCCAGCCATGTTTATAATAGTTTTTTGACGATTAGCGGTTTTCAGAGAATTCACAAAACGATAGTGTCTCTGTTTTCATGTAGTCGTAGTGTGTACTGAATGGAAACAAGTCGTGATTGCATCCGAATGAGCGCAGAATGCACAATGCTCGGAGCGCTTGCGGCCGGCACTCGACCAATTCATTCCATTGCACCTAAAAATAGGAAAGAGTTCTAACAGAATAGGATATTGAAATTCATTGCAACACTCTCTCTACAGGGCGTCACATGTACTTAGTCATAAGAATGTCAACTTTCACCCCATGTGACATGCAATAAAGATTTGAATTAAATTGAATTGAAATCTTAATCTGTTTTTCTATTACGCAAAAACATAACTAGTAAGTGACAAAATCAATGAAATCTCACGACCAATTCAAAAATAAAAAAGCTTTAAATACTAAAACCCGACTATTTAAAATATCCTCTAAAAAGTACGAAACAAGAAAGTCTCCCTGAAATGATTACGTAAAACAATTACCTACTTTTAAATAAACAACTTACTTACACGTACCTTTTTAACGTAGTTTAAACATCATTTATACCTACTGATAGAGATATGTTTAAAAGATAACCGTGGTCGTAGTTTTTATTTAAAAGTCGGTAACTAGTAGGTAAATGATTTCAAAACTAGTTAAAAACTTTTAAAATGATGCCGCAGTGATTTCATTATATCAATTTTCAAGCCACGCCGTCAACAGAAAATAATAATTTCTATTTATCCATTGCGTTATTTAGGAATTTTGGCAAATGAGCAATACCTACTGTTATTGGAAATGCAGCATTTTCGATTGTTTAAACTAACATTGTACTATTATCGGTTGACAAATGTAGAATGTCTAGACACCGTGTTATGCGATCGTCGATGGAATCAACCGAAATTGCATTCCGAATAGACGAGTAATCCGTGCGGTTCAATTATGGCTGCGCGGTTTGTGAAACATGTCACAGCGTAGGTACTAGTTTATTACAAATAAAGAAACATTTGTTACATTATTTTAAAATATTATAACACAGCCTATCAGGCCTAGCATGCGCAAACGTTAAATTTCTCGCAGGAGACGACAAAGGTTTCCATAATGTTGATTACCAGAATAGCATACCGCACTCGTATTTTCAGCAAATCAGAAGCTGACGCAGTGACTTCAATCGATTTTGACGTTTGTTATGACCGCGATAAAATTTAGTCGCGTGGCATACTACACAAAATATTATAGGATTGAAGATAGAAAAAAAGACAACAAAAAATAATAATAACAAAACGTACAAAGTTAGCGATCTCCTCTTCTATCGGGCGAACTTAAATTATTAATTAAATGTATTTATTTTACTTTTAAATACGAAGTACGTTAACTCATTTTAAATGTTTAAAATGGAACGCGAAAGTCATACAGCTTGCACATCGTCAGTTACGAACTGTTATGAATTAAGATGAGTGTGTCGAATAGACAGTAACGTAATGTGACAAGGTACTAAATTGTATACAAAGTAAAGATGCTTTTTAATTTTTCTGATAAACACCAAAAAGAAAATACAGAACACTTTGTATTATGACTTTCCCTTGTTTGTCTGAGCTACGATAATCATGCAAATTAAGCGCTCGGTTAGTGTAAAACGTCACAATAAGGTAGCGGGCGACGTCGCACGGATACGACGCGACACGCTTCCGACACGGGGACGATACGAGCTGTGACGAATGCGGCCGCGTATAATGCCCCCCGGTCACACCACGCCCGTACAGCAGTAATATCCACCACCAGGAACCGATAAAAAAAAAGAGTGCGAGTTGTTTTCGCAAACGAAGTGTTCCGTACCATCCTGCTAATAATATAAACTCAAAAGTTTGTAAGAATGTATCGATGTCTGGATAATATGTTATAAAAAAATGTCGTAACCTTATACCTATCACACCAAATCGAATACACAATCGGTAGTTATGACAAAAAAAATCATAAACATTTTCAGGAAAAGATACTAAACTAGGTACATTTATGTCTTGAAAAAACTATATGTGCAATGTGCCTTAAAATTTTTTGGGCATCTAACTATTGAGAAACAAACTATTATTATGATACAGGGCCCGTTTAGTTTAACGAGGCCTTCGCACTCATCTATTTTGTTCACACAATTCCATTGCTTCGTTATTAAATTGAAAGTTTAAAAAACCCCCGACACAATAACGTGTAAAAGAAGCCCTTTTATTTGATACATATATTGAGGGAGTTGTGACAAAAAAATTTAGGAAATCCGTCATCTTCGGGCGGCGGCCATCTTGGATTTGAAATTGGTTATGAATATATTTTGCTAGTCAAGCCCTTTTATATGATACCCATACGAGTATGTGGGAGTTGTGTTCAAACATGCAAACCATAGTTTTGTGACGGCGGCCATCTTGGATCGATTTTTATCAAATAGCTAAGAACACTCCCGACTTATTCATCTTTTCGGAAGCTGCGCTGCTATAGACAGATACACAGCCACACACACACATACATGTCAAACTTATAACACCCCGACGTTTTTGCAGCGGGGTTTAACAAATTAGCCTACTTACTACTTTTTGGTTTTAACACAAAACACGATTATCACTTACAAAGGGCAGGCTTGTATCCGAGACGTCTGACCTTAAAACTAAACAGACCAGTCCCGACAAATTGGTCACGTAGATACCCTTCATCCTTTCTTCAAAGTGACATGAACAGCACTCAAGGTAAACACTTGCAGCTCGATTTTAGCTCTTATGCCTGGTACATAAGGGTGTTACAAAGTCCAAAGTCTGTCGTACCTACCTACCCACGAAAGGAGACAGCCAATTTTTGTTTTTCGAATGACTTTCACCAGCCTAATTGGAAAGCCTTATTTATTCAAAAAGTACTTAAATAGTCCCCAGATAGTCTAAAGAACGGCTTGAGGACGTTACTGCCGCTGTATTTCTGAGGATGGACTAGACATGGAATGACAAATGATTTGGTTTTTGTATTGTTAAGCATAGAAAAAAAAATCGCAAAAAAAAAGACTTTTTCTCCATTATATTGGGATGCCATAGGAAACTTGTTAAAAATAAATAAAATAGAAAAAAAACACATATTAGAAACCTCAATATAATTTTTGAAGACCTATCGATACATACCACAAATAAAAAAAAATAGAGTTTTATTTCTAATTTTGTTTGAAAATCTTAATGCGGTTTACCGAATACATCTACTTGCCAAGTTTCCGGACAGACAGACGGACAGATGGAAGGACGGACAGGCATGACGAATCCATTATGGTTTTTTTTATTCGGCTACGGAATCCTTAAACTGTGACTTACTTAGTTACGCGGAGGCTTAATGTGACAAGGTACTGCGGTGTATACAAACTAATAATATACAATTATGAATGTATGTGTATTTTGTTAGCAGTGGATGTCAAACTTAAAGAAAAAAATATTTTATCAAGTCAATTAAAAGTATGCTTCTATGTGTATTGCGCCTTCTTACTATTAAATTTACATAATATTTTCTTACATTATTTAACATTTTTATAATGTCTATTGTGTCCGTGGTCAATATTCATTGCATACAATAAATCACTCAAAAACACTTACCAATATCAGTAGTACAATCTAAGGTGAAGGGAGGGCGGGGTATTAGCGGGTAGTTGAGCGTGAAGCATGATCGACTGCTTTGTCAGGCGATTTGTCGCGTTGACAAATAGCTTCTGACCTAATGGCGTTTTATGAACTGTTACCGTCGTTAGATTAGTCTCTGCTCAATGAAATATGGAGTCGGTTGACACCGAGTGGTGATAGAATTATATCAATTTCTTTTTAATCCGCTAAGATAAAGATGATAGCTCTGAACAATAGATATAGTTCATACAGGTTGCGGTGGAAGGAACATTTAAAAGCAACTGATAATATGTATTCAAAAACGAATCGACGAAATGAAATGCTCACTCAACGAAAAACCGCACAAAATTAAAGTAAACAAGGTGATTATTATCAATCAAAAAAAAAACTATTACGTACGAAATTTTCTGTGACAGGTTAGTGTGGTAGTTTTGCATTAAGATTATTTCCCACGTGCATGTATTTCTCTCAAAATATAAATAGTTGTCTGTGTGGAAACTGATTTATTTTTGATTAGCATTCCGCCCGCGGCTTCGCCCGCGTGGAATTCAGTTATATTGCGGTATAAAGCACAACTATAAGAAAACTTCTCATTTCCACGGAAAAATCTAAAAAACAGTTTAGACGATAAAACAAATTGTACGTCATCCCTCGGGAATTCCTCATTTTCGGGGATTCATTATCGTATCATTTAGTTTCTAAATTTACATGTTTATATTCGTTTGTAATATTTTACCTTGTTTTAAACGACACACAGTGCCATCTCCAATCCATCCATCAAGCAAAATATATTTTTGTTTTCCCACGGGAATATCTTTTTTTTTCCGGGATAAAAAGTACCCTATTATTTAAGCCGGACTTCTAACTTTAGTAAACTTTAATTTCAATGCAATCGGTTCAGTAGTTACGGCGTGAATGCGGAACAAACAAACAAACTCATTTTCCGATTTATAATATTAGTAAGGATTAGCATGAACGCTGACGCAGTCGGCCCTTTGGAATCTGTTTGTGGCAAAAGGTGGTATAAAACAAAAAAAAAGAACAGACTACAGCCTAACCTAACAGGGTTCCATCAATAAGGTAGATATATCGATGCTTTAAGACATTTTTATAGTACGCTTAACACTTATTATGGAAGACGTACTTACAATGTTTATTAATGTATAAATCATCACACGGTAGCAACTTACTTTCCTCTATATTTCTCGTAGGCGTTAATCCAGACGTTTTTCTATGCCACGTCCCCAAATAATAGTCCTGATAAATCGCTGACAATTAACTATGACCACGGTCGCTTGGGCTCGGGTATTAATAATGCTGCACTATTGTGGGACTTATAACTATTATCTTGACATGACTGATTATTACAAAAGGTGTTGGAGTTACATCGGACTCCAAATGATATCGAATTGTACTCGACAACCGATATTTAATAGATGACATATGCGGTTTCAAACTGTCTGTTTTAGTTCTGTCGGCCATTTTGTTATTTTTAGAAAATGACAGTAAATGAAACCTGAGATGAAAAAAGGCGCGTAAAACCCGGTTCCAATATTTTATGATACGTAATATGTCAATAATTATTATCCGTTTTTCTCCGACAGACTACGAGTCGTTAATTCTCATTTCAAATTTATTTTGCATATCAGCTGTCATCAGTCGTCCGTCGGTCTTTTTTAGCTTACGCTTCGTATAATTTATTACTATTTGTAACTAGAACGGATTGTTTTCAAATATTAGAGCCAGGCATTAGTCAGCTCTTTTGACGCATTTATTACAATTATTTATCATATTTTTATTTTATCATTACGATAGAATATGATGGTAAATTTGTGTGTGTTTAGTTAGAAGTGGATGTCAAACTAGAAGGAAAAAAAAATCAGTCAATTAAAAAAAAATAATTTGACTCTTTTGTAATGTCTATTGTGTTCGTGGTCAATAAAAGTGTACCCATCTTCTTCGTTGTTCATCTGTATCTATATAATATCGTATGAAAGTAACGAACTGTATTATCTGGCCTGTGTCATGATTGCACCTGAGTTATGTTACTGTTCCGTTATTACGTCAGTGCAATGCAATATATGTGGCATTAGATATTGCAACATACACGCGACGTTACTGCAACATCAATAACCTCTGAGGCTGGTATCGCGAGCGTCGTATCGCAAATCCAAGATACATTTGAGATATGAAACGTATAACAGATGACAATTCAATTGTTCTATTTTGACGTTCAGCATTTGTTGTGTACTCACAGTTTAAAGTCGTAAGACCCAGACAACAAGACACAGTGGAAAATAAATTGTGTCTTGCTTTTAAAAGGACATTCGATCTTAGGAGGTAGGAACTTAAGATTGAGATTTATTTATTGATCAATATAGTAATTTTTTTTTTATTTACAATTACATTTCAAGATTAACCTCATCTCACCTGATGTTTAGTGGTAATGAGGTCCTAGCTTCAGGGTGACAAGTATAACTTAATAAATCTGTTACTGGACTTGTCACCCTTACCTTGAAGGCTTGACCCCTGCTCCTAATGTAGCACCCCCCAGGAGCTCTGGAAACCTTACTCACACGCAGGAACACAACAAGATAGAAGTGAGTGTTATTTGGCTGCGGTCTTCTGTAAGGTGGAGGTAATTCACCAGTCGGGCTGCTTCAGTTTGAGCGATAAATCGCTATGCCCTGCCTCTCTTAAAAATTGAAAACCCCTGACAGTTTTATAATATCTTTTATGATGTAAATAGGTATATGCATTTACAACATAAGAGCGGTCGAAGAACAAACTGCTATACTTATTATATTATTTCATCATTATAAGTATCACTTATTTGTCGCTTATTCTTATTTTCCGAACATAGCTCGGCTGATCACCAATCCGCCTTTGGCTAGCGTGGTGATTAATTCAGCAAGCACATTACGTTATAACGATGATTAAATTTTGGCCCTGAAATGGTTTATTAAATTGGCTGACACCTTACTTTTATGCTACTAAAGTTTTTAAACACTGTCCAGTCTGGAATCCACCTGGTGTCCACTCGACGAGTTTCATCGGGGTTTTTTAGTTACATTAGAATTATAAGCCGCTATGATCATAATAAAGTTCAAACTTTGCATTTTGTGTTTTTTATTTTCACTTAATTTAAATGCATTTCACTACCTACAACAAAATAAAAATAATTAACATATGATTTTCTTTATAATGTTTAATTGATGTATAGTTTTTATTTTATAAATATATTAAAAATATATCAAGCGAGCGTACAGTAGTTATCGGTTATTACTAAATAACCGAGTTGGGTCTCAATATTTCAAGGGCCTCTGAGCACGTGCCCCATGTGCCCAGTGGAAAAGATGAGCCTGTGCATTTCCCCCGTACTAAAAATAAAAGTCTGGGATCCGATGAGCAAGGCTAACATTCGATGGCCGCTAAGCGCGGCAGACGTTCGCTAAACTCCGCAAACCTCGTCGCAATCGGAACTCTGATCGGAGGTGCAATTCGGTCGGAAGCTGCTCCCAGATCGGCGTGCCAGCCCCGTAACGGACGCGCTTTTTCCGATATCGACAGTTTGGAATTCTACCTCCCTTTAGTTTTAAAGTACCGTGTGCATTTTGCCCTTACTGGCATAATAAAACCGTTTTTTTAATTCATTGATATCGAATTACAAGTCAATTTATGTTTCTGGTGTAGGTACAATAATTGGATATTTGTGCATCTTAAATTTTAATTTTGTTGTCATGTTGTACTACTCAATCCATTTTATTTTATAGTTATGTTAATGGAGTTGTGTCAAAATATGTAATCTGACATTTTGTATCGGCGGCCATCTCGGATGATATCCATGAAACGTAGCTAAGAACACTTCTTTCTTTCCTTTCTTCAAACAAAACAACAAAACCAAAATTGGTTCATCTGTTTAGGGGCTACGATTCCATATAGAGACGGACGGAAACACTGACAGACAGAAATGTCAAAATTATCACACCTGTTGTTTGGGGTTGAAAAATAAAATGGGACACTAGGTTTAGCCCTACTTAACCTACTAATATTATAAACGTCAAAGTTTGTATGAATAGATATATACATATGTTTGTTACTCACGTATAAACTACTGAATAGATTTAGATATTGTTGTAGAATGGTACATGAAATACTACAATATCAAAAGGATAACTTTTATCCCGAAATAACGCGAACTAAGTCGCGTGCAAAAGTTGGTAAATATGATTGCGACTTTGCAGCTCCAGTGGCCGAAACTCGTCGACTTGCAAACAGGCTCCAGCTTAAAACGCATCAGCGAGATATGCCACAATGTGTCCACAGCAACAATGACGTCACAACTCAGGTGCCGGCCGGAGATGCGATCTGCGTGATGCACGACTGGTTGCCGGGACTCCGGGAGGCAGTTTGAATAATTTAGACGTTTGTTTAGCGGAACACTGTTATGGTCCGCTGTTTATCGTTATCAGATAAGGGAAAGGGTAGCATTATAAAAATAATGTGGTACCTGCATTTGTCTTGGCAATGAGTTGTAGCTTTTTGTTCTTTTTACTTGCACTGTAGGTTTATTTATTTAGAATCTGATATTCTAAGTTAACAGCTGTTTTGTTGTGGTTGGTTAGGCAGATCCGATTTCCCACAGCACCACCAATCAGGTGATGAGGTGCAACCGGGGGGTTTTAGTGGGTAGTCTTATAAGGGCAGGGAGTCCCACACACGCCGTCGCCTCCCTCGTGTGACGGTACGGTGCGTCAAAGCATTTCCCCTCGTCAGAAAAAAGGTTAGCAGCTGTTTGTCATTTTGGATGACCATGTCAATTCAATTATACTAAGTCCATGATTCAATTCAATCATTTATTGCATGTCACATTACAAAAACAGTTACATAGGTGGTATATGTAGAAGGTATACATGTGACGCCCCGCAAGGGCATAGCAACTATAATAGGGCTTATTATCATTATTTATTAATATTAATTATCTTATATCTAACATGACACTTACTCAATTATTCAATTATTCGTACTAATTTATATAATATATATATGGATATGAAAAACAAACAAAAACTTTCTTTTAATATTAACACAAATGAGAAGAGAAAAAAAATCAAAATAATAAAAAAATGATTGCTTCTTACACTTTAAACAACACAAACAATAAATTCTTTAGTTTTCAAAGAATTCTTGCAGACTATAATAACATTTACTTATAAGATAAGACTTTAAATTATTATTAAATTGTGCTGGCTTTTCTAGGTTTTTATAAAGTTAGGTAAATTGTTGTAGATTTCAATTAACATGATGTGAGGGCTAGATGAAACTAATTTTAATTTGGAGAATGGGACTTTAAGTTTATTTAAATTTCTATTATTTCTTTTGATATCTTTTACGGGGGAATATAGATGCGAATGTTTTCTAACAAATTTGCAGGACTCAAAAATGTAGATGGATGTTACAGTCAGTATTTGGTGTTTCACAAAGTAGGGTCTACATGATTCCGTTTGTGCTATATTTGTTAAAATTATCATGTCCAATTATAACGCCAATAAATAAGTACTTTTAAGTTATTGTGATGTAATTGTAAGGAACGTATGTTCTTTACTAAAAGTGGAAGTACTTCCGCCGAGCTAGGTGTTATCTGCTCGGGGACCAAGGCCAATACCAATCTTGGTTTTGTTTAATATACTTAGTGGCGACGAATACTCTGACATCGCGATGTAGGATCGATGTCATGCATTACGTTCGGAGCGTTGTTTACTACGTCAATTCTGCTGACGCCGTATTTATGTCGACTTGTAGGTAATGTCGTAGGTCGGCACATCACAATTTCTCATTCATACATTACATGCACAGACTATTAAATAGTTCCGTAGTATTTTGAAATAGCATTTTAAAAATATTTTGCAAAAAATCTTCTCTTACGGCGTTGATATTCTAAATATATTTTAGAACGGTGTCAACATCCCAATTGCGAACCAACAAAAAAGTTACAGAACACATTTAGAAAGTTTCCCAAGACATTTCAGTGATTCAAGGGGGTTCCGACATAAATTCAGGGAGAACACAATTTGAGTTATGGTAACAGTGCAAATTATGATCGTCAAATACTTCTTCATGCTCAAAAAATCAAGTCATAACATTGAATTTCGTCTAAACAAATGAGTAGGTCTGCAAAAACGTACTCAGGGCAAGAGCTTTTGCTGTACGATTTCGTACATTTGTAGGCAAAGCCGCGTGTTACGCCCCCGCACGCCATGTAAAGTAGTAATGAAATTGTAATCCAGCTGCCGCACTTACTGTTGCCATTTAACGGGTACATGCGTCTGTAGGGTTGCCTTCTGAGTGTTAGGACCTGATTAGGTATGTGGTCAAACCATAACTACTTTATTAGTTAGGCAGATACGGTAATAAGTCACTTGAGGTCACTTACCTATATAGCACGACTTTTCAAATAATATCTAAATTTTACTAATGTAATCTGCTGCAAACATTTTTATTTATGAATTTTTGCTTTTAGTATCACTTGGTAATAAATATTGAGATATGGCATTACAAAGTCTCCTTACAAAATCAGACATAAAATGGTAACCGCACGGCTCCATAGGTGATGGGACCTGATTAGATTTGGGTCAACTTGGGTCAATTCAGAACCACTAGGTGGACACATTAAAACTCACCTAAACTCACTTATACGATTGTCTCGATGGAGCAATGGCTAGCAGTCGCTCGACTTGACCTTGGGTGGAAAGGGGCGGCAGGAGTCACCACAAAACTTAAACAGGTGGAACAAAAGTAGCACAGAAACCCCCATATCTATCCTGCATCCCTCAGTTCCCCTTCTCGGCATTTTGACGCCCCTAGAGACCTGTGTCTAAGGCTCACTCAGTTGGCTACTTGACAGTGTAAACAATAAAATATGAAAGTTAGCTTATTAGTAAAGTAATAATTTTACATTTTTATTTTTTAATTAAAAGCATAGTTAGTATTTTATTTTTGCAAAATAAATTTTATTTTTTTTATCTGTGGAACAAAAGAACTGAAACGGAAACCACCATTGCAATTCGGAAATGACAGCTGTCGGCGAAAATTATTTATTTTAATGTGGCGAAACAATGATTATTTTACCGATTAAATTGAATTATTGTCTCTCTAATCGTATTAAAAATTTATTGAAACATTTTCCGTTTATCTAAATTAAGTCGTTCCTATGCTTATCGGTTCGTTGTCTAGGACGTTGACGTCATAATTCCAACAGTGACGTGACTTGGCGTTTGCGCGCGCTTTTTAAATGTGTTACACAAAATCTTTTTTTTCTCTGGTTATTTACATTTTTTTCAGATAAATCGAATTGCTTGGAATATAAAATGAACGGGCGCACATTTTACCATACTTTTTCAAAAACTGTCAAGTAGCCAATTAAACTACATATCAAATAGTTGGTGGGAAACCATTCTGGTCAGCACGGGCGGCGAATAATAACGCATTGCTATTGTCTTATCAAAGGGTTAAACTACGACCACTTAAACCTTATTTTCAAAATTTTCTCATTCTCAAATCATCAAGAGAGATTTTTTATTGTTTCGGTCCTCATTAAACTGGAGGGTTTCCTACACTACGTTTACCGAGACATTACCCAAATTAAAAATGTTTTAAAATACAATCATAAATGTTGATTTAGTTACTTAGTGCACTGTAATTAAAGTTTGAGTGGAATACCTAGCCACTTAAAAAGGTTTATAAGATGACATGCATATAAATTAACATGTTTATGCATACATTTCTTATTTAAAGTTCGCAACTCTTTTCGCTTAAACAAACATTTATGTAGGTTATTATAGTTATTATAAGTAATTTTTAGGGTTCCGTAGTCAACTAGGAACCCTTATTGTTTCGCCATGTCTGTCTGTCTGTCTGTCCGTCCGAGGATAATCTCAGAAACCGTTTGCACTAGAAAGCTGAAATTTGGTACAAATATGTATATTAATCACGTCAAAAAAGTGCAAAAATAAAAAATAGAAAAATATGTTTTTAGGGCACCCCCCTACACGTAAATTGGGGAGGGATTTTTTTTTTCAATCCCAACATGTGATATATCGTTGGATAGGTATTAAAAAATGAACAGGGGTTTACTCAGATAATTTTTTGATAATTTTTATATTTTGGGAAATAATCGCTCTAAAAGAAAATAAAATTGTGTCCCCTCCCTCGAACTTTTGAACCATAACTTCAAAAAGGTTGAAAAAAATCTAGAACATAGAACTGCATACAGGCTTTCTAGGAAAATTATTTTGAACCTGATGGGTTTAATAGTTTTTGAAATTTTTGAAAAAATATTTTTTTAACTAAAGTTGCTTAATATATTTAAGGATACTTAAGTATTGTGATGCACTGAAAACTATGAAACCCTACACTGAGCGTGGCCCGCCACGCTTTCGGCTGGTTTTTTGAACTCTTATTACCCGTACTCCAAAACAAACAAGTAAAGACGTGTTGGTTTAAAAAAATATATATAATTTTTAATTTATCGATCTACAGCGCAACCCAAAGTTATTATTGAAATATTTTCCATTACAATTAATGACAGCCATAATTAGATGTAGCCATTGTTCCTACAGTGTTTGTGGGTATATTTGAGTGCACTAATGTCTGCAAATTTTGTGGACGTGACTAAGATTGTAATTTATGTGGTAAGTAGCAAAATTCTTTGTGTTAGAGATATCTAAAGCAACGACGGTACCACAACACCCAGACTTGAGATCTTTGCGCCATTTCCGGGCTTTATTTGTAACCCTGCGAAACTCCAGCCCGTTCGCCTCTCGGCTATGGAGGTCGTTACCAAATCTATACCATAACGATAAGATTCGTGCTTTTTTGTATGTTTGTTTGCATTGTACGGGCTCCGAAACTACTTGAATGATTTGAACAAATCATTCATGGTTACGAAGCTACATTATCTCCAGCTAAATCGAATGTTCAATCTAAATTAAAACTCCAATAATATACAGTGTATATTATACACCAACACCATTTTTATTTAATAGTTAATACGTACTACGTTGCAACCTAACCGAAACGTATGCACATTAACTACTTAATAAAAATGGTGTCGCATTTTGACCCGTTAAATTATTAAAATGGAACGCGAAAGTCCTTAAGTTATATAAACCAAAGTGTGAAAAATATACCGAAAAGATTTGTTACATCGCGAGCGTTGCGAAAACTATTGCATATAGAACAAATTAATGTAATATAGACAAAATATCGCGACAGCATATTTCAATCTATTATAGTTTTATCACAATAGGGTGGAAAAGACGGGAATCGTACACGTGGGAACCCGCCCTCGTCTGATAATATGAGTGAACCCCTGACTAGCAGCCCTATCCTTCACAACTACCAAGCTACCCGTCTACGTTCACCCCGACTAGAGGTAGTATTAATTAATTACGTAAACCCTGGTCCGACTCGTTAATTGTACAACGAAGTAGTCGTCTCCAGGACCAGTGAAATTCCAATTAGAACAAGATCTGAAGGGCAGAGATGACTGCTAATTAACGCTTGACACAATTCACATCACGTATCAAATAGTCACAAGAACAATTAATGATTTTAAGGGAGGTAGGGCATAGCGATTTATCGCTCGAACTGGAGCAGCCCGACTGGTGAAATACTTCCACCTTACAGAAGACCGCAGCCAAATAACAATCACTTCTGTGTTGTTGTGTTTCTGCGAGTGAGTAAGAGCTCTTGGGGGGTGCTACATTAGTAGCAGGGGTCAAGCCTTCAAGGTAAGGGCGACAAGTCCAGTAACAGCTTTATTATGCTGTACTTGTCACCCTTAAGCTAGGACCTCATTACCATTTAACATCAGGTGGGATGTGGTGAATCTTGAAGTGCAATATAAAAAAAAAATATATCTAAATTTAAGAGGCTATATCTCACACTAATGCCAGGTTCCAATATTTGAAAAACGATCCGTTCTAGTTACGAATCGTAATAAATTATACGACGCGTAAGCTAAAAACGATCGACGAACTATTGATGACAGCTGATATGGAAATTAAATTATGGAACGGTATTAAGGACTCGTAGTGGAAAAAACGAATAGTATTTTTGGACACATTACGAATAGTAAAATATTGGAACCGATCATAAACTGATCCAAAACATAAACTGGCAACCAAAAATGCAGATCGTAGAAAAAACTGACACATAAAAACAAAATAATGTTATTAGTTGATTTTTTAAAATGCTCCAATCTAATTTTAGATGTTTCCTTTTAAAAGCCTAAGAACCTGGCCCCGATATGCCCATCCTAAGAACGCTACGCACGAAAGATTCCAGCGTGCATATCACGTCGTATTAGGTAACGTTAAAACTTTTCCTGCGTGGCATCATAGATGTCGACAAACAAATTGTTTTAAAGTACTGCTTACTTTTTCCCGTCCCAGAGATACTTTTACAAAGCTTAAAAACTCCATTAAATACACAATTTGTGTTTTAGGCCCATCTATTCCGGTATAATTATCTCTAATAACAATAAACATTGAATTTACAATGCAGATTGTTCTAAAACAACCCATCTTCCTACAGTTAAACGTAATAAATAACACGACCCTTTAAGCAACCTTGATGTTTTTTATTAATTGCCCAAATTCCAAGGCATAATCTAATTTCGACTTAGTAGTAAACAGGAAAAGAATCAAATTTTAACAACCGCTTTACCGATGTTTTCTCCTTTGAGCAGTGTGACGAATGTAAGGGGGAGTGCTTCAAATCCATTAGAGATTGTTTCCTTCGCCTTAACATTGCCTTTTTGGATCCATTCCTTGAGTTGCGTCAGAGCCTCTTGCTGCCTCGACCAGTCCCACTGTGTGAAGCTAAAAGACTCCACGTTCACCGAAATTCTAGTTTTCGGCTTCTTCTGTCTCGGCAAATCCTTCCCGTAAGTACTGATCGCGCCGCAAACAGCCACACGTCCATGCTCGCTCATGCACTCCATTATCGAATCGGCCAAAGTTCCCCCAACGTTGTCGAAGTAACAATCAATACCTCTCGGCGCGATCGACGTTAAACTTTGCTTAACGTCCGACAACGTCTTGTAGTTGAACGCGTGGTGTAAACCGAGCTCCTCCTTGAGAAACTGCACTTTTCTATCCGACCCAGTGAAACCGATAACAGTGCAGCCTTTTAGTTTCGCTATTTGTCCAACTAATGAGCCGACGGCTCCCGCTGCGCTCGTCACACAAACCGTTTCGCCTTGCTTCGGCTTGCAAATCTCGAGGAGCCCTAAATATGCTGTTATTCCGGGCATGCCAAGAGCGCCGATAGACAAGGACAACGGCATGCTCCCGATGTCTGGCCTGTACGGCTTTACGCCAAATATTTCGTCGTTGCTCCCGTCTAAAACGACTTGGTCCTTCCACCCCGAGTGAGACACTACGTACACGCCAGTAGAGAAGTCTTCGTTTTTACTTTCGACAACTTTGCCGACTTGGAAACCGAACTGGTCGTAAGGTACCTCGAAGTCTTCTGCAAAGGCCCTCATGTAAGGGTCGACGCTGATGTATTCAGCTTTGACTAGGAACTCACCGGCTCTCAAAGCGAAGATAGGCTCTTCAACTATTTCGAAGTCTGTTTCCTCCGGCAGATATTCCTTGAATATTTCTTTGACGACGAATTTTCGAAGCTTTTTCATCTTTGTTGTTGTAAACCAGAAACCTATGGGAACAAAGACATGGTTTTTTTGTATGTTTGTGTTAGATAGTAGGTATATTAAGGTAATTTAAAAAGAAATTCAAAGAAGTCGACTCGACTTGAGGATCGCTGACAGCAAACTGACATAATAAATCAAGATAATTTGACGTATTCCACAGATACAATCCCGCGTTTCGTTATTGCTGTGACATCCTTATTGAAACGGAACTTTATGGAAATTCCCACAAAAAACAAAACTATTAAGTAATTGTTTATTTCAAAATCGCTTTCTTCGGTTTGAATTCGGCATCTCGGCATCGGTTTGTATAACAGTTGGTAGGTAAATAAACTATTATTTGCGTTCAGTTTTCCATCCAAGCAGTGACAATAACGTTTCGTTCCGCAAACGGTGTATGAAATTTCGAGTTGGCAAAATTTAATGGAAACGCATTTAATTTGTTACAAAATTTTATTATCCAGGTTGTGCCATAGTCCACAGGTTGCGTTAGTACCGTGCTAGTTAAATTGTTACTGTTTAGTTTTTTATTCAATAAACCTAAGTTTTCAGTAGTTACTCAAGAGAGCAAAGAACATTAAAATTTAGGGTATAACGCCCCTTGCTTCTGCTCTGTCTACATGAGCTCGATCTTATCTTTTTTATTTTTATTATAGTTATAAGTGTCAAAGTTACGAGATTATGAAATCCACTGTTTTATTATTTTTTACGTTTCTTTAAGTTTTCTCAATGGTTATTTTGAGGTAAATTTCCGTATAAGACTGTGTAAATAATAATGAACCACACTAATTAATAAGTGATAATTCAAACGAGGGTAAAATCCGCTACTGTCTCTACTGTGTTAGACTACACAATATTAACCAACACCTTTCAGGCGCATCTGGAGACACAATACGAATCAATTTGAACTATATCATCTAGGGATAGGACCCAAAATCGGTTCATTAACTCCGTCAACTGTACTAGGAGGTAATGAAAACCGCAAGCCAAACCTCGCTCGGTCTATATTAAGACAATGACATAATCAAATGTTGCAGTAAACCTTGAATAGTTTGTGCGAATGTGAGCCTTGTTGGGTTGAGATAAGGTGGTGTTCGCAGAGGGCTGGCTATAGTGGGTAGATGGGAGGTGTGGATCTGCGTCTGATCCTCAGATTACTCATGCTAGATTGCCTCAGCGCTTAGTAGGTATTATAGGCCCTGTTATGTAGGTGAGGTTGTGTGTCAAGAAGTCGCCGGGAAATACGTGAACGTTTTCAAGCACATAAGGCATGATTTTTCAATTGTCGGAGAAGAAATAACAGTCGAACAATACGACTTATTTTTAATGTTGTCTATTCCGTAACAAAATTACTTAATGACATTCTTAATTCAAATAGCTTACTATACTTTTTTGGCTTGGTAATTTATTGCTGACATTTGAAAAATCAGTCCTTAGTGTGTTATAAAATTGAAATAGGTAAAATGTACACCGTTAGTTAAAACGTAGGTAATTAATAAAACGTTATTTTTTCCGTAGTAAGTAATTTGGGACAATTACCACTATGACGTATCTGTTTGAGTAAGTACGAGTATGATTAGAATGTTTCGAATGTAGTTCGGGATATCACCAAACTGCATTTGATTTAGTATCATCAGTGTAGTGATTAATTATTTTGCAAATACGATGACGCTACGAAGATGTGGAAATCATATTGCGACAGTTATTTACAAATATTTAAATTGACAAGCCATTTCCGTTTATTATTTTACGGCTGCGTCAATTTACTATATTTCGATTAGATGCTAGATACGCATGTCTTTTATCGCGGAAGATGTACAGCCAAGCTAACGGCTACGGAAAATTAAAACATGGCGCACAAAAAGAAATAAACATGTCTCGAGAGCGCTATCTAGTGCAGGTAAAAGCCACTCGCGCGACAAAAGACTGCTGCCGAACGAACTAGGCCGCCTCGAACGTCGGAGATGAATCTTGTGGATGCGATTTTTCTTATTACTATGAATCAATTAATTATTTTTTACAATTTACTACATTATTTTATCTCATTACTACACTGTATGTCTTAGTGCAAAACTAGTTATAAGTTCAGCTATATTTGTAATATGAACGACAGATTTGCCGGAATCTTCTCTGTAAGTTATAGGTTCCGAACCGGAAGTAGCATCATTTGCATTATATAGACGTTTCATAAATATTACTGGTGTAATTTACATGAATAAAAGAATATTGAATTTGAATTTATAAAAATCCATTTTAATGGCGGACATCGCAGCTTTATCACCTAACGTAGTCCCAAGGTGTTTATGTTCACGCTAGTTGGCCTACCAATTATAACAGCCGTCCGACAAGTTAACCCATTCTCGCCCATTAGCCAACTCCTCGAAAGAGTTTATCAGAACTCCGAATGCCTCCTCCATCCGCGCTCTCGACTGCTCCGGGACGAGCGGAAACTTGGCACCGGGCCCCGGTACGAACCGGTTTTTTCCAGTTCGAACTACTTTTTACCAGTTCCCAGACGTTTTTCCCACTAACTGATCCGAGAGCCCCTAACCTTTTATCCCCATCTACCTCGTTAAGCTCGGAACTAACTTGTACCTAGTTGATTGTGACCAATTAATGAGTTTGCTTTTGCGCTCTCGGCTCTTATTGAGGATCTTCCTCTGGTCTATTTAAAAGTGCACCACGTATGATATAAAAATATAAGAATACTTTAGTACAGAAAACATTTACAGAAATATGTTTTACAGTCAAATTGAAACGAAAAACCTGGTAGATCAAGACGAATACGAGAAATGTTCATAGTAAAGCGGTTCAAAAACCGAAATAATCTTAAATAAAACCATTATTAAAATACAATAACGCAATTAAGTAGAATGGTAAATTTATATAATTATAAAACCTACCAATAAATGAAAGTGAATAATACTAGTTGGCTCGGAAAACTTTATTTTATCATTGTATTTTTGAAAAATAAGTCGTAAATTGTTGGACCTAATTGTGATGGAATACCAAAAAACTAAGGCGTATGTGGGGAAGAGATGACTTATTCATATGAAATACAGTCGACGGATTCTCAGATATATCAAATAAACGTAAAAAATACTATCAAAATTGGTTTGCCTTCAATTAGTTGCTACACGTGTGTATATTCCACTCACTGATTCCGTGGCCCTTTATCGTTTGATTTCTTTCTTCCTCGTTATTTTTTTAGGTTAAGGTAATAATACTTAATTGGGACTAATTATTTTATTTTTTCCGGAAAAATACTGCTTCGATTGGAGGAATTTAATAAATCGTAATCACGTGTTGAATTAACATGACAACCTATTATTTATAACTAACTAGTGACCCGCCCCGGCTTAAAAAAAAAAATGCGCCAGACAATCACACCAATCACCTGGTCTCAAACTAAGGTTTTCCCCTGTACTATGAGCACCAGACGACGGATACTAACTGAGGGCGTCATCCTAGCAAACCCAGACCCAAGTCAATTTAGAAAAGTTCGTTTTCCAAATTGACCTGACCGGGAATCGAACCCGGGACCTTTTGCGCTTTTGCGGCTTCGCACGGATGTAATGTAAATACTTAGAAATGTTGGCTTTTCTATTTTTTATTGCAAATAAAAACCTTCCTCTTGAATCACTCTATCTATTAAAAAAACCGCATCAAAATTCGTTGCGTAGTTTTAAAGATTTAAGCGTACATAGGGATATACGGACAGAAAAAGCGACTTTGTTTTATACTATGTAGTGATGGTGTTCTGTATTGATTCATGATTTTTGAACTTTTCTTTCCATACTATATACTAATATACTAGTGATGAACCCCGGCTTTGCTTGAGTGCAATGACATTACTTTTGAATCATACTATATACAGGTCAGACAGACAGCGGAAATCTTTGTTATTACCCTACTTAAGCAAAGCAAAAAGCAGGGGTATCAGTATATACATACATGTACATAGTAAAGGGGAATCTATATTATATAAAGCTTTTAAGGCCATTTTTCCGCATTAGTCCGATGTTAAAATGTTTAATTGGTCGTATTTGATGTAATAAAAAATGGAGAATTCGATTTGAAATGTATCTCTCTTTAGATCAAGGTGTGCATATATATGAACTACAGCAGGCACGAAATATCCCAAAAAAGAAGTAACACTAGTTCTCTTTGTTGCAGGGCCCAAGAAATGAAACGGAAACGGTGTTCCCCCACTGGCGTCGCATAGTGGCGGTTGTCCGTCTCGCTCACACGTCATGTCGGATGACGTCACCACGATGCGCTACGTGCTCTTCTGCCTGCTGTCCTTGTCCCTCAACAGGAATCTCGCATTCGTTCTCGACAAGCAGAATCCGTATTCCCAGTTCCGTAAATGGAATGCGGGGCTGAATGGCACGTTGGAATTGGAGTTCAAAACGGACCAGCAGAACGGTCTGCTTTTGTACACAGATGACGGGGGCACTTATGACTTTTTTGAGCTGAAGCTGGTTAACGGAGCGTTGAGGTTGAGGTATAATTTGGGGGGTGGAGCTCAGATTATATCGGTCGGGAGTAACCTCAATGATGGACACTGGCATAAAGTTCAGGTTAGTGGTAAATGTATAGTACATAATATTATTAAGTATTGGACAACATCACATACATTGCTCTGATTCTGTGGTAAGTAGCTAAAGCACTTGTGTTACAGAAATCAGAAACAAAGACGGTACCACAACACCAAGACCCGAGACAATATAGAAAAGTTTGTTTCCCATATTGACCCGACCGGGGATCGAACACGGAACCTCAGAGATGGCGCGACGCCAAAGTTCGGCACGCTTGCCTCTCGGCTACGGAGGTCGTCTACTATGGAAACTAATTTTCATAGCTTCTCTTTATAAGTGAGGAAAATAAATCCACGAATTCAGCAATAAGTATTTAACAAAACGCTATAATGCTCTAGTGATGTAACTATTAGCGTGTTTATAGGTGTTGATAGTGTGTCAGACCACACTAGTAACTAGTGATTTCATATACACATTTAAAAATCTATTGCAAGATGCCAAGGTGTCCTCGATTATTCGGTGTTTGAACATTTCTACAACGAGTTCGAGTTAGAACTCTAACTCGAAGGAAGAGCGTAGCACGCTCCACGTAAAGATAGTAGGTTCAAGTTACAGCTAGAGGTGATGTTTTTTTCTGTTTAGAGTTGACTGATGCGGCGCGCTGCACTACAGATTCACACGATTTTAAACCTGTCGCAAGCACCCATAGGCGGAGCTAGGTAGTTACTTCTCCTTATTTTTGCTAAGCAATGCGTTTGCTATTGCTTGGTTTACATAGTACGAGTATATTCCCATGGCGCCGTCACTAGGCAATGATTTTTTTTAGAGCGATGGAGTCGACACACGCCGGAGCCTTCCCCCACGCAGTGGTACAGTGCGCCATTGCATTTCCCCCTCAAAAAAAAGTCTTCAGTATGTTGACTATCTTCTATTCTTCAGGTGGCCCGCCGAGACGAGCACACGTCCCTCACTGTGGACGGCGTCACGCAGAGCAAGAGCTCTCGCGGCAAGGAGTATGTCTTCGGCAAGTTCAACACCAACTCCGATGTCTTCGTCGGGGGGATACCGCCTTCGTGAGTACATTTTAGCATTAGTTGATTTAGAATATGTATGAATGATTCATTATTTATTTCAGACCATAGTCCATTTTTTTAGTGACTTTCCTTAATGTAAGAAAAATATATATTAAGCTATGTTATTACAAACGAAATCACAAAAATTACATGGAATATAATAAAATAAAATGTAATTGATTTGAAAAGTGCATTTATGAATTCAAATAAAAATACATATTTTAGTAGGATAAGCCATGAGCCTTAATAAATAGAAGCTCTTATTTCCATGGCGTGATAGTGATAGTGGCGAGTTTTCACTGCGGGCAAAACTGAATTTTTGTACCAAATGTGAACGTTTTATTCCAATGTATCTACATCTCAGAGATGATATAATCCCAATTAATAGTGTGGGTGGAGCAGAACGCCAATGTAGACCTAAGAAGAGGGGGTAGGTACTAATTAGGGGATAACAAGGGATACTAACTAGGGGATATAAGGGGGTACGAACTAGGGGCATCAATTTTAGATATTTCTTACTCGCGCTCGCCAAATTGACCCTGCTATCCTGATAGAGCTCTCCACCTGGTTATTAAGGTTTGACGGGGAATCTTCAATATCCTTTCAAAGACGCCTTGAGCCATAGACGGGGGGAAAGCCTTTCTACGCTACACCTCAGCAAATTACCATAAGGTTACTTTAAGAATGAGTTTATTTACTTATAAGTGCTTGTGACTATACTAAGCTAGTATAAAAGTGGTATTTCTGAGGGGCGATGTGCAAACGTTGTGCTCCTGGATCGTCAATAGGCCGTAAGCACACAAGCTTAGTCTTCGGCGGAAACAACATTCTAATTGCGGTCAAGAAACCACATTTTAAGCACAAATAGTTGTCTATAAATATATTATAGGTGTAACAATTTATTCAATAAAACGTATAGGTTAAATTAGAACTATTTGTTTTTAAGAAAAAAAATAACATCATTTTAGACGGTAGCGATAATTCACTAGATTTTCGAGGTGTCTGCTATAACATCGAACTATTTACAAAAGATCTGAATACCACTTGTGTATTAAACTCTTCGATATTCGATTAAAAAATTAAGTTGAATGTCCAAGTGGAATGTCTAAGTTTCAATTACTAATCTTAATCACAATATATAAAACAATATTGTGTTGAATATTTCATAATTGAGATTTGTGCGTGGTGTGCGAAATTGGATTTTAAAATTCACCTTATTTTTATTTAACTCAAGGTCTGAGTACAATACAATTAGGTACATAAAGTAAAGTTAAATCAGATGCCAGTGAGAAAAGAAGTAGGTAAAGGAGCTAAATAATAACAATAAATAAACAGTACCACCTCCCAAACGGCAGAGCTGCCTTTGTTTCTAATTAACACAATTCGAGTTTGTAAAAAGGTTGTTATCAATTTATTTCATCGCAGAGTACCTACGCACCCAATTATCCTTGAAAGTAAGATAAGAGATTATTACTTTCATAACCTTCTAGAGTTCTAAGGAAATTGCTTCATTATTTTGGGTAATGTTTCATTTGTAAGTCATGTTTGTTGTAAAACGAAAATTAGTTTTGTTGCTTCACACTTGTAATTTACTAGCTGTGCCCGCGACTTGGTTCGCGTGGACTACATCCTTTCATGGTCGGTTTTACCCCTATCTCCCCTAATAATCGAAACAAAAAGTAGTCTATATTTTAATAGAGCTATATTTGTGCCAACTTTCATATCTCTAATTTAAAAATAAACATTTTCCCTAAACTTTCAAAGGTGGCATTACTTTCTAACAAAAAGTAGCCTATGTCCGTTCCTGAAGATCAACGTATACCTATGCCAAATTTCGTCAAAATCGGTTGAAAGGTTTAAGCGGGAAAGCGTAACAAAGTCAAAGTCAAAGTCAAAGTCAATTCATTTATTTATGTAGGTTACAAGTAACACTTATGCATCGTCAGAATGAATACAAACCAAAATTGAAGCTATAGCCGGTTCGGAACCTAATCCTACCGAGAAGAATCCGGCAAGAAACTCAACAGACAGACAGACAGACAGACAGAGTTACTTTCGCATTTATAATATTAGTAGGGATTTATATTTTAAATTTACTAGGAGCCGCCCCTTCGTAAGCGTGGACTTAAGTCTTTTTTAGCAATAAATATAGTATTTGTTAGTCAAGGTGAATACCGCTTTCCAATGGTGAAAGAATTTTCAAAATCGACGCAGTAGTTTATGAGTTTATTCATTACAAACATACAAATCTTTCCTTTTTTTAATATTAGTAATTAATATATCTATAAACTAGTGACCCGTTTATTTATCGCAACGTGATGTAATGATATAGACTACTATATCCTTTATCACTAAATGAATTATCCAAACATAAATATTTTTTAGATTCGAACTAGTACTTCCTGAGATTAGAATGTTCAAACAAACAAACCACCTGTTTAGCTTTGGAATGTTTGTTTATAAGTATAGATTTTATCGGACAAATAATTACTTTTAATAACCATTAAAAGTTAAATACTTGTCGTCTATTCCTCAAACTACAAGTATTTTTTTAATTTAAAGTTTTAATTTTAATTACTATACCGAATTGTGGATGACGTATTTCCTAACCATAAACAAAATGTACCAATGATCTCCAACTCGCCCAAACTCAAGTGGCTCACTTTCTAAATTTGTGGCTAACCTAGTTTTTAGCCTAGGTCAGGTTAGGTTAGTATTTTTTGATGCTCGATTAGAACCCTTATTTTAACTATGTTGTCAATAAAACAAGTGCTTAAACTTTACAGTACACTTTCGGGATCATATCAAACTCAAACTCGAACTCAAATATTTCTTCATTCAAGTTGGTACAAGTAACATTTTTGAATCGTCATTGAATACAATGCAAAGTGATTCTACTTCCGGTTCGGAACCTATATCTACCGAGAAGACACCGGTAAGAAACTCAGCAGATCAGTTACAGTAGCAGTATCTAACTTATAGCTATGTGTAGAACACTTTGGACCAAGTCATATAGTTTTATTTTGATGAGTGAAAAAGTGTCAGTGATGCTGTTTGATATATTTTTTATATTAAATCTCGAAACAACTCAAAACAGTAAATTATAACAAAGAGTAGCTGTCCCGGCAAACTTCGTAACGCCTGTTTTTAAAATTTCTAACCTTTTGAACCTTCCCTGGACCTCACAATTATTTCAAGACCAAGATTAGCCAAATCAGTCTAGCCGTTCTCGAGTTTTAGTGAGACTAACGAACAGCGATTCATTTTTATATATGTAAGATTACTGGTTACAGTCACATTACGATATTAGATCTTATGCGTACGACATAAAGACGGTTGAAAGTTCAAAGTGTCTAGTCTGACGAGCTCTTGTCTATCGAATACTTTATTCCTGTCATATAATTTGAAAGCATCGTAGACGCAGCTGGGGTCACAGCAAGTGTTACCAATGAAACACAAATTAGTTTTGTTGGTGAACTCGATCTAATTACACTTGAAGAGTCTGAACATGTCGCTGGGACCAATCTGGCTTGGTTTATCCATTAAACAAGTTTAGAATTAAAACTAAGTTTGAGTACAGTCGGCGACAAACTTTGTGAACAAATATTTTTGGAACAATCGTTCAATAGACTTTGGAATTAGAGCAATCATTGTGATTCTATTTAATAAATACCGCAGAAGAACTAAATCAATTGGATAAAAGCAAAAAAATAGCACAGAACTCAAAAAGTTTAAATCTTTATCTGTTGAAATTTCGTAAATTTTTTTTACTAAATATAAAAAAACGAAATGAGAACACGTCGGAACTAAATATTGTGTGTAATATAAATAGCAAAAAAGAAAATACATATTCCTCAGATCCGAGAAATACTGAAATAAGATTTTCAAAATATTAAATGCTAGATTAATTAATTAAAATACTATTTCATTTAAATACATATTTATGATATATAGAAAATCACCGAACCAACACAGTTACCTATGTTTATGCATACAAAGGATGTATTGTATTAATGAAAATTGCATTGTGCGTATTATATAGTTATTTATTGTGCAGTTATCGAGCCCGGGACTACTGAGCCCATACATAGAAGATTTAAAAGGAACCAAATTGATACCTAAACTCGTTCAGGCTCAAGCTTTTTAATGAAAGGCGCCTAAGTTGTAATCTGTTGCTCCTCTGGTTTTGGTTCCGTAACCTCGGTGCCTATGATACCTGTATCATCTCCTGAAGTCCTGGCTTCTCCTAGTGTGGGACTCACTATAATACAATCATTTGTAACTATGTTTTTTGGTAAATAAACTATTTGAATTTGGTTTCAATATGCCTTTCTGATAATAAATTTAGATTTATTTGTTTAAATCAAACAGTTGCTCAGAGCTGTTGCTCTCGATAGTACTTTTATTATTACGAGGCGTCCAAATGACCGGCTGTTTTCTTCTCGACACTTACACGACTACTCGTAACTAGCGCCGTTGTATTGGAATGTAGCTGGAGTGTAATTACAGCATCCCCGTTAAATCAGCTGGGTACCAAGACGCGGCAAGTTATAGTAATTGGAATGCCGGCAAGCAAACTTACTATGTAATCTTTGTTTTAGTATAGTATAGTGTAAATTGCTATTGGTAATTATAGTTGTAGTAACATAAAATAAAGCTTGAAAGTTTATAAAGCATATTAAGGTAAACTATTACAGTACGATTTAAGTTCATATGTGTTCAATCATTGACGACCTCCGTAGCCAAAAGGCAAGCGGGCCGGACTTTGGCGACGCACCATCTCTCAGGTCCCGGGTTCGATCCCCTGTTGGGGCAATATGGGAAACGATTTTTTCTATATTATCTTAGGACTGGGTGTTGGGTGCCGTCGTTGTTTATGATTTCTGTAACACAAGTGCTTAAGCTACTTACCATAGAATCAGAGCAATTAATGTGATGTTGACTAATATTTAAAAATATTTTCCCGGGACTTAGAGGCGGTACAAAGTCCAAAATGTGCATAACGTGCTTTAGACCGTACATAGGTACTCAAGCTTTTCAAGAAAATATAATTAATCAGTGATTTTTCTTAAAAGCTAAAAGTAAAAATTCTAAAATCGTCATTATTTCATCCAAAAAAGATGTACTACAGAACTTTATATTACGCGTTATCGCGTTTATATTACGCGACGAAATTCGTTTTGTGTTGGCTAAAATATTAAAATTATATGATTAAAAAAGACGGTTTAAAGAAAATATGGAGCACATAGCTCTTTCATTTTAGTTTTCATTTTTATAGGAATAAAAGTAGATTTCATACAAATGCCTCCATGGAGAAATGGTTAGAACAGTAGATTTGAAAACCCAGAGATTGGAGGTTCGGCACCCGTTAGACAGCCCTACACAAAAAATGGCATTCAATTTCCCCCAAAACATGGTCTTCGCTAAAACGGTTCCCCTGTTTCGTCCTTGTAACCGAACTCGCTCGATAAAACTCCAAGAACAGCTATGTTTTATTCAGATTACAACGTCTGCATTTTGCGAAATTAAAAATGCGATTAGCGACAAGCGACTTCGTAAATTCTTTTCCGAAAGTAAATTTATTGTCAAAGATATTGCATTTGATATTTTGAAAGGTTATCTTAAGGCCGTTTCACTCATTTTTTGTCTCCTTTCTCAAGTTAATAAAGATAATGATAATATTGAATTTTAAAACCCGAATCAATATAATGAATGAATACATAATAATGAATCGCCCAAATATGGCCGCGCATAACTTCAGAAATAATTGTCCAAATTGTATAATTCTTTTACGTTATGTAATTGTAATCGTAAAAATATTTACTGGTATCGTACGCTGAAAAAGCTGGCAAACGACTAGTATTTGTAACAAATTAACCAAGTTTTGAAAACAGCAGCATTTAAGTATGAAAACAATTCAAATTGTAGATTTAAATTTGTTATTGATGATTTGATTGTTGTCAAATTTATCAGATCACTTGATTTGACAGTCGTCAAACCAATTAGTAAGTACATTGTTTTCACAAAAAAGTGTTAGTGATTAGGTGAGTATACAATTTTAGTATTTTTTTTAGTATAAAAAAATTTGTCTGTGTTACGGGTAACATTCGTTTCCATTGGTCGCTTTTACAACAATATGAGGTCTGTATTTTAGGTACATAAAAAGTTTAGTTTATTCCACCTATATTGCATTCCAACGTTTAATGAAGTCAAGGTGAGCTAATTCATTTTGGTTGATTGTTGGCCAGTTAATGAAATAAGCGCTGGGATTGTAGTTTATTATTCCCGATTTATTGAGCAGCACTCGTTGTGGACTATACATAATAAAAGGTTTTGGCTTAATATATAAATTACATGACAATGCTAAAATGTTAACACATACCAAAATGAAAACGGAGAAAATTAAAAAACATTTCACAGAGTCCGTAAAAAAGCCAAGGCGAAAAAAAACTTTTTGAACGTGTTAATATAAATTTGATGATTAAAATAAAATGAAGTTGCATTATAAACGGCCTGTCGTTGACACTCCGTCATTATGCTACAATCACAGGCATAGATTTATTAGCTTACTTATTCCAAGACTTCAGACTTGAATTAAATTGCTAAATTTGATTGTTTGGATTTTGTTCTCCGGGTCTTTGAACTTCAAGCTACATATATTAGTCCACTTTGTAGATCATCTTATTTTTCCATCATAAAAAATTACTGCACAAAATAATATTAATTCACAAAATAATATTAATCATACAATAATAAGACATATGTAAAAACTTCTTCTAATTTTTAATGTAAAAATAAAAATTAAAGCAAAAAGTGTGTTAAGATTTCATGTGAACATTTCTGCATTAAAAAAAAACTTACGTTCCAAATTATAGTTGTACAAATTTGTACCATTTATCGTCATATTTACATAAACTGAATTTTTTACGGTTTCCGTCGACAAACCCGTAATAAATGTAGGTTTCCTAAGGATTTGGTAAACGTAGTCTAGCATAATAAATTCTAGACGCGGCTCAAATGTTTTGAAGTAAGTACACTAAAAGCAATCCTGTATAAAAAGCTGATACGAGCTCGGCATAACAACATCGCTTCTTTTCGGCGTGCTCTAGATTACGGCGGAGAATCTTTAGGCCAAAAAGAACCTAATTGTGAATGTCGCAGGCATGTTGAGTGATAGAAATGCTTGCTGTTACGTATTCCGAAGGTAAAATGACAACTCGTACAAGTTAAATCTAACGTTGTTTATTTTTTGGGATCACAGTGAATAAACAGTTTGGACAAATTAGACCTTTTAGATTTCTATTGTTATTGCAACTAAAAACAAACAGTATGCAAGATTCAAGGGTTAAATTAAATATCGGACAACATCACATACATTGATCTGGTTCTGTGGTAAGTAGCCTAAGCACTTGTGTTACTGAAATCAGAAAGAACGACGGCACCACTACGCCCAGACCCGAGACAATATAGAAAAGTTCGTTTCCCATATTGACCCGACCGAGGATGGAACCCGGGACCCCAGAGAAGGCGCGTCGCCAGAGTCTGCTAGCTTCTTGGCTACGGAGGTCGGCCAAGAGGGTTACTGCTAGATAATGCTTTTAACGTTAAGACCGTTTATTGTACTTTTTCTTCGTGAAATAAACTACACACTCCTTTGCTACATTTCTAGCGGTATGGTGCATCAAAATGGCATCCGCTAAGTATTTTCCGCAGCCAAAGTTGCAGGCAGCCATTAGAAATAATATGCAGCGCGTTTTATTGTTTAAAAGTGTTCTAGCATTTTTATGACGCTATTCACTAGTACTTGCTACTGTTCGCAATTGCCTCAAATTACATTTATACAATTTAAGTAGCGCAGCTTTAGTTAAATCTGACCTAGGTATGCAATAACGACGATTTGCATAATAGACCTGGTAACACCAGCCCGTTTGGTGGCGGCCGATCCCCACGGAAAGTGTTACAAAGCAAATAAATAATAATTATTGGTTCGCGTGCTGAGAACAGTTAATTTGGGGCGTGGTGTAAGTTTGAGTTCGGCACTGGCCGGCGGCTACTGTTAACGCTTAAACTTGGTTCAAGGTCATTTAATAGAGTAGATGACTCAAAAATTCTGTTTGGTCCATTAATTGGTCTTCCAAAAATATACACATATTTTTTTTAGATTATAGATCAAAATTAAAGGCCCGGTTCTATTATTTTACGATTCGTAATAAGTCAAATATGACTATACGTTTTTTTTCAACCGACTACGAGTCGTTAATACAGTTTCATAATTTACTTTCCATGTCAGCCGTCATCAGTCATCCGTTTGTCGTTTTTAGCTTACGCCTCGTATCATTTATTACTATCTGTTACTAGAACTGATTGTTTTTCTTATAATTGAACCAGGCATTAGACACATTGCGTTAAATTTTGTATTTTATTCTATATTTAATAAAGATATACAATACTAGCGGTCCCGGCGAACTTCGTTTCGCCTTAGAGAATTTTTCCCGCTTTTCAGTTGAAATTTTTCAAATTTTACCAAGGATCCCTAATTTTGTAGCCTATGTCAAATTTCGAAAAATGTAGCATTCTATTGGTGAAAGAATTTTTTAAATCGGTCCTGTACTTTTTGAGCCTATTCATTACAAACATACAAAAATAGGTACAAAGCTTTCTTATTTATAATATTAGTATATAAATAGCCACGAGGGAATTCCCAATTAAAAAATTGAAAGTTAATAATTAAAATAATATTTAGCTTAGACAAGGCGAAAAATAAAAAAATGAATAATGTGTTTAATATACAATTACGGCACGAAAGAATACTAACAAATATCTCTAAAACGTTAACAACGAAAGTTATAAATAAAATTACTAACAATAACAAAGAAAAAGTATTCCTCTTCGGAACAATTAAAACGTCGAAAACTTTTTCAATTTCCCTCAATTAGAGCTGCATTTACCCTATACCTCAGACCACGCGACAATTCCCTACTTTTCGAAACCTGTGCCAATTGCCATTTACTTTTACAGCGTTAACATTACGGTCTATATTTGTTTGCAGGCGCGAACGTAGTGCTGTGACTGTATGATATCTTTTTACATCTAACTCTCGTAATAACGTGTTGCCAGTTCCCAATTATGATAGAGTGGTCGCTTGTACAGGCAAGTGACAATACAAATTCATTCTAAAGCGAACCTTAAGGTAACGTTTTAAGAGTTCAAGTGTTTACATTTCATGGCTCGTGGCTGTACCTTTGCCGCGTAAACTTTGTGACCTTGTTCGGCTTTGATGTTTGCCTCAAGAGCAGGGAAAGAACTTTTTAAATTAGATTGGGTAGAAATAACGATGACGTCATTTTTAATATAAATTTTTGGGAAAAGTTCCGCTATCAAATTTGTTCTTAAAACGGGTCTGCCGTTTCGAATAAAATTTATCGATATATGATTGGGAGTGAAGTGCGATTTATATTTTTGCGTTCCATTCCAATATTTTACGATTCGTAATGTGTCAAAAACTACTATCAGTTTTTCTACGAGTCGTTTATTCTAATTTCAAATTTACTTTCCATATCAACTGTCATCAGGCGTCTGTCGGTCGTTTTAAGCTTACGCTTCGTATAATTTATTACTATTCGTTACTAGAACGGATTGTTTTTCAAATATTGGAACCTGGCATTAATCCTCAGAATTAATAAAAAACACAAAAAAAAATTGGAATATTTTCAAAATTATATTCATAGATTTCTTTACATGCTAAAATAGTGTTGCATTTACAAAATGAATACTCGTATTTCGTTATTAGAGAGGCTAAAGTCTGACCAAAAATCTTGCTCCAAAAACCAGCTTGGTATAAATCTTTTTGTACTGCATAAGCTGGATTGTGAGTTATAGCCGCACCCACCAGGTTTGCACTTACCACTAGCTGTTGGCTGCCGTCCTCTAGTGTTGTGTAGTTGTCGATGGTCGGGTACGATGCTTGACTATCAACTGGCAACTCTAGATTAAAATAACCAGTCAGATGCTAATATCTTTATTAGCATCTGACTGGATCAGTTTTGCGTGCATGTAAAAGTGTGCAAAGGGTTTTTTGGCTTTTTAAATTCTATATTATGTATGTATTACACATATTATATATGTGTTTGTAGGATTTTTTAAATGAAACAATTGAAAAATTGAGTTCTAAACTGTTTGTTACTGATAGTGTTATGAAAACATCAATAATGTAATTCTTGGTACCCAACATTATTGAAATAATATCGATTTACCGTAGCACAGTACTTCGTAGCTCGTAGGTCTCAGGCTACAGTCGTAGCTGTTTCGTAACGCTACGGGCGTTATGACTTCCGACCGCGCGGAGTGTTTGCAAGCTACAGCACAAGGGATGACGCATAAGACCCTTCGCACATGAAATGTAAGCGAAGTCGTATTGTAAACGTATCGTTACGACGTAACGCGTACGAGGCTTGCCGTGTTTTACAAACGATTATTACGAGTCACTGTAAGACCGCTTTGTGTGCGGACTTGTTTGAACATATACGGCGACCACCGTAGCCGAGAGGCGAGCGTGCCGGACTTTGGCGTCGCGCCACCTCTGAGGTTCCGGGTACGATCCCCGGTCGGGTCAATATGAGAAACGAACTTTTCTGTATTGTCTCGGGTCTGTGTGTTGAGGTACCGTCGTTGTTTCTGATTTCTGTAACACAAGTGCTTTAGCTACTTACCACAGAATCAGAGCAATGTATGTGATGTTGTTAAATATTTATTTTATTTATACGCTTTTGTATTGCACTCGTCGTTCGTCGTACGCACTTATTCCGATACGCTTATACTATAACGACAGATGAAAGAGCTTACGTCTGTAGTTTTAGAACCAGTCGATGAAGACTGAAGATAAAAAGCAGTCAAGTTAATGTTCTAACAAAAACAAAAAAGCGTACACTGCTAGTGGTGTACTTCTTGAAGAAAATCTCTTCATATACCTACTTAAAAAATATTTTGTTAAAAATATTAATATTATCGACATTCCAAGCTACGGCTATGATCCTCACTACCGCACCACGTAGCTCGTAGTACCCAGACTCGCATCCGTAGCTGTTTCGTAGCGCTGCGGGCGTTACGACTTTCAACTGTACGGAGTATTTGTGGACGTCAGCTATAGGAAGCGAGGGGGGAAGAGGCTAACACTTAGCAGTATGATAATGTGAAATCAGACATTTGGTTTCCTAAATTGACCAGCCCGAGAATCCAATCGGGTGCATTTTATATGGTGCAACGATTTTATTTAATTCAAATCCAAAGGGGGATATATTTATTTCGCTTTCATTCGTGATGTTTTTGCCTAAAAAAAACAAATATAATGCCCAATATAGAACCTACTCTTTTTTTGAAGCCGACTTTTTTCATGAAACCATTAAATAAATAAATGCGCCAGACAATCACACCAATCACCTGGTCTCAAACTAAGGTTTTCCCTTGTACTATGAGTACCAGACGACGGATACTAACTGGGGGCGTCATCCCAGTACACCCAGACTCAAGTCAATTTAGAAAAGTTTGTTTTCCAAATTGACCCGACCGGGAATCGAACCCGGAACCTTTCGCGCTTTGGCCGCCTACCTTAGCCACTGTGCCACGGAGGTCGTCAAAAATTAGAGTTGAGGGACAAATTATATCGCATGCGTTACTCAGTTAAAAACTTTTGGCATGCCAGGGAGACCATCCTGCTAGCCTGAAACCTAATCTAACAACCCTCGAATTCTAAGTCTTGGATTTATGAAGTATTCATTGGTAGGGATGTATGAAGATATTTCCCCAGGGCGCCGGTTATGTTAAAACCGGATTAATCCAAATATTCTTACAGACTAAACTACCTACCTAATTAAATCTTAATTTCTCTACACATTAATTTGTAATAATTACTTTATAAGTAATAAATATAATATTAGGGTGTATCTTTAATTAGGATAATTGATTAAATTCTAACAAATGTTTGCAAATTATTTTTTTTACTACTTTTATTACTACTAAACGTCATATGTAATTAATTTATTGTATATACATGAATGCAATTAAATAAATAAATAAATATACAAACATTTTACTCTAGCTGAATTAAAGGATTTTAAATTTATCATACGTAGCATTTTAATACCAACTTTATCTCATAACTCATAAAATTTAAAAATCGTTTGTTTATGATAAAATTAAAGTTTAAAACGCCGCATTGTCGAATTTTAGAGACCGAATAGATATTCGAATAATGGATACATATTTGAACACTACACATTAAGTTTTACAGTTGATTGCATTTAAAATATTAATTGACTTCATTGCACTTTATTTTTTAATTGTGCAATGTTACTAAAAAGTTTAGTACTACTTAAAATAGTAAGTATTTTGTCGGTATCTTCTCGGTATTTATAGGTTCCCAACGGGAGGTAGCATCATTTACCATGTAGCACATTTACTTATGTAAACTATATGAATAAAAAAGATTTTAACTTTTGACTTTCGAATGGACCTGATGGAGTCAGATGTTTACTACATATCGGAAAAGAAAGACTCGAATTATGTATTTATTTATTTATTGGGATATCCAACAGCAATACCATAAATTTACATAAAAGACCAAACATGATACATAAATCTAAGCCTATAACAGGATACCACAACATGGCTTACGTAAATTAGACATTTTGTTTATCAAGAGGTATGATATAGGTAAGAAGTAAAAAGTGTGTTGGTGCCAGTCACACGGAGATATAATAAAATAAGTTAAACAATTTACCAAGGTGAAATGTAAGAAATTTAATTAAATATATCAATAATATATAATATTGTATATTGTAACATAGATTATATAACTATGAATATGTAGATATTAATAATGACTAACCCAAATTAAATTAAGAAGTTACAATTGTCGAGTTTCGAGTCCCGACCGGTACTAGTGTTGTGATCACGTCTAATAATGAGTCCGCATTATGAGTCGACATTAGCGCGGGAGCGGACCGTGAAATTGGTTTTGTCATAACCGTCTCGGGAGACGGGACAACGGGCTGATTTACGGTGCTTACTGTTTGGGTCACGTGTAATACATACTAATGCCACCTAAATAAATAAACATTAGGGCTAATTTTTTAATGGTCAGGTAAAAATTAACAAGCTGAAACAGTATGAGCTGTTTGAATTAAGAACGTCATCATGTTCGTGGATAATGTTTGAAACTAAGTAAATATTTTTATGAGGAAATTAGTTTGTGATAATGGCATCCCAAAGAAATCGAGGATATGTCAGTTATTTTGGTAGAAATGTTTAATTACAGGTGTCACATCTTAAGGGAGAGGAAGAAAGAAAAAGCGATAATATAGTTCAGAGAGACATTACTGTCTTTTTTTCATTATGGCGGACGTAACTATTAAAAATATATTCTATATATATACTATCGGCATTTCAGAGTACCAAGTTGGGTTTATCAAATTGGGTTTCTCAGATATTTGTATATCCAGAGGAATGTTTAAGATTTCTTAATTTTTACTTCATCATTCATTCCTCTGTTTGTTTTCATTATCTCAGTTCCTAAAACTGTTGACATTTCTTATGTCTTAAACCTTTAGGTGCCTCATAGTATCCTCTAAAGTGCCAATTCATTAAGATAGTCCTAGGCATTTTTTATATTATCTCCCAATAAATTGAAAATTGTTAGTAGATTCCGAGTAAGAAGATTCTACTTACCAGGAATTCCTTTCAGAATTGTTCATCTTCCAGAACTCTGGTTCAGATGGAAACCCTATCCTATATACGTCGTTTTTTCTTCCAATGATTGAACTGAACTGCATTGCGAGATCAGTTCGGTAAAAGGTGGTATTTGTTAATGAATCCTGTTGAAACTGGAATAGAGTTTGGGTGAAAAGCGTTTTTATTTGCACTGCATACTAGTTGCGGATGTTAGTCTAACATTGGGTTGCTTATAGAGGTTTTTCTATTGATTGAACGCAGTAACACTTAATGTTAACGTATGAATGTCATTGATTAATAATAATCGATAGTGTAATGAGGCCCAAACAATATAAAAATCCATTGGACCATCGATAATAACGATATAACCGATTCTAAAATAAAAATCGATAGTATCGATCTAAGCAATATTATCGATTCTGGCAATGGGCTGGCCACATAGCACGAAGATCGGACGGTTGATGGGGCAAAAAGGTTCTTGCGTGGATACCACGTACCACCAAGCGCAGTGTGGGACGGCCACCTACCAGATGGACCGACGACCTAGTAAAAATTGCTGGGTCTCGTTGGATGCAGGTGGCAATGGACCGGTCGCGCTGGAAATCGGTTGGAGAGGCCTAAGTTCAGCAGTGTACAGTAACAGGCTAAAATGATGATGATGAATATGATCAATTCTATCAATAGTCCTGTCGATTTCTTGATTATTTAGGATTTTAATGTACCCAACATTCGATTAATCGATAATATAATAAACTAACTCTCCGCATGACCCAAAGGTTGACTGGTAGAGAATGCTCATAGCATTAAGTCCACCTGTTGTACTTTTTTTGTGCAATAAAATTTTAAATAAATAAATAAATAATCGACAAAAAAAAATTTATCATATAGGCGTACGATTGGCCTCAATCTCGCTTGATACAAGACGTAGATGATGTCTATATAAGAATAAGTTTGCATAGAGGGTGTCTGTTCACTTGGCTTTGAAGATATCTGGAAGAAGGGGTCCGTCGCTGCTTTACACGCGTACTATACGCGTTTTTCCACAATTTCAACTGATACTTCGCTCCGATTTATCGCTTGAACTGGAGCAGCCCGACTGGTGAAATACCTCCACCTTACAGAAGACTACAGCCAAATAACAATCACTTATGTCTTGTTGTGTTTCTACGTGTGAGCAAGGTTTCCAGAGCTCTTGGGGGGTGCTACATTAGTAGCAGGGGTCAAGCCTTCAAGGTAAAGGCGACAAGTCCAGTAATAGATTTATTATCCTGTACTTGTCGCTCTTAAGCTAGGACCTCCTTACCACTTAACATCAGATGGGATTCGGTCAATCTTGAAGTGTAATATAAAAAAAAGCGTGATATTAAAATAACCTAAAGCCTTCCTCAATAAATGGCTATCCAACAATTATAAAAAATAATTTTCAAATTCGAACCGATACTCCCTTGAGATAGGCGCAAACAGACAAACTCTTTACATTACATTAATTGTGAAGATTAATTAATTAATTAATTCGATTATGTGTGCCATTAGGAGGACAATTACTCCTTCTATCGACTCTGATAAGGCCGTTCTAGCCCCCGTTACATTGTTGAGACATGACTTACGATGCAATAACGCGAATAGATGGCTCATTCCCTCCTAATCGACTGTACGCGTCATAGATCACGCGTGATGCCCTACGAAGAACACATCAAGGTAAACACTTGCAGCTCGATTATAGTTCATATGCTTGTGTAATAAGGGCGGTGCATAGTTCAGCGTGTAGTGTAACGTTGTACAATAATATCCGTGACGTATGCTCGCCGTTAACACGATCATTACTGCAATACGAGACACAATGGAATCAATTATCGATTAAGTATGCTCGAGTAATCTCGGATAGTATGGTATTCGATGTAATGGGAACGGTAGTAATACTACGACGAATCGTATGTGTTGCAATGGTTTTAGTTTAGAATCTAAACTTGAAAGTTTGCTAATTAGTATGCGTGTGTGGTTTATATTTCTTGCTTGGGTAAAATATTACTGATCCGTTGAGATCAAATGAGTTATAGATAGATAGATATACTTTATTGCACAAAAACTTTACAGAAATAGGTTTTACAGATTGATTATAGTACAATTTAGGCGGTCTTATCGCTAGAAAGCGATCTCTTCCAGACAACCTTAAGGTAGAGGAAATAGTAGATGGCGACAAATGGGTACGGCCGTGCAATATAAATACATCTACAATAAATAAATAAATACAAATGAGTATATATATAATATAGTACGTGTTGGTAGTTTTTTTTATGAAACTAAACAAATAAACTTTACTTAACATAAACTTAACTAGCACAAACTTATTAAATATTTTAATTAAAATTAATAATAATGATAAGAGTAAAATAAAATATTTAAGATTTGTTTTGCAACTAATATCATACTATCATAACTATTATCCATACTCACATTTTTACTGTTACTGCACCCATAAACAAACTATCTGCATGACCCAACGGTTGACTGGTAGAGAATGCTTCTAGGATTAAGTCCGCCTTTTGTACTTTTTATTTTATACAATAAAGTTTTTAAATAAATAAATAAAATAAATAATATATTGCCAGTTATATTAAATACTGGAAATGATTACTTTGAGAGTAACTCGCACTTGACAAGTTTTTATTGAAAAACAAAGGCTGGTCAAAACTAAAATAGTGTGAGAGCCTGGAAGCGGCACGCGCGCGCCATCTATCAGAGAAGTCGTATCCCACACGCGGTACCGCCATTTTGCATTCTCGAAATTTGCCAGCGAACTTCTTCTAATAGTTCCTTCAAACGGGAAGAATTTAGTGGATCCCGGAAATAAAGTTTGTAGGTAATGGTTAAATCACTCCATAACTATTTCCAACTCTT
The DNA here is from genome assembly GCA_037074685.1 of Glyphodes pyloalis. Taxonomy (NCBI): domain Eukaryota; kingdom Metazoa; phylum Arthropoda; class Insecta; order Lepidoptera; family Crambidae; genus Glyphodes; species Glyphodes pyloalis. The sequence continues at coordinate 16,044,902 of JAYKKO010000009.1, forward strand.
TCCATCTCATACTTCAGCGAATTAGTTGGTGAGACCAGTTATATGTCGAAGATTACTGCTGGATTATCTGGAGATCTAGCTAAGAGGCAGTTATTGAAAATTATTTCAATAAACATAAAAAAAAAATATTTTTTTGTAATGCACTCCAAGATTGACCTCATCCCACCTGATGTTATGTGGTAATGAGTTCCTAGCTTAAGGGCGAAAAGTATAGCATAGTAAAACTGTTACTAGACTTGTCGCCCTTACCTTGAGGCTTGACCCCTGCTACTAATGTAGCACCACCTGCTACTAGTGTAGATTAACATTTAATTAATTGATTAATGTAACCACAACAACTAACAATTAATCAATTGTAATTGTGAAAAAATATAATTAACAATTATTTAATTGTTAACTGTATTAGTAACAATTAACAATTAATTAATTTTAAATTGTTTTGTTAAATAAATATCTTGGCAAGAAGTAAAAGACCGATCTAAATAATAATCAATACCTTTTTGTTGTATATTTGGAATTATTAATAAGAAATTTTCGTTAACATATATTCTAAAGTCTTATTTAAATAGTTAGGCTATACTCTGAAAATATACTTGTCTCACTTATAGCTTAATTTTCCTAAATCTTTACTAATTTCATTTTGATACAGAAAGTTAATTGTTTTATTATAATTTTTTGTTTTATAAAACAACTAAAAAAGTTAATTGCAATTATTTTAATTGTGAGTTGCAATTGTCACACGTTAATCAAATTAATTTAATTGCAAGGTGCAATTAAATTAATTACGACAACCTCCGTAGCCGAGAGGCGAGCGGGCCTGACTTTGGCGAGCGCCATCTCTGAGGTTCCGGGTTCGATCCCCGGTCGGGTCAATATGGGAAATTAACTTTTCCATATTGTCTCGGGTCTGGGTGTTGTGGTACCGTCGTTATTTCTGATTTCTGTAATACAAGTGCTTAAGCTACTTCCCACAGAATCAGAGTAATGTATGTGATGTTGTCCAATATTTAATATTTATAATTTATAATTAAAAGTTCAATTGCGATTAATTTAATTGTAATTAATTTAATTGCAATTACTTTTTTAGTCAATTAACAAGGTAATTGACAAATTAATTGATTACCTGTGCCCAACACTGTGTAGCATCCCCCAAGAGCTCTGGAAACCTTACTCACACGCAGGAACACAACAACACCGGAGTGATTGATTTGGCTGCGGTCTTCTGTAAGGTCGAGGTATTTCACCAGTCGGGCTGCTCCAATTGTTTGCACAAACAAGTACTAAAGGTGAATCTAATGATAAGACTATTCGCGAAAAGTCATACATATAGCTTATTTATAGGTGCGGTAACAGTTAAAACGTGCGCAAGGAATGAATAAAATAACGATATAACCAACAAAAAATAACCAAACACTATAAATATCAAGAACCTAACAACTATACGTAAAATATACATAGACATACATATTAAATAAAATGTCTATTTAAAATATATGGAAATAGATATTGAATTGTAAAATTATATTCAACATAAAAAGTTATAGTTATTTAAAACAAGTAGGATTAATTAGGAGAATGAAAAATAATTCACGAACTCTCATTATAAAAAAAATCTCAGTCAAATAGCTGCCCGGCCTCAAAATAAGTAATCTCTTTATTTTATTACGCGTTTTTTCATGTTTGCAAGCGAGCGTGTTCGTGTTGAATTCAAAATTAAATCTGTTGATCTTTAATATTTGGCTTTTTATGATTTATGTCATAACAAACACAAGATAGAAATATGGTAAAACTGAGTTTCTAAAATGCTTGAGATTATAAAAAGATATTCACAATTTAAATCAGCAGACTTCACAAGTATGTCTGAAATATTAGCCCGAATCCATCTTACATCAAAAACATATTCAGTATTAGAAAATAGAAAATTTCTGTCTCCCCCTGCGGTGCGGGAATCGAACCCACGACCTTCACGCATCGCACGTGCTGCTCTTCCTGCTGAGGTAACCGTAAGTTATCACAGGCGATGAAATTTTTCTGCTGTATCAACCGTTAGCCTCCGGTAAGTGCCTTCTGCCGAATATCGCATTCAGTATCCAAATTCATTACTGGCTTTTGAAATTACGATCCGAATATCTGTCCGAATGTCCCCTATTCTGGCCCAATTATGTTTATCCATATCGATGCAGTCGTAAATTGTTAGAATACGCCCGCTGTATTTAGCTTAACTTCCCATCCCGAATACAGGCAGTATTCACACGAAACACGACCGCTTTGGGTTCAAAATTCGCTGCACCGACTCGTTATCAGCCCGTACGAATTCTCTCGTGATAAATTCGAGTAATTTGGATTTACTCGCCGCTGTATTATAGAGCGAGCGAGCGCAAAAAGCGCTGTAATCAAGCGAAGCTCCTTCGCAGCTTTGTTTAGTTAGCTGACTTAGGACTGTGTATTTGGAACGGCCGACGTTTCGCGCGAAAAATGTGTTTGCTGTTACTTAAAAGTGTTTCGGAGTGTCATGTTTGTAAGGGCGCGCTCGTTGGCTGAATAACATTTATTTTTGTGTTCACAAACGGAAACGTTTTGATAAATTGTTAATGTAAGCTGTTGTTTTGAATTATGCTTAAATGTGTGTTTTACTATACTAGGACTAGCGTAGGAGTGGTTAAATTTATTATTCAAATCTTCGTTTTAAATGCTCATTTATACTATATGACTGACCTTTGTGTGCAAAGTTTCGACCACCAAGGTCCATACAAATATTTTAAATGGGAATCTATATGTGTGTGTTTGTTTGTTTGTCCGTCTTTTGCGGCAAAACGCATCAACGTATTGACGTGATTTTTAAGTGGAGATAATTAAAGTTATATTTAGTATGCTGGTGTCGGAATAGTTTGACTATGCATTTGGATTATGATCGTGGTTTTCACAATGTCTACTAAGAAAATATAAGCATCATCATAATAGTTGTACAAATTTGCTATAAAGCTAAAATCTCCCAAACCAAAGTAGACGAAGTGTTAATTAAAAAAAGTCATTGTGCAACTCGTGACTGGGGAGAGGAGATGAGAGAACGTTTGACGCGAGGGCTCTGAGTTGCGCAAACGTAACGCTCTCCGCAAAATTGTTGGCCACTACAGTTAGGGCTGCTGAAATGATATCTGTAACTAGGGCCTAAAATTATCTTTAATAAAACACTGAATCCCCAAAATACCGAAGTTGAAATGAACCAAGCGCTTTGCTTGGTTCATTTCAACTTCGGTATTTTTCTTCTCTTTCTATTTGTATACAACAGGTAAGGGCAAAAACTTATTTAGCTCCCATGAGGAGCCATTGTGAGAATTTGAAAACCGTAATATTTACCTTATTCGATATTATTGCCTTGTTCTGATCCATTTATAGTATCGGCACAAGTCGATGGAACCGCCTTTTGTGGAAGAAAAATATCGACTGTTCTGCAACACTAGAAAGTGCGAATTAAATCGTGATAAATCTTTACCGCAGTTACTTTTCTCTGCGCACAAGAAAGCCGCAGGCCTAATATTTGAACAACATAAATAAGCAAGCTGAAATTATAATCTAACTCCTAACCATCAAGGTGTGCAATGTATGGTTACTTTTCACTTTATATATTTTTTAACAGATGCTATGATTCACCGGACAACGTTTCAATGAATTATACAAAGTTCTACGATTCAGGGAAACGTTGATCGGCAAAGACTAGAGCGTATCATAAAGTGATAGGTAACTCGTACTTATACAAATACTGAGTAATTAAAGAAAACTTAACAAGCACATATAGCGTGTTTGTAAATTTTTGTTTATAAGATTCCCATTGATTTCTTTTTTATTGTTTTATATTACACTTCAAGATTATTTTCTCTCCCTTTCTCTGCAATCCCATCAAAAGATCCAAATTTTTCAATACGGGACAATCTTGGAAATTTATTCTCGCAATAAGAAACCTGAAAATTCATTCACAATGAGGGTTTTCGCGTTCGAAAAATCCACCAAATGGCGATACGCAGGCGTGAGGTCCATCTGCTACGTGACTGGTTATGGTTTACATGACATTGACAGACATGTCACCATGACATTTAAATCACCAATCAATTAACAGGTTGACCCCACGCCTACGTATCGCCATCTATTGGATTATTCATGCGCAAACACCCTCATTGAAGGAGACATCGTTGAACACACATAAAAGAATGAAAAAACAGTCGGACATAGAACCTCTTTCTTTTTTTAACTAGGTTTAAAAAGAAACAAAACACGCTAACAGAATCACGAGCAAAAGCTTACAAAAATAATAGAAACAGAGATAGACAAGTATATTGTTCGGTTTTGTTTGTCTAAAGGCATGTGCACACGCCTGGCAGCCCTGCGGCTGGTCCACTATTTGCACGTGTGTACTGGTCTCTTTGAGCCCGTGTAGAATAAAGGAGCGTTTTGCAACTGTAATTGCTTTTTTTAGTGTTCCGTACACGGAAATCGGGATTCACGTCAAACGATTTTTCTTTTTTTTATTTGCAACTACACTTGTTCAGTCATAAAACATACTATAGCTTTGCAAGGATTATGTAGAGGCTTACGGTCTAGTATATGCTTGCTACAAGGCATAATATAGTCTAAAGTAACAAGTCTACGTGACAAGTCTCTCGACAGTGGATAGGTGTTGAAAAGCGATCCACTTAAAGGTTCTTGGTAGAAAAATTACTCACCCACATGACTACTAAAATTCACTATTACATTTGCATCAGCAACATTTCTTATTTGTTCATATTATGATATATTAAAAAAAATTAAGCGTACAGACATCATTAATATCTTAATACCACTTGTATCACGCATGATCTATGAACTTTTTTCTCTGTAACACCTGTTTCTGTGTACTATATTTTTAAGAAATAAACGATATTATATTCTATTCTATTCAATTCCTAAGCTACTATATGTTGCCGATGAAAAACCTTTTCCTAATTAAAGTGTATTTTTTTAACTCTTTTTGATATTTGTCACATACATGTACTGAATTTCCGCATTTTTTATCTAATTCATCTTTTATATACCTGTAATATGATCTTTCACACGTACGAAATGATTTCTTTAAAACTGCCAACTAAAAAAAGTTAAAAAACTAAACCAGTACGGAACACAGGTCCAAAAACAATTTAAACTTAGCTCCTCCAGTTCCATTTTGTTTCCGTCACAGCAATGTGCATAAACAGAAACCAATCCGCGACTTTAAGGCGCTCGAAATAAAATCGAGTCTCGCACAAAAATCGCGGCTTTAAACAATACACCGAACGGAGATAATTAATTTTCCAAGCTCGTAAGTCAATAAGAGAATATCTCATGCAATCACCGGATTCAATGCGGAGCCGGATTGTATTTCCGACGGATTATTCGCGCAATAAAATTAATTAATCACATGTGAAACTGTTTCTTTGAAATAAATCTAGCTTTTGTTTTGCTTCGGTTCGCTTGGAATTTATTTGGAAGCTATTTTGAGCGATTAAGAGATGCAAAATTGAGAGCACTATTTGGCTTTTTTGAAAGATGGGTATTGCATTCGCGCATCGTATCGCTGCCTAGAGGAAAAGGGAGTGGCGTGTGTGGGACTCCCCAGCTCTGAAAAGACCGGAGACTACCCACTAAAACATGGAAATCTTATATATAAAAATGAATCGCTGATCGTTAGTCTCGCTAAAACTCGAGAACAGCTAGACCAATTTGGCTAATCTTGGTTCTGAAATAATTGTGGAGGTCCAGGGAAGGTTTAAAAGGTTAGAAACTAAAAAAATAGGCGTTACGAAGTTCGCCGGGACAGCTAGTCTACACTAATATTATAAAGAGGAAAGATTTGTATTTTTGTACGGCAGGGTAATTTTTAATGAATAAACTTAAAAATTACCCTGCCGTTTTCAATAATTCTTACGCCATGTGAAGCCGCGGTGGGCTGCTAGTACGATACATGATGGTTTATGTATGCACGAATGTTATCTGAAAGTCCCGAAAATAAGGCTACCTAAATTATAACAGTACTTTTGTAATGCTCAGTTTAAAACAAATGAACATAAAATTTTAGTATTGGAATAACTTGAGTTCTATACCTATCAGAGCATTTATATTCCTTGTTTGAATACATTTATGAAAATTTAAAGTCCAATATCGCGTGGGGATACAATCTGAATGAGATGTCTTATTGTCATGCATTGGTACTACGTCTGCTGGATTTATGGCTGCATTTAAAGTTGTTACTTTTTTTACCAAGGAGTACTCTCGTGTTCCAACTCTTTGATCACCTGACACGTCATTATTTTTAATAGTAATCGTGCAATATAATATTTTATTCGGACATTAATTCTTCTAATGGACAGTTTGAAATCTCTTTTTTATAATTCAATTTTATTGTCTAGCTGGAGATTGGATGCTAATATATGTTATGGTTACCTACAGACTGTTTTAAGGGTGTTTTGTATAAGGGCAGTGTATTTCAGACATCGCACCCCTAGATGCAAAGTCCAGGAACACAAAAATTATGCATTTCGATTTAGGAGCATTTTTAATTGCTTTCTCGAATACCTATACTTATTAAAGCCTAAATCAGTTCACTTAACAAGCTGAAGAAAACCTTGCCTTTGAGAGGGTGTCATTAGAATTTTGATATCTGTTATATGTATTATGTATTTATTTAAAAAACTTTATCGCACATATAAGTACAACAGGTGGACTTAATGCTAGGGGCATTCTCTACCAGTCAACCTTTAGGTCATGCAGATAGTTTGGTTGTATATGGGTGTGTATTGTAATTATTTTTTAAATTAATCTATGGTTGCCACATGTTAACAGAAGTACATCTATGGAAAAATAATTAATAATGGTTTTTCTTAGTCAAACCTCCATTATATAATCTAATAGCTATACTATTTAAAATGTTGTTTACTGTAGAAAGATAAGATTATAGATGAGCTTAAATACACGATTTCACGACGCTAACACGTGCTGCATATTAACTACGATACTTAGTACAGGACTAATACTATATTTAACCTTAAACTCGCCTCAGGTATTGCAACAAATTGAGAACATTATTGTCTGCCGTCGTACCGTTCATGCCAACTCGCCTTTGCATTGCAAATATGGATATTGAAGTGGCGTTATTGAAGTTTGTTGTTAACTTCACTATCACAACTTTGTGTTAAAACAGAAATACATTGAAGGTTGTTTGGTAACTAGAAGCTTTGTCAGAGCGCAGAGGATTAGTAGACTTTGTTTCATGCTTATAGAATCTTATATTCTTCAATCTTCTCGATCTATAACTATACAAGGGCCGTCCGCTACTTCGTACGCGTGGAGACTACCGTCCTCGATTTGAATATTAGAAACAGAAATTTTTTATCTCCTCTTGCGGGGCGTGAATCGAACCCACGACCTTCACGTATCGCGCGTGCTGCTCTTCCAACAGAGCTAACCGCAAGTTATCGTAGGCGATGAAATTTTTCTGCTGTATCAACCGTTAGACTCCGGTAAGTGCCCTCTGCCGAATATATTAAAACTACATACTTATCGGCCCGTGGTATATTCGTTGCAGAAATGTTTGAAAACCACGGAATCGAAGACACCTTGGCATCTTAATCGATTTTTTATTTATAGGTTTTTTTATTGGGAGTTAAAAAAATATGTTTCTAATATTTAAAGTTCGCTAGTAGGTACGGCGTATAGTACTATAAAAATAAAAATCGATCCTCGATTTGAGCCTAAAAGAGGTTGATTTCTAACGATACATATTAGTACAAGCCCATACCATTTATAAAGCATACATACATATAAAATTCCACCTTTTTTACTTCATAGGACTTTTATTCAAATCTCCGCCTTACCCTAGAATCTTGTCCTATTTCCTTTGCCTTCTGTACCCAAATCGTTAAGTAATACATTTCAATGTTATAAAATGTGTGACTTAAAATATACTGTATTTGAATAATAAGTACCCCTGCAGTAGTTTTAAAGTGTAAAGGTATCAAAAGAACTGTAACACTAATATTACGTGAATATTTTTCATATCAAGTTAGATTCGATATAAGTCCTTATACCCTCGGCATAAGAACGATACAAAATATCTAACATGCTTATGACTATAGTTGTACTCACGCTCAAATCGCGTTATGAATTTTCACACCGCGTCGAGTGCTAAGCTAACGGCAGCGCACCAATATTTTCAATACAATGCGACGATAAGGTGTCGGCGTTTAGCACAGGACGTTGCGCCGAAAGCAGGTCAACAAGGAGTGAGCGACCTCTATAGAGGCAAGGGTTCGCATCCCGTTGGCACAATGTAGCAGAGAGTAGTAAGGAACCTACTACAACTTAGAATGAAATGTTACTGCATTAGTAATAAATTAAAAAATAAATATTGGACAACATCACATACATTGTTTTGATTCTGTGGTGATAGCGTAAGCATTTGTGTTACAGAAATCGGAAATAACGACGGTACAACAACAAGTCTAGAGACAATATAGAGAAGTTTATTTTCCATTTTGTCCCGAACGAAAATCGAACCCGGAATCTTAGGAAGATGGCGCGACGCCACAGTGCGGCCCGCTTGCCTATCGGCTACGGAGATCGTCTATTTTGATTATATGATGTATGTTGGATGAATTATATGAAGAAATGAAATTCGTATGTATTATTGGTAGATAGATAAATCTTGTCACGAACTCAAAGCTCGTAACAATAGTGTAGCAAAGTTCCTGTTTAGAAACTTAACTAAACTTAAGTTTACTTAAGTTAAGTTTCTAAATATCTATTTGGTACCGACCAGCACTGCTTTCTGTTAATTCTCCATATTAAAACCTAAAAAAAGATGCATATATCTTGGAGAAATGATTTCTTACGAAAGTCGGTAGTAGAGGGAAGAAAGATTTTCACGTTATGGTTTCACTGCTTTCTCTATTACAGTGTGCGGGTGATTTGGTAACATAAATAACGCTTAGCCTTTGTGCAGCGTCCACGCATGCGGGCTGGGTCTGCAGAAAACTTCGGTTTGAGAGTCTTTTGGGATTCTAAAAAGTCTGCAATCGTTTCAGTTCACTCTTCAGACGAACACCAGTATATGAAGTCTTGGACAGTGCGCATAGTTTGTAATATGATATTATGTCTTTCGTTTTCAAGTACAGTATATCTGCTAGCCATATTCCCGATACTTTATTGGATTCGAATGTATTTTTAGCTGTATTTAGACTAAAAATCAGAGCAAGGGCGATGATTAAAGTGACGCAAAGGCGTCAAAGACTTGAGATCATTACATTCATGTCAATGTTACAAAGCGCGAAAGGTCCCGGGTTCGATTCCCGGTCGGGTCAATTTGGAAAACGAACTTTTCTAAATTGACTTGAGTCTGGGTGTGCTGGGATGACGCCCCCAGTTAGTATCCGTCGTCTGGTACTCATAGTACAAGGGAAAACCTTAGTTTGAGACCAGGTTGATTGGTGTGATTGTCTGGCGCATTTATTTATTTATTTATTTAATGTTCAATGTGATTGTCACATTTATGTTTTGTTTTTAAAACAGGGAAGAATAAATCTACTAGTCTCTAGTGAATTCTCGACAAGCAATGTGTTAAGAGAAGTAGGGCATAGCGTTTTATCGATCGAACTGGAGCAGCCCGACTGGTGAAATACCTACACCTTACAGAAGACCGCAGAAGAATAGCAATCACTTATGGTTTGTTGTGTTCCTGCGTGTGTATATAAAGAAAAAGCCATTCACGGTAAAACCTATCTACTAACCAAATTCACGCCCAAACGAATGCCCCTTGACATTTTTAACGAGCCGTTTAAAGACTAAGCCCATTTTTATAAATCAAACCCCCTAACATACTCGTATTATCGCTCGAACCTAAGCAAATTAATCGGCTTAACCTACGAAATAACTACTTTAGCCTCATTGGAACAAAGCCCTTAATCCAACAGAGGAATATCGCGTTTACTTTATCGATGTGGTTAATCATTCAGATCTATTCCTTGGAGGCCAAGGTTATTCTGATTAATAAACGAACTCGAAGGTTAAATGTTAGGTATTTATGGCTGAGTTTTATTCGCTACACATGAAATTAGTTTACATGCCTAGTAGTTTTTAAGAATCGTATGTCGTTATAATACTCACCTACTGGGTGACTATTATAAAGATATACTAAAATATAGTTAAAATGCTGTTTTAAAGACGGTTTTTAAAATAGGAATGTTGACTGGAATTTTGATGCCATATTTGTTTTCGTCAAAGTGTGCCATCTTCACCCATACATATAAATAAAATTGATCCGTTCGTCAAATCCGTTTGTCATATTAAAATAACCGTTTTTAGTAAAGCATATAGTAATATGCTTACGAATATTTAATAAGCTACATACACCAAAATCGCTTATAAAGTATCGCTTTCGAGAAAAAAAAATCCTTGATGGATGAATGGCTTTATTTACTTTAAAACTTTAGTGTACAAAAAAATAACAACTAGTGGACTTAATGCTAGGAGCATTTATCTTTGTAAATAAGTAATAATAAATACATTACTGATATCACCGGTTAACACGAGCGTACCTAATAAGTGGTTCTGCAAGCGACCCAGACATCGTTGTATAAATAATGTACATTTATGATCGTACGCGAATGGAATTCATGTACTTGTACATCACATAGCAACCTTTGTCTGGAGCAAATGAAATAATAGATTGATTGATACGTTGTTTCTAGGCTGCGTCTGACTACCAGTCAGGCAGGGTTGCTACTGAGGTAATAAAGAACAGAAATCGTCGACTTGTGTGTAATACCGCGTATAGTAGTAGCATTTGCCATAAAGATTTATTTTGTCTGTTATTACATGTTATTTAAATCAGAATTAGAACTTAGGGAAATATTAACTTACGCGGTATTACACGCGCGTCGACAAAAATTAGCTATCTAGCAGCTCATTCATACTTAAAACACAAAATCCGACTAACCTACCAAACCTTTTATATAATGATCAGTTTATGTCAGTTTACTGCTTGACACAGGCCTTCTATAATGACTGCCATCTACAGCATAAAGTACAGAATCTTTGTTTTTATAGTAGCACAGTATATTGGCTCTTCACAGCCTCATGGTTACCAAGAGAGGATCCCACATCGCGATGACAACGGAGTTGATACCGTAATATCCTATCCGTTAGCATCGCCATACTGGCCTGCAAGGTGTTTCTTCACGCTCCTATTGAAGGAATCCATGTCAAAGAAAGGAGGAAGCATATGAGTCGGCAACGAGTTCCATTTATTTATGAAACAATTAAGTACTCTAATAAGTATTTATTTTCAAGACTTGACTGTGGTATATCTAGAAACAAATTATTTTTGACGTTACACCACATGCTCGGCCATGAAGCGACAGAGGTAGAAAGAAGACTTACCGCTTTTTTGTGCCTTGTTTTACCGACGCCATTTTTAGGTCCCAACTCAGCATCTACAAAATCTTTGATTGCTGACAGCCCTAGAAATAAGTCAGCCTAGGCATTGTCAATAAAAATATTGCTTTATCACGCAACCCCTAAATGTTATCTGTTGCTCGGTCTGTCACGCGACCTTAGACGAATTTGGTTCATTATTATTTTAATAATGAACGTTTAAACGCCTCTTAGCAACTCAAGCTTATGTAACTGGTCGTTGAATACTTGAAAAGGTTCTTGGTAATAGATATGAAATTCAAGTGGTATTTTTGTTAAGGCCCAGGAAGCAGGCTTGGTTTGCATTTGTTGGAATTACGAATTCATTACGTGTCTAAATTGAGTTGAGATATCGTGATTGTAAAGCAGTGCGTGTTATGTATCTGATACTGTATCATATGAGTATATAGACAGCCTGCAGTTTACATACTCACTTGATAGAGTATCAGTTACATTACATGCGATACGATTAGGTTAGTTTAATCAGGGTAAAACTATGAATTGATTAAATGTTATGAATTGGTCATAGATTACATTTTTACAGCGAAGTGAGCAGATTATTTTCTTAACTTCTATAAACATAAATGTTGGTTTGTACATCATATGGAATGATTTGAAAACTGATTTTTCAGATAATAAATAGCGATTTTGTGAAAGCACGGATAATTAGACAGTTGCGGTACCGACTCTCAATGTATATAAAATACTAGCTGCTGTCCAGGACTTCAATTGCGTTATTTTGGGATAATAAGTATCCTGTACGTCGATTTAGTAATCTCTTTCATAAGTAAGATAGAAATCTTACTTTGAAATTTCAAAATCCTTCAGTAGTTTTTCCGTGAAAAAGTAACAATCATACGTGAAGTCATCCATTTATAAACTTTCGCGTTAATAATATTTGAAGTACAGTATAGCAATAAACCGCCTGTAAGCTCTGTCAAACTGAAAATGCAATAAATGTTGCTTATGACAATTACGTATTTCAAATTACCAGGAAAGCATAAATCGACGGATGCTATAAGTATGCAGTTTTTGAAATAAATGCCGCAGAACAACTCTCAAAAAGAGATTTCTTCTTTGCAAGACCATAAAAATAGACGTTCCAATCAATCATCCTCCCATAAACCGACAAATTCCAAACAATTACAGCAAACAACTCCACACTTCGTGTCCTGAATTCGCAGCCTTGACAATACCCATCCGCGTACGGTCATCCGTGGAAATAGGTCACCCTCTTACCCCATGAACATAAAGTTCACAATTGCGTAACGTGCCGCGAATGTACAATTGGCGGTTGAACCGTTTACAATTTTATTGGCCACGAAAGTTGGTTCAAGGTAGGAATTGTAGATCGAAGAGTTATATGTTGGTGTTATGCAAGGTAGGAAAACGTGCGGAAGCTTATTACCATGGCTTAACGTTCATATTTGCAAGAACTTTGTGGCGGATTTAATTTTACAAGTAAATAAATTAATCAGACTATATTTCAAGAATCGACAAACAGTTTAACAGAAAAAGTACGCGTAAAAGCTAACTTTAAATTTTCAAACCATAATTCATCTAAAGTTTTTATTTTGTTGTTAATTTTTTTGTTTAAACCCACACATATTCTTACCGTTACCGCACCCATAAACAAATTATCTGCATGACCCAATGGTTGACTGGTAGAGAAGTAGCATTAAGTCCACCTTTTGCACTATTTTGTGCATTAAAATTTATAATTAAATAAAATAAATAAACAGTAGAATTTTCCAGAAGAGATAAATTTGGTTTTAAAGATGATAAGATATTTTTTCGACTGTTGAGTTTATCGTTTTGCACTAAATTTTAATATATCATGAAACTTCTTACGAAATAAATTCTTATTCTCGATCTAGAAAAGGTTTATAACATTATATTTGTAGCAGCATAGTTGTAAGTAGCCTTCAGTAATGGAACTGTAAGGGATTTTAACTCTAACGGGATTCAAAGATAAGATTGTGCGTACTTATCCCTCAATCCGGGACTTCGCTCCACGCTCCTTCCTCTTAGCGATAAGAAAAGTTATTTTGAACTTTTTAGAAGGTTTTTAAGGTTCAGTAAATCGAAAGCAAAAGTGGTACCCTTACAAGATATTTTTTTGGCCGTCTATGCCTTTGTAAAGATTTTTATATTACGACAACGCATAGAGGTATCGATTTGGAATTTAAACCGCATACTCTAGTCTACAGTCCAATGAAATTATGATTAAATCATGCCTCGAAGATTACGTAAGTAAATTATGTGATCGCCTATTTAGCGAAAACCGGATAACTTCTATAAACTTAAGGAAGTTAAAACTCTTAAGGTTCAGTAGATATAGAATTTGGCAATTAATATATATTTTTTTAATTTGCACTTCATGATTGACCTCATCCCACCTGATGTTAAGTGATAATGAGGGCCTAGCTTAATTTTTTCTTAAGATGCGATTTCCAGTAGTTCATAGTAAAGTGAACTTAGCCTGCTTGCCATAAGGTTCTATGACGGATGTAGTCAAGTCGTAGCGACAAAAACATTATGAATATCGACTTGCACTTAATGGCCTTTTTTTATCTCAAAATTAAATTGTTCAAAATAAAGTAATTTTTCCTATAAGGCGAATACGAATGTAGTCAGTGTCGTAGTCACACAAACGTATGAATACCAGCTCACCCATATCTGGCTTTTTTTTCTCAAAATTAAATTTCTACTAGTTTAAGGTAGCATGCTTGCCATAAGGTGCTAATACGTATGTAGTCAATGTCATAACGACACAAACATATGAATATCGACTCGCACATAATAAGCTTTTTTTCCCAAAATCAAATTTCCACCCGTTCAAAGTAAATTAAACTTAGCATGCTTGACATAGGGCGCCATGACGAATGTAGGAATTCAATTCAATTCAATTCAAGGAATTCAATATTTGTTTATTCAAGTAGGTTACATATAATAGTAGTCAAGCTGTAGCGACGTATGAATACGACAATCGGCGTTATTAATACTTGTCGCAATCGTAAACCTTTTACGGCCGCCCTCAATACCGTTTATGGGTATATTAGCCGCTGTTCTTCCTAGTTCTGATGTTATGGATACACGAATGTGAATAGTGGGCTGTTTGCTTTTTTCGAAAAAGGAGTATTTTTTTTAACAAAACCCATTTATAATTTAGCTGTTCATGTGGGTTGACTTAAGGTAAATAAGCTACGGACCCAATAATTCTTAACGCATTCATTATAGAGGTGTTTTGGTTTGGAATGCGAAAAAAGTGTTTAAAAAAAAAACAAATATGATTTAAACAAATTAAATACCACATTTTCAACACCCGAATTATAGATAAACCTTCAAAAACGAAGCATTTCGATTATTTGTTTAGTTTTTAGTACCAGGCCTACAGGCCTAGAGTTTTAATAAAAACTAAAAATCAGATGATTGATTGAAAAATCGGAGCAAACGAAAAGAAAGCCGTCAAATACCTACTGACATTTTATTTCTGACTTAAACTTTTTACGTTTATAAAATATTAAATACTAGCGGCCGCTCGCGACTTCGTCCGCGTGGATTTCGGTTTCCATAAAAACTTTCATAATAGCTGCAGCGTGAAGTTATATAACCTAAAGCCTTCCTCGATAAATGATCTATTCAACAAAAAAATAATTTTTCAATTCGAACCAGTCGTTCCTGAGATTAGCGCGTTCAAACAAACAAACAAACTCTTTAGCTTTATAATATTAGTATAGATAGCGCCTTTTATGGCATCAAATAAAACGTTTAAAATAATTTAACGGGTCAAAACGCGACACCATTTTTATTTAGTAGTTAATACGAAAAAAATGAATAAAAATAAATGGTAGTTAATAAAAAGTGGTGTCGCGTTTTGACCTGTTAAATTATTTTAAATGTTTCAAATGGAACGCGAAAGTTTTAAAATTTATATCAAATAAAACGGCTTGAGTAGTATACATTATGACAAATTTAAAATCAAAGATGCCCTAATATCGAATTGTCAAGGGTGTTTGATCATTTGATTACAGTTTCCTATACTTTAATCAACTTTCTTAACGCATTATACAACACGAGACATAATAAAGTCCGTGCTACTCCATAGCGCGTGCCCTTGAAGCCGTTAAATATTGTATTGCGTTTGCGTCAAACGCGCTGAATGCCTCGAATGCGTCGAATGCGTCGCGTGCACGGTTTGCGTCAATTGCGTCGCGTGCATGGAATGCGGCGTGTGGTTCGCGTGCATTTGATGCGTCGTAATTATATTTTTATTGCTTTCGTAGCTTGTTTTTGTAATTCAAGAAGTGAGTTAATTCTGTAGGTACTACGCTCACGACAGATTTTTTTTATATTACACTTCAAGATTGACCTCAGCCCATCTGAAATGGTGATGAGATCCTAGCTTAAGGGTGACAAGTACAGCATAATAAAGCTGTTACTTGCACTATCCAGAAACTCTGGAAACCTTACTCACACGCACGAACACAACAACACCAAAGTTATTTTTATTTGACTCCGGTATTCTGTCCGGTGGACTGGTGATATCACCAGTCGGACTGCATCGAACTTCAGTTCAATGCCTTACTTCCCTTAAATCCGAAAAGTAAGTCTGTCTGTCTGTCTGTCTGTTACGCTTTCCCGCTTAAACCTCTCAACCGATTTTGATGAAATTTGGCATAGGTATACGTTGAACCTCAAGAACGGACATAGGCTACTTTTTGTTAAAAAGTAAGGGGGGGGGGGGGTAATGCCACCTTTGAAAGATTATATGGGAAAATGTTTATTTTTTATGTTAGAGATATAAGTCTAGTAAGAATCATAAGTCGAAAAAATCGAATGTAAATTCCATAACCCAACGAGAGAAATTAATTATCTTAAGACCCAGAAAACCAGAAACAATGGAAAATCAATTGTGTCTGGCATAAAGACGTAGTCTAGGACGATATATCTAGTCTCCAGTACAACTACGTGTATCATACAAATATTGCACGTTCCTTTCGCAATTTCGCTCCCACGGCTCCGCAAGGCTCGCAAACAGAGCTCAGTTGACTTAACTCTTCGGCATTTGTTTAGAAACGCAAAACTTCATCAAATGAGAAGCGAGAGCAGTTCCCGTCGGCTTTACTGTTTACCTTTTATCTCATACGTTACCTTTTTCTTTGTATTTTTTATGACCAGACCTGCGCTACTAATCTTTGTTAATTACTCATAAGGCCAAAGCTTTATGGCGAGTTCCAAAGTGTTCTAGGCAGAAATAAGTAAGATACTGCTACTTAACTGTATGGTATTTTTTCGGTAGAAATAGGTCATGATTGATAGAAGAGTCACTTTGTATGAAATGAAGATTAAAAGTGATATATACATCTCTCTGTAATAAATCGATGATGGTTTCCTCGATGACGGTCAGGTCAATATGGGAAACGTCTATCTCGGGGCTGGGTGTTGTGGTACTTATATACATTTTTTATTTGTTGGTATTATCAAGAACCGATAGTAAATTGAACAAATACATTTTGTTCTCATCTACAAAAAGCATATTGTTTAATAATTAATGATATTTGTTACATATATCATACATTTCTATTCTTCACATCACTTTATTTTGCTTTATTAAACAATAAGGCTTATTGTATATGTAGTTACGCCCAAACCAAATAATTACTTGTTTGATGAAACAAAAAGAAAATAATAATGTATTTTCAGTTTCAATAGATAACAATACATCTTGTTAGGCTCATTTAAAGTCAAGGTGTTTAATGATAACGTTTAATAAGTTATTTATTACTGTAAGCGTTTATCATTCTTAGTGAGGCGAATAAAAACAATTACTATATTTCTTAGTACTCAGAAACTATTATCATTCCTATATAAAAGCGTGACTTCTCATATTTTACACGAAGGTACTTTTCGCAAGACATTCTCCGGACAAGCCTGACACATCCGCCCCGCCCTCTCTTTGTGCCCTCTTAAAAGGACCGTGTTCCTCGCTCTGCCAAGTTTCGCCTAAGGCAATGCCTATTCAAACAGGAGTCGCTTTGGCACGTAACAATATGACTTATGGTCTAAAGCATAAGAGTGAAGCAGGCCGCTCGCAACTTCACTCCCGGTATCGTCACGGATTGCATGAAAAAACATGACTAGATGAGTATAGTTAAACGCAAGCTGGCACGTTGATTTAAGCGAGATATTTTACTGGCTTCTGCAGTTTGAAAAATAAAATGTTGTAATACTTATCCCACCAAAAACATAACTGTAAAAAAGGAGAGCAAAGTTCAATAAATAAATTATGCTTGGAAAAGGGCTTCGGCGTAAAAAGAATGGAGATATATTGAAAAATAAAATGTTGTAATACTTATCGGAAAGTGTCTATTGTATGTAAATAAATAAATATCGGACAACATCACATACATTGCTCTGATTCTGTAGTAAGTAGCTTAAGCACTTGTGTTACAGAAATCTGAAACAACGACGGTACCACAACACCCAGACCCGAGACAATATAGAGAAGTTAGTTTCCGATATTGACCCGACCGGGGATCGTACCTGGGACCTCAGAGATAGCACGACGCCTAAGCACGCTTGCCTACGGCTACGGAGGTCGTCAAACTTATACATATTATAAATGCAAAAGTTTGTAAGAATATATGAATGTATGTCTAGATATTATTTGGATATGTCGATGTATCCAAAATCTGGATCTAAACTTGTTACTCTCTCATGCATAAAAAACTTTTTTTTAAATACTTTAAACGGCTTTACACAATACAACGTAGTTTGGACAATTCAATCCATACCATATAAACACCTAATCACAAAGTGTATTTTAGAGAACCGACCTAGTTTAATATTGAACATCCCCTCACCACACAATATAGGTACTTACGTAACTATAAGGGTGGATTTATACCCGTATCGGTTTCCTTTGATCCCGTGAGCGAAGCGCTGATTGGCTAACGATGCTCCACGTGATAAGTATTTTAAGTCGAGTGAATTTCGATAGCTCGGGTGGTGCTTGTGGCGCGGTAGCGATAACAGTTCGCAAGCGATACCAAAAGTTAAGCAGCGCAAGCAGAAGCCCGGTATCGGATGGGTGACCATCCTAACAGAATTGAGTGGAATTTATCACGAGTATCTCTGTGTTTCGGCAGGCGTGTTAAGCTGATAAGTGAATGCCAGTATTTAAGCAGAGTTGAAAGCCGTTTTGCAATTTTTTGAGAACATCTGACAGTAAGAGTTGTCATTTTTCCAAGAATCCTTGATGGAATCCGTGAAGTATGGCGTGTTCTAACTAATAGTTAAGACAAGACCTGTGCAGTAATTAGTTAATAGTTGACTTAGATACCTGCGTACAATAGAAATAGAAATAGAAAATGTCTTTATTCATGTAAACTTTTACAAAAGCATTTATGTAGACAATGTAGATATTATTAATTGTTTAGGCTTTTCTATTCTATATTATGTATGTTTTCTATTGAAAAACTTTTCAAAATCCTTTGCAATCCGTAGTTTTAAATTACATACAGGCAGGGAGAAATGACTTTGTTTTATTTTCTTTTTAATGTTTTGTTTTGCAAGTAGCACGAAGTTTTAGTACCAGATAATACATTTTGGGTGAACCCGTCAAGAGAATATTATGCATTATATGGGCGATATTTTCCATGTTTCTTAATATATTTTAGGTGAATTTCTAAATTCACGTAGATTGCTTTACCTGGCCTTCTCTTAAAAATATCTTGTGGCGTTTATAGCGGATTATGACGATGTTTATAACAACATTCTAGGTATATTATGTATATCAGTATTATGAAAATTTCCGAAAGATTACACAAGGTTGAATGAAGGACCTTCCGTTATTTTTTATTTAAAATCAATATAACAGTGATCGAAGCTTTGACGACCTCCGTAGGCGAGAGGCAAGCGGGACTTAGGCGTCGCTCCATCTCTGAGGTTCCGGGTTCGATCCCCGGTCGGGTCAATATGGGAAACGAACTTTTCTATATTGTCTCGGGTCTGGGTGTTGTAGTACCGTCGTTGTTTCTGATTTCTGTAACACAAGTGCTTTAGCTACTTACCACAGAATCAGAGCAATGTATGTGATGTTGTGCTATATTTATTTATTTATATTTATCGAAAAGTTTTTGTAATATTACTATGCAATCATTTGTCACTAAGCTGTTTGAAGATGTTATAAAAGTTATTATACACTATTAGTACGAATACTACAAAATGTAAGTTCTACTGTAATTTATTTGTAAACCCTGATGCTGTTTGACAATTTTATAAAAGTTCTTGTTAACTCTTTGTAAGAAAAATGGAAATTACACTTTAATTCATAAGTGAAATAAATCTTTGTAAATGTGCAATAAAGTTTCTTAATCCCTCTACAATATTTGATAAATAAACAAAAAATAATTTGTTTTTACAGACAGTAAAAATTCGTCTCCCCTTGCGGTGCGGGAATTGCCAACCCACGCCCTTTCAGCTGAGCTAACCGAAAGTTATCGTAGGCGATGAAATTTTTCTCCTGTCTTAACCCTGACATTTTTTCTGTTTCGTTTGATAGTGCGGCGTAAATCACTATAAAAATCATAATAATACAAAAGACAATCGTAAAAGTTCGTTTTCTACATTGATCGGGAATCGAACCCAAACTATCGTGACGCCAAATTCCGGCCCAGCGCTAGTCAAACGATAAACAAAAACCAATAAAACGTATCGCGTGCTTTACTTTCCTCTACGCAGTATCGGGTCCGACTAAAAAGCCACATAATTTAGCTGTCACTATTCCCAGTGACCGAAGTCACAGTTCCAATAGCAGTTACAAGTCACGTAGCGCAGTGGCTACATATTAGCCGGGTCTGTTTGCGGTGAGGCGATATTGCCGGTGTTTGCCCGGGGCTGTAACCTGGATAATACAGTTTTTCTTGTTTAACAAGCGTTATTTCGTGTCGATGGAGGAGGCGGTAGGCTTACTCGAAGATAATGTTGCCGTATACGTTTCAATTTAGGCACTTTTTGGAGTTCTGCATTGTTCTGTTCTGCGTGCGAGTTTTTGTCGCACACAGCGGGTGAAAGGTAATTTAATCGCGCAATCAACGAAAGCAGAGTATTTCACTCAACAGGATTTTGAGAGTATAATAAAATATTTTTATTCATTGCTATATTTAGTAAAAAAATTCAGATTACTATTATTTTTTCCTGACCAAATAATAAGAAAGATACAAAAAGTGGTAGCGCGTTAAGAACGCTTACCAAAACGAGGGTTCCCTGGTCAAACCCGATAAGTGCCAAAAACATACTTCTGAGATAATCGATGTTAAAGGTTTGTAAACAGTAAAAGTGCATTTTAATAAGTAAATGTCCACAATTTTGAGTTTTATTAGTAATGATATTTCATAAAGATTTAGTTTTCATATTTATTTTACTTCTAGTGCTTACAGTTTTGCTGTAAAAAATTTTTTTTTGGTACAGGGTGCCGACTTATTGGGTTTCACCTGAGAGAAAAAAACGATTTATTCGCTTAAGTTTTTAATAATTCCAGGCAAAAACATTTGTAATTATGTTCGCATTAGGTTATTACTTACTTTTATACTCTTTTTATACACTTATTCATTGTTTAAATTTTGAGGATAATAACAGCTATGATTTTCTTCGGGAATTGGCTACTTGACAGTGTTAACAATAAAATATGAAAAGTGTTAGATACGTTAGCTTATTAGTTAAGTAATAATTTTACATTTTTATTTTTTAATTAAAAGCATAGTTAGTATTTTATTTTTGTAAAATAAATTTTACTTTTTTTATCTGTGGAACAAAAGAACCGAAACGGAAACCACCATTGCAATTCGGAAATGACAGCTGTCGGCGAAAATTATTTATTTTAATGTGGCGAAACAATGATTATTTTACCGATTAAATTGAATTATTGTGTCTCTAATCGTATTAAGAATTTATTGAAACATTTTCCGTTTATCTAAATTAAGTTGTTCCTATGCGTATCGGTTCGTTGTCTAGGACGTTGACGTCATTATTGCAACAGTGACGAGACTTGGCGTTTTCGCGCGCTTTTTAAATGTGTTACACAAAATCTTATTTTTCTCTGGTTATTTACATTTTTTCCAGATAAATCGAATTGCTTGGGATATAAAATGAACGGGCGCACATTTTGCATTACTTTTTCAAAAACTGTCAAGTAGCCAATTATTTGTTTCATGTACATAGTTTTCGACCGATTAGACCCATCAAACTACCGCCTTATTGCCATGACCTCAGTGCTGTTCAAAGTCATGGAACGAATTATCTATAACCGGTTGGTCTGCTACGTAGAGGATCACTCCTTAATTAATTATCTCCAACACGGCTTTAAGCCAAAACGATCGACGGTTGATCTTCTAGCGTATGTGACGCATCTCAGGGGGGAGACAATTGCCGAGGCATTTGATCGGGTCTGGCACAAAGCTCTTTTTTCCAAGCTTACGGCATATGGACTACCCACACGGCTTTGTGACTGGATTTCCGGCTTTCTGCGTGACGTAAAATTCACATCGTGTCTGACGGATGCGTATCGCAGTTTATGCGTATTTATCGCCCACCCTCTTCCATCTTCATATAAATGATATGCTACTGCTTAGAAACATACATTGCTATGCTGATCACATTACGGTCAATGGAAGAAACCTTGGTTGGACTTCGGCTGGCAACGCAGTAATGGAGGAGGTACGGGAGAATTTTATCGTTAAACTGGATCGGGTGTTGAGCCTCATGAGCCAATGGGTTTCAAATAACCAGGTCCAGTTCAATGCCGAGAAAACCCAAGAGTGCGCATTTTCGACAAAAACATCCCAATTCCTTCCGCTCCCCATTCATCAGGGTACTCCCCTCTGCCTGCGTAACAGCCTTAAAAGTAAGGAAGCATGCTTGGCATGGATATCCGCTGCAACCTTAATTAAGATCAGTACATCGAGAGTTTCATCTGATAAGTATCCAAAAAACAGGGGATCCTGAATAGAGTGCGTTGTTTTCTCACGCCGGACCAGCTTTGTCTTTTATACAAGACTCAAGTCAAGTCCTGTCTGGACTACTGCTTGTATCTCTGGGATGGTTCCGCCAAATACCTTATGGATGGTCTTGATTGGTTACAGCAAAGGGCTGTGCGCATTATCAATGTTGAAGAAGTTACTGAGAACCTTGATCCTCTTCAACTTCGTAGAGACATTGGTTTATTGACTGTCTTTTATTGTTTTTATCTCGGTGAGTGTTCCGAGGAACTGTTTTCTCTTATCCCGCCTTCCCTTTGCCTTTACAAAACTACAAGAGCCGGCCAACGAAGTTATCGCTTCACCGTGGAAAATATTCCATTGCAAACCAAAAAGTTTGTTAACTCTAACCTTTGACGTACCATTAAAAAATAGGCCTCGTTGCCGGCTCATGTGTTTCCTCCGTCCAATGAATTCCTTCTAAGGTGCGTGAAGAAGCATAATGCAGGCCAGTATGGCGATGCTAATGGATAGGATATTACGAAATCAAATCCGTTGTCATCGTGATGTGGGTTCCTCTCTTGCTTACCATTAGGTTGGAAGGAGACAATATACCGCGCATTTATATAAAAAAAAATATTGTCGGCTGAATCTTGGAAACAAAGGTAAAACTACAAATAAACATCATATTATATGTATATAACATGATTTAAAAAAATTACATGTGTCTGTCACCAAAAAAAAATATGCTTGACGATACTATTTATCTGCGTGGCAATATCTTTTTGTGACTTATCAAGTTCTGACGAGTAATTGGTATTTGCTTCAAAGATAATCTTGCAAGGAGAAAGCAGAACAATATTCCACGAACATAGGTACAGTAAAATTGACCAAATTCCGATTAAAAACGTATTTAGAGATTTGTAACAGATCACGCCCCCAAAAAGCACAGGGTTATGGAACGTGAGAAAAATAACCCTTTGATCTTGCTGAATAAATAAAAAAATTGCATAATAGTGTCAATAAATACTTTCTAAAAATATTAGATTTAAATTTTAACCATGTAACCAATAGTACCATTGATATGAATCTGCACATAAATGCTGCTATTTTTATTTTCCAAGGGAACATTAAGCTGAGGACAGGAAAACCGGAATTAGCATCATCTTATTTATACGTAAAAAGTGTAAAATTATTTCAAAACCTTGTAATTATAAGTACGTAAAACAAAAATAAAAAGTAAGACGTGAAACCCAATATCTAACTATCCTTCCATTAAAAATATTTCTAAGTACGTAAATATTGTAACCTAAATTGGTTAGAGGTAAAACCCAATAAGTTCCCTATTCCGGAGTCTAGATGATGCTATTTCGTTTCAATAAACGGAAAGTATAATTATTTTGTCAAAATTACGTGCAATGCAATCAAACGAAGGTCGACCCTCGCGATCCTGTCGCTACCTGTCTGATGTTATGTCTACTGTCATATCTACTTAACAGGTTCTTCACCAAATAAAATTACAGTCCAATGTTGATATCTGCTCGTGCGAGTATCCGATAAGTATGCTTTTCATATGTCATTTCTAATATTTGCTTGAAGTAAAACACTATAAGTAGTACTTATTGGGTTTTAGCTTAATGATTAAATTTGTTTGCATACATAATATTATAATAGTAAAACCCAACAAAATGTGTTGATGGATTTTAGTTTTGAGTAAAACCTCGTTAATTCAGAATTTCCCTGGTATAAAAACCCAATAAGTGCAAATAACTTGTCTTACCTTAACTCACTTAGTTTAATTTCCTTAAATATATTTGTCTTAAAACCCAATAAATATACATTATTGGGTTCTTCATATAATTAAATTAAAAAAAGTTTCCTTTAAATATACTTACATTGTTTATGTATTAGTCAAAAAGAAAAAAGTAGCACTTATTGGGTTCTTAGTGAAGCGTATCTTTGTGATAAATTGAAACTCGGCTTATTGGAATATACCATTAGAAAGAGCAAAAAAAGTGCATCTTAACTGCATTTATAACTAAAATTCTCAATTTTTGTCACTTATCGGGTTTGACCAGGGAACCCTCGAAAAATGTTTTTCCTCCGACTTTTATGACCTTCGTAGCCAAGAGGTGAAAGTAGGTCTTTGACGTCGCCTGGTCGGGTAATATGCAGGACGCACTTATTACTCTACTCGCTTATATTTTTACATGCTTATAACATTAGTACGATATTAAGCTTTATAACAGATCATTATCAATGAGGAACCATCAGATACCGCTCACGCTTGACCAGCCTTTGTCCCGCGAATAGAATTTGCCTCCTTACAATATTTTAGGTGATACATTCGAGTTTCGGAGCGGGCCGTGTTTTTATCATACATTGCTTCATCGCGGACTAGAGGGAGCCGGAATCTTATTCAAATTCTGCTCTTAAACCATAGTAATACGGATTTCTAGAAATACGATTTGACGGCGGCAGATAAGGGTTTCAAACAGAAACCCAATTTACAATCATTTGTGAGATTAGTTCTTTAAAATCTTAATCCAAGCATTTGACTCACTGAATTGTATGTATGAACTAGAACGTTAGTAAGATCTATTTAGTATCACTGTTACACATAGCACTTAGCATATATTTCCTACCTCGATTTGAATAGTACTTTACGCCGTACTAGTGAACTTTAAATATTTGAAAGAAACAGAATTTTTTTATATCCTCTTGCGGTGCGGGAATCGAACACACGACCTTCACGTATCGCGCGTGCTGCTCTTCCAACTGAGCTAACCGCAAGTTATCGTAGGCGATTAAATTTTTCTGCTGTATCAACCGTTAGCCTCCGGTAAGTGCCCTCTGCCCATATATTTAGAACTACATACATTTCTGCAACGATTGTACCACGGACCGATTGTTTCTTTAAAATATTTATTTCCTACCTGTGTCGGTGATGGCGCGAAGACATATCATCTTTCCCGTGCTTTCGGGGGAGCGTATATGGCTCTTACCCCTATACATAGGTAAGAACCTATGTGCTATGTCTATTTATTAATTTAGGCGACAGAAATATCGACTGAGCCACAAGCCACCCACGCCCAACTGGCTCACTTATTAAATTTGTGCCCAACCTATAAGTTAGTTATGTAAGTATTTTTCTTTACGCTCAATTAAAAAGAACCCTTTTTGTATCAGCTCGTTTCTATTAGAATCAATACAAAATTCCAGTCAAAGTCTCTAACATGAGACTAATTAAAAATATATGCGATTCGACAAACGGTTAATTGCTGGTAAGTGTTTAAGTTAAATGGTGCAATTTCACCTTAATTACTTTTAATAGCTTAACTGCTCAGTTAGTTAGTGATGGCGATGTAGTATTTAATAGTTAAGTCTACCTATGTAGGAACCAACAAATAAAAATAATATTTGAAACGTGCGAAGTTGGGACGAGGAACTAGTTATAGTTGGTTTAAATGAAGAAAAAGATAAAATTTTCTTATTCTTCTTTGTACAAAAATTTATAAGCTGAAAAGAAAGTTCATCCGGTTACCAAATATCTACTGGATTTTTGTAAGACTGACTAAAGCCAGTCATATCCTTCTAGTACCAATAAAACCTTTCGATGCCATGTATTCGGTTCTCATCAACGCTTTTGAGACACAATCTATTTCCACGGACTACATACCTACCTACATCTTGAATATTATTTTTGTGTCAGAACCAGAGACAATACATAGCACCTCGTCTATTCAAAATTGTACCAGCAGGAATATTGACGTATTCATTTAAGACATATCTGTTCAAGACAAGAGCGTGAATAAGGTATGTTACTCTACAAAAGAAAATTTAAAAATAAATTGTTAAGTAGAAAAAGCAGTTGGTAGATGTCAATTTTAGTTTCTTTGCAATTTAAAATTAAATTCAAAGTTTTGCGTTTTTAATATATGCTATAACATCTTGAAATTGTAGCCACATACATTTCAGAACAGCAAATCTACGATAAATTGAATTATAACTGAATTTTGAGATACAAAAATTACCGTTAACTGACGTAACAACCATAGAGTAAATACTGCATCCACTGTCTCCTGCATTTTTCTCATAGTAGGCGGAATATAAAAAAAATTAAATGTATTTTAAATGCAATTGAATAAAAAAATGTGTTTTTTCTAGTTTTTTTTTAAACTGGGGAATAAAGTTGCCTGTCGATAGTGTATTTTTATGAGACCTTTTTTTACAATAATATTATGATTTTTGGTTTGTCCCTACTTTGCATGAAAAGGTTTCTGGATATTTTTTGTTATCAACCTCTTAAGGTATCTATTTTTTGCGGAATCCGAAGCCAAAGAGAGGCACCGCCAGCTCCTCAGCCGCGGCCGGCTAGTTCCGTATAAATATTAATAGCGCCTACATATTTATGCCTCAGCCGGGTTAATTCAATTTCGTGTGACCCTTAATTTGCATCGCTGTGCGTTTTTGGGGACGTTTTTTGATGTGTTTACATTTTAGAGGTAAAAAGATTTTTTTTGAGTTTATATTCGTTATCTTTATTGAATAAAATTGGGCGGCATTTTAAAATGTGTATTCTTACAAACTGCGCCTCCCACCACGTTGGGCGCCAATTTAGTTTGTTTTAACTTCTTACAAAAAATAATAAAAACTTGCAAATAACCAGACAACTGTTCAGTTTACAATGTTAGACAGTGATCATGATTGATGATATGTTTTATTCCGAGAACTGTGAAACCTAAAGTTTCTAACAGCTTCTATTTCACTTCTGTGTCGGAGTTACGAATGTACGAATTATATTTATACGGCCATTGCGCAAATTGTAGAGGCCTAGGCTCAGTTGAACGTTTCGGAATCACACCGGCCATTCGTCTTCGTTAGCGCCATAAAGTATGGCTGCGAATCCATCGCGTCGCGTCAAAATATCCCCATTAGTTACTGCGGACGCCACCTAATTGCTCGGCCCACCTTGCGAGTCCTTGATTTAGGAGGGAACCTTTATTTATGGTAGACCTTCCATGTGAGGAGCCTCACGGTGGGGAACTTCAAGTAATTTCGTCGTAACCCTTGTTAAAACCAATTTAGTGCAAGTAGAACTTACGCACTAAGATTTTCACAAATATAAGTTCTAAAAGGCCTCTCAAAATTTGTAAACCATTAAAAAGTATATGAGGGCATCTGTAAATACACAATGAGATTTTAATTGCGATATTTGATGTCGCTATGTACATAACATGTTTGTCGCTCAGTTACGTAGAATGGATTCTTCTGTAAATTAAGACTTATATAAATTTTCATATGTTCGAATATTTAATAGAAAGGCCTTAATTACATGAATACAAACAGTTCCCAATGTGTACAGAACTTTAACAGTCGAATTCATTGGCATTGCCAAATAAAGTTGACAACTTGTGGTTTGTTTAGGACAGAGCATGTTAGAGGATAAAGAGCAGAAGTCATAATGACGCATCTGTGTAAGCGACCAATGGTAAATTTTTGGTCCTTCGAGCAGGATATGAATCAGCAAACCTCTAAATTAAGTACACGTTCGGAATCGTGTATATTGTGAATATTGGCAATGGCAAATGAAGACACTGTGACAGCAAATAAAGTCGTCACCTTGTGGTTTGTTTAGGACGATGAGGCTGTTAGCGGATAAGGAGCGCGCGACATAATTGTGTACTGTTTACGCGTGTTTGCGAAGCGGTCGTGTAATGTGGCTAAGAAATCTTATTTTTTGCTAACAACTAGCTGTTTCAGTTTGTTATTTGAGAGTTTAGATTCGCGGAAAATGTGTAGGCTACATTTGATTTCACAATGGAGCAAACATCTTAAACAAGGTTTTTTTCAACTTATTTTTGGCTTAGATGTCACAATATTTACACTTGGATGCTTGCAATAAATTATTTCATGTGGAAATAATAAGTACATAATTTATCATTAGGTAATTTCTATATCATATGTGAACAGTCATAAAAGTGTGCCAGATGAGAAAGTTTTGCAGTTTTGCTGGATTTCAAATATACACATAGATTAAAAAAAAAACCCGTCCGTTATAACTTATTGTACAAATCGTAAAGTAGGAATTTAAGTACCATTTTGAGAAACGAAGCGGCGCTTTCACGCATCAGAATTGTAATGTTCGTGTATACATGTTTATTAACAAATATTCATATTAGCGGCACTCGAAGAGAGCTTTAGATCCATCGACCCCGAAAATTTGTTGTAAGCTTCAATATAAACTCGTTATACTTCTTGGTCCTCCGAGCCAGACTTGAATTAGCGACTTATGACTTAGATATTGTAAATGCGTGCGAGATAATAATCTTCGATACTATGGTAACGGAAATAAAGTCTTTGAACATATTGCGGCTTACTGAGGGAGAGGAGGTTGTTATCCGCATAAGGAGCCTGCGACATAATCACTGTTTACGTGTTTCCGACGCGGGCGCGTAATGAGGCTACGAAAGAATATGCCGACATCCTTTGCAACATTTGATGAAGCTACCTGGTTGCCTGGTTATTTTAGTTTGCAATTAGTGACTACACTAAATAGTTGGTGTTGAACATATGGTGGTACCTTTTTTCTTGTTTCTATAACGCCAGTGCTTAAGTAGTACTTTAGAAATATATCAATGTGTGTCATTTTGTCAGAATGTATGTTAATTTTTATACTCAGGAAAAGGCATACAGCATTTGTTTTGGCTATAGTAAAGACATTGTAATATCTATAGTAAAGATATAAAAGCTTAATAATAAACGTGACTGGATATTCCCACCACTACTGTATGATGATATTTACATGTTGACAGTTGATTACCGTTCAGCCATCATAATGCTTTCGATGGAGGGAGGATACTTTTCTGTTCCATTGTATCTGAGAGACTTCAGAGCACCGAAGTATAAGTTATATACATAAAAAGACTGCTTCGTCTATTCTCTAAATTCAATATGCCATAAACAATTGAAAACATGGTTTGGTCCTTCGAGCAAGATACACGTAAACTACCTTAAGATTAAGTATATCAAATATTGTGAATATTGCCAGTAGCAAATTAAAAATGTAATAATCTCGGATTTAATGACAATGGCAAATAAAACCATCAAGACGCGGTTTGCTTAGGATGAAGGCTGTTAGTGAATGGAGCATAAGACAGAGGATAATTACTGTTTACGTGTGTTTGACGCGGTCGCGTAATGAGCTTGGGCTAATAATGCCTTATTACTGTGTGCTATAAGTACTTGTATTGTGCTTACGGTTAATAAAGGCTTTGATTACAGATCTCATTGTGCTCCTAATTGTACTGACTGTACAACTGATTGATAATTTAATCATGATAATGTAAATGTACGCAGTTGGAGCTATAATTACCGGAGTGGTTTCTGTAGTACCAAAGTGTAGATTTTGTTGTAGCTTATCTTGACTGTATGTACAGCCAGCATCATTAGTTCGTATAGACCTCAGTAACTTGTCATACCAAATCTTCGCTAAGCAATGCAGATAGACAGTGACTTAATGTGACAAGGTACAGAGTTGTTCATGCTACTGACTATACATTATCTATTTCGCTGCACGAACGAACTGATTTATACCCGGTTCTAATATTTGAAAAACGATACGTTTAAGTTACGGAGAGTAATAAATTATACGAGGCATAAGCTAAAATAATTCCAGAAAAAGTTTTTTTTTCCAGTTGGAGAATAACGGATTTCCATTTTTGACACATTACAAATCGTACTTTATCGGACGTAAATTATTGGAACTGGGCATAAAACGTATTAAAATAATTCATGCATTAAGTGACAATCAGAAATTAGAGGGAGAATGCAAACGGAAGTCAGTGTTGTCACTTGACAAAAATAAAAAACATTTAATGTTGGTGTTACCAACAGAATTTCTGATGTTTTTGTTGTTTAAAGTGTGAGTTTCAGCCAGTATACCGGTGCGACGAACCTTATTCAACTTTAATGAGTACTAATCATTGTTCCTATTACTGAATACTTCTTAAATATTTTTTTCTTTTTTTCAACTTAATATAGCACAAGGAGCATAAACACTTTATCGGGCCATTTGTTATCCACTAATGAGGTCCTCGGTCCTAAGCAAACAACCACTTGCCTTGACGGCTTTATTTTCCCATTACCAATTGGAGCTGGAAGGTCAAACGGTGTTAAGAAAACGTTTTAATTATTTTCCTAACTAACTGTTTGTTGATCGATAATCTTACAAAGTTGGGATTCAAGATTTACTGATTATAGTCAGCATCTGGTGCGATGAGGTAGATTGATAATTGAGTGAAGCAATGCCTGACACGTATCAAGACGTCCTCTGTAGCCGAGAGATGAGTGTGCTGAACTTTGGCGTCACGCCATATCTGAAGTCCCGAGTTCGATTTCCGCTCGGATCAACATGGAACATTTATTGCTGTTTTTTTAATTCGATATAATCCATACTCACATTTTTTACTGTTACCACACCCCTATACGGACTATCTGCATGACCCGACGGTTGACTGGTAGAAAGTGCTCCTAGAATTATGTCCGCTATTTGTTCTTTTTTTTGTGCAATAAAGTTCTGAATTAAAATAAACAACAAATAAATGTAAAACATACTTTTCTATGTCTCGGTTCTGGGTGTTGTGGTCTTTGGTACTGATTTCCGTAACACAATTGGTTGACCTACTTACCACAGAATCAGATAAATGTATGTGACGTTGTTGATTATTCAATTTTTTATTTTTACTATGTTATTCTTGTAAACAGGTGCCACCTTTGGGGACAAGGCTACTTCAGCTTACTTTAAAATTATATATATACCTAAAGTCGCCGTCAGATATATCGGAGCAGACAAAGTGACCATATACTTCTGAACAGTTAAAATGTCAAAAAGTTCCATACACCACAAGTTAACATTAATATCTGAACATTCATAACTTCAATAATATCTGAGCAGATGCCAATAACATCTGAACACTCATAACGTAAATATGTGTCACGCACGTCATGTGTCTCATTTAGCTACCAGTATAGATGAGTGTTCAAATATTATTGATAAGTTGTGTGTATAGAAATTATTGACTAGCATCTTCTCAAAATGAGAAGATAGATACTGCTTGTATAACATATCTACTGAGTGTTACCATCTTAGTAGAAATAGGTTCCGAACCGACATCATTTGTATTGTATTCAATGACGATCCAAAAGTGTTATAATGTAATCTACTTGAAAAAAGTTGTCTCATTGCCTTGTAACATTAAACGTCCTACAAACGCTTCTCTAAAGAAGTAACAAAAACTCTCTCCATCCTAAGAATTCGTAACAATTTCCGTGTCCCGATCGGGACTATATAATTAGCTAAGACAAAATCAACATTCCGCCGTAAAGTCGGGAGACATGGAAAGTTGTCTTTTTCACGAAATTACTGCAATAAAAGCGAGATGGCGACGTCTAAGGAATTTTAATTGAGTTCCCATTGTTGAAAGTGTGGCGTAAGAGACTGGCGGTCGCGGACGAGCCTTGCATTTTTATTTGATTAGGAATTTAAAGGGTCGGCAACGTAAGTATTGTATTTGTTTTGTACGTTACAAGGTTTAATAGACTACAGCGCTGCTGTGGTGCTATACATGCCATAGCACCATTTTCTGAGGTGGAACCTAAGTTGGCCTCGCACGATACCTTATGTTTTATGTAGACTGTCTAATATTTATGTTTTATGATGACTGTCTATTGTGTGATCGTCAATAAATGAATTTTCTTTCTTCTTTCTTCTTACAGGGAGTCGCTGATATTTATTTTTACGTCGTAGCATAGTTTGATTGACGGCTCTTGAAATCCTTATTAATAATATAAATATATACATAACTTCTAGCAGTTATGTAAGCTGTTATATTAATATAAATCAGAAACAACGACGGTACCGCAACACCCAGACAGGACACAATAAAAAAGTAAAGTCAGTTTTCCATATTGACCCGACTGGGAACTGACCCGACAGGAATTCAAAGATGGCGTGACACCAAAAAACTCAAACAAGCTCACCTCTCAGCTATGGTAGATATTTGTAAAAAAATAAATTCAACGAACGGCATTACAAAATTGTAAAAGACGATACTGAACATCAGTATGTTTTGTTCTATCAGTATATTCCAGTGAATTGCTTAACAAATAATTATAAAAGCCCCTCGGCACCTGTTAAAATAACATCAACAAGCCCCAGGCAAGGTTATTTAAAATACACTTACGTAAACAGTACTTTGTTTAAAGTTCGCGCCGTAACACCGCCTACATCTTTTCGCTTCGCCCGCGTAATTAGTAAGCCCCGAAACAAGATGGTTCCACGAAATATTGCGCCATTAATATAAAAATTCCGCTGTTTTTCCTTTTCGGTCCAAAACGGGTGCTCGCATGGAAACGAGTGTGTGCCAACAAAATGCAGCGCTGGTGGAAAAAGCTGCCGGAACTAACACGCTATGTTACATTGTACGGGAAATTTTAACAACATAAACGTTGCGGAAACTGTGATGCTTTTGAAAATACAGGACAGGACAGTTTTTGATTGATTTTAACCATAATTAAAAAAAATAAAAATAAAATAATGAAAAAAAATCGTTTTTATTATTTTTATAGTACTATACGCCGTACTAGCGAACTTTAAATATTAGAAACAGAAAATTTTTATCTCCCCCTAACCTATCGATAAGTATGTAGTTCTAAACATATTCGGCAGAGGGCACTTACCGAAAGGCTAACGGTTGATACAGCAGAAAAATCTCATCGCCTACAATAACTTGCGGTTAGCTCAGTTGGTAAGAGCAGCACGCGCGATACGTGAAGGTCGTGGGTTCATTTCCCGCACCGCAGGGGGAGATAAAAATTTTCTGTTTCTAATAATAATGAAAGAAAAGACATTTATTGACCTTCAAACACGGATACATAGAGACAGAAGAAACAGAAAAAAAAAATACAAAAATAGAAAACGTTAACGTTACAGACGAAGTGAATATGAACAGAGTGGTCAATGGTGCCTGCTTCAGCATAAGCCACAGTGGTATCGTATTACATATCTACGATACCACTGCAGCGCTGGTCTTCCGGCAGTACCTTGATGAGTGACGAGGGAGAAAAGATAATAAGGTATAAATATATACATAAAAATAAAAACCACCTAGATAAAAATTACTAATCCAATACAGTCCGTATTAAGCCCTTAAAAGCTTAAATGCCTATCTCCCGCAGTAGACTGATTAAGGCTAGCTGATGGTAATGAATTCGGAAGGTAGGTTATGTATTTCACGCAGTAGTAAATGTATATCGTAGAGTTGTGTTGTCTCCGGGATTAAATCGTTGGGATTCGAAAAGTTTCAAGATAAGGGTTTTCGTGTTTGATTAGGAAATTGCAGGCTTGAATCACACTATTATTTGATGATAATGATGCTTCCGTGCTTCGGAAGTAACTCGAAGCCGATGATCCCAGCTGCGGTCAAAATTGGAATGTTTTTCCGGAGAAGTAGTATAAAAAGACACAAGTTAGTCTTAGGTTAGCGAACTGCAGTCTCGGCTTAATCTTCGCTTACCACTTCTGTTTTCTGTAAGAAGATTGAAAGACAAGGATTTGAATCCTTTAATTCCTGGACTTAAATTGATTAACGTCTACTGATTTACATATTTTCGACCACATATCCAACTTTAAATTTCATGTTTCTTAAATGAAGAATGCTCGTTTATTGAAAATTAATCTGAGCACAATTGCTGTTATTAGCCTTAACCTCGTCTCAGACCAAACGGAAACAACCGATTACCCAGTCACAGAAAGCCGACCTTTTTAATATCAAAGGGAAATAATTACTCTCCCATAAACTCACGGTAGACCAATCATTCTTTGTTGATCCAATTTGATACGTTACAAACGCAATTGCACATACATCTGAGAGTAATGTTTCGGTTGAGTGGGTTTCACTCTCGAAGGGACATGTGGTATTGTAATCATCAATTTGTTTGTTCATAAGTAAGCCCATCGAATATATAAAACATTGTGAAATGTTAACACGTGCGTGCTTTATTTATAAGTAATTGTTGCCCGTTACTTCGGTTGCGTTATTTCGCGATAAATGTATTCTATAAACTTTAAGACTTTTGCGTTCCATTTTAAACATCCCTACTAATATTATAAATGCGAAAGTAACTCTGTCTGTCTGTCTGTCTATCTGTCTGTGTGTCTGTTACGCTTTCCTGCTTAAACCTCTCAACCGATTTTGATGAAATTTGGTATACGTATACGTTGAATCTCAAGAACGGATATAGGCTACTTTTTATAAGACAATAAGGGGGGGAGGGGGGTAATACCACCTTTGGAAGTTTATATGGAAAAATGTTTATTTTTGAAGTTAGAGATATGAAATTAGGCACAAATATAGCTCGAAACTTGGATTAAAATATAGACTACTTTTTGTTTCGTATATTAGGGGAGAATGGGGAAAACCGACCATAAAAGGATGTAGTCCACGCGAACGAAGTCGCGGGCACAGCTAGTTTAAAATAAGTCAGCGGGTCAAAATGTGAGTCAGCTCGTGTCCACGGTTGGTGCAACCTAACCGAAACGTCGCCGCGTCGGGCAGTAAGTAGTTCGTATTAACTACTAAATAAAAATGGTGTCGCGTTTTGACCCGTTGATTTATTTTAAATGTATTCTTTATGTTGGTCTAGCATGTCTTCCATCCATCTCTGAGGTTCCGGGTTCGATCCCCGGTCGGTCAATATGGGAAACGAACTTTTCTGTATTGTCTCGGGTCTGGGTGTTGTGGTACCGTCGTTGTTTCTGATTTCTGTAACACAAGTGCTTTAGCTACTTACCACAGAATCAGAGCAATGAATGGAACGTTGTCCAATAGGCCTTTACGTTCACTTTTTTGCTTTGTCAAATCTATTATTATCAAATTAGTAATCGATCTTGAATGGAATGTTTTGAATTAATTTTGATTAGGATTAATACCAAGATGCAAATAAAGGAGCCTATTCCAGGAACGGAATTTTAATTATTTTTTAGACCGGTCCAGTATTAAAGTGGGCCACATTCCTCCGTAGCTGAGAGGCTAGCGTGCTGGACTTAAGAGTCGCGCCATCTCAGAGGTTCCAGGTTCAATTCCCGGTCAATTAAAACGTGTATTCTCACGAATTGAATTTGGGAAATAAAGAGGTCGCTATGGAAGTCTATTGTCATTGAATAATAAAAAACAAAAGTAAACTGATTTTTGTAATAATTTTATACCTAGTGAGTTTATTGATATCGTATTTAGCAAATAAAGTTACTTAATGAAATATCGCTAGAAAATGAATCCATCATTTTGAGATTCAATAAACGTAATATAAGCTGTGGACTGGAAATATTGTATGTAATAACGTCGGGTATAAAGGATTCCTTTGAACTGTGCTTAAATTGATGCTAAACAATTAATTATCATCTCCGTTTGTAGAATCTTTGATTTCTATCAACTAAGGAATTTCCAAGGACTGGGATTTTGGAACTCAAATTTCGAGCCCAAGATTCAATATTAACTACTTAATTTGTAATCTACTTATACAAGGCAATGTTCGACAAGAAGGTTTATATTATATAATATTTCTAGATATTAAGCCAAGTCTATGTTCAGATCAATTTACAATTATATTAGAGTAACTATTGTGAGTGGGTACATTTACCAGAACGTAATATTGAAATACATTACATAGATTGTTGTACTGATTTTGAGGTAAGTAGCTAAAGTGCTTGTGTTACAGAAATCAGAAACAATGACGATACCTTGTGGGATACCAAAATCCGAAACAAAATAGAAAATTTCATTGCCATGTTCACCCGACCGGGTATCGAACTCGGGACTTCATAGATAGCGCGATGCCAAAGTCCGGCCCTCTCGCCTTTATGGCTCTTCGTAGCCGAGATGCGGTTGTCAAAGAATTCTTTAAGGTCATCTATGGCAAACCTCAGTGTCAGAAGTGGTCGCGACGCGATAGCCATAACGATTCTGAGGGTCTACTCCCAACAACGAAATATGTCGGATCCGATAACGGATAGCAATTTTTAATTCTCATATTCGCAACCAATTCACTTCGAATGCGAATAAAGCTTCTTAAAACAAAGTATTATTTATGGAAATGAAAAACCACGTTTTAACTCCCGATATTTTGATAAATCTTCAAAAACGAAACCTTTTGTTTGTTCGTTTCGTTTTCGAGAGTAGACCCCTGAATCGGTATCAAAAGTTAAGCCATCCATGTCGCCGACAGGTGATGGGTAACTATTCCAACTGAATTTAGCGTCACGTTAGTTGCAAACTTTCGTGTTTTTATTCTAAAAACAAACCTGATCAATCTACCAAAATTTCATTCTAATCAATTATAAACTTTTTTAGTTAAAAAGGGACAAACAGATTTACTCTTAAATCTAGACATCCGTACATTTGTACATTTGCACGAATGTTATTTATAAAAATCTATATTGCACGAGTATACCATTTGTGAGGTCCCGGGTTCGATCCCCGGTCGGATCAATATGGGAAATGAACTTTTCTATATTGTCTCGGGTTTGGGTGTTGTACCGACGTTCTTTCTGATTTCTGTAACACCAGTGCTTAAGCTACTTACTACAGAATCAGAGCAATGTATGTGATGTTGTCCAATATTTATTTATACCCATAATCGGATGGGTCGGAGTATATTATTCTGGAAGATTAAAAAAAATTCAACAAAGATTGATCAATTTCACGAGTCGCAGGGCCACGAAATAAACATTGTACACCATAAACGTTTGCTCGACCGATTTCTCCTTCTGTCCCGGCAGGATCGCGCGCGTACCCGCTTTGAATTTTAATATTACGTCTAAATATTAAATTTTGGCTTGAACGTCTTTCTGTTGGGCAAAATTTAGAATGCTTCCGAGAATAACCGTCCAACCATAAAATTTTCACTTGTTCTTATTTTCCGGATAAAAATTCTGCGAATGTTTAATATCGGTCGGTATGCTTCGGTGGAAACAGTGAATGGAGTTGTGTGTCTGTCATCGAGTTTCAAATTACCTATTTGATTGGTACTCATTCAATAAAAACTGGGAAAAGCTTTATTGATTGAATGATTGATAAAAAATAATAAATGAGGTTCCTTAGTGAAATCTTATTGACTTTTTTTTTATAATGCGCTTCAAGATTGACCTCGTCCTATCTGATGTTAAGTGGTAATGAGATCCTAGCTCAAGGGCGACAAACACAAGCATAATATCTTTTCCATATAATAAATATATTTTTTTATATCCGTAGTCACTTACGATGCGCCACGTGACTAAATTTTATCGCTCTCGTAAAATGTCAATATCGATAAAATTTTTGACGTCAGCTACTGATTGGCTCAGTGTGCTATCAGCCAATCAACATTATCTAAACTTTTGTCGTCTTATGCTAGAAATTTGACATGTGAATATCATTTTCATAGTAATAGTCGCATTTACAAGCAACTTTTTCAGTCTGTGTGATACATTTTTATCTATTTGTGCAAGCAAAAACTACGTTTTCATTACATCTTTTTAATGAACTAGCGGTCCCGACAGACTTCGCCCTGTCAAAAAGATTTGGAATATGGCTTGACTCTAAATTGTAGTTAGAAAACGTTTGTACTGGAAAAAGAAAAGGGCTGCCTTTAGAGTTTTCCCGGTAATTATTCGATTTTTTCTCCGTAAAAACAATCCTTGGACTTCAACGAATATTTAAAAAAAAGAATTGTCAAAAACGCTTTGACCAAGCGTTGTCGAGTTATGCGCTTACCAACACATTTTGCGACTCATTCTTATATATTAGATTATAATAATTGGTTTTTTCACCAAATCATTATCTCTATTTAATTGTCGTATTTGTGTTCAGGTGCATTAATACATTATCGATGTTACTGTTCGGAATAAAGACCACAATCCAATCGCAACCTGTGTGGTTACGACGCTCTAGTTTCTGACCATGATAATGCGTGTGCCAATTCTAGCCTGCAGGTGTGTAATATTAAACTGGCGACCTAGTACTAAAAGATAATTTAGTACTTGTACCTCCAAATATAGATCAAAAAGTTGCACCCTTGTCACTATTACATAATAAACTAGTTGTTTCCCGTTTTCGTCTGCGGTATTTCGGGATAAAAGTATCCTATAGGTTAACTAATTATCGTTCTACCTAATTTCACCCAAATCCGTTCATACTGTTTGCGTGATAGGATATGAAAAAAAAATTGTTTTTTACTGACGGTCATAATTGCTTTTCTGGAATGGACTGGAGCACGGAGCTATTAAGACTGCAATTTAGATATTTACTTAATTATAGGTAAAAGTTTTAACGGCCCTATGATATTTATTTATTTGGATTGCCAGAGAAAATCACATTAAAAAACTTAAAAATTAACTTTCACAATATACGTACAAAATGCAATAATCTATTGAAGGCAGCCACATCATGCTTAAACAAAACGAATTCAATTAAAAGTAAAAATTTTAAAGAATGGCCCAAGAAATTACAGATACATAGATATTAAATTATCTACACTTTTATCATCCTTGATCTAAAACATAATGCTTCCTTCTATTATTTTTATAGTACATACTATACGCCGTACTAGCAAACTTTAAATATTAGAAACAGAATTTTTTTTATCTCCCCTTGCGGTGCGGGAATTGAACCCACGACCTTCACGTATCGCGCGTGCTGCTCTTACCAACTGAGCTAACCGGAAGATATCGTAGGCGATGAAATTTTTCTGCTGTATCAACCGTTAGCCTTCCGGTAAGTGCCCTCTGCCGATTATGTTTAGAACTACATACTTATCGGCCCGTGGTACATTCGTTGCAGAAATGTTTGAAAACCACGGAATCGAAGACACCTTGGCATCTTAAACGTGGGTTAAATTCCCGCACCGCAAGGGGAGATAACATTTTTCTGTTTCTAATATAATGCTTCCTTTACCGTGATGAAAAACAAAGTACTCTTAACTACGAGATAGACATATGACTATCTTGGATTATATCTTGGAATAAGTATTCCACTAACTTACTAAACAAAAAGATATATTTACAAATGAAAGAAATATTCAAATACGTTGAATTTTAAATGGAAATTGAAAAAATGCATCATATTTTGTTAGTATGATTGCAAATTTTGCGTCCTTATGCGTTCGATTTTTGATGTAAGAACCATTTTCATAATTTACCATACCATACTTCTTACCCACGTTACAAACAGACTGATTTTATAATTGTTAAAATAGCAGAAAGTACAATTGTAAAATGGTTATATATTAAAAAGCTCCTGAATATGCAATTATCACACTGCATAGTGAACACATAACTAATACAAGTTTCTACAAACATCGGTATAACAAGCGCGAACACTTGTAAGCGCTACAATCCGCTCAGGGGACAGTAAATTCCAGTAAAAACTAGTTTGGAGTGTTAACTACCCTCCTGCGACCCAGTTACGGTCGGCACGGTCCGGTTTCGGCCGGTTCTAGCCGGTTTTGGCTCGTTACGACCGCTGCAGTCACGTCCGGGGTCGCGATCGTCTTTTTAATTAATTATGCACAGTTTTAGTATCTATGATTTTGGATGTGGTTGGGGTTTTCTGTGATCTATCAAAAGCGTTTGATTGCGTTAATCATCAAACGTTGATAATGAAACTACGGCATTATGGTGTTTCGAAAAATTCATTAAATCTGATACAGTCATATCTATCAGATAGAATTCAGAAAGTAAATGTTAATGGAGTAAATTCACCCGGCGCTCCTTTATGCATGGGGGTACCTCAAGGCTCCATACTAGGACCTTTGCTCTTTTTAATTTATATAAATGATCTCCCATCTTTTACAAAACACTTGTGTCATACAGTTTTATTTGCGGATGATACATCATTAATTTTCAAAATTAATAGACAACAACAAAACTTTGACAATATTAATTATGCTCTGTCTGAAGTAACACAATGGTTTAGAACAAACAATCTACTACTTAATGCCAAGAAAACTAAATGTGTAAAATTCTCAATGCCCAATGTGAAACAGGTCAGTACAATGATAAAAATGAGTGATGAGCCTATTGAGGTTATCAACTCAACAGTATTCCTTGGCATCACTTTGGACTCAAAGCTGCAATGGTCTCCTCACATTGTTACTCTGGCAGGAAGACTGAGCTCAGCAGCATATGCAATTAGAAAAATAAGAGATCTTACTGATGAGGAAACAGCGAGATTAGTTTATTTTAGCTATTTTCACAGTGTAATGTCATACGGTCTGCTCCTGTGGGGGTCTGCAGCCGATATTCAGACTATTTTTGTCCTACAGAAGAGGGCTATTAGAGCTATTTACAAACTTGGACCTCGTGACTCACTACGAATTCTATTTAAGGAGATCAACATCTTAACAGTCGCATCGCAATATATTCTCGACTGTTTATTGTATGTTCACAAAAACCTGCAAATGACATTAAATTTTCTTTTTGTTTGTTTATTTTATGATGGACATAATATAATGATAATGCTATTTGTATTGATCTGAATAAGATAAAAGGTAGGTACATGCTTCGTGCTCCAGGTCCTATAGTTAGGTTGATGATCTAAATTTTTGTTAATTGGTCGCGTTCTTAGGGGGACTGTAGTAGTCATGCTCACTAAAACGTCACTGGGGTGGTGGCGCTATGTGGCGGGTCGTTACATTCCCTTCAATATGGTTGAGTGAAGCGATGGCTGGCACATACGTCATGCTTGTGAACAGGTGCCACCTTTGGGGACTGGTCTGCTCCAGTTTACCTATTAAAATAACTTAATGCTTTGTTCACTCATCAAAATAAAACTATATGACTTGGTCCAAAGTGTTCTACACATAGCTATAAGTTAGATACTGGCACTGTAACTGATCTGCTGAGTTTCTTACCGGTGTCTTCTCGGTAGATATAGGTTCCGAACCAGAAGTAGAATCACTTTGCATTATATACAATGACGATTCGAAAGTGTTATTATATGTAACCTACTTGAATAAACAAATATTGAATTTGAATTATGCAGTTAGTTGTGTTTGGATCGGTACCTGGAGAGAAAAGGTTCTACATCTGTTGTTTCATTATGTTAAGAAGTAAGCAAATCCGAACGTGCTACATTACGCTTCGGACTTTGTCACATTAAATTGCGTAAAACTTGTTGAGTCAGATATATAATTTATTTAATGCACTCAGGTGTAAAGCAAATAAATTTGATAAGGGTACAACGTTTAACATTTAAGGCCAACAAATTGTATTTTTATAAAATCCTTTTACGAATTTAGTTGGTACTAAGTAAAGAATTTTCAACGCGTTTTCAATGAAAGTTTTCAACGTAGATTGTTATTAAAATTGAAGTTGACCTGAGAGATCTCAAAGAATAAGTAAAGTTCTATTTCTAATTAAGATAATAAACCTTATCTTCGGCAATTAGTTTTGAAATAAAGTAAATAACAAACTAATTCAATTCTCATATTACAAATTCTGAACGGCGGCTCTATTATTCTCCAAATACATAAGACTCAACCATAACCTTAAAGAACTTGGTCCTTCGAGCCAGATAAATACAAAGTAATATTTTTAGCGAGCAAGCCTTCCACAATCGCCATGTATCTCAGGCCGGCAGTGACATATAAGACGCTTATATTAAGGCGCTTAAATAAATCAAATGTGATTGTTAGAACCGTCTTCGTATATCGACAAGCTAAACGGGCGGTATCCATCACCATCCCAATAAAACTATCGCGGGTAACGTAACGTATGAGGATTCCTGACTAAGTGATATATCAAGTACAACCCTCTTTTAGGGTTAGAGCACACGGGTTTCTATACATAATATGGAAATGAAGAGCCTTTTAAGAACGAATACACAAGTTGCATATGACTCATACGCTTGTTATAAAAAATCTGGTAAACCACACCGGCTTCGCACAGGTACAGCATCATTAGTTCGTATACAACTCAGTACCTTGTCACATTTCGTTAACTGACGCGATGACGTACTATTTGCTTACGAGCTTTAATGTGACAAGGTACTGAGGTGTATACAAACTAATGATGCTGACTGTACGATCAAGACACTAATGATTTTATTTTATTAGAAAAGTCAGTAAAACAATTAGTATCTTTATTGTACCCGCGCGAAGTCGGGGCGGTTTGTTTTTTAAGTTTATGTATTGTATTTTATGTATATATGTATTTATATGCATTGTATGTATTATATATTTGTATGAACATACATTGTATCTTAACCTTCCTCTAGAATATTTTTTTATTAAAATATTGCATTTAAATACACTGAGTTGTAAAGAGCTAAGCATGCATACATATGGACAGACGGATAGTGGTAGGCTACTTTGTTTTGCAGTAAATTACTACAAACCCAAATATTTTACTTGTATTCTTTGATTTTTTACAAATATTATGAAAGTTAATTAAAAGAAGGTAATTCTTCATAAATTAAGGTAAATTGTACTATAATCAATCTGTAAAACCTATTTCTGTAAAGTTTTGTGCAATAAAGTATATCTATCTATCTATCTTCATTTAATATGGATGGGTTTTTATATCACGGAGATAATATCTAACTGTTATATGAAGTAAAGTCAAAGGAGTACCATCCTTATGTCGTAGGTATAAGAATTAATATCGAACTGCAAGTTTTTACTGTGCTCTACTTTCTTTTAATTTGTATTAACATATTTTCAAATTATTATGTACTTAAAAATATAAAATATTTTTTTCGTAGATATATGACTGAATTTTAAAAAACCTGCCATTTTACATGAAATCTTATTTAACGAAAATTATATACCTGAAGATATTTTAAATTAATTATGAATTCCAGGTGACATTTTTATTTTTAAGCTTATTTTTATCAAGACAGTACGTTTGTTGCTAACAGTCATAAAAATTGCACCTAATAGATACTAATTAACATTTTCCTAGTAAAAAGAAAAACTTATCCTGTTTATCTCCGAGGCAGGTAATAAAATGCAAAGTTAACAGAACTTTACTTATAACAAGGCAATTACTTTTCGTATTAAAGCTACTCTACTTGCGAATTGCAGATATCACAATTGCAAATCCCCTAGTACCTAACACTTGTAAGTAGCTGAATTCATTCGTGAGCACTCCCCTCTACACTCATAACCCGTGACCCGATTTCGAGCTCTTTCTTAGAGGGAAAGAAAATAGAATAAAGTCATAGATTCAAGGCTAATGGATGTTTCTAGTCCAAAATATCTACTGAATGTTTTCGTTTCTCTTTTGTATTTTTTTATTATTTTATATCATTCGTTTATATTGACCTCAAATGAACAAATAGAATCGAAACCATTAAGAAATGATAAGTTCTACTTAATAATACCTACCGTAAAATGTTTGTTTCTCTTTTGTCTTTTTTTATTATTTTATATCGATCGGTTATGTCTTGTTGACTTCCAATTATATGTTAAATAAAATAGCTGATATTAAATACTGGGACAGTGGACACTAGTTAACAGTGAATTAAGAGAGAGGAAGTAAGATTTAACTCTGAATTTGAAAACTGACTGAGACAGTCTGAAGAGCAAGCTTAAAGGGGAATGATTACAAACAGTAGGGCAAATAAAAAAAAAGTTTTTGAAATTAAAAGATGTTTGAAATTGATACTTTGTTTGTTCAAAGTTGAATCTTTTTCTTTAGGGAATCAGAATCTAAGTAGATGCTGAAGCTGGCAATATAATCAAGGCAGACACTATGATTAAAATTAAAAGATGTTTGAAAGTTTTCCTTTGTATGTTCAAACAAAGTTGAATATTTTTCTTTGGGGAATTATCAATTTAGATGCTGAAACGGGCAATATAATCGAGGCAGTCACAATGTTTCAAATGGATACTTTATATATTAGAAACATAATTTTTTTATCTCCCCTTGCGGTGCGGGAATTGAACCCACGACCTTCACGTATCGCGCGTGCTGCTCTTACCAACTGATATATAATATTTAAAGTTCGCTAGTACGGCGTATAATACTATAAAAATAATAAAATCGATTAGGATACTTTATATGTTCAAACAAAGTTG
The DNA here is from genome assembly GCA_037074685.1 of Glyphodes pyloalis. Lineage (NCBI taxonomy): Eukaryota > Metazoa > Arthropoda > Insecta > Lepidoptera > Crambidae > Glyphodes > Glyphodes pyloalis. The sequence goes on from JAYKKO010000009.1 coordinate 16,089,469, forward strand.
AATCTTTTTCTAGGGGAAACAGAATCAAATTTCTGTGTCTTAACAATTGTAGATGCTGAAGCTAGCAATTTAATCAGAGCAGTCATACGCAACACAAATCCAGACTAGCCTGCTCGCAGTCTAGACCGAGCCATTCCATTACCCTTTCATAAGTAATGCCGAAGTTTGTCCTCGTTTTTATTTTCCCTAAAGACGTCACCGCTTTTGCTTGCAGAAAAGTTTCCGACGAAAATGTTTGGTCAAAAGATAGGATTAAAATTAATTTCGTTCGACTAAGTTAGGGTTTCCTAGTTTAACATAGTTTATGTTGGTAATAGGGTTGACTGTTTTATCTACAAAATAAAAAATAAAATTATACGAGACTTTGACTAACTAAATGGTTTAAAAGGATAATTTTCCGTCCTAAGCGTTCTATATCTATTTGAAGAAAACCAAAATCATTATTACTCGTTTCATTTGATTTTGTTTCAAAATAGCGGCTCGCCACGACACGTGTACGAATTTTACAAAGGTTTTATTAAAACCTTGTATTGGACAAAACAAACAAAGAATAATCCAATTTGGTACAGTCGTTTTGAAGTTATGCTCTTACCTACATACGATTAGCGATTCATTTTTATTCATACTGATATATAGAGAAAGAAAAATGTACCATTCTCGGTAACGAGATGTTAATTGTTAAATTAATATTAGGAATCAGTTACTACGATGCATTATTTTCGATACTTTTTAAGAATATAGTTAAAAAAAGACCGTGCACTTTTTTACAAGCATCGGCAACCCTAGTCCAGCAGCAAATAGGTTAACTTATTGGGTTATTTAATATCTAATGTCGTTTAATCGAATACGAAATGTTCGATAATGTTATTACTAACACTCTATGGGAAAATTATGAATTTGGTTTGTGGATGTTTTGAAATTGTGAATTGACTTTCAATTACGCTAACCGCCATTCTTTGGAAACTTCGTTTATTTTCGTGTAAAATACTGAAAAAGTGTTTTTGAAATAGTAATTGTTCCACTACATCATAGAAGGTGACGAAAGAAATTAACTATTTGTATAATCTTAACAATATAGGCATAATGATAAATGTAACAGACCTCCACTTTTGACCCCAAACTAATTCCCTGTGTAATAAAAAAATATGAGTACCAGATGACGAAATAAAAAAAAAGCGTTTTCCTATTTGACCTCATCACTTTTTTTATATTGTACTTTAAGATTGACCTCATCCCACCTGATATTAAGTGGGAATAAGGTCCTAGCTTAAGGGCGACTAGTGCAGCATAATAATAGCTGTTACTGAACTTTTCGCCCTTGCCTTGAAGGTTTGACCTGCCCCTAAGAAGCAAAACCTTACTGACACGCAGGAACACAACAACACAGAAGTGATTGTTATTTGGCTGCGGTCTTCTGTAAGGTGGAGGTATTTCACCAGTTAGTCTGCTCCAGTTCGAGCGATAAATCGCTATGCCCTACACTGTGGCGGATAATTTTTATTTCATAATGTTGCAAAAATTAAAATCGACTATAAAAAAATAAACAAAGAGTTTCTGAAGATGTTTGTATTTCTGTGAATACAGAACATCTTACGCCCCAACTATGTTCCCCCGGGAGAGCAAGAAACGAGCGGTATTAATTTCCCAACGCGCATTAGTAAACGCTCATAAAGTTTGGACGGGTGAGCGCCGTCAGGGACACGGGTTCGACTCTCGACACGAGAAAAAGATAGGGTCTCGTATGACCATTATGTTTATATAGGTATTTATTGTCTGAAAGATGTACGCATGAATTTACAATTTAAAAGCTAGGACTTCGTTATACCGTAATATTAATTGGATACCTTCAAACTAGTAGTAGAAATACTTTGAATTGTCTTTGATAATTCAAAACTGTGTGTAAAAACTTAAATAGTAAAAGTGCGATTGGTTGATTGTCGTTCTTTTTTAAAATTATAGTGCTATATAATTATGCCGCAAAAGCAAACTATAAATATTAAAAAAAAGCACAAAAATATTATTATGTAGCTGAATACAAAGTCAATAAATTTGGTTAAAAATAAATTAATTTCACAACATCACTGACATTGCTCTGATTCTATGGTGCTTATCTTAAGCCCTTGTGTTACAGAAATCAGAAACACATAGACCCGAGACAATATAGAAAAGTTCGTTTCCCATGTTGACCCGACCGGGATTTGAACCCGGGACGTCAGGGATGGTGCGACGCTACAGTCCGGTCCACTCGGCACTCGACTACGGAGGTCGTTAACATACATTCTTACAAACTTCGCGTTTAGTTGGATTCTGCCTCCACTCAAAGTGTAGCTGGTGAGCCGCCTGGACTCGAGTTCGACTCCCACCGCGAATAAGTGATAGGGCTGTTGTATATAAATAAATAAATAAATAAATAAATGCGCCAGACAACCACACCAATCACCTGGTCTCAAACTAAGGTTTTCCCTTGTACTATGAACACCAGACGACGGATACTAACTGGGGGCGTCATCCCAGCACACCCAGACCCAAGTCAATTTAGAAAAGTTCGTTTTCCAAATTGACCTGACCGGGAATCGAACCCGGGATCTCACGCGCTTTGGCCGCCTACCTTAGCCACTGCGCCACCGAGGTCGTCAAATATATGCAACGTTAATGCACCAAGCTGAAAATTGTGTAAAGACGGATTACTATACAATAACATTTGCTTAATATATTCAGTGCAACCTACGAAATATTGCGTACAAAGTATATTTTATATTTAGTAGCTGGCATTAAAAGTGTTGTTGCAACACTCAAACTTAAAACATCCTGCCTATATTATTATAAACGCAAACGCTTGTAAAAATAAGATGTTTGGTACTCTTTTTCGCAAACGTAGTACCTACTTAATGGATTTGTATGAAAGTTTATATAAAGACAGAAGATATAGTAAGTGACCAAACAGGGTATTTTTTTTCAAAATAACTGGATCTAATCACTTACTATTAAACTTAACAATAAAAATAAATAAATAAATAAATAAATAAATATTGGACAACATCACATACATTGCTCTGATTCTGTGGTAAGTAGCTTAAGCACTTGTGTTACAGAAGTCAGAAACAACGACGGTACCACAACACCCAGACCCGAGACAATATGGAAAAGTTCGTTTCCCATATTGACCCGACCGGGGATCGAACCCGGAACCCCAGAGATGGCGCTCGCCAAAGTCAGGCCCGCTCGCCTCTCGGCTACGGAGGTCGTCAATACTCCAAATGTGTGCACTAAAGCTCACAAAGCAATAAATAAAATTAACTAATGTGCGGTTCCAATATTTGAATAATGATCCGTTCTAGTAACGGATAGTAATAAATCATACGAGGCGTAAGCTGAAAACGACCGACAGGCGACTGATGACAGCTGATATGGAAAGTAAATTTGAATTTAGAAATAACGACTCGAAAAAAACGAATAGTCATTTTTGACACATTATTTCGTGAATTCTTTAATTCCTCCCCCCCTACATAAAATTTCGTTTGCTCAATTGATTTGCTTTATTTATTCACTTGTTTGCATATATTTATATATATTATTTTGTTTTATATATATATATATATATTTATATTATATTGTTTAATTATTATATTTATTTATCATGAACATATGTATGAATATTCTATTCTCGTGTGTAATTTTCTGCTATTTATGATTATTAATTTTGTTGTTATCCATACTCACATTTTTACTGTTACCGCACCCATAAACGTACTATCTGCATGAGCCAACGGTTGACTGGTAGAGAATGCTCCTAGCATTAAGTCCACCTTTTGTACTTTTTTTGTGCAATAAAGTTTAAAAAAAAAAATTACGAATCGTAAAATATTGGAACTGGGCATTAATCGGATCAACCATGCTTTTTTTTCTATTAACGACCTACCTATGGATAGATATTATATATGACATCGCTACTTTTTATTGAAACACGAAATCGCAAGCAATATAGTTAGCTAAAAGAGCTATTTTTGAGTTACTAAAAAAAGACCTTCTAAGTCAATATTCGCTTAGGTTTTTGACTCTTATCCCGCGTCCATTTCAAACGCTAACCGTGATCAACAAATGTGCAGGTAACGGTATTTTCTTCCACCGTTTGAGCAAGCGATTTCTCTGTAAATAAGTTACCATTTCAGTAGAAACAAACTTAAGAGCGACGCCAATCGGCTCGAATGAACGCTTCCTTTAATGAACAGTGGCATTTTACCTTAGGGGCATACTGTTACAAATAAGTTGTCTAGTTTCATTAAACGGTATGCTAGAAACGTCTAGGTTTTCCCAGAGGAGTTCAGTATGGTGTTCAAGAGTTAATAGGTTTTCAAAGGCATTAACAAATTAACTGTGGGTATGGTGTGCAGTGTTTAAATAAGCCAGTCCGAACACGTTTGCCTACAGGCATTAATGTATCCATATTGCGACTTTAACTTAGAAAATGAAACAACACTTTCAAATTTCAATAAAAATAATTAAAAACCTCCGACAGTTTGTTTTTAGCGCATCTTGGATTTGAAATTTGTCAACTTAAACTCAAATATTACTTTATTCAAGTAGGTTACATGTAACACTTTTGAATCGTCATTGAATACAATGCAAAGTGATTCTTCTTCCGGTACGGAACCTATATCTACCGAGAAGACACCGGTACCAAGTTACAGTAGCAGTATTTAACTTATAGCTATGTATGTGTAGAATACTTTGGACCAAGTCATATAGTTAAGTTATTTTAATAGGTAAACTGGAGCAGACCAGTCCCCAAAGGTGGCACCTGTTCACAAGCATGACGTATGTGCCAGCCATCGCTTCACTCTAAAAGTTTTTTAAAAGAGGCCTGTGACGTAGGCAGCCCTAAAAAGTATCGCTTCTCGGATGTGTACGTTATGCGTGACATGCTTGAGAATTTATTAGCCACCTGCACTCGTCTTTTGAAATGTAGCATTTGCCGGGAGGAAGGAAATACTTCAATTCACAACTCTCTTGACGGCGGCTTCCAAATGTCGTTTTATCATCGAACTTTTTGTGTGAAAAGCTCCGAAATGATTTGCAACATATTAATTTATTTTTGGGAAATACACAGTTATACTAAACACTTACAAATAAAACATTAATTGCGCACAAATCAGCAAAGTTTTAAAATAAATTCGGACATAAATTAGGCATGCACTGAACATTTACCAACAACGCAAAAAAAAAAGAAAGAAATCGAAGCTAATAAAAATATAAAAAGCTAAAATGAACTCAGTTTATTTTTTTTAATACAACAAAAATAACTTACTTTCATATTTATTTCGTACTAGCTGTGCCCGCGACTTCGTTCGCGTGGACTACATCCTTTCATGGTCGGTTTTACACCTTTCTCCCCTATTATTCGAAACAAAAAGTAGTCTATATTTTAATCCAAGTTTTGAGCTATATTTGTGCCAAATTTCATTCTCTAACTTCAAAAATAAACATTTTTTTATATAAACTTCCAAAGGTGGTATTACCCCCCCCCCCTTATTTTCTAATAAAAAGTAGCCTATGTCCGTTCTTGAGATTCAACGTATACCTATACCAAATTTCATCAAAATCCGTTTAGCCGTTTAGGCGTGAAAGAGTAACAGACGGACAGACAGACAGACAGACAGAGTAACTTTCGCATTTATAATATTAGTATGGACTAGCTGACCCGACAGATAATTGGAATTAGTTTTAACCCTCGACTAAAAGAGTATTCTTAAATTTTCTGATTTTTCACGCAATTGTTGAATTTTTTTTCTTTAATAAGAACCTTCTTCTGACAAGAACAAATGCAACAAAAAAGCAAAATCAAATTGGTCCAGCCGTTCACGCGTGATGACGTCACCAAGGGAAATAGGGATTCATTTTTATATCTAAAGATTGTAAATTAGGTGTATTAGCAATGACAGCAACAATTACAAAAGCCGGCGTGAAACCAACAAACACATCGGAATTCATACAATTCCAAAATGGCCGCCCAAGACCGTACTTCCAGCCAAAGAGCGAACTCCTGAGCGAATGTAATCTACTTAGAAGTCTGGTTTCTCATACTTGAGAGCATAATTTCTATTTGCTAAGAACAAGTCCATTTACTTCGGAACTCTTTGAAGTCGTTATAAAATTCCTTGACATTAGCCAGCTCTCGGATGCACTAGGGTGGTGCGCTGTTACCGATATCGATAATAATGTCGAAACTTTTGCTTACTGTAGAGATGTATATTTTCATTTCTGTATGTGAGTAATTTGCTATGAATGAAAGAATTAAAAATGATTCCGGCAAGCAAGTTTTTAAAAAAGGGAACAAGCTTCATTATTAAACGATGTTTATCAAAATTATAAAAAAACGGTACAAACATTTTGAGGTTCAATGTCCCAGAAGTTATGTTAGGTAAACAATGTAGTAAAATATACTCTAGCACTACTAAGTAATGCTATTTCATTTATTCTATATTGTGTTTTTTTAGTAGGTTTCAAAATGACGTACTATCCCTGTGTAGTTTCAAATTTCCTTTGACCATGCATATATAAAAAAATATTTATCACCTACACGAATGAATGATAAATGTCCAATTAAACATATTTAGGCAATAAAAGTCTTACTTCAGTGAATTTATTCGTAATTTACACGTTTTACAGTACAAAAGCTAGATATAATATTAATCGACATTTTCCCATCACGTTAACCTTTGAAATGCGAGATCCCGCTTGCACGGCACAAGCTGATCTAATTAAGCCTCGGTGCAGAAAAATTCGCTTTCGTACGACTTTTCTGTTGCGTGGTTTAATCTTTGCAATGCAACTGGTGCCCTTGCGACATTCGTGCAGTTAATAAAAAATGTAGCATTTAGGGGTTAACAAAAGCGTCGTATCTTAGAAATACGCCATATGGTTCAATATTAGCGTACTTTTTGTCTTCAATATCCTTTGTTTGCATTTCATTAGAACTGAAGTTCCATCTTGGGGCGTTTGCGGCTTGTTTTTAATTATAGGGCTTGTTGAGATTGGCTTAAATGTGCTATTACGATACTAAATCGAATGATGTACTTGTAATACAAATGGTTATGGTACTTGAAGTATTGAAGTATAATAAGAAATACACATGTGAATAAAAAAGTCTAATCTTTTTTTTTACTATTACCTCGTCAATCTTACAATTGATTTACTAATATTTTAAACACGATACTTTGTACGAACGTACGGATATTTTGATGTACGTATGTTATTTTTTATGCCAAATGGTGTATAATACTGAATGGATTTGAATGAAATTCGATATTTAGCCAGATCACAACAGTAACAAATAAGATTTTTTTTTATTGAGCATGAAAAATGTAAAGTCAATTTTACAAAAAAATATATTTTAGTATCAATGCCACAGTAATCTAGCTTTATTAGTACCTACAAATGGAACAGTTCCTCGTAAAATACCTTTGATGTCTCACATAGAATACACACATCACTACATAGTATGAAACAAAGTTGCATCTCGCTGTGTGCCCCTATGTATGCTTAGATGTTTAAAACTACGCAACGGATTTTGTTGCAGTTTGTTTAAAATAGATAGTGTGATCTAAGTGGGAAGTTCAAATATAAAGTATGCATTAATCACGTAAATTGTATCAGTACTAATGCAATAATAATGTTATAATCTTTATAATGCAAATGACGCTACCTCCTTTTCGGTATATCTATTTATACTTATTTATGTCTTTGCTCACATATTCTATTCCCGGTCGGGTCGATATGTGGAAAATGAACTTTTCTATATTATTTCGGATGTGAGGATTGTGGTATCGTCATTGTTTTTAGTATTTGTAACACTAGTGCTTTAGCTACGTATCATATAATCATAGCAACGTATGTGTTGTATTTTTTTTAGAAATAATTAAATGTTTAATTTTGTGACATGACATAGCATTTGTACAATAGCGAGAGATTCGCTCGCACTCGCAGACAACCACTTAAGAGCGGTTTGCCACGCCTTATGTGTAATTTAAAAAATAGTTGTTTGTTTAATAATAATAAATGAATATATTTTTAGAAACAGAAAATTTTTATCTCCCCTTGCGGTGCGGGAATTGTACCCACGACCTTAACGTATCGCGCGTGCTGCTCTTACCAACTGAGCTAACTGCAAGTTATCGTAGGCGATGAAATTTTTCTGCTGTATCAACCGTTAGCCTTCCGGTAAGTGCCCTCTGCCGAATATGTTTAGAACTACATACTTACCGGCCCGTGGTACATTCGTTGCAGAAATGTTTGAAAACCACGGAATCGAAGACACCTTGGCATCTTAATCGATTTTATTATTTTTATAGTACTATACGCCGTACTAGCGAACTTTAAATATTAGAAACAGAAAAAAATTATTTCCCCTTGCGGTGCGGGAATTGAACCCACGACCTTCACCGACCTTAATATTTAAAGTACGCTAGTACGGAGTATAGTACTATAAAAATAATAAAATCGAATAAATAAATATTATTTATAGAACAGCAACTTTAGTAGCTTTAGTAGTAGTAGCAAATTTAGTCAATTAAAAGGTGAATACTCAGCATTTGTCGAGGTATCAGAGTGACACCCCAACGCTGGTCTTCCATAATATATATACCTTTCGAGTGCTAAGCAGTGCATCTTCTTATAACATAGTTACTGTACTGTACTAAACTCGTTATACTGTATAGCTGATCTACTTAACTCCGACTCCAGAACACCTCTGCAGGCGCTAGCTCCGTGATAATGGATCCCTAATTATGAAATGCTATAAGTACGGGGGCTTATGTATCCCGGAACGTTAAATCTTATCTTACTAAGATATTTAATGTTTTGTAACTTTAAACTACGCTAAAAGTAAAGATACCATTCACTCTTGTATTTGTATTTGTTTGCTTATTAAATAAAACTCAAAAACTCACTTTTATATTTGTTTGCTTATTAAATAAAATCATGATGTTCTTCTCATGCAGTAGTTTTAATTTTGGAATACAGGTTGGTTTTCTGCCTTTCGCAGGCGCTTTTTTTGTTACGCCATTGAGCGCGTGTTAAACATATTGCCAAATGTGTTAAATTCTTTTATTTTATGAGAAATGTAATAGTAATATTAAATGAAACTAAAAAGATAAAATAACATTACTAAAAAAAAACAAATATAAAATCATAAAACAGTTCTGAACAAACAATATTCTGTCGCGACTTTAAATTACTTCAAAACTTCTTCTTCTTCAAAAACTAAAGTATATTCCGAATGTTGAAAAACATATATCGTTAAAATTAGTATTTAGTTATTTGGTTTTAAAGACTGGTAGATGACAATATTTTATTTAATTATAAGTGGTTGTGGTTTCGTAAACAATAAATATGTTTGACGTAAGGATTTTTTACTGTTTCATTGAATTAAAGATCCAGTATAAAATTAGTTACATAACCTTAATCTGTTTCAAAAGTACCATTACTTAAAGTACCTACAAATTTCCAAGGTGTAGTATAAATATTTCACGATATGAGTCGGAACGTTTTTACAAGTACGCCGGCAATTCTTACTGCTTTTTATTATGCTGTGCCCGTACAATGCTCCAAGATAATGATAGCAATATAATTTTGTCACCATTCGTTTGAGTCGGCGTTAATAAAATTAAGTGCTAAAAGGAATTTAGTGGTCTACACCACGCATGTGAGCTTAGTTAACGACCTTCTTGGAGAATGTTGGATGCAAGGTGTGACATTGTACCGTGAGAAATAACTATAGGATATAAATTCAAATTCAAATCTTTATTGCATGTCACATGGGGTGAAAGTTGACATTCTTAAGTACATGCGATGCCCTATAGAGATGGCGTTGCAATGATTCTAAACATTATAAACGTTATAATACAATCACTATTGAGACTAGTAGCACTGTATTATTTATTACATTTACCAGTAAGTATCTGACTGGACAATATAAAACGCTTCCTGCTGTCTGTTTGTCCCTTTGTATGCTTAGGGCTTTCGAACTATGTCACGGATTTGAGCGTGTATATTTATAGTTAGAATGATTTCAGTGCGACGCTTATCTGTAAAATATATGTTTAATAAGGTAGGAAAAACTGCTAATTTTAGAGTTTTTTTAATGTGTTATCATAGTTAACACTTTTTTGGCGCTTGTTTTGGAAACGATGCCTGTACATTTCGAGATAGATCAAAATAATCTTACGTACAGTATTTTTTACCTTCAAACGCCTACAAAAAGTCCGCGACGATTAATGTCTCTGTTTTAGGGATAACCCACAATTATCATTTTTTAAGTAAAGGTTAACTTAATACAAAACAATACATGTCTATATATTTATAGTCATCTCGTTCTTATTTTTATTTTGATGAATAGCTTAGAAGTCTACCTCTGCCCATATCATGTGATTGTTGGTACAACTGACATTATACTTGTATCTTTATTCCAGCGAACAAAATAGCAAAATACCTCCACTTTGTAATTTCTCGGCCGTAACAACATTGAAAAGCTTCTATCAAATTAATAAATTGTGCATTGAGCGATTGGTTTTACGCCCCTCCAGCGTCCCACTCCCATTACTCATTTGTTCGAAAATATGACTTCAATTTTACAATTTCCCTCGCAACACCGACCATTCATCTCCGCGCGACAAGGAAAGCTGACAACAATTTATCTTGCGTCCTTTTCTATTAAGTCTCCGCCATATCTCAGCGGTGAAGCGCGTGCGGCTAGCGGTTATTTTAAAATTGCTTTTGCTAACTTAGATTAGGTAGCGCAGTGTAAGATGCGGAAAGTTACGCTTTTTTGTGGCGACTCGTAATGCTAGTTTGAGTTTGTGACAGCACACTTTTCTTAATAAAGATGGCGAGACGCTGGTCGGATGTGAGATCTTACCCTAAGAGTGCTATTAGAAACTACAAACTTCTTATTTGTCTAAGTGTAGGTGGTATGGCCCTGTTAAATGATTTATATGAAATATTTAGATTTACCTTTAAGTATGTGTGTATGTGTATATTTATAAACGCACACATTGCACATGTATATCTAAAGCCTGGAAAATGGAGAAAGCAATTTGTAAAAAAAAACAAATTTTTAATTAGCCTTACGCACGATTTTTGAGGAGGGAATTAATGAACTTCCATTGCCTAGACGACTTAAAACGAAACAAGTGATCACTGACTTCTTGAAATTTGAGTTTAGATTAACCACGATCATTCATCTTCCATTTCTTCCAACTGATCCACCGAGGTCGTCCATTAACAAATTAACACTCTAAATCTTCTTCCACAGGTACAATTCTAAGCTGACGACACTGGCGCTACCATCTGTGATCTTCGAACCCAAGTTCAGAGGGGCAGTGAGGAATCTGGTATATTCCGACCTACCCGGACAACCACCTCGAAGGCAGGAGCTAAGACACTCGAGAGATTTGAAGGTCAGTGAAACTTGACAACGAATTTCGGGCCATTTTTATGTTCGGAAGTAAAACTATAAGAAAAGGAAATTTACATCTAAATCTATATCAGCGAAAGTTTACTTACTGACTGAACTATCAGGGTCTGAACTAACTAACTAACTTGACATTTTGCTTAGGTGTTTCTTTTATAGCGTATTCCTCTAGATATTTTTTATTTTTACCCATCCAATAAACAAGGCAAGTGACCAATCAGGAGCTATAAAACCATTCAATCCTTTTAATTGGTAGGCAAGATTTAGCTCCAGAAAACGCTGTAAGTGTGTCACACTTCAAGATTGACCTCATCCCACCTGATGTTAAGTGGTAATGAGGTCCTAGCTTAAAGGCGACATGTACAGCATAATAAATCTGTTACTGGACTTGTCGCCCTTACCTTGAAGGCCCCTGCTACTAATGTAGCACCCCCCAGGAGCTCTGTTTCGCCGTTATTGTTTGATTAGGTGAATGCAAAAATAGTTGTACTATATTTTTGCTAAAACTAAATTAAAAACTAAATTTTAGTCCGCTTTCATATTCCGAAAAAAAAAACACAATACAGCCAATGTAATGTTAAGTCTTCTTTAGGGCATCCTTAAAATAATTTGTGAATAGTGCCAACGTCCCAATCAGTGAGTTTTAATGGGAACAAGGTCATTTCATACAACAATTTTAATTTTAGACAGCTTTTTACACCAAATCCCCAGCTTGACACAAAACCAGAGAATGTGTAAAGTTCAACTAAAAGAGGAAACATATTTAGGAAAGGAAGGCATTACTGTGATCCGGGACCATTTCTCAACAGTTTATCTTAGGACATGTTGAATAACAAAACATTCAAAATTAGATGCTATGCAAGTGTTCCTCAGCGTAAACTTTTGAGTTGTATAAAACATATCGTTTAAGTGTTATGTGCAATTTAAATTAATGTGTTTGAAGATAATGTTATCACACCATTTAGTTTCTAAAACACTTACATAACTAAGGATATTTTCATTTTAAGAATGCTTTTATCGTTACAATAATAGCTCCTATTAAAATACAGAGATTGCTAGTCACCATAATTTATGGTATGGAGGAATATCCTCAGAATTTAAATGTCCCAGGAAGTTACGTTTACGGTACTGACCCCTGAAAAACATATTCCTTTTGTCTTGGTAGGTTTAATTACTATTGTTAAAGGAATCCCAAACATTAGATGAAAAATAATGCGTTACTTTTTTATTTCATAACGTGTTTGTGTCGAGTTTCTTTTACTTTCTTATTAAAATTAGTTTACTATATATGTTATTCGCCACTCGAACAATCTAATTAAGGAGTTATTCGAACTAAACATTAAGTTATGAATTCTGCAGACATGTTTTCAAGAATGTTTAACCTACTTAAATCACTCCACTACACCAGGCTTGGATTGCATCTGGTTAAAAAGCCATAATATATCTTTTCATAAACTTGCATTCTGCAAGCGACAGCGGTTGCGTGGCATTTCAATACCCAGCGCTGGGAAACGAGGCCAAATCTTTTCAATGCGCTCCCGGCTTGCTCAACTGAACGCTAAGATAACTTTAAATTTTCACATTTCGCGACAATATTTCATAAACGTCTCAATTTGGCGGGTAGCCGCCGCGATCTCGTACTGCGGGGGAAATGGATTCTTGTTGTGTCCGTAAAAGGTTTGTATTTCAACGTTCCTGCGGGAAGGGACTCAGTAAATCTGACTAAGAAATTCCATTGAGCGTTGGTTATCCCTTGCGGGTTAAGTTAGTGGCTGTAGCGGCTTAAAAGTTAAGTTTAAGGAGAAAATACAATATTGGGAAGGAGCTTCGGAAAAGTTGTGCCTGGGAGGACGAGATAGTCGGTCGCGTGGAGGTCTCAGCTGTTGCAGTGATCCACTTAGTGTCACACATCGTGTGGCTAAGTTAGCTAGAGTTTCATCAGAGTTGATGCTAAATAATGTTTTAGCTTTAGAATCTCGGCTTTGAATATTAAACAACTTTGCTAACATGGTACTCGTAAATATTAGAAAAAGAAAATTTTTTCTGCGTTCCATTTTAAAATAAATTAAGTTCTTATACAAACGTTAGACAGTTAGCATTACATTTTTTGCCAACCTTTTATTAAGGTTAGGTTATAATTTTTTTGATGCTCAATAAAAGGTACATATGACGACCTCGGTGGTGCAGTGGCTAAGGTAGGCGGCCAAAGCGCGAAAGGTCCCGGGTTCGATTCCCGGTCGGGTCAATTTGGAAAACGAACTTTTCTAAATTGACATGAGTCTGGGTGTGCTGGGATGACGCCCCCAGTTAGTATCCGTCGTCTGGTACTCATAGAACAAGGGAAAAACCTTAGTTTGAGACCAGGTGATTGGTGTGATTGTCTGGCGCATTTATTTTATTTTTATTTATTTATTTATATAAAATATTGGGGCGAAACGTAAATGCAAGCGAAAAATCGTTTCGCTTAACTCTTTACCGTGTTATAGAATAAACCCCACTGATTTTTCGTGTCGGTACACAAGGCAAGTAGTCCGCGGTCGCTTTGGCCGCACGATAAATTAACGCACGAGTGCTTATTCCTTGCAGTTTACTCTGAATTATCAGAGGTTGCTTTTGTTTTTATTACTTTTGTGCCTTGAAGTCGTGGAAGTAGTATAAAAGAGTGTGCACACTGCTTAAATAATTTGTGACCTACTTTATGATATATTACCAGGTTTTTTCTCTTCAGATGTGATTCACGGCAATTGTTTAACTATTGTGCCTGCTGTCTGTGAATCAGTTAAATCACATCAATCACCCTATTCTCCTTCCATTTCCTTTGAACAGTATTCTTCTTACTAAAAAAACAGTACCTATTATGATGCATCGTCGTGTAGCAAAACGAATTCCGTATTGAACACAGCAATAATATAACAGTCTAACTGGCGACCCGTGTCAACCCTTTACTTTATAAAGACAAATCGAGGGCTGCGTACAACGTAAACAGAAACTGTGATACCAAGACATTTGCGTCCTCTATCAAGGACGAAGCAGAGAAGGGTAAGATATCGGTTAGTCCTACTAATATTGTAATAAAGTTCAGATGTATGGATCTTTAGATTATTTTTCTTCCTCCTTGCGTCGTATTTCTCACTGCTGCCCTCAGCACCCTTCCTGACCTCCCTTTTGCATCACCTTCACCCGTATGATTCCTCTCCAACTAATTCTGTCTCCAGCGGTGTGAAGGGTGTTGTGAACTGTAGAGTCGAGAGCAGTGTGGATCTGATCAGACCAACGCATTGGGCTGCGTCCACGAGGCCTTTTTCCATCTACTTTGCCGGTCACGATAAGTTTCTCGAGGTTGTCATCTAATTTCCTTGCAATATGACTACAGTATTAAGCTTTTATTAGCTTCACTTGTAACTATGTATGTAAGAAATTTTAATTTGACCCACTTTCCGGTCTTCGATTATAATGTCATTTTGCACACGCTCTGAGTTCTGATGACAACGTCTTGACTGGCCAAGAAACGTCATTACAAATCCAATATAACGGCCTCCTCCATGATATGGGTAAGCGTGTTTTTAGTTTTTTAAACTATTATTTTTATTTCCCTTCATGCAAAAACATTTAAATATATTTAGATAAAATATGACAGCTAAATAGATTATATTTCCAGGGTCTGGGTGTTGTTGTGCAGTCGTCATTTTTGAGTTTTTAACACAAGTCCATAGGTTACGGTAAACGACTTTATTGCCAGCTTCATGATATTTACAATAAACCGAAATCACCTTTTTCAACCCCAGTGTTCCAGCACTGACCTTTAACAAGATCTATTTTTAACAACCGATGCAAAAAGAGGGATGTTATTATTATGACGTCGATTCTATCTCTTTCTCTCATTCTCTCTCTGTGTATGTATGTATATGCCATAGTAGTTCTCAAACGAAATATCGATTTCGTTGCGATTTTTTACGTTTGAAAGCTAGTTTCCTTGTGGTATTTTGTAGCTGTGTTAATCGCCATGCAATAGTAGGTCTTGTTCAAAATGATTTAAAGTTATAAGACCCAGACAATCAGACACTAGTAAATCAATTTTGTCTGGCTTTTAAAAGGACATTCGGTCTTACGAAGTTAAAGTATTTTTGGTATTGCTTTGCGTGATTATTTTCTTTCAAGGGGCTTAAAATTTACTCGTGAGTCATTTTTGTTTTGGTATTTTTTTTTATTATAAAAGTAATTTTAGCTTGGCTCATTCTGCATAAACCGTGTCAGTTCTGTTTGTTGAGCTCATAACAGCAGCCGGTAAACAGAAATAATACAAAAGGCAGCGTTTTGTTGTGTTGTTTTGTTTTTGGTCGCGCAAGTTAAGAACCGGCCAAGTGCGAGTCGGTACGAAAATTCCGTGACCTACTTTTCTTTTCTCCTGTAAGAATGAACTCCTTGTTCTCACAGTACAATACTTACATTCATTGTAAAAAAGGCTTCTTGTCAAATGTCATAATTATGGCAACAGGTAGGCACTCTAAATATTCACAAAATACTACCTTGTTTAGAAAATTACGACATAAAAGATGTTTAGGTACACTTTCATACAACAAACTTGATAATGAAGACAGTTATATATAATAATAGACAATGGTAGGCCTTCGTAGGCAGGTCCGTCTCGCTCTTGGCCGGATTTTTCACTATTTTTTGACGTATTCTTAATTCCTTTTTTGACGTCATCTATGGTAATTTTGTTCTGTCAATCACTTGAGAACTTACTAAGATACACTGTTGTATTAACTACATCCCCTAATTATATTATTTTATATTCTCGACCCCTCTCCTTCCGCAAGTATTAAAATTCATGTACTTTAAAGTGAATTTAATAATAGGTAGGTATATACGGTCAGCTGCACGTCCTGTTCGATTTTAGGCCTTATACCCACGACAGAAGGGCGGTGCAAAGTTCAAAGTGTGTAGTCTAAAGTGTTCTTGTATGTACACATAGATGACTTGCACGACGTCTCGATCTTGAACGAACACGGCTTAAGGATAAAATCCCGGTAATCCCGGAACTGTAACAAAAATATCGACGACTCATCGTGAGACGGGAGCTAGTGATGCCGAAATGTCGACAAAAATCTATCGACATTAAACTTAATCGCCTAAATATAGCACAAACTTCAGAACGACTGCTCCATTTTGGAGAGTATTTTTATAATTATGTATGGAACTATCAGGATAAAGTTTGTAAGCTACTATAAAATAAATAAATATCGTAAAACGTACTTGTATACGACAGTAATGATTTTAAAGTCAGTAGGGAAGTAGTCAATAGTTGAGTTCTATGGAAACCACAATCAACTGGTTTCAAAACGAATACTTGAATCCGTATAATACGAGTGTGTGGGAAGAGCAGCACGCGCGATACGTGAAGGTCGTGGGTTCGATTCCCGCACCGCAAGGGGAGATAAAAACATTATGTTTCTAATAGTTAAAGTTCGCTAGTACGGCGTAAAGTACTATAAAAATAAAAAAAACTGGCATTAGTGGTTAAATCCTCGACCTATGATCCTAGCATGCTTGCCGTTGTATGTATGTTTTATGTAAAGTCATCTTTTAAAAAATTAAGGAGACTAGACATAAAAAGGGACCATTATCAAATGGTCATATCCCCATATCAATGGGGACCAAACATATTGGCAATTTTTATAAATTTCAGATAGTTTCCTATTTATATTATTCATCGCATCTGCATATCGACAATATGTCTTAGTGCATTATCGATGTACATCACTATGAGGAAACCTGAGACTTGAGAAGCGATTGACTTGGAGTCGAGGGGAGTCTAACAAAGTGTGCATTGGCTAAAAGGAGACGCTTTAAGATTTTTTACCTAATGCTTTGTTTTAGTTGTGTAACTGTATTTAATTTTCCACTGAAGGAAAAAAGGCTATAGACAATTAATTAGTCTGCAATAAAATACTAATTGATTGCCTGTATTATTGTTAGTGTATAAAACTATATTAGTAATTTACTACGGTTTTATCAATGCCGCGAAACTTAATATATTGAAGCCATAAGACACGGATGCTCCTTACTACAGACATTGTGGACGCCAATGATCCAGTTTAACCTTGTTTCAATCATAATTCGGTTCAAAATTCGATTAAGAGAGGTAGGGCATAGCGATTAAGAGAGGTAGGGCATAGCGATTTATCGCTCGAACTGGAGCAGCCCGACTGGTGAAATACCTCCGCCTTACAGAATATCGCAGCCAAATAACAATCACTTCTGTGTTGTTGTGTTCCTGCGTGTGAGTAAGGTTTCCAGAGCTCCTTGGGGGTGCTACATCAGTAGCAGGGGTCAAGCCTTCAAGGTAAGGGCGACAAGTCCAGTAACAGATTTATTATGCTGTACTTGTCACCCTTAAGCTAGGACCTCAATACCATCTATAACATCAGGTGGGATGAGGTCAATCTTGAAGTGCAATATAAAAAAAAAATACAAAAGTTATGCATGTTGACAAAACACTTGCATCGTAATGTGCGTTTAGATGCTTTCCACTTTATACAGTGCGTGTATAATCTAAAGATTATTTTGAAAGAAACAGAAAAATTTCATCTTGCTTTGTTTTTGTTTCCTTAAAATATTTTAAATTCGCCAGTGCGGCGTAAAACACTATACAAAATGATCGATTAGTCTAAAGCTTAATTATTAATACACTTACTATTGAACTCTGCTATACAAATCTACACCAAATGAAAAAAAATCCAGTAAATCGCATCGACAATTATTTACTTCTTTAAGTTGCCTTTATCACACAGAAAACCCTTCAAGAACCACGAAGGTTCGCTGAAACACTTACTCCGCCGAGCCATTACTCATTTTAATGTGTATCGCCTAATTAAGTTTATGGGATACTATTAAAAACCCGACGGCAGCTATGTAAAGTCACGTGGCTGCGTTTACTGAACTTGCGACCTTTTTACATATTAATTTAACTACGCCACCACCGCTAGAAGCATTAATTATAATTTCAAGCCGGCCATTAATGTTGAGAAAATGTAATTTGTCTTGATGTCGCCGAGCTATTTCTCAAACGTGGAAGTTTGGCATTGGCAAACTTATTTTTGTAGTGCACTAAAATTATGTGATCCATCATACTGACACAAAATGGTTGTTTAAATTTTTATTTCTGCATACAGCGCCGTAGTTTCCGCATGTAAGTTTTAAGTAAATTTAAAAATGTATTCTCTCTGCCATTTGCTGGACTGCGATCGTCTAAGCTTGTCAAGGGTGGCGTGGTAGTTATTTGTTTAACTTTTTATACGGCAGAGCATGTTTAATTTTTTCATTGGTTTTGGACCTTGATTCCAGGAAGTAAGGTTCAAATTATGGTGGTCATATGATCGACAGTCTTATAAGGGTTTAAGCACGCTAATCTTAGGAACTACTAGTTAGAATTGAAAATGATTTTTATGTTAGATAGCCTATTTATAAAGGAAAGCAATAGGCTATATAAAATAATTCTGCGATCAATAAATCAATAAAAAATAAATATTGGACAACATTACATACATTGTTCTGAATCTGCGAATAGCTTAAGCACTTGTGTTATAGAAATCAGAAACAACGACGGTACCACAACATCCAGACCCGAGACAGTATAGAAAAGTTCTTTTCCCATATAGACCCGACTGGGGATCGAATCCGGGACCTTAAAGATGGCGCGACGCCAAAGTCCGGTCCGCTCGCCTCTCGGCTAACGGAGGTCGTCTAATGAGAGGCGAAAAATCAGTGATGAAGGGGATCGCACGCGTGCAAAGCTGCCGCGGGCCGCTAGTCCACTAATAAGGTGAAGAATTCATACTAATATTATAAATGCGAAAGTAACTCTGTCTGTCTGTCGGTCTGTCTGTCTGTCTGTCCGTCTGTTACTCTTTCACGCCTAAACGGCTGAACGGATTTTGATGAAATTTGGTATAGGTATACGTTGAATCTCAAGAACGGACATAGGCTACTTTTTATTAGAAAATAAGGGGGGGGGGGTAGGGGTAATACCACCTTTGAAAGTTTATATGGAAAAATGATTATTTTTGAAGTTAGAGATATGAAATTTGGCACAAATATAGCTCGAAACTGGGATTAAAATAAAGACTACTTTTTGTTTCGAATATTAGGGGAGAAAGGGGGGTAAAACCGACCATGAAAGGATGTAGTCCACGCGAACGAAGTCGCGGGCATAGCTAGTCAGTTATAATAATCCACTGTACTCTTCCTAACAAAGGCATCCTTCATACCTACTTAGTACCCATAATGGTCCGCCATATTTATTACAATATTATCCCAGACAATATTATTTTTAAAACTTATTAGGCACTGTTGGGGACTCGGGTGCTCGAGGTCGATTTATACGACGCGCGTGATTCGGTTCGTAGATGAACGGCTCTTACATACAAACTAGACGAAATGAAAGCGTAAATCGTATAGTCTAAAGTTATTTCTTTGTTCTCCGTATAATAGGAATAATATTTGGCTAAGCGTTATCTAAAGCAGGGTTTCATTTTTAGGTCAATTTTAAAAAAATATTTGAGGCATAATCATTATGTCATAATCTTATTCATCTTTCAAATTGTGTAGGGTTTGTCAAAGCCTATCTGTTCAGTCCGGTGTTACGAAAATGGCTTTTTAACCCTATGGAGTTTTTCAGGATAAATACGCCGACTGTCACTACAAAAGTCTTTCGTAAAGAAAAACTTAGTATCAAGGCCCAAAACTAACCAATCTATTTATGGCACACTTATAAAAATGCTCAGCGTACAAATCAAAAATGTTGGTGATTAACATGTCATGGTGACACATCTGTTAAACTCATGTCAAATACAACCAATCATGTGGCAGTAAGACCTCGTACACGTAGTGTCATCTAGCGGATTTTCCAAGCGCGGTAGTTTTCATTCCTCTAATCTTTTTCCATGATGAGTCATCTCTTTCTCTACGAATTTCTTTTTATATCGTGTCTGAGTAAACAAATCTCAAATTCTGTGGAGCAAACTACAAACTCCTATCGCGACATACGGGAACCGAAGACTGTATGTTTGCATTGTCTTTGCCCACGTGTTTGCTTACTATTTTATTTTCTGTATTTTTACTTTAAAGGCTGCATTGTTATGGTTTACCAATGAGTGTGTGGTCTTTGTTCTAACAACTATAACAACAATAGTTATAAAAATCGGTCGGTTGTATTTCAAACTCATAAGCGATAAAATATTCTAAATGAGTACAAACACTAAAATGAGTACAAACACTAAAATGAGTACAAACACTAAAATGAGTACAAACACTAAAATGAGTACAAATAAATGTTTTTTAATTTGTACACAAGAAATAATACGTTAAGCCGAACATTACTAAACTCAGCTATAATTAATGTCATCAATTCGATGACAACTGTTTTTTAAATTTAATTTAATGATATTCTTGTAAGTGACATAGGACTTTTATGAAAATTAATTTCTTTAGACCTAAAACTTATGTACTAAAAACTGAAAACATATTCGATACGTATTAAATACCACATATCACACCACTCTCATGATCAATGTAGGATATTAATGATACAAAAGAAAAAACAAAATGAAGAGGTCAAAATTAAATTAATATATTTGACGAATCCAATTCAATAGCACAAAACAGACCGATATAAATAAATCAATTTATAATTAGTATTGGCAATCTATGTCCCAATTAAGTGTAGGGGTTTAAATAAAAAAATACACAAACTATGAATCTACTACATATATAAAAATAAGTCGGGTTTTCCTCCCTGACGCTATAACTCCAGAACGCACGTACCGATTTCCACGGTTTTGCATTCGTTGGAAAGGTTTCGGGCTCCGTGAGGTTTATAGCAAAGAAAATTCAGGAAAAATTTCAACAGAAGCGGGAAAATCCTCTAAGGCGAAACGAAGTTCGCCGGGACCGCTAGTCGGTTATAAAAACACACTAAGAAGCAATTTCAATAAATAGCCATGATATATAAATCATTCAACAATTTTGTTGCAACACAATTCGAGTTTAAACGAAAATTTATCAATCATAAGCTGCGAACACATTACCGCCCACTGCCATTCAGTACACCGTTGCAGCGAGATTAAAAACCCATCTCGTATGCAACGGCTGTAATGGGTATTTAATGTACACGTGTACACAGTTTGTGTACTGTGTACACCTCCCCGATGTCGGCGGTGCAGATTTCATCAACGTTGCAGCGAACTAATTTAGGCTTCTGCAAGTGTTTAAAATTAACCCTTGCAGAATAAGCCTAGAGTGTTCCTTATACTCACACTGTGTGACGTAACAATTGGTTACTTCCAAATAATTGTATATTTTAGTTGAATATACAATGAACATTTAAAGTGTACAAATTTTGAAAGGAAAATAATGCATGAAAATTATTCAAAAAGAAAAAATACTAGTACCTACAACTCGATAAATTATAAATCTTGGGTTCACAAAAAAACATTTTAGTGAGCGTAAAAAAATAATACAATTCTATAAAAGTATACAAATTTAATAATAAAACAAGTAATACTATTCCATAAATGTTATGTCCAGCTATTGCAGACTTAAATGAACTGGTTGCCCGATAATAATAATAATTCTGTGCTGAGAAATAATACTTTAAACAGAGAAGTGTAAAACTTACTTCACTGTAAATACAGTAGTATCAGAAATATTTAAAAAGAAAATAATAAAAAACAGCAACTTAAAGATGAAGAAAACATTCAACAGACCGGAAAAAGAACACAACGTTTTAGATGTAACAAAATAAACATGTAACTTCAAAAAGTTATATTCCTTTAATTATTTAAAGATTTAAATTTATTTTTCATTTGACAAAAGAGCATAAGTGTCAGTGACAGTTAAATAGTTTTTAAATACATCCAATAGGAAACAATTTAAAACTGCCAATACAAAACTTTGCTGAGCTCTCAAAAGTATCAAATGTTCAATTAGACTCATCGCCACGAGTCCATTTGGAGTAGTTAAAATGTGTTGCAAAAGCACTTTGCCCCAAATGGAATTTTAATACGTTGCTATTTTGCGGAATTCGATGTAACTTTGGTTATAACTGTCAGACTTCGGTCTATTTTTAATCAAAAAAGAGTTTTAATAGTTTGAAATAAGAGTATTGATCTTTAAAAAAGCATAAAAGTTTTTTCAAATGTTATAAATTAATTAGAGAAACTTAAAAGTTTAACTTGTGGAGCAAATAGATTGACCTTATCGGTCAAAAACAGTTACGTCCATTAAATTAAAGAGGGACAGCTTAATGTAGTAAAGAAACAAGTATAATGTATATTTAAAGTTTTGGAGCACATTTTCTCAACATTTACGCAAAATTGTTGCCAAACTCCCTCAGAATGGTCTAGCCTCTGATAAAATGAAATTAATGTTCCTGCTGACTTTATCGCAAACTATTATAACTTCAAAATTTAAGGGAAACTTGGGAATTAAGGATCAATTTCACCAACCGATAATATTTCAAATGTCGACAGTTTAAATATGATATGAATTTAAGGAACATATTCACTTAGGTTTCATTCTAAGTGTTTATTTAAAAATATGATTATTAAGACAACGATTAGACCATTCTTGTGGGACTATGTGAGTAACACCACAGTACAGTTTCATTAGTCAGTGAGACAATCTCAAAATTACACTTTAGATAAAAGTCTCAGAATCACA
Organism: Glyphodes pyloalis; assembly: GCA_037074685.1. Lineage (NCBI taxonomy): Eukaryota > Metazoa > Arthropoda > Insecta > Lepidoptera > Crambidae > Glyphodes > Glyphodes pyloalis. Next base: position 16,112,657 of record JAYKKO010000009.1, read on the forward strand.
AAAAAGTCATTAGTAAATATTGATTGCTTAAATCATTGTTATATTCATCATTATCACCTTCTATCGGGCGTATTTTCGAAATTGGTGGTTTAAACTGGATTCGGCCTTTGGCTTGATTTATTCCCTACCTGTACCAAAACGTTCCCATATATACCTTATTAAACCTATATTTGTTAAGTAAAGAGTTTGAAAATGTTGAGTTAAATTGTAAATAATTTCATAATTGATTGACGTTAACAAATACCTCGTATTTGTTAACGTCAGTGCGTGGACTGCTGATTGGCTGAAAATGCGATATGTGCTATTAGTCAATCAACGGTATCAATTTTTTTGTCGTCTCATGCAAGAAATTAGTCTTGTCGCATTGTCGCGGTCAAACATTCCTCACTGCACAATTAATTTTTCTCGCTGTTACAAAATTTCAAACACTCTCGTATTTTATTAGTTGCACAATCTAGATCTTTTATGGACAGACAGTAAACCAGTTTAACGCCAGCCGTAAAACGGAGCTTTCGTTTTAAATTATGTAGCTTTATTAAATAAGATTAACAGATATTTACGAGAATCGGCTTTAACTTCGTTTGCACTAGATTAATTATACTTAACGTGGTTCCCGTTTGCAGTTATTAACTTAATTACTAATTATATCGTCTCGAGATATTGCCAAAAACGTGGCCGATGCTGAATTCAAAATGCACTAAGGATATCTTTAAAAATGGTTTACATCGCTTAAGCACAAACAAAATTTTCTGTTTTTTTGTTTTATCCCGAGGAAACTTTCAATGCCCTAGTTAAGGTTTAAAAAAAATACTTAATTGAAAACACTCAAGAGAATATCACCTTTAAAACCTTTCTTACATAAAAATTACGGTTACACATCTGTTTGTAAAACATCCCTACGTATAAATAATGTATCAATGCAAGATAATTCGAGCAAAAAATACTAATCAGAAATGTAGCTTATAAAGTTTATTATTATTTATTTATTTATTAAACAAACAATAGTTAACAAGAGTTGACAGTAGTCCCACAAAACTATTTACATAGTTTGTCTGTGGGATCATGAGTCTCTAACTTAAAAATAAGAACTTAAATTACTAAGATAAGTTAGCTAAAAAATATTTTTTGAGTTTAATTTTAAATATAATTTTGTTTTGTTCCCGGCGTATATCCTCGGGCAAACTATTTAATAGGTATGGTAACCGTTTCTTTAACGTTCTATCACCAGAGTAGTTATTTACTGTTGTACATCAAATTAGCCCGCAGACATTGACCGGGTACAATTTAATTTAATTTAATTTTATATAAGATTGAGGTTTTTAAACCATGTATTAAGAATTAATCTCTTCTAAACGATATTTGTTCTAATGAGGTTAGTTATTTAACTAGTTTACACGTTTGCCTACATCCATAAGTTGCTTATAAAGATTTTAGTTCAAGGGCATCCTCAAGTTAACAGAAAGGTCGTTGATAAATAAACAAGACGCCAATATTTTCAGCGCAGTCCAAATTATCTTACGAAACTACTGATCCCGATTTTCATTTCTTTGTTTGTTCATGCAATTTGTTCACATGAGGTTAGTTGCTTGACTTGTTTACACGTGTGTATACGTCTTTATGTCGCTTATAAAGCCTTAATTCAAGGGCTGTCTCATGGTAGTAGAAAATTCGTCGATAAATAAACATGTAACACAATTACTCCTACCTTTGATATGGATTCCTTCAAAAGGAGTGTGAAGAAACATCTTACGGGCCAGTATGGCGATGCTAACGAATAGGATATTACGGTAGCAAATCCGTTGCCATCGCGATGTGGGTTCCTCTCTTGCTTACTATCAGGCTGGGAGGAGCCAATTAACTGTGCTTCTAGAAATGAAAAACAAGATGCCATCATATCCAGCGCAGTCTAAATCATCTAATCGCTTCATCTTACGAAACTATTGATCCCGATTTTCAGTGCTTCTCTATTTGTTCAAATGAGGTTAGTTGTTAGACTAGTTCACACGTGTGCCTACATCCTTATGTCGCTTATAAAGCCTTTAGTTCAAGGGCTTCCTCAGGGCAGCGGAAAGGTCGTCGATAAATAAACGAGATGCCATCAGAAGTTTGCTTTCACACTTAATCCTTTCTCTATTTTTAAATTTCAATCAGTCGAAGGAAGCGCCGCTAAGTGTTGGGGCACTCGTGAATTATTGAGTGTGAAGAACATTTGTTCTGTGGAGTAGCTCGCCGATGAAATATTAATGGTCGGACGATCGATGGTGTTTGATGTATCTGAGGTTGGATTGCGGAACTCCTTTACTCCTAAGGCCTTCATTAAGATAATACCTGCATCCTCATAAGTAAGATTTCATAATTACGCCTATTATTCGCTCATTCAATTGTACACTCGACAAGGTTCAATATTAGTTCTTACGCGCACGGTATGAGGGCGAAACTAAGTCCAAAGTTACACTACTGTACAGGTTTTGTTTGTAAATGCACTTACATGAACATTCTTTACCGCATATGTATTATGTACAACAGATATTAAATGTACAAGTTTTTTTTTAATACTATGCTGAAAGCACTTGTGTCACATAAGTCAGAAACCACAACGTTACCGCAACACTCAGATCAGAGACAACATTCATTTTCATTTTGACTAAGCATATGTTTTACTTGTAACCTATACGAATAAATGAATAGATTATGATTATGATCATAGAAAATATCGTTTCCCACGTAGACTCAATTTGGACTCGAATCTGGTACTTAGGAGATGCTGATGCAAAGTCCAACGAAGTCTTTAAAGACCTCAGAAGTCTTAAAAAGATGATTACCGCTTATAAATAAAATACTTCCAAATCAAGCTACCCAATTAATTTAAACCATATCTCATCACAGTTACGAGCCAAAATCGAACGTGCCCTCGCCTCGCCATTCTCACTAATTCAGCAATTTAACCTTCGCTGTGCACCGGTGTTTATTGAACAATATTATTTTCAAAGGAACCCATTTCTCCCGTCCTATTTGTTTTTATGGCCGCCGCTGGTTTCACCTCCGGGGTTCTTGGTATCGAGTTTCGTGTTTTCGGATACACTTTTTCAATTTCTTGTCGTATCGTTTGATTTTTATTGGGTGGAATAAATTTGGGGGCTGCCTTGGTGATGATATTATTCAGGTTATTGAAATATGTGAGGTATGTTTGCTAAATTCTGTTAGTATTTTTGTAGAAGGTCTTGGGTTAGCTTTTTTGGATAAATGTTATGTTACATAAACAAGGTTATACGTAATGCTTAAGAAAACATGTTTTCTCAAATTTAAATAATAAATAAATATTGGACAACATCACATACATTGCTCTGATTCTGTGGTAAGTAGCTAAAGCACTTGTGTTACAGAAATCAGAAACAACGACGGTACCACAACACCCAGATTCATTTTAATTAATATTTCATTAATTTCACGATGTATTTTGATGATAATCTATATTATGAGATAATTTGGTTTTAAGAAAAAGTCCTGGAATAATTCTAAATATTAGAACCTCTCAGCCCCAGCTTCACACGGGTGCAATATAGATCTATACTAGTTTATATTTTGGCTTTTCTGTACTAAGTACATGGATTTGTTATACTAATGCACATAACCCTTATTCTTGAATATCTCTCTTCATTTTGGAAAAACATTGCGATGTTTTAAAAATCTTAGCATACATAAGGACTTTGGTGTATGTCCTTATGTATGCTAAGATTTTTAAAACTTCTTAATTTATTTTGCTGCGGTTTTTCCATCTAGTGTAGTGTAGTACTATGTAGGGACAACTGGCTCGATGGCTTATTTGGTTGTGAACCAACCCTTTATAGCTAGGTTCAATTTAGGATTAAAAAAATCTGGTCAGGGTGCTTAATGATACACTCACTACTTACCATTTATTTTTGGAACACAAATGCTTCTAACTTTTGAATGAACTGACTCAATTGTTTGAATGATGTCGTTCGATTTTTTCATAAAAGTAAAGTCTCTGTTTAATTTTAATAAAAAGGATTTTCTGATATAAATATCAAGTATGTTGTACATGATAACGTAAGCTATAATTATCTACGTTGACACATTAAAGTGCCTTATCCGATAGTACTCGAAGCCCTTAACAAACTTAACAAACCATTCGTTTAAACTCAGCACTTATAAACATTAAACATTGTCGCAATATCGTCTTCCTTTTACGTCCACTGAATTATCGTTGTATTTCCAATTATCAATGCCAGGCAGTGGTATGTCTCCAGTACGAAGTATGTTAAAATGAACGCTTACACTTACAAAAAGCATAAAATTTTAATCACCATTTTAAGCTTTTAAGCAGCTCAACATTATTCTAGACATAACCAGATATTCCCTTGAAATAAAACGGGTAAGCCCTGTCTGCGAAATTAAATTTTAATGTTGATTCTGTAGTTGAGCTCCGAATGAAGGTACTACGTTTTATGTTGAATGACGGTTGCAGGTTTTGCGGCTTTATCCTTTGTGGACACCCTCTGTTTTATCAGTGTATGAAATAAAAGAGAAAGGCTTTCATGATAGAAGATAAACAGATAGGTAAAAGCGGACGTTTCAGAGGTTAAAAGTTGGACATTTCGTTTTGATACGACGTTGTATTATAAGTTAAAAGTAAAATGAAATAAGTGTACCTAAGGAACACTTACTTCAATAGCTATGTCCTACTTCACTACATAGTATAAAACAAAGTCGCTTTTTCTGTCCCTATATCCCTTTGTACGCTTAAATCTTTAAAACTACGCAACGGATTTTGATGCGGTTTTTTTTGATAGATAGTGATTCCAGAGGAAGGTTTTTATGTGTAATAAAGAATTAAAAAGCCAATATTTCTAAGTATTTACATTACATCCGTGCGAAGCCGGGGCGGGTCGCTAGTATATTATAAACGTGGTAGTTTGCTAGAGTGTACAGATGTATGGATGTCTAGATATCTGGATACTTACATGTCTGTTTCTTACCCTTTCACGCAAAAACTACTTAACGACTATTGATGAATATTTAAATGCAGGCACATAGTGGTAATACATTCATTGCACCCGTGCAATGCCGTAGCGAGACGCTCGTAATTTAATATTTCACCAGCTTCTAAGAAAAACTTCTAAATAATTGTTCAAAGAAATCTTTACAAAGCAGTTGATCCGCTCTATAAAAGCTTTTCATGAGAATCCCAAATTGTCCTTTTGACTTAATGTTTATTTTTTAAATAAATAGAGCTAGAGAGGCACGTAACCTATTTGCCGCATTATTCCCGCCAATATCGTCGCGAGCGCTCAAATTGAGCTGTCATAGATGACGGGTGTCACAAGATGGCGGCCACTCTGTGTCGATCAGCTGCCACGGTGGTCGCTGCAGTGGCAGTAACGGGAAAATGTTTCACTGAACATTGTTTTTTAAAATTCAAATAGATATCTAACATTTTTGGAAACTTTTGTTGATAAAGTTCATAGGTATATTGATGAATAGGTGTTATATATATTGTATAGGTGTGATTAAGGTTATATTTTAAACAAGATTTTGTTTGCGATTTTGTATGTGTAGTATAAAAATTAGTTGGTTATACTCTTTAAAATCTAACCAACATAATTTACCTAACATGTTCATTTTTTAAGTGATTCAGGAAATTATCTGGACATCAATGAATTCTTATAATTGTGTTAAATGCGTAAGTGTGTCTCTAATTTTTATTAACTTTTAACCAAAAATAAGGCACAATCTGTCATTGTCAATTAAAACTTAGTCTAAATCTTGATGCCGATCATTGAAAAGTTTTTTGAAAAAAAAAAAAACTAATATAAATGCAGTCAAAACCAGCCATTTAATTTTAAATGGCTATTTAGCAGGGACTATTAAATCTCAAATATAAACCCACTTTGAACTCGATACGAGCATGTAAGCAGCATTTATTTTTATGATCACTTAATTACGTTCCTCAGGAACACAGGCGTTCGGAACCCTTTTCAATCTAAGTGGTAGGCAAATCTTGATTGCGCCACATTTCGGAAATTTATTGTTCGATATCAGATGACCTTTCCTACGAGTGAGGTTCAAGTGTTCGCTTGTAACGACTTAACTTGTTCTAATATTGAGAATATAAATTTTTTGGTGAAATGCTAAAACTTGAGGCTTTTCGTTGAACTTCTAATGCTACGAGTGAAATTAATATTACTTTGATCTTATCGGGCCTTTGAAAGCTTTTTTTGGTTGTAACGATTGCTTTAGAGGTGATTTTTGCATGCTTATGATATATTTAAAATATTATTGAAATATCTTGTAGTCTTAAGTGCTCTGGGCTCTAAAATCCTCTGGTCGTAGATCGTAATATCTTTGTGTCTGAGTACTGATTCCATGCTACGGAAGGTATCATCTTTCGGACACGAAGGAAAATCACCATTACATAGACAGGAAAGGTAGGATGGAATAAATAGTAAACTATTCATACCGATTGGGATTCTAATAGGGGGTTTCCCTTTCAAGGGGTGTAAAAATCAGATGGCATAAGCACCAAAGTAAGGCTCGACCAATCGGGATTGTAGTCGTAGCTGACTTCAAACTCAGTAATAGATGCATAACTGGAATAGACATTAAATATTAGAAACAGAAAATTTTTATATCCCCTTGCGGTGCCGGAATCGTACCCACGACCTTCACGTATTTTTTTTCTGTTTCTAATATTTAAAGTTCGCTAGTACGGCGTGTAGTACTATAAAAAAAAATGGTATAGACATTTATCACGTTTGTAAGTTCCCAATTAGATTATAAACATAATTATTCGGATAAAGAATCATATCTGGTTATTTTTTACACCCCATCTCATCCCTACTAATATTATAAATGCGAAAGTAACTCTGTCTGTCTGTCTGTCTGTTTGTCTGTCTGTCTGTCTGTCTGTTACGCTTTCCTGCTTAAACCTCTCAACCGATTTTGATGAAATTTGGTATAGGTATACGTTGAATCTCATAGACATATGAAGAACGGACATAGGCTACTTTTTATTAGAAAATAAGGGGGGGGGGGGGGTAATACCACCTTTGGAAGTTTATATGGAAAAATTTTTATTTTTGAAGTTAGAGATATGAAATTTGGCACAAATATAGCTCGAAACTTGGATTAAAATATAGACTACTTTTTGTTTCGAATATTAGGGGAGAAAGGGGTAAAACCGACCATGAAAGGATGTAGTCCACGCGAACGAAGTCGCGGGCACAGCTAGTAATATATAAAAATGAATCACTGTTCGTTAGTCTCGCTAAAACTCGAGAACGGCTAGACTAATTTGGCTGATGTTGGTTTTTAAATAATTGTGGAGGTCCAGGGAAGGTGTAAAAGGTTAGAAATTAAAAAAAAATAGGCGTTTTGAAGTTCGCCGGGACAACTAGTTAGGAATAAAAGCAACCTATACCTAGATATACTCAATTACTCATTTCAATTACCGTCTGTGTGTCTATCAAACCCCTTTTTTCCCTCAGGAATGCATTTTAGTTTACCAAGTCTCACGTAAACAACTTAATACGTTTTGAAAAAGAATCTACTTAAAAGTACAGTTTTTCTAAATAAGTTTAAAAGTACTTAGAAATGATACCACGTCCATGTTTTATCGATTTCCGCCATGTTCGTGTATCAAATCCTACATTTCACGTTAGCTGTGACATGCAAAGATATTTACTTCCGTGAAGCATTTATTGTCCTTTTCTCGTATTACAGCGTATAAAAGTCGCAATGTTTTAGGAAAGCTTTTAGAGGTAATTGAAAGGATATATCTACTTATCTCGTAAAAAGCGAACGGATTATAGCTCTTGATTTTCATTAAATTTCAAATTCAATGTGAATTACCTTTTGCTTGCGTTTTGTTCATTGATTTACTCAGAATAATTTGTTTTTTGGAAACAGCATTATGTGTTTTGGCTTGGTATTACTTTCATGATGAGTTTGGTGTTGAAATAGTACTTTTCAGCTGATAAGTATGTTAACTAGCTGAATATACTGTGTGTTCATGCAATAATTGATACCCAATACTACATAGAAAATTCATGAAGAGCTTTTTTGAAGTGCCTTAGTTACATACCACAACCTCAGAACAGTGATGTGATGTTGTCCATTTATTAAGAGAAGTGATATATGAAGTCAAGTATTCTTGAAAAGGTACCTCCACTTTGGTAACTTCCATTCAACTGAGAGTCTAAAACATCGTTTGCTCCGAAAAAACGAGAAGTTGCGAAAACATTGATTACGAATTCAAAACATGAATGTTCGTAGAAATTGGTATGAAATATTGAGGCTCAATTACCAATTAATAATTTTGCGTTTGAGTGGAATAAGTTGCGTAGGCGTTTTGTAGGCGGGTGAGTTCAGCAAAGAAGGGTGGACTCGGTGGGTACAATATTTTTTGACGTGAGTAAGCTTTGGTAAATGTTTTGATAAGTGAATTATCATAATGAGTATGTATGTAGACAGCTTTGAGATGGAGGATCGCAAATTTTACTGTTTGAGTAAAAGTAGAATTGTGGAAATGTGTCAATGTAAATTTGTGATACAAGTTTGTGCACAATATTTGGTTAGTTTAACACATATGTTTAGACATTTACTTAGTACTTTTTTGAAGCGAATTTCAGTTGTGGGTTTTAAAGCCGAGTTTGAGTTCAGTGATTAAGTATTTTACAAACGTAATCATTACTGAGTACCCATGACATTGAAGAGTAGCGCAAGACAATATTGTGTTGGGTTGGATTTATTTTTTGGTTTCAATTTTAAAATAGTATATTTTAATCAGCACAAACAGACATTTTCAAATAAACCTTTGAAGTGAACCTATTTGATCTCGTTTTGCTATGGAAATAGGTAAAAAGGTACTGAAATAAAAAAAAAAATATATTTAAAAGCATAGAGGTAAAGTAGACAACATTGACCAACATAAATTTTAGTTAGCTATATTATTTATACTGTGACTGGGGGTACAAACACACAGTTACAATACATTACTTTACATACAGTTTCTCAATTTACTTTCTGAATGTGTATGTATAAAGTGGTCCAGTAAATGCTTCGCTACATCTATATGCATAGCATGCGTACTTAAAAGTTCTTAACTTAAACTTATCACATGCAAGCTTCTTGCATGAGAAACTTCTCGTGTGACCGGCATTCAAAGGTCAGTTTGTAGTATTTTTAAGTAGATACTTTTGCTTTGATGTAGCACCTTTCCCGACCTTTAAGGAACATCCTCTCGACCTTTTTAAGCTGTTTTAGATCGCATGTAAGGGGGCATCTTGGTTCAACGAGCAAGTTGTACTTTTAGCAGAAGTCACTTTTATCAGTCTATATTGAAATGACAAATCTCTGCTTTAGATTCAAAATAGATCACGCTTTTTTATAGGCAACTAAACTTCTATAGTGAAATGTAACTGCCAATGTCGAACTAAAATAGATACAACGAGGAATGTAATTTTTTAACCGTCAGGGGTAAAACGAATGTGTGTCATAAGTTTGACGTATCTGTCTGTTTTTATGAATTCAATATATTCTATGTTAAGCTATCATGAGCAGGTATTTATGTCTGTCTATGGCATCGCAGCTCCTAAACGATTGGGCCGATTTTAATTTTATTTTTCTGCTTGAAAGGTTATTTCTCATTCTCATTCCATTCTTTTAATATATAAAAGGGTAGTCCTTACTTTGATAAGTCTAACCTATGATAAATCTAAGATGGCCGCCATCACAAGATGGCGAAATGATATAATAGTCAACGTAAGGCCTTTGGCCACTCTTGTGTCGTGAAAATAAGCGCTAATATTAAAAAGGTTTATTTTTTTTAACAAAAATCGTTTACTTCACCCATATCTCACACACACACACAGAAAGAAATCAGACCTTTTTGGATCATAGTCGAGATATCCAAGCCTGAAATCTCGTAATCAAACTGGAAAAACCGAAGTGAAAATACCAGATAAAAAAGATTCCTAAGGTTATATTCAATATTATTTCTTGTGCAAGAGTGGGTTTAGTACAAAATAATATTAGTACAGTTACGGACGCCCACACTACACCAGTCGGTAAATGTGAGTTCTGCCCACACGCCGCCCACACTTCTACTTTAGCACCGTAAACCTATTTTGTACAATGTTGTCCCTAGACCAAGAATCATGGCTCATATTGAATGGTGACCGGCCATTCAATATGAGCCATGATTCTTGGTATTTTCTCTGAACTACAGATTAAAAAGTAGAAGTTAAGCAATATTTGCAGCGATGAAATTTTAACAAATGGTTTCAAGTGAGTGCCGTAAATAATTACCAACTAGGTTTAAAGTTTCTTACGTAAAGGCGTTTTTATTAATGTACTACTGCTACAACGGATATATTATTTATTCCAATATACGCGAGAAACAGCTATTTATGTATAATGACCTAATTAAGAAATTTTATGTTTTATCTAATCGAAGAAAACTGACTTCTTAATTATTTACAATAAATATTGCATAAAATATAAATAGTGAAAAATGATTGTACACCACATACGTTGTGCTGATTCTGTATAGCTTAAGCACTTGTGTTGCTGAAATCATAAACAATGATGGTACCATAACACCCAGACCCGGGACAATTTAGAAAAGTTCGTTTTCCATATTGGCTCGACTGGGATCGACCCCTGGACCTTAGAGAAGCTAAATACTGGCCCGTTCGACTCTCGGCTTCGATATACTACCTATATTTTAGTCAAAAAATTGTTGGTACCAAATCTACCTATCTAAGAATATCCATGGGCGTCTGTCTTGGGAAGGTGGGAGTACGTGGGTTGTTCAAACAATATTAATTTAGCATTGTTATTTAGCCTCGCGATGGCGCAAAGTGCCCTTCCAATTCCTATTATATTAATAGGCTGGATGATTTTCATATTATTGCGTTAATTAATTTACGCCAATTCGTTTCCAAGTTCAATAACGAGAAACTTAAACAATGGATGCTAAATTTGTAACCGGAGTTGGAGGTGATATTTAATATATTTTTGAAGGTGAACATACAGATTAATTTTCACCTTGGGAAATTATAAATAAATGTATTCCCGAGTCCTATTTTTACCCTTTTAGTACGGAACCCTAAAAAGACAACAAAAAATTAAAAAAAACAAAATTAAAAAGTAAGCTGTCACTGCTGTCAGTCACTTGCTAACTTCGAAATGATTCTAAATAGGTCTAACACAGTCTTCAATAGAAAATATATATTTTCAATGGAAAGGTGTGTGGCTATTGTGGCAAGCATCTTCGTTTAAATATGTTTTGAACGTGAAATGTCGTGAGATACCTTACACGTGTCCTGAGAAACACAATAGCTCCAATTATTATACGACAAAACATTCTGCACGCTTATGGATGGTATTTTACCAACACATGGCCTTATTATTAAAAATCAGAGTAAAACCTATTTGTGTGAAACCAAAACCTCTAAGTGTGATTTGATTTGTTTCCTTAGAATACAGAGGCAACCAGATACCTCCAGTGCAGTTAGGGTTCCGTAGCCAAATCGCGAATATCGGAACCCTTATGGATTCGTCATGCCTATCTGTCCGTCCGTATGTCAAAATGATTTTTTCCCGAAACTATAAGACCTGTTTACTGACATATAAGACCTGTATACTGTTAAAACTTGGTAGGTAGATGTATTCTGTGAACTGCCTTAAGATTTTTCACAAAAATAGAAAAAAAAACCAGTAAATTTTAGGGGCTTCCCATACTCAAAACTGAAACTCAATTTTTTTTATCAAACCAGGACGTGTGGGGTATTAGATCTTAAAAAAAAGAATTGAGTTTTGTAACACCATTGTAATTGTTAAACCAAATTCAATAGTTTGCGCAAGTGACACGTCCAACGTAGTAGAATGTGTGTGTTAGAAGTAAGTGAATAATTAAACTAAAAAATATATGCAAACTTCTACCGAAAGTTGATTTGAACGCGATCTAGTAAGTAGTTTTTTAAACCGTTATAAATAGTCAACCGCATTTTACCTTTAATTCAATAAACTCTAATATAATGTTACTTATTGCTACGGAACCCTTCATGAGTCTGACTTGCACTTGGCCGATTTTTTTTTTAAATTGCTCTTCAGGATTGACCTCATCCCACATGATGTTAAGTGGTAATGAGGTCGTAGCTTAAGGGTGACAAGTACACTATAATTAATAAGTTTTTTTTGAAAGGGAGATTTTTTTAATGCTTTGATGGACAATCAAATTGGAACTCTTTTAGTGGCATTGGTACTCAACCGTTAATTACTCTTAAATGAAAGTAGTTGCGATTAAACACTCATAAGCATGTGCTGAAACATGACGTTTACCATTAAGTATCAGATCGGAATATAAAGAAATATGAGGGTCCTAAACATTCTAACAGGACCTATGGACCAATGACTTTTCATTTATGCGTGCGAATATTTCTTTCAGTTTCTTTTCACACATGACACAAATCTGTATGAAGGATGAAGCTGCCAAAACTGGTTAACTATGTTTGTAAGTTCTATTTGTTGTTAGTGGCTATTAAACTGATGTGTCCAGTGGCAACTATTGTAATACATCAACTGCATTTTTGCAACATAGTTCACATAATAATGATAAACTTAAAATAAAAAACATAAATATATATATATTAATTTTAGAAGTAGGTATGGGTTCAATCTACCATAGCTACACAATGGCTCGAGGTACACCATCAATCTCTTTTTAAAAACAAGAACTGATTTAGAGTCTTTCACAAATTTTGGTAATTTGTTATATATGTAGTTGAGCTCCCTCAAATTGTATGTTCCTTTTTGCGTATAAGGTTCTAATTTTAGGTAGTTCTAGGTTATTTCTGTTTCTGGTATCATAGTGATGTTATTTTTTGCAAGGAGATCTCTGAAGTTTTGGATCGCTGTTACTATTTTTATGCAAAGCCTTTTGGTACCGCCGGAACAATGTACAAGGTCCTAAAGGAAATACATTAAAGCGATCAAAAGGTCAACAGGGCGCAAAAACTCGCCGCTACCCTCTTCACGAGCGACGGCCCGTCAGCGATTTATACGAGAGCGGCGATGCTCCCGAAATACGCGACAATAAGACAATGGGGACACAGCCTAAATGAGGACAGTCTGGAAGATTGAAGAAATGGAAAAGTAGCACATTTAATCAGCCAGGCTTTTTGTGTTGTTGTGGCAGGCAACCGACGTACCCCCCCGCTGGGTTCCGCATTTTGTCGCGATGGGGGGGCTCAGTAACCCTGTGGTCCGGGACGTTGAGGCTGGCCTTGTCACCCAGCCTCCAATACCGCACAGGGTGAAGCCAAGACGGATCCCGAGCTGGGCCGCGGAGAGCAGGTGGCAGAGGTGGATCGCGGAGGAAGAGGAGGACCTCGGTGTTTCGTTGCCGGCCTCCCTGTCCTCCGTCCTCCGCGACCCGGCAGTAGCGCGCTGCCGCGCGGGGCGCGAATCGCGTCGTGGTGGGGTCGCGGAGGAAGAGGAGGATACGGTATTACGTTTGCCGGTCTCCCTATCCTCCGCGGCCGGTGGGTCTTGGGACTCCATCTGGCTCTCGGAGGGAGAGCTGGATTGAGAGGCTCGGGTGTCCGCAGAGGCGGTAGGCAGCGGAGCCGCACAGCAGATCCGCTGCTGGGACCGGAGATGCCAGGCGTGGGGTAAGCCTGGCGTCCGTTACCTCGGTCCCAAGGGGGTGGGGCGTGTCACGTGGCCTGACACGCTCCAACTGCGTATTTGCGCTGCGAGATGGGCCGCTTAGCGGTAGGCGCTGTGGGGGAGCCTGTGTAGAATCCGCAAGGAATCCCGACTCCCCTACAACTGCGCAGCGTTGGCCACCGAGGGAGTTTTAATCGGTGCCAGCCCGACACACCACTCTCTGTTCCCCAATGAGAGTGACGGTGCGGTAGGCATTTCCCCCTCGACAAAAAAAGGCAACCGACGAAAAACGACGGTTTATAAATTTGGTAGTAGGATTTTTGTTGCCGAAGCTGCCCCAGTGCGTCATTTGGCGTGTTTCTTCCTGCAATTAAGGTCAAAAGTACATCAAGGCAAATACATGCAGTTCTACACTATTTGTTATGCTCAACTCATACTGCAAAGTCTGCTGTCATTTTGGCAAAACCTTCTGGACTTTACTTATATTTAGATTATAATACCATTTTCCTCCGGATTTTTGGGGATTTTTTTCAGGCTTGCAGCTAGATTGGTTCGGAAAATAGTACGGAAACAGAAATGTGCTAAGAGTAGCAAAGTTAGAATTATATAATTCATTAGTATTTACAAAATTTTACCACAAACAGCGTTTATTTTAGATATTTTAAGCAGAACAATCTAAAATTACCCTATCCAAACTGAAAACAACACAAAGATGTTACCCCTCGCGTAAATCAAATCCACGACCTTCGTATCACGAACCCATCTCGTTACCACAAGACTGCAGGAACAAGTTTCATAATAAAACCATAACAGAAACGTATATTTCACCACTGCACCAATAACAGTCCCCTAATCAATGTTCGCTGGCATGCATTAATCTCCACGCGACCGCATAGAACAATTCTCGCATGAAAAATGTCCCCCGCGATATCATACGATTCCGCAAGCTAGTCACGAACTACCACAAGCTACTGTAGGGTTGGCACTCGTTTTAAAACTTAGCGTGTTTACTAATTAACGTAGAAAAAAATATGACACGCAATATAAGAAGATCAAGAAGTGAAAGTAAAGGGTACGTAAAATACTGATCTATGGCATCTACAAGATGAGCAAAACACATTACGATTGAAAACAAAATTTTCAGCGTCATTTTTGACCAAGTACTGTAGATGAAAAGATGAAATATTTTCAATAATGTCAATTAATTAATTAATTGTAATTTAATGTAATTGTAATCAAAACACTTGACATAATTGTTAATTAATTGTAATTGTAATAATAATGTGATTGATATGGGTTATGTTACCTGAAATAAACCATTTTTTTTTATTATTATATTTAAAAGGAATTCTCTGTTGTGTGTGATATGAGTTAACAACTGATTAATTACATTGGAATAAATGAAAAATGATATAAAAGTTTTGCAGAAATAGGGTCTGATGAATTGATTGGTGTTTACAATCCCAGATTTGTATAAATCAGATAAAAGTAATTTGGGATTCTCCGCAATAGCTGATGATGAAAAGGACTCACCTCATACAACTTACATCTCATACGGTCACATTGACAACATGTAATAAGAAGTCAGTAACCATAATTGCTTTTCAGCAAAATAAGACTGATACATACTCAGAATTACATATTCCAATTAAGGAGAAAAAAGTAATTGAGGAAGAGTACGTATAATGTTGATAAAATATGGGATGAGTGTTAAATGGAAACGAAAGATTTCTGTAGCTTATTAGTTTATTGCCGTCTAAATGTGTAGTCTCGAATTGAATTGATCAAAGTACAGCAAAGACATCAGCTTACCACAAAATGGAAATGTTTGTGTTCTAAATTTCTAGAATAATCGGCAACTATATTTGCTTCTCCCTTATCCAGAAACCACCAACCCTGCCAAGTGCATATACGGCGGATGGAGATTGGAATCTAAGGAGTGAAATGTCCCGATTCCTCACCGAGGACTGCCATCAATTCCTATAATGACTTCGACCCAGCTTCCTTGAATGGAGAAGTTTTTCACTTTAGTTCCACCGGAACTGAGAACGTTTAACTGTAGACGCTTAGTCACCTTGTCTATGCTCATCTAATCATCTCGTAACTGCTAGTCGTTTTGGTTAAAAACTGGTCCGTTACGATGATTTAATTGTTCAATTTGTTCTTGAATTTCGTTTTTTGATTGAAAATATTTTAATGATTTTTGGAGAATGAAATTGACCAAACACCAACAAAGTAAGTAACCGTACAGAGTTTTTACTTTTGGTCATAACTTTGGTAAGGTTGGGATCAAAAATATCCAGTTAATTTGTCAAAATAATTAGCCCCTTCTTAAATAAGTGAACAACAGCACGTGCGATACGTGAAGGTCGTGGGTTCGAGCCCCACACCGCAAGTGAAGATCAAACGTTTCTGTTTCATCAAAATATGTAAGAAGTTGGGCCTTTTTCTTGGGTTACCTGGTCCTGGTCCACGCTTACGAGCTGTAAGCGTGGACCAGGACTAGACTCGACTAGACACGTATCTATCGGCGGGGTAGAACTTGGATTGTAGGCAGAAAAGAGCGAGTTTTCCCTACCTCTTCTCCCTCTAACCCAAGGGGATATGGAGTGAAATAGATGAACGTAGAAAGAGAAGAAGAATTAGGATACCGTCTCGGAAGACTTGGGTTGAGTCGGTAGTAGGTCGAGGAGCTGGGGTCACCGGTATACCATTCACAAATTACCAGATAGGGAATTGCTATTCAGTAATCTCTGACTTGAGGCTCAAATCACTGATGAAACCTTTAGATACTTAAGTAAGAAGCGAATTTTAGCATTGCGGTTGGTACATTTTTTTTTTTACATTGCACTTCAAGATTGACCTCATTCCACCTGATATTAAGTGGCAATGAGGTCCTAGCTTAAGGGCGACAAGTACAGCACAATAAAGTTATAACTGGACTTGTCGCCCTTTCCTTGAAGGCTTGCCCCTGTTACTAATGTAGTACCCTCCAGAAGCTCTGGAAACCTTACTCACACGCAGGAACACAACAACACCAAAGTGATTGTTATTTAAAATTGGCATATATGTTTTGAAGTCCCGCGGTTTTATATCCGTCTGCATTGTATGTTTGTACATAGACATCCTTTGACGACTGATTGCACCTCCTACATGCGCCCTCCCATTGTTCCCTCTCATCTCACGTGGTGTAAGAATACTTCGTCTACTCTTCTCATTATAGCGATGGCTTCTATCAAGCTTTCAGACAATGGATCGTACGGGGTATCTTTTGAAAGTGGTGGAACAAAGGGTTGCGTTTCGTATTTTTTGTCAGACGATCCACCATGCAAGGTGTGATGGATAAAAGTTGCCAAAATTTTAATATCTACTTGTAGCATTATCTACTTATTTTGAGCAGGGATATTGTAAATAAATAAATAAAAAAAAGCCTGTTTATTTCCTATAGGTATCTGACAAAACATTGTTTTATAGTTTCTTATTTCTAGATTATTATTAATAATTTTATAATTAATTCTATGTTGTAAAATTAGTATCGGATCACTATCCATCCATACTATTAAAACCTACAAGATTGCACATACATTTAAAGAAATAAAACGTTGTCTAATAACAAGATGTAAACCTACTTAAATCATGAATGTTTCAAACATTAAGTACTACTCAAAAACTCATTTACTGTATAGTACATTTTGTTTAATAGGAAGTTAAATAATTAGAAGTGTTTAAAAATAGGAGATGTTAATTTCTTTAAATCATTGGGCAGTTTATTATAAATTTTTATTGACATACATTAAACGTTTTTTGAGTAGAGTGCAAGAAATATTGATTAGAGTCCGAAAATGTTGTTTTTTTAATTACTAGACAAATATTTTTTACACACGTTTTGAATAATAAAGTACTGAAGCAGTAAAAATGTTTTTCGAATCAGCGTCTTTCGCGACTACATCATTCGAGTCCATAAGCTTTCGAACCTATGAGGCAGTGGGAAAAAAATTCGCAACAGCGTGTGTCGCGACAGCGGCATTCGAAACTACGTAGGAGACCCTTTTTGGAGAGTACCCCCCCTGTTACGGTTACGTATCTTATTTCATTTCGGATATCCAATCGTTTCGGTTACGGATATGGAGCTCCATAATAACACTGATTTTGAGGATATCTACACTTACAAATATTATAAAGCTGAAGACTTTTTTTTAACGCGCTTATTTCAAGAACTAATTGTTCGAATTGAAAAAATACTTTTGTGTTGGAAAGTTCATTTATCGAGGAAGGCTTAAGGCCCAATACGAAGCAATTGACATTACCCGTTTCGCGGCGAACCGCGCGCCATCTATTGAACGCATTTGGCATTAGCTCGTGCTAGCGCAGCACGAGTGTGCGGTGCTAGTACGAGCGAATGCCATGTAGTACTAATACAATAGAGACAGCATTGCGTACGTATTAATTTATTAAATCTTACTACTTTGTAATATTAGTAAGTACCAATAGATTATCAATTTTGTACTTTATTCGTTACATACATACAAACATATCGATGGCTCCAACGAATAAACGTGCAAACGAAAAACTACAACTTTTCAGGAAACCATAAAAACGTTTGAAATCACATTACTTTAATGACGTAATGAATAGATATATTTAATGTATAAATTATATTAAAGGTTAAACATATTTCAGCTCATATATTTTTTAAGAAAATAAATCTATCGATTTTCTCAGTATTCAAGAAAAAACATATAATTTTATTATTCTAGTGAAAAATTTGTGACTTGTTAACAGAAATGTATCACTGCACGTTTATTCGTGTCATAAATGAAGCATAAACAAGTGTAGTAAAACGGTGCACGGTTATTCTACAGATTAGTAAAAGATAATAATTCTATATTAGGATAGCTGTATTAAAATTTTTGCGGTTTGCAATGAAGCATAACTAATAAAAGTAGCTTCCATTTTTACACGAATAATCGTGTCTTTTTTTTTAAAGGAGTTATTACCCAGAGGAAAGGTTAGACACAAGCGGCAGATTGATTTAACACGTTTATTTTGGTGTACTCAAAGAAACAAATATATTCAATAGTATAGCTGGGCATTAACTCGTTAATCCGTTAATCGTTAATTAACGAAGTTAACATTTTGAGTAACGGATTAACTTTTAAGTTAACTTTAAAAACCGTTAACGGACTCATTAACTTCCATTAATAATCAGGAAGTCCGTTAATCGTTCATCCAATGCCTACTATTCACTGCATGGCAGCGAGTGCGAGTGAGAAAGCTGCGAATAGATTCATTTTGTTAATTTGATTTCAACATGTCGGATCGGGAAGGTTTCTCCGGAAACCGTACGGTTTGGCTTAAGTTTTTATTGGACCGCTTCGTAACGTTTTACATAGTCCCCCCTCCCCCCCCCCAAATTACGTTACGTAATACTCGAACGCTCCATAAATTACTGACAGTGATCATTTGCGTGTGGATAATCTAGACTAATATTATAAAGATGAAAACTTTGTTTGTTTGTAATGAATAGGCTCAAAAACTACTGGACCGTTTTTAAAAATTCTTTCACCATTCAAAAGCGACATTATTCAAGAGTAATATAGGCTAAATTTTATTTTGGAAAAAATTTGGTTTCATAAAGTATTTGGGTTTTTCGGAGACAAGGTGGAAAAAATCAACCAGAAAAGTTACTTATTTCGCTGCCTAAACTATAAAAGAACCATAAAATGTTCTAATTAATTGTAGATTTATGGAAAAGTGTATGGAAAAGAAGGAAAAAGTATGTAATAACATTTAAAGTAAAGAAAAAGAGATGAAATAGGAAGTAATGCATTTTCAAAGTTTTATTATATTAATGCAGAATGTTTATGAGATAAACAACAAATCCTTTAATTAAAAATCACTATACTTACCAAGTTAAAATCTAGACTAATATTATAAATGAGAAAGTAACTCAGTCTGTCTGTTTGTCTGTCCGGCTTTGACGCCTAAACCACTGAACAGATTTTGATGATTTTTGGTATGGGTAGGTAACCGTTGAACTTCTAGAACGGATATAGGCTACTTTTTGTTTTGAAAATGAGGGGGAAAGAGGTAATACCGCCCGTAAAATTACTTTTTAAATTAGGGATATGAAATTTGGCACAAAACTCAACATTCAAAACATAGCTCAAAACTTGGCTTAAATATGGACTACTTTGGTTTTGAATATTAGGGGAGACGGGGAGGGCTAACAGCGAACATGAAAATAGATATATATATATGTCGCAGTCATCTGGTTTAATCAGCTATTTGATTGGATCACTAGCGCGTTCATTGAATGACGACGTTTAATTGAATGACTAAAGGACAACTCGTCAAATTGTTTAATATAACGTTCAACTTCTTGACTGAACGTCATTTAGCATAGTCGTTGAATGGGACATAGCTGACTTTTTAATGTTTGATTAAGGTGACCATAAGTTCACCACTTAAAAGATAACTAAATTTAGATAAAAAAAAATGAAGACATGACATAACACACCCTAATAAGATTTTTAATGTTTTAACAATTTTAAGTCTTAAGACAATTAGGCTAAAAAAATATTTTTTTACGAATAAATCACTTTATATCTCAATTTCACTCTAAAAATTATCAACACAGTGCTATTCGATTATATCTGTACCAGCTGTTTGACGCCATCTTTGTTTTGATGAGCACTAACGCCGCAGTGGAAAAAAAATAAACTAAATTACAATCACCTGACTGATTACGTCCGCTATGTTCAAAGGGCTATGTTACAATCCGCTAACTTGTTAGACGTTCAGTGAGTCTTATTCATTCAACGTTCGGCCTAGTCATTCAATTAAATGCCGTCATTTAATAAACACGCTAGTGATTCAATCAAGTAGCTGTTTCAACCAGATGACTGCGACATATATATGGAAAACCCTGTAGTCCACGCGAACGTAGTCGTAACAGCTAGTACCTATTAGGTAAATTGAAAAAATGTACTGAGCAGTGCAGTGATCAAACCCCATGGACTCGGATAATCAAAGACATGGAATCGGATTCCAGGTCCTGGTGAGAATCGATAACCATTCATTCATCTATTTGGATTATATTTTAACGGATTAACGATTAACGTTAACTTGCGTTAATTCTTCAGAAATGTAACGTATTAACGATTAACGAAGCTAACTTTTTTATTAACGGATTAACGATTAACGAAGTTAACTATTTGATTAACGGTGCCCAGCTATGTTCAATAGACGCGTGTTTTGTTATTCATGTGATATGAAGGTATTTAATTTACCTACAATAAACGAATTTTGTGCTATAAAAGTCTTATTTTAAGTCCAAAATTTACAAAAAAAAATGTGTAGGCGTATCATAGGCCACTAAAACGAAAAAAACGAAAAAAAAATTTTTGGGCAAGAGCTCTTACGTACGAAAAATAACTTTACGTACTTTGAAATTATTGTTCTTGTGAGTCTTACAAAATGTCGTTGTAAAAATTGCAAAAATAAAAAATTATAAACTTCATTCTGTTTTCTCCATAGTGGGGGTTAGGTCCTGAGTGTGTTAATTCTTACTAGACAATTCCAAGCAGTCAATCATACCCCTATGACAATATATGACATTATTTGCCGTCTCTGTGTTTGCACTTCCTCTGTTCATTATTTTCCGATATGTGAATTTCGTCGACTCGCGTGCAATACCGTGTAATGACATTTACCCGTAAGTTCTAATTTGGATTGAAATAATATGAAATAACAGACAAATTTAATCTTTATGGCAAATGCTACATACGCGGTATTGCACGCGCGTCGACGATTTGCATTTTTGAGTTTCTCACTTGCCTAGAAACGTATAAATGATCAGTTTGGCTATTGTAAATAAGTAAAACCGGCCAAAAGTGTGTCGGTCCACGCTCAGTGTAGGGTTCCGTAGTTTTTAAAGCATCACAATACTTATGTATCCTTAAATTACGACTTTAGTTAAAAAAATATTTTTTCAAAAATTTCAAAAACGATTAAACCCTATCTTGAACCTGATGTTCAAAATAATTTTCCTAGAAAGCCTTTATGCAGTTCTATATTCCAGATTTTATTCATACTTTTTGACTTATGGTTCAAAAGTTAGAGGGGGGGGGACACAATTTTATTTTCTTTTGCAGCGATTATTTCCCAAAATATAAAAAATATAAAAAAAATTTTTTAGTAAACCCCTGTTCATTTTTAAATACCTATCCAACGATACATCACATGTTGTAATTGAAATAAAAAAAAAATCACACCCCAATTTACGTGTAGAGGGGGTACCCTTTTTTTTTGTGCGGGGGGAAATGCTTGGCGCACCGTACCGTCACCCGAGGGAGGTGACGGCGTGTGTGGGACTCTCCTGCCCTAAAAAGGACAGGCCTACCCACTAAAACCCCCCGGGGTACCTCATCGCCTTAATGGTAATGCTGTGGGAAAATTTTTAAGAACCACCACAACATCACCGGCAGAGCGGGTACCCTAAAAAAAATTTTTTTTATTTTTTTTATTTTTGCACTTTGTTGACGTGATTAATATACATATTTGTACCAAATTTCATCTTTCTAGTGCAAACGGTTTCTGAGATTATCCTCGGACGGACAGACAGATAGACAGACATGGCGAAACTATAAGGGTTCCTAGTCGACTACGGAACCCTAAAAATGCAGCCTAAGCAGCCTCCCAACAAAAAAGTATTTTACAAAAAATATAATCTCAAAATGGAATTTTCGCAATTCGAGCTGCGTTGTTGTAATAAACTCTTTTTATTTTAGCCCTTAGGTAATATTTATTTCTTTTCCTAACATTATTTCACCGTTATAGTAAAGACTACGCGTGTAAACCAATTTATTTACTATTTTCAAAACAGACAACTAACTGCCGTCACCTGTCAACACTACACATCGAAGCACCTGAACGGCAAACTTTCATATCTAAGAATTATGCAATTCAGTGCAATTTAATCAGGCGTTTGTGTTTAAAATGAATTATTTTAATAACTAATAGATTATATAAAAAATGAAGAAGGCGGCGACCTTTGGAATCACAATCCTAACATTTTTTAGTAAAAATATTTTTTTCTAAGTATATATTTACAGAGTTTTGGAAGAAAAATAATTTGAAGAAATCATTTTTTAACATTTTTTAAAAACGGTATAATTTTTATATATTCATTTATTTTAAAATTTCAAGAAGGCGGCGACCTTGTAAAATATCTGAATAAACGTACAAAAAGTGATTTAATGCTTAGAATTACTTGAGGTCATCGTTGTAGTGAACAGAAATACATGAAGTTTCGCTAATTCTCTTCGTATTGGGCCTTAAGGCAAACATTTGATGTTCTAATACATCAGCTGCGACCAATAGCAGCGAAGAATAAGTTTAAAATGTAGCAAAAACAGGGAAAGTACGCGTGACCTGACAGGTAGTTTAGTCATATCACAACAGCGATTTACTCTGTATTCAGTATTTTATGACGTGCGTTTTTTGGTTTGGTTAAGTTACATACCTAAAATAAAACTGTATTTATGTTGCACAGCCGTACCCATTTCTCGCCATCTACTATTTCCTCTACCTTAAGGTTGTCTGGAAGAGATCGCTTTCTAGCGGTAAGACTGCCTAAGTTGTACTATAATCAATCCGTGAAACCTATTTCTGTAAAGATTTTGTCCAATAAAGTATATCTATCTATCTACCTACTTTTATTTTGATTTTTTAAGATTGACGAATGACGTCATAATGATACCTTAGTGGTGTAAGTGTTAATGAATTTGCCTGAAGCGCCAAAGATTTGAGGTTCGATTCTGGGTTTGGAAATATCAATTTGGAAAACGAAATTTGTTAAATTAACTGGGATCTAGGGTATATTTATTTTGAGACCAGTTTAATTGTTTTGAAAGAAAGAAAGAAAAATATAAATTAGGTACAGGTCGTACATTTTCGTTTTCGGTTTGTGTGATTGTCAGTGATAGTCTGTCATATTATTAATTTAAATACTGCCCTTTATTAATTATAACTCCTACATATCTGTGCTTAGTAGTTGATACTTATACCGACGAGTAAATACTCATTTGTGGGTAAAGCTTAGTATTATAATGTAAACACTATCAGAACTCCGTAAAACACACAGTCGCGAAGCAAATATAATGTAAGTTTGACAATTACGGTGCGAGAGCTCGGTTAAACTTATGCAATTAAAAAGTTATTTTAGATAAATACTAATATTCAGTATTAAATGACTATTTGAATAATATAAATTTTGAGACTTTTGCGTTCCATTTTAAACATTTAAAATAATTTAACGGGTCAAAACGCGACAACATTTTTATTTAGTAGTTATTACGAGCTCGTGAGCACGGTTGGTGCAACCTAACCGAAACGTCGGGCAGTAAGTAGTTCGTATTAACTACTAAATAAAAATGGTGTCGCGTTTTGACCCGTTAAATTATTTAAATATTTGAATAATATTGAGAAATCATTGATTCATTGTCTGGCCCGCTGGCGCAACGTTTAGTTGGACTGGAATGGATCAGAATGTTGGACTAAGATCGCAAAAGTCGTGGGTTTAGTCCCGTTTTACATTTTTGAGTTTGATAAATCTATGTACATATGTAAATACATTAAAGTATGTATATATTGAGGTACCACCGTTGGTTCTGATTTCCTTATACAAGTGCTTGATCTAGGTAGTTTAGAATAAGCTAAACCCATAATGATACTGTCTGATATTTTTTATTTACAATTATCTTTAGTAATTATAATAAACAATAAAATTCTTGGGAGCGAAATAATGAAATAATCCTCCTTCACTATTAACTCTGAGAGCAATTATTGTGAATTGTGTGCTAATTAAAAGTTTGCAATATAACCTATATAAACTATTCAATTATGCACTCGTATTTCTGAAAGACGCTTGCAAGCAAACATAAGATTATGCGAGCATAAGCATAATTGCTAGCATAAATCATATGTTTGCTTGTAGTTAATAAGCAATGGCCAACTAAAACATAAATGGTACAAGGGTACCCTAATGAAGGCATTAGGTATTGATTTAGATTAAAACTGTTTAAATTCAAATAAGATATTTTTTAATTAAAAACCGTAGCTATTTAAAGTGAATCATGCACAAGTGTTGTGCGAGTCACCTCTGACATTAAACATCTCCATCTGTGTTTTGTTCTACGTCACATCTCGCTAGTCAACGATGTGAAATCTCGCGCAGGTCCTTGGTAACAGAAATAGATATTAAATATACTTTTATTATATCAGAAGCCTTCACTGCGTGTAGATGGATACTTACTTTACTATTATTAGAATTCTGTATCTAAAAATAGTGTACGTGATGTGCGAGCTAAAATTAACATGGAACATAGGATAAAAGTCCCTGGATCATTTTTTATTTTTATAGTACTTTACGCCGTACTTTAAATATTAGAAACAGACAAATTTTTCCTCCGGAAGTTTACCGGAGGCTAACGGTTTATACAGCAGAAAAATTTCATCGCCTACGATTACTTGCGGTTAGCGCAGTTGGAAGAGCAGCACGCGCGATACGTGAAGGTCGTGGGTTCGATTCCCGCACCGCAAGGAGAGATACAAATTTTCCGTTTGTAATATCCCAAGATCATTAATTTATTCGTGTAAATTTCATTAAGAAAACTAGCGACCCGCCGCGGCTTCGTATGCTTACTATCCCCGCTTTTTCATATGAACTTTATTGAAAAGCAATAAAGTTCAATTTGGTTCCACATTTTTACAGGACCTTTCTTTTCGAAGTCCATTTTTCCATTCGCGTCACACAGTGCCACTCATCTTAAGATCCGCCAGTATACCAGCGCTGCTGCAGCATTGGATCCAATGTTGTAGCAGCTCATGCTGAGGCTGGGACGTTATTAGCTGCGCAATCATTACAAATATTATCTTTTGTTCATGTCACTTTAATGCCGGTGTACCTACTATGTTGTGAGTGTGTTCTAATAAATAGCTTCGTATCTTATATTATCTTTTTACTTTAGCAAAGTTTGTTTCTGCAAGTATTGTGTGAGAATTTACAATACGGGTGCTCTACTGCTTCCCAAGGATTCCGTGGAGGCCAATGATCTAGTTTAAGTACGTTTACAGGCAAAATCGGGCTTAAAGCAAATAAAGTAAGTTGTCAATGTGGAAAAATCGTTTGAAACCATTGAAAAGCGGTCTACTTCTTAAATTATTTTATTTATTACTAAAATAAACATTTCTGAAAAAAATAGTACTGTACAGTCAGTATCATTAGTTTGTATACACCTCAGTACCTTGTCACATTAAAGCTTGTAAGCAAATAAATAAAATAAATAAATAAATGCGCCAGACAATCACACCAATCACCTGGTCTCAAACTAAGGTTTTCCCTTGTACTATGAGCACCAGACGACGGATACCAACTGGGGGCGTCATCCCAGCACACCCAGACTCAAGTCAATTTAGAAAAGTTCGTTTTCCAAATTGACCCAGCCGGGAATCGAACCCGGGACCTTACGCGCTTTGGCCGCCTACCTTAGCCACTGCGCCACCGAGGTCGCCAAAAGTACATCATTGCGTCAGTTAACGTAATGTGACAAGGTACTGAGTTGTATACATACCAATGATGCTGTCTTACACACATTTATACGCAAAATAATAAATAAAACCAATAAAACGGATGCTGCATTTTTGTTTGAGCTACTGCGACTAGTTTCATTTTTTTTCTCAGAACTATGAAACCCATATTTGATGAATAACGACAGTATGTGGAGTATTTTCCATTGCTGCTTTTTTTACATTTAAACTCGTACATTCGTGAGCTCTTTAATTGAAATATCGTATTTCTGCGTATAAAAAATCCTGTGCAGTTTTTGACTGACCATGTCCCGATTTCATTAGAAATATTGGGATTGATGTGTAGTTTCTACCAAGCTGTAATTGGAGCCTAAAAAAATTATGATTCCAGTTCGATTTACAGCCTGGTCAATATTGAAAACGAAGTTTCAATGGTGTCTGTGGTCTGAATGTTGGTATTTCTGATTTCGGTAACAAAAGCGCTTTAGCTTCTCAAAGAAATATATGAATGACATACATTGCTTGGTTGGATTGGTTATCACAAGCCCAAAATAGGTATGTTTGCTAAATCTATGGATTAAATATATCTAAATCTATGGATTTAGCAAACATACCTAGTTTATATAGGTTATGACCTACTTTGCCTGATCTGGGAATAATAGCACCCAGATCCAAGATACTTGTAGTGAAACCACTAGACCATCGAAGCAATAAGTGTTGAAAAAGCTTCCAACGTCATACAAGTATAATCAGGAACCTTGTCAAAGATTTTATAACTACTTCGAAACTAGTAGCGAACTCCTACTTCCATGGTTCATTAACTTAGCAGTAGTGTAGTTTATTCTGTAGGCCGGTTGAACGACCTCCAAGGGCGGTTATTGAAATGCAAAGATATAGTTCTGATTGTAGATAAGTGGGGCTAATGTTGCACGATTCGTGTTAAGATATCAGATTTCGAAGTTTTGGATCATAACATTGTAATGTGCTTTGATATTTAATCTCTGACTTATATTTTCGTGTGGTTTACGAGTATGAAAGCGGCCAGCGACTAACATTACTCGCCTTTCCTTTGTCGATTAATGCCTGGTTCCAATTGAAAAACGAATCGTTATAGTTACGGATAGTAATAAATTATACCAGGCGTAAGCAAAAACGACCGCCAGACGACTGACGACAGCTGTATGGAACGGTATTATTTAACGGCTCGTAGTCAGTTGGAGAAAAATTGCTAGTTGTTTTTGACACATTACGAGTAAATTATTCGATCCGGGCATTAGAAATGCTTGGTTTTATGTTTAGAATACCATTATAATTTAAATGTGGAAAGTCCTCATCATCTTTTGATCTCCAAAAAAATTTAAGTCGGAAATAGTATTTTTTTAAGTGGTGTGTTTAAATGTGTGTGAGTATAAAAGAAAAAGGTCATATACACGATCTGTGTACAGACCACATCAGACTACATGCTTTGGATGGAACATATAACACGCGCAACACGTGAAGGTCGTGGGTTTGATTCCCGCACCGCAAGGGGAGATACAATTTTTCTGTTTCTAATATTTAAAAGTTCGCTAGTACGGCGTAAAGTACTATAAAAATAAAAAATCGATACATACTTTGGACTTTGTACGGTCCTTATGTCGCGTGCATACAAACTAATATCGAACTGCAATTATATACCTTGACGTGCTGACGACCATACATAAAAGTAATATTTACAAACAAAGAGTGAAGAGGATAAATGGTAGATAGCAGGATGTGACGTAACAATTTCACTTATCACCACAGTGACGGCTAATGCCCAGTTTTAATATTTTACGCTTCGTAATGTACCAAAAATTACTAACCTTTAGCTAGGTACCAACCGACTAGGAGTTGTTAATACCGTTCCATGTCAGCTGTCATCAGTCGACTGTCGGTCGTTTTTATCTTACGCCTCGTATGATTTATGACTATCAGTAACTAGAACTGATCGTTTCTCAAATATTGGAATCGAGCATAAATCATTTTAGAAAGGTAATTTGCCAAATCGATGCGCGTATACCGCGTATCTCCCGTTTGCCATAAATAATTATTTTGTCTGCTATTTCATATTATTTCAACCCAAATTGGACCTTACGGAAAAATTTACTTACGCGGTATTCACGGCACGTGCGTCGACAAAATACCATTATGCCCAATTTTATTTAAAGTCTTGTTTCACGGGTTTGACACCATAAAACTATCTAGGAATGGTGTTAACATTCCACTTTATAAAGTTTTACTCATTTTCGTTAAAAATACTTATTTATAAATACGTCTTGTCTTAAGTATTTGGAAAAAATATATTTATTCACGTTAACAGTTCTAAATTTTCCTCACAATTAATAAGACAAAATTAGAAGGCGTCGCCCACGCGAAGCGTATTAACCTATTTCTTATATTTCTCGAATAAGATCTGGTTATGGTGGTGTGCACAGAGAGTATCCTGTCTGGAAAAAATACTGAAGATATAAAACTTTTATCTTATCTCTCCTTGGGATTCGAACCCACAACGTATCGCGTGTGCTGCTCTTCGAACTAAGCTAACCGCAAGTTTATTTATTTAAAACTTTATTGCACAAATAAGTACAACAGGTGGACTTAATGCTAGGGGCATTCTCTACCAGTCAATCCTTGGGTCATGCAGATAGTTTGTATATGGGTGCGGAAATAGGGTAGAAAAAAAAAGAAATCATTTTAAACAACAAAAAATTAAGCATTTAAAATAACAACATTACGGTATCTTTTAAATATACAATAATAATACACATACCATTTATATTAAATCGAATATTAATATTATATAGAATATTAAAATAGCAAGTTATTTTGGGTGACGAATTTTCTAAATTTAGTTTCTTACTTCTTTTGATATCGTTTGAAGTTCTTATGTTAAAACACCATAGATATGTGTTAAGCATGATTATATAAGCGTGACTATGTGGTACAGTCATTATTAGTTATAGAATCTCGCTTAACTTTAATCAGACTAGAGAGGTAGGGCATAGGGATTTATTACTCGAACTGGAGCAGCCCGACTGGTAAAATACCTCCACCTTATAGAAGACTGCAGCCAAATAACAATCACTTTGGTGTTCTAATGTTCCCGCTACAGTAGTAGCAGGGGTCAAGCCTTTTAAGTAAGGGTGACCAGTCCAGTAACAACTTTATTTTGCTGTACTTGTCGTTCTTAACCTAGGAATTCATTACCACTTATCAGGTGCGATGAGGTAAATCTTGAAAAGCAATAAAAAAAAATTAGTGCTTCTTTCAAGCACAAGCATCATTATGCTTTAAAGTAGGCTGAGTCAAAGTCAAATACTTCTTTATTGAAGTACATTACGAGTAACTTTTAAGAATATAACATTGAATACTATGCAACGTGATTCTACTTCAGGTTCGGAACCTATATCTACCCAAAAAATAATGGTAAAAAACTCAGTAGATTAGTTACAGTAGCAATATCTAACTTATTGCATGGTCTACACACTTTGAACCAAGTCATAGATTTGTTTTAATGAGTGTAGAAACATTAAGTATTTATTTTTGAAAGGTAAGCTGGAGCAAGCCAGTCCCCAAAGGCTCCTGCACTAGTGCAATTTATTGTTACTTATTGGGATTTTTTTATTATGGAAAAAAATATATACTAAATAATATTATATAAACATCCATTTATTAATCTATTCATATAAAATTCAGTAGCGACTGGCCTATATTTTCTAAAATTTTAAAATAAATCGACATTGGTGCGCTCCAAATTTCCCGACAAATCTATAAATATTTTAAGAGTACTTACTTAAAAAGGCTTCTACTCGTGTTTATTATAAAAGTTCCTAATTCAGCTCAAGGTAATATTATAAGCCTACAAGTGCGTAGGTACCTTCACATAATAAGAGCTTAATTAATCCTGTATAACGAGAGGAAAAGTGGCTTTTGTTAGACCTCTTTCGTCGTAATGAGGCGAATTATTCCAACAACATGATGTTTCGAAGAAAAGTGTTGTGTGGAAAGTGGGGTATATGTTTAATGTAATTTTGGTTGTATAATTTAATATCGGAGGTCCCAGAGTCGATTTTTTGTTGGGTTAATGTGAAAACCGAACTTTTCTAAACAGTCTGGGAGTGACGATTCCATTGTTGTTTCTGATTTCCGTAACACAAGAGTTTAACATACTTCCCATAGAATCAGAGCAATGTACGTGATGTGTCCAATATATATTTTTAAATTTCAAATATTCATGATACTTTATAAGTTTTGTCTTTCTTTACGATTGCTTGCACCAAAGATCAGTTTTCAAAAGTTTGAATAACTTGATTCATCAATAAAAATGATGATGCCTTGCTTTGGAAGTTACGTTTAGCTACTTTGATACAAATATATCTGGTTCCCATTGCAAGGGTGATGGAGATCAGACGGCAATTATTTCAATGTGATAACCAGCTTCGTGAAATTAGGATCACAGTCAGACGCCGGGGTCCATATTAGATGCATAACAGGTATATAAGAGAGAGAGAAGGAACTTCTTAACTTACATACGTTTAATGCTCAATTTCCGCGACGACCTCGGTGGCGCAGTGGCTAAGGTAGGCGGCCAAAGCGCGAAAGGTCCCGGGTTCGATTCCTGGTCGGGTCAATTTGGAAAACGAACTTTTTTGACGAACGAACGAATTGACATCCGTCGTCTGGTACTAATAGTACAAGGGAAAACCTTAGTTTGAGACCAGGTGATTGGTGTGATTGTCTGGCGCATTTATTTATTTAATTTAAATGTTCTGAAAGTTCCTTTTAAATACGTCGTTCATGCTACTTTCATTCTTATAGGTCCGATGCATCGAGGTTTCAAAACGAAAATAGGAATCTAAAAATAGATCCGAACAATAGTTCGGCTAATCCTGCCGTAAATTAGTTTTTGCTCTGCACTATCCGCGTTAACCCGAGATTACCGCGGAAAGCCTAAACTGGGATTTAGGGGTGTCGATACTAAAATCGAGTGGAAATACGAATGATTGATGCATCGGATAAATTATTTTATTCGTTCACATTGAAAACGTATAAAAATCAGCCAAGCAACTTAACTTTGAATTCCAATTTTCAAATAAGAAGGAGAATGAAATCTCTTTCCATTGGACCTTTTCACGAACCATATTAAATTTGCTACGTGTACGCACGTAGCAAATTTAATTTAATATAGTATTTAATATACGTACGTTTGCGTGAAATTTTATTGTCATATTAGTGACGAAAATGCAATACAATTACATCATGTGAAATTAAATTTTTAATCTTACAAAAATTAAATTGTGACGAAACGCCGCGACTGGATTTTAAATTAAAATAATTATTGTTCTTTGTGTTATTGTAACCTATAGTATTTCAGTCTATATGTATATAACTTTTCCAAACAATAGTGTGCATTATTGATTTAGTAACAAGAAAAACTTTTTGTGAGACCAGTTGATTGATGTGCTTGTCTGGGGGATTCATTTATTTACCAAGAATTTTGTAGTTATGTAGAAAGTTGGCCTGTGGAATAAACCATTATTTGTATCGATGTTTCTGGTATAATAAGTAACTAAGCCCTCTGTCTGATATATTTTTCTGAACATCAGATGATACAATTTTGGTCACCTACATCAACTGACGGTTAGTTAGAATAGCACTCGCGATTTGTGAAGGTTTCGGGTTCGAATTCCACACTGCAATAGAAGTTAAGAGAGACATTTTTATTTTTCTTTAAAAATATTTGAAGTTCACTAATGCGCTATTAAAAATGATTTAAAAAATCTGTACGACCTAAAAACCTTTTTGCGGATAAATTTGGCTTGAAATTTCTCAACGACACCCCTAGAACGGGTTCACGCCGGTTCAAACCGGTCGGAACCGGTTGCCGATCCATTATCTGATTAGTGAGCGTCTGCCGGGATGAGATTAAACCGGTGACGCTAACGACGAAGATTATCAGCGCGAACTGATGTAAACGTGTCTCGCTGAGTTGCTAAGTATTTTAAGCATATCTTGATAAAATATGACAGCATGCTAAGAACATAATAATTAACGATAAACAAAATCCAAAAAACGAACGAACCCAGATTAGATTTTTGGAAGCGCACATACTTAGATGGTTGTTCACCATACTTAATCCTGGATTTCAAAGATTTCGCCAGGTTAAACTAGAAAATTAGCAACTATAGAAAATCAATTGTCGATTTTGGCATTTGTTAAGAGCGCGATAAACTAACTCGCCTGGCATAGACAAATAAAAATTGAAAAAAAAAATTAATTATGGTACATCTACCAAATATATTAATATGCATGTAGAAAAAGTGATTAATTATAATATTACAAACAGGCACCCAAATTTTATTTACATATGCACGTGTGAAGGTGAATCATATAAGTACCACAAAAGGCAACACTGTTTTGAATCGAATTCTTAATTGTTACAGTCTTCTCGGATTGGCAACGCGAGCGGTGACGCCTGTGAGCGGCGGGACCCTTGCCAGCATGGCGGGGTCTGCATCAGCACTGACGATGGACCCATCTGTGAATGCCGAGACGGAGACTACGAAGGTGCTTTCTGCGAGAGAGGTAAGTCGCTTTGAGTCTTCGATTGGATTGTGTGTAGTATAGGAGAAGCTATGGACCCGGGCAGTACATGAAAAGGGAACTGTGATAATAGGCCCATCTACGATAATAAAGGTTACGAGGGTTTGAATCGTCATTGAATACAATGCAACTGACTCTACTTCCAGTTTGCGACCTAAATATACCGAATAGATACTTACTTCTAAGAATAGATACAGTAGCAGTATTTAACTTATTTTATGTCAGTTTGAAACTAGTCATGTTATGTTTTGATGAGTGAAGAGACATTTAGTATTTTCTGACCTGTCCCCAAAGGTGGCATCTGGTCACAAGCATGACGTATGTGCCATCACTTCAACCATATATTGAAGGAAATCTAACGATCGATCCGTAATGATAGGACCATCTGCGAATGCCGTGATGGAGAACACAAGGGTACTTTCTGTGAGCTAAGAGCCTTTGAGTTCAGTCGCTTCCTCTTCACCTTAAGAAGTAAGAATAAGAATAAGAAGTTATTTATTAGCACACACAATCAATATATACAGTACACGGATATTAAAGCGACACGAACAAAAGATAAAGTAAAATAACAAAATATATATAAATATATAATAATAAACAGAAAATATTAAGATTGCGCGGCTAATTAGGTCCCAGCCTCAGCATGAGCTGCCACGACATTGGATCCAATGCCGCAGCTGCGCTGGTATTCTGGCGGAACCTTACGAGGGTGGCGTGGTGACAAAAAGAAACAAACAGAAACATCGGAAGAGAGTAGTATAAGAATGACACAATAAAGAGAAAAAGGAGAGAGTGAAACATTAGGTTATATTATACATTATACTTATCGAAACCAATTATTAATAAATTATTATTAACAGTTCACAGATATTACATATACGTGGACTCAATATAATAATATTATTTATTTTACGTCCATGCCACAGACAGACAACATTGACATTTAAATGTGAGGAGATCGTGATACGACTAAACTATAATCTGATCCAGTGAGCGGATGTTCACTCCAATGGGTCACAGTTTTCCGAGACGAAATAGGCACAGACAAAAAAAATCAAGTAAAAAACAAAGTGGCATTCAATGACAGCCGGCGGGAAATATTTGTGGCAATTTTGTGGTAAAAATACATAGGTCAAAGGAAAAAGATTACAAGTAAAAGAGAGAGAGAGCAATCCCAAAGGAGGCACCTGTTCACAAACATGACGTATGTTTTACAGAGGCTAAAATAAAATAAAATGTAAACATATCAAATACCAAACTTCGCTAAAATATTATTTTACCCAGTTTCACTTAAGAAAATATCCACGAGACTAATTAAAGTACATTTAATAGTAAATTAAAGCGCTCGAGGCAAAATAACGAATTAATAAAAATTTGTATCTTATTCCAGCATAAAACAAAACCACCTGTTAGTATAAGCATTTAAGTTTTAATAAATATTGTCGTTCCAAATGCAGCTTTTATTTCAGCAGACATGTACAGAGTTTATCGTTGCTCAAATTAACATCTGGACATAAAAAGATACAGATTAATATTCCCTAGACAGGTCTTTGGCCGTTCAAAGTTTGCCCTTCAACAAAAGCTGAGCTTGAATTGTCCACGACAAAAGCTGAAATTGTCTTTAAATAAACAAAATGGCCAAGTGTAAGTTGGACATGCGATAGTAGGGTTTCGTACCACTCATTAGGTATAACCTCCCCCCCCCCCCGAATTTGTTTTATTTGAATTTTCTTTATTTATTATTGAAATAAATATGCTCGTACAATTAGGTACTTTATAAACGTTTTAAGTGCTTACTATTGCCTTGCTGTAACAGATTTCTAGCCAAAAAATTGCATTTGTTGTAAGGAAGCCCCCTCTTAAATATTAATTTAATTTTGTTTTACCTTGTTATAACGGCAAAATAAGTACTTTGTGAACAACAACTATCTAGCTATCACAGTTCTTGAGATATGACAGACAGATGGACGGACAGTAAAATAGAGTCCCGTTTTGGCCCTTGGATACGAAACCCTAAAAATGGTCGCATGGCTTTTGAAGTCAGCTTTTATTTGGCTATTGTAGATAATAAGGGTAGGGTTACAATGTTTGTGGAGCATGCGATTCGTCTGCCCTTTCTGCGCAGTGCTGTGGCCAGTGAGGCGACTTTGTTTTGATCTTTGTTGCGATACAATTCGACTTGATTTTTTTTACGGCCTTTGTACACAATATGGAAACGGAATGTGTCATAACTACCAAATTGTTTTTAGTTCTTTAAACAGTTATGTTAATACGAGATCCTCTCATCTATTTGGCATCGTTTTAATAATAAACTAGGGGCCGTCCGCGACTTCGTACGCGTTCACATAATATTTTCTATCAATATATGTAGATGGTCGGTTTTATCCCTTTCTCCCCTATTATTCGAAACAAAAACTAGTAGATCCTTTAATGCCAGTTTCAACCTATATTTGTGCCAAATTTCATATCTGTAACTTAAAAAAATTAAGGTAAAAAAAACCTTTTTAAATCAAGCTTTTATTGAAATGCACTTAAAAGAAAAAATAAACTTTAGCACTAAAATTTTTACCGTTAACTTATAGTGTTATTTAAAATTTAACACATTTGACACAATTTATATGTTATAAAAGCTTGTCGCGAGATTTAAGTACTCGTATTTACTTTCTTAGTTTTCAAATTCTAATAGGCAGCAAGTTAATGTAAGTGAATTAAATCTCGCGACAAACTTTTATATCATATAAATTGTATTAAATCCATACTAATATTATAAATGCGAAAGTAACTCTGTCTGTCTGTCTGTCTGTCTGTTACTCTTTCACGCCTAAGCGGCTGAACGGATTTTGATGAAATTTGGTATAGGTATACGTTGAATCTCAAGAACGGACATAGGCTACTTTTTATTAGAAAACAAGGGGGGGGATGGGGGTAATACCACCTTTGAAAGTTTATATGGAAAAAAAATTATTTTTGAAGTTAGAGATATGAAATTTAGCACAAATATAGCTCGAAACTTGGATTAAAATATAGACTACTTTTTGTTTCGAATATTAGGGGAGAAAGGGGTAAAACCGACCATGAAAGGATGTAGTATACGCGAACGAATTCGCGGGCACAACTATATGTTATAAAAGCTTGTCGCGAGATTTAAGTACTCGTATTTACTTTCTTAGTTTTCAAATTCTAATAGGCAGCAAGTAAATGTAAGTGAATTAAATCTCGCGACAAACTTTTATATCATATAAGTTGTGTTAAATCCATACTAATATTATAAATGCGAAAGTAACTCTGTCTGTCTGTCTGTCTGTTACTCTTTCACGCCTAAACGGCTGAACGGATTTTGATGAAATTTGGTATAGGTATACGTTGAATCTCAATAAACGGACATAGGCTACTTTTTATTAGAAAATAAGGGGGGGATGGGGATACCACCTTTGAAAGTTTATATGGAAAAAATATATATTTTTAAAGTTAGAGATATGCAATTTAGCACAATCATAGCTGGAAACTATAATCTACTTTTTGTTTCAAATATTAGGGAAGAAAGGGGTAAAACCGACCATGAAAGGATGTAGTCCACGCGAACAAAGTCGCGGGCACAGCTAGTGTGTTATAAAGCCCCGACTCGATGTGGCTGTGTCGTTTCTTTGCCGAGTTCTTATGGCCATCTTCCCTCTCTATCATCAGACCCTGATCACCATCTAACTCAAAAGTACTTATCAAGATGAATCGTACGAGCCCAAACTGGTCAAATAGCATGTGCTAGGAATAATGGATTAATTTATTGTTATCACCGCAACGTAGTTTGACAGACAAGAGGTGCGAGATAAAAAGTTAAGAGTAAAGATTGATTATTGAGATTGGG
The DNA here is from genome assembly GCA_037074685.1 of Glyphodes pyloalis. Lineage (NCBI taxonomy): Eukaryota > Metazoa > Arthropoda > Insecta > Lepidoptera > Crambidae > Glyphodes > Glyphodes pyloalis. Next base: position 16,149,426 of record JAYKKO010000009.1, read on the forward strand.
AAAAGAAAACGCTTTCAATTTGTAATCGACGATTGAGTGCCAATACCACCTAACTGTATACTTTTGAAGAAATAATTTAGGAACTTATTTTTAACCAGATAAACCATATTTTCATTAATTTGGACACTGGTAGTTAGGTGGTATTGGTACTTCACCATCGTAATAATAGTAGCAACTTTTCGCGATCTAGTTTACGTTATTCTGATATAATTATATCCTATTTATTAATGAACTATCCCAAGTATCTTTATACCAAATTTCATTCAAACCCTTTCAGTAATTTTTGCGTGAAAGAGTACATCCAGGCATCTATCTACTTGGACCGGCCATCCCCAGTCTCCCCTCGAACACCGTGGGGGGAGCAGACGGAGCCGCGTAAGTGGCTTTTCCGCCGGCGGCGCTGTGGAAGTAAAGCCTGAGCCGATTTCCCACAGCGCCGCCACTTAGGCGATGAGGGTCCAACCGGGGGGTTTTAGTGGGTAGTCCGAGGAAGGTAGGCAGGTGGGAGTCCCACACACGCCGTCACCTCCCTCGGGGTGGGCGGTACGGTGCATTAAACATTTCCCCCCGTAAAAAAAAAGGCATCTATCTAGTCTTTAAAACTTCCGTGTTAATGATATGAGTAGAATAGAATAGCATACATCTTTATTCATGTAAGCTTTATAAAAGCACTTATGAATCGTCAGTACAAATAAGTACAAGTATTCTACCGCCGTGTTCGGAATGTTGATCATGTCGAGAAGAACCGGCAAGAAACTCGACACTTACTCTTTTTCATTTAAGTAGTATATTATTTAAATGACAAATAAACAAATCTAGTTTATCTGAAATAGTGAAACTAAGCAGCAAATTTAAGGTTTTGATTAAAATTGTTACCTTTAAACCCTATTAAATCATTAATCTAGTAATTGATCAATATCATAGTTAATGAGCATGCAAGTAAAGTAATAAAAACATTTGTTACTTTACTTGCATGCTCATTAACTATGACATTGGGAAAAATCTGCAACAATAGAATAATCTTGCTGAAATCTGATCTTTTATGTTTGCTTTGATCTGTTATCACATTGAGGGCTGTTGACGTGGAGATTTTGTGTACAAAGTAGTCGTTTTATTAAGTTTTCAATTTGCATGACAGAGAACATGCAACTGAATGAATGAATTATTGAAATCAACTTCAAGAAATATTTTACTCTGCGTAATTTAACAAATAATTAGAATTTTAATTTCACAACTCTAATAAATATCAGAGAGTGAATTATTTGATTGCAATTTAAAAGATTGCCTTATGACAAAAAAAAATCTATGTATTTGTTTTAAGAGTGCTTCTTTACGCTGTTAACTATTTTATTTGAGCTATTTTGCCTGGTTGTTGTGGTACCGTCTTTGTTTCTGGTTTCTGTAACAGGTCCTTTTGCTAGTTAGCACAGAATCATATCGTTGTGATGACATGTATAATATGTATTTATTTGTTTGCGTGTACGATTAGTATCAATACAGTAGATATTACAAAGTATTGTATTTTCTTAAGAGAGCATACTTTTCAAGTTTCGAATGAAGTAATAAAAAGCACTGTAAAATACATATGTATTCTATGAGTGACCCAGTGCCCCGAATTACATTAGATTCCACAAAGTCACAAGCAAAGAAGTATTAACTTCCACACTCCTATTACATTGCGCTAAGGTTCATAGTCGATTTCTATTGTATAAGGCGTGACTGTACAGGCTCAGCAATGCACCTTACGCCGTCCTAATTTGTATTCAAGTTCCGATCCCGGAGGCTTCGTAATTACTGGCTCGTTATTCGGAGTTTCGCGGCTATTCCCCCGCCGTGTAAAATGGCCGCCGTGCGCTTTGGCGGGAAAAAGTTTGACAGTTGCTGTCACTCAAGTGACATGCGGCGAGATTGAGGGGAGCTGATTGATCGGGGTTTCTTTATTTGGACTTGCAGAAGTAAAGATATCCCGAGAAATTCATAAAATATGAAGCACAATGATGTTGTATCGAGATGTAGCAAAGTATTTAGTTAGGTACTTATTGGTTTCACTTAAGGCTTTCCCAGAAAATTTTTCATTACCTAAGTGTTTTCATGAAATCGTTGTCAAATAAATACATTTTTGGATTTTAATTGTTGAATTTTAATATATTAGTGTAGGTATACAACCTGTAACGGAAAGGGGGTAACAATGTAAAGTAGGTGGATACTATACCTTGTATAGATTCTATATACGAAATCCCGAGTTAAAATAAACACTTTATTGTTTTTATGAAATAAAAAATGATTAACTATAATGACTGACTAAAACGTAAACAAACGCATCACAACACTATTGAGGTCAGCGACCCCAAATCACGTTATCACTTCACGACAATCACTGCGATCCTGAATTTCTCCACCTCCTTCCTCGACATGCGCACCTAGTACTTTCTTAGAAGATGCGTGAACATTATGCAACATTTGTGGTGTCACTGTACAGAACGCGGCCTTGATGCGTTCTATCATCTCTTCCCTTGACGAGCATGCTACAGCGTACACCTTCCTTTTAAATTAGTCCCACAAGAAGAAGTCCAACGGAGTGAGGTCTGGTGACCGAGCTGGCCATGTGATACGACCTCCTCGCCCAATCCACAGATGGAAACGAGCGTTTTGATGGTTTCGTAAATCTCTTTCTCTAGCTCTCGGTCGGCCATCACGCTGCCGTCGGTTGCTCCGACACAGAGAATCATCTCGAATATTCTTGATTGCTCAAAGACATCACGAAATATCACTAGGCTATCCGTAGTAAGTAGGTAATCCAGAAAAGCAAAAACACAAGATGTTGTCACGGCGACGACAACTCAATGACTTAACTGAATTGTCAAAATGAGAAACGCTAAACCAACAAATTTCAGATGTGATTCAGTAAACACTAGAAGATGAACCACCATTGTGATATTTAAATTAATAGCATAATAGGTAGGTACATCCAAGTCTTTCGACGATTCCAACAATACTGTGATAGTGTTGTGCAAGCGTGACTTAGTCAAAATTTTGACTTGTATTTGACTGATATTTCAAAAAAAAATATTGAATCAATAAATGCGGGTACACAGCTACAAATGGTCCCATACAGTTTGTAACCGTTAACTGCTTTGGTATTTTTGATATTGTTATACCCTTTCCGTTACACGTTGTATAGAATACCTATAAGATTTTTGCGTTCTATTTTAGGCATTTAAAATAAGTTATTGGATCAAAACGCGACACCTATAGTATATGTTCCATATTGTGACTTCTAGATCTTTTCGCATTTACGATGATACGAACGATGATGTTCTTTAAAATGATATAAGACTTTACATATGCACATACAGATGCAGAGATCGACTTTGTTTTGTACTATATAAAGAAGAAGTATAGTAAATCGCTCAAAAACCGGAAGCGTCACTAGGCAGAGGCAGGCGCGCCCAACTTTCGGCAACACGCCATTAATTAAAGGTCGTGTCGGATTGCCGGGTTCGCATCCTCTGTTAGGGCTGTCTAGTAACCATAAATGAAACGAAAAAAAGATAAACAGGCCGTTGAAAGAAACAAGCTATTGGCGGAGTAATCTAAGCACATTACCTTATATTTAACATGATGTTATGTTTTAGTTTGTCGCCATAGTAGAATGCGAATCATTATTACATTCGGTGTTGCAATCCCCCGAAACCAGATCCAGGAATCTCCAAACGCGGGATGAGGCGATGTACAATAACGCTTTGCTTTATTTGATTTTCTTATAAATTAAATAATATTTCCCTGTTGGGAAGATATTTTATGCCCTAGTGACAAGGATATAAATTATATTAATAAAGTAGTGATCCTAAATTAAACTCCAATAATGTAATTATTTTGTAAAGTCGTATACTTCATACGGTCAACGGCTCGTCACGGTAGATACTAGCTTTTTGTTATTGGTTCTTTCACTCACGAGTTAAAGACCAAAGTATAGCCTAAACTAATTCTTCATATTCATATTTATTAATTGAACTTCTTTTTCTAAATCAACAGATTAGTGCTTTATACCTTTCCAAGGGTTTTCTGGAGACCAATATCTAGTTTACAGTCGTTCCAGGACAGAATTCTGTAGCAAGTTGTTCCCGTTGTCAAGTGGCTTGACACTCAATGTGCATATGAATACAGTCTACATTTAAGATTATTTTATTTATCTCTCACTGTTAAGCTTCATTGTACAAATCAACACCAAATTTGTGCACTAAAACCCACAAAATCATACATGAAAGCTAAAAATTTGGACCAACCATACTTTCTCTCCATTTCGTTCCATTTTTTTATGACGCACTTCGAAATTGACCTTACCCCACCTGTTATTAAGTGGTAATGAGGTCCTAGCTTGAGAGCGACAAGTACAGCATAATAAAGCTGTTACTGGACTTGTGGTCCTTACCTTGAAGGCCTAATCCCTGCTACTAATGTAGCACCCCCCAGGAGCTCTGGAAACCTTACTCACACGCAGGAACACAACAACACAGAAGTGATTTACCTTCCTGGTCCATCCATGGGGGGAGAGCACACTTTTAATATTTACTTTCATAAGCCTCATTACTTTATATCACCCCTGTGTACAGATGCGTTCCATGTTCCGCGGCTGTGTTCTAGAGTTTAATGTTCCAGTTTGATATTACTCTCGAACAACGTGTGTGGCTTAGACACGACTTTATCTGGTTTTAATTAGAGTTCTACTTTGTTAAATACAATACTTTGTTAAAACATTGTAAAAGCGAACACTGTTAGGTAATTGCGTAATAACAAGGTCGTAATTGGGGTGTTCACACAACACATTTTTACGTATCAATGTCGTTAAGCATTTCGTGTTACATTGACCAGACCATATTGATTTTTTGCAAGTCAAGATTAATTTATAAAGACTTTGTTTGTTTGTTAAAACGCTCTTATTTTAGGAAGTACTAAAGATATATTATGGAGTTCTAAATTTACTATTCAACACGAAAATAATTTTCAATTCGAACCAGTAGTTTTTGAGGTTAGCACGGTTAAGCAAACAAACTATTCAGCTTTTTAATATTAGTATAGATCAAAATACAGTCTTCCAAATGTTGTCCAGCCTTAATTACTTTTAAATTATATGAATTTTGATGACAGCTTTAGCATCGCGCCATCTTTGAGGTCTTGGATTCGAATCCCGGTCGTGTCAATAATGAAAACGAATGAGTAAACCTTTAGGCTATTGCACGTTTAACGAAGGCCTGTACTGATTTCGTCAAGGTGCTCCCAAAAGTAATACGCATTACTTTCAAGTAGTTTAGTCTTTCAAGTAGAATGTCGTTTTTGTAAAAAAAACAAGTTTTATTCATACTACTTACTTACTTCGTTTGTCTGTCCGGTTTTCACTCCTAAACCACTGAACTGCTTTTGATTCAACGTATAGTTGAACTTCTAGAACGGATATAGGCTATTTTTTGTTTTGAAAATAAGGGAGGATAGGGCTAATAGCGCCCGTAAAAGTGTATATGGGAAAATGTTTACTTCTAAGTTAGGGATATGAAATTTGGCACAAATATAGCTTGAAACTTGGATTAAAATATGATAACCTTTTTATTTAAAAAATTAGGGGAGATACGGGTAAATCCGATCCTATGGCAAAAAAACCCGTAGTCCACGCGAACAAAGTCGCGGCCACAGCTAGTGTACTAATAAATCCGTTTCACAACGCATTAAAATCTTTCGTTATATTTTTGAACATCCTACGACAACTGTCTTAAAGTTTTCGTATCAAAAAACGCCGAATACCCTTAAAAACAAACGCGCATACTGTTTCAACTTCAAAAAAAAAACCCTTAACAAAGCCATTATCAAAATTGCGAGCATGCGCTGGCTTTTATTAATTGCTTCGCGCCCGTGAGCTAGATAAATGGAACAAGTGCAATGTGCAGCTCGCTGCAATTAGCTTTAGGATTGCACAGCACACCTGCTTTACGAGGATTTGCCATTTTTAGGGTCCCGTTACGTGTGGTGCCTATAATAAATGTTTCTTCTCTGATCAGAATAAAACTATATCAATTGGTCTAAAGTGATCTACTGCAACTAACCGACTGAGTTTCTTATCGCTAGATATAGGTTGTAAGAGAGGTAGGGCATAGCGATTTATCGCTCGAACTTGAGCAGCCACACTGGTGAAATACCTCCATGGTGTGCTTTGTAAGTGGCACAGTAAAAGTTTCAACCCATACTGTTACGCGTTAGATTCTTGGCTTGCAAGTAAGATTACGTTGCAAGCTAGATTAATTTTTATCAGCTGAGTAAAAACTGCAACGTTCGGTCAGTGTAATTAGCCCCCAGCGTCAGTTGGAAAGGTTTCCACTTGGCATGTAACAATGGAGTTTAAAAGTTTTTCTATCTTATCGTGAAAATGTAGTGCAATGGAACTATACATTTTTGACTGGCATGTTGGAACATTAGTGCTCTTGACTGTTGGTCTGAGATTCAATTCCTACTCAAGACGAACTTTCAATATTATTATTTGAAGCATTAACTCTCAAGTTAATTTATAATCTAAAGAAGATAGGTAGAGCATAGCGATTTATCGCTCGAACTGGAGCACCCCGACTGGTGAAATACCTCCACCTTACAGAAGAACGCAGCCAAATAACAATCACTTCTGTGTTGTTGTGTTCCTGCGTGTGAGTAGGGTTTCCAGAGCTCCTGGGGGGTGCTACATTAGTAGCAGGGGTCAAGCCTTCAAGGTAAGGGCGACAAGTCCAGTAACAGATTTATTATGCTGTACTTGTCACGCCTAAGCGAGGTCCTCTTTACCACTTAGCATCTGGTGGGATGAGGTCAATATTGAAGAGCAATATAAAAAAAAATCTATATTCGTAGAAAATCTATGATGAAATCGTGTTTTGACATGTACTTTAAAATATCTCAGTAGACTATACAATCAACATTCTTATTGAAACCAAATATATGAACTAAACATCTGTAAATAACGGCAACAACCGGATAACCGAAATAAAAACATATTCAAACCTATATAATATGTGCTCAGACATCCGTTTACATATTCAGAGCAATAAATATCCGAAACACTTCTGATTACAGTATTATGGATTTCGGATAATCTGAAATAATTTCGTTTTTCCTTCCAATTTAAATTTTGCATGTGCAATTTCTAATGACACCAAATAAATCGTGATTGAGGTTGATCTCCGAAACTCAGCAAGCAACGAAACAGATTATAATCATTCATCAGGATCCTTTGAGCCTGCAATATTCGCACAGTCATTTTCCTCGTTTAAAAAGAAGTTTTTCATAAAAATCCAGTGCGAACACAATTTCCACGACGATTTACATACATTCAGCGTTTCCGAAAGCATAATCTAGAATTCATCGCTGCGTCACGTACTTCCTATAATTATCATACTTCACTTGCCCATAGCTCGCGCGTCGAAAAATAAAAATGAAAATATTTCGTGATGGGCTTGCGTTTTGACACACTGCACTGAATGTAAAGGGTGCGGCAATAAAGCTTCCCAGCGCCAATGTTCACGAATCCTAGGAAACGGATCAGAGTTCGTAAACTATGATGTTATCCATATATTTATATTTGTATATTTCTTTAGGGGAAGGTTTGGTATGACGGGGAAGCGAGTTAAGACGGGGACCATACAAAAATAGATTACACAATGTCGCCAGAAAATTTGTTTTAATGCCATCTAAAGGCATTTAATATCACAACAATATTCATATGTATAGATATGTAAGGAACGTATGTTCTTTACTAAAAGAGGAAGTACTTCCGCCGAGTTAGGTGTTATCTGCTCGGGGACCAAGGCCCTACTACCAATCTTGGTTTGTTGTATATATAGTTAATGGCAACGAAAACTCTGACATCGCGATGTAGGATCGATGTTTTAATTGTCTAATCGTGCATTACGTATAGAGCGTTGTTTACTACGCCAATTCTGCTGTATTTGTGTCGACTTGTAGGTAATGTCGTAGGTCGGCACAGATATATATATATATACAAGCCGACGCGCTGCATCTTCTGCCGACGGATCCGCACCGCGGACACGTGTCTACCTTACGCTAAACTAATGATGATCTCTAAATAAAAAATATTGGGCAATATTGCCGAATATGTTGCGCGTTAGGTGTTGCGCGTCAATTGTTGCCTATGCAGTTTGCAGTGGGGTAGGTCCAATAAAATGTTGCTCTACTGTATAATTACCAAAGGTACCTACTGAGGATATGCTGTTTTTGTTCTTTTTGTCGTTTTTATCCCAGTTCAACACAGTTTTCTTTACCATAAACTTTAAATAGCAACTCAGAAGGTCAGGCACAGTGACGGCCAAGGCCGTGGACACGGGTGACCGCTGACTCAAGCTATAATAACACGCACTTTGTCTATGTTGTGATAGCCATGTCTATGAATACATTTTGGCTGTGTTGTGATACCGCAATCTATGAATAGACAAACGGCAGGTCGAATATTGCCGCTAGTGTGATTTTAAACCGCTCTCTATGAAATAACTTGGAAGTAGCGTTGATTCCGAATAATATTTTATGTATATTTGTTAATATTTAATATCAAAAGTACCGCTAAAAGAGAATCTACTCTGTCCCAAAATGAGTTAAGGCTCTTTGGCATTATGATTACTCGAATTTAGATATTGTTATTACAATTTTTTATAGTGCTGCACGCCGCACTAGCGAACTCTAAATGTTTTTAAAGAAACAAAAAAATAGAATAGATCAGAAGATGTCTTTATTCATATTAACTTTTACAAAAGCATTTATGAATTGTCAAATTAAGTAAACTACCGCCGTGTTCGGAATGTTGATTCTATCGAGAAGAACCGGCGAGAAACTCGATAAAGATTGTTCCTTAAACTATAGGTTTTTTTTTCATAGGGTGCTTTTTAAATTTAATTTTATGAGTAATTTTAAATGTTTAAGTCATAGAGACTTTTGCCTTGTACCAATTATAGTTGTGAAACTTTAAGGAATAAGTAAACACTCTCATTTAAATATTTTTGATCCTAGACTATATAGGTTTAATAAACCTGTCATGCATGAATCTCCAATAAAATAAGAAAATTTTGTATTGAAGTACAATCAAACTTTACTTTTGTTTTATAATAAACTATTAAAAAGTAACAATAATAAGATAAGATTATAACGTCAGTGTAAAATATACTTGATCGATTTTATTTTTTTTATAGTACTATACGCCGTACGAGCGAACTTTAAATATTAGAAACAGAAAATTTTTATCTCCCCTTGCGGGGCGGGAATCGAACCCACGACCTTCACTAGTATGTAGTTCTAAACATATTCGACAGAGAGCACTTACTGGAGGCTAACGGTTGATACAGCAGAAAAATTTAATCGCCTACGATAACTTGCGGTTAGCTCAGTTGGTAAGAGCAGCACACGCGATATGTGAAGGTCGTGGGTTCGATTCCCGCACCGCAAGGGGAGATAAAAATTTTCTGTTTCTAATATTAAAATATACTTGCTTTTGTACCTATACATTTGCATTGATTGTAATCTATTTTGTTTTCCAAATAAATAAATACGTGTAAAAGCAATAAAATATTTTTAAAATAAAAATTTTAAAATGTTACCATAGTATCTAATAAAATCACACATTTAAAAAGTTGGAAATGTAGTAAAAAAGAAGTGCGCGTACTAAATCTACCCGTCATAAAATCCAGTCTAAAGCCCGAGTTGAACCTTCCCATTTTCCTGGTAAGATCATCAAAAGAACAATACGCAATTCAAAGCAAAACATGCTTAATCTTTTGATCATCCATTCCAGCGCCCGTTTTTACAAGTTCATCCATTTAAGATGTTTACAGTTATTCTAGAAAATTATACGGATTACGCCAGAGGTTCCCGACAGCGTAATTTAGCAGTTCAATTTGATAAATTCCGTTTCATTTCTGTTCGGAATATTTGAGAAGTTTTCTCGTTTTAAAGAATATAGCCTTACGAATCCCTACCATAAGACAGAATGATTCATTCAAAAATTCTCGTTCTCCTCAGTCTTGAAGAGTTTTGAAACTTACAAAGAAAAATTTGAGGGAAAATTTTGCATGGGAACACACGAGTCGCGATAGGGAAATTTTCGCTTTTATCTTTTGTTAACTTAAGCTTTTCTCTGGTCTAACAATTGATGGTTTTATCTTTATATAGAAGGTGAGCTATCTATAAGAAACTTGTGGAATTAGTGTCATGAAAATATACGATACTTGGAGTAAGTGAGCAGATCTCATGTCGTTTTGTTATTTTATTACTGTACGTAATTTAATATTTTTATTTTTATGTAGTGATTTAATTTTGTTTCTTGTATAATTTCATTCAATTTATTTTTATTTTATGACATTTAAAACTGAATATATACCTATATACACTTTAGTGTCAATTCACTAAGTCTTAATGTTAATTTTAGTATTTAAGCGTTTATTACTGTTATTAAAATTTAAACACTACATTTAAAGTGCATTCACGTATTTGTTTAATGCCAAATTGAAGTCCGAAGGCGGGCCTGGTGACCTAATAATATCAAACCTATTTTAAATAGGCTTAGTTTTAGGCGCCAGTCTCCCACAGATCTTGATTGGCATTACGAAATGTGAGTTTAGTTATGTAAGAGCTCAGATATTTGTTCATAATACCTAGAATCTAAGAGTGTTCTGTGGAAGAAAATAAATTTGTTTTTATTTTTATTTTTATTTTATTGACTAATAGTCGTTAATAGTAAAGTTTTATTTATTTATTTCTTACCTATAAGATACCAATGTTTATAAATCCAACCATGATGCCACTCGTTTAATACATTCTTAATCTATTATACAATTAAAAATTAATGAGTATAACTTAGAACGACAAAATTGGAAATTTTATTTTCTTATGTTCGTAGGAAAGGTTTTTAACATCTTTAGAAATTCACCGGGATAACATGCATGCAAAAAGGTATAAAACGATTAATATTAAGAATGGATTAAAATTCATTATTAAGTATTATACTGCTCTACTTTGTTTTGTACCAAGTCCCAATTACTCAATGCGCTAGAGAAATATAAGTTTGGGTTGAACACGTAAAGCAGGCACCCTAATACGCCATGCCTGAATTAAGTGAATATCTTACAAGACATTTTCCGCAATCTTTTGTAGGGGCACCGGTTAAATCTCAAAAATGTTCAAAGTTCTCCTGAACTCTATCACGACTCGTTCCAGGAATTCCTTGAGAATTCCCGACATGACGTGTTCTTTAATCTTTCCTCCCGGTTTGAAATTTTCAAATTGCATTGGCTTTGTCCTTTTTGCCACTACCTACTTCTTCCTACCACATCATCTACTATTTCCTTTACTTAAAAGTTATCTGAAAGAGATCGTTTTTTAGCGACGAGACCGCCTAAATTGTACTATAATTTGTCTATAAAAGCAATTTCTGTAATGTTTTGGCCTATAAACTATGTCTATCTATCTATCTACTACTTTTGTGTTTGAAATTTGATATTGTGGCGTAATGTCACCCAATTAAATGTCAAAAGTTTTTAATAAATACCTTATACCTATTCTTAGGTGTCTTTTTTATATTGAACTTCACGATTGACCTTATCCCACCTAATGTTAAGTGGTAATGAGCTTAAGGGCGACAAATAAAGCACCATAATGGCTGCTGTTACTGGACTTGTCGCCCTTACCTTGAAGACTTACTTCTAATGTAGCACTCCCAGGAGCTCTGGAAACCTTACTTACAAACGGGAACAGAACAACAGCGAAGTGATTGTTATTTGGGTGCGGTCTTCTGTAAGGTGGAGGTATTTCACCAGTCGGGCTAATCAAGTTCAAGCGATAAATGGCTATGCCCTCTAGTCTAGGTTTAGTCTATTCATGCTGTATGTAGTCATGATGTCGCTATGTCCTACCTCTCTTATAACTGTAATGACTTTTTCTCATTAGCGTTTTTTTGGCACGCGTTGGGATGTGTCCCCGTAATTTATTTGTTTTACTAACGTTAATGTACAATGTCAACTTTAACAAATAGAATACTGTTCAATACTAAACTAAAGAGACAAAGAAGCTGACTGTAGTTAACTTCGGAGACCAACTTCGGCTCGTTAAGATAGTTGGAGATACAACAAGGTCGGCATAACTAAGCTAATGCAGTAAACTGAATGCAAAAGTTGGAACCAGACCAGTCTTGAGGAAATAATAAAGATGCAATACTAATACCGATTTCTGTGAACGTATTTGGGCAATAAAGTGTAGGTACTTATCTATTTACTTAACGTAATTTACTGTCTACTATTTACGATAATTATTTTAAACATAAAACTTTGAAGTAGTTGTTAGTATTTATTTAAACATTATTGCAAATGTAAAAAGTCTAAAAGGTGGACTCAATGACTAATGACATTGTATACTTCAACCCCAAAAGACTTAAGCGGAAAATACAGTAGCGGTGCATGAAATTTACATTAGAAAGATAACAAGTAATTGTTTAATTGGTATAAATTACAAAAACAGACAGTTCGATTTTAGTGCTTATGCTTACGACATGAGAGTGGCCAAATAAACACTGATGACGTGATGCTGATTACTTATTAGGTAATTTCGCCATTTTGTGAAAGCGGCCATCTTGGATTGAAATTCGTCATAGTGTATAGTGACTGAAATTTGTAAGCCACAAAGTCATATAACACATGAAGATAAGATACTTTCGTTACTTTAATAAAGACACTAATAAGTTAATTTTAATAAAATCGAAGCATGATAAAGAAAGGAGATAGCAAAATCACGTTTTATATAATCAGTAACAAAGTTACAGATAAAATTTTATATAAGAAGTGGTTTTATCCTCTTTGTCTAAGTGGTTTTATCCTCTCTATGTAAACACTGGCTATTTGGTGCTCGTTTGTTAAGGCAAGACAGGGATCTCTTTTTGCATTGGTGTGCTTGCACCTGTTCATGACTTGTAGATTGTTTTCTTTACAAAAGCTGGCAGTTGAGTTTGTTGGAATTTTCTACAGCTACCTACTCTTGAATGAGTCGAGGGCATTACTTGATTGTTGGCATGCTAATGGTTAAGTTTAACGCTATTGTGGATTTTGGAAGAAGGCTAATAGGGTTTGAATTTAACAAACTTCAGACTTAACGTTTTGCATATTAAGAACTGGAGTGGCCCAACTCAGAATTATCGTGATTTCTGATATTGGTTTAAGCTTAGCCTAAAAATTAAGTACTCAATACTCAATCTATTATTGCTGCTATAATGTAGATGCAGTACAGATGTTATGCTTATAGTTAGATCATTATAGACCCCGTTAGGGCACCGCAATATGAGAGAGGACGCTCGTGTTTCAACAACTTAATTGTCTGACAAAAAGGCGACACTTAATAAAAATAAATAAATTAAATAAATTATATTAAATACATAAACACATACAAACCCAAAAAAAAGTAGTCTTAAGTTTTTCTTTGGAGATGTAATATATTAAATTGATCTCTTTCTTTGTTTGTTAAATACAACATACGAGTATATCATTGTAGCAGAAAAGGTTCAAATATCTAAGCGGTATAAAATGTATTTTCATTTCATATAATACGTAATGAAATATTATATTATATAATGAAATATTATATTATATGCTTAACACACAACTTATCAATATTTGACCTTTTAAAACCTTTACATCTGCGCCGTTAATACACTTCACGTAAATAGCCTTTAAAACGAAAACCTTCAAATTTAAAAACCAATGCTACTTTGAAGGTTAGTGAACATTATATAAAACTTTTTCTTCCGGCAAAATTCTCGATTTTCCTAAAGAAAAGAATAGAAAAAGCGTAACCTCAGGTTGAACACACGTTTATGCATTATTATATCGCATGAACTTCAGCTTCAGATTCTAAAGGTCATACTCAACTTGAAGACGTTATTAAAGTTTTCTATTTAAGTGAGTACCTAGTTTTAGCTTAAGACTTGTGTTCGTGGTCCAGACTTTAAAGTTTCCAAAGGATTTTAGCCTTTAATATATGCATTGGAAATTTCTTACAGAGTGTTATCAGTTTCACGGGCGAATTCTCGCCTACAGTGCGCGTTAGGGTGCCTCGGGTCGATTAAAAACTGTCTGAAAATATGGGAATTTAAAATCTCATAGCAATAAATTGTTAATACGATGAGAAACATAAGTATCAAGGGTTAATTGTAAATCATGTGTGTGACTTATTTCTGCGTTAGGGGTTTGGCCACAACCAATCAAATTTTTGAGTTGAATACTTGTGTTGGTTTTATATCGGTCCACATAATTTAAGTGCGTAAGCTATTGACTTAAATTGATTCAGTTGACTAAGTTAATGATTAATAAACTAAAAATCTATTGAATTTCCGACAGTCAATAATAGCTTTTACGGCAAAAAAGGGGACAAAGTCCAAACCGTTACGTCTGTGTGACGTTGACTATACCCTGATTTGTAATTTGTTATAGGATATAGGATATTGTCTAGCTAGTCGACTGAGATACTTTTAAATTCCTGGCAAAATAGGATTCTTTTGATTTACTACGAAAACGTTGACTATTTAATAGTTTCAGAGAATCGTAAAATTAATAAGTTAAAATTAATTTGCAAAAGAAAGACGAAACGAAGCTTAGTTATCAAGGAAATTTAAGTACCTAGTAAGTAAAACCTGTTTAAAATGTATTTTTCGGCATAGAATTTAAGATGTTTGCGTTGCGTTAAACATTTAAAATAAGTTAACGCGACAACATTATTTAGTAGTTAATACGAAACGTAGAGCAGTAAGTAGTTCGTATTTCTAAATTGTTTCAATCCAGTCGTATGGTATGAATAGTTACTGTTTTGGTTTTTGCATATTTCAAAGTTACTCAAAACTTTTTTCTAATCCCATAGTCTAAACGCAAATTTGATTCGCCAAACTCTTAACTTCATATAACAATTCAGCCTTCAAAAACATGCAGAACCCAACAAAAATAAAATGCGAATTTCACCTTTCACACGAACGCTGAGCGGGGGCTCTTCGGCAAATCTACATAATCCTCGGGGAGGGGGGGAGGTGAGTGTCCAATATAGTAAGTTTCCGCTGTAGACGAGAGGGGATAGAACGGGGAGCGGTATGACAGTTATTGGACGAGGAATTGAGTGACGCCGGCGGCCTGAAAGTTTCCATTGAATTCCAGTTTAATGGAACTTTTAGGCGAAAGTTGCGGTCTTTGGATAAAGTATCCATTGAAAAAGTATGTTATCTTAAAAATTTAAAGAAACAGAAATATTTAATCTTCCCTTGCGGTGTGGGGTTCGAACCTTTGGCTATTCAATGCCATCAATCAAGTAATACCATCGCCTACGATAACTTGAAATAGGTCAGTTGGAACAGCAGCACCCACGATAGCCCATATGCAGTGGTTCAGGTAGCATAGGTGGCACACTGTACCTACAGATTTTCCCGAAGCATAGAATTCCAAAAGAAAAGATAACTAACGCCATACACACAGCAGACATAAAATTTAGTACACCGCCTCTGCATGCGTACCCAATCCATCGTAAGAGAGGCAGGGCATAGCGATTTATCGCTCGAACTGGAGCAGCCCGACTGGTGAAATACCTCCACCTTACAGAAGACCGCAGCCAAATAACAATCACTCCGGTGTTGTTGTGTTCCTGCACGTGAGTAAGGTTTCCAGAGCTCCTGGGGGGTGCTTCATTGGTAGCAAGGCTCAAGCCTTCAAGGTAAGGGCGACAAGTCTAGTAACTGATTTATTACGCTGTACATCAGGTTTGGATGAGTACAATCTTGAAGTGTAATGTAAAAAAAATGCTAAAGTTTGCATTTGTGCAAAGTTTTTTATTTACTATCGCTTAATTTTTCATTGACTACCTGCTAAAGGGTGACACCCGGTGCGGGAGGCCCTCTCCCTGCTGCTGCCCATAAATCATTAGATTAATTAGTCTTAGTGATAAGTGCATGTCCGTTTGATATTTTGAACCATAATTACATGAACTAACAACTACAACATTCAAAGGTGATACAAAGCATACAATTTACATTGAAGTTGTTACGGAGAAGCGTAGTGGGTGTTAGGTCGTAAAACTGAAGATATCTTCGCGAATGCACTCTGTTGTTATAAAAGTTCATTGCTTTTGCAAACGACGCTACGAGCTCGGTAATTTATCTTGTTAAGGTTCTAAAAATGAACGTGTCTTCGCAAACTACGCTTTTAGGTGTATTTTTGTTTGGCACGGCGGTATAATTTACTGACAAACCAAATATCGTGGGTTCGACTCCCACTCAGGACATTCATTTGAGTTTGTTATGTATCTGGGTGTTTATAACACGCTTACTCTTGTTACGTGTGTCAGTCATTTTAATCAATATTATAAATTATAAATGCAAAACTAACTTGCCCGGTATTTAAACAACTAGACCTTATAAGTTTATATTAGAAAATCTTAATAATAAATATCAGGCAACATCATATATATTGCTCTATTTTTGTGAAAAGTTGCTCAAGCATTTATGTTACAGAAACAACTATGGTACCCAAGCAAACGGACCCGCCACAGTATAGAAAAGTATATTTTTCGTAATCACCCAACCGAGAATTGAACCCGTAACCTCAGAGATGACACGACGCCATTGTCCGAATCGCTCGCCTCCGCTACAGAAGTCGTCTCTAATGCTGTAGAAACTAATAGGATTTCTAAAGATTCTCCCAACAAAACCGCTACATCCAACGCAGTTTCAAACCATTGTTTTCCTTTACCTTTCTATAATAAAACCAATACAAAAAGATGGAATGGAACGCGAACAACATTCCCAATGAAAACAATTCCACAGAGTAGAAAACTGCGCGTAATCCGACCGAGCCGATTACTGTATGTCCGCGGCGATGAGTGAACGCGACTGGAAAAGTGGAAACTAACCTACTTGTACGGTCCACAGCTAGTCAAGGTAAACACTAGCAGTTGGATATTAATCCTTATGCTTACAGCATAAGGACCTCTGATACTACTAGTAGCTTCTAAAATTTTTCTAACCTATCTATTAATGATGTTTGCGAAGGCATAACATCTTCAATGAACTTCGCAGAAACAAAAGCCTACTTATAAATACCCTACTTATATCGTTTACAGGGAACCGACATGAACTTTTGCTAACTGATTTGACCGAGATTCGTATCCGAGACCTTTCGTATTTCAGGTACCTGCTGGATGCATACATCCAGTACCTTAAACAATTAAAAAAAAAAGTAAGGTCTTAAACAAATATTTCGGAGCGGGATGTGAGCGGTGTATTAATAATAACATACACTACTCCTAAATATTTGTTTATCTCATCAATACTGTATGTAATTGTAAATGTATAAGGATATAACGTTATGCTATTCCTATTTTTGTGCGTAATTTATATTTTTTCACACCCGTTGTTTGGAATATATTGCTTTCTTACAAGGAGTCTGGCCAAATTGTATTATAATAAGTCTGGAAAACCAATTTCTGTGAATTTTCTGTACAATATAATGCATCTATCTAGATGAGATCGAGATTATTAAATACTCGTAGACAAATTGACAATTGCTTGCCCAACGAGCTTCGGCTTCATGCCCAGTTCCAATATTTGAAAAACGATCCGTTCTAGTTACGATTCGTAATAAATTATACGAGGCGTAAGCTATAAACGACTGACGGATGACTGATGACAGCCGATATGGAAAGTAAATTATAGAATGGTATTAATGACTCGTAGTCGGTTCGAGAAAAACGGATAGACATTTTCGACACATTATGAATCGTAAAATATTGGACCCGGGCAATAAGCAAAAATAATTCAGCCGAATATTCAAACTGAGTTAACAAAGATCGAATTAAAATCGATAATTTACTCACTGAACACAACTTAGATATCTCTAAATATGGACGAACCATTGTCCCAGGTACACGTCGACCGGCGAGCGATCAGTTCACTCCCATTTAATCCTGCCGTAAGGAGATAACGGACGGAACCCAGCGCCTTATCCGGGAAATTTATTTTAGAAGTAACTCGAGAAAGCTTTAATCGGTAACGTAGTTACATCTGAAGCTATGTCACTTACAGCAAATAAAATGCGAGCAATGACAATAGATTATTGCAAGAATAAAGAAAAATAAATTAACACAAAGTTGTACAGCATACCCCACACTTGTGAACACACACTCATTAAGATATAAACAAACAGTACAAAATCACAGAAGAGAGTCTTGACGACCTCCATAGCCGTAGTATCTCTGAGTTCCCGGATTCGATCGCCGGTCGGGGCAATATGAGAAACGAACTTTTCTATATTGACTCGGGTCTGGGTGTTGATTCTGATTTCTGCAACACAACCGCTTAAGCCACTTACGATTGAAAACAAACCAGAGCAATGTACTTATGTGTTGTTCTATATTAATTTATCTCTCTCATCCCCCCCTCCCCCCATTATATATTTTTTTTGCAGCGGCCTGCTGCGCAAATAAGTATTTCTGTTAATATTAATTATAACATTTTATTTTATACTCCGACAGATTTCGTCCTGTCAAAAAGATTTGGAATGTGGCTTGACTCTAAATTTTAGTTAGAAGACGTTTGTATGTGAAAAAGAAAAGGTCTGTTTTTAGGGCTTTCCCGGCAAGTATTCGATTTTTTCTCGCCGTAAGAACCATCCTTGGACTTCAACGAACATTAAAAAAAAAGAATTGTTAAAATTGTTCCAGGCGTTGTTGAGTTATGCGCTTACCAACATATTTTGCGATTCATTTTTATATTATAGATTATGTATTCGTTTTTTTATGCTAATTATGATAACTATACAAACCATGCTATGTTACGAATATCGTGTATACACATAGGGATCACATATACATATTAAGTGGAGGTTTCCACAGCTAAGCGTAATTAAGACACGTGATTTCAAATTAAATTTGGGATCATTCACTAGGGGCGTTTACCCTCAGTAATTGAAGCGGGTCCCGAGGACGTCATCCCTGTCAAGCCAGACTCGCCTGGGGTGTTTAACCCTTATATGTTTTAGGATTCTGTAGTTTTAAAAAACCGACCAAGTTCGAGTTGGACTCGCGCATGAAGAATTCCGTATTCAACATTAGACATAATATTGTAAACTCTTTTTTGTTTCCCAAAAAGAACATGTTTGCTGTATAGGGCCCTTACAACAGAAATACATAATTTGTGAAAATTTTACGCTTGAGCTATCCCGGTCGTTGTGATACATTCTGGACGGACCAGACCGCGAAGTCTTAGTTAGGGTCCCGTTTTTGCCCTTCGGGTACGGAATCCTAATAAAAATAAATCTGGAATACCCTGCCTGTTACTTCTTTTACTTTTTGCATGGAATGGCAACTAAGCTTCTTTTGCGAAGAATTTCACGTAAGGTGAAAATTAATACAACTTCACAATGGAACACGGATGTTTGGTGCTCTATAGATTTCGGAGGATTCCATGGAAGGCAATATCCAGTATAAGCTTTTTTCAAAGCACAATCGGGTCTGTAACAAGTTGTACATGAGCCTGTTAGGGGCCCTTCGTTGCTTAAATACAGGTGTAAGAGCCATCTGATTTCCCCCGAAAGCGCTCCAAAAATCAAACAATAAAATATTTAAACAATTTAAAGGTACAAAACGCGACACCATTTTTATTGAGTAGTTAATACAAACTACTTATTGCTACTTCGATGTTTAAAATGGAACGCGAAAGTCTTAAAATTTATAATAAAATATTTCTTTATTCAAGTAGGTACAAGTAACACTTTCGAATCGTCATTGAATACAATGCAAAGTGATTCTACTGCTGGTTCGGAACCTATATCTACCGAGAAGACACCGGTAAGAAACTCAGCAGATTAGTTACAGAAGTAGTATCTAACTTATAGTTATGTATGTACCTTAACACTTTGGACCAAGTCATTATAGTTTTGTTTAGATGAGTGAATAAAGAATTAAGTATTTATTTCAAGAGGTAAGCTGGAGCACACCAGTCCCCAAAGGTGGCTGTTCACAAGCAAATTATAGGTAAGGCTTCGCAGCCATCATCGATTGTCAGGCAGGAAAAAAAAAGCAATTTGTTCACGTGACCACTGGCTTGACTTTATAGTAAGAAAATATTATTTTTTTATTATTTATTTATTTAAAAACTTTATTGCACAAATAGGTACAACAGGTGGACTTAATTCTAGGGGCATTCTCTACCAGTCAACCCTTGGGTCATGCAGATAGTTTGTATATGGGTGCGGTAACAGAGGAGAAAAAAAAAGGAAATCATTTTAAACAACAATAAATTAAGCATTAAAAATAACATTACGGTATCTTTTAAATATACGATAATAATACATATACTATATAAATTAATTAGAATATAATATATAAAATATGAAGGTATACTTAGATTTACATAATATTGATAATTTATATATAAAAACAAATATCTACTTATCTATAAATTCAGAAGATAAATAAATTGGTTCAGCAATTGACAAATTCATGACTATCATTACTTGTTAGCGAGAGAGAAGAAGTATTCACGAACTTTATTTTTAAAAAACTTTTTTTTTCTGTACCTTTAAATATTTATGATTTTGTGTGGCGTGATACTATGAATCTAAACTTTTTCTGATTTAAAAACTGATATAGGTTGTTTGTTAGTCTCGCAAAAACACGAGATTAGCTGGATTGGTTAGCCCTTTATCCCTTAAACCTTTTTTTACCCCTTAAAATTCGAATAAAGGTTTTAAAAAGTAAGGAAAAAGATTTTTTAAGGTGGAAGTAAGTCCAGATAGTCAGTAATAATATTAGAAACATATACGAGTAGATATACGTCCTACTAGGCACACTTGTCCTCTTACTAACATTATAAACGAAATAGTTTGTAAAATTTATGTTTTTTACTCTTTCAGTCAAAAACATTTAAATTGAATGCAATTAAGCAACAAGATAGATGAGAAAATATTTAAATATCTAAAGGATACTTTTTATCTGGTCGCAACTGGTTTCAACAATACAAACACACGCACATTACATCAGGGACAATTTGGTTGGTCTTATCACCAAAAGTAATATTTTCTTTGTTGTCTTTACTTGTCACAATCAAATCATATATTGTTGACAATATAAAAGCAACCGTTTGAGTGTGAAAGAAAAACACGCATTGACCTATGTTAAAACCTCAAAGGTTTTATCAAGATGAACCTACGTCAATGCTCATTGTCCGAAGTTCGGGCAGCGGCTAGTCCGGAGCTAGAGGGCGCGACTAGTTTCCTGAGTTGTCACCGCTCCATTTCCTAGCTCGCGCCATTATCCCGCGCGACGGCGCGAGGTGCCGCACACTGGTCCGGATTTTTAATATGGAAGACTTAGGACCCAATGTCAATATTTCGGGCTGAAAAAAATCATGTGGATAGATAAATGAACGTTCATCAACGTTTGTTCTAGCAGTTTTTATGAAATTGGTTATTTTTGCGAAAAAAAAAACATTGAAAAAAAATTTGTATGGAGAAAAAGTGAAATATTTTTTTTTTTCGAAAAGTTCAAAACTGTTAGCAGTGAAACCTTTTGTGTGTTATTGTATTACACTTATTCGTTAATTCCATATTTTTTTTATTTGCATATACTTGCAGCCTTGGCCAAAATATGCATCGGAACTTTCATTGTATTTATTTCAACTATTTGTGACAATTTAATTTTTTTATTGATTTATAGTCACATAATTTACGCATATTTTCAATATAATAAATTTTAAAATCCATTATTTGTTGACTATGAATGATTTTGAAAAATAGATTACAATTTAATTTAAAAAATCAAAATAATATTTTACTTCTCATGGTTAGCTGTTGCTTAAAGCACAGCTAGTGATCGAATGAGGCATTGCCTGCCTGCTAATATTCTCCTATTCCCTAATATAGCTATCACTTTTATTTTCTACTATTGCTGTCTCTTTCATTCTCTTTTGCTCACTCTTTTTCTTCTTAAGACAAGTGGTGTTCCACGCTTATAAATCAGATAAAATAGACAAGAGCTCTACTGGTAATACAAAATATTTACTTGCAGCTTTGGCGTTTATTTCGTTTATCCTAATATATATTTATTTAAAATCAGTACTTTTGCTTCTTTAAGTGGTTTCGGGAAAGTAAATTCGGTACTAAGATAAAATCCATACTAATATTATTAATGTGAAAGTGACTCTGTCTGTCTGTCTCTCTGTCGCTCAATCACGCCTAAACTACTAAATAAATCTAGTGTCCCAAAGAATATCTATACCAAATTTCATCTATATCGGTTCAGTGGTGCAGCGGTAAATTTAATGTAATGTAAACGACCTTCAATTATTTTTTATTGTACTGCGAGAATTGTGCAATAAACTATTTCTGGTTATTTTGTTATACATTTTGAAGTTGATTTATGAATAACTAGTGGCCATCCGCGACTTCGTCCGCATTAATGTCGGTTATCGCGACGCTATTCACGCGGACGAAGTTTTAAGTAGCATAGGGTATGTATGTAAATGTATTACAAAATAACTAAAAATTGTTTATTGCATAATTCTTGCAGTACAATAAAAAATAAATTGAAGGTCGTTTTCATTACATAAAATTTAATACATTTTTTATCAATTTAGTACATAATAAATAATAATAAAATAAGTAATTAAATTAAAAATAAAGTAATTAACTAAAACTATCTATACATAACATACAAATTAATATAAATAACTTAAAACTACAATAGAAAATAATTGAAGGTTGTTTACATTACATTAAATTTAATACATTTTTCATTAATTTAGTAAATAGGAAATAATAATAAAATAACTAAAATGAAATTAAAACTAAAGTTATTGACTAAAACTATCTATATATAACACGCAAAATAATAGTTATAAATAACTTAAAACTTATTCTAAAGGATCTGGCACATTTTCTGGAGCTTCTTCATCAACTTCAATTTCTTCTTCAACTTCTATTAATTCATCTGATAATATCAACTGCGTAGCTTCTGGAAACATCCTTGATGACTTAAAATTGGTGTATTTAGGTTTCAGATGAGATATATATGGATCTGATGATATCAAAAAATTGTGTATAATGTCTTCATTATTTTGCAGTCTTCCTGTTTTCCTCGTGTGTCGCTCTCTGGTATTTCGAAAGTCCTTATTTCTTGCTTCTCCTGCTTCTTCTGACAAAATTCCGATAGGAAGGCAAGAGAAATGTTTGCATATGTCAGCGCCATGTATCAACATTTTGTGTATGCTGGAAGGCATATTGTACCAGGGGTAGTGATGTACAAAGATCTCAGCAGTCTCCTTGCAGTATTCACGGAAACTATCGATATTGACAGCCTTTCCACAAGATAACACTTGCAATATAACTGCGAAGTGCTTTATCAAATCAGCATCAATCTTCGTTATTTGAGCACTTTTTTTGTATTCCCGAAAAAATCTTCTGGCCGTGTTTCCGTCATTAGTAGTTCCAAAGCCCTGCTTTACAACATCAATCAAAAGTCCCATTTGTTGTTTGAACTCCGATTGCACCATATCCTTCCTTAACTTCTTAAGGTTTTTGTTGTCACCTCGTGCACTCCACATTTTGAAATCTAAATTATATGAAATATGTAAAAGACACTCCATGCTTCGAATCCACATATGGAGTGTTGATAGTCCATATTGATACACATCGTCCCGTACAGGTCTTGAAAACATTTCTGAAAGATTATTCATCTCACTAGGTTTTGCAAGACAAACATTGCACGTAGCTGCAGATGGAGTATCTGTAATAATTGTAGCCACTTTCCCATCAATCATTGTCATGTGCAACTCATGAGTAACTTCCAAGTTTCCGCAACTTGAAATAGTCAAATTTCGTATTTCTTCCTCCATTGCCGCTTGTTCTTGCTTAACAAATTCGGTCGTTTCCTTCGCAAACTGAAATTTAATAGGTCTGCAATAAGATGTTGAAGATGGGTTTGGATTATTCCAAATAACAACATTGCCGCTCTCGAGCTTCAAAGGAACGAGGCTCGTCATGAACACAGAGGAGTCGTCGAATTCTGCCAGTTCACTTCTTTGCTTGTAGTTGCTCTGTGCTGAAGATCCATCGAATCCCCACTTGGAGGTAAGCTTCAAGTTTTCACTGCACATATTTAAATCATCACCAACGACTTGCAGTATTCTTCGAGTTGTCACGTCTAACAGTGCTTGTAGTTTCACCTTCACTAAATGTTCTGATACTTCAATATCTCTGGTATCTGGATAACACCTCTGCTTAGCTTCCAACAACTTGTAGTAAGACGGAAGCTTCAATTGCTGTGACAATGCTGACCGTAAAGTAAGATACTTCCACTTTGACAGATCCAATGATGCAGTAAGGGCCAACGCTTGATCTTCCTGCATAGTGTCCGTCTTCTCGTTTGTTGATAAAAGTGATTCGACAGCTTCAACCTTTTCAGGATTCTTCACAAGGTGATCGATGATGCGAGCAAGACCTTCTTTCCCATTAGACTTTAGCTTCGTGACAAAAGCAAAAGTCAGTTCCTCTTCCGGATAGTCGAGTAATGTACCCGATCGCCTTTTCTTCTGCTTATTCCCCAAGTCTTCAAATGGCTTCCTTGATGCAATGTCTGTAGATGTTCCAATGTCACTAGTCGCCTTCGAAGTAGATGGAATGGGTTGAACAGCTGCTTCTTCTTCTGTAGAACGAGGATCCAAATTTTCGGTCCCTTCAAAAATTTCGGTGAGATTTACTGATTCACATTCAGGCCACTTAATTCTTGTTTCCAACCAGTTCATATGCTTCTTCATGAATGTTTTTTGCACCCTGTGTGCCTCGGTCCATCGACGATTTAAGTTCACAGTAAAAGATCTTGCAAAATTCAATAATTTTTCTGAATCTTCTTGCGAAATTTCAAGCAAAACGCAATCCAAAATTGCTTGATGCAGTCGTTTGTAATCCTTGAGGTCCTCTTGTCGCAGAAACACGTAAATGTCCAGGTTAGTGCCAAATCCAGCCATGATCAAGTTGCTAGATTATTCACGTTAAAATTTCCAGGTATGTTGACTCTTCAAGGGTTGAATGTCTAATGACGCTCCAACATGAGCTCCCGTCTGTTTTATTTGATTCATAAGCGCTCAACTAGCAAGGGTTTCAAGGAGCGAAAGAGAGAGAAGTATGGAATGAAAGAGATAGCGATAGTAGGAAATGAAAGAGATAGCAATATTAGGGAATGGGAGGGGAATATTACCAGGCAATGCCTCATTCGATCACTAACTGCGCTTTGAGCAACAGCTAACCACTAAGAAGTAAAATATTATTTTGATTTTTAAAATTTAATTGTAATCTATTTTTCAAAATCATTAATGGATTTTAAAATTTATTATATTGAAAATATGCGTAAATTATGTGACTATAAATCAATAAAAAAATTAAATTGTCACAAATAGTTGAAATAAATACAATGAAAGTTCCGATGCATATTTTGGCCAAGGCTGCAAGTATATGCAAATAAAAAAAATATGGAATTAACGAATAAGTGTAATACAATAACACACAAAAGGTTTCACTGCTAACAGTTTTGAACTTTTCGAAAAAAAAAAAAATTTCACTTTTTCTCCATACAAATTTTTTTTCAATGTTTTTTTTTTCGCAAAAATAACCAATTTCATAAAAACTGCTAGAACAAACGTTG
Source organism: Glyphodes pyloalis (assembly GCA_037074685.1). Taxonomy (NCBI): domain Eukaryota; kingdom Metazoa; phylum Arthropoda; class Insecta; order Lepidoptera; family Crambidae; genus Glyphodes; species Glyphodes pyloalis. Next base: position 16,175,172 of record JAYKKO010000009.1, read on the forward strand.
ATGAACGTTCATTTATCTATCCACATGATTTTTTTCAGCCCGAAATATTGACATTGGGTCCTAAGTCTTCCATATTAAAAATCCGGACCAGTGTGTGCCGCCAGGAAATTTGAATCGCGCCTGCTATGCGAACTTAGAGTTACCTGGTGATGGTTTGACTGTTAAAATCGAGCGTTTGGAATAATAATTACAAAGGATTAGGTGGAGAAATAGTAAAGGAGAAACAGTGGTGGCTCCGATTTTTTAGCTCTTGTATATCGCTTTGATAATTTTTGATGTGTAAATTTGATGTACATTAATCGCGGATCGAGTAACTACTAGCTTTATAACCAATTTCCAGACGACCTCCGTAGCCGACAGGCGAGCGGGCCGGAGTTTGGCGTCGCGCAATCTCTGAGGTCCCGGATTCGATCCCCGGTCGGGTCAATATGGGAAACGAACTTTTCTATATTATCTCGGATCTGGGTGTTGTGGTACCGACGTTGTTTCTGATTTCTGTAACACAAGTGCTTTAGCTACTTTCTGCAAAACTATACATCCTAAAGCATTGATATTATCATGCCAAACAAAAATAAGTTCAAAGCAAAAAAAAAAAGTTCGTTTCCCATATTGACCCGACCGGGGATCGAACCCGGAACCTCAGAGATGGCGCGATGCCAAAGTCCGGCACGCTTGCCTCTCGGCTACGAAGGTCGAATAATGTACCAATGTTAAATTTTTATGGGCGTTTTTGTCCATAATTAAATACTTTTTACTGATACTTTTTTGTTTTGTAATTTGTGTTAAATTTGCAATCAATAACCTAACCTGTCTGTATAGTTCATTTTGAATTAATTTTACTTTGTTCTAGGACACACAATTAAGTCTTTTGTTTATTTATTGTTAGACGTATAGTTCTTGTCCAAATTGAATCACTAATGAACTTTATTTTATCAAAGATTTTGCTTTCTTCGTACTAACTAATAAAGTTTTAAAATAAAACTATTGTAACACTCAAAGAAAGGTCGTTATAAATTTGCTGAAGGGCTAGTACGAGTATACTTTAAATTAAGTAATTAACAGGTCTTTGTTATATTCGTTTGAAATACTGACTTATTATTTTATTAATTACATTTAATTTAATTTGTCTAGTAGTATTTTTAAGAGACTAGCGGCCCCACATCCAACGCTTACTATTCCCGTATTTACCACATTTTTGATCAATTCTTCGTTCTTAAGCATAATGATTATAATAGTCTTTAGCCTTCTTCGATAACTGGACTACCAAAAACAAAAGTAATTTTGCGATTCAAACCAGTAGTTTCTGGGATAAGCGAGTTGAAACTCTTCAGCTATATAATCCATACTAATATTATAAATGCGAAAGTAACTCTGTCTGTCTGTCTGTCTGTTGCTCTTTCACGCCTAAACGGCTGAACGGATTTTGATGAAATTTGGTATAGGTATACGTTGAATCTCAAGAACAGACATAGGCTACTTTTTATTAGAAAATAAGGGGGGGTGGGGGTAAATACCACCTTTGAAAGTTTATATGGAAAAATGTTTATTTTTGAAGTTAGAGATATGAAATTTGCCACAAATATAGCTCGAAACTTGGATTAAAATATAGACTACGTTTTGTTTCAAATATTAGGGGAGAAAGGGGTAAAACCGACCATAAAAGGATGTAGTCCACGCGAACGAAGTCGCGGGCACAGCTAGTATTATATATTTTTTTAAATAACAAACATTTTATCTCCCCTTGCGGTGCGGGGTTTGAACCCGCGACCTCCACGTATCGCGCGTGCTTCTCTTCCACTTGAGCTAACCGTAAGTTATCGTAGGAGATAAAATATTATGTTGTATAGACCATATTTTTTTTTGTTTCTTTGAAATTTCATTATTGCGGCAGGTAATTTAAAATACTCACTTTAAAAATTAGTATAGATATCAAACTGACATTCAGGTAATAAATACACAGACTTTAATAGAACTTTACAAACACTAGACAGAGCCGGATTCGTGTCTCGATTTAAGGCCCAAAAACATATTCCCATCGACGGCGACACAATCCGACGTGAGCTGTCAGAACCTGGGGCTGGATTTGTATTTCCAATTAAACGCGACCATTGAACTGCGATATTTTGCTCTTCTCGCAGATTTGTGCTTTCGATTTCATCTGACGCAATAGTTTTCAGAAAATTAAATGGAAATAATTTATGTGGTATACGTGTGAAACTGTATTTATGAAGAATAGAAAAATTTTAGCTACATATTTTCGGGTTCATTGAATGGTGTTTGATTTTTTACAAACTTGTCATAAAAATTAAATTTAAACGAAACAAATTCCAAAAATTTAAAAGATTTCCTTTGATTGAAACAATTTCAAATATCAATTCTAAGAAGACACGACGAAACCTTATATTTAATTTACAGCAATATTTTTTTAAAAGATTGATACTATTTTTTTTCCATGACATAGTAAAGTTTCAATGTCTTACGCACTTTTCATTTACTTAGCAAAAAGGCCTCAAGCCGTTATCGACAGCAAGTCTAAAAAATTACAAGTCAATAAATCAAAAAATCGCATAGCAATAAATCCCTGAAAGCGACAAGCACTAGACCGCTCGTCTTGTTTTACGCCGTGAAAAAAATATTCCCACGGCTGACACAACGCGACGCGAGCTGTCACAGGCTATAGCTGAAATTGAATTTCCAATTAAACGACCATCGATCCATACCTGGCTTGTGGATACGAGCTCTGGGTTTCGTCCGATGCGATGTATTCAGGAAATTAACACATGGTGAAGAGTTTACCATATTATTGCAAACATGATATTGTAAAGATAAGGATAAGTAGTTAATTTTATTATTTTTATAGTACTAAACGCCGTACTAGCGAACTTTAAATATTAGAAACAGAAAAATTTCATCGCCTACGATAACTTGCGGTTAGCTCAGTTGGTAAGAGCAGCACGCGCGATACGTGAAGGTCGTGGGTTCGATTCCCGCACCGCAAGGGGAGATAAAAATTTTCTGCTTCTAATAACTAGTTAATAATTATCCTTATCTTTAACTCAGTTGAATTTCTAGCCGGTTCTTGGTAAGATTGGATTCCTAAGCGGCTGTAGCTTCCATTTTGCTTCGAACAAACATGAATAACTGAATTGATTATAATTATAAAAATACGTACTGTATTTTTTAGTGTAGAGTAACCAATATATCTCCAGACATCCTTATATCCATTCATCCAGGGCACGCATACATTTCAAAAACTTTGACATTTAAAATATTAGTAGAATGTGGAAATGTATGAGTCTAGATGTTTGTGTCTCTTTCATTGAAATTGTTTTCGTTTTGGATGAAATAAAGATACTGTTGGCACTGGCTAAGCCAAGTTTCCCATAGCACCAAAACTAAAAAGGCGATAAGGTCCAACAAGAGGGTTTTAGTGAGTAGCCTTTGCCCTTTTCGGGGTAAAAGAGTACTACACAGCTTAAAGAAAAAATACCCCTAAAAACCACGCCATCATAAATAAAGGGGTGAAATTGTGGTTTTTCCTCTTATTTTCTGAAATATTTGTTTTCATTCGATTCGAACAAACCGACATAATTTAGCAAAACCATAAATTGCACGTGTTTTAATCTCACATTACCGAAATAGCTCGCATTCATAATCCGTTTGGTGTGACAGCACCTGAACCGTTTTCCCGCTTCCAACCAATGGTTCGCGTCTACTGTCCACCCACGCGGTGCTATGCCACAGTTAATCACAAATATAAAGCATACCCACATTAAGAACTTGACCAATATAGCTGAAGAGTTTTTTGAATGTCGAAATAAAACAAATATTTTTGTGTTAGGTAGTCCATTAATCGGGCAAGGCTTTCAGCTATATAACATCATGCTGACATTACTAGGACCAAAGGATTAGTGGAAAATGTGGAAACAGGGATAGCACGCGTGCAAAGCCGCGGCTAGTAATATTAGATTTGTGGAGGTTTGGGATCGGTCTATTTATTAAATACTAACATAGTTATAAGTTTATTTATATATTTTTTATTGACTGGAATAATTAGTATAGCTAAGACCATACTACTGATGCACTGGTAATCTTATTACAACATCAGCGCACATTTGGTCATCGTTTCGCCCGCGAGGTAAATTTTACTATAGAAAAGTCGCTCACTCTAAAGTCCTGATAATATTATACGAGTACATCGTACGTAGTCTGAACTTATGGATTCGGGGATGTATGTTACTATGTTAACTTTCTGTTTGTTTTGTCATTTATGTGTATCTATCTGGGACATTGTAACTGCTGAACAGATTAACCGATTTTGATTGTTATTATGTTTTGTTGTGAGTTTGATAGAAATCGAAATAGGCATTGCCACAAAATGTCAGATTAAAACAACGACGACCCTTAATATGGGTATCAAATAAAAGGGTTTAAGTCAATTTTCCAAATGTATCTTGTCACATAAGACATAGAAGTGATAAATATCGTAATTTCACTGTCCAGAAAATGTTACCTTACTGACACTAGTTGGATTGTGTTAGACGGCTCGGCTGGAGTCCGCTGCGGCAGGTACCGATCGATCGCCAGTTTAATTGGAAATTCAATTTTAGCAACACACTGTGACATTTCACTCTGCTGTAAATTGAATTGATATTCTACTTAATTTTAAAATATTTTATCAACGAATTGCAGATTCTTTTAATGCACCCTGGCCGTCAAAGTTTCATTTGTTAAAGGGAATTTTAAAGTGATAATTATGATTAATATTTGTTTTTTTTTCGTTTCAGGTATGATTAATACGTCGAATTGGTTTGTAACTATTTTAAAACGTTTTTTGATTGTTGTTTGTTTTTGAAATATTATTAACTAGTGTTCGACTTCTTAAGTATCGACTGAAATATAACATTGTATCAAAAATGATTACCCCCTATATAAATATGTTTGAGAAAGATTGCACATTTTTCTAATAGATGAGTCTTATTCATTTTCTCAATGGTTATTAACTCCTCAATAGTTCTTAATGCCTCACTGCTCTATTTAGTAACTTCAGTACTAGAAATCGAGGTACTGGGTTCGTTTCATAAGTAGATCAAAATATATTTTCTTATTTTTTACTATAGCTCAAGTATTAGATCACTAATTCGGATTTAACTAACTTGCGTAGTAAGTAAACAAGTATCCATTGCTGTTACGGTGCCTTGATTTTGAAGATTTTGCTAGTATTGCCTTACTATCGATAGTTTAAATATCGATAGTTTATATCTGAAAAAAGATCCCATCTATAGTATCGATTGATTTATTTTCATGCAATAGTATTGCCTGGTCAGTACCAGGTATCGATAGCTAAAAAGCTATAAATACTGTCGATACTCTTGAAATGGTAGAAACTATCGATAAAATATCGAATGTCATCGATATATTAGTCGCTTATCGGTCGGCAACACTATAAAAGCCCGCAGCCTAAAAGACAAGGCATTAAATAGGCCGACACTTTTACTTAAACATGAATTAAGAGAGGTAGGGCATAGCGATTTATCTCTCGAACTGGAGCAGCCCGACTGGTGAAATACCTCCACCTTACAGAAGACCGCAGCCAAATAATAATCACTTCTGTGTTGTTGTGTTCCTGCGTGTGAGTAAGGTTTCCAGAGCTCCTGCGGGGTGCTACATTAGTAGCAGGGGTGAAGCCTTTAAGGTAAGGGCGATAAGTCCAGTAACAGATTTATTATGCTGTACTTGTCACCCTTTAGCTAGGACCTCATTAATACTTAACATCAGGTGGGATGAGGTCAATCTTGAAGAGCAATATAAAAAAAAACATTGCTTTTCTTTTATTGGTCGCGCGGTTTTACGCCCCCTTTTTTTCCCAGAACAACTCTGTACCTCTATAATATACTCGATAATAATAAAGCTACTAACACCATTCACGAAATACAACTAATTCACGCCCACCGTTATTAGCAGTTTCCTCCAAATCATGATCGAAATAAAGCGAAAGGTCACGCCAGAGCCCATTAGTGGCTAAATTTCTGGAATAAATCCGCAGAGCACACATCACAATGACTCGCCGAAGTTGGAGCGCACCGGCAATTCCAATATTATGCTAATGACCATCGCACTCCAGGTAGGGCTGTTACCACAGAAAATGGACTTGATCTCACAAAGAAGGAACATTTTGAGATAGTTCAATAAAACAGTAGGTAGCGGTAGAAAGGAATAGTTCTCGGAAGGAAACAGTATTTCACAGAAAAAAACAGTATTCCACAGACAATACAGTATTTCTTGGAAATAAGTAGTAGTGTTCTGAAAGGAACACGAACCATATAGAAGTATGACTCAATCGACTGAGTACAAATAAAAAAGGCATCAGAATATTACAAATGACACTCCAATTGGCTGGTGCTCATACGGACAAATGAAATCCCGAAAGATATTATACAGAACTCAGGAAGAGCAGCACGCGCGATACGTGGTGTGAAGGTCGTGGGTTCGAATTCTACACTGCGATATGAAATGTTTATGTATCTTTAAAATATTAAAATTTCGTTAGTGCGGCGTGAATCACTATGTATTATCAAATAAAAATGTGATCGCGTTTTGACCCGTTGGCTTATTTGAAATGTTTCATCATGATTATAATTTGTGTACTAACAAGAGAGCAGAAGTATTCACGAGCGATTATAAAAACTCCTTTAGACAGGGATTGTCGAGTAACATAGGGCCTTCTAAAGGCGGACGGTAAAAGATTTTTATAAAAAGTCACTATGATGTATAACTGCTATAAATATATTCGACAGCTACTTACCGACAATTGCCAACCCTAACCCAAGGCCTAAGTTGTTAAGCTGAGTCAATACGCAATCACGTCTAAAAGAATTACGCTGGAAGTTATGTCTATGGTAAATAGCCGGAGACGGTTTAAAAGTTTCGTGCCGATCAAGTTGTCGATTTACCTTTCGAAAGCTTTTTGGAATAAGGAGATTTGATAGGAAATTAGTTTAAAAGACTTTGCTTGTGATTACGTTTGCTAACAAAAAGAAATCGTTGTCACCAATTTTGTTTTGATTGCACGGAATATTATTAGAAACGGAAATTAGACTCAAAATAAAAGACAATCTGTTTGATACAAGCATAAGAAACTATTTCTTTTTTTGCGAGAAATATTTTTTTTTTATATTGCACTTCAAGATTGACCTCATCCCACCTGATGTTAAGTGGTAATGAGGTCCTAGCTCCGAAGTGATTACGATTGTTAAAATTATAAATTGCTACCGTCATCGGATCCGACATATGTATTTCGTTTTTGGAAGAAGGCTTCCTGATCTCCTTCTAGTTATACTATATAAAAAAAAAAAATTAATAATTTAAGATTTAACATCCGAATTTTTCTTTCGATTCATCTTCAAAAACGAAAGCTTTTTCTTTTGTTCGTTTCCTTTTCGATAGAAGACCTACAAGCGCAGTACTGACTATTTAAATGCTTTTTCAACAGGCTGTGAATCTGAAAATGTTTTATCCCAACTGAAAACAATACACTTCAATATTCACCCCGCGAAAATCGAACCCATGACCTCTGTATCTCAAGCCTGAGCTCGATACCACTAGACTACAAAACCAGTTATGCCGAATAACAAGGAACATGTAAGCGCTTTTAGCCCAACAATTATACAGGGCAAATGTTTAACGCAAAGACTAGGGGTGCAATTTTGAATTGTATTACAGTTGTCGAGGGCTGAAATTTGCTTGCGAAATTCCTTTATAATTGGCGTTCGGCTTGACAAACTTACAGAGTAGCGCAAACAAGCAAGTGAGACTTTCCGGGCTCGCTTGAATGCAGGATTCCTTTGGTAAATTATCATTTATTTGTCAATGTATTTCTTCTACTATTTCGTTCAATGCCTTTATGTTAGGCAGCCATAAAATACCGGATCTCGTCCTGTAAGATACATTCATTACCTTCGAAAGTTCGAAAAGATGACTGTTTTGTGCTTATTTGTGTTATTCGTAAGCTTAGAATGTTGTGGATATTTATTAGTTAGCGTTGTGTCCTAATTTTAGAAAATTGACAGATCATCTCTAACGATTATTATGGGATACTTTTGAGGATATTTGTTGAAAAAGCATGGTCACGCGTCCTATCCACATTTTCCATGGATTCTTCGTCCCTTTCGGTCGCAGCGTGATGTTAATGCCTAATCCCTTCATCAATAAATAGACTATTTAATACTTATATATTTTTTTGACATGAACAAGTAGTTTTAAGATTAAATTCCTTAGAAACTATTCCAAAGGCGAAATTAGGGTCCAAATGCATGTTGAAGGCTTAATAAATTTCCGCTAAGTTCTACAATATATGACCGAGAGGAAAAAATAAGGAAAACGTTTCCGTACAACGAATTTTCTTCTGCAGGACTCAAACGGCCCTAAATTACATGAGCAGTTTGGTCCATTGACCCATTTGGCCTAGCCCACTATGGGACGGCATCAGCCCAAACTAATTTATGGGCCTATAAAAACCATTGTGCGTAAATTTTTAAAGGAGCCGTTACTAGCGAATATTAAGATGTTATCAACGGAATGATGTCATTTTGTGGCCGTCAGAACAAATTTAATACACAGACATTCTCAAACAAAAGATGGTTTGTATCAAATTGTATTTAATCATTTTTGTGACTTGTTTTCATAGCATTAATTATTAGGCACACACTGATAATAAGGAACAAAAATGGCAATAATATTTACAGTCTTACATTAATATAAACTTTTACTTAACGTCATAATACATTGAGCATTTACTTACATCCAATTTATCGTGACAGTACATACTTTTTTGAGTTTTTGTCGGCTAATAACAAAACCTTTCCAAAGTAAAGGAGTTAAAGCAATCCGATAAAGAATGCAGCTAAAATTTTAAAAATGTCTAAATTTGAATTATTTCTCAACTATAAAGACAGTTGAATAGAGTTAAAATTAGGTAAATTTGCGGCACTAAAATTTCCGACGAAAATTACTCGAAAACGTTGCGACAATTTGCTGAAACGCGCGCCGATTCAAACGTATAAATTATGCCCGTGATGAATTCAGACGCTAGCGAGATACGTATCACCGATTATTAGAATCCGGTATGCTGCGGTTAGAACTGCCTAAAACCGCTTCAAACCGGAATGGCGGTAACAATCTGCATGTTAATGCCTCTTAGGGACCATAAAGTGGAGTTATTGCTTCTGTTATATGCTTCGATTGTTATTTGAATGAGTCTCGGAAATTATGGCGTTAATTAATGCAAAGGATTTGCGGTAGTTATCGGACTTTTGAGGATGTGCTATCGGCAGCTAGGACTCGCTTTAATTTATTGTTCTGTTTACTTCGGAGTGCTTTGTTTATCTCTTATTCTCCTACTCTCTTTAAATAAACGAAAAGACTGTCGGTAACGAACAAAAAGTACTTTTTGATATCTTTTGCTGTTTAATATTGTTTTATTATCAAATATCAGTAGTTGAAAAATATAATCTCTAACCTTTTCTAATTTTGGAACTTCACTTTTATAACGTTTTTCATGGTTGTACTATACAAATATATTGTTGTCAGTTACATTATAGATATAAAAATTATAACAAAACCCACGTGAAAAACATAACTTTTATTTTGTAAACACCGTAAATGATCATAGTTTCTGTACCTAGTTGGTTCCAAAATAACTTAAATATTTAAGAACAAACATACGATACAATCTTCCGTATCAAATCAAAGCTAATTAAAAAAAACAACCGTAAACATACATTTCCTTCAATTCATCAAAATAGCAACAGCTCAAACTCGACGGAACTTTACAATCGAAACTAAAAGAATAACAAGAATTTCAGCGTAATCCTCATCAAGGGTAATTGTTTTCGTTTAAAATCTGAGGCTGTTAAGTCGTCAACTTCGCCTCCGTAAACCTGTTTAGTTAGCCATCGGAACTTTCAACGCTTTGGGATTTTCACTTAATAATAAATTGGATTTCCTCAGCAACGTGTATGACGACTGATTTGTGATGCATCTGTCGTCTAATACACAACTTTTTTTTATTTTGTTATCATGCTGTATCTTGCGTTACAATTTTTATTTGAATTTTTGCCTTTGGTTAAAGTTTAAAACAAAAAAACATGTATTTGTAAAATTAAAGCTTACAGGAAAACTAACCTAAAATATTTGTTGTTACACAACTACAGATTACTGGGTTATTTAAATAGGAAAACCATAGTTTTAGCAATATAAGTCTTTGATTTTTCAGTTAGTTGTAAAATACCTGAGGTTAGCGCATTCAAACAAACAAATTGTTCAGCTTAGTAATATTAGTGTAATGTCTAGTGTATGTGAACAAATTAGTTAAAACTGTATCTTAATTTTGTAAAGAATTCAGCGACAAATATACAAATTTTATGCTGATTGACCTAATCGATTTAAATTGTTCTCAGTTAACACGATTCAGACGGCTGACCAACACCAACATACTACTTGGTCTAACATTAAGCATTATAAAAGCAATTTAGTTTTCAAAAGTCGTTTACATTAAAGTAGGGTCCTGGAGTTAGAATAAACCGCGCCGAACAAAATTTGCATACAGTGTGAGCTCACGTCCTTGTTCGAAATTGAGTTTCCCACGCCTCTCCCGAAACCAATATGGCTTCCCTTACCTTGCCCGCCGAAAGCCTCCCACTACAATCCCCATATAATCAAGTGCCAACTCAACGCAATCGCTCATTCCGACTCACATTGCTGACTAGACCAGCTTAGTATGTAAATTTAAATTAGGTTAGGCGTCAGTGTAAACACAAAGTTTTGCAAACGTTGTTACGAGAGCCAATGAGGTAATAAAAGTTGCGAACGTAAACCGTGGGATATTTACCGTTTTATTTGTTCATATTTAAACCTTTTTATAGTTGCAGTAGAATAGATGAAAAAAACTTGCGTACTGCATAGTGGAATTGAAGTTGGAAGCCTGGAAATAGAAGCAATAGATGGATCACGCGTTGTTAGGGACTCGAGTACATCAAATATTGAAACATGCTTGACTCTAATGGATAATGCATGTAAATCGATCGGCACTGACAAGCCATCTTCAATCTAGCTAATGGAGTCGATACTTATGTTTATATACGGCTTTGTTCGTGAAATTTCTTTAGTTCTTAACTACTTAGGCATGTTGAAGAAGCTTGTCTAACAATTTAAGAGCGTAAGTTTTAAATAGATTTTAATTAAGCGTCTTATGAAGTCTGTGCAAAATGATGAATATTTAGCAACGGCCACTGCACATTATACGATAGTGAGATAAATCCTCTGTGTGAGAATATTGTTTATGCGAAAAAGTGGGTTGTGTTATATTTTCAGGGACGACCCTATGTAATGATCATTAGAGGGTTACCGCAGGGAGCAGTTTTAGGGCCGTCGTTATTTATCTTTCATATTTACCGTCAGTACGTCCACTCGTAAAAAGTGTTCATGTTGTTTGTTTTCATAATCATCCCAATAAATTAATTTTACGGCATATGCACATAAAGATAATGTATCTTACGTAAGAGTAAAAAAAATATGTTAACATTATAACCCTTCTTTAACTTGCGCGTAATTTAATTTTCTCCATGAAATTCTAAATTTACTTACAATGAATAATGTTGCTTAACTTCTATGGAACTTTGAGGGGGAAACCTATATTCGTAAGTTTTCTCGGCCCGAGGCTTACGATTCAGTAACTTTCGCTGTGAAACTTTTGTTGGGAATCGAATTTAGGACGTAAACGCAGGCAGCATTTGTATCGGTATATGACCCGTCTAATGTAACTTTGAGGTCACGATTGTGACCTTTGAGTATATGTGACCTGAACAGGTCACATTAACTAGTAATTCTGCTTAATTTAGTTTGCTTCGTATTGGGTGCGTTATCGCTGCTATTCAGCTTTTATCGTTCTGTATCGCATATTAGTATACATTTCGTTTTGAGACTACTATATTTGGTCATGATATTGATAATATTTAACAATAGAACTATTCACTTGCATGTTACTTTGTGAATTTAGTAGGACATAGCAAATATCCACAACCTTACCTTAACTTATGATCTTCTTGATAATTTTGACGCAAACACATATAAATAGAAGTGGACTCCTCGTAAACGTAATCATGACACATCAATAAGTTATAGATTAAGATTACTATGATTGATTAGATATGAAATGTCCTCTCATAGTTATATTATATTATATATTAAGTTTGAAACTGTTGTAAAAGGGCGTAGATGTAGGTACAACGTATTAGGGAGGGCGAAAGTCTAGCCAAGTGTGAACATATGATTGATGAACGTTGAACTAATTACCACAAGCACGACGGTGTTGGTGGTAGTGTTGCGATAGATATATCGATTATGGATTGCTAATCGATAGTTTACCGATATTTGAGCTATTAAGGGGCTAGCTACAGTATCATTTGTATTAAAATCTCAGAATAAGGCAATCTTTTCCTATTAATAGTTGCTCCAAAAAAACACTGTTTTAAATTATCGACAGGTAATTCATCATTGTTTATCTACCCAATAATATTTTTTAATAATGTTACTTTTAGCGCAGTGATAACATCTATAGTGTTGCACACACTCGACAATATTGGCTTGTTACGAGCTATCGATTGTATGCATCGATAAACACAATAGCACTCTGTACCTGATTATTTTAGTTTTCGTTTATTGAACCTAGAAACACTTCACACTGAAGGTGAGATGGTAAGGATGCAAACTGGCTACTCAACAGTTATATTTTTAAATACTTCTCAAAACATGAATATTTCGCAGATTTGCTATAAAAACAGCATCACAACTTCATTTTCGTTTTTCGTTTTCGATTTTGACTTCACAATTTGACTCAACACACTTACATTTTTTGAGCATTTTAAACATATTTACAACAAATCAATACAGCCTTTATATGAGTCACATTAAGTCCTCTTTTACGGCAATGATACCCTTATATTACCCTTATATTTGTGAATGTATTAACATCCCAATTGGACTTAGGACTGAGATCCTAGTCCGGAAAACCTCAAAAATATATTCGCATTATACCGTTAATAGAATCAAAATTATCGATACTAAAACACGGCACTAGTTAGTTGCTTAGCGTACTCTGTTAAAATACCTACTATGTTGCCTCATAACGATAAATTCTAATTAGTTGTTCTAAGTACTAACCAGGACAATAGTTGGTTTACACAGCATGAAACACATTTGTCTTCAGTGTAATTGTTGGTAGATTTATTTGTTTCCAACGTAATATTATGGAATAGTGGTAGAATTCCTTTGCTTTGTACATGTTTTGGTAATTTCAATTTAGATCTTTTTTACTTTTTCGCCATAAAAGTTATTAGGATCTTCCGATGAGGCCTATACGAGACTCCGGGCGGGAAGAAATCAAACACACACACTTTGCGCACAAAACGGTGTATTTTCAACGGTTCACACACAAAATAAACAATAGTAATTAGGACACAAACAGATTATTTTAAGCAAGAGCGACCTTTCTGACATCTTTACAAATCCGCGACATAAAAAAGACAAACAATCGACAAGCGCCGTATGCTAGCACGGCTTCCGCAACATCAAAAGAGGTTTAAATATTAGAAACAGAAAAATTTTATCTCCCCACACACACACACACACACAGCAGCACGCGCGATACGTGAAGGTCGTGGATTCAATTCCCGCACCGCAAGGGGAAATAAAAATTTTCTGTTTCTAATATTTAAAGTTCGCTAGTACGGCGTATAGTACTATAAAAATAATAAAATCGATCAAAAGAGGTTGGTTGATACTCTAGCGTGCCGAAAGAGATTTATCGTCTACAAGGCCTGTAAATCAACAATTAATTATAGCTAAGATTTCTCCACTGTTAAATACAGGCCTCCTTTTCGCGCCACATTAAAATATAAAATCTTTGTTTAGTATCTTAATTTATGCAAAAAAAAACTCTTCACACAATCTTTTCAATAACACAAGCAAACAGATTATAATTTTGTGTAACTGACAGTTCCTACAATTGGATTCCAATCTTCCACATAAACACGTGTCGAGATATTTCACTTATTCAATCGCTTTAGACAAATCGGCTGTCCGAAAAAGAGAGGAAAATTTGCCAAGGGATTCAAATTGATGTCACTGAACATGAACACTGACAAATAAATTTTTTAGGCTGTTTTAGGGACGTAGAGACCCGCTGATCACCAATTAAGTAGTTTAGATAGGACCTTACTACCTCGTTATCGTAAACGCTTGCTTAGCTTATGATGCATCCGCACATGCCGCTGGCTTTCAGACTGCCTTGCCGCTGTCTTGCAGCTTATTTTTCTACTACTTTTTTGTTTTTGACGACCGTAACCGAAAGGCAAGCGTGCCGGACTTTGGCGTCGCGCCATCTCTGCGGTTCCAGGTTCGGTCGATCGGGTCAATATGGGAAACGAACTTTTCTATATTGTCTCGGGTCTGGGTGTTGTGGTACCGTCGTTGTTTCTGATTTCTGTAACACAAGTGCTTTAGCTACTTACCACAGAATCAGAGCAATGTATGTGATGTTGTCCAATATTTATTTATTATTATTATTATTTATATACTACGAGTCGAAGCCGCATGCCGCCGGCATTTAAAAGGCCGCTAATGCTTTCGGTTTGGCCGCCCGGCCCGTGCCGGCAGGTATGTGTGGATGCGCTATTAGTTATAAGTCAGTTAGAAGATGTGTACCAACTAAAAATGTTCATCCTCCCCAATATGATTCAAACCAAACCTTTTTTAAAAGGAAACTATTTGAATTTACGGTTAAGAGGACATCTAGGTACAGTCAGCGTCTTTAGCTTGTAATCAACTCAGTACCTTGTCACATTAATCTAACTGTCTATTTGATTTATTCAGTCACATGGACGTTTAATGTGACATGGTACTGAGGTGTATACGTACTAATGATGCTGACTGTACGGCTTAGCAGAAAGTAAGATGAGATATTAGATTAACAACAGGATACTTTATATATCGAAAGTGGGCGAACTTGCGCATAATAGCTAGTTATTATTATTTTTAATTAAAATCATAATGTTTAAACAGAGTAGCAGAGAATAGTCAAAATTTATTGATAACTGGCAACCCGGTACGGGTTCACGCGCATTTCTTTCTTCAGTGTCCTTACTATTGATAACGGTAAATAAAACTATCCAATTTGTGGTGGGCGTTCCGTGGTAACGCACACACATAGATTTTAGCGATTTATTTTTCTTTTACGAGATACTTTAAAATTTTCGTAGATATTTTCTCAGATTGTTGACCAACCAACATTATAATTACATCCACAGCGCTAAATCAAGTTTTTAATTAATTATACTTCACACTGTTAATAAATATAGACGTGTTGGAAATGTAACTTAATGACATAGAATCACCTAACCGTAATCATAGGCGATTAAGTTCTTTGTAATGGTTACTTTTTACAAAACTGAAAATTCTACTATGGAATTAAATTTTCTACGTACTAATATAATTATAAGGGCACGAAATTTTGGTCTACGAATGTATTCTAACAAATAGATCAATGGTTTTATATCAAATTTATATATGGATAGATAGATAAAATACTAAACCTATCAATGAAGATTTGTAAATTTTTAGTGCTTTATAACTTTGCACTCTGCACTGAATAACTTTCAAAAAACACAAATAAAAAAGATGCCAAGGTGGCTTCGATTCCGTGGTTTTCAAACATTTCTGCAACGAATGTACCACGGACTGATAAGTATGTAGTTCTTAAACATAAGCGGCAGAGATTACTTACCAAAGGCTAAGAGGCACAGACACAGCAAAAAAAATTCAAAGCTTGCGGTTACCTAAGTTGGCAGAAAAGCACGCGCGATAAGTGAAAGATAGTGGGTTCGAATTCCAAACAGCGAGGGGCAATTAAATTTTTCTGTTTGTTTAAAATAATATCAAAGATACTTGTAATGGATTATTGAAACTGTAACTACAATTAAACTCGTTCTATGCTCTTATAATAGATTGTATGTGAGTGTGTCGTTGTGGATGTCCAATATATAAGAGCATAAACACACTCACTTACAAAACTTACACTTAATAACAAAAGGCAGTATCAAAATAAAAGTAAAACATATTGACATAGTTTGACGACCTCCGTAGCCGAGAGGAGAGCGTGCCGGACTTTGGTGTCGCGCCATCTCTGAGGTTCCGGGTTCGATCCCCGGTCAAACGAACTTTTCTATATTGTCTCGGGTCTGGGTGCTGTGGTACCGTCGTTGTTTCTAATTTCTGTAACAGTTTTAGCTACTTACCATAGAAGCGCAATAGCAATGTATGTGATGTTGTCCAATATTTATTTATTTATTATTTACATATCAAAACCATGGCCAAAAGGGCTGAGGTTGGATCACAGCAGTCGCTAACAATACTCTCTATCGCGCAAGAACACGAAAAAAGTCACAGGCAACTACTAGTCTACTAGCTACTTCATAAAGTCAATATGCCTCGCGACCAGCGACTTATTTATGACTTCCTTCTTACGGTAGACATTTTATTAGCTATTTTACCGTGGACCGAAGTCTTGTCAGTAAAATACACCCTGGGGAACTCTTCGACTAATCCGACCTCAAACTTATTCAACGAGAATTCTTAGAGTTTAAAAGAAATTCCTACTTTTCTAGTTAAAATGGAGACTCTTTTGATGCGGTACTTGTGGAATGTTGCCTAATTTAAAATCTTTTTGGGTTTATTTTTTTTAATGGACTCAATATCGCCTCTTTAGACAACGCAACAGAAATAGAAATAAAATAAAATTATATTTGTATTGTTTTTGTGGTTGAAACCCCAGGTTCGTGGGGTCCTGACGCATGGTTTTTTTAAAGACATATCTAAAAGACCGTACCAGCGTTTCTCAATCGCTATTCAGCAAGTTAATTTAGCCAGAATTTTGGGTTACTTTACCACTAGGACCATCTTTTGTTAAATTACATACCTAATATATTTATTAACTCTTATTTTTTTTATATGTACGGTTAATAAATTAGTTATAGTTAATTTACAAGCATTTTTATTTTTATTACAGTATTAATTAATTAAAAACTAGACTGGTTAGTGGGTATAAGCGATTATGATTGTGTGAATGCTGTACTAATCATAAAAATTTAAGGCACACCCCAGTGTACCTTAAATTTTCGAGCCTAAACCTAAATCACTACATTGTTTCACAAAGCTAGACATCAAACGATGCACAGACAGTGGTCTGCTCAATATGAGTAATGAACGAGCAGGCTTTGTGAGTGATTGGTGCCTACACAGGCCTTCATTAAAGGGAAATATGGTTCAAAGGGCGCTCAGTTGGAGTGGCACTCAGGGTGGCTGAACTATTTGTAGTTTTTGAATCAACATCAACATCACATATATTGCTCTGATTTTGTGGTAAGTAGCTTAAGCACTTGTGTTACAGAAATCAGAAACAACGACAATACCACAACGCCCAGACCCGAGACAATATGGAAAAGATCGTTTCCCATATTGACCCGACCGGGGATCGAACCCGGGACCTCAGAGATGGCGCTCGCCAAAGTTAGGCCCGCTCGCAAAGTTAGTATCGATAGTTCAGTATCGATAATCTGATCGGTATGTGTTTCAAAGGATCCTGTAGTTCTAAGTTGGTTTCAAGTCACAATCGACTTAAAAATAAATTATCCACTTGGTAGGTCACTTTTCCCTCGATACGGGTTTGAACGCGGTCAAATTTGCAAATAATTTAATAATTACTCAGTACTGAACATATTTGCCCAAATAAACATCAAATTAAATACTAAAATTAGCTTTTTAATAAACTAGCGACCCTCTTCGGCAAGTTTTTATCGGTCCAGATGAAATACGTTGACAATTGTCTGGTAGTTATTTTTACAATGAGCTAAAGCTTTATATGTACAAGTAATTTTTAAATACTTAAGTACTTCAAGTTTATCGATGTTACTGTTGTAAGACCAACCGTGTTAATCAAACGTTAGTTTTTAATTTATTTAAGTGTTTTTATTCATAAGTAGTATTAAAAATCTTATCTAAAGTGTTTCAAGTCTGTCGATGTTCTTTTTGATATTAAGACAATGATTGTTACTTAATCTTTATTTATTTCAGTTTTTTATTTACAAGTAGTTTTAAAATTATCTAAAGTGTTTCAAGATTATCGATTTTACTTTTGAAAGACCATAACTATTAATAAATCAAACGTTAGTTGTAAGTATTTTTAATCACAAGTTATTTAAAAAATCTTATCAGAAGTCATTCTGGTTTGTAAATGTTCCTTTTGATAGTAAGACCATGATTGTTAATTAATCAAGTCTTAGTTCTTAATTTATTACGAGCTAGACTAATCACAGTTGGCGGAGTTCACTCTGTGCAGCCTCACCTTGCCTGCACCTGAAAGGCGGGAATTGATTAATACCTACCGCCTCCGCTTCTACCGCGAGCGATTTAAGCGCTACGCAATATTTATAGCGGTTGTAAACTGCTTTTAATTAGATGTTGCGAAGCATAATGTAAAGCGTTTGTTTAAAAGTTTCAAGATGATCCCATTGTTGCCAATACGCCGAGTTGAAAGTATCAGTCTACAAGCGGCATACTGCGGCTTTGGACGCATACTATCTCAAACGTTTAATCATTTTCCTCTAATTTTTCTTTGATAAATAATATTTAGCCTTAAGCCTTTCTCAATAATTAGATACAAAATAAAAAAAACTGTTTCTTTAAAGTTAGATTTATTATCCTGTATTTGTCGCCCTTAAGCTAGGACCTCATTACCACTTAACATCAGGTGGGATGAAGTCAATCTTGAAGTGCAATATATAAAAAAAAAATTGTTCGCATGTGCGGCCTAAAGTACAATAAAAATTAAAAAATGATTATTTCAATATTGTCATGGTTTGTTTCCGTTTATCTGAGTCTTACACTAAAATAAAAGGATTGGCTGGTTCATATTGATGTAAACCGCAAAACCAAATATGCGGTTTTACACTTTGGGCGGGTAAAACGTATGATTGTGGTTTCGTTCATGATGTTAATTATCATTTTCAATAACTTTGAAGTATTTCACGGAAATTTGTAAAATATTTTTTGGATGTTAAAGAAATTCAAATACTTTGATGAAGAACAAGTATGATGAGTACTTGTGTGAACCATAACGTGTGGCTTAGTGATTTGATTTTTTTTTGAGATACTGCAATAAATCTATCGAGTTGCTTTCCGGTATCGTCTCGATAGATACAAGTTTAGAACCGGTAGTAGAGTCACTTTTTTTTTATTTTATATATACATATTACACTTCAAGATTGACCTCATCCCACCTGATGTGAAGTGGTAATGAGGTCCTAGCTTAAGAGCGACAAGTACAGCATAATAAAGCTGTTACTGGACTTGTCGCCCTTACCTTGAAGGCTTGACCCCTGCTACTAATGTAGCACCCCCAAGAGCCCTGGAAACCTTACTCACACACAGGAACACCACAACACAGAAATGATTGTGATTTGGCTGCGGTCTTCTATAAGGTGGAGGTATTTTACCAGTCGGGCTGCTCCAGTTCGAGCGACAAATCCCTAACTGCCCTACCTCTCTTAAACTTTGCATCGTATTGATGACAACCGAAACATTAATAATGTAATATTTTTAATTGAAAAATATTTGTTCGATTGATTCGCTGATTTTCTATTTGTATTGTTTCAGATAAAGCACCTTCAGAAGCTACTTTCCGTGGTGCAGAGTTCCTCTCCTACGACCTAACGCAGACTGGGGGCGAGCCTATAGTCAGCACTCAAGATGCTCTCACCCTGTACTTCAAAACTAGACAACCCAATGGACTGCTGTTTTATACTGGTAAGTTAATACTGCCTTATCAGCCCTTCTTTCTTCTTTATGATCAGCCCTATAGCTTTATCTTTAAAAACTTTATGGCCAAAAAAGTTCAAAAGGTGGACTTAATGCTAGGAGCATTCTTTACCAGTCAACTCCTGGGTCATACCGATAGTTAGTTTATGGGTGCGGTTATAGTAAAAATGTGGGTATGGATTACAACAAAATAAATAATAATAAATAGCAATAAACAGAATACCATAACAGAATATTCATGCGTAGGTACATGATAAATTAAAACAATAAATCAAAAAATTAATAAAACATGAAATAAAGTTAAAAATTTAAATATAAAATATATAAGCAAACAAGTAAATATAGAAAGAGGAGAACAGAAGAATTCACTCCCTTTTACCTCTACATTCTCCTAATGAATTTCAAGTGTCTGCGGGCTTCATACTTGCGTTGCCTGGGCACTTTTTACCAGATAAAAAAAAAATACATCAGACAACCTCACAGGCGGTACCTTATAATAGAAGTTACTGCTTGTGTTATAGAAATCAGAAAAAACAGTGGTGTTACAATCCATAGACTTTCAAATACAATAGAGTTCGTCTAAGCTCCATTGCCGAAACGCGAGAGGGCTGTCTTTAGAACCATTGTTTTTCTAGAAGCCCCAT
The DNA here is from genome assembly GCA_037074685.1 of Glyphodes pyloalis. Lineage (NCBI taxonomy): Eukaryota > Metazoa > Arthropoda > Insecta > Lepidoptera > Crambidae > Glyphodes > Glyphodes pyloalis. The sequence goes on from JAYKKO010000009.1 coordinate 16,195,742, forward strand.
GTTGGTTTCCGGTCGGTTCGATGTAAAACGAACATTTCTATACTGTTTCAGGTCTATGTGTTGTAATACGGTCATTGTTTTTGATTTCTATAACACAAGTGCTTTTGCTACTTACCACAAAATCAGAGCAATGTATGTGTTGTTCGGCCCAAACCAACAAACCAACATTTGGCCCGCTCGCCTTTCGGCTAATATCCGCAATATAACATCATTTTGGAAGTGTTCATACACAAGATAAAATACTTCATTGCCATATTATTTCGATTCCAACGCCATTACCACACCATGATGAAACAAATACCAACGCCAATTAATTAATACTCACTCATAACTTGTCGGAATTCGAAACTGATAAATGAAGGCGTAAACAAATTCTGTAGACGGAGAAATACGAAGGTAACAAACCGTCGGCAAAGTTACGGTGATTACTCAAAGCCTGGATCAAACATTGCACTTGAATATTAGACCTTATGAGTACGACATAAGGGTGGGTGAAAGTCCAAAGTTTGTAGTCTTACATGCTCTCTGTACTTCGAGTTGAGGGCGGCTTTTGTTTTGGTAGGTATCTGCGGTTTAACCGATGATTTGTCTTATGTTATAAATGAGTACCGTCTTGAACACGTTAAGTGGAGCGTAATGGAAGAAAAATAATGTTCAATCCAAATTATTGCTTGTTTTATGTGAATTTCGATTCGTAAGTTTGTGTTGAGTTACAACGTAAGTAATAAAGCCCCGACAGTTCAATATTTACGCATATCGGATTTGAAAATACTCTGGAGGTCACGAAATGATACATAGAAAACACTATACAGATTGGTACCGCTTTTCCCTTCATTACCCTCCACCGAATGAAGGGAGGTTTGAGAGTGCATTTTACTTATACCTGTTCGTTGTCAGATACTATAGCCTTGACCGATTGTGAATCGCTTTCAAGTGCGATGTCATTTAACGTGTTCTGTTTCATTGAAGCTTGAAGCATCATAACGGTGTTGTTGTGTTCCTGCATGTGAGAAAGGTTTTCAGAGCTCCTGGGGGTGCTACATTAGTAGCAGGTACCTTCAAGGTAAGGGCGACAAGTCCAGTAACAGATTTATTATGCTGTTCTTATCGCCCTTAAGCTAGAAACTCATTACCACTTAACATCATGTGGGATGAGGTCAATTTTAAAGTGCGTTATAAAAAAACAACAAAAGGAACTGGTTGAATATAATCCTACGACAAGGTAAGGGCGACAAGTCCAGTAACAGATTTATTATGCTGTTCTTGTCGCCTTTAAGCTAGGACCACATTACCACTTATCATCAGGTGGGATAAGGTGCTTAAAGTGCAATAAAAAAAAGAAGTATTTATGCTGTCTGATATAATTATACTCGTATATGGCAGTTCGCGATGGTATCCTTGACCATAGATTCTTTTCATTTAAAATCAGATCAATATATGTTATGTCTTATTGATTTATTCTTCACTAGGTCACGAAGCAGACTATCTGAACTTGGCAGTTCGTGACGGCGGAGTATCCTTGACCATGGGCCTTGGGAACGGCAAGCAGGAGATGCATATCAAGCCAGCGAAAACCAGGTTCGATGACCATCAGTGGCACAAGCTGACAGTCCACAGAAGAGTCCAAGAGGTGAGTGAGATAAAAAAAAAGTGGTTACACCTCAGTATGGTCAACGGTACGTCATGGAAAAAGGCAGGGCATTTCAATAATCGTTCTTATGCGTACGATATAAGGGCGGTGTCAATGTCATAGTGTATAGTCTCCTGTGCTTTTGATCAATTTATATACTTACAAGACTTCGGTAACGGATTCGAATTCGGATTTCGAACAAACGATGAAAAAGTGTGTTTGGTCTTTTTGACCTAGTTCAAGAAAAAAAAATCTTATTTCGTAAAAAAAAATATTGGTTGAAATCGAAATTAGCAGTGTTAATTAGTCTAACACACCGCGACTTGCTGAAACCAAAAAACAAGCAAATTTCAACCTAAATTTAAGAACATACGGTACTTTCATGTTCATCACCTAAAATCCTTTGTCGTACCGTCCCTATACGTCTCTTAATGTCTACTTAGCTGATATTGTCTTATGACCGAAATATATGTAGCAACGCGCAATTTTAGAAATACTAAACCAAATGAGATAAGCGTATGTCGGAATTGAAGCTCCCAAATCTATTTATGTAATGAGTTCGCCAACAAATGTTGGTTATAGACCTTTAGTAAAACATGAATAAACATCTACACAACATTAAAAACCCTAATGATGTTCGTAAGAAGGTTTGAACAAAGAAATTAAAATTTTACGTGATGATACGCGTGCGAAGCCGCGGCAAGCAACAAGTAGTTGCTAAAAAATGGCGTAGAAATCAAAAATAATCATTACAAAAGCTTTCAATTGCTTTTAAAGTTCAATGTAATTGTTACAATTTCTCAAATTAAATATTCCACGAGATCTAAGAATACCCTTAGAAAATACCTAATGTGGAATTCCAACTAAGCGAATCGTTAAAAATACATTACCATATATTTTCTAGATCATTAGTAAAGTAAATAGTGATGGCAAAAGCATTATCGCTTTCGTAGAATCGATGTAACTTTATGATTGTACGAACAGAAATAATTTACGTTTAATAGAAAGTAATCAAATATAGTACGTCAAAATAATAAATAATAGTATGTTGCGGCGCTTCATCTTAACAGAACCAACGTCGAGACGTAAGTGGGTAAGAATAATTGACGTGCAAAAGAATTTATTGTAAATCCCCTTGAGAAACTAAATCATTTCATTTCAATAAATTAATCATTTTGTATCACTTAATTTCATTTTATTTCAGTACATAAATAAAATACGTTTTACCAATTAAGAGACGAGAAAAACTAGTGGTTACCGCGGCTTTGACTGCGAGGTCATAGAGAATTAAGGAAGATAGGTTATGTAAATATGCATCTTTGATCTTCTTATAGGATTGAGAGAGGTAGGGCATAGCGATTTATCGCTCGAACTGGAGCAGCCCGACTGGTGAAATACCTCCACCTTACAGAAGACCGCAGCCAAATAACAATCACTTCTATGTTGTTGTATTCCTGCGTGTGAGAAAGGTTTCCAGAGCTCCTGGGGGGTGCTACATTAGTAGCAGGGGTCAAGCCTTCAAGGTAAGAGCGACAAGTATAGTAACAGATTTATGATGCTGTACTTCTTGCCCTTAAGGACTTCATTACCACTTAATATCAGGTGGGATGAGGTCAATCTTGACGTGAAATATATAAAAAAGAGGTTTTTTACCCCGTTATGAGTCGGACAAGTGCCATACTGACTCACTTAAAGGCTACCATTTACAGAAACGTAATTTGCAAAGTAGTTTTCTATTTCAGGTGCTGTTCTAAGTATTCTGTACAAAGCTAGAGTAACACTTCATTACTATTGACTCGCGTGGTTCCAAGTAGCCGTCGACAAATAAAGCCAGTGTTCAATGACGGCTAAGAATTCAAGGAAATCTGATCAATACCCTAATGACTTACGAACAGTTCAAGGCTTGATCGATGGAATATGTGTGTCTCTAGTGGGGTTTTCCGTGAAGTACTTTTTAAGACTTTATATTTGAGGTTTAATAGCTTAATTTCTCGAAAAAATTAAACATTCACTTACTTTAAGAACTGTTCTGCTGCAGCTTACCTCTTAAAATAAATACTTCATGTTTCCGCCCTCATCAAATAACTATTTGACTTGATCTAACGTAGCTATACATAGCAATAAGTTAGATACCGCTACTGTAACTAATCTGCTAAGTTTTTTACCGGTGTTTTCAATATAATATGTTTTAACCCGGCGCAGTAGAATAACTTTGCGTCGTATTCAATGACGATTCAAAAATGTTAAATGTAACCTTCCTAAATGTATAAATATTTAACGTTGACTTGTTACAGAATTAATCAGATTTTGATACATGTTTTTTAGAAATGGTATGCTTAAAGGATTTGACCTATTTAGTTAAGTACGTGGCTATTTATAGACAGAATTTTAATTTTTTATTTACTTTTTGGGAAAAAAACATTTTCAGTAAAAGCAGACATCATTAAAGTATCCAGCACAATTGCGAAATAATCGGATCCGCGCACCACTCAGGGGTAATTTGAAAGACAAACATGTAAATTCAATGAATCCCCCATCCGGCCATTATTGTTGGGAAACTCTTTGTACGACCAAAATAGGATTCTACTGTAGGCTCAGAATTAACCATTTAGGGGTCCCTGAGCGTCTTGGGAGTATCATCGCCCACAGCAAAATATAGGTACCATATATTTTTTTACCCAATAATACCCACTTCAAAAAATTAACCGAAATACTTAGTCATTTATTTAAAAACGTTCCCAAATTTTGAGGAGTATCCCTAATCAGGAGTAGCCAAAATAAGACGGTTTCCATGATGAAAATTAACCATTATGCACCTAAACCACTTTTCTTTATACAAAACGTAAAATATATTAGGGGGATGAGTTGTCCAATTCAAAAATTGCACTATGACAACTCATCCCGCGGGATGAGATCGGACGGGATGAGTTATCCAAAGCCTCAATATTCGTACGAATTTTCCAGACATGCGAGATTTTGCTACATACTGAACTCACTCCATAATCTGGAAATCAAACTTCAGCGAACGGTTCGCCAGCAATGCTATGTGATCGATTCTATAGTACCTATAGGCTTTGTAAATGAGGCAATTTCGGTTTAATTTGGTCTCAAATAGCGCTATCACCTCCAAGGAAAGTAAATTATTTCGGCGAGATTAGTTTTTTGGAGAAAGAATAGGCACTCGTATTTGTAGAAGAATGACGTGTAGCCATTATTGTATACTTGTATTGTTTGGCAAATCCAGCAGCAGTAAAAAGGTTAATGATTTTTGCAATAGGGAAGCGGATTGGTGCAAAAATACCAGATGGTTTTTGTCTGTTAAATAGTCAAAACTCGTTTTAATATAAAGGAACACCGCTCATTTTTGCGACCAACTGTTCAATCGTCTTGAAAACGCAGCCAATATCGACTACTAAGATATCGACTCGTGTTATTACGTCCCCCTATCGCCCTATGTCGATTTTAATAAAAACATTCGATATTTATTAACGCGTCCTTGCCATCCATATACGCTGTAAGCAACGCAGTCGAAATGTTAAATAGGATCCCGATTCTGTTGGGAGTGATATTAACGGTTGAGTAAATTGAATGACGGGCTGGAGTTTTTCCCTTTTTCAACTTTCTTCGCGATATTCCGTACAAGGCCGAAATATTGGTAAAGGCTTAACACGAATGTTTTTTTAGACTTTTAGATTTTGGTGCTGTTTCATATTAAATAAATTAATAAATATTGGACAACATTACGTAATTGCTCAGATTGTAAAGTAACTAGCTTCTTACAATAAAGTTCATTTTTGACCCGACCCACTGTTTAATCTGAAAGCCAGAAAGATACCTTTTATGTGGGGGGAAATGCATTGACGCACCGTACTATCCATCCGAGGGAGGTGACGGCGTAAGTGAGACTCCCCCAGCTTGGATAAGGACACGAATATCCATTAAAACTTGTGGACGTCATCTCTTTGATGATAATGCCGTGGGAACAAAAAACTACCTTAGGGTCATCGGCGGAATGGCCGCTTTCTAAGCAGCCCCGTTATCACCCCTGGGAATAGTTTGGGGGAGGAGCGAGAGTTGTCAATTCACTGGACCATCGCCTTACAGTAGAGACTACATATGTCCATAATATGACGATGATAGATACCTAACAAAGTTATATGCATTTATTATTAAACGAAATACTGTGCGTTCTTCGTTCTACTAAAAAGCAGCGCTAAAATATATTTTTATATTATATTTTTGGTAGTCTTAGCATTGAATGGAACAGTAAATGCTATTTCAAATCCAGTAAGAATGTTTTTGGAATACGCGAACAGCTTGGCCATGGTATTATTTTCACCTCGACCAGTTCAAAGTTTCCTTAAATATTCAATAAACTTCACGTCAACATAAGCAAAACTTATCTAACTTTCCCAACACACGTCTGTCAATGCGCTTTATAGGTCAACGCATATATTTGGTGGAATATTGATAACGTAAACAAGGTTAATATAATGTCCTCAGCAACTTGAGCCTTATTGCATTAAAGATAAAGACGGCCACGTCACTGTGGTTAGCAGAAGTGTTGTTACTCCCCAGTCATGAAACTTTGAGGATCCGTTGAACCGCCATCATTCAATATAATGGTTTATTTTCGTCACGGAAGCGATAGTTTCGTGATCCCTAAGCGAACGCGATGGCATTAATTATGTATGGAGGCGTTATGCGGTTTCTGTCACTATTTGAAGGGCTATAGAGGGTTTGTAGGGTAGCCTGGTGGACTATGGTGAATCTACTCAGTATGGAAATAAGTTTGTCTTTCGCGAGAGTCAATCTCCAGATAGATTGAAATTTGACGAACTCCGTAGCCTAGAGGCGTGTGCAAGACTGCGCCTTGCACCAGGTCTGAGGTCTTGGGTTCGATTTTCGATCGGGTTAAAGGAAATGAACTTTTCAATACTGTCTCGAGTCTGAATGTTGTGGTGCCGTTGTTGCTTCTGATTTCTATCACAATTGCTTTAGCTACTTATCACAAAATCAATTTATGTAATATTTTTTCAATGTGATACCTATAGAAATTCATTTGGTGGTTAATGGAAATATTTAGGCCTTCTCGACGTAAATGAATTACTTTAAAATTTTGTGTTATATTTTTCACTTTCCGTAAATTATCGCGTGCATATTAAAAAAAATAGCTGCTTATGCAAAAACATTTGTTAATACTCGTATTTAATCCTCATTTAGCTACATTTTATGTAAATCCTTTCAGTATATTTGTTTCAAACAGTAACAATTAAAAACTTTCACATTTTTAATATCAGAAAATTACATGTTTCTTCTGTAAGCTTAAAATTCCCAAGCAAAACCTACAGACAGGTTAATCAGTGCTTTTTCCATGTTTTACCCAGCTAGGTCAAAAAAAGATGTAAATACCTGATTGCAATTTCACTCAAGTTCCGAGATTTAATTTTGTTAGTGGAAAGATAACTTGATTGCAAACAGAACGAACAATATTATTACTTTGCTAAACAAGCTTTCTCTTCTGTTTCAGATTACGCAGCACACAAGTTTTTGTAGGGTAAGTAATTGAAAAGATTCTTTCGACGTTTTAAAATTATTTATTTCTATTCAGTGGGAAATAATTAATCTTAAATCTATACTAATACTAGTCGTGCCCGCGACTTCGTTCGCGTGGACTACAGGGGTTTACCAGTTTTTTCCCGCTAACTCCTGTTTCCGTGGGAATTTAGCAATATCCTGTTGCAACTAAGCTTTAATTTTACTATATAGTTCCTGCGTGCCAAATTTCAAGCGACTAACTTAAGCGGTATAGATTTTTCATACAAAAGGATTTGCCCGCTTATTTTTGTTCCCGTGGGAATTTTGGGACATCCTTTCTTAGTGCACCTCTACAGTACCTAAGCTACCTCCCTTCCAAATTTCAAGTGCCTACGTTTAGCCGTTTAGGCTGTGCGTTGATATGTTAGTCAGTCAGTCAGTTTCTCCTTTTATATATTAAGATTTAATATATTTAGTATATAAGCTAACAAGCTTTAATATATTTAGTATATAAGCTAACAAGCTTTAATATTGTTACGAGCTTCGGGTTCGTGACAATAAAAACAGCCGATAAAAATTACCAAAAGTCACACTTTAATTGAACGCCACTAATTACAACCTTAAAACGCACTAATTAAAACAATAATCACTCCCAAGTCGCACTTCAAAATCGCTTTCGAAGTAATCACTTGTATCGCTAATTCAATACTGTCTCGGTCGCGGTGAATCCCGGCCTTTTATATTGCCGCGGCCGTTCCCGAACCTTCCAACGCAGAAACATCCGGAACATTCGCGCGCAGTGCGGCCTTGAACGGCCGTACGCTCGGTCAAGGTCATTGTTCTAGTAAATTCTGGCGTACGCGTCTCGACTCTCTGTAGTCCCGCCTTTCCACACTAGATGGCGCTGGTTACATCGATCGTGGCGCGTAACACTGCCCCCTCCTAAGACATGCTCGTCCCGAGCATTATCGGCTCCATAATAACGCGCCAATCTCTCCGCATGAACAATCTTAGGAGTGCCTCTTGCACCTTTCTGTTTCCGGTAGGTTACGTCATTGCCCCCAGTCCCAATCTGGTATGGTCCCTCCCATCTAGACTGAAGCCCAGGAGATCTCCCTCTGCTGTGGACTGGATTGCGCAACCTCACCTGTGGACCCTCGTCGAACACTCTACTGTTCACTTTGCGGTCACCAAGGGGTTTCATTTTTCCCGACATTTTCTGGCCCGATTGTCTGACGTGCTCACAAATGTCATTTATTTTGTACCGCCAGTTATTCGCATAATCGATTATACTGCCTGGAGCATCAGGTGGTATTCTGATGATCAGGTCTGCAGGTAGCCGTAGTTCTTTTTCTGTAGTTCGCTTAAGGCAACTGGATCGAAGGTGGCCCCTTTCCCCACAGCCGTAGCATCTAGGGCGGTATCCTTTATTGCAGTGCCGAACTGTAGCCGCTACAACCTCCCTGACGCGATGGGATTGATGATCCTGTCGCTCAGCTTCCACTTCCAGGGCATGGGCCAAGGCATCCTTTAGCGTCTCGTGGTGCCCGAGCCTCACAGCAGCTCTAACTTCAATGTCGTGGATGCCATCGATGAATGCCTGCACCAGGTTCCCATTAATAAGCGCAGGTACGGACTGGTATGCTTTACGCACCAGCTTCTCCACTTCAAGAGCCCCTTGCTGCAGGTTTTCGTTACTGCGTTGCACACGATCCTTGAGCTGCGCTCGAAACACGTGTTCCAGGTGAGCGTCGCCATATCGAGCCTCCAGTGCCTCAAGGAGCTGCTCGTAAGTCACTTCCTTACCGAGAGCTTCCAAAACTGATAAGGCCTGGTCACGAAGGCCTAGGGTGAGGGCAGTCATGGCCTGATTTTTATTCCAGCCGTTCGCTTTCATGATTGCCTCAAATTGGATTTTGTAGGCCGACCAGGAAGAAGTTCCGTCGAACGGTGGCACTTTGAATCCACGCAGCGAAGGTGTTGTACCTACAGGAGCTGCGATTGCTTCTCCAAATTTAAGGCAATCCAGCTTTTTCTTTACGTCCTCTACCACGTCGTCAACCCGATTCTTCACTTGGTCGATCCTGATTTCAGCTTTCGACAGGCGGTTGTCGTGTTGAGCAACCTTGTCCTTCACCTCCTTCATGTCTTTCCCGAAAGAGGCATGAAGGTCCTTCAAAAGAAGCATCTGCTCTTCCTGGCGGCGAGCCTGTTCCTCCTTGTCCTGCTGCCTCTGGTCTTCCAACCGACGAGCCTGTTCCTGAGCCTGTTCCTCCTGGCGGCGAGCCTGTTCCTCCTTGTCCCGCTGAAGCTGTTCTTCCAGCCGACGAGCCTGTTCCTCCTGTCGGCGAGCCTGTTCCTCCTGGCGACGAGCCTGTTCCTCCTGTCGGCGAGACTTCTCCTGCAGCATCATCATCAGGGCAGCAAGGTCTGGTGCTGCCGATGCTGCTGGTGCTGCCGATGCTGCTGGTGTTGCTGTGGACGGGCCAGCCTCCGTGGTTAATAACTGGCTCTCCGATTCCTGCGGCAAAGCTCCACCAAAACGTCTCTGGTCCGTCTCCTGTTGGCGTTGACTCCGGGTACGGATACCCTCCGTGTCGTCCTTAGGTAAAATCGGCATAATTTAAATCCCACTTCTGACACCAATTGTTACGAGCTTCGGGTTCGTGACAATAAAAACAGCCGATAAAAATTACCAAAAGTCACACTTTAATTGAACGCCACTAATTACAACCTTAAAACGCACTAATTAAAACAATAATCACTCCCAAGTCGCACTTCAAAATCGCTTTCGAAGTAATCACTTGTATCGCTAATTCAATACTGTCTCGGTCGCGGTGAATCCCGGCCTTTTATATTGCCGCGGCCGTTCCCGAATTTATGTCTTTCCCGAAGGTAGCGTGAAGGTCCTTCAGAAGAAGCATCTGCTCCTCTTGGCGACGAGCCTGTTCCTCCTGGCGGCGAGCCTGTTCCTCCTGGCGGCGAGCCTGTTCTTCCTTGTCCCGCTTAAGCTGTTCTTCCAACCGACGAGCCTGTTCCTCCTGTCGGCGAGCCTGTTCCTCCTGTCGGCGAGACTGCTCCTGCAGCATCATCATCAGGGCTGCAAGGTCTGGTGCTGCCGATGTTGCTGGTGTTGCTGTGGACGGGCCAGCCTCCGTGGTTAATAACTGGCTCTCCGATTCCTGCGGCAAAGCTCCACCAAAACGTCTCTGGTCCGTCTCCTGTTGGCGTTGACTCCGGGTACGGATACCCTCCGTGTCGTCCTTAGGTAAAATCGGCATAATTTAAATCCCACTTCTGACACCAATTGTTACGAGCTTCGGGTTCGTGACAATAAAAACAGCCGATAAAAATTACCAAAAGTCACACTTTAATTGAACGCCACTAATTACAACCTTTAAACGCACTAATTAAAACAACAATCACTCCCAAGTCGCACTTCAAAATCGCTTTCGAAGTAATCACTTGTATCGCTAATTCAATACTGTCTCGGTCGCGGTGAATCCCGGCCTTTTATATTGCCGCGGCCGTTCCCGAACCTTCCAACGCAGAAACATCCGGAACATTCGCGCGCAGTGCGGCCTTGAACGGCCGTACGCTCGGTCAAGGTCATTGTTCTAGTAAATTCTGGCGTACGCGTCTCGACTCTCTGTAGTCCCGCCTTTCCACACTAGATGGCGCTGGTTACATCGATCGTGGCGCGTAACAATATATTTAGTATATAAGCTAAAGCTGACAAGTTTGTTTGTTTGAATGTGCTAATCTTCTGAACTACTTGTGTACATAATTTCATTCGAATAACTTCAAAAACAACAAACTTTCATGCTAAACTTGACCTCTATTTTATCCCTTTAGGGGATGAATTTATAAATATCCTTCCTTAGTGCAGCCCAACACTTTGAGAAAAATCCTTGTACAAAGGTTTCTAGCCCTTAAAGTTTAGACCCTGCGTTGAAAGATCAGTCAGTCAGTCAGTTAATCAGTAGGTCAGCTTTCGCTTCTATAGGTTTAGTCCCTACTTCCCTACTAATATTATAAATGCGAAAGTAACTCTGTCTGTCTGTCTGTCTGTTACGCTTTCCTGCTTAAACCTCTCAACCGATTTTGATGAAATTTTGTATACATTGAATTTTATTAGAAAATAAGGGGGTGGGGGGTAATACCACCTTTGAAAGTTTATATGGATTTTTTTTTTTATTTTTGGAGTTAGGGATATGAAATTTGGCACAAATATAGCTTAAAACTTGGATTAAAATATAGACTACTTTTTGTTTCGAATATTAGGGGAGAAAGGGGTAAAACCGACCATAAAAGGATGTAGTCCACGCGAACGAAGTCGCGGGCACAGCTAGTAGATTATATTGTGGTTCCATTCATTACTCCGGGGCGGGTCGCTAGTCATAAATAAAAGTAATAATAGCTCCACTCTCAGCAAGTTCTAAACTCTTCAAGTCCTTGAACGCATACTAGAAGCTCGTATAGGCGCTACCCGTTCCCATATTAATTCTGTCCCGCGGTCCATTGTGCCCGGACTATTGTCCCCATCCTGTTCAGAGAGACTCTTTAATGAACCCGGTATCGGCCTGGGAAAAAATATATTGAACAGCTCTAACGCATTTATAAGCTACTAGCCGTTGTACGCAAATTCGTCCACTGAATATCGTAAATTAAAAACTATTTGTTAATCTAGCATTTCATCTTATTCTATACCAAGTATCTTTTGCGTGAAATGGTAACAAAAATACATCCAGAGATTCTAATATACGGTTGAAAACACGATGATCGACTATATACTCAAATATAGGAGCACGACATATAAGTGTTATACCACTTACCTACAGTCACACATGCATACGTGAACTTGTATCCTTTATCAAGGTATTTAATAATTAAGCTAAGCATTTAGTATTTAATCTGTTTTCATATATATTTGTACTATATATATACATATGTATTTATTAATTTATTTATGTATTTTTTTTTTATTAATCATGTTATGGTATTTATGTTTCCTTTTAATATTTTCTCAATAAAAACTTTGCATGGCCGCACCCGTATCTCGATATCCACTATTTCCTCTACCCATAAGGTTGTCTGGAAGAGTTTGCTTTCTAGCAATAAGACCGCCTAAATTGTACTAGATTATGTCTGTAAAACCGATTTCTGTAAGTTTTTCTGTGAAATAAAGTGTTTCTATCTATCATACGACCACACTTTACACACATATATTGTTTTTATCTTTATTTGCATTTGTTATAAAATTATCAAGTGTGCTATTATTTGCGGAATATGTCTTTACATATATAAATACTAATGTTATGATAATGTTGTAGGCATCAAACGCCAGAGGACACTGCTTTTCCTTCTACAAGCAATTAAATTGAATTTAATCGATATCATCATTTCAAACCAAATCAACTCGTAAAATGTAACCTTTTGCTAATCATAAATGTACCTGATGCTCATTTTAACATGTACTGCGTTCATTTTCCCTTTCGCCAATTACAAAATGTCTTTGATCATTCCAGAATCACTTTGCCGCCTTTGTTTCGTAACTTAGTAACGTAAATAGAATGCTTAGCATTATTGAGAGTATTATGCTCAAAATATTCATAAAAGAGCATTATTCAGTTAGCTTTGTATTCGCTGTGAGTAAAATTTATGTTCCGTAGCATTTTGTTGAAAATGTTACTCGCGGAGTACTATTTCTTATTACGGCAGAAATACAATTGCTTTCTGCGTGTTATATATATAATCTGCCTGTGTGGTCTAGGGGTTGTTGGTTTGATTAAACCTGTAAAGGCAACCTTTTATGCCCTGTTCCAATATTTTACGACACGTAATGTGTCAAAAATTACTATCGGTTTTTCTCCAACCGACTTCGAGTCGTTAATACCGTTTCATAATTTACTTTGCATACCAGCTGTCATTGGTTGTCCGTCAGTCGTTTTAAGCTTACGCCTCGTATAATTTATTTCTATAAGTAACAAGAACGAATCGTTTTTCAAAAAATTTAACCGGGCAGGACATTTTTAGACTGTATTTTTTTTTCATTTATTTTATCATGAAAATAGTCAGTTCTGCTCTTGATTGCTTCCCATTGTGAGATATGCAATTGTGTTGTGTAAGTTTGGTCATTGTAAACCTAAGTCAGCGTAATTGGTTGATCTCAATGAGATTGACCGCGTTGGCTGAAATAGGTTGAGACTTATTATATAATCCCGCATCGTGGTTTTGCAATAGTCTTCTTTCTTCTTTTACGCCTGTTAATCATCCATTACGAGGCTTGAGATCCGTTACAGCTGTCATGTTTTCACATCGAACGATTACATCTGAATTAGACGACTTTCATAAGAGAAGACAACTATAGAGCTCATTGTCAAGACAAGTTTCATGTGCTTTTGAAGCAAGAATTAATAAATTTTATCGAGCAATCAGGTGATTCAAGATTTCAACGCCTTAAGCAAACTGGGAAATCTTCACCCGTGAAATCTTCACCCGTGAAAATATCTCAGTGCGTTGAAGTTCAATGCACTTATTATTTTAACACTGGAACACCGGGGTTGCAGCTTTTTATCTTGAGTATATTACGATTCCATTAGAAAAAAACTACTGACTTCTCTTCGATTTATCTTAGAATACTATTATCAGATCTTGGTCTCCGTTTTATAATACTACAGTTGCGATATCTCCTTTTCAATATAAAAACACCAAAATCGGTTAATAAATAGAGAAGCTACTGACGAGCACACACACATGTATGTACATTCGCTTTGAGATGCCTTTTTTTAATCGGCTAAAAGAGTATGAAAGGATTAGCAAAAAAAAATAATAGGGAAATTCTAATGGTAATTGGTCTTTGTGGCTGGTTTAATAAAAACACTAATTGGAAATATATATTCAAGGCTAAATTTATATTCAGTTTTCTTTGAGGTCAAGGTCTAGAGTATCGCAAAATACTAAACAAAATAAGTTGCATTTGAATTTAATCGAATAATGCAACGGAATAAAATCTCAATTCTCTTGCGCGTAGAACTGAATATTCAACGTTGCAATGCGATTTTATTTAGAACAATAAAACCTTGATATATCCAGTGCATAATACCGAGCAATCAACTAGCTTCTTTAATTGCTGTTCTTTTGTCTTCGTTGAGGCTACGAAGGTCGCATGCTAATTGGACAACCTTAACCAAGAGGGTAAAATAGATGTGAAAGTAATTAATCAGTTTTGTTAATGGGAGTTATAGATAGGTTGACGGAAATATACACTTTATTGCACAAAAAATACAGAAATAGTTGTGCAGACATATTATTGTGAAATATAGGCTTATAAAAAATTCGTTTGATGACAATATTTATTTTTTGTAGCGCATCAGGACACATTAGCGAATGTTAAATATAAAAAAAACAGAAACATTGAATGTCTCCTTGCTGTGTCGAATCTATGACCTTCACGTATCGCGCGTGCTGCTCTTTCAAATGAGCTAACCGCAAGTTATTATAGACGAAATTTTTTGTGTTATAAGTGCCTATAAACCTTTTTAATATCAAGTCCACCTGTTGTACTTATTTGTGCAATAAAGTTAAAAAAAAAACCTTTGGTTAGGGCCCTCTGTCGTATGAGTTTAGAAGAAAAGCAGCACGCGATATATATTTTTATTTACCGAATTCAATTACTTATTATTATAGGTAATACATTTATAGGTATAAAAACTAACAGCCCGCCACGGCTAAGTATCGCCGTTTTTTCTACTTTACAACTATAATCGTTACAAAAGTAGACATATGCCGTTGCGATAATACAAATAAATAAACAAAAACACCATTAAATACCCGATTCCAATATTTTACGATTCGTAATATGTCAAAAACGACTATCTATTTTTCTACGAGTCGTTAATTCTAATTTCAAATTTACTTTACACTAGCGGTCCCGGCAAATTTTGTTTCGCCTTAGAGGATTTTCCCGCTTTTCTGTTGAATTTTTTCCTGAATTTTCTTTGCTATAAACCTTAGAACTCGAGACCTTTCTAACGAATGCAAAACCGTAAAAATCGGTTCGTGCGTTCTGGAGTTATAGCGTCAGGAAGGAAAAGCCGACTAATTTTTATATAGTAGATATCAGCTGTCATCAGTCTTCCTTCGGTCGTTTTTAGCTTACGCGTCGTGTAATTTATTACTATCCGTAACTAAATCTGATCGTGTTTCAAATATTGGAACCGGGCAATTTATCTTCTTTATAATATTAGTGTAGATAAATAGGTTTATTAGGAAGTGAGATCAAACAAGCTGACAAGTTATGCAACAGCGTCGATTTTTGTACGCAGCCGCGCCGTCTTTAAAACGCTGGCAATCCTTTAGCATCATAAGGTCTTTAGTGGCCAAATTGTTTCCCGCGGAAACATTGTTTGTCCAATATATTTTATGAGCAATAACTCCAAGAAAAGTGCCGCGGTCCGATATGAAAAAACTTTGTTTAGTGTCAGGCTGTAATAAAACTAGAAGTTAGCCTGCCTTTGGTACATGTGAGGAGATGGTTTGAGAATGTGCAAATTGCGACAAAGTTGACTGCATATTGCAAAGGGAACTAATATATACAAACTGACTACCTGACTTGGGGGGTGCTACATTGTAGCAGGGGTAAAGCACTCAAGGTAAGGGTGACAAGTCCAGTAACAGATTTATTCCACTTAACATCAGGTGGGATAAGTTCAATCTTGAAGTGTAATATAAAAAAAACATACTTGAATTAACTTCTGCTTGCCACCAGGTGTCAGCAATTGTGGACGACGTATATTCGGAGCATTCACATGTAGCTGGCTCCTTCACGATGCTGGCCAGCTCAAGGGCCCACGTGGGCGGCTCTCTGAACGCCAGGGCGTTACCTGGAGCGAGGGTTCACACAAACTTTATTGGATGTTTGAAAAAAGTAAGTATACTCGTTTTTATCCTATTGAGACAAAAAACTTAGAGAAAACAAATATAGGTCTATACATGAACTTTTTAAAACTGTAGTGTCATGCTTACTGGTCTAAACAGCATATAATTTGTGACCCAAGGATTGACCTAGATAATACGCCTAGCATTAAGACAATTTGTTGTTCTATTTAAGGCGTAAAATTTTTGTAATAAATGAAAACTTATTACTCTGTGTTAGATAAAATTCCTCTTATATGAAAGAATTAATATTGGAAAACCATAAAATCTGATTTCATCAGTCATTTTTTCACCTGAATCTACCTGATTCAGATAAAAAAATGAATAGCACGTTACCTGATTTTGATCCTTACGTGACTTTTTATCCTAATAGAATTCATGGTATTTAAATTAAAACATTTGAAATAATAGAAAGAGGCTAAACGCTTGACCTCGGTTGGTGCTGGCCAACATTAATTCAATTCAATATCTTTATTGCAATTCACATGGAGTAAGTTGACAGATCATCTTAAGACTAAGTACATGTGAAGCCCTGTAGAGGGCGTTGCAATGATTCTATATAATGTTATTATAAAATGTAACTTAAATATTGGCAGTAAGTAGTTTGCATCTCTTTATCCTTTTAAAAATAGAGATTCTGAACAATAATGTTAAAGGTAAAACAAACAGTTTCTTCGTACCTACTGTATTTAAACGTTCCAACTTTGTTCCAGGTGGAATTCTCAGCGGACACTCTCCGTCTGAATCTAATTGACCTGGCCCGGACCGGGAGCAAGCTGATCACAGTGACGGGCCGCCTCGAGTACGCCTGTACAGCATCAGACACAGCTGATCCAGTCACATTTTCTACCAGAGACGCGCATTTGGTAAGTCAGCTTTCTATCGTTTATGAGAATGAGAGAATGACAGATAAAACGAGAAAGAATGACATAAAATGAGAGACAATGAGAGAAAACGAGGGGAAATGGGAGATAATCAGTGATTGAGAGGATGAGAAGAGATGTGAGATGGAGTATAGCTTGTACCAGCAACGAGCAGAATCATGTTTTTACTTACGCTTTGCTTGCGTTAAATTCTGGGTTCATAATCATAATCACTTCATTTATTGAGAGTTTAAAGAAACAAAAATTTCATCTCCCCTTGCGCTGTATGGCTCAAACCCACGACCTGCTCTTCCAATTGAGTTACCTGCAAAGTATCGAAGGCAATTAATTTTCTGTTGTATTACCTTTTAGCCTTCAGTAAGACCAGCGTAAAGCACTAAAAAAAATAAAAAAATATTTATTAATTTGTTGGTTACAAGGAACACTTATGCATCGTCAAAATGAAAACGGATTTTGATCAAATTTGGTAAGAATAGAGCTGACATACCAGATTAACATAGAGAATTCTGTTTTTCTCCAATAAATGGGAAATAAGTAACGGGCAAGATATGATATTATATTAGAAATCTTTAAGTACTCAGTTTTCAAAATTAATTTTATAAATTTCATCTTTTACCAAAAGTTTTAAGTATTCTTTTTAAATTTCACTGGGAGTACGAGTTTCGCTTTGTATTTTCAATTTCAAAATAATATTTCAAGACGACTTTACTTTTCAATAGACACATTCTTATTCTTGTCCTTTGCGTACTCAGTGGAAACATTCCAAGTGAATTGCGAAAAGGTTTTTACAAGCGAAACAATCTTTATAAAAACGTTACCATTTAAAAGAAAACAGAATACCGTACCTCGAGGTCGTGGGCTGCAGTATAAAGATGGGATTCTATTTTAAGACGTCAAGTTATTAAGTCGACTTAAAACTTCCGACGCCGGGAGTCAAATGTTCAAACTTCTATCCCCTTTTGTTTCAAAGAGAAAACCAACAAAAAGGTGACAGTTTTTTATATAAACGGGACAGTAGCATCTAACACAATAGGATTGGAAGAAGTTTTGGGTGAAATTCAAACAATAATAAATTTCGCCAAAGTAGCAGAGAAGAAGTGGAGTCTAGCTATCGTGATCTAACTGGGAATTACATTAAATGTGACGAATTTATCACTGCTCAGTTTTCTTATATGATAACGTTTCTTCGAAGAAATTATGCTTCACAAATCGTTTTAGACATATTATTAATTATAATTAATTTTAATCCCTACTAATATTATAAATGCGAAAGTAACTCTGTCTGTCTGTCTGTCTGTCTTTCTGTCTGTTACGCTTTCCTGCTTAAACCTCTCAACCGATTTTGATGAAATTTGGTATACGTTGAATCTCAAGAACGGACAATACTACCTTTGAAAGTTTATATGGAAAAATTTTTATTTTTGAAGTTAGAGATATGAAATTTGGCACAGATATAGCTCAAAACTTGGATTAAAATATAGACTACTTTTTGTTTCAAATATTAGGGGAGAAAGGGGTAAAACTGACCATGAAAGGATGTAGTCCACGCGAACGAAGTCGTGGGCACAGCTAGTTATAAATAATTATTTCTGATAAAATGGAAACCACAATACACAATTATATTACTTTGGTAGGTCCATATGGCTGAAACCGAAAATTTCGTCGCTCGTCGTCGATTTGAATGTCTTAAACCTAAATTAATTCCAAGAAAGAAAGAAAAAAATATGTACTGACCCAACAATATCCCTTATATGAATTTTTATTTTAGGAGTGTTTTCTAGGATTTCAAATGGCTCCAGAGAATATAGTTTTCGCATTCAATGAACAATTGGAAGGATCACAAGGCATCCGTGTCCTTGAAGAAAACTCCTGACTCTAGTCAAGAGTCTGACTAGGGTTGACTTTTGATTAAATTGGCTGTAGGGCTCGAACACAATCTCCATTGATTGATTTGCGGTAACTTTAGTGCGTCTTCTGGCCCTTTTGTGTAGAAGAAAGGGCTTTTTGGGGGACATAATAAAGTGTGTCTCCTTTAAATAAAACGAATTTGTTTGCTTACTAGGTTAGTAATATAAGCCTTTTATATTGTGTCTCTTGATACAAAATAATGCATCGTACACGATTGCCCGGTAAAACTTTACCAATTTTTTTATTGGTGAAAATCATAATCACGTGACACATATTAAACCTATTGAACACAAAATCAATATCGACAATCTTAAATAAAATTGACGATTTAAACTTTATGTAATTCAATTTCAAATTGGATATCTTGACATAATCATGAAGCCATAAAAAAGTTCGAGAAATAATAATAGTACACGTGTCGTTATTTATAAGAATGGATTGTTGGATCCAAAGTTAAGCTATTAACGCTCTAAAGTATTAATTTACTGTTATTTATTCTAAAAATAGCAACATTCTTAATTTATGAACATTTTGCGCTATGATATGCTGCTAAATATAGGCGAAGTGGTCACTATTAACCAGTACAAATACCACTACCAGCTAACCATTACAGCAATGCACTTTAGGCCATCATAATCGACAAACCTTTCAAGCTTTAGTGTCATACAAGCCAACACCATTCACCACTGCTGACGGTAATGTAAATCAGTCGTGAAGGCCACTTATGTTATATTCTTAGGACTAGTGGATATTAGAAGTACAACATGCCAGAATTTACGCATTATTCCTTCGAAAACGCTATTTTAATGCAAATTCGAATTTTGGTTGCCTTTGATTGATATATTTACGATCTAAAGTTTCTATTCCATCTTTACTTTTTTATTATCTTGAAATGCTTCTCCATATTTCTCTTACGAGGTTTTTTCCAGATTTCATTTATTATTTTCGCCAAACACTTATTTGTATCAAAGTTATGTAACTTATTTTCTGGTATTCTTTTTTATCATCTATCTGTGCTTTGAATTTACAATTGAATCAACATGCGTTTTACTGCTGCTTTTTTCGTTGAATTTTTCCTTTATATACGTTAAAAATTGAGCTTGTATTAAGAAATTATTATTTTTCTTTAACCCCAATTTTTGTATCATATACGTAAACGTAATAAAAGTACGTGACACGTTCCGCTATATTGTTCTAGGCAACCTTTTTCGGTAAAAGGTTCTTAGAATGGCCCTGTCAGGTGTTCAATGGTTGCGTGTGATCTTTACACAGACCCTTTAGCTATTTAGGTTCAGATATAGCCGTCATTACGGTAGCGTCGCTTGTTTTGTATCTTTTACGATGATCTGTATCTAAAGCAAGATGAAAAACTATAAACTAAAAGAAATTGTTACCATTTCAGCAACCTAAAATTAAACATGTAGTAGAATACTGTGCGGTTTTATCCCATTTTTATCAGTTCTTAGGGCTTTGGTTTCACACCTATTTAAAATGGGTTTAAAAAACATTAACCTAATAATAATTTAAATAGTTCCCATCCCTTCCTATGTATTTGTGAATTCCACTATGATACGTAAATCATAGTTCATTCAATTGTAATGGACAAATCCCACCCATTATGGGAATTTGAATAAGCTATAACATCACGTAATTTTGCAGCAGTATATTCGACCTTACACGAGTTGCCTTCTAAACTTTCCTGGCCGCACCTGAAACTTGTAACAATTAAACCGAATTGCTGTCGCTCCCACCGAACACATTATAAACGACTCGATAATAGGCGTTTTACAAGGGTCTCATATTGGTCCCGCCTAATTTTGTATTCAGTCTGTAGAGCTTGGGGTCGTTATATTGGAAGCACCAGTTTTAGGTGAGCTGCCATACATTTCTAAGTACTGTTATATAACGTCGGAAAAGGCGCTTATCGTAAATTGTTTAAGTACTTGAAGTCATCAGTCACTCTGAAATCGCAAACTTATATTAGCACGTGGGAAGTTTGTTTTTGTTTTTGAATATTGTTATTACAGCCAATACTTTTAACATTAAATATTGACTACAATATATTTCATTTAATCAATCACTGTTGGGTATGCCAAAATATTGAAATTTAAAGGTGATCGAATATTTTGTTTTTTGAATAAAAAATAACATGCTCTTTTTCAAATTTTATTAAAAACCTGTGGTATTAAATCAAAATTGGGAATGTTTTTATGCAAGAAAATCTAATTTACAGATAATACCAAATTTAAGAGCAATGGAGTACCAAACAACCAAACTTCCCATTCCCCATTTATTAGCGTGATACCAAACATAAATCACTTCATAATCAAGTATCAAGTTTCACGTCAAACAACGGTAACTGACTTAACATCTAGTCTTACGACTGATAGTTGTGAAACTAGTTCACAACTCTTGATGACACTATTCGAAGGCTAGGCAAAGTTGCTGAGATGGCCGAAGTGACAGGCGCTAACAAAGTCAACGAGGCAGAAGATTTGCAAACTAAATCTGACCTAACTGTTCAGGCTGATGATAACAAATACAAGTTTGAAAAGAAAACAATGATGCTTGTATTCTTACGCGTATTTCAGACGGCACGTTCCGAACTGTATTTTTAAAAGAGTTTTTCACAAGTTCTTAAAAACATAGTAGACATAAATGTTACAGGAAGGTGTTGTTATGTCTGGGAGTTTAGTCTCCACTTGAAGTGCTAAAAATAGTCACCTTTCCTGATAGATGTTTATTTAAAAGATGCTTAAAATAAACGCTTTCCTACTTTTTTATTCTCGCCTGAAATTTATGCAATAACTTGGATGAAATTTTGAAATGAAAGGTATAGGTCTCTTATCTCAACTTTTATATTTTAATCTTAGGTCAAAACAAATGGGTAATGTAACACAGTTATTACAAACAGTGTTTCATCAAATGTTTGTACAATAATGAATATGCAAAACTAAATTTTCGAGCTGCTATAACAAAGTTAAAGTTTAAAAAATACATCTCTTCATCAACTTTTCTTAAACTTAACTAAACGCACTAACGCAAAATTTAATTAGTTAAAAATAACTTTGCTTATCACAATTTCAAGTCTAACAGAATAAACTGGCTTCAAAAACATCGAAACAAACCACGGATACCCTTAATTTTCATTTAAAGTGCACTTAAATTACAGCGGGTTAATTTACCTGCGTCAGAAACTAATTAACAAAACGATAGAAACAAAAACGAATTTCACTTTATCAACGTCCATGCTTCCCTGCCCTAAGTTTCTTTTTAATTTTGAGCACTATTACTGCTTGCAACAAGTTTACCTAGACTAGGTCTTTAAATTAAATATTATCAAGAGTCCTTTTAGCTTGAACCTTGATAATGATTGCGAGCAAAATATAATATTCAACAGAACTCATTGTTATGAGTACTTTTATATTGTTACTGCTGTGCCCGCGACTTCGTTCGCGTGGACTACATCTTTTCATGGTTGGTTTTACCCCTTTCTCCCCTAATATTCGAAACAAAAAGTAGTGTATATTTTCATCCAAGTTTCGAGCTATATTTGTGCCAAATTATTAACTTCAAAAATAAATATTTTTCCATATGAACTTTCAAAGGTGGTATTACCCCCATCCCCCCCTTATTTTCTAATAAAAAGTAGCCTATGTTCTTGAGATTCAACGTATACCTATACCGAATTTCATCAAAATCCGTTCAGCCGTTTAGGCGTGAAATAGTAACAGACGGACAGACAGACAGACAGACAGACAGACAGACAGACAGACAGACAGAGTTACTTTCGCATTTGTAATATTAGTATGGATTACAAGCGTGCACTATTTGCTGTGTCAAAGAAAATTATTGAGGTCCCTTCTGTTATAGTTATTCATGATATTCATTATTTTAATCTGTGATTTATGAAATATATTCTATTGTAACTTCTTTTTAGTTTATTCAAATCTATTTAGTTGTACGTACGTATTTCTTGTACGTACTTGTTTTCTACGAATTACTTGTGTCATCAATTAGAAAGGAAAGTTCACAACATATCTGTTATTAGCGTACATTTTGTTTTTGTTTCAGTATTTAAAACAATTATCCTCAAATAAGTATTTCCAATAAACCCAATTGCCACTACATTGCCCCTAACCCGACAATAAACTTTTCGCACTCTTTATTACTCCCAACGCTCGGCCGTCACAAAAACTAAGCACCAATTAAGACCAATGGTGAGAGGGTCCATAGCGGGACGACCTGAGAGACTGTCTATTAATCCATTGAGTGTCTAATAAATCCATTCTAACCTCTTAATTTTGAAATTTAGCATCACAAAAATGTATATAGTTCTGTGGTAAGAAACTAAATCAATTGTCTACAGAAGTCAGAAAAAATCACTGATACGACCCGTCGACCCGTGACAATAGAGAAATATCGATTTCAATACTGACCCGACTGGATATCGAACCCGGTATCACAGAGTTAGTGCGGCGTCAAAATCGAACATCGATAGAAATTGAAAATCAAAGTTTTGCCTGTTCAAAATGTAACATACTTTTTCTAAGTGGGGGGAAATTCTGAACCGTACGGCTACTTAACGAATTGTTGACTTTCTTCATACGTTCATCTTTATTGTCATCATAGACAACAAAAAAACTATTGAATATAATCACCACACGCGAGACAGAATCAGACTTAAGGTCGGTCGCAACTCGTCCCCCTAATTGTTTCATCCGGCAGGAAAGGCCGAGCTATAACATCGACAAAATCATACTTTAGTTCACTTTTACAATATAGGCGCTCATATAAACCCAAAAGGCACCTTACCCAACAGTAAACTTTTCATACTCTTCATTACCCACAACGCTGGGCTGTCACAAAAACTAAGCACCAATTAAAACCTACGGTCAGAGGGACCGCGAGACGCCGTCTAAGAGCCCTAACTGTCACTTGACGCTGGCGAGTGTCCGGACGCTGATTAAATTGGAACAGTGCTTATTGGATTCGAGTTGAGCGATTCGGCCGTCAAGGACCCTACGACCGGTTAGCGGTTCATGTCTTTCAACGATTGGAAGATTGGTCTAACTCAATGTCTTCAAAGTTGGGTTAGTGTTTATTTGAAAGGGTTGTCGGGGTAATAAGGCTTTTCCGGGATTGAATGTTCTTTTTTAATGGTCAGCGTTTTCTATGATAGAGGATTAATTTGACGTAATAACTTTCGTTTTTGGTAAGTGCTCATTGCACTTATGAAAACTTTTAAATCTTGTTTTGAGTCACATCCAAGACAAACATTCGTGATGTTTGTTAGTACAAATGTTGACACACCACAATTGCTTGAGCTACTACTTTACTTTAAGTTACTACTACTTTAGGTCACAGGACAGATTTGTACTTAATATTTACAACATTTTATTTAATCCTGGCAGGAAGGCTTAGTTCAGCTGCATACGCTGTAAGAAAAATTCGTAATTTGACTGATATTGAGACGGCAAGACTGGTTTATTTCAGTTACTTCCATGGTGTTATGTCATATGGTCTCCTTTTGTGGGGAACAGCTGCTGACATTTAGACTATTTTTGTTTTACAGAAGAGGGCTATCCGCGCCATATATGGTCTTAAATCACGGGATTCTCTCAGAGACTTATTTAAAGAAATTAACATACTTACCGTTGCATCTCAATACATTTTTGATTGTATTATGTATGTACGCAAAAATTATAATCTACTTTTAAAAAAATCTGACTTCCATAACTTTAACACTAGAAATAAACACAAGCTTGCTGTTCCATATCTAAGACTACATAAGATAAGTAATTCTTTTGTGGGTTTAAGCGTTAAATTATGTAACAAGTTACCTGAAAATGTTATCCAGTTGCCCATGCATAGATTTAAGTCTCATGTTAAAAATTGTTTAATAAAAAAGGGCTACTACAAAATTTATGATTATTTAAATGACAAAAATGTATGGGTCTAGAATAACTTAATTCTTTGAAATCTTACTTTAGCTTTGTATACTTTATTTAAGTACCTAGTTTAAGGACACATTGTTATATTTGAAAAGAGTAAGTGTCGGGTTTCTTGCCGGTTCTTCTCGACATGATCAACATTCCGAACACGGCGGTAGAATTCTTTATTTGTACTGACTATTCATAAGTGCTTTTGTGAAGCTTACATGAATAAAGATATTTTCTATTTCTAATGTCTTCAAAACCAAATAATTAAAATCTAGCTGTCTAGTTATTTTGAGAAGGTTGCTAATTTTTTACTTTACTCTAAGTTCGTTTTCATGAAGATAAACGGGATGGCTTCAGTCGTTGAAACAATATAAAAAATGTACAGACCAATTCAAAAATTTATTTGCTCGAATCCTTTCCACAATGACCACTAAATCTCAGAACGAGGTACACAGCGACATTGCTAATTTATTCACAAGACCATCATCAATTCTCTGTTCGCACCCCAGGCTTACCGTAAACAAACATAACGGAAATTCAAACCTATTACTTTCAAGCGAGAAAATTACCCTTCCGAGAACTTCGCAGTAGAAAAGTGGAAAAACGAGCCCTCTCAAGGTATTCGGCAGTGCCATTAAAGTAAATTATTATAACTGGCTCAATACGCACTAGTGCTGGCTCTTAATGGAAATAACTGATTTTAATGCTCGATAAGGCCTGGCGGTGAACGTGGGGGTATGGAAAAGGTTTGTTTTTGTAACCGTCGCTGTTAAGGTTTTGAAACCAGAATTAAATGGAGTGAAATAATTTGAGGAGCCGTGGCTAGGTAGGTCCTGGAGTGAGTGAGTCTCCTTCGCTATGAAAAATGCACTACTAACTAGAAATCTCGCGAAACTCTCATCGCTTTAATGGTGGCTGAGATTTAGATGAAGTATAACAAACACGTGACACTGCGTCACATCACTCTCATGCATCACCTTATTATAAAATATTTTACGCTATTCATCACACCGCCCTGTAATGGATTTCTGATGGAGTTTGTGTAAGGCAAGATACCAATCTTTTTGTCGGCTGTTCTTGAGATGCCAAATGATTCCAGACTAGGTTCATCGACTAACATCAAGGTGTCAGCCGCGTTGATGTTGAATGTCATAAAATTATTAAGGTATACCATTCAAATTTACTTTAAGGAGCGTAGTTAGACTTTTATATTTTTTTCCAACTTTGGGAAACCCTCACATTCACATATCTAGCACCAAGCTCAAAGATAAAGTGATTTAGATCTTGTTTTTATTTGTTTGTAAGGTAAATTAGTCGGAGGTGTTCTATCACTAATAGAAATCGGACCAAGACAGCCACGGCAACGAAATGATTACATATTTTGACACAACTCCCTTTTTATAGGTATTCAAAAATTCAAATGGCCTTGTTCCTAATGCATATAATGACCAATTTAAAATTCAAGATGCACTAATACCAAATGTAGCGGGTTTTTAAATAAATAATTTTTGATGGATTACGATTATTTAGTAAGTTTATGCCGGCAAATATGACTGGGCGTGTCTTCCCCCAATAACGTGTCTACCTCTGCGGCTATTTCTGAAACAAATCTGCCAATAGTAATAATTGAAAAATAAAATGCACCTTCTTTGTAAACTCTATACAGTTCTGAAAGCCTCCCCTGTGTATTCAGTCGTGGTTTTGTGGTATACAGCGCAGTAGTGGTACGTGTTAACTAAGCGCAGCCTGCTTTTAACGGATTAGGTATCGTGATGTTATTTAGTGGGCTTTCACGAGCGTGTATATTTTAAACGCAGAACACAACATCGCGGTTTTGGAATTACTTTATTTAGAACTTTGGAACGATTTTTGTGCTTGTTGAATTGTAAAAGGTATTTCCAGAGATGGAAAAGATTTTCAGATAAAAAAAGTTGTTTAGGAAGTTGAAACGTACGCTTTTTATTTTATATCACTATGGATTGGCATTAATGATCTTTAGCTATCTGCTCACAAAATAATAGAAAAAAATTGCACCAAGAGATATCGTGAAAATACTGTTACAACACATTTGCCAAAAATAAACAAAAACATAAATAAATTCATATTAAACAGTTTTTTTATTGCTTTTAGTTTACTAATAATTTCAGGTTTGTATAATTGCCCGTTGTATTTATCTTCTGTTTCGTTAAAGTTTGATAAATTATTATAAAATGTCAATTATTGACTTAGTGTCAATTTAAACTATTAGAGAGTGGAATTTAAACTTTTTTTAAATGTCTTTCCCCCATAGACATTTTAATGTTGTTACTACTATGCAAAATAGTAGTATTATATATCTGTGTTAAAAAATATCGCTTAAGGCAAATCGTATTCCTGTTTCTATAAATAAGATAGGTACTACACTTACCTATTTTGAAATAGAAATAGAAAATGTCTTTATTTATGTAAACTTTTACAAAAGCATTTATGAATCGTCAAATTATACTACCACCATGTTCGGAATGTTGCTTCTATCGAGAAGAACCGGCAAGAAACTTGATAGTTACTCTTTTCAAAAACTTACAAAAATGGCAACATGCAAAAAAAATACATATAAACAACATAGCATATTAGTTTACATAATTAATGCTATCAATTCCAAACATTTTTGTCGTTAATATCATCTTCTATTTTATAATATCCTTTCTTCATTAGACAATTTTGGATCAGAGACTTAAATCTATGCATAGGTAATGCAGTGATCTTTTCTGGCAGTTTATTAAAGATCTTCAGACTTAACCCCACAAAAGAATTGTTAATTTTATGAAGTCTTAGATGTGGAACAGCAAGTTTGTGTTTATTTCTCGTGTTAAATTTATGACATTCTGACTTCTTAATGAAGGAATGTAAGTTTTTGCGTACATGTACAATACAATCAAAAATGTATTGTGAAGCTACTGTTAAAATGTTAATTTTTTTGTTTGGAGTTGTATGGATTGCTGCAACAATTGAAACGACCTGTTAGACCTTGCGTCATGTTTTGTGGTTTAACTTGTTTTCTTCTAAAGTGATATTTATGTAAAATGACGTGTTTTGAAGCATTTACGATTTTTAGTAAAAATGTCCCTCGCTTTTATACTCTATTAAAAATGACCTCCAATCAAATGTCAAATACTAAGAATCGGAGTTGGTTAGCCAGAACCGGCATGTGGGTCGTGCGCTGGCCTCGTTGTGCCCTTGGTGTAAGGGTAGATTCATTTTTAGCAAGTCTATACCGGCAAATATGACTGGGCGTGTCTTCCTAGAAATTGTGGGACTCAATTATTATAGCAACGCAAAAAGAAGGGTATCTGTCAGTCTCATCGTAGATTTCGATGAGATGTTTTCTTTTCGAAGTCAGTTTTCATGCAATGGCTTGGTTAGTATCGGTCGAGAAATGCAAGAGTATATCAGTGCTTTTCAAACATGACGTAAGTTATTGTAATTATTATTTTATTATTGAAGATGTTCTATCTATATATATAAAAATGAAACCCGTTTCCCGTTGTCACGCTATAACACAAAAACGGCTTGACGGATTTGGCTGATTTGTTTTTGTAGTTTTCTAATTCCCTGTACAAGATTACGGAAAAAAATATTAAGAAAAATTCTCAGAAATATTGAAAAACATACATTTAATTTTACATTAAAAAACGTGCGTAACAAAAGTCAACGTCATTCACAGCCATATACTATATTGAAAGAGCATCGTTTGTTCGGAAACGTGGTTATTTAATTATATATGGCGTTACAAAGTTCGCCGGGTCAGCTAGTAGAGGCGAGTTGCTATTAGTATTTTTTCGTATGGTTTTTTTACATTCATGTTTTTTTTATAAAAAAAGTGGACCTAAGTCTAGTTGGTGAACAGCTTATTTCAAATAACCTCTAATGCCGGGTCCCAATATTTTACGATTCGCAATGTGTCAAAAATGACAATTCGTTTTTCTCCAGCTGATTACGAGTCTAGAACGATTTTAACTTACACCTCGTATATTTTATTACTATCCGTTACTAAAACGGACGTTTTTCAAAAATTGGAACCAGGCATTAATGGAAAACCAAGTGACAAACTATAGATTTTTCAACATTAGTATTTAATATATTATCTACAGAGCTAAAGCGTTTATCATCGAAGTAAAGTCATACGCTAAGGAAATGCAAGTTGTGGTTGACCCCGACACAATGACCAGGCACTTAAACTACTTGACTGACGCTTGACGTCGATGCACCGCAATCGAAATAATCCTACGAAATTATACAATATTCAGTTTTTAACGAATATTAATAAACGTTCGCAAAATTTTCTAAATCCACTTGACTTGCACTAGTTAACATAAATTTAAGTCATCGTTTTTTTTTTTCAAAATTAGTGTATATTCATCATTACCATCATGTTACTGCGGTCAAACTTTTGATTCTAGAGACGTTTAATTTCATTAAAATCTGCTGACGTCAAATTTTCATGCTCTAATTCAATCATTTAACTAACCATAGATCCTACTTTGTCCATGAATAATCAACAAGCATTGTTACAATTGTGTTCGTAATTGACAATAATTGTATCGATTCTGGATTAGCATCGCCATTCCATTAATAATTCATAAGTGACTCGTCGGCGTCGTTTTGTGTTACTACAATTATATTTTAGTTAGAATAAAATTGATTTCGTTGTTGTACACTAGATTGATTCTTATCGGTTTTATGGCTGATGAATAAATTTTTTAAGCTTTTTTGAACCAATTATTTCATACTCCAACTGGTTTGTTCCATAATGCTTTGTAACTAATAGTTTTAGTCACGGCATTCTGAATACGTTAAAAATATTCTAATTTAAAATAGGGCAGTTGGCTTAAGCTACGTTTTAAAGTATGTAAAACTCTAAATAGAGATTTTTAATTTTTTAACATTTTTTTTTAATTTAATAACATAATTACGGTTTGAAGTTAAAACAAATAAAGCTATCCGCCTCCAAAGATTACGTTATGCCCAAAAAAGGAAATACCAGAAGAAAATAGAAAAGGGAAACCAAATTTGAAATCCTGCTAAGAATTGTACATCATATTTTTAATATGATATAAAAGTTGTATAAGGTGGAGAATAGGGGCTTCTCTACAATGGTTACCAGGTAATAAGGGGAATTTGAATCGCTAGTAACAGACTCGGGCTTAAGGAGCTAATTGGCTCGTTTATTAAATTATTCATATTGCTTAAAGCGTCTTAATATGTAAAAATTATAAAATGGTTTTTTGGTACACGTTAATCCCCATTTACACATAAAACTAGTTTTGATCATTTTTAAGATATCTCGCAACGAAAATAACAAAATAATAATATTTAATGATATTTCAAAAAGACTTATCAACGTTACAGTAGACCCAAAGGCTGGCTGCTACCTCGCCCAGCGTCTTTCAATCGCTATTCAGCGAGGTAATGCAGCCAGCATTTTGGGTACCTTACCACAGGGACCATCTTTGTTTATTTAAAATATTGATTTTTTTTATTAATTTTAGTTTGAATTTTTTGTAAGCTAGTGTTATCTTAAGTTTATTTGTTTTGTTTACAAAATAATTATAAGATCACTTCTTGTCCGGCTGTCTGTGGTCTTATCAAACTGGTTCATCAAAGATTTTAGATAACTGTTTTTGGAGCTGTGCGAAGAAAAAAATTAAACGTTTTAGTCAACGCAATCAATACACATGGCCGCTTATGCCGTAAATTTAATATAATTTCCGACACTCGCAAGGGAATCGAAACCTACACTGATCCTCACGTGAACTCAGAACCTTGTAATGTGGCACGAGGCAAAGTCTTATTGTACGAAAAAAGGAAATCTTGCGAAAAACTAAAATTTATTTCATGTATAAAATATCAATACAAAGTTTGAACCAAATCGCTTCCCGCTGTCTATAGGTATGCTTAGATCTTTAAAACTAGGAAATGGATTCGGATGCGGGTTTTTATAGACTAAATGGTTAAAAAAAGATCAATCAAATAATTTCTTTATCAATCATTTTTCAATAATATAGTAATATTATCGAACAGAAATTCCGGAAAATTCATAAGTATCTTCATTACACGCGTGCAAAGTCGGGGCGAGTCGCTATTGTTTAATAATTTCATTCTTACTTTCACTTTCTTCTTGAATTCTTAGAAGTATTAAACTGGAATTCTTATTAAATACTCAAGTCTACAATAAATTTGAGTAACTCGCAGTGGCCGTTTTTTATTAATTAAACTTTATTGTATATAAAGAGTGTAATCGTTTGTTCTCATTCTTTATAATAAAAAATATTTTATATTACGTTTATACCAATCCAAGTTTGTCTACAACATTAGAACGACTGACACACTATTACCTCAGGGCCTTTAAATTTGATAAAATCAAGCTAACAGCTTTTTCTTTGTTTATATATTAATCCTACCATAATATAAGATCGTATATAAACCTACTAATGAACTCAATAATTCCACAGATCCTACCAAAATGGGAAGCAGTGAAGACTGGAACGATATCGTTCAAGTTTCGAACAAACGAACCCAACGGACTGATACTCTTCAACATGGGCGCCAAGCCACCAAGGGTAGGTTGCACGGTAAGGGGTGGAGCTTTTGGGGTTGAGAGATCACCTTCCGAAAAAACATTGCCATGATCATCATCATCGTCATCAAATTAAGCATCATCCAGACCATCAACTTCGCTCCTTATGGGGATTATATCTGGTTTCTGATCTGCTGTTCAAAGAGTATTTTCAACTTGGTTATTATCGCTGTTTTCTTGAAAAGTTTGTTAAAAAATATAATTGGTAGTGTTAATAATTCTAAACGCTGGCATTTATACAAACATTCTAAGTCAATACTTTAAATTTGAAACAGAAATAAGAATGTCTTAATTTTGTAAAATATTTATTAAATTCTGCGCGTAAAAAGAACATTTTAAAAATGATTTTGCTTTCTTGTGTAAACCTTTGGTTTTTCTATTTTCTTTTCTTGTATTAAATATTAACCGTAAGTTGAGTTCAGATACCACCTCTAATTTACTCGTAAAAATCTACTCGTATTTAACTTTCACGGAATCGTTCAAATAAACTGGTTCGAATACAACAGACAAGTGGAATTCATCACTATTCATGAGTTCCTTTAAAGTATGTTATGTACCCGTATTGATGTTTCGAATTCTTAGAATGTAATGATTACTTTATCTGAAACACATGATTACCTTTCAGCAAAATAAATAAGTTTAATGAATCTCAGATAATTTTTAATAGAGACCGGTTTAAGTTGAAATAGCTTTGATCAAATTCTGTTGAGCATGTCAAAGCAGATAACACTTTTTGCCACAAACTGTGATATTTCAGTCAAGTCACTTTTGTTTATAGGTATTTTACATAACGAAATTTCAGCAAAAATAATTTTTACTTAACAGAACACTCTTATATACGAAAACACACACGTAATTAATTCGAAGTCGTGAACGACGCGGAAAACAATGTAATCCCCATAAAATCTCAATGGATAAGCGAGACCACAGATTTAATTATTTAAAATGAATTTCGCAAAAGCGACTTAATAAATTCTCAGCCTCTTGGAATATTAAACAACGGTTTTAATATAAATCCGTTTAACCTCAGCGAAATTTAATTTCGTACAATTTGATGTACTATCCATTGAACCAGCTGCATGGTAGGCCCGGTAACAAACAAAGTTCTTTTGATAATTACAATATGAAGACACAAATAGGAGAATTTGTGTACGGTACCTTATAAAGTTTCACCCACTTTGGAAATGTCAAGTGTTTTGTGTTTGTCGTTCGATGTGCACGTAGGTTTGGAATTACACCTGTGTATTGTTGATGACCCTATTGATATTAACCCAGCACTAACCCTTAGGACCAGCAGATATAAAGTACTCAAGCTTGGTGTATGGGCTTTATTAATACCTACACAAATTCGCACCATAACGCCATATGATATAGTTTATTATTTATCTATCTTTATCAGTTTTGTATATGCCACTATTTTATGAAGTTTTAGTGCACGCTTGAACAGTAATAAGTAATTGTGACATTTAAAATTAATTCTTATTTACAGAATTTATCTAAGTATTCCAAATTTTGCCATAGGATTAAAATTGTAAGTCTGATTACTTTAACATGAATTGATGTGTTATCGTCTACTTTTCCCAGTAGCGTGATATAAGAGAAGTCTGACATTTGATCATATCTTCATCTATCCTTATCGAATGATGAATACCAAATTTTAATACTTAAAACTAAGTGAGGCAATTAATTTCCCTTCACACTCCATTCTGCTCGTTCCAGCTAATTTATTGTTACTGTTTCCCCAATTTATAGGTGCCACCAAATTTAGAACTATGCAATAATAAACTTTGTAGTCGATCTAATAGAGATTGGGTTTTCGTTTACAAATTTTAGTTGAGAGCGTTGCTAGAGGCTAAATTTGCATGTCTGTTCGATTCTGAACGTTGGTATTCAAATGGTTCGCGAATAGTTTGCATGCATTACGTGCAGCCGACTAGGTTTTTTATTAGACTAGTTTTTGCGTTGTCGCAAATTCGCCATATTGATTTTTGTATTCGTTTCTGGAATATTTACGAGCCAGTTTGGATGGCATTTTTTTAGTAAAGTGATTAGGTTTTCAATGATTCAAAGCGGCTTCCAAAAGATAGTTTAGATAGGTTGAATTAAATATAAAGCTGGCAGACTAATAATGGTTTTCCTTAAAATTGTTATAAATTTAATAATGAACATTATAAGTAATTTTGTTTTAAATAAATTTTGTCTCCTTTTACATTCTTCTAGGTAGATTTGGATTTAGAGCATGTGAATAGTTTTATCTAGAAGTGTTTTTCCACTATTTATATATTAAATACCAAATAATCTATTATATGTAGATATAGTAAAGCATGCCTATTTATTATATATTAACGTAATATGTAAGTATTTATAGCTTATCCCCCTGCACATATTTCTGTACCACACTTTTGATTTACTAAGTAAAAAAGGATTACGTAATTTATTAAAAAAAAAAAGATATTTTACGTATGTTCAAACTTTGAAGTGAAATCAATGCTATTTCTATGTGCTATGCCTATAAGTAAATTAATTTTATAAGGTTGTCAAAGATAGTCGGTTATAATATTTGTGAAAAGAGAATACAGTTATAAATATGGTGGAAGGGTTTACCTAACACGGTGGAAAATCCTTTGAAACGCTTGATGGGTTTTCACTTTTACATCGGAAGCAATGGAGAGGAACGTCTTTTTGTCCATTATTACTTGGACATCGTTTCGTTAAGACAAAGCCGGTATATTTGGTACCATATTTTTGGATATATGGCTGATTTTCGTCAAGAATGAAAAATCACTCAACGATTTTTTAAAAAGTGCTGCTTCTTTTTTGTTTATCTAAAATTTTATTATTCCTTTTTCAAATATTTCACGGGGATAAAGCTATTGAAAATAACCAAATTCCGTCAACGCAACATTCTCTTTCAGGCTGATTTGTTCGCGGTGGAAATGCTGAACGGGTACATCTACGTTCATGTTGACCTGGGCTCTGGAGGCGTGAGGGTTAGGGCGTCCCGGAGGAGAGTAGATGACTCCCACTGGCATGAGTTCCTGCTAAGGAGAAGCGGGAGGGATGGGAGGGTAACCGTTGATGGGGCGAATGCTGAGTTCAAAACTCCTGGTACGTTACGATACGATATTTGAAGTCTTATGGTCAGAAAATCAGTTAAAAATGTATAAGTTGTAAATTGTTTGAAGTGAGTATGAGCGAACTCAATCAACACCGACCCTTATTTCACAAGCTACTAAGAGAAAAAGAACAACCTACGCCATGTCAGATTATAAAGCCTAAGTACCTTAATATACTGCTCCGAAAATATGCGACTGAAGTTCGGCATGATATTGCCTGTAATGCTATTAGAATTACTAACTCATTATGTCGAAATTTCGTTGCATTATAGCGTTGAGCCTAACTTCAGTCGGGCGTAAATTTGGTTCCGGACCGAAGTTAGGTTCGATTGCCGACGAAGGTCCGGTATCGGGAAGCGGCGGGGAGGTATAAAAAGTTGCGCATCTGAAATTCTGCCACATAAGTATATACGTAGGTACTTAAAATCTGCTGCGGAACTTCGGTCATGGACCTTCGGCACATTATGTTTAGACGCTTAGACTCGATTCTGATATCCGTTTAGCTATCTATTTTTTCACGAACTTAGTCTATATATATAACTGACTGGTGACTGACTGAATGCCATAGTGATCTATCAACGCGCAGCCCAAACCACTGGACGGATCGGGCTGAAATTTGGCATGCAGGTAGATTTTATGACGTAGGCATCCGTTGAGAAAGAATTTTGAGAATAAGGGATGAAAGTAACTCCGCGCGTACAAAATTGCGGGCAACCGCTAGTGTGACATAAA
The DNA here is from genome assembly GCA_037074685.1 of Glyphodes pyloalis. Lineage (NCBI taxonomy): Eukaryota > Metazoa > Arthropoda > Insecta > Lepidoptera > Crambidae > Glyphodes > Glyphodes pyloalis. Next base: position 16,231,045 of record JAYKKO010000009.1, read on the forward strand.
AGTTAAAGGAAGCAGCAGCTTTTTGCAGTTTGCCAAACCATTGTCACACTACGACTAATCGATAGTAATTTGTATCAATATTTTCATTCCAGGCGAGTCGAACCAATTGGAGTTGGACGGGCCATTATATGTAGGTGGTCTTGGCAATGAGTATTCGGCATCTAGGACACCTGCAGCGCTATGGACTGCTGCTTTGAGGCAAGGCTTTGTCGGCTGCATTCGTGACCTCGTGCTGAACGGGAAGCCACAGGACCTGACTGCGTATGCTCGGCAGCAGGATTCTGGTAAGTTAACACAAAAATCGGGATCTTGCAACCATTCACAAATAATTTTAAGGACAAAATCCCAGAAAACAAGATGTAATAGAAAAAGAATTGTGTCTGGCTTTTAAAACGTCATTTGGCTTTACGAGATGAATGTATGATTATCAAAGCAATAAAAGAAGATTTTATGATACATCAGCCATATTATTTTTTTGGCATATAATTAGTAAAATGCTTCTTTACTTTTATCTTCATAGTAAATCTATTCTCACGGTAGAGCTGAAATTGAACGTCTACCTTTTACCGAAGGGCCTTATTACAAAATTTGTGAATAATCACAGCGCTCACAATTCCATCAAATCAGCTATGATCCTTTAGAAAGATCATGCTGACATCCCACTCATTTCAGAGAGGATTCGTTAACCTGTTCTCTATTCCTGATTTTTTTATTCCTTTTTTGTATTTTTACAGTTTGTTTAATATCCTCGGTTTAATCCTCTATGTTTGCTCTTTTCCAGCTTCTGTCAGACCAGCATGTCACGTGTTGATGAAGCAGTGCGTCAGTTCACCATGTCAGCACGGAGGCGTATGTTCTGAGGGCTGGAACAGACCCCTCTGCGACTGCTCCTCAACGAATTATGGAGGGCCCACTTGTGGACGAGGTGAACCGTACCTACTTGTCAAACTAGAGATAAACTAGAGAGGTTTTATGGGCGCTTGATGTTTTTATACTGTTAGCCAAAAAAGAGGGTACAGGTACCCAGGCATATAAAATAACAGTAAGGTTTTGTAATAACAAAAGGGATTGTAAGGTAGATCAACCCTCATTACTTCAAGACGTATAAAAAATGGCAGTGATCGTGATTTGGGCAGAACAAAAAAGATAGAAAGCTGTAAACTAGATGGCAGATAATTAAATCCTTCGAACAATTGATATTTGCATTGCTTATCAAAACAAATATTTACTCGTTCATCTAGAGTATTTTTCATGGAAATATGTTTCACCGATGCCATTAATCAATGTTTCATATTTTTAGGCTGCACATCTATTCATCTATTTGATTAATTGGTTAACATAAGTACATACTTATTTGTATAGACCAAGTGCCCATCATTACATTACCTATGGATTAGTATATTTAGGTTGAAAATAATAAATCTTCGAACTATTGTGCTGACAATTGTGTATATAAATAAAAACCATTACTCATAACTAATGTAGGTACTATTCGTGTGTTCATGAAAATAGTACCATAATATAATGGAGCTGTTTTCAAATTCCAAAGCTACTTATTTCGTTATTTAGTTTTCCCTAATAAAACCGAAAACCCGTCGAATATACGACGATGAAGTAAATTCTAATTTCAATAAATCCATACTCATATTTATTTTACTTCTTACTCCATGTCACCTTATTGAAGGTTTCACAAAAATACCAACATAGATGTTGCCTAATTTGACGCATTTGCAAAAACAATCAGATACAATATTGCGGCAGCAATCAGATACAATATTGTGCTTAGAATTAATTTCGTAACTCTCCGCCCTGGCTTTTTACGAGTATATTTCATACTGTAACGAAATTATTGAAGTTTTAGTAAGGATCCCAATTTTTTCGAACATGTATTCATGTCCCCACTGACGACATCGTCAGATGTGCGGGGAGCCGCTGGATGCAGATAGCGCAGGACCGCGCGTTGTGGCGTTCTGTAGGGGAGGCCTATGTCCAGCAGTGGACAAAAAGAGGCTGATGGATGGATGGATGGATGGATTCATGTCCCCCAGAGACTGGATTTTACCAACAATGAAATAATTTTTCAGTAGGTTCAGATCCATTTCAATGCAAACAAACAACCATATCTTTCATTTCTATAATATTAATATCGATCATATTATGATTAACAATGTCATACAGAATGTTTTTTTTTTTTACACTTTTAACAATCATCAGTGTATTTGACTGTGTAATATTTTCTTTTCTATCATCTCTTCTATTATAAATTTCAGAAACAGCAACAATTTACCTCAACGGCAGCCAGCACCTTACCGCATCTCTCGGCTTAGAGCATATCACGCAAACTGAGGAGCTGATGCTGCGGTTCCGGACGACCAGAGCAGGGCTACTGCTGAGGACGGCGTCGGAGCACTCCGCAGACAGGATCGAGCTAGCGGTAGCCGCTGGGCGGGTGCGAGCTAGCGTACGGCTGGGAGATCGAGAAAAGGTGCGTAATGGACGTATTCGTACATAAAAGATCCGCTAGATGGCAATAGGCATTTAGAGTAAATCCGCCGTTTACATAAGGCGTCGTCAGTTTAAAAACAAATGCTGGTTTGTAAAATGCTGTAGACAAAATGTCACAGGCAACAGTGATAGGCGGTTAGAAGATTCAACCCGTAAAATTAGTTAACCTTAGTCGTTGGGCGGGTCACAGCTAGTGACCGATCAAGAAAAGGTATTATATTTCAAAGAGATAAAAAAACTGATGAACATCATCATAATGTCTCTCCGTTCAAATAATCATGATTCGACTGGAACATCGGGAAAGGCGAATTCAAAAAATTCTTGTAAACTTAACCTACATCAGAATATCAAATGGAATTCATAAGCAGCTTAAAATTTTCAACCGATTTATTGTTCATAAAAAACCAATTCAGCTGATTATTTCAAGTCGATTCAAGGAAAGAAAGATTCATGGCTTGATGTTTATTATACCAGGGTTTTCCTTGTTCTATTGAACTAAGATATCTGTGTCTAAGTTATTTACTGGTTTAATCTCGTCTTAGTAAAATGTTGGTTGGGTCTATCAAGCAATGGCAATATCTAGGAGCAATAATGAAGAATTTGTAAACCTAGGTAATTAAAACGAATATAAATGTTAAGTATTTTCAAGGAAATGCGATGGACATAATACATTAACAAAGTTATGAGAATGCTTAGGTTATTTATCATTTGATTTTTCCAGAACCTCCTAGCTGGCTCCAACGTGGCGGACGACAATTGGCACACGGTTAGGTTCTCTCGTCGAGCGTCCAACTTAAAACTGCAGGTGGACGGAGCGCAGCCAGTACGCGGTATGTTATGTACGTATGCACGGGACAGCACCCGCACAGTTTTATTTTGACCCTAAAGTAGTGGAAGATAAGGTTGGTTTTGATTTAGCTCCTGAAATATGTACCAAAACGCGTATAATCGCAAAAAGTTGATGAAGATAATGACAATATGGACGAGGTTTTAATTAATGGAGCTAAATCAAATGTAGAATAAGTCCTTAAGAACTGGCTTAAACAATGTAACGGTTTGAAGCCAATTCTTCGCTTAACACTTTTCAAAGAAGTACGTATTTGAGAAGTGTGAAGCTTCGATGTTAGATGTCCTATTAGTGATGTAGTGTAGTTGCTTAGTTTACGTTGAATTTAATAGCTGGCACTTTGGCTCCACCTTTTAGTTGAATGCCCTTATTTCTTACTTCATTTATATTGATTTCTTTCTCCTGTAGTCTCCTATGTGAATGTGCTCTTAACTGACAGACTATTTACTTGTTCTGTTCATGTGTGATTTGACAGGATAAGTCTCTACAGGTAACAAAATCAACGTAATTTAAGTGTAGTTGGTTGAAATAGGCGTAGGTGTAAAAGCGATAATTTCACAGCTAAAGAGAATCTTTTAACACAACTTCTTCTAGTTAGAAAGCTAGGCTGTATGAAACATTAACACTAGCATCTATCAAGCTTGAGTCTTATTAATGTAATGAAAATGCTAACTATTCTTGGAACAGTTTCTGTGTAAATAACTTAAAGAATGGCTGCCAATGATACTCTATGAATGAAACTTTACTTTGCTAATTATTTTTATTTTCAAGTCAATGTTGTGGATAGGTGTGATGCGTCTGATAATGCAATGTACTGATGGAAATGGATTTGTTTTTCAGCTGAAACAATTTTAGGTAAAGCTTCTACTTTAGAGATTTCTACGCTACATTTAGGAGGATTATTCCATCCGGAAGAAGAAATACAGATGACATCGACTTTACCTAATTTTGTGGGATATCTCCAGAAGTTTGTTTTCAATGGCATCAAATACATAGATATGGCAAAAACGCTCGGCATTGGTAGCGGCGATGAAAACAACAACATTTATGATACCTCAAATATTATTTTCACTGGAACGTTTATGAAACCTGATTCACTAAATGTCTACAAATCAGTAACATTTAAATCGAAACACACATACGTAGGTCTTCCTTTGCTGAAAGCTTACGGAAACACCTATTTGGACTTTTACTTTCGAACGACCGAGATGGATGGTCTTCTCTTTTACAATGGCGGGAAGAAGCTAGATTTTATAGCTATTGAGTTAGTGAATGGTCACATTCATTGCGTTTTTAACCTTGGAGACGGTGTGGTGACAATGAAAGATAAACTAAAGAACTTCTTGAATGATAATAGATGGCATACTGTTTCTGTAAGAAGACCAACCCCAAAAATACATACGCTGCAGGTTGATGACGATTTGGAGATGCACACAACAAGTAAGTATAGCAAAAAGTTTGTAACAGTATTACTACTACTACTACATTAGCACTTGTTGCTAGATGTATTTGTCCTCTTATTTTACAGATATAATTTGCAACAAGTAAAGAAATATATATATCTATAAATAACCCCTAAGAGATTGTATTTGTCTCAAGCCTGTAAAAATGGTTAATGATTTCAATTGAAATTTAATTATGTTTATTGTTGAGTTAAAAACAGATTAAAACGTACTTTAGAATCTGTTTCAAAACTTTCTACAAAATACCCTCTTAAAACAAACTTGTCTACAACATAGTTGGTTCTACTTTCTTTACACATTAAATATGTGACCAATATCTTTCGCACTTCTGTTTATTAAATATTGTTTTTTCTCTTTTTTAGGCTTGTCTCGCATCATATTTATCGATATATTATAAACAATTCTTCTACTAATTTCAGGTTCCAACCTAATGCTTGAATTGGACAGCGTCCTTTTCGTGGGGGGAGTTCCCAAGGACATGTACTCATCTTTACCAGTGGGCGTTCTCTCACGGCAAGGGTTTGAGGGCTGCATGTCCAGTCTAGACCTGCCAGGGGAGTCTCCCTCATTAATGGATGACGCTGTGGTGCCTAGCTCATCTTTGGGTTCGGGGTGTGAAGGTAAGAAGTCGTCATATTGCTTATTGGACGATGGTTTCTTTTATTAAGATGCCTGCATACGATTTTATGGTTTGGTTCTGATAAAAGATTGTTAGTTAAAAACAGTATCACTTTTGGAAATTTGGACAGTATATTTTTAAATGTTTCAAATGGAACGCGAAAGTCTTAAAATTTATATTGGACAGTAAATACCTGACAAACAAACTTTTAATTATGAGAACAGGAAAAAAAAATCAATCATACTTTTTTTACTTAATTGATTTTGAAAAGAAAAGTTTAATTTTTAAATTAAATTAAATTAAATTTCGTTTATTTCAGATACTAGCATCCATAAAATAAAACAGAACAACAATTAAATTAAATATACATCAAATTAAAACTAAAGTCAGAATCACACATTATAAATCATTTAAAATTAAAAAATATTAATAATACGAATAAATAATAAAATGTCACTTAATAAACATACAACCATAATAATTCATTTATATAATTTTAGTTAAGATTTAAATAATAAAAAAAAAGTTTTAGTTCTGATTCTGAGTTTATTTCATGGATTATTAGAAAGCGTTTGACTAAATTTCAATAAGAAACTCTATTGCATTTTAAGTTATTTTTGTTATTTACAGGTCCAACAAAATGTACGCACAACGCGTGTGCCAATAAAGGAGTGTGTGTCCAGCAATGGAATACCTATGTGTGTGACTGTGACCTGACTTCGTTCACTGGACCTACTTGCTATGATGGTAAATATAAAAAGTATATTATACTACTGTAGTTCCAGTTAAATTTAACATGATGTTGCACACTTGTTACTTATTGTATTCAAAAGACAATCTAAGCGCCTTCTGTACCCTAAATTTGCATACGAATTGATAACGATAATCGTTTCATTCACTTACTAAAAGCTGATGACTTTTGGAAAGAAATCAGTTAGGTAATCAGTTCAAATGACAAAATAAGTCAGTTCAAAGACATAGTTACTATGATCGCAATGAAGGAAGAGCGCGGAATACGTCTGAGAGGTATGGAGTCAGGCTAGTGCAAGTGTTTACTTTAATCTGCTGTCGACTGATGTAATTTCACCATCAAAAAAGATAAGAAATTGTGATTTAAATATCGGAAGCGCAATTTATGTCGTTCTATTTAATGCTAATTACTGCAATATGTATCAATATTCTTAACAATTCTGTACCTTGCAGAATCGATAGCATACGAGTTCGGCCCAGGCCGGGGCATCATCACCTACACATTTCCGTCATCGTCTGTGGCTGACACCGAGACTGATAAGGTGGCTCTCGGCTTCGTCACCAGCAAAGCAGATGCGGTGCTACTCAGAATCGAGTCATCGAACACGCAAGACTACATGCAGATGGAGATCGTGAGTGTAGTCGGGTTTGGCTTATATCGATGATAGTATAATAATTTCACAGGACTTAAACGGCTATTCAAAATAAGCCATTGGCTATAGCAAATATGACTATGACCTAGTTATAAAAATATATACAATACTAAAAGCAGAGAGTTTTTATGATCAAATTTATTGTTTATACTTCTTTGATTAATATATAATTTGGTTACCAGAATATTTTACTATATGCTTTTTAAGAAAACGATTTTGTTTATTCACAGATCCGAGGGAACCTTTTCATGGTTTACAATGTAGGTGGTGGTGATCATCCGTTGGGTGATGAAGCGGCCAGAGTTGATGATGGTGCATATCACGTAGCTCGGTTCACGAGGAATGGGAGTCGCTCTGCTTTGCAACTGGATAATTACGCTGTCAATATAAGGCATCCTCAAGGTAGGAATACGATTAGGACTTTGTATAAACATTTCGGGAAAACAAAATGTTTATACAAAACTAAATTGAGTAGGTAGAACGAAATTGAAAGGTATTTACTATTTAGCCGATCGAAAGTCCAATCGCTCTAATTGATAAGCACTATTCGTTTGTGATTGTTTTTACGGATATGATCGTAAATGTTTTGTCAAGGGATACTGATGAACTTAGAATAAGGAATCTACTAATGTAGTAGATTGTTTTTCTACGTACTGTTAGGTAACTGGATTTTTCGAGCGCATTATACTTACTTATAAAGTTGACCCTATTACTTATATGAAGACAATGTATCTCTAGCTGAAACTTAATCACGAATAAATTGATTTTTTTTGTTATTTCTAGGTGGACAACAATCAACGATATTCAACAGCATGTCAACGATAACGGTAGGGGGTGGTGCGGGGGGATCTCGGACGTTCAGTGGGGTCATAGCAGGGTTGGTAGTGGACGGAGTCAGGGTCCTTGAACTGGCCGCGGCGGGAGACCCATCCGTGTCTGTGAGGGGTGATGCTAGAAGAGCTCATACACCGTTAGACAGAGACATCAATAGGATGCAACAGGTAATCTTTAAAATAACTAATAGAATATAATAAAAAAAAATCTTTATTCAAGTTAACTTTTGCAAAAGCGCTTACGAATCATCAGATTAAATTAAACTAAACTGAATGGATTGCGTTGAAATTTGATACGTAATTCAAAATTTTCCAATTTTACCCCACATGAGGGTGTAACGGACGGTTCTAGTTTAAGACGGCTTAATTGTAACTGCCCGCTATAATAGAATTTCACCTTAAAATAATATAATTTGATAATAATATCATGACTTAAAAAATGTATCCGTGGAAAATTACAGAAAGTACTAATCTCACATTCACACACTACAAATTTCAGTTAGAAAGTAAAAGGTTTGAAATAAATTTATGAAATAAAAATATTTTCAAGATTAAAAATTGGTATCCGTTTTCCAGACACCTCCTTCAGGATATGGAGGTCCAGGGGTACAAGACGAGCTGGTATATTCCGGAGCTGGGTCTGGGTGTAGAGATGACGATGAAGACGCCTGCGTTCTGCCAGACGCAGGATCCGGAGACGACTTGATCACACCGGTCTACGTACCTTCCACTAAGCGTCCACCGTCTAGGATTTATAAAGTTAAAGTAAGTTACAGTAGATCTAATGCCTTTAACACCCTCCCTTGGTCCTGCATCAAGGCGGCCCTCCGCTATCATGGAGCGCCCCTGTATCTCCGCCTTATTTGACCGCCATAGCTGATTGGCAAGCAGGCAGGAATTTGACGTCGTGCCATCTCCATCTGGTCCGATTTCAGATCAGATCAATATGGAAAACGAACTATTTTATATTGTTTTAGGTCTGAGTGTTGTGGTACCGATATTTATCTGATATCTGGAACACAAAAGCTTTAGTTAATTAACACAGAATGAGACCAATATGTGTTGTTTTCTTAATTGAACCGGCATCCAGTAGCGTGGTGCTTGATGATTACTAAGCAACTTATCTAAGCACTGCACATTTTTTTTTGAAAAAAATTGAAAATTCTAATAATGAAAGATAAGATAGTAATAATGACATTTCTTTTACAGGGAGATACAAGTGGTAAACTAATGAAGCCCTGTGATGATGAAGACTGCATAGAGGGATCTGGTTCCAACGGAGAAGAAGTGACTGAACCTGAACATCCAGCTACTACGTTAGTAATTTGTGTATTAAAATTTAGTCAATTAGAAATATGGCGAATAGTTTTTTAAAAACAAGCTTACCTACGTTTGATCCTTAACTCAATCGATGGAAGGTGTAGATGAGGCCTAAGATGGTATACATTTGCCTAAAAGGTGTTACTTTAGCCTTAAATATTTCCACATTGTAAAATTCCGGTAAAACCGAACACGGTAGAGAGTAGTAGTCCTTAGCCCTTCGCATTATAAAATAAGAACTGAATGAGCCACCTGGTTTTTTATGTGGTTAAAAGAAAATTAAAAACATCCATTGAATTGTCAACATGGCCATAAAATACTCTTAAATTTACTTTGATGATACATTTTATGTCTTATTTAAAAGATTGAGAGAGTTTTCTGCATCAAAGATCTTCCTTTTTTCTAACTTAGTTTTATTTCCAGATCCGGAGCCACAAGCACACATAGCATGACTTCACCAACGGCCGCCATATCATCGACAGAACACGTGGACAAATCGATTGAGGGATCCACCGACGGGTCCACTGACAACCAGAGCAGCACCAAAGCAGACATACAAACCACACTACCTGACCACGATAATATGCACGCCGGGACTGTGGACTCCGCGACTACGCCTGATAGAAGAACGACGCCTACTGATGGTGAGGGATTTTGTTTTGATTCATGATTTATAACATTGGAAAAGACATCATCATAGATATTCATATTGATCTTACCTTCACGACTTTGATGAGCTTTGAAGCCAAGATGCGAGCAGACCGGACTTTTCGTCACATCATCACTGGTTCTCGGCTTAACACCAGTTGATACACTTATGTAAAACTGTTTTAATTAAATATCATAGACATTCAAAACTAATTACAGATAATGTTATTTCTACTAGCTTTGACAAAGTAAAGTAAAATGGAAATCACGATATAAAAGAGTCTATTCAAACTTCATTTTTAGGCATTCTTCTGGATCATAGATGCACGTGGGTTGATCATATTAATAAAATTTGTAAAAAAGTTAATTCTTTTGTCTATGCTTTGTGGCGATTGACCAAAATCAGCAGTAGAAAAGTTGCTACTCAGGCATATCATGGCTACGTGGGTTGTGTTCTCAGATACGGAATAGTTTTGTGGGGAAACTCTTGCCATATCAATAAAGCGTTTGTAGCACAAAAACAATGCATAAGAGCCATTTGTAATGTTGATCCGCTCACATCCTGTAGACCTCTTTTTAAGGAATTAGGAATCTTAACAGTGCCTTGCATATATATTTATGAGATGTGTGTTTTTGTCAGAAATCATCCAAATTTATTCAAAACGCGAATACAGACATATAACTGTAAAACTAGGTACCCTAACAGATTAATGCTTAAATCAGCAACAACTGATTTATATAGTAGAAATAGCTATCAAATGGCCGTAAAAATATATAACAGTTTAATTGATGATATTAAGTGTCTACCTATTGAGCCATTTAAAAGAAAACTAAAGGTCTGGTTAGTACAAAACTCCTTCTACTCTGTTAGAGAATATTTAGATTTCTCCCAAAAATGTTTATATCATTGATAATTTCATTCCATTTATAAATGCATGTGTATTTAAATATTGTACCTACAAATTAAGTTTGCATGCCAGATTCTGGTGAAATGTGTGAAACAATTTTACTTGTAAGATCCTTACTGTACCACGTTTTAAGCAAATAAATAAATTATTATTATTATTATTATTATTAAAGCAACTATTTCGGTAATAGGCTAGAATATAAGACACAAATCAAAAATAAAAGTTTAATCACTACGGGACTACAACTTCAGATCCGAGATAATAAAGCAAATTCGTTTTTTTATTGACCCGACCGGGAATCGAATTCGGATCTTAAAAATGCCCAAAAGCCCGACCCGCTTGTCTCTCAGCTACGGAATTCGTCGGGATACGAGATATTTAATACCTAGTAATATGTCCAATTTCAGAACACACTCACTCTAGCGAGCACTACACACCGACAATGACGGGTCGGCACACGCCCGATGAGACTACGCACACGACTGAAGAAGATACCAACCACATTCCCGACTATGATGACAGACGAGGGAACGAGATCGAGGCTCGAACTCCTACTTATGAGATAGGCCACATGGATTTGGGCGAAAAAGAGCGGCTGCCGGGGAGGGGACCTCAGGTACTTCAATGTTTAATTACGTTTACTATCATTAAGAATGGGGATTTTTTTAACAGCAGCCTTTGCAATATTTCAAAAGCCATTATGCCTATTCTGATATTTTTAAACGTTTTCAAAGAAAATAGTTTTCACATTTTAACCGTTGGTATACAGTCAAATACATTATAGGTTTATATTGTGTGGATTGTAAGTTATCTAAAATCGGCAGTATATACCGATTTTGATGAATATTTTTTGTTCGAGTTAGTTCAAAGATCTTATGTTGATGTTGGTACCTTGACATGGAAACAGGAGATCGAAAGAAAATCGTTATTTTTGCTTCAAATTATATTTTGGCGATTTATAAATTAGTAAGGTAAATCGGGACAAAAATATGCTGTAATGGTTGAAGAAGTAGTTCGTTAGATTCGATAACAATTTAATAATTCTATACTGGGTTCATCAAACTTGGACTATAACCAAATAATTTACCAAATAATCCGGCAAATCGAAATCCCCAACTTGCGATAGTCCAGGTGGACAACAATAAGGGAATGAAAATAATAAAATAAATAAATAAACAATTATAACTCTTTTATGTGTTACTTTTAGGATTACAATGGCTACGACATAACGACGAAGTGGTACCAGCCAAAGACGACAGACAACAGAGTGGTGCCTCCTGAGTCTGAATTCTTTGCTACCATAGTAGGTCAGTATGATAACTTTTATTCTTTACAAAGGTGTATTACAATGCTTATCCAAATGAAAACGCGCCCGCTGCCTTCCCACGCCGACAGCTATCCCAGTAATTGCAAGACGCTAAGGTACCTCCTTAATAACCACTTCGATAATTAAGTGGTCATTATCTCGGGGTCTTAGATTATTTTTCCTGATTGAGCTTGAGAGTTCTACTCGAACCTTTTTCTTGGCGATAAAAGTTTTCAATTTGTTAAAGTTTATCACAAAACTTTACGAAAAAAGGTTCTTTCAAAGGTTCAAGGTTCTTTTTCTTTTGATTATCATCCCGATCTCGCTTTCCATTGTCATCCCTTGGTACTAGCTAAAAATACACCTCCCCGTACGCCGCCACTGCGTGATAATTATGAAAGCATTTTTTCAAATGATCTCATTTTCCTCTTTCCAGGTATAGTGGCGTCAGTGCTGATAGCAATAATATTGATAGTGATCATCGTGCTCAAGTACATTGTGTTCAAACTCGACCCCTCATACAAGGTCACCGAGGATAAGAGTTACCAGCAGGGCGCTAGCGCGGCGCTGCTTGGAAACCAGGTATGAAATATTGAATTGCTGATAAGAAAATGTTGTTTAATGCCTGATTAAAGAAGAATAAGCAGTCAGTCGTTAAATAGATGATGTAATTGCTGGTGACTAATTTGGTACCCAAGTAGTTATTTTTTGAGATTTTTTTTAACAAACAAGAGTTTTACCAATTTTTTTTGATTCAGTGAACTTATTGGGTTAGGTTTTCATGTCGCACATGAAGTGTTGTTATTGTAGTTATGGTCTTTAGTTTTCTGTATTTTCAATTAAACAACATAAATTTTGACTAAAAAAGCAACAAGATTATTTGATGCAGATTATTTATTCTTATAATGTTTTTTATTAAAAAAAATTACTTGCATACATATTACATATTTATTTATAGGAATTGGGAAAAGTTTAAGCAAAATCAATCAATTTATTTGAATCGTAGTTGAAAGAACCACAACTTTAGATTGCTTTAATTAATAGGAAAACGGTTGAGCAACGGATTTTAGTTCTTCTTCTGTATTATAAAGATGATAATTGATTAAACAACTTCAGATTCTTTGAAAAGGTGATATATTTTCAGGCGCACTCAAGTTACCAGAGCGGCGCAACGAGCGCAGGCGCGGGCGGCGCAGCTCGAAACTTACAACCTTTGCCGCTCAACCGCAATGGCGCTCTGCCAGTTCCCACGCAGCCCGTCAAGCGGGACGGCATCAAGGAGTGGTACGTTTAAGACTCATCCGATAGAAACCCTTCCAAAATCTGACTTTGAACCGAGAATATGTGTCCCTAAATAGAGAAAAACAAAATTACTTGTTTATTAACATAACACCAGAAACCATTAAGAATCGTTTATACAAATAAAAAGTTACTCTGCTGTCGGTGGAAGCCAACAACCTATCTAGAAAATTCTGGAAAGAAACTCGAATTGTTTTTCTCTAATAGTTTTTTTTAAGCAAAAGAAGATCTTTTCCATGTTATTTAGTTTTAGAGTAAACGATTCCGAGACCTTTATTTGATTCTTTTATAACTGTTTGCTTGCTAAACTAAGTTCACTTTGTCTTATTTGTGGCATTCCAAATAAAACTATAGTTCTGTTTCAACTTTTTGCTCCAAAATACAGTCAACTCTTTAATAACATACAGAGTAGATCACTGGTTGCCTTAGAACAAAGAGAAAGCAAAAATTTTTGGAACTTGATACAACCCAGTATGAAGATTTAGTCCTCAGGTAAACCGTAATTGACAGTCTGTCAAGATCCATATAAAGGTACTACTGAATCCATACTTTGATTCTTGGTTCAAAATCGAATATAAAAGGAACGCCTTAGTGAGTTGAAGTGAACAATCATTACGCCCCGTAGCAGCTTAAACGTGTAACTAACCTCGCAAACGATCCAGATGTTAACCTAAATCCTGCAGCCCATCATTGTAAACTTAAGTCGCTTAATGATAATGAAGATAATGTAAGAAATTAAATACTGACTGATTCGCAAGTGTTTAGTATTGTAAATATTAATTAAAAACTGTAATGTTATAGTATCACTTGTGCGGTCAGATGTGCAATTTTAATCCAATACATATTGTGTAGTAAAATCTGGAATTGCATATATCAGTCACACATTGTATAAATTTTATTGTTTCTTTAGTTCTAAGTCATTTTTCGTTAGAATAATGAATATCTTGATAAGTTTCGACTGTAAATTGCTATCATGACATAAACGTATTTACGCAACTTAAAATCTATCTGCATTGCCTTTCATAGTTTAAATTATATAAGACTATCATTAGTCAGTTTTAGGTGTTTTACAAATATCAAAATTGAACGAGAATCTTTAAAATCGAATCACTTTTTCTAATTATATACAAATTGTAGTCACATCTTGAGGATATCAAGACAATCGTCTTAAGTACCATTTCAATATGTATCTTTACTACAAGTAGGAAAAGCGATTTTTTGTTGCTGACGTAAAAAAGGTATACCAAATAAATAAAAACCTATACGAAAATCTTCAATTTTGATCTTTGAACTTGTTAATGAAAATTTGCAATAAATATTAAATGCTAATGTAAATGGGGCTGCCATCACGAAAATGAAGCATATCGTTCAATTAAAGACTACAATACTTTTACAATTTCAATAATCTTTCCTATATTTATTAGGTCTTATACACTATTTTTATTGGTAGATGGGACGCGGAATGTAGAGATTTAGGGAATGAAATCATAATCATGAGACTCGTTAAAAATCGCTTGAAGTTAGAACTCAAGACGTGTATAATATCGTAGGACGCGTAACAACATGAGCTTGTAGATTTGGTATGGGAAACTTAGAAAATATGATTTCGTCTGCAACTTTATCTATGTCTTAATTGCTCAAGATTGCATTTTATTTTTTAAGTTACAGAAATGTCTACTTCTTGTTTAATTTTTTTCATTGAACATTGTAATTGTAAAGTCTTATTTTATTTGTAGCAATTCATATGTCAGTTCTTTAAAAAGGGTAACTTTAAAAAAACAATCGAAAACATTTCAGATATCTTATGCCAGAATATTATATTTTGGTTGCGTATTGATTCGGTAAGTGATAAAAGCTATTGAAGGGTGTACATCAAGGTACTATATTTCGTTCAAATTTATTCCACATGTTAGTATCTTCCATTAATTGCGACAATTGTATCATCGTTTATGAATTGTTAAAACTCTTATTCACGAATAGTTAAACATCGCTGCTGTTAACCTTACCTTTTCTCCTTACGTCCTTGGACCTAATATAGAATTTACTTGCAGTTTCTTCAATACACATTGTTTAAACAAATAACCGCTTTCTATATTTTTACGAATATAATGTATTGTACATCCACCGTCCCGTTTTCCTCTTTCCGATTAAAACCTTAAATTAGCTTTAAAATAAGACAAAAATAAACATATTTATATAGATTGTTATGAAGCACAGGTTTTAGGTATTTGAAGTTGCATTTATTGTAAATAGTTAACAATTATGATATTGTAATTTAAGCAGTATGGTACGGTGTACGTCACACTCGTTTTACGGCACAAAATGTTAGAATCAATTATCAACAATTTGTTTATCTGTCAATTTTAGTGGTTAAGTTGATGTGGTTGATGATTTGTACCGTAATGTTATTATTTATTGGGAAATAATGCTTTGAACTCAACTGACACTGGAGTATTAATAACTAAATTCCAAAGAAAAAAAGAAGAAAATAAAAAATATTAAAATGGTCCTTTGCTTATATTTCAATTGATTTCTTTTATTTGCTATTAGAAATTACATTTGAGTGATTGTGTTCATATTAAGAATGCAAACTTGTTGTTAATGAAACAAAATATGAATTGATTTTGTGGACGCGATTTTTGATTCTGATATCGAACATCAGTGACAGTTGAGTATTAGGCTTAATAAAATATGAATATGAACGCAATTTATTTGTTACACCATTTACCTGAAGTTGTTGATCACTCGACTTCGGTCGGACCAAGTTTCGTTTTGTGTAAAAGCGACAATTTTTGAAATAATAATATGTGTAAATTATACGGTTATGTTGTTTTACTTATACCCTTCTTTCATGAAAAACCTTAAGTCAACCCATAATCAAACAATTACGTCCTATTGTTAGAGGTATACGTAACGTGACCATTTATATTTTTTGTCACAGTGGGATATCTGCAGAAGTTTTAAAGTGTTTTATAAGTTTTTTGTAATAGAAGATAGAATAACACAAAATAATCAAAGCAAATCAGTACATTAATTCAAATTTTTATTTTTGTACTCGTATTTATCGGGTCAACAAATATTTTGTTTTAATACATCGGTTCTGGTTATTAGATAAGTATGGGAAAAATACATTTTAAATTAAATTATTATTATTATTATTATTAAAATTCTATGGCCTTGACAAAACTTCATCATTATAACTTCAGCAGTAGGACGTCCTTGTAGAGCATAAACCTCCTACCAAATACGCCCACATCTCTCGAATTGCGTCATTTGCATCATTCATCTTCCTTCTACCGTGACAAGGCTCTCTGACATAATTGGAGGGCCGTCATACTCTGCGTTTGTACTTAAAATAAAGACTAACACTGAGATATCATCCGGGGCCCACAGCTTAACGTGCCGTGAAGACGCTTACCTACCAATATAAAATGTCATTGGTAACGGCTAAAATTTTCCTACTGAACTGACGCGTGCTTCACTAGGCGGTATCGTTTTAAAACTTAGTTCAAGCCGTGAATACAGCTTCATTTCTCATTGTGAAGGATCTCTTGCCTATTTCCTATTAAAATGAAAAGAACACTGGCGAAGGAATGATAAGCAATTAATTATGATTTTCTGATTCTGTAAATAATTTAAAAAAATGGGTATACTTCGATACGAATTAAAAATTATGTTTTTAGGTACTCACATTTTTTTTAACCCGTCTCCCAAAAAATCTTGAAGACATGGACCTAAAAAAGTCCTACTGGAACATCAATGTATTATAAGCCATAAACACATAACATATTACAAATCCATATTGCATCTAAAGATTTGGAGATCATTCACAATAGAAATCAGCTGCGTGTTGTCCTTTCTACCCTTCCGAACACGGCGGTAGAATATCTACTTAATTTGTACTGACGACCCTAAGTGCTTTTGTAAAGCTTACATTAATAAAGATGTTTTCTATTCCTTGTATTATGATCATACTAAATACTAAAGAATCTTAAAAAAAAACAAAAAAGAATTAACATTACCTATAACGGTTGTGCATGGTTGTATTTCGTGCTAATCGTAGGTGATATAAATAAAAAATAACGAACTCATTCATGTATTACGAAGTGAGCTTCAAACAATACTGCGCCGGGAACGTACAGACCTACCTGAGAATGTTCTCGTGCCGCAAATAAGTTGTGGTGCACCAAAAGTGAACATTTTTATTTTGTTAGTAGTATTTATCTCATTTTAAATGAACTGCCATTAATAAGAATAAAATATTGATATAGGTACCTATTATAAATCTAACACAGAACCCCATATATAAATTTGCAAACGTTAAATATTAACAGGACTAAAATATTAAAAGAGACGTTTTTTAGCGAACATTCAGGACAAAGGAGGCCTCTATCACTAAAATCAAATAATAATTACAATAATAGGTACTTAGGTTATAGTTGCATCATCACGCCTGTAAATGCTGATTCGAGATCACAAATCTGATCTACGATCGGATAAATGATGAAATTGCACCCAGCCTGAACACTCACTACTGTGGTGGTACTGGCTAAGCCATTTTCCTTTAGGACAATCCTCATCCTAAGATGAGGTTCTTTGAAAAGTTAAATAGTTGCAGGCTAGTCTAGGTATTATTCATGTAGATGCTTTTGAAGTGGGTGTTCAAAATGGATGACCTCACCTTTGAGGTACTATTCCTTTGCTACTCAGTCGACTTTTGCTATCCATGAAGAGAAAGGTCAGTTTTAATAAATTAAACGCCTTATTTGCTGCATGAGTGGGTTATGATTTTTGATTGCACCTATTTTGTTTTGAAATGTCAACTGTAAATGACGTACGTCACGATTAGGTAAATATCATAGGTAAAGAAATAAGGTATGGTGAACATTTGAGCAAAGATAACATTATTTAAGAAGTAATGAAAATACCGCCTTATAAGTAGGTAGGTGCCTCGAATATTAATCAAATTAAATATCATACAACATCCTACATTACATACACATTGACTTGGTACAAAAGTAAAAAGCTTGAGAACTTGTGTTTTGGAACCCAGAACCACTAATACCACACATACATATTTTAATACAATTTGTTACACCTACCTAGACAAAGAACAAACACCAGTGTTCATCAGTAAAAAAAGTTGTTAAATTCTTCCAAACAAAATAAGGAATTTAATTTGCTTGCTATGTGCAAGGCTAAAATTTTTCTTCGAACACATCATCAAAGTTATTAGTACTAACAAAGTGACTACGCTTTTTAAATGCAGTTCGTTGTTCAAAAACCTGAGCTATGTTGCAAAACATTTGTAATGTACTTTGCTCAACCCGAGAATCAAACACAAAACCTCCAGGACAAAATCCCGTACTTAGTCTACTAGTTCCCGTGGCCGTGGCGTAAACTTACTTCATAAATGGACACCATTAGGGTCAAAGAACCAAATCTTAAATTGCCAAAATTTAACTTTGCAACTCCTATGTGGGAAAGGTTTTCATTTTTGAGATGTAGATTTTTTAACATGTAAGTACAATTCAAAAGAATATGAACCGGAAGCGATTAATTTCAAAACATACCCTTTCCTGTGTTTACATTTATAAATCAAAATTAAAAATTTTTAGTCTTCCATATTATGCATGTATATAAAAAAACTTAATTCTTAGAATTGACTACCCCTGCAAACTTAAATGTAAAACAACTGTACCGTACTGCCTATTCTTAATCCACTTCAATGCTCAAAGCCATAATGTTCTCGAAAACAATTCTACAGTATTTGCTTTTTGCTCTCATTGTTTCTGCTGCGTTAAGTGAAAATTCACTACTGACGACAACTGGAAATTCTGAGCAAGCAGCAAAAACCGCAGAATGCGTTTTAAAACTCTCCGCAAAATATTTCGTCGAAAAGAAAGCTTTAAGCGGAAGCATCGTGATAATAAACATTAACTCTTATGCCTCTACGACACAAGTGCTACTATTGAAGACAATTCACGGTGGAATCAAGTACTCGGTCATGGTAAAAGATTCTTTTTACCATCACGCGAACGCATCGCATTTTCCCGAGAAAGCTAAAAATTATATGCTGATTTTGGAAGAGAAATCCGAACTAACGAGAAACATATTACAGCTAAACAAATTACCAACTTGGAATCCATTAGCCAAGGCCATTGTATTTTATCAGCTGAATAAAACTGAAGATGCCGAGGAGACAGCTATTGAATTTATAAACGAACTGAGATATTACAAACTTTACAAAAGCATTATATTCATATATTCCTCAGAGGAGGAAGAAGTTATTTCTTATACTTGGAGTCCTTACAGCGACACAAATTGTGGAGGGAAATGCGATTCTGTTTACATCTTGGACAAATGCAAGGAAAATGTTATTAGAGAACTTTCAACTCAGAAAGAAATGTTCCCATCTGACATGAAAGGTTGTCCGTTAGTCACATACGCTGTTGTATCCGAGCCTTATGTGTTACCGCCTGAAAGAAAACTAACAAGTACATCGTTTAACGACTCGTATGTATTTCAAAAAGGAGGAGAAATCAATTTGGTAAGAATTATAAGCCAATTTACAAATATGAGTCTTATAATTCGAACCTCAGATATTGCTGAAAATTGGGGGAGCGTTTATTGGAATGGTACCGCGACAGGAGCGTACAATATTTTAATACAAGAGTCAACAGACTTAGTAATTGGAAATATCGAGGTGACTAGAACTATAAGAAAATGGTTTAATCCAACAGTAAGTTACACGCAAGATGAAATGACGTGGTGCGTTCCGAGGGCAAGACAGGCATCAACTTGGAACAATTTAGTGATTATCTTCCAATGGTCGACGTGGGTGGCTACTTTTGGCAGTCTAGTGATAATGGGCTTAGTTTTCCACTATTTATACTACAGAGAAAACAGTAAAAAGGTTACAAAATGGCCTACGAATTCACTGCTGATGACTTTTAGCATGTTGTTAGGTTGGGGAGCGACGTTCGAGCCAAGGAGTGCAACATTCCGCATCTTAATATTTGGTTGGCTTTGCTTCAGTGTAAATATGGGGATCTCGTACGAATCGTTCCTAAGGAGCTTCCTAATGCACCCGCGATTTGAAAAGCAGATAAGCACTGAGACGGATCTCATACAGTCTAGAATTCCTCTGGGAGGCAGGGAGATTTACCGATCCTATTTTGAGACTAATAACGCAAGCTCGTTTTATTTGTATCGCAAATATAACTCGACAACGTTCGCTGAGGGGATAAAGCGGGCAGCTCAAGACAGGAATTTTGCCGTTGTTTCTTCGAGGAGGCAGGCCGTGTACCAAGATCAGAAATTGGGAAGGGGGAAGCCTTTGATATACTGCTTCCCAGAGAGTGATAATTTATACAAGTATGGAGTTGTACTTTTGGCCCGAAAATGGTTTCCGATGTTGGAGCGATTTAACAACATAATAAGGAGTGTATCGGAGAATGGATTGATTGATAAATGGAACCAAGAGTTGTTTATCCATACTGTAAGTGGTGAAGAAACAAATGAAATTGAACCATTGAGTATTCAGCATTTGCTAGGTGCTTTCATGTTTATTGGGTTTATGTATACTGCTAGTATTGTAGTTTTTATATTGGAACTCTGTTACGGTACTATTGAGAAAACGAGATCAAGAAAGAGTTGGCAGCCAGTTTACAGAAGAAAGAAAATTAGATTGCCTATTAATTTGTAGCTACTAAATTCGATATATATTATACGAGTCGAACATATTCGTGCACTTAGCTTCCACTAAGTATTTTCAATCTTAAAAAAATTGAATTTGAAAGTAGTTTTGAAGTTGCTTTAAGTTTAATAATTCTTAAAACACATCAATTTCCTAAATTTTGTAAAGTCTACATTTAATCGATTTTTTATTTTTATAGTACTTTACGCCGTACTAGCAAACTTTACATATTAGAAACAGAAACATTGTATCTCCCCTTGCGGTGCGGGAATCGAACCCGTGCGTGCTGTTCTTCCAACTGAACTAACCGCAAGTTATGGTAGGCGATGAAATTTTTCTGCTGTATCAACCGTTAGTAAGTGCCCTCTGTCGAATATGTTTAGAACTACATACTTAAAGTCTTGATTTAATTTGATTAACCTTTCAGTAATTTGATTTGCTTAATATTATTGCTTCTACCTCCTTTTGTGTCGTCTTTAGTGTTTATCCTAATCAAATATTAACCAATCTACTCTCTTATTAATAATATGTAGTCTGCTAAAATGTAATCACCTGTCTAAACTAAGTCCCCACACTTACCACTATTCCCAAACCTCAAGTTTACGCGTATTGTCAATTTCAGTTTAATAGGCAATTTGAATAGATATGTATATAGCTCGGTTGCTCTTGCAATTTATAGTGTTTTATGGCGTCATCAACGCGTTATAAGGCATGATGGGTCACGTTCTAACCTTAATGTTGCTTTTAACCTAACGCGGATGGGAAATAGGCCTAAGTATACGGATATGACTATGTGATGGAGGAAGGTAGCGCGTAAATAGAATATCTGTACGGCAAATGAAATAAACTTGCGTGTGGTTTATGAATTGTGAATTCCCAGTGAGGAATCTTTGAAAATTAATATAATTAAGAATTATTTAGTTTGGACGATTTCCTTCGAGTTAACGCTAGCGGAAAGGGGAGCAGAAGTTTGAACGAGCTTACATAATTTTTATGCATCTCGTTTACTTCTTGTAGCACTATATAAGGCAGTAATTCATTGTTCCTTTTAATGTTTAATTTATCTTCTGACAAAATGTCCTCTAATGAGTGTGACTCAAAATTTACACTCATTAGAGGACATTCACACCTACGATGTGATTCATGAATGTGAAACTGCCTTGTTAAGATAATTATTAGAGGTCTGCTGCGACTACGTACTCGTACTACTTACTACTGTTACGTCCTCTTAGTTGCAGCGTGATGTTATATATAGCCTAAAGCTTTCCTTGATCAATTGACTATCAAAGACGAAAATATATTTACATTTCAAACCATTAGTCCCTGAGATTAGTGCGTTAGTGCGTGCGAAACAAACAACTCTTCAACTTCATTATATTAGTAGAAATTTGTTGAAATACTCGGTAGGTTTAACACATTATTTACAAATCATGTATTTTAAAAAGAACCTGAGTAAAAAATAATTGATTCAAGAGAGGTAGGGCATAGCGATTTATCGCTCGAACTGGAGCAGCCCGAGTGGTGAAATACCTCCATCATACAGAAGGCCGCAGCCAAATAACAATCACTTCTGTGTTGTTGTGTTCCTGCGTATAAGTAAGGTTTCCAGAGCTCCTGTGGGGTGCTACATAAGTAGCAGGGGTTGAAGCCTTCAAGGTAAGGGCGACAAGTCCAGTAACAGATTTATTATGCTGTACTTGTCACCCTTAAGCTAGGACCTCATTACCAACCTGGAGGACTTGGCCCGAGTCCGGCGCGAGGAGATAGAGAACATGGTTCGGCAGTGGGGGGAACATCTTCGACAGTCGACGTCGGGTCGGTGGACTTTAGATGCGCTCGGGCCAGTTATTTTGCGCTGAATCGAGCGCAAACTTGGATTCCTAAGCTTCCATCTGGTGCAGGTTTTGTCGGGGCATGGATGTTTCGGCAAGTTCCTGCACCGGATTGGCAGGGAGCAGTCTCCGGCGTGCATTCACTGTGGCGCGCCAGAGGATACCGCCGAGCACACTCTGCTCATATGTCCAGAATGGACAGAACAACGCTGTTTGTTGTCTTCTGTGGTGGGGCTTAATCTCTCACTCTCAAGCATGGTCGAGGCTATGCTTGGGAGTGAGACGGCCTGGAGAGGCGCTGTTTCTTTAAGCGAATATGTTATGGCGCAGAAAAAACCAGCGGAAAGGGTCAGGGAGGACGACCCATCCGCCCCTGCATGCCGCAAGCGCAGGCGGCTCAGAGCGCGGCGGCAATTCGCCAGCGCACAATTTCAGGGGGGAGCAGACGGGGCCGCGTAAGCGGCCATTCCGCCGGCGGTGTTGTGGTGGGTAAGGCTTAGCCGATTTCCCGCGGCACCGCCACTAGGGCGATGGAGGTCCAACCGGGGGGTTTTATTGGGTAGTCATGCCCTTTTCAGGGCAGGGAGTCCCATACACGCCGTTATCCTCCCTCGGATGACGGTACGGTGCATCAACACATTTCCCCGTCAACAAAAAAAAAAAGGACCTCATTACCACCTTACATCAGGAGGGATGAGGTCAATCTTGAAGTGCAATTTATAAAAAAATTGAAATAGGTATTACTCAATGTATTTGTACGATACGTAAACCAAAGCTACATTATAATGATATTGTTAAAATAGTAAATAAAATATAATGTAATGAGTAAATAGGTATGTTTTTTTGTTAATTCTTTTCAGATCATTGCAATATATTTTATTCTCTAACAACGTTCAATAATGGGGACTATTGCCTATCAAAATCAATATTTAGTGTAAGGTACAACTGCTACGTGATTGGCTATTTACATGTCAGAGTGACACGCCTGTCAACGGTATGTCAAAAATGACCAATCACGTAGAAGAAAACTTCATTGTTTTGCCATCAAGCAAATTTTTCAGACGCAATGTGGAGCATCGATATGAAATAATAGTAATGGCTGCTGTCGTTTTAGTGCCGTTTTTGCGTCTGGCTATTTCAGAACAATCAACATGGCTAGAACAAAGCGACTACATTAATAATACCCAAAGGCAAGTTTCTTACTAGCATCTGGACCCTCATAAATAAGTACCCATCAAGCCGCGGCAACCTTTATTACCATTTTCATCTCATTTCTGTGTCTTACATAAACTTAAGTGCGCGCCGTGTGTGACACCGTCATCTTTGCTAATTCCGAACATTACTCTTACTTGCCAAAATGTATTTGCATACTAATACCCACGAAGCTTCCCTTTAATCCCCTTAACGTAAGGTTCTATTTCGAATGCAGCGTGGAGTTAGAACGGAAAATCTCGCAAAGTGAAATATATGGAGGTAATGGCGTACCTTGATGTACGTTATCAAGTGTTAATCAGACATTACGATGTTTAATCCGGCCGGGTGAAATATGCTGGTGTCTCTTTCACCGTGCTATCAGCATTTGGTTGGATTGAAAAATATGCTGGCATTTAGTGGCGCTTTGTAAAGGCTTCGGCTTCGCTTCTTTAGTTTTGCGTTGGATAAAGCTAAAAAACTTAAAGTTAAACGTAAAGTTGGATATATTGGAAACTAAGGTAGCCGAGGCAAGTGGGACGGACTTAGGCAATGCGCTATCTCTGAGTTTCCAGGTTCAACTACCAGTTGGGTCAATATGGAAAATTTACCATCCTATATTGTCTCCGGCTTGGGTGCAACAAAACAATTACTTTATTGATCATCATCACAGATAATTTGTAGTAATGTCAAAGAGATAGATATTTTTTTTAGATATTTTTACCCCGAAGCTCACACTTTACATTAAAACACTCAAGGATATCCTCTATGCTGCGCCACGTAAAATTAGCACGACGTTGTGTTGAGTGGAATACTCTCACTGTTTTCCACATCTGCTCAACGATGTGAATAACTTTTATATAATCGTGTTAATATTTTTCTTTTTTTGTGTAAAGCTAAGGTTGTTATAATTTGCTGCTAAGACACTACACTTTCATGTGTGCACATATTTGTGAATTGCAGTCTGGCTTGAAACTGTATACTTTGATACGTTATTTCTTTGTTGATTGTAATTTGTCATGTGTACTTAAGAAATAAAAATAAAATAAAAATAAAGATAGGCCGAACAAATCTTTCGAATTTTCAGGAATTATTTTATTCAAATGTATAACGTGGCCTGTATAATGCTACTGAGCAACTCGAAACCAATTCGACTTAACTAAATCCGAGAAAAAATATCGTGTTTCTTTACCATTACAATCCGCAATCATCTTTTTACCTAAAGATAATTTTGAATTTAAGAGCTTTTTGAAGGTAACTTGTAACCATTGTAATAAAGACTTTAAAAACAATTGATTTCATCGTAAGTGAGCCTACTGTTACAATTACATTATTGTGCGGTTTTGTCCGTCTTACTGAATGAGGCAGTCGCCTCTACAATAAAAAATTACCCGTATTTGTGAAGTAAAACATCTAAGTAACAAACCGGGTCAGAACTCAAGTGAAACAGCTTTCGTTTGATTCACACAAAACGCGTGTAGCTTCCATTTACTACCAAATTTAGCGTACCCTATACATGTTCCCGTTCGAAACTATTAATTATTCAACCCGCCATAACACTGGCCCATAACACTTGTATGACATACCCGGGCAGGCCGCCCGTTTGCTGCGATGTTTAGCGCCTGGCCCTTCGGACTTATACAGTCCCTTCAATTGTATTGCATCGTATATGTTGCCGGAGTTTTGTTTATAGGAGTTCCGGGTAAGGGCCGCTGTACACGGTTGATTGGACAACTAAAATTTTGTTGAAGTCGTCAGTTGGTCGTTAGAAAACTTACAAAAACTCTTCGTGAGTTTTAGAATGTTTAAAGTAGTTGTAAAATCAAAAATGAAATGAATTAACACACAAATATGTTGCCCTACGAGAATAAATGACCTCTGAATTATGAATCCAAGCTTCTGAGTTTTTACTAATGTCAATATACTTACAATACATTACCAGATTCAACGAGAACATACGAAAAACGAAATTGTTTCGTTAAACTTACAAGAACCTCTAATCAATCTACAATATTAGGTACACCATTCTTGAATGGTTAAATGGTTTAATAGTTTTTAATATCTTGATATTTACAGGATAGATTGTAACGAAAATAGGTAATATTACTTCCATGATTATTTCAATATATAACTTTAAGTAGATATTTATTTTAAACTATGTTATTAAATTAAACTCCTACTATTTCATAATCATTATTAGTTAAATGTAGATACCTCCACTCCCCTACTTTGCTGTGCTCGACACGGTTCTTCATCATTCATTCATCATCATTTCAGCCTGTTACTGTCCACTGCTGAACATAGGCCTCTCCAACCGATTTCCAGCGCGACCGGTCCATTGCCACCTGCATCCAACGAGACCCAATAATTTTTACTAGGTCGTCGGTCCATCTGGTAGGTGGCCGTCCCACACTGCGCTTGGTGGTACGTGGTCTCCACTCAAGAACCTTTTTGCCCCATCGACCGTCCGATCTTCGTGCTTTGTGGCCAGCCCATTGCCACTTCAGCTTACTAATCCTACGACACGGTTCTTAAACTGTACTTTTAGTTCCAACAACAATATTATGGGCTTAACCATAGTCGTCTTCACCATAAGGGCACACGTAGCCTGTGCCCAAGGCACCGATTCACAGGAGGCCCGAAAGACCGACTACTAACCTACAAAAAACCATCAGCATTCTTATATCATAAATGATGTCATTTGTGTATATTATACTGTATTTAATTAAACTAATAAATGGTAATATTTAGTATAAAATGTTGGTAAACATCGCTTTTTTCACTATCCAAAAGGGCCGCAAATTCTTGTGTGCCCTTGAGGGCCTCAGTCTAGTTTAAGACACCCTTGACACCTACTTTACTTATGCATTGCATATTGCATGACGACCTCCGTAGCTGAGAGGCGAGCGTGCTGGACTTTGGCGTCGCGCCATCTTCGAGGTTCCAGGTTCGATCCCCGGTCGAGTCAATATGGGAAACGAACTTTTCAATATTGTTTCGGGTCTGGGTGTTGTGGTACCGTCGTTCTTTCTGATTTCTGTAACACAAGTGTTTTAGCTACTTACCACAGAATCAGAGCAATGTATGTGATGTTGTCCAATATTTATTCATTGCAAAAAAAATTCGCTTAGTACATAAATCTCGCGTTTGATCTATCTACCACTGATTACACTGCCTCATAGAACATAACCAAGATATGTACCTATTAGGTTACAAAATACGGCGCCCCATTTCACCTAACTGCACCTCAGGGATTCTCGCGATATTCAACCTAAAACGAATTTCAAAGGCGAACCATTAAACATAACTTTTTCGTTGCGTTATTGGGTCCTTATTTTTAAAGACGAAGGAAGAGATTGCTTTCGCGAATTTTTATCAAGGAAGCTTACCTTTAGATGTGGGGAATAAGGTAATGTTTTGCAAAACAATGCTTATTAGATTTTTTGGGCTGATAAAGATAAACCCCATTATTTATTGAAATCATGTCATCATTAAAATCGTCACATTAGCCGAATGTGATGATCACAAAACTGAACTATGTTCGACAAATCCAAAAAACACTTTGTTCGACCCTGGAATTGAACCCCGGACTGAGGTCAAGACTAGGTACTTAAACCACTTGCCAATCGAAAAGCAAAAGAAAATACATGATCGGAAAAACCATTAAATATAAATATAAATATTGGACAATATCACATATGATATTGTCCAATATTTATATCCATTGCTCTGATTATGTGGTAAGTAGCTTAAGCACTTGTGTTACAGAAATCAGAAAACGACGGTACCAAAACGCTTAGACTCGAAACAATGTAGAAAAGTTCGTTTACCATATTGACACGATCAATGATCGAACCCGGGAACAACTCTGAGGTTAGCGCGTTGCCAAAGTCCGGCCCGCTCGCCTCTTGGCTACGGAGGCCGTATTGCACCAGTGTGTACAATCATATAGTTTTTAAAGACTGACTTAGTACCAACTATTTAATCAAATATACTTAAAAGATGCATCTAGCAAAAGCCACAGTATCCAGACATCCAAAACATTTCCAAAGCAAACAGCAGAGTATCTAACAGTCAACCCGCAACAGGGCACCGCAACCTTTCAATTAGCGTTAGCGACAGTGTTCTTAAAATGCGGAATGTAATTGTTCCGCGTAATAAATGGTCGCGTCCGCCACGCGTCACGCTCAAGCGCCGAGAGATAAATTGTTCCTGAGGACCTGGTTGCACCGAGGCTTTAACCTTAGTTAAGTACTTCTTGGTTAACTGGAGTTTAACATAAGGAAAGCAAAAAGAAAGAAATTAAATCGCGATCATATACACTATACGTCTTTAACATAAATATTCCGTGCATTCAAATATAGAACCATCTCCTGTTTTGAAATCGGTTAAAAAAATGGGAATAAAGTCAAACAATTTTTTTTAAATATTTTGATTCAGTTATAAGGACAAGACCACATAGCAATATTGTCATGGTGATATTGTGGATTTTACTATGCAAGCAAAATGTTATTAATGAAAATTATACAAACTATTATAGAGCGATAAAAAGTAAATTTTAAATTATCTTACTGCATGAATGAGATAATTTTAAAGTTGCGCTGGCTCTAGTGAGGATACTAATTGAACATTGTGCCAACGAATTTTGGAAGATAAAAATATACGTTCAATGCAAACATCGAACTTGAAACTTGTCCATTAGGTGTGTGTGAATCGAATATCAAAATTCGAAAAGAGACTTAGGGAATTGTTTTATTGCCATTTATATAAACTTAATACAATTATATTATACTTCATCAATGTTTATTAAGATGAAAGGATTAAAACAAATTTAAAAGTCAAATTTGAATAAAAATGTTGAATCTTAATATTAATAACTTAAGTATTGTGGTAAAAATAACCTCAAGTCCAAACCGTAAACCTCGCTTTAATTCAACCACTAGTTTACAAACTAACCACTGAAGCATTGTGCGACCGGGCGCGAGATTCAGTTGTCAAGTAAGCCGCGGTGTGTGGTCCGTCCATCATTAGTAGTCACTTATCTTCATTCAAGCGCCTACCGGGATGAGTTTTGCGCTTCTACCAAATGACTTTTTGTATCACAACTTATACAGGTACAGTAAGAAGCTTTAGTTCGTGAACAACTCTGTACCTTATCATATACACTCACTGTCTATCTGACTTTTTTTTATATTACACTTCAAGATTAACCTCATCCCACCTAATGTTAAGTGGAAGAAGTCCTAGCTTAAGGGCGACAAGTACAGCACACTAAATCTGTTATTGGACTTGTCGCCCTTACCTTGAAGGCTTGACCCCTGCTACTATTGTAGCACCCCCCAGGAGATTTGGGAACCTTACTCACAGGCAGGAACACAGCAACACAGAAGTGATTGTTGTTTGGCTGCGGTCTTCTGTAAGGTGGAGGTATTTCACCAGTCGGGCTGCTCCAGTTCGAACGATAAATCGCTATGCCCTACCTCTCTTAAAAACTTAGTTACGTGGAGATTTGGTATGACAATTGAGGTGTATACGAACTAATGTAGAATCACTTTGCGTTATATTCAATGACGATTCGAAAGTGTCATTAAATGTAGCCTACATGAACAAAGAAATATGTGAATTTGAAATTTGAATTGGATTTGAATGATGCTGGCTGTAAAATACTTGTATGTTTATTTATTTTTGTGCGTGGGGAAATGAATTAACGCACTGTACATCGAGGCAGGGGACGGCGTGTATGGGACTCTGATTCCACCCAACATCAATACAAGACCTATTAAAACCTCCAAGTGGACCTCATCGCCTTGACGGGAACAGAAGATCTACCACAATCAATCAAGAATTTCTTTATTCAAGTACTACAAAGTAAGTATTATAGTAAGTATTATGTAGATGTACGCTTTTGAATCATCATTGAATACAATACAAAGACATTTTACTGCTGGTTCGGAACCTATATTTACCGAGAATAGACGACCTACGTAGCCCAGAGCCGAGCGGATCAGACTTTGGCTTCACGCCGTCTCTGAAGTTTCGGGCTCGATCCCCGTTCGGGTCAATATAGGAAACGAACTGTTCTAAACTGTCTCGGGTCTGGGTGTTGTGGTTAAGTCGTTGTTTCTGATTTCTGTAACACAAGTGCTTAAGCTACTTACCACAGAATTAAATCAATATGGTTGTCCAATATTTATTTGTTTATTATTTATTCTAATGGCGCGGCGGTTCGGAAACTATATCTACCGAGAAAACACCGAAAGAAACTAAGTAGATTAGTAATAATATCGATATTATTTATATATCGTATATTATAACTGCCGATCGACATCACTAATCTTAAATATTAGAAACAGAAAAATTTCATCTCCCCTTGCGGTGCGGGAATTGAACCCACGACCTTCACGTATCGCGCGTGCTGCTCTTCTTCTGTTTCTAATATTTAAAGTTCGCTAGTACGGCGTATAGTACTATAAAAATAATAAAATCGATCACTAATCTTATCTTCATCATCAGTTTAGTAGATACGAACGTTGCTTACAAACTGTGCTGTAATAATTTCAAAAAAATATTTATAATACCGAAAAGTATCATTAGAAAAGGCTCAGGATTAGATATAGTTGAAAATTTTGTCAGGAAAAGAGGTAACTAAAAAAACAACGGGGCATATCTTCGTTGTAGTTTTTTTTCATCCTGTATTCCCACAGATTTCAATACCCTCTCTTAATAAAAAAATACTTTCTTCTCTACACACTGAAATTAAAAACAGCCGACAAAACTCTACGCTGGCGTAAAAGGAGCATCCGTCTGTCAAAGACCACCTACCACGAAACAGACAGCGCCATTCATCTTTATTCACTCCAAACAACGTCTCTCTGCTAACTACCCTCGCCTTTAAAATCCAAACAGTAAGGTCTCAAATCGCATGCTTCTAATTCTAAATATCTTTGCAGAGTCGGGTCTCCGTGTAATTTATGGTAGAAGATAGTCCTTATCACAACAGGATAAAGACCACATTCGAGCATGTAAGATGAAAAATGAACATTGAATAATGCAGCCGGTTTTTGCTACACCCTGTATGTGAGTCTGCGGTGGGAATGAGCTTTATTAATAGGTCACCTTTGTTTGCCAAAGTGCGAGTTATGCCAGTTTTTGGTCTGTTTTTTAGTTCATTTTAAAGTATGGCCGTTTCGGAGGAGAAGTTACTTTTTAGTGACTATAGATATTTCAAAAACAATCAATTTATTAAAAAAATGTGTGTTTACTTAATAATCCTTGCACTCGACTCGCGTTGAAGAATATGTCTCTATGCATCTACTAATAACTAAGATGCCTGTGCTTAGTAGGAAATAAATGGCCGACTTATACTAATATATTTAGCACATCAAAAATGCTAAAAGTGTCGACATAAACCAAATGAAACCTATAATCACCGAAAAGATACCGGCAAAAAACTCGGTAGTTTTCATTTCAAAGAAAGCTGAACACCAAAACATACAGTATAGGTCATTTGTGAATTTCATTATTCGGTGTTGTTGTGTTCCTACGTGAGAGTAAGGTTTCCAGAGCTCTTGGGGAAGGTACTACATTAGTAGCAGGGGTCAAGCCTTAAATGTAAGGGTGACAAGTCCAGTAACAGCTTTATTATGCTGTACTAGTCACCCTTAAGCTAGGATCTTATTACCACTTATAATGAGACTAGCTGTGCCCGCGACTTCGTTCGCGTGGACTACATCCTTTCATGGTCGGTTTTACCCCATTCTCCCCTAATATTCAAAACAAAAAGTAGTCTATATTTTAATCCAAGTTTCGAGCTATATTTGTGCCAAATTTCATAACTCTAACTTCAAAAATAAACATTTTTCCATATAAACTTTCAAAGGTGGTATTATCCCTCCCTTATTTTCTAATAAAAAGTAGCCTTTGTCCGTTCTTGAGATTTAACGTATACCTATACCAAATTTCATCAAAATACGTTCAGTCGTTTAGACGTGAAAGAGTAACAGACGGACAGACAGACAGACAGACAGACAGACAGACAGAGTTACTTTCGCATTTATAATATTAGTATGGATATGGATGGGATGATGTCAATCTTGAAGTACAGCACAAAAAAAACGACGGCAGTAGAATACTGAATTCGTGCCGACGATCCATAAGTGCTTTTGTAAAGCTTACATCAATGAAGATAAATTCTATTTCCTAATCCTTTATAGTCACATCAGATCTCAGGCTCCATAATGAATGCACAACCGGGATAAACTAGGATAAAGAAGTTAACCCTCTAGCATCAACACAACCACACTTTATCCTAAATAAAACGCATAACTAATAAGGTCCATCCCGGATTTATCCTGCCCTCAGCCGTATTGCCCAAGTTAGGGCCCACCGGTTAGGCCGTAAAATTTTACAGCCGCATCCGCTGGAAACTGTAAAATTTACTGTGCCGAAACTGATGTTTGCTACGCCCATAGCGCCATCTGCCAAGCGTTAGTGGAATTACGGATTTGATAATAGGACCAGTAGTTGGACTTGAAAACGTTTATTACTGCCGTTACTATAGGTAAGTGGCTGTAGTTCAAAGTAGACGGTGTGATGTTATAATAATTTTAGTAATAATAATCTGATCGGTTTACCTGGCTTCTTGATATCAAAGGTGATTCCGTCCTTGGAAGGTACGAAGTACGAAGAAGTCGTAGGTAGCGATCATATTGCTGTAGATAGTCAATTTGTACGAGTAACAGCCGGTGTTAAACTAAATTTAGCTCATGCCTGGTTTCAATATTTGAAAAACGATACGTTCTAGTTACGGTAAATTAAACGAGGCGTAAGCTAATGACGAAAGACGGACGACTGATGACAGTTGTCTGTAACGGTATTATTTAATGACTCGCGGTTGGAGAAAAACATATGGTCATTTTTGTCATATTACGAGTCGTAAAATATTGGAACTGGGCCTAAAGCGACAAGGTCCCACGGGTGGTTTTTAAAGGGTTCGATTGCACTGGCAAGAGAGTCCCACACACGCCTGCATCTCCGTCATTTGACGTTGCGATGCGTCAGGCTCCCGCCGAAATAAAGGTTTTTGTTGCTTTCAGTTAGAGGTATATATTTATTTCACAATCGGGGTTTCGCTATGTTTGCTGTGTTCGAGGGTACTAAGCACTTTTATTCTTTCTTTATCTTCTTCTCCTATGCTGCAAAATACATAAAATATCTTATTATGTTGAGCATCACTGTATATCATTTTGTCATTCAACGGTAAACCGCAACAAAAACTACTAGTATAAAATCTTAGAAAATATTTTAGTAGAGATTATAAAAAGAGCCTGCAAAGAAACCCGTCCTAAATATTATTCGAAATCCGAACGAAATTCAATTAAAGAATACAAAAGTGCAATGGGATTCTGCAAAACCGCATATCCATGAAAGTATTTCTAGGATTGCCACACATGATACTTTATTCTCCCAGATTTTACAGATTTGACGACTTTGACTTTGGCGTCGCGCCATCTCTGAGGTCCCGGGTTCGATTCCCGGTTCTTCTGAATAAGTTAATTAAATCAATTGTAAAAATCATTACAAAGCATCTTTTTCCTGCTAATATTAAGACATTGAAAACCGACTACTTAAAATTAAATTCACTAAGTAGGTACCTATTACTCGTAATATGTAGTTGGTACTGTATGTTTGCGAATTTATTTCTGTATTTTTTTAATTTATCAGTTTGCTTGTGGAACGTGATGCAGTTATGAAAAATTCAATTAAAAACCTTCGACAGATATAAGCGCATCCTGGATACGCAATTTGTCAAAATGAATGGTAAAAAATAAAATATAAAAAAACAACTGAAGCCCTTTTATTTATTTGATATAAGTATCAAGGGAGTTGTGTCAAAATAAGTTCCCGAAATTTTGTGAAACGCGGCCTTTTTGGACCGATTTCTATTCAATGTAGCTAATAACATTTCAAGCAAATTAAACAAAACTAAAATCGATTCATCCGTTTGGTAGCTACTGTGATATAGACAGACATACACACAAACAAACAGACAAATAGAATCATCAAACTTATAACGTCATTCTCTCATTTTTGTGACAGGCGTTATAAAAATAAAAGAAAAATGGTCTAACTCATCATAATCTCCCCTTATCCAAGGAGCTAGTCTCAGATCTGGCAAGTCCCAGAGCACATGTGCACTACGCCGCGCGGCCTCGCCCGCGTTTAATGTTGGCGTTAAATTTTACAGCCGCGTATAAGCCGTCGCAAAGATTATAGACGTTTAGACGGGATCGAAACTTTGTGCCTAATCGTGGTCTAATTAACATAATATATATTATGACAATTTCAAAAGTAAGGCTTCGCCTAACTCCCACCCACTTCCCGCCACAATGGGATTGACACTGCTCATAAATTATTATAAGGTGTAATAGAGGATATTTTTTTTTTATATTACACTTCAAGATTGACCTCATCCCACCTGATGTTAAGTGGTAATGAGGTCCTATCTTAAGGGTGACAAGAACAACATAATAAATCTGTTACTGGACTTGTCGCCCTTACCTTGAAGGCTTGACCCCTGCTACTAATTAATATAGCACCCCCCAGGAGCTCTGGAAACCTTACTCACACGCAGGAACACAACAACACAGAAGTGATTGTTATTTGGCTGCGGTCTTCTGTAAGGTGGAGGTATTTCACTAGTCGGGCTGCTCCAGTTCGAGCGATAAATCGCTATGCCCTACCTCTCTTTGCATATTGTTGAAAACTAATAAGAAGTAATTTGTAAAAAAAATAATATGTATAAGCCAAACAATATTCAATAAACAATACATGATGCAAATCGTTGTCTTTACGTCGTTCAAACATAACTGTCCTGTCATTCTCCTTATTCGAATAAAGATAGGTACAGTCATCAGATTAATCTCTCTATATCACTTTTGCTACGTTTGGATACATTAAATACTCTGAAAATTGGTAATTATTGATTAGGGCTTTGGGCTTCATGAGTAAAATTTTGGGACATGTTTCTATCTTGGGGTGATATTTGTAAAAAAATTGGAAAATGGCTTCTATTTGAAAAAAAAAGTAAATATTTAATACTGGACAATGTCAAATACATTTTATGGTTAGTAGCTAAAGCGTGTGTGTTACAGAAAGACCGAAACCATAATACCCACGTTTGTAGTAATATGAAGGAGTTCGAATTAAAAATCAGTCACAAGCATTTTAAACCACCACGATAAAAAAAACTGCGCTTCGAGAATTCTGACCTCTCTGCACTCCACAGTCTTTGTCACCCACTGACCGAGGCGAGTTTTACGTTTCTGCCGGCGTCATTTTTTGCCCTTTTTCTCTCGCAAAGTTGGTAACACTGTCCACGTCACATGTCCGGCGAGCACCGATAGTCGCGCATGAAGTTTAAATTAAACGACAGTTTTAAAATTCGAACGAAGGTTACCCTTTTCAGTTGAGGGGTTTCGAATTTTGAAGCCTTGTCATGTGGGTAAGCCTTTGATCTAGAATTTTGTAGACCCACAGTTCTATACAAAATCCTCGTAACAACGCCAGCCCAGCACCGCCCTTATGCCATGCGCATAAGAACTAATATCAAACTGCATGGGTTTACCTTAACATGCTGTCGACCGTGCTTTGGTCAGAATATTACAAGTATTGCAAAAAAATCCATCAATGAAACAAATAAATACCATGGGGCACGAACCCACGAATCCACGTCCACAGCGCAAGGGGAGATGAATATTTTCTGATTCTTTCAAATATGTAAAGTATCATATAGTCTCATAATCACATGAATCATAATCAATGTATTAATTAATGTAGGTTTCAAGTAAAACACATTAGATGAATATAAACCAAAATTTAAGCTACAGCCAGTTCAAAACTTAGTCCTACCAAAAAGATTCCGGCAATCAATGTAGTATAGAATTTAAGACTCGCATTTCATTTTAAATAAGGTATAACGCGTAAGTAATAAGTTATACAAGCTGAAATGATGATATGTTCAGCGGTGGACAGTAACAGGCTGAAATGATGATATGTTCAGCAGTGGACAGTAACAGGCTGAAATGATGATATGTTCAGCAGTGGACAGTAACAGGCTGAAATGATGATATGTTCAGCAGTAGACAGTAACAAGCTGAAATGATGATATGTTCAGCAGTGGACAGTAACAGGCTGAAATGATGATATGTTCAGCAGTAGACAATAACACGCTGAAATGATGATATGTTGAGCAGTGGACAGTAACAGGCTGAAATGATGAATAAGTTATACTGCCCCGTTTCGGTTAGGTTGCACCAACCGTGCTCACGAGCTGACTAACAGCTCTTAATAAGGCCATCTACTGAAATCTAATGAATGATTATTAGTTGTTAAGACAACATCTAGGACTAGAGAGTACTTAAAAATATGGTAAACGAGCGAGCAGAAAATTATTTACATATTATATATAGGGTCTCGGTTTGATTTCCGTGTCATAACTTAGTATATTTCCGATCATTGCTTAGTTTTAGGATCTCTGTCGGCATATAGCAACCGTCGTGATTAACTCATTTTTCTTGTGCCCACTAGTTATGTAACTAAGACTATACTTTTGCAAATTTACTACATTATTTTTGCAAAAATTCATTTTCTAAAATCATTTTCTTGATATAAGAGATGTGGTGTGTAATTTCTGTAATTTTCTTCTAAAATTTCTAAATATATCAATTATTATGTAGAATTTTATTGTGAGTGCAATACGGTAAGTAGAGGGTTTGTTGACAATTTTTAATTAAAAAAAAAATCATTTACCTCACTGATCGGCTTATTATAAAAACTTCAGCTTGGTTTACATGATTGGTTCTAATAATTATCTCGCACATCTACAATCGTGCATAATCCGTCGCACAATCAACCGTGTATGTTGCTAAAATAGAATGATAGATAATTTAATCGGTAAAAAAGGGGCAACCTAAGCTTTTCCGAGGTGGTTTAGAATTTGAAGCCTTGTTACGTGGGAAAAGCTTTTATTTTTGTGTAGTTTTTTAATCCTGCAATCCTCTTGGGCGGGAAATAAATTCTGTGCGTAAACTCGTGGTGGTTTTCATGTAGATTTTTTGCTGAATTTATACGAAGCTTTAGTAAAAGTTTCCAAGTTATGGTAAAAGTTGTGAGGGATATAATACATACCTTGAATAAATAAAAATATTGTGCAATATCACATACACTGGACTAATTCTATGGTAAGTAGCTGAAAAACTTGTGTTCCAGAAATCACAAACAACGACAGTACCACAACACCCAGACCCGATATAAAATATAAAAGTTTCGAGATCCGATCGGGAATCTAACTTGAGACCGACGAGAAAGTGCGATGCCAAATTCTGGTCCAGTTGCCTGTCAGGAACGGACGTTGTCGAAATCATTGTTAAGAAATACATAATTTGTTAAACTTTCAATTATCTAGTTATTGCCGTTTTTGCTAAATAGCTTGATGACAGACAGAAAACCGGCCAAAAGTACCAGTGTAGGGTTCCGTAGTTTTCAGTGCATCACGATACTTAAGTATCCCCACTTAAAATTACAAAAATGGGCTATCTGTGTGTAACATTGACTTGACATAGGTATAGGTAGGTATAAACTAAAAAAATATTTTTTCAAAAATTTAAAAAACTATTTAACCCATCAGGTTCAAAATAATTTTCCTAGAAAGCCTTTATGCAGTTCTATATTCTTGATTTTTTTCATACTTTTTGAACTTATGGTTCAAAAGTTAGAGGGGGGGACACGATTTTATTTTCTTTTGGAGCGATTATTTCCCAAAATATTAAAATTATCAGAAAAATTATCTTACTAAACCCCTGTTCATTTTTAAATACCTATCCAACGATATATCACATGTTGGGATTGAAATTAAAAAAAAATCACTCCCCAATTTACGTGTAGAGGGGTACCCTAAAAAAACATTTTTTTTTATTTTTGAACTTTGTTGACGTGATTCATATACATGTTTGTACCAAATTTCAGCTTTCTAGTGCAAACGGTTTCTGAGATAATCCTCGGACGGACAGACAGACAGACAGACATGGCGAAACTATAAGGGTTCCTAGTTGACTAAGGAACCCTAAAAAGGGACAAACGGACAGACCGATAGGGCAATCTTAGTAATCAGTACCCTTTTGGTAAAAACGAGACCTGGTTAATAAGATCTTACATAGTTCCCTTAAAACTTAATATTTTTCTTGTGAGATTCTTTAAAAACGGCTTCAGAATTAATAAAATGCCTTGCTGTATTTATAAAGAGCGTAGGAACATATAATGTCAGATAAGCAAACTCGAGATAAATTCCAACTAGAACGTTATTCGCTGAAAACGAAAATATCATCAAAGACACACAGTCTTCAGTCACTAATTAGCGTCAGACAAACAAACAAACAGTCAAATAACGTGGCTTATGAGCCAATTTGCTGTTTACACTCGCTGTTCCCAACGCTGTGTAGCCATTAACGTTTAATTGAGAACTGACTTTGCTGTCTTTAGCCACAACTCGATTTGAAGTCCTTTAAAAATTCTAGAAATACAAAGTAAATAGTTGTTACTCACAATTTTGTTCCAGTTCTTTTTAAAAGACTTCAAAAAAAGGAGGAGGTTCTCTATTCGACCGTTTATATATTTTATTGGAATAAAAATATCCTTCATGTTAATTTTGAATCTTGTCTGTTCTCTCTCGTCTTGTCAATTTTGAATTTCTACCCAATTTCATGTAAATCTATTTTTTTTTATATTGCACTCCAAGATTGACCTCATCCCACCTGATATTAAGTGGTAATGAGGTCCTAGCTTAAGGGCGACAAGTACAGCATAATAAATCTGTTACTGGACTTGTCACCCTTACCTTGAAGGCTTGACCCCTGCTACTAATGTAGCACCCCCCAAGAGCTCTGGAAACCTTACTCACACGCAGGAACACAACAAGACCGGAGTGATTGTTATTTGGCTGCGGTCTGCTGTAAGGTGGAGGTATTTCACCAGTCGGGCTGCTCCAGTTCGAGCGATAAATCGCTTTGCCCTGCTTCTCTTATTTATAGTTTTGGCATAAAAGACTAACAAAAATACATTGAGACATCTAGAAATCTGTACATCATGAATGTATCTATACATAGAAATAAAATTGGAGTGTCTGTTTGTAATATAAAAAAAACCGCTTTTCACAACATGCTGATGAATATATGCATATAGCAAAAAGTGTGGACTTAATGCTAGGGGCATTCTTTACCAGTCAACCTTTGGGTCATGCAGAGAGTTTGTATATGGGTGCAGTAATAGTGAAAACGTGCGTAAATAAAAAAGGAAATCATAATAAATTAGGAATAAAGCAATAAATTAAGCATTATACATCACATTACGATATTTATTCCATATACAATTACGCATAAATATATATGATTGAATTAAATAAAAAAATATATAAAAAAATATGTTTTCTTTTCTGTTCTAAAACCTTTTCGCCAGTTCTACGAGTAACGTGGAAAGTTCACTTTATATCGATCCTATTATGACAGGACTATTTAGCTGGCGCCTCTGTCAGGTAGTAATTACGCAGGGCTGCACACGTGCCTGACCTAATTATTATTTGACTATCCTCAGATGTCTTTAATGGTTACCTAGGGTTAGCACACTAAGGATTATTTGCTCTGATATTAATAAGCGCGAAGGTTCGTATGGATTGATGGATGGTGAGGTTTTTGAGCGATTATGGCTGTGTAAAAAAAAACTATTATTCTCACCTGTCCCTAAGTCAAACTTTGAAAATGCAATCTTAACGTTTTTTTAACTGTAAAAAATAAATGTTATTTTATGTCTTTACGTCACTAATTCGTAAAAACTCTATATTTTTATGCAACGTTTCTAAGTAAAATATTTTTTAAAGTAATATAAGAAAAATATTAGTCTCATGTTTTATGTAATCTTACTGTTGGACTAAATAAAAGCATCTAGTAGCTAACCTTTATTTCG
Organism: Glyphodes pyloalis; assembly: GCA_037074685.1. NCBI lineage: Eukaryota > Metazoa > Arthropoda > Insecta > Lepidoptera > Crambidae > Glyphodes > Glyphodes pyloalis. Next base: position 16,270,932 of record JAYKKO010000009.1, read on the forward strand.
GAGAAAATTCTTTGAAGAACGGCGGTACCCGTTTTAAGAGAGATAAGGCACAGCGATTTATCGCTTGAACTGGAGCAGCCCGACCGGTGATATACCTCCACAGAAGACCGCAGCCAAATAACAATCACTCCGGTGTTGTTGTGTTCCTGCGTGTGAGTAAGGTTTCCTGAGCTCCTCGGGGGTGCTACATTAGTAGCAGGGGTCAAGCCTTCAAGGTAAGGGCGACAAGTCCAGCAACAGATTTATTATACTGTACTTGTCGCCCTTAAGCTAGGACCTCATTACCACTTAACATCAGGTGGAATGAGGTCAATCTTTATGTTATAAAAAAAAACCGTCTGAGTGAAGATGGCGACATATGTGAGGCTCCTCTGCCCCGCAAAAGGCAAAGACTAAATAACATATGCCAGGTTCCAATATTTGCAAAACAATCCGTTCTTGTTACGAAAAGTAATAAATTACACGAGGCATAAGCTAAAAATGGCCGACGAACGACTGACGACAGCTGATATTGAAAGTAAATTTGAAATTAGAACTAACGAATCGTAGGAAAACGGTTAGTCATTTTTAACACATTACGAATCGTAAAATATTAAAATAGGACCCGGGCTTTATCGACATGTGCTTAAAAAAGTATAAAATAACGTAAAGAGGTTTGTATACTCACCTGTCGACCTGTCGACTACAGCCATGACCTACAGAAAAACATAGCATTCTATGCTGCTAGCTAAATAAGTTGTGTCATAATAATACAGTTCAGATATCTACTAGGTACTACACACTCTACTCTTCACCTGTAATCTTTTGCTTTACATTGGCAACAATGCATTAAACTTTTTAGGTAGCTTTTTTCTACTAAGTGACTTTAGATGATGACAGCAGATGGCCGTTTCATCTTTACTGAGCCTCGGGGGAGCACACCCCTAAGTTTTTTGGGCAGCGAAGACTAAAAAAACGTTCATTTCCAATTTTATCCAGATTACGATCACAATCTTCAAAATCGGTCCACGGATCCAGTATCTCGTTGAGCACACCCCTTCAACATAGTATGGTTGCTATTAACCCAACATGACTAGTATTCATATTTCCAACGCCACGACATCTTAAGCTTTGCACCGTAGAGTCTAAATTCGCCTACCAATACCCAGTTCGGTGGATTTACCCAAATCTAAATAGTAATGATACGGTTATAATGCCATGAAGGTCGCGTTTGTTTAATTTACAAGACCAACCGGGCCCTCCATTTTCCATATGGAACGTTAGGAAAACAATGGCGTCGCAGCAAACTGAATAAATGGAGTGTTATGAGAAATGTCCGGGTTTGAGGATCAAAACTTCGGTCGTTTACGTTGTACGAGCTGTTTCGTTCAGTGAAGTAGTTTATGGTCTGGGTTTTGGATGTTTTCATGTTCGAATGAAAAACGAGGATTGAAATGATATGTAATGATTTTGGAATGTAGATATATTATTTTAATTATTTTTCTATGTATTGATTGGCTAATCGTGCATTACGTATGGAGCATTCTTTGCTATGCCAATTTTGCTGACGCTGTATTTGTGTCTACTTGTGTAGGTCGGCACAGAAAATTAGTTATCATTTATTAAGATAATATGAGTTGCTCACTGTCAGTTGAACGGCAGCTGAAACGATTAGGGAAAGTCATCAACATTAAACTACCCAAGCCACCGTCACTTATGGCATGGCTGATCATTTAGAATTTATTTCGTGACATTTATTAGTCATATATCATAGAGATTTAAATAGAGATAGAGAGATTTAATATGTTATGTGAGGTTTTCGAAACTAATTTAATATCACTCTTCTTTCATACTTCTTTGCACATTTTCTTGTCATAAGTGAACTACTAAATTCTAAATGACAGTTTTTTTTAGAATTTTAAACTATTTACAAACTGAAATAAAAAATTGTGGTCCAAATGATTTTGAATTTAAGCTGCTAAAAGCAACATTTAAATGTTCTACGAATGTCACCAGTAACTTTTAAACAAAAAAAGCAAACTTACCCCAACTCCGTAACTCGGTAAACTTGAAAACATCATTTCGCAATCACCTTCAGACTTTGGAACTTTTGAAAAGTGCCAGACTAAGAGAACTGACCGTAGCACATGAAGTTAGGTTTCGTTGGCAGACTAGCTCTTTACAATACAATATAAGCACTAAATTATGTTAATGCTGCTGTTTTTGTAGCAATCTGTGCTACATAAGTGGAAGACCTAAAATGGATCGAGTTTATTAATAAGACGTTTATTCTGTTTAGTGTTTCTTTCCTAAAAAGGTTTTCTAGTGCTCATATTGATAGCAGTAGTAACTAAAAATGGTCGTAGGGTAATTTTGTACGGTTGACAGCACACTAACTAAAACACAACTACATACAAATATTATACATAAACGCCTAAACGCTTGCAATTCGATATTAGTTCTTATGGGCCCGACATAAGGACGGAACGAAGTTCAATATGTGTAGGCTGACGTGCTTTTATCTGTAATAGTATGACCTAAACAAAAACTTAGTAGTAATTTGAATGTTGCTATGAGTGACATTGAAATATCTTTTTTTGTAATTTAGTCAAAGATTTTCAAGATTTAGGCTATTACTCACTATTTTTTTCAGGCTCACCAAATTTGAACTTCTTTTACGTTACGTTTACGTTTTTGTAGCCAGTGGTTGTACAAGTGTAGATAGTAACGATATGATGACAATGTCTTATTGACTTTTTTTTTTATAGTAGCGCAGTATATTGGCTCCTCCCAGCCTGATGGTAAGCAAGAGAGGAACCCACATCGCGATGACAACGGATTTGATATCAAAATATCTATCAATAACATAAATAATAAATATAATGACTATCGATTTGACGTCAATGACTGATTGACTGTCGATATGACGTCAATGACTGATTGACTGTCGATATGACGTCAATGACTGATTGACTATCGATATGACGTCAATGACTGATCGACTATCGATATGACGTCAATGACTGATTGATTATCGATATAAATAAATAAAATAAAATAAAGAACACATTTATTTTCTTCCACAGAACACTTTTAGATTCTAGGTTTTATTAACAAATATTTGAGCTCTTACATACTAAACTCACATTAATTTCGTAATGCCAATCAAGATCTATGGGAGACTGGCGCTTAGAACTAAGCCTATTTATAATAGGTTTGATATTATGACGTCAATGACTAATTTACTATCGATATGACAACTATTACTTTTACTTTTTAGACGTCAATATTAGGTTGCTTTATTTATCCCTCGTTTTAGGTCAACAAAGCTATGATTCCGCTAGTGTCAAGTGTTTAGAGACATGTTATTTTACGTTTAATGCGTGGTGGTGAGAACTATATTCGATGAAAACCGTTAATAGTTCACCAACACTAGCTACAAATTATTGTCGATCACTATCAATAATTTAACCGGCTGCTGTAAGGTTCCTGTAGTAAAAACCATCTTACTTACTTCGTCTTTGTATTAGAAAACGAAACCAAACCAAATAAATTCAGCCCCATTCAAACCCCGAACTTAATCAAAGACTCCAAAAAAAGAAACTAGCCTATTACAAGGGAATTTGTCCCTCAAATTGCGGTCCTATCAATACGCAGAACTGACCAATCAGAGGCAGGAATCAAAAGGCCATACCGGCACAGCCATACGTAATAGGAGCATAATTCGCACGATGCAGGAAACGGGACCAATTTTTGTACGGAACATAGCCGTTCCGATTGGGGGACATTGAGTCAGTATTTTTTTTGCGTTAGTCACAAATTCGATACAAGAAACGAACACACTTGTGTCTAGGTGGTAAAACTCAAAATAAGCAGTAAAATTTTGGTCCTTAAAGAGAAAAAATAAAACAAGTGTCACCTTCTTTTATTTACTTAATAATAGAAACGATTCTTTTATACTTTGCTTGGAGATACGTCATTTTTGAAATTATAATGATGAAACTTTTTTATTGACTTTTGATTACACAAGAAGTTTTAATGGATGCCGTAGTGCAAGACGTGATGCTGGTGTTGCGTAAAGAACAATTTTTTCATATTAGCTCGTGTCTGGGTGTTGTGGCACCGTCGTTATTTTTGATTTCTTTACATAACACAAGTATTAAATAAATAAATATTGGACGGCATCACATACATTGCTCTGATTCTGCGGTAAGTAGCTTAAGAACTTGTATTACCGAAATCAATAACAACGACAGTGCCGCAACACCCAGACCCACAAGAGTTGGTTTTCCATATTGATCCGACCGGGAATTTAATGACTCATAGAATGATGGCGTGACACCAAAATCCGGCCTTACCTTTCGACTACGTAGGTCTTCAGATAGGTACCTACAATAAAAACGGAACAGTACTACAATAGATGAAGTCGCCTATTGTATACAGGGTGTCGGTCAGCCCCGGCTGAATATTTATAATAGGCGAAGCGAGAGGGCGCCGCGTGACAGGAATACGTGGCTTTGTTGCGGCTTCGGCGCCCTTACAGCCGGCGCCCTACTTCGACACAGAACATGTACAGAATGAACTTACGATCGGGATATTGACACCATTCACAAATAATTATAAGGTATCAATGCCGGAAGACTTGAGCAATATGGTCTCTGTGTGGTATTGTACCCATATTACTGGCTGCATTACCTCGCCGAATGGTGATTTAGAGTCGCTTGCCAGATATGAGCCAGCTTTTGGGTCACCTGTAGCGTTGACAAGTATTTTGGAAACATCTGTAATCTTTTCCAGCAATAATTGTAGCTTATGTTACTCAAGGTGAATGTAGCATTCTAATGATAAAAGAATTAATGAAAACGGCGCGGTAGTTTTTGAGTTTATTCATTAGAAACATACACAAATACATATATGTGAGTTCGAGGTAGTAAATCAAACAGGTTTCCAGTAATAATTTCGTTTATTCTTCTCAATATAATCAGATTTTCCTTACATCTAACGTTCCTAACCGATTCATATTCAAATCTCTGTCATACTTCATCTATCTCACTAGTGAGAGAGACTCACTCGTCACTCGTTCTGAAACATTCACTATCCCACATATATTTCCGCTTTATAATATTAGTGTAGATTGAGAATCAAAATCTTATTTGCATTATGTAGTTGACATCAGTAATCGCTTTAATAAATATAAATCTAGATGCCTTCAACCAAAAATGAAACGAACAAATGAAATGTTTCGTTTTTGATAATTAATCAAAAATTCGGAAGTTAAACGTGGTTCTTGCTGTGCATAAATATTATTTAGTTTTTTGAAAGCGCTTTATTTTTATTCGAAGTTAAGTATATGAGAACTAAAACTAGGAATTCGTCATCGGATCCAACATATTTCGTTTTTAGAAGCCCTTATTACAAAGAAGATAGCGGCAAGAAATAACAATGAATTCTGCGTCCTAAAAAAACGGAACCACCAAAAAGCATGACCCAAAATACAGTTTCCTAAACGTTCACCACACATGGCTACAGCATGGAACAGATTCCGCCGATATAAATCAAAACACTCCTTCTACGAACGCCGGCGCAATAAAATTTATATGACGCGTACGCTCATCCTCATTACTGGAGAAAAAAAAGTAAACTTTTTCCCACAAGTTTGTTTTGACACGAGGAAGATATTAGGACAGCGATGGCTAAGTAACCAAGGAGATTGATTGGTCACAGCCGCTATATAGTTTCATTAAAATGTCCAGTAACTGTTAACCTTATCAACAAGTACATAGTAGTTATTTGTGAGTTTAGTATTTTTTTTTTTGCGTTAGTCACAAATTTGATACAAGAAACGAACACACTTGTGTCTAGGTGGTAAAACTCAAAATAAGCTGTAAAATTTTGGTCCTTAAAGGGAAAAAATAAAACAAGTGAACCACGATGAGTCGTGAATTCGGATTCCATCCAGGAATGTATGTTGGGTCTTTGTCGTGAGTATTTATAAAATATGAATATTAGCTACCTCCAGTTCGGCACCTACAAGTAAAACAACAAAGAAAATATCGGCAAGAAACTCTGTAATTTTCATTACAAGAACAACTGAACTTAAAACTAATTTTGCACCAAGATATACAGGGTAGTATGCCAATTCTAAAACTGTTATTTATCCTATGGAATAATGAACAATATTATAATACGTGTATATTGAAGTGTGTATTGACTAATTGTTTATTTACATCACATTGTTTTGAAACACAAGTGAAGTGCTTGAACTAATTACTTTGAGGCCGGGTCAGTGTTTTTGATACGTAATAAAGATTAACCTGTTAGAAAACATCACGTCATTATGTTTGTAATATGTTGTTTATTGAAACAACCGCATTAAGTTATTCCTCTGTAAAGAGAAATTTATTTGAAAATTTACAATATGTATTTATTACAAGTTTTTATTACACAACTTATTTTACATTAAAGTACACTGTCTAACTAATACAAACCTGTAAAGAGAAACAACATTAAAAGCTATTGCTTCAATTGATTTCTATTATTAAAGAAATAACTCGCACCAAAACTTTTACCTATTTTCCTATTAATCCCCAAAGATCATAGACAGAACATAGTGCTGTCAACACAGATAACAAATGCAATCCAAGCGAATGCGCGGGAAATTTAAATGGAGAATAGAGAGCTTCATTTACATGTTTAATATTTATTTATTTCTGATGTGACCCAGAAGTGCTTACAACCTCTATTGTCACCGTTGATTTAAATTAGATTTAAGAACGTCATATTTCTCGCATGGCTAAAGATTTGATACTGTTAATTGGCTAATAGCACACGGTAATCTGTTAAGAATGCGATAAAATCTACTCGCGTCTTGCATCTTAAGCAGTTTTATGATACTTTTAACTTTTTTGCATTGTGTTAATAAACAGACACTCGTATACCTCATGATGTGTGGGAAAATATATTTGTATCTATTTTGTATGGGAGTTTGAAGTTTTTTCAAAGTGGGTATCCGTTGAATAAGCATTCAAAATAAGTTTTGTGACTAAGAATCTGAACGCCAGACAACGCGACGCGACGCATAACTTTGAAACTCTTTCTTTTTCGGAGAATCGAGACTTCTCAATAACTCAAACTGTACTGATGCGAACTAAGTACCTATGGAAAAAATATATAATGTAAGAGAAATACTTGTAAATATACTTAGTGGAGTTGACAAACTTTTGTCTAGACGGGCTCGTAACTTGACAGATTAGTTTAGTTGCCTCTAAGAAGTTAAAAGTTTACCTTATTGAATCGGCCCTTGACAGGCTAAAAAGCAAATTGTGTTTAAAATTCTAGAATAAGAACACCGATGAAGCGAGAAAGTAGTGTCTAACCTTTTTTCTTGAAAGTTTGAAAAAGTAATGAAGAATGGCGTAAACCAAACAAAAAGAAAGTTAAAAACAAAGCAGTTAAGATTTATTTTACAGATTTTGAGCTTGTTCTAAATATTGCTAAAATAATAATTAAATCCTGCGGTAATAATTTGACCAAGCACTACTTTCATTACGAGATGTCCCTCAAAATTTGTCCATTTGATTTTTACTTATTTACGTAGATCTTAATGCACGAGTAGTTGGGCTCTTTAGCGCAATGGCGATTTGGCGCATTGCGTGGAATCATCATTAAAAACCATTCAAAACTTTTCTGTCATAAATTTAACTTCAAAAATATTGGATTTTCTCATAAAAACAATTCCATTTCATACAAACCATCCTATCATTTCTAAAGATACGTTGTAAGTACACCACCATACTTGTATATTGATAAAGCAAACATTTTAAACGTCAAGTATATTTCTTCAAAACGTAGGACTTTTCTACAAAATTCAAACTCTTTAACCATTTAAAGGTGGCCTTTCGTAAAATCCGTTTTAAGCGGATGTCCCCTCCTAATAAAAATATTTCCACCAAATACAATGTCCTGGTCTCGAAGTATCTAGGTTTCACAGTTTCTGAGATTATATTTATTAAACAGTGAGTAGTAGTTCGCTTTTATATCAAGAGTTTATTTTATTTATTTTTTTATTTTGTTAAATTGATTCACTAACAACTTATGCACTAGTACATTCCAGCAAAAAACATGAGTAACTAAATAATTTAAGTACACAGTCAATTACAAGTGAACACCGCATGCATTACATTAACAAGACAGAGACAACAATAGTTACAAATAGGTACATATAAATATTATACCTACATATATAATAAGTTTAAACTTAAAATAATTAATTTAATATTTCAAAAACTTTCTTCTTGAACATTTTCAATGAAACATGATTGATATCGACTTGATCGCTAATACCGTTATAAAGCTTGGACATGCGACAGATTGGCGAGTGTGATCCTAGGACAGTGCGACGAAGCGGAGGACAAAGTGGTGTGATAGGCTTACGTGGTGGTCTTACAGGAACCCTAAAGCTAAACATTTTCAGCAGGTCGGGGCAATCTACATTATTTTTCATTAATTTAAATAAGAATATCAGGTCTAAAATGTCACGTCGCTTTGATAATTTTATCATATTGCATCGTTCAAGACGAGTTTCATAACTAACAAATCTACTTCGCAACCCCACAGAGTATTCCATGTGTCGAAGAAAACGTTTCTGTATCCTCTCTATTCTTAAAGAATGACAAGAGTAATGAGGTCGCCAAACAGTATCTACTGCCATATTCCAAGATACTCCTTACCAGGCAGCAATATAAAATTTTCTTTGTTTGAAGATTCCGAAATTCCTTCCCGTTTCTCATCACAAATCCGGCCATCCTAGATGCCTTACTGATCATTTGTTCCATGTGGGGTAGGAATGTGAGCTTACTGTCGAATGATATTCCGAGATCACGTACTACATCTACCTCTTCCAATTTATCACCTCCTATGGAGTAAGAAGTGTGCGCTACATTCTGTTTTCTAGTGAACTTAATATGTGAGCATTTGTTTGAGTTTAGAAACAGTCCATTATGAGCGCACCAATGGCTAAGATGGTCTAGATCCTTTTGCAACAGAAATCTGTCGCTTTCATTTTCAATCACCTTAGCCAATTTAAGGTCATCGGCGAACATGTACGGAAAAGAGTGCAGTAAGTTATGCGGCAGGTCGTTTATAAATATATTAAATAAAATAGGCCCTAAATGTGAACCCTGAGGTACGCCCGAGGAAATAGAGCATACTTTTGATTGGTATCCATTGACTACCACATAAAACGATCTCTCCTTCAGATATGATCGAAGCCAGTCTAAAAAGGATCCCGTAAAGCCATAGGCACCTAATTTATCAAGAAGTATGATATGGGGCACACTATCAAATGCCTTGCTGAAGTCTGTATAGATAACGTCGACTTGTTTTGAGCTATCAACTGCCTTCATCAGACCTTCAGCAAAACGGGTGAGGTTCGTAGAAGTTGATCTGCCTGCAACAAATCCATGCTGTTTATCAGTCATATACTTTTTAAAATATACCTGTATTTCGGGACTTATCATAGCTTCAAATAACTTAGCAAAAACGGAAAGAACAGAAATAGGCCTATAATTACTAATATCTTGATCTTTGCCAGATTTGTAGACCGGTACAACCTTCGCAAGTTTCCATAGCTTGGGGAATATTCCTTGCTTAAGGGATTTGTTAAAATCATGCATAAAGGAGAAAGTAAACTATCGGCGCAGCTCATCACAAAACAGGGAGGTATGCCATCTGCACCTGCGCCCTTCGCGTTATCCAAAGTTTTAAGTTTTTTTAGGATTTCATCTTCAGTTATTGAAGGACATGAAAATGAATCAGAGCCACTAAATCTACTCATATTTGATCCTAAGTGCAACGGGTGGTCACTATTAGTATAATTGCTCGAGAAGTAGTTAGCAAACATATTGCAGATCTCCGTGCCTTCAGTACTAGTATCAGATCCATAGGTCATACTTGTTGGGTACGAGCCGCGACCACCTTTCTTCGATTTTACATATGACCAAAAACATTTCGGATTCGCTGCTATACTTTCTTCTGTAATTTTAAGGTAATTACGATAACATTCTGAAGTCAGTTTTTTACATCGCTTAGAGAGCAGACGGAAAGATACTTTATCTAGCGGATTTCTGTGTTTATTGTATTTAGTTTTATATGTATTTTTTTCCCTCAGTCTTTTAATAAGCTCCTTACTGTACCATCGTGGATATTTTTGTTTCATTTTACCACACTGTGGTACGTGTCGATTAATAATGTCCTTCAGTTTATTATAAAAAGTATCTACCATTTCATCGATACCGCCGGCAAGCGAAAATGCGTCTGACCACTCAATACCCATAATATCTAAGTTAACAGCTTTATAGTCCACATTACGGAAGTTTAGTTTAGTATTCTTTGGATTTACACTCAATGTTTCAAATTTGATATCCAACTGAAATTCTAAAGGAGGATGATACGCATCAACTACACTTAATGAGTCCAATGATTCCATCAGATTCCTTACAGGAAAGTCCACGAGCACCAAATCCAGAATTCTGCCTCTGTGATTTCAAACACAATTCGCTTGATTGAGGTTATTAATATTACAAAAGTCCACCAGGAGTTGTGACACTGTAGTCATACAACGGCCTGCGTTGCCCTGATCATTCCAGTCTATACTTCCAATATTGAAGTCGCCTACAATGCATGTGCGTGAATGATATTGATCAATGACAAAATTACTGTAATCTATGAAATGGCTGAGTATAGGCAAGGACACAGGTGGGGGCAGGTAAACAGCACAGAATAGTAATTTGCAATGTGAGTTAGAGACTTTTAAATCTACGGATACCCATATATCCTCACAATCACTTTCAAACTCAATAACTCTCTGAGAGCTCAACTCCTTAGAAACTGCTATTAGAACCCCACCTCCCTCTTTTCCACAATGAAAGCCAGTAGTCTGCCTGTCTCGTCTGTAAACTCTATAACGGTCATCGAACAGTTCAGAACTTAGTACATTGTCATTCAACCAAATTTCACACAATATTATAATGCTATAGTTGGATATTAACAGATTCTGATTGAACGATTGCGTTTTGGTCCGAAGACCCCTTACATTTTGATAATATACAGATAATTTATCGAATTTTATTACAAAAAAAAAAGAACAAAAAACTTGCTAGGGTTAAACAAAGAGTGGGAGTAATTTAGTAATAACATCACTATTTTATTTTACTAATAGATTCCATGTCTCTTATCAAGATAAAGTCTGAGTGGTCGGTTTTCCTTACAAAAATGCGGCCATTCCGAACCCAAACGTGCTTGTAGTCACTTTTCTTTGCAGCCACTCTAGCTGCCGCATGCAGTGCCTTGTTGCTGGGTGACAGATGTTCCACCACGTACACTGGTCTCTTCACTCCACCGTATCCCAGGTGGCTTGAGTTCAATTTTTCCGACGTCTGCTTGTTCTTATTGAATTTAATTGCTGCCGCTAGAATGTAGTCGCGATCTCTCGATGTTGCAAGCTGAACAATGATAGAGCGAGGGCGGTCGTTGTTATCACGGTTGATCTTTGCAACTCTAGTACAGTGCAGTACCTTCTCGACAGGGATAGGACAGCCTATGGTAGTAATCAACTTAGAGATAACATTAGTCACATCCTCATTCTTTGCTTCAGGAACACACTGTATCTCTAGATTATTTGACCGTGCGCTTTGTTCGAAATTATTGAGTCTCGTTGACAAGTTCTTGATTGTGGATTTTATTAATAGGTTCTCTGCATGCAATTCACCAACTAATTTCTTTGTTTCTTTACTCTCATTAATTACTTCTTCGTATTGATCACTTATGAAGGAGATGGACTCTTTCAGATCCCGGATCTCATTCCTCATATTTCCCAATTCTGTGCTCATGATTGATTTAAAGGAGCTAGTCAGTTTTGCTATTAGGGAATCCGTTTTTCTGTCCGTTATCTCCTCTACGATGGATTTTAGGACTACTCTCGTAATTGGTGCTTCGGAATCGGAAGCTTTAGGTGGGGAATTAGGAGCCAATCTCTTCGTCGGACGTGTTTTAACGTTAGAATTGAACCGGACAGGCGTGTTATCGTTATTCTTGCTTTTTGGTTTAGAATTGACACATTCAGGACACGTCCAGTTCTCGTTATCAACATAAGCCGGTTCATGATTGGCACCCAAGCAGTCAAAATGGTACTTTTTTTCACACATGGTGCACTTTAAAGTCGTCATTGTCAATATCGGATTTACAACATCCCCAGCTCAGTACTGAATTAGCCATTTAAAAAGAAGAAAAAAAAAATATTTTTTTTCTAAATAAAAAAAATGTTATGAGTTTTTTTATACATAGGTACATAATTTTGGACTACAATGTTGAACTTTATAATTTTTACGTTCTAAGCAATGTTATTTTCTTATTTTAATCTGTCTTGCATGTTGTTAAAAAGTAAAAAAAAAAACTCACAAGAATTTGATAAAGTCGGATTGTTTATTTATTTATATGCATTCAAAACCATGTTAGTATTTAGAGTAAGGATCTCCCTTCTATCGTGTGGTCTGTAGTTGTCAGTCTTTAATTATATAATAGATTCTACTTCTACGAGATAGGATACTTATATAGCGTGACTCAGTTTACGAGTCACGCTCAAAATTTCAATTACAGCCAGCCGCACCTGGCTTGTTGCCAGCTACAGCCGCTGTAAAACTGCAGCTATAAATTCAATTACAATGCAAACTACATTGCAGACAGTCAAACGTCAAGCAAGTTCCGTCTTGAGACTCTTTGGGGTGTAAGACTGTACCCACATTGAGCGTTCGCGTTCCTCTAGCTTGTTAACAACGCAAACGCTGCGTGTGCGCCGCGTTTCACTAGTGCATATAATGCATAGACACAACCCCTTATTCTGATGAAAGAAATCACTTGCATTCGAATACTAAGAACAATTATTATCCTGATGATAAGAAGACATGGTATATCACAATTTACTAGTTCAAGGACAAACTTTCGATTCCTGCCCATCGTGGCCATTAGAAAACTGCGGCTTTAAATTTAATGAGTGCCTGAATTCAAACCAGTATTTTGTAGGTGGTTGTTATCGTCGCAATGAAGAAGTTCAGTATTTCTGTCTCCCTTGCAACAGCAAGGGAGACAGAAATACTTGATAACAATCACGTATAAGGAAACTATGATATATTACCTCAGAACTAATTCACGTGCAAACTTTCAATTCCTCCGTGGCTGCATCTGGCCGCCCGCCAACCGCGGCCATTACTAAACTGCGGCTATAAATTCAATTAATCAATCCAACCTGCATTAAAGACAATCGCGCTTTAAACTTGCAGTTTCCGTTTCCGCGAGCTTAGTCTGGGGGCATAAATCTTGTTTGTCTTGCTTGTAAAGAGTTCATAATTAGCAAAGCCAACTTGAGCTAAAAATATGTTGAATAAAGAAAATACTACGTGTATTTTACGTAGAAAGCGGCTAGAATTATATTTAATCACCTATCAGTACAAGCTTACGCTGAGTATTTTCAGACAACTAAACTTAGTTAGTAAGGAGGGCTTATTAACACAGAAGCCCGTTAAAAAGAGATTTAAGCAATTATAATTGTTTTTTACTTAATGAACCTCTTTTTCGAGTAACTTTAGAATATCTGTCTTCAAAAGTATATTTTGAAGGGGATGGCTATCGATGGAATGAATAAATACTGAACTGCTGTTCTTCCCGTATAAGGAAATCATCTTCTGTAGGTGCATCTAGCCGCTTGCCAGCCGCAGCCGCTGCGGCACTGCGGCTATAAATTCAATTATTCAATTCAAACTGCGTTAAAGACAGTCGCGCGTCAAACTTGTAGTTTTCACGAGCTTAGTCTGGGGGCGTATATCTTTATTCGTCTACCTGAACAAGAGTTAAAAATTAATAGACAAGTTGTTAAAATAAAAAATAAAAAGTATGTTTAATCAAGAAATGGTTACATATATATAACACGGAAAGTAGTAAGATATCTGTTTAGTTAGCGGTCAGTAACAATATAAGGACTTCTTTGCCGACGTGAATATCTGACTTAAAAAGTATGCTATGTGTGATCAATAATTACAATAAAGAGAGAAAGAAATGTAAATAAAGAGCAGTACTTTCCGTATAAGGAAACTATGATATATCACGTCGGGACCAGCTCACGACTCACGCTCGAACTTTCAATTACAGCGCAGCCGCACCTGGCCGCCTGCCAGCCGCAGCCGCTGCGGCACTGCGGCTATAAATTCAATTATTCAATTATTCAATTCAAACTGCGTTGAAGACAGTCGCGCGTCAAACTTGCAGTTTCCACGAGCTTAGTCTGGGGGCGTATATCTTTATTCGTCTACCTGAACAAGAGTTAAAAATTAATAGACAAGTTGTTAAAATAAAAAGTATGTTTAATCAAGAAATGGTTACATATATATAACATGGAAAGTAGTAAGATATCTGTTTAGTTAGCGGTCAGTAACAATTTTAAGCTAAAATTTTATCAAGTAGGTACTAACTAAGCTTTAGTCTTAAAAACGCATTGGCAAGTTAAAACAAGTTTAAGCATTACATATTGTTGATTAACTTAGAGGACGTCTTTTCCGACGTGAATGTCTGACTTAAAAAGTATGCTATGTGTGATCAATAAATACAATGAAGAGAGAAAGAAATGGAAATAAAGAGCAGTACTTTCCGTATAAGGAAACTATGATATATCACGTCGGGACCAGCTCACGACTCACGCTCGAACTTTCAATTACAGCGCAGCCGCACCTGGCCGCCTGCCAGCCGCAGCCGCTGCAGCACTACGGCTATAAATTCAATTATTCAATTCAAACTGCGTTGAAGACAGTCGCGCGTCAAACTTGCAGTTTCCGCGAGCTTAGTCTTGGGGCGTAAATCAAACGGTTTCTTGATTCGGAGTTCTACACCAAAAGTTAATAGAGGCCCAAGAGAAATAATTTGCCAATTTCCATTAATGAAGATTTAGATTTTAATCCATTTTTTTTGCGGAGGAAATGCTTTACGCACCGTACTGTCACCTAAAAGAGGTGACGGCGTTTGTGGGACTCTCCTGGCCTAAGAAGGGAGCAGGAAGGGGCACACCTATCCACTAAAACCCCCCAGTGGACCGATTTTAAACCCTGACGCAAAAACGATAGGAATTAAGTAAAATCTGTCGTTAAGTATCAATTATGTGTCTTTTTGTCTAGTTATGGTATCGAAGCTCCCAAACTTTATTTCGTTTGAATATGTTTTAAATTAAATCATATTTACTCGACGTTACAAAAATCTTACGTCTTCAATCATAAAACTGGGGGACTAGCCAAGTGGCAGTTGTCAAATTTTATAACAAATATTTTACAGATTTTAGTAACACGTGCTATTTAATTTTTTAGGAATACTATAACATTTAAAGTTTTTTTAAATAACATGATCGTATACATCATTGAAATCAATGAACCTCAAATCAATTAAAAAAAAGTGTTAGTAATTTGCTTTAATATTTTGGGAATATGTACTAGCATTAAAAAAATATTTAAATGTTACAAAATATTTTTTTCGATGCTCGTAGACATCAATAAAAATTTATATAGATATATTATATTATAATAAAACACACTCAAAAAGCGCTTCATAACTCCTTTTTAAAAAAATATGATGGAAAACATATAAGCCTATTTTAGTTATCATATAATTAAGCAAAGATAGGTCTACATTTAATACTGAAGATTTAATCATGAAACCGCAAACATTTCTGTTGATTGGGATCGAAATGAACTATTTGATGTCTATATTGGCATTAGTGGCCAGCTCGTAAAAATGAATGACTTGGAAGCCCATAAAATACTAATTGCATATATTTGAAACACTTTTCGCCATAAACTTTGCCATAATAGCCATGTGCTACCAAATGGGTTCGCTAAAACCAATGACTCATATAGGCAATTGATTTTTTTTATAATGTACGAGTATTGCCTCATGAGAAACTGCGTCAGCTATTCATTCTGCTGGTCGTATATACGACGATCGAGTTACATTATTACCATTTGAAATTTACTTATCATAGTGATTTTGCCAGCGTCTATAATATTCATGGTGGGTAAAAGACTGCTGTAAGTCTTATATAACATCCATTTTTATTATTGTCTTTTAAACAATTTGACGACATCGGTGACGCAGTGGCTAAGGTAGGCGGCCAAAGCGGGAAAGGTCCCGGGTTCGATTCCCGGTCGGGTCAATTTGGAAACATACTTTTCTGAATTGACTTGAGTCTGGGTGTGCTGGGATGACACCCTCAGTTAGTATCCGCCGTCTGGTACTCATAGTACAAGAGAAAACCTTAGTTTGAGACCAGGTGATTGGTGTGATTGTCTGGCGCATATATTATTTTATTTTTATTAATTGATTCGTTTTAAATTTTAAACCAACTTCTAAACGAGAGGTTTCTCAATTCGACCGTTTGTATTATTATTTGCATTTGTAGATAACATCGTCATTTATGAAGCGATTTAAATTATTCTATTTTTTAAGAGAGGTTGGGCATAGCGATTTATCGCTCGAACTAAAGCAGCGTCTGATGAAATACCTCCACATTACAGAAGACCGTTAAATTTCAAGTTCAAGTTAATTCAAAAGTGTTGGAGATTTTTTAAATTTTAATTTCGTATCATATCATCTTTTTTTTCTGTAGTCAACTCTTCACTATAAAGATGATGCACTTTAAAGAATCAATGTTAAAAGTAAACACGAATGCTATTATCTGCCATGCTCATAGCAATTTTGTGGTAGAGTTACAATAATGGTGTAAAAACAATGAATGGGCTTGCAAAAAGTATGGGAAAGTTGTCTTGGAGGTTGGGGTTTGGACTTTACAAGTTACGATGTCATGTAACGACTTGGCTACTTGACAGTTTTTGAAAAAGTATTGTAAAATGTGCGCCCGTTCATTTTATATCCCAAGCAATTCGATTTATCTGGATAAAATGTAAATATCCAGAGAAAAATAAGATTTTGTGTAACACATTTAAAAAGCGCGCGCAAACGCCAAGTCACGTCACTGTTGCAATTATGACGTCAACGTCCTATACAACGACCCGATACGTATAGGAACGACTTAATTTAGATAAACGGAAAATGTTTCAATAAATTCTTAATCCGATTAGAGAGACAATAATTCAATTGAATCGGTAAAATAATCATTGTTTCGCCACATTAAAATAAACAATTTTCGCCGACAGCTGTCATTTCCGAATTGCAATGGTGGTTTTCGTTTTGGTTCTTTTGTTCCACAGATAAAAAAAGTAAAATTTATTTTGCATAAATAAAATACTAACTCGAGGGTTCCCTGGTCAAACCCGATAAGTGACAAAAATTGAGAATTTTAGTTATGAATGCAGTTAAGATGCACTTTTTTTGCTCTTTCTAATGGTATATTCCAATAAGCCGAGTTTCAATTTATCACAAAGATACGCTTCACTAAGAACCCAATAAGTGCTACTTATTTAGTTTTGACCAATACATAAACAATATAAGTCTACTTAAAGGAAACTTTTTAAAATTTAATTAGATGAAGAACTCAATAATGAATATTTATTGGGTTTTAAGACAAATATATTTAAGGAAATTAAACTAAGTGACATAAGGTAACACAAGTTATTTGCACTTATTGGGTTTTTATACCAGGGAAATTCTAAATGCATGAAGTTTTACTTAAAACTAAAATCCATCTACACATTTTGTTGGGTTTTACTATTATAATATTAAGTATGCAAACAAATTAAATCATTAAGCTAAAACCCAATAAGTACTACTTATAGTCTTTTACTTCAAGCAAATATTAGAAATGACATATGAAACCATACTTATCGGATACTCGCACGAGCAGATATCAACATTGGACTGTAATTTTATTTGGGGAAGAACCCAATAAGTAGATATGACAGTAGACATAACATTAGACAGGTGGCGAAAGGATCGCGAGCGTTGACCTTCGTTTGATTGCATTGCGCGTAATTTTGACAAAATAATTATACTTTCCGTTTATTGAAACGAAATAGCATCATCTATACTCCAGAATAGGGAACTTATTGGGTTTTACCTCTAACCAATTTAGGTTACAATATTTACGTACTTAGAAATATGTTTAATGGAAGGATAGTTATTGGGTTTCACGTCTTACTTTTTATTTTTGTGTTTTATACTTCTAATTACAAGGTTTTGAAATAATTTTACACTTTTTACGTATGAATAAGAGGATGCTTTCCCAAACCTCAGCATAGTGTTCACTTAGAAAATAAAAATATCAGCATTGATGTGCAGATTCATATCAATGGTACTATTGTTTGCATGGCTTAAATTTAAATATATTTTTTGAAAGTATTTATTGACACCATTATGCAATTTTTTTATTTATTCTGCAAGATCAGAGGATTATTTTTCTCACGTGCTATGACTCTGTGCTTTTTGGGGGCGTGATCTATTACAAAGCTCTAAATATGTTTTTAATCGGAATTTGGTCAATTTTACTGTACCTATGTTCGTGGCATATTGTTCTGCTTTCTCCTCGCAAGATTATCTTTGGCGCAAATACAAATTACTCGTCAGAACTTGATAAGTCACAAAAAGATATTGCCACGCAGATGAATAGTATCGTCAAGCATATTTTTTTTGGTGACAGACACATGTAATTTTTTTAAATCATGTTATATACATATAATGTGATTCTGCCAATATGATGTTTATTGGTAACTTTACTTTTGTTTCCAAGATTCAGATGTAATTTTTTTTTATATAAAACGCGGTGTATTTTCTCCTTCCAACCGAATGGTAAGCAAGAGAGGAACCCACATCACGATGACAACGGATTTGATTTCGTAATATCCTATCCGTTAGCATCGCCATACTGGCCTGCATTATGTTTCTTCACGCACCTTTTGAAGGAATTCATTGGACGGAGGAAACACATAAGCCGGCAATGAGGCACATTTTTTAAAGGTACGTCAAAGATTAGAGTTATCAAACTTTTTGGTTCGCGCTGGAATATTTTCCACGGTGAAGCGATAACATCGTTGGCCGGCTCTTTTAATTTTGTAAAGGAAAAGGGAAGGCGGGATAAGCGAAAACTCTTACTCTGAACACTCACCGAGATAAAAAAAATAAAAGACAGTCAATAAACCAATGTCTCTACGAAGTTGAAGAGGATCAAGGTTCTCAGTAACGTCTTCAACATTAATAATGCGCACAGCCCTTTGCTGTAACCAATCAAGACTATCCATAAGGTATTTGGCGGAACCATCCCAGAGATACAAGCAGTAGTCAGTCCAGACAAGTCTTGACTTGAGTCTTGTATAAAAGACAAAGCTGGCCCGGCGTGAGAAAACAACGCACTCTATTCAGAATCCCCTATTTTTTGGATGCTAATGAGATGAAACTCTCCATATACTGATCTTGATTAAGGTTGCAGCGGATATCCATGCCAAGCATGCTTAGGCTGTTACGCAGGCAGAGGGGAGTGCCCTGATGAATGGGAAGCGGAATGAATTGGGATGTTTTTGTCGAAAATGCGTTTTCTTGGCATTGAACTGGACCTGGTTATTTGAACCCCATTGGCTCATGAGGCTCAACACCCAATCCTGTTCAACGACAAAATTTTCCCGTACCTCTTCCATTACTGCGCTGCCAGCCGAAGGTCAACCAAGGTTCTTGTAACACCCATGTTTATGAATTAATAAATGATTGATTGATTGATTGAGGTTTCTTCCATTGACCGTATTGTGATCAGCATAGAAATGTATGTTTCCAAGCAGTGGCATATCATTTATATGAAGAAGGACGAGAGTGGGCGATAAATAAGTATAAACTGCTCGTATCCGTCAGACACTATGTGAATTCTACGTCACGCAGAAAGCCGGAAATCCAGTTACAAAACTGTGTGGGTAGTCCATATGCCGTAAGCTTGGAAAAAAGAGCTTTGTGCCAGACCCGATCGAATGCCTCGGCAATTGTCTCCCCCCTGAGATGCATCACATACGCTAGAAGATCAACCGTCGATTGTTTCGGCCTAAAGCCGTGTTGGAGATCGTTAATTAAGGATTGATCCTCTAGGTAGTAGACCAACCGGTTATAGACGATCCGTTCCATAACTTTGAACAGCACTGAGGTCATGGTAATAAGGCGGTAGTTTGATGGGTCTAATCGTTCGAAAACTATGTACCCGAAACAAATCATTCCCGAAGAAAATCATAGCTGGATAGAACATTAAATGAAAATTATCCTTAAAATGTAAACAATAAATAAGTATATAAAAAGAGTATAAAAGTAAGTAATAACCTAATGCAAACATAATTACAATTGATTTTTGCTTGGAATTGATAAAAACTTAAGTGATTAAATCGTTTTTTTCTCTCAGGTGAAAACCAATAAGTCGGTACCCTTTACCAAAAAAAAAAATTTTACAGAAAAAATGTAACCATTAGAAGTAAAATAAATATGAAAACCAAATCTTTATGAAATATCATTACTAATTAAACTCAAAATTGTGGACATTTACTTATTAAAATGCACTTTTACTGTTTACAAACCTTTAACATCGATTATCTCAGAAGTATGTTTTTGACACTTATCGGGTTTGACCAGGGAACCCTCGAACTATGCTTTTAATTAAAAAATAAAAATGTAAAATTATTACTTTACTAATAAGCTAACATATCTAACACTTTTCATATTTTATTGTTTACATTGTCAAGTAGGCAATTGTCGCCCTTAAGCTAGGACCTCATTACCACTTAACATAAAGTGGGATCTTGAAGTGCAATAAAAAAATCAAGACAGAATGGATAATCTTATGAAAAAAAAATTGGTCAACATCACATACCTATACATAGATTGCATTGATAGCATAATATCAGTAGCTAAAGCACATGTGTTACAAAAATCAGAAAATAACGACGGTACAAAAATACCCAGACCCGAGACAAAATAGAAAAATTTCGTTTTTCGTATTGACCCGATTGGGAATCGAACCCAGGACCTCAGATATAGCGCGACGACTAAGTCTTGTCCACTCGCTTCTCGGTTATGACAGGCATCTACTATTCAGAAATTTTAATAACATCATCGTAATCCAAAACTCTTATAATTATATATATTATAAATATTTTTTTTGGGACTTCAGTTCCCGATCTGGTGCTAGAGATACCTAACCGACATATCGCGTCTTAAAAAATTTGATAATTTGAAACTTTGTATTCCTGTAACATAATAAGCTTTGGTATTATTATAAAATAAGTTAATCATAGATAATACTTACAATTAAGTGCGCTTTGCACTTTAAAACTCGTGCAATAAAGTTAAAACAAATGTGCATCAGTGTATATTATTTAATACACGGATGTACATCAATTTATACTCGTAAACGTAATCGTAAGGTGTAAACCGCATATTTCAGAGTATTCAATGATTACTGGTTGTAAGCAATATCAACTAGTAATCACACCAAGTAATTATGCCTAATTGGTGATAGAGCCGATCAGGAAAAGTGGAAAAAAATAGTCAAGCGCGAGTCAGACTTACTTGAGAGTTTCATAATACGAAATTTTAACAACGGCGAATGTTTTAATATCTACTGTTGTTTTTATAAGTACACTTGGCTTCGACTTCAGGATACGAATTACTTCGTGTAAATTCTTAAATATTCCTAAATATTATTTTTAACTTTTTTTGTAAAAAAACTGACTTAAGAAACACTTCTGAACTCAGTGTAGTGAATGTAGTGTATTACATTCCTAATTTAAATCAGTGTTGGTAAGTAATGGTTTTGGTAATCAGCGGACAAGACTATCGACTTAGCTGTCACACATTGTATTAGACAGTAAGGTATTAGTAATAGAAAAATAGAATAAAATCTCTAATTCTGTACTAAGTATCGTTTGTGAAACAGAAATCAGAAACAAGGATGGAACAGCAATATTCAGTCCAATGTTCGTTTTTCTTATTAGATGATTTGGGAATCGACTCTAGGACCTCAGATAGCGCAAACCGTAAGTCCGGGCATACCCCTCAGAAGTCGGCAATTAAATTAATTGATTGATTGAGTGTGACGTCACGAAATTCGACGAGCATAGTCTAACTTCCTAATTTACCTAAATTACCTATTATGACAAGTATCTAATTTCAAATTTCAGCTATAAGCTGCACTTAATGATCAAATATATAGCGTTTGTTATTACGTTATGTAGTAACATTTGAGAGAGGCATGTTATATTATATGCATATACCACACGGACCATTTTTGTTTATTTTAAACTATCTGTGCCCGCGACTTCGTTCGCGTGGACTACATCCTTTCATGGTCGGTAATACCCCCTTCTCCCCTAATATTTGAAACAAAAACTAGTCTATATTTTAATCCAAGTTTCGAGCTATATTTGTGCCAAATTTCATATCTCTAACTTCAAAAATAAACATTGTTCCATATAAACTTTCAAAGGTGGTATTACCCCCATCCCCCCCTTATTTTCTAATAAAAAGTAGCCTATGTCCGTTTCTTAGTCCGTTCATTAGCCTAAAAAAAATATCCCTACTTATATTATAACATAGTTAGTCTGTTGCACTAACACGTATTGAATGCACATTCCCTACCCTAAAATGGATATGAAATCTATTAGAACATTAAATAGTAATTCAATATTTTATGTCGTTTTGTATACTTACTAGAAATGATACCGAAGGGTAATTAATGAAAAATATTGTTTCCATCAATTTCGAACAGATTTTTTTTTATAAAAAAAAGAACATAGAACATAAAAGAGATCAACTCATTAGGCAGGACTTGGAGTATAGCGTCCCAACTTTTGTTCCAAAAGTCTCATAATCTCATGAGATAGCAGGCCGACATTACCTTACCCTCTGAACTGAACTATGCAACCTTGACAAGAAGAAGTAAATTTATTTAGTTAGCATAAATATAGAACCATCATATCTTTTTTGTGCTTTGACGCACCTTATCTTGAATGAATCACAATGCAGACTTGCAGGCAATACCCTGGCACTTACCAAACAAACCTTACAAATTAAAATTATTTTCCGTGGTATTTGAACCCACTGCCTCTAGATTTTATGAGCCAAACCCTTTTACCACTAATCATAATCTATGCATTTATTCATGTTGGTTACAAGTAATACTTATGAATTGTCAAAATGAATATAAACCAAAATTGAAGCTACAGCCGGTTCGGGACCTAATCCTACCGAGAAGAATCCGGCAAGAACCTACTCCGCAGAGACAGTTTTTTTAGATGCTTTCAGGATCACTAAGGCTTTTCGCGCACGGCTCGTAAGCGTGATCGTATCGTAAGCGTATCGCTACGACGGAACGCGTATGAATAATACGTCGTCTTACAAACGGTTACTTTACAATATATTGTCATATCGTTTCGTGGGAGAACTTGTTTGAATATGAAGCGCTCGTTGCATTTATCGTATGCACATATTACGTTAGTCCAAAGGGGTTTAGTTAGAACGAATGTCCTAAAATGACCGAAAAAAGGCTAAAACGAATGTCAAACGACGATCTTAGAATTTTATCATACTAATATTATAAATGCGAAAATAGCTCTGTATGTATGCTTGTCTGTCCGGCTTTCACACTGAACCGATTTTGATAAAATTTGGTTTAAGTATACGTTGAACGGACATAGGCCACTTTTTGTTTCGAATGTTAAAGGAGATAGGTTTGACCCCTGTAAAACCAACCATGAAAGTACAAATATATGGAAGAACCCTGAAGACCACGGCAACAAAGTCGCGGGCATAGCTGGTTTAGTAAAATAACGACGAATAACTGAGTTCAAATATTACAAAAGATGTAGCTTACTATATTTAAACTTAATACGAAGAAAATTAATCAGAAGATTGATTGGGTAACTTAATATCAATCTATTAAAGGTTCTATCGCAAATAGGTTTCTTAGAATAATTTAGCCGGCCGACTAAGCCTGATAGTTTGGAGATACCTACCAGCCAATTATCTCTAATTAATGTCACATCAAATTTCGTTTGAACACAAAATCTTCAGTGGAATCTGACCTAGTGTAAAGTCAATACCTAATTGAGTAGATTCCATTCGCAATTAATATTAATTTTAGGCTATGTAAAATAGTGATGCGGACTGATAGCTAGTCGGTTATCGGTTAACACTTCTAGTGCCGAAACTCATGACCGCCATCGAACCGCCGCTGTTACAGTTTTGTCTCTAATATTTTACACAGCACTTTATTAGCATAAAAGTATGAAATTATACATAAAACAATATTAAGGTTACTTTGAACCATATTAAATTATTCATTATATTATAACAAATATGTACCAATGTTTTATTATGAATAAAGTATCTAATTTTAAATGTAGATACGAGGTAATACAGTTTAAAAATACCCAAACTAATTACTATGAAAATCGTAAATATTACACAAATAATATTCAATATTCATTTAAACAGATGACTTATTACTTGTGCACTTTGACTTAACCTGACGCCCTTGTTCCTGTATTTCTGGTAGGTTTTCGGCAATTAATTTGTTTCTATTATCCATGTTCTGTTATGGTGGTACAAAATCGACCTGGCGGCAGTTCTAGGTAAATAGTTAATTAATTCATTAACTTCTATTATTATTATTAAATAAAAAACATATGCAATTTAATAAAGACACTAAATTATAAAAAGTCAAAAAGCTTCACATTATTAAAAAGAAAAAAGAAAAATTTTGTGACAATATAACTTTTGGGTGGGATAAAAATGGAACGGTGGCGCTTCTTGTGTTAACAGTCTTCTACTGAAAGCCGAATTATCAAAAAGTCATCTAATATATTTAAGACTAGTGACTATAAAACTAACTGTCGAAATATTATTAAAACAACCAGAAAACAATTATCGCCTGTTGGAGTGATGATGATTTTTTTTCTGTTTTTTTAATTATTCAAATTGTTCTTGTTTGGTAATTTCTATGTCAATTTTTTTTTAAAATCGAATAAATATTTTTATCAATGACAAAGCTTGTTCGGCCGATTACGAACATAAATAAATATTTGAACTATGTATCCAATGATGCAGTATTTCTTAAATTATGCGTGTTCAAACACATCGAGGACTCATTTTTGATTGTCCGATAGTTTCGGCTATGATTTTATAGTTCCATAACATCTCTATATTCAGGCGCAATGACCGTTAACGGTTCTGAGAAAGCTGCTCTCGATAATTTTAACATTACTGCGTGCTTCCAATTTAAAACCAAAATCGTAAATTGATGAGGTTACGCTGTAAACATTTTATGTTTCAATGATTTTTGAATTTATATATTAACTTGCTGTGCCCGCGACTTTGTTCGCGTGGACTACATCCTTTCATGGTCGGTTTTACCCCTTTTTCTCCTAATATTCGAAACAAAAAGTAATCTATATTTTAATCCAAGTTTTGAGCTATATTTGTGCCAAATTTCATATCTCTAACTTCAAAAATAAAAAAAAAATCCACATAAACTTTCAAAGGTGGTATTACCCCCATCCCCCCCTTATTTTCTAATAAAAAGTAGCCTATGTCCGTTGAGATTCAACGTATACCTATACCAAATTTCATCAAAATCGGTTAAGAAGTTTTAGCAGGAAAGCGTAACAGACAGACAGACAGACATAGTTACTTTCGCATTTATAATATTAGTAGGGAAGTAGGGATGTTCAATAGTTTGAAGAACTTATTAGTGCATTTGGTATTCATTTTACACGACAAATTAATAAAATTGCTGGGGCTTTTTAAAGTTAAAAAAGAATGAATCGTCTAAGACGATTTTATTCACAGATATATATCAAGTCTTATTTTTAAACTATTAACGAAGGACTCATATATAATTTATTATACCGCTTAAAGCACAAATACAGACGACATCCGTAGGTGGACCGAAATTTAGCGTCACGTCATGTTTGAGATCCCAGGTTCAATTCCCAGTTGAGACAATATGGAAAACGAACTTTTCTATATTATCACGGGTTTGAGTATTGTGGTACTGTCAGAAGTATTGTGGTAACGAAAGTACTACAAGTAGTTAATAGTTAAAGCACTTGATTTGGCTGCTTACCATAAAATCAATGCAATTTTAGTATTTAAATTTGTTGTATATAGTGTAAGTCAAAGGACTTTGCTTAACATAGCAAGATAATTACGGAATTCAGGGCGAAGATCCGTACCGTCACCTAAGGGACGTGACGGCGTGTGTGGGACTCCCTGCCCTTAGGTATAAGGGCAGGACTATCCACTAAAACCCCCCGGTTGGAGCTCATGGCCTAAGTGGTGGTGCTGTGGGAAATCGGATCAACCTAACCAACCACAACACCACCGGCGGAATGTGGGGAGAGTGTGGATTGGCGATCCAACTCGCAGTGAAAAACCGGTGCAATGCTGGCTGAAGTGCCCTCACACCATCAGCCGGCCGGCCTCCGTGCGGTAGCTGGGCGCAGTCATAACGAGACGTGGCTGTACCTATACTTATAACAACTTTCATAGTATCAGATAGATTAATATTCGCTGTACACCGATCGCCTCGATATTACAATAACGCTGAGGCTTCATTAAAATATGCCCTTTGATCTCCGTAGATCCGCGCACACACGGAGCCTGTACAACATTAATTAGTAATGGTGTATATAAAATACAGGTAGCGATAGCAAAAAAAAAATTGTATTAAAATTCTATTAATATATCAAACGTGAAAGTTTGAATTTTTGCTCTAGTTAACTTCTAGTTTAGTAATTAAAACGTAAATAAAGGAAATGTTTTAATAAGATTTACGTTATTACGGGACCGGCCTGGATCAAAAATATTAGATTGTTGATAGTTCGTTAAGTACCTGTTAAATTATTTTTTTCTTACACAGGATACTCATAATATAAAGAAAGTCATAATGTTTTATTTATAGATACACTTTTGTGCACAGAATATTTACAGAAATTGGTTTGACAGACACATTATAGTATCTTCAATTTAGGCTCTCATATTGAACCAAAGCAACATCTTCCTTCCTTACTCTAAGAAATACATTCCTATATAAAATAGTAGATATCGAGAAATGGGTACAGCTGTGCAAAATATAAATTGATAAAATACCTATCTTAATTGTAAATGCATACATACGTTAACATATACGTTTAATTTTTTTATTCTATTTTGTTTATTTGCGAACCCTCCATAAATTGTTCTGAGTGGCACTTGTAATACTAACTGTTGTGTACTCTCACGGCTAAAATGGCTCAATATTAATTATGAAATTATAACGTTCCACCTCATACCATTAAATACAGAAGCCGCATTAAAATTGGGTCAGGCGTTTGCTTTTAGATGTCGTAGGATATATTTATCAATTTGTATATTCGCCAAATCCATATAAAATTTTGCAAAATATCTAGTAACTTTTCAAAGAAATTTTGATAAAATATTTCAATTTCAAACTCGAATTAATTTAATTTGGTTCCGAATGGTGTCGAGTTTCAAGTTATTACTGTCGCAGAGTAAGAAATTAATAAAGTTAAAAAGGTTTAAATTGATAGATGATGTATGAGGAAGGTTTATTTGTAAAACCCATACGTAATAATGTACAGAAAAGCCGAAAACTTCATTTGTATTTACTTGCACCCGTGCGAAGCCGGGGCGAGAAGCTAGTTAAATAAACAGGCCTAGCATACGCGATAAGTCAAATTTCTCGCATGAGACGCCAAAAATTTCGATACTGTTGATTGGCTAATAGCACACGCACGCGTATTTTCAGCCATTTAGCAGCTGACGCACTGACTTCAATCGATTTTGACGTTTGTTAAGAGCTCGATAAAATGTAGTCACGTTGCGTATGCTAGGCCTGTATAAGACAAAGAGAGAGTGGGCTTATGCGGCGTGTAAACTTTCAGGCATTGTCAAAAAAGTACTGCGTTATTGGTTGATTTAAATAATATTGACCGCCTTGCTCTAAATAAGTCAGCAGAACGATAAGTTAATAATACTATTTACTAGCGACCCGCCCCGGCTTCGCCCGGATGCAATGCTGATACTAAATACACTACAGAAAAACTGTGAACGATGGATGTTATTATACATACATATAAGCCTTCCTCTTGAATTACCGTATCTAAAAAAAACACATCAAAATCCGTTGGGTAGTTTTAAAGATTTAAGGGATATAGGGACAAAAAAAGCGACCTTGTTTTATACTTTGTAGTGATATTTTGAAGAATCAGAAAATGTTCGTATCCCACACGACAGGGTGTGGAAATGAAATGAATAAAAAGGCTTGAAGTGCTATAAAGAATTATAAAAATCTATTTATATACCAAGATGTCTTCGATTTCGTGGTTTCCGAAGATTTTTGCAGCGAATTTACCAGGGGCCAATAAGTATGTAGTTCTCAACTTATACGGTAGAGGGCAATTACCGAAAGCTTGGAGGAAAAAAACAACAGAAAAAATCACCATCTACATTTTTTTTTTGCATTAAGCTTAATTAAAAGAGCAGCACATGCAATAAGTGAAAGTCATGGGGTCGAATCCCACTGCACAATGAGAGATTATATTTTTCTGTTTCTTTAAAATGTTCCATATTTGCTAGTGTGGCGTGAAGCACTATGAATAAATAAATAAATAAATACTGGACAAAATCACATACATTGTTCTAATTTTGCGGTAAGTAGCTTAAGCACTTGTGTTACAGAAACAACGACGGTACCACAACACACACATCCGGGACAATATAGAAAAGTTCATTTCTCATTATAATAAAACGCCGGTTTCGAGATTCGAACAGAACTAACTTTTATTTTTCTTTTAACGTACATCCATAGACAGTCATAGACAATTATAAGAAGAGATGGTGTTACCAGTATTTAAGCATTAAACAATTATTTGCCTATAAATTCAACACCCATATTGACCCGACTGGGGACCTGGGGAATCTGGGACCTCAGAGATGGCGCAACGCCAAAGTCCGGCCCGCTCGCATCTCGGCTACAGAGGTCGTCATAAAAACGTAAAAAAAGATTTACATATACCAAACTATACATTTTGTTATAACTTATTTACTTACTTACTTACTTATTTGTTTCATCACTCATCAAAACCAAAACTATATGACTTGGTCCAAAGTGAGCCACACATAGCAATAAGTTAGATACTGATACTGCAAATGATCTGCTGAGTTTCTTACCGGTGTCTTCTCGGTAGATATAGGTTCCGAACCGGAAGTAGAATCACTTTGCATTGTATTCAATGACGATTCAAAAGTGTTAAATGTAACCTACTTGAATAAAGAAATATTTGAGTTTGAGTTGAGTTATTTTCAAAGTGAACAGGTAAAGCAAACGACCCTGAAAACACCGCATTCCTCCTTAATTCGCTTGATCACGTAACGTGAATTTAACTCACTAATTACTACGAGTATGTATTAGAACGAAACAGGATGACACTAATTTGGTAATTAGTGTCAAAATCGGTACGGGCCAACAGACGCGAAAAGCCTAATATTCCATATTAATCGGCTTTTAATAAATATCACCGAAAAAGTCTGTTTACACTTGCGCAGTTTTCATATTATAAAATCCCAATAACACTAAAATTAAACGACACCAAAACAGATGAGTGACTAAAAACAGTAATTATTTCATGATGAACAAATTATAATTAATTGCATCGATGTTTGTAATCAAAGGCTTCATCCTCGTTTTGGACTGGTAATGACGTTATTAATTAGTTCTCTGGAATGATCTGGAATTTACGTTATTAAAATTTGAATGTGAACAAAAAATATTTTGATTGCGTTACAACAACGTATTCATGGTGATCCAATACATAGAAGATTTAAATACATATTTTTTTCACATTTTTCATCACTTATAATGTTATATTTTTTCAATTTGACGACCTCAGTGGCGCAGTGGCTAAGGTAGGCGGCCAAAACGCGAAAGGTCCCGGGTTTGATTCTGGGTGATTAGGGGACTTGAGTCTGGGTGTGCTGACTGATGTTAAGTGGTAATGAGGCCCTAGCTTAAGGGTGACAAGTACAGCATAATAAATCTGTTATTGGACTTGTCGCCCTTACCTTGAAGGCTTGACCCGTGCTACTAACGTAGCACCCCCCAGGAGCTTTGGAAACCTTACTCACACGCAGGAACACAACAACGCAGGAGTGATTGTTATTTGGCTGCGGTCTTCTGTAAGGTGGACGTATTTCACCATTATTGTTAATTCAAATATAGTAATGCTATATTTTCATGTTTATAAATTACTAGCTGTGCCCGCGACTTCGTTCGCGTGGACTACATCCTTTAATGGTCGGTTTTACCCCTTTCTCCCCTAATATTCGAAACAAAAAGTAGTCTGTATTTTAATCCAAGTTTCGAGCTATATTTGTGCCAAATTTCATATCTCTAACTTCAAAAATAAACATTTTTCCATATAAACTTCCAAAGGTGGTATTACCCCCCTCCCCCCCTTATTTTCTAATAAAAAGTAGCCTATCTCCGTTCTTGAGATTCAACGTATACCTATACCAAATTTCATCAAAATCGGTTGAGAGGTTTAAGCAGGAAAGCGTAACAGACACACAGACAGACAGACAGACAGACAGAGTTACTTTCGCATTTATAATATTAGTAGGGATTTTAACAGAGGTTAACTGTTAAGTTTGTCGAGGCGCTTGTAGGAAGAAATATTTGACGTGCATAATAATTTATTGTAAATCCACTTGCAGAAATAAATCATTTCACCATTTTGATTAGTTAAGCGTTCAGCTTCACTATCTCACATTTTAAGGTACATACGAACGTTTCGCATTTACTATTCAATGACCGCGTTGTAACGACAACCAGAGCTACTGTACAAATATCCATTTTAGAGCGGGCCGATCCTAAATTTGAAAGCGGATCGCGCCCACACAAATCCGTCGCACAAAAAGTCTATCGCTCTAGGCAAATTGGAAACCACAACGAATAAATAAACCTATAGTTAGACGCAATGCTAGGACTAATCCTGTAAGCTTAAACATGTTGAAGGCATTTTACGTACGAAGAGTCGGGTTTTATCAATTGTTACGATCTACGAAATTACTTGTATTGGAAAAAGTATTTTTTTTGAATTCACCATTTAACAAGTTTTACAAATCATAATAAAAAAGTCACGTATATTCTTCTAAATTTCATATGGCGGCAACGAGGCCGCCTAACAAAATCACTTAAACACTATGGGAAAAACATATAACTATAATATTTTATTAAAGTATAGTCATATTTAGGTACATTATAAGCATGAGCTTCTTATTAATAGTATAGATTTTTCTTAATTTATTAATGTAAAAACAGCTCAATAGATTTGTATTGAATTTGGTTGGTGGATGGTTAAGACAATAAAATAATATGTTGGATACATTTTACCCTAAAATAAAGCAAACAAAATCACAGGCAACAGCTTTCGTGTGTCCTATAAATTTCTACATAAGGCTAAGGCCGCACTACGGTTTTTTCCCGCAAGCGGTAAATCGTGAAACCGCGAAGCCGCCCGAAACGCACGCACTACGGTTAAAAACCGCGACGCCAATACTAGTTCAATGAACCAAAAATTGTGACGCGGATTTTTTCGCTAAACCTGTAACAAATGCGGTTTTTAAATCAGCCGTAAAAAAAAACCATCAGTGCGGCCACTTCCATTAGTTTCTTTAACTCACAAAATCCGCACGGTTTAGCCGCAGTGCGGCCTAAGCCTTAGTGTAGAGCACCAATAGGAGAAACTTCACGCTACGTTTGATAGAGTAAGGTAAATAAAAGAAAATGACATCTGTCTATTTATATATAAGTAGAGAAGGTACGCCTGTCATCTGTCCTTTCATCCGTATCGATGGGAATGGAACATAAATCGTATAAGTGGTTTTCGCAGAAGGTTGACAGACAGACATTCATTTTGGTAATGTTACGACCAGTTATTTGTTTGTTTATCGAAATACGTATTCACTAAAACACACTATTGCCGCATGAATACCTCGATGGTCAAGTGGTTTCAGTACTGAGTCTCGCAGTCTTGAGTTCGATTCCCGAGCAAAGTATTACAGATTGATTTTATCAAAAATACGCACAGGGCAAGCATTGTGATTAAGCCAGTACCTACCAATTAAAATAACGATAACTTTGGCTTTTAATCAATTTCCAAAAGTTTCACAAATAGGTCGCATATATCCGACAATATTTAATACTTACTTGATTGCCATAAGTGTTTTTTAACTAAATAAATATTGTAAAACATTACATTATAAATTATATTGCTCTGCACTTGTGTAATAGAAATCAGGATTATAAAAATACACTTATACGTCGGGTCTGTCCGTCTGTCTGTCCGTATGTCACAGCCACTTTTTTCCGTAACCATAAGAGGTATACTGTGGAAACTTGGTAAGTAGAGCTATAAGGTGAAACGAATTAAGAGTTTCATACAAAATATAATAAAAACAATACATTTTTGGGGTTCTTACTTACTTAGAACTGAAACTGATTTGTTTTTTCATCAAACCCATATGTGTTGGGTATCTATGGATAGGTCTTCAAAAATGATATTGAAAAATCATAACATTTTGATTTATATGTTAAAGAAAAAAAGTATTACACATCATTATATACAAGAAAAAAAACTTACATGAAAATATTTAAAAAAAGACAATTACCTATATACAAAATATTTACAAAAGATAGTCCGATCCAGTGTTTAGGGTGCCCAGAATGCTAGCAACATTGCCTCTTTGAATGGCCAGACTTAAACGTTGGCCGAGGTATTTACCAGCATTAAAGAATCTATTATAATCTTTTTCTAAACTGATTAGTTTGCGCAAGACATGCTTTCAAAGTGGAAAAATGTTGGTTCAAAAAAATACATGATGTACAATCTATGCAAACTAACAGCGAAAATTGGTTCGAACGAGATCCAGTAAGTAGTTTTTTTAAACACGTCATAAGCCGTGAACCGGAATTTACCTTTAATTCAATCAACTCAAATATAAAAGTTTATATTATGTATCTTGCTGCTACGGAACTCTTCATGGGCGAGTCCGAGTCGCACATGGCTGTTTTTATTTTACCACTAGCGAACCCGACAGACTTCGTCCTGTCAAAAAGATTTGGTATGTAGCTTGACTCTAAATTTTAGTTAGAAAACGTTTGTACTGGGAAAAAGAGGGCTATCTTTAAAGTTTTCCCTGCAATTATTCGAATTTTTCTCGCCGTAAAAACCATCCTTGGACTTCAACGAACATTTAAAAAAAATAATTGTCAAAATTGGTCCAAGCGTTGTTGAGTTATGCGCTTACCAACACATTTTGCGATTCATTTTTATATAATAGATTACATACAAACAAATAGAAAAAGACACAAAGGTAAAAAAAACTCAAAGGTTCGGTGTTGACTACTGAACCTCAAACAACATCCAATGAACAGAAATTTTATACTGCGCAAGAGAAAAATCGCGCTAAATCCGATTCCATGTTTACACAGACACAACACACCTGCTAAATGAGCGAAGCACGTTTATAATAAAACATCGATTCTGGCATGTTTCGCAAACATGTCCGAACAAAGTTTGTTCCCAACTCGAGTGCCACGAAATTTTGTACAATTTATACGTTATAAAAGCTCCCACCTGTTCGTTGTTTGTTTCTGGTTAAATTAAATATATGGTTCGAATAACATGGTCCGGCGTTTGGAGATGTCTACCATCTCCATATTCATAATTAAGTTTTTGTGAGTAATCAGAGGATACTAATAGAAATGAGCTTGTGCCGACCCACGACATTACCCACAAGTCGACACAAATGCAGCGTCAACAGAATTGACGCAGTAAACAACGCTTCATACGTAATGCACGATTAGCCAATTAGTACATCAATCCAACATCGCGATGTCAGAGTTTTCGTCGCCACTAAGTATATATGCAACAAACCAAGATTGGTAGTTGGGCCTTGGTCCCCGAGCAGATAACACCTAGCTCGGCGGAAGTACATCCACTTTTAGTAAAGAACATACGTTCCTTACAAGCTCATATCACTTTACAGAATATTTTTCGACCAACGCAACGCTTCACCGAATATCGTTTCGCCGGACCATACAAAGTTTTATGATTATACTAGCTGTGCCCGCGACTTCGTTCGCGTGGACTACATCCTTTTATGGTAGGTTTTACCCCTTTCTCCCCTAATATTCGAAACAAAAAGTAGTATATATTTTAATCTAAGTTTCGAGCTATATTTGTGCCAAATTTCATATCTCTAACTTCAAAAATATTTTTTTTCCATATAAACTTCCAAAGGTGGTTTTCCCCCCCTCTCCCCCTTATTTTCTAATAAAAAGTAGCCTATGTCCGTTCTTCAGATTCAACGTATACCTATACCAAATTTCATCAAAATCGGTTAAGAAGTTTAAGCAGGAAAGCGTAACAGACACACAGACAGACAGACAGAGTTACTTTCACATTTATAATATTAGTAGGGATGATTGATTTTTGGTGAAGCGCAGCGTCGGAAGAAAAATAAGTGTACCAGTGGTTTGAGAACGGTATACGGGTATGCGACACTAGCTAATAGAGCTTCTGCCAGCGCAACCCAAGTATTCCGAGTAGAATTGCATAGTGCTCGTCCATTATCGAATAATTACATCGATATATTTATACCGCTCCAACTTACCTGTAAAATTAGATAAAAATGTTTCATTTTTTTCCGTGTCCCCACCTCGTGTAGCTACGTGTACTTACTTTTTTTTTAGTAACAATTTTGCCGTCTCCATCACATGTCTGCCCTTAACTTTAGCTTTTTCAGCTTCTTTGTTGAAATCGCCAGTACCCCAAACCATTCCGGGCGAGAGACTCTCTAACTACCGAGGGCTCTTAGTTAGCAGCCATCCTTGATCCTCCTCCTTAACCATTCTGGAGATTTCGACGACCTCCGTAGCCGAGAGGCGAGCGTGCCGGACTTTGGCGTCGCGCTATCTCTGAGGTTCCGGGTTCGATCCCCGGTCGGGTCAATGTGGGAAACGAACTTTTCTATATTGTTTAGGGTCTGGGTGTTGTGGTACCTTCGTTGTTTCTGATTTCTGTAATACAAATGCTTAAGCTACTAACCACAGGATCAGAGCAATGTATGTGATGTTGTCCAATATAAAAAAAAAATATATATTTTCTGGTTTCTGGTGACGGAACTGCATAAAAAGCGATCAGTGGAATGATCATGCGGTGGTAAAACATCTGTTCCCCTGTGGGAACAGTCATCATCAACAAAATGATGTTCCACAGATTCACCGAGGCTTGGAGTAGGAGCCCCATACACGCCATCACCTCTCTCAGGTGACAGGTGCATGAAAAAATTATGCTAGCCGCTTGTTACATCGGAAATCAAAAGTCAAATCAAGCAAGTCTAAAAAATTACATCTGGTTTCCAGGCTCAGCAGTAATTACGGCTCGTGTCATTAGGCAAATTGCTCACACGGTCCCCGAGCGGTACTAATGCAGATAACTATTGACATATATTGCTAGTTATTGGCTATCATGGATTACGTAGATTTTAAAGTAAAAACAATTTGTACCTGATGTTATACCGTATACCAAAACTTAAGTGGCTGGACATAAACCCAGAAATTAGAACTGATGGTGCAAGACTTTTCTCGACAGACATTTTGAATTAAAATATGATAGCGCTTCTGTGTACGTAATGGATATTTGAGTTTTTTCAGTATCCGGGAGATTACTTCTATATTTATTTTTAAGTGTTTCTTGTAGGTTGCTACTTCTCATTTCCCCGAGTATTTTTTAAGCGTTTTGAAATTAATGTATTAAGCTGTAAGATGTTTGAATAAATTATATGAATCTGTGCCGACATTACCTACAAGTCGACACAAATACAGCGTTTGCAGAATTGGCATAGTAAACAACGCTCCATACGTAATGCACGTTAAGGCAATCAATAACATCGATCCTACATCGAGATGTCAGAGTTTCCATCGCCATTAAGTATTATATTCAACAAACCATGATTGGTAGTTGGGCCTTGGTCCCCGAGCAGATAACACCTAGCTCGGCGGAAGTACTTCCAGCTTTAGTAAAGAACATACGTTCCTTACAAATCAAATAGATGAGTAGGTATATATTATTTTATTTTATATTAGTGAACTTAAATCGCTACGTTGTAAATCCGTTTTTGCAGCCTTGCTGCTATTTCTCGGCTTGTCGTATTGTGTGAAAACATTCTTCAAGATACACTTTATCAAGTAGTGGTATAAAACTACCTTCCAGGGTAAATGCATTCGAGGACGTTTCAGGGCACACGCACGACAAAGCATGCCAATAATAAAGTCGAATGCACATTTGTACTTGCATTCCAGATAAAAATAGTCCGAACTTCCTCTCCCATAGAGTAATGATATGTTTAAAAATTAACAGAAGGGCTAAAGGAGTCGGAAAAGCGTTGAACAATTTTACTAAGAATTGTAAACAATATTAAATTAATGATTGCAATTCGCTTCAACGCCCTAAAGTGCTTTCAATAGATTTATATCCTTACATGTATATGTATTTTACATTAGGTTCGCAGAAGTGCAAAGTGTAAAAATATCGAAGGAAAATATTGATTTACAACGTATAATATTTATTTTCTACCAAAAATAGTTTTTCACGAAGTCGACTTCATAGAAAGAAAGAAAGAAAATACATTTATTGACCGAACAAAACATAATATACAACCGATTACAAAATTAGAACAAAAATTAAAATTAAAAATACTAAAAAGTTACAAACCATTAAGTTAGAAGACAAATGACAAAATGAAAACAAACAGAGAGGTCAAAAGGTGCCTGCCTCAGCATAAGCTACAGTGGTACACATTATGTATACCTACGGTACCACAGTAGCGCTGGTCTTCCGGCAGTACCTTGGTGACGTGGGTAGATATACAAAATATTAAATCACGAAAACACACATGTACAGGTGTGATAGAAGGTTTAAATATTTACGGAGCATATAGATGAAATACAATAATTAAAATAGAATAAAAAAATAAGTAAATAAATAAAAACAATTTAACTTACTTTATAACGCTACGCCCAAATAATGCTATAAACCTATAACACATAATGAGCAAAAAATAAGCAAAAACTAATCCCTAACAGCCGAAATAATAATAAGTGGAAAAGAATAATAATAAAAATTAAAAGAAAATCTTCTATGCAACGTCTATAGTCACGTCGATCGATGGCCCACCATCATCTGCGACTGTAAGGCGGCCCTGTCAGGTCCCCTGCACGACGTGAATTACTAGAAGGTGGGTAGGGTGAGTTACTTTTTTGTAACATATATGTTTTTAGTTCCCTTCTAAATTTCTTTACTGTTTTCAGCGCACGCAACGGAGGAGGCAGGTCGTTCCAACATCGCGAGGCGGCAAATCTAAAAGACCCACGGAAAGCAACAGTTCGATGCCTAGCAGTCGCAAAAATGTTCGTGCAGGACCTTTTGGGATACCGACTTTGGTCCCGCGTCCACGCTAGCTTTTCGTACAGGTAGCGCGGCCTCCCTGTATTGACTACTCCAAATAAAAGTGTGGCAAGGTGCAGTTTCCTACGCGTTTCCATGTTTAACGAGTTGGAAGCGTTAAGATAAGGTGTGATATGTGAACGTGGGGGCACAAAGAAACAGAAACGCGCGCAGGCATTCTGCACCCTTTGCGCAAGCTTAGACGTCTTAGCCATTAGGCATGGGCCGTATGTGACATCACAGTAATTGAGTTTTGAGAGTAACAATGACTCGCATAGTAGGATTCTTAGTTCTACGCTAAGGAATGGTCGGATTTTAAACAATAATTTAAGTCTATAAAAACAGTTTCTCGAACACTCGGCAATATGACTTTCAAAGTTAAGACACTCATCAAAAACCAGTCCCAGATTCCTTGCTTCCTTCACACGTTGTACCAATTCGCCGTTGATTGTTATATTGAGCGGCCTGTCTGCAAATTTGTTTATGTTTCCCTTTGACCCTATTAGCATGATCTTGGATTTTTTAGGATTTAAAACAAGGCAACTAGAGACACACCAGGCAAGGACACCATTTATATCCTCATTCACTTTAGCCAGAGCATTTACATGTTCAGCAGGTACAAACGAGTAGTACAATTGCAGATCATCCGCGTAAAGATGGTACTGGCAGTGTTTGATTCGCGTAACTATTTCAGCACTGTACAGTACGTAGAGGATTGGTCCCAAAATCGAGCCCTGCGGGACGCCTCGTGAGACGATCCGGGGTACAGATCGTACCGTGGTACCGTCCACTTTTGTCAGTTCGACATACTGTTGTCTATCATGAAGATAGCTCTTGAACCATTTAATTGATGTTGAGTCGAACCCATAGTATGTCAGCTTAGACAAAAGCAACGAAATGTTGATGGAGTCGAAGGCCCGTGAGAAATCCAGAAGTAAAAGAATACTCAGCATGCCCTGATCCCGTGCTACAAGCAGACCGTCCACTACATCAGCCAAAGCAGTGGCTGTGCTATGTCCCCTTCGAAATCCTGACTGTCGCACTGGCATAATGTTATTATTCTCTAGGTATTCTGTAAGTTGATCACATACGACTTTTTCTAGCACCTTGGAAAGACAGGGGAGTATGCTTATGGGTCTGAGGTCCCTCACAACAGATGGTGTGCTGGTTTTAGGTAGCGGTTTTACTACAGCCACCTTCCAGTCGTCCGGAAATTGCCCCTCTGTTAAGGATTGGTTGATGAGAAAAGTAACAGTACGAAGTGACTGGGGCAAGGTCAAACGCAACATATCAAGGGACACCCTGTCTATACCTTGAGCATTCGATTTGAGACCCTTAATAATTCTAAGAACCTGATTCTCGGAGACTGTCTGAAGAGAGAATGTTGCTGAACCGTATCTATGGTACTCAAAGAAAGTGAGCTGGGATATAGTAACTTTGTTGTCTCCAGGTACTTTCAGGAAATGATCATTTATAATGTCAGGATTATCAAGATGTGATGGAAGCTCAGTCACATTCTTTCCACTGGGCAATATGTTGTTTTTTAAATTCTGCCACAGTTTTTTTGAATTGTGATAGTTTGCGTTAATATGTTTACTAAAATAGCACCTCTTATCACTTTCCATAGCCTTCAGAACAGAGCGTTTCATATCTACATAACAGTTTTTTAGGGCCATTGTTCTGTGTACTTTATATTCAGCATGATACCTGTCTCTAATTTTCATCATTTCCCTAACAGAGTCTGTGATCCAGGGATGGGGGGGAGTTTTGAATTTACGGGTTTTGACGGGAGCATGTAAATCAAACACAGGTCAATGTCCTTGCTAGGTCCGTTACATTTCGCATCTTGTAGTAGCAGTCCCAGTTAACTGCATCCAAGTCCCTGCCGAATTGATCCGTTAGGATGTTTTTTAGGGGTCTAAAGGTTACACTGCGGGTAGGAGGCTTTTCCTTTCTTGTCTTAAGCACAACCAAAAGCATTGCATGTCCTCCTAACTCAGGAGTATGTTTGTTTAAGATTTGGTGGACTTTGATATCAGTGCATATGACGTCAATAAGACTACTGCTTAGCTCAGTGAAATGTGTTGGCTCTTTCACTTCCTGGTCAAGGTTCAAGCTTTGCAACATTTGAGTGAGGAGCTTGACTCTGCTGTTATTAAGCTCTAGCATGTTTATATTAAAACTAGCTTTTGCAGCACGCGCTTCGCGCGAGTCTGCTAAAAGCTAGGCCTGCGGCGCTGGCCGCTCCCGGGCTTCGCCCTCCCGCGGCGCTCGGCCTTCGGCCTCGCATACGCAGCTCGGCCTGCGGCCTCGCGGGTGTGACTTTTGGTGTTTGACCGTCCGCAATGGGGGCCTAGTGCTTTTTTTGTACGGCGCTAGAGTTTTGCAACTGTGGCCTAAGGAGCCTTTCCGCTCCGGGCTCCGCCCTGCGCGGCGCAGCTCGGCCTGCGGCCTCGCGCCTAGGGTGACTTGTGTTGCACTTAAATAAAATGGCCAAAGTGTTTGACGGAAGCCGCTTCGAGCTTCGCTCTACGCGGGCGCTCGGCCTGCGGCCTCGCATTCGAAGCTCGGCCTTCGGCCTCGCGAAAGTTACACAGAACATGGCCGCTTCGGGCTTCGCCCTACGCGGCGCTCGACCTATGGTCTCGCATCGCAGCTCGGCCTACGGCCTCGCGTAGGTTTCATGATCAATTGTCTCATCTATATCGGCCCAAAGTGTTCGATGGCAGCCGCTTCGAGCTTCGCTCTACGCGGGCGCTCGGCCTTTGGCCTCGCATTCGAAGCTCGGCCTTCGGCCTCGCGAAAGTTACACAGAATATAGCCGCTTCGGGCTTCGCCCTACGCGGCGCTCGACCTCTGGTCTCGCAACGCAGCTCGGCCTCCGGCCTCGCAAAGTTACCATTTACAAGTATAAACAGCATTACATTCATATGCAACAATTTCCCCATACATTTTCTTACTAAGGTCAATTTCAGTACAGTTACAAAATGTATGGGGAACCAAGTACTCCATAGAAATATGAGATTCCAATTTTTCCTAAAATTTTGTACTTACACGCTTTTTTTTTGGGTCGAGCGACCACGGATAGACATTTTTGACAGGACCTCATACTTATTTTTTTTAAATTCGAGCATTTCCTGTCGGGCCCAAAATCTCCGAAATTACCCCGAAAATCGGGTAAATTTTTGAACCATCACAGGGGCATCATGAAAACCTCCAATAAAGCTCCGAGCATATTTTCCCTGCGACCCCTCCTTCTACCCCGAAATTTAGGGAATACATTTTGAATTCTGCAGATTTTTTAAAATGGCCGCCAGCGCATCCGCCATTTTGTTTATCGAAAAGTCTATAATATAACATCTCATCTAGGTTATATACTGCAACAAACCCCATTTTTACTTTTTTCAAATTTTATATCCTGCGACCTACAGGACTTCTGGAAGGTGACCATGATTTTTGCACATTTGTCCCAACAGCTCCCGGTGTTGCCAGGTCACAGAGATAAAAATAGTCAAATGTCATTTTAATGGGGATGTTTCATAGGCACATGGTAATGGTTTGCGCGAAATGTCATTATTTCTATTTTCGACTTTCGCCGGGACCTGAGTCAAAAACTACCAAAAATAGTAGAATTTTTATTTCACCTGGCAACACACACAAGTCAAACTCACAATCACCTAGTACATTGCGACTCGCTCAGAGGTGGCCATATACATGAAAATTAAAATTTAACGTTTTCGAAAACACATAGTTTTCACAAAATGGCCGCCAGCGCGTCGGCCATCTTGTTAATCAAACAGTCTATAGTTTTCCTATAATCTAGGTTATATTTGACATCGAACCTCATTTTCATTTTTTTTCTCGCTCTCACCCAATCGCCATATTATTTTTTGGAAAATGACCAAGTCACAAAATATATATTTCGCTCTGGCACCCAGTGTGGCCAGGTGATTGGGCTAAAATTAGTAAAATATCATTCGGCCATAAGCTTGCCATAATAACGTGGTAGACATTTAGACCAAATGTCAAAAAATTTTTTTTTCGTTTTTTGGGCAAAAGTCAAAAACTACCAAAAATGGTAGAAATTTTATTTCACTTAGCAACACATATAAACTAAACATGCAACCGCTTCATACATTGCGACTCGTTCTAATGTTGCCATGTGCCTGAAAAACGGTTTTGAAAATCGTGAAAAATTTAAAATGGCCGAAAGGGGGTCGGCCATCTTGGATTTTGGATCGGCCGTATTTTTCCCGTATTCTAGGTTATATAACGCACCGAACCTAATTTTTATTTTTTTTCTCGCTCCCACCCAGTCTTCAAAAGAACTTTTGGAAAAAACCATGTCGAAAAAATGGTTTTCCCCGCCATTTCCAGGGTTGCCAGGATTTTCCCGAAAAACTACCTTTTTGTCATTTCAGACTACCATGGCCACCCCACAGCGTATTTATTTTTTTTCTACAAGGTTATTTTTTTTTCTTACCATTCGGGGCCATGGGGTAAAAACTACCATGAATTTGGTAGAATTTATTTCTCAAAACAATAGACAGATAACTAACCTACCACTGCTCTATACAAACCGATTCGACCCGGTGTTGCCATCCCCCTCAAAATCGACTTTGAAAATGACAAAATTTTTGGTCCCCACAAAACTGCCGCCAGCGGCGTCTCTATGGCCAAACTCTATTATCTATGGATGAGGTTTGCAAGTTGACTATACTGCCGGCAGAGTTCAAAAAAAATTTTTCAAATATCTGTGGAAACCTCTCCACCACGAGCCCGCAAAAACACCTCTAAACCGAATTTTCGATCCAAGATGGCGGCGCGGACATCTTGTTTTTTTGACATTTTACTTTTTCAGTCTACTTCACTTCAAAACCCTTCTCTAAAAAAGTAAAAACCGCCTTGCCATTCCATAGACAAAAAAAAAGTCAATTCAGCGAAATCGGCCGCCATCTTGGATTTTGGGAAAAAAAAATAAAAAAACCTGCTTTGATTGAAAAATAACCCACCCCGTTAGAACATCCCAAAGCGGTAGAAAAACGAGAACCCCCCCAAAAAAACCCCCGATGAGTGAGTGAGTCAGTGAGTGGTAATTTAGCTTTATATAATATAGATCTCCGGTCAAAATCAAGCCATCATGCCCACTAAACGAAGCGACAGAGTCTGCAATAGCGTCGAAAAATACGTTTACGTCTTGCCACGGTGGCCTATAGGCGGTTCCTACCACAATAAGTGAGTCGCCTAGTCGTAGCCTAAGCCACATCTGCTCAACTTCAGTATTGGTAGGGTGCTGAAAGACACGCGCATTGATGCCTTTCCGTATAAAGAAGCCCACTCCTCCACCACGCCCTCCTTTGATGTGATCTGGTCTTGGGCAGTGATGAAGTCTGTATCCCAAGAGTTTAGGAGCTTTGTCATCCTCTCCCTTCCTCAACCAGGTTTCATTGATTGCCAGGACATCTGGTGTCATGTCTTGGGTGGCTACTATGAGTTCCTCGTGCCTAGTACTAAGTGAACCCGCATTAAAAAATCCAACTCTCAGATGTTGTGGAGGGTTGATTCTAGCCAGATGCAGTTTAATAGGTCATGGTAAATATGTAGACGATTGTTGATATATTGCTGATTATGGGAATACTGTACATATTTAGAGCGAACCTGTATTATGTGTAAAGAAATAGATACAGTATAAGAATACTTAGAATGGTGTGCAAATACATAGTTTATTGTTAAACGAACATAATATTTTAGTTGACGGATTTGTGTAATAAACTATAAAAATAGTATATGTGTATAATTTGTAGGTTACTGTAAATAACTTTACATACATGTTTATAAGTAAGTGTAGAAATCTGATCTAAAATTGATATTATAGAAACAATTACAGTAGATTTAGGATGTATCTGTCTCTCAATCCGTTGACAGTTCCATTTTACAAGTAATAAAAATACAAAGAATCATAGGAATTATCCTATAAACGTTTTTAGGGCTAAATGAAAATTTAATTCCGTTTTAGAATTTTATTGCGAACCAAAAAATTCACCTTTCAAATTTTAAATAAATACAATTCCTATAATTTGTTTTCAAACAAATAGTTATAAAATTGTGACTTT
Source organism: Glyphodes pyloalis (assembly GCA_037074685.1). Taxonomy (NCBI): domain Eukaryota; kingdom Metazoa; phylum Arthropoda; class Insecta; order Lepidoptera; family Crambidae; genus Glyphodes; species Glyphodes pyloalis. The sequence goes on from JAYKKO010000009.1 coordinate 16,314,601, forward strand.
GTTTATTGTAGAAACTGTTTTTCCTTAAGCCATGCAATTTTTGAAGAATTTATAACTTCCATTTCAACAGACTTATCTCGCCTGTACTTCAAATACTTATTCTTTGCGCAGACTCGACAACCGTTCACAAATCAGTCGTTGGTGTATCGGCACAAAGAAATACCTTTTAGTCGTTATTTATTTAAGTATTTCAGTGTCGAGACGCGAGTTTTGTTTACATGAGAGGGGGCCCATGGACAGAATTAGGCACAATTAGCTCAGTTCATTTGGTTTTATTTTGTTCTTTGAAATTAAGGGGAGCGTTGACTATATTGGATCATTTACTTGGAAGTCAAAATTAACATACTTGCAGACACCAATAGCTTTGAGATAATAAATACCGTCATTCTTGTACATGCGAAAGAATCAGGGGGGGTACTCTCAAAAACGAAACGAACAAACGAAAGGTTTCGTTTTTGAAGATTATTATAAGACGTGGTTTTTGATTTGTATAAATCATATTTTGTTTTTTGAAAATGCTTAATTGCCATTCGAAGTGATTTCTTTATGATTATAAGGATTAAAAATTGCCATCCGTTGTCGGATCCGACATATTTCGTTTATGGGAGTAGGCCCCCAGTATGTTGAAAAATGTTAATCTATATATATAAAAGAAAGTCGTGTTAGTTACACTATTTATAACTCAAGAACGGCTGAACCGATAAGGCTGAAAATTATTGGCGAGGTAGTTTAGGACCAGGAGAAGGACATAGGATACTTTTTTTTTTTTGAAGTCTGCTTATTTATTTCCTCTAAGGCGAAACGAAGGTCGCCGGGACCACTAGTTTCAAATAAAATAAATATTGGACAACATCACATACATTGCTCTGATTCTGTGAGCTACTTAAGCTTAAGCACTTGAGTTACAGAAATCAGAAACAACGAAGGTACCACAACACCCAGACCAAACATTATGTGACATCACAGTTTGCTATTATGATTAAAAATCTGTTGAGGAATCGTGGTGGACAGGCATTTCAAAATATCTCATTAGACTAACCATTTATATCCCTTATACAATGGCTATTTTAGATGTACATGGATAAATAAGCGTTATAGGTATTACATCGATAAGACAGTTCGTGAAATAACTCCTCCAGCTTTAATCATTTCAGACATTATTACATAGATTACTTGATACCGAAGTAAGATGAAGCACTTTTTGAAAGGAAACCAGAAGGAAACATCCAGATACTAGCCTAGTTGAGAGGCGAGCAGGCCGGACTTTGGCGTCGCGCCATCTCTGAGGTCCCGGGTTCGATCCCCGGTCGGGGCAATGTGGGAAATGAACTTTTCCGTGTTGTCTCGGGTCTGGGTCTTGTAGTATCCTCGTCTTTTCTGATTTCTGTTACACAAGTGCTTTAACTACTTACCACAGAACAAAAGCAATGTACCTATGTGATGCTGTCGAGTATTTATATATTTATTACTGCACAAATAATTGCCTTGGATGAGTATGTTACTACACTAAACTCTACTTACTACTTTCCTTTACATTGTGAGAAAAAAATAATAATATCTACGTAACTTTGTCAATAATTTGACGACCTCCGTAGCCGAGAGGCAAGCGTGCCGGACTTTGGCGTCGCGCCATCTCTGAGGTTCCCGGTTCGATCCCCGGTCGGGTCAATATGGGAAACGAACTTTTCTATATTGTCTCGGGTCTGGGTGTTGTGGTACCATCGTTGTTTCTGATTTCTGTAACACAAGTGCTATAGATACTTACCACAGAATCAGAGCAATGTATGTGATGTTGTCCAATATATTTAAAAAAATAAATAATAATAATAATAAGCGCTCGTATTGTAACAAAATATAAATATCTACTATTGTAACTTACCTTATTTCACACACAATAAATTTACTCACTTACTTACTAAAATAGTCTCCACGTGCGATATGAGATGGGATCACACACGAAAATAATTAAAACCAAATCGCGAAGCACCACGCGGAAATTAATAATATTGCACAAAGGAGCGAAGCCTGTAAATTAACACGTTTAATTTGCCCTCAATCAGGGCGCGCGGCTTGCCAATCAACAGGCGAAAAGTTTACTGGGTTATGTAGGAAGACGCTTCAAGAATAACTGCAGCCATACTGTTTAAAGCGGGGAATAAGTTTAAGTGTATCAAAAATGAAATCTCTTGTTGCGTTATCATATATCTTCTTGTGATGTACCTTAATAGCGAGCTTCGGCTTTGCACGGGTGTAAGTATTTTTTTTTTGTACATATAAACTATTGTACATATAGGAGAACTTTTAAGTACATAAAGAAGTTTTCACCTTTTCTGTACATATAAACTTGGAATCATCAAACAAAAAAAAACAATATAAACATTTATTCATCTGTTTGGGAGTGAGGATGCTACGGAAAGACAGACAGACAAACTTATAATAAATTCCCCGTCATTTTAGCGCAGTTAAAAATAGACACCTTCGTCGTCGAGCTGCAGACAGCCGCTTATATTTTATTATATTTTAAGGAACTGTACCCACTTAATAGTATGCTGACACAAAGGTTAATATATTCGATCATCAAAAAAATATTAACGTAACCTAAATAATTTAAAAAGTGAGCCACTTGGGCTTTGGCGAATATATATATAGTTAGCTTCAATAGCAGGTATTAAATAAAAATCAGTAATTACTATTCACAGGTTTTAATTTAAACATAAGAAATAACTCTATAGAGACATTTGATTCATTAATTCATTTCACTTATAATTAAAATCACATAATTAGCTAGAGGGGTCCATGGGGGTGTCATGCGCAATACAAAAATTTCTACAAAAGAAATTTTCTAGCCTCTGCACCTCAACTCCACTCTCGCCTTCACGCGGTGGACCCCGTTAAATTGAGCAACCCTACCGAAGATGGTGGTATAATCCCCGTGGGAAGTTGGGTCAATGAACAGAGAGAGACAGGAGGGGTCACTAGGGCGTCTGACGGTCTAGTGATCTAGGTACGCTCAGGGAAGGAGTGACACCTTAGGGTTGGTAGCGGAGGATTCTTATCTAAAAAAAAAACAACGGTAGCACCCATAGTCCGAGTAAGATGGATTACTTCTCATCCACCAGGACGCCTTAGGCAAGCGGGTGGGTTGATATGCCTAAACCCTTCAACATTATGGAAAGACAAAACAAAAAATGGCCCCGAGTTCCCAGCGGGTCCACGACACCCAGCAAAGGCAGCAGCGTGGGTTCTGGTGGACTCAGGGGTGCTAAGAATCCCTGGGAGAAAACTGGCTGCCGTAAACACATAAATAAAACAACAAAGATTGCCGTAGCGTCATACAATGTCAGGACATTAAGAACAGATGACCGTCTAGAAGAGCTACTGTACGAACTAGACAAGATTAAATGGAGCATAGTTGGTTTATCCGAAGTGCGTAGGTCCGGAGAATCTTGCCTCAGGTTGCATACTGGCCATCTCTTGTACTACAGAGGGAAAGAAGATTTGCACGAACACGGAGTAGCACTGCTAATTAACAGAAGCCTCAAGGACAATATAACAACAATAAACTCTATGTCTGACAGGGTGGTTTACGTCGTCCTAAAGATTTCCACGTGTGCATCGCTGAAAGTCATACAAGCCTATCTACCAACGAGTACTTCATCTGATGACGAAGCTGAAGTGGTGTACGAGGATATTTTGAGGTGTATGCAAGAAAACCAAACTACGTACACTATTCTAACGGGGGACTTTAATGCGAAAATTGGAGTCAAAGAAGATTTGTCCGAAAATTTCATAGGAGACTTTGGTTATGGAATGAGAAACTTAAGAGGACGCATACTTACCAATTTTCTGGAGCAAAGTAAACTCTTTCATATGAGTTCCTTTTACCAAAAAAGACCCGAAAGAAAGTGGACATGGTTGTCTCCGGGTGGGAGACATTCGAATGAAATAGATTTCGTATTCTGCAGTCATAAAAACATCGTAAAAGACGTCAGCGTCCTTAACAGCTTTAATACGGGCAGTGATCATCGTCTCATTCGAGCAATGGTAGAAATTCCTGAAAAACTAAAGCGATTTTCGAAGATTAGAGCAAAGAAAACGAAAATAGATCCCATTGCGCTCAGAGCAAACAGAGATATCTATCAACAAAAGCTGCAAAATAAACTGAATATAGACACTGACACCTTAGGCATCGATGAACTCGCCCAACACTTACAGAATGCCCTCTACGCAGTAGCAAAAGAAATAACACCTAAAAGCAAGAACAACCACTCTAAACTGAAAGACCAAACCAAAAAGTTGCTAGAGGAAAGAAGGCAGTTAATAAATCAAGGCCTTACCACAACTAATCAGTTCAAATTACTATGTAAACAAGTGAGACAAAACGTCGAAGAAGATGTCAAAGAATATCGCGAACATATAGTAACGTCTATTATTGAAAAGTACAAAGGTCCAAAGGTGTTCAGAAATGCACTCTCAGTAGGTAACCAACAAATAACCAAACTGCTAGACTCACAAGGAAATTTGGTCACAGAAAAAAGCAGACTACTGAGAGTTGTTGAAGAGTTCTATGGGCAGCTCTATTCATCTAAAGGCATAAACACAGTTGCAAATAACTCAAAAGCTGTTATTAACGTTGGCTCCGAAGATGTGCCGGAAATTACGAACGCTGAAATTGAATATGCTCTTGGAAAAATGAAGAACAATAAAACTCCTGGAGAAGATGGCGTTATTATCGAAATGGTCAAAGAAGGCGGAGATAAAGTGATGCAAATCCTCAACAAATTACTTAATAAATGTCTGGAGGAAGGGAAGATACCCAAAGAATGGGAATGTGCTAACGTCATACTGTTATTTAAAAAAGGTAACAAGGCAGATTTAGGAAAATATCGCCCAATTAGTTTGTTATCACAACTTTACAAACTACTTACTAAGATCGTCACGATTCGCCTTACTAATAAATTCGATTTTTACCAACCAGTTGAGCAAGCAGGGTTCAGAAGCGGCTTTGGCACCATGGACCACATTTTGACAATGAGGACTGTAATCGAAAAAGCAACGGAGTACCAGATGCCATTATGGATAGCATTTATCGATTACACGAAGGCTTTTGATAGTGTGGAGTCCTGGGCTGTAACTCAGTCATTGCGAAACGCTCGAATAGATCATCGATATACAACATTAATCAAAAACATCTACGACAATGCAACCATGAAAGTAACTCTGATGGAATCTACAGAACCAATAGCAATAAAAAGAGGTGTTAGGCAAGGAGATACACTGTCCCCAAAGCTATTCACATTAGTTCTGGAAGACATATTCAAAAAACTTTCATGGGAACAACGTGGTCTGAACATAGCAGGAACTAGACTGAATAACCTCAGGTTTGCCGATGACATCGTTCTTCTCCCAGAAGAGTTACAAATAATGCTCCAGCAGCTGAGTGATGTCTCTTTGCAAGTCGGTTTGGAGATGAATTTGGATAAGACCAAAATAATGTCAAACACCCATGGAAATAACACCACCATAACTATCAACCAAACCACCATAGAACGTGTGGAAAAATAGGTTTACTTGGGGCAAGAAATCAGATTGGGAAAGGACAACCAAACCAATGAGCTGCACAGACGGATAAGGCTTATGTGGGCAGCATACTCAAAACTGGACTTTGCTTTCAAGATGAAGATCTCTGCGGAACAAAAAGCCAGGATATTTAACCAGTGCATCCTACCAGTGCTCACTTATGGTGCCGAAACCTGGGTTTTCACCAAAGACACCATCAGCAGATTGGAAGTGGCCCAGAGGGCTGTAGAGAGAAAGCTGGTAGGAGTGACACTGATGGATCATAAAACAAATAAATGGCTCAGAGATAAAAGCAAGGTCGCAGATGTAACAAAGCGAGTGGCACACCTGAAATGGAAATGGGCAGGGCATATTGCCCGGAATGAGTCCTCCTGGTGCAAACGTCTGCTCGAGTGGAAACCTTGGGGAAATAAACGCCCTAAAGGCAGACCACAAATGCGTTGGAAGGATGACGTAAAGAGGGTCGCAGGCTCAAACTGGATGCAGAAGGCACAATGCAGAGAAAGGTGGAAAATGTTGAAGGAGGCCTACACCGAAATGGTTGAACCAGGCTAAAGAAGAAGAAGAAGAAGAAGAATTAGCTAGAAAACGAAACACCAATAATCACGTTATTACATCTAATAAATAACTAACCGGATTTACATAAATAATGGACAGGACTCACTATGATTCCGAGGAACACACCGAGAACGATCCGCACGGTCCGAGCGCCAGCAAGCGAATGACTAACGAGCGGTATGCACCGTCCTTTTATAGGCGGTAGTGGGGTGGTGCTGCTATGCGGTGGTGGGGTAGTCCTGCTATTAAATCAAGTTTACTCTGATACGGCCTCTCCTGACGTGGAGTCGTCCTCGACGACGCTTCGGTCTGGTGTACTTTGTGATGCTTCCAAACCTGAAGTGTGTGGTGCTGCTGAAGACGGTCCAGCGACAGACTCGACCGCTTCGCTCGATGTGGCAGACTGACCCTTATTAGAGTCATGGCCCGTATCATACTCAAAGAATGCAGCGCAGGTCTCGGGGCACCACTCTCCACGCCAGGGTACCATGTACTGTGCTGCCGCTTGAGTGGTTTTTCCATAGGATCCACCAAGCAGCTTCAGCTCATAACGGTCACTCGGCAGGCTCCTCACCACTCGATAAGGCCCGCGCATACCGGAATCTAGCTTGCCTGTTGACTGAGAACACTTAATTACGAAGACAAAATCACAGACCAAGAATTTACGTGGTGCTTTTCGGTCTCGATTAACACGAGTATCTTGGTCAGACTGATTCTTCTTCAGCAGTTTGTTAGCTCGGTTCCGGCAGAGCTCCCGCCATGCTTCTTTGTTTTGTGTATAATCAATAGCAACGTCTCGTACAAGTGATTGAATAATAGGCGTCGTAGCATCAATGCCTACCAATAAGTTTAAAGGTGACGCTTACGAGTTGCAGTCTCCACACCTCTTCAGACCAGGAAGTGCTTTTGTGGTTGGCCTCTATCCGGATCATGTTCAGAACAGTTCGGACGTATCTTTCCACTTGTCCGTTGGCATTATGCATTTCGGGCGTAATGTAATGAATATTACAGCCTATTTTGGACAACATTTTAGTAAATTCAGCTGATTTGAACATGCGTCCGCGATTGAGAACGTCAGTGCTTATCAAAATTGGACAACATAAAGACGATCCCGGTACCACTATTAAGTCTGCTTCAATAGATATTTCGTTAAATTCAAGTGTTAAGGTAACCAATGAATCGGCTTTTATCATGTTACTACTTATCCCCTTCAAAACACAAGCCGTTGGTTTTCTTTTATGCGCGAAATACTTTAAAACGTCTTCAGATATTAAGGAAACATTCAAGGCACCACTGTCAATCAATACGTCAACAGGGATACCCTGAATAACCCCCGTAATTATATCGCTATTCTTGGGAGTATCAATGGAGGGTTCAGTACATAAATTCACATTACGTTTGTTCCGGGGTTAAGATCGATTTTTGGCAAAGCAATTATCTTCATTATGACCGGTTTTTTTGCAAAAACTACATTGTGGTATATTTTGGCTTGAATTACCGAAATGTACCTCAGAATTCTGTTTTAACAATGATAAATCAGTTGTAGGCTTTTTTGTACACTGAGCTTGCTTATGCCCAGTCTGTCCGCATCTATAACACTTCAAGCTGCTAGTGCTAGCCGGTAAGTAGCCTTTCTTATTCGTACCAACATTCGGTCGATTATCAAATTTAGTGCGGACAGGCTTGGCATAAATAGAGAGAAATGAAACCAAATCCTCCGTAGTAAGATTAGCGTTTGCTGCTGCCGCTCGGACTTGAGGGTCAGTAATTCCACGAATAATTATTAAGACCATTAACTCTACGCTAAGACCTTTGACTATGCGTAACCGTAAAAGGGTATGCCGCGCATACTCAGCATACGATAAATATTTATCTGAGGTTGTGTGCATAGCCTCATAAAGAATATTAGCATAGTCCAGCTTTCGTGGACACAAAGGTTTGAATTCTCGTACGAAGCATGACCACGTACGATCGTTAGTAACCCACTCGTTAAGCCATGTACGCGCGTCACCCCTGAGACAGCTAGATACGCGTGATAGACACTCTGCATCTTCCCAGTTATTGGCTAACCTAGCACGGTCTACCTCTTCACACCATGATTCAATATCATGTACGGCAGGATCAAAATTTGAGATAAAATAACTCTGTGATCGTGTAGATGAACCTAAAGATTTAATAGCTTCAGCCAACATACGCGTTGAATCAGAGACCTGTGTCTCTTGAGTAGTGTTGCAACAAATCTGGGAGGTCTGAGCTGTTGAGACATCTATCGTGTCTACAGTTGGGGTATCGACTACGTGTGACTCTGTATTTGATTGGGTGTTTTGGTTGTCGTTTGATAGTGACATTAAAAGAGCGTTACTATGAGAACCCGATTCTTTGATTTGAGAAAATGAACTAGCTGTTTGGTTACTCTCAAGGTTATTTAGGCGAGACAAAATAGACTCGAGGGTCTGCTGTATTCGTGAATCATTACTCTGAGATGCCTGTAGAATTGGTGGAGTACGGGTTTGATTACGTGAGCTACAGGCGTAATCTCGTCTGCGTGACCTACTTCGCGACCCACGTGCACTGCTATGACGGTGCGACCTATCACATGACTCACTACGCGATGATCGCGCAAAGTTTCGCCTGCGAGATGTACTACGTGACCTACGGACAGCTACATTGTGCGATCTATTCGACAATCCGTGTTTACGCGACCTATCACTCGACCTACGCATATGGTAACGCCCGCGCGCTTCTCCCCGCGACCTACACGAACGTTCGCGTTCTCGCATCCTATTACGTGACCTACGGGTGCGATCGCCTCGGTGCATCCTCTCACTTGGTGTCCGAGGTTGATTGGACATGTAAACAACTGTTTAAAAGAATATATCACACGAGAAAGTTATTTACTTAGTGAAATTGGTGCCTCGCTTCTCAGACTATATAAAACTGCCTACTAATAGTGAGCCTAGGTGCTTAAATAATCCCACTTCTGAAGTTAGCTTCAATAGCAGGTATTAAATAAAAATCAGTAATTACTATTCACAGGTTTTAATTTAAACATAAGAAATAACTCTATAGAGACATTTGATTCATTAATTCATTTCACTTATAATTAAAATCACATAATTAGCTAGAAAACGAAACACCAATAATCACGTTATTACATCTAATAAATAACTAACCGGATTTACATAAATAATGGACAGGATTCACTATGATTCCGAGGAACACACCGAGAACGATCCGCACGGTCCGAGCGCCAGCAAGCGAATGACTAACGAGCGGTATGCACCGTCCTTTTATAGGCGGTAGTGGGGTGGTGCTGCTATGCGGTGGTGGGGTAGTCCTGCTATTAAATCAAGTTTACTCTGATAATATAATTTTTTATAACGCACTTTAAGATTGACCTCATCCCACCTGATGTTAAGTGGTAATGAGTTCCTAGCTTGAGGGCGACAAGTACAACATAATAAATCTGTTACTGGACTTGTCATCCTTACCTTGAAGGCTCTGCCCCTGTTGCTAATGTAACTCCCTCCAGGAGCTATGGAAACTTTACTCACACGAGGAACACAACAAAAAAGAAGTGATTTTTAATTGGCTGCGGATTTCTGCAAGGCGGAGGTATTGAAAATGGCACCTATAGTAACATTTCTCGCAGAAAAAGCAAACTCTACACTGAAATATTCGACTAAATTTCAAGCGAAATATTGATTCGGAACTACGCAAAACTCACTTGCCCTAGTACCCTGAATTACTTCAGCCAACATCTAGGAAACTGTCCAAAATCGACAGCAATTATTATTAGAGAAGCAAACGATTGCGGCCTAAACAAAAGGAAAGTTGCCAAACGAGGCGTTTGCATGTCTCGGGAGTGACGCCTAGCCTTTTTATGCCTGTAATCATTTCATAAAGGAATTATTAGCTTTATTAAGATCCATTTTGAAATAACGCCTTTTATATAAGAAACTGGCTTCCGTCTTTGAATTTCCATTTTGTGACATGCCAAGCCACTTTTTAGATAAAAAAAATCAATTTTAAGACTTTCGCGTTCCATTTTAAACATTTCAAATAATTTTAACGAAGGCGAGCAAGACCAGTCAGCTCGTGACCATGGTTGGTGCGACCTAACCGAAACGTCGGGCAGTAAGTAGTTCGTATTAACTACTAAATAAAAATGGTGTCGCGTTTTGACCCGTTAAATTATTTTAAATGTTTAAAAACATCAACTTTCGAGAGCAACTCTTTAATATTCTAAGCGTACATTTGCTTAGAATAGTGACTTTAGATACTTTTTTTTAATTTTATTATTATTTTAGACATAAAAAATCATTTTTCAGAGCAACCCTTAAATTTGTTTACATACATTTGCTTGACTAGATGAATGATAATACCTTGTCAGTATTATTATCTTAACATGGTATGATACCCAACACGTATTATTTTTAGGTACAGCATGAATATGAAAATTGAAAAGCCAGATTTGTAAGCAATAAAAAAATCTACCTTTACGGATTTGAAACTTGTTCGACTGAATCAAAACCCTGTAAAGTCTTTTTAATCGTTTCAGTTCAAATCGTGTGGTGCGAATCGCTTTAAACCCATTTTGAATAAGCTATAGGATTCGTTCTTTTAATTATAGTCTCTGGAGTCAATCAAACCCATATGCTATTTTGATTTTTTCTTCTATTTATGATTTCTTCTATGTATATTTTTGACATTTTTTTTTGTTTTCTGTTTGTCACTCTTCTCAGCGGTCTTTATTGTGTACATATTTCATAATACACTGTTTTTTCCTTATTTTTCTTATTTTTTTCTTTCCCGGACTCCTTAACGACCGCAACAGTCAAGTCCTATTGCAGGGCTAAAGCTTTTATAATTAAAATTAAATCATCATTACAATGGGTACCTACTAGGTTAATTACTATATTGCCAAATACCGGTAAGTAATCACAGAGCCAAGCTGTTTTCGAAAATACATTTTTTTCGGTCTAGAGGGTTTCCTCCCAAAAACGAAATATTTTTTTTTATAATGCACTCCAACATTGACCTCATACCATCTGATGTTAAGTGGTAATGAGTTCCTAGCTTAAGGGCGAAAAGTATAGCATAGTAAAACTGTTACTAGACTTGTCGCCCTTACCTTGAAGTCTTGACCCCTGCTACTAATGTAGCACCCCCCAGGAGCTCTGGAAACCTTACACACACGCAGGAACACAACAACACCGGAGTGATTGTTATTTGGCTGCGGTCTTCTGTAAGGTGGAGGTAGTTCACTAGTCGGGCTGCTCCAGTTCGAGCGATAAATCGCTTTGCCCTGCCTCTCTTAAATATCCGATGAAAAATAGCAATTTTTCATTCTCATATCGTAACCAATTCACTTTGAATGTAAATTAAGGTTTGGTTTTTTCGGGGTAGACCCTCCGTAAAGTCCTATTGCAGGCCAAAGCTTTTATAATGAAAATAAAGTCATTATACCAATCGGTACCTACTATCTTAATTGCTACATTGTGAAATGTTGGCAAATGATCACAAAGTCAAGCAGTTTTCGAAAAAACAAATAATTATAATAATATAAAAAAGCGTGGTAAAACATCTTGCGGGCCAGTATGGCACTGCTAACGGATAGGATATTATGGTATAAAAATCCGTTGTCATCGCGGGGTATATTTTTTGGTTACCAACAGATTGGTAATACTATACTGTGCCTCTGTAAAAATCGGCTTGGTAATCGAATTTAGGACTGCGAGATCATAGCCCGATCATCGCACCATTCCTGCTTTGACCCGCCAATATTAAGAGCCGGCAACAACTTGCGTTTGTACTTTCTATAGAAATCAGTTCCAGTAAATAAATACAGTCTGGAACATTAATTACGGGAAAAAATTGCGACAAAAATTCAAAACAATGGATCTGAAGAGAGTGGCGACGTGAAAGAAACATTTTGTTGGCATCACTTAGACGGAATTTTGTAAAAACACCAGCAATGAGCAAAAACAATGCCTTATTATATCGTTACAGACCTAATTCAATGGCAATAGAAAATAAACCGTACCGCCAACGCTATAAGAACTGTTAACGGAAATCGGAGCGCACGTTAAGAATCATTAGAAACAAAGTTACGTTTGCCGTTCAGGAATTGAATTTTCCCAGTTAAGTTTGAGGGAGGTCGTGTTGGGGAACGGCAAATATAAGTTGGTGGTGTAGAGAAAAAGCATCGTTGACGGAAATAAAGAGATTTCTTTGGGCGTTACAAAAGAAACCGCAAAAATCGAAACAAAGGGAACAAAAGATCGCGCCACAGGACGTTGTACGGTCGACGACGCGTCAAGGTAGCAGTTGCCCATCGATTATAGCTCTTATGCGGACGAGATAAGGGCGGTACAATGTCCAAAGTATGTAACCTAAGGTTGTTTTGTCTGTACCTTCCTTGTGCCATAAAAATCGTCCATCAGAATGGAGGCGGTAATTATGTTTATCGTAATTGCCTTCTTCTTTTTCTTTTTTAATTTTAATAGTAACTTAGCTACTTTAACGGTGACTACCTCTGCCAGTATAAATAAATATTGGACAACATGCGTGGCGTAGTGGCTAAGGTAGGCGGCCAAAGCGCGAAAGGTTCGATTCCCGGTCAAGTCAATTTGGAAAACGAACTTTTCTAGATTGACTTGACTCTAGGTGTGTTGAGATGACGCCCTCAGTTAGTATCCGTTGTCTGGTGTTCATAGTACAAGGGAAAACCTAAGTTTGAGACCAGGTGATTGGTGTGATCTGGCGCATTTATTTAATACTGGCTGTCCCGGCGAACTTCGTAACGCCTATTTTTTTTATTTCTAACCTTTTAAACCTTCACTGGACCTCCACAATTATTTCAAGGCCAAGATTAACCAAATCGGTCTAGCCGTTCTAGAGTTTTAGCGAGACTAACGAACAGCGATTCATTTTTATGTATAAGAAGATTTATTTATTTATTGGACAACATCAAATACATTGCTCTGGTTCTGTGGTAAGTAGCTTAGGTACTTGTGTTACAGAAATCAGAAACAACGATGGTAAAACAACACCCAGTCCCAAAACAATGTAGAAAAGTTTGTTTCCCATATTCACCCGACTGGGGATCGAACCTGGGACCTCAGGGATGGCGTGTCGTCAAAGTCCGGCTCGCTTGCCTCTCGGATACGGAGGTCGTCTAATGCACTGTTCCATTATTATACGATTCGTAATGTGTCAAAAAGATCTATCCGTTGTTCTACGAGTCGTTAATTCTAATTTCAAATTTACTTTCCATAACAGCTGCATTAATAAATAAATAAATAAATGCGCCAGACAATCACACCAATCATCTGGTCCCAAACTAAGGTTTTCCCTTGTACTATGAGTACCAGACGACGGATACTAACTGGGGGCGTCATCCCAGCACACCCAGACCCAAGTCAATTGAGAAAAGTTCGTTTTCCAAATTGACCTGACCGGGAATCGAACCCGGGACCTTACGCGCTTTGGGCGCCTACCTTAGCCACTGCGCCACCGAGGTCGTCATTCAGTCGTCCGTCAGTCGTTATTATCTTACGCCTCGTAAAATTAACTAATCTAGAACGGATTGTTTTGAGAATTGATACAAATTCACGAGAGAACACTTGTGTTCAGTGCTTTAGCTTTCATAGTATTCTGTGGACGCTAATATACAGTTTAAGCTCGTTGCACAATCGGGTCTCAAGCAAGTTGTTCACGTGGACAAGTTACTTGACATTCGATGCACATTTAAATGGACTAGTTTAAGGAGTACTTACTGTTGTCCGCGTCTATTTGTGTAATGAATTTTTTTTATTTATAAAAAAAAACTTTATGGCACAAAAAAGTACAAAAGGTGGACTATTAAGTCCATCCATTAGGATAGGATCATTCTCTACCAGTCATGCAGATAGTTCGTTTATGGGTTCTATGGGTCTATAGGTTTATGGTTTGTATGGGTGGTTCGTTAAAAGGTACACCAACAGAATATGTAGGAGCATGTGATAAAGAGATACATTTTAGTATATGCTCCAATAGGCTAACACAACATTCAATATGCAAGAACTAGAATTAACTAAAATCATCGTAAAACAAATTCAATTAAAATAAAATGTGGAAAAAACAAATAAATTTTCATGGGATAAAAAATATCTCATTTAGTCTCGCTAAAACTCGATAAAGGCTAAACCTATTTAGCTAATGTTGGTATTGAAATAATTGTGGAGGTCCAGGGAAGGTTATAATAGGTTTGAAAACTTGAAAAAAAATTGGCGTTACAAAGTTCGCCGGGGCAACTAGTAATAAATAAATACTAATAGACTGGATCGATTCTTTCTTCCACCCACCATCCGAATCTTGTAATTTCCTATTAATAAATCTTCAATCCATTGTTTCGTCGACAATTTTGCTTCGTTGTTTAATTACGTGTTTCACAAACTCTTGGTGCCTCCTCTGATCCGAAATCTTCAGTTTTCCTCGAAATTATAATTTGAATAATACTCTTAATCATTTACACGTGTCTTGTTGTGATGAAAGTAGGCTACCGATTTGAACAAATCCGTCTGTGCAAGGTAAATGATGGTAAGGTTGAAACTGTTTATAAGTTTTACAATAAGAAATTATGAAACAAAGGTTCTATATATTCGATCATCTAAAAACTACTTACTTAACCTAAATGAATAATAGCTTGGACACAAATTTAATAAGTAAGCCACTTGGCGAATATTGTTTTTTTATAACGCGCTTCAAGATTGACCTCATCCCACCTGATGTTTTTTTTTTTTTTTTATTATGGGGTTCTAGTGCCCCCCTTTGCATGGTTCCCCGACTAATTTTAATGCCGAGGGTCTTTTTCTTTTTCTTTATTTTTCTTTCTGTATGTTCCTTGCCTTTTTTTTTTTTTTTTTCCCATTCATGCTATTACAGTGTTTGTTACATTCTATTTCTTACAATCTATGCGGCTCTGTATTTCTATTACATTTTTCCTCTCTTTTATTACATTTTCCCTGCATATTTTTTGAACATTTATGTTTTTAATTGCTTATATTAATACTTTTGCATGTACCCATCCATGCCATTTTTTGTACTCTTTTACATATATTTTCGTATAGTTAACTTCCATTGATTTACACATGATTAAAGTTACTTACAATTGAATAGATGAAACTAAATAAAATAAAATTAGATTAAATAAATGATTGATTGCCATTATGCAATTACAGCATGCCTATTGTATTGTTATTATTATACTGGACTTAATTAAATTACAAATTGCCAGAATTAAATTAAATTGTTATTAAAATTAGGATTCCATTACATTTTACGTGATTCATATTCATTAAAATTAAATAAATAAAATTAAATAATATAAAATAAGATTAGATAAATGATTAATTACCATTATGCAATTACAGTATGCCTTTTTTATTGTTATTATTATATTGGATTTCAGTAAATTACAAATTGCCAGAATTAAATTAAATTACAATTAAAATTAACCTTCCATTAAATTACCACCTGATTCACATTCATTAAAATAAAATTTATACAATTACAGTATGCCTATTGTTTTGTTATTATTAAAATTTTTATTACATTATGCCCTTCAGTCCTCCCCTATGCCCATTGAGCCATTTTCCATTCTGGCGGTTTTTAGTACCGACAGAGCGAATTCCAGCAGGGCGGGTCTTTTGCATTCGTCTGCCATGATCGCCGCCAGTTCCGAAGCCCTCAGGGCATGATCCATCCCGAACTCGCAGTCGAACCTCCGCCTGGCGAATCTAGGGCACTCCAAGAGGAGGTGGAGGCTGGTCTGCGGAGTCTCGTCATCGCAAGTGCAGAATGGATCATCCCTTAGTTTGAATTTGTAGAGGTAGTCCCTGAATGCCCCGTGTCCTGTCAGCACCTGGGCTATTTGATTGTTGGTCGGGGTCTTCTCGACTATCTTCTTGGCTGCTTGGACGCTCGGCAGAAACAGCTTAGTCACGCTGCCTTGGGAAGAGGCGTCGTATTCCTCCTGGTATGCCTTCCCACCTGATGTTAAGTGGTAATGAGTTTCTAGCTTAAGGGCAACAAGTACTGCATAGTAAAACTGTTACTAGACTTGTCGTCCTTACCTGGAAGGCTTGGCCCCTGCTATTATTGTAGCACCCCAAAGGAGCATTGAAAACGTTACTCACACGCAGGAACACAACACACCGAAGTCATTGTTATTTGGCTGCGGACTTCTGTATGGTGGAGGTATTTCACCAGTCTGGCTGCTCCAGTTCGAGCGATAAATCGCTATGCCCTCTTGTTAGTATAGACGCGAAAGTTTGAAATAATTTAGGGGTATATTACATGTCTGAGTGTATGTTTAATATTGTAACATTCTTGAACACACATGTGTGACTATATAATTTACCACAAGTAAATTTCGATACTGATGTTATTATTATTTCTGTCGAGATTGCTACGAATTCGTTGATATCCCTTTGACTATCCTCGCCGCCATAAAACAATGACGCTAAAATTCCTTAGATGTTTATTTATACTACACTATGTACACATTGAGTAAACATAAAAAATTATAATCCGTTTTCATTAGAAAACTGAAGTTCAAATAAAAGATAACACAGTGTTCCATAGCGCGTAGTATATTTGTTTCGTCCGATTCCTGCAATGCAGGAATTCCAAATAAACTGTAAGCAAATAAAACACATGGCCGGCGTAAAACAGGGGAATAGATCAGTGAATAGAGTGCCTTGTAAACTGGAGCTGGGGCTTTCACATAGCGGACTAGCTGTGCCTGTGATCTTATGGACTACAGGATCAAGAATTTATGTTTTCAAACATAAAATACTTTTTCTAAAATAGAAGTAGTACTTTTTATTCGATTTACTTACTCTTTTAATCATCTATGAATTGTTAATTAATATTTTGCTAACCACAAGTGGATGTCATGAAGTACTTGTTCTAGAGCTATTATAAGACAGTATACTCGTGGATGCAAAAAATGGTTTGTTTGTTTATTACACCAGCTATTTGCCAATAAAAGTCCCATCAAAATCGGTCCATCTATGTCAGATATTAGCTGGAACAAACAGAAAAATCAGTAAAAACTGACATACAAAAAAATCAGTAAAAACTGTACCTAAATACGAAGTAACTGAAATCTGTAAAATGTAGTGTGTGCTATATGAGTAAAAAAAACCTGTGTTTGACATTTTTGGCGATAATAATAGTCCAACAAGACCTTTTTAGTCATAACATTACGTTTTCAAACCATCGAAACCATACCATTGGTCAAAAGTGTTCTACACATGGCTATAAGTTAGATACTGCTACTGTAACTAATCTGCTGAGTTTCTTACCAGTGTCTTCTCGGTACATATAGGTTCCGAACCGGAAGTAGAATCACTTTGCATTGTATTTAAAAACAATTCAAAAGGGTTACATGTTACCTACTTGAATAAAGAAATATTTACCTAATGGTTAGGTTTTACCTAAAGGGTGTCTGGAAGAGATAGCTTTCTAGCAATAGGACCGCCTAAATTGTACTTGATTATATCTGTAAAACCAATTTCTGTAAATTTTTCTGTGCAATAAGGTGTATCTATCTATCTATTTGATTGATAACGAAGACCAGCAACCGTCGTTCGGCCCTCAATAAATCCCCGCTCATAGGCAAGCGCTGGCCTCGACATCAATAAAGGGTTCGTGTTTACACGTCGCGAGCAGGCGGACAATACACACTGTGTACGGCGAAGGTGACTGGAAACGTACTAAGCCTCTACTAACATTGACTATAGAATTAACAATGATAGGGATATCTCTAATAACATATATAATGTGTTGACAAAATACGATATCAGGGACAATACGATTTAACGGTGGTGCTGTGGTAGCTTTTGTTAAATCCTGTAATATACATAATTATATTATTATTTATTGCTAGACTGTTTAACTAAAAAAGTCCTTACACTCAATACAGCTATAAGCTGAAACAGATTGCACTTCACCATGCAATACACAAATGTTACTTGATAATGTTACTTTTTCGAAAAAAAACTGTACGAAGAACTGACGTAATATTTATAGGTATTAGTATAATTTTTTGCTACCTGACTACAGAAAAAACATGTGTCTTAGATGTTTGGTGATATTATTTGTCCAAAGCGAGCATTTTGGTCATCGTCTTTCGTTCGAACCTCCTCCTTTTTTGAAGTCGGTTAAAAACCAATACATTTTTAAGTCAATCGCTGCTCGTCCCTCAGTAAACCCCGCTCGTAGGCAAGCGCTGGCCTCGACATCAATAAAAGGTTCGTGTTTACACGTCGCGAGCAGGCGGACAATACACACTGTGTACGGCGAAGGTGACTGAAAACGTACTGAGCCTCTACTAATATTGACTATAGAAGTAACGATGATAGTGATATATTGCCGAAATTTGTAATCAAATTCACGATATCAGGGTCAACGTGATCTGCCTGTGGTGGTTTGGTGGTTTCGGCTAAAGCAATAACCTTAATAAGGGATAAGCTGAAAACCAGCGCTGCCCGGGATCCATTCTCGAGACAGCATAAGCTGAGCTTTTTTCCTTTTGTCTCATAAACAATCCATGTATGTTTAGAACAGATTATGTTTTTTGTTTTGTTTGTAAGTTGACTCCACTTACAAACAAAACAAAAATGTTTTCTTTCTTTCTTTCTAATATATATATATATATATATATATATATATATATATATATATAAAAGAATCCCTATTTCTCTTGGTCACGCCATAACGCGTGAACGGTTGGACCAATTTCATTTTTTTTTGTGTTTGTAATTTTCTGGAGAAGGTTCTTAGAACAAAAAATACATATATGTATAATTAAATAGTCAACTTCCAGACCGGACAACATCTGGCGGGTCAGCTAGTAAGTATGTATTTTTTATATTAGTGACTGGGTTGTGGAAGTTCTGTTTATTTCAGATAATAAATAAGGAAAATCTGTCTATCTTATTGTAATATTTTATTTTATTTTATTTTATTTTATTTTGCTTTATTAGGACAACCAACAAGAAAAACGCTGACAATACATATTAAGGAACAACATAAACTTAAAGCTAAGCGTCTTCTTAATTAGAGGTTGCCACGGCATGCAATGTGGACTTACATTACATTACATTATTTTAAATTAATACAACGAAAAGAATACTAAATATATTTTGAATATACATTTTATTAATATAAGAGAGCCCATGCATCCTTTAAAATTCAAATGTTTAACACGAGGACACCTACTCGAATTGCAGAGAGAAAGACAAGCAGCCCTGTTCAAAACTGTCCGTTAAACGTCCTCAACCACAAAACACAGGCCACGTTGTACACACATAATACAACATCACATAATATATCTAATTAAACTATACACAAACTTTTCCATTTATTTATTTATTTATATATTACATGGTACACGGCAAACACGGTAACAACAATCCTCCTTTTTCTCCCTGTCAATCGACCTATTTATTTATTTATACGGGCCAGTCTGAAAACCAGCGCTGAGCACTGAGCCCAGCATATGCTGAGACTGGTACCAATTGCCTGTATTTAACAAAAATATGTATCATAAAGTTTAAATTAATATTTTTTTTCTTTTTGCTTTTATAAAATGTAAGTCATTGTTTCTTTTTTTAATGTATGTTTTAGTTATTTAGATGGCAATAAAAAGTTTTTTTTTTTTTTATGAACTTATACTAAAAAGAACTATACTTGTATAGTTTCATTTTTCAATTAATCATTTACGTATATATACTTTTATTTAATAGTTACCGTAATGTTATTTATAATGTTTAGTTTTTCACCGCACATGGGTGTGGTAATCTTGAGTCATGCAGAAAGTTTTTATCCATATTAACTCAAGATTAAGACTCAAGAGTAGATTGGCAGAGAATACTCCTAGCATTAAGTCCACCTGTTGTACTTATAGTGTATACAAAGTATTTCAGTATTGATACAATGAATGTATATTCATTGATGAAATACTTTGCGCTACTACGCAACATGTACGAAACTGAATATTTGTAGGCGGTCTCTTTCAAATAACAACTGTCTACATCAGGTCTTCACTGATTTAGTGCAACACACTATTTTAATTTCTTCACAAACATTGCATATTTACATAAACACCGCTTTAATAAGGTTAATAGTCAAGATACGTAATATTGCCGAATTAAACAGAACCAGAGGAAATGAGAAAGTGTATTTATTACTCAGAAATGCAACATCTGTGGCTTAAGATTGCATAAGTTCGGTTCGTGGAATGAATATTTACTTACAAAAGGTAATATTTTGGTAAAGAGTAAAATTTGATGGTTTAGTTCTGAAAAGTTAAAATGTAATTTGGTTACTACAGTACATGGCTATAGACTTAGTACAAAAATGTCTACGTTAAGATCATTGATATTGAATTGAATTTATAGGGCGAACTGGAGTAGCCCAACTGGTGAAATATCCTCCATCTTACAGAAGAGCGCAGCCAAATAACAATCACTTCTGTGTCGTTGTGTTTCTGCATGTGAGTAAGGGTTCCAGAGCTCCTGGGGGGTGCTACATTAGTAGCAGGGGTCAAGCCTTCAAGGTAAGGGCGACAAGTCCAGTAACAGATTTATTATGCTGTATTTGTCACCCTTAAACTAGGACCTCCTCCTCCCTACCACTGGGATGAGGTCAATCTTGAAGTGCAATATAAAAAAAAGATATCCGATTCAAATTCAACATGTTTTGGTAGTAAATAAAAATAAAACCCAAATTTTTTTTATATATATAATGAACTTGTTTTTTTTTATGTGATTCGTCTCTGGAATTTGTTATCAAGCATGTTTGTATCTAATTACGACTAAAACATAGTTGTAACAATTCTACTTTTATTAACGTAGTTTACAACTGTCTACAAGTGGCCAGATTAACCACTCCTCATGTAACTTGACACAATGGCCAATGACCAATTATGCCCATTGTCCCTTAGATGAGGTATAACCAATTAGACAGCACTTACAACATCTAATTCAACATACTAGTCCACATATGTACATATTTACGAGAGTCAAAGCAGTGCCTTGTTATATTGCTGCGATTTTGTAAGATCGAAAGCATGTCAAACTACACACTTTGAAATTTGTACAGCCATTACGTCGCGGGACTGAGAGCTAAAATCCAACTGTAAGTTTTTTCCTTGATGTGCTGTTTATTGTATGGTAAGTTCTTCTTCTGCTTCTTAAGGTGCCATCCGCTCCCGCAGTTTGGCAATTTGCACTTGAGATACAGCAGATCTGAATAGCGACCGAGTGCTGATTTTGAACCATTGGCGTAGATTTTTTTAGCCACTATATTCTTCTTCTTCTCACACAGAAAAATTTCGTTTCCCCTTGTGGTGCGCGACTCAAACCGTCACGAATCGTGCGTGCTGCTCTTTCAACTGAGCTAACCGCAAGTTATCGTAGGTGATGAATATTTCTGCTGTATAAACCCGTTAGCCTCCGGTTATTCTTAGATTAATTAAGTAGGTAATGTCTTAAGTTAATCGTACCTTGCCCCAGCCCGAGCCCGCCACGAGGACTGCCCCGCGCCGCAGCGTGCCGCGCTGCACCAAGACGGTCGCCTGTTTCCTGTTCAACAAACGCTTATTTGTAACAAGGCAAGAGAAATCTCTTGCCTTGGATTTTCCCCTGGATGATCAACTGTAGTATTTCGTACTTGGGATTACGCATAATATAGCCGAAATATTCAAGCTTTCGGCTCTTTATCGCTGTAAGTACTTCGAGCGATTTACCCATTCTTTGAAGTACAATTTCGTTCCGTATGGTAAGTAAGTGTTCTGACACGTCTTGTTCCATCCCCTCAGCCGTATTCGCATCTGGTCAATATCAATATGCTATGAGCTACAGAAGGCTGACTGGTTGACCTCGTCACCCAGCTCTAGTACCGCACGAGGTGAAGCAAAACATGGTTGCCCCCTCTGCAGTAAGCCTGCAAGGGCAGACGAAGACAGTGGAGGAACAGGAACTCGGTGTGTTATATTCAGCTTCTCTATCCTTCACGACTCGGTATTGACGCGCCATGCGAGGCGTTAACGCGTTTAAATTTAACGATCTTCTTATCCCCTACGAACGGTGGGCCTAGGAGCTCCTTGGTGTGAGAGCCGGAGTGGGAGAACTGTCATCTCATCGATCAAACCCGGAACCTCTAGAGCCCGCTTGACTGTCAGCTCGCAGCTGTAGAGATCGCTCTCTGCGGCAAGCTTGTGCAAAGGAGGATAGCGCAGGAAGAGGCGGACGATGACTATCATTGTCTCCCCTGTCCTTATACTCCCCGACTTGGCAGGGATACGCTGGACATGCTATCGCGACATCGTAAGACTGCAAGAGAAGGTTATAAGGATAATAATATGGTAGCCGGTCTCGCTATCCTTGACAGTCTAGGACTCCATCGAATTCTCGGTGTGCGCTGGTGTAGGAGAATAGGGAATCGAACCTGGAACCACAGAAATGGTGCGACAACTAGTCCAGCTCGCTCGCCTCTCGGCTACTCACGGAGGTTGTCCAGACTAATTTTGTTCAATATTTGATTATCTACTTGCTTCGTTTTAGCCCCAAACAAACGATCAACTCTGTATCTAGTGTAAAGTTCTTGATCTATCTCGTCACCATCACAATTACTGGTGTCACTAACTCTTAGTAATATTAAATTCATTCGTTGAAACACCACGCCACGCTCCGATATTGGAAGGGTAAATATTTAGGCTTGATTTAAAAAAAAACTCATCAAGACATCATCAGCTTAAACCTTCTTTCAAAAATTTATAAAATTTAGTTATTATTCGTGAACGTGTTTACTTGATGTTTATGTATCATGTTTTATGTTCATAATAGACCTCCTCCGTAGCCGATAAGCTCTTGTCACCATTACAATACTGCTGTCACTAATTCTAAGTAAATTACATTAATTAAAAGGGCGGTCTGACGCCTTTACGATCGTACTTCGATAAGGTTCGGTAATTCCAACGCTACCTAGGAATTAAATATTATGTAGGAGCACTGAGTCCATTGTCTGAGCTGTTTTAAAATTTCTCCCAGACTGTCTTCATTTATATTGTGCTTGCAAACAAAAGTTATAAGTGTACACTTATAACTTCAACAAAAGCTCGTAATCGCGAGCTCGGAAGCTCCGATAATGATATTAACATTACGAACCCGGAATTAGCCAAGTTCCGGAGACTATATAAAATTACGAGGGTCATCGGTCAAGTTTATTGGGTTCCGCATATCAATTTGCGGAACGGAGAAACTGCTTATGAATTGTTTTAATTCGATATGGAATAATTTGTTATCACCATACTGTTATGGTATCTTAAAAATACTAAACATGGATATTTGCTTTCTATAAATAGGTATGCTTACAAAATACTACTTTTTTAAGATGATCCAATGAAAATTATCTCCTGTGGGGAGGGTGGAAAGTGAAGTTTTAATTAATTTTAAAGTCAATTTTAAATATTTTATTAAATACGACTTTATCACTTCTCTTCTTTATCTAAATCTTTGTTTAGATATTGATTTATTTTTATCATTTTTAATGTGCAAATAACTAACTCCACGTGTACGACGCTGACGTGATAAATCCGATCTCCGATAGGATCCTAGTGCTTCGCTTTCAGCGCGTTAGTTGTCTCCCTATTATGGCAAAAATAACCCGGTTAAAGACTCGGGTCCGAGTAGGTATCTACCGCTACAATAGCGCCTAGACGCTCGGATCCGAGTGTACGGTACTTTATGAGCAAATTTACAAAGTAGAACATTTTTTAAAACTCTAACACTAAAACAACGGAGTTTCATAAGTTCATGTATTTTTATTTCCGTCTCTTTGTGTCTCTATATATGAAATTATTATAAAAAAAAACAAAATTCCAGCCTACAGAACTCTTATACCGAACTAATGATCCACCCTTCCCTGGGCTTTTACATCAACCACAAACGTCCGCGGTCTTTACGCGCAACATTCGCCCTGCAATAGTAAACTTGTCTATGGCTCGCCATAAATAATTCTTTTAACGGTGTCGTTCGCACGCTCGTCGAATTCACACTGGCGCTTTTTTCACGCGCGCTTTTTTCACGCTCGTTTTTGACGCGGCCAGAAAGTGTTGTAGATAGAAATATAGTAAAGTTGTGGATTTCATTCAAGTAAAGTCTCCTTTCACCTTCGGTTCACGAGCACTTATATTCATTGTTCTTTTTATTACACGAGTACTAGAGTAATGAGAAGAAATGATATCTTATGGTTCAACCAATGGTTCGACGCGCAATGAGTAACTCTATCGAATCTATACTAATACCTATTATAAAGCTGAAGAGTTTGTTTGTTTGTTTGTTTGAACGCGCTAATCTCAGGAACGACTGGTTCGAATTGAAAAAATATTTTTGTGTTGAATAGACCATTTATCAAGGAAGGCTTTAGGCTATATAACATCACGCTGCAACTACTATGAAAGTTAGTATGGAAACCGAAATCCACGCGGACGAAGTCGCGGGCGGCCGCTAGTGACATTATAATGTGAAAACCGGCAGTTTTCGACTTGAGCGGTGTTGTTAGCGACGATATCTCATCTCATTACATGGTTGGCCATTCATGTTTTCTACTTTAGGATACTTTGACACTTCTTCTAATTAATTCCTCATCTTATCCATTCTTCTACTCTACACATCGACCTTAATATTATCATGACCATTAGTAGTAAAAAATATATAAATATTTTGACATAATACGTAGGGATATTTTTTGAATTTTTTCAGTTTATTAATGTTTTCTTCGGTTAAATGTTTGCACGGCTGCATCCAAATCTCGTTGTATAGAGATCGCTTTCTAGCATAAGTCGGCCTTAATTGTATTTAATTTTTACTGTTAAATATATATTTTTTAATAAATTGATACATTTAAGTAATGCTTTGCTGATTGCATTATCATATTATCTTGATATTTCACACCAATTATGTCGTTTTTTAAATGTAAGTTTTATTTAATATGTCTATCTATTTCCGTATACATACGTTCAAATGACTCGTGTGTAAACAGTTCCAAAATTGAGAAATGACTGTTAATATAGAGAGCAGGTTAACTACGGAGATAGCCCAAGTACGTCTATTCGGTAGCTCGTCCGAGATAGCGGTGTGAATAATTTCAATTTTATGCGTCTAAGAAATAGAGAAGTCATAATTTTCGCAATTTTGTGAATGGTCTTTTGCTTTTGGAAAATTAGTGTACTAGAGAGTAAGAGGAGAAAAGCTAATTGGTGTTCCATTAGGTAAATTGTTTTAAAAAAATGCGTGAACATGTTTATAAAGATTTTTGTAAAATATTGTTGCAAAAACAATAGGTTGCAGGTTTTTATTTGGTACTTATTTAGAAATACAATTTAGAAAACAAATTTTTCTATACTGCCTCGGGTCTGGGTGTTGTGGTACCGACGCTGTTTTTTTATTTTTGTAACACACGTGTTACCTACTGTTTTAGCTACTTACCACAGAAGTTGTCTACTTCTTTATGAACATTGATGTTGCTCATTCAATACATCATAATACCGTATTCATAAACTTCTTCGTCTTCTCAATATGAATGACAATATTTAGTTTTGGCTATTACAAAATTGCACTTAGAAAATATAAATTTCATCTCATTGTAATAAAAATAATAATAATAAATGCTGGACAACATCACAGACATTGCTCTGATTCTGTGGTAAGTAGCTTAAGCACTTGTGTTACAGAAATCAGAAAAAACGACGGTACCACAACACCCAGACCCGAGAAAATATGGAAAAGTTCGTTTCCCATATTGACCCGACCGGGGATTGTACCTACTTACTTATATAGTGTGTCTTTATAAAGTATTTTTTCTTGCTGAAGATGGTATTTTTAATCATAGACTTCAGTTCTAAAATGATTGTTTCAAATAAACACTAGATTGAATCCATAAAAAGGTCTTAACTAAATTATTTAGCTAATGCTTCCAGCAACATAATTTAGTTAACACCTAAACAAATAGTCCAGAGTAGCTTTATCAGCAATCCCAGAATTTACGTCGACGCAGAACTCACATTTATATTCCAATGGTCGTCATCACAGGCCCTTCAACGAAGCCCCATAAAAGTTGTACCTAAATACTTTATACAGCTATCTTGCAGCGGAACGATCTTATGAATAAGCGCAGTAAACCGAGCTATTGTTTTATTATGAATCGTCTCCATTAGAGGAATTGCGTAGATTTAGTGGCGAGCCTGACGCGGCGTTTGCGCCGACCGTAATAAATTGTGGATGTGTGCCCTTATGTCAGTGGCGTTGTGCACTGGCGGTTTGGAAACGCTGGCTGGTATTTTTTTAAAGGAATTTGCACTTTTTGTTGTTGATTTAATGGTTTAATTAGAATGAACGAGACGTTCATAGTAGTTTAAGTTACTGTTCGCACTTTTTAAAGTTCTTTTCTTAGTTTAACCCGAATAAACGATACGATAAGATTATAAAGTACTGCATTCTATAAAAAGATTGTATGCACTTGAAAAGAGGTTGATATGTAAATAACACATGCATTTAATTAGAAAACAAAGGTCTTTCACACGCAAACATATTCAATACGTTAAAAACTACTCTGCTTGTGAATATTTGTCTAATAATTATTATTTATCACTGCAAAGAAGTAAAAAGTTCTCAGTAACAAAAAAAAACAACACGATTCATTAAAATTACCAAAACAAAATTCAATACTTCAAATCTGTAAGTGGGTGTACCTAACCATTAAAACTCTATATCATTACACACCTATTAAGAACGTAAGCCCATTATATCTTTACGCGCATTTAAACTCCCAACAAAAAGTCTGTAAGCCCACTTAAACTTCACGTTTTCCGATGAAAATATCCCATTAAAACTTCATGGGGAAACGAATTACTAACGCTGGCATAGCCTCAAAGACGACTAAATGACATCCTTTGCTATCTCAAGACCTGATATTAACTTTTTTGTAAGCCGCCATCTTTCTTGCAATCTCCTCCATTTAAGTAATGCAATCATCTTGATATTTCACACCAATTATGTCGTTTGTGGAGGTA
This sequence comes from Glyphodes pyloalis, assembly GCA_037074685.1. Taxonomy (NCBI): domain Eukaryota; kingdom Metazoa; phylum Arthropoda; class Insecta; order Lepidoptera; family Crambidae; genus Glyphodes; species Glyphodes pyloalis. The sequence continues at coordinate 16,341,866 of JAYKKO010000009.1, forward strand.
AGACGAACCAGTGCAGACATTATATTTTTCTTGCTAATTTTGCTTTATATATCTCAAGGAAAATTAAATCTGTTGCAGTACCTATTTTGTCTTTTTTCTCAGGAACGGGTGTAGAGGTAGAAATGTAATTAAAATTAGCATTTAATACTTTATTCTGTAATTCTTCGAAGTAGTAACAATTAAGCTTTTGAATAAATGCAATCTAAAGATTTTTTATAGGAATCAAAACATAGTTCCCTATATGGCTGGTTTTATTATCTTCAGATAAGAATTGAGAAGGTAAAAAATATGTGCTTAGGAATGATATTATGTAATTTTGTTACGGAATATTATGACACCATTCAAAACAAATGTATACGGTCTGATTGAGAACCTCCTCCTTATTTTCGAAGTCAGTAAAAAGTCGTCTAATTGTTTATACATTTGAATAAATATTAAATCCACATCTAACGAATATTCTTATTATACAAAATATTTAACTATATGTGTAATGAACTCTATGAGTCATAGGTTATGTTTTTATATTCTTTTAAATTTATCTATTTGACTTGCTGGTTATTTTTCTGCTTCTTTTACCTTTCATTCGAACTGTATTTTTTCCCTTTACTTTTATTTTAAACTAGCCTATGTCCGTTCTTGAGGTTCAACGTATACCTATGCCAAATTTCATCAAAATCGGTTGAGAGGCTTAAGCGGGAAAGCGTAACAGACAGACAGACAGAGTTACTTTCGCATTTATAATATTAGTATGGATATATTTTTAATCACCCTATTCTGAGTTCCTTATCCCTCTACCTTTCCTCCGTAACAATATGTTTTCTTCTCCTTTAAGTAAGTCAATGAATATTTTAAAATCGTAAATATTGTATGGTGTTCAGTTTATTGCTCTTTAATATTATTAATTTTGTTGTGACCCATACATTCATCCTTACTGTTATCGCACCCATAAATAAACTATCTGCATAACCCAAGTGTTGACTGGCAGATAAGGCTCCTAGCGTTAATTTAAATTTTTGTACTTTATGGTTCTATAGAGTTTTTAAATAGAAAAACAAGCAATTATCTACTTTTGGTGGAATTAATATTTACGTACAAGTGTCATAGTTCTACCTGTTAATGTTAAATGTTCCTCACAGGACAGGCTTAGCCTAGTGTGAGGACCAGCAAAAATGAAACATGTATTATAATTATCGAAATAAATAAATAAATCTTCCTTAATAGCAATATACGATTTATTAACCAAACGCTATCATCAACGGTTTTAATTGCAAGTTTAATTAAATCTCGTTAGTCAATTCAAAAGTAATGTTTGTTACAAATAGAGACATTGTTACTCCCAGCTAAACACACTGCCAGTTAAACGAGTAATTCGTCTGATAGTGACACAATTAAAGCTTGTGTACCGACGGATACAGGACAAAGTCTGTACGTTGCGTCCTTCGAGATAATGAAATCGTTTAGTGTAACATACTCGTAATAGTTCACTATTTCAGTAGCGCACCAAATGCTATTTGCATTTGGTGCGCTACTGAAATAGTGAAATCATTTTAACTTAAAAACAAAATCTTTTAACTCGTTACTCTAATGAATAGTTCCAATATTTTACAATTCGTATCTATTCTGTCAAAAATGACAATCCGTTTTTCTCCAACTGACCCGTCTAAAACGGTTTTAACTTTCGCCTTGAATAATTTATTACAATCTGTATTTAAAAGGGATCGTTTTATCAAATATTGGAAAGGGGCATTAGTAAGTTAAGAGCCATCGAGCTTTTTATTTGTTTTTTTATTTTGCACTTCAAGATTGACCTGATCCCACCTGATGTTAAGTGGTAATGAGGTCCTAACTTAAGGTTGACAAGTACAGCATAATAAATCTGTTACTGGACTTGTCGCCCTTACTTTGAAGGCTTGACCCCTGCTACTAATGTAGCATCCACCAGGAGCTCTGGAAACCTTACTCACACGCAGGAACACAATAACACAGAAGTAACAGTTATTTGGGTGTGGTCTTCTGTCAGGTGGAGGTATTTCACCAGACGGGCTGCTCCAGTTCGAGCGATAAATCGATATGTATGATACCCTATCTCTCTTAAAAAAATTGTATTTCAACTAATTTAACCCTAAAAAAAATAAAAAATGGATTTACTTTTTTCTGAACTAAGTTTAATGAGGATCAAACCCACAACCCTTCGACATCCAGAAGCGCTAACCATGTTCTATTGGGACAGGCAAATTACGTGCCGACTAATTAGTGCCATTTAATGGCTTTTCTGGTGTCAGTGACTTGTAGCATGAGAAACTTGTAATAAGACTCTTTCTCATAGAATCCCTGAAATACTGAAAGCACACTGAACACCCGTGTTCTTTTGTCACACTACTTCACTTTTTAAACGTCTTCTAGACAACGTTTAGGTAGACTTAAAAAAAGTAGATTTTTTTATCATTTCACGCCTTTTTTTGATACCCATTATGGGTTGTATCATAAAGGAGTTGTATCAAAATATGTCATTTGACATTTTGTGGCGCCCCGAACCTTAAAACATTGTTCATCAAGCATAGCAAAGAACACTTCCAATTAATTCACCTTTCGAAGAATAATCAGAATCAGTCCTTCCGTTTGGAAGCTACGATGCAACAGATAGACAGACAGACACGTCATACTTATAGTACCCCGTCGTTTTTGTGTCAGGATAAAAATCGGCTTTATTGTGGTGGTTCTAAAATTATCCCACAGCATTACTCTTAAGGCAATTATGCCACCGGGGGGTTTCAGTAGGTAGGCCTGCCCTTCTTAGGGCAGGAGAGTCAAGAATTAGTAGTCACGTCTCTAGGGTGACGGTATTGTGCGCCAAGTACATTCCCCGTAAAAAAAAGCTGGCCAAGTGCGAGTTGGACTCGCGTACAAAGGGTTCCGTGCCATTTTTATGTATTAATATTAGACAAAATGATTTATTTTTGAAGTAAATATACAACTAAATATTAAGGAAATATTTTATTTATTCTAACAACAGTTTATATTAATATCGAGCCCCTTTACCTCTTAATTAATTATTTTATTTTATTTTTAGTATTAATTGTTATAGCGGCAACATAAATTAATCATATGTGAAAAAAATAATAGTTTAAAAAACTAAAAAACACGCTTTTAGCTCGCACTAAAAATTACAAAATAATTCAGACATTTAAGAAAGAAAGCGTGGAGCGTTTATGTTATCTTTACTCTTTTTGGACAAAACGCTCCACGCTTTCTTTCTTAAATGTCTGAATTATTTTGTAATTTTTAGTGCGAGCTAAAAGCGTGTTTTTTAGTTTTTTAAACTATTATTTTTATTTTCTACTTTTTAGTTTTCTCATGTATCAATAATTATATAATTCTTTTTCGTATCCCATTCAGCAAACCCTTTCATTTAATACCCATATCATAGGGGTGCATTTCAAATAGCCTGTCCGTTATCTTGGACGCCCGCCATATTGGATTTGAATCACGTGACTATTTTTTTCGTATTCCTGACAGCAAACACTTTCTTTTGATACCCATATCATGGAAGTGCATTTCAAACAGTCAGTTCGCCATCTTGGGGAGGCCGCAATATTGGATTTGTAATGACGTTTCTTAGCTAGTCATGTATTGTCATCAGAACTCAGAGCGTGTGCAAAATTTCATCTTAATCAAAGACCGGGAAGTGGGTCAAATTAAGATTCAAAGATTCCTTTACATACCTACATAGATACATACAACCCGAGCTAATAAAAGCGTGTTAACAACTCTCTATCTATCATAGTTTGTAAGACAGCCTTGTGACAGACGGACGGACGGACGGACGGGCAGACTGCAAGGTCTTATTAATAGGGTCCCGTTTATACCCTGTGGGTACGGAACTCTTAAATGGGTAAAAATGGGTTTTGCTTACAAAGTGTAGTTGCTTTTAAGGTAAATATACGTTAACACAGAGAATAGTGACATAATTAAGTTGTAAACCAAGAGTGTAGTACAGGACAGCTCTCGAAATAATGAGCTTGCTAAGCTCCGCATCTCATTACAGAGAGACACATTACGTTTACACACGTAATTAATTTAAAGAAAACGGGAAAGTGCCTGACAATATGGGAAATCGGTATTGGCGAATTCTGGCTAGGCTTTTTGTTTTATGTATTTTGAAAAGGTAAAAAGGTATTAAGTATTGGTTGTTTTTCGAATGGGATTTTGGGAATCAAGTTTTGTGTCTAACTTAGATTTGTTGTTAGTTGTTAAAAATGTATACGAAGACTATTAATATACTAACTTTAAAACCTGAAATAACTGCACTATTTAAAACACACGCTTTATCTACGCTGTAAAAGTCTAACACAGTCATATCATACTACATAAACTACTTCAGTTTAATCAATGCATTATGTACATTTTAGTAAACATTTAAAAATTATTTTACAATATTTGGAACAGAGTTTCAAAAACAGAGAAAAAGAAAATATTTATTGTATAAAAACAGATTTTGTGTTTCTTTAAAATATGTAATAAAAATATAAAAAAAGCCCAATAATGGGTTAATGAAAAAAAACTCAAATTATATTTGAACAATATGATTTCATGGCCTGTAACCAACAAATCTATTCTCCAAATTCTTATTAGATTAAATATACATCTTATCTTGATTAAGGATATTTGCTTTACTTTCCTCGCATTTAGGTAATTTTCCAATAGTCTTTGTCAGCGTATAACTGCGACATCTAACTGACGCGCCGAGATTCGACAAAGCAATTATACACCCGACCGTTTAATACAAACATCCCCATATCGTATGTAGGCTTGGATTTAATTTCGAGATAATTAAAGGTATTATGACATGCCTAGGAGCGAGGGCTCGAAACCCTGCTATACGATATATTTGTTGTGAATCAATACAAATGATTCATGTTTATTTTTATATTCAGTAGTACATTCGAGAGTTGAGAAAGAAAGAGAGAAGTAGGGCATAGCGATTTATCGCTCGAACTGGAGCAGCCCGACTGGTGAAATACCACCACCTTACAGAAGACCGCAGCCAAATAACAGTCACTTCAGTGTTGTTCTGTTCTTGCATGTGAGTAAGGTTTCCAGAGCTACTGGGGCAATGCTACATTAGTAGCAAGGGTCTTGTCTTCAAGATATGGGTGACAAGTTCAGTAACAGCTTTGTCATACTGTACTTGTCGCCCTTAAGCTAGGACCTCATTACCACTTAACATCAGATGGGATGAGGTCAATCTCGAAGTGCATTATAAAACAAGAAGGTATACCTTCTTCCTTCTCAGTGAGTTGATATAAAAACTATGCCTGGTAAGAACGGTATTATTGGCATTCCTATTCCTTCTTCTAACGACCTCAGTAGTCCAGAAACAAAGATAGACACCCAAAACATGAAAGTGCTTTACGCCGTACTAGCGAACTTTAAATATTGAAAAAAAACCAGATAATTTCATGTTCCCTTGCTTTACCGGAAATCTAAAAAGGCTAAAAGTTCAATACAACGTTATACTTAATCGCTTACGATAACTTGCGGTTAGCTTAGTATGGAAAATCAGCATGCGCGATGCGTGAAGTTAACAAAAGATAGACACTCAAAACACAAAAATACATCGTAATTGAAGTAATGCCCTAATTTAACAAACGACGATGAACCATGTTTCAGACATTGATGATGTGATAACCAAAAATTGTCCCATGAAATCAGACAGTACAACAATTTGTCCAAAGTAATTAGCGAATTTAAAACTTTTTATCTAATCCAGATTTAATGAGCTTCATTAAGTGTTCATTCAGCTTTTCCAATTAAGCAACTCTTTGTCTGACCTTTACTGATTTTGAAAAGTTTTTGTGAAAAACGTTTTTCTGAATCTGTAATATTTGTTGTTTTTAATACCTACAATCCCTTTGAATTATTAATTGGAAGACAAACAGTTTTGAAAGGCGCTTTTTAAACAAGTTCTTCAAATATTTATCAAAGATTTTAAATTCAGCTCATAGATCAATATGTAACATTTTGTATAATTTGGTTATGGAATCATTATAAAACAACGTGATTGATTATTACTGACCATTGATTATTACGAGTAGGTGCCAGACCACGGACATTAAATAAGGACGCCCACTGTATGTATACCCCGACCCAGGCTTGTTTAGTAAACTCATTTTGCCAAATTGACCTGACCAGTAATCGAACCTGGAACCTTTAACGCTTAGATCGACTATCTTACCCACTGTGCCACCGAGGTAGTAAATGTGAATTGTAAAAAAATAAATTGAAGAAACAGTAACAGAAACAGTAACGTTTGTATAGGTACAGAGAGCGTCTTTAGTTTGTAAACAACTCAGTACCTTGTCACATTAATCTAACTGTCTATTTCACTTACTCAGTCACATGGACGTTTAGTGTGACAAGGTACTGAGGTGTATACGAACAATTGATGCTGACTGTATGGTTTAGTACCTTGTCATTTAAAAGCTCTACTTATTTAGTAAGTTTCATACGCGTTAACTACATAAATATGACAAGATACTGAGCTGTTTTCAAACTAAAGTACATGAGTGGACGTATCTACAATATTCCCTCCCATGTCATAGTCAAAAAACGTGTGTATATTTGATCAAACGCAGTTCAATTCAAAGGACACGTTTGAAGTTTGCCGCTGGCGTCCGATTCGACCTTTCGCTATGCCTTATAGGACTCGACCTTTTTCTATTCGTAGCCTAGGAGATGTAGCACGCAGGAAACATTTAAAACTTTGTCTTAAAATAAGATATCTTCGTATTATTAAGGAGTTTATTTATCAGCCTGGTTGGGGTTGGGGGCCTGGAGATTGCAACAAGTCTACCCATAAGTTTAAGCTCCAATCTTCAACAGACTAGTAGTTGTTTGCACGGTGCTGGGATGACGCCCCCAGTTAGTATCCGTCGTCTGGTACTCATAGTGCAAGGGAAAACCTTAGTTTGAGACCAGGTGATTGGTGTGATTGTCTGGCGCATTTATTTTTTTATATAATTTAGTATAAGCAGTCAACGATTTATCTATTGTACCGACTTGGCGATTCTGCATTCAATTGCGGTATCAATACTACGCGTTCTCGCTTTTTCTGCGTTAAGACGTGAAATTTTATCGTATGTACCTGCTGAATCTTTAGGTGTGGAGTGTGTAGTCGTCGATGCATTCAGCTTCTAAAAAACGATTATTGGCGGTTCCAATATTTGAAAAATAATCCGTTCTAGTTACATATAAATTATATTCAAATACAATACGACTTCTTCTAGCGAAATGATGAAGAGGCTCCCATTCTTAAGTCAGTCTGATCGTAATAAAAAGTTTTGTAAAGTGAGCTTTATTTTGTTTACCATAGCTCCTAAACTAGTCCTTTACGTTGTTTGAGGGTAGCATGATATGGAGGCGGTACTGCATTGAAAACACATGCACACGTCCTGGTCTTGATTTATTGGCCCCCGGGTTCGGTTTGGGAATAAAAAATGAAGGAATGCTAGGCAAACACGGCCTTCGGGGAAAATTCATCTAGTGCGGGAACATTTTTCTATAGGAAATGCGTATACTATGGTACAGATAATTTGATGTGATGTTGCCAGTACTCGAAACGTAAGTCCCAGGTTCAATTCTTGTTCAGGTCAGTTTGGAATACGAACTTTTTTAAATAAGCTTGGATCTAGTTGCTATTTAATTTTATTAGTGATGACAAATGAAACGGGAAAATCGGGACTTATGATATTAAAATCTTCTGTTTAGGATCAGTTTCTTGGTCGCTTTTTAAAAGATTTTGACATACTGCAGTAAATTTAATATTATAGGCTTAATTAACATAAAAATTGAGTCAATTTAAAAGTGAAATAATTTAAAAACTCAACAACTGTGAACTTAAACATAAAACAAAATATATCTACAATGTAAATAAGGTCGAAATCTTTACTAAGCTCTAAGGCGAGTATTCTAAACATAACACTGGTACATATTAGAAACAGAAAATTTTTATCTCCCTTTGCGGTGCGGGAATCGAACCCACGACCTTCACGTATCGCGCGTGCTGCTCTTCCACCTGAGATAACCTAATAAGTATGTAATAACCTCATAAGTATGTAGTTCTAAACATATTCGGCAGAGGGCACAACAAAGGCCGGGTTGATACAGCAGAAAAATTTCATCGCCTACGATATAACTTGTGGTTAGCTCAGTTGGAAGAGCAGCACGCGCGATACGTGAAGGTCGTTGGTTCGATTCCCGCACCGCAAAGGGAGATACAATTTTTCTGTTTCTAATATTTTAAGTTCCTAGCGTAAAGTATTATAAAAAATTAAAAATAATACTGGTGCAGTAAAAATAAATGTACCTAATAAAATTCAAGTTAAAAGATAATTGGGTTTGATAGTGTTTTAATAATGTTTGTAGATTTGATAGTGTTTTTAAATTCATTTTGAGTAACCCGCAACGTCACCATTAAGGTAATTCCCTCGGGGCGTTTTAGTGGGTAAGTCTATACTGGGAGAATAGTCCCACACGATTTCACCTCCCTTGAGTAAAGGACGGTACGGTGCGTCAGGCATTCCCTCAACGGAAAAAATAATTTATTAACGTTTAATGAACTCAGCAATTATACTTACCTCAATAATATTTAAAAACAATAGATATGTTATACGTTCACTAAACTAACGAAAAACCTGTGCTGGTCGAGTGCGACTGCACACATGCGCAATTCTTATTAACCACATTCTTAGATGATGTGAAAGGGATGGCTTGATTTAAACTGTAAGAATAAAAGAGATAAGTAGTAACTCTCTGTTAGGCACATGACAGAGAGGTCACATTTGTCATATCGCTTTTCGCAGACAAGGGGTAAGACGTCCCAATTAGGACGTTTTAGCGTCTTCATATTGCGCGCATGGGTGACATATCTATTGTTTTAAAATATCATTGACTTACCTATACAAATAAAAAGTCATGGTTCGAATCGCTTAAGTCACTATTATTGTTTAAGCAGCGTTCAAGCGATTTGATTTTATCTCAGCAAATTGTAGATTAGACAAAGTGTTTCAAATGCAGTCGTAACAATGTTGCTTCTAATCCTACAATGTACGTACACTCTGCTGCCTTAGTTTTATCTTTAAACCAACTTACCGTTAGCAAGAAACAATAAAACAATGAGTTTGTTGCCCTGATAAGTATACTGTAGTATGATGCATTAGCAACAAAGGTAGTGACTTTTCCATTTTCTTTTAGTACCACTTACCTTTAGGGACTTCCGGACGTCCGTAATAGTAAACTATGTTTGGAATACTCTGTTACTAAAATGTAGATAGACTCTTACATTTTCTCAAACCCTGCCTAGGTACGTATATGATAATAATAATAATAAGCCTCTTATCCTGAACTGCCTTCCTACAATTTACTTATAAAATATCTCTGAGTTCAGTGTGCTTCCTGGCAAAGGCCTCCTCTAACAATTTCCATTGTACTCTGGCTCTAGCAACCCTTCTCCATTTTGGGCCTGCTGTCTGTTTTAGTTCGTCTTCCCATCTCTTGTTTTGTCTCCCTCTGTTCCTTTTCCCATCTCTAGGGTACCAATCTGTTATGATGTTGCTCCACTTCTCTTGAGTGCGCAACATGTGTCCAGTCCACCTGCACTTCGAACTATCAACTCTAGTAAGTACGTCTGTGACTTTTGTCTTAATAATAATAAATAAATATTCGACAACATCACATACATTGCTCTGATTCTGTGGTAAGTAGCTTAAGCACTTGTGTTATAGAAATCAGAAACAACGAAGGTACCACAACGAACGGGGATCGAACCCGGGACCTCAGAGATGGCGCGACGCCTAAGTCCGGCACGCTTACCTCTCGGCTACGGAGGTCGTCTTACTCGGCTTACTTCTTAAGACGGTGTTTCGTACCTTATCTTGTTTCTTAATACCTATCATACTTCGTTCCATAGCTCTCTGGCAGTGTTCCAGCATGTTTCTGTGATGTTTTGTAAGAGTCCAGGATTGACACCCATAAGTGATACATGGGAGAACGCAGCTATTGAAGACCTTCCTTTTGATACCAATACTAAGTTCTGTGGATTTCATGATCTCTTTCAGAGTCTAGGTACGTGAAAACTATTAATTAATAACGTATGCCCGAACGGTTTCGGGTAAGGCGGTCAATCACATTGAGATTAAAAAATACGCAGTACTTGATTTATTGTCGTAAGGTCAAGTGTCTATTTATAAGCCAGACACAATTGTCTGTTGTAGTGTCTGTTGTTGTAGGTATTAAGACTTTATAGTAGACAAATAAGAATATGAGAATGAGAAATATAAATTACATCAGTAATATTTATGAAACATATATTTATAACAAATGAAGCTACCTCCGTTTAGGAAACTTATAACCTCGGAGGAAAGATTTAGTTTTTTTTTTGTAATGCAGGTGTCATTACAAAAAAAAACTAAACTTAACACTAATTTTTCACCCAAATTTGTATCTCCCTTTACCGAATTTCATAAAAATTTGTCCAGTAATTTTTGCGTGAAAGATTAACATCCACATTCTTAGAAGCTTTGGAGCTTTGATCCATTGAATCTGCCTTGTCTTGATCTTAAAAGTTCAAATGTTTAAATTTTAGGGTCTAGTATTCTAAAATCCAATCTCTGGTTCATGTAAATCCTAAAACCCTAGGGGCGCTGTACTCAGTGTCAAAATAAAAATAACACAGTGTAAAACTTTTACTTATTTTGACCAAACAGTTTTTAAGTTCTGCTTAAATTAAAAAAAAACAGGTCGTAGATAAGTTATACTCTCGAAATTAAGCGTGGATCTCAAGTACGGTATTTTTATGCATAGTTCAAACAAAGTTATGTAAACCAAAGCTAACGGTGCAAATTGTGACATTGACATTGTAGTGACGCGCGACCGAAACAAATCACTTCAGAGTATTTTTCCTCGCTCCAGCCAGAGTTGGAACTAACCCTCGACCCTATTTGCAAATCACGCATTGTTGACAGCTCACTTACGTGACAGACGCAGTTATCTTACTGAAATGTTAGGGATAGTGTCTACTTACATGCCGGCTTGGCGATGACTAGCGATGAAAGCGGGGCGAGCAAACTGAAAATAATTAAAAACATGTCTGTTATTTTTTGCCGGATAAATTAAAAATAGGAAATTTAAATAAAAACACGTTTAGATACGTAGTTTTTGAATGAAAATAAATAAGTTACGGCAAAAACTAAGTCAGAACTGGTCGAGAATTTAACGACATCTATTCATTTACCTTTGAATATAATTTCCATCCATCTATTTATTTAACTTTAAATTTATTTATAAAATATGTCGACCCCGTCTTATTTATTTACTAAACAGATCTAGTATATATATAAAAATAGAGCCCGATAAAACTATTAACACAATTTGTCTTTTTTAACATATTTTATATTTTTTTCTTTTATTTTTGAATCTAGCAAATTAATTAGAATTAAAATGAAACAAACCTAGCCATAAAATTATTACATACGAACTTCTACTAGTTAGTATATGTGCATAGTTATTCACATGATAAAATGAGATTACCTACATAAAAATACTACTTTTATGTAGACATTAAACCTTTCCTTACATAGTCTCAACTACTTGACGAAACATTTCAGTGTACTTCTAAGACGAGATTTTTTACTCCAAATTTGCATCTCAATAGAATAAACTACTGGCTTTGTGTGGACCAAGTAAATTGATTTCTGAGGCATTCAAAACTGGTCTCTATGTCATTGGCGGTAAGATTGCAATCAGGAAGAAGGTCTTTTGAGCTCATGCTATTTATGAAGACAGTGGCACATTTGATGTGCCAACAATGATAAGCGGGCTTATTATAAGTTGGTTTTATTTTAACACTGCGTCGATGTGGGAATATGATTTGTCATAACTTCTGTTCTTCTAACTGAATGTTGTTTCTAACAAATTGACAAAATTGGTCTGAATAATAGATTTTAATTTTTATAACATCTTCTGTGGACGAGAGGCGGGCCCGTTTTAGCGTCGCACCATCTCTCAGGTCATGGGTTAGATACCCGGTTGGAGCAATATAGGAAACGAATTCTTCTATATTATCTCGGGTATCGGTGTTGTGAGTACCACATTGTGGAATACCACTCAGTGAGATTTTAATTTTTATAACTGCTTCTGTTGTCGAGAGGCGAGTCGGTTTTGGCGTCGCGCAATTTCTGAGGTTATGGGTTCGATACCCGGTCGGGGCAATATGAGAAACGAACTTATCTATATTATCTCGGGTCTGGGTGTTGTGGTACCGCCGCTGTTTATAATTTCTATAACACAAGTGCTTAAACTACTTTTCATACAATCAGAGCAGTGTATGTGATGTTGTCCAATATTTATTTATTATTATTATGTAGTGGCTAGAGCGTTAGGTTCTAAACCCGGAGGGCGTGGGTTCGAACCCTGCGGGAACTCTTTTACTTTATGAGCTTTTCTTAGACTCGTTAGGGCACTGCAGGCTGATAAGATAGAAATCTACAAGGTAGTTTGTCAATTGTAAATATTAATGCAATCCCAAGGAATGATTAATATTAAAAGCGACCTTCTTACTGATCTTTTCAAAACATATAAGACAAATTTTTACCATCTCAGTAGGCGTTTCTCGACAGAACTTTAATTCTTATTGAACTATCAGATGATTCTTGTCTTCAAAATGTTAACCAAACTGAGAAAACATTACATAGTGCAGATATTCCCCTTGGGATTCAAACCTGCAACCCAATTACGCACTTATTGCTCAATGCTCTAACCAACATTCAATTATAGCAATTTTCAATAAGTATAATTATTTATTTATTGAACTTAAAAAACCAAAACAAAACCTAGTATACTAGTGCTAAGTAAACTAGTATCAATATTTAAAATAAAACATAAAACCAAATATTGCTTTTTAAATATTGCTACAGCATGCAATGTGTTAGAATAATATGTTTTTATTTAGATTCGGGAATAATGATGATATTGAAAACGAGCTAACGTTGCTACAAAAATAATTTTGTTCATTTATCTCTTCAATTTAGCTATGAAAATTGATCTTTTTACCATTAATTTGCATGTTTAATTGATCATTTAAGTTGCTGATTAAAAAACGTTGTCGTTACCTTTGAATCAAACTGCGTAACCTTTTTGTTGGTTTTTCTTTCAAAACAAAAAAGCAATAAAAAAAAGAATTAAAAAGTAAGATAACAAAAAAAAAAGATACAAACAGTGATACTTCACGTGTGTCAGGATTACAAGGAGTTATTAAATCCGACAACTATTTCGGCCTACATTTTAAACCTTGAAAGGTTTCCTTAATTAATATTCCATCGAAACGCTATTAATATTCTGTTCTACCACCAAGAAAACCCTTCCACAGTTATGCTAACGGATTACCAGCTAAAGCCAATTTCACAACCAGCTCATCTCCTCACAAACGAAAGTCGTTACGTAGGAAATAATTACCACCTACAGCCGTTTATCAGTCAATTGTAATAGTAATCCCTCGACCGTTCAAATGCGGGATTCGCTCCGGGCGCAATTTATTTATAGTTGACGCGTCTCTTGCGCGTAAAATCGTGTATTAGTGAAAACCGTCGTCTATATCGAAACGGTCGTGTGCGCTGAGCCGCCGCGCATGCTACAACTTCGTACGACCCTCGTACGTTTCGGGAAGAGTTTCGGATTTGTTACGGTGTTTCGTATTTTCGAACGTTTTTTTGTAATGTTGGTACCTACTGTGTGACGTAATAGATTTTTGACGCCTTGGACGTGTTGTGCCGTTTAATGGATGTGATTTTGTTATTATGATAATTGTGAGTATTAATGTTATGTTATTGAGATTTATTTAAGAAGGTTGCGTATGTTTTCTTGTCTTGTAAAATGTGTTTATGATCTTCTACACTTACTATTGTTGTTTATTTATTTATTAAACCAAACAAGTATGTGTATAAAATAGGTAAATTATAACAAAACTGTTTCCACAGTTTGTTTGCGGGATCAGGGTCTAACATAAATGTTAACATAAGAGGTACCTGTGCAATATTTATTAATAAATTATTTAATTTTTCACTTGTCGGATGTCCAAGGGTAGATGATTGAAAAGGTACCTTGAACTACGTTGTTTTTAACGTTCTATCGCCAAAATAATTATTAACTCTACTACTAGTACTTCATATTACATACCTTCCTAAGGTCTTTTATTTAAGAAAGTCGTGTGAGTCGGGTGTGCTTATTTTATTTTATTTATTTATTATATTGTAAAAAGAATAACAACAGCCAACTTAATATTATGGTTACAATAATTGTTAAGGTCTAAACGTATGAGGCCAGTTCTGGTATTCTTAACAGCGCCTAGTAATAAAACATGACGAAAAAACATATCTCTAGCTACATACATGACATCACTTACACGAAGTAAAGTCAAAAATGAACATTTATCTTGCTTTCTAGTTTATTTCAATAGTTTTGTAAATTATGTCAAAAATTTAATTACTTCAAAAAACAATTTGATATTTGAGCAGTGGCCGCTCGCAACTTCGTATGCATTGAAACTACTATTTCCTGTTTAGACCATATACAAACCCATATACAAACTATCTGCATGACCCAAGAGTTGACTGGTAGAGAATGCCCCTAGCATTAAGTCCACCTATTGTACTTATGTGTACAATAAAGTTTTTTAAATGAAATGAAATTAAACTTCAACAGGGAGTTGATTTTTAAATATACAAAAATAGTACCTACATCTTTGCACCACCTTACATTTTAAATTTCATGTTTTTAAAGTAAGAGACGTATTCAAGTACAATTTAGGCGGTCTTATTGCTAAAAAGCTATCTCTTCCAGACAACCTTTATGTAGAGGAAATAGTATATATCGAGAAAGGGGTATGGCCTTGCATAACATAAATTCAGAAAATATTAACATAAAACTTAAATAATATAATGAATACAAGAAATACCTACATACAATTATTAATGATTTGATATTACATTAGGTAATGATTAAGACAATATATTATGTATATCAAATTCTGATTCAAATCTAATAACGAATACAATAACTTACTAAACGACGACCTCCGTAGGCGAGAGGTGAGTAAGCCGGAATTTAGCGCCGTGCTATCTCTGAGGTCCCAGGTTCGATCCCGGTCGGGTTAATATGGGAAACGAACTTTTCTATATTGTGTCGGGTCTGGGTGTTGTCGTACCGTCGTTCTTACTGCTATGTGTAACACATGTACCCAAGCTACTAACCACAGAATCAGAGTTATGAATGTGATGTTGTCCAATATTAATAAAAAATTATAAGAATATAAACGAACTAAAACTGCAAAATAATCCAATAAAATGTTCAACAAACTCCAAATATTATGAAACCCAATTTATCAATAAAGGTCACGCTTTGTGATCCAAAGCTATACGTTACTCTGGATCATAACACAGGCAAATATAAAGATGAATTGACAACAGTACTGTCGGGAACACTATTGAACTGGCAGATATATTTTAAGGCGTTGGGACCTAGTACGGGTGGACTTTTGTGTATGCGATTTGGAAAAGTGAATTTATATTGGACAACATCACAATCGCTACGGTTCTATGGTAAAACCACAACACCCAGACCCGAGGCAATATGGAAAAGTTCGTTTCTCATAAAGACCCGATCGGGGATCAAACCCGAGAGCTCAAAGATGGCGCGGCACTATCGGCTATAGAGGTCGTCAAGAAAAAAAAATTAATTAGTAATTTAAGTGTTCATTAAGATTGTATCATAATCAAACATAATAATCTTCTAAGATTTGGTGGATGGTTTTTATTTATTACTGACGACACTTGTTATCAAGAAGCAAGCGTTCTGGACTTTTCGTTGCGCTGTTTCTGAGGTTACGCATTCAATCGCCGATCGAATCAATTTGGAAATTAATTCTTATATACTGTCGTAATTTAGAGTGCGGTCGTTTTCTGATATCTTTAAGCAGTCCTCATAAGTGCGGCTCGCGGTTTGCTTTTAATGTTACAATAGAGGAATGAATTTTTCATACCTTTTAATTTCAATGATAGAAATGAATAAATAAATTAAATAATGCATTGCATACGTATGAATACTCATATTAAGCATCTTATTAACTCTCAAGTGAGGTTATATATTAAAAGCTATTAATTTATCTTCAAACGCGGCCCTCCAATCTACTCAGTATTTTAAATTGGCATGTAAGTGATACAATACTGAAAGATTATTGGTTATTGATCTTTAGAACATAACCTTGTTTTAATTATATTAGGGCAGTATTCTAGTAACTCCTAGCTCTTATCACCCAACCGATGATAGCATAGTTGTATGACCTGTACCAATTTAGAGGCCGTCGGGCGTACTCGTGGGTCGCACGAGCAGGGGAGATTACCTGTTCAATTTGATACATCCCGTCGCACCTACCACGCTGATTCACTCTTTAGATATTCATAACATTTAATAGGAATGACACTAGTTTGTGGGAACGAGTATACCTGAATGGGTAATCCGAATCTGATAGTTTGTTTTACAAAAATAATGAATGTTCTGTTTTTGCTAAATCTTTATGTTTCCAACTTCAAATCTGTTTCTGAAGATTTGCGCTTACAATAAGAAAGGATGTCTTGTCTCTTTTCAATTAGTTTAATTACAGAAAGAGTTAAAATGTAACCTAATTCAAATCTAATTCCGAGGATTTGTATTTACAATAGGTAAGGTCTCTGTTCAATCGTTTTTATTATAAAGAAAGAAGAAAGAAAGAAAGAAAACACATTTATTGACCACTTGACAGCACAACACGACAAACAAAATAAAAACAAAAAGAAGTACAGGAAAAAGTAAAACAGAACAAACATGAAGTAATTAAAAAAGAATAAAAAACAAAGAAAAATCAAATGGGAAAGTGGTCAACTAGGCCACACCTCAGCTGTACTGTGGTGTAGTGTTACAGAGAGAAATAAAGTTACTGTTAATATTATTAAAGAGAGAAATAAAGAAAAGCAAAGGCAAAAGAGTAAACTTGACGAACTAAATACCAGATGTAAGTTTTAAAGAGCGAAGTTTATTGGCTTTGTTTGGGTTTACATGGAAAAACAAAGTTAACATTTTAATGAAT
Organism: Glyphodes pyloalis; assembly: GCA_037074685.1. Lineage (NCBI taxonomy): Eukaryota > Metazoa > Arthropoda > Insecta > Lepidoptera > Crambidae > Glyphodes > Glyphodes pyloalis. The sequence continues at coordinate 16,359,039 of JAYKKO010000009.1, forward strand.
TTAAAGATAACCAAAAAACATGCTGGTCGGCAACAATAAAAATTTAGAGGATTTAAGCCGTACACCGTTATAGTGACAAGCAAGACCATATATTTTGCCAATCTTACAGAAGACCGCAGCCAAACCTTCAAGCAGGGGACAAGCCTTCAAGGTAAGGGCGACAAGTCCAAGAACAGCTTTATTATGATGTACTTGTTACCCTTAAGCTCATAACCACTTAACATCGGGTGGGACGCGGTCGATCTTGAAGTGTAAAAAAAATCTTATTTATAACATATTTAAAAATAAACTGTTATAGCCAAAAAAGTATTGAAAAAAGGAGGTTTTGCCAAAGCAAAGCTGCTATTAGTCAAAACCAATATCAGCTTTGCTTTGGCAAAACCTAGAAAGCTACAAAACCAAACAAACCCATTAACACCCTATAGCGCCAATAAAAGGTCAGTGGGGGGTAAATATGTCCTAACAGCAGTTACAAATACATTGACCATCACATTAATCATTCGTTTAGCGGCTTCCGACCCGGAGTATTGTTATTAATCGTATGGGATGCGATGCGGCTCAGCTGGGAGCGTGACCGGCATTTTTTGGAGATATAACAAACCCTTGAGATCCTTTGTTTCCGCTTAATTGAACATCTTTGTAACTAGAGCCGGGTTCAGGGTAGGCTACCGGGGCTACAGTCCTGGCCTTTTTTTATATTTTTTTTATATTGCACTTCAAGATTGACCTCATCCCACCTGATGTTAAGTGGTAATGAGGTCCTAGCTTAAGGGTGATAAGTACAGCATAATAAATATGTAACTGGACTTGTCGCCCTTACCTTGAAGGCTTGACCCCTGCTACTAATGTGGCACCCCCCAAGAGCTCTGGAAACCTTACTTACACGCAGGAACACAACAACACAGAAGTGATTGTTATTTGGCTGCGGTCTTCTGTAAGGTGGAGGTATTTCACCACTCGGGCTGCTCCAGTTTGAGCGATAAATCGCTATGCCCTACCTCTTTTAAAAACATAAAAGGGGCCTCCACAAATGGGGGCCCCCTTCCGAGAGTTCAGAAAAAAAATTGTTTTATAGTCAACATTTGTTTGGACAAACATGATATTAAATATGAACAGAATTCAACGGTATTTTTCGCTCCTATTAAGCAATAAAAATAATATCAAAATCGCTAATGGTTTTTCACTTGCAATTTCTGTCGCATCTTGATAATAGATATAGGACAATGGATTAAAGGTAGGTCAATTTTCAATTTCCTTGGGTAGACTTTCATTTTTTTGTTTCAGTCAAATGTCTATGAACTTTTATTTATGTAATAAGTTATATTTTAAATACCAAAGCAACTTATTCTAAAATGACATCTAAATTTAACAACCAATTCCTCAACGGACACGTGAATTAGCGTCCAAAAATGACGTTAAACGTGAAATTTAATGCCGTTTTAATGCTTGCGTTTAATTCCAACAATTGGTCTGTTCTCGCAGGACGTAATACTATTATGAAAGCGGAAAATAATGTTATTATTCTAATTGAATGTGGCTTTGCAGTGTATTTACACAGGGGGATAATAAGTGTTCGTCGCATTGAAGTAATTTATTAAATAAATAAATATAAATATTGGACAACATCACATACATTGCTCTGATTCTGTGGTAAGTAGCTTAAGCACATGTGTTACAGAAATCAGAAATAACGACGGTACCACAACATCCAAACCCGCGACAATACAGAAATGTTCGTTTCCCATATTGACCCGACCGGGGAACGAACCCGGGACCTCAGAGATGGCGCGACGCCAAAGTCCAGCACGCTCGCCTCTCGGCGGAGGTCGTAATAATTTGGAGGGTAATTTGGAATGATAAATTATAAATATAAAAATTTTATCTGCTATTGCTGGGCACAAACGATATCTCAACTATGAGATGAAAAGGGCCTCATTAGACGGATGTAGATTGGAGGAAGAACACAACTCAATAAAGATTCAAAAGTCTTATAACTATATGACCCACTTGAATTAAGAAATGTGTGATTGATAGACCGACACATAAATGTTTTTTTATATTCTATTAAATTATCTTACTTACCTACTGGTGACTGTACTATCTCGGGTTTTTCCACATTATCCACCGGTTCTATGCTCCGCTCCTTTGCTACTTTTGGTCGCAGTGTGAAAGTTGCAGTGAGACTGACCTCCTTGACGGCCTGGTGCTGGCAAGGCAACTTGACGTTGATGTGACTAGGACATGAGTTTGAACACGACAGAACTGACATGGCAGCCTAGACGGACAGAGGTTTAAATTTAAATAGTGGAGTAATATTTAAGTGTTTAATCGTTTCATTAATGTATTGTTCTTCGTGGAATTGCATTTTTTATTGATAACGACGACGAAACGCAACAGTGATTTTATATATCCTTGAATCTTCATCTACAAACGGACTATCTAACACAAAAAATATATTCAATTCGAACCGGTACTTGCTGAGATTAGCGCGTTCAAACGAACAAACAAACTCGTCAGCTTTAAAATATTATTATATATTTAGTCTGTTCAATTAAATTGGTCCTTATCTACAGGTAGCTACAAGGTTCAAATTGTGAAAGGTACTTATATGCAGGCATATTAATGGGTGTTTTGTCGTCATCATCATCATCATATCAGCCTGTTTCTGTCCACTGCTGAACATAAGCCTCTCTAACCGATTTCCTGCACGACCGGTCCATTGCCACCTGCATCCAACGAAACCTAGCAATTTTTACTAGGTCGTCGGTCCATCTGGTAGGTGGCCGTCCCACACTGCGCTTGGTGGTACGTGATCTCCACTCAAGAACATTTTTGCCCTAGTTTTGTCGTAGTTCCAAATAAAAATTGTACATGCAAAGCATCCACTCCCTAAATTCATCCGGAGGGCTATGAGAGCATCTCGTCCTGCCATTAATTAGTGCTTGACCCATGCGTGGGTAGATGTATAACTGAGGGCGAACAACCGAGACCCGAAACCGAACTTGCTTGTATATTCCTCTAGTGCTTGACGTGATTAAAGACATGCATGGTAGGTTCTAAATGAGCTTTGTCATAAAATGAGGAGGAAACACAAACAATTAAAGGCCGCCCGCGACGTTATACCTACGCGTAGAATCTTTTCTAGGTCTATCATTCTAGGACAGGACTTTGACAAGATAAAAAGAAAAAGTGTTAAATTGTATTAAGTACTAGCTGTGCCCGCGAGTTCGTTCACGTGGACTGCAGGGTTTTTTTCCCAATAAAAGGTAGCCTATGTCCTTTCTCAAGGTCTAAAGATTGTCTGTGCCGAGTTATGTCATCAAAATCGGTTGAGAGATTAAAGCGGGAAAGCGTAACAGGCAGACAGAGTTACTTTCGCATTTATAATATTAGTAAGGATAAAACTTTAGATACATAAAGGGTAACCTTAAGCGGGAAAATTAAAATGACCCCCTTGAAGGTATGATTGTTTGTTTAGAAATTCGTTCATTTTTAAATTTTCATCTTCACCGAGCTTGCGGGAGAGTGAAAAGCTCTCACCCGTAAAAATTTAAACTACTGCCGGAGGGCGCCCCATAGCCGGCTTCGAACCTCAGATCGAGTGTTGTTGGGAGAGGGTAATCGAATATACCTCTAATTAGTAAAAAAATCAGCGTTTATATTTAAAAATGCTACCCAAAGCCACTGCCAATGCTACCAAAAGCAAGCAACGACGGGGACATAGCCAGTAAATAATAAAAACACATCATAACCTCTCGCTCATAATCTTTAAAAAACGTCTTCAAGTATTAAGCGAAGCGAGCGAGCGGTCAAAGCGACAAATCTAGACGGACGCAAAGCCGGATTCGTCTCACTTAAAGAAATATTTCGCAATTTCGCTTTTTGTTTACTAAATACCGTTTTTTACATTCGTTTGAGTTTTAATGGAATGTCCAAATTAAAACGGTTTGTGCGTTTTAGCTGTTAGAGTGTCACAATTCTAATTTGTGGGCCCTTTTTTATTTGAGGTTATTTTTGGTTTAAGAATTTGTGGATTATTTTTCGGTTTTCAAATATTTCTTTAGCCTTTTTCATAGTGACTTTCCATTTTTTTATTATCTATATCTATGCTAATATTATAAAGAGGAAAGATTTGTACCTATTTTTGTATGTTTGTATGTTTGTAATGTAGAGGCTCAAAAAGTACTGGGCCGATTTAAAAAATTCTTTCACCAATAGAATGCTACATTTTCCAATATGACATAGGCTACAAAATAAGGGATCCTTGGTAAAATTTGAAAAATTTCAACAGTTAAGCGGGAAAAGTTATCTAAGGCGAAACGAAGTTCGCCGGGACCGCTAGTATTCTATAAAACCGCTAGTATTCTATAAAACACTTTGCAATGTAGTAAATCAACGTGTTTTATGCTACCTATTAGAAAAAAAGATTTATCTGATCTGTTTGATACTAGTTCTTGTACCGACAATATAAAGTCGGTAAAAGTTTACTGTAAACAGTCCGTATCGTTTTTAAGTTAACCTTTTCACTGTACCTACAATTAAACACCCATACATAGATCGAACACGAATTAGATGCATTTCATTTGATTGAGTGCTGTGAACAAGCTATCACCAACATATAACATTGACGTGCTGCACATGAAATGCGAGGCTCATAACGATAAAGCTCTTCTCCAATCATTTTATCATCCTTTGTCATGTTCGGTCCTATCAGAATGCAAGTCGCGGCAGCTAATAAAGCCGCATGGCAGCGGTAAGATAATCCTCAGCTATGCGCTCTATTGAGCGTAATTGGCGGGATGTTACAGTCTTGATAAGACGACAGTAAAGAATATTCACACCATATCTCCCATCCGTTATAGTGATCGCTTTCATGTGTATCCCAAGTTCTTTACTGTTATAGATTTTGATAATATTGTTTAGTGCTTTACGCTGCACTAGGGAACTTTAAATATTTTAACAGGTTAAGGACGGGAGCGGTCCTTTTGGGTTGCAACAAAAACTTTGCCAAACTAAAATCGGCGGTCATTGGGACCTCTGCGGTGAAAAATTAAAGAAAAGTGGACCGCTGTGGACTGTAACATTCCTACAATTAAAACAGGACTTGAAAATTACGATTTTTTTTGACTGTAATGCGAGTAACAAAAAAGAGTTTACAAACTTATTTTTTTTCGAGTAAGTTGTTTATTTATTTTAATCATAGGTACAAAAAGTAATAGAGAAGATAATTAAACCAAAAACATATTCAAATTAAGAGATGATCGTTGTAGCAGGCTAAACAGAAGCGAGGTGGACTTTCACATAAAGCACAACAAGTTACTACCTTCTTTGTAGGTAGGTAAGTAATAACATAGTTTTATTTGCTTTAACGAATTGAAAATATTATAAACGCACATATTCGTATAGTTACATTATTAAAAACCAATAAATAAAACAAATCCATAATAAACTTACCATGCAGTGACAAAAGTTTGACGCGTAGGTAACGATGTTTCAATAAACAACGACAATCGAATTAATAGCAGGCGCCCTGGCATCCTATCCCTACCCCCTGTCACACAAACCAATCCAACACGCCTTCAGTGAGAAATCAGTTCGCGAAAGGGGTAGGCGCTTTTGTTTCCCGCCATATCCAAGGACCGCCAAAATGGGACCGCTAATATAACTTACAACACAAAAGTTAAACATTCCTGTTGGCGGTCCATTGAACTGATAACACAAAAAACACAATTTCTCAATAAATAATACCTGAAATTAAAATTCGACTTCAGCAATAGGTATTAAAAACTGTTATTTTATTATATACAATCAATGTATTTTGGCAAAAATCTTGAAAATTAGTTTCGTCCCTAACCTGGTAAAGAAACATAATTTTTTGTCTCCCTTTGCGGTGTGGGTTCCAACCCACTGTCTTCACGTATCGCGCGTGCTGCTCTTCCAACTGCTAACTGCAAGTTATCGTAGGCTAAGAAATTCATCGCCTTTCTTGATACGTTAAGGCCTTGGGTTCGAAGAACCCCATAACGCAAGGAGAGATATTTTTTTCTGTTTGTTTAAAATATTTAATATGTTTCCTTTCTTTGACATGGATTAATTCAAAAGGAGCGTGAAGAAACATCTTTTGGGCCAGTACTGATCGCGCTACTGGCCCACTAACTGGCGTGCTAACGAATAGGATATTACAGTATCAAATCCGTTGTCATCGCGATGTGGGTTCGTCTCTCGCTTACCATCGGCCTGGGAAGAGCAAATATACTATGCTAATATAAAAAAAAAACAATTATTTTAATGTCTTCGAAAAAAAAAAATTCTCCAGCAGTAATGCATCTTGCATTGCTGATTTTTATTTTACTGTACCGAAGCCGATCTAGTTCGTTTCTTTAGTGACATTGATACCATCATTGTGGTCTTGAATGCGATGCTGCACACGCGACATACAGTAATGTTTATTCTATAGCGTAAAATTGTAAGCAGTAATTCTCTTCATCTGACTCTTAGGCATTTGGTCGTCAGTATTTGTAGAATAATAAATATATTTATTTATTTATTTATTTAAAAACTTTATTGCACAAAAAAAGTACAAAAGGTGGACTTAATGCTAGGAGCATTCTCTACCAGTCAACCGTTGGGTCATGCAGATAGTACGTTTATGGGTGCGGTAACAGTAAAAATGTGAGTATGGATAACAACAAAATTAATAATCATAAATAGCAGAAAATTACACACGAGAATAGAATATTCATACATAGGTTTATGATAAATAAATATAATAATTAAGCCATATAGTATATATATATATATATATATATATATATATATATATATATATAACAAAATAATACATATAAATATATTATATATTATATATATATTTGTCTCTCTATGTTTGTTTATAAATTATATATGACGAAAAAATAAAGATTAGTAAACATCACGTATAAATAGCCTAAGTTACTCTTTATTTAATCACCTACCTGCCAATAAAACTCCCGTCAAGGTTCAGCCATTTTGAAACAAACAGACAGATAGACGGAATTATAAAAAAAGTAGAGTATACATAAGCATGCAGTAAAAAGTGGTTATTTCAATACTACAAACAGATACTCCAATTTTAATTCATATGTGTAGATGAGAAACAGCATTAAATTAGTCTCTGTAGCAAGTTTGGTCGACAATTATTATGTACTTGTTGAATAAGTGAGCAGTGGGTTGCAGCGAACCCTCTGAGTTGTGTGCACACATCACATGACTGCAATATTGCTTCTTAGTTTGAATTACAACTTGCCTGATAGAAATACTGTACTCTATAACTTGCAACAATGTAAATTAAGGTTAGTACTAAAAACTTTTAGTTCTATTTACAAAATTGCTTTGGATAACGGTAATTTATTTATTGGTTTAAGTATACAAATGATTAATTAAGTCATTATTGAGTTACCTTTTTTTCTTCAAATTAATGACTCATGTTAAAAGTTGTCTTTTAAAAAAGGCGATTACAGACTAAAAGATAATATCGATGATAAGGATGTGCTAATTAACTAGCCTGGTCTTTTTTATATTTATTGAATTATATTGTGCCATGTTTTTTAAACACAATTCTCTGATAGATTCCGCTTATAGATATCAATCTCTGACGGCACAGATTTACTTATTTTTTTATAGTTTCGAAGCATTTCAAGATAGCATTTTAGGGAGGAGTCACTATACTGTGCAATTATAAAAAAAAAGAAAACTTGCAAAAAATAGATATGGACAATGTATCATAAAGTCTTCCTTTACGGCGTATACCTTAAAATTTATTTTGAATGACTACGTCATAGTTGTCTAAATATGATGGAAATTTGATACCATCTGTCGATTAGATCGGACATATTACTGTGATGGTAATATTAGGAGCAACTTATATGGCGCTAATAATTGACGTGTAACATCAGTAGTTTCCAGTACCAACATTTAATATTCAATTGCTAACTGGTAGAACGTCATTTGAGTGCCTCATTTAACAATTGAAGTCATCATATCGTGTTCGTCTATAGCCCTTGTGGTTAAAATACTAGTATAATGAGGAACTGATGTAATTAGTTAGTTTTTTAATATATTGCGAAACATTACCTGACATATTTAGTCGTCAGTTGGTTTTTTTCTTAACTGACAATAGAAGATGGCAAAAGATGGCTTTTTCATCTTCATCGAGCTTGCGGTTGAGGGGAAGACTTTCACCCCTAAACTGTCACTGGTGTGTTTAGGAATAAAGAGAGGTAGGGCATAGCGATTTATCGCTCGAACTGGAGCAGCCCGATTGGTGAAATACCTACACCTTACAGAAGATCACAGCCAAATAACAATCACTTCTGTGTTGTTATGTTCCTGCGTGTGAGTAAGCTTTCCAGAGCTCCTGGGGGGTGCTACATTAGTAGCAGGGGCAAGCCTTCAAGGTAAGGGCGACAAGTACAGTAACAGATTTATTATGCTGTACTTGTCACCCTTAAGCTAGGACCTCATTACCACTTAACATCAGGTTGACCTCATCCCACCTGATGATCAAGATTGATCTTGAAGTGCAATATAAAAAAAAAGAATGGCTTGAGCTTTAATACATTAAAGCTCTCATCATCATTCTTTACAAAGAATGACTATTTTTCTGTTTTCTTTTCTTTATAACTACTATTTCCTCTACCTGCAGGTAGATAGATAGATAGATACACTATTGACAATGAAAATTTACAGAAATTGGTTTTACAAACATATCTTTTCCTTTCTAGCAACACACCATAAAGTGCGTTCTTTCACTTTATGGTGTGTCTGAAAAACTATTTTTTTTTTTACTTTTGGTCCAATTTATGTTTAAGTTACCAGTCAAACCCGATTTCAGGACAAACTAGTTTTGCCTAGGCTCAACCAGTTCTTCCTATATGCGATAGGATTAACCAGTATAGTCTAGTCCAAACTAATTTGTCCTAAGACCGATAGGATAGACCAGTTTAGACTAGGCCAAACTAGTTGATCCTGATATAGATACGCATACTCTAGGAAAAACTGGCCTAGTCTAAACATTAGTATCAAGAAAGTCAAAATAAATAGCATTTTACTAAATACCGCTTGGCAGATTTGTAAACTCTTAAAATGGCACACAACTCAGTACTGTCAAACTACCAACAGTGTACCTCTAAGCAAAATAGTCCCGGTAAAATCTTCCTTCTCTTTGTCCTGTCACAGGCTCAGATGTGCGGGTTGAATTTTCATGAAACTTCCATCGGGAGAGCTTAGAATCCAAAATATAGGCTACTTTTATCTCGGTCAGCGCTTCCTTTGTGCATGACGTAGGGTTCTCAACGTATACTCTTAAATTTTACATTTGCTTATATTGTAAAAAAACGTAAAAAACCAATACCTGCTCAAAGAATACTTCGAATAAAATAAGTAACTTAAATTAATGTTGAAATTATTTTCAATACTTATGTATTAAAAAAAAAAGATTAAAGGAATCATCAAAGTCCATGGCTATTTATTTTGTGTGAAATTTTGGTTCCATTTTTACAAATAAAAAGTACATTCAATTACTCAGTATTTTTTTTATCTGACATTATGTGTTTTAAATTTTTGTTAAATTGTAAAATATACTTATAAAGAAGTAGCCATAAATATGAAATTAAATACGCTTTCAAACGATTTTGGGACCATTCTCCTGCTGTCATTCGACACAACTTTTTATCGGCAAATGTTTCTCTTAAATATCTTTTACCTTTGAATTTTTACTCGGCATTATTTTTAACCAACGAACGCGACCGTAAAAGGTTACTGCAGCTGTAATGATACATCATTGTACAAACATTCGAATAGGAATTTCAAACAATAATATACCTATGGATTTCGACGATGTCCCCTATGCAGTATTTTAATTCTTATTATCACCAATATTTCAAGTTCCTGTTTCTTGTGGTCGAGCTTGGGCTTTTCTCAAGTTCCATGAATATCGTTTTTTACTTTCCTTTTTTATCGTGAGACTCGAACCTTCACACAACCCTCGTGCAAGTTTTTCTGGGTAACAATTTTTTTCTGTTATTTTAAATCTTTAAACTTATAGTTGCTGCCATTTTTGATTGGTTTTCGAATAACATACTAATCGGCTCGTACTGTCACGTAATGAACTGCAAAAGTGACTATAAAAAATATTGTGCGAATTGGTGTCGTTGCGCTAAATCTTAACATAATGCATCTAAGTAATTATTTTCGACATGGTAAGATAAATACGTGTCTTATATTTTTTGGTAATCTAATCTATCTGATAAAAACAAAAATGTTTAGAATCACCAATCACGAAGCAGTTGGAAGCCTACGTATTGCAATCTAGCGGTTTTATTCACTCGCGATGCTCCCATCATTTTTTGCCAACCCTACTCCTGTATTGTGGACCGAATAAAAATTCAAATTGTTCGTGTGCGAAAACCGGCAATTTTTTTCATAGTTGTATTAGTTTATGGAAAATATTTTCGTACGTAAGAATCTCGTAGCTTAGCAAACAAATGTAGAGAGTAGGTAAACTGTTTCGGGAAGATTGGAAAAAGCTGGAAGTTTGTGATAATACGAGTATGTATGCCAACTGGGAAAGATTGAAAGAACAAATATGTAAAGGTGAGAAGTGTGCCTATTCATATTAATATTCTTAACGATAAAATAAACATAAAAAAATATTGCACAATTTCACATTAGGTACATTGCTATTTTGTCGTATTAAAATAGCTAGGATTAAAGATGGAAAGTTAGTGCCTATTTCTTCTTTATCAAAGGCGTGACTATAAAGTACGAAGCAAAATTTACTCTGAGGATTTCATTTTATAATTTAAAAAATACCTTTCCCTCAAATTTCGAGTCTCTTAAAACTACCATCAGATTCTGAAATCTATATCATGGTACAACCGCCAATGTATCTCGTTTCCAAGAAAAAATAATATCAAAACCGATTAATATATGGTCGAAAAATAAACTCGTCTTTTCGAATTCGATTGATCCTTTTAAAGTTATAAACGCGGAAGTTAGTAACAAAATATGGTTGTGTATCTGTCGCAGTCATCTGATTTAATCAGCTATTTGATTGGATCACTAGCGCGTTCATTGAATGACGCCGTTTAATTGAATGACTAAAGTACAACTCGTCAAATTGTTTATTATAACGTTCAACTTCTTGACTGAACGTCATTTAGCATAGTCGTTGAATGGGATATAGCTGACAGACATGACATAACACACCTTAATAAGATTTTTTAATATGTTTTAACAATTGTAAGTCTTAAGACAATTAGGCTAAAAAAATATTTTTTTACGAATAAGTCACTTTATATCTCAATTTCACTCTAAAAATTATCAACACAGTGCTATTCGATTATATCTGTACCAGCTGTTTGACGCCATCTTTGTTTTGATGAGCACTAACGCCGCAGTGGAAAAAAAATGAACTAAATTACAATCACCTGACTGATTACGTCCGCTATGTTCAAAGGGCTATGTTACAATCCGCTAACTTGTTGGACGTTTAGTGAGTCTTATTCATTCAACGTTCGGCCTAGTCATTCAATTAAACGTCGTCATTTAATAAACACGCTAGTGATTCAATCAAATAGCTGTTTCAACCAGATGACTGCGACATATCTATTTCACACAAAAACTTCGCAATGATTTCCAACATGCTCGCCTCTCGGCTACGGAGATCGTCTGATCGAAGATGGTATGCTAGTTTTACATATTTTATACCAAAACAATGGTAAAGAAGTCGCTGGCAATAGCTGGTAAAATAATAAAGGTTACTATTCCTCACTTATAAAGGTTACACAGTTATGTCAACTTGGATGTGTAGCCAAATTTATTGTCTTTTCGGGAACGTAGCATATTATAAATTTTGGTTAAGATTTAGTCTCATTTCAAGTGAGTAGGTTCAAATTATGGTACAATAACATATATATAGCATTAGCCTAAATGTTCCGCGAAGACAAATGCCCCAACAACAAACATATATGAGGTTTTTGACTCGCTGAAGTGCCAAATGAAGATAATCATAGGCAAATTACTCACTAGTTAAACCAAAAATTAGCTTCAAACACCGCAGACATGTGTGCATGCAAACGGTATTCTTATGAACAAATGAATATTATCTATTTATCCCTTCTGCTGTTTCGGCAGCACTTAATTACTCTCAAATTGGAAATTTTACGTAGTAAACATATTATATTTCTACTTGATCTAAAAAAAACAATGAAAAGAAACGAATTTATTCTTTAAGAAAACAAATAAGTTAGCAAGAAAATAAAGCGAAACTTAACCAAAGATATTTATCGTCCTCGCTGAAAGATTCTTTACTAAATCCCAAGCTTACGGCTTGAAAAATGACAAAATAAACAAGTACAATAGTACCGCTATTTAAATTAGCGTAGTAGAATAAACGAACTGTGCGTGCTTGACCTATTTCCTTCACAATTTGGTACAGTAAAAGAATAAACGCCGTGAGGAAATATAATAACTATCAAATCACCCTAAGGTAATGTGTTCAAGACGTGATCGAAAGAAACAAATTATCTTTTAAAACATAAAACATTTTAAATAGATGTTTTTTTTTAAATTTAAATCACATCTTTATTTCAATAGTTATTCTAGCTAAAATAAGGAAGTTTTGCAAAGTGGTTTTAGGACGTATATGGCACATGTCAGTGGGGAATATTAAGAGAAGTCTCGTAGGCCTAGCATACGCAATATGTCAATTTTGTCGCATGAGACGACAAAAGTTTCTATACCGTGGATTGGATGATAGTAAACCGTACTCGTATTTTCAGCCAATCAGCAGTTGATGCATTGATTTTATTATTTTTATAGTACTATACGCCGTACTAGCGAACTTTAAATATTAGAAACAGATAAGTATGTAGTTCTAAACATATTCGGCAGAAGGCACTTACCGAAAGGCTAACGGTTGATACAGCAGAAAAATTTCATCGCCTACAATAACTTGCGGTTAGCTCAGTTGGTAAGAGCAGCACGCGCGATACGTGAAGGTCGTGGGTTCAATTCCCGCACCGCAGGGGGAGATAAAATTTTTCTGTTTCTAATATTTAAAGTTGATGCATTGGTTTCGACATTTCATAAGAGCGCGATAAAATTTACTCTCCTGGCGCATGCTAGGCCTGCATGTCTAGTAGTAGTCTAACTCTGATTCTGTGGTAAGTAGCTTAAGCACAAAAATCAGAAACAACGACGGTACCACAACACCCAGAACCGAGACAGTATAGAAAAGATTGTTTTCCATATTCGTCGGGGATCAAACGTCAGACCCTCTCGCCTCTCGGCTACGGAGGTCGTCAAAAATGTAGTCCGTTACAAGTTAAGGTGGATATCTCTCACTGTTATTCGTTCCGTTCCGGGTATTTCGTTCACGATTGCTGAGTGCAAGTAACATTGTCTGTTGCAGCCAAAACGTAAAACTGAACGTTTCGCGAAACACCACACTTTACGGTTCCGGAAAACTGAGCGTTCTGTGAAAAGTTTCCGAGTTCTGCTCACTATACACACTCGTTGAATTTGTGTTTTACCTAGTTTAGTTTATTTTTGGAGAATACCAACTCTGACAGTTGATTAGTTTGTGTTTCGTTTAGAATGTTAAAAATACTTTTGATTACAGCTGTTGCGTCATGCAGAAAGTATAATATTTTCAAAAATTAATTAATAATGTTACTGAAAAAGATTTTAAGGCATTATTTTAGCCAGCTAATATAATTATTTTGCTAATTTTTAATAATCTGATAATATATAGAATGTTATCCTAAAGCCTCTATGTTAACTAAAAATCAGATTAAACCTTTTTTATGATTTTATTTTTTATTGCGATTTAAAAAAAAACATATATGTGGTTGAAAGATATTCCTATTATTTTAAAGAGACGGATTTGTCTGTTTAATTAGTTGATTATATTGAACGCGATCATCTTAGGAACAATTCGTTCCTATTAAAAATATTTTTGTTTTAGATAGTCCATTTATAATATATCCATAAGCGACCGATAAGAGGAAACCATCCGTGGAAAAAGTGAAAAAAAAAACGGCGGGTCGCTAGCGATGAATATGATTTTAATTTAATGTAACAACATTATCTCTAAAAGTACAAAAATACTATATAAAGCTGCCGTATTAAAAATCCGTGTATAGATTATACTTTGAAATTCTCAGGCAACTCCAGTCATTATCTAAAACATCCAGTTTATCATTCGCCTGCAACACGTCAGCACCTATTTACATTACAAAGGGCGTTGCTAGGCTCTTTGAGTTATGAAAAACTTTGGTTAACACCATTATCCTTTTAGAACCTACAATATGTATTAAGGCAGCCTTTTGCGAATCGTCTTCTTTTATCTGTCTTCAATAGAGTAATGATTGGAAAGTTTTACAGTACTCTGGAATTTTGACTGTGGTAACCATTTTGTTTTACGTTAAAGTGAAAGATATATACACTTTGTTGCACTTTTAAATTAGTTTTACAAGCATATTCAAGTCTATTTAAAATTAGTTAACGTGTCAAAACGCGACACCATTTTCATCTAGTAGTTAATTAACTACTTACTGTTCGACGTTTCGGTAACCACCGGTTTCGGTAGGCACCAACCGTGGGCTCGCCTTCGTCTGTTTACTGAATAACAAGGACTTTCGATCACCGATCCTTTTAATCATAAACAATTAATATGGGAAATTTCCAACTTTTTTTTAAAAACCTTGTCTAGATAATTACAAACATAACAAAAATTAGGTCTATTACGGCTTAATTAACGCCCGTATACAAGGCATTGATTCATTGTTATTTCTATAAATAAATAACTAGTTGAATACATTTATTATGCGGCTTTTAATATCATTACTCTTAAGGCTATAATTCCCTCTTTCATCCATACCAAAGAACCTATTAGAAATTAAAAAGGCGATCTCTCTGAAGGGCTCAATTCTACGCTCTCAAAGATTATTTTAAGTTCACCTCGAGACATATCCTAATTTGTGTCCACTAGAATCATAATGTAAATATTTGGTGAAGTAGGTTATCTATAAATTTTATCGTCAAGTGAATAAATGCTTAAGAGATGTTGAAACGAAATATGATCCTTACTACCGTTTCATTATTATTTGTAAAGACGCTCATACTAATACATACTGATATTGAATATAATCAAATAGATATGAAACTATCAATAGACAATTTTGCTGTTGGTATGTTTAAATAAGACCCCTTTTATTTAAGAAATAATAAAAATAATATTTTATAAAATATAATTTTGAAAACATGCATAATATCATTCGAAGCATTTTTACAGAAAAGGTACAGTGTGGTCAATTTTATGCTCTCACTATTTAGAAATATTTTGTTTCGTATAACTCTTAAATTCTATTTCTCTAAGTATGGTGTTTGTAAAAGAAACAGGATTAGTTTTTTTGTAGGCATATTGAATTCTTAATATGTATAAACTTTAATCAAAATTAATTATAGAAACCAACTCCCATAAGACTATGATATTCTTGAATTTGTAATTTATTTTACCTTTAAATGAATATTATTTAATTATTTATAACCTCATTAAATTTGTTCCAAAAGTGACTTTGAGTCGCTTTATTGTCCGATTATATTCGTTGGATGCTATTTTTTACGAAAATATATTTTTAATGTAGTATTTTTTTCCGTATTCAAAATTATGACCATTCAAAAGACAAACAGTTCCAAATAGATATTATTAAGCACTTCTAATAAACAAAAATGGATTCGAATGTCAATTATGATCCGTTAGTTAATCAAAAAAACTTAGTGTATACAGTTCAAACAAAATGTGGCACAACTGTAGAGAATGAAAAAACAATTTATCACTACGGAATAAGACGTAAAGTCGAATCTTAAGTATGCAAAGAAGGGGAGCAAAAATAGATGCAAAGGGAAAAAAAGCTGCGATTACCAACACACGTCAAGGGGGACTCCAAACAACGTATCATTAGGAGCCCCATTTGACGGTGGATCTAAGTTTGTCATCGAGTTAAAAAAAGATGATATAAATCACGACAGAGGCAACGTTTCGTGCAATTTTACGCCTTTTACAAACGAAAACGTACTCATTGCTGAAGTCATAAGCGAGGATTTAGGGGCAAATAAAAGTTTGCCGGTAGGTTTAGAGCTGTTTGATGTAAATCCCTTTGATCTAAGTGACATTTGGTAAACTACAGATGATTTGCTCCGGTCGGTAGCACTTCCCGCGGTCGAGAATGACGTACCACGCATTGCTAGCGTTATTGTTTGTCTAATTATAGTTTTAATTTTAGGAGAAAGCGTGATTGACACTTTGGGGAGAGACATGGGTATCAAACTATTTTAAAAAGACAGGGTTTAGGCGAAAATAATGATTGATTGGTTTTGATAGCATGACGATAGATTATGATAGCTTGCGCACGTTAAAGATGATGATGTAAAAACAGTAACACATGTTTTGTACAAAGCAGATGTTGCAACTCGTATGACCTAATCTGAGAATGTAAACATTATGAACTGCCATAGCTAGTTTTATAGCAAAATTTGATTTATAGAATAACTAAATAATAATTCCTTCTTCTGTAGTTATACTAAAATTTTCTTTTTATATACTTCTTTCTAAAGAGAACTAAAACAGGGCAAGTGTTATCTTATAAAAAAATACTCATTTTAGAACGGTTGGTATGGAAAACTGTTAAAGTTTTAAATCGAAATCATATTTAAAGGAAGTGTGAACATTATAATTAGCATAGTATTTGAGTGTATCTTACTTAATTCAAAGTGTCTCCTGTTTATAATAGGACCTATTTCAAATTTAGATATCAATGTGTTTTTATTAATAAATACTATAGACATAGCTAAATCTTACGTGTTTAGTTTAAATTCCAAAATCTAAACAGTTTAATCATTTTCGAGAGCTACATATAAACATAAAAGTGGTGCTTGATGTTCAAATTAATAATGTAACATTTCGTTTCCTTTGAAGTGAAAATAAAATATGAAGAATCTCAAACATTATTCTTAGCGTCTAAGTTTAAAATGTTTACAAAACTGAATGTATAAACCAATTAGTGACATCGTAACTATTTTAGAAATAGCTCTTTGAAATTCAAAAAAATATATTTACGGATAAGATTTTTCTTTCTATGAATATTGTTTCTGGACTGAACTTATATCAAATCTCGCCTAAAGAGTTTTAAGGTTTCCCATTTCATAAAAATAATTGATAATAGTCATGAAATTAGTACCGTTTTAATATTTTGAAATGCAGTTTCTTAAATAATATATATAATAAATATACACATATACTTAAATAATAGATATACACATTTGAATAAATTTAATCAAAAGTATAATTCGTTGCATTTAATTGTTGATGTGTAAACTAGCATAACTATATTTATACTGAGTGTTGTTTATTAATAATAATTAGGTTTTGTTACGCAAAATTTGATCGGGACCTAAATTTAATTGTTTGGGTATGTTATGATGGCGAAAAGATGTTATCAAATATATATTGATATGTGACACAGCCCAGCACAGTGTCCTCTGAGAGTTTAAGACAAAAAGTTCCGTTTCGACATGCGCAATATCTCAAATTTCTCAGATGAGGTAACAAAATTGTCAATTCTGTTAATTAACTAACACCGCTTACATTTTCAGTCAATGAGCAGTTGTCGAACCCAATTTTCTAGACTTAGATATTTGCATGCAACTGGATAACATTCACACACAGAACGCATCCTAAACCTGACTTGTGTTTACATAGAAAACCGATTCTAAGCTAAGGGACTTAGTCAAGGAAATCAGAAGAATTTTTCATGGAACGACCATCCTCGTTCTCCCCCGTAATCACCTCGTAAGGAAGCGAAGGGGCCGCTTAAATAGAACTCATTCAGTTGGTGGTGCTGTGGGGTCTGGCAGAACTGAGTTTCCCACAGTATCATCGCGAAGGCGATGAGGTCTACCGGGAGGACTAAGTAAGAATAAGACTTATACGTCAGAACCTCCCTCGATTAAAGGCGCAGCCCTATCTCATATGTCCAGTAAAGAAGAAATATGGGAAGCTAAAAGTACAACATATTCGATGCCATCATCATCTAGCATGATTTTCATTCTAATTAACTGCCGTGCATCTCTCAAACGAGACTTGATTTGACTGCAAAAGTCGCTTTTATAAATGCGGCCTCATCTTTCAACTTTTTGTCATCCGAATCAAAAATAAAAAATCTACCGATTTAACTTCCCTTGGTCGTCTATCTCCCGTTTCTCGGAATCCCGTATGAGCTAAAATATGCGCGTGCGCTGCCTCGGTGGCGCCTGCGCAATTAGAATGACGATTCCGGTTGGAATGTCGGTTAATGTCGCAGTAAATAGGGTTGTCAGTCCTTCTGTACTTTGAAGATATAATTAAGATTTACTGCCGTAAAAATGTTAAAATTTGACTTTTAGTAAAATATTCCGGTTAACTAATGAAGCTATCTACCGTTGGCCTCAAGACTAAGACAAGGATATATCAGTAGGTACTTGGTCGAAGTATAGGCGGCCCCTTCACTTCCCTACGAGGTGATTGCAGGGGAGAACGAGGATGGTCGTTCCATGAAAAATTCTTCTGATTTCCTTGACACAAGTCAGGTTTAGGATGCGTATACTTATGTATTTCTACTATCAGTACGAAACGTTTCGCGTCATCGTTCATCATGCATATGACTTAGGAGTTGAATGCGCTGCCCACATGCATGTTCCTTCAAGTAATTATCCCTCTGCATTTTAAAGTTAGGTTGAACATGCATCTTGCGGGAAAGCTCGTTCCATTGTCCATATCATCTTGACAGTTACATGAGAAGAACATTGTTACTTACTACATACCTTAATTATTAAACAAAAACTCATGAACTTATTCGGATTTAAGTGAGATCTATAGTCAATAATAGAATGTTTAAAAAAAGTTGAACAGTTTATTATTTTAATCACAACCAGCTGATTCCCGCGACTTTATCTGCGTTATTTCAAGATTTTGAAGATTTTGTGTTTTTATTATTTAATCTCTCTAAACACCAAATTTCATTAAAAGATACTCAGAATGTCTATACATTCTTACAAACTTCCACGTTTATATGATGTATTAGTAGGATATTAAGTCAATTTTAAATGAATTTTCAATAAATTCAATTAATTTACAGATGCCACCCCTATTGTGTCGGTTTGTTTGCATTTATCTAAGTGCTTTGACGGGTGCCAGCTGGTGATGGTTTCCTTCCTTTTCTATTGATATTCTGCACTTATTCATCAATTTAACAAAAAAAAAAAATACCAAGTGAAGTATGCGTTATGTATGACACTCGGGGAAACGAGATGATTACGAATTTTCTTCGTTGCAAGAATCAACTGAGGACAAAAAATAAAGTATCAGTCTATAAATAATACCTACTGCAAGGCCTCAGCTATCAAAATCAAGTCATCACAACATAATTGACCCGTAAATCGATATAGTATAGAGCTCTACAGTTTGTTTGAACGAACTCATCTTTAAGGTATATAACATTACGCTATTACGAATATGAATCAAAAATCAATGGAAAATGTGGAAAAAAACGGGGAGTATACGCGTATGAACCCGCGGCGGGCCCTTTGTTGATAAATAAATCTAATTACTGAGTAAATAAAGAATCCAACTGCGAAGTAACTATGAAACTGAAAATCAAAAAGCAAGCTTTTCATTTTTTTTGCGACTTGCTTTTAGCTAATTACTGTTTTACTTTCTCTTCTGTAAAAAAAATACCGAGCTCTTTGTAGGGGTCTGATACTAATGTACCGATTGCATTATTCATAGCATTTACTAAAAATTCTACTATTTTGGACTTTATAAACTCGAATGACACATTTTTAAATATTGATAAAAGATTTGACTATTCCATCCTTACTAATATTATAAATGCGAAATTAATCTGTCTGTCTGTTACGCTTTCCCGCTTAAACCTCTCGACCGATTTTGATGAAATTTGATTTAGATATACGTTGCACCTCAAGGACGGACATAGGCTACTTTAGTTAGGAAATAAGGGGAGGGGGTGGGGATAATAACACCTTTGGAAGTTTATATGGGAAAATGCTTATTTTTAAGTTAGAGATGAAATTTGGCACACATATAGCTCTATTAAAATAAAGACTACTTTTTGTTTCGAATATAAGGGGAGATAGGGGTACAACGAACCATGAAAGGATGTAGTCCACGCGAACGAAGTCACGAGTTTTACTCGCGAATTTTACTAGAATACTGGAAAGGGTATTTCAGGAGGGAACAAACAATGAGAACATTTTACTAACTTAACAATCCAATTTATTCACTGTTTAGGATACATATTTAAGCTGCACTAATGTAAAACTTTCATAAACAGTTAACCAGTTAAATTTTTAATTGTACAATAAAATTTAACTGCATTATGTAAAAAGAAAAAAATGATTAAATCCACGTTTGACTTTTAGTTGTTATGTTAATTACACTCAATTGTTATTTGTTGGGGTAGGACCCTAAGTTGAAATATGACGATCATTTATTTCCACAAACTCCATCACAATTTACGAAACTAACATATTCCCACAATGACGTATTCATAACAATAAATCACAATAAACGTGACTCCCAGCTACCCTCATGATGCTTATCTCAGATGTAGCGACAAATTGTTGCGTGACAAAAGTGTTTTGTCGCATGAGGAGAGGTTTGTCGCGATGACACCGATAACATGGGGTCGCGAAGTGTTTGCGGATGTGAGCAATCAGGAAGCTCGTCGTTTTTGCGAGATATGTTCTAAGTGCTTTGACGTGATCTAAGCAGAGGGTTAGATATTTATTTTTCTTTTACAATGTTATCTTGTTTTAACCGTTCACTAGTATTATGAGAGTTGGGCTGTCACCGTTCTGTACGTTTATTTAATTTCGAAATAACTGATCATCAGCTAAGAGACGTAGGGTATAGCGATTTATCGCTTGAACTGGAGCAGCCCGACTGGTGATATACCTCCACCTTTATTACAGAAGACCACAGCCAAATAATAATCACTTCTGTGTTGTTGTGTTCCTGCGTGTGAGCAAGGTTTCCAGAGCTCCTGGGGGGTGCTACGTTAGTAGCAGGGATCAAGCCTTAAAGGTAAGGGCGACAAGACCAGTAACAGATTTATTATGCTGTACTTGTCACCCTTAAGCTAGGACATCATTACCACTTAACATCAGATGGGATGAGGTCAATCTTGAAAAAAAATCGGTATTTAAATTATAGCGATTTCCATCCGACCTCCGCAAGCCTTACAAAGTAATCCATACTTGGACCAAACCAAGGGCAACATGGTAGCTTAGAACGTGAAATCACATTTCATTTAAAGATAAACCAAGCACATTTCATTTAAAGATAAACAACCTTAATTCAATAACGCACCTCACAAAGCGCATAATTTATTACAATCCGTGTAATGTATTTGATCGTCTAACCATTGAATATCACTTAAGATTCACAAAGTGAACATTCAACCATTACGTCCTTGAGGAATTCAAACAGATATGCCAATAATCCGTAATTAGGCTCGTGTAGTGTATTCATAGCACAATTAATACAAAGAGCAGTGAAGTGATGGGTTTTTCAGTTTTTTTATAAAAACACAGTATATTGTCTCCTACTATCTTAGGCGTCCTCCATGGCCGAGAGGCGAGTGGGCTGGACTTTGGCGTCGTGCCATATCTAAGGTCCCGGGATCTATCTCTAGGCGGGTCAATCATTTTCTATATTTTCTCGAGTCTGGGCGTTGAGGTACCGTAGTGGTTTTTGATTACTGTAATACAAGTGCTTCAGTTACTTAACACAGAATCAGAGCAATGTATATGATGTTATCCAATATATTTTAATAATTATTTTTCTTACCAGCTTGATGATAAGCAAGAGAGAAACCCATATTACGATGACAACGAATTTGATACTAATATCATCATCAGCATTGCCACATTAGCCCGCAAGATGATTCTTCGCGCTCCTTTTGAAGCGCTGGTGTTGCTTTTAAGTTAATAATGTACAAAATATACCCATGAATAGGAAGATAATTTTTAGATTCGTTATTATTTAGTATGTGTATCATGTTTATAACCAAAAAAGTTTTAGGGGTAACGAAATCCGGCATACGGGCAAAGTTTTTGTAGTAATAACTACCACGCTTGTAATATACTACAAAACACTCACAAAACTAACACATGATGAAAATATGTAACTGTCCTATAAAAGAGTTTTTGTTTTAATTAGTTGTAACATGACCCGTGACATTTTATTTGTTAAAACGACTATCTATTTTTTTCTTTTAAAATACTCTACACTCCCCAATTCAACTTTTAGCTTTCGTATATATTTCCAATAACTTTTTATAAATGAATTAATGTATATTGTTTGTGGTTGACTTACCTATGAATATTAATAAGTTACTAAAATCAATCTTTATTATTTATCCAATGAAAATGGGTGGGATGGTTTTTGCCTTTTCTATCTATGATACGTGTGTAATACATAGTTTACAGATAAATTGTAGCCTTCAAAAACTCGATGAAAATTGCATCAAAATTATTGCATAATTTTATTTTATACTATTTAGTAAATTTATTTAAGTCTGTTTCAAGTCTCCTCACTGTCCTTACCTAACCAACGAGCTTACGCCTTACCTTATTATACTCGCGGGCGTCGTACGCTCCCCCGACGCGTTGATTGATTGAGAGCCTTATTAAGGGACCGAAAGGGGGGAGGGGACCACCCTTACACTTATTTAGGCCTGTCCATCATCTACGGTGCACTTTTACCAACGGTTGACAAATGGGTTCGGTTAATTCGGTTCATTTTAATAATTTATGAATATAATGCATAATTGGATAATGCTAGTGATTCTGTTAGTTTTATGTATGGTTTGTTATTTTTTCAGAACTAAATTAACAGGTGTAACAAAAAAAGTTTCGTGATAATAAGTCAAATTAATTTTGTTACTTTAATTCTGTAGAACAGCAAACATAAACTATGTTTGCTGTTCTGTGGTAAGTAGCTAAAGCACTTGTGTTACAAAAATCAGAAACAACAACGGTACCACAACACCCAGACCCGAGGCAATATAGAAAAGTTCGTTTCCCACCCGACCGGGGATCAAACCCGGAACCTCAGAGATGGCGCGACGCCAAAGTCCGGCACGCTTGCCTCTCGGCTACGGAGAGCATGATTAGTACTAGCAGTATCCGCACCATTGCCGTCCAATTTTTAGGTGTAAACGTTCTAATGCCGTCTAGAGTAAGTTGCAAGTAATTATGTATGGATTGAGTTCGAAGCTGTGTTTTTTTTTTACAAAATTGCCAGCATTATTTTTGTAAGTAGGTATATCAGTTGAAAGTTGGCTTAAAGGGTTGGCCTACACTGCCAGGAGAGTCCCACACACCCCTTACGCCCGGTTCAAATATTTGAGGCGTATGCTTAAAACGACTGACGGACGACTGATGACAGCTGTTATGGAAAGTAAATTTGAAATTAGAATTAACGACTCGTAGAACAACGGATAGTTATTTTTGACACTTTACGAATCGTAAAATTGGCCCGCAGATTCGCACGGTGTAGTTTAGAGGTAAAGATAACTCTTTTCAAAGCATTTTGCCAAACTCTGTACACATGCAATCTGTGGGTCAACTACACGCAGCGGGCCATCAACGCTCTCCGAGTTCAATATAATAACGCGTTCAGGGTGTTGGTGGGGCTCCCGCGGCACTGTAGTGCATCAGCGATGTTCGCGCACGCGCACACAGATGGCTTCCACACTGTGCTGAGGCGCCGTATCGCCTCGCTGATGTCTCGCGTGCGCCGGAGCCCCAACAACATCCTGAGCGTGCTGAGGGATAAATTAGACAGCCCCCTCGTGCAGCACTGGGTGCAAACTCATGCGCATATACCTGGAGCCCCGGAGGGCGGCAAATACCTTCAATAGTTTGTAAATTACTAACATAGTTTTGTATTTTGTATACTAACAATAATATGGACAATTAATTAGGCTGCAATAAACGTATTTTATTTTTTTATTTTATTTTATTTATTTTATTTAAAATATTGGTTCTGGGCATATATCTCCCTCTGATGACGGACGGTATTTCAGGCATTTTTCTCGCTGATAAAATACCTTTGGATATTTACTCTTGAAACGTAAGGCCTCTAAAAAACACTGGCAGTTTCATTTTAGATCTTATTTCCATGGCATAGGTAAGGACGGTACAAAGTCCAAAGTGCTTTCGTCCGTACTAAAAAGCATCTAAATTACATTCCACCCAGCAAACGGCTATGAGCGAGCTTGCACTAGAAGTTGATGTAGGTGCTTACTCAGAACATGCTTTATGAATATGACTTTAAAATGTAAACATACCCATTCTTCACGTACAGACGGCGCGTCCTTACGAAATGAACAAGTTAGTGTTGCCAACATACAGAATGGTGTATCCCAAAATTCAAGTTTAACGACCTCTGTATCCCAAAGGCGAACTGGCGGACTTTGGCGTTGCATTTTTCATGTGTCGGTTTCGATTTTCAGTTACGTCCACTTGAAAAAAGGAACTATATATTATGCTAGGTAAAGGCGTGGTACAACAGTTAGTCTGATTTTTGTAACACAAGTGCTTTGACTACTTACCACAAAATTGTCTGAAAAATTGGTATTAAGAAATAATACTAAGGTTAAAGAATCTGAATACCATTTTACACTAAAAGAGGGAGAATTTCTATGTTGGAAACCCTGAAACGACCGTACTCAACTGAGTGGGAAATGCGACGCGCGTTGTCATGCAAATGACGGAGACGACGCAAAAAATCCATTTTAAAAGTACTTATCTATCCAACATTGTTTTAAAACAAAATGAGAATGCTGAAAAATATATACGAGTTCACTAGTCTTTTGCGCTAGAGCGAATTTGGTAATAAAAAATAATATACTGGTAAAGCTCATTGAATTAAAGACGGCATAAAGTAGTTTTGTTATGTAATATTGTTACAATTAATATAAGTCGTATCTGGCAATTGGACTTTTTATTCGCTTGGAATAGGCATTCTAAAAGTTGCCTATTCCAAGCGAATTCTAATTCTAGAGGGTGACGGTGCGAAGGCATTTCCTCCCGGCCAAAAAAAAACAAAAGGCATTCTAAAAGTTACCTACCTACTAGCAGTACTAAAAGGACGTATTTAGCGATATCTGGCAATATTGAAAGTAATAACCTAAAATTTGCTATAAAGAAATGATGCTAAATATTTTCTTCATAAATTTGACATTATAACAGAGATCGATAAACCTGAAAATAAAATCCTAATAGAAAAAAACAGAAAACATTAGTAAGTCCTTTCCTGGCAAATATTTGCATTAAAGAGAGACAAATTTTGCTTATATGAAGAAAACTATTTAATTACACGGTAGTGCGTAGTTATTTTGGGAAATGGTTTGATAGTAGTGTGAAACTCTTAATGTTTTAAGGTTGCGTATTTCAAACTGATAACAGCGATTTTGACTGAGTTAATCGTTAATAGCTTTATAGAGAAGTAAATTTTTTTTTATTTCTTATGAGCAAGCAACTCGGTAATTTAGACTAGGGCTAAAATAATTAAAGGTACTTTATTATTCTCTTAAATAATCAGAACATATTTTTCATAAAAATATGTTTATTTCTTAAGTCTTAATTCTAAAATACTTAGTGCACTTTCGCTCTTAAGACTCGACACAACAATGAACAAAAACGTCAGAGTATTGCAACAGTAAATCTTTTCACTGCAAATGTACTTTACGATTATGTTTTTAAAATGTAAACATTCGCCCTCCGCCACTACTAAGCTTAGTCAACTGAGCATAAAATGCGGCGACACATTGTCATGCAAATGTTGCCACCAACAAAAATACTTCTAAAGAGACGGAGCTAAAATGACAAACTCAAGAACGTTTTGTACCGAGGTTCCTAATTAAAAAACAGGGCGTGCGGTTTAAATAAAACTGTGGCTTAATCAAAACGTGTCGGTTTTAATACGTGAAAAATGTGGCCAAGGGCTTTGGTGATTGTTTTAATGGGTTCTGTGGGGAAATATGATATTGCTTTTGTTTGGCTGATTAAGACAAACACATTTTATACTTGACAAACCAAAACTGAAGTATTTTATTGAGGACCGAGCGAGAGTACGGGACTTTGGCGTCACGACATTTTTGGAGTGCCAGGTTTGATTTTCGGTGGGATCAATATGGAAAATGAACTTTTACTTAATATCTTCAGTCTGCAATGTATGTGATGTTGTCCAATATGTTTCAAGTTGATTAATTAGAATTTTTATCTCATATTATAATGTAAATTATGGCTTTAAACGCGATATTAATTGCGACTTTTTAAGAGGAAGAGGAGTGTTATGAATGTATCGGATTGACATTTCACTTATAAAGTCACGTTATCTTGAAATGTTAAGTCCGTTAATATTCTACCAAACTTTAATTTTACTCCTTAACTGGAAACACTGAATCGCTGTCACCCTGGCTCGGTAAAATTTAAGTTTAGAAGTAAAATTAAAGTTTGATAGAATATCGATGAGTAATGAAAAATCACGTCAGCTCTTTCAAAGCCTGGCTTTTTTATACACATTCTTCCCTACATATTTCCCCTCGGAAAAAAAAATCCTGAACAGTCTCAAAACTGAAATTCGTGGATTTCGAGCGATTAGTTTTCTCAGGTCGCCTTGGTCACAGTCCATAAAGCTCCAATAACAACAAAAACTATATTATAAACAATATCGTAAGACCGTTTTTACGCGTCTAGTGTAGAACCCCAAAACCGCTGTAACTCACAATTAGTACGTGTGACATGACATGAGCACTGTTCACTCTCTCTGCGAACTCATCTCTTTCATCGCGCGAAATGACGAATGTATAATGGAGATAGCGTTTTTTAATTAAAGAGTACACCGATATATATTGTGGACTTATGAGGCAGCAAGCCGTTTTATTCGACAAAGTTTTGTTTAAAGCCCGCATCCGTGATGTAGTGAATAGAAATAAGGATATAATGTATATGTCGCAGTCATCTGGTTGAAACAGCTATTTGATTGAATCACTAGCGTGTTTATTAAATGACGACGTTTAATTGAATGACTGGGCCGAACGTTGAATGTATAAGACTCACTGAACGTCCAACAAGTTAGCGGATTGTAACATAGCCCTTTGAACATAGCGGACGTAATCAGTTAGGTGATTGTAATTTAGTTCATTTTTTTTCCACTGCGGCGTTAGTGCTCATCAAAACAAAGATGGCGTCAAACAGCTGGTACAGATATAATCGAATAGCACTGTATTGATAATTTTTAGAGTGAAATTGAGATATAAAGTGACTTATTCGTAAAAAAATATTTTTTTAGCCTAATTGTCTTAAGACTTAAAATTGTTAAAACATATTAAAAAATCTTATTAAGGTGTGTTATGTCATGTCTGTCAGCTATATCCCATTCAACGACTATGCTAAATGACGTTCAGTCAAGAAGTTGAACGATAAATTAAACAATTTGACGAGTTGTCCTTTAGTCATTCAATTAAACGTCGTCATTCAATGAACGCGCTAGTGATCCAATCAAATAGCTGATTAAACCAGATGACTGCGACATATACACTACATCACAGATGAATCGATAAAAAATAATGGTTATATAATATTATAATCTAGTACTTGGATTATATTATAATCTAGTACTTGGATTTTCAAAATACAGTGAAAAATCTACTTTAGCTAAAAGTACGTTATCTGGAAAAAATGTAAATACCTAACCAGAGAAAAATAAGATTTTGTGTAACACATTTAAAAATCGCGCGAAAACGCCAAGTCACGTCACTGTTGCAATTATGACGTCAACGTTCTAGACATCGAACCGATACGCATAGGAACGACTTAATTTAGATAAACGGAAAATGTTTTGATAAATTCTTAATACGGTAAGAGACACAATAATTCTATTTATTATTACTTAATTAATAAGCTAACAAATCAAACACTTTTCATATTTAATTGTCGCAAGTAAAAATGTTAAATGATTACTTAACTAATAAGCTAACATATCTAACACTTTTCATATTTTATTGTTAACACTGTCACGTAGCCAATTCGCAAAATCTGTACGGAGAAGCCACATCCCGCTAAATTTTACGCAATGTATCTACATTTTTGTTTACATGTTAAAAGAAAAATACATGTCTCATACTTTTTGGCTATCTAATCGTTGTCACCGATAGCTTGTGTAATTGAAAATACCAAAACAAAAATTTTTTTTTTTAATAAATAAATAAATAAATATTAGACAACATCACATACATTGTTCCGATTCTGTGGTAAGTAGCACTTGTATTACAGAAATCAGAAACAACGACGGTACCACAACACCCAGACCCAAAACAATACAGAAAAGTTCGTTTCCCATATTGAACCGACCGGGGATCGAACCCGGAACCTCAGAGATGACGCGACGCCATAGTCCAGCACGCTCGCCTCTCGGCTACGGATGTCGTCAAAATATTTACTCGTAATAAAAAAAATAGTTTCATAAAATTTATTATTCTGCGCGGGTGGAGTGACGTGCGTTATCAATCAGTTCTTAAAATACATTATTAAAAATAATATCTAATGCTATTTAGATTTTTAAAAAATCATTTCAGAAAAATGGCTACTATAAAATAGGAGATTATTAGACAACAGCACATACATTGTTTTTGTTTGGTGGATAGAAGCTTAAGCACTTGTATTACAAATACCGGAAACAACAACGGTACCACAACACCCAGACCTAAGAGAATGTAGAAAATATAGAAAAGTTAATTTCCAATATTGACCCGACCCGGGACCTCAGCGAGAGCTTAGAATGACAACTTTTTTCGGATATCATAGTTTTATTCAGGTTTATACACTATACATGCTCTATTGTATTTATAAGTTGTATTTGTATTTTTTTTTACATTTGTAATTTTTAAAAAGAGTAACTACCGAGTTTCTTGCCGAGTTTCTCCAAGCATCATCATTCCGGTCACTGCAGTAGTTTACCTCAATCAGACGCTTTATAAATGCCTTTGCAAAAGATGACATGAAAAAAAATCATTGTCAATTCCATTAAAAAAATACAACAATTTACCCTTCACGAATCTGTTTGACCGCGGCGAAATCTTAAATTCAATTCGTTAATCTAGCATCATTTTCTGTCGCTGGTCCCAAAATTACCAGGCCTTTGTTTCGGCCGGCCGTGTCGCAAACAAAAGCACTGAATTAGCTTGCATTAGATATTTGAATGTTTAATTTGTCGACGTGAGCTGTGTGACGTGGCAAATTTGATGCAAATTGCTCGGCGATGAAATGATTATATTTCGGCTATTAATATTGTTAAAATTATAAACAGATTCGGACGAGTAATGTCTATATTGGTTCTCAGGTCAACAAAAGTATATTTTAGATTTAGAACATAGATTTTAGAAATGTTTGAATGAATAGATGTCTATATGGGTGTCCTAGGTTCGATTCTCCGGTCAAATAAAGTTGGGATTTTTCGAACATATGTTGCACGGCCGTGCCCATTTCTCGCCATTTACTATTTCCACCACCTTAAGGTTAAATAAATAAATAAATGCGCCAGACAATCACACCAATCACCTGGTCTCAAACTAAGGTTTTCCCTTGTACTATGAGTACCAGACGACGGATACTAACTGGGGGCGTCATCCCAGCACACCCAGACTCAAGCCAATTTAGAAAAGTTCGTTTTCCAAATTGACCTGACCGGGAATCGAACCCGGGACCTTACGCGCTTTGGGCGCCTACCTTAGCCACTGCGCCACCGAGGTCGTCAACAATGAATTGATTTGCATGATCTAAATTCGCCTAGTGAGTACAACTATACTTAGTCTACTTGTATATAGTTATACAGTATAAAGCAACCATAAACGAACTATTTGCATGAATCAACGATTGACTGGTAGAGAATGCTCCTAGCATTAAATCCACCTCAATCCAACAGTAAAAATGTGAGTATGGATAACAACAAAATTAATAATCATAAATAGCAGAAAATTAAATACGAGAATAGAATATTCATACCTACATAGGTTATATTATTCATACAATATAATAATTAAACAATATAATATATATGTATATATATAAATAAAACTAAATAATATATATATAAATATATGAAAACAAGTGAATAAATAAAGCAAATCAATGGAGCAAACGAAATTTTATGTAGAGGGGGAGGAATAAAAGAATTCACGAACTTTTAATTTAAAAATTCCCTTTGTGAGGGATTGTCGAGTTTCGGTGGGCAGAGCGTTCCAAAGCCGGATGGCTTGCATAGTGAAAGACTTGGAGAAGAACTCAGTATGATGTCGAGGAATGCTTAAGCTGAGATTGTATGAGGAGCGAAGAGAACGGTCGTGAGAAAGACAGAGGTATTGAAATTGTTTCTTCAGATAGGACGGGGACAATGGATTGTTGAGAATATTGAATAACAGGCCAAAAATTCTAGTGTTTCTCCGTTCACGTATCGGGAGCCATTTAAGTTGACTTCGAAAACTGGAAATGTGATCATACTTACGAAGCCCAAAGATTAATCTGATACAGTTGTTAAGGAGACGATCAAGTTTTACTAATATAGCATCCCTCAGGAGCTCTGGAAACCTTACTCACACGCAGGAACACAACAACACCGAAGTGAATGTTTTTTGGCTGCGGTCTTTTGTAAGGTGGAGGTATTTCACCAGTCAGGCTGCTCCAGTTCGAGCGAAAAATCGCTATGCCCTACCCCTCTTAAAACTAACTAACGTAACTTATCAATGAGTTAATTGCTCAGTAGTAAGATTAACGAGATAGGTTGTGAAACCAGTTTTCAACGGGAAGTTCTTATGGAGGTTGAATTGCTAGTTATTACTTAACCTGTTTTTTTCCTCAGATTAAATGCAAAAGGTGCTTTGAAGTAAATAATCTGAACTGGCCTAGTAATTTGAACACCTGAGAACATGATTGAGTAAACTATGAGGTAATAACTAAATTATCTTTTACTGATTTGACGATATCGGTGGCGCAGTGGCTAAGGTATGCGGCCAAAGCGCGAAAGGTCCTGGGTTCGATTCCCGGTCGGGTCAATCTGGAAAAACTAACTTTTCTTTATTGACCTGGGTCTGGGTGTGCTGGGATGACGCCCCTAGTTAGTATCCGTCGTCTGGTGCTCATAGTACAAGGGAAAACAAATTAATAAAATAAAAATTAATATATACTATGATTCAGTGTTTGATGTATACGTAATAATAATCAGTGCATTCCACACAAAGCTATTTGACTCTTTTTCGAATATGCAAACGGCTAACTCTCTCCCGAAGTCAGTTTCTTCAGAACGCTAAAACTATGTCTATCACTTCATTTAGATTTAATGTGACTCATAAAAGCTTTAATGTTTAATTGCTCTATGATCTCGTCTGTCAATTGTGTCGTATCATGATGACTGAGTCATAAGCTTATGTTATGGAGAATAAATAATACGTTAAAATAAGATTATATGTAATTAGATTAAAATTAATATTGGATGATATGGTGAAGCAATAGCTTTAAATGTTTTTTCTATATTTCAGGTGAGTTTGTGAGTCTTAAGTGTAAAAGATTTATTTGGTAAAAGTGCAATGTTTTGTTTATGCTATAAAAGTTGTTCTATATTTCAGCAACACATTTTGATTTTGAGTTTTACTGGTCATCCAAACAAAATATAGGTATACGGTCGAATGGAGAACCTCCTTCTTTTTTTGAAGTCGATTAAAAACATATTTAGAAAAACATTATAAAACAACATTTTTAAAGCTGATTTCCTGGCAAAATGGAAAAGTTAAGATTCGCATTCATGGTGAAAGCCGGTGAAGACGTAAAAACAAATGTAAAAAACAAATGTACAAATAACATTTGTTTTTACGTCAATCACGGATGTATATGGCCAAATTTTTGAAATCCCAGATAAGTTACTACCAGCAAGACTACATAAAGAAATTGTATGTACTGAAATATTTAGAAAAATAAAGGCTACATTACAAAAACGGCATGAGAAAAGACAGGTGT
Organism: Glyphodes pyloalis; assembly: GCA_037074685.1. Lineage (NCBI taxonomy): Eukaryota > Metazoa > Arthropoda > Insecta > Lepidoptera > Crambidae > Glyphodes > Glyphodes pyloalis. The sequence continues at coordinate 16,391,217 of JAYKKO010000009.1, forward strand.
GGATATCCATGGATTCGGAGATGACGGCGATTTATTGTGATGAAGATGGGAATAAACTGTTTAAAGGATACCTATTCGAAGAACGAGCAGTAGTACCACCAACTTCAACAGCCGGAATTTCGGAAGAATATCTAGCAAGAATTGAGGAAAATATTGCGGAAATGAAGAAAGATTCATCATAACAGTTTAATATGGGGAGAGTGGCAAAAAAATTTGTAACACAAAAATTTAATAGCAAGATTACTAATGTGTCTCAGTGGGTGACTATCGACTATCGACTTTGACACGGAATGTGCACGTATAGGAATAGACGAAGATTAAAAATTGAAATGTTTAGGCTTTTTACAGAAAATTCTTGTTTGGACTGGTATAGTTCTATGCTTATAAAGCATACGATCAATTCAGAATGGGCAATTTAGAAAAATAACTTTTGTGATACATATGCGGATAAATGTTGGTCACCAATCAGGTATGCAATGTTATATAAGTATAGACAAGACTCATTATTAGAGTATGCATTAAAAAAAGAGATACTTTTATTAGAAATAAATAGGTCTATTGATATACTCACTCTGATTAATTTGATTGCATCTGGACTACCAATTTTTTTTTGCAGATAAGATTGATAGGAATAATTTGAAGGTTTAAATTTAAAGAATTATTTAACAAATAAGAAGTTTAGAGCATTTAATGAATAAAAAAATATTTGATGAAAAAATAGGAACTTCTGAGATTAAAACTAAAGAGAAGAATATTAGGCCGTTGGTTAGTCAGTGTAAAATCTGTGAACAAGAGAATAAAGGTATACGTTACCTTGAATCCCAATGTTGGTTTAAAATAAAAAATAACGATACGCAAAGAAAAAATCAAATAAAAAGTGTGATTAATTCAAAATTAGAGACTGAATTAAATGAAATTAACCCAAAAAAACCAATAGTGCCGCCATTAATAAAAATTAAACTAGTAGTTTAAGTAGTAGAATTAATTAAAAAATATTTATATATTTTTTTTTAATAAACGACACTTTAGAAGCAATAGGAATCTATGATCATTATTCAGGATCTAATGTGTCTTTAATAAATTCAAGGTTATTAAAGACACATTAGATTATCTTTAAAAAATGTTCCTACCTTTGGTAAAAATGCAGGTTTTAAAACAGTTAATAGCGTAAAAAACAAAAGGAACAGTGAATTTAAAAATAAAGATTTTCTAAATCAAAAATATGTAAACGTTTTTGTTATCGATGAAAACAACTTTGAGTATGACTTTCTAGTAGGGGTTAGACTGCATACAATAATTTCATCTCACTCAAAATGACAATTTAGATATCACATAAAGTATCCAAAGCAATGACAATACAAGCTACAAAAATAATAAAGAAAAACAGCCTATAAAACCTAAAGTAATTCCTAGCAGTTCAGGTGGCCACATATGAAAAAATCGAGATAATGTACTTATAATGAAAAAATGCGTATAGATACAAGCAGAAATAAAAAAGATAAAATGTAGTTCCCCAATTGCAACCTTTTCCGTTAATCGAGGATTAGATGGTCAAAACAAGAAATGTATTTTTTTTCAACATAAGACATAAATTCTGCTTTCTGATCTATACCATTAAAATTGAAGACAGACAAAAATAGCATTTGTTACTCAGGAAGCACACTTTCAGTGGACTCGTCTACCTTTTGGCTTAAAGACGTCGCCCGCCATTTTTCAAAGAATATTGTGTAGTATTATTAGAAAACACAAGCTGTCAGATTTCATTGGGTTTCATCAATCAATTCATTAATTACATAGGCAGATGATATTTTAGTATTTTTGGAAATATTTAAAAACACATTGAGCATTTATCTAACCTTTGACCCTTGTATTAACAGCGAGCACGATTATTTCTTCTGGACCATTTTAATACCGATCAGTATATCCGCCTAAAAATATTCAACTGCTTTAACTAACTTCAAAAACCATAAAAACTAATTACGGACTATCCTGCTCACGGAGCGCGCAGTACAAAACGGTGTCCATTAAATATCCCGCATTTGATAATTAAATAAGGTGATTACAATTCAGTGGCGAGGAAGTGGGACATCCGCAGTGAGGTATATTAGGTGCCGGAAGTGACGCGCGACAGTAGCGTGTGATGTTTATTTTTAAAGTGACAAACGTAACTCGAGCTACGGACACTAAGTGATTGAGTATATATTGGACAATATATTGGACAAATGGGACAACATCACATACATTGCTCTGATTCTATGGTAAGTAGCTAAAGCACTTGTGTTACAGAAATCAGAAACAACGACGGTTCCACAACACCTAGACCCGAGACAATATAGAAAAGTACGTTTCCCATATTGACCCGACCGGGGATCGAACCCGGGACCTCAGAGATGGCGCTCGCCAAAGTCAGGCCTGCTCGCCTCTCGGCTACGGAGGTCGTCAAAGCTCAAAGCTAATAAATATAAATTGAAGAAAAAGTTTCTTGCCAGGTCTTCTCGATAGCATCAACATTCCGAACACGGCGGTAGTTAACTTTGATATGACTGATTCATACAGGTTTTTGTAAATATAAACATTTCTTATTTTATTCAAGCTCAACAATTCATAAAGAAATTAAACTTTCACGAATTTGTTTGACACCTCCAAAATCTTACATTCAAATAAATAACAGAGCATCATTTTCGGTTGCTGGTCCCATAATTAATACAAAGAAAAACACAGTTGAAGTTAAAACTAAATAATAACTGATTCTAAAGGCCAACTAATTGAAGTAATGGACAAAAGCTATTATTAATATTCCTCTCACCCCATTTGCAAAAAAAGCACAGCAACATGTTTTGCAAGTAAGTGACAATTGTATTGGTTTTGGATTTCCGTAGGCTTACTTCCAAAAGTAAAATTTGTAGGATCCGATGACGAATAGCAATTTTTAATCCTCATGACCCTAAAGAACACACTTGAAGCGCGTTTTCAAAAAACTAAATAGTGAATAATACTTTGTTTTTTAATGAAGAAGTAAAAACAGAACTTCAATTTTTGGAAGGAAGTATTAAACAATCCTTTATGTTTTGGACGATTTAGTAAAAATAAAATACGTTTTCTTGAAAGCTCAAATGCAAAATTATGTTTTGATTCTCGTATCTTCGATTAATCTTACTTAAGAACTAAATCTTTCTTTTTGGCAGTAGATCAGCTTGCTGATGCCTGTGGTAAACAAAAACATTTAGCTTTAAGGGCAGAACACAATAAAATCCTATTCAATATTTATTGTATGCTGCTAAGCTCGCAGGCACTGTAATTTGAGCTGCTCCAGTAAAATCGAGGTCACGGTATTCAGGTAACCATCAATAATGCGAATTACGACGTTTCCCGCAGGCCACTCACACCCTGTATGTGCTGTCGGCGCGTCCAATACATCACGATACAGGGATATTTATTGGCCTAAAGACGCATTAAATTGAGTAAGCGGCCGTGTTTGCTGAACATGCTATTAAACGTCGTGTATGAAACCTTAATGCGTTACGCGTACGTTTTGATTTTAGCATTCAAAGATTCTAAAGTTTATAACATTATTTCTATAGTCTTAATGAGTAGTATTTACCAAAGGCGTTTTGCGCTGCGTGTCTTTCTCCGCATTGGTTAATGATGGGTTTTATTGTATATGTATAATGATACTAAAGGAAGGTTGTATACTACATATATACATATTACTCGTAGTTTTCAGCCACTTTGTCCGTGTTATGTCAAGATAAAACAATCCAATATGTTATTTTAGTATTTATTCTGTCTACAACAACCACCAAATTTCATACTAATCCATTTTGTAGTTTTTGCTTGAAAGAGTAAAAACATACAAACATACATCTTCATAGTATTACAAACTTACATGTTTATAATAGTAGTAAAATAGTACAGAAAAGTTGATAAAATGAGGTACAAGTGCCTACATTGCCCTCGCGCAAAGCCGGGGCGGGTCACTCGTCAATGATACATGCTCCACACATCACACCGAACGATTGGTCTGAAAATGAGCTACACATTTCTACTATGAGTATTATGAATGGCACAAACTCGAGCTATTTTTGGAAAGACCAGACCCGGTACTTAAACTACTGGTCATTTATATGTAGCTAACGTAAAATAATTAAAATCCTTATCTTTGTTCCAGATAAAAACCAGTACTTCGAGACAACTGAAATAAAAAAGGTCTTGTTTTACCAACATGAGGACTAAGGAAGAGAAAAACATTACATCATCGAAAAAGTAAAAAAGTGCAGTGAAACCACGCAAATGTGTTCTTTGTGCATCGGTGATGATTCGGTGATCTTTCGGACGAAAGGTGATCATGGCGAGGGATGCGAATGTGTGTGTGCTGTTAATGGTGATGGTGATCAAGACTTTAGTGAGGACGAGTCTGGAGATCGTCGATTCTCGTAAGTTGATAATTCAGATGAATAGAGAAGAAAGATTTGTATTTCTGTATGTTTGTAACGAATAATCTCAAAACCACTGTGCCGATTCCAAAAATTGTTTCACCATTGGAAAGCGACTTTGAGTAACATTCATACTAATCAGTTTTTAAATTTAAAAACTTTATAGTGCTTTACTTTTCGCCTCATTAGCGAACTTGAAATTGAAATATTTTAAAAACACAGAAAAAAATTATCTCCGCTTTCGGTGCGGGGCTCGAACCCACATCCGTAACGTATCGCACGTGCTGCTCTTCCAACTGAAGGTTCAAACCCCGACCCGCAAGGGAAAATTTGATATTATTTTGTTTCTTTAAAATATCCATACTAACATTATAAATACGCAAGTAATTCTGTTTGTCCGACTTTTACGCCTAAACTGCGCGATTTTGATGAAATTTGGTGTAGGTATTTGTTGAACCTTAAGAACAGACATAGGCTACTTTTTCTTTTGAAAATATGGAATAATGGGGGTAATACCACCCTTGAAAGTTTGTATGGAAAAAATATTATTTTTAAATCGGCGATGCGATGAGCTTCTTCAGTTCGTAAACCACTCAATACTTTGTCCACAACCTCCGCAGCCGAGAGGAAATATGGCCGGACTTTTGCGTCACGCTATCTTCAAGGTCCTGGATCTATATCCTTAAAAACTTACTAAGTTCAAACAGCTGATATTTTATTGACTTCTTAAGATTTTTCTCACGGTTGACTGCCCTCAACTATATGAATCCAAGAAATCGAATCGGCCATGTTTCCCCTTCCACTGAATTTTGTAGTTTCTCAATTGACTCGTACCGTTTATATCTGTACCTTATCAGTTTGTTATGTACTCATCCGATTCAAATATTCAATGGAACCGAATTAGGCACGCAAAAATATACACTAGCATTTAACGAACTCGTTGATATCAACGCTCGCCGTTTAACCCGTTACAACTACTGCGTTAAATAAACAAACCGATGCACACTATCCCGTTTTAACTAGTAAACATACCGTGAACTTTTGGTTAATTTCGGCGTTGGAGAGTGTCGTACGCGACCTGATTTCTGTAATTCTGGCTTGGGGCCAAATTGGATGGATATATCGTATTGGGCGCTCAGCGATTTTGTCATACGTGCGATGTCAATGGAGGTTGTGAATTTTTGCTCGACTACAGATTGATTTTTTGACGCTGACACCGTTTTTTCTCGATTTTTTTAAACCAATTTTAGTTATATCCATGAGACTTTTTTAGCCTCTGTTTTCGGCTGATCCAAATAAAAAAATATATTCTAGGCTATCATAAGTAACTCAAATATTGTCAAATTATTTATGAAGTGTGCATAAATATTATTATGAGTGTGAACCTTCTTTTTATTTTTATCTTTTTCATTTTTATATATTTATACTTTTAAGTGGTAAGCTGGCAGATTTTTAAAAAATCTCGATTCACCAACAAATTTTTGATTTCTTACTGTCTCTCTACATCTTGTTCAAAGGTAGTATATAAATGAATTATTGGATGTATTTTAGTATAAACGTATTACACACGAATATTATAAACAATTTGAATGAATTTTAGAATAAACGTATAGTACAATTGGTAGCCAACAAAATATTGATTTGCATTATAACTGAACCATCAAACTAGTTATTCTTAAATGAAACAGGAAAAAAATAAGTCAATGTGACTTTAAAAAACTCGCCGCGCCTACACTTTTAAAATGTACAATGTTTTATTAATAATTTTAACCTAAACGACAAACGAATGTTTTTAACAAGCCGATCAAACGAAATAAAAATCATATTTCAATCGTTAAATTAAAATGAGCAGATAGTAATAAATTTAAACATACCCCAGGGTGGAGTTTTTGCACCAAAATTTTAAATACTTCGAATAAAACGCATACAAAACAAAATGAAAGCAACTACAATCCCGGCAACCAAAGCTTCAGCTTTGTTACTAAATATCCCATAATCTTGCAGGGAACAATACTCCATTCAGGATGTAAGCCAAATGGTTACACTTTATTTTGGGCGGATTATGCATGTGCGAGCGCCACACGGCTCCTTTATCTGGGACATTAAAATAGTTTATTGACACTTAGGTCGCTTGTGCCGTAATATCGGAACATTATGACTGAAGGATTCAAATGTTGTAGCGATTATGGAGCTATTGTGTGCTCTAATTGGCTCTGGGAGTCTGCAATATGTTGTGCAAAAACAGTCTCATATTTCAATTATGTGTACACAAGAAACAATGCAAAGGTTTAACTATTTAAAAAAGTCCATAAAGATAGAAATATTACTTTCACTCAAATGACGCCACAACAAGAATCACTAAAACTCATGGTAAACTATTCTACATTATAAGAAAGCCAGTTTTCTAACATTGAGATGATATTTTACAGCAAAATAGTTTTCTATTTTAAAAAATAAATAGATGATGAGTGATATATTTGCTGTTATTATGTCAAACTAATAAAGGTTCCGTTTCATGTTTGCAACTTCTGCTTATTTAAGTATTTTATAGGGCACAATTTTTATCATGATTAGTTTATTTCTAATATTTTTTACTTTTATTTTAAAAGTTTTAGCTCTTTTTGTTTTAAAATACTTAATAACTTTAGTTTGTTAAATGTTAACACGGGTAACAACTCAAATTTTATTTATTCTAAAACTTGAAAAAAAATAAAGTATTGACCGATTCTGTGCTTCAAAATTTACATCTAAACCGCAGGTGTAAAACTTTAAATATAGCCCAGGTCTCAGGTCATAAGCCCCGACTAATAGAGCCACTATTGGCAGCATATAGCCAATTACTAATTTGTCTACCAACCGGCTATTTTCTAGTCCGCTTACTCACCTAAAATGAAGTTTACTTGATAGCCGCTCTTATTGTGTTCTGATAAAGTTCATTGTTGAATGAAAACTTAACGTCGGTATCTAGTGTACCTTTCAAATGTCATTTGTAATAATTTAACAAACCAAAACACGTGCAAATTAACCTGCTATGAATGCATGTCATCGGCCTTTCCTCTTTACAGAACATTAATCACGTACAAAAAAAAAATCTTTCAAAATCCCTGAAAACATCTTCCAATTATAAGCCCTTCAAAGTCAACATCCGAGCTGTCACTGTCAGAATGTCACATGTCAAAACTCGCCACGTATAAGTTACAGCATCCTACCCTCACGCGTCCAACGTGTCCGTTCATTCGTATTTTCTACATTCTATATTGGTCTCTATTGGCTTGCTGCCAGTAACTTACCTAAATGCTTCCTTTTGAGTTTTCCAAAACATAGCGCCGATGATTGAATTTGATTTACGATGCATTGTATTTTGTATTTCATTGCGGTATGAAAATTATGTGTGCAGAACCCGGATAATTTCATGAACAGGCAAACGTTTTGTAGTAATACAATGTAACTTACGAAATACTGTATAGAAGTTATTAAATAATACTGAGTAAAAAAACAAATGGAGAATTAAGAGAATAGTTGGAATGGAAATAAGAATTGAAATGTTCTTTTATACATATTTGTGCGGTATTAATATTGAAGATGTGAAAGAAATCTGAATGGGTAGTAACACTCTCTATGTTTAGAAACGGACATACATCAGACAAAATTCTGGGACTTCACTCATGCTGGTTGAAATATTTGGATGTCTAGATATTATGTTTATTAAGCTTTCACGCAAAAAATCTGAATTAGGAAAATAGATTAAGATGTACCTATGCTCGTTAAACTTTCATGCAAAAATTTTTGAAGTAAAATGAAAAGAATTTGGATAAAGCTTAGTACAAATATATATGTGGAAATGATTAATATAATACTTTTCATCCCGAAATTACGCAAACAAATTCGCATAAAACAGTTTGCTTTAAATAAATAGGTACTTGTATTACTATTTTTATGCTTATGCTTATTATATTTATGCTTTCATATGACTATTTTATTGATAATAAAAGTTGTCGAAGAAATAGACAAAATTTGGTGGATGCAATATGATAAAAATAAGCACCAAACGTGCTAAATATTGTTTTGAAGTAAGAACGTTTTCATCGGCTCCCTAACAAACTTATAAATGTCTCCAGACATCGTTTATCACCGCTTACTTTTAAACGTACGGTCAACAGCAAGTCACAGTAAACACTTGCAGTTCGAATTAGTTCCTATGCACCCAACATAAGGGCGTTTCAGTGACCAAAGTGTTTTATGTGCTTTTGGTAGTGCGTATATCATCTGCTAACAAAATTAACCATAAAACAAAGCTAAGCGGTGACACTTCGATTTTCATTAAATAAACTCAAGAGTGTTAGGGCGCGTCCCCATAGGCGAGCAGTGAGATTTAAAGAGAGGTAGGGCATAGCGATTTATCGCTCGAACTGGAGCAGCCCGACTGGGGAAATACCTTCACTTTACAGAAGACCGCAGCCTAATAACAATCACTTCTGTGTTGTTGTGTTCCTGCGTGCGAGTAAGGTTTCCAGAGCTCCTGGGGTGTGCTACATTAGTAGCAGGGGTCAAGCCTTCAAGGTAAGGGCGACAAGTCCAGTAACAGATTTATTATACTGTACTTGTCACCCTTAAACTAGGACCTCATCATCACTTAACATCAGGTGGGATAAGGTCAATCTTGAAGTGCAATATAAAAAAAAGGGAGCTTCCGAACATAGTAGAGGCACGCTGGCTGATAGTGTGAGGACACCGGTCACTACTGCGGGATGGGGTAGTTTGAAAACTAAAACAAATAAATAAATGTGCCAGACAATCACACCCATCACCTGATCTCAAACTAAGGTTTTCCCTTGTACCATGAGCACCAGACGACGGATACTAACTGGGGGTGTAATCCCAGCACACCCAGACCCAAGTCAATTAAGAAAACTGCGTTTTACAAATTAAACTGACCGGGAATCGATCCCGGGACCTTTCGCGCATTGACCGCCTATTTTAGCCACTGCACCACCGAGGTCGTCAGATATTTTATCAAATATAAGATATTTTGGCCGAAATCTGTAAAGTTAACTAGTAAAGAATGCCACTGGGCATTGAATCCTCTTTTTGTTGTTTTAAGTAAATAAGAATAAGAAACGATTACTATTTTGATAACGCATGACTGATCTGTGCCCCTTTTTTTGTGCGTGGCGCTAAGTTTAATTTCGTCACGATGATCTTTGGCTCCCGGCCAGGAAATACCGATCCCTGTATATTCTATGTCGCCGAGTGCAATTCTGTTTTTAGGTTTTCTTGGGGGAGTCGCGCAGAAATAGCTTTCGGTTTTTGGGGGAATGCGTGGAAAGGAACAGCTGTTTTGGTGACTCTGTCTTTCGACACGTTCGTAGCTTTGACGGGTTAAGTAGCGGGATATTTTTGGTGGTTAACAAGTTAAGCGCTTGACTGATTTTATTAGCTTGGTTTACGTTTGACGAGCGCCTATCCTTATCATACTCTGTTTTAAATAAGAAAGCAGAGGCAATATTTTTTTTTCTTTGTACACGCAACAAATAATAATTAAATAATGATTTTAAGTAGAAAGCAACTAAAATGGATCATAAGAGTAATAGTGATTTGTTTTTGATTGGGTTTATATAATTTATTTTCGTTTGCCATATATAAATGTATGTCTTTCATAAAATTCCTTAGTTTGTCCTTTATAATTCTAAAAAAAAAACTAAACAAAATTAACGTATGAAATACAACAATTGATACATTAGGGATGATGATATGCTATTCAACTGAGATATCTTTAAACACCTGTCAAAACGCGATTATTTAATGGATTTTTCATCATACCAAATACCAATCTATGACGTCATTATTTTACTATAGCCTGTCAATCAGCAACACATTGGAAACGTAGTGTTGAAGTCATTACACATTGTAACGGTGACTTGATTTTCAATGATGAAGTAGCCAAATAGCCATTAATTAGGCCAGTACTGACAAGAGTACATCAGACTTTACACTCTGGAGTTTGCATAGCCTTTATGTCGTGGTTATAAGATCTTATATAGAACCGCAAGTGTCTACCTCGACATTCTGTTGACTGTACATATAATAGTCATTGGAAAGTATATAAGCTTACTTACATATGCTACCCTGATCTCATACGTGGTACAAAGCGGTATCAAAGTTTGCCCATCAAAAGGTTCGTGGCGCTTAATTAATTTGGAAACGTGCTACAACCGGATCCACTTTTGGGAACAGGTGAATTAATTAAACCAGCCTTATTTGTGAAAACGCATACAGGAATATCATTTTGGGGAAGTCCTTGTTGTCATCTAAATTTTGTTACAGTAATGATATTGTTACCTCAAGGCTACTTCCTAAGATTTTTAAGAGAGTTAGGGCATAGCTTTTTATCGCTCGAATTGGAGCAGATCGACTGGTGAAATACCTCTACCTTACAGAAGACCGCAGCCAAATAACAATCACTTCTGTGCTGTTGTGTTCCTGCGTGTGAGTAAGGTTTCCAGAGCTCCTGAGGGGGTGCTACATTAGTAGCCTTGAAGTTAAGGGCGACAAGTCCAGTAACAGATTTATTATGCTGTACTTGTCACCCTTAAGCTAGGACTTCATTATAACTTAACATAAGGTGGGATGAGGTCAATCTTGAAGTGCAATATAAAAAAAAAATTAGACACATATTATTTTACATGCTGATTCCATCATGTAAGGTTTTAAAGGATAAAAAGGATCTCTAGGTAAAGCATCCTCCTAAACTATCTTAAAGGGAAGTGATGGGGATATACTCTGGAAAAAGAATTCCCTCATTCTAACACAGTCGGATAAATTCCTTTGTGCAGAAGGTATTCCTTCAGTTTTCCACTATTAAGGCAATACGAACCTAGGAAATAAGGTAAACCAAATTCGAGGGTAGCTTTTGGTTATAATTGTACCTTGGAATGGAAACAATTACACAAACAATATTTTTTTACTTTGAGGATGTTTCCTCTCTGCAGATAGCGTTTCGTTAGTTTACCACTATCAAAGCAATGAGAATCAACAGGGAAATAAAGTAAATCAAATTTGATGGTAGCTGTTGGTTATAATTGTAACTTGCAATGGCAACAAATACACAAACAATATTTTGCATACTTACACGATGTTTTTTTCTATTGAGTTATTACCATCTGCCAAGACCAGTAGAAAGCAAGAAAGGAAAAAACTTGATTTAGCTGTGTTACAAACAATCTCCCACCTCCAGACAACCCTCTAATTTGCAAGTCAGACATACAAAGTTTATAATGAAATCGGCACTGTCATCAGAATAACTATCGCGCCGACACTCAGCTATTCAAATTACCAATCTCCTCGCAAAAAGCGATTGCAGGATATAATTGGTGGACCGGTTCAAAACTATGGAGGGTTCTAATTGTGTCCGCGGCTTGAATATGCATGAACAATATCGAGCGACGGCTAACGAATATCGGGCCGAGTTACCGAGGTACGTACCATGCATGTTATAGCTTCGAGCCAGAGGGGCAGTTCCTAGTAACTTATTAGACCCTGGTACAGAAGCATGTGTTTCTAATGCTTGTTATTAAAAAGTTACTCCTGCTGTCTAATTACGGAGTCTTAACAGTATCGAGCGGCCGCTAATGAGTATCGGGAAAGCTAGGAATGCGTGGGAAGGGCTTCTAGTATTTTTTAAGATCAAATCTAGAGACTTATAAATAATTTAAAAACTTGACTTAGACTGCTAAAAATAGAATGTTTAAGAATATCTCCATTAACACTTTTCTAAATGTGTCTGTTATAGTCAAATCTTTTGTACCTATTCATAAAGATTACATCAGTAACACAAATGAATAGTCTCTATATAAATCAATGATGTTACCTCCGTTTCGGAACCTATAGGTACTGAGAGGATACTGGCAAGAAACTCGGTAGTATTTATTATAAAAAAAGCTAAACTATTACTTACTTTGCACCAAGACAAATTCAGTTTGTCAATGGTAAAAAAATATATTACAATCAATGAAGTAAAAAAATATATAACAGTAATGAAACACTGTAAATTAAATCAACGTAGGATTTAATGTGCAATATTATAATATATGTCGTTTAGGTGAAGTAAAAAATAAAAGTAAAGGTCAAAAAATTACAATTTCGTGATTAGTCCAATTCGCTATTCGTACAATTACTATTGGTACATTCATACAACAAATCAACTATAATATCACTATAATAACCAGATTTGAAAAAAAAATGAATATAAAAAAAAATGATTTGTTCCATTAATTTTTAAATTACGTCAATCGTAAGTATATAATTTTGTTAATTTTTTTTTATTACAACAAAATTAATAATAATAAATAGCAGAAAATTATACACGAAAATAGAATATTCGTACATAGGTACACGATCAATAAATATAATAATTAAACAAAATAATATATACATAAATTTATGAAAAAAAAAACAAAATTATATTTATATATATATAGCAAACAAGTGAAAATAAAGCAAATCAATTGAGCAAACGAAATTCTATGTAGAGGGGGAGGAATAGAAGAATTCACGAACTTTTTTTTTTCTCAAAACATAATATAAAATCATCAAGAAATGATAGATAGATAGATAGATACACTTTATTGCACATACAATTTACAGAAATTGGTTTTACAGACAGATTCAAGTACAATATATGCGGTCTTATTGCTAGAGAGCAATTTTCCAGACAACCTTTAGGTAGAGGAAATAGTAGATATCGAGAAACGGGTACGGCCGTAAAAATGCTTTATCATAAACTCTTTTCGCCTTTTCACAAATGAAGACACACAGTTTAATTCGCGCATATGGTAAGATAACAAATGAGTCGCCAACCCCAACTCATGTTGAGTTCAATATCATTTGAAATACGTGTAGCTTCTTGAGCGTATGTGTGACTATATATCACAGCGACATAATATCACGTGACTCGATATATCACTCGACCATAATTTCCGGACCGAGTATGTTACAGATGAGTTTTTCGTGACTATACACTACGCTGAATGCTTGAAAATTTCTCTGTGAATTTCCAGTTATCAGTAGCGTGGTTGAAATAAAATATTTTACGTTTCTTTGTCTTCTGAAAGCAGAGAATTTGCTTAAGATATTCCAGCTGTTTTAAATTTGGGGAGTATTTTAAGGCTAACCATTTTTATAAAACTCAAACTCATAATTCATACTGCAAATGATAGTGAAATCGTTTAAATAAGAATTTCATGTTGCCCATTTAGGCATAGCATTTTATCGATGTACCAAATGTCTGTGCGATGAATGCATTTCACTTTATAATAGATTTTTGTTTTAACCCAAACTTTAGTATTTTATATCAGACCTCTATTAAAATTGTTGCTAATCTATTCGCTTAAATTGAAAAGAGTTAGGGCTTAGAGATTTATTGCTCGAACTGAAACAGCCCGACTGGTGAAACACCTCCACCACAGAAGACCGCAGCCAAATATCACTCACTTTTGTGTTGAGTTCTTGCGTGTGAGTAAGGTTTTCAGAGTTCTTGGGGGGTTCTACTTTAGTATCAGGGGTCAAGCCTACAGGGTAAGGGAGACAAGTCCAGTAACAGATTTATTATGCTGTACTTGTCACCCTTAAGCTAGGACCTTATTACCACGCAAAGCAAAAGAAAAACTCATGAACCATGAATCTATTACACATTATGCCCCTGCTTGGCAAGGTGGGGGTTGGTTACGTTGAGATCCTACGCTAGGTAGTTTTTATAAGGAATATTACAGTCTCTTATTTTGTTAACAGTTTTCCCTAGTATTGTTTCCAACAAAGGCTGATATATCTCGGTCTTTTACATCTGATAAACCACCTAGAGAAGCAACCAACAGAACGCAAGGCTTCCACCATTTGTTGAGACCTCGCCTGGTAAATCTTCTGTAATTATGACATAAATGTGAGTTCGAGGTAGAAAATCAAACAGGTTTCCTAATAATAATCTCGTTTATTCTTATAAACCGTCGTCGTTCATTACATCGTCTGATCTGATGTTTCTAACATCTAAAGATCATAACCGATTCAAATTTAAATCTCTGTCCTACTTCATCTATCTCACGCGTTCTCTCCCACTCGTCACTCGTTCAGAAACATTCACTATCCCACAATCGGCCATCCTGCTCCATGTCTGCCCTCAGATACCACCCATCACCTTCATACATCACTAACCGTAATCGTCAGTCAACTTAACACTTAACATCTTATAACAAAAATATACGTTATCATGAAAGAACTTAATGAAACATTTACACAAATTAACATCAAAATCAAACTAAATACCTTCTTCAACTCAAACATTAAACTTGTAAAAAAGCAACATTAAGTTACTAAAAATTGTATTAGAATGTATTTATGGACGTTTTGCGTATAAATCAAAATTTAATTAGAACGATGAACTATTTATATGGTCTAATTCTTATTCCCTTAACTTAGAATCTAATTCATGCAAACGCTATTTAATAATTACATAAGCAAAACAGCATATGTCGGACCGGCCGCGTCTCCTAAGCGCGGTTAACCCGTCAAGTAGAAAATTACAAGGGCCCCAGATGCAGAATAATTACGTTTGCTCGTTCCTTTGAGGCGCCGTTAATTGCGATGCCACCGAAATATGAATAGTTTATTATTTATAACTACTCAGTGCAGTATATATATTTGTGCACATAACTTAATTTTGTAGTAAGTATAACGTCGACTTAAAAGGAGTGCCTCGATTCGTGCCATGTTATAAGTATCTTAACTGAGTCCTACGTTTCTTTGTCTTGGCGAAAGTGGTGTCAAGTAATAGGGCATTTTTTAGAGGAAGATTTTTTTTGTTATTGTATTGCGTGAAATGAATTTACATTTTATTGCTTAGTAAGATTTTTTTAACGAATTATGACCATTACGAATCGAATATTGGAACCCAATAGAAAAGGTCGTCAAACCAGAGATAATAAAAAATCTATAATAGGTAACGGACTATATCAAAAGTACCAGTTTGTCGTTTAGTTTTTTTTTTGTTTTATATTGCACTTCAAGATTGACCTCATCCCACCTGATGTTGAGTGGTAATGAGGTCCTACTTTAAGGGTGCCAAGCACAGCATAATAAATCTGTTACTGGACTTGTCGCCCTTACCTTGAAGGGTTGACCCCTGCTACTAATGTAGCACCGGGAGCTCTGGAAACCTTACCCACACGCAGGAACACAACAAGACAGAAGTGATTGTTATTTGGCTGCGGCTTACTGTAAGGTGGAGGTATTTCACCAGTCGGGCTGCTCCAGTTCGAGCGATAAATTGCTATGCCCTACCTCTCTTAAAATCGCTATGCCCTACCTCTTTAACTATGCCCTCCCTCTATTATAATAAAAAAATAATAATTGCTTTTAAAATTTTGCGCGTTTCTATTTGCTAAATTAATTAAAAATATGTTAATAAAGCGAAGGGTACGTGGGAGCACGTTACGTCACTGGTGAGTTATAAACATACCTACTAATGAGGTCAATTCATTGTGTCGCTATTTTTTGATTAAGTGAAAAATCAAAGTCAAAGTCAAAGTCAATATTTTTTTATTCACATAGATTACATTAGTAATACTTATGAATAGTCTCTATATAAAGCAAATGAAGCTACCTCCGGTTCGGAACCTATAACTAAAGAGAAGATACCGGCAAGAAACTCAGTAGTTTTTTTTACAAATGAAAGCTACACTTATTACTAATTTTGCACTAAGACACACAGTTAGTTTGTCAATTGTAAAATAAAATTTTTAAATCAATTATTAAAATAATAATAATAATAAAGCAAAGGTATTTGTAAATTAAATTAACTGTATGACTCACATGCGTCATCGAGGCCCAATTCTGACATTGATTGAGAAAATTCGTTACATATATATTTGTAAAATAATATAAAACACGTAGGTACAGGCGAGCACACCAGTCACTGATCCACACGTTCCTGTCATTCAAATACTCTTCCACTTTGTAGTAGCCTTTTTTCAAAAGACAACGTTTGACAAATGTCTTAAATTTGTACAAAGGTAACTCAACAATAACTTGAGGGAGTTTATTAAACATTTTTATGCTTAAAGCAACAAATGAATTACCTATTTTATGTAGTCTACGCTTAGGAACAGCAAGCTTATTTTTATTTCTGGTGTTAATGCTATGATTGTCTGATTTTTTAGGAAATGTATGCAAGTTTTTGTATACATGCATTAAACAGTCGAGAATGTATTGAGATGCGACTGTTAAGATGTTAATTTCCTTAAACAATTCTCTCAGCGAGTCACGTGGTCCTAGCTTGTACATAGCTCGGATGGCCCTCTTTTGTAAAACAAATATAGTTTGAATATCGGCCGCAGATCCCCATAATAGCAGACCGTAAGACATGACGCTGTGAAAATAGCTAAAATAAACCAATCTTGCTGTTTCCATATCTGTTAGGTACCTTATCTTTCTGACCGCATAAGCAGCCGAACTCAGTCTTCCAGCCAGGTTAGATATGTGGGGAGACCACTGTAATTTTGAGTCTAAAGTTATGCCAAGAAATACTGTCGAGTTAATAACTTCGATATGTTCATCATTCATTTTTATTATAGTATTGACCTGCTTTACGTTAGGCATTGAAAACTTAACACATTTTGTTTTCTTGGCATTTAGTAAAAGATTATTTGATTCAGGGCATCATTAATCTTATCAGCATTGTCACTCTGTCTATTAGTTTTAAAAATAAGAGATGTATCATCAGCAAATAATACTATCTCACATAAGTATTTTGTATAAAAGGGCAGGTCATTGATATAAATTAAAAATAGTAATGGTCCCAATATCGAGCCCTGGGGCACTCCCATGAACAGAGGAGCGCCAGAAGAGTTTGATCCATTTACGCTAACTTTTTGAGTACGGTCAGACAGATAGGATTGAATAAGACTAAGTGATTTGTTCAAAACACCATAATGCCGCAGCTTCAATTTCAATGTTTGATGATCTACACAATCAAACGCTTTTGATAAATCACAAAATACACCTACGACATCCTGCTTTTTATCCCATGCATCAAACACATGCTTGATGAGAGCCACTCCCGCATCAGTTGTAGATTTTCCCTTAGTAAATCCATATTGATTATCATGAAATAACCTGTTAACTGAGAAATGACAAAGCATCTGATTAAATATAATTTTTTCAAAAATTTTACTAAATGCGGGTAAAATTGATATGGGTCTAAAATTCGATGGGTCACTTTTATCGCCGCTTTTAAATAAAGGTATTATTTTACTAACTTTCATTAAATTTGGAAACTGACCATCATCGATACATTTATTAAATATAAAAGCCAGTTGAGGAGCAACAGCATGTATGATATTTTTCAACACTTCTACTGAAATACCCCACAAATCCTCAGTTTTTTTCATATTAAGCTCCTTAAAAGCTTTCAAAATAGTTTTATAATTAACATAATCAAAGTTCAAGGGAGTTGTGCACTCATCCACGTGCGATTTGAGCAGGGACTCAGCAAGGCACGGATTTGAGGATAAGCCATTTGTTGTTGTGACCGGGATATTGGAAAAGAAAGATTCAAAAGCGTTTGCTATTTCAGCATCTTTTTCGAGAATACTATCATTAACTTTAAGAGAGAACTTGTGAGTATGTATGTTGTTTTTACAAGTCTCTTTGTTAATAATTTGCCAAGTTACTTTACTTTTATTTGTAGCCTTCTTTATTTTATTCTTGAGAAAATTTGACTTTGCTATCGCACAAACCTTCTTAAACAATTTCGAATATTTTCTAACATATTCTACTACTGAAGAGTCATTAGAATTAGCTTTTAAATCATATAGTTTAAATAATCTACGTCTACTTTTGTATATACCTGACGTAGCCCAGTCACTAAATGTTGTTTTTGAACTATTTATTTTTATAGTTTTTTGAGTAAAAACATTGTTAAATGCTTTTTCGACAGTGTGAAATAATTTTCCATAACAATGATCACTGCTGTTATTTGATTTGAAGTTTAGCAGAGCCACTTTTTCGCATACATTTGTTTTAAATTTTTGTACACGATTTGCGGTGATAGGTCTACAAGTAACATATGAAGATTGAGGGGCACGATGATGTTCGAACACAGCTAATTGACCGCTATGGTCGGAGTTAGTAAAATTTATAATATATTTTGAAATGCTACTACAGTTGCAGAATATATTATCGAGACAAGTAGCCGATGTGGCGGTGACACGTGTGGGTTCGTTATAAAGTTGAGTTAAGTTATATGATTTAAACAAATTCAAGAACCGAGTGGAATTCTGTGAATTATCAAGGATGTTAACATTAAAATCGCCACATACAACTATTTTTTTATTCGAAATGCATACTTTTCTTAGGGCGTCTTCCATAATATTCTCAAATAATACGTAATTAGCGGATGGTGGTCTATACACACACATAATAATATATTTCTCAAGCTCTAAACATGAAAGTTCAATAGTTCGTTCGACTGAAAGTTCTACTACATCCTTACGTTCCTTAAATATGACATTATTTTGAACTAAAATCAGAGATCCACCTCTAATAGCAGAAACTCTTGTAAAATAGCTACCAACTTTAAAATTATCAATGCTAAGAATTACCTCATATTTTCTCAGCCAATGTTCAGTGAGACATAATATATGTACATTCTGTTTATTTAAAAATAATTCTAATTCTAACTCTTTGCCAGAAACACCCTAAATGCAAAAATACGAGTGCATGCTCTTGAATAATCTATAAAACTGGCTAAAACCAATTTTAATTTCGCTTCCCTATGACATTACTTCTGATTTCTTCATCATCTGCTAGAACCGCTATCACCAAGCGAACATCTGTCAGATGACAAGCTCCAGAGACGTACAAAGGGCGGAACGAGGGCGGCCGGCCCTGGCGCGTCCCAGTTCGCGGCAAAAGTGACTGTTGCACTGAATGCAAATTGAATGCGCAACTTGGAAGTGCTCAGGACAATCGTATCGGAGTCGCGCAGACCGAAGCGCTAATAGACATGTTTGGTGACCTTATGACGTCAGCTGTGAGTTATTTCGTTTGTTTTTCTGCAAAACAAATCAAAGACAAAGTCAAATATTTCTTATTCAAGTAAATTGTCATAAAGTCAAAGTCAAATCATGGACTGCATTTCATGACACTTTTATACACTACTTTATAACACTCGTTATTGAATACAATGCAAAGTGATTCTACTACCGAGATGACACTGGTAAGAAACTCAATAGATTAGGAAATTACTTTTATCGTGTAAACTTTTACAAAAGCATTTATGAATTGTAAAATTAAGTAAACTATCGCCGTAGTAACAGTAGCAGTATCTAAAAAGTTGGTTTCAAATAACACTTTAGTCGACATTGAATGCATATTAAAATGATGATTGTACAGTACATCGTAGTACCGGCAGTATCTGCCGGTTTGTAAACTTTATCTACAACTGACAAGGCACCGGTAAGAAAGTCAATGTCTTAATGACTTTGAACAAAGTCATATTGCTTTGTTTTGATGAGTGATGAAACAATTAAATACTCAGTTATGTTTTGTTTTTGCGAGGTAAGCTGGAGCAGACCTATCGAAATCATAATAATTTGGATAAAGGTCATTCGAAAGAGAGATGATGTACTAAATTGACATATAGGAAAATTTTAATCCGAAAATCGCGTGTGCAAAGTCGCAGGCGACTCTTAGTTCTGTAGCGACTCTCCACTAAATTTATTTTTCTTAGATTTAATTTACATAGCCAACCTCATTTGTAAATATTTTATCTTTTAATTTTTAATTAGAAAAAAATAACGGTTATGTCAGTGGTATGAATGTCAGTGTGTAAATTTTTCCCTATCCATTTGTAATCGCGGTATTTTATGTTTTTCTGTATATTTCTTCCATGTATAGTATTTCGTACGTATTAACTCCATCCTTCGCTCCTTCATGTAAATAGTGAAATTTGTGTTTGTGTATATAAAAACTTTCCCTGTACATAATTGAGACTTTTCCTTCATCAGACACCCATCGCTACAGTTCCTAATAAACGGCAACGGTAGGTAAAGTCTCCAGAATTAGCGGAGTGATATTTCAGGGCATCAGCGTCGGGCTGAACACGTATTTATGCGTCTCAGGTGTAACACCGGCCAAATGTTTGGTCTAGTTCGCTGGCAACGAAATAATATCATGCGACAATTGCGCTGACGTGGCCGGCGCTCGCAGACAAATGCTTTTACTTGCTTCTGTGAGGTCAAAGGCTGAGTTTCAGTGCCGTTCCTCACGTTTTAGTAAATGATATACTTATGAGTTTATTGAGGTTAAACAAATGTTTTTGTACGATTTGCAGAACAAATACCTGTTGATCAATAGTTGAGAAGCAAAATATATAATCAAAGTGGAGTTTTTGTGCACTTATTTGCTTGTTTCAATAATAATACAGGAATTCCTTTGACTCTGAATCTCGAATTGCTAATCTGCAATGAAATTTGAGTAAATTAATGGGCTTTAAAATATTATGCGTAGAAGTTAGTGTGTTATGTTTAAATGAAAATACTGTATAAGGTTGAGAATAATATAAAAATACAAAATAAATAGAACAATTTGTAAATTATAATATTCTTAAGTTTTAAACAAAATTTAAGAACCTATAAAAATAAGAGAAAATTTTGACAAACATTCATGTGATAAACGTTGTGATGTGTTCTATGTTCATGTATTAAAGTAAAGAATTTAGCATCATTGCTATTATTTTTTACTAAATACAAGCATTTACGCTACTCTATTATGGATCAAGTTGATATTTATTTATTTGAAATTGGTGCACAAACAGATCACTGCCATAACATGACAAAAAAAAAACTTATCACTATTAATCTAGACAGAGATCCATAATTAGCGTGTACGCTAACATGAGTTAACTGTATTTGCTTACAATTAGCATTAACTATTCCACACTAGTTCATATTTTATTCTATAACTATGGGTAACACAACGCTTTACAATAAAAGGACGCTTAAACACTTTAAATATATCGGTAACAACTCTCTTAAATCTGGAAAAATTGTTATCGAACAAATCAACCTCTGTACCGCCTCGAACCATCTCATTGTATAAGCGACACGTTTTTACTATGGGATTGAAAAAGGAGGTGTTGTTTCTGTAAACCCGTAAGGCAAATACGTTTGGGTTTCGCGATCTATACCGGGTGTTAAAATTGAGTGACGACAGTAACTCCGGGGCATCTACAGCTGAACGCACTATTTTATGGAGACAGAGTAGGTCACGCGACTTCGTTCGCGTGGACTACATCCTTTCATGGTCGGCTTACCCCTATCTCCCCTAATATTCGATACATAAAGTAGTCAAGTAATATTTTAAAAGAGCCATATTTGTGCCAACATTCATATCTCTAACTTAAAAAATAAACATTTTCCCATATAAACTTTCAAAGGTGGCATTACCCCCCCCCCCCTTACTTTCTAACAAAAAGTAGCCTATGTCCGATCTTGAGGTTCAACGTATACGTATGCCGAATTCCATCAAAATCGGTTGGGAGGCTTAAGCGGGAAAGTGTAACAGACAGACAGATAGAGTTACTTTCGCATTTATAATATGATACCTATTTAGCACTATTAAGTTTCACATTTATTAAAGTATCTTGGGTAGACATTCCAAGTATACAACTGATTAACACACTATTCATACAGATCACTCAAATCGAAGTCATACAAATTCCTGCTATTTTCAGATACAAACTCGGAAGTGACAAAAATACTTTAGTCATTACTATTACACGTCTGGAAAATTCTTTCAGGTTTATTTTCGCCTCATACTAGAGCGTCATCAAAACATCTAGAAATAGTACCATGTTACTGAATCATTTGACATTTTCTCTTCTTTATATAAATAGGTTTTAAATACCACAATTGTTCTTTAAATAGATGATTAATCAAATAAGGTGGTGTACATAACGTACACACACTTTTCGCTTCATCAGATAATATTTTCTTACCCTTTTTTGTTTTTTTTTTCTCTGACGATGGGAAATACTTTGACACACCGTACCATCACCCGAGGGAGGTGACGGCGTGTGTGGGGACTCCCCGCCCTTATAAGGGTAGGACTACCCACGACCCCCGGTTGGGCCTCATCGCTTGACTAGTGGTTGTGTGGGAAATCGGATCAACCTGACCAACCACAACACCACCGGCGGAATGGCCGCTTAAGTAGCTCCGTCTCCTCTCCCGCGGTAGTTGGAAGAGAGTGGGGATTGGCGATCCAACTCGACCACCTCCACCACCAACCAAATACCCACCTCGCAAATATTTTCTTACCCTGAAAGAAAATAACATGTACGACTTGTTAATGTATGTCGTAGGTTGTTTGAAGCTTCTTTGGTGATAAGGTATATTCTATCATTAATATCCCTCCCTTGCAAATTTAAGTCATTACTAGCTCTTGTGAATTTTAGCCCTTAAGGAGTGCTTACCCACATTTTAAAAGTAATCTGCTCTAATGTACACTCGCCTACCTATACCACTGACATTTCGTTGAACCATAAACAAAACAAATGTCAAATCCTGGTAGACAATCTGGCACGACCGATTTAGCTCAGCAAGTTTATTGGACAACTGTATTTATAGACTTGTGTGTAAACCTAGATAGAAGACATTCGCAATCGTTCACTTGAGCAAAAATATTGGCATAGTTCATTGCGAGTTTAATATTTGCATCATTCATTTGTTGATTTTGTTTTTGATTTTTTGTTTTGTTGCGGCTAATGAGGGATCAGAGAAGAAAAAAATGATATAAAATAAGTAAAACAGTGTCACTATTAAGTAATAGGTACTTAAAGCAAGGAAGAGTGATAGATACAAAGGTAAACAAAAGGAATATCAAAAACTTATATAAAATATAATTTGAAATCATAACGAAAAAGAAAATCTAAATAACGTACTTTCGGTTGTCCACACAGATCATTGACATCTTAGTATCCGTTAAGGATAATTCTATGCTAATTACTTATAATTAATTGTTCCTGAGTATAGCAAAAAATAAATTCAAAATATTCGATAGAAGATCAATTTTCCTTCATACTTAACACCCGTAGTTAATCTCTGAAATTACTGAGTTACTGAACTTAACGAACCAATCTAAAATAGAAAGAACGAATGATGCAGATGGACTTGCTAAGTGAATTGCTTTAATCGAGTCATTTATTTAGGAACATCCAATTTCTACCAAGAAGTCGTAAAATATACCAGTTGAGGTTGTAATGTATTTCGAGTGAAATATATAGAGAAGGCGGATTGAGCACCTGACCTTGCCTTTCAATCCGTTTTATGTTCTTCTTAATTTAATCCCGAAATAAATAAACACACGTTTCTAATTCGATCTTACATTAGAGACAGGTTTTACTGTTGCTAAATGAATGATCGTCAGTTTTCGGAATCGGCGGCTGCAATAAAAAATTTGGTATGAGTCAAGTTCTTATTATAGTCTTCTTAGTCACAATATTACCCAGAGCCATATTATGTGAAAAAACTTATTGATATCTGTCGAAAAACCTTTGTTTACAGATTTCACTAGAGGTTTTTAGAAGATTCAAGTGGAATAACGTTGCAATAGTAAAAATAAAAGTTTGACATTATGATATTTACAATTGACAAACTAATCTTTGTTTCTAAATCCACGTTTAAATGTGGTTCACGACATTAAAAAAACTAAGTACACAAAATACACAGTCTCAGAAACTATAATACTGACAAATTTGGAATTCAGCTGATGAATTTCTTACAGGGTGTTAACATCTGCTAAAACGGATTATATGAAACCTTACTTAAGGGGTAAAAATAGGGAGTTGGAAGCTTGAGTGAACATACTATGGTTTTGGAAGAAGAGACTTTAAAGCTAAATTCTATAGTCTGTATATGTTTTTGATTGTTTTATTTTTTTTCTTTCATTAGGTATTTCGCTAGCTTTAGTAGGTATATATAACGGACTTCGTAACGCAGTTTGTTGTTAGTAATTATTAAAATCCAAAAAAATCGGACCAACCACGTTTAAATCTTCCACTTCCCTTCAACATAGTCGTATTTATCAACTCGGATGGGCTTCCAAATGTTAATCAACTCTCCTAATCTCTCACATAGAAAAATGTCATTGACGTCACTTCAACACGAATCCTGACAAAAACCAGCATTTATTATATTTAAATGAATCTCATTAGCTTACTTTTAGTCCTGTCTTCTAGACTTTAAGCTCTACAACACATCGAGAACAAAGATATCGGCGTCCGAGCCAGTCTGAATGCTATCACAGTAAATGAATATTCCGCACCAAGTATAATAACTTGAACATTTTATATGCTGATTAATGTTGTCTCAATTTGTTTGTCCGTCGGCTTGTCAAGCTCCAGCGTCCCCATTTATCGATGGTTGATTTTAAAAATTGGTGAGAGTTTTAAAGGAGTAATTAATATAATCGATACAACTGAATTTTAGAATCGTGGGCAATATTTCTTGATATTCTATCGATATTTGTAACACTAGTGTTGTATTTAATAAGCCATTTAGTAAGTTAGCTCTTGGTAATGCTGCCAGCGTCTTGGGATCGATCCCAGAAGACCCAACGTTATGATATTTCAGAAGATTTTTATTTTTTTTGTAATTTATTTGTATTTGTATGGTTTAGTTTCTTTTAATTTTAGCGTTGTTTTACATTTATTGTTTTTTGTTTATAAGTTGTGTTTTTGTTTTTGTATTTTGTTTTGCTTTTGTATTTTTATTTTATTATATTATTCCGTATATATTTATACCTTATTAATTATTTTCATTTAAGTAAGTTTTTGGAATAAAATATGTTATATCTCTATTCTCACTCATCACTCATCAAGGTACTCCCGGAAGACCAGCGCTGCAGTGGTATCGTAGGTATAAATGTAATACCATACCACTGTGGCTTATGCTGAGGCAGGCACCTATTGACGACGACGAATGATCGTCAGTTTTCGGAATCGGCGGCTGCAATAAAAAATTTGGTATGAGTCAAGTTCTTATTATAGTCTTCTTAGTCACAATATTACCCAGAGCCATATTATGTGAAAAAACTTATTGATATCTGTCGAAAAACCTTTGTTTACAGATTTCACTAGAGGTTTTTAGAAGATTCAAGTGGAATAACGTTGCAATAGTAAAAATAAAAGTTTGACATTATGATATTTACAATTGACAAACTAATCTTTGTTTCTAAATCCACGTTTAAATGTGGTTCACGACATTAAAAAAACTAAGTACACAAAATACACAGTCTCAGAAACTATAATACTGACAAATTTGGAATTCAGCTGATGAATTTCTTACAGGGTGTTAACATCTGCTAAAACGGATTATATGAAACCTTACTTAAGGGGTAAAAATAGGGAGTTGGAAGCTTGAGTGAACATACTATGGTTTTGGAAGAAGAGACTTTAAAGCTAAATTCTATAGTCTGTATATGTTTTTGATTGTTTTATTTTTTTTCTTTCATTAGGTATTTCGCTAGCTTTAGTAGGTATATATAACGGACTTCGTAACGCAGTTTGTTGTTAGTAATTATTAAAATCCAAAAAAATCGGACCAACCACGTTTAAATCTTCCACTTCCCTTCAACATAGTCGTATTTATCAACTCGGATGGGCTTCCAAATGTTAATCAACTCTCCTAATCTCTCACATAGAAAAATGTCATTGACGTCACTTCAACACGAATCCTGACAAAAACCAGCATTTATTATATTTAAATGAATCTCATTAGCTTACTTTTAGTCCTGTCTTCTAGACTTTAAGCTCTACAACACATCGAGAACAAAGATATCGGCGTCCGAGCCAGTCTGAATGCTATCACAGTAAATGAATATTCCGCACCAAGTATAATAACTTGAACATTTTATATGCTGATTAATGTTGTCTCAATTTGTTTGTCCGTCGGCTTGTCAAGCTCCAGCGTCCCCATTTATCGATGGTTGATTTTAAAAATTGGTGAGAGTTTTAAAGGAGTAATTAATATAATCGATACAACTGAATTTTAGAATCGTGGGCAATATTTCTTGATATTCTATCGATATTTGTAACACTAGTGTTGTATTTAATAAGCCATTTAGTAAGTTAGCTCTTGGTAATGCTGCCAGCGTCTTGGGATCGATCCCAGAAGACCCAACGTTATGATATTTCAGAAGATTTTTATTTTTTTTGTAATTTATTTGTATTTGTATGGTTTAGTTTCTTTTAATTTTAGCGTTGTTTTACATTTATTGTTTTTTGTTTATAAGTTGTGTTTTTGTTTTTGTATTTTGTTTTGCTTTTGTATTTTTATTTTATTATATTATTCCGTATATATTTATACCTTATTAATTATTTTCATTTAAGTAAGTTTTTGGAATAAAATATGTTATATCTCTATTCTCACTCATCACTCATCAAGGTACTCCCGGAAGACCAGCGCTGCAGTGGTATCGTAGGTATAAATGTAATACCATACCACTGTGGCTTATGCTGAGGCAGGCACCTATTGACGACGACGAATGATCGTCAGTTTTCGGAATCGGCGGCTGCAATAAAAAATTTGGTATGAGTCAAGTTCTTATTATAGTCTTCTTAGTCACAATATTACCCAGAGCCATATTATGTGAAAAAACTTATTGATATCTGTCGAAAAACCTTTGTTTACAGATTTCACTAGAGGTTTTTAGAAGATTCAAGTGGAATAACGTTGCAATAGTAAAAATAAAAGTTTGACATTATGATATTTACAATTGACAAACTAATCTTTGTTTCTAAATCCACGTTTAAATGTGGTTCACGACATTAAAAAAACTAAGTACACAAAATACACAGTCTCAGAAACTATAATACTGACAAATTTGGAATTCAGCTGATGAATTTCTTACAGGGTGTTAACATCTGCTAAAACGGATTATATGAAACCTTACTTAAGGGGTAAAAATAGGGAGTTGGAAGCTTGAGTGAACATACTATGGTTTTGGAAGAAGAGACTTTAAAGCTAAATTCTATAGTCTGTATATGTTTTTGATTGTTTTATTTTTTTTCTTTCATTAGGTATTTCGCTAGCTTTAGTAGGTATATATAACGGACTTCGTAACGCAGTTTGTTGTTAGTAATTATTAAAATCCAAAAAAATCGGACCAACCACGTTTAAATCTTCCACTTCCCTTCAACATAGTCGTATTTATCAACTCGGATGGGCTTCCAAATGTTAATCAACTCTCCTAATCTCTCACATAGAAAAATGTCATTGACGTCACTTCAACACGAATCCTGACAAAAACCAGCATTTATTATATTTAAATGAATCTCATTAGCTTACTTTTAGTCCTGTCTTCTAGACTTTAAGCTCTACAACACATCGAGAACAAAGATATCGGCGTCCGAGCCAGTCTGAATGCTATCACAGTAAATGAATATTCCGCACCAAGTATAATAACTTGAACATTTTATATGCTGATTAATGTTGTCTCAATTTGTTTGTCCGTCGGCTTGTCAAGCTCCAGCGTCCCCATTTATCGATGGTTGATTTTAAAAATTGGTGAGAGTTTTAAAGGAGTAATTAATATAATCGATACAACTGAATTTTAGAATCGTGGGCAATATTTCTTGATATTCTATCGATATTTGTAACACTAGTGTTGTATTTAATAAGCCATTTAGTAAGTTAGCTCTTGGTAATGCTGCCAGCGTCTTGGGATCGATCCCAGAAGACCCAACGTTATGATATTTCAGAAGATTTTTATTTTTTTTGTAATTTATTTGTATTTGTATGGTTTAGTTTCTTTTAATTTTAGCGTTGTTTTACATTTATTGTTTTTTGTTTATAAGTTGTGTTTTTGTTTTTGTATTTTGTTTTGCTTTTGTATTTTTATTTTATTATATTATTCCGTATATATTTATACCTTATTAATTATTTTCATTTAAGTAAGTTTTTGGAATAAAATATGTTATATCTCTATTCTCACTCATCACTCATCAAGGTACTCCCGGAAGACCAGCGCTGCAGTGGTATCGTAGGTATAAATGTAATACCATACCACTGTGGCTTATGCTGAGGCAGGCACCTATTGACGACGACGAATGATCGTCAGTTTTCGGAATCGGCGGCTGCAATAAAAAATTTGGTATGAGTCAAGTTCTTATTATAGTCTTCTTAGTCACAATATTACCCAGAGCCATATTATGTGAAAAAACTTATTGATATCTGTCGAAAAACCTTTGTTTACAGATTTCACTAGAGGTTTTTAGAAGATTCAAGTGGAATAACGTTGCAATAGTAAAAATAAAAGTTTGACATTATGATATTTACAATTGACAAACTAATCTTTGTTTCTAAATCCACGTTTAAATGTGGTTCACGACATTAAAAAAACTAAGTACACAAAATACACAGTCTCAGAAACTATAATACTGACAAATTTGGAATTCAGCTGATGAATTTCTTACAGGGTGTTAACATCTGCTAAAACGGATTATATGAAACCTTACTTAAGGGGTAAAAATAGGGAGTTGGAAGCTTGAGTGAACATACTATGGTTTTGGAAGAAGAGACTTTAAAGCTAAATTCTATAGTCTGTATATGTTTTTGATTGTTTTATTTTTTTTCTTTCATTAGGTATTTCGCTAGCTTTAGTAGGTATATATAACGGACTTCGTAACGCAGTTTGTTGTTAGTAATTATTAAAATCCAAAAAAATCGGACCAACCACGTTTAAATCTTCCACTTCCCTTCAACATAGTCGTATTTATCAACTCGGATGGGCTTCCAAATGTTAATCAACTCTCCTAATCTCTCACATAGAAAAATGTCATTGACGTCACTTCAACACGAATCCTGACAAAAACCAGCATTTATTATATTTAAATGAATCTCATTAGCTTACTTTTAGTCCTGTCTTCTAGACTTTAAGCTCTACAACACATCGAGAACAAAGATATCGGCGTCCGAGCCAGTCTGAATGCTATCACAGTAAATGAATATTCCGCACCAAGTATAATAACTTGAACATTTTATATGCTGATTAATGTTGTCTCAATTTGTTTGTCCGTCGGCTTGTCAAGCTCCAGCGTCCCCATTTATCGATGGTTGATTTTAAAAATTGGTGAGAGTTTTAAAGGAGTAATTAATATAATCGATACAACTGAATTTTAGAATCGTGGGCAATATTTCTTGATATTCTATCGATATTTGTAACACTAGTGTTGTATTTAATAAGCCATTTAGTAAGTTAGCTCTTGGTAATGCTGCCAGCGTCTTGGGATCGATCCCAGAAGACCCAACGTTATGATATTTCAGAAGATTTTTATTTTTTTTGTAATTTATTTGTATTTGTATGGTTTAGTTTCTTTTAATTTTAGCGTTGTTTTACATTTATTGTTTTTTGTTTATAAGTTGTGTTTTTGTTTTTGTATTTTGTTTTGCTTTTGTATTTTTATTTTATTATATTATTCCGTATATATTTATACCTTATTAATTATTTTCATTTAAGTAAGTTTTTGGAATAAAATATGTTATATCTCTATTCTCACTCATCACTCATCAAGGTACTCCCGGAAGACCAGCGCTGCAGTGGTATCGTAGGTATAAATGTAATACCATACCACTGTGGCTTATGCTGAGGCAGGCACCTATTGACCACTCTGTACATTTTCACTTCGTCTGTAATTATAACCTTTTCTATTTTTGTATATTTTTTTCTGTTTTTCTGTATGTATCTGTGTATGAATGGTCAATAAATGTATTTTCTTTCATCTTTTCTTATAATGTTTGTGCTTAAGAAGTCTTAACAACTCAATGAACAATTCTTATACTTTCAACTTTACATAGTATGGAAGCTGTCTATCATGTTTTTGGTAATTGACTGATTACCTTTAGTAGGATCCACTGTTTTCCATCAGTTTTGCCTCAATTCACTTCGATTGTCAATCGATAGTTTAATGAACTATCGATGTCTATCGATATCTGTAGTTGAGTATCGATAGGCAACTCTAGTTTCAAGTGCTTGTTTTAAAATCGATTTGTATTCAGGTCCCTTGTAAGTTCTCTCTTCAATATTGGTATTGGATGTTTTCAGTGTAACTAGTGGCGCTTGTTGAAGAAATGAAAAGAAGAATGCGATTGTATGGATTTTATTACCATAAGTTTGAGCTCGCATTGTATTCGTTGAATTAATGAATGGAGCTGAATAAATGATAGTAATTTACGTTTTATTAAATGCGTAAGAACATAAGAAAACAAAGATAGATAGAAAGGGAGTGATAAAACTTTATTGCACTGAAAAATTTACAAAAATTGGTTTTACTAATTTAGGCGGTCTTGTTCTCTTCCTGAGATTACGTTTCTTTTTTTCAAAATTTAATTGAAATGGTCACCAATCCTCTTCTGGGCTGCGGCATGCATTGCTTAACTTTGGGTATCGTTAGCGAACCGTTGTCGCCATCGCGTCAGAAGGTCGTACATGTTGTGGTTTAATGTATTTGTTTGTATAGAAAACCACGGTGAAATTCTATTGATATTATCGACAACATAAATACGGAAGTTTGTAAGTATGTAGGAATCTATGTACCTCTGGAAGTATGGATTGATGATAGTTAAATAGTATGGAAATCGTAACTACTCGTAATAGCGCCACAGCGGTGAGTAGCGTAACTGCTACACGTATTAAAACTGTTACGGACTCCTTTGTAGGAGCCTTGTTATAGGTTTTATTATAAACGTTGTATCTGTCTTATTCTATTATTCGGCCTGTTCTGTCAAAATTCTCTCTCTTTCAGTTTATATTTCTACTAGGTAACCCGGCGAACTTTGTTCCGCCTTAGAGGCAATAAATTACTTTAAAAAAAAGCAAAAAGAAATTAATCAAAAAGTATCCTATGTCCTTCTCTTGGTTCTAAACTACCTCCTCACCAATTTTCAGACAAATCTGTTCTGCCGTTCTTGAGTTATAAATAGTGTAACTAACACGACTTTCTTTTATATATATAGATTATTTTCCTTTATTATTTTTCCTTAAACTACTCTGAGTTCTTTTTCTTTCTCTTCGCTCCGTAACAAAAACAATGATCGATTATTAGACTCTTTTAAAAACAACTGACCAGACTTGGTTAATCTGGTATCTTATCTATTTTTCTACTCAATTCAATTGTATTCCGAAACGAATGAAGTTGTAGGAAATAGCTAGTTTGAGAATAAAATTTTAAATAGATCATACTCAGCCATGATATTCAAGTTTAAAATACAACACTTCCTAACTTTCACGATTAAAACCATCGTCAGCTAAAGTGCATATATTATATATGCACGTTGCAGGTGTGTTCTCGTCCTTAAATGATGAGCTAAGTGTATTTTAATAACGCTACTCAATAAACAAGTGTCATTACAGGAAACATGAAATTAACTTGGTAATTTTGGGCGAAAACTTTCGTCTACTGCCTACAATTTTTTTTGTTTTTATAATGCATTAAGTGTTTCGTTTGCGAAAAAAGTACATTAAAATGTTTTTATTAAATATTGACTGGTGTCATCTTTTCAAGTAGTTTATCTCAGCTAGGCATGGCATTGTGATAAATATTTATGTGACTTCTTTCGCGTGGACTACATCCTTTCATGGTCGGTTTTACCTCTATCTCCCTTAATATTCGAAACAAAAAGTAGTCTATGTCCATTCTTGAGGTTCAACGTATAATTATGCCAAATTTCATCAAAATTGGTTGAGACGTTTAAGCAGGAAAGCGTAACAGACAGACAGACAGACAGACAGACAGAGTTACTTTCGCATTTATATTATTTGTAGGGATTATACAAATTTAAGTAATAGTATTTAAAATTTAATTTTATAAACAAAATCTGTACTGTATTTTAACGACCTCACTCGTTTCTAATTATCTAATATTTCCTCTACCATTGGTTTTCTTGAGGAGATCACTTTTTAGCGATAAGCCCACCTAAATTGTTGTATAATTTGTATGAAAAACAACTTTCTGTGCAAGAACACTTTATGGCACAAATATTTACAAAATTTGCTCAATATGTAGATAGATAAGTGTACCTATGTGCATATTTAACATTTCAATTAATAATGCTTGGATTAGTCAATTGCTCAAAATAATGCTAAATGAGATAGAGTCTGGTGGCATACGAATAGTCAGAGTAATCGAGTCCCATTTTGTCTTTTACGTCTACGGAACCCTAAAAAAATAACTAAGCACGGTTCAAAACTTCATTGCTTAGTTTTGCATTTCGCCCGTTATAATGTTAGAACGTAAATACAAATAACATTACTGGTTTTAACCACCAGCCGTGAAAATACAGGAATTCCAACCGACTGCTTCGTAGGTGCTGTTCATGAGCGCAAACTAGAAACGTTGAGAAGTGCTTAATAAAATTCACTGGGAGCGTGAAAACACAATCTAAATAAAACAACAGTATGGAAATGGTAACCGCAGGCAAGAAAAAAATTAACTATTATTTGGAATTGAATTTAAAAACTTAATTACAATAAAGTATAGGTATATCAGTATTTTTCCGAGCGTCGACTCCATGAACGTTCGCCAAGTGTTGTGCTTGGTATTCATTTATATATATTTCATATAGAGACCCGATTTTTTTCTGGAAAAGGTACCTGTTTTTTTTTTAAAAAAGTGATTTCCAAACATTAGTTATATTAAGATTTTTAATGTTTTTTTCGTGTCCTACTATTTGAATTTAAAGGGGGCGGACCCCCCCCCCCCCTTAATTCCGAGGCTTGTGGGGTTGAGGACTTAAAATTGTATGCATCGTTTCATTTATCTCCCAGACTACTGTTAAAATTTTCAGTTGTGAAGTAACTCCTGGTTGGTGGTGCCGGAAATTGTACAAACGTCTCACAATTCTCTATTAACTTGGGAATTAATTTCTACGTCTGTGCAAGGGAAAATATCTGGCTTACCATCTGTACTGTGGGTAAAATTAAAGTCACTGTAACGTGTCATTCAACGCTAACAGCTTTGGTCTTAATAGAGTGATCTGCACAAGCCTTGCATTAGCCAAAGATTAAAGTGTGGGTTGTTTTTGTTAACAGAATTAAGACAAACTGCGAGTAGGCTTTAACTGCATTTTCTGGTGCAAAGTTCTGCTTTCTTTGTTAATATAATTACAAATACTTGTTGGTATCTTCTCTGTTGTGATAGGGTTTGAACTGGAGGTGGCTTTATTGGAGTCATGTAGACGATTCATAAATATGTCAAATAGAAAGCTAAAACAATCTGATAAAACGTGGTTTATTTTTGCTAAGTCATACAAAATTCTATGATTCGGCGAAACGTTCTTTCGGTTACGAATCGGTCCAAATTCGGGAAAATGTGAAACAGTCGCCCACACTTTTTATTCGCGGTTGGGTTGGCTAAAACATAGTTTTCAGTATAAAAACTAAAGCAAAAAAGAAAACAAGTATGGCAGTAATAAAAGGTTATTTTATTTATAGAAATCAGCTTTTGCTGGGCCAGTGATAGTTTTATCCTAAAAGTACCCAAGTCATTCTTCGGAATTTGGAAATCCATACATTTGGAGAGGATTTGATTCCTTATTGATACGTGTTAAGAATCAAATTTGTACCAGCTATCTAAGAAATAAATAAGGTTTAATTAATTACTGGTCTGATGGAATAATGCTTGGTGCTGCTACTAATGCTGGGTTAGTTAGACCCCTCACCGAGGATATGTATAAATAACATTTGGCAAATTTTTCAATTTCTAAAAAAGGAAATAATTCTGCAAAACCATAAAAATAACAAACTGTTACCCGCGACTATAATTTACTTAATTAAAAACTTAATTACACCAAAAAAAGTACAGAAGGTGAACTTAATGCTGGTAGAAATTACTTCTACGAGCAGCCTTTATCAGTCAACCCTTGGATCTTGCAGATAATTAGTTTATGGGTATGCGGTAACAGTAATAATATATGGATTACTTACATGAAAATAGATAACAATCAAAAACAATTAACTATACTTTGACCGCTTTATGTAAGAATAAAATATATTTGTCTAAAGGATATAATCTAGTACGTTTTCCCCTTCCCCCCTCATTAGTTATTACGTAAGAAAACAAACATAGATTCACAATTTCTTATAAAATTTCGCATTCATAATATTGGTAAGGATTCTGTTTCCATTTAATATATTGCGTATACCTATAGAGGTAGGTACAGTGCAGAATATTATTCTGTACTTCACCAACCGAACAGGGTTTTCTTCTATTGTTTCATTCAACCCAAAGTTTTGTCTCAAAACACAACGTTTCCAATATGGTGTTTATCTTTGAGCGAAGTGGAATTCTTTTCAAGAGCATTTGCATCACTTGTTCCCGAGTTTCCTCCGAAACCTCTCAAACACAGAAAGAAAAATGGCAGTAAGGTGCTTTAAAGTAAGTGAATTCATAACGTGTAAAAATCTTTTTGTGTGAAGTCATTCATTCTTGAATGTTTATCATATTTTATTAATTCTTGAATAGCATCTCAAGTAAAAAAAAACAAATCTACTATTTCCTCCACCTAAAGGTTGTCTGGAAGAGATCGCTTTCTAGCGATAAGACCACCTAAATTGTACTATAAACAATCTGTAAAACCTATTTCTGTAAAGTTTTGTGCAATAAAGTATATCTATCTGTCTATCTATCTAAAAAGGCCGATCTTGTCTGCGCTAAATTGTGTTGCATTAACGTAATAAAATAAAAAGTACATTTATTTTATAATCAAAATAACTGCTGCCCGCTATGCCGGATAAAATAATAATTTATTTTAATCTATCTCTACGTATTCTACATAGTAAAGTATGTCATATATTCATATAGAATAATTCAGTAGTTTTTGTGTAAAACCGACATAAACATAAATCAAGACACCCCTAC
The DNA here is from genome assembly GCA_037074685.1 of Glyphodes pyloalis. Taxonomy (NCBI): domain Eukaryota; kingdom Metazoa; phylum Arthropoda; class Insecta; order Lepidoptera; family Crambidae; genus Glyphodes; species Glyphodes pyloalis. Next base: position 16,426,614 of record JAYKKO010000009.1, read on the forward strand.
ATTCATACAAACTATAGCGTTTATAACCTTAATAGAGTATAGGATCATCTTATAATGAATTCTAAGAGAGGTGGGGTATAGCGATTTATCGCTCGAACTGGAGCAGCCCGACCGCAGCCAAATAACAATCACTTCTGTGTTGTTGTGTTCCTGCGTGTGAGTAAGGTTTCCAGAGCTCCTGGGGGTTGCTACATTAGAAGTAGGGGTTAAGCCTTCAAGGTAAGGGTGACAAGTCCAGTAACAGCTTTATTATGCTCTACTTGTTGCCCTTAAGCTAGGACCTCATTTCCACTTAACATCAGGTGGGATGAGGTTAATCTTGAAGTGTAATATACAATAAAAAAAACACTGTGTTTTACCTACTTCAAATATAACCTTGGAAATAGTTAAAAAAAGCTGTCAAGCGTTTTTTGCTTATATATAATCCTTACTGTAGTAGGATTCAGTGAAGGGTAATGTTGGGGAAAAAGCATGGTCAATCTGATTTAGTAGTTTTAAGTAATAAATTACCTGAGCTTAAACTGTATATGTATTAATTTGGTATTTATTGGTAAGATTCAAAAGTGAGTGATTAATAAAATAATCTTTAAAGTGGCCCGCAATCGAATGTCAAATCACTTGTCCACGTGAACAACTTGCTTCAAGCCTTTGTGCCTTGAAACGAGCTTAAACTGCATATTGGCTTCTACGAAATCCTCAGTTATAGCTATCAAAGCACCGCATATCTGTGCTCTATCGTGTGGTAATATCAATTCTCGCGTAATACTGGCAAATGAAAAGTTCATTAAACAAGCCTAGTAACCAAATATGCGATGGCTGGCACATACATCATGCTTGTGTAAAGGTGCCACCTATGGGGACTGGTCTGCTCCAGCTTACCCCTTGAAAGTAAATACTTACTTAAGTACTTCATTGTTTCATCACTCTTCACAAAACTATTTGACTTGGTCCAAAGAGAGCTTATTATAACAATAAGCTAGATACTGCTACTGTTACTAATCTACTGAGTTTCTTACCTGAGTCTTCTCGGCAAATATAGGATTCGAACCGGAAGTAGTATCACTTTGTATTATATTCAATGACGATTCAAAAGTGTTAATGTTACCTACTTGAACAGATAAATATTTAAGTTGGAGTAAAAAAAATCCTTGCTGGATTTAATTTCTTTACTGTCGTGTTATCTATTCTACAGTGGAGAGACGAACCTTTCAACTGTGCTATTGTTTTTTGCTTATTTTGAGAAATTTGTGAGAAAGGGAAAGCTGAAATGACTTAGACAAATACAAATTAAGTAACGATTAAAGACAGATAAAGTTATTAATTGTGAAATGGGAGAGTTTACGTAAATACCCAAAAAGCAATCACTTCTTTTTTTTTTGAATCCGTAGTCGAGAGACTGGAGGTCTTGACTTTGACGTCGCGCGTTCTCTGAGGTCCCGGTTGGGTCAGTATGGACAACGAACCTTTTTATATTTATTCTCTCAGGTCTGGGTGTTGTGGTACTATCGTTATTTATGATTTCTGTAACAATTGCGCTTTACCTACTTACTACACATAATCAGATCAATGTGTATGATGCTGTCCAATATTATTTAAAAACTAACATTTCCTTACTCATGGAAACAAGATTAATCAGACATCATTTGAAACTCAATCTCACTAAAACTTAAGCGCAGATAGTCTACAAAGCGCTCTCACGCCACTCCATTCCGAAACCAATAAAAATAAAAATGGCAGTGAAATCCGAAACTTTAATCAAATAAAACGCCAAATAATCAGACTGCTCATAACCTGCTCGTTATTCAAGGGATTGTGAGGGAATCATGGAATTGGAATAGAAAATGGCGTCGGAATATGGCGGTGCAATATGGCGCCAGTCCACACACTGGCAATTTCCTCCATGGCAGATGACGGAGCCTGCGTGGAATGTCTTATTTTATGAACTCGCTGAGATGTATGCTCGTTTGCTTCAACGGGATATTGGGATCTCCTCGGGGCAAGACTGTATTGGATTACTACTTCAAGTTTCTAGACTTGGTTACAGATTTTTGATGTGGTAACGGTGCATTGCAAATTTGATCAAACTTTTTTGCAATACAGTTTTCGTCTGATAGTAAAATCGCTATGTGCACAGATCAATTTCTGAATAATGACTAGAACACATTGAGCGATATAAATATATCAAAACTCTTTGATGTTGTTGTAGAAAAGAGAGGGGTGTATTGGCCAATTGATGATAAATATCACAAATACTGTACAAAAGTTTATTTACACGTCACTTTTACACCAAACGACAATAGAAAAATTTTTACACAAGAAGGAGAGAAAGAAGAAAATCGGAAATATATAGCTGTACACAGAAAATCAGTAAAATAAACATAAACGTGAAATCGGGAATATAATAATTTTCACCCAAGTGACGTATGTACACAGATGACAATAAACATTTTTTTTAAGTAAAGTTAGAAGAATAAACATTTGTACTAGGAGTTTGGTATCAAAAAACTATTTTCATATATTTTGGTGGTGAGACGCCACATCGATCAAACGCTTATTTCTACAGTCCAAAATAACGATGTAAAAAGTAACAAAGTCAACACCTATGATAGGCTAGATTCTATTGTTGGATAATCCTCATTACAGCTTCTAAATAATCTGCATGATTTTTTCTACGACATTGTCAAGGATGCACCGTTATAAACTGGGTATTTTCCATATAGATAAAATTTATCAGAAATATATATCTCTTCTGGTTTTAATGGAGGACCTATCTTAAATAAAAAAGCATTTAAATCATTGATAACATAGAAAGAGACAAAATAAATGTAACCTTGTGGTCATAGACACGTCAAACCTGTATTGATTGTAACCGATTTGGTCAATATGTCATCGCACCACTCTCGATTAACTTGATTTATCACAACATGATCAACATCCGATTGAGGAAATTCTAAGGATAACATTTGATTATCTCCTTGATCCATGATTTTGAGATGAAAACTATACTTTTCTGCTACAAGTCTTATTAATGCAACGGTCCAGATGGTCCATCCTTTCTGTCTAAGTCTTTCAATTCCTCCTAAGTGTTTGCTCCAACATCCTAAATCTTCTACCAACTCCTGATCATTTAGAACGGAAGGGAGGTACGACCCATCTATATAAATATGAGTTCTTAAACATCTCATGAGTTATTGTGTAGCAGTTGTTAAGTCCAAACATCTGATCCAATGTCTTAAAGAAAACTCTATTGTCTGAATCCCTCATATTGGTATTCCATTTAGAAAAATCCAAACTTACAAAAACTCTTGTCTTCAGAGATTTTGTGAAATGATGTCTTTTCTTTTCAAGTGATAACTCATCATCAGTCATAGTTATCTCTGGAAAATAAGGAAAAATATGATCTGCAAGGAATTTTTCTGTTAGAACAATATATGACCGTTTGATTAAGGTCAACCATCCAAATAATCTTGCCTTCAATTTTCCTTCTCTCTCTTTTTCATGAACTCCCATACTTTTTTCAAATAAAGGAAAATCTTCCCTGTATATTTTGTTCAAGAACTATGCATGATCGGAGATTTCCGATTGTAGAAAATTTAGGAGTAATGACCTTGATAAAGAGCTTCTAATACCGTGGAGTGACTCCAAATCCGGCATGCGCGCCTCTGCGATACTGAGGTCATCAGGAGATCAAAACAGCTCCTAAGGCGAATGCTTTTCCTTTACAACTTTGTATTCAGGTTGTAGACGGAACAATACTAACTGACTAACAACAAATTCTGTTCAAAGGGTTGACTGGTAGAAAATGATCGTATCATTAATTTCACTTTTCGTTATTTTTGTGCAAAAAGATGTTTAGTTTTAAAAAGAAAATGTATACGTTCGAATTCAGAAAACTCCAAATTATTTTTTAGGCCGTTTTGAAATTTCTCTCGTTTTAAGTATAACGATTGCAGCACTATCCAAGTCTCAAATTAAATACTGTTGAATGCTGTTTACTACGAGAATAAGTTTAAGCATACAAACTTAAGTCAAAAACTGTTCTGCAAAGCAATGTACACACACCTAGCTAGCTAAATAAAGGCTAGCACAGCAGACGCGACGTCTCCGGAAATTACGAGACAAGTGCATTCCCGCCCTATAACACTGACTGATGAGAATTTACCGATCCACGCTCGTACGGTCTATGCCTCGGGCTATTAGCTGCGGGATTGGTGGAAGGGGAGATATTTGAATGTAGATTGTGTATTTGCTAGTTGCAGAACTGCACAAAAGCTGTTCAAGTAATACCTATACGTCGCACTAATTTAAAGCGGCACTCTTGGCTTTCTTAGATCTCAAACATTAGTCTAGAAAATTGAATAAAATACTTTTTGAAAACTTGGGGTAAATTATATTTAGAGGTAGAAGGGATAAAGTTTTAGAATAGACGTACCTTGACAGAGTGAAAACAACAATAAGATCAAAGTTCAAGCTCAAACAATTATATACATAACACTAGCAGCGTTGTGGTTGTGAGTCTATAATTATCGAAAAAGTTTTAGTTACAATAAATTAGCCTAGCCTGATTTGATATATTGAAGTTTCAATTGATTTTTACACAACGAAGAATTAAAAATAATCATGAATATAATACCTTACATGTGACAAAAACACTGATTGGCAGATTGAAGCGTCATTCGAAATTGAATCAACATAGCGGCTTTTTTTGTCTAATTGCAATAAAATGTCTTTAGTGAAGTCAATTTCTACGAATGTCGCATCATCGCGTAAGATTTTATAAATTTTAACAATTGAACATGTCTATTTGTTGTTTTATAGCTTTCAAGATCTCCATATAGGTTAAAGTCACACTTCAACTCTAATAGTGAATTGCTGAATCATTTCCTGATTGTTTAACAACTTGACGTTTTGGATTGACTCGAAACTACTATTTGTTTTTGATAATTATAATAACCTCTAATAACATAAAAAGAAATACTATTACCGGCGTGTTTGTTTCATTCACGTAAATAAATGTGATCACTATCAGACATAAAAAAATAGTGCAAAATGTTTTCAATGGTTAAGTATTTTTGTAAACCCAAATAAATATATTTATTTACCCTTTATAAACTTTATGACAATAACACTTTAAAACTAGGAACCAATCAGAAAAAAAACTGAAACCTTCAAAGATAAACCACAAGTTTTAAGATAATTTACTGAACGACTGCTATTTTAGACTTCCCACCATCAACCATTTTATCTTTTTGAATCCTTACTGTGATCTTAGATATTTATCAATGATTTCTAAGTAAACAAACAAATTCTGCTATCTATCATCGTCTCTCTTAATATGCAAGAGCTTCAACGTAAACGTCGCTATTAAAAAACCTTTATTCTTTACATAAAAACAAAATCTGTTTGTTGTTTTGAAATAACCGCTTTGTACTAGATGCATAATATTTTTATTTGTTTCATAGGTACATCAAAATATATAAATTTTTAATTTATATTTGTCTGTCTGTCTGTTTGTTCCGGCGAATATCTGAAATGGCTGTAGTTTTTGTAACGGTACTTGTAAAAGCAGGTAGCTGACGTAATTAGGAGTAACAAAAGCTACTTTTAAAAGTTGTGTTGTCTATATTATGTTGTACTTGTCTGTTTTGGGCATTGTGAGAAATGAATTAACCCTCTCCATCGCACCGTTCCGCAACTAACGGAAAACAAACAGTCTCTCAAAACACTTAGCTAGCTTCATTTGCTTTATATAGAGACTATTCATAAGTATTACTAATGTAATCTATGTGAATAAAAAAGATTGACTTTGACTTTGACTTGATATTGGCGGAATCATAGCTTTGCCTAAAAATGCGAGATAAATGCCCCAAAATTTAAAAAACGATCCGTTATAGTTACGAATAGTAATAAAATAGGAACTAACGAGGCGTAAGCTAAAAACGACCGACGAACATCTGATGACAGCTGCTATGGAAAGTAAACTATGGAACGTTATTAACGACTTGTAGTCAGTTGGAGAAAAACGGATAGTTTTGATATATTACGAATCGTACGTAATATATTGGAACCGGGCATAAATCGATTTATACCAAAAAGAAGAAGACTACTTTTATTTTAGAAAAAAAATAAATAATAAATTCGAAATCCTGTAGCCCACGCGAGCGAAGTCGCAGGCACAGATGGTTCGACATAAAACGTTTGCTCGTTCCGAAAACTTTTAACACTCATAACTTCAAGACATTCGGTCTTCCATCAACTGGTGAGTTGATCATGCAAAATGACTATTAGGAAGCGATACAACAGCTGATGCCAGTTTTTTTGCTCGTCTTTACCCATTAATGGGGCGTAACACAAATTGGAGAGAGCAGCGATCCGTGTGGTCCAAGTCAAAGGAAAGATAATGAATAACACATTTATGGGCACGATTTTAAAAGGAAAGAAGAAATGTATGAAGTTTTGACAACTTATGGTTAAAAAATAAAAATAAAAAGAATGAAAGTAATACAAGATAAAAAAAATATTTTAAAGAAACAAAAAAAAATCATAGCCCATTGTGGAGTGGGGTTTGAACTCACGACCTTCACGTATCACGCATGCTGCTCTCCCAACTGAGCTAACCGGAAGTAATCGTACACGATATTTTTTTCTGTTGTATTAACCTCTTCGATTCTGGTAGAGTGGCGTGACGCACTGTAAAAATTGTAATAAACTATTAAGAAAATGAAAATATTTTTTAACACAAAGAACTGACATCAAACGGAATGCTAAAAATTTTAAAAACTTTGCCACCTCAGATACCGTACAAGATTAAGCTAAGACGGATCCCGAGCTGGGCCACGAAAAGCAGGTGGCTCTCTGTGGCAAGCCTGCAAGGGCAGAGTTGATCGTGGAGGAAGAGGAGGACCGCGGTGTTTCGTTACCGGCCTCTCTGTCCTCTGCGCCCGGTGGGTCTCGGGACTCTGGGAGGGACAGCTGGAGTGCGAGTCTTGGGTATCCGCAGTGATGGTAAGCAGCGGAGCTGTACAGCAGATCCATTGTTGGGACCGGAGAGGTCAGGCGTGGGGTAAGCCAGGCGTCAGTTACCTCGGACCTGAGGGGGTGGGGCGTAGACTGACACATTGGTGCGCTCTGGGGGACCGTGTATAATCCGCAAGGGATCCCAACTCCCCCACAACGCAGCATTAGCCAACGAAGGGGTTTTAGTCAGTGCAAGCCCGTCACACCACTCTCTGTTCCCTGCAGTGAGTGACGGTGCAGCAGGCATTTCCCCCTCGAGAAAAAAAGGTTGCATCAACCGTGGCCACGAGCTGACAGCGTTTTGACCCATTAACTTATTTTAAATGTTTCAAATGGAACGTGAAAGTCTTAAATTCTATGACGGAATAATTTTTCACATTGACCGCTCTTTGTAAGTACTCCGCTCATCTTCTTCAGCTTGGGCAGATTTATGTATCTCCTAATAGCCATCATAACGTTTATACGCGTACAACGTCGTTCCAGAGCTCCTATCTGATCTACGCGGTGGTCTTCGTGACAGGGGACCATACAATTATTTAGAATTACACTCATTTGGACAACTACTGTAATGCCCTATGGGCATTGTAGGGTATGGAATGTGAGTCACGCAATACAAGCGATTTGGTGCCTGGGTCTGAAATGGTTTCTATAATTGCTTATTTGTTGATTTGTTGACGAGCTTGGTTATTACATTAGTGCGATTGCTGTTTGACCTGAGCAACCCTTACAAAGGAAACCGGGTCTATTTGGAGCTTAGCCAGGAACAACGGCTTAACGTGTCTTCTGAAGCATCGGAATAGCAATTATTCTTCATTTAGGTGATTCAAGTCCTAATCAAACTGGGAAAATCTTATATTTGAGTTCGCTTGCACACCATGTTTTTAAGTCCTCAGTCCTAAATATTGTGAAGATTAGAATAAGTACTGAGTTTGTTGCCGGATTCTTTTCGGTAGAATTAGGTTCCAAACTGGCTTCAATTTTGTCTTGTATTAATTTTGACTTAAACATACTTGGTAAGTGTTTCTTGTAACCAACATTAATGAATGAATTGATTATCATTATGATTATGGCTACTTGCTTATAAGTAAATGAGAGTAGAGCTTATAAATACTACTAGGCATATAATAACGATCTCATTACCAGCTTTATTAGTCAGCCTGGGAATGAATATAACAGATTTTCATTTCCCCGAAGCAAAAATTAGTATTGCGTAAATGCATCATTATTTCGCGAAACAATTTAGCAAACATGGCGCGTGAAAGTTCATAATGATTTATAGGTGGTGCTAAAAAGGTCGGTAATTGTGATACATCGTTACCAGATGGCGTTGACGCGTTTAGCTCGATTAACATTTAATTGGCGGGGATCTGTGTACTCAGCATATTAAAACCTCATGCAATTTGGTTACTGTATGTCTACTCTCAAAAATGAAATATGTCGGATCTGACGACGGAGCAGTTTTTAATTCTCAAAATAGCTGGTTGCGATTTTGAGTCTCACTTCAAATGCGAATAAAGCGTGAACAAAAAACAAAATATTTTTTTATACAAATCAAAATCCAAGTGTTAATTTGAAAATTTTTGATAAGTTTTCAAAAACGAAAGCTTTCGCTTGTTCGTTTCGTTTTTAGGAGTAGACCCCCTGGAACTAACAAAATTTCTAATATATTACGAAGTTAATGAATACTATTTTATTAAATGAAGCAAGAAAATAACAAGAAGGAAATTGAAAGTTAGGCTCGTGTTTTAGTATGAGCTGAACCAGTTCCTTTTGACTTTTTTGTTTTTTAAATTTTAAGGGTTATTTTGCTTTTGAAATATTAAAGTCATAATTATTACAAAATTAGACGATTATTTAAATGACAAAAATGTACAATATATTATTTGAAAAGAGTAAGAGTTAAGTTTCTTACTGGTTCTTCTCGACATCATCAACATTCCAAACACGGCGGTGGAATACTTAATTTGTACTGATTATTAGTTAGTTAAGTGCTTTTGTAAAGCCTAAATGAATCAAGATGTTTTCTATTCTATTGAAAGTGGGAATATCTGCATTAGAATTATGCAATACAGAATATTAGAATATGTACATAAGCGCTTAACCAATATAAGCTTAATATTATAAGAGAGTGTTCACTTTTGCAAATTCGTTTCATAATCAAAAATAAGGTAAGGCTTTCAGAATTGAAACCAAGCCAACTTTACTATGAGCTAACAAAAAAATGTAAAATGTTTAAACGTACTATGCTTTACTGGGATTTACATCCCAAATCCCAATGTCATAACCCAACGCATAAGGCACTAGAGTGAGGTGTTAAAAATAACAGTGTATTTACTTTTAATCAACTTTTCTGTTATTTAAAATAAACTTTCAGTTGAAATAAATGTCAAGTTTAAAATTGATAAAATTAAGTTAAAATAATAAGAGTACTTTGAAAAGTTTTAATGTATCTCGCATTTCTATTCCACTCTACTTAGTTTTATCAAGAGACTTTAAGTTTGAATCAAATAGGGTGCTTTACACTTTAAGTACCTACTTTAAAATGTATACATCTAAGTAAATGATATTTAAGAAAGTTGAAATTGTTTTTCTGATGAAACTGCTATTTACATCAGACCACAAAAACTTTATTAAATAACCAATAAATTGTATATTTAATCTTCCTAAAGCACTTCGATACAGTTATTAAAAAAAATAGTTTTTATTAGAGAAATAACAACAAAAATATAATCATGCTGTAAATATAATTTATTTTTATCAGATTTAATGTGCAGAAAAGGGAACTACCGCAAATTAAAATACGTGATTGGTTATTTTTGACATGACATTGACAGATGTGTCACCATGACATCACCAATCACGAAGCAGTTGGTCCTCACGCCCACGAAGTGTCACCTAGCGGATTTTTCATGCGCGTTAGTATTACGTAATTAAACTCAACCATCACAATATATTTTTCTTTGTTCTACCCTCGACACATTAAAAAGAGTAATTGATAAAATATTGTGAAGCCATTGCAATGTGACTAGACAACGTCCACACAGTAAGGCAAAATTCATAATTATACTATAAACCCCATCTTTAACGGTATTAATAGGACCATAAAATCGGCTTTATTGCTTTCAGATCGCTTTGCCCTTTTGAAAGCGATTTAATTAAAAGACAGTCTTGTGGCTTCTAAAGTCACGGTCGAGTTTTAAATTAAGTAACTATCGAATGTTTCGTTTACATTGAATTAATTTATTTCTTGAGGTAAGTTGTCGTGGGTATATAAAAACTGTCTTTGATATCATGAAATTAAATGAAATGAAAATTAAACGCCCACCTTAGTCACTGCACCATGGGATATTATATCATACTTCTGATAATTAATATAACGTGGCGACTTTTGATCATATTTTATTTTTATTTAAGAGAGGTAGGGCATAGCGATTTATCGCTCGAACTGGAGCAGCCCGACTGGTGAAATACCTCCACCTTACAGAAGACCGCAGCCAAATAACAATCACTTCTGTGTTGTTTTGTTCCTGCGTGTGAGTAAGGTTTCCAGAGCTCCTGGGGGGTGCTACATTAGTAGCATGGGTCAAGCCTTCAAGGTAAGGGCGACAAGTCCAGTAAAGATTTATTATGCTGTACTTGTCACCCTTAAGCTAGGACCTCATTACCACTTAACATCAGGTGGGATGAGGTCAATCTTGAAGTCCAACATAAAAAAGAAATATATTACAAAAAAAATCACAAAAAGCAACCAAACTTCAACGCAGATAAAATCATAGGGAAAGCTATGTGTTATTTCCTAAACTTATTGCTAAGATTCGCACGCGTTGTCAAGTAACCTCTTAGACATATAATTCCGTTGCTCCTTAGCAGCTTTACTAATGAAAACTAATTAATTATATTTCGGGGGCAGCATCAGGGGTGAACTGTGACTATTTCTAGTGGTTTCGTATGTTATTTGAGGCTTATTAAGAACAAATAAAAATATTAGGCAACCACATTAATTGCTCTGATTTTGTGGTCAGTACAAAACAAAAGCACTTGTGTTCCAGAGATAAGAAATAACGGTCATAACACAAGACCCTACAGATACAGATAGTTAGAAAAAGTCTGTTTAATATTGGAAATTAAACCCGGTACCTCAAAAATAGCAAAACGAAAGAGTTGTCATTTTATATATTTTCAAATTAAGAAAACATCTTACTCAGTGATGTACTCGAAACCTGAAGTCCTGGATTCGATTTCGCGGGATCATCAGTTTTTGGCGTGCAATAAATCTAACGACTTTGACTAGCCCGTTAAAATAATGCTCAGCATTCTTATCTGCTAAACAAAGAGTTGTGGGTTCGATCCCAGTCATTAGTGTGATAAACGTGTATGTTTGTTCTATGTCTGATTGTTCATGGATGTGTTAAAGTATTACTTTTTACTAACTGATGCTGGCGTTATTTCGGAATAAAAAATTTATCTGTAAATAATTTAGTATGTCATCGTTCTACCTAACCTACCTTAATTTCATACAAATCTATTCAAGAGTTTTTGCATGAACAAGTTATCTGTACACATCTAAATATCCATAGATTCATACAAACTTTCGGATTTATTATATAAATAGGATAGTAACACTGATGAGATTTATGGTGCTCTTGCCTGAAGCATTCGTCAATTAATTTGTCTGATTTAATTATTTATTCTTATTATTATTACAATAAGGCAGTTCTTCAGAAAATGAACAAGGTTACAAAACTCTTCGGTGCAGAAACACCAACGCTCTTCGCCACAAAGACAAGAGATGAAAGAAGAAATAACAATAGCGACCCCTCCCGGACCAAGTGAGTTCTATTGATCCCCCCGACAAAGCGCAAACCACTCAAAGGATTCTCAATTTTGCGCGGGACCCTAAAACATTATACGAGTTTACGAGCACCTAACAAGAGTGTTTTGTCACAATATCGCGCTATGGTACAAAATATTAAGTTATTATAGCGTCTCTGAGGTTCCAGGTTCGATCCGCGGTCGGGTCAATATGGGAAACGAACTTTTCTATATTGTCTCGGGTCTGAGTGTTGTGGTACCTTCATTGTTTCTAATTTCTGTAACACAATACAGGCAGGTAGATATTTTTGTGTTCGCTAGTCCGTTTGTCGAGGAAGGGTATAGGCTATAAACGATTACGCTGCGATCAATGGGAGCGAAGAATCAGTGGAAAATGTGGAGAAAAAGGGGAAAGTACGCGAGCGAAGCCGGGGCGCGCCGCTAGTATGTTTATGTAAACAGTTTTATTCTAGATAGATGTGTTTAAACAATGCCTAATTGAAATACTTACTACGCTGACTCAGCAACCTGAAGTAGGTCTTAACCTCCGACTTCAAAGAACGCCATTCTAGTTTGTTTCCTGCCAAATCGGGCACTTTGACCTCTTTCAGGTCTTATGACACTTCGTCAATGCAGCTATAGAAATAAATAAACTTGTTTAATGATGTAGCCATTACAGGATACTACATAGATCTAATGTAACAAGTAAGTAACGGCGACCGCAAGTGTAGCACAACTTGCGTATTAAAAAAGGTTTTTCCATTTCGCACGGAACCCTAAGAACGGCAGACTCGCGCATTAGCGCGAGTGTTCCGCGACGTACGGAGCAAAAGGTCGTCACTAAGAGACGCTGCTACATCAAAAGACTCGAGCGCTGAGAATTGAGTTATAGTGGCGTCTGTTCCCATTGTTCCACGATCAAAGTCAAAGTCAAAGTCAATATTTTTGTATTCACATAGATTACATTAGTAATACTTATGAATAAAGCGAATGAAGCTACCTCCGGTTCGGAACCTATAACTAAAGAGAAGATACCGGCAAGAAACTCAGTAGTTTTTTTTTTACAAAAAGCTACACTTATTACTGATTTTGCACTAAGACACACAGTTTGTCAATTGTAAAATAAAAATTTAAAATCATTTATTAATCTTTTTTTAGATTAGATCTTTGTCACGACTTTTGGTACTCAAGAACCAATTAAAAACCAAAATAATCAAAACAATATCAGTCTATGAGATCCACTGACTAAGGCTTTAAAACAAAAATTAATAATTCTGACGGAATTAACAGTTTACCGTGCCTCCAGATACAAGAAGATGCTTGTTATGAAATTCACCTCTTAGTATTTTATACTTGAAATAATAATTTTCAATACCCCTTGACGTGCCCGAAATAAAAATTACTTACTTAACAGTCTAGCAAATAAGGTTCTATACATTTGAAGTTATATATATAATTATATATAATAAATTTGTATCTCATTGTTTTTCTCAATACAGAACTATTCATAGAAACTCAATTTGACTATTTATTGTGTTTCAAATCATACCAAAGACGACTAATCCTGAGTGACATTTGTGGCCACTCCAGTAACTTCAATATCGTATGACTTTTAAAAAACCCCCCCAAGAGCTCTGAAAACCTTACTCACACGCAGGAACACCACAACAGCCAAGTAATTGTTAATTGGCTGCGGTCTTCTGTAAGGTGGAGGTATTTCACCAGTCGGGCATAGCGATTTATCGCACTAGTTCGAGCGATAAATCGCTATGCCCTACCTCTCTTAAGTAAATAAAATAAATAAATAAAAAATGCCAAAAAAGGATTTCTTGATTTAAGCTATAGACTCACAGTTGGCGGCTTCAGTTGTCAACGTTATTGTTAATTACTTACGCAAAAAGCATACGTAGCGATTGTTTTGTGTCCACGCATCAATGTATAACTGCCCAACGATCCGATCGATTTTCATCCTGCGCAACGCAACCTTTCAATCTTGCACTTTATTTACATTTGCAATACCACAACATATGAAGCACTATTTTAATAAGTAGATGTAGACAGTTGCAGATAAATAAAAAGAGGTATGTGATTTAAAAACACGTATTGGTTAGTATAAAAGGTAAGAGTATCGGGGTTACGAGTAAAAATAAAAATCATACCTGCACAAAAACTTGGGGTTACCAAAACAGAAGAAGTTTTGAATGCAGCGCGTATGAAAACGATCTCTTCTCGTGACGGCTCTAAAAGTGGAACTACAGAACACTACGCACCATGTTATTAGATCATAGCGAGCGCAGTGCGGTAAAGGCTCTATGTTTTATGTATGCGCTCGGCTGCGAACTGTCGCTGAACAAATTGTGTACAGTTGCGAATGAGGGCGGTGTTTGAGGGTGTTGATTCTAAGATTTTAAAGTAGCTTCGTATTTAAGGTTGAATTTGCCGGGACTGAAAATTCTATGGCACCGATGAATATTTCATTGCCGTGGGTAGGAATAAAATCTAGTATTTGAAGTTAATCAAGCAATCAGTAAAACGCCATTTTCATAAGTTAATTTGTAATTTATTTGAAATGTTTACTTCAAGTTTACTTAAGGAATGATTTTCATCGCCGTGGTATAACAATTTGCTACGACCGTGACAATAAAAACAACGGTCATGTAAAAAACTGACTGCACAACGCACTTAATTTTATGAGTCTATACATTATTACTTTTTTTTTATTGCTTGAAAATACGTACTTTAAAATACGTCTTAGGTTCTTTTGTATATGTTAGTGATTAAGTTCCGTTCTTTATTATAATTATTTTAAATTACCAGTTTCCATTATTTATTATTACCAGCATACATTCCTCCATTTAAACTGACGGATAAAAAATTAGCAGTTAAGCAGTTTTCTGTAAAATATTACATATATTTAGTTTTCCATAATAAAATCAGTTTGTCATTTAGAACAAGACAGATGGTTTGCTGTTATTATTTACAATTCCGCAACCTTGTTTATTCTCTCACACAATTTTAAACGCTTTAATTAGTATTGCTCAACAGTCATTTATTCTACGAACTAGTGCCATGATTCACAAATAAGCGGCTATTGTGAGAGCCAGTCTCTAGTCATTAATCATTCGATCCCAGCGCGTATTTGTCATAATTTGTCACCAGTAAATCTTGATCAGGATGGATAAAGTTGTGAAATTCTTTTATGACAATTTGGCAATAGACGCTGTCATTGTATCTCAAATTGTATGTTTATAGTCTGAGTAATCGATAATCGATTTTATTATTTTTATAGTACTATACGCCGTTCTAGCGAACTTTAAATATTATAAACAGAAATTTTTTATCTCCCCTTACGGTGCGGGAAATGAACGACCACGACCTTCACGTATCGCGCGTGCTGCTCTTACCAACTAAGCTAACCGCAAGTTATCGTAGGCGATGAAATTTTTCTGCTGTATCAACCGTTAGCCTTCCGGTAAGTGCCCTCTGCCGAATATGTTTAGAACTACATACTTATCGGCCCGTGGTACATTCGTTGCAGAAATGTTTGAAAACCGCAAGGGGAGATAAAATGTTTCTGTTTCTAATATTTAGTAATCGATAGTTGAATTGAACGGTTTATGTTACTTTTATTATTGGCTTGTCAATTTTCACTGCTGGTGCTGGACATATCTCGTCTCTAAAGGCAAGCATCGTATCTTAACGGTTGGCCCTTTAAGAGCTACAATAGCGAAGCAAACCTGGAAGAATGTGATCTCTGAGATCCCGAGCTCAGTTTCTTGTTAATTCAGGTCTGGGTGTTGTAGTACCGTCGCTTTGTCTCACTTCTGTAACACATGTGCTTTAGCTACTTACCACAGAATAGGAGCAATGTGATCATATTGTCCACTGCAATGATCTCCACTCACTGTTTGTCAGTCTTGCGATAGATTAGTCTTCAGTAAAGGTAACATTTTTGTCGACATTAGAGAATGTTACAAAAAACATGTTTCTACCATCTTGTGCCTTGCGATCCCTTTGCGGTTAAATGAAAATTAGGATTCAGTTTTTTAGAGAAATACTGACTATTATTGCCCCAGCAGGAATAATTTTATTCGTTTTTTTCCAATACTACCAAATGTACTTATTTTATACGCAGCCCACATCTATAGCAGATTACGCACTTATTGATTGTTTCATTCGTATAACTCTACCAGCTACATTCTTGCTGGAGTGACGCTCGCTAATACTTTTGTTTAAAAAATATTTTTAACCAAAGTATACGAAATATCACAACATTGACATGATCCAAATAACTCTAATCTTGACTGATATAACAATCTCAATTATCAAGCCTAGCCATCTGACGGCTGACCAACAGATATTCTTATATCTGTTGGTCAAATTGCTCAAGTAACTTAAAGAGACACACCTTTACCAATCCGCACTGTGTACTTTCATCATTAAGAGCTAACACTAGTAGCTAAGAAGGGACTAAATTGTCATTTTATGAATTAAACAATTTTATACTGATTTACGCCCACACTAGCAAACTTTAAACATTTTAAAGAAACGAAAACTCTTTCTGATTAGGAAGGAGAGAGGAGAATTTCATCTCCCACCGCAAGGGGAGATGAATTTTTTATGTTTCTTTAAAATATTTTTGTAAGCATTCCACTAAAACAGTTTGAGAAACAATTCCTAGATGTAGTTATTGACTTCAGATGATGACTCGAGATACTTGTACTGACTATTGGGATTAATTGACTAATAGAGATAGCGATCTTGGAATTATGTTTTTGGTCGCGGCTCGTCTCAGCGTTCTAATAGCGATTAGTCAACACCTTTGTTAATTTTACTGATTACCATTTCATGAAAACTCTTTGCTGGACATTTTGCGGCATCATTGTTTGTGAGAACAGACCGCTTTAGGGTGAGCGCCAAGTTTGGAGATGACCAATAGTGACTCACTGAATGGTTATTAAGATATTAGTTTAGTCACCAAAAAAGTGTGTCTTTAAATATTTTCGGCAGAGGGCACTTACCGGAAGCTGACGAGTTGATACAAAAGAAAAAATTGTCGCTGACGATAACTTGCGGTTAGCTCAGTTGGAAGAGCAGCACGCGCGATACGTGAAGGTCGTGGGTTGGAGCCCCGCACCGCAATGGGAGATGAAATGTTTCTGTTTCTTTAAAATATAAACGAATAGTGATCATGCAATTTATGAAACTGTTCTTTCAGCTTAGTCTTTGCTTGTCATGATAATAGGACTATCCCCTCAGTCACAAGTGGCAGCCGGTTACCGCTTGGGATCACGTTTTATTATTTAAATAACCTATAAAAGGGTTATTTTTCTGGTTTTAATGGTTCTAACGTCAATAATATGATTACATTACCATTTTTTTTCAGACTATCTAGAGATCTAATCAAATATTTGGACACAATTTTTTAGCCATATACATAGAAGATGTTTCGCTACGAATACAAACTAACAATACAATGAAATAAAATAGAACGCTTTTATTGAGTTTATTTCATGTTAGATTATACACAACACTTCAAATGATGAGCCAAAATAAATTTGTTTGACCTTGAAAAGTAGCCTATTAACTGACAAGAAATCGTATTAAATTCCAGAAACATCCTAACAATCACTAATACTACTTCAAAGTTTATTCAAGACCAAATTAACTCTCAAACTTACCCCAGTTCTCAGATACTTGAAGTTATATCTACAGAAAACGCAGTCAGTGTAGTCTCGTTGCAGAAATCTACACGGCAAACTGAATATATAAATAACTGAGTGTGCATGACATATGCATAAGTTTGCTTTGCACTTTAGCGAGAAAGTGGGATTGTCTGTGCTAACTTCGGGGAATCTGGGAACTGGTGGGTAATGCGCGCTCTGATAGGGGGTGTTACTTTGTAATATAGGTGAAGGTAAAGTTTTGAAGCCACTAGTCTGAAATTCTTGATGTTTCGTTCAGTAAGTAAGTATTTGAAGTGACTTGCAGTTTAGAGGCAGTATAGTTTAGATGTCGAAGCTAAACTAAAGAGGAATGCTTGTTAGGAATAATTTAATTTGTCATAGACAGCTTTGGACTTGAACTACTTCATTTCAGTGACATTGTTATCCTCTTATGGTTATAATATCATACTACAGTATGTTTTTTTTGTGTTTGTGTTCTTTCTGTCTCTTGGTTGCTAAATGAACATACCGTTTTTGATCACATTATAGAAATGAATGGTTCATAATAAAAAATATGACACCTAATTCATTCCCATTATACTATATTTTGAAAATAATGCAACTAGTAAACGTTAAGTCGAAAATTCAAAATTAATTAAAATCGAGTTTAAACCTTACCTAAAGGCCACATGGTAAAGGCTCAACACAACGTCTTTAAGTAGGGTGTATAACATCGACAAGACACATTATGAGCTTTTAGTAGTTAGTAAGACTGTTACAGTTCACTTTTCCATTATAAGCCTTATTGACCCATGGTAGGTCGAAGACCTCTTTTTAAAAATTAAATATAAGAGAGGTAGGGTATAGCGATTTATCGCTCTAACTGGAGCAGCCCGACTGGTGAAATACCTCCACCTTACCGCAGCCAAATAACAATCACTTCTGTGTTGTTGTATTCCTGCGTGTGGGTAAGGTTTCCAGAGCTCCTGGGGGGTGCTACATTAGTAGCAGGGGTCAAGCGTTCAAGGTAAGGTCGACAAGTCCAATAACAGCTTTATTATACTGTACTTGTCGCCCTTAAACTAGGATCTCATTACCACTGCAGGTGTGCCCCGCTTTTGATGCGCAGCGCGCAAGTCTGCGCGCGTTGGTGGGGCCAAATCTCTCACTCCTCAGCATCGTCGAGGCTATGCTCGGGAGTGAGACGGCATGGGTTGAGATGGTCTCCTTCTGCGAAGATGTCATGTCGCAGAAGGAGGCCGCAGAGCGGGAGCGGGAGGACGATCCATCCGCTCCCACCTGCCGCCAAAGAAGGCGGCTGAGGGCGCGGCGCCAATATGACCGCGCCCAGCTACCGCGTGGGGACTGGCCGGCTGATGGTGTAAGGGCACCTCAGTCGGCATTGCACCGGTCTCCACTGCGAGTTGGTGATGGTTTCGTTGGATCGGCCATCCCCATTCTCCCCCCGAACACTGTGGGGGGAGTAGACGGAGCCGCGTAAGCGGCTGTTCCGCCGGCGGTGTTGTGGAAGTAAAGGCTTAGCCGATCCCCCACAGCACCGCCACTAAGGCGATGGAGGTCCAACCGGGGGGTTTTAGTGGGTATTCCGAGGAAGGTAGGCAGGTGGGAGTCCCACACACGCCGTCACCCTCCCTCAGGGTGGCGGTACGGTGCATCAAGCATTTCCCCCCGCTAAAAAAGGATCTCATTACCACTTAACATCAAAAAAGGTGGACTGTAAAGAAAAGGTCGTTTTTTGGTAGAAACGTATAATGACAAGTCAAAGAAAAACAAAGCAATAAAAAATCAATATTTAGAAATGACATATTAAAAACAATACAAAAACTATAAAATGGCTCCTTACAAAGGAGTCCGTAACATCCTCCCCCTTTTAAAAGAAGGAAATGGAAGTTATCGCGAGGAGGTGGCAACCCTTTCCCAGTATGGCATTTTTAGCGCGATAGTGTTCGTCGCGGTGCTTCTTGACTGGAACGAGATCATCCGAAGCTTGAAGAACGTCGAAGAGTGAAGTTTGCTGCCTGAAGAGTCACCAAAATAACTTGCGTTACTGACCCAGGCTGGAGGCTGCTGTCTGAAGTGCTACCGCTCAGAATTCAAATTTTGTTACAAGTCCAACTCTTTTCAAAGCCAAGACTCCATTTATAAATTACTCTTAAGCAAATCTGACATCTCACACCTTTTGAGATTAGGTGGTCAGGTATAGTCTGCATAAAATTATTAGAGGAAGACGTATGATATTTTAGGCCGTTATAGATCGATGAAGTTGGCATATTATTATTATTAGCTACGGGGACATCGCTTTTTTTATTAGACATCTCTTGAGATACCGAGGCTACCACAGGACGCTTATTAAAATGGACACTAGCCCTATTAACAGATATATCGATATAGAATCTGCGACAATATTAACGTTCTAAGGCTCTTTTGTTACGCTTCTGTCGGGAATAGCTATATTAACACACTCATTTAACAATTTTTTGTACCTCTGTGTTGGAAATACGACTTAACCGGTGACTTCTACTATTACGTCTACTTCTTCGTCCTTCCAAGGCGGCAATCTCTGCCTGTTTATGTAGCTCTTATGCAGCGCGCTCACGCTCCATTGCTGCGCGCTACAATATCGCAATTTTTAGGGCATAGTCCTCTTCAATCATAAGAGCACGGCTCCTCACCGTACTCGATGTTCCTGAAACAGAACTAAATTTCATCAAAATCCCATCCAGACATACCAGTCATAACAGCCATAGTCAAGTAAAAAGCATTCCACCACTGCCATTAGTAAAGCAGAAGATTCAATTCGGAGTTTTAATACAACCCGCCATAATTATATTACAAAGACTATGTCATCCACGTAACCAAGTTTCAAAAGCAGCCTATTTCCGCAACACCAAAATAATATCAAATTCCAATGAGGAATGGCTCTCATCCCCAATATCTGGCTTTGTCGCGTTGTCGTTATTACATAGTATTACGAGTTCTTACTTAGGCCTGCTCGGGACCTTTGATTATGCCCCAAATTGTGTTTTCGGGTAATTGAAAATTCTCTTTGTTTTTCCACCGCCTTTCGCTCCGAACGTTTTGATTGGAAATTGTGTTGATAGGATTCTTGCTGTGTAATTGGATGAAGTGAGAAGTGTAGAAAAGCGTTTCTGTATCACCTTGTGGTGTTTCTGAGAATGAAAATAATACTATCCTTCTAATATGAGAATTGAGAATAAAAGTTTGCATGTGTGAATTTATGGATATTTCTTGTAGGCCATATGATATTTTTTTTTATATTGCACTTCAAAATTGCTCTCATCCCACCTTACGTTTTGTAGAAATGAGGTCCTAGCTTAAAGATGTCAAGCACAACATACTCGTAATTATATCTGTTACTGGACTTGTCGCTGTCGCTCTTACTTTGATGGCTTGACATCTTCTACTAATGTAGCACCCTCCTTGGAGCTCTGGAAACCTAACTCACAAGCAGGAACACAACAACACCGAAATGATTGTTATTTGGCTGTTGTCTACTGTAAGGTGGAGGTTTCACCAGTCGGGCAGATCAAATTCAAACAATAACTTGCTATACCCTACCTCTCTTAATAGTAGTAGAGGATAAATATTAAAGGTGATTAGTTACTAAAATCATATTAAAGTTTCTTTCTACACCGAAATACGAACGTACATATCACTGGCAGCAGCTGTTTTTGATATATTTAAAATCAATTTAACAAAAAACCTGACTTCTTGATTACTATAGGACGCCAACATCAAATCCTGGTTTCTGTATCACCATCATTATCTCCCTTAAAAAAGCATGAAACTTGATTTTTAAGTCAGTTATCGTTTTTATATTATTTTTTATGTAAGAAGCGTTTTATCAAAAAAGAAAAACTTTGTTGTACAAAACATTAACAGAAATAAAGTTTACATACATTTACAGTACATTTAAAATAATTTAAAAAACGTACATATAAAAAAATCATTTTTCTTTAGTAGTTAATACGAACTACTAAATAAATATGGTGTCGTGTTTTGACCCGTTAAATTATTTTAAATGTTTAAAATGGAACGCGAAAGTCTTCAAGTTTATATTTACAGTACAACTACGTTTATTTCAATAATCTCTATTTTAGTAAAACAATATCGAATTCAGGAGTGGTAATTTCGTAAAAGATCTCAAAATACACTAAGTTGTCCGGGTGTCGGTCGTCAAAGCGGCGAGATCAAAGGTTCTGGACGTGTGAATCCAGCTAGGGGAAGGCCGGTGTTAGTGATGGGCTGCCGGTGCAATTGACGAAATCGATTGTTTTATTACTGAGCAAATCATTTAACGAGTGACTATGAAAATATGGTCTAGTATACCGTCAACATCTTTAGTTTGTTGGTTTTAAACGTTTCAGTACAATCATACTTTTGATTTTAAATACTTATTCATATACAAATATTAGAAACAGAAAAATTTGAAAGAAGGGGAGATAAAATTTTTCTGTTTCTAATATTTAAAGTTCGCTAGTACGGCGTTTAGTACTATAAAAATAATAAAATCGACTTATTCATATACGTTTTCACTTTTGGCATCAACAATTAACACAAATGCAAACACATTAACTACGCACAAAAAAGGTTTCAGCGGAATAAAAATATAAAATAATAATGTACAAAATATTTCATTTGATATGTTTCATGTGATAAAGTACAAATATGTATATGTGTATAAAATAAAAATAAGTTTTAAATTGACAGTTCGTTGAGTGTTATAAATTTCAATAATACTGTCCTTTGCAAACCAAATGCAATGGTCACCCTAGCTTTTTAAGCTTTTTTAGCTATACTTCAATTTGCCGCGGCATTATACATAATGTCATTTTATCTTCGGCATTTTACAAACCAGCATTCGTTTTAAAACTGACGACGCCGTATGTAAACGGCGGATTTACTTAAAATGCCTGCGACATATACAAAAAGTAATGATGCTAACTGCTTTGGCTTATGATCTCAAGGATTTGGTCCAAAATTCTGATTGAGAAAAGTGTGATACGCATTTTTCGAACACAGTTCCTGTTGGAGATCGCCATTTTGTTTTTTTTTTATTCTGCAAGCATTTTGATTACCAAAACAAGATAAGTGCCCATTGTTGTTATAATTACGTATCTAATTTTAATTGGGCCTATGCTTTAAGTCGTTGTTTTCTAGTACCTTTTATAGTTTATAGTACACTAGCTGAGCCCGCAACTTCGTTCCCGTGGACTACATCCTTTCATGGTCGGTTTTACCCCTATCTCCCCTAATATTCGAAACAAAAAGTAGTCTATATTTTAATAGAGCTATATTTGTGCCAACTTTCATATCTCTAACTTAAAAAATAAACATTTTCCCACATAAACTTTCAAAGGTGGCATTAACCCCCCCCCCCCCCCCCCCCTTATTTCATCAAAATCGGTTAAGAGGTTTAAGCGGGAAAGCGTAACAGACAGACAGACAGAGTTACTTTCACATTTATAATATTAGTAGGGATAGGTATATTAAACCTGTAGTACCTAAAA
This sequence comes from Glyphodes pyloalis, assembly GCA_037074685.1. Classification (NCBI taxonomy): domain Eukaryota; kingdom Metazoa; phylum Arthropoda; class Insecta; order Lepidoptera; family Crambidae; genus Glyphodes; species Glyphodes pyloalis. The sequence continues at coordinate 16,449,661 of JAYKKO010000009.1, forward strand.
TTTGGTAGATGAAATTAAATGTACTCATAGAAAGTACTTATTTATTTTACTACGATTTTGATTCTTTAGCGGTTTCTTCAAAACAAAAAAAAATGTTAAGATTTGCATTAGGTACTCGTTTCTAAGTTTTCAATTACGCGTGATTTACACACATCAAGACCTTATTCACTCCTGAATAATTCATGTGTAGAATATTTTTTATCCATATTTCATATTCGTATTTGAATTTCTCACGCATCTGCATTCCTTTTTTAGTTCGGATTGCCTCCGAATTTCATATTATAATCTTCTGACTTCATTTCAATATAAAGTACCTACCTAAACAAGGTTTTCTTGTTGGAAAGGCAAACTCCTTAAGTGCACTTTCATGTGAAGTAAACAAACTCTTTTGACCAAATTTATACAGAACAATTTATTAAATTTTATTTGCTTTTTAAGTCTTCAGCTGTTTTATATTCTACACTAGATTTGCCCGGCACTTCGTTTGCGTGGACTACAGGATTTCGATATTTTGTATAAATGTAAATTATTTTTCTCAAGTAAAAGTAGCCTAAGTTACTCCTTATTACGTCAGCTTCCTACCAGTAAAAGTCTCGTCCAAATCGGTCCAGCCATTTTAGAGATAAGCCGGAACAAATAGACATAGATATATATTTTTTAAATGTTGTTTTGGAATATATAGGTACCGTATATTTATTCATTTGTATGTAATAAAAACCGGTTTTTAGTATTAAAAACAAACACTTCAATTAAATTTATATGTATAGATAAATTATCAAGCACAACCACTTAATTTTTATGGTTATATTACAGCCTTCCATCCCTCAAGTTTAGATTAGGTATTTATTTAATTTCTAACGAATATAGAATTACCCTTTTTTCCTGTAGGATACAATCATCATATCCTGCTTTGTTAATGATGTTAGTTATAAAAACATAACATAAGTAGTTCCACTATGTAATTAGTTTCAGTCAACATTTGTGATATTGTCTGATATTTACAATAGGTATTAACAACTTTACTATGTTATGTACCTACTTAATATACAATTTCTTTAAGGGGTGGATGGTTGATAACCTGAGATACAGGAATAATGCTAGTTCAGATATCAACCCATTAATATACATTCATTGTACATTTTATTTTGTATTTTTTATTGTTCGTCTATTATAATGGTAAGAAATAAATTGATTATTTTAATAGCTAGGTGACCTGACGTTGCCCTATCTTATCGATGACTGTTTTATTAAATATATTTTAACCTTTTCCTGTGAATAAAAAACACAACAAAGAAAAATAAGTGAAATTGGTCCAGCTGTTCACGCGTTATGTCATGGCCAAGAAAAAGAGGATTAATTTTTAAATGTTAAGATAATTGTTTACATCGATATCGAATGAGCTCCGCCGCAGTATCGAGTGAACGGACTCGGCTGATCAAATCGATATTGTATTCTAGTCTTTACATCCATCGCGTGGAGGGGACAAGCTTTGAACCGTCATTAAATCCACGTTTTCCGTATCAGCGCAACGCCGGACAATACACTGGCTCTCCTTTCAGTCCCGGTTTTCGATGATTTCTGTTGAAAATTCTTTTATCTTTTGAATGAGATTTCGAAAATAATGAGGTGCTCGTTTGTCGTGCGAGCTCGTGTTGACAAAGAACGCCTCACGTTAAGTTTAACGTCAAATCGTCTAGCGATGATTACTCTTTGTGAAATCCGTTCCTTTGGGGTTTTTTGGGTGGCGGAATGTGGAGAAATTAATTTGGGTGGTGGAAAAAAAAAATTCTGCGGCACGTGTTTTACTATTCTCCTGACAATAACAATGTGTGATTAATCTTAGAGGTTCTATTTCAATGAAATTATGGGGCATAGCTATTAATCGCTCGAACTGGAGCAGCCTGACTGGTGAAATACCTCCACCTTACAGAAGACCGCATCCAAATAACAACTTCTGTGTTGTTGTGTTTCTACGTGAGTAAGGTTTACAGAGGTCCTGGGGGGTGCTACATAAGTAGCATGGGTTAGGCCTTCAAAGTAAGGGCGACAAGTCCAGTGACAGGTTTATTATGCTGTACTTGTCGCCCTTAAGCTAGGACCTCATTACCACTTAACATCAGGTGCGATGAGGTCAATCTTGAAGTGTAATAATAAATATATAAGTTTTCATTGTGATCATAATTTTCATACTTTTAGAGTGTACTCTGATTGTGCAATTATAATGACCTACCCTACCAGCATGATCAATTCGTCAAATTTCTCGCAAGACGACTAAAACGACTAAATGAATTTGATATTTTTTTATCCTTGTAGTATATTGAAAGATTAGTAAATAAACCTTAAAAAAATTTAATTCCGAATTAATGAACGAATTCCCGGCGGCGACATCACATTCACTATTTAAGTCACACCAGTTCGCTTTTTCCATTCTCAAAATTATTATTTATTATGTGTTTATGCGGAGACTTGGTAAATTAAAATCCTTTGTGGAAATATATTTACGTGTAATTCAAATAAAGCGAAAAGAAATATGTACATCGTATTGTCAAAATCCCGTGAGAACCCCGAAGCAAAGTTTGAATGTTTCAAATACAAATAATCATCGACAATTAAAAATTAAAATAAAAACTTCATGCTATGGCCAAACATTATGTGAGTAACATATATATAACAGATTTCTAAGATCCCTTGTATTGCAAAAGCGAATGAGGGTACATTTAACCGATTCCGCGATTTCCACATAAAATCCCCCTTTACTTCAAACAAGCCTTCCTCCTCATATTTTTCCTCTACGATTTACGTAATTCACATAGAATAAACTCGCATTGTACTTTGTCTCCGTGACAAATCCTCGACTGACCCTTCGCGGCGGTAGACTTATTACAGCAGTATTTCAAGAGAGTATCTTATTGCGAACTACGACAAATCTGTACGGCCCGTACATTTATGCTGGTACCGGCAGGTTAAGAGTGATGAAGATAAGTGGAAACACAGTATACAAAGACTGCTTATTAAGGTTGGCAAAAATACTAATAAAATGAATGAAACATTTGAAATGCCGGCTTAAATTTTCGATTTATGAGCGGGTAAAGTCCAAACTGTTATGTTGGCTATGTCTACTATGAAATATTGCCATTTTGTGATGGTCTCCAGTACAAAATGGCGTTTCGAATGGCGTAGCAAATGGGCAGTAAATGGAGACTATGAGTACTACTCCAGCCCTTTTATACCTGTAACCAGGAGTAGTGTCAAAGGTAGCAATATGTGATCCAACAATTTGCGACGGCGGCCATATTGGACCATTTTCGATCAAATCCATACATCCATATAGCATCCGTACGTAATAGCTAAGAGCACTTCCAATTTATCTAGTTGTCAACCAAAGGTTAACCTGTTTGAAAGTGAGATGCAGGCAAGTTTCACAAACTTTGAAAAAAAAATTTGTTCACCTTTCTGTTGTAATAAGAGGCGAAAAGGATGAAGCAATGAGAAACCCGACAATTACACTTTCCTGTCAACACTTTTATACATATGGCCAGAAGGTTTTTCGCAGAAAATTGTTGTCACCGTGATGTAGCAATAAACATTGGTCTTTGACACCTTCAATTGACACATGAAAGTACTAATAACATATAGTACCTTTTTCACTTGGTAACGCCATATATTGACGACTTAGTACAACCCGTAACGGAATCGCACGCCTACTATCCCCGTTTTACCTCACATTTTCCATCGATTCTCCGCTCTTATTGGTCATAAGATAACGTTATATCTGGCTTAAGATCTTTATTCTCACAAGAATAACAAATGTATTCACTTAAGTGAGATAATTACAGTGTCTCAACTTAAATAAATACACGAACAAAACATAAAACATAACGCATAACTCAAGTTACTTATTAATAATTATACGATTATATATATACATCAAATTATATATATATATATATAGCTCAAAGCTTAACTTGGTAAATGGACTATCCAACACAAAAATAATTATTCATTTCGAACCAGTAGTTCTTGAGATTAGAGCGTTCAAACAAACAAACAGAAGAAAAGATATAAGTAAATTAATAGAAGTGAGAACAAATTTATACAATTTCTTTTGTCGAAAGCCACTACGAGTTGTAGAAGACTTGACTTAGCTTCAGCGGTGAATATCTTTAGCTTTAAATATTGAGGATATTTATGTGCTGGTTCCTTCCACAGATGTGATCCAAGTGCTGTCAGCTCCTGGCGGGATGACGCGGCTGCCGTGCGACCTAGCTGCGCCGGCGCGCGATGTCGCCATGATGCTGTGGTTCAAGGATGGAGACAAGATGCCCATATACACGTGAGTATAATACATTTCGTACCTTTCGTTCGTATTCGGTGTAACGCATTAAGATTTTCATACAAAAAGAGAAAAGAAAACAATTAATTTTTGGGGGTTCCCTTACCTACTTAGAACTGAAAATCAAAATATAAATAAATATAAAAAAAAGAAGATATATGGATTGATGAAAATGTAGGATATATGGGTAGGCATTTAAAAATGATATTGAGGTTTATTATATAGTTTTTTGCTAAACTGAATAGTTTGCTCGAGAGATGCATCCAAAGTGGAAAAATGTTGCTCCCCCCTCTTACTTTTAAAACAAGAGAATGAGAAAATTAAAAAAAATATATATACATTATCATGTAAACTACCATTGAAAATTGGTTTGAACAAGATCTAGTAATTAGTTTTTTTAATACGTCATAAATCGTAAACCAAAATTTACCTTTAATTAAATCAACTCAAATATAAACTTTAATATTATATTACTTTAAGAGAGGTAGGGCATAGCGGTTTATCGCTCGAACTGGAGTAGCCCGACTGGTGAAACACCTCCACAGAAGACCGCAGCCAAATAACAATCTCTTCGGTATGGTTGTGTTCCTGCGTGTGAGTAAGGTTTCCAGAGCTCCTGGGGGGTGTGGGTAGCTGGAGTCAAGCCTTCAAGGTAAGGGTGACAAGTCCAGCAGTAGCTTTATTGTGCTGTACTTGTCGCCTTTAAGCTAGGACCTCATTACCATTTAACATCAGGTGGGATGAGGTTAATTTGCAAAATAATAAAAAAAAAATACTTGCTCCTAACGGTGCTAAGGGTTCTCCCCCTTCATGGACAAGTCCGACTCGCACTTGGCTGGTTTTTTTTCAATTCAAACCAGTAGCTTCCGAGATTAGCGCGTTCAAACTTATCAGCTTTGTAGTTTAAGTACAGGTGTATGTATTTCAAGTTTTAGAAACCAAAAACCTTTAGCGTTCCCTACCAGACTACGTACTTACACCTTCAAACACATGTAGTGTCTACTAAACAGCCAAGCATTAACTAACGTGATCCGATCAATTCCCTCCATTGTCTGAGTGTGGTCGAACATTAATTGTCGGTATTCTGGTTTTCACTCGCAATTAGACAGTGAGAAGAAAATTAGACAAGCAGATGCCTGAGAAATGTTACGGTGATGAACGCGTCTAGCCCTGGTATTTTAATGGAGCCCTACTGCTTGGAAAAGTAAGTCTAGCTTTTTCTAGTTCCCCTGACAAAAAGGCGAGAGGGGCTAAACATTAAAAAAAACTAGTACTTTTAGTTTTAAAGAAACTAATGTTACATAATTACTTTTTTATGTAGGGCAATGAACAATATAAAATATATAAATATCACTTATCAACTGTATGTATGTAGAAAAAAGTAAACCATGTGGACTTACTTGTATAATGCCCGGTTCCAATATTTGAAAAACGATCCGTTGTAATTACGGATAGTAATAAATTATACGAGGCGTAAGCTAAAGTCTGATGACAGCTGATATGGAAAGTAAATTTGAAATTAGAATTGAAGACTCGTAGTCGGTTGGCGAAAAACGGATAGTAATTTTTTGACACATTACGAATCGTAAAATAATGGAACCGGGCATAAGTATTCTCTACCTGACAACCATTGGGGCATGCAGAAACTTTGTTTAAGGCTTAGGCCTGTATAGAAAGCAGTTATCCGCTTTCTATTTGTCAAATGGAGCCTCTCCCTCCATACAATTATCACGAAGTCAAATTATATCAGTGTTTGTTTTCATTAACGTCATTGATTTAATACTAAATCCACTAATTAGTGGATTATGTCTGGGCTTTGTGGTTTCACCTGTAGAATTTAATTTAATCTGCTCAAATTGTTACCGATGGCAGTCAACAATACCACCGTTGAAAGCATTTGCAATTAATTTAAATACGTCAAACGGTTTAATAGGATGTTGTTCAGTGTTTTGTTTCTTGTTTAAACAAAACAAAGTTATGTTAACAATTGTTTTTACGTACAGTTTATCGTTTATAATATGAACAGATATTTATGTGGTCAATTCACATAAACATGTTTTATAAAAAGCACAGCCTTCATCATCATTTGGGTTATTCGTACCGAAAATGTACGTTAGTAAACTTAAGAAATCAAAGCGAAGAAGCGGCTGGGTACTAGAAGAGTAAGTGCCTAATTTATTATTATTATTATTTTTTACGTTACACTTCAAGATTGACCTCATCCCACCTGATGTTAAGTGGTAATGAGGTCCATGCTTAAGGTCGACAAGTACAGCATAAATCTGTTACTGGACTTGTCGCCCTTACCTTGAAGGCTTGACCCCTGCTACTAATGTAGCACCTCCCAGGAGCTCTGGAAACCTTACTCACACGCAGGAACACAACAACACCGGAGCGATTGTTATTTGGCTGCGGTCTTCTGTAAGGCGGAGGTTTTTCACCAGACGGGCTGCTCCTGTTCGAGCGATAAATCGCTATGCCCTACCTCTCTTAAACAATCTACTATGTTTAGAAAGCTTAAATGCTTCAGTCATTTCAGTTAGACCTTAAATTCCTAGTCCTAATTAGACAAACGCCTAAAACGGAGCTAAATCAATAATGGATGCCTTCAAATCAAAGCGAAATACGGCCCTAAACAGCGCTGACCTCATCAAAGCAAGCCCAGGTCCTGAATTCACAGCTAGAATGGGATTCCTCGAATTCGTCCACGACATCTTTAATTGGACAACACCCCAGCACACAGCGGCGCAGTTCAGGTAAAGACAGTAAAGAAAAACCCGTCCAATCAAAGGGATTGCCCCCACTATTGGCATGGCACGGAAACTGATTTTTAGGTGACAAACATCAATGGACCTTTTGTTTTTAAACTGATGTCGAAACTTGCGATTTAAGTAGCAAGTGGAATAACTTTAGGTAGATTTTTGGTCGTCATCTAAATATCGATAGTAAGAGAAATCCTTAGATACAGCTTCTTTAGTTAAGAGTACTTCTGAGTAGTACTTCTGAGTTTCTTCAGATTTTCTATAGTTAATATTGACTAAATATGAATTGTATGCCTGATAAAAGTGACGTCAAATATCCTACTAATATTAAAAATAAAGTGAAAGTTTGTGTATGTCAATGGATGATTGTTACTATATCAAGCAAAAATTCTGAATGAATTCGAATTCTGAAATTGGCTTACATAAAAATATCAATAAAATCAATATTCTAATCTACTCATATATGGATTTTATAGACATTTTTATGTAAACTGTATACCGTATGAGTATTTCTTTGCGCCTTATTCACGGCCGTGCATGATTGTATATTAAACGCTATTAATTTTTTCTTTAAAAATGGTCTTATCCCCTTAAATCTGTTCAGTAGTTTGAATTGGCCCTGATTCATTTGTCATGGACAGCTCTGCTCTAACTGATGGACTTATCAAAATTGTTTGTTCATCTGCTCTATTCCTCACTGTCCTTCCCTCCACTGCAACCCAGCATTCGCACGTAAATTGGAACTCGGACGTGGAATAGTCACGCGCCGGAGTCGGCTTCGTGACGTCAGTTAATAAGCCTATTGTTTCAGTCTGAATAGCTTAATCAGTCCGCGACAATGGCTGTTCGAGCGATACGTGAGGCTGCGTATTAAGTAACCTACAAACGGGTGCAGTGTGGTGCAGTTTTACTTGCCATTTCATTGGTTGCGAATGAATTCAGAGTCGCGTAGACCAAATCCTGAATAAAGGTTTTCTATGTACTATTATTATGATTATAAAATGAAATATACTATACGGTTTGTTTCAACTGTGTTCACCTATATATACAGGATGATTATTTTAAGGTGTAAAGTTGGTGCGAGCTGATCACAGAGCATACTTATCTATTTAACCCCCATGTATGAACTACGATTTTTGTAGTTTTCGATAAATAATTTTTCAATTTGAAATTTATGGTAACTAGGTAAAGCACTTTTGTTACAGAAATCAGAAACATACCTCGGACGCGAAACAATATAGGAAAGTTCGGTCCCCATATAGAAGAGTACAGGGGGAAAACAGGCAATGTCACATAAAAGTTGAAAAAAATATAAACTGTCGAATTGAGAATTTCCTTTTTGTTATTGAAGTTGGTTAAAAATGAGTTTACGACACCAAAACTTACAGTTGACAGGAGTCAAACGCAGGAGCGTTTTCACACTGCATCAACGAAAAATTATAAAACTGGTACCTACTAATTTTTTGTTTTTAAAATTCTGAAAAAAATCTCGCAGCCACGCCACAGACAAATGCACTGGTGATTTTTTAAATTTATAACATCACTTGTTTTTCCCCTTTACCTTTCATATTGACCCGACCGGGAATCGATTCCGGGATCTTAGATGCGTCAAAATACGGTCTCATAGATGACATATGACGTATGTGCTAGAAATCGCTTCACTCAACCATATTGAAGGGGATCTAACTACTCGCCACATAGCGCCACCACCCCCTAGCCTCAATCCCATTCATACCATTCAACCGCCAAACAAAAGGGTCGCCTAATTAATCAATCAGGCAGCTTCGATGACGCCGGGCTCTTTCGTGTTTGATCAATGCTCCTACAGTTAATTAGTATCTGTCGCAGCGTCTGCTCTAGATCTCGTATGCAAATTAGATCAGGGGATAGTGACACTTTTGTTGTGATGATGGCATTTTGATTTGCCAATTAAATAATAAATAAATCAATATTGGACAACATCACATACATTGATCTGATTCTGTGGTAAGTAGCTAAAGCATTTGTGTTACAGAAATCAGAAACAACGAAGGTACCACAACACCCAGACCCGAGACATTATAGAAAAGCTCGTTTCCCATTTTGACCCGACCGGGGATCGAACCCGGAACCTCAGAGATGGCGCGACGCCAAAGTCCGGCACGCTTGCCTCTCGGCTACGGAGGTCGTCAAAATATAACTAATGAATCAATTAGAATGTTTGTAATGTTAAAATCACTATTTTTTATAAATGCATTTAGACGTTATCACGGTACATTTACAATCTTGAATTTATTTTTATCAATACAAATATTTAAAAATAGCTTTTCTCAGACACAACTAGTAAATAATTAAAATTAAAACAAATTTGTATACACTTATTAAAAAAATAAAATCTACTTTTGTAGTGTACCTACGTAGTTTGGAACTTATCCAGCAGAGGGCACCACCTGACGGCTTAGAGGTTTTCTTTTAACAAAAAAAAATCGTCCTCAAAACAAATAGAGGTTAGCTCATTTGGTTGACCAATTCATGTGATACTTGAAGGTCAAGGGTTTTAATCCCAGTGCAAGATGTGGTTAGCACATTTATAAGACTAGTGTGCGCGATACGTAAAGGTCATGAGTTTGAATCCCATACTGCAAAAGAAGATTAAATGTTTATGTATCTTTACAAAAAATATCAATTCATTGGTGCAGCGCAATGCACTAAAATATCACGCAAAACATCAACTTGATCCCAAAGCAAGTAGCTTAGGCACCTTGAACTATGGAAACCAAAACCAATAGCGGTTTCGTCGACAGCACGTCAAGGTAAATACGTGCGATTCGATATCAGCTCTTATGCGCATAAAATAAGGGCGGGCATAGTCCAAATTGTGTACTCTGACGTGCTTTTGTCTGTACCACGATATACACAGAAATATTTATTTTATTTTTCCCATTAGGACGCAATGAGCTCAAACCAAAGGTGTAGAGCTCTCAGTCTAAACGCTTGGGACTGTATTTCATGGGTCGCTTGATCCGTCTATTAATCATGACGTCATTTTTGTGACGGTTGCTTTGTCTTCGTCAGTTTTTCTTGACGTAACATTCGGTTGAATGTAGTTGAATTAAGCCGATCTATTTAAAATCTCGTAACGAGCTTTCAGATATTTTTTTCTGGTACTAATATTTAAAATTGGAAAGATAGTAATCATTTACAATGGCCATTCATTTAAGATGTAAATGAAATAATCAGTTTAGGTATAGATGATAGAGAGTGCTCCTACAATTAAATCCACCCGTTGTACATTTCTGTGCAATAGTTTTGAAATTAAATAAACAATACATTTTTAGTTTTATGCAGAACATTTGCTATCCCAAAAACGTGTATAAAGTCAAGGACAGCAGAAGAAGCAGCAAAAAACAACTAGTAATAAAATAAAAAAAATGGCAATGAATATTGGTTAGTTAGCAAAAACAAAAAGAAAAAATTTTTTTATTGCACTTCAAGATTGACCTCATCCCACCTGATGTTAAGTAGTAATGAGGTCCTAACTTAAGGGTGACAAGTACAGCATAATAAATCTGTAATTGGACTCGTCACCCTTATCTTGAAGGCTTGACCACTGCTACTAATGGAGCACCCCCCAGGAGCTCTGGAAACCTTACTCACACGCAGGAACACAACAACACAGAAGTGATTGTCATTTGGCTGCGGTCTTCTGTAAGGTGGTGGTATTTCACCAGTCGAGCTGCTCCAGTTTGAGCGATAAATCGCTATGCTCTACCTCTTTTAAGAATATGGCTGATGTCATGAGGTTATTAATTAAATAATAATAACGTTGTGACAGTATCTATTAGAACTTGATTTTTTAAATAATAATGTTTTTTTGGTTTGATTGATAAGAACAAAATTGTTTTGACAACGTTTTAATTAAATTTTATGGGAGAATCAAATGGTGTGACTTGAAACTAATGGTATGACGAATAGATGTCTCCCATATGGGCAGCAAAATGACTAGTATAGGAAAAAAACAAATACAATGATATCCAGATGAGCGACATAATTATAGTTTGTTTACTCTGTAGTTCTCATAAAGTTAAATCACTTTATATTGTGTAGGTATAATTCAATGAGATGCGTGATAACAAATCTGCTTTTCTAACTAAGGTTTTATCGTATCCTAGGGGTAGGTACCAGTAGAAACCGCTAGTAGAATCACTTTGCATTGTAGTGAATGATTATTTAAAAGTGTTTTATGAGATCCACTTGTATAACGAAATATTTGACTTTAACCAAACAGGATTACGTAGTGCAAATTCTAAAGATAATTAGGGAATACACCTAGTTTGCACGAGCCCAAAACTGGAAGATCATACCTAATCCAATATTTAAACTACAAAACAAATCTTAAAATTTGCTATTAAAATCACATTACATGACTGAGATTTACGAAACTAGTTCAAGAATAGAGTTCAACGAAAATGGTAACTCCTCTTTTACCTTCTGCAAGAATACATACGACAGCTCATCAAGGTAAACATTTTTCAGTTCAGTACTAGTTCTTATGTCTTTACACCGTCCTTATATCGTATAAGGACGGTGTAAAGTTCAAAATCGAGCTCCAGCTTATCTCGCGAAAGTAAATTCTTACTTGAGTACTTAATTGTTTTATCACTCGTCAAAACAACACTATGCGACTTGGTCCAAAGTGAGCTTTACATAGCAATAAGTTAAATATTGCTACTGTAACTGTTCTGCTGAGTTCTTACCGGTGTAATATCGGTAGATATAGGTTCTAAACCGGAAGTAAAATCATTTTTCATTGTATTCAATGACGATTCAAAAATGTAATCTACTTCAATTAAGAAATATTTGAGTTTGAGTGTGAAGTCTGAAATACCTTCGACTGTAATATCTAAATCCGCATTATTTTTACCCGTTTCATTTGTTTAATGGAATAGTAACATTTCGCTGATTGGAAGTCCATAAAAAAAAAAACTATGAGGGCGGTTCTTAATGAATAGTTGAGTCTATTCACAATCTCAGACCTCCATTCTTTTAGGTATTGCGTGTTAAAATATTCACAGAGGTATTTTTGGCGGAGCTAGGGCGAAGTTTAAGCTGGCCGAGAATATTATGGCTACAGCGTTGCTAATAACAAAATGTAGCTACAATTACTGAACGGCTGACTTATACTTAGTAACCAATTGGAACAATGGTAAGCGGTTCTAGCTTATGAACTAAGGAGGTAGGAGGGAGGTAGGTTCTATCTCCACCTAGGACATTCGTTTGGTAAACACTCGTGTGATGAATATTCGTGTAATGAACAATCGTGTGATGAACATTTGTGTGACGAACATTTAGGTAATGAAATTTGTGTGAAGAACATTTGTGTGATAAACATTGTTGCGATAAGTATCGGTGTGATGAGCAGTGGTGTGATGAGCATTGGTGTGACGACCATTTGTGTGATGAACATTTTTCAAAAATGAATTCATACATCCATACATCCATACATTCTTACAAATATTAGCGTTAATAATTGTGTTCCTGCATGTGATTAAGGTTTCCAGAGCTCCTGGGGGTGCTATCTTAGTAGCAGGAGACAAGCCTTCATGGCTTACCATCCATCACCCTTAGGTGATAAGTCCAGTAACAGATTCACTACGATGTACTTATCGCCCTTAAGCTAGGACCTCATTACCACTTCACATCAGATGAGGTCAATCTTGAAGAATAATATAAAAAAAATTAAAGAAGTATATCCTCATAAGAGATGATCCTATCCGAATATTCTTTAAAAAGCCAGACACAATTGATTTTCTATAGTTTCTGGTACACCCAGTGCCTAATTTACCATAGAAGCGGAAAAAACTGAAGCTTACATTCAAAATATCATAACCTGATATTCAAACATAAACTAATACATTTTGTGAAATAAATTAGTTCTAATACATATTGAATAATGTTTCTGAATTTCAAATACCACGTATTACTTGAATAGTTTATACGAATGTTGAACTGGCATGCACCAATTAATTTATCTCCCAATCATTAGTTAAACCTGTCATACAGTCAAACACAGATGCAAGATTAAGTTATAAATTATGATAACGTTAATGTATTTACTGTTTTGGTTAGAATTTGGTTTAAATGTTGTACGTATTTGCTAATACTGAACTAATTCGGCATATAAATAATAATCGCAACATTTGGGCAACATCACTAACATTTCTTTAATTCTGTGGTGAGTAGCTGAAGCACTTGTGTTACAGAAATCGGAAAAAACAATGGTTTCACAATACCCAGACCCGAGACACTTTAGAAACGTTTAGTTAGTTTTGCATATTGAGCGAAAATCGAACCTAGAACATAAAGATATCCCTATGACAGATTTCAGACCTCTCGTCTAAAATATAAAAAATAGAACTAAATTTTGTTTTAAAGTAACAAAAAAGTGTGCGTTTAAACAATCTACAATTTTTATCACTGCCATTTTTGCAGAACAAATAAAAATAAGCTAATTGAAAAATATATATCTGTTTCAATATTAAATTTAACTAATCTTTCTTAATATTTGGTTCAACAGATTTTCCAATATATTTTTCCTAAAATATGCCAAATTAAACAAAAGGTCAAAACTAGTATTTTTTTCAGAGACTTTACTGTACAGTCGAATTAAAAATCTCATGGAGGTCAAAGGGTCAAATCATCATGGTATTCTCTTTAAAAAATATTATGTTCTAATTGATCAGGCTTAAAGTCGGAAATTGGAAAAAAAACATTAATGATTATTTTTTTAATTTTTATAGTACTTTACGCCGTACTAGCGAACGTTGAATATTGTTACCGAAGGCTGAATAAAACAGAAAATTTCATCGCCTACGATAACTTGCTGTTAGCTCAGTTGGAAGAGCAGCACGCGCGATACGTGAAGGTCGTGGGTTTAATTCCCGCACCGCAAGGGGAGATAAAAAAATTCTGTTTCTAATAATTAATGATTCTTCATTACCGCTTTAAATCGTAGTTAGGATCAAATCAGGCCGTTCCCTCTTTAGTCGTAATTCCGACGTATTCGCTATTTTTACCGTTTTCCTTACAAACATTTTTTTGTTAATGAACGCCCATACAACATGTCGGATTGCGATAGCATTAAAGCTATTAATATTATCTTTATTATATTTAACGCGTATTATTCCAAAAATAGTATGTAATTCGTCGACCTCGGACCTCCGTAGCCGAGAGGCAAGCGGGCCGGACTTTTGCGTCGCGTTATCTCTGAGGTCCCGGGTTCGAACCCCGGTCGGGTCAATATGGGAAACAAACTTTTCTGTATTGTCTCGGGTCTGGGTGTTGTGGTATCGTTTGTTTCTGAGTGCTGTAACACAAGTGTTTTAGCTACTTACCATAGAATCAGAGCAATGTATGTGATTATGTCTAATTTAAAAAAAAAAACTAAATAAATGTAACCTAGCGTGACCTAACAAAAAATACACACAATCAAAGTATGGCAAATCATTGTTTCGATAGTTTTTTATTTGGTGTGCAAAACAAATAACATAAAATATATATTTTTTTTTTTTCAAAATAAAATTTTCTTTCCAAAATTTAGCTATATCTATGCTTATTATGTATTTGTTTGATCGCGTTAATCACAGTAACTACTGGTTCGAATTGAAAAGGATGGCTTTAAGTTATAAAAGATCACGCTCTACTCAATGGGAGCATTTAACAAAATACGGCGATAGTACGTCGAGTCACAGAGGGCAAACAAATTAATTTATTAAAAAAACATATTGTTCTAAATAAATGGAAATAAATTAACATATTTAATTAACAATATTTTTGATTCTCAAACTCTAAACTTAAATGTTTCTTTATTCAAGTAGGTTACATATAACACTTTTGAATCGTCATTGAATACAATGCAAAGTGATTCTACTTCCAGTTCGGAACCTATATCTACCGAAAAGACACCGGTAAGAAACTCAGCAGATAAGTTACAGTAGCAGTATCTAACTTACAGCTATGTGTAGAACACTTTGGACCCAGTCATATAGTTTTATTTTGATGAGTGAAAAAAAGCATTAAGTATTATTTTATTTTAAGAGGTAAGCTAGAGCAGACCAGTCCCCAACGGCGGCACCTGTAATGTAAAATACTACCTGGAATACTTTTAATTCATTAGTATCATAATAATACGAGTTTAAATTAACTCAGATTAACAGTTGATTACTTACATAAATTATAAGCAAGGGTGATTTAATTAAATGTATAACCAACCCGCGTTTGCTGATTAACGATGCGACAGACAGACGTCTGACATTTTCATCTATAGTAAATTATGTGAGGATTACACTCTGACCGCATATATGATTAAAGTGTTTAATTGTGCGCAATGCTTCTACTATTCGAAACAAAGTAATACGGATTTTGGGTACATTTTGAATTACTAACCTAACCTAATGAACTTTTAAAGAAACAGAAAATTATTTTTCTTCATATCCCCTTGCGGTGCGAGTTCGAACCCACGACCTTCAAGTATCGCGCGTGCTGTTTTTCGAAATTGCAGGTAACAGCCTGTAAAAAAACAGTAGACCATTTGAATATGCTGAATACTCAAGTAAAGGATTTTAAGTACTATAAATGAAAAACTATATGCTGGTAAAAATAATGGAAAAATAATTAAAATAAAAGTAGCAACGTACCTAACTCCAATAATATAGAAAATAATCAAAGACGTATTTTAAAGCAATGCCAAACAGTGAAAAAGATATAAGTAAGTCATAGACAATGAAAACGAGATGCGTTGAGCACAAGTACTATGTAGTATCAAGTAAAATGTTGACTTAATCTTCCGGTTGGTTACTTACTTCTAAACGGTTAGCCATTTTGGACTTGTCTCGTATGGGCTCAGTCATCCTTAACAAATATTTTTCTTTCCTTTAGATACACTCGGATAATTAACAGTAAAGACATCTATCTGTCTTAAACGACTTTTAGACATAATGGTTGGAGGTATATTTTTTTTTTCAATGTTGTTTTGTATTTAATAACGTGACATTTAAGAGAGGTAGGGCATAGCAATTTATCGCTCAAACTGGAGCAGCCCGACTGGTGAAATACCTCCACCTCACAGAAGACCGCACCCAAATAACAATCACTTCTGTGTTGTTGTATTCCTGCGTGTGAGTAAGGTTACCACAGCTCTTGGGTGGTGCTACATTAGTAGCAGGGGCCAAGCCTTCAAAGTAAGGGCGACAAGTCGAGTAACAGATTTATTATGTTGCACTGGTCGCCTTTAAGCTAAGACATTGATTAATTGTCGATGGTGTTTTGGCTATTGAACCTGTGGCTGGGCTGTGGGTTCGATCCCCACTCAGTAAAGCATTCATGTGATGTACGGTAAACAATCGCAGTTCGACTTTTGTTCTTATGCCTGTGACAGAAGGGCGAAACAAGATCTGACGTAATTTCGACTGTGCAAAAAATATTTAATAAGGGGCCGGCGATTGGGGCCGCGGTCCTAGTTAAATGCCGCTGACGCCGGAAACCTCGAAAAAGTGGAAAAAATAGTAGATGTTAAGGACTGGGAAACCGTTTTTTGCTATAAATCGCTTCACTGTTATCTCTTTCACTTTACCTTCTCAAGCAATACGAGGAAATGGGTCAAACTCCTTGAATGAGTCCACTTTGCTAAGCTGATTTGACGTCCGGGAGTACTAATATGAAAACCGATGGCTCTTGCAGAGGATTACAGCGAGGAAAAAGTTTGAGAAACTTTAATTACCGTTTATATCGTACGAATAAATGTTTGATGGGTGTTGCTGCTTTGTGAAGTAATACTCGTAGGATCAAAAAGTTATGACTGAGTTTCTTCTTTTTACCATTTTGTGTTAAATGGCAATTAAGCCAGCAAAGCCTATTTCTGTGGATTTCGCGTTAGGTATCTTACTAATAAACGTGTAATTGTGTAAAAAACGGTAGTATAAAAAGACGGCCTCCATAGCCGAGAGGCCAGTGAGCCGGACTTTGGCGTGGTGCCATCTTTAAGGTCCCGGGTTCGATCCTCGGTTGAGTCGATATTGGAAAGTGAACTTTAGAAAGGTATTATCTCGGGTCTGGGTGTTGTCGTACCATTGTTGCTTATTATTTCTGAAGCTAAAGTTCTTATGCCCGGTTCCAATACTTGAGAAATGATCCCTAGTTACGGATAGTTATAAATTATACGAGTAAAAATAACATTTTCAGTTTCAGCTTGAAGTACGGGGAGTCCCTTAAAATTTTTTCTACTTTGGTGCTAAAACGGTTCTCAAAATACATCTACATACCAAGTTTCAATAGTATAGGTCTTATATTTTCGGAAAAAAGTAGCTATGACAAACGGACGGACACACAGCAGACATGACGAATCCATAAGGGTGCCGTTTCTCGCCATTCGGCTACAGAACCCTAAAAAAGAATCTTATATATTATACAGTTAAGTGTGCCTGTACAATCATGAAATTGTTAGGTCTAGCCCTTTATTACAATCGCCGCAGACCCTAGAACTAACTTGTGTAGCTTATGTTACATTGTGTAACACCCGTGTTACGCATGTTACTGATTTATGCGGCAACTTTGACAAAGACAAGTGAGCGTTGCGAAACAGTTGTGATTACGTTTTTGTTTTTGAATAAAGCCAGTAAGGGCTGTTCACTAGTAACTAAAGATATGGTACAATAACTATACGCACGTAAATATAACGAAAATTATTTGTGTTGCTTTATTTAAATATTAGAAACAGAAAAATTTTATCTCCCCCTGCGGTGCGGAAATTGAACCCACGACCTTCACGTATCGCGCGTGCTGCTCTTACCAACTGAGCTAACCGCAAGTTATTGTAGGCGATGAAATTTTTCTGCTGTATCAACCGTTAGCCTTTTATTAAAGTACCTTTTTTACATAATTTCGGGTTAAAAAGTATTTTATAATAATTTAGTATCTTATCTATAATTTTACAAATTTAATCCAATACTTGTGAGGATTTTTTGTGTGAAAGAGCAACTAATATGTCCGGACATACATGCACATATACAGAAATTCATATGCCTGCTCCACACTACTCGCGAAGTTACTCGGCGAAGTTCGTCCGAGGCGAGGCAAAGTTTGACGCGGCGAGCACGAGGCGAGCCGAAGTGTCTCTCTACACTATCGTATTTGTCTAGCTTCGTTCAACTTCGCGAGTAGTGTGGAGGAGGCAATACATTTTTATACTTTCGCATTTATTATTTTAACAGGATGAGTTGTGAGTAATTAACAATAATGTAACATTAATATTACTCATCTACTTTAACATTGAGATATTTGTATAAATTTGTTAGTTTATAGTTTTCTAACTTTTCTAAATTGACTTGGGTCTGGGTGTGCTGGGATGACGCCCCCGGTTAGTATCCGTCGTCCGGTGCTCATAGTACAAGGGAAAACCTTAGTTTGAGACCAGGTGATTGGTGTGATTGTCTGGCGCATTTATTTATTTTGACGACCTCCGTAGCCGAGAGGCGAGCGGGCCTGACTTTGGCGAGCGCCATCTCTGAGGTTCCGGGTTTTTTTTTAACTTTTCCATATTGTCTCGTGTCTGGGTGTTGTGGTACCGTCGTTGTTTCTGATTTCTGTAACACAAGTGCTTAAGCTACTTACCACAGAATCAGAGCAATGTATGTGATGTTGTCCAATATTTATTATTTATTATTATTATTTATTATTTATTTAGTTAATAATCTCAAAAATTACCTTGCTGATTTCAATAGTTCAGCTGAGTAACAGGCTTTGTTTATTGCTAAAAGACTGATGCCCATTCCAATATTTTACGATTCGTTGTATGTAAAAAATGACTATCCAGTTTTCTGTAACCAACTACTAGTCCTTTATTTGTTTCATAGTTTACAATCCATATCAGCTATCATCAGTCGTCCGTCAGTCGTTTTAGCTTACGCCACGTATAATTTATTACTATCCGTTACGGGAACGAACGTTTTTGAAATAATGGAACCTGACATAAGTCTACGCGTACTAATTCGTAAGTGGCCACTAGTATTCTACAAAGAGTAAACAATAAGCTCTTAGAAAAATAAGCCTTTATTAAAACCTGAAACAGGTCGTTGAACTCTTCAAGATATAACCTGACGGGCGAGTCTTCCCTTGTTTATTAAATCCAAAGTCAGTGACGTAACCACAGCGCTGGAGCGCTGCCAGCGTGAAAGTCGAGGCCCTAACTTGGGAGTAACTTGGTACGTCTGTGTATCTCACTGTTGGCAGTCGCATTCCACAGTGTTGGTACATTGGTTAATCAAAAAGTTTAGGGACTGTTCTAACGTAGGCATTTTAAACTGTGGACATAATAGGACACCGAGGTTCTGTGTCCTGTAACGGCGACCAGATACGGTGTCCAGCCGCTACTCCCGGCCACACAAAACCCTATCGGACACAGTTGCCTGTTGTTGTTTACTGTTTAATTTCTTTAAGGATTTTCAGACATTGCTTGTGTCTTCAGCCAACGACTTTTAGTTGCCAGTTACCTTTATTGCATATTTTTTGATCAACATTTTCTTTTTAATATTTAATATTTGCATCTGCTGGGGCTGTTTTCATACCGATTATCTAAGAATCAAATATTCATTGAAAGGAGTCCGTAGCCTACTTTCCTTTCCTTCCATTTAAATTTTTCTTTTAGAAAAACATACCATATGCCTGTTACCTTGAGTTAAATATTTGATTAAAAAAAGTTTGTAAGGCATTATTTCAAGTCTTATTTTTCTAGGTGACCGGGAAGTACTCTACTAGTTTTGATTATCTTTTAAAGCCATTCAAAAATTATTAATTGCACAATTTAATATTGCTACCGTTTTGGCAAATAGTTTAAATGATTAAATGCAGCCAAAGGCAACTTAATGTAACATCGGCCATAATATTTTTCACAAATTTGCTGTAAAACCACTAACTATTTAAAAGCCAGTAGGTATGTGAAAAAATTAAACTTGTGACGTCACAGATTTCTAAATTCCTATGAAACTAAATAGGAATCGTGTTTTGATAGGTTTTTACAGGTATCCCAGTTGGCTAGACAATTAACATCTCTATTTGCTTCAGGTCTTTTAAGTGGTTTTAATTTCAACTTTTTGTGACTTTTTTCGTTGAGAAGAGTTTCAGTCACACGGTCAAAGAAACGAGTTTGTATTTTCTTTTTTTTTGAAGGTTTGGAACCCAAAAAAGTAATCTAGTAGTAGACTGCCTAAATTGTACTTAATTTTTTTTTTTATATTGCACTTCAAAATTGACCTCATTCCACCTGATGTTAAGTGGTAATGAGCTTAAGGGTGATAAGTACAGCATAGTTATTATATTACTGGACTTATCGCCCTTGCCTTGAAGGCTTGACCCCTGCTACTAACGCAGCACCCCCCAAGAGCTCTGGAAACCTTACTCACAAGCAGAAACACAACAACACAGAATTGATTGTTATTTGGCTGCGGTCTTCTGTAAGGTTGAGGTATTTCACCAGTCGGGCTGCTCCAGTTCGAGCGATAAATCACTATGCCCTACCTCTCTTAAAAAATTATGTCTGTAAAACCAATTTCTGTAAATTTTTCTGTGCAATAAAGTGTATATATCTATCTATCTAAACCACTACCCCCGTACAGTTGAGGCGAGGTGAGCTGAATACGTTTTGTTTTCCAAACTTGTAGTTGTCGTATTTAGAGTCAGCTTCTGTTCCAACGCTGGCTTGGAGCCAGGTAGGATTAACTTACCAAGAATGCTGCCATATCGTTTGGTGCTGGTACTTAGATGAAGGTGGCGTAAGCAGTCCTTGTTCGAGTTACTTAGTAATGTAATAAAATCATCTTTGCAAACGTTGTTATAAATTCCGAACTGGAAGTAGCTCTACCTCCTTGATTATATAGACGAATCATAAATAGTGCTGATGAATTATATGATTACATATTAAAAATATTGTTTATACACCAACTTAGAACGTTTGTTCTATATCATATGAGTCAAACTTATAACGTAAACACGTAGACAACAGGTAGACAGACATATACATATAACGTAAACACGTTATAAGTTTGACTCATATGTATGTGTATATGTCTGTCTACCTGTGACATCGTAGCTTCCGAACGGATCAATCTAATTTTAATTTGATTTTTTAAAGGTTATTTTTTTATGAAAATTTGTCCTAGATCGCAAGCGTCATAAAATGTCAGATAGCATATTTTGACACTAATCCCTTTAATACAACATATCAAATAAAACGTCTTAAGAACAGTCGAAAGCATGTCAGATGTCGCACTTTTAACTTTGTACCGCTCTTAAATCGCGGGCATATAAACTAAAATCGTTGAAAATTGTCGTAAAACTATTAACGGGTGAATGTATTTAAGTATGTCCTGTGATTGTGGTTTTCATTACACAAGTCAATGAACAAACAGAAAAAGAAAGAACATATTGATTGCGCAGCTAACAAGGTCCCAGCCACAACATTGGATCCAATTCTGCAGCAGCGCTGGTATTCTGGCGGAACCTTCTGTATAACTGGAATAATTGTTAGCAACCCATGACGGCTTCACACGTGTACTGTCCCCGTTTTTCCAACATTTTTCACAGATTAATCGATCCTATTGGTCGCGTGATGTTATGTAGCCTTCCTTATTAAATTGACTATCTAACACAAAAGTATTTTTTAATTCTAACCAGCGGTTTCTGATTTCGGCGCGTGCAAACAAATCTCACCTTTGGTAGAACAAGGGCTCAATTGTCAACTGTCTTTAAAACGAAACTAATAAAAAAAACTGAAAGTTTTTAATTCTTGTAAAGCACATGTCTAAAAAGAATATAGTATAATGGTTTATGTCTTGCAAAGGAGGACAACTTTAGAGTAATGATAACAGAGCTAGACCACACTAAAGCAAAAAATATCTTAAAATGGATCTCCTGTAAAATTGCAAAAACTGCAATTGTGCCCTTGTTCTACCGAAGCTTCGGTACCTTCACCTTCGCGAAGGTGCGAAATTAACAAAATCTTCAGCTGTATAATATCAGTTATAGAATGTCATCAGTATAAGTCTGCAACTGCAACTTCTTCTCCGACGGGTTTATTGGAAGCAATCCATGTACACAGCGTTAGCAAAATCCGAATGAGTAGTATCTCTTGAATATTCAGGCAATTTTACATATTTGTTAACCAGCGTTATTGCTTGCATACTGCGTTGAATTTACCATAAAATAACGTTGAAACTCTTGATGATGGAATAGAGAAATTTGAAGGATAGAACATAATATTATGTTTAAATAATAGAAAACAAGAACTGATACAGTTAATACATAATTGACTTAATTTCAATGTGAAAAATCCTACAGTAAGACATGAATAATTTTCAGTAATTCAAGCTTATTTGAATTTTAACATTGAAACGTTTAATATTACGCGTACGTGTACTACCTTCCTCCTCTAACTCATAAGACTAAGCGAACCATCTTTCAAAGCCACGCACGAACAATCTTTACCCCGTCCATCGTATCCCATTCTAACGAGTCCACGTAGACTTGGAGCCTGCCGCAGTAAGGAACTGGCGGGGGTCCAAAAACAGTCCAGTAGCCATAACACAAGAAAAAATTATACAGTTTGGAATATTGGGAGAAACAAAATTAATATTATCAAATAAATATCCAACAACATCATTACACATTGTCCGGGAGATTCTGATAAGGAAAATCAATTTCCTATCTCTCTCTAACAACATATCAAGAAAGATATAAAACATGGTTTTCAAATCATCCGATCCCGACGTTTTGTAAGTTGTTATGCTGATCCCAAAGTATGTAGCTTTAGATTTTGTGTTATGGAAACCAAAACCAATAAACACACTATTACAATACGTGTTCAAATGTATTAATAAACGCCCAGACACAGAAAAATAACATGAATGCGCATATTCATAACATGTATGTTTGTCAAACCAACGACTCTTGATTCAGCCTCTCTCTCAATATAAATTACTTGCCTATATGTATATTTGCGGCTTCTCACTCATACTATTCCTATTTAATTCACATTTTACACTGATTTCTGTTGCAGCGTGATATTATTTATAGCCTATAAAGCCTTCCTTAATAAATGGGCTATCCACAGCAAAAAGTATCTTTCAATTCAAACTCGTAGTTTCTGAGATTAACGTGTTCAAAGAAACCAACTCTTCAGCTATATACTATTAGTATGGATATCTATTTGTTATAAATGATAGACTAAATAAATGTTTTTGTAAGGGGGTTCTGGTGACCTGTGTCACAGGTTTCTTCGGAAACCTACTTCAGGCACCAGTCTCACACAACAACATACTCGTATCTTCTAACTCTTTCTTACTGATGTATTATATAAACATTACCATTGTAAACCTTCTTGTGTTGAGAAATTAAATAAATATTGTAGACTGCAATAAATATAAAATGCACAGTTTATAAAATGTTATTTTGTAATTTGTACGAAAAATTGTTGGAGATTTCTTCTCTAAATATTGTCAAATCTTAATATACATTATGGCTTTCTCAGTGCATCCTTTTTGGTAGGTACTTGCCTCCGGACTGAAGTAATTTTAAGGTTGTAACGATAGCTTGCTTTCGCCGAAATGAATCCGTATTCCAAGTAATTGCTTGCTGCCGAATAAATGGGGCGTTTAAACCACTTTCCTAACAAGGGAATTAAATCTTACAAGCAGGCATTTGGGATAGGCTGGAACATTTATCAACAAAAATTGGGATATTTGATTTTTATGATTAAAAGAATACCTACATATTAATTAATGAGTTACAGTATAGGAAAAAAGTAACTTCTGCCATTCTATGTAACTGTCGTCATAAACAGTTACTCTAACACCGTTAAAGCATACAAATGCAATGATGAAAAGTATAACTTCAAAAAAAATTTCGAGCGGTTTAAGCTTTATACAAATTGAGCACCAGAAATATACACTTTTTCATAAATAACGAAAAAAAATTTCAATCCTATTAAAACATACAGTATTGTACAAGTATTTGGTACTCCAGCATACAACCGCTTAATTGTCAAACTGCAGAAGCCAGAACTGTAGGACTTCCAAAGTAATTTATGGATAGTAATAAGTTGGAAATTCCTATTGTAGCATATGTACTAGTCAGGAGAAACTCTCCTTGCCAACATCTTCGCGTTATATTAAAGATCCAAACCTATATTAAAGGACCTTGTATTTTATTTGCTATTTATCCGAAAGATTCAGATAAAACTTGAACTTAATTTGTTGTCCAAAAAAAAATTTTTTACCATGATTTGAACTCCAATTTTTTTTTAATCACACTCATAATCAAAGAACAACCTTACACTGTAACAAAATAAAGTTTTGATTAGCCAGCAAAGCTACATACTTTGAAAGAATCAGATAAAGATAATAAAATCTTTATAGAAGTAAAAGACTGCAAAGGACGCTAAGGGTAATATCGCCGTAAAGTAAATTTGAAAACGTAGCAACATTTTATATCGCGGATGCTACATTGTGAGTGAGGAAATCAAATAAGTTCCAAGCAGGAGTGGAAGGAGGTAATATTGAGTTTAATGACCTGGTTGGTATGACAGAACTCAATTCATCTTTGGGTGTTCCACAGCACATAATAAGATAATGTCTATTGTCACACCTTTCTATGTAAGTTAAGCAAGTAAAGGCCTGAAATTTCTTCGGTTGCTCATATTTCTTACCATAAATTAGACGACTTCAGTAGAAGTGAGCGGACCGTACTGTAGCGTCGCGCTATTATCTGAGGTCCCAGGTTTGATCCCCAGTCGGTTCAATTTGGGAAACGAGCTTTTCTTTATTGTCTTGGGTCTGTGTGTTGTAGTACCGCCATTGTTTCTGATTCCTGTATCATTAGTGCTTTGGTTACTTACCACAGAATCAGAGCAATGTATGTGATTTTGTTCAATATTTATTATTATTATTAATTGTTAAATTACTGACCTGCTGACATAACTTGTTAATTATCTAAATGATAAATGTCTTGGAAAAAAGATTAACACTTTAAACACAAGTATTTTTAATAATAATAATAATAAATTTATTTCCGACCAATAGATCCATACAATCTTGTTAGTAAAAACCAATTAAAATTATGTTAATAAAAAGAAAAATAAAAATAATAATAGTACGGATTGCTTAAAATTAGATTATTTTAAATAAGTGAACGGGTCATAAAGCGACAAACTTTTTTTAGAGTTAAACGAACTACTTTCAGTTAGGTGGCACCAATTTACACGCGTTATTTCAGAATGAAAATTATATTTTAGGTAATTAAATATCTTATCTCTTTTTTTACCAAATTTTCATATAAATTCGTTGATTACTTTTTGCGTGAAAGAGCAAGAAACGTACTGTACAGCCAGACATCCATCGAATTCTTACAAACTTTCACGTTTTTAATATAAATAGGAAGGTTTAAAAGTTCACACGTCACATTACCACTCAAGTTTGTAACAAGTGTTGCAACGTACAGGTTAACAAGTAACCCCGAAAATACCGCAACACAAAGCTTCCAAAAGTAACCCAGGGAAACAGGGTTAACTCAATCCCGCGATTTCGAATTAATTGTGGCATCATTCCGGCTTCTTGCAAATTTAATTTTGACACAGAGCGAGAGTGGGACCACTTAATTGCAATTAGCAAGACTTACTTATAAGACGTTCAGTTGTTTTAACTTAGTTGGGTATTCGCGAAAGGTTCGGTCTGTTATGGTTAGTTGCGCATCCTCTGGGTAATTCCGTTACTGGTTCGGAGTTTCTTTCGTTTGAGGGCAAGTGCAACACACAAAAGTTTCCGATTTATTAAGGATCCGAGATACAAGTTGAAACGTTTTCGCTAAAAGTGTCTTTAAATTCAAGGGAATTATGTTTAATTTGCGACACGCCGCGGCTTCGCACGCGAACTCTTTCTGTTTTTTCCACATTTTCTTCGAATTCTTCACTCCTATTGGTTACAGTGTGATGTTATAATTATAGCATATTACCTCCTTGACAAATGGACCATCCAACACATTATTTTTTAATTGGAACCAGTAGTTGCTGCGATTAGTGCGTCACAAACAAACTCTTCAGCTGTATAAATTTAGTATAGATTAGTATGGATTTAATGTGTTTGTTGTTCAAAGTGCGTTACTATAGTTATGATTATGAATACTAGTAGATTTACTACTAGCAAGGAGATAAAAAATTCAGGTCTCCACTGTACTTAATCGATATTCTTGCAGAAACACTGGTTTTTATGACCATCATTATCTAAATATATAAAAGGAGAAACTGACTGACTGACTGACATATCAACGCACAGCCTGAATAGCTAAACGTAGGCACTTGAATTTTGGAAGGGACGTAGCTTAGGTACCGTGGAGGTGCACTAAGAAAGGAATTCCCGAAATTACCACGGGAACGGGAATTAGCGGGAAAATCATTTTGTATGAAAAATCTAAACCGCTTAAGTAAGACGCATGAAATTTGACATGCAGGTAAATAAGTAAACTTAAAGCTTAGTTGCAACACGATATTGTAAAATTTCCACGGAAATGGAAGTTAGCGGGAAAAAACTGGAAAATCCATGTAGTCCACGCGAACGAAGTCGCGGGCACAGCTAGTTATTATTATTTTTGTAATTGAGCTAACAGAACCTCTTATTTTTACATACACAAACCGTTTTATAAAAACTAGTGACATTCAAATTTAAGCAGCATAGCCTGCCCCAAATCTACTTACGATTGACAAATTCATTCCAAAAACCCGCATCTATATCGGTCAAACTGTTCCTAAGATAAATGGCCACATTTGTTTACGTATAAGCAAAACAGCCTCTTACCCTAAAAGCAAATACCTTATCCAGCCGTTGGTAAAAAGGTTTAATCTTTATCTGCGAATCATAAAATAAATAAGGCCATAATAAGTGCTTTGGGTAATCCGTCTCCCCACGAGCGTACCCGAGTAGCAACAATGATTTACTGCGAGGCGAAAAATATTATTTTGCTTTCCATTTGCGATTCGAATGCAGTTTTGCAACATCCTTAAATATTTATTGGCAGATATGTTTCTATGGTAACTCACAAGCCAATCTAACTGTGGCAATCAACGTCTCGTGGTTCTAGTTATAGTAGTTTATGCAGCCTAAGATGCGTCACGCGAGTTAATTTTTTTGAGTTCTTTTCAAATGACAAAATTGATAAATTTTGGTTCGTCAAATGCTAATTGGCTGCAATCACTAGTGCGGTGTGCTGTCAGCTATTGTCAGCAGTACCAATATTTTTGTAGTCTCATGCGAGGATTTTAACGTACCTATTTATCATGATATCAGCATATGTGGTGAGTATTTTTATCGGGATCTAGAAACCGATTCTGAGGTAAAGCAAAATAATGATTAAAACAGTGACACAGATTTTAATGATAAAAGCATTCTTAGTCGTATATCAAGACGTTTATTTATTTGTCCATTTATTATACAAAACAAATTAGTTTATAAAATAGGCAGAGTACCACAAAACAGTACACACAGTATGTCTACGGGATTAGGGTATATTAACATAATTGTGCCAAGAGGTAACTGAGGACTTTCTTTTTATTATTTCCTTTTTCTCCCTGTCAATCGACCTATTTATTTATTTATACGGGCCAGTCTGAAAATCAGCGCTGATCACTGAGCCCAGCGTATGCTGAGACTGGTACCAATTGCCTTTATTCAACAAAAATATGTATCATAATGTTTAATTTGAATGTTTTTTTCTTTTTGCGTTTATTAAATGTAAGTTATTGTTTCTTATTTTTTAATGTATGTTTTAGTTATTTAGCTGGCAATAAAAAGTTTTAATTATTATTATAAATAATTTTATTTGTCTCTTGTTGAAAAAAAGCTCATAAACTAGTCTAAGGATATACTATACACAAAGAAGTCTACTCAATGGTCCTTCGAGCCGGACGACCGAGTGCTATAACGAAAGAACTGTTCTGGATTGGTAGGACAGTTACGTTACATTATACTACTATTCACGTAGAACTTAAAATTTGAAGTTTCCATCCCATAACTCCGTCAAATTATTATTTAAAATGAGGACATAATAAATGCACCGGGTAATGTAATCCGTCACCCAGCATGGGCGCAGTCGAGTTGCAGCGATGATTTACGGCGGGGCGCGAAAAATCCGCGCCCGAGACAAATGGGACTCGTGTCCGAGCCTTTAAAAGCTTTTCTGAGGTTAAATTTAAAGCTGTAATGTATTTACTTTTTCCGTTTGCAGTCATAAATGCTCTTCAATGTGAAATCATGAATGTGGGATCTTTATTTGGCACAGTATGGTAGAAGACAGTCTTAAATAAAATGAGGGATTCATGGTTTCACTAAGAATACTGATGTTTAAAGTTGATACAATCAATATTTGTGTGAAAATCGTTCAGAAAAATACAGGAATAGATTTATTAGACATCCTTATGGACAGATACATCCCAAAAAAAAAAAGAATGTTAAAGTAGTTATCACTTCTAAAAGTTTATATATTTTTTATCCAGAACGTGTTAAGACCTATCAAAATATAAGAAGAAAAAATGCATTGCAAAAATACAATAATGCTAATAAACCTAACACGTTTACTTGAATTATTATGTTGTGAGAAGTAAAATAAGATCATTTTTCACCTTCACCAAACTTTTTAGACCTGAAAACATCTTTGAGACATCCAAGCATCCGACAATAGTTGCACAATACACCTAATTTAACTGTGTGAAGGATTTTCTTTTGTCCAGTACAAAAACTTTAGGCTTAGATTGGCTGTAGGTTTTTTAGTAAGTTAGTTTTGTGTTCTGTTATTACATTTATATTTTTGCCTCCTTAACAAGTTTCCATTTAATCTACCCACCAGCTAATAGTTCCTCACAACAGTTTTTGTTCATTAGCTAACAAAATAAATATACAGACTAACATTAATTGTCCGACAAAATTCAGAAGATATACGCATACTACCAAAATTCTCATCATAGCACTTAAACTTTCGCAATGAAACAGCCAAAATTCTACAACTGCTACAAGTATCTTGAATTACCTATCCAATTTATGAACAAGAGTAACATCATACAGGCTCACATATAGAGCAATAAATAAAAAGTTAAATAGCGTCGTTGGAAGTAGAACAAAGACCTCTATAAATTGTGCCCGTTGAAGCATTGGGCGGCTGGACAGGGTGACCAAGTGGTCTTTGTCTTTTGGATTCGGGCTTTTATATATAGATAGAATAGAATAGAATAGAAAATATCTTAATTCATGTAAACTTTACAAAAGCACTTACGAATAGTCAGTATAAATAAAGTATTCTACTGCCGTGTTCGGAATGTTGATCATGTCGAGAAGAACCGGCAAGAAACTCTTTTCAATGTAAAAATTTTTCTTTAACTAGGTGCTTGTTTAAAGTATACAAAGCTAGATTTCAAAGGATTAAGTTATTCTAGACCTATACATTTTTGTCGTTTAATTAATCATCAGGAGGAGGGCGTTTTTTCATGATCCGTCCTCCTTACTGTACTTAATAAGAATGTATATTTTAAATCATAGTCATCTCAGTGTAAGCTATTTTTAGCACTGTGTGAGTATCTCAAGTTCAATTATAAATGAGCTTAAGCCTACTCATTAAAAAAATTAAATAGAATAACGATTCCGTTTCTTGCAGCTCAACCAGGAACGTGACATGCGGTCCTCCCGTAAACTTCTCCTTACTTTTCCTACTCATTCTTCTGAATTCTATTCCCAATCCTTCACTGTCCAATCAATTCGCTTATGGAATTCTTTACCTTTATCTATCAGATTATCTGAGACCCTTCTAATTTTTAAACTCAGGGTTAAATCGTACTTCCTGTCACATAATGAATGTTAATTTATGTCCTCTATCCATAATTCCAGCTGGGCATGTTGGTTGTCAGTAATTTTCATACACTTATCCTACTTCTTAACATTATTATTGTTATTTTTTTTGAGTCAAAACTCTTTACGTGGTTTATTTATGTTAAATATATATATTATATATTTATGAGTTTATGTATGTTTATCATGTTATACTACGAATATAATTCTAAAATAAAAACTGTATTTATGTTGCACGGCCGTACCCATTTCTCGCCATCTACTATTTCCTCTGCCTTAAGGTTGTCTGGAAGAGATCGCTTTCTAGCGATAAGACCGCCTAAATTGTACTATAATCATTCTGTAAAACCTATTTCTGTAAAGATTTTGTGCAATAAAGTATATCTATCTATCTATCTATCTAACAGCGATTAAATAACGAATATATTTTTTTACATTTCCCAATTTTGGTTCAGTTCATGGTCAACTTAGCTTAGATTTGGCGGTCGGCCAGGTAAGGTAGCGGGTTCGACGCTGCCGCTAATGAGTGCCTGATCTTGCCGGTAGACTAGCGCAGTAGCCACCTACACCTGATGCTAACAGATGTTATTTTGATTGGGGTTCCTTCGAGTAAAATAATATATAAATCTGTGAAAAACTTGTAATAGGGATTGAGATAGTTTTTAAGTAGAAAGTTTTTACTTACCATAATTTGAGTGATGTTTTTTATTAACTTATCTGCTAATTTAAGGTCGTAACTGCCAGCATTACCTCACGTGAGCAAATTTTCGATAAATTTTAACGACTGAATATGTATGTAAATACCCTAATTTAAGTTATTAACGCATTAAATAGCTTTGCAACTATTAAGCGCCAGACTTAAATAATAGTGCCACTTAAAACTTATATATTTTACGAAAATGTGCACTAATTTTGTCATTCAACCATTAATTTTTGACTTAACTCAAGATTCAACTTTGGAACCATGTTAAAACAACTTAAATAGTAATTTTCGTTTAAAAGTCTTGCGCAGTGCCAAAAGTTAGGTCTAGCTAAATGTCCCATTTAGACTTTCACAATGTCTAGACTTTGGGTGGTCTAATTTAAAGCTAGCCTTTATGTGTTCAAGAACGTTTAAACGACAAGACTTTTCATTTTTGTTGAGGTCCTCAGATTTGTGTTTGAAAACGTCATGTTGAATTTACTATGTAGGTACAATATGAAAAATAAAACCTAATATTTTTCTTAAAGTTTCCAAATTACGTAAAAGGTATAAATTGGGTAATGATTGTTGTTCTATAAACGAAATAAATGCCCCAGACAGCTACACCCATCAACTGGTCTGAAATTAAAATACCCAGTCCAGTTACTGTCTGAATTTACATAACTTAACAATAGATGCATTCAAGGATACCTTAAATCAATTAAAGTAATTGTAGTTTTTACTTTCACTCAGAATATTTTATAAAAATATTTCTTTGTTCTATGATTGGTTAAAAAAAATAGGAATGGAATGCAGCACAAATGTGATATATAATTAAACATTTAAACGGGTCAAAACGCGACACCATTTTTGGTGGTTCACCACGGTTGGTGCAACCTAACCGAGACGTCGGGCAGTAAGTAGTTCGTATTAACTATTAAATAAAACTGAACAAAATATAAAAAACAAAATGAACCGACAACCGCTAAACGGATTCTTGAGTGAAATAAGCGACTTGGCAAACGCGGATTAGGTGAAAATAACGATACAACAGGTGCTGGATACGTCAAGCTGAAGACTGATCACGATGGAGCTCATTTAGGAAGGCTTATATCTACCAATGAACTAGTATAGGTGGATGACGATGATTAAAAAATGTATAAAGCATCAGCATATTATGTTAACATTGACATATTTTCCCCAAACGTGATTCCAGTAGCTAAAACCTTACCGTCTGTACCTAAATCATTCAGTTTATCTGGATGTTGAGAGGAATGCAAGCAACTCATTGGAAAGCTGCCAAACACGGTCTATTAGTTGAGAAAGTTGTAGCTAATTTATCAATGTGATATTAAATTATGTGTTCTACACCCAAGAAGAAATAGGAAAAAAGTGATTTGTTTGTGCAGTCTAAGCATGATAGACTATTCACTCTAGACTTTGTACCGCTATTATTCTTGCGTTATAAGAACAAATTTGAAATATTATATTGGGTAGCATAATATGATTTTGATAGTATCATGCTTACATCCTGAACAATCACATTTGAAGCGAGATAATAACACGAGATTCAAAGTTATCAGCATATCTACCTGAAGTGGCAGTGGGCTGGTTGAATCTTCAGAACTGACGACCACTAGGGTTTTGAAGAGTAGTTCACGCCTTTGCAATTATAGTTTAGGATGACTTCCAGCAATAATGCAAATTGACTGTTACTTGAGAAATAAACTTGAAAATTAATAGCTCCAGAGAAAGCTGAGTGATGCGCTTTTTAAGATTTCTTTATATATTTTACCTCATCCCACCTGATGTTAAGTGGTTATGAGGTCCTAGCTTAAGGGTGACAAGTACAGCATAATAAATCTGTTACTGGACTTGTCGCCCCTACCTTGAAGGCTTGACCCCTGCTACTAATGTAGCACCCCCCAGGAGCTCTGGAAACTATACTCACACGCAGGAACACAAAAACACTGAAGTGATTATTATTTGGCTGCGGTCTTATCTCATGTCTAGCAGCAGTGCTAGCAAAGAGAAAGATGATGACGAGGACCAATTTTTGCAGTCTATTATTCTCTATCTACCGATGGGATTTTGATAAGTCTTGATGTCAGCTGGCGCTAATAACACGATAGATCTCAGACGACACATAAATGCTTTTTGAATCGCGATAATTCTCGTGATTAATGTTACTAGGTTCTGTTTGATTGTTATTTTATTTTATACATCTATCAAACAGCGGTCTCATTTTTAGCACATGTACCTGTCTATCATTCGATTTTATATACTTTTTTTATATATTGCACTTCAAAATTGACCTCATCCCAGCTGATGTTAAGTGGTTATGAGGTCCTAGCTTAAAAACGACAAGTACAGCACAATAAAGTTATTACTGGACTTGTCGCCCTTACCTTAAAGGCTTTACCCCTACTACTAATGTAGCACCCCCCAGGAGCTCTGGAAACCTTACTCACACGCAGGAACATAACAACACCAAAGTGATTGTTATTTCGCTGTGGTCTTCTGTAAGGTGGAGGTATTTCACTAGTCGAACTACTCCAGTTCTAGCGATAAACCGCTATGCCCTACCTCTCCTTAATATGAAAACCAAAATAAGGTGATATTAGTTCTTCTGATGAATATTGATTATACCAAGAAGAGTTCTTGTCTATTTTAAGCGAATTCAAAAGAGGAGGTTAGTAAGTTTATAATAAAGCCATCACACAAGCTTCGGACAAGAAGGTTGACCAGTTATTGCGCTCGAAAATTCCTGTGTTCAATTCAGAATACATCGCTATAAACGTCTGTCTAGCAAACGTTACCATTCTCATAATTTCTAACGAGTTATTTCAAAACGCAATATCGTAAATAGAGTCATTACCCACCCACAACGACGCTTTTAACATCTCCGTCTCACAAATGTCTTGTCATTTATAAAAAAAAGCAAAGAAAGTATTTCGGCTAACTCTTTGATATCCGCAAAATATTTTTACGTCCCCCCGCGCGATGTTTCAACGAGTTGTTCGGATTTTGCGTGGAAATATTAAGACGATGTAGACGGTAATTTGTTTTTTTTAGTTCTTATAATTAGTTATTCTAAATTAGGAAACTCGTGGAACCGATTACAGCTTTATCAGATGCCGCGATTAGAGCGTAGGTGTTTGCAAGAACAGGCGTACATATCTTCCCTAATAATATTATAAAGGTTAAAGATTTTTATTTTTGTTTCTACAGAATAAACTTAAAAGTTCTCGTACTATATTTATTTTAAAAATTGTTGTGATGTTTAATTCTTCAATAGAACTTATGCAACGAAAAGTTTCACTGAAAAATATTTTTTCACAAAACTGTTGACTTTGAAAAATAGCTGCTTTAATAACAGACCCATTCTTGATTTACAACCGAGTCACAATGAACTCGATAAGTCACAACTTAACACAAAAGGTGAAAGCTTTACTAGCGCATAAATTTGATAAAATGCATCCGAAACGCAGCCAAATATTTAATTCATGTCTCGCTCCTGCCAAATGTACAATGCCCGAAGTGAGTCACACTTTAAAACTCTAAGGAAGGAAGTAATACAGCCTCAATCCGCCCCTTCCGTCTTGGAAACTCTCCAAGAGATGGCACTAGCGATGCACGATACATCGAGAATTTATCGATATATTTTGCATCCAAAAAGTATCGGTGAAGGATAATATTTTTATCAATTAGCATTCTCTGACATTTGACAGTCGTGTGTTGAATTAAGTGAACTATCAATTTAAGCGACTAAATAAAGCGAATAAAGTAGCTGACAGCAGTTGAAAACGACAAACTTAAAATTGATTTTAGTGGCATGTTATTGGTTAAACAAATATGACAAAATTTTATACGCAGTTAAGTTGATGGCAGTTAATTAAAAAAAAATACTTTACAAAATAAAATAAAGTTCATGGCTGACACACCTTTTCTTAAGGAAGGAAAATGCATTGCCGCATTGTTCTGCTGTCTGGGCAAGCAATGGCGTATGTGGGACTCCCCCGCTCTACTACGAGCTCCACCAGAAGAGCGGAGACTACCCACTAAAACCCCCCGACATCCCTCAATGCATCTAATAATGGTGCTATGGGAGTATATAGCTATAGGCCACAGAATTTCCGACACAGTAACTTACAGTCCACTTAAATACTGGCTCAAATATTATTAATGTAGAAAATAACCAACTAACAAATTTATCGATAACTTTGCATCACTAACCAGCGTGATTCAAAATGTAAAATATTTATTTAGATTCAAGCGTTTATCCGAATCAATAAACATAAATATCAAAGATTGTTTTTGCCAAGATATTTTTGGAATATCTGGAGGAAGTCCTAATTGCGCATATTACCGTTATTGATAGTTAAAAAACATAATTACCGACATCAATGGTTTTATAAGACTTCTGTGAGTTAATGGTTCACTGGGGCTTAGTACAAAGAGTTCATTTATAAGTGATTTCAAGAATAATGGATCAGTTGGATGTGTGAAAAGATATTATTTATTCCCTAATACTTAAACTGAACAGAATTAATAACAACGATATAGGAATCCTACTTTTACTTTAATAAAGTGCCAAGTGTCCTTGGTTTTAATGTAGCCTCATTATGACATTTAAATAATTAAAAAGAAAAATTATATTCAGAAACAAGCGATATTATTGTGTTTTTAGTAAAAACGTTGCTTTGCATTTTGTTTTACATGTTTTTTTAATTTCCTCGGATTTTTTGTTTGTTTTTTGGTATAAGTTAATATTTTAGTATATTTTTGTTAATTACATACAGTCACTGTTTCGATGCTCAATTGGAGGTAAATTTGGATGCGACTGTGATGCTCCCAGCTTGAATCCGTTACCTGGCACTCATTGTACAAAAAAACCTTAATCATAAATAACGTAACTTACATTTATTTTATTACCACAGTTCGTTTATAAATCCTGTATTTGCTTATAATTTTAAAAAACACGATTCAATCAATATTTTACTTTAAGGCCATATTGTTAGACTGATTTTCAGTTGCATCTATTCATTTATGTATTTCCTTTGTTCTAGAGTGGACTTCAGAAACGGTCCACCAGTTCACTGGGCGGTGGCCGGCGAGTTCGGTACAAGGTCCCACTTCGTGCTTAACGAGTCCGATCCATCATCAGCTCACCTCTCCGTGAAGAAGGTGGCGCACCAAGACGAAGGAGTTTACAGGTGCAGAATCGACTACGTGGATTCACCAACAAGGAATTATCGGGTTAATCTTACTGTAGTTGGTGAGTTCAAGCTCAATTATAGAATTATTCATCTATATAAATAAAAATTATTCCCTATTTCCCTTGGTAATATTGTCATCGTGGGAAAATCAATTCAAATTAAATAACCTTCGTAAAAACAGGACAACGTGTATCGGGTCAGCTAATGTCAATATATATTTTCATTCAAGTTTAATCTTATCTTCTCTGTCTTATTATCATTATTTACCTAGGTAACATGTAACATAAATTGTTTCTAAGTATGTATAAATATGAGGTATGACGCTGCACTCATAAAACTAAAAATATATTTTGATCAAAAGTAATTTACTTATAATAATAGTTGACACTTTAACTGTATTGTGTATACTGAATTCGATTGCAGTACTTATCGGTAGGCAGGTCCCTGGTAGTAGAGTCATTAAATATTGTGTTCGATTACGATCCAAAAATATAATTTCATATCTTGAATGCTTGAATACTTTTTTTCAAATAGTAAGAAGCTAGAAGAAAGATACAAAAGAAAATATGAAGCTTGCTTTCTTTCTTTTCATATAGGTACATATTTTCTTTGTAGTCGGGTTTTCGTTTCTTAATAACTTCGTTTATTGATTCAACAATATTAAATAAGACCTGAACTACACTTTGTATAAGATGTTCTGAATAAAAAAAAAATTGGGTTATACAAAAGTTAGGCTAAATAGGCTACATTGTAAGAGTGAAAATAAAATTAATTACAAAATCAGAGATGATCTAGAACACACTTGACAATATTTTGACACCCAAGTTTTTTTGTGATGATAAAATTTTGTACAAAGAAGTTTTATTAATACTTACACAGATCTATTTAACGTATGTCATGAATGAGAAATTTTTGCAACGCCTATGGAAAGTTGACGACAAAACAAATGGTAAAAGGTACTTAATTGAGTATCTATTACCGATTATGCTCTTTTTCAGTCCCACCAGAATCCCCTCGAATATACGATTTTGAGGGTAGAGAGATTCTCGGAGCGATTGCTGGGCCCTTCAGAGAGGGTCAGGATTTACTACTGTCCTGCCAAGCAGCCGGAGGTAAGATTGCATGAGATATAGTATAAATCTTGCAGGAAATCCTTTGGTTCCAATATCCTTCTTATCCCGTAGATAATAGGGATTAGGGAGCTTGTTTCACGCTATGTCTAACGCTTTGAGCTAATGCTTAGAGAAAATATCTAATTAGATGTAGGTACTATGTCCAAGGAAATTCGTTTTGTTCTCAGATGATAGTTAAGCTGCTTGCTCCGGCTGATATCTCGATATGAACCATAAAATCAGGGCTTTAACGACTAATATCGAGAATTTGCTGGCTTTGAAACATTTCAATGTCTACAACTTTATGGATGTTGCCTTATCTGTCCTTCCACAAATTTGTCTTGAATTTCCTTTATAGAAAATGCTCCATACCATAGACACTGCAGATACAAACAAAGCTAAAGCCGTTCTCAAACTCAGGTTATAATAAAAGTTGTTTAAGTTTTTTTAATCTTCCTTTTAAATCTATTTATTCATCATTTCTACTGTACCAGATAATAATTTATTGTGAACTGGAGCAACAGTAAACATTTAATAAGTAAACAATAATTATTGACGACTTTTCAAAACACAGATCTAAAATTTACGTCAGAACATGTTTAAGGTTAACTGTACAAATCTGTAATAATGTTAATACATAAAAAAATATATGGAAAAACTTTAATGTCCATCGTTACATATGTTGTTGTTTTGATATTGATTTATTTTCGTATATAAAAAAAAAGAATATCTAGTGACTTTGTTACTGCGCTTCTTCTCAACAGAACCAACGCCGAGGAGTGAGAATAGAGTATGGCACTATCTAACTATAGCATTTTATTTAGGCGTTGGCGGAATAACTGCTTCTATAGAGCGGCTCCAACTAGTCTCCCCAGGCATGTTAGTGGACTGGCGGGAACGGCCATAGGAGCTAAGCCATTCTCGTGAGTCTGTAAAAGATCGTGCAAGACCAGCCGCGGAAGAAGTTAAGACTTGGTAATATAAAATCACCTGATTGCTTTAATGTATTGGTAACAGGGAAACCTGCCCCGGATGTCTCCTGGTGGAGGGGCGAGGAGAGGCTTGCCATCACTAGAGGAGGGTCGGTCTGCCAACTTCTTCTTCAAGGTCTATCAAGAGAGACTGCTGGTACTAGGCTGCATTGTAAGGTGGAGCCACCGCTATTGCAGCCAACGATAAGAGAAGTCACTATTAAATTATATTGTAAGTTTTTTAAATATGTAGGTACCTACGTTTTACTTTAACGCTTATCTTTTTCTTTTTAATATTGCACTTCAAGATTGTACCACCTGATGTTAATGGTAATGAGGTCCTAGCTTAAGGGTGACAAGTACATCATAATCCTAGAAGGCTTGACCCCTGCTACTAACGTAGCAACCCCCAGGAGCTCTGGAATCCTTACTCACACGCAGGAACACAACAACCCAGAAGTGATTGTTATTTGGCTGCGGTTGGTAAGGTGGAGGTATTTCACCAGTCGGACTGCTCCAGTTCGAGCGATTAATCGCTATACCCTACCTCTCTTAAATCTAATTTGAGTAGAGAGAAACAATTATATTTAAAAAAAATCCGTCAATGTAAAAATTTATTTCGTAAAAAAAACATTTGTTTTTTTTATATACAGTATAGCAAGTAGATTTATTCCGTAAAGTCTATTTTTGCCAGTGTCACCCGATAATTGACCTAAATTTCACAATAGAACACGGGTGTTTGTTGTTTTATAGCTTTTTAAGGATTCCCTGGAGAACAATAATCCAGTTTAAGCTTGTTTCAAGGCGAAATCGGTTCTCAAGAAAATTCTCCACGTGTACAAGTAGCCTAACGCTCGATGTGCGAATAAGGTCCTTTTTGTAAATTATTTTATTTATCAACCACTACTGAATAAAGAAATATAATTTTACACTAAAATGCACTTTTGATTGATGAAAATTAACGGGATCGACCATACTTGTCTTTTAGTTGACCATAATAATAATAATAATTATTTTAATAGACTCCCGCGTTTAGAAACAACGCAGTGATTTCGCCAATGTCAAGTGTTTAGAGAGACAAGTCAAATTAATTATTTAACTCGATAAAACAATACTCTCTTCTTAATATGTTAACTAGGTACTTAGGTATATAATCATATTGGACGCACCCCCCGGTGCGACACTGTTTCTTTTGCAAAAAATGCAAGAATGAGTTAAATATCTGAAAAGGATTTTATTATTTTTAGAGTACTATACGCCGTACTAGCGAACTTTAAATATTAGAAACAGATTTTTTTTATCTCCCCTAGCGGCGCGGGAATCGAACCCACGACCTTCACATATCGCGTGTGCTGCTCTTACCAACTGAGCTAACCGCAAGTTATCGTAGGCGATGAAATTTCTAATATTTAAAGTTCGCTCGTACGGCGTATAGTACTATAAAAATAATAAAATCGATTAAGATGCCAAGGTGTCTTCGATTCCGTGGTTTTCAAACATTTCTGCAACGAATGTACCACGGGCCGATAAGTATGTAGTTCTAAACATATTCGTCAGAGGGCACTTACCGGAGGCTAACGGTTGATACAGCAGAAAAATTTCATCGCCTACGATAACTTGCGGTAAGCTCAGTTGGTAAGAGCAGCACGCGCGATATGTGAAGGTCGTGGGTTCGATTAACCCTTTTACTTGGAGCGATAACATTCCTTGTGTAGTACGCATAGTTTCTGTATGAGGGCGTGAGTGTCATTGTGACACAACTACAGTTATAATTTTTCGTTAGAGTTACAACGTGACTTGCGGGGGTTGGAAGGCTTAAATAAAGATATGGTATATTTTTTAGAACACAAAGGGATTAATATTTATCAAAAAGTAAAGTTAAAAGTTGACGTTGTAGTATAAGCTGTTTATCTCATCTAAATAGGTACATATTCTTAAGTCATTGTTTTGTGAGGTGTGAAAGTTTTAAAGGATTCTCCTGAAAAACTTAATTTTTGTATAAGTGACAGTGTCCTATGTCCTTTTCACAGAAACGTTGTCTTTAATATGTTCGTGTTCGTATTATTATTTATTTATTATTATTAATTTAATAATACTTAAATTAAAATCAAAGGCCTCGTATACCACTTTTGAGTGGTTGTCTGCGAGTGCGAAACTAAACTAAACAAAAACAAAA
This sequence comes from Glyphodes pyloalis, assembly GCA_037074685.1. Lineage (NCBI taxonomy): Eukaryota > Metazoa > Arthropoda > Insecta > Lepidoptera > Crambidae > Glyphodes > Glyphodes pyloalis. The sequence goes on from JAYKKO010000009.1 coordinate 16,489,823, forward strand.
CAGAACATTATTTAGGAATTATTAACTAGTAGAAAAAATTGACAAAAACTTAAATAAAACTAAAAAAAAAAAAGAAAAAAAAACTTTATTAAAACTTGACATTGGCAGAATCACAGTATAGTTCCTAAATAAAAATAGCTCGGAATAAAGACTAAAAAAAAAATGCTTGTAACCGTGTAATCTTTTCGTTGCCCCCAGTAAAGCCTCAGTTCGTCCGGGTGTCCGGCAAGGGCGCCGTCCGGGCCGGTCAAGACCGTTCATTCGTATGCACCACGCGGGGCTCCAAGCCTGCACCCAATGTGGACTGGTTCATCAATTCGCAACTAGTTGATAGTACTCTGACACAGGTGAGGATGTATTCAAATCGTCGATGCGCGTGCAAAACCACGGATGAGCAGTATGTTTATACCGCATAACTGCAAAAGGAGCAGGATTGAAATACTGCATCCTGTATACGAGTTATGGAACTATTTACGTTATATACTTATAAAAAAATCACATAAAAGTTACTATACAGTTTGGCTCATATAATAAAGTTAAACGACTATATGATGTCCAGGTTCTTTTACGTCCTAATCGCGCACAAGCCGATACACGGTATTTACGAACTGATCTTATGCGGTTATCAACGCGCAGCGACAAAATGTTAATGTAAGCGCTGTATAAATGCATGATGCCACATATTTCTTATACTATCCTATTTATGTCGTTAACGAGAAAGATTGTCTACGCCTTCAATGGTAACGGGTTCAATCTATCCCACACAAACACTTATCCTTGTATGATTGAGTTCATATTGTTATATTCTAGGTATTTTCCATTTTTTTAAACTCCTAATTATGTTTTTATAAAATTAAAGCGTTCCCTTGATTTCTCTTGGACTTGACCGTTTAAAAAAAAAAAACAATTCACGTACGAAAATAAAAAGAAAAAACGAACATTGATACAGTGGAACCTAGAACCATATAAAATAATAGAATCTCTCCGAAACAAAGCCTCCGTAGCCGAGAGGTGAAGCCGGCCGAACTTTGGCGTCGCGCCATCTCTGAGGTTCCGGGTTCGATCCCCGATCGGGTCAATATGGGAAACGAACTTTTCTGTATTGTCTCGGGTTTGGGTGTTGTGGTAACGTCGTTGATTCTGATTTCTGTAACACATGTGCTTTAGCTACTTACCACTGAATCAGAGCAATGTATGTGATGTTGTCCAATATTTATTTATTTATTAACATAACACCATTGTCTTAAAAAGAGCAATAACCATTCTCCAACAGAATGCCCATAATATAATCAGGCTTTAGGTCAATGTCTCAAATACTAATTAAAATGTCGTTTATTCAGACGGAGGTAGACGGAGAGGTGACCAAAAGCATCCTGACTTGGCACGTCAGGAGGGAGGACAGTGGCCGGCAGCTGGTCTGCCGTGTATCCAACCCTTGGTTCCCTGCATACACTTTAGAGGATACGCTGATACTGGACGTCTTATGTAAGTTAATATGTTTACTTATGTTCACTAACATGGCGAATTCCAAGATCGGACTGAAGACTTTGTCATGGTGATTGATAGGGAGACGATGTACGTAGTGGCGTGAAGGCAAGTTTATGTGAGAGCCGTTTTTTAAGAAATTGTACATGGTTTTTTAAACTCACATACATCTTTAAATTCGGATGTTTTTATTTCATCAACAAGACTTATGTGACGCGCCATCTCTCAGGTTCGATTCACGGTGGGGTCAATATGGTAATCTGGTAGGTAAATATACCTATCAACACAACATCTACGAGACATTAGTTTCGGGTATGACTTTATTTTATGGTTGTTGTTTCACTCATGAATCAGACCTGGAGAGTATGTGATGTTGTCCAGATATATTTATTATTGATGAACGGTGAGAATATAAAAAGGAAATATTCGGAAGCATAATCTACATTCTGATTCTATGGAAGTAGCTGCAGCACTTGTATTACAGAAAACACACACAAAGACGGTATCACCCAGACTCGAGACAGTATAGAAAAGTTCGTTTTACAAATTGACCAAACCGTAAACCGAACCTGGGACCTCAGAAAAGGTGCACCACCAAAGTCTGGCCCGCTCGCCTCTCGGCTACAAAGGTCGTTAATTTCATACACAGATTTTGTCACTGGTGGGGCAAGAACTCATCAACATGATATTGTCAACTCTGAAACACGCAGTGTGGCTAGCAGTATGTTGTATTCAGTTCTGCTACTTTATTGCTTAACAAATGTTTTTTTTTTATATATTGAGCAATTAATCGTTATGCCCTACCTCTCTTTAGCATGATACAAAGTATGCAATTAGCAAATTCTAGAAATGAACACTAATAATATTTTAAGCTATGAATAATTGAAGACCAAATAATATACTGCGACAAAAACACAAACGGAACCACAAAAAACTGTCGACTATATATCAAATGCGCTCACGAGATAGGGCGCTTTCCTGGCTAGATTTGTGTAGGGTTGTCATTCGTCATTTTTTATCCTAATTTAGAATAATAACTGGATTTGAAGTGGTTTCCACTTTTAAACCATAACATGTACTGTTTTTTTTTTCTAAAATTTTGGATTAGATTTTCATTAAAACGGTTAATACTTTTCCAAATAAGAAAGCCAAACTTTTGACAGCCAAGTTATTTCAATTTTAAAGGTCAATGATTTTTAAATAAATAATAAGTTTGATAGCCCTACTTTGTTTTTTCATATCAGCTGTAAGGAACGTATGTTCTTTACTAAAAGTGGAAGTACTTCCGCCGAGCTAGGTGTTATCTGCTCGGGGACCAAGGCCCAACTACCATTCTTGGTTTGTTGTATACAACCTGTAACGGAAAGGGGGTAACAATGTAAAGTAGGTGGATACTATACCTTGTATAGATTCTATATACGAAATCCCGAGTTAAAATGAACACTTTATTGTTTTTATGAAATAAAAAATGATTAACTATAATGACTGACTAAAACGTAAACAAACGCATCACAACACTATTAAGGTCAGCGACCCCAAATCACGTTATCATTTCACGACAATCACTGCGATCCTGAATTTCTCCACCTCCTTCCTCGACATGCGCGCCTAGTACTTTCTTAGAAGATGCGCGAACATTATGCAACATTTGTGGTGTCACTGTACAGAACGCGGCCTTGATGCTTTCTGTCATCTCTTCCCTTGACGAGCATGCTACAGCGTACACCTTCCTTTTAAATTAGTCCCACAAGAAGAAGTCCAACGGAGTGAGGTCTGGTGACCGGGCTGGCCATGTGATACGACCTCCTCGCCCAATCCACAGATGGAAACGAGCGTTTTGATGGTTTCGTAAATCTCTTTCTCTAGCTCTCGGTCGGCCATCACGCTGCCGTCGGTTGCTCCGACACAGAGAATCATCTCGAATATTCTTGATCGCTCAAAGACATCACGAAATATCACTAGGCTATCCGTAGTAAGTAGGTAATCCAGAAAGGCAAAAACACAAGATGTTGTCATGGCGACGACAACTCAATGACTTAACTGAATTGTCAAAATGAGAAACGCTAAACCAACAAATTTCAGATGTGATTCAGTAAACACTAAAAGATGAAACACCGTTGTGATATTTAAATTAATAGCGTAATAGGTAGGTACATCCAAGTCTTTCGACGATTCCAACAATACTGTGATAGTGTTGTGCAAGCGTGACTTAGTCAAAATTTTGACTTGTATTTGACTGATATTCCAAAAAAAATATTGTATCAATAAATGCGTGTACACAGCTACAAATGGTCCCATACAGTTTGTAACCGTTAACTGCTTTGGTATTTTTGATATTGTTATACCCTTTCTGTTACACGTTGTATATACTTAGTGGCGACGAAAACTCTGATATCGCGATGTAGGATATCGATGTCACGCATTACGTATGGAGCGTTGTTTACTACGCCAATTCTGCTGACGCTGTATTTGTGTCGACTTGTAGGTCATGTCGTAGGTCGGCACATCAGCCTTTGCGTTTATCTGTTCATCTTCTTTTTAAATTTATTTTCACTGTAAGCAGTATTTTCAAATTATTTCTTTTGCATTTTTACAATATTTAATTATTCAAATAAAAGATTTCAAAGATCTAAACTGTATAAGTTATAGTTTATTTTAGCGAATCACTCTCAACTACAGTAACAAAAAGAAAATTGTGCACATTTAATGTAAATAATATCACGAAGCAATTTTTAGACATAATACAGTGTCGAGACATGTTATCAAAAGCACGCCACGCGTGGTGTAGGAAGTTTTGCAATTTCAGTAGGGCTGTCTAAATTGATTTGTTTACAATATTTCATAAGAATACATTTCTTGCTTTTACTTCAAGTCTTAATTTTTTAAATTCCTATGAAGTTTTTAAAAATAATATTTTTGATTACCTCCGACCGAACTTTGGCGTCGCGCCAACTTTGATGTCCCGGGCTTGATTCCCAATCGGGTCAAAATTAAATACGATTTTTTTATTTTTTTTTAAACTAGGTGTTGTATTACCGTCGTTGATTCTGGTTTCTATAACACAAGTGGCTAAAAACTTACCACAGAATTAAAATAATGTGATATTGTCCAATATTTTTACCATACATTTTGGCTATGCATGTTTCGAACCTTTTTGGAATAAAAAATAAAAAATAAGTTTCAATTAAATTAGACTATAAGATACTTTTGGCCTTTATTGCATTGTGCGTCATTTTTCTGGAGACAATAATTTATTTGACCAAGTTAAATATTTCTTTATTTAAGTAAGTTACATATAACACTTTCAATTCGTCATTGAATACAATGCAAAGTGATTCTACTTACAATTCGCAACCTATTCTCCCGAGAAGATAGCGGAGAAACTCAATAAATTGGTTACAGTAGCTAATAATGTTTAACATATTGCTATCTACATCGCTTTGGACTAAGTCATACTGATTGTTTTGATGAGTGAAGAAAGATATAGTAGGTACTCGTATTTATTATTAAGATGTAGGCTGGAGTAGACCAGTCCCCAAAGGTGGCACCTGTATTTTTCCCGTGTACGTAGAAGTACATTGCTCATTACCATTTCAATATTATTTTGGCACCCCTAACGCTGTGTGAGTCGCGTGCCAACAACTTTGTCGCGAGTTTAAATATTATCGCGGGGTCCCGTTTGCTGCGTTATGACGTCACACTACCAACACTTACGTATCTCAGTGTCAGATTTTGTATGGGAGTCGGTTTGCACGTGAAGTTCAGACATTAGTGTACACGCTACATTTTCTTTGCAGAACAATTTACATATACATAACATTAATTTTTTAATTGTTATCATTTCATGTTAGAATTTAATTACGCTCTTAATAGAAGACCACAGTCTACACTGCTATTATTTAGAGGAAAGATTTGTATTTGTGTGTGTGTATGTTTGAAACAAATAAAGTCGAAAATGACTATGTGGGTTGTTGATGTGGGTTCCTCTCTTGCTTACCATCAGGCTGGGAGGAGCCAATATACTGCGCTACTATAAAAAAAAAAAAAAAAATGTTGATTTTAAAAATATTTCACCATTGGAAAACTACATTCGCCCTGAGTTGTCTATATATTTTGTTAGAAAAAACAAACACCATGGGAGCAAAGTCGAGGGCAGCCGCGAGTGTTAAATAAATCATTTCGTATGGGACGGTATATTTTCAGAATAAAACTGTAATTTCGTAAAGGAGAGTTATTATTGAAGACGACCTAGCTAGATTCATAATTTTATGTATACCTAAAATAACAGCTTTTTGATTTGATATCCCAAAGTCGTAAAGGACAAATTGAAATAGTTTACAATTTACACCTAAAAAAGTTTATGAAAAAAATTATTTCGCATTCGAACTGCATTTATTCTTAAATTTAAATGTCATTTACATCCATATCTTAACAATAAAATTGGTTTAGGATGCCAATGTATGATTATGGTGAGTAGAAAAGGCAAGTTATTTGCGTAGTTCACAAAATCCATAAGGCAGATCGATAGAAAATAAAATTCTGAGTAAAATTGTGCAGTAATAAATTTTCACCCAAATGTCCTAAAAGCCCTTTGAGCCTAAACATATCGTATGATTCACAAGGCAAGCAAAGCATATTACGGGATTTTCATTCGAATTAAAATTTTACTCTAGATACAAAAAATATTAATTTGAGACTAAATAACAATTACTGTTTTTGAAATAAGATACCACTTATTTTAATCAATATATTATTATTTTTTTATTTCAATGATTGAGGCTTAGTAACGCTTTGCAGTAGATATAATGCGATGTTATTGAACTATACTTATACTACGTAATGATATCCCTCTGTATTTTATATTTAAATCAAATTTCTCATTTCAAAACACAACTCAAATATAAATTCTACATTAAAATTCTATATTTGCGTAACGACACCTGAGCGCCTGGTAAATTCACTCCAATAACTTTTAAAGTTCCCGTAAAATGCTAACTTTATTTCAGTAAAATTATTTTATTCACGTACAAAACGCAATAATACTACTTGCAGAACAAACAAACAACGTAATAATTGTACCGTTACCTACTCCCTAGACACAACTGACGGCAAACGATAATATTTTGCAGAACGTAAACTTTTCTGAATGTTTCGTATTGTTTTCATTTCAATGTTCGTTAAGCTATTTTGAGTCAGAAGTCATGTTTGTTCGCTGCCTTTTTGGTTTTCGTAATATTTGATTTATTAAGAAATAAAGAAAAATATTTATTTGATACATACTATTTTTAAACATAAATTAAATTCTAAAATGTTAAGTGAACTGAAACGGTACCTAAGAGGTCTCCGGTCAGGATATTATGTTGTGGTGACGCTGTACGCACCATTATTTTGAATTTAATATTCCCCGCAAGCCGATTGTCAGAACTTTTCATACTCAAAGATGCAAAACGAATCTCGGTCACCACTCACCATTACACAGATGCTTCTATAAATATAGTTTACTCCGCAAAAAACACCCTGAACTTGACATTTTCCACCTTTCAAAAAATAAATTCTTATCCACATTGCACAATATGTCATCTGACAAAATTTGTTATATTTCTTCTAATTTAAATTTATCTAATTCTGTGTTGCTCCTATTTTGAATGCTGTGTACTCCTCTTATTGGAGCATATACTAGAACTTACCTCTGTATCACATGCCCCTAAAATGTTATGTACCTATTTGTTCTGTTGATGTACCTATTAAATAAATAAATAAATAATTTATAAATATAGAGGAATATATGTATAATCATTAAATTCATATTTTATAAATATGAGACAGCATCACAAACATTGCTGCAGAATCAATCTGCAATAGGAAACTGAAGCACTTATGTAACAGAAATCACTAACAACGACGGTATCACAGCACCTACGTTCGAGAAAAATATTAAAAGTTCGTATTCAATATTGATCCTATCGGGAATAAAGCCTAGGATTCAGAGATGTTGAGACGGCAAAGTATCCCATATGGACCCAACCCAGAACAGAACGCTAGTCCATTATGCTTTTTTTTTCCTACCTGCCTATCGATGATGGCTGCGAAGCCTTATCAGCTTCACCGAGCTTTCGGGGGAGCGGAGATGGCTCTCACCCTTTTGTCCTTCATGCATTACTACACCACTTTTAAAATAATTATTAAACTTTGGAACGTTCCTCAATGGATGTCTGAAAAGTTGCGGGTCGATAATCACAAGCTGACTGGTAAAATCATGGTTTTCCTTAGACTACCTTGCACCGAATCTCACTATTTGCTTTAAAACATATTCTGTACGTTTATTCTTTGTCAAAGTGTCGGTGCGGGCTGGACCGACTTTGTCGAAGCCGTGCTCCGAATAAACAATGCGGTGCGAGTGTCTGTCCGTAGCTTTGTTCGGCTTTGTCAAAATTTTAGCCTTGATTGGCTTGCATCTGGTATTTAGGGTTTAATCATCCTTTGTTAACAAAGCGGTTTGGACGAGCGTTTTCTTGTACGATATTTTCTGTTGAAAATACTGGTACAGCGCATTATTTTATTGACTTATTGCCCTCTGTCAAAGTCCCTACCCTGGATTGTGACGAGTGTGCCATCAGCGTAACATATAACTCCCACACCCTTCGGACAACAACATACAAGTACATTGTTATGTTAGCTGAAGCACTTGTGTTACAGAAACCAAAAACCACGACGGTACCACAACGCCCAGACCTAATACAATTCATTCGTTTTCCATATTGAATAGACCGGGAATTGAACCAGGGTCCTTATAGCGTCTAGTCTGCTGTCCTCTTGCCTACAAAGGTCAAAGAAAAAATAAAAAAATAAAGTGTTTCTTCTTTACTGAACAGCGTGGGATAGTGTAAATAGTGTGCTAGTCCCAGTGGCAGTTATGGGTCTCCCATTTTTCAATTGCGTCGTCACAAGGCGCTGAGAAAGTGAATAGAGTTTTTATTTAGGGTTGTCCTACGGATTGGGAGAGTCCCACACACGCCGCTGTAGTCCACACTGCAGCGGTACGGTTCGCAAACGTATTTTCTCTCCCTCAAAAAATTACTTGTATTCCTAGGCCAAAAAATAAGTCTCGCTTTACAAAGAGGGAACACAGTTAGCCCTTAGAGCACCATGCCCCTAAATAGTGACCAAAATTTTTATTTTTATTTTGACGACCTCTGTGGCGCAGTGGCTAAGGTACGCGGCCAAACCGCGAAAGGTCCCGGGTTCGATTCCCGGTCGGGTCAATTGACAAATTGACTTGAGTCTGGGTGTGCTGGGATGATGCCCCCAGTTAGTATCCGTCGTCTGGTACTCATAGTACAAGGAAAAACCTTAGTTTCAGATCAGGTGATTGGTGTGATTGTCTGGCGCATTTATTTATTTATTTTTAAGTTGTATGACATGTTTATAATAATTCGCAGCTTTCATACTATAGGAGCACAATTTGAAAAACATGATTGTTGGGAAAATGCGTTCAAAGATTTTTGAGCTCCTGTATTTTTACAAAATCTATCATAAATAAATTAAACTAATAATAGCAAAATCATAAAACATCATAAGAGCATTAAGTATAAAATATGTATCGCATATTAAATTTATCAAATGTGAAAGAGACTAGTTTTCGCGGCTCCACAGTATGCTCTGACTCTTTCTGTCAACAGCATCGTGATTATGTGCTCATCTATTATGAAAACGTGAAATCGCAAAATTTTGAGATGTGCCCCTATAGTACGAAAGCTGCGATTTGTATGTACATTATTAATTAATGTTTATTTTATCTTATCTCGCTAACATCTTCCTGTATGATTTCATATGCATATTTTCAAAAATGCAGATAATGGTAAGTATGCACTTTTTCACTACTGCTTTTTTGTTCTAGACGCACCAGTGGCTCAGATATCCCTCATTGAGCCCAAAGACCCTCGAATGCTTAGAGAAGATGAAAATGCTGAGCTTTTATGTTCAGCAGATGCGTCTCCGCCGGCTACTAACTTCACATTTTATAAGGGTACAGAGGTAATGGATAATTTCAATGTTTATTTGTTATTTAAATGTTATAACCACCTTCAAGGCAACTTGTTTCCAGCTATTCATATGACATATTATGGTAATTTTTAGGTAACTATTGCCTAACTCAGAGTAAAGAACCAGCGGTTTCTATCATATCCTGAATATCTGTATTAAAGGCCGCTTTAAAAGTTACGATGTAAAAGAATTTAAATTTAAAAAATCTGTCCTTGTGTCTATAGGCTTGATTGCCACAATGTGAATCATGTTTGTATTAGTGTTGCCGTCGATTCGATTGTATATCGATTATAATCGATTATTCCAAAAGAGGCCTAAATAATCTAATAATCGATATGACAATCGATAGTATCGATACAATCGATATAATTATAATCGATATAGTATCGCCATGATGGTACAGTTCAGGTAGGTACCAAGAAACTTAGCTATCACGTTTTATGAATAAAAAGTAGGGTATAAATAACTTTTTCACGGTTTCATTTTGAATGTGTTATGTCTAAGAAGACATTATATGAATGACGATTAAATCTAAAAATAATTGCAAATTAATCGATATAATCGATTATATCGATAGTATTGCTTTCAACTTGATATCGATATAATCGATTATATTGTATTTGACTACGATTAAAATCGATTAATCGATTATATCTATTAAAAATAGGTATCGATAAAATCGATTATATCGATAGTATCGATACTATCGATTGTCATATCGATTATTAGATTATTTGAGGGGGGGATAATCGATTAATTAATAATCGATTATCCGGCAACACTAGTTTGTATAATACGCTGATTAAAAATTGTTTTCTAAGTAGTATTTATGGACTAGCAAATTAACTATTTAGAAGCGACAGTTTCATAAAAAACCCGACTACCCGAGTAACCCGAGTAAACTTACTAATAGATATTTCCTTTAAATACCTGTCGAAGCAGATTTCATCATAGTTTTTCTACTTCCATGAAGATTGGCAACCTATACGTCACTGCCTTTTAATTAAATATTAAGGAGCATTTTAAGAAAGTAACAAAAAACAACATACTTTGTATTACATCGGATAGTTATTTTTTTAACGACATTTATACCTTATTATTATTTCTTAATAGTGTCAACATCCCAATTACTAATAAACATTACGAATTACAATCTAAATATTATATAATTGTAATTAATTTTAAAGTAAAAACAGTCATACCTACTTATATTGCAATAGCCATACAGAGTCCATGTTGTAGTTTTTATGTTAAATTTCGTAATTAATGTTTCATGCTCTATTTGTAAAACAAATAAATGGATGTTGCTCCCAAACTATTTCACCGTACTATGTAGCGCTTCATTCTAAAACTAATCCCCAAGAACATAATAGTCAGTTATTATAAAGTTATTTTCCGCATAACAAATTGAATTTTCATAACGTAATAATTAAATTCACATTAACTGGGCACGTGTCACGCCACCCGGGACTTAAGTTACAGGAAACTCTGCTAGCGTGAAAAGTCTGTGAGGTGCAAAATAAACACTTAAATTAAGTCTTTCCATCAAAACCGCTCGAAGCATTAAGGCAATTATGGTCAGGGCGAACAGTGAGGTTTCCATGCAAATCAGGCTTTACAAAAATCATGTTTTGCTTTATATTACCGGCGTAGTAGGTCGTGCCTTTTATATTAAAAATCTATTATTTATAAATGAATCGCAAAATATGTTGATAAGCGCATTACTCGACAACGCATGGACCAATTTTGACAATTCTTTTTTTTAAATGTTTTTTGAAGTCCAAGGATGATTTTAACGGCGAGAAATTATCGAATAATTGCTGGGAAAACTCTAAAGATACCCCTATTTTAAATACAAACGTTTTCTAACTAAAATTTACCCAAATACTCTAAATATCTATTGCATTATCGATAGTAAGGATAATATCGATATACTAATACGAATTATCGATTTTTACATAATTCATATTGGTTATTGATAGATTTATCAAATTGTTGAAGCTGTTCTTATTACTAAATAATAAAAATAAATAATACAAAATTGGTAAAAGCAAAATAAATCAAACATAATTATTTATTTGTTACTCTGAAAATGAATATGAGAAAAACTTTCACTAATCCAATGTTATGAATGAAATGTTCACCGCCATCAATATTGTCCAGACGATTTAAATTGAGTTATGTGGGTATAGAAATGAATACAAATTGATCTGAGTTCTGAGTTCATTAAATACGACTGTTATAAGCTGTGGGTCAGACTCATCAATTACATGAGTACGTTTATTATCTCTTCGCAATCACATTCAATTTTCTAAGTAATGAGTAATGAAATGACACATAATTAAAATTACTAAATGGATACAATCTGTGTGCGAAATCCTAACATTTTACCAAAATCATTGCGAAACATTTCTGAGAGTGACAATTTAACATGTCCCTCATATTATGTACTTAAGTAACATATTATATACTTCAGTGTTTAAATTTTCAAAATATCTATTTCTTGCAAGTAACACTCCAAATCACCATTTCTTGCACACACATTTAGAACATTTCTGTGTTTTTGCAAATTACTCAATAATTACGAAGTATATTGATACACCTGCAAAAACAATATTTCTTTAAATTGGTGTCAAGAAAATTAACATTAGTATTAGGTTCCATTACAGATAATAAAATAAAAGCTACAAATTTGACCCCTTTCATATTTTTTTCAATATAAATGCATTAAAAACATATATCTTCTGGAATTAGGGTACGCAAGACGCTAGTGTTATTTTGTAAATTAAGCTGCTTCTTTAAGTATTAGTTGAAATAAACATTGTTCTGTTACTCTTTATTTTTTATACTAATCGTTTCTAGATTCAGCAGATCAGCTATGATCCAATAGGAGGGATCGCAATTGAGGGAAACAAGTTGCTCATAAGAGGGCTGAGGAGGTACCATGCGACCATTTATAGGTGCCGGGCGAGGAATTCGGAGGGGCATGCTTTAAGTGAACCTCTCACACTGAACGTACTTTGTAAGTAGTAAACTAAACCTACCATATTGTATTTTTGAATGGTGACTTGTTTTGTGATCTTTACTATTGGAATCGCATATTTTTTGTACTTTTACATTGAATATACAAATCAGTTCAAATTTGGAAGTCGTATTGAATACACATCAAAGAAATTGTAACAATTTTTCAGTTACAAAATAATACATAGACCTAGACTAGACTTCAGAATTAGGTCTGGAAAAGTTTACGTTTTAATTTATCGGCAATTATAGATTTTTTCTTATGTGTTTATAAAAAAGTCGTCTGTTTTATCGTCACGTTATCATGTATTATAAATGATTTCAAAGTATGAGGTGTAATTTGTTCACCATTTTACGGTTAGTGACATTAAAGCTTTTTTTTTTTCAAACTGACAATTGATGATGGCCGCAGATGGCCTTTTCATCTTCACCGGGCTTGCGGGGGAGCGGAGAGCTCACACCCCTAAGACATTAAAGCTTATTGAACAAAGTCTATTTATGCGAATGACACTTGAAAACTTATAGAAAAATATTATTGTGGTACAACTTTGGTTCTGGTTTCCTTAAAACAAGTAGGAACTTACTTTGATATCAGATCAATATCAGTTCGTGATATTGTCTGATATTTCAATAATAAATAAATATTCGACCACAATCATAACTCTGATTCTGTACTAACTAGCTTAGGCACTTGTGTTTACAGATGTCAAAAACAAAGATGGTACCACAACACCCAGACCCAGATATTATTTATTTTTTCTCTTTTACTAGCTCGACCAGAGTGTTCAGCAGGCAGTGTGGTACAACAGTTGGCTGGTGCCCCTGGGGGGGAAGTCAGGGCTCGGTGTTCTGTAACCGCGCCCTCCGTGCGGGACGCAGGCCCTCTGAGGTTCTACTGGACCTACAACGGGACTAAGGATGTCCTACCAGTGAGTAATCTTAGTAATTTAGAAGTGTAGTATTAAGTATTTTAATTTTAAAGAGCGTATAAAACATCACCGTAAGATAAGGCCTTCATTATTAAAATAAAGGTTACAATAATGGTTTAATCACCACAGTTGGCCGAAGGTTTATAAAAATCAGTAACATACTGGATTTGATCTGTTTATCAAATCGGGCAAACTAACTGCATGTCAAGGTGCAAAATTAGCAATAAGTTTAGCTGTTTATTTCTTTTTATTCAAAAAAAAGTACTTAAAATTCAAACTTAAACATTTTTTATTCTTCAAACCAATACGTGTATCTATGGATAGGTCTTAAAAATGATATCCAGGTTCAGTTTTTTTCTACATTAAACAGTTAGCGCAAGAGACACTTCCAAAGTCGTAAAAAGACATCTGATGTACATTACTATGCAAACTTCCATTAAAAATTGGTTTAAACGAGATCTAAATAGTAGTTTTTTAATCATCAACCGCAATTTACCTTTAATTCAATCAACTCCAATATAAACTTTTATATTATATTACTTGCTACTACAAAACCCTTCGTGACCAAGTCTGACCCGCACTGGACCGGTTTTTTTAACGAGTCATCATACCCATTGTTACAGATACCAGCATCCAACGTTACTGTTATGGAGTCTAGCAGTACAGTGATCCATGGGCTCTCAGCTGACAACGTGGATGATGACCTGGGCTACTTAGCGTGTTGGGCCAGCAATGACATCGGGAACCAGAGGGAGCCTTGCATGTTTAGGATTATGCCGGCTGGTAAGTTGAATAGAAGTAGTAGTTATAGTAGAAAGTAGTCAGTTTTAGCTTGCTCTGGACCGTCGTACGTGAGTCCAATGCACAAAATAAGCATCTGATCAAAAATTTTCTCATGAAAAATGCTTTTGTGAAAAGAAGACTATTTATAAATGTGGGATAGCGGATGTATCCGAACGTAGTGCATGTGCGATGCCTGTTCGTATTAATATCCGAACGAAGAGAATGTCAGAGAGTTAGATTTGAACGATAAACGAACGACGACGTTATGGAAGACGTAGGAGTTAATACATTTTTTTTGGTACCATCATATATTTGGCTTGTTTTTCATTTCCCATCCACTACATAAATGACAAAAATATTTGGACTTAGGAGCATTTTATAGTGTACTAGCGACCCGCCCCGGTTTCGCACGGGTGCAATAGGTACTAAACCATGCACTTTATTTTATTACATTGACTCCCCCCGTCAGTGCTCCAGTGACGCTTACATGGAGCTTACATCGTATGCTGGCTAGCTGAGCGTGGTGAGCGGCAAACACGCGACTTTTTTCTAATACTTGCATTTTTAAACTCGTGATATCTTCCGAATGAAATGTCCAAATTGAATAATTCAAAAAGTCATATAAAGGTATTGAAGCCGTCTTGAATATAAAGTTATTTAGTTTGATTAGGATTATTACCAAGGTACAAATAAAGAGCCTTTTCAAGCGGCGGCATATTAATTAAATTTTAAGAATAAAAAACCGCTTACTGTGACATAGCTATAATATTTAGACATATGCTGTTGCGACACTTTTTGTAGATAATGATGAGTTCTGCAAAGTCATACTAGATGATTTTGTGCGATCATCAATAGTTTTCGCAGTGCACGCGATGTAAGGATTTTTTCAGGTCATTTTGGGTTACATTATTGGAGTTTTAGTAAGGATCCCTAATTTTTTTGAAAATATAATATAGCCTATGTCACCCGAAGATAGTGTAGCTTCCCAACGGTGAAAGAATTTATGAAATCGGTCCAGTAGTTTCGGAGCCTATTCGTTACAAACAAACAAACAAATCTTTTCTCTTTATAATATTAGCATAGAAGTATAGACTAGACAAACACTATTGTTTTTATGTTTTTTTTTTTAACATTTTTGGTAAATTTTGAAAAGAGCAGCTACCTAGCTTCGAGTTGTGGCCCGTTCTTCTAGATGGCATTAACATTCCAAACACGATGAAAGTGTTAATTGATTGGA
This sequence comes from Glyphodes pyloalis, assembly GCA_037074685.1. Classification (NCBI taxonomy): domain Eukaryota; kingdom Metazoa; phylum Arthropoda; class Insecta; order Lepidoptera; family Crambidae; genus Glyphodes; species Glyphodes pyloalis. The sequence continues at coordinate 16,505,321 of JAYKKO010000009.1, forward strand.
CAATTCATAAAAGCTTTGTAAATGTTTACATTAATAAAGCCATTTTCTTTTCTATTCTGCTTAACTTAATCAAGTTTTAATAGTATATGACGTCCATTGGGTAACTTCAACTGGCCAGGTTATATTTACATGTCGTAATATGTGCTCGTAAAAATTAAACCCTTTGTTCTTCAGCCCTCCCTGAACCTCCGAGCAACTGCGAGATCGACAACGAGGTACTCCGCTGCGAGCCAGGCCACGACGGAGGCCTGACCCAGAAGTTCCTCCTCGAGGCCCTGGAGGTACGGCCTCGAACCGACCCCGTCCTGGAGGACAATGAGATCTCTACGCTCAACGATCAGGTGAGCGCGGCGTGGAAAACTTTGGCCGTGCTTCTAACCACATTTAAATTTATTAACCAGAGCGTGCAAGCTTAAGTCTACCACTACTGTTTGACACCGCACTAGTGATCTTCAAATATGTATTTTAAAGAAACAGAGAAATAACATCTCCCCTTGCATCGTGGGGCAAGAGTAAAGGCTTGCTGGAGGCTAAGAGGTCAAAACAACAGAAATAATTCATCGCCTACGATAACTTGCGGTTAGCTCAGTAGGAGCAGCATTTCGTGGGTTCGGATTCTACAACGGAAAGAGGGATGTTATTTTTCTGGTTTTTTTTTTAAATTTTTAAAGTAAACCTTGTTCTATTGACAAAAGTTCCTTTATGTTTTTTGGTTTTCTCCAAAATAAGATACGATTTTGGATAACCCCATGATTAGGTGACGAGGAACGTTTGGCCATTCTTTATCTACCTAAGCTAAAATCGACCTTTTTGGATTGTTGAGAGTTGTTTATGCTGTTTTGCCTAAAGTATGATTTTTGTAAAATAAGATACAATTTTGGGTATACCAAATGACTAGGCGATTACAGCATGGGAACGTTTGGTCATTGTTAGTCTACCCGCATTTAATTTTCTATTACTGCGGAAGCTAATCTGTACCTTATTGAGGCAGCGTGAAAGTTTCTTTTGTGTTTCGTGCCAAAAAGGCATATACAAATATGGTAAACTTTGCAGCTAACACATCACCCGGTGGTAAAACTATAAAAATCATATTTTGGAGTCACTCATTTGTTTCGTTTTCTTTCTGGCAAGTTAGGTAAAAAAGTTATCCTTATTGTTTTTATATTATTATATTTACCACAAAATTTTAGCCAAGTAAAGGTTATTTCCAATTTAAAATTCTTTAGGGCATTTCTGGTCGTGGCCTCACTGAAGCTGTCTACCGGATAAGCAACGACAGGCCACAATTTGCACTCGACACTCTTGCTCCCGGAAAGTATACACTGCTCGTATACTCAGAAACACCGAGAGGCAGGTCACCAAGGCCGGCAGCATTACACAGTGTGTCAATAAGGACTGCAGACGATTTGGATGTACCAGGTAAGTAACTTCACTTGTCAAAACAAAACTACATGACTTGGTTTAAAGTTCCAATATTTGAAGATTCGTAATGTGTCAAAAATGACAAATGACCTTTCTGTTCTTCTACGAGTCATTAATTCTAATTTCAAATTTACTTTCCATATCAGACGTCAATAGCCGTCAGTCGGACATTTTTAGCTTACGCCTTTGTATAATTTATTACTATCCGTAGGTAACTAGAACGGACTGTTTTTCAAATATTGAAAACGGGCATTAGCCATAAGTTAGATATTGCTACGGTTAATTTTCAACTGAGTCTCTTACCCGTGTCTTCCGTCATATAAGAAAAAAGCGTTATATTTATAAATATCAATTGTAGAGGGCGACTATATACAGGAAACTTTCTTAAGTTTTTGAATGCAAATCATGCCTTATGTTAAATTACATTAAAATCATTTAAAGGCATATAAAAAGTGAAATATCCCTTTTTCTTGCTCCAAAATGGGTTCAATAACATTATAAGCACGTTTAAGTATCATAAATTGTAAGCAGCCAATGTATTCTAGTCTAAACCATCTAGAAACGAGTGAACTTAATATAAAACACAAAGGTTCAAAAGATTTTCGGCAAAATTTCTAAAAGTGTTTGCTAAAAAACCAAGGTAGATACTCACATGAGTTCGAATCGCAGACGATACGGCCTCATTCAATAAACCGCCCGTTCGTCCGGTGAGTATAATTGCATCAACACATTCGGCAAAAGCCACAGTCTGCAGGATGTTTGCTAATCAGCTGAGTGCTGTGGTTGTTGGTAAGTTGCTGTATTAAAGTGGAGGGGAAAATACACGTATTCTTGAGCTGAACTTTATTTAAAGGAACATAAGCATCACTTCATTTTCATTCATTGGTGATTATTTCTTAATTAGAAATGTTCTAGATTCGTATTATGTTTGATTATTAACTAAATGTCATACTTATCTGAATGAATAAATTAATCAATAAAATATTATTTTATTACTTTAAACGTCTGAATTTTAATGTATCTGAATAGGCTAAAGCGAATAGACTTAGAAAAAGGAATGGTAGGACCTAATTTTTTATTTCAAACCAAAATAAATTGTTTTACTGGCAACCATTTTCTTGACTATTTTTTTTTAATCGTGTTCATCCACTTCAACTTCCCTTTTATTGTCTTGACTTTTAAACTTGCATGAGTCTAAACACTGATTTGAAAAAACAGTACCTTAACAAGACATTGCCCAGATTCTGTCTCTGCAACTTGCAGTAAAGAACTTCTTTCTGCACCATTTAAAATTTCTCGAAGTTAAATTATGTTTTGAGCAAGCAGTTGTAATCGAACATCAAATTCACCAGGGTCACTCCAAACTATGACTCCAGCGCCACCCCAGCCACCTTCAGTGAGTGACAACGGCGTCGCCCTCCTGACTGGAGCAGCTCTGTCGCTGGTCTTGCTGACGATACTTACAACGCTGTGTGTCACTCTGGTGGTGATGTGCAGGAAGAAACAGCCGCGCCGGAATGATGAGCAGAAGTGAGGCTTTTCTTATTAGTTACATTCTCATATTACACGTTGAATACTTGCACACTATTGCTATGCCCATTTAATAGATTGCACAGTTTCACTTTGACAAATCATTTTGTATTACTTTTTGTATCCTTGGCTAAAAATATACTGATTACCACTGTTGTATTTAGATTATCTGCTTAGATGTAAATTTTAGGCTACCTATTTAAAAAAAAAACTTAAAAAAACTTTTCTTTCGGTTCTTGTTATGTGTTGTGTCTATTTTCATGAACGTCGTGGCTTCGATTTCCACTCTTCAACCAGACATACAAAATTTGTTTCTGTAAAATGCCTGTGTAATTTTTGTCATGATAAACAATATTTCAATTTGTAACGAAGATTTTTTCCTCAAAATGTCTTCGTCTTATCATTTTATTCCCAATTTAGGACTAGTGTTTTATTTTATCCACCTTTTATGTATGTCTGTATCTTTCTAAATGCCACTAGTTTTATTTTTCTAATATTCCAATTTATTCTAATATTAATATCCAAGACTCTGTGTTTTAACCCATTTTCAGTCCTTATTGCTTTCTAATTAAGTTTTCATTGTAATACTTCACATATCAAGTCTCATTTTGTGTTGCTGAGCCATTAGACTAAGAAAGTAGGGTGGTAGTCAATTCAAATTTTATTCTTTTTATAGTACTTTGGTTATGCGGAGGAACGTCGGCGTGTCAATGTATGGAGGCTCGTCTTCTCCAAGCGTGGTGCCCACAGTCGTAGTGAGAGGTCACAGAGGGTCTCGGGTGCTGGCTGCGAGGTGGTCAGGAGTGTTGGATGACGCGCCGTTGGCTGTACTGGCTTTGGATACTAGACCTCATGGTAGGATATTTATAAAAAAAAATTGCAGTAACAAAATTACTCCAAAACCTATGCAAAAACATTTTACCATTTTGAAGATTTTTATTGTTATTTGCAAGTGGAAAAACTGTTTTGTTTTGTTTTTAGAATACAAATAAATGACACACATTTACAGCGGAACGTTTAAAATTATAAAAATAATTATATTTGATTCGTGTCTTTGATAAGTTTTGTTTAATACAAGTATCAAATATAATACAATTAAAAAATATATGCCATTTCTTTACCATTTTTATATTTTCTAATTGTTTTTTTTTCAGAATCGGATTCCAGCCACAGCGATATTGATCATGAGACTGAGCTGACAAGACATGCTGATGACATGGAGACACAGACAGATTCGTAAACATAAAATAATAATTAAATAAAACCCTAGGCCGAAAGACGACTAGAAATTCTTACGGAAGCCTTCTATAATTTGGCTTTTTTAATAAAAAAGTATGCATTAAGGCTTTCATGAAGATACTTAGTATCTATTATAATTTGATTTATTTTTCATTGCAGAGATTGTTTGTTGACGTTCATTAGACGTTACTAATAAGTTTTTAGTATAAGGCTGTACTTCAGATGAAAGTAGTTAGACTTACTCGCATGCAGTATTAATGTAGATAGTGATGATTCCTTAAGATAAATATTTTAATTAAGAAAAAAAGTTGAAGGGGGTGAAATATTGGTGTAGAAAATGAATAAATTAAATATAATGATTTCTGGATAAGCTATTGTTGCTAAGCAATTTTATTGCTCTTATTACCGATAAGTTTATTGTTCTTAAATATGTGAAATACATTTTTTTTGACAAAAAATCATGTATTTCTAGAAATTTTTGATTAATGAACATTTCCAGTTAATTTCGTTTTGGATCAAAACCAAAAAAAAATACAGTTAAAAACAGTAAATATATTTATTTCCAAGACTTTAATACATATCAATGTACTTTACAATAGTTAAATGCTAATTTGCCATTTTTATTTGTACATAACAGTAATACGGGTATTATTTTAGTTATTTTTTATTTAAATATTCAATTTTCGTTTAATATACATCTCACCGATAAAATAGTGACTACGTTGTTCTAGTAAAATGTTTAAGGGGTAGCCAATGGCCATTCAGGACTAGTTTAACATTTCCATTTTGATTGATGTCAAAATGGATATGTCAAACTATGACGTAAAATGCAAATAGTTGCGTCATATTATTTAAATATCCTAAGTGTCACAAGCTATTTCACGCTGACTGTACCTTTAACAAAATGGGAGTGTTTTATAGGAAAAAAATTGATGTATTTTGATTGAAAGTTTTTGAGAAACACGACGCAGAATAAAATACTAAATACTGAGTTTAGTTTTACGATGAATAACTACTAAGAGCTAGAGTTTTTTAACAAAATATCCAGGGAAGGTACATAAGTGTTTGCATAATTCCTTTAGTCCACTTAATTTTAAGTGATCAAGCTTCACAAAACCAGAGTAGTTATATAAAGATGTACCTAAGGTGTTTTAGAATAAGTACCTAATTATAAGACCAAAGATTGTAAACAGGTGAATTATTATATTAAAGCATACGGTTACAGTAGAATTAAATTAAAATAAAATGGTCAAAGAAATCAACTAAAGAAAGGTCAATTAAAAACCATTTTTTTTTCAATACATTTTAATTTATTTTTACCAAATACGACTTTTTATGGTACTTATACCAATTAACTAGTACAATTTAAAAATTGAATTTTTTGCTAAAGTGTCTTAAAAGTTTTAATTTAATTAATAAATTAAGTTATTACTTAATTGGGTATTCAATGTCAGAAATTGTGCGATTATTTCAACAAATATTCAATTTTTAGGTATGACCCTTATTTAATTTATACATTTAGTAGATTAGACACACTTTCTTTGCCAAGTAGTGATTTAGAGTCAAAAGTACGTCAGACTATAAATTTTGAACTTTACATCATTGACAAAAGAATTAAAATCGAACTGCACGTGTTAACTGCCCTACGTAAATAATTTAAGGCTCAGTTGCATCAATGAAACTTTGAACGGTTTATAAATTCGAATTGTTAGAAATATATGGGACGTGACAGTTTTGACAGCTGTCAAATTATCAGGTACTGGTAATGTCATGTTGGTGTAACTGAGCCTAAATGTCTTACACTTTTCAAAGTTAAGGATAATTATTAATGTATACGTTTTAGTATTACATTGTACCAAAAATTAATATTGAAGAATTAAACTTCATATTTTATTTAAAAGAGTTTTATTTTTGCTAGTATGAAAATCATATTTTCAGTCAGACCCATATAAACATCACAGAACAAACCTATCTTAATTCAGTACAAAGAAAATACTTATTGCAATAAATGATGATTGATTTAAAAGGTTATTTTAAAAGGATTGGCACTTTCCTATTAATATTTTTTTTTTCAATTTTTATGTTTTATTCTTCACGGAAAATAATGTTGCAACTAGAATCACTACAACGCACACAATAATGTTAAAATCGTAATAATTTAAAGTTTATAATTACTAATTTATATCATATAAATCAAGTATGCAAACGTATTATTTAGTTATAAAATTCACTTATAATTATTAAGCACTGCTGAATTCTGATAAATTGAGACGAAAAGGAATTATAAGAAAAAAATCGGATGTGTCTATCAGTTAGTTAAGGTATATTTTTGGTATGTAAGCCAATAGTTATCTAGATAAGCTGCATTGAAAGTAACTGGAGCGATATTTTTTCAGTCGCCTACAAATCGATTTTTGAGTACATACTTATCTATTTTTATCTAACTCTTGTAAGACGTAATAAATACTACATAATCCATATCATTCAAAGTTGTTAACTTTGGATCGCAATAAACTAAAGAGCGCCATACTTTTATAGGCGAAATTAGGAACCAAATATGAGCACAAACTTATTAACACATAGTTGTTGCTTAAAAGTCGACTCTATTGCCATTGTCCTAACGACTGTTTCAGATGAAAAGGTTTCGTTTCGCATATTGTGTTTATGGCATGCTTTAGTAGGGAAATACTCCTTTTTTATGGGGTAAAAATGGGGAGGATTATGTATGGAGTCGAATATTAGGATTGTTTATTTAGTCGTAAGTAAACTTTGGGGAATGTCATCAAATGATAGCTGAGCTTGAAATAATATTATTCTTTGTCTGGGGTGTACTTAGGATTTCCCGACAAAGAATTTATGGGTCAAAGTTCTCTCTTACAGCAAATCATAACCTGATTTTTAAGAGAGATCAATATGAAAAACTAGTCTTTGCTTGCAACTGCTAGTCTGCTTAAAAATGTATAACTGCTTAGTAAATATAATTTGTATATTGTTTAGAATCTTTGCAACGCCCTCTCTACAAAGCATCACAAATGTAGCCTTAAAAATGACAACTTTTGCCCCAAGTGACATGCAATAAAGATTTGAATTGAAACGAGTAGTTTCTTAACAAACTTTTCAGTTTTAAATTATAAGTATAAAAAGGATTTATTTCTTGATCAACTTCTGCTTTTGTTAGACTGGCCATACTTTCTTAGCAAACCTTATAAAGTACTGACAAAAAAGTATAAATGGATGGTCAAGCTTCGATTATCAAACTACTCATCCACAAATGCTCATATATATTTACTACCATCAGATTTACGAAGGAAAACATTTCCCCGATGTTTCCTCTCGGACTCAGAAAACCGCAGTGTTTCATAAAAATAGTTGCGTAATGCTTTGTAATATTTTACGTAAGGCATCCATTTACCTCTCAGATGGGCGAAAGCTTTCACCAGCATGTACCATCCTCGATATTCGACCAATAATTCACAATCGCATCTTCCTTACACAACAATTCCATTTATTGAGCGTATATAAATGTTGCGGTCGCTTTGGGATATTGGGCATTTGGGGTTTTGACTGATTGGAAGTGCCTAATTTTTTGTACTCTCACATGGACCTATATAATGGTAAGTAATATTTTATTTTTTGACACAAAGTACTTAATTTTAACATAACCACATTCCTCCCACTTTAGGTACTTGGCATGAGCCTCTCTGACAAACCACTCTTGTTTTCCTTAAAGAGTGACGTCGCAATAGGCCTTTCCCCTCGAAAAAAAAGGTCTGGATGCGCTGAAAACTTATCAGATGGGATACATAAAAGTGTAAAACACAATGATAATCATTTCAGAAATAATTTCGGGTATATAATATTAGGAGGATCAGGCATCATGAGGCCAGCCTCAGTACACGAAAACCTGGAAGTGAAAAATAATATTACATTATAGATGGATTTCCAAACTTTAGGGAAACGCTCGCTACTTTGTCTTATGATAACGCAGAGTAAATTACATACAAACACGTGTTAACTTTCGTTAGAGCAAGTTAATTTACCGGTAGATATTTAAAAAAACAATTCGTGCTCGTATTTTTTTGTGGTGACTGTTGTATTTAAGTTAATAAATGTTCTCAATAAAAAAGGTAGAGTAACGCTTAATATTTTTGTTTATAAATATAGTTTAAAATTTAAATGTTTTTTTTTTAAATCATCGGGATTTTAAAAACTAAAAGAGTGATTCCATTTTTTGCATTGCATTTGTTTTAGTATTTACAACTTACAGTAAAATAGACTATTAATCGGATAAGTTCCGAAACAACCAACCACAGTGAACTACAAGCAACATATAAATACTGGTCACGGTACATACACACGTAGCGATCTTTATTGCGTCTATATTTCAATCGGCTCACGGTACGCCGCATCCCGGTATTATTTATAGGCTGGTCTCCGACCTACGGCGGTGCCACTCCTAACGATGCCTGGAAAATAGAGTACAAAGACGTTGTAACTTTTTTTTATGTTGCACATCAAGATTGACCTCATTCCACCTGATGTTAAGTGGTAATGAGGTCCTAGCTTAAGGGCGACAAGAACCACATAATAAAGCTGTTACTGAACTTGTTACCCTTGCCTTGAAGGCTTGACCCCTGATACTAATGTAGCATCCCCCCGGAAGCACTAGAAACCTTATTCACGCAGGAACACAACAACGCCGAAGTGATTGTTATTTGGCTGCGGTCTTGTGTAACTAGACCAGTTTAGGAGACATTACTTATTTCACAAAATGTCTTGTAGGTAGAGTTTTTGGGTGATTACAATGCTGGCAATTGCTTTTGCCATGTCTCAGTTTGGCTATACAAAGAGGTTGTATAGTCAGCATTTTTATTTTCTAACAAATTTTAATACAGTTTAGGCGGTGTTCTCACTAAAAAGTGATGGCTTCCTAACAACTTTATAACTTTAACGTGAATAGTACATGAAAAGAAGTTGGCATGGCCGGGCAAACACGAAAAATGAGATTTTATTTTTGAAGACCTATTTGAACAAAAAATATCATTACTTGATAAAAAGTCGTAAACTTATAAATACATACATATCACTATATAAAAATAAGTCGGGTTTTCCTTCCTGACGCTATAACTCCAGAACGCACGAACCGATTTCCACGGTTTTGCATTCGTTGGAAAGGTCTTGGGCTCCGTGAGGTTTATAGCAAAGAAAATTCAGGAAAAAATACAACAGAAAAGCGGGATAATCCTCTAAGGTGGGACAGCTAGTTGAATATAAATAATTATAAAATGACATAAAGTAGTGTTGACGAACATTAACAATTACCAATTACTTGTGAAAAATTAATAAGTATTCCTTATTCTACTATCGTTTGTGAAGTGTAGGAGTGTGATTAACGTCTGCGTTGCGCAAATGCTAGTGTTAAGGGGCTCTTAGTTGTAGTTCCGATTAGTAGTAACTAGTACTATAGAATTTGAATTAAAGATATAATAAAATTTCGATGTGAGTACCTCTTTGATTCATCCCTACTAATATTATAAATAGAATAGAATAGAATAGAAAATGTCTTTATTCATGTAAACTTTTACAAAAGCATTTATGAATCGTCAAGTCAAGTAAACTACCACCGTGTTCGGAATCAATGTGTTCAATGTGAAAGTAGCTCTGTCTATCTGTTACGCTTTCCCGCTTAAACCTCTTAACCGCTTTTGCTGAAATTTGAACCTCAAGAACGGACGTAGGCTACTTTTTGTTACAAAATAAGGGGAGGATGGGGTAATACCACCTTTAAAAGTTGATATATGGTATCCCATATGTTTATTATTAAGTTAGAGATATGAAATTTGGGACAAATATAGTTTGAAATTTGGATTAAAATATATACTAATTTTTGTTTCGAATATAAAGGGGGACAGGAGTAAAACTGACCATGGAAGGATGTAGTCCACGAGAAAGAATTCGCGGGTACAGCTAGTAGTACAGAGTCAGTAATATATCCCACAACACCAAGTATCTACCTTATTCATATCCTAGCTAGATAGCACTCTGTGAGGGCAAAGTTACGAGACTCTCTGTGGAGCGCGGATGGTATTAGCGCGAGGAACAAGTTTGCCCTTTGACTAAACGAGGGTAGGTGGAAAAATTTGCTTTCACTTTACCTAATAGTGCACTTTTTAGGGTTCCGTACCTCAAAAGGAAAAAACGGAACCCTTATAGGATCACTCGCGTGTCTGTCTGTCCGTCCGTCTGTCACAGCCGATTACTCTGAAACCACTGGACCGATTGAGATGAAATTTGGTACACATATGTAAGTTAAAAACCCAAAGGTGTATGTGTAACGTAAATAAATAAATTATGAATTTGGGACTCACTTTTGGAGGGTATATAAAAAAATATTCGCTAACCATATCGTGTGACATATCATATGAAAGATCTTGATGTAAGGATTGCAAATATGTATTATTTATAATCTTGAAATAAATAGTTTTTAAGTTATTTAAGAAAATAGGCGAAAATTGACCATCCCCCCCCCCCTTATATCCGAAGCTACTAGGCTAAAAATTTTGAAATTAATGCGGAATATAGCTCTTTACCTATAAATTTCAGGAAAACCTGTGAGAAGTACATGTATAAAAAAAGGGTTGTTTTGTTTCAGCAACATATAGTTTTTTCATGCGAGTACTTACCAGGTTTCAGAAGTATTTAATTATATAATAACCTTTTACCATGAACACGTTTCAAAGCAAAGTAAATTAGCTGAAGAATAAGAAGAATTAATATCTTTAAAAATCGACATCAACAACTGTAACTTATTTACCAACATTTGATAAATAATTGTTTAGTTTATTGTGACCTATGAGCCCAACGTACGGAACCCTCTCCACGCGAGTCCTACTCGCACTTGACCGGTTTTTAACTATCACTGGAAAAAGTCACTGTAAACTATTACTGGTAGGACAGTAATAGTTTACAGTGACTTTTACTAGTGATATAGGTAGACTTAGTGAAGTTCTAGAACGATGGTGTCGATAGTGGTCAAGGTCTGTTAATTGACTTTCAGCAACTTCGCACGCGTGGAAACTATTGTCTCCTAAATATTAGAAACAGAAAATTTTTATCTCCCCTTGCGGTGCGGGAATTGAACCCACGACCTTCACGTATCGCGCGTGCTGCTCTTACCAACTGAGCTAACCGCAAGTTATTGTAGGCGATGAAATTTTTCTCTGCTGTATCAACCGTTAGCCTTTCGGTAAGTGGTAAGAGCAGCACGCGCGATACGTGAAGGTCGTGGGTTCAATTCCCGCACCGCAAGGGGAGATAATTTTTTTCTGTTTCTAATATTTAAAGTTCGCTAGTACGGCGTATAGTACTATAAAAATATTGTCTCCTAGTTCTAGACCCAACAGGAGGTGGATTTCTAGAGATTTGTTATTATAGCCCGACCGTTTAACTCGCGTACCACCTTCGTGGTATATAGTTGGAAGTGAACGACGAATAAGCAGACGTATTTTATAATTTAAAGTGGTTTGGCTAATAAATAATATGTTTGGATTTTTTGACAAATTGCTACCATTTATTTCCCATCCACTACAAATTTGGTTTTATTACCGCGCAGGCGATACGGGACTTAAACGATCGATATAGAGCATATATTTTAAGTATTAAGTCTCTAACCCTTAAATATAGGACTTTCATACAAACTCCCAAACCCTGGTTTACCCTTGTATTTATTTGTAGGGGTTATACTTTCTGTGATTCCGTGATTGTTCAGTCAGTGAGTGGGTTTTACCATTTGTATTTATATTTACTAGCTTTGTCCGTGACTTGATTTGCGTTGACTATAGGTGTTTTTTTATATTCATGATCACTATAAGCCATATCCTCCGCCCCTTATTTAAAAAAAAAGTAGCCTATGTCCGTTCTAGAGGTTCAACGTAAGTATACCCATACCAAATTACATCAAAATCAGTTAAATGGTTTAGACGTGAAAGCTGGTCAAACAGAGTCACTTTTGCATTGATAATATTACTATGGATATTTTGCTAATTTTCAAGAAAGTGTCGGCTAGATCCCCATCCAAGGTCTACTTTATGAATTTAAAATCTCAACAATGACAATGTACATAGCCGAGACTCAGCCGGCTTAACTTTGGTGTTACACCTAGTCCGATTCTAAAACGTGATTTGTTAAATAATATCAACATGCGCAACAAAAAAATATTCTATAGCACCACTCTTTTTTAAGCCAAAATATTTTCACGAATGCTCATAATCCGCTTTGTATTCTAAGAACGCAGCATGATAACGCCTTAGATTCATGAAAAGCAATAAAACTAAGATGCATTCCCCGTTTTACTTTCTCAGCCGAATGAACTTTATCACTTGAAAGCGGAGATATAAAATACAAGATGCCGATATCAGGGCGTAAAATTTTTCGCGGTATTTCAACTTCTTTGTCTCGAGTGTAAAATGTTGACTTTATAACCCGCTTGATGTTTAAAGTTAACGTATTTTTAAGACAATGTGGTTATTGAAAATGTTTGTGTGGAAACGCCAACGTAACATATATTGACTAGATTAACAAAATATCGAAATGGAATTCGGCATATACGTTTTATCTCTCTCTTAACATAAACGATTAGACAGAGACGAAACATAGACTTTCCAAATAAGAATCGTTTCCGACGTTTGTGAACGAGCCCCCTGATCCCAAAGTGATATCAAAACCAACGGAGCAGATACAAAAATGTATACGTAAATACATTTTAGGATACCCAGACACAGAACAAAAGGCAAGTCGATACAATGATAATTGGTTCAAACGCTTTGCAATCAACGGTAAGGATAACGCCTGCTGCTCTTTCAGCTTCAACCGAGATAAGTATGTATGTAGTTTCTAAACATACGTAGTTTACGTAGTTCGACGGCAGAAGGCACTTACCAAAGGCCAAGAGGTCAATATGACAGAAAAATTCATCGGCTACGATAACTTGCGGTAAGCTCAGTTATAAGAGCAGCACGTGCGTTACATCAAGATCGTAAGTTCGAATCTCACATCGGAAGGGTAGACAAACATTTTCTGTTTCTTTCAATTATTTAAAGTTCACTAGAGCGGCGTGAAACATTATAAAAGTTAGTTATATGTATAGTTAGAAAATGATGCATAAAATAAAACATTCAAATTAGCGTTCCTTGTCCTTATTTAATTATCAGCAAATGCCACTGAAAAAACCTTTGAAGAGCTAACCACAAAATATTAAGTGCCCGTGTATTTTGTCACAAAATTCAATCATTCAACCAATTTCATTTTTTAAGGCATACTTTAATATTTATTCATCGTATTTTTGATACATTAGCTTCTAGTAGTTATTCATAATAAAATCAAAATGGTAACCCATCCAACGCCCAAAAAAATATACGTTGCTCAACTTCACCATACTGCTATCGTATTTGTGCCACGAGACGTTATCATGCGAAAGAAAATTGTGGAATGAAACGGCATTACATAAAATAGATCCAGAAGACCTTTCGTATTTACAAAGATGCGATAAACCATAGCTTGATCAAAATTTTAATTTCTCGCTCCACGAGCATCCATGTTTTTTCTTTGCCAACATTACTTTCTGTTTACTTTGAACTTGGCCATCGTCGTATTTATTTGCCCCGGACCCGTTCTCGTTTAGCTAGTGTTGTGTAGCGGCGTCAGGATTATCGCTGTATCGATATTTAAGTTCTTTAGGTTTGCTCCAAAAAAAGACAAACCTACGAAAGATTTTGTTTTTAAAGATGAATCGAAAGGATTTTAAACGTTGATTTGTATATTTTTTTTATTAAAACCACTTTCGTAGTGTGTTGGTTGCGGTTATGAGAATCAAAAAATATATATTCGTCATTGGATCTGGTATATTTTTTTTTGTTTCTGGTGGTAGGCAAACTGTTTATTATTTCATTGTTATTAAAGTTTCATTAAGCCATATCTTAAATTTTCAATTTATCTTTGCCCTCACATTACCCGAAATACTACGTAATTAAATATTGTTTTTATGCGATATATATTGTAATAATGCATCCTCTTTCGTTAAAATCAAGTTACCGTTACAACAATGAACTTAATTAAAGTTGACAAGTAACCAGTTAACAATAAAATTACATACATATATGCAATCAAACCCATCTTGGTTCGATTTATAAATGTATTTTTTTCATGTGTTTTCCCTTGGAAATCTTATATTAGATTACCGATTCGCGCACCGCAAGGGGAGATAAAACTTTTCTGTTTCTTTAATATATTTAAAGTTCGCTAATGTGGCGTAAAGCACTATAAAAAAAATCATAAATCGATTATAAATTACAGCTACACTGATACGATAGTTTTATCGAACAATTAAATCGACTATCGATAAAGGTTTATTAGTTTAGTGATGTCAATATTCAGCTTCACTAAAGTCGGGACCGCTATGATTGCGACCTGTTTTATTAATATTTATTTGGTCATCTTTACAGATTTTAGGAAGGTTTTATAGAGCCATTGTTCCGAAAATACTTTTTTCATCTCTAAATACATTTTTATTGTTCATTTTTGAGATTTTCATCTATCACTTACTTGGTATTTTATGATTTGGTATGAATGTACAAGAATTCACAGATGGCATCAATAATATTTAGAAATCGCAACCCGGTGTATTTTTCACCCCAGCTGGACCCGGTAACATTCGCCACCAACCGGGTGTGATATGTTAGGATGAAACCTTTAAAGTTTAAGAGTTCTAAGAGTTTATTGCTAGAACTGGAGCAACCCAACTGGTGAAATACCACCACCTTACAGAAGACCGCAGCCAAAAACAATCACTTCGGTATTGTTGTGTTCCTGCGTGTGAGTAAAAGTGTTAAGTGGTAATGAGGTCCTTTTTTTTTTTTTTTTTTTTGACGGGGGGAAATGCCTTGATGCACCGTACCGTCACCCGAGGGAGGGTGACGGCGTGTGTGGGACTCCCTGCCCTGAAAAGAGCAGGACTACCCACTAAAACCCCCCGATTGGACCTTCATCGCCTTAGTGGCGGTGCTATGGGAGATCGGCTAAGCCTTGACTTCCACAACACCGCCGGCGGAATAGCCGCTTATGCAGCTCCGTCTACTCCCCCCACAGTGTTCGGGGGGAGACTGGGGATGGCCGGTCCAACGGAACCATCCCCACCTCGCAGTGGGGGCCGGTGCAATGCCAGCTGAGGTACCCTCACACCATCAGCCGGCCGGTCCCCACGCGGTAGCTGGGCGCGGTCGTATTGCCGCCGCGCCCTCAGCCGCCTTCTTCGGCGGCAGGCGGGAGCGGATGGATCGTCCTCCCGCTCCCGCTCTGCGGCCTCCTTCTGCGACATGACGTCTTCGCAGAAGGAGGCCATCCCGTCCCATGCCGTCTCACTCCCGAGCATAGCCTCGACTATGCTGGGGAGTGAGAGATTCGGCCCCACCAGAGCACGCAAAGTCACGCGCTGCGCGTCAAATGTGGGGTACACCTGCAGTGTGTGCCCCGCTGTGTCCTCCGCCGCGCCACAATTGGAGCACGACGGAGACTGCTCCCGACCAATACGGTGCAGGTACCGCCCAAAACAGCCATGGCCGGACAGCACCTGCACCAAACGATAGGATAAGAATCCTGATTTGCGCTCGAGCCAGCGAATAATGACTGGCCCGAGCGCGTCTAGGGTCCACCGACCCGACGGAGCCACTTGCAAGGACTCCGCCCAATGCCGGACCACCTCTTCGTGCGCCTCTCGGCGCACACGCGACAGGTCCTCCGGGTAGAAACGCTCCCCGGAGGCCTTCCTTAGGGCCTGCCACTGATAAGCCCTCGCCATTGCCTGGGCCTCAAACTCCCATGGCGGCGTCCCAGCGAGTGCGCACGCCGCATCAAAACCAACGGTGCGGTATGCTCTGCACACTCGCTGGGCGATAGCACGCTGAGGGCGCCGAAACAGTCTTTGATTCTCCCGAA
This sequence comes from Glyphodes pyloalis, assembly GCA_037074685.1. Classification (NCBI taxonomy): domain Eukaryota; kingdom Metazoa; phylum Arthropoda; class Insecta; order Lepidoptera; family Crambidae; genus Glyphodes; species Glyphodes pyloalis. Next base: position 16,521,500 of record JAYKKO010000009.1, read on the forward strand.
TATGGAGGGAGTCGGCCCAGACGGGCGAGCCGTATAGGGCCATGCTTCTCAAAATGCCGGCATAGAGTCGCCGGCATTTGGCCCTGGGACCCCCTACATTGGGGAGAAGCCATGCGAGGGAGGTCGCCGCCTTGAGAAGGCGAGAAGACAACGCCGCAAAATGCGGTCCAAACTTCCAACGCTGGTCCAGGATGAGACCCAGGTATTTCATCTGGGTCTCGACCGCCACCCGGACACCCCCGACGACGATGTACGCGCCGGAGAAAAAGCGTTGCCGAGGCCCAGGAAAAAATATAGCCTCGGTCTTACTTAGGGCCACCTGAAGGCCCAAGAGTGCAATACGCCTGGCGACAAGAGTGCCCCCAGCCTCTGCCAAACGAGCGGCAGCACCAAAATCTCTCCCCTGGGCAGTCACGAGAGTGTCGTCCGCGTAACAAAAGACACTCATGCCCGAGAGGAGAGAACCACGCAGGAGCCAATCATATCCGATGTTCCACAAGAGGGGCCCCAAAACAGACCCCTGTGGGACACCGGATCGAGCGCTGTGGTAATGAGGTCCTAGCTTAAGGGCGACAAGTACAGCATAATTATGGCTGTTACTGTACTTGTCACGCTTACCTTGAAGGCTTGATCCCTCCCGTACTCTGCCTCTTCCCCCCACCCAAAAGCTCTGGAAACCTGGAAGTATTTTATTTTTAAGGACTTTATACAATTTTGACATCCCTAACTTGAGATTGTCTTGGCTATTTATTTATGGGCGCTCCCTACATGTCTGGAGTAGCCTTTTGTTGTAAATAAGTCATCCTTTCATATTTGCTACTGCTATACCAAAATGTATGGCGGGGGACCACAGAAAGTATTTATTTTTATCCGACTTTTGTGAGAGGCAAGTAAATACTTAAACATTTTGAAGACACCGGTGTTTGAGTTCGGAAAAAAAAGTTAAGCAAAAGATGGTTGAATCGGAGCTTATTGAACTTTGATATACATACACATATGTGGATAAATTTGTCACCAGCTGTACTAAATACAGATGAAAAAAAGGGTTCTTAGTCTACCACATTTTGGAGGGAAATTCCCTCCAAAAATGTGGTAGGCTTCCTTTATTAGGTTCCCCTTTTTCCAGTGGTAAGTTTTCGCTTGCGTTGTTACATCAATATGTATTTTTTTTCATTGTCATTGTCTCAGTTTAATTTGGGACGTCACTTACTAAATTTTGGTGCTCAATTTTAGCTCTAAAACATGGTCATGAAATATGGTTGATGATGATGATGAATGATATAAATTAAATATTTAGCAGCTAGTGCTATAAAATAAAAATAACACATTTAATGACTACTTTCCCAATATGGGTAAGAGTTCTTGAAATATTTGTTTCTTATAAAAATATATTTAAATCTTATGTGGATGAACACAAAATGATTAATATATGTACTGGTAAAATTTTCTATGGTATCAAAAATATTCAATACGACTACCAACATAATGTCAGTCAATTTATTGTCTGAATCAGTCAGTTAGTCAGTGAGTTTTCCTTTTATTATCTTATATAGATTATTAACTATGCGTGCGAAGTATTAGATCTATCTTAGTACTAACGTTTCGTCTATTTTACGATCGCTTCTTAATTTAAGTGCTCCCACTTGCTGCTAATTAATTTACTCATACGTGAAACCAGCAGCGCTTAAGACTTTAAAATGCTTTTAATTTACCTCTACATTAGTTTGGCATGCACAAATTTTATTTAACAAAAGCATTTCTTTAATTTTACCTCGAGAAAAGAAAGCACGTTTTGTTTCCTCTATTTTTTGAAGCTCGGCGCACCTGCTTGTGGCATTCACGGCATATAAGTTCTGTTTAAAGGAATTTGTTGGTAGCGATCAAAAATTTTGTACATGTACAGTTGCAACATAAAAAATGGTACTAGAAAAACAATGCATAATGCTGTGCTTATCTCAAATTCTAATTTATAAAGATTATACGGTACATATTAAACTTAAAACTGTTACTGGACTTGTCCCCTCACCTTGAAGGCCTGACCCCTGCTACTAATGTAGCACCCCCCGGGAGCTCTGGAAACCTTACTCACACGCAGGAACACAACAACACCGAAGTGATTGTTACTTGGCTGCAGTCTTCTGTAAGGTGGAGGTATTTCATCAGTCGGGCAGCTCCAGTTAGAGCGATAAATCGCTATGCACTACCTCTTTTAAAGCTTAAGCTCCCAGGCTTTGTTTCTAAAATTTTCACTATTCAACTGAGAATTCGATTTCAAATATTTTTTGTAAGTTAACGAATCGCGCTCTCAAAACAAATAATGTGCTTATATCGTTCTACAAGCTTGAAACTACCAACAGACAAGACGTTTAGTGCACATTTGGACTGTAAAGCGGGTGCAACACTGTAAGCCGCGCTTAAGTGACTTGCAGTAAGCCGTGTACTTGTGTAGGACAATGTACTGCAACCGGGTAAGCAATTATTATGCGTTTACCATGAAGCTATGGCCTTGTGGTACAGTCATGAGCAATATAATGTAAATATTAGAGCTCTTATGACATCACCGTAAGGTGCAGTTTAGAATGAGTTATATACATATTAGTGCGCGTGACTGTACGCAATGCCTAAAAGATTACAAATGTTTCCACCACTGCTTTTTTTCTTAATAAATAAAAGCGAAAGTGACTCTGTGTGTCTGTTGCGATTGAATGTACAAATTTTTTGAGTAATCTTTTATGATTAACTTTTCAACCAGCTTAAAAACTACATTTTGTATTTTTGCACTTACAAAACACATAACTATAAACCAGTTGTAAGAATACAAGCCTTAGTAGCACTTGTACAATAAACACATTGGTTCTTATGCCCACGACATAAGAGCGTCTTTACTGTTCGTGCGCATTTACTACCGAGATGATGTCTCCTCAGCCATGACTATCACTACTACCGAGATGATGTCTCCTCAGCCATGACTATCACTACTACCGAGATGATGTCTCCTCAGCCATGACTATCACTACTACCGAGATGATGTCTCCTCAGCCATGACTATCACTACTACCGAGATGATGTCTCCTCAGCCATGACTATCACTACTACCGAGATGATGTCTCCTCAGCCATGACTATCACTACTACCGAGATGATGTCTCCTCAGCCATGACTATCACTACTACCGAGATGATGTCTCCTCAGCCATGACTATCACTACTACCGAGATGATGTCTCCTCAGCCATGACTATCACTACTACCGAGATGATGTCTCCTCAGCCATGACTATCACTTGCTTTTGCCCGATTCCAATATTTTCGATTCGTAATGTGTCGACTACGAGCCGTTAATTCTAATTTCGTATAGGTATTGCTTAGGCAGCTAAAACGCAGACGGTTAAAAAAATATCTGAATAAAAATTAATGATCCTATAAGTATCTAAAAGGTGTTTGAATAGGAAAATGACAAAATGTTTTTGTTTACTCCAACAGAAAATTTTACCAGACATTAAGACAAAGACATTTCTTCTTTTATTATGTAAAAGAAAATTAACTAATACTGGGGCATGCGTTAAATTTCAGGGCAACATCACTTCTTTGCACAGCTTTTACGCAATACGTGATGTAAACACACCACTTCAATGCATTTCCTTTACCATTGTTAATTTTTATTGATATATGAATCAAAAAAGGAGTTTAAAATTAAAAAACAAAATCCCTTACGCAATTATCGTTTTTCTTTTTTATTATCATATCAGATCATGATTATTAATGTCATATCATCAAAGGTCTAATACCCAATTAAACAATTTTTTTTTCAATATTCCAAATATACCAAAACATATTGGTAGTGATTTAAAGTCTCGGCGGACATTCGACTACTATTTGGAAAAGCAGCACACGCATAGTTGTAAAAGTAGCACACGTTCAATGAAAAGAACGGTGAACGGCACGTCAAGCTAAACACATGCCGTTAAATTTTAGTTCTTATACCCTTAATTTAAGGGCGGTGCAAAGTCCAAAGTCTGACGGGCTTTCGACCTTACCAATGGGTGAGATGAGGTGGTTATTTATTCTTCAAGAACATTTATTGACCTCAATTGATGACTAGTAACATAGGTTCTCACAGCGAGATCCTGGATCGATTAGGTCAAATTGTTAAACTTTATTATTCTCTTAATTGAAATAAATCGTGTGTCATCACCCTTTCATGTAGTGTAAGACAAAGTGCGGAACGAGTAATTGTAGTGCATTTAAAGCCGAGATCGTGACTGCTAAGACTGTCTTACAGCTTAATGTTGTTCGTCTACTAGAGAAGTAATATACTGTACTTTAACCAAGATGTAGTAAGAGCATCTTCACATAATCCATGGTTTGGATTTTATGTCTTTTCTTTCTTCCCGTAACAACTTTAGACGTAGGAGATTGGTACACATATTGTAAGCCATATTTGTTAGATAAATAACCATTGATACAGCGTACTGTAAAACTATGGCATATATGCCTGTGGAGTAGAGAAGAGAGGAGAGGCGTGGTTGGCTCTTGGTCTCTAACTGTGGGAAGGTTTTCCACTCTTGAGAACGTTTCCTATTAATGATCTAGTTTCCGAAGTCTTCAATTTTAAAACTGTCCGATGCTTTTTGCCAAGACTGCCTTGTCTATTAAGGAAACGTTTATGGTGTTTAATATTTTCGCTAAGGGTGTGCAATCGTATTTTTCTAAGGAGATTTCCTTGATCCATGATCTGCATCATAGTAAGTATACGCCGTTAGCTACCACTGACTTCCTACCGCCGTCTAGTGTTGCCGGATAATCGATTAATCGATAATCGATTAATTTGCAATTATTTTTAGATAGTATCGCCATGACGGTACAGTTCAGGTAGGTACCAAGAAACTTAGCTATCACGTTTTATGAATAAAAAGTAGGGTATAAATAACTTTTTCACGGTTTCATTTTGAATGTGTTATGTCTAAGAAGACATTATATGAATGACGATTAAATCGAAAAATAATTGCATATTAATCGATTATATCGAAATAATCGATTATATCGATAGTATTGCTTTCAACTTGATATCGATATAATCGATTATATCGATTATATTGTATTTGACTTAGATTATAATCGATTATATCTAATAAAAATAAAAATGTATTTGTATTGATAGATTGTCATATCGATTATTAGATTATTTAGGCCTCTTTTGGAATAATCGATTATAATCGATTTACAATCGAATCGACGGCAACACTACCGCCGTCTTGATGTCGTCTTTGCATCTTGTGGGAGATCTTCTTATGCAGCATTATCCGGTCGGTCATAATTCCAGCACCCCTCAGTACCAAAAGCTATCGTTTCGACGAGCAATGTAGCCTTCCCTTTTAATTTACTAAGGGTATAGCAAGAATCACGTTATAGTCAAGTCTTAATTTATATTATCGATTAAAACCCAAACCTTGTAACTATGGAAACAACGACACCCCAATACCTTTACATCTGAACCCGGAATCCGAAAGTTTTGGACCCTAGCTGTGAATCACTTGACAACTATCACAATACCAAACAACTGACTCGAACTATGTTCGCATTGAAATCGAAACTGTCTCAAGTGTAATATCTCCTGTTTTTGCTACGTTATGGATATTGGACCTTTGCCTTCGCTACAAATGTTATTTAGTGGGTTTGGGACAATAGTTTGCTGCTGATGGCTAGAGCCGTTCTATTCTATAATACGTTTTAATTAGATTTTTTACTTGTTTATAGTGCTTCACGCCACTACTTTAAATGTATGACAATTTACGATTAATGTACAGTTCTAAACTCTTAGCAGAGAGCACTTACCGAAGGCTGAGAGATATCTATGGGCTGATTTGGATGCTCAGCACTTGCGATACGTGAAGGTCGTGGGTTCGAATCCCACACCTCGATGGGATATTGAAATTTATATGCTAATTTTCGTTTAGGTGTAATATATTTTAGGTTGTGCATTTATTTACGTTATTTCAAAGACAAGGCAAACAAAGTCATGGGCAACAGCCAGCGTAACATAAAATTATTTTCTCAACAAATCCTCCTCTCTTATCTTTGCCGCACCCACCATGGCCTTTTAGATTTGAAGAAATTATACATGACACAATTTTTACCCATGGAATGCAATAAATAATATAAATAAATGATTTTTAGAAAAGCCAGCTTAATTAAGTAAGAATTACATAAACTGCAGCTCAGATGTGAAATTACCAGTGCACGTCGCAACAAGCTCGCTTTGATCGCTCTCTGCGCTGAGCGAGCGAGCGTTACGAGCGGTAATTAAGTCATCACACGATGTTACTGCACTAGGCACTGGATACGACTTAGTATGGCGTGAGCACAATATGCTGTTAATTAAAAATACATATTCTTTATAGATGCTTATAAAATTTCAAAGTGCTACACACCACATTAGCAAACTTCAAATATTTTAAAGAGACAGATTTTTTTATTTCTACTAGTGTGATACGAATCTACAACCTTCACGTATCGCGCGAGTTCCTTCCTATTCCAAATGGTATTATCGCAAATTATCGTAGTAGACTCTTTTTTCTGCTATATTTGCTTCTTAACCTTCATAGCTGCTGTATTAGAACTACATACTTACAGGCCCGTGGTACATTCGTTGCAGAAATGTTTGAAAACCAAGGAATTGCAGACACTTTAGATTTTTATTTTTATTATAGTGCAACACGCCGCACTAGTGAAGTTTTTATATTTTAAAGAAACTGAAAAAAAAAATCTGTTCACTTATTTTGAGTTTGGGCGCGTTTAAAAAAAATATAGACAATTTGGGTGTGATAAATCAAATGACTGATGTAATATCGTCCTTTTTTACGGCATTGATACTGAAAGATGATTGAAAAATTGTATCAACATCCCGATTGGACAGCTATCTATGCGACGATGTGGTTGCCTTACTCAAGCAACCTACAAGGCAAACTCAATAACCAGCAAAGGATTATTACCCTTTTTCCGGGAACCATAATTCTAAACACACACAGAACAAGGATTAAGTAACGAGACCACAACTAAAAAGTCCATTAGAACGGAAAATGGTCGACCAACTTTAATTATAACGAAAATTTAATCAGCTCAGGAAATTCCTGAGCGAAGCATTTTGTTTATTATTTAGATACGACTCGGGAACCCATTTGAAGGTCGCGACGAACTCGAAAGGATTATCTTAATCTGTGGAAGGGTTTACGCTGAAATTATGAAGATACTGACGGGCTAATGATCCGGAATGTTTGAGAAACACCGGATAATGAGTGTATGAATCTCTAATTGATGATAGTGTGATGACTCCTGGTTTTAAACAACTAAGCTGTGCCTGCGACTTCGTTCGCGTGGACTATAAGTTTTTTCCATATGAATATACTTTCTTGGTCGATTTTAGCCCTATTTCTAAGCGTAACGGGACAATGACGTCATTTTTACGTGCATGCAGCCCGTAGTATCGAGTTATTAGACGTTGTCACATCAAAACCAAATCAGACCAGTACTGTATACGCCCAAACACGGTTTTCTGTTACAATACACAAAACAAGTACTTCAATCCACAATTGTACACCACGCCTCTCAAATACACTGTTTCCTCAGACATCTATCCCAAACTCACTTACTGCTCGCCACTCAAATCCCTCGGTCAACAAACGCCAGCCCATCCACCTGACAATACCGAGCCGTTCCTCATCTATTCCATTTAATTACGTCCATAATCGACCCAATTCCCAAATTGATTTCAGTCTGAAGAATACGAAACTATGTACAAAGATCGGCTGGTCGTTCCAATTTCGCCTCTCACTGTAGGCGATAGGGGCGAAGTTGTAATAAAGGATAAGGGGAAGATGTTTTCCTTACTAATAGAATGACAAACATCCGACGATGTAGAGGGATTGCTTGTCATCTGTCAGAATTCCTCCTCAGTCGCGCTTTCCCACAGGGAGTGTCGAGGCGAATTGCCAAGTAAGTATGATATTGTCTTTTCTGGGATTGTTTGAAATCGTTAAGGTAGGGCAGAGGAATAGATGCTGTTTAAATTTCGAATGTTTATCTTTTAACCTCAGTTCCAAAAGCGACAGGCTGATATAAGTTCAACGTGTCTGTCTGTCTGTTTGTATGTCTTTCTATGTCATCGTTGCTTCTAAATGGCTCAATCGATTTTGATTTTATTTGATGGGTAAATTTAATGATTGTTAATTTATGTCCTCTATCTATAATTCCAGCTGGGCATGTTGGTTGTCAGTAATTTTCATACACTTATCCTACTTATTAACATTATTATTGTTATTATTTTTTTATTTTTTTTGAGTCAAAACTCTTTACTTGATTTTATATATGTTAAATATGTTTATTTGTATATATGTATTTATTTGTATGTTTATCATGTTAAACTACGAAATAATTCTAAAATAAAAACTGTATTTATGTTGCACGGCCGTACCCATTTCTCGCCATCTACTATTTCCTCTACCTTAAGGTTGTCTGGAAGAGATCGCTTTCTAGCGATAAGACCGCCTAAATTGTACTATAATTTTTCTGTAAAACCTATTTCTGTAAAGATTTTGTGCAATAAAGTATATCTATCTATCTATCTAAATTAGTCCAAGATGGTGTCCGACACAAAATGTTGGATTACACGGATGTGTCCAAATGATACAACTTCTTCAATTTAGGTATCAAATAAAAGGGCTTGAATTGTCATATTTACTCGAAGTTTTTAAACGTTATATGAGATACGTTTTTTCTTTTTACAAAAAAATTAAAACTTATTAATTGTCATCGTCATCGTCAATTACATGAACAAAATGATTGGCGATGACATGGTTTTCCACGCTAAGAAATACAGACGACATGTTTGGGTACAAAATACCGATATTTAGTGATCACTTCGTAAATTTATTGATATATCAGATTTTTTTTCATTAAGACAGGCATTAAATTCACGTGATATGAAACTTGTTATTCGCTGCTTAAAGTACCATAACATGTTAGATACTTGAAAAAAAAATCGTAAAAACACTGGTCTCGATAATTACTAATAAACTTTTAATATTATTATACGCAGAATATTCTTTGTGACGTAAAGGTGGGTGTTATCTAAACAAAAATCTATCAAGTACTTTGAACAAGGTAATGTTAAATGAAAATAAAAATGATTTCCCTTTGATTACTGCGAGATGTCATAGTCAGATCCCTTTCTTTGATTTTTTGTAATGGTACTCTTGGGGGTGCTACATTAGTAGCAAGGGTCAAGTCTTCAAGGTGAGGGTGACAAATCCAGTAACAGATTTATTATGTTTGTACTAATGCCCTTAAGCTAGGACCTCATTACCACCTCCGAAGATGCGCGGGAACGGTTTAGCACCTTCGGCCGTTCCCGCCAGTCCTCCAACCATCCAGGGGGGGACTTTGTGACGCCGCCCCGTACCGGCAGCAATTCCGCCGACGGTGCTGTGGCAGACACGGGTCGCCCGATATCCCATGGCGTCGTCAATAGGCGATAAAAGGGTGGGGAAGGTTTTTAGTTCGGGTAGTCCCCGCCGCCTCTGGCCGGGGGAGTCCCACACACTTCGCTGTCGCCCCCACGGCAGCGGTAAGGTGCGCAAAGGCATTTTCCCAACCTTACAAAAATTTAAAATGGACCACTTAACATGTGGGATGAGGTCAATCTTGAATAATAATTTTTTAAAAGTACATATGGTAGAATTGAAGTCGGTTCGTAAGGGAATCATTACTTACTCTGTTTCTCACCCTACACTCGCCACAGACGGTTTCCAAACAATTTCTTACGTTAGCTAATGTTATAATGAATTATTCGATACCCCCACACGATATAATTCAACTTACCCTCTGGAGGGTCCGTTGATAGCTGCGGATCAGCTTTCAAAGGGTTCCGCAGAAATATCGAGTATTTATCGCTGAGTGCATAGGGGAGCCCTCAAAATAAATAATGGATTGTCCATTAACACTTTCAATGCTCATCAATTTTCATGTTTCTGCCACACGCCCAAAACTGAGCAACGAGTATGTATAGGACTCGGTAGCCGGGTGCACGGGCGCCGCGGTGACGCACAGCATCGCAGAACATCGCGCCACGCCGAGAACTCGCCTCCCGGGTGCACAAGGGTTGTACATTTTCGCAAAGAAAATGTAGTCTTTTACAGTTATATTGAAACTTTATTTTGGCTGTGCATAAAACATGGAGGCGATTCGTAAGCGGATTGTAGTTTTTCTTATATTTATTTCTACTCATACTTCAAAGGCGTGGTGCATATTTACGCGATAAGGTTTTACAACAAGGTATGTTAAAGTATATTAAGATGCAACAAACGGCACCACGCTTTCCCAAAAAAGTAGCAAAGATAGAATTAATTATAAATTTTATGGTTACAAAATTGAGATATACCTATAATCGCGGCAAATGAAAGTAAGACTCAAAATTTTGCATGTGTAATTTTAAACTTCAATCTTATAGACATTAGGATGAACTTTCTATGAAATACTTTCAAAGCGCGCGCCTCGTGTTCTTATTTTCAATGGTTGATTTTTTGTAAGGAGTTATATTAAAATATATTAATGAAGACTTGTTCTGACATTTGTTTAAAAACTTAGTTAAAAACAGAATGGACAGTGTTAAAAAAACACTTGACACGTAAAACAATAAAATTGTAAATTTTAAGACTACTTTCATAATCCCGTAATAAAATATGTCTTAATCCCGCAGGTGCACTTTAAAACAGTTGTAAAAACAATTGTATCAGTTGCACACCTGATCTTTGGTGACACTAATAAATGAATCATAAAATTATAATAAAGGATCATCCTCTTTGTCGGCTAGCTGCGGCGCGAACTACAATAACAAATTGCAAATAATAGATACTTGACCTTAAAACTTGGAACCATAAAATAAACTCCATAATTATTATATTTTTTTTTTCAATTAGTGTGTTTATAATAGGAACGCCGAAATTCAAAGCGCCTTTTTTTGACAATGAGGTAAGTTAAAAGGGGACCGCTCAGCACGTGCACAGCATCGACCGAATCTTTTGTTCTAATTGTTAACCGGGATTACTAGTGACAAACAATACAGGTTGTAATTCTACATTCATTTTTTAATCTCTGGTATGTCTGGACCAGGTAGATTACAAAGGTCATAAAATTTATTTGCTGAACAATAACAATGACTATTTTATGATGCTAAAATGCAGTCCGTTTATTTTTAGAAAAAAACATTGCAAAGGGTTTGAGCACAATCTAACATTTTATTTATTTTAAACATCACCTTAAAATTATTTACTTCACGGATAATTGAAAAATTCATTAAAATAAAACCAACATAGTAAGTTCTTACATCTTAAAACATTATTTGAACTGTGAATATTTTTGACAACCCTTGCTCTTGCTACTTTCGAGAGAACAATAGGACCCGGCTAGCGGGTGCTGGGCGTGCGCATAGGCGATGTATAGCTAGCTATAGGCCGACTCGGGAGCCGGGTTCTGGGCGTCTGGCGAAAATACAGTAGAACCCGGGAGCCGGGTTTTGGGCATTGTAAGTGTTAAGGGCGCTTAAAATTTATGAGATTCGCTGGAATTAAAAAAGTATTGAAGATGTTTTGGGAAGAAAAACAATTTCTTATATTTTGACAGCTACATTAAGTTGCCTGTTTAGCATTTTATAAACATGGAAAATACAAAATTGCTGGACATAATTTAAATACTTGCAAAAATAACATAGTAAAACAATTTTTAAAATTATTATAAGATGATAATTTAAAAGTTCGTACATTCAATTAGTTCATGGTGTCCTGGTTTTGTTCTTACAAATTTAGATCTAGCTTTAGATAGTACAATTCAATATATTATTCCCAGAAAGCTTGCATTTTAATAGATGCAAAAATAGATATTGTTTCAAATAAATTTAAGGTAATTAGGATTTGATGAAATAGTTATTAATTTCAATTCCAAGTGATAGATTGGATTTCATCTTAGTAATTAGTATGATCGAGATAGAATTTCATTAATTACGTGTACGCAAATTAGGTGGTTATTTGAAGCACTAATAAAATTAAGCTGGGAAATTGACTTCTGCAAAATGTATATTAGACGAGATCTCGAAATTCAATGTCAATAACAGTCTTCAAAAATAAACCTAAAGAATATTTATACACATTTACCTTTGTATAACCAGCCAAATAATGCACCAGTTGTATTATGTATTTTAATGATGTTTACTTGTATCTCATTTTATGGAAAACTTTAATGTTTTTTTATGAGAAATAGGTAACGTTTTTTAAACCTAAATCCCTTATTGCAAGATTTATAAAACGACGACCTCCGAAGCCGTGAGGCGAGCGGGCCTGACTTTGGCGCCGCGCCATCTCTGTGGTCCCGGGATCGATTCCCGGTCGGGTCAATATGGGAAACAATCTTTTCTATATTGTCTCGGGTCTGTGTGTAGTCGGATAGGATATTTTGGTATCAAATCCGTTGTCATCGCGATGTGAGTTCCTCTCTTACTTACCATCAGACTGGCAGGAGCTAATATACAGCGCTACCATAAAAAAGTAATTAAATGTTGCAGTAACAGGGTTGATGTTGATTTTCATAACAATGACATTTAATTGACTCAGAAAAAAGTAACCTAAACTGTTACATTGTTGCAGTAATCTCTAAACTAATATTATCCACCAACAATCAAGTCTTTCCTATAATATCTCAAAATAAGCAGTTACAATTTATTTTATAGAATAACATGCATATACTTGTAGTATTTTAAGAATTTCTTATCACAATGGATTAATTATGCCTTTATTATTTTAACCTGTGTAACCGAGACGCAAGCGGGCCGGTTGCGCCATCTTTGAGGACCGGGGTTCGATACCAGGTCAAGTGAATATGGAAAACTAACTTTTCTATATTTTGTTGGGTCTTGATGTTGTGGTATTATTGTTCCTTCGGATTTCTGTAACAAAAGTGCTTTAGCTTGTCATCACCGAATCAGAGCAATATACGTATATTGATATTAGTAGATTATTATATGAATTTGCTATAAAAATGCATGAAAGTTTCTTCTGTCATATTGATCCGACCGCGAATCGAACCCGGAACTTCATATGTAGCTCAACGCTTAAGTTCGGCTGCTCGCCTCTCAATAACATAGGTATTGAATGGATGGATGTTTGGTAATTAACTACACATAAATTACATATACGAGTATAAAACACTAAGTTAACATGTACAGTCAGCGTCTTTAGTTTGTGAGCAACTCAGTACCTTGTCACATTAACCTAGCTGTATATTTCACTAACTCAGTCACATGGGCGTTTCGTATGACAAGGTACTGAGGTGTATACGAATTAATGATGCTGACTGTAGGTTATTTTTATAGTAGCGCAGTATATTGGCTCCTCCCAGCCTGATGGTAAGCAAGAGAGGAACCCACATCGCGATGAACTGTAAATGTTTTGCCTTGATATGCTGGTCATTGTAAACTGTGTCTTCCTATATTTTAAAGAAACAAAAAAAAAACATCTGAGTTGAGTTATTTTTTTCTATTTCTCATTTGTCTCGTCGTCGTTTTTTAATAAAAAATGCAATTTCGCAAGAATTAAGCTTTTAACACAAATTACTCTACTTTTATTTACAAACACTTTGTCACGTCGATGTCATGTCAGTTTTATCTCATTCAAACTCATGTCCTGTCACGTCATCATCCACATTGTACTTTTATGTCTGTAAAACCAAATTCTGTAAATTTTTCTGTGCAATAAAGTATATCTATCTATCTACCATCCAGTCGCCTTACCGGCCAGCACCATGCAGGCAAGGAGCTCAGTCACGCCGCAACAATTTCTTTCAAGTTGTGTTTCACCTGTGCAGCGTAAAGCACTATATACAAATTATAAAATCAGTGAAACAGCTATATACCAAATAGCATGAAGAAATGTGAGAGTATAGAAGCATTTAAAAGCAAGCTTAAGGAGCATATAACTGCGAATAACGACGACTAAAATAAAATTATTTATCAATATTTGTTATCTCATTATAAGTGAAATGTCTTATGAGAATAAATTATTATTATTATTACAGCTTTATTTTTCCACATAGCAAATTGTTATTAGAAATACGGTTATAGTTATTATTACTATTATTGTTACTTTGTTATGTGGCCCCTCTGTGGGTAAAAGCCTCCTCCATTATTCCCCACTTTTTCCTGTCTTTGGCCGTTTGCATCCAATTTTTACCAGCTGTGTTCACTATGTCATCCGACCATCTCTTCTTTTGTCTTCCCACATTCCTTTTTCCTTTTGGGCCCTGCCATTTAGTTGTTAGGTATGTCCATCTCTGATCTTCATATCTTGACAGGTGTCCTGCCCATTTCCACTTCTGTTTCAAACTAAAATTAAGTGCGTCTATTAATTTAGTTTTCATGCGAATGTCTGCGTTTCTCGTTTTCTGTATCCTTCTCAGTTTCAATATACTTCGTTCCATTGCATGTTGACAAGTTGAAATTTTATTTTTCACTTTTTCAGTGAAGACCCACGTCTGGCTGGCATAGGTGAGACTTGGCAGAATGCAGGAGTCCATTATTGTCTTTTTTATATTAAGACTATAATTCCCTTTCAATATCTCTTTTTGAGCCCAGTATTTCTTCCATGTTGTACTTATTCTTCTATCTATCTCATTTTCGTTGTTATTTGCATCAAAGGATATCAGTTTGCCCAAGTACACGTATTCATTTACATATTCTATCGGTTTATCTTCCACTGTAATAGTTTTCTTTTGGCTGTTTGACAGAATTTTGGTTTTGGATGCGTTCATATGTAGGCCTATTTTTATACTTTCGGAATTTAGTCTTTGTAGCATTGATTCTAATTCTGTCGCGGATTCACTAAAAATAACAATGTCATCTGCAAACCTTAGGTGTGTAAGTTTTTTGTTAGATATCCATATGCCTTTATTTTCCCAATTCATGTTTTTGAAAATATCTTCAAGAACCGCAATGAATAGTTTTGGGGACAAGGGGTCCCCCTGGCGCACTCCTCTACTTATTTTGAACTCATCCCCTTGTCTTTCAAGTTTTACTCTACTTACACATTTAGTATAGATGTTTTTGATTATATTTACATATGTTTTGTTTATATCGTTATTCCTCATTGCAGTCCATATAGATGAGTGTTCTATGCTGTCAAACGCTTTTGAATAATCTACAAAAGCTATGTAGAGTGGTTTATTAAATTCTTTAAATTTTTCTAAGATTTGTTCTATTGTGTGGATGTGGTCTATGGTTGAGTAGTGCGATCGGAAGCCAGCTTGTTCTATTGGTTGATTTTTGTCAATATCTGGTGCTATTCTTCTTAGTATGATTGACGAAAAGAGTTTATATATTGATGATAGCAGGCTGATAGGTCTGTAGTTGTTGATATCGAGTGGATTCCCTTTTTTATACATAAGTATTATATTTGATTTACACCACTGTGATGGTACTTGTTCTTTTTCCAGTATTAAGTTGAATAATTTTGCTATATATTTAACTAGGATTGGTGCTCCTGTTTTCAAGGCTTCATTTGTAATGTTATCTTCGCCAGGGCTCTTCTCGGGTTTTAATTGTTTAATAAGAGTCATTATTTCTGTTTCTGTTATTGGGTCTAATGGTGTTTCTGTTCTATCTTCTCCAGGTGAAATATTATTATTTCTGCTATGTATCGTATCATGTGGTGGTTTTTCATAAAGAGAAGTGTAGAAGGCCGTTGCACATTCTATTATATCCTGTCTATCCTTGTTTTTGTTCTTTTCACTGTCTAAACTTCGTATCCAATTTTTGTGTGTGGATAGTTCTTTGAAGGCTCTTTTAGAACTTCGGAAGGTAAGCATATTTTTTTCTATAATAGTTCTCCTATGGCAAGCATAGTCTCTTCTGATTTCTCTGCTGGTTTGTTTGAATAAATTCTTCAGTTCCTCTCTCATTTCTTTGGTCTTGTTTTTCTTCAACATGAGTTCAGTTCTTCTACAAATTAATTTCTGCGTGCGTTCGCTGATGATCTTTTCTTTTTGTTTCTTGTTTTCATAAATTTTTAGGCTTTTTGTGATTACTTCTTCCAATTTGTCGCTGATGGATTGTACATTGTTATTTTTCTTTAGAAAATCTTGCAGTAGTGGTAAGTAGTTTTTTAGATTTTGTATGTAGTTGTTTCTATCATGTGTGGATTTCAATTTATTGGATACGGTTTTAAATGTTCTTCGGCTGATTTTGGGTTTTTGAATTTTTAGGGAGCATCTTAGCATCCTGTGGTCTGATGGGAAGCTCATTTTGTTTATGACTTCTATATTTGTTACTGCTTTTGGGTTTGGGCTCAATATAAAGTCGATTTCGTTCTTCGTTCTATGATCTGGTGACATCCATGTCCATTTTCTGGAGCTTTTTTTCTTGAAATATGTATTCATCACTGCCAGCTTGTTCTCATGTGCATATTGTATTAGACGTTCGCCTCTTGCATTCCTTGTACCGTAGCCATATTTGCCCATTACAAAATTTTCGTGAGGTTTATGTTGTCCAATTTTAGCGTTGAAATCTCCGATGATTAACCTGTTCTTGTCAGCTAGTTCCTGCGCTCTTGTTAAGTCATTGTAGAATATTGTGATTTCTTCTTCACTTGAACTCTCAGTGGGGGAGTAAACTTGAATCAGCGAAAGTGGGCCTTCCTTGAAATTCAGTTTAAGAATAGCCACTCTCTCTGATATTCCCAAGAAACTTGATATGTTGCCCTTTAGCGATTTCTTTATCAGGAATCCCACTCCGTGGAGTCCCCGTGTCTCTCCTATATAACAGAATATGTATTCTTGATGCTCTTCGATAGTATACCCTAACTTTTTAACTTCTGCGAGTCCTATGATATCCCATTTAATTTTTTCTATTGCATTGTTTAGTTCTAGCATTCTTTCATTTGATGATAGGGATCTCGCATTGAATGTGCATATTTTAAGGCCTTGTTCCTTTCTTGACTTTATGTTTAGTTAGAATAAATTATTTAAACCTAAACCTACAATCGACTGTTTCTATTATTTCTGTTAGGTAAGAGGTTTCTAAAAAAAACTTCGTACTAAAATATACTAATAAGTAAATAAATAGTGTTGCCACTATCGTGAACACCGTAACTCGCGCCCAAACAATATACGTAATAATGTAATCATTTCGTTTATTTAGGCTTTGTAAATATAATACGTTTACAACTTGCGAAGATTCTCGTATCAGTGAATCCGTTCCGCAGTAGCAGTATTCTTGTGCAAAAATATTCGGCAGTCAGATGTTACTGGTACTCCTTCGCTTCTGGTATGTGGTAAGCTTAGATTTGTTTAATTACTACTGTTTGATGATTAAACCGTGACGTTTACGTAATTAGTAACGTGTAAATCATATAGGAAAGAGTTCAGTGTCAAGTTGGTAAGAGAGGTGAAACTGATTTGGCGAATGTAGATTTATAACTTTTATTTTTTTGTGAGAAAATTGGCAGGGTTTGCATTTAAGCATGGAACAGTTATTTAAAAATTTTAATATACGTAATTGGTGTCTAGTCAATTAGGTATTTATGTCATTAGTTTTGACCAAACGGAAATTTTGTTCTATTTTATGTGTGTAAAAAGGTTTTTTTTTATTATTAAATTTGTTTTATCCAGTGAGTCTTTGTATCGAGATTTTTCCATGCGTCATACTCATACTAATGTGTATTATAGGTATACATCATCAAATATGTTGTGAAAATATTTCCAGACTAACTGAGGTAAACACGTTCAGATACAGCATTTGAAATAGGATTTGTAGTTTATAAAAAGATTTACATGTTTTGTATTGTTTGATGGGATATTTTGTTTTATCTTGTCTACAGTATACACTTGCTCTACTTATCCTATAAAAATATTTTTTATCGCAAGAATATGGTGGAATAGTATAACTTCTATTGGCATTGGGTAGATGACTATGTAGATAAAATTTTAAATGTGGTCGATGGACCATTTGGTAACCTAACTGATGAGTTAGGTTACCAAAAACTATATTTATATATTTTTTTTATCATGTTAGTAAACAATACTTAACTATGATACATTTGCGTTTTTCTAAATTGACTTGGGTCTGGGTGTGCTGGGATGACGCCGTCGTCTGGTACTCATAGTACAAGGGAAAACCTTAGTTTGAGACCAGATGATTGGTGTGATTGTCTGGCGCATTTATTTATTTATTGATTTAATTTTAGCGCTACGTCTCTTGACTGCACAGTTTTTATAAAAAAATGTCGTAAACATACCCCTACTGAATTTTGATGATTTGCTGTATTTTCACAATTTAATGATTTTTAAGCAATAATTACATTTAATTGTTTTTGTTAAATATGACGAACTGACTAAATATAATCATTGTTTATCCCTACAATCAACATCCTACTATATCCCGTTTTTCATTACCAAACTAAAACAATAGAAAAAAAATTTCCTGTTTCTTTGCAATATTTACAGTTCATTAGTTCGGCGTTAAACACTATAAAAAATAATAAATAATCTATAAAACAAAGCATATTTATATCGGTTAAAATTACCAAAACAAAAATTCTTCTTTATTGCAGAATGGTTGCCAAAATGAGTGAGCCAGATGATTTGGAACAAGTTTACGCCAAATCTAGCCAAACAGATAGTTCTGGTAGTGAAATAACCACAGTCACACCAGGCGTGTACTACCCAAAACACAGTAAGTTCTTGAGGCACATCTCCCATAAAAATGAAATACGTGAATGAGTTTCTGTTTATTTCATTTTTGTAACGGCCAATTTGAATATTTTCAGCGTACTGCGCATGTAATGTGACTAGAACAACAAATTTAGAACTTAAACTTTCATATTACTGCACGTATTTTGGGACATCAGTCTAAGAGTGTTGCTGCAAATTGTTTCGTAGTTCTTTAAAACACTAGGCTTATTTTTAAAAAAAGCCACATTTATTTGCTATGTGGTAAAGTTAAATGTTCGCCACAAGATTTGGCTAAGATTGGATCAGCTACTTACATGCAACAAGTTGATGCTTTGTAACAAGAACACTGTTGGACACTGTTTAGTTAGTCTAAGTGAGATGATGACTTGCAAAAGACTGCAGGCAGATCTTGGATCGGTTTAACTGCAAACATGGTGCTATGGCCCTTAATAAATAGGGCATGTCTAGCATCAGGCTGACAAAGGTGATAAATATAAATATGTACACTATAATCCAACTATTGGTTTATAAAATGTTCATTTTCGATTTAATACCCTTATTTTAGCACATTGTTACGTTTTTAAATCTGACTCAACCGTTGATTGTAGCTAGGTAACAAATATCGAATATTTATTATCACTGCATTTTATTAAGCATGCATGTATACGTTTTTGACCTCCATAAAATTTTTAACATAGATTAGCTAAAATGATGCAACTTTATTCGAGTTTTGCGAGATTAATAAACAAATCCCATTCTTGAAGGTTTGTCTAGCTATTTAATTGAATATTGATTAAAATTAAATACTACCATATCTACCAATATGTTGGTGACGAAATCCCAGCCGTTAACACCTGTTACAGAATAACGATCTTAAATTGTACGGCTGTCTATGTATTTTAGTAAGGACTACATGTATGTTTTATTTTATAATAACAATAGTTAACAAATAAACCATCTTATTTCAGGTTCTTCAAATCACTACCCACGTGACCAATACCGAAAAAATCGCGCAAGATTTGTTCACAAAAGTGGAGATTTAAACATAGACAAATTCCTAAGCGAAAAACGAAAAATCTTCTCCGATTGTTTCGTGTTTTTAGTCAAAGCAAGATGGAGATGGACCATTACTTTCTTCTGCTTGGCCTTTATAGTAAACTGGCTGATTTTCGCTATCACCTATTGGATTATAGCATTAATCCATGGAGATTTGACTGAAAACCATTTGCCTCAAAATCAGAACGCGAGCGAATGGAAACCGTGCATTGAGAACATTTATGACTTCACTTCGACTTTCCTTTTCAGTATAGAAGTGCACACTACAGTCGCCTACGGCAAACGAGCCATAACTCTGAACTGTCCGGATGCAATATTCGCGATGTGTTTACAATGCATAAGCAGTTCCATATTCCAGGCATTTATGGTCGGAATTCTGTTTGCGAAGCTGACGAGACCCAAAGCAAGGACGCAAACAATACTTTTCAGTAAACACGCGATAGTTAGTTTGCGGGACGAGAAGCTGTGTATGATATTTAGAGTTGGTGACATTAGGAAATCTAGGATCTTGAACATCAAGGCTTCAATGTACGTTTTGAGGCTGAACACTGATTACCAGTTTCTGGAAAGCAATGAGCAAATTGAGCTAGAGACTTACATGGATGGATGCGAGTCTAGTTTCTTCTTATGGCCCGTATCTGTGGTGCATGTGATAGACAACAAAAGTCCTCTCTACAAATTGTCTGCAGCTGATCTTCTGTGTGGTGATGTAGAAATACTGGCTGTGTTTGAAGGGATAATAGAATCTACAGGACAACCCGTTCAAGCGCGATCCAGCTTTAGTGAAAGTGATATCATTTGGGGGCACAGGTTTGCATCAATGATAAGTTATGACGCGTACAAGAAAATGTACAGGGTAGATTTCTCTAAATTAAGTGAAACTGAGCAGGTAGATACACCTCTTTGTTCAGCTAACGAGTACGATAATATTATATCTTTGGTTAATTCTATTGCTTCAAGTGATTGTTCTATTGATAATTAAATAACATTATATCTTGCTGATAAATGACAAACATTTACCCCAATACATGAACTTAATACGGGTATAATTATCTTGAAGAGTTTTTAGTGATAGTAAGCTATTTTTAAAACCAATTTGTTCAAACATTTGATATGCTCATCGATCGATCTTTTTACTCGGTAATATTAATGTTACCTATAAAGCAAGCGTTTAAATGTATGCAATGAGGCTAAACATAACAAATGTGTCTTTTTAATGAAACATAATGTGAAACTGTACAAGTCGTGCATATTTTTTAATCCTCACTAATTTGTAGAAAAATCATAAGTCGCCCATTAAGACGGATGAGCTAAACAAAGTGTGACGTAAAGTGACAAGTATGTAAGTATACCAATGGTTTATTAAAACCCTACTCAGATTGCTACAAATGCACGGTCCCTTGCTAGCTAAAAGCCAAAACGTTTCAATACTCACTATAACTTTATTTACATTCATAACACTGGCTCAATTTCATCACGAGTTAGATTCGCAGCTCGATTAAACAATTAATTAGTTGTAGAACATAGTTTAAAGTTTTGCTAATTAATTGCCAGTAGGTAGGTACTTCATCTCAAACCTTGTTAGAAATTGAACGCAGCGGCTTAGAAATTCGAGAACTTTTGAAAGTCAATACCCTAATAATGATGGAGACGATAACATTTGTGTGGGCCTATTACAGCTAAGTAATTAATATAAATTAAGTGAGTATGTATGGCTAGAAATTAAATTTAAAAAAATTAACAATTGTTATCATTGTTTTGGTTCTAAAATTACGGATAGGTTACCGTAACAAGAATTTTCCATTCAACTTAAAACATGAATTTTCAATAAAAATTTAGTAAGTCACAAAAGCACTTGCAAATAATGGAAACTGTGGGAAGACGTAGATACATATTTTGTGTTTTAAATTGAATTAAATTTATTGGAACTATGATCCTTGATATTACAACATAGAGGTAATTTAAAAAGTACAGAAAGATTATGATATTGAAGGACGTTTCCTAGATTATTTATTGTATATACGATACGTGCTGAGTATAATGTTTTAAGTGACTGTATAAATCTTGAAATTGTTCTGTTACCGTAAGAATCATCTTCCATTAATTATTCTTAATCAGATCTCCTGCGTAACAAATGTGGCTCGAACATCGTTCTATAAGATATAAAACATTTTTCATAATTCTAACCAATTACGGTAACAAAGAGAGTTGGATTTTTATCAGCGAAAGCCAAACCGAATCGTAGGTCACGTACGAGCTGAGGCCGTAGTTGTCTTTATTCCTATGGCGCCATGATTTAGGCGTTGTAAGAGACGAGTAGGAGGGTAGGCTCTTTGCTGATCGGAGAAGTTCTATATATCTCTGTCCTATCAACTAATGCATTGCCAGTAACACACACACTAATAAAACCAGTCGTACACCGAGATAGTGGTTTTTGATTGCTGGGAACATTTCTGATGATGATGTGATAATGTGATGTATTCCAGGCCATTATTAATAGTGCCGGACTTATCGAATTGCCTGTAACATTATATACTGTGACGATATTAAATAACAATCAAGCACAAAGTTGAATTACATCTTGGATACACTAAAAATGTAGATGACCATATATATAAATTTATTATATTTGTTAGGGACTCCGGATATATTATACGATTGATGAACTATGATTTTTTTTTAATAATTTGTCAGAGAAATGTATTATTTTAATAATGATAAGATGCCATGTTGAAATATTCTTAAAATAATAAATTACATAATAGTTTAAAAACTAAAAAGCACTGTTTAAGTCATGTGACATTTTTTTTGTATTCTTGACAGCAAACCTTTTCATTTGATACCCATATCATGGGGTTGGATATGAAACAGCCAGCCCAACGTCTTAGGGAGGCCGCCTTGTTGAATTTGTTATGACGTTTCTTAGCTAATCATGTATTGGTCATCAGAGCGTGAGCAAAATTTCATTCTAATCGAAGACCGGGAAGTGGGTCAAATGATGATTTTCTTACATACATAGTTACAATTAAAGCCAATAAAAGCGTGTCAATATTGTACCTACATGCGGGCCTATTGAAGTCATTTGAATAAATAACGAACTACGAAAAAGCTATTTTTGTTTGATACATTCTCTTTTTTCACTATAGAACATTTCACCATATATTCCGTTCATAAAGTGAAAATAATCGGTACCTAGCCTTGACTTACGAATTTAAAATAAGAAATACGCTAAGATTCATAAATTGAAATACTCTGACAAATTAATCAAGTTTCAAGTACTTTATCAAGACGACGTATTTACCCGTACTAAGTTTGCAAATTTCACAATCTTCAAACGCGCAATACCTTTGATTGCATTTGCTTTTTTGTACTGTCAACCAAAAACAGTTACGTAACATCCTTAAAGTCATGTTATTTACGTCTAAGTACATAAAATGTTCACAATTTCTTAAGCGCAAATGCGTCACAGCGAAGCCAGCCGTATTGAATAACTTATAAGAATGAAAAATGTCCGCCGCTTTATTGCGGCAAGTTTCGCGAAATGGCACTGTTTTGCGTAATTTTTATACGCACTTTGAATATTGAAGTGGTGGTTTCTGACAAATTTATTGTTATCTCGATATAATGGGGTCGACTTTTTAACGGTAGAACAAAGTATTCTGTTATGCATTGTACAGTTTCTCAGATAGGATTTTTCACCATTGAAAAGAACTGGTTTTGAAATGGAACAAGAATATGAAAAATTAAATTAAGTCAAAACTTCAATAACCATAAGTTCATGTAACCAGACGGAAATATTATAAAATAATTTGCTTAACACACAAGTGCTTGCACCTTCTCTTCTTTCACTTTTTTAATCCAATGGGACGACAAAACGACACGCACGGCAAGAGATCAGACGCAGGATTGGCTTTTAACATGCCCATCTACTAAATACAAAGCTATTTTTACACTCAGAAATATAAAAAGACAAATTCAGCGGAAGAACAAGTTTATTCATTTAAAATATATCCTTTACTGAATGAGTACAAAGTATTTAAAAAAAAACAAAAACTATTTAAAAAATAAAAATGGGGTAAAATAAAATTTATACCAGACTCTAAAGTGCCTTGGAACAATTTAGGAAGAAAATGCTTGTTCCAGAACTACATAACCCAAATGAAGCAATTTAGGCAAATACTACCAAAGCCACGGCTAGAATCTAGCCCGGAATAAATTCTAGACTTACTCCCTAAGTTCCTTGGAATTTATTGTGCTTAGACGTCCACATACGAGGCAAGTCCATTAACGGATAATGTTGGCAAGATGGACTCCCCCAAAGCGGTGGATCGGGCTTTTCGTTTTTAAAAAGAGTTTAAATGGGTAAAACGTTCTAGTGATTGGTTAACTCATGGATTATTTTCGCATTTGCATGAATTTGAGATAGGGTCCCGCAAGGGTCGCGTATGGGTCCAACTTTTTAAATACTTGCACGCAAAGAAAATACTATGAAATAGTAGTTTTTAACCCTCGACGCAAAAACGACGGGGTGTTATAAGTTCAACGTGTCTCTGTGTGTGTGTGTGTCTGTCTATGGCATCGTAGCTCCCGAACAAATGAACCGATTTTGGTTTAGTTTTTTTTGTTTGAAAGGTGAATAAGCGGAAAGTGTTCTTAGCTATGTTGGATAAAAATCGATCCAAGATGGCCGCCGTCACAAAGATATGGATTGAATGTTTTAACACAATATGGGTATCATATAAAATTTAATAAAACCCCCGACCCAAAAAAAGTACGCAATTATTATGACAAAAGGTCAAAAATGATAAACTCTAAAAAAAGCATAAAATAACTTTTAACGCTACGTTAGTACCAACTAAAGCGTGTCAGACTATCTATTCGGAACTTTGTGCCACCTTAATGTCGGAGGCTCGCTAATTTTGAACTGCAAATGGTTATCTTGGCCTGCTGTTGACCGTACGTATGAATTTTTTTATTAAATTTTGTCGCGTCGGGGTCCGCATACATTGCGCTTTTCCCTTTACTTCCATCCACCAAATAATTTCACAGCTTTAAGAAAGCTGTAACTGCTAGTTTGAAGGCAGTAAAGTCTGTCAAATTGCGTACTGGCAATCATAAAACCATAAAGTGTAATTTACATTAATATGGTACAGAAAATAAGGAAAAAAGATAATATATTTACGCACGCGTACTGTTCCCGATTGTTCATTCTCTCCTACTGGACAGAGCGTGATTTATATAGCATAAAACCGATAAATAGACTACTAGATCTAAGTAATAGAGAATCAAAAAAATACTAACCTAACCTGACCTAAATAATAGAGGGCCACAAATGTAATAATAAGTGAGCCACTGGAGCTTGGTCAACTTGAGGCTCAGACAGTATTTCTGTTGTTAATATTTAATTATAACTATAATATATTTAACTATAACTCTAGTTAATAATATTTGTGTAGAGAAATAAAAAAATATTCTTTTCTATCCTATTTTATTATTTCTCATAGTAGTGTGCCGACCTACGACATGACCTACAAGTCGACACAAATACAGCGTCAGCAGAATTGGCGTAGTAAACAACGCTCCATACGTAATGCGTGACATCGATATCCTACATCGCGATATCAGAGTTTTCGTCGCCACTAAGTATATATACGACAAACCAAGATTGGTAGTTGGGCCTTGGTCCCCGAGCAGATAACACCTAGCTCGGCGGAAGTACTTCCACTTTTAGTAAAGAACATACGTTCCTTACATTGGTGACCCCGACTGAGCTGAACATCAGCAGCCTTTGAAGAACGGAGCCTTCGCATCAGGCCATGTCTCCATACCCTCAACAGCCAGCTTAGCCACGACAAGAGCACCGGACCACCTCAGCTGACAAAGCCACCTGGTTCCGGGCCCGTGTAATGAAGCAGGCCATCGCAGCCCTACGACCGAGTCATTGGTCCACACCGGCGTAGCAGCAGCTGCCTCCCTGCAACTACACGCATCGGGCACGTGCTTGGACTCCAAAGGGGGGGAGTACTGTGCCGACCTACGACATGACCTACAAGTCGACACAAATACAGCGTCAGCAGAATTGGCGTAGTAAACAACGCTCCACGTAATGCGTGACATCGATATCCTACATCGCGATATCAGAGTTTTCGTCGCCACTAAGTATATATACGACAAACCAAGATTGGTAGTTGGGCCTTGGTCCCCGAGCAGATAACACCTAGCTCGGCGGAAGTACTTCCACTTTTATAGTAAAGAACATACGTTCCTTACAGTAGTATAAAAAACTATTACCAGGACCCAATGAACCTGATTTAAAAAAAAAACACATTATAATTCACTTTTTGTAAAATATCCACAAGGAAGAACAGTGCGGACTTTAAAATTTAAATCAACTCCTATCACCCTGTCGTTTAGATCCATTTTCTATATGGAAAACAAAACTGTGTTCAAAATATATTATTTAAATCAACTCCTATCACCCTGTCGTTTAGATCCATTTTCTATATGGAAAACAAAACTGTGTTCAAAATATATTATTTAAATAAGCACTAAGCAATGTCGTGTTTGACAGACCGCTAAATAAAACAAGCCAGACTAATTTGCTTTTAAAATTAATTTAGTTTTGGTTTGTCCCAAGTAATTTTGTACAATATTAGTTTTTGAGCATCCATTTGAGCTTAATGGGATAACTGTATTAACTGCGTTGAAATGTTTGGGCGTTTTATTTTAATTTATTTCATTCAGAGTATATTCGGAAGGTTGCACGTTTTCGGTACAGTTTAAGTGATATTCCACTGGGATACAGGCATTTAGATTTCATTTTGAGCGTCAAAAGAGCTGTTTATTTGAGTATTAATGAATGTGAGTTTTAGTGGGTGGGTGGCTTTAATTTTTTTTTCTTACCTAACAATTAGTGTTGCCGTCGATTCGATTGTAAATCGATTATAATCGATTATTCCAAAAGAGGCCTAAATAATCTAATAATCGATATGACAATCGATAGTATCGATATAATCGATTATATCGATACCTAATTTTATTAGATATAATCGATTAATCGATTATAATCTAAGTCAAATACAATATAATCGATATAATCGATTATATCGATATCAAGTTGAAAGCAATACTATCGATATAATCGATTATTTCGATATAATCGATTAATTTGCAATTATTTTTAGATTTAATCATCATTCATATAATGTCTTCTTAGACATAACACATTCAAAATGAAACCGTGAAAAAGTTATTTATACCCTACTTTTTATTCATAAAACGTGATAGCTAAGTTTCTTGGTACCTACCTGAACTGTACCGTCATGGCGATACTATCTAAAAATAATTGCAAATTAATCGATTATATCGAAATAATCGATTATATCGATAGTATTGCTTTCAACTTGATATCGATATAATCGATTATATCGATAGTATCGATACTATCGATTGTCATATCGATTATTAGATTATTTGAGGGGGGGATAATCGATTAATCGATAATCGATTATCCGGCAACACTACAAACAATCGATGATCGCGGGGAAGCCTTATCTGCTGTCACCCCTATGTGCTTTTAGGAACACAAATGAGCAGATCTGACTTTACCAAACCCACTCCCTCTGGTTGGGTTTGGTTTCATTTCTATTTACTTTTTTTATAAATTGCATTTTAATATTGACTTCATCCCATCTGATATTTAAGGCCCTAGCTTAAGGGAGATAAGTTCATCATAATAACGAAGGTATATCACTAGTCGGGCTGCTCCAGTTCAAGCGATAAATCGCTACGCCCGATATCTTCAAACACTTACTGGTTTTGTTTTATAAATTAATAAATGACATACCTACATAAGCGTATATCGGGCTCCCATAGTTGCCCTTTTAAGAGCTAGAAAAGGACTTAATCCTGCTTCTCGATCCTAAAAAGGACTGTGTTTGTGTACCGACTACCCCTGGCATCGTAGATGTGATGGGAAATTAACCTCTATTACAATATATATACAACTCACAAATGTTCGTCTTGTTTGGGGGTGGAACCAACGACTCTTGGGTTAACAACTAAGGCTAACCATTGTTTCAATGGACCAGTCAAAGAAGCTTAATTTACTGATAAAGTAAAATCTTTTAAGTGACGACCTCCGAGGCCGAGAGGCGAGCGTGCCGGACTTTGGCGTCGCGCCATCTCTGAGGTTCCCGGTTCGACCCCGGTCGGGTCAATATGGGAAACGAACTTTACTGTATTGTCTCAGGTCTGGGTTTTGTGATACCGTCGTTGTTTCTGATTTCTGTAACATAACTGCTTTAGCTACTTATCACAGAATCGGAGCAATGTATGTGATGTTGTCCAATATTTATTTATATTTATTTATTTATATTAAAGTGAACCAAACGATTGCCAAGTAACATGTTGCTTGAAAAACTTTTTAATTAAAAAATAAACGAAACCGGTGCACAAATTCTCGACGAATTCTCGTACGAAATACTGCCGAAGAAATTGAAAGTCTTTCTCTTTTTCTTGAAATCAGTTAAAAAGGCCACATATCCGGCATCACACGATTGCTGGCACAAATTGACCCCCCGTGTTACGCACTCTGATAATGAGCCACCACGACGTGCTTTTTAATGCCAACAAAAACGATATTACATTGTAATAGGGTTGCCACTTTGGCCTTTTAATCAATTTATATGTTAACACTTTAAACACATAAGTTTAAGGTATTAAAGAGGAGTTTATGTTACATCGGTCATATCGACTCTTGTGCAAATTATCTTTTTATTGCTTGTTATTTTCAGTCAGTGTGTTGATATGAAAAATCGTAACGTCTCTACGTGTTATCTTCATAAAAAAATATGTACTCTCAGGTGCTGTATAGTATCGTAAGTAAGTGTGCGATGCCTTTGTAGCTCATACTGAGTCAGGCATTGATCTTTCCGAGTAACATTATCGGTGGTTTTTCCCCTATTTTTGTCTTGTTTTATAACCGGCATTTTCTACTACGGTCAATGAAGGTATTTCTTTCTTTGTTTCTTTTTTCAAATCAAATACCACTACTATGCTAACATTCTGTTGGTATCATCCCGAAAAAAATATTTGTACGTGCTATTCACAGAAATCCATTTCAATATTAAAAAAACCTAGTTGCCAATTAAATACAAACCATTACATATGATTTTATAAATTTCAACTTTATTGCTCAAAAATAAGTACTAACGGCGGACTTAATACTAAGAGCATTCTCTACCAGTAAACCATTGGGTCATGCAGAAAGTTAGTTTATGGGTGCGCTAACAGTAAAAATGTATGTATGGATTACAATTAATAATAATAAATAGCAATAAATAAATAAAAATAAAAATAAATGCGCCAGACAATCACACCAATCATCTGGTCTCAAACTAAGGTTTTCCCTTGTACTATGAGTACCAGACGACGGAACCAACTAGGGGCGTCATCCCAGCACACCCAGACCCAAGTCAATTTAGAAAAGTTCGTTTTCCAAATTGACCTGACCGGGAATTGAACCCGGAACCTTACGCGCTTTGGCCGCCTACCTTAGCCACTGCGCCACCGAGGTCGTCTAAATAAACTAAACACTAAAATATAATATCCATACGTACATCCCTACTTATATTGTAAATGCGAAAGTAACTCTGTCTGACTGTCTGTCTGTTACGCTTTCCTGCTTAAACCTCTCAACCGATTTTGATGAAATTTGGTATAGGTATACGTTATATCTCAAGAACGGACATAGGCTACTTTTTATTAGAAAATAAGGGGGGGAGGGGGGTAATACCACCTTTGGAAGTTTATATGGGAAAATGTTTATTTTTGAAGTTAGAATATGAAATTTGGCACAATTATAGCTCGAAACTTGGATTAAAATATATACTACTTATTGTTTCGAATATTAGGGAGAAAGGGGTAAAACCGACCATAAAAGGATGAAGTCCACGCGAACAAAGTCGCGGGCACAGCTAGTACCTACATGATAAATTAATATTGTAAAATAAAATAGTATGAAATATTACATAATTTTTTAAATATTTCCAGTACCTACAATTATTTTTAAAAGTTCCAACCCTATTCGGTCTCCAGCGCGTACGAACAGTCACGTACAATATTGCCGGCGCGCCCTCATCTAAACTTTGCGCCGTGTGACGTCACGGGCCACGCAGGTAGCGCAGCGAATATGTGCAATAAGAATTTGAAAAAATAAACTGTTAACTTCACAACATGTTGGTTAAATATTTAAGGAACTAGCTTCAGTACTTGTGTGCCAAAGTAAGCACCTTAAATACGTAAACTTGGGTTTTTTGGCAGGAAGAAATAAATGGTTGAAAGATTATGTATGTATTTATTTTATTTACTCCGTAGACGAGAGGGGACCAGACCAGACTTTGGCGACGCGCGATATCTAAGGTCCCGGGTTCAATCCTTGGTCGGGTCAATATGGGAAACGAACTTTTCTATATTGTCTGGATGTTGTAGGATCGTTGTTGTTTCTTTAGCAAAAGTGCTTAGCTACTTATCACAGAATCAGAGCAATGTATGTGATAAATGTATATTAAAATGTTTATGGTTGCACAAAAAACGCAGAGTTTGTTCAAATTTGCGGTAATAGTAAAAAGCTGTCTCAGTAAACTAAAATAAATCACAATACGCAACATTCAACAAAATATTATTTGTTTAAGTGAAATATTTACACTTCAAATATTTTAAAGATCTTAACCACTGTCCCTTTTTGGCGAGAATATTCAATTCAACGCGAGTTATTGCTCAACATTTTAGTATAGGCGTTAACCTGTAACTGGTGACAAGCCGTAGGTATCTCTCAGTTCAGGTTGTGGTAACAAAACATAATTTCAACCCCTTCTCTTGTTGTTAAACATATAAGTAGCTTCGAGATTAGTTAAATTCGTGGTTAAGATGCGAAAATGTGAATGCAGTTCATCTATGTGAAGTCCGCGGTACCTATGTTCTTAGCACTAAGAGGCGGAATAAATACATCCATTGTTTTTTAATATTAGAGAGTATAAAAAAAATCGTTATTGTATTTTTTATAATATCAGGAACAATGCATTTGTGAGACCAGACTCGTGTTAGGTTTGAGGTTTAAGAACTTTATTTCTCTTAAATAATACAGTAATTCACTTACAGAGAAAATACCTAACAGATAACAGTGTTATCCACCTTTAAGACTACTCCCAAAAACGTAATATTTCAGATCCGACGTCGGATAGCAATTTTTAATTCTCAAAATCACAACTAACTCACTCCAAATGCGAATAAAGCGGTATCAAAAATCAAATTATTATTTGTACAAATCAAAAACCGCGTTTTAATTCGCAAACTTTTAATTAATCTTTAAAAACGAAACCTTTCGCTTGTGTGTTTTGTTTTTGGGATTATACTCCCTTATTTCCAATTATTGGCTATCAAACAGGTGTCAAGGGCTACCTACGCCATATTGAATAACAAATGATCAAAAATAAAAATATGGATCACTATATTCATCGGAATGGTCTAAGAATCGAACGTTAAAAAAATCGAAAATACAAAAATCGAACGGCCAAAATATCAAACGTTAATGATCAATTTATCGAAAACGAGTTTTTTTCATCAACCACAAAAACATCTGGGCAAAACTATAAGTACCGTAAAGTTATGATATAAAAACTTTTTTGTTTATGTTATGATATAAAAGAAAACTCATTTTCGATAAATTTATCATTCGATGTATTGAGCGTTCGATCATTTGTAAGTTCGATATTTTGAACGTTTGATTTTAAAATCGTTAGATGAATAGTGTTCGATACCTATTTGATTTTCGATTATTTGGTATTCGATATTGGGTAGGTAACCCCTTCAATCTATTTACTTACTTATTAAAAACACATTTTATCTATAGCATTCATACCAAAAACTTTAGCACAATAGCAGAAATTAAAGTCCCTCGTTGTACGGCTAAACTTATTTGTTGTTTGTAGTTATATCAATAGGAAAAAAACATCATGTACCTACTTAACATTATGTACTCACTTAAATAAGCAAAGAAAACCGCTAGCAAGTCAACGACGTCGTAAAACATTTTTGTCAAATAAAAACTATTTGTCTATCACTAACCGTCGTATTAGTATAACTTAACATGGAAACTGAACAAATATTTATGTAGTTCACCACTGTTATCTGAAATAACAAACTAAATTGATTTAAGTTTCCACAAATAACTTGGGGCCTTAAATATTTACCTACTATTTTATTTCAAATTATTATTCGACAGTATAACATAAATATATTGAAAAACATCATATACCTACATTGCACAAGCACTTGTGTCAGGAATTAGAAATAAACACGATGGCACAACACCCAGACCGTAATAATCACTACATAGTATAAAACAAAGTCGCTTTTTCTATCCCTATATCCCTTTGTGCGCTTAAATCTTTAAAACTACGCAACGGATTTTGATGCGGTTTTTTTTTATAGGTAGAGTGATTCCAGAGAAAGGTTTTTATGTGTAATAAAGAATAAACAAGCTAATATTTCTGAGTATTTACATTACATCCGTGCGAAGCCGGGGCGGGTCGTTAGTAATATAGGAAAGTTCGTTTTTTCATATTTACCCAACCGGGAATCGAACCTTAGAGACGAGAGTCCGGCAAGCTTATCTCTCGGCTACGGAGATTATTTCGACTTTCGTTATAAAACCGGAACCAAAGACGGAACCGACACACATGACCAAAAAGTAAAATGTTAAATTGGGGATATAACGTGGTTTACATGCTATAATTTTCAATATAAAAATGTTTATTGTTGAGTTACCTTTGTACAAATTTAAGACATTTGTCAAACGTTGTCTTTTGAAAAAAGGCTACTACAAAGTAGAAGAGTATATGAATGACAAGAACGTGTGCCACTAACTAGTCTGCTCGCCTGTACTTGCGTGTTTTATATTATTTAAAAATATATGACTCATTTCTCAATCAATGTCAGAATTGAGCCACGATGACGCATGTAAGTCATACAGTTAATTTAATTTAATTTACAAATACTTTTGTTTCATTTTTTTTCAATAATTGATTTTTAAGTTTTATTTTACAATTGACAAACTGACTGTGTGTCTTAGTGCAAAATTAGTAATAAGTTTATCTTTCATTTGTAAAAAAAACTACTGAGTTTTTTGCCGGTATCTTCTTTGTACTTATAGGTTCCGAACCGGAGGTAGCTTCATTTGCTTTATTATATAAAGACTATTCATAAGTATTACTAATGTAATCTATGTGAATAAAAAAAAAATTGACTTTGACTTTGACTTTGAAATATACTGAAACTTTAGATAATAACATTTGGCATATTATGTTTTTGGTTTTGTAATAACAAAAGTTTAGGTTATATTATAGATAGGTCCCTTTAACAGCCGGGACATCAAAATATTCCAATGGTTTTCACCGTTAATTCAAAATTTATTTGTGGTTGGAATTATTTTCCTATTCTTCGACTAAGGGTTAAATATGAAAATATTCCATACCATTATTAATTCAATCAATAAAGTCAATTTTGACGACCTAGGTGGCGCAGTGGCTAAGGTAGGCGGCCAAAGCGCGGAAGGTCCCGGGTTCGATTCCCGGTATGGTCAATTTGGAAAACTAAATTGACTTGGGTCTGGGTGTGCTGGAATGACGCCCCCAGTTAGTATCCACCGTCTGGTACTCATAGTACAAGGGAAAACCTTAGCTTAACACCAGGTGATTGGTGTGATTGTCTGGCGCATTTATTAATTGTTTTGGAGTTTTTAATTCAACGGTTTTTTTTATTTTATGATTAAATATGTAATAAAAGTAGCTCCGGAGCATACCACAATCCTCTAGTCAGGTAAACCCGCACAATATACTTTATTTTAAATACGAATCGTCATTTTCTGCTAACTTCGGTCGTTGCGTTGATAACCTCCAAGCAATTAGGTTTCCAGTGCCTCGTTAAAGTTTAGTTTAGCTCACAGAGTTATTTTAGTCTCTCTCATGTCCAGGTCTTGGTGATAGCTACGCAATTTTAGAGTACAGGAGCATAAATCTTACCTTGCTTTACCGCAATCTTGACTACTATGGGATATAAGAATGTATTTTTTAGTATGCCGCCAAGTGCTTACCAGTTATGAATTCTTTGTACTAATTGTAGTAGTTATAACTTTAACCATCCTTTTCTTAATATTCTACATATTATTATATTTTATAATTTTGAAGAAGTATAACTTATTTAAAAGCCATACTAGCTGTGCCCGCGACTTCGTTCGCGTGGACTACATCCTTTCATGGTCGGTTTTACCCCTATCTCCCCCTAATATTCGAAACAAAAAGTAGTCTATATTTTAATATAGCTATATTTGTGCCAACTTTCATATCTCTAACTTAAAAAATTAACATTTTTCCATATAAAATTTCAAAGGTGACATTACCCCCCCTCCCCCTGACTTTCTAACAAAAAGTAGTCTATGTCCGTTCTTGAGGTTCAACGTATACTTATGCCAAATTTCATCAAAATCGGTAGAGAGGTTTAAGCGGGAAAGCGTAAAAGACAGACAGACAGACAGACAGAGTTACTTTTGCATTTATAATATTAAGTAGGGATTCATTTAAAAATATCTTGTATTTTTTTTAGTTTCTGTTAAAAAAATCCTAACTCAATAATATATTATTATTTACTTTAGTATTGTTTCACGGTTTATTAGTTGCTTACTGAGTGACCAAGTAACAATGTAATCGAAGCTAGTTTACCTAAAACTTGTCATAAGTTTACACATTAGGTGTATGTAGGTACTAAGAAGTGCTTGAGTTTAAATTTTTTTTTTTTTTAAATGCGCCAGACAACCACACCAACCACCTGGTCTCAAACTAAGGTTTTCCCTTGTACTATGAGTACCAGACGACGGATACTAACTGGGGGCGTCATCCCAGCACACCCAGACCCAAGTCAATTGAGAAAAGTTCGTTTTCCAAATTGACCTGACCGGGAATCGAACCCGGGACCTTACGCGCTTTGGGCGGCTACCTTAGCCACTGCGCCACCGAGGTCGTCAAATTAATTCTTATTCTTACTCCGTGCTGCATCATATCTGCGGCCCCGAGTTCGATCTGGTCAGGTTACTATGAAAACGATGCCGATAAGAGTTTTGTGATCACTAGTAAGAAGTACAAAAAGCAATTAATTTATATTGCGTGGCATATATTTTTCTTCAACGTTAATAGCGTTTTGGTTTGGACTTAAATTGCGGATTTTCTTAGCCGATTTTTTAATCAGAGCAAGGGACCTT
Organism: Glyphodes pyloalis; assembly: GCA_037074685.1. Lineage (NCBI taxonomy): Eukaryota > Metazoa > Arthropoda > Insecta > Lepidoptera > Crambidae > Glyphodes > Glyphodes pyloalis. The sequence goes on from JAYKKO010000009.1 coordinate 16,556,630, forward strand.
CACAAACACTCTTAATATTATATTCATCATACAGCTGGAGGCTGAGGGAAAGTACTGCCAAGTTTAAATATCAACGAAAAGTAAGGATTCCGTGCCCTTTAAAACAGCTTTCCTGTCCCATGAGTCCTTAGATTTACGGCCATTGTTAAACTATTGTGTCTGTTGTCTAGAGTGTGAATCGGTTTAGAGGTTATTTTCTTCGACCTATTTGGTTTCATGTACAGAACTGTTTTGTAGACCCAGTGTCATTCTTAATACAAACAAATCATGCTATAGGTATATTAATTCAAATCAATCACATGATTGATTTGAATTGATTGACAAGGACTTGGATTGACTTGCAAAACCGTTTTTGCAAGGCTATACATATATCAATACAAGCCTTGCAAAAAAGGCGTAAGGTGTCACGTAGTGTTAATCTAATTGAAACCTTACGCGACTGAGATAAGTTTATTTGACGTCATGTTACGCGTGAGATCACGAAACAAATGAGGACGAATAAAGGCTTACCTACTGTTTAAAGCCTTCTTTTGCCGGTACTATTTGAGGTCGCAATTTTTCTATACGAATCTGTAAACAGTTTAAAATTATAGTTTAGCATTTTCAACTCAATATCAAATGTAACAAGGATCACCAAAATGTGTTTTTTATGAAAACAGCGCCAAAACAAATACAGTTAATAAAGAATATTCGCTCATTTATCTCCCCCATCTGAATAAGGAGACGCCGGAAATTAAAATATTCATTGCTCAACAAGGCACCGTTTTGAATGAAAACTTTATATTCGAGTAGTTTGAAATGAATTTTATTTCGCTTAGTTATGAGATGATGACGATAATGTGATTCAATTCTGTTCTTTATTGAATATCACTTGGAATTTAATTTAAAGCACTTACGATTTTGTTTTATTCATATCTATTTGGTGGAATACTTTTTTTAGACATATTTACTACTAGCTGTGCCCGCGACTTCGTTCGCGTAGACTACAACCTTTCATGGTCGGTTTTACCCCTTTATCCCCTAATATTCGAAACAAAAAGTAGTCTATGTTTTAATCCAAGTTTCGAGCTATATTTGTGCCAAATTTCATATCTCTAACTTCAAAAATAAACATTTTTCCATATAAACTTTCAAAGGTGGTATTACCCTCATCCCCCCCTTATTTTCTAATAAAAAGTAGCCAATGTCCGTTCTTGAGATTCAACGTATACCAATACCGAATTTCATCAAAATCCGTTCAGCCGTTTAGGCGTGAAAGAGTAACAGACGGACAGACGGACAGACAGACAGACAGACAGACAGACAGACTGACAGACAGACAGACAGATAGACAGACAGACAGACAGAGTTACTTTCGCATTTATAATATTAGTATGGATTGTATTAGGAGTATATTATGTAGTGCATTAGGAGCTACGGTCAACAGTCTAATTAATAATTTCGTCAAGAGGTACGGTAGACTATCGAAACCTTAGATGAATAACAAAGCATAAAAAATATCGATCTCAAGTCGACAACATATATCCGAAAAATTCGGATTATGGAATAATTTGTTAAATTTTAATAGCACTCACAAACAAACCGTAGTCGCCATCTTAGGTACCTACGTCTTGCCGAAATGGACGTTTCGCGAAAATATTGCTTTAAACACATTTTTGATGATAAACTCTTTGTCAAGTGTTTTTTCTTTAAACCTGAGATTGGCTGATTCAAAGTCAAAGTCAAAATTTTTTTATTCACAAAGATTACATTAGTAATACTTATGAATAGTCTCTATATAAAGCAAATGAAGCTACCTCCGGTTCGGAACCTATAACTAAAGAGAAGATACCGGCAAAGAAACTCAGTAGTTTTTTTTTTACAAATGAAAGCTACACTTATTACTAATGTTGCACTAAGACACACAGTTAGTTTGTCAATTGTAAAATAAAAATTAAAAATCAATTATTTAAAAAAAAATAATAAACAAAAGTATTTGTGTATTAAATTAAATTAACTGTATGACTTACATGCGTCATCGAAGCTTTCGATAACAAGCAAAGAAAAAAAACATAAACGTAGAAGTTTTACTTCAAATATCATTTAGTTTTGCAAAGTGATGTACTTTGTTTGATATTGCCTATGGCTCCCATACAATAAACGTATTTATTTGCTCGATATAAATAAAAACTGTTGTTAGACGCTTAAAACATTCACAGAATATTAAGTTATATTTCTATTTCAATAATAAATAATTGTGTCTAATGTTGACTAGATAATGGTACCGGATTCCAACAGAGCGAAGTCGGGTTTTCATTTAGTAGTTTGATGAAAGTAAAACTTGCACTTTGATAGCTCTTATGCGCTTGAGATAAGGACGGTGCAAGGTCCTACGTGTGTAATCTGATGAGCTTTTGTCTTAAGTATAAGTACCAAACGACGCATTCTAACTGGGGGCGTCAACCCACCACAACCAAATTAATTAATAAAATAACGTTTTCCAAAATGACTTGACCGGGAATCGTACCCTAGACCTTTTGAACTTTGGGCACCTACTTTAGCCACTGAACTGAGGTGATATCTAAAATACTTAAGTGTATCGTTGTTATCTTCAGAATTCGTTTCGAACGGTTGTCGTTACTAGGCGAATACCTATACAACGTGTAACGGAAAGGGTATAACAATATCAAAAATACCAAAGCAGTTAACGGTTACAAACTGTATGGGACCATTTGTAGCTGTGTACACGCATTTATTGATTCAATATTTTTTTTTGAAATATCAGTCAAATACAAGTCAAAATTTTGACTAAGTCACGCTTGCACAACACTATCACAGTATTGTTGGAATCGTCGAAAGACTTGGATGTACCTACCTATTATGCTATTAATTTAAATATCACAATGGTGGTTCATCTTTTAGTGTTTACTGAATCACATCTGAAATTTGTTGGTTTAGCGTTTCTCATTTTGACAATTCAGTTAAGTCATTGAGTTGTCGTCGCCGTGACATCTTGTGTTTTTGCTTTTCTGGATTACCTACTTACTACGGATAGCCTAGTGATATTTCGTGATGTCTTTGAGCAATCAAGAATATTCGAGATTATTCTCTGTGTCGGAGCAACCGACGGCAGCGTGATGGCCGACCGAGAGCTAGAAAAAGAGATTTACGAAACCATCAAAACGCTCGTTTCCATCTGTGGATTGGGCGAGGAGGTCGTATCACATGGCCAGCTCGGTCACCAGACCTCACTCCGTTGGACTTCTTCTTGTGGGACTAATTTAAAAGGAAGGTGTACGCTGTAGCATGCTCGTCAAGGGAAGAGATGATAGAAAGCATCAAGGCCGCGTTCTGTACAGTGACACCACAAATGTTGCATAATGTTCGCGCATCTTCTAAGAAAGTACTAGGCGCGCATGTCGAGGAAGGAGGTGGAGAAATTCAGGATCGCAGTGATTGTCGTGAAGTGATAACGTGATTTGGGGTCGCTGACCTCAATAGTGTTGTGATGCGTTTGTTTACGTTTTAGTCAGTCATTATAGTTAATCTTTTTTTATTCCATAAAAACAATAAAGTGTTTATTTTAACTCGGGATTTCGTATATAGAATCTATACAAGGTATAGTATCCACCTACTTTACATTGTTACCCCCTTTCCGTTACAGGTTGTATATAAGTCTTATATCATACACACCTAATTATGTATTAAGTACCAAATGTTCATAAAAAAGATTTACTTACGGATGTAATTTAGAACACTTTAATATTTTTTTTATTTTGAAAACGTTTCCTTAAATCCGAACCGTTTTTAACGAGAAAAAATTATCAGAGGTAAGAGGCATTTTCGGCGAACTCAGCAGCAATACTTAAACATTCAAAAACAGTGTCGTGGTGTTCCTGCTAAGTGGCTAATTAAGAATGTTGACTCGACGCTCCAAGAATTATATTAAATATTCAAATATTCTTAAAACAGAGGCGAGATAGCGTTTTACTGTTGCTACTGAATCTCACTGTTTTGTTATCTTCCAAGAACGGTAAGTATCAGTATATTTAATGTCTCAATGGCTAAGGCCTTTATCGTTAAAATCAAGTCATCGTTATGATAATAGGCGAGTGCCTATTAAGGTTTGTAATTCAAGATATGGAAAGAAAAGGCATATGAATAAATTTAAGTCGATACCGTGGCTAATCAAACTATGTTTCGAATTCTTAGAACATGGCTCAGATTTATGATTACCAACCTCTGAGCCTGAGAAGGCTTAATAATTACGCTTGCAATCACAAATCCGAGCTATGTTCTAAGACTTCGAAACATACTTTGATTGACCACGGCATCGACTTAAATTTATTTGTATGCTGCTTTTTTACATATCTTAACTTGCAAACATTTTGACAAAACATCGAAATCATACACGAATGCGGAAACCTTAGAATAAGGAAAGTGTAATATATCTATGGCGGTAACGGTTTTATCTCTTTCTTAACGATTAGACAAAAATGAAACTGTGTCTGTCTCCCTCTTTCTCTCTCTATCTAACCAATAATTTATGTTAAGAATGGAACTTTATTAAAGTTAAAGTTGAAAAAGTAGGATGATACCTAAATTACTAGGCTTTCGAAGCGGTACATAAGCGATAATGACAAAGAAGACGTAATTTGATATGACTGCTTTCAAAACTAATAAAAGCTTGTAAATTAGTGTGATTTCCAGCACTATTTGTTTGTTTTATTTCTGTTTTAATCATATAGGACACAATATGGATAAACAGAAGTAAAGTACTTATAGCTTTTGATAATACCAACTTCAATCTTGACGAGGTTTTAACAAATTCCGAACCGGAGGTAGCTTCATTTGTTATATACAGACGTTTCATAGAAATAAAACGTATCTTATTCTCATTTTAAAGCAGAAAAAGAAAGCAAGAAACGATTATTTAGTGACATAACATAAATTGTGATTTTTTTTATATAATAGCGCAGTATATTGGCTTCTCCCAGCCTGATGGTAAGCAAAAGGAACCCACATCGCGATGACAACGGACTTGATATCGAAATATCCTATCCGTTAGCATCACCATACTGGCCCGCAAGATGTTTCACGATCCTTTTTAAGGTATCCATGTCAAAGTATAGAACATGGACGTATAAATAAAATTATGTCACTAAAAAGGCAAATACTCAATATTTGTCGAGGTATCGGAGTACATCTATTTTAACAACACGAAAAAAAACATCAATAAATTGGTGAATTAATTTACAACATGCAATAACTCCCCCGCCGTACCACAAGTTAACAATAGCGAGCCTGCAGTAGAACGCCTCAATATTTTATTTAAAACCCCATACTGACGATGGGCGACTCCTTGAATTATATACCTTCTGCTTTTAATGGCTTTAATTTCTAACTTGTGAAAAATTTCGCTAAAGTTCGCCCGTTAAGTATGCTCACAGATTTGAGCCGAGAATCTTTTGAAAGTTCACGTGATGTCGACTTGATCCTTTTAATCTCGACGCCTTATTATCTTTAGGATTTATGTTTATACATTTTTCTTTTTTATGTCCTGGTCGGTTTATTTCAATTATTTTTTGTCACTAGTCACGTTTTGGCGAAAGTGGAATTCGAAGGTAGAGAATAGAACGTTGGAAGATTTCGACGCTAGTTAAGTTTTGACGAAAGTGCGAATCAAAAGCAGAAACTAGAACGTTGCCAGAAGTTTTCACTGTCGTTTCATGTGTATTTGAATTGAGAAAGTATAGTTTTTGTAAATGGGAACTATAAATTGCATTAATATAATTGGATGGTGAATTGAGATACTTCTAGAGGTAAATACCTGATTCAATCATAATCGAAACATGATTCAACCATATAATTGTCTGTCAAGATAACGACATGTGACGTCACAATTATACTTACCACCACACTAACAAATAAATGCCAATATGCCAATGTAACATTAAGTTCTTTTAAGGCAATTATACCTTTAAATGATCAGTCAACAGTATCAACATCTCCATTTATTTGACTAAACAAAAACTGGTGATTATTTAAAATTGAATCTTCCACGCCTGGTGTAGTGAGTAGAAAAATTTAAGAAAACTTGAACTCAACGTTACAATAAAAGCGAACTGCGAAATTCAAAAGAAACTAACAAACCCAACAAAAGAATATGAAACTACGAAACGTCAATATTGAATCAAGATACGATTTAAGCCAGTTCTCAAAATGCTTACGGACTCCGTTGTTCCCAATCGAGTCTGTAATAAAACAAAGTTTTTCCACGACCCACTTACGGACTGTGCAATCTTTGGTATCAAGTTAAAATTCGGCACTTTTGTTCAGGGAAAAGACAAATCTGGTCTAAAACTTGCATTAGCTGAGTATGTCTCAACGTTACTTAATCTAATTGGTTTGGATTTTAGTTCCAAGGAAGTAAATTTGGAAGCCCCTCTTGTAACGTTTGAGGAAGTTGGTGTCTGACAAAATCAAACGTTTAAATGTTTAATGGATTTTAGGCTATTTTATGCATATTTACAAAATATAATAAGAGTCTTTCAATAACATTATGGACCTATAACTTAAAGCAAAACGAACAAACGGCAGGTTTAGTATTTGAGAATTATCGCAAATTCGGTAGTTAAAACGTGAATTTGGATTTGAATATTTAATATTTTGTTTATTTAAAATGCTTTAACCGCATTCGGTGTGAGTTGAATTTCGAGAACGATTGTGGGAATTAAAAACTGCTATCTGTTATAGGGTTCGACATATTTTTGGTAGCAGGTCTCACTTTTGCTCGTTTTAGTGGGTATTCTTGCCCGTATAGGGGCACGGAGTCTCACACACGCCGTCACCTCCCTCGGGTGACGGTACGGTGTGTCAATGCATTTCCCCCCTTTAAAAAAAAAGTTCTCACTTTTGCTAAGCCTAGCAGCCCACAGCGGATTCGCACGCGTAATATCCCCTTTTTTCCAGAAGTTCTGCTGATTCTTCATTTGAATAGGTCGCAGCGTGGTGTTATGTAGCCTTTGAGTAGGTGGCGCCTTTGAGTAGATGGCGCCACTGCTGAAGTAAACATTAGCCGCGAAAGAATTTATTTCATAAAATAGTTGTACATCAAAATTACGTTATAAAAACCATAGGACGGACTACTAATAGCCTAAATATCGTGTGAAAACGTTTGCAAGAAAAATTATTCAACAGTTTCAGTGAAATGTGAGAAACAAAAATTGGCAGTTAAAACTATCACTAGTGTAACAATTACTAAACAATTACAGTAGATCACCTCAATACTTCAAAATTAAGTGTAAATTAGTGAAACAAAACAATGAATTGTGGATGTTAAGATGCACCAGTGAATTAAATTGCTAATTATTTGCATGTGTGAGGGTGTCAAACAAATTCAAAGCTATTCAAAGACGAAACGTTGTCTAACGAGTTTTTGAGAGACAAAATAAATCGAAATTTTCACACATCAACCGTACTGTTCCCGTAGTGTATTGGAACTTATGGCACTCTCTACGTGAGCCGTCAGGGTTCGGATCTCGGAACATTTACAATTGCTTTTTTCTATTTTAGTGTGTTTCATATTAGAGGGAAACAAGTTAACTATCTCATAGTAATTAAGATCAATTGGTAATACATATTAAACAGTTAATAACTTGAGACAACGATGGCGCCACTAGTATGCATAAAGTGTAAAACAGTTATTGAGGAAAGGCAGTTTCTAACATGTTCACGGTGTTCTGGAAGTTTTGATCTGTCATGTACAAATGTTTATTTCAAAAGATATGCACTGATGACACCAGAAAACAAAGCCGTCTGGAAATGTACTCAATGTTGGTCAAAAACTAGACACGAACTAGAACAGACATCTGAACTAGAGAAAGAACGTTTAGACTATGAAAATGTAACCCATCGAAGAAAATTTGTAATAAATGTTCCAACAAATAATTCTTTCCATTCGCTTACTTCTGATTCAGATGAATCAGATTATAATGAACTTAATGGATGTGAAAAGTTCAATATAAACTCGACACTCAATCGAAGCTGCCCAGAATTATTTACAATGAAAACTCACTTTAATTTAGCTGAAACATCAGCTGAAAATGAGATTGAAACTTTGCTCTCAGAAAATACTAGCCTAAAAAAGAAAATTCATGAGCTTGAGGCTAAAATAACAAATCTCACAACAATCTGTTCACCTTTGTCATCGACACAAAGAAGGGGTAAAAACAAATCCCACAACAAATCCTCGATCCCTAAAAAGAAAAGAAAAAGCAGTGTCAGTTCAGACTGTGAAGAAAAAAAAGCATCGCTAGGTATTACTACAATTCCAAATAAAATATTGACCCAATGTAAGATTGTAGACTACAATGATACCCCTAAAGAAGTCCACACTTTTCGTCATACAAAGATATGCCTTATCAGTGGTAGCACAAATGACGACGTCCTAGCAATAGCAGAAAATACATTTGATCAAGCAAAATTTTGTCATTTCCGAGTTACAAATGGAGGAGTTTATCAATTATTTCAAGGATTGAAATCCAAACTTCAAGACTTTACCTTCGACGACTATTGTGTTGTATACATAGGTGCTACAGATTTTGTTACCACAGTAGACTATGCCGAACTTATTATATTTATTAGGCAACAGCTGCAAATGGTACAGCACACAAATGTTATAATATGTTTACCTAATTACAGATTTAATGGATACTCAATTTTTTTCAACAACAGAGTAGAAATATTTAACAATTTATTGTACATTGATAATTTAACCTACGAATATGCTTATATACTAGACTCAAATTTAAATTTATCATACACTAAATACATGTTTTCACATTACAATGGACAAATAAATAAGCGCGGTTTGCATGTGGTTTTTGATGACATTGAATATTTGATGCAAGGTATAAAACGAGAGTTGTGTGAACATTATGAATGCACATCCACACCCCAAAAAAATGATATTTCACAGTTATTTCTCGTCTAAGTCTATGCATCATACTTTAAATGTTTTACATCAGAATATACAAGGCATTCGATCAAAGTTAAATCAGATAGAGATATTGATGAAGAATGAAAATATTGACGTCTTGTGTTTTAGTGAGACTTTTGTTAGGAAACATGATGTGAATGTACTACTGATACCTGGATATAGAATGGCTAGTAATTTCTGTAGAAATAAATCTAGAGGAGGCGTTTGCATTTATGTTAAAAATTGCATTGAAACTGAATCATTACCTTGTATCAATTCATTAAGTACAGAATTCAATTTTGAATGTTGTGGCATATTGTTACCTGAATACGACTGTGTTATTGTATGTATCTACAGGACGCCTAACTCAAATTTCAATTCATTTATTAGAAGTCTTAGTCGTTGTCGATATGCAATGAAAAAAATAGTGTTAGCTGGAGATTTTAACATTAATGTTTTGGAAAGCAATTCCAAATGTAAAATTTTCAAAAATACTATTTTAAAATTTAACGTAAAATTAACGATCTTAGAATACACGAGGATAACGGAAAAGTCAAAAACTTGTATAGATAACATTCTAACTAATTTTAAATCATATAAATCGAAAGTTATGCACTTTGAACTGTCAGATCATTCAGCGCAATATATTGAAATTAAGGTAAAACATAAGATCTTTGATAAGTTCTGGTATATAACCATTAGAACTTTTAAAAAATATATGGAAATTTTCTTACACTATATTTCACAGTTAAGTTTTTCTAGTGTGTACTTGTGTAAAGATGTAAATTCAGCATATGATACTTTTTTCCATTTGTTCAAATTAATGTATGATCTGTGCATACCGGTAAATCAGAAGAAAATAACTTATAAAATTAAAAGAAATTGAATAACTGTGGGTATAAATAAGTCAAGCAAGGTTAAACGAACCCTACATCATCTTATTATAAATAAAAAAAAATGTTTCCTTATTTCTCATTATAAAAAATATTGTAAAATATTAAAGACAGTTACACGTATCGCAAAACAGAACAATAACATTTCTTACATAAATAAAAGTCAGAATAAAAATAAAGCTACATGGAATTTGATAAAAAACCAAACCACTACTCAGAACATACGCAAAAATACCATTGAGAATGTTATTGTTGATGATAGTATTATAACAGATCCAACAAATATTGCAAAACTTTTTAATGAATACTTTATAAAAAAAAACAACACCGATACGTTTAAAACTAACTATCAGACAAAATTTACTCCCAATTCAAAAAGTATATTTTTTAAACCAGTAAATAACCACGAATTGAAAAAATCCGTAATGGGTTTTGCCAATAAAAAGAGTTGTGGGTTAAATGAGATTCCTATGGAAGCAATAAAATATACCCTTGCCTATATAAGTGAGCCGCTATTATTTATTTTAAACTTAATGTTGGAAACTGGTGTTTTTCCCGATCAACGTAAAAGGGCGAAAATTAAACCCTTATTCAAAAAGGGATCAAAAAGAAATATAAGCGATTACAGACCAATTGCTTTATTATCAAGTTTCTCTAAAATATTTGAAAAAATTATATATGTTAGACTTGTTTCGTTTTTTGATGACTTTAGTATTTTAAGCAAAAATCAGTTCGGTTACCGAAAGAGAAAATCTACAACATTAGCGATATTCAATGTGATGAAACAAGTATGGAAGTCAGTGAATAAAAAAACTCCATGCATTGGCCTTTTTCTTGACATGTCCAGTGCATTTGACTGTGTTGTTCATGACATTTTATTAGTACAGCTTGAAAATCTAGGTATACGCGGTGTAGCATTGAGGCTGCTTAAAAATTATCTACAGAATAGAGAATAAAAAACTGTCATAGAGACTTTTGATGACAAAAAACATACGTACAATGAAGTTTACTCAACATCAAAAAAAGTTATTCTTGGTGTTCCACAAGGGAGTATACTAGGTCCCCTACTTTTTTTGGTTTATGTGAATTTCCTAATCTTTTTGATCATCTATGTGTCATGTTTGCTGATGATGCCTCTATATTTATTTCGGTTGAAACAAAAAATGTTAATACTTTCGAAAAAGAAATAAACAAAACTTTGCAATGTGCTATTGATTGGCTTTCTACCATTAACCTAAAGGTGAATCTAACAAAGACAAAAATATTGCAATTCAGAAATTACAAGACAAATCCCTATAATCTAAACATTATGAAATCCAGTACCCAAATTGAAGAGGTTAATGAAACAAAGTTTCTTGGAGTTGTTTTGGATACTCATTTAAATTGGAAATATCAAATAGAAAACATTAATAAAAGACTTGCTAGTTGTTGTTATGCTCTATCAGTCCTTGTCGAAACCTCTTCAGTACAAACAGCCAGAGCTGCCTATTACGGTCAAGTTTATCCACTCTTAATTTATGGAGTAATTTTTTGGGGTAACTCAGTGGATGTGCAATCAACATTTATTTTACAAAAAAGGTGTCTTCGCATCATCCACAATATGTACTCGGATGAAAGCCTAAGAAATACTTTCAAACAAAAAGGATATCTGACGCTCACATGTATATATATATTGGAAATTTGTGTTTTTGTTAAGACTCACATGGAATATTTCACACAGAAGTCATCAAAGCGTTTGAACATACGTAGCAAATATAAATATAATCTTTGTTTACCAATTATCAATAATAATGTTTATAAGAAAAGTACTTTTGTAATGGGTATCAAAATATTTAACAATCTCCCTTCAGATCTTAAAATCTTAGACGGTAAAGAGTTTAAAATTAAATTAAAAATGTGGCTTATTCAAAAATCATTTTACAATTTGCAAGAATATTTTGATACTTAAAAGGAATTTAATGTAAATAATAGTAATGCGTAAAAAATAATTAATATTGCATGCCCGGTCTGGGCAAACTGTCTCATGTGCCTAAATTATGCAACTACAACAGCAACAAATGTACACAGTTTAAAGCAATAAATGATTCTGATTCTGATTCTAAAGCCTTCTTCGGTAAATGGACCGTACAGAATACAATAAAGTGCGCTTCCAACCGGTAGTTCTTGAGATTAGTACCTTCAAACAAACACACTCTTCATCTTTATAATATTCGTATAGAAGTATAGATATGGCGATAGGAAAGTTTGAGAAAAACTAACCTCGCTAGAGAGTTCCACTCCTTAGCTCATATTAGTATGACGCGTTCTTGTTTATCTATATTTAAATAAATAAATGCGCCAGACAATCGCACCAATCATCTAGTCTCAAACTAAGGTTCACCACCCAGTACACCCAGACCAAAGTCAATTTTGAAAAATTCGTTTCCCAAATTGACCTGACCGGGAATTTAATTTCTATCACATTTCAAAAGTAGCCAATTGATGACGCATCAAACCAGGAAAACTATTTGGAAAGAAAAAAAAATGAAACATTTACTACTTAAAGACATCACAACATTGCCATATAAGTACACATAACTAGAATAAAAGACTGAAAAAAAAAAACAACAAAAAAGGAATATAATATATTAAAATATAAAAACCAGCTAAGTGCGAGTTGGATTCGCGCACGATGGAATTATTTATTTTTCAGGTAAATATTCAACATATACAACTGAATATTCGGTTTACACTTCAAGCGTCTACCTGTCACTGTTATTTAACATCGAGCAAAAAACGATTTAAAATCACATTTGTTGTATGGGGGCTCCCTTTAATTATTTTATTTTGTTTTAGTATTAATTTTGAGGCAACAGAAATAAATAATTTGTGAAAAAACTAGACAGACAGGCGGACGCATTACGATTTTCACTATTACTCGCGACGTATTTTTTTTCAATACATATTCCATTTGGAGCCGATAGAACACGATAGCGAAAGTTAACCCTAGCTGACGCGAAACACTCCGGGGGCGGAACGAGTCGCCAAACATAGTTTCAAATATTTACTTAGGAGGAAAGAATTTGCGACGCATGACGCCGGCCGGGCCGCGATACGCCGCACTCTTGTTTATCTGTTCAAACACGCTAGTGTTGTCCTGATTTGTCGATATTTTGGGGCATCTTCGTCGACAGTTGAATATTTCAATAAACTTAAATGGACATGATTGTCTGCTCGCTCGCTCTACTGAGACTGAAAACTACTGAGTTCCTTGCCGGATTCTTCTCGGTAGGTTCCGAGCCTGTTAGGCTTTACCTGATTAGGCTGTAGCTTCAATTTTGGTTTACATTCATTTTGACGATGCATAAGCGTTACTTGTAACCAATATGAATAAATTAATTGATTATTATTACTGCCGGATATCTTTTGTACCAGAAAATACTAGAGCTTTATCCTAAGAACCATATTTAAAAATATACGTACCTTAAAATGTTTGTACCCATAGTTAAAGTTTAGCTTGGGCTGGGGTTATACAGCGTTACCGAATTATTTTCGATCAGTGCTACGCTTTTGCCAAAACAACGTTTAGCCGAGTCATAGAAACTGGTATAAAAAGTATAGAATTAGTATTAACACATTTTTCATTGCACAGACATAAAGTATCACATTTACTGTCATTACCTTTTTTTTAGGCCGCACCATAATACCAGCGCTGCAGCAGCCTTGCGTCGCTGCAGCATACAGCTGAGGTGTGGCCTAGTTGACCACTTTCCCATTTGATTTTTCTTTGTTTTTTTTTCTTTTTTAATTACCTACTTCATGTTTGTTCTGTTTTACTTTTTCCTGTACTTCTTTTTGTTTTTTGTTTTTGTTTTAATTTTGTTTGTCGTGTTGTGCTGTCAAGTGGTCAATAAATGTGTTTTCTTTCTTTCTTTCTTTACAATCTTCGGTTCATTAGATGGGAATGCTACACATTGAACTATTAGGTCAGAATTTTAATTGCAACTGTAATAAGAACAGCAACAGATAGCGATCTGTGATATTTTTAAACTGGTCACTGTCGTTTATCAAAGTGCAATCAGATTTCAATTATGTCAGCTTACAAAGAGGGAAAAAAAATTCATTTAAAATTTGAATCATGCGCTTCATGGCGACAGACATTTATCGAATTATTATGAATGCGACATCACTAGAGATTCGAGGCATTAAATTTTCTCTTTTACGTTGTTAATATTTATCAAATGTTATGAGCGGCTTGTACAAAGAGTGACACGATTCTTTCCAAATTATGATTATTTGTCAAAATACGATACCTCATTAGTATCCGTCGTCTGTTGTGTTGTCTCATAGTACAAGGGGAAACCTTAGTTGCAGACTAGATGATTAGTGTGGTGATCTGGCGCATTTATTTCTTTCTTTTATCCATACTAATATTATAAATGCGAAAGTAACTCTGTCTGTCTGTCTGTCTGTCCGTCTGTCCGTCTGTTACTCTTTCACGCCTAAACGGCTAAACAAATTTTAATGAAATTTGGTATAGGTATACGTTGAATCTCAAGAACGGACATAGGCTACTTTTTATTAGAAAATAAGGGGGGGATGGGGGTAAAACCACCTTTAAAGTTTATATGGAAAAATGTTTATTTTTGAAGTTAGAGATATGAAATTTGGCACAAATATAGCTCGAAATTTGGATTAAAATATAGACTACTTTTTGGTTCGAATATTAGGGGAGAAAGGGGTAAAACCGACCATGAAAGGATGTAGTCCACGTGAACGAAGTCGCGGGCACAGCTAGTAAATAATAAAAAAGGTACTTTCAAGGTAAAAAGTATTAAATAAAAATTAATTGCTGAAGAAAATTTGCATACAGTAACTTCCTTCAAGTTAGAACAGAAACTTAAATATTTTTGTAGACATTACAAAAAAGAGTTGGTATTATATTGGATCTTTTAGATACATCCTTCTTAATATACTACTCATATAAAGTTGAAGAGTCTGTTTTTTTTTTAACGCGCTAACTCAGGAATAACTGGTTTGAATTGAAAAAAATATGCATGTGTTGTATAGTCCAATTATCGATATGACATCTCTTTTGGACCAACGGAAGTAAAAAATCAGTAAAAAATGTAGGAAAACGGGCAAAGTACGCGTGCAAAGGCGACGCGACGGGCCGCTGGTACAGTCAGTAGCTTTTGTTCGTGAACAACTCTGTACCTTGTCACATTAAGTCACTGTTTATCTGACTTTCTTAGTTACGCGGAGATTTGGTATGACAAGGGGGTATACTCCCAAAAACAAAATATGTCGTATCCGACGACGTATAGCAAATTTTTATTTCTAATTATCATAACAAACTCACTCCGAATAAATCCTTAAGCGTTTTAAAAAACCAAAATATTATTTATGCAAATCAAAACTATATTTGATTGGTTTTCCAAAAGGAAACCTTTCGTTTGTAAAAACGAACCGATTTTTGGAGTAGGCCTGAAGGTACTGCGGTGTATACGAACTAATGATGTTGGCTGTGCATACTACATAGAGCAGTAGGTACCTACCTATTATGTTGGATTACTTAGATCACACATACACACACATCACATTGCTGTGACTTGGGGAAATTTTATTTATTTGTAAGTTTGATATTATATGTTTATTTTATTTTTATGTACCTAGTACATAGTATTTTAAAGGATATATCAATTTTGATTATTATTATGTTACAATGTGTTAAAATAAATATATTATTTTTTATGTGATTTTTTTCTTTTATATTTATTCAAAAAACTAACAGCGTTAACTTTAAATGTTTTTCCATGCAAATTACATTATAAGGCCAATGACAAGTTTTTCTTAATTAACAGTAAACTTTTGGTCTTAAGTCACCGTGACGTTTAAGTTGTTAGCCAACCCCAATAAAAACAAGCCATTTATTACTATTTAAATATCCATGTACCTGAATTGATAAAAATTTTTAGACGTACCATTATTTGTCTCTGAATAAGTTCTTATACAAAGACTGTTCAGTTCATCGTTTAATTGCAACAATTAGCATAATAGCAGCACAATTCAGCTGCCATACAACAAATTAATCAATGCAGCAGAGAAACTTTAACTATATTAAACATTTAAAATTATTTAACGGATCAAAACGCGACACCTTTTTTATTTAGTAGTAAATACGAACTACTTACTGCCCGACGTTTCGGTTAGGTTGCACCAACCGTGGTCACGAGCTGACTGAGGGTCAGGCGTCGCGTTTTGACCCGTTAAATTATTTTAAACAACGAACTTTGTACCGCCTTAAAGGCTATAAATGACATAAAAAAACCCAAAAATAAATGAATAAATTATATCCTATGTCGTTTTCCTGGTTCTAAACTACCTCCCCACCAATTTTCAGCCAAATCTGTTCTGCTGTTCTTGAGTTACTAGTTAAAATGAAACGCGAAAGTCTTAAAATATAACTATTTTCCTGGACTAGCTGTTGCCCGTGACTTCAGTTGCGTTGTTTTAGGATAAAAAAGTTTCTTATATGATAAACTAGAACTTATATCATCTCTCTTTTTAAAAAATCTGACTTCCACAACTTTAACACTAGAAATGAACACAAGCTTGCTGTTTCATATCTAAGACTACATAAGATCAATAATACCTTTGTGGGTTTAAGCGTTCAATTATTTAACAAATTACCGGAAAATGTTATCCAGTTGCCCATGCATAGATTTAAGTCTCACGTTAAAAATTGTTTAGTAAAAAAGGGCTAAAATTGATGATTTATTTCAATGACAAAAATGTATTTTTAATGGTTCAGAAGTAAAACACCAGACTGTACTTACTAGTTAGATTTATTAACCGTAGGCAAAACACTTTCAACAATCAGCGCGCGCGTCTCCTTACGATGCCGTGCGAAAAGTGACGTCCAGTCAAGATGGCCGCTAGCGGATGTACGTCATAATCGTATTCGTCTTATTATTTTCAACTTTAACTTAATTTCAATCATATTTTTTATAATTGTTAACAGTCGGCCATCCTGATAATGTGTCTGTCCCAGACACCTGTCGCTGTTCGCACTCTAGGCACTAATTATAACGTGTATTTTGGAATACTTGTAAATCATAAATTAAGAATCATCATTAACATATCATAGTTAAACACATCAAATTTCTGACTGAAAGATTACACTGGTTTGTATGATAGTATTAACATAGACATAAGAGGCAAAATTTTACGTATATTCATGAAATAAATGTTTTTTTTTTTTACTATTTTTTTTTAATCTTTAATTGTAATCATTCACAATATGTTTAAATGTATCTGTATTTAAGATCAATTATATTAATTATAGCTGTGCATAGCTAAACATCACTCGGCCATCCTACTTCGAAGAATGCCCTCATTCTTTACCAAGTACATTTCTTAGAAATTAACTAGAATACTAAGAACATAATGTTTAAAATAAATAACCGTAACTGAAGTACGAAATACAATGTTATCTGTACATTTTAAATAACTGAAGTAGACACAATTCGAATAACAAAGTTACTCTACATAAGCACTATACATGACACCACACTAATAATCACATCGTCACCTTAATAATGGTGGTGGATTAGACCCCAATACGGCGAGTAAAGGCTTCTTCAGGCATTAGTAAGTATAATTAACCCCCACAAGGGGCTACTGTTGTCTGAATTGGGACTGAACGTTGCAACCGATTATATTGGAGCACACGTGTACATGTCGTCTCTCTTGAGTAGTTGTCACCAGCCAGGAAGTAAGCACCGCTTGCCCGCACAAGGAGCTACGGCCTCGTGTCTTCTATCTTCACCGCTTGCCCGCACAAGGAGCTACGGCCTCGTGTCTTCTATCTTCACCGCTTGCCCACACAAGGAGCTACGGCCTCGTGTCTTCTATCTTCACCGCTTGCCCACACAAGGAGCTACGGCCTCGTGTCTTCTATCTTCACCGCTTGCCCGCACAAGGAGCTACGGCCTCGTGTCTTCTATCTTCACCGCTTGCCCGCACAAGGAGCTGCGGACTCGTGTCTTCTATCTTCACCGCTTGCCCGCACAAGGAGCTACGGCCTCGTGTCTTCTATCTTCACCGCTTGCCCACACAAGGAGCTACGGCCTCGTGTCTTCTATCTTCACCGCTTGCCCGCACAAGGAGCTACGGCCTCGTGTCTTCTATCTTCACCGCTTGCCCACACAAGGAGCTACGGCCTCGTGTCTTCTATCTTCACCGCTTGCCCACACAAGGAGCTACGGCCTCGTGTCTTCTATCTTCACCGCTTGCCCACACAAGGAGCTACGGCCTCATGTCTTCTATCTTCACCGCTTGCCCGCACAAGGAGCTACGGCCTCGTGTCTTCTATCTTCACCGCTTGCCCACACAAGGAGCTACGGCCTCCTAGGTGTCTATCACCGCTTGCCCGCACAAGGAGCTACGGCCTCATATTTGACTATCACCGCTTGCCCACACAAGGAGCTACGGCCTCATATGTGACTAACACCGCTTGCCCACACAAGGAGCTACGGCCTCATGTGACTAACACCGCTTGCCCACACAAGGAGCTACGGCCTCATATGTGACTAACACCGCTTGCCCACACAAGGAGCAACGGCCTCATATGTGACTAACACCGCTTGCCCACACAAGGAGCTACGGCCTCATATGTGACTAACACCGCTTGCCCACACAAGGAGCTACGGCCTCATGTGACTAACACCGCTTGCCCACACAAGGAGCTACGGCCTCATATGTGACTAACACCGCTTGCCCACACAAGGAGCTACGGCCTCATATGTGACTAACACCGCTTGCCCACACAAGGAGCTACGGCCTCATATGTGACTAACACCGCTTGCCCACACAAGGAGCTACGGCCTCATGTGACTAACACCGCTTGCCCACACAAGGAGCTACAGCCTCATATGTGACTAACACCGCTTGCCCACACAAGGAGCTACGGCCTCATATGTGACTAACACCGCTTGCCCACACAAGGAGCTACGGCCTCATATGTGACTAACACCGCTTGCCCACACAAGGAGCTACGGCCTCATGTGACTATCACCGCTTGCCCACACAAGGAGCTACGGCCTCATATGTGACTAACACCGCTTGCCCACACAAGGAGCTACGGCCTCATGTGACTAACACCGCTTGCCCACACAAGGAGCTACGGCCTCGTGTCTTCTATCTTCACCGCTTGCCCGCACAAGGAGCTACGGCCTCGTGTCTTCTATCTTCACCGCTTGCCCGCACAAGGAGCTACGGCCTCGTGTCTTCTATCTTCACCGCTTGCCCACACAAGGAGCTACGGCCTCCTAGGTGTCTATCACCGCTTGCCCGCACAAGGAGCTACGGTCTCATCATAATGGACCTGGTTTTGACTAACAAAACCAGATCACTGCTTGTCACTGTTGTGGTGTCATCTGTATTCAAGCTGCTAATTAAATAGCCAGCCACGTTGCAGTTTAGAGGAAAGGAGGGTAAGGTCAGTTAGGATAAACATTATTATACTGTACGCTTCAATAATTAGAATTAATATTAAATATTAAAACCAAATCTTTCAACCGACTGAGACTTTGATTCCATCTTACGGTAGGAAACGAAAAAGCGTACACAGAATAACGCAATAAGGACAATAGGAAAATAGGAATAAACTGTAATCTGCAATATATAGAAAAAATAAGTACATACATACTTAAGTAAAATAAACCCTTTTGGCAATTCTGTATGTGAGCTTGTAAAAGTAGGTAGTTCCGCTTACTGTTCAATTTAATTTAATTGTGCATCCATCATACTATTATAACAACGAGGAAGAAGGTAGCATCACTTTACCAGATTTGTGTTATTATTAGTATCTATTAAATAGCTAGTATGTAGCTAGTAATTCAAGAGTTAACATAAAACACGAGTGCTTTTCAATCAATTAATTTAGTTGACTAATTTGTTAGCATATTAATGCTTATAAATTAAAATGATAATAAATGTAAAAGGTTTCATACTTGCACCACAATTGAAATGTTCTTAAGTAAATAAAAGTAGATTATATAGCCTATTGGCATTTTTCAAACAGGGTTGGGCGTAAACTAAAATAATATAATATTTTCTGTAAGTATGTACTATGAATCAATCTTGATTTTACTAACTTGTCTATACGAACATGTGTCAGCATAATATATGGTACGAGTTTATAAGCTAAAATGAGGTTTACTATCTTGGGTTTGTTTCTAAGTTGTTTGAATAACTGCATTAAACCAATACTGAATTGTACTTGAGAAGTTAACTAATTTTTAATAAGTGTACCTATTATCCAGACTGGTCTTCAAGGTTTTTAATAATACGTAGTAATTAACATAACAGCTACTTTACTCCGTTAATATTCGTTTCAATTAATTAAATAGCTGGATTGCCACATAACGAGTATAACAAAAGAAAACACATTTTGAAACCAACACATGCAAAAAAAATAAAAATCTCTTACCCTGTGTCGGGCAAGGCTAAAGGCCTCGCGTAGGCAAAGCGTTTGTCGCGGTATCCCGCTTCTGAACTTTTAATGGTTCAGAAGTAAAACACCAGACTGTACTTACTAGTTAGATTTATTAACCGTAGGCAAAACACTTTCAACAATCAGCGCGCGCGTCTCCTTACGATGCCGTGCGAAAAGTGACGTCCAGTCAAGATGGCCGCTAGCGGATGTACGTCATAATCGTATTCGTCTTATTATTTTCAACTTTAACTTAATTTCAATCATATTTTTTATAATTGTTAACAGTATGAATCTAGAATAATTTTAATTCTCGGAAATGTTTTATATAAGTTTTGTATATTTTGTTTAAGTACCTAGTATAAGGGAACATTGTTACATTGAAAAGAGTAAGTGTCGAGTTTCTTGCCGGTTCTTCTCGACTTGATCAACATTCCGAACACGGCGGTAGAATACTTAATTTGTACTGACGATTCATAAGTGCTTTTGTAAATTTTACATGAATAAAGATGTTTTCTATTTTATTTAGGGCCAAACCTTCAAGGTAAGAGAAGTCCAGTAATAACTATATTATACTGTACTTGTCGCCTTTAAGGACCTCATTACCACTTAACAGCAGGTGGGATGAGTTCTATCTTGAAGTGCATCATCATAATAAAAAAAGTTAAAAAATAAAAAAGTAAGAGGGAGAGGCAGATGTTGTTGTATCAGTTTCAATCCTCAAATAAAGTCAAGATCTGTGTCAGTTCAAGTGAACGGTGTAAACAGGATGTGACTTCACTGCTCCCACCTTCGCTGGAAGTGCTCGATGCAATCGATTCGAGACGAGTGCTTGCCCCATTTGACGCTGAGAGGAATAGTTGCAGCAAATAACAGGCGAAACGAGTACCTTTTGTTTCAGCTTCAAATGAACTACTGCTTCTTGTTTGGGACTTGGTGGAAAATCGATGACAATTTAAAGCGAAAAGTTAATTATGCACGGCCAGGTCTTCTGTTATTATTTACTAGCGGCCGCCCGCGACTTCTTCCAGGTGGATTTCGGTTTCTATACAAACTTTCACCTCCCATTTTCAATTATTTCTTCGCTCTTAATAGTTGCAGCGTGATGTTATATAGCCTAAAGCCTTCCTCGATACATGGTCTATTTAACACAAAAAAAAAAATTCAATTCGAACCAGTCGTTCCTGAGATTACAATATTAGTATAGATTACTACTTTTTTTTATCTTTGACGCTTTGGTAGAGAACGCTGGATGTGTATGGGGAGGCCTTTGCGCATCAGTGGGACAGCTAATGGGCTATGTAAAAAAATCTTCGGCGCAAAAAGAGGAAATCAATTAGAATAAATTTGACGTCGATGTCTATTGCCTATGTGTATCTGTTTGTGGCACCGTAGCTTTATACCGAATGGACCGATTTTAATGCGTTTTTTTTTTGTTTTTTTTTCAGCAAATACCACCACAAGAAAACCTGTTTTCTTGTGGTGGTATTTGCTGTTAATATCGGGTCAGGCATTTTTGGTGTAGAATTTACACAAATCATTTTTATTTCAATTGTAAAATACTTTATATGTATCAAAATTTTGGGGGCCTGCCAGTATTTTAGAAACAATTTACTCGTATTTTAATAACTCGTATGTGCAAACTAACATTTTTATCTGTAACATAAAAAATAACTGTAGCAGTTAGTAACCATTTAGAATAGGATACCTATTTACAAAAAGCTGGAATCGGATTTAAATTCGGAAACTATTTTTATCCCTTTCTAACCTGAAATGGTTAGATAAAGACGAAACATAGACTTTCTGATTCTTTATCGTTTCTGACGTTTATGAATAAGCTTCAAGGTTATAAGAATCACATAATTATAACGTTTGAAACCTAATTGAAAGCTGATAAAAATCTGATCACGCCTTGAAAGGTCAACCCCACTTGCTATTGGCTTATCGTTATTTATAAAGCTAAAGTTTAGATTAGTTTGAACCCGAAGAGCAAAAGTCATTATCTTAATAGTTTGGCAAAAGTTTACAAAGTATTAAGGTTAGATGAATTCAGTATGTGCTAAATGGCTAATTCTTAAAGTACGGGATTAGGGCCTGGACTCCATTGTCGATTCTAGCAAAATCACGCATAATTCGAACATAACTCGTTGTTTTTTAAATTGTGAAACGTCGGACAATAAGTACTTCGCATTAACTACTAAATATATCATCGTGTTTCGACCTGTGAACTTATTTTAAATATTCAATAATTGTAATTCAGTCAGATATGAAAAGTAAAAGTAAAATTCAAATATTTTGTTTATTCAAGTAGGTTACATATAACACATTTGAACCATCTTTGAATACAATGCAAAGTCATTATAATTGCTATGGACCAAGTCATATAATTTTGATGAATGAAGAAATATGAGGTAAATATATATTTTCGAGATAAGCAAAACCAGTCCCCAGCCCCCATTGGCACCTATTTTCAAGCATAACTTATGTGCCAGCCATCGCTTCATTCAACCATATTATAAGGAATGTGACCCGCCATATAGTGACATTGCCCCAGTGACTTTTTAGTGAGCGAGCATGACTAACTTCTGAAAGCATTTAAAAGCAAACATATCCTTAAACAATGGTTTGCTAAAAGATATCGAATTCCTAATAAAATTCTCATCCAAAACCAATCAAAAGAGGTTCATTTATCCAAGTTTGAAGGATGGGCTGTAATTGAGAAAGCGTCAGGGTCCGGCATCAAAACTGATATCTTTCAGGCGAGTGACATGGCGACCTTTGGCGAACAATTAGTGAACTGCTGGACCTCAGTAATTACGTATCTATGCATCCGCGTGAGTCAGGAGCGGAGACGGGAGCCTTGAGTACGAGTATAGAAAAGAATAGAATAGAAAACATCTTCATTCATGTAAGCTTTACAAATTATAAGATCGTTATTAGAATATTTAAATATTTCTGTGGTATTTTTGGCCGCTACAATTTATCTGGCTCTTAGCAAATTATCTTCAAATTATTTTTAAGATATCTACACCAATATTATACGTGGAAAGATTTGTATTTTTGTGCATTTGTATTTTTGTGCATATGCTTATAACATAAAAACTCAAAAAATACTATGCCGATTCCGACAATTCATTCACTATTAGAAAGTGACATACACCTTGTCGACGACAGGCCGGTAGCAATACAACCTTATTCGTTTATTGTATTTTTACAACAAATTTGTAAGTTCGAAAAGAACTGTAATTCTTTTGTTTTCTTGCCTTTGTTTTTTCTCACGCGCTCCGTAAATACGTCTTTTAGTTTTTCTCTGTTAATATTTCATGTTATTTTGGTTTGTGTTAACATTTTATTATTTAATATACCTTTTACATTTTAAAGAACCACCTTTCATTTATACAGTCCACACACCTAGAATAACATATTTCTTTAAAAGTCTAACACTCTCGCTAACTTTAAACCGACGAAAACTCTCTGGCAATATTGATTATTAATATTGATATCAATTTTCTTATGGAATTGTGTAAAATGTGTACAAAAATTAACACTGAGACTTTAAGAGAAGTGTTTTGTAATAGTTAATAGGCCGTAGGCACAAGCTAACACTTCTGTATACGTTTATAGCATACACCATTTAAGTAACACTTTACGATACATTATGTTACTCAAAAAATAAGTAACGTCTGCGGCCCTTAGCTTTTGGTCGAAAAGTTTTTTAAAATTTATTTTGAGTATTAGCTGATACTTTACTAAAGCTTCAGTGTTCTACATCATATATTTTCACTCACCGATGTTATAATTGGCAGAGCTAAAGGAATGGCCGAGAGACGAGCGGGCCGGACTTTGGCGTCGCGCCATCTCTGAGGTCTCTGTTTCAATTCCCGGTCGGCTTAACATAGAAAACGAACTTTTCTGTATTGTTTTGGGTCTGGGTGTTGTGGTACCATTGTTTCTGATTTCTTTCTTCATAGCACAAGACTAAGTGCTTTGACTACTTACCACAAAATCAGAGCAATGTATGTGGTGTGTGCAATGCTTATATTTATTTATTTATGGGCTGGGAATCTTTCAAAAGCTTTCTTTCAACCCTTTATCAGCTTATTCTCATGTCTTATACCACACCTCGGGTCTTAACATAGTAACATGTGTACACGTTACGTCACACGGCCAACTTAACAAGTTACCCAACTCGGACCGTCACGCAAATATGTCGGGATCAAATCACACTTTAATTGTTTAGACGCTACTCGCCGTAGATTAGTGATGCGCAATTATGAAGATGTTACGGGTCGAGTTGCTTAATTAGAGCCTGATGATTAATCCCTTCAGGTAGCGTGTGGGGTTTAGGCCGACGACTTAATGCTGGGGCTGTTTTGGATGTACTGCATGGCGCAAAGTGGGGATTATCTGTTCGTAGGATGCGTCATCTTGCTAATAAGCGCTTGGTGCAGTACATTGTGTTGGTTCAAAGATATTTTCATATTATTCATTTAAAACGAGCGGGTCAATATAGAAAACAAACTTTTCCATACTGTTTCTGATTTCTGTAACATAAGTGATCAAGCTACTTACTACAAAATTAAAGGGAACTTTTTTTAATTTCCACTTCAAGATTGACCTCGCCCCTCCCTATGTTAATTAGCTGCTACTGAAATTGTCACCCTTACCTTGAAAGTTTGATCCCAGCTACGAATGTAGCAGAAGCTCTGGAAACCATCGAATCACACGAAGGAATATAAAAACACAGAAGTGATTGTTATTTGGTTGCAGTCTTCTGTAAGGTGGAGGTATTTTACCAGTCGGGCTGCTCCAGTTCAAGCGATAGATCGATATGCCCTACCACTCTTAGTGTGTGCTGTTGTCTTATATTGATATTATGTTTTTAATGGGTCGAGTTACTTAATTTGGCACTGATGATTAATTCCTTCAGATAGCGTTTGTGTTCAGTCCGAGGACTCAATATTGGGGCTGTTTTGACATGACGAATCCATAAGGGTTCCGTTTTACGCCATTTGACTACGGAACCGTAAGTAGTCCTAAAATAATTAGTCAATTATTATTAATTGTCATTAATAAATGTTTCTAAAAACCACTGACAAAAAAATCAACTTTCAGACCTAAACCAAATTCTGAAATAACTAAAGCCCGACTTTAATGCAGTTATGGTCCTTCGCGCAGGATACATCACTCGCTTATTTTTAGCTACGCTTGAATTTGTCTGAACCCTGCTTCAAGACTCCCTGCGGTACAGTCTTATTTCTTTTTATTTTTAGTAAAGTAAAGAAAAGGCCGGCTCTGAGAGATCTTAAATTATGTACATCAACAAATTGCAATCTTGACCGTCTAACGTTACGTCTAGTCTTAGCTGAAGCTTGTCGATGTGGAAAATTGAACATTTTTTATTTCTTTCTTAATCCTCTTGTTGCACATTAAGTCAAACAATAGTAGTTTGTGTAATTGAGTTGACGAAGCAGTGGAGATTGCTTAATTAGTATTCAGTGTTTCTTCGTTTGTTTATTAATGTAATTTAAAATGAAAACATGAATTGTTTCTTCTAATTCTAAAAATATTTTTGGGAATATTTAGTTTTGATGGGTTTTGGATTAAAGTTTTTTAAGAAAAAACAAACAACAATACCAACAACATTGTGTTTTAAGATTTTTTTTGATTATGACATTTCTTATTCCTAGCTTTTTCTCAAAGCATAATCTTTCTGTTAAGAGTTTTGCAAACAAACCAATTTTGCTCCATTTTAAGCGTCAAAAGTCATAGCCTCACAAAAGTAAGATTTTAGGGGAGCTTTGAGCATCGACCTTGATTCTTTATTCAATTATACTGGTATTTCTGGAAACTATATCCCACCATTAATCCACCCATCACCATCATGTATCACCCAGCCATTTAGATACACATTTATTAGATGATTACTAATGACAAGACATTAGTTGATCCTTGTTATACATACTAAGTGCGGAAAAGAAAATTTCCAAATTGTCAATTGAGCAATGACATAACCTGTGGGTTCGGTAGGACGAGGGTCAACTTTGAAAATTGCTATCAAAAACACAAGAACGTCGCCGGCCCGTAATATTCGCAACGCTTGCCACCCGCCAAATGAAATTAACCCGCACGTAGCGAAGCAAAATTTCCAGAAATATTTAGAAATACCAAGCTCTGCTGCAGGTCGCACCTGAACTGCCTCTAATTGGATCGCCGTGGACGCTCCCATCTACCTACTGAGCAGTTGTGACGCCCGGCTTGAAGTTGTGCCAAGCGGCTAATGCGGCACGTGCCTATGTTATTACATTATGGCTTATTATTTTACTGCTCGTTTTGCGAGATGTTAGGTTTGGGTGCACCTATATTTTGAACTGTCGATTAGGTTCCAAGGGTTTTTTGTTTCAAAATAATTTTTAATTCAGTTATTTCTCTACTTCTGCCTAGCATTTTCCCAATTGAAATTACAAACAATAAGATTTTCAACCATTTTTAAGTAAACAAATAGTACATATTACAAATAGGATTTAGTCTCACAAAAAAGGATTTTTGGGGGCTATGCCTCTCGTCTTCATTGTCAATGATACTGATGTATTTAGAAAATATATCACACAACCATTTTACAAAGAATTTTTTAAAGACAGTTACTAAAGACAAGACATTAGTTTATCCTTTTCATATATACTAAGTAAGGAAAAGAACCAAAAAAGACAAAAGCTGTGGATTCACTAGGACGAGGATCAACTTTGAAAATTGCTATCAAAAACACAAGAACGTCGCCGGCCCGTAATATTCGCAACGCTTGCCACCCGCCAAATGAAATTAACCCGCACGTAGCGAAGCGAAATTTCCAGAAATATTTAGAAATACCCAGCTCTGCTGCAGGTCGCACCTGAACTGCCTCTAATTGGATCGCCGTGGACGCTCCCATCTACCTACTGAGCAGTTGTGACGCCCAGCTTGAAGTTGTGCCAAGCGGCTAGTGTGGAACGTGCCTACGTTATCACATTATGCCTTATTATTTTACTGCTCGTTTTGCAAGGACTTATGTGACTTGTAGATTATGTTTCAAGGGTTTGCGTTTCAGATTGTTGCCAAATGTGTTTTGTTTTTAAGCGGGTGTGTATATTGCGAGTGCAAATGCAGTACTTTATTCAACTAATTGTTGTCAAAACGATGTCAAAGTTTGACCACAGTCATTTATATAGACTTCTTAGTATGACAGTCGTGGTGGACTTCAGGCTTCGGATAGTAGACGAAAAACCGGGACACATGCTAGAAGAAACTCAATAACATGAGATGAAAACCGAAAAAAAAACCAGTGATCACCCAAATACTGTCAGCATCATTAAGTAGGTACCTTGCCATATTAAACCTCCGCGAATCTAAGTATGACAGTTAGACAGTTAACTTAATGTGACAAGGTACTGAATTGTTTACACATTGAAGCAACTAATTGTAGGTACGGGTAACGTTAGTAATGATATAAATCTTCTGCTTGCTTTGTATGTTGTATCGTGTTTATATCTGGCAAATAAAATTTTTTTCAACAAAATACCTACGCGGAATGCTTCCATGAAATCACTTGACAGACATAATATTCGGGACGCGGCTGTGCACACACGCGCGGATCAATCAGCGGCACAATGCGCCAGTCAACAGTCGTCTGTGAGCACGCGACCTTACAGGAAATGGGATTTTATTCGGAATGCCGACGGTGTGCATATCACCTCAGAAATCGAAGTAATGTTCAATGCTTTTTTCTTTTTTTGGTAAACGTTTGTTTTCTGAAAGAAGTTTTTACAAATCAGACAGTACCTTATGTATTTTTTAATTTATGGTCTATCCCACGGTTAAAAACACCGCAGTGTCAGGTGTTCAGAGAGACACGTCACAAAAGGAGACTGCGCGGTGATTTGAGCAATTTGTTTCTGAGGTCTTCATCAGGAACCTAAAACAAACACGAACAACATATTAACACAATATTTATGGAAGAAAGGTATCACTTACTTTTTTTATGGACTCTATCCCTCCATCCCGCGTTTAGAAACAACGCAGTGATTCCGCCAATGTCAAGTGTTTAGAGAGTCACGTTAAAAATGAGACTGCGCGGTGGCATGAGGTATTTTTTTCTATATTGAGATCATCATTATGTACCTAAGGTGCCCCCTATATTGTTCTAGGGTGTCTTCTGAGGCCTGGCTAAGTGACAGTTATCAAATTTCCATAATATTTTGACAAGTTTCAAATGTATTTAGGATTGACATTTCAAGATCACGTAACTTTTCACTCTCTTCAGTGGTCTTCAAAAATGGAACAGGTTTCTAACACTGATTATTGTAGCAAACGCAAACTCAAAACCAAAGTTAAAGGTGGATTTTGGCGTAGCGTCATCTCTGAGGTCTCGGGTTCGATCCCCGGTCGGGTCAATAGGGAAAACCAACTTTTCTACATTGCTCGGGTCTGGGTGTTGGGGTACCTACCGTCATTGTTTCCATGTTGTCCAATATTCATATTTATTTATATTTTATGTGCTGACTACCCTTTTCGATAGAAAAAGCCGTAAATGTTTTGACCGATGTTCAGCTACGTCATCAGCTATAAACATTGCGATACGAAAGAAGCAGCAACAAATGGAAGCGAATGGCATTAAAACCGAAAATCGTATTAGCACTTCGTTGCTCTGAAGAAAAAAAGTGGAAGAAAGTCAATGCAAATTAAATATAAGAACGCGCTTACACAGAATGGGATTTTATTCGCGATGCCGCGTCGACGTCGGCATGCGTGTTCAAATGTCAATTATGTTAGGATAAGTAGATCAAAGATTTTCTTTTGCGCTTTTGTACAATCAAATTGGGCAGGAGTTCTCAAACTGTGGGCCGCAACGCCCTGGTGATTAATGTAGTAAAGAGACGGGCACCACATATCGAAATCCTCTACTTTTTGAAATATAGATAATTCAAAACACTTCTTATTTGTTTCCCTTTTCCTATGATAGCTGCAAACTCCAAATCCTGAATACAAGAGAGAAAAAATTTGTTCAAATATTCCGTTTCATAACAAAGCGTCACAATATCCCTTCTTGTGTCTCACATTGGTTTACTTAATGAACTTTTAGAGTGCTGGATTTTATCCAGCCACCCTAATGGCCACTAGCACGAAATGGAGTGACAACTAGACAAACCCAAAAAATTTCGCTACAAAATACTAAACCTCCAAGTATGACGCAGTACAAAAATAAGAATTTTGGGGCTTGTTACTTAATCCATTCCTAGCTCGTGACGTACCTGACGCGTCATAAAGAAATTTCAAGAAGGGTCAATGACGCGCCAAGCTCGTCAATAGAAATCTAAATATTTATAAATTGAAACACAAATATTTTTTCGAAAATAACACATTTAAGACACTTATTTGTAACCACTAGATTGTTGGGAAATTGGAGTTGTCAGAGGTCGTCAACCATATAATACGAATATAATTAGAACTTTCATATTTTGTATGAAGGCGGAACGTAATGACTCGAAAAATTTAGGTGCCGTATGCGTAAAACTTACAGTCTATTCAAATACTATTAATAGATAACTCACAGGTATGGTCAACGGCTTGTCGAGGTAAAAAATTGCATTTCGAAATAAGATCTTATACTGACGCAATAAGGGCGGTGCAAAGTCCAAATTGTGTACACCGACGTGCTTTTTCCTGTACAAAATATCAGCCTGTAACTCTCACCGAAACGTTCCCTACTATTCGAATATCGACTTAAGCGCTTAGATCGACGGTAACACTCTATCAGATGAAACTAGATTCAAGACCCTTTCAAATCTAGGACAACTAAGATCAAAGAGCCGACCGCTGCATAACAATCTAACTATTAAACCAATCCGCCCATTGCTTTATCACTCGCCTGTACTAAACTGTGGCTCTTGCAGTACGATGGTGACAGTTGTTTGGATATGTTATTGAAGGTTGAGCCACCTATACATAGCGTGGCCCAGTATTGGATAAGTGGCAATTAATAATAATAAATAATATAAATATATAAATAAATGCGCCAGACAATCACACCAATCACCTGGTCTCAAACTAAGGTTTTCCCTAGTACTATGAGTACCAGACGACGAATACTAAATGGGGGCGTCATCCCCGCACGCCCAGACTCAAGTCAATTTAGAAAAGTTCGTTTTCCAAATTGACCCGACCGGGAATCGAACCCGGGACCTTTCGCGCTTTGGCCGCCTACCTTAGCCACAAACTGTCTTCTGTCATTTTCTTTTTCTGTGTCCATTCCTTTATTGTTATTGTTTTTTGTACTCATATGGCTGTGTCTTTATTTGACGTAATAAATGCTTCTTTCTTTCTTTTTTTCATTCTTTCTACACATAGCGTAGTTAAGTGTTGGAAGGATGACCATTAAATAATAGATAGGTAGGTTAAGCACTTATGTTACAGAAAAAAAACAACGACGTTATCATAAAACCCAGACCCGAAACAATATAGAAAAGTTCGACTTCTATTTTGACCTGACTGGGAATCGAACTAGGATGTCAGTGATGGTGCACGTTGATCAGTCAGTCGATCGGCCAGTCTGTCTGTCGACCAGTTACAGTCAGTCGGTTGGTCAGTCAGTAGGTCGGTCAATCTGTCGGTCGGTCAGTCACAGTCAGTCGGTCGGTCAGTCAGTCAGTAGGTCAGTCAGTACTTTGACAGTGAGCAGATCACCAATCTCGCATCGTCTTCGTGTCGTCATCGCTGCTGACGGTTTCGGCGACGTTGATGGATCGCCGCGGCTGCTGTACTGCTTCTGCCGGTGTCACTTGTGTGTGGGGTGTGGGATAAGCGATAAGAGTATCTTGAAGTGTTCAACTTAATGTGTATTTTAAACATACATTTTTAAAGCACATATCATGAATTCTTTAATTGACTGGATAATAAATCCTGCTAATGTTAAAAACGTGAAAGTTTGTAAGAATATAGGTATGGGTTTATGCATATCTGGATGTAAGTTTGTTACTTAGATACGTAAAAACTACTGAATGGATTTGGATTTAATGTAAGAGAAATAAAGATGAAATACCAAGTTATTATAGCATGTTACTCATTACCACCGCAGCTAAATAACAATCACTTCGGTGTTGTTGTGTTCCTGCGTGTGAGTAAGGTTTCCAGAGCTCTTGGGGGTGCTACATTATTAGCAGGGGTCAAGCCTTCAAGGTAAGGGCGACAAGTCCAGTAATAGATTTACTATCCTGTACGTGTCGCTCTTAAGCTCGGACCTTATTACCACTTATCATCAGGTGGGATGAGGTCAATCTTGAAGTGTAACATAAAAAAAAATTATAATGACACATTTTATTCAACAATTACGCGAACGAATGCAACGAAAATGACGAAGTCACAGGGAACAGTTATATTAGAGAACATCACACATTTCTCTGATTCTGTGGTAAGTAGCTAATGCATTTATATTAATAAAATAAGGATACAAATATAAACAAAAGTTAATTTTCCATATTGACACAAATGAGTTCGAACCTGGAATATCAGAGATTGCTCGATGCTAAAGGCTCTCTCGTCTCTCTGCTGTGGACGTCATCCATTTATATTTCACTCGATCACTAAAGGCATTCATCTAGTATTTACCGACCTCTCTCATCTTTTAACTTGAACCACTCTCATACTTACTTTCATTTACAAAGTAAACATAGCGCTGAAACTTTTCTATTACTGATGTTTGTGATTGGCTAGATATTTTTGGTCTATTTGCCGTCGCCAAGCGAGCTTATTTCGCCCAGAGAGTTGGTTTTTAATATCCGACTTTGTTGATTCTCTTATCTTTGAGACTTCGTGGTTTAAGTACTTTTCATATGAAATTAAGTTGCATAGTTGCAGTAAGAGAAAATTCTAAACTTATTTTTACGTGAATCTCACCTTAAGCTACACCCAGTTAAGAATAAAAAGCAAATTCAGCCTCCCATCATAATTTTAATCAAACACGTAGATCCTTCCACATCCTGTAGCAAACCGGATACATTGTTGTAATTAAATTAAATCAAAACAGTATACGACAATGGCTATCAATTAAACATGTCTAAAAAGAAATAATGAAATGTTTATTTAGTGACAGTATTTATAGAACAGCAACATATAAATAAAATTTTGTCACTAAATAGGCAAATACTCATTTGTGGAGGTATCGAAGTGACACTCCAACCCTGGTTTTCCGTATATGCCATATCTCAAAAAAAAATTATATTTTAATACGGTAAAATATACTACGTGTAAGTAAGTTTTTTATTTAAAATTAAAAATTTAATAAAACCCCCGACCCAAAAAAAGTACGCAATTATTATGGCCAAAGATCAAAAATGCAATTATAGTCGGTCCCCCGACACGCGACAAAATTTAATAAAAAAATTCGTACGTACGGTCAACAGCAGGCCAAGATAACCATTTGCAGTTCAAAATTAGCGGTTATGCCTCCGACATTAAGGTGGCACAAAGTTCCGAGTTGATGGTCTGACACGCTTTAGTTGGTACTTACGTAGTGTTAAAAGTTATTTTTTGCGTTTTATAGAGTTTAGCATTTTTGACCTTTGGCCATAATAATTGCGTACTTTTTTTGGGTCGGGGGTTTTCTTAAATTTTTAATTTAACTTTTTATTTCATGCTTTTTGAAGGACCTCTTTAATAATTCATTTCTATTCAATCAAAGTTAAAGTTCTGCAACGATTTTTTTTATTGCAACAGGCTGCGGTATTAAATGTCTCGAATAAAAGTGTTACGGATTAACTGGTAGGGAATGCTACTAGCGTTAAGTTCATCTTTTCGGTTTACGATAGATGATAAACTAGAAAAGTTCATAGAGCGGCTCCTTGCTCTAGTCTATACCTACCTTACCTTAGGTTGTGGGTTTGATTGCCATCTTGGATTTTGGCGGCCATATTGGATTTGAAATTTGCCGTAGTGTGCAGTATTTTGCTACTAAATCTCTTTCATTTGATACCTATATTGAGGCAGTTGGGCGAAAAATCAAATGGGTTATTCGTCATTTCCTGACGGCGGCCATCTTGGATTTAAAATTTGTCACAATAAATGTATTTTACTACTCAAGCCCTTTAATATGATACCCATATTGTGGGAGTTGTGTTAAAACATACAATCCATATCTTTGTGACGGCGGCCATCTTGGATCGATTTTTATCTAACATAGCTAAGAACACTCTCCGCTTATTCACCTTTCAAACAAAAAAAATTAAATCAAAATCGGTTCATTTGTTCTTACACACACACACAGACACGTCAAACTTATAACACCCCGTCGTTTTTGCGTCGGGGTTTAAAAAGTTGGTAATCATTTTACAGCATGTACATTATATTTAAAAGACTGTTTTCTTGTTTTGCGTAGAATGAACTATAAGAGATTAAAACCCGACTAATAAAAACTTATAAGTCAGGTTTTTGTCTCTCAAGTAAGTAAAAAATATAATCTGGGTGTATATTGACGACCTCCGTGGCCGAGAGGCGAGCGTGCCGGACTTTGGCGTCGCGCCATCTCAGAGGTTCCGGGTTCGATCCCCGGTCGGGTCAATATGGGAAACGAATTTTTCTGTAACACAAGTGCTTTAGCTACTTAATACAGAATCAGAGCAATGTATGTGATGTTGTCCAATATTTATATTTATATTTATTTATTTATATTTATTTATATTTGTAACTCTATTACACAAAAACCATTAAACGTATTTGGGTGTAATTTAATCAAAAGAGAGTCAACATAATATAGTAATTATATAATAAAGCGGGAAAAGTCCCGAGCAACGACTAACAACTATATAATTCATAGCCTTGCAATACAAAAACCAAAAATAAAACATTTAGTCTATTGTTGGAGTCCCAACAGAGGTGTACAAAAACGAAAATAATGCTCAAATTCGGAGAATATATTTAATTTGGCGAAGTGGCAAGCTCACGTATAGCAGACACCTCGCTTAGCAAACAGTATTACGAACCTGTGTTCAGAAAACATTTATTTAGGCAACCGATACCGAGTGGATGCGCGGCAATTTGCTCATCGCACGGTGTAGAGTCAGCTAACATCTCAGCATGCTACGTAGAAGATGTCGATATTATGACGAAATTAGCTGATGCCCGGTTTCAATATTTGAGGAACGATCCGTTTTACTTACGGATGGTTATAAACTATACGAGACGTAAGCTAAAAACGACTGACCGACGACAGTTGTATGAAGCGGTATTATTTAACGACTCGTAGTCGGTTAGATAAAAATTGATTTTTTTTTTATAATGCACTCCAAGATTGACCTCATCCCACCTGATGTTAAGTGGTAATGAGTTCCTAGCTTAAGGGTGAAAAGTAAAGCGTAGTAAAACTATTACTTGACTTGTCGCCCTTACCTTGAAGGCTTGACCCTGCTACTAATGTAGCATCCCGCAAGAGCTCTGGAAACCTTACTCACATGCAGGAACCCAACAACACCGGAGTGATTGTTATTTGGCTGCGGTCTTCTGTGAGTGAAGGTATTTCACCAGTCGGGCTGCTCCAGTTCGAGCGATAAATCGATTTGCCCTGCCTCTCTTATAGTCATAGTCATTTTATAAAAAAAAAATGATATTTTGTTTTTTGATATCGCTTTATTCGCATTCGAAGTGAGTTGGTTGCGATTATGAGCAATAAAAATTGCTATACGTCATCGGATCCGACATATTTCGTTTTCAAGAGTAAACGCCCGGTGCCCAATAATTTATTCATTTTTTATGCTTTGAATAGAGCCTATATACTGGACTGTATTATATGCTAATCAGTATATAAAACACCATTATAAATGACATTCGACAGAAAGATGGTAGACCACATGTCTGTCTGACCGTACCAATCCATAACCTCAAATTAAGAAAACATTTGGACATCTTTCTGGGACAAAATTGTTTGAGAATTCTTGTTTGGTGTTCGAACGAGTCACGGAAAGCAGTTATGCGGAAAGTGATCGAATAGTGATTATAAGCAAACGAATTGTAAGTACGGCTCATGGCTGTGCCACATTAAAGTATTGTTTGTTTAATAACTACGTACGACATTTACACTATATTTATTTTATTTATTTATTTAAAAACTTTATTGCACAAATAGGTACAGGTGGACTTAATGCTAGGGGCATTCTCTACCAGTCAACCCTTGGGTCATGCAGATAGTTTGTATATGGGTGCGGTAACATGGGAGAAAAAAAAAGAAATCATTTTAAACAACAATAAATTGTATTATAAATATATTATTTTTATAATACAATTTATTATTGTATTATTTATATTAATATTTGAAAATTGAGAAGCCATGAGATAGAAATATGAAATTAAAAGAATTTAAACTCTTGACTCTGACGTTTACATAGGTAGTAGAAACCTCGCAATCATGCAATATGTCAAATAAATAAAAAAATAAATAAATATTGGACAACATCACATACATTTCTTTAATCCTGTGGTAAGTAGCTAAAGCACTTGTGTTACAGAAACAATGACGGTACCACAACACCCAGACCCGAGACAATATAGAAAAGTTCGTTTCCCATATTGACCCTAAATATCTTGCATAAGACTTGCCGTTTACTGTTGATTGGCTGATAGCATACCGCACTAGTATTTTCAGCCAATCAGCAGCTCACGCACTGAATTTTATCGATATTGACATTTTTTAAGAGCGCGATAAAATTTACTCACCTTGCATAGCTGATTATGTTTTTTTGTTAGAAAAATTACATGAAAAATAATTTACTTACGGTTACAGTATAAGCTAAGTCCACCAGTTAAATTTTTAGTAAGAGAATTTATTTAATGGGAATTTTTAATAAACTACCTAAATCTTATCTGGCACTTGAAAATAAAAACCAGTAATACTTAAAGACTGGCTTTATGCATTTTATTACACTTTTCGCAATTTATTTTCCATACGTACAGCGTAACAAGATAAACACTTATAGTACGATTTTAGTTCTTAAGCAACAAAAGGCACAAAGTCCAAACTGTGTCCAGTTCTGACGTTCTTTTGATTGTAATTCCTAAATGTACAAGCTGGCTCTATTAATAAATTATTCACACCTATTGTACATAGTTATGACAGTAAAATTAAAAATGTATCGTCTAGATCACGTGATTTTTTGAAATTGAAATGTCAAACCCTATATAAGCCAGTGGCGTGCGATTCATAAAGACAGAAAGACACTGCCTACCCTAGTTCTGATAATAGATCTAATTTTATTTTATCAATAAACAAAATAACATAAAAACTTAAATCATAAATCAGCTCTACCTATCGAGTGCCGGTGGTATCATTAAGATAAGATCGACATCTTATTTCGCATCATCGATTTCTTTAGTCCTTACTCTTAAGACCGATTCGCGCTGCACTAGCGCGTCGCCCTTGCCACGGCAAAGACACAAACTATACTTGTCTGAATTTTTGTATGTGACCTCTCGTGGTAAGTCATAGTCATTCGGATTTAATGTGTGTGCGTTCCTATAGCTACGTGGGCTTTGCTGATACACAATTGACAAAAATCACGCACACAACTGCATGAGAAGCCAGTGTCTTTAGAGCTAACACGAAAAATTACGACTCTTACCGAACATTTCAGAAAGAAAGTTTGCTATGCAATGCAAATATTTTAGGAAGTAACATTGTTTCATTAAATTTTATAGGAGTTAGATGGCCATAATTTTTTTGTCGTATTATATTTCCCTTTTTTTACTACTAATTTCATTAGTCGCGAATGTCGCCATAATTGTTTGATATTTAGGATTGTTAATAGAGTAAAAAAAATGGATAAAATTGTATGTGAAAGTTTTCAAGTGGTACGTGTATTAAAAAAATAAAATATGATGCGTTTTAAAAACTATCTTTCGGTGAAAAAAAACAAGTTAACGAGATAGGTCGTGGTACGCCGAATTTGCAATTAATACAAATTAAAGGTAAAGTCAGTCGTAAATTCAATAAAAAACAATATGATTCCATATTGCAGATATTCTTACAGAAAGATAGGCGTGCAGATTTAATTTACAAATAAAACAACCCTAAATAGCATACTCACACCACCATTTTTTCACTGCTTTAATTTATTTAAGTTTTGCAATTGCATTAAAAAGCATCAAATAAACGCGCCGAAAGGCCACTTCGAATATCCGTAAATTGATATGTCTATAAAATCAATTAATCTATGGGTATTTGAGCTGACATTTGCCTACATTATCAATCGACAAGTCAACGAACCAAAACCAACGTGTTTTTGGTGAGTAAAATTTTCTGCCTACCCTGTCTTAAAACAGTGTGCACGCCACTGATATAAGCCACAGGTAAGAATTGCGCAATTAAGTTATTGTAATTACTTACTACTTTACAAACCGAGCCCGGCCGGGCCGCGCCCCCTTTTAGACATCCGGGCATTTTTTTTTATTGCTCTTCAAGATTGACCTCATCCCACCTGATGTTAAGTGGTAATGAGGTCCTAGCTTAAGGGTGACAAGTACAGCATAATAAATCTAATACTGGACTTGTCGCCCTTACCTTGAAGGCTTGATCCCTACTACTAATGTAGCACCCCCAGGAGCTCTGGAAACCTTACTCACACGCAGGAATACAACAACACAAAAATGATTGTTATTTGGCTGCTTCCGTAGCGCGGTTTTCGTACCAACGGTCGTTACCAATGGTCAGTACCAACGGTAGGTTTCGGTATGAATGGCGGGCCCGGTGGACGCCTAAAAAGTACCGGGCCTGGTCGGGTCCGGATTGCAAACTCTAATCATAACTATATTGTGTTGTGTTGTGCCTGTTTCTAGACCAAAAACGACTGGGGCTAGACGATACCAATTAAGAAACGATTTTTACAACTTTTGTAGTACTAACAGCACTAGCAAACTTTAAATACATTAAAGAAACAGAACAGAAACCTTTACATATGTATCTCGCTTGCTCTCCCAATTAATGTTATATCTCATGACAATTGGCTACTTGACAGTGTTAACAATAAGAAAAGTGTTGGATTTGTTAGCTTATAAGATAGGTAATAATTTAGCATTTTTATTTTTTAATTATTCTTCTCTGGTTATTTAATCTTATTTTTCTCTGGTTATTTAATTTTTTTCCAGATAAACCAAATTGCTTGGGATATAAAATGAACGGGCGCACATTTTACAATAGTTTTTCGAAAATTGTCAAGTAGTCAATTCTAGTAGGTGCTTAAAGCGTTAACTGTTCGATTTATTTATTTAGTCAGATCATTGAGTCAAACTTTTCTAGATTAACTCCAGTCTGGATGTAGTATTTTGAATACAAATTCGCGTGTGGACTGTTGAATACAAAATAATAACTAAATCATCTCATTTAATTACATATATTTTGCAGCTCTTTTAGCATACAAACATTTCTTATGTTTTCTACCTTGACAAACTAAATCCTTTTAATAAATAAATACTCCGTTTTGCCGGGACAAAATATAGCTACCATTTTCAACAGTCGGTGTCGGCAAAAAAATCGGAACTCTGTTAGCTGAATACATTTTTCATTGGAATTTGCATGGAATTTCCGACCTACACGTCCATAGTATAAAGCTTGACATAAAAAAAATATATTTGTTTGGGGAACTTCAATTAGGGGAAAAGTGATCGAGTCAGCTTAACAATCAGTTAAAAAAATAAATAGAAATAAATATTGGACAACATCACATATATTGCTCTGATTCTGTGGTAAGTAGCTAAAGCACTTGTGTTACAGAAATCAGAAACAACGAGGGTAATACATTACTTAGACCCGAGACGATATAGAAAAATTCGTTTCCCATAGTGACCCGACTGGGGATCGAACCCAGGACCTTAGAGATGGCGCGATGGCAAAGTCCGGCTCGCTCGCTGCTCGGCTACGGAGGTCGTTATGTTGCTGACGTTTTTCTATCTATTATTTGAATGATGCATTACTGATTTATTTCATTTTGGAATAGGGATAAACTGGTCTGAACTGAGATACTTTAAAGAACTTGTCAATATATTATGGTCTATGCAAATTCGAGACTGTAACGACACGTATTTAACTTTTTTAACACACTGACTAATAATTCAATAATTTCGATTAATTAAAAAAAAATTTAGAAACTAAATTTAGCTGATGTAAAACCTTTTTTGACCTTATTGGTTTATCCCAATATTAAAGAAATTTATTTGAAAATGTTAATATATTTTTTATTTTGAAATATATTTTTTTTGCTAGTCAGTTTTAAATCTTAAGCAACGTCATTGTACAGTGAAAAATAAGATGTTTTTTCTATTAAACTGCTTAACCGATTGTAATGCATTATCAGCTATAAGTAAACAAATTTAAGAGAAGTGTGGTACATGTATTTTACATATATACATGTGGGATGGTGAGAATGTGAAACGGAACGAAAGCGCAGTGAAATGGAACGTAGGATTAAGGAAAGGGAAGAATGAACGAATGAGTGAAAGAAGGAAAGAGTGAGAAAAGGGGTATAACGATTGAAGACGGACGACGAACTGCTCTGTAATAAAAAGTGTTTTTAAAATTCAATAAATAAGGATTATCGCAAAAAGCCCTAGTTTCTCTGAACCCACAATTTTGGGGGCTCACCGGGATCAAGAGAGACTGGAATTTCTGCGAAACGACGCGAAAATCCTGAGAGTGACGGTTACTGCAAAAAACGACGGTTACAACGACGACGACGACGACGCTTAGAAATTGCAGAAATCGTTATTCGCGATGCCTAAGGACACAAAGGAGCGACGCAAGAGCAGACAGGACGACTACGAAGACGCTGAGGCTGTTGCAACGACGACGCAGCCCAACACGTTACACATGTCGGCGGAATTGATCCCTGCATTCAACGGTCAAGATAAGACGTATCCTGTGACACGATGGGTGCAGGAGATTGAAGACAACAGCGAGATATTTGGCTGGTCGGAGTTGCAAACATTATTAATTGCACGAAGATCGTTAACGGGTACTGCATCTCTTTGGCTCAAATCGGAGCGCCCGTTTAAATGTTGGGAAGATTTGAAGATGGCAATCTCCAAGGAATTTCCAGACACAGTTGACATCAAGACGGTACACGAAATGATGAGTGCCAGGAAAAAGCGACCAGATGAACCGTGTATTGATTACATGTTGGTGATGAAGGAGTTGGGCAAACGCGGCAAGATGCCAGATTATGTCGCTATAAAGTATATCGTGGACGGCATAATGGACGACGAGATCAACAAAATGATGTTGTACGGAGTTACTTCGTATTCTGACCTGAAAGAAAAACTACGGGTGTATGAAACAATAAAGGAGAAGACGAGGAGCGG
The DNA here is from genome assembly GCA_037074685.1 of Glyphodes pyloalis. NCBI lineage: Eukaryota > Metazoa > Arthropoda > Insecta > Lepidoptera > Crambidae > Glyphodes > Glyphodes pyloalis. The sequence continues at coordinate 16,597,323 of JAYKKO010000009.1, forward strand.
CTGCAACCTGCAAAATCAACGACGAGGAGGCATACAATATCATACTAATCATCATCGCACGCAAAGGCAGCATAATGTGTTATCATCATCAAAGACTTGTTATAATTGTGGTGGGAAAAATCACGTGTCATCGGAATGCCCAGATAAGCAACGAGGAACGAAGTGCTTCAAGTGCAATTCATTCGGTCATATTTCGAGAGAGTGCAATGGCGGCTCAGGTGCTGGTACGAGAGCGAGCGAGACGGCTGACCGAACGAACGAAACGAAATGGCGGCGTGAGGTTGGCTACACTGGCGGCAAGGCGATGTGCGTCGATGTTCACTCGGATCCGAACCAATACGAGCGAGGCGATTCGTGTTTGCGTAGTGGTAGTAATGACAATTCAAGCATGACGTGTGTTAATGACATTTCTTGTGACGTGAACGTAAACAAAGCCGAAAAAATGCATAGGCCGATGAAAAGCATAGTTTTATGTGGGAAAGCGTTCGAGGCTTTAATAGATTCTGGCAGCGACGTTAATTTGATAAGATGGGACAGCTTCTGTGCTTTGCATGTAAACGATTACGAGCAGTGCGAAATAGTGTTCCGCGGATTAGGAGCTTCGCATGTTCAAGCAAAAGGACGCTTTATTGTTACGGTGTGTGTCGAAAACAATAGTTTTAAAGATGTTTTGTTTTATATTGTTCCCAACGATGCTATGTCATACGCTGTAATTCTAGGCCAACAGTTTTTACAGAATGTTGTAATGATAATGAACAACAACAATGTTTCGCTTGTGCCTTCGAATGAGGAATGGTTGCATAATTTTACAGTTGTTTCTGATTTTGATGTTATAGGTAATGAGGTGAGTTTTGAAGCCCGAAAACAGGCAAGGCATTTGATGAATACCTACAGGCCCTTGAAGACGAAAGAGGCGCCGATCGAGTTGCGTATTATATTAAAAGACGATATTCCAGTGGCTCAGAGACCAAGGAGGTTAGCCTTGAAAGAACAATGTGAGGTAGACCAACAAGTAGCTAAATGGATGGATGAGGGAATAATTCGGGTGAGTCATTCTGAATATTCAAGTCCTTTGGTACTGGTTAGGAAGAAGGATGGTAGTATACGAGTTTGTGTTGATTATAGGCTTATAAATAGAAAAATGGTTAAAGACGAGTATCCATTACCCATCATCGATGACCTTATTGACAAGTGTAGGTCAGGAAGAATATTTAGTACGCTAGATTTAAAAAATGGATTTTTTCACTTAAATGTTCATAGAGACTCCGTTAAGTATACTTCATTTGTCACTATGAAGGGACAATATGAATTTTTGAAGGCGATTATGGATATATTACAACATCAGCCATATCAAGATTATTGTTTAGATTCTGGTTTATTATATAGAGGAAGTGAGAAGAAGTTGGTTATACCTAAAAGTATGGAAACTGAAATATTGAGAATAATTCATGGTAATGGACATTTTTCCAAAAAGAAGATGATGGAATTAATAAGTAAAGATTACTATTTTGAAAATATAAATAAGAAGATAGATGATTTTGTAGTAAGTTGTATACCATGTTTATTAGCTTCACGTAAACAAGGAAAACAGGAAGGTTTTCTCAACCCAATTGAAAAGCAAGAAATCCCATTTCATACAATTCACATAGATCACATTGGACCTATGAGTGAGACAAAGAAACAGTATAACTACATACTGACTATGATAGATGCATTTACAAAGTTTACTTGGATTTTTCCTACAAAGAGTACTACAGGTAAAGAGGTATTGGATAAGTTAAAGATTTTTCAACAACATTATGGAAATCCAACCAGGATAATTTCAGACAGAGGGACTGCTTTTTCATGTACTGAATTTAAAGAGTTTTGTCAAGATGAAGGAATTCAACATGTGATGATTACAACCGGTGTACCCAGAGGAAATGGCCAGGTTGAAAGAATACATAGGACAATCATCTCAGTGCTGACCAAGCTCTGTATAGAGAATCCTACATTATGGTATAGACATGTAAGTCGTTTACAAAGATCTCTTAATAGTACCTATCAGAGAAGTGTGGACAGTACTCCATTTGAACTGTTAATTGGAACAAAGATGAAGATCAAAGAAGATGTTGAAATTTATGATTTATTATTGCAAGAAGATAGAAGTAGTTATGTACAAGACAGGGAAAATTTAAGAATTAGAGCCAAGCAGCAAATATTAAAAATACAAGCAGAAAATATCAAGAATTATAATAAACAAAGAAAGAAGAGCACTCAGTATCAGTGTGGTGATATTGTAGCAATCAAGAGGACCCAGTTTGGAGTAGGAATGAAATTGAAACCTAAGTACCTTGGCCCATACAAGATTACATGTGTCAAAGGAAAGGATAGATATGAAGTAGAGAAGATGGATACTTCGATGGAAGGTCCTAGGAAGACATCCACGTCCGCTGATTACATGAAGGTTTGGCCGGATCCTTGCAGTCGCTTTGTAAGTTCAATTTCTCATCCTCATTATTAATTATATTTATTATGTAAGTCGGGACACAGCGAAGTATTGTTGGTTGTTCAATCATATTTACTTTTAAGCTATATTTGTCAGAGATGGAAGATGTTACAGAAATTCACAGTTCATGTTTATTTAATGTCGTATGTAAGCAGGTAAATAAAAATAGAGGTTTTGATGTTTAGTAAAATGTAATTTCTAGACTTACTGAGATGTCCGCTCAGTCTGAGGGCAGACTAATAGCAGGATGGCCGAGTGTGGGATGGTGAGAATGTGAAACGGAACGAAAGCGCAGTGAAATGGAACGTAGGATTAAGGAAAGGGAAGAATGAACGAATGAGTGAAAGAAGGAAAGAGTGAGAAAAGGGGTATAACGATTGAAGACGGACGACGAACTGCTCTGTAATAAAAAGTGTTTTTAAAATTCAATAAATAAGGATTATCGCAAAAAGCCCTAGTTTCTCTGAACCCACATACATGTGTATATGTAAAATAAATACTTATTGTAAATTAATTGCTGAGCAGAGTTTTACATCCACGGAATCCTCGGAAAGCTATCGAACACCGACCACCTGTATTTGTTTATTAAAAATAATAGTAAAAAAACTAAAAAACACGCTTTACGTTATTTTTTTCGTATTCAAAGTCAAAGTCAATCTTTTTTATTCATATAGATTATATTAGTAATACTTTTGAAAAGTCTCTATTTAAAGCAAATGAAGCTACCTCCGGTTCATTACATCATACCTTTTCGTTTGATACCCTTAAAATGGAGTGCATTTCAAATAGTCAATCCGCCATCTTGGATGTCTGCCATGTTAGATTTAAGTCACATGACTATTTTTTTCGTTAACCTGACAGCAAACCTTTTCATTTGAGAGGTACCTATATCATGGAGGTGGATTACAAATAGCCATTCGCCATCTTCGGGAGGCCGCCATAATTGATCTTTAATGAAGTTTCTGAACTAGTCATGTATTGTCATCAGAACTCAGAGCGTGTAGAAAATTTCATCCTAATAGAAGACAGGGAGGTGGGTCAAATTAAGATTCCAAGATTTTCTTACTACATAGTTACAAGTCAACCTAATAAAGTGTGTTAAATACATAAATTTCCACGTGACAATCATATAAAAGGCTAAAAGAGACCAACTATGTAGTTTCTTCCATATAAAAAAAGCTCTAACAACTCCGACTTAATTCAACCATATTGTTTGAAGTAACTTTTGAAAACTTCCAAAAGGTTCACGCCACTTTCGTAAGAAAGTACGTCTTTACTAATTCACACAAACAAAAACACTTCTAAATCAACTCTCCCTAACCTAAAAACACAAAATCGCGAGCCTAATAACGACTAAATTCAAAGCAAACTTGGTCCTGAGCAAACAAATTAGGCTCATCCCCTGGGAACTGAACCCGGGACCCGCTAACAGCCCGTGAAAGAGTTGAGAATAACATTTTATGACCGGGACTAATCGATGATGAGAAGGAAAATAGGAAAAAATAACTCGGATATTCTTGAATCGTCTTAATCGATTTGAAAGAATTAACACTGGCCACTTTTATAGCCGGTATTTTTTAGATTATAATAATGATTATTTGATTAACTGAATCTGAAAATAATACAAGGTAATAAATGTAAACTACTCTACTCCTAAAAACAAACAAACAAACAAATTTTTGATTTGAATAAGTAATATTATGTTTTTTGAAAACGCTCAATTTGCCTTTGAAGTCCTAGTATGAGGTATTGGGTACGATTATGAGTATTCAAAATTGATATCTATTATTAGATCCGACTGATTTCATTTTTTTACAATGTTTGTCTGTCTGTCTGTTTATCATCTATAACAGCTGATCTCGGAAACCCTTAGACCGATTTTAACTGGCATGTTTTAAGCCGTATATTTTAACAAATAAAAACCACTTTTTTTCAAAAAGATTTTAACAAAACATTCAAGTGAAATGTTATACCCTAGACTACCTAAACTTACTACAACCGTAAAACTAAACTAAAATGTAAAAATGTTGCCAAGTCCTGACTAACTTTACAGCGCGAGTTATGGAATATTATGCTGAGTCAAATCTGACATTCGTAGTTCAGCTCTTAACACATCACATTGCGCGGATCAGCATCATTCGTTTGTAGGTATACTATAAATAATAAATAAATGCGCCAGACAACCACACTAATCACCTGGTTTCAAAATAAGGTTTCCCCTTGTGCTATGAGCACCAGACGATACTAACTGGAGGCGTCATCCTAGCACACCCAGATCTAAGTCAATTTAGCAAAGTTTGTTTTCCAAATTGACTTGACTGGGAATCGAACCCAGGACCTTTCGCTCTTTGGCCGCCTACCTTAGCCACTACGCCACCGAAATCGTCCGGTTATTATACACATCAGTAGTTTATCACATTAAACCTGCAAAAATAAAAAACCGGCCAAGTGCAAGTCGGACTCGCACATAAAAGGATCCACAGCACCAAGTAATATAATATAAAAGTTTATATTGGAGTTGATTGAGTCAAAGGTAAATTGCGGTTTACGATTTGACGTATTAAAAAAACTGCGTACTAAATCTCGTTCAAAACAATTTACAAGTACAATGGACAAGTAATACCTTCTCGTTGCGTTCACCTGCGTCATCAAATGGTTGGTCATCAATGGCATGGTTTACTTATTTAGGGATATTTGTTGTGTTTGTTACGGCGCTTCTTATCAACAGATCCAAACAGATGCCAAATATCAACACATCCACACACACACACACTCACACACATACACACTTTCGCTTTTTAATATTAGTAGAATACCTTCTTAACACACCTAACTAAGTATGATAAAAAAAGAGAACGGTTTTGCTTATTTTATGAGAGCTTTTCAAAGAACATTAAAAATCCAAAACCAATACCTACTTTAATACGTTTTTATAAGAAAAATATTTTTCCATAACAAAAACTTATTGTTAAAATACCAAAAAATTATTACGGGTTTCTATCGGGTAAATAAAGAAAAGTTGAAATTTGATACTTAACAGCATTTTTATACAATGCTTATTACAGTTAAAATTGTAATCATATTTTAAATTAATACAAAACCACACAACAGCGTTTCCAAAAAATACAAATTACCAAAAAAGCATCAACAAAATTACAAGGGTACAAACCGCTATTCGATTACATTGTATTGTCATTAGAAGCTCTCTTCTCATAAAATGGAAATTACGTCCAAACGTCAGTTTTGATAAGGTTTTTTATTCTTAAACCGGAGAGACTTCACAGCTGAATTTCTTGACGTGAAACGCAAAAAAATATATAAAAAAGAACATTAGAAAAGTATGAAAAGGGAAAACAAACGCACTCGCTGACAGCGCTTTAAAGCGCAAGTTCTAACATCGGTCTGTATGCGTACATTGCAGCTGTGTGCGTGACTTTGCAGGTATTGAAACGTAGGCTTCTCAGTTCTATTTGGACGGTCGAGCGCTGAGCGCGTCGCGCTCCGTTCGAAATTCAAACGCGTTCGGACGCATTCGTTGTTCCGTTTCTGTCATCGGACCTCCTTTTGTGCTAGGAAAAAAAGCGCCAAATGAAACGTCAAATGTTTTAAAAGTGAACTGTGGATTTTTGGTGAAATTAAACAATTGTGACGTTTGAGTGGTGAATTTATTGTGATTTTCGTTAGTGGTACACGACACTAATTTGTGACGGATTGATTGATGAATGATGATCTTAAATATAAGTGATTACTGTGAATGAATAGTATTGTGTCATTTTGTGTGATTGGTTTACACCTGACAGCAAAGCGGAGGATTCTTCAAGTAAGTTTAAAGTGTTTTTGTGCCTTTGAAATTGAATCTTTTATTTTAAATTGGCCGTTTCATAGGTACATTTAATTTTAAAATCTATTAACTTGCTATATCGCTAACGTGTATTCCAAGTGTCATAACTAAAAAAAATAGGTCAATTTAATTTTAAGAAGTCGACTATTTTTTTCTAAGTAGGTTGGTAATCAATGATAATTTATTTTTTTAAATACTAAAACCATTTTTGATTATTTCGTCGATTATTAAAAATAAAAAAGTTTAAAAGAAAATATAATATATTATTTTCTTAAGACTATCAATTTACTTCAATAACATTTTAAGATAAAGCGAAGTGTAGACGATTGAAAACACAGAAAAGCCTCAAATTATGTTCCTGTCCTAATGGGATTAATGTCAGAATACGATGATTCATTTGAGGTTCTTAATAATTAATTGAATTACGAATATAAAATTTACGTAGGCAGGTAAGTGAACAAGATATCTAGATAAAAGCTTTTTCAGTAAAAGCTTCAGTGTCGAATATTTTCTTTGAGCTGACTTCAGCTTTTTAATTCTTCATGATGGTATTAATTAAGAGCTAGAATTGTTAATGAGTGTAATCTTCTTTTTCTATCAAGTTTTAAGTTTATTTTGTATGTGGCATATAGTAAAAAACTTCATCATTTGATTAAATAGAAGTGAGTTGACATAATTAACAAACAAATTCTTTATTTATTTTGTTTCTGCAATTTAATTTGCGTTATTATACAAATTCTTTATTGATTTTGTGTATGTTCTATCTATCAAAATAAATAATCTCAATTCTGTGGTTTTTCAGTAAAGAGTAAAAAGTGCCCATACATATTCTCAGTATTGTAACATATAATATAGGATATAGGTATTTTGCGCATAAATTATCATCACATTTAAAATTAACTCACATTTATAATTTAATATAATTTTAATGCGATAAGGTCGTAAATATATTTTTTTTAAAAATGTTCTTAGTCTATATTGCTAGTTTGATTTTGACATCGTTTATTGTTCTTATCATTTTTTATATAAAAAAATTACTTATTAAGTTTTAGGATTTCTTTAAATTATTCTAAGTTACTTGAAAATATTTAAGTTAATGCTTACGAAAATAAATAAAAAAAAACAAATTATCATTTTATTGCCTGCTTTTAGTAAGAAAACTAAAAAAATTTTCATACATAACAATAGTTACTACATTTTTTTGCAAGGATCTTTTTTCTTTCACAACGGGATCAACTCCAACCTATTCTGAGAATCCATTACCCTTGCGTTGTCATCAAAGATTATAATGTCATCACACTTTGCGGCGATTGTCAACATTCTGACTTGTTACTTGTGGATGTAACACAACTACCATTAGATCCAGTTGCGCCTTTAAAAGGGCCTATACTGGATAATAGGGAGGCGGGCTAAGTCGAAAATACCAGGTTTTTTTTGTTCGATTGAGAACTGTCAAAAAAATATTTGACGCGTATTTTTTCAGAGATTTAAAACATTTTTACGTGACATTGGATGATTAAAAGATCAGGATTAGGACTATTTACTGTTCCAATAGCATGGAGATTGTTTTCTTATCAGACATTTTGAGTGATCAATCTGAGAATGTCCCGTCCAAACTGGAAATGTTGTTTTCACAAACATTTTGCTTCCACGATAATTTAACCTTTGATCTCTGTATCGCGAGCCATATCACTAGACCATAAAGGCTATTAAAATAAGAGATCAGTAAGTAGACAATTATAATAACAGGTTCATTTAGTAATGAAGTCCGTTCACAAAGCAACGTCACATTGCATGTAATTTAAGTAATAATTTGAACAAACGTAAACCTATTGTACGACATGAAATAATAGTCTAACAACAATTATAGTTTCTTGGTCAAGGACCAAAAAAACCAACGGAAATAATTTTACGTTGCGTGGGATCGGGGACTCATTAATGTGTTGTAAACGTTCACAATTATACATTTTGATTTGGACACCGTCGTAAAACACTTCAATCGGTTCAAGAACAATGGTCTTGGAGGGAAGATTGTTAATTAACTGAGACAACGTCTATGTCCTCTAAAGCTTCGCTGAAACAGTCAAATTATTTTAAATAACTAGATCTTTTCAGCTACTTCGTTCCTGTTTATTTCATAATACATTAAAAATAAATAAAAATATTTTTTTCCACACCTAAATTAAATTACAAAGTGAGTTACGTGTGACTGGAGCCTAATGTAAATGAATTCAATTAAAGTTTACAAAACAACAATATGTTAACTGCAAGGGTCATTTTGTCTATTTATCTATCAAATTTTCTTTCTTTTGAAACCTTTCGTTGACATTAAAGATATATCAAAACCTTACAGAAGACCGCAGCCAAATAACAATCACTTCTGTGTTGTTGTGTTCCTGTGTGTGAGTAAGGTTTCCAGAGCTCCTGGGGGGTGCTACGTTAGTAGTAGGGGTCAAGCCTTCAAGGTAAGGGCGACAAGTCCAGTAACAGATTTATTATGCTGTACTTGCTAGGACCCTTAAGCTAGGACCTCATTACCACTTAACACCAGGTGGGATAAGGTCAATCTTGAAGTGCAATATAAAAAAAAAACAAAATTAGATAAATCGGATTGACTATTTTTAACTTTTAGCGAGACTAACAAACCATGATTGATTTTTATTGATATACCTCTACATAGATGCAGTGGGTACCTATATAACTAGTAAAAACCGATATATCAAATAAAATGTGTTTTACAGTCAGATATTATGATTATTTAGTTTCTTACAATACTTTAATTCTAAGCTCTTTAAATAAAAAATAACCCCAAAATAGGTATGTAAGCGCATAACTTCGGAAATGCTGGACCAAATAGGATAATTATTAATTGTTATATTCGTAATTAAAAGGAAAGTCTTTAAAATTCACCGGTATAGTACGCACGTGAAATCCTAGCGAACCGCTAGTTAGTCATAAATAATGTACAAGACATTAAAATTAATTAACTGGTTTCAAACTACGATTTTTTTTTGTTATGAGTAGTTACGGGCACTAATTAATTTGTCAACTAACATGGAACCGAAAATGGAATCTGGGGTATTTCACGCTATGCGCTACTGAGATCGCTGAAGGAAAGTATACCGGACCTACTTTTGTCTGGTTTTTATTTTAAATTAATTTTTTAACACAACTCCTAAAATTCTGTAGTACAATAGGCTCTCCGAACGAGAGGTCCCATTCAGAGGGCGCGGTATGTCGGCATAATGAGAAGCAAGGTCTGAACGAATCCGCCTATGTACTCCGAGACTGCCGGAGGGTAATTAGTGAGGTTTTTCATACTCACCACATACGTAGGTGACGTATGGTCGAAAGCACGTCACTTTGGACATTGTACCGCACTTACTTGTATGTCGCCGGCGTAAGAACTAAAATCGAACTACAAGTGTTTAAAAAGTAGTGACCAATACATCAAATTTCTCGTATGAGACGAAAAAAGTTTCTATACCGTTTATTGGGTGATAGTACACCGTACTTGTAATTTCAACCAATCAGCAGTTGACGCATAGATTTTGTCATTTCTTAAGGGCGCGATATAATTTAGTCGCGTGACGCATGCTAGGCCTGCAAATCTCAAACAAAGTTGCTATCGCAAGCAAAATCACTATAGTGATATTACTTGTGATGGATTTTAAATGCAAAAAAATAACTTATTTTTTATACCTATTTTTATGGATATGTTTGTTAATGATGGTTTTATTTTTGCTTGAGTCTAAAACAAATTCGCTATCGCAATCAGAATGACTATTATGAAAGCGATTATGATGTTATTAAGTACAAAAAACATGCATAAGGGCTTTGATTTTGGATTTGTAACTACAAGTACTTCTTTATTAAAATGTTTTCATGGATAATTTGGTTTGAAAGAAAAAAAAACACTTTTTTAATATCATCCATGTCTTTGCATGTAAGTTTGCTTTTTTTTATTTCCCGACAAATTCCTTTGACTAACCATATTTTTTCATAAAACGATTTCCTTTACGTTGATAAACCTTAGAAATAACAGTTTATTTTTAAATCCAAAACGCCTTTGTACAATGACTCTCCTAAGAATGAGAGGTCCCATTCAGAGGGTGCGTTGCGACGGCGTAATGAGGACCGAGTGAGCCGCCTCCGCAGTGCTTCTGTAACTTAATTGGTTGGGAGGTTTTTTCTATTGCAATTAAAGTTATTATGTGACAGATTTATTTCTCTATGGTAACTTAATTGTCTATGGGCAAAGGCGATCAGTATATAACAGGTAATCCATCGAAGACCTTTGTATCCGAGAGGCGAGCTGGCAGGACTTTAGCGTCGCGCCATCTCAGAGGTCTCGGGTTCGACCCTGATCGGGTCAATATAGGAAATGAACTTTTCTATATTGTCTCAGGTTTGTGTGTTGTGGTACCGTCACAGTTTCTGATTTCTGTAACACAAGTGCTTAAGCTATTTACTACATAGAGCAATGTATGCGATGTTGTTCAATATTATTTATGTTTTATTATTATGTTCTACATGGAAAATTAGTTGAATCTCTTACTTCTTTTTATCTATATGTTTTCAGTAGTTTTGCGGAAAGAGTAACATACGTGCATCGAAACATTCATACATACTTATAAACATTCGCGTTTATTAGTGGGTAGCAGGATATATTTTTTTTTTGCCGAATTTATCAGAATCGCACAATAGCAGTACGAACCGAATCTGTGGCCTTCGAAGTAATGACTACACCTTATTCACTACATTGAGGTCGTCATTAAAACTTTTTGCTCCTTAATAGGTACGGTCAGTACGTCAAGGTAAACAGTTCGATATTCGATCTTGTGCGCTTAACATAATGGTGGTACAATATCCAAGTAGAAGAAGTACGTATGTGGGTGACAGTTTTAATATACTATTTATTTCACACTTAGTGTCTACAATTGCGAATTACGATATAATTAAAAGTAGTAAGAAGAGATTCAATTAATTTTCCATGTAGAATAAAGGATGACGATTGGATTGCAGTCGGCATATTTTTTCCTCATTAACATAAACAACATTATGCAACGTTAACTTTTAAAATTTGTATTACAGTCGATAACGCTGGATATTCAAAAGCGCTTCCATCACCAACGACTGATGATTGAGATAATCGATCACTCTATCGGTGATCGATTAGGACGATCGATGAATCCGTAATACTTGCTCCCTTTCTAGCAGCAGCTTCGATCTTTTGATAAGTGTAATAGTTGATGACTACCATCAAATGATATATCACCAATTTTAAATAACATAAAATTGTTTCATCAGTCATCAAAACAAAACAAAACTTGGCCCAAAGTGACTTAAGAATAAGTTAGATATTGCTACTCTAACTGATCTACAGAGTTCTTCTCGGTAGATATAGGTCTCGGACCGGCTTCACTTTGCATTGTATTCAGTGACGATTCAAAATTTGTAAGTATTTGTGGTTTGTTTGAAAATAGCTTCTGCTGATCAATCTAAACGGTTCAAAATTCTTACATAACAAAAACATAGAAACTACATCTTATTACCAAACGTAATTGGATTATTCGATATAAAAATATTGAAGTACTTTAACAACAAAAATAAACGCTAGGCATTTTAAATATCTATGTTGTACAACAATCCAAACAAACAATACTGAAGATATAATGATTGGTATTCTGTTAAAATATATGACACTAGCGTTCCCGGCGAACTTCGTTTCGCCTTAGAGAATTTTTCCCGCTTTTCTGTTGAAAGTTTTTAAATTTTACCTAGGATCCCTAATTTTGTAGCCTATGTAAAATTTGAAGAATGTAGCATTCTATTGGTGAAATATATTTTTAAATCGGCCCAGTACTTTTTGAGCCCATTCATTACAAACACACAAAAATAGGTACAAATCTTTCCTCTTTTTAATATTAGTATGATTTGGGTGAATTAAAGCATTGTTTTGTTTATAGTTAAATGTATTTAAGTATAAACATTTTGGTACTATTGGTTCTGGTTTCTTCTCAAACTAACACAAGCAAACTTTAAATATTTTAAAGAAACAAAAATTATTTTCTCCTTGCTTGTGGGTTTGAATCCCACGACTGTCACGTATCATGCGTATTGCTCTTTCAGCTATGTTAAACGCAAGAAAGAACAGCACGGGACATATGTGAAAGTCGTGGATTTGGATCACATGGCAAAGGGAGACAAGTGCTTTATTGGGGATTGTCTGATATCTTTATTACAATATACATATATTCCGCACAGTTAAAACTACAAGAAAAGTAAGTAGGTGTAAAATAATTAAAAAGCCTGTGTAATATCAAATCGGCTATCACGCTTTCATTTTACAACCTTCCCCATAAACTTTCCTCAACAATTACTTAAAAGTCCATCTCTCATACGCCGTTTCGGTATAATATATTTTGCGAATCTTCACTTCCTACACAGTGGAAAAAAGATAACAGTACAGCTATTTTAATTTGAGATTTTGATACGTAATCATCTTTAATATAAATGGTGTGGTATGTAAACGTATTTTTTATTTATATAATACTAAAAACTTGAGTACATTTAATGATACAACAAAACAGTGAATTCCACAAGGCGCAGCCTGTCACATCGCTTGGTGGAGTAAATTAGGTTGCGTCTTTATATCGATCATATCGAAAAGTGACCAGCGTAGCTCATTCTATGCGATACTGGGCGGTGTCGGGTTGTAAGAAATGATTAGAACATACTTTAAAGTGCAAGTCTATTACTTAGTCAGGACTAAGTAAGTAATGATTAAAACAATGATTACAATTTGAAACTTACGTACGTTTCAGAGAATTTCAGGAAAACTGTATTTGTAGTTGGAAAATACCAGTTACAGATCACAATACAAAAAGGATACCAAAAGTCATTGTCAAAGTTAGATATAAAGAAATACGGATAAAACACCAAGAAGGTTTAAATATTCATTAAACCGAAAACCGAAACCGAGGTTCGGTTGACCACGAGTCTTGAAAGTGTACCTTAGCAATCAAGTAAAGAAAAATCTAAATAGGTCAGGTTTGGACAAACTTGTCTTACTGTCTTTGACCCATTGTATCTCCGGACTCACAATAAAAAAGCAATTAGCGGAGCTCCTCAAAGGTAATCTTCGGAGATTTATCACCCTAATTAGCACCCTTAAAATAATGGACACGAGGGAACAGGATTATTTTCATGTTTTACAATTTCCACTTTCATTTCTGTTGAGTGTTTTAATATGATTAAGCGCGTCTGGTCCTTGAGTAAGGCAAGAAATTAATTTCGTGCAAACTGTGTTTGGCCACTTTCAGTACTTGACCGTAGGGTATGTTAATTTGATTTTTTTATGACATTAATTGCGTGTCCATTGGTATTTTTCAACTTCAGTGCACCTCAATGTTTTGATATAAAGCATTTAAAATTAGGTCAAAACGCGAAAACATTTTAGGTAGTTGTTGTTTTAAACTTTGAACTACTTACATGCACACTATTAATATTAGGTGTCTTCGTTTTTTATTGAAACGACATACCCTACATGAAAATTGATTGTTATTCAAAATTTTAAGTGCCATTACTCAAGGCACCTAATAGAAAACCAAAACCAAAAGTTAAAATAAATACGAAACGAAAGTCAATGTTGTGTCATCATCGAATCATTTTAAAAAGGAAAAAACGACGCGTAGGTAGTTTTCGAATTTGAATGTGTCTCACGTTTTGTAAATATCCCCCCACTGAACTGATTCGAAAATGAAATGGTAACAACCATTCAAAACAAATTAGACCATAATAGATAATTTACGAAATCATTCTAAAATAAAAACTGTATTTATGTTGCACGTACCCATTTCTCGCCATCTACTATTTCCTCTACCTTAAGGTTGTCTGGAAGAGATCGCTTTCTAGCGATAAGACCGCCTAAATTGTACTATAATTTTTCTGTAAAACCTATTTCTGTAAAGATTTTGTGCAATAAAGTATATCTATCTATCTACGAGTTAATAACATGCCTAATTTTGTGCCTCGGATCAGTATTCTAAATGGCTCAGCCTGGAAGAAGAGACAATAACAAGAGTCATAAAGTTTTGATGACAGTTGTAAAGGGAGAAGGAAAACAAAATACCACCCAATACAGAAGCATATAACATTTTCATCAATTCGAAATTTTAGTTAAAAAATGACATCTTCCATAGATTAGAGACGAGCGGGTTCGGTTCCCGGTCGGGCTTATATAGGAAAGCAACTTTTCTACATTGTCTCGGGGCCGGGTGTTGTGGTACCATCGTTATTTCTGATTACTGTAAAACCAGTGCTTTAGCAACTTACCACATATCAGTATCATAGTAATGTGAAGTTAGAAAATTATAATATAGAAAAGTTCGTTTTCCATATTAACCTGACCGGCAATCGAACCCTGGACCATAGAGATGACACGGCGCTTAAGTCCAACCCGCTCGCTTTACCACTATGGAGGTCGTCAAATATTGGGAAAAAAAATTCAAAACCAATGAATTACCTATTTAACTTAACCTGCTTAACAGAAATAATGAAATTTGATGTAAGTTGTTTACTCATACAATAAATTCTAGTCAAACTTCGATGTTATCTCGAGTGATTAATATTAGTTACCTCTAGAATCTGGATCTCCAAGTGTCAGTGCTTACAGAGAAGCAGGATAAATAGACTTTGTTTTATAACATGAAGTAATGATTGAGTAGGTTCAAAGGCTCGTAAATTTAGGTCATCCTTCACAGTTAAAATTTATACAGCGAGGCAAATACATTTACGAAATGGTAGAAAGTATATATAAATGTTTGAAGTAAGCTGTTGATTTGCGTTTACAAAGTCTAAAAAAAAAATTCTCTCATAACTGTTGTCTTGCTTTATTTTTCTTGCTTTGCAATTTGTTTCAACAAACTGATTGTAGATTGCATAAATGTTTGAGGGCTGATAAGGTTTATCAAACGTCCTTTTTGACTACAGTATTATTCCGTGCCCATATATTATTAGTGTAAAACGTAACATTCTAACAAACCGAACGTTTATTACTTTTTAACATTGGTGCACACTTGAGCACTTTTAAAAATACGAGTAGTAACTTTGTGTTTCTTTGACCATTATAACATAGTGGGGTAAGCCACTAAGGCTTAATTGTAACATAATTTTCCAATGACATATAGTTAATGCCTTTATAAAGTCCAACAAAAGTGACAAATACTTACATAGTGTTACATTAACATAAAAACGCTTTTATTTTTAAGCTCAAATGCCAATGCCTGAAAAACCCAAAAATGCATACTAAATAATGTCTGGTTTTCTGGGTCTCGCCACTTTTAACACTAATCACAAAACTATTATCGCTTTAAGACCTGAAACTTCCGAGCGTAGCGGCAAAACTCTCTGTAGTTTTCAATACAAGCTGAACATACTCGTACTTTGGGCCTATACAGACACATACAAAGATATAAGCAATTAAGACACAAGTACCTCACTGGCACCCTTTGTAAACTGTGCAATCTTAAAGCAAGATTCACCTTGTATCTGGCGACACCATGACTGGCACGTCTAGGGATTGATGACTAGCGCAAAGCTTTATCTGAGCGACGATTAGTGGATGCCGCGGGATCAATGATCTTTGTGATCCGCTTCCAGAGAAGCTCGAAGGAACCGATGGTAGTAGGATTTAGGTTAGAGATACTTTAGACACTTGAGCAGAAAACTGGTAGAAGATAGGAACTACGTGCTTTTAAGGTATGAAACTTAAACAGCAAGTGCTGCAACTAAACGGCAAAGGTGCTTATTTTGCGTGTGAAGGAGTTCAGCATTATGTGAATGTGCTTTATTAGAGTTTACAAATACGGAGCCACAAGGACTTTGTCTACAAAGTTCCACTAGTCAGAGCTAGTGGAAGTTTTCCTGGTTGAAATCCAGGAGTAATTTGACATTGGTGAAGTAGACTGAGGTGTTTCATTCTCTACTACATCAGCTTGAGCACTTTAAATGGTATGCTGCTGTTTATTCAGATTCTATCTATATGTGTAATATGTGTAAAAATATATCCTATTTATTTTTTATTTATTTTATTTTTTATTCAAGTATAGACCAAGCGTACTTAGGTATTGAAATATTAATAGATTATTGTGATTCTAAGCATGGTAGTAGAAACACTTCATTACTAAACTTAAGTATATTTGATATTATCCTCTTAGAAACATTGTTTTAAAACTTCGACTAATAAGTGTTTGCACACCTAAAAAGCAGTAGATGAGCAGGAGAGAACATACGATAATACCAATTTTAATAGTGTCCAATTATAATACAGCAGAAAGTTCCTGAAAAAAAACACGGAACATAAAAAAATCGCAGTGTGTTAAACACCCCACACAAAGTGTGCGAGTATAGTTGACCTTCTCATGATGTTCATTAGTGAGATGATGTATGCAAGTGGTGCGAAGTCAAAAATAAAAGAAGTCTTGAACCTATGTTTGGCTGTAGACTTCTGAATAACTATGGCGATGAAACACACGATAACGCTACAAAAGAAACAAAAGTAGCACTTCTCATTAATTTCATGAAAGTGTGAGTTCTGTACGAAACTAGTTACTTGAACAATATTGGCCGATGAATGGTGTTAATTTTCGCGTAAGCACAGATATAATAATGCGCGATTCTCGCAAGTCACCTCAGTATTGTAGCAAGAACTGCGAGTCATTAGCTACCACTTAATCCCAAGTAACACAAAATATGTTTTGAAAAATATTATGCTATATATTCTATTAAAACAGAGGACTCTATTAGGAGTAGCAGATATTCGCTTCCTTTTGCATCATTACTTATATTTAAAAAAAATCAAAAGTTTAAGAAATGGAACTTCTTAACTTAAATTTTTAGATTTCTTAAATGAAAACGGTATAATCAAATCTGTATTTACAAGCATTGTTAAGTAACTTTTGATAAAGTGTCTGTCTCCCACGTAGAAGATATTTCCAAATTCCAGAGAAGCTATACATTTTTAATTATATTCTTGTGAGAAGGTAGGTATTATTTGTGAATCTTTTGTAAATTGATATATTTTTTAAATCAGAAATAAGAAGTATTAAAAATGTACCAACTTTGACTTAAGGCCCAATACGAAGCAATTGACATTACCCGTTTCGCGGCGAACCGCGCGCCATCTATTGAGCGCATTTGGCATTAGCTCGTGCTAGCGCAGCACGAGTGTGCGGTGCTAGTACGAGCTAATGCCATGTAGTACTAATACATACATGTCATGCTGTGCAGAGTAATTTTGATTTAGAGACAGTATTGCGTACGTATAATTTATTAAATCTTACTACTTTTTAATATTAGTAAGTACCAATAGATTATCAATTTTGTATTTTATTCGTTACATACATACAAACATATCAATGGTCCCAACGAATAAACGTTCAAACGAAAAACTACTACTTTTCAGGAAACCATAAAAACTTTTGAAATCACATTACTTTAATGTCGTAATGAATAGATATATTTAATGTATAATTATATTAAAGGTTAAAAATATTTCAGATCATATATTTTTTAAGAAAATAAAACTATCGATTATCTCAGTATTCAAGAAAAAACATATAATTTTATTATTCTAATGAATAATATGTGACTTGTTAACAGAAATGTATCACTGCACGTTTATTCGTGTCATAAATGAAGTATAAACAAGTGTAGTAAAACGATACACGATTCTACAAATTAGTAAAAGATAATAATTCTACATTAGGATAGCTGTATTAAAATTTTTGCGGTCTGTAATGAAGCATAACTAATAAAAGTAGCTTCCATTTTTACACGAATAATCGTGTCTTTTTTTTGTGTAGGAGTTATTACCCAAAGGAAAGGTTAGACACATGCGGCAGATTGATTTAATACGTTTATTTTGGTGTACTCAAAGAAACAATTAGATTCAATAGACGCATGTTTTGTTATTCATGTTATATGAAGAAATTTATTTTCCCTACAATAAACGAATTTTGTGCTATAAAAGTCTTATTTTAAGTCCAAAATTTACAAAAAAAAAATGTGTAGGCGTATTCTATGCCATAAAAACGAAAAAAAATTTTTGGGCAAGAGCTCTTGCACGTTTATTCGTTGGGGCCATCGATATATGGGGTGTAATTGAGCGTTTGCAGCGTGTATGCTAACCGACCTTTCAAAAGGTTGTGGACATGAAGTGCAGAACTGCAGACGGTACACGCATCCTCATCGGTGGCTCCGAGTAGCTGTGGTACACACAACGATCACACCCCGGCTTATTACGTCAGCTTGTGAGCTAAACCCGATGAGGAATCCTGCATGCTTCGGTTGGCAGGTCTTGCGGTGGAACCTCCTGCTTTGTGTACAAAGTCTAACTCGGCGGTAAAGGCAGTCCACGCTGATAAGCATAGGGCAAGCTGATAGGGCAGAGGTCCAGTTTCATACAGACTGGGCTTTGTCCGAGGCTTGCACTTGGACGGCTCTGGGGGTGTAGTTGGTACATCGTGGTCGCTTTCACTCTACACCGGGGAGATAAAGAGGATTCGGCAGCACCTTAGTGACAAAGATGGCCTGTTTAGGGGGGTACTGCTTTGCCTGCTCAGCCGGGGAGGGGGCTAGAAAAGATGCCCTAAAGAAATGTTCACCCTAACCCACACGGATGGTAGTAACTGCGGCTGCCTCCGCATCGTTTCACTCGTAGTCTACGATACAATAAAATACGATTTTTAAAATCACCTAATATGACTTCAGGCGCGTAGGACGTGCTAACCCTACTTGATCACAACTCCAACACCTATCCAGAACGGAAAACCGCAATTGTTCTCGGGAACTTAGCAATTCTCCGAAGAATTAGCGCGCAGTATCAAGAGTGTACGTCCAATCGAGCTGGTACTCTTGTTGGGCGCCAAAATGGCTCAAGACTATGAAGGCTGGCTTAAAATCTTAGGCAGAAACGGAGTGGGTAACATGAACTAGAATGGTCAGCTACTGCTCAATTTATGTGCACAAATTCTTGCTATTACAAACACTTTGTTCAGCCTCCCCGCGAAGCATAAAACTACATGGAGCACCAAAGGCCCAAATATTAGTATCTAATAGACTATGCGAAAGTACGGCAAAGAGACGTTTCCCAAGTCCTAATCACCCGCGGGATGCGTGGTGGTCACTGCTAGACTGACCACAGACTTGACGTTATAAAACTACTTCTTTGCTTCCGGCGTCCTCGCAGATCCGGTCCATCCAAGTCTGCATGTTTAAACGGTATTAGGCTTATGAATCATGAGACAATGAAGACATATGCTGAAGCGCTAACAATCAGTTAACCGTCTGTAAGCCCTGAGAGCAGTGATATCGAAAAGAGCTGGTTGGCTATATCTTCTCATATCTTAGACACGGCTAAATTCACTCAAGGGCTAACAACCAAAAACATGAAAATTGGTTTGTTGAAAACGATAAAGTCATAGTTAGCGCAATCGACAAAGCAGAGCAATTCACCCTGAAAGTGTTGTGGAAATACGACGAGAGTAACCTGAAGTTTCGTCGACTATCTTGGGAAAGGATCGGTGGTGGCAAGATAAAGCTCACTACATGCAGTGGTTTCCTGACACAAACTAGCTTGGGGTGTTTTACAGTGAGGTTCGAAAGTTGTTTAGCACGATCCCCTTTTCAAAAGCTCCTTTGAAACCATCGAATGGTGAAGGACTTCTCAAAACAAAGGAGAAAGTGCTCGAGTAATGGATGGGACACTTCAACGCTCTACTCAACGTGCGCTGGTCTCTTGACTTTGAATATGTTCTGTTGATATCTGAACTCCCCACTCTAGCTAAGCTGGATAAGCCGCTGACACTTGCTGAGATTGTTCTTGCGGTCAGTTAACAACTAAAATAGCGCGTGGTTGGTATCAACTTGATATGGGATGGGAGAGCAACTACTTAAATCCGGTGGTGACGGGTTTCATTCGGCTATATGGAGCCTTTTTGTACTTTGTGGGAAAAAGACCAAGTCCTAGCATTTTTACAGTTTCTCGCATTGATCGATTGCACCTCTTACCGGGGTGTTTTACTATTATCAGCCCCTGGGAAAATCTTTGCCAGAGTACTCCTAAAACACACCGAAGAGCACCTGCCTGAAACCCAATTTGGATTTTGGCCTGATCGGGGCACGTGCAAAGCTAATTTTTCAGTGCGTCATCTTCAAGAAAAGAGTTGACCTCGAGAAGGCTCTCGATGGCCTGCCCCGGAAAGCTCTCTAGATGGTGCTAGGGAAGCTATGATGCACGGAGCAGTTCTGTCAACGACGAATAGTCTGACTTTTTTCCCCGTCACCTGTGGTATGAAGCAAGGGTATGTACTAGCCTACACTATCCGCGCTGTATTTTGCATTGGATGTCAGGGATGTCTCAAGGACTTCTTCGAAAGGTTTTCGCATCCGGTTCCGCACTCAGGGCTTGCACGAACGTGTTACACACGCTATGATTAATGAGATCTTGTACGTAGATGACCTTTGTTTCGTGGCAGAATCCCCAAAACCCTGCAGCAAATCATGTCGGATTTTCACCGTCTTGCCAAAAATTTGGTCTAAAAATAAGTATCAAAAAGAGGAATGGCTGTCGAAGGACGTTAATGGTCGCGAGACACTGAAATGAATACTTGGTGAGGACTAGTTGAAGCGGGTTGACAAATTCCGCTACCTGGGAGTACAATAACACCCAAGTGCAACCTCGATGCTGAAATAATAAGCAGAATTAGTGCTGCAGTCGCGGCATTCAGTAAGCTAAATTCAGAGGTCTTCTGCTCTCAAGACATCAAACTTGCTACCGTCAGGTATACATGGCGGTCATGATTGGTCAATTCCATCTCAGATGCCTACTGAAGATTATGATTGGCTTTTAGCCACATGCGACCACATTTTCTTAATAGGTGCATCGTACGAAAAATAACTTCACGTACATACTTTGAAATGATTGTACTTGTGAGTCTTACAAAATGTCGTTGTAAAAATTGCAAAAATTAAAAATTAAAAACTTTATTCTGTTTTCTCCGTAGTGGGGGTAAGGTCCTGAGTGTATTAATTCTTACTAGACTCCAAGCGGTCAATCATACCCCTATGACAATGTATGACATTATTTGCCGTCTCTGTGTTTGCACTTACTCTGTTCATTATTTTCCGATTCGGTTGTGATATTTCGTCGACGCGCGTTCAATACCGCGTAATGACATTTTCCCGTAAGTTCTAATTTAGATTGAAATAATATGAAATAACAGACCACTTTAATCTTTATGGCAAATGCTACATACGCGGTATTGCACGCGCGTCGACGATTTGCATTTTTGAGTTTCTCACTTGCCTAGAAACGTATAAATGATCAGTTTGGCTATTGTAAATAAGTAAAACCGGCCAAAAGTGTGTCGGTCCACGCTCAGTGTAGGGTTCCGTAGTTTTCAAAGCATCACAATACTTAAGTATCCTTAAATTACAACTTTAGTTAAAAAAATATTTTTTCAAAAATTTCAAAAACGATTAAACCTATCAGGTTCAAAATAATTATCCTAGAAAGCCTTTATGCAGTTCTATATTCCAGATTTTTTTCATACTTTTTAACTTATGGTTCAAAAGTTAGAGGGGGGGGGACACAATTTTATTTTCTTTTGCAGCGATTATTTCCCAAAATATTAAAAATATAAAAAAATGATCTTAGTAAACCCCTGTTCATTTTTAAATACCTGTCCAACGATATATCACATGTTGGGATTGAAATAAAAAAAAAAATCACACCTTAATTTACGTGTAGAGGGGGTACCCCAAAAAACATTTTTTTATTTTTTATTTTTGCACTTTGTTGACGTGATTAATATACATATTTGTACCAAATTTCATCTTTCTAGTGCAAACGGTTTCTGAGATTATTCTCGGACGGACAGACAGATAGACAGACATGGCGAAACTATAAGGGTTCCTAGTCGACTACGGAACCCTAAAAATGCAGCCTAAGCAGCCTCCCAACAAAAAAGTATTTTACAAAAAATATAATCTCAAAATGGAATTTGCGCAATTCGAGCTGCGTAAAGACTACGCGTGTAAACCAATTTATTTACTATTTTCAAAACAGACAACTAACTGCCGTCACCTGTCAACACTACACATCGAAGCACCTGAACGGCAAACTTTCATATCTAAGAATTATGCAATTTAATCAGGCGTTTGTGTTTAAAATGAATTATTTTAATAACTAATAGATTGTATAAAAAACGAAGAAGGCGGCGACCTTTGGAATCACAATCCTAAAATTTTTTAGTAAAAATATTTTTTTCTAAATATATATTTACAGAGTTTTGGAAGAAAAATAATTTGAAGAAATCATTTTTGAACATTTTTTAAAAACGGTATATTTTTTATATATTCATTTATTTTAAAATTTCAAGAAGGCGGCGACCTTGTAAAATATCTGAATAAACGTACAAAAAGTGATTTAATGCTTAGAATTACTTGAGGTCATCGTTGTAGTGAACAGAAATACATGAAGTTTCGCTAATTCTCTTCGTATTGGGCCTTAATGGCTAGGCAGTTTGACATTTCATTTTTTTCATTTTAATCCGTCGAAAAGGGCGTGTAAATTACATTACATTTTATCATATCATTTCAATCCGTAACCCTAATTTATTTCAGTCTAGCGTAAAATAATTTTCTACAACAGCAACCCTCACATATTACAATTAGCCTAAGTTATTTATAACTTACAAGGCATTGCGTTTGCAGTCGGCAAGACAAATTTCTTCAGTCTCATGTGCCTATTATTTCTCAGACACAGCAATGCTGTCTATTCTACTTCTACTCGGTGACTAATAATCTACGGGTGTTTGTCCTGGAAATGAAAGAAAAACAACGTCGTCGTCTTCATTATTTTCTGTATAGTGCTACCAAAAAAGAAAAGCGGTTCCATGCGGATAAAGTTTCTTTGTATTTTTTATTATCTTAGTCTGTTAAGTTTCATTTGGAACTGAAAAAGGGACTTTAATTTTAACCGGCATATATCAATATATGCTCTCGTATGTTGACTTGATTCCTCAGAATATCGGTCTATTTAAGGTACAAATTACTACTAGATACTGTTTGAAGCGCCTTAATTGTTTTTAAATAAATAATGTGATGTTGAAATTATAAAAATAGGTCATGAGTTATTACAGACAAAAAACTAAAAAGGGTATGTTCTAGTTTGTTGACCTGTTTTCTCATAACCTTGAATGATAAAACGTATGAACCAAGGTTTTGTTAGAAGCGCCTTAATTGTCTTTTAAATAAAGAAGGTGTGACTTAAAAATGCATAAAAACATACCATAAAAGTATTTGATAATATGCACTTATTTCAAATCTTAATAATAAGAAAGTAATGATATTATAGAACAAAGTAGCTTCCCGCTTTTTGTCTATATGTATGCTTAGAAAACTGTGTGAAACTGCGATGTATTAAATACACATTTTATAAGAGGAAAGCTGAAGAAATATTTTTATCTACATCGCACCCATAGTACCTAGATAATAATCGACTTAGGCGAAAATCATGTTCCATTATTTAATATAATATAATATTAATCAGCAAGCAAACTCCTGAAATACATTTCTAATTTTACTTCAAAATGTTTCTGGTGCGAAATTAAATGACTAACTTTTCCGCCAGTAGAAATCTGTTTAAAATTTAACTTTGAGCTCTAAATAGGATAGAACATTAAAAAACAGTTGAAAATAGTCAGTTCGTATTCGCGTACGCAAATCCTCGTTTTTCGTTTCGAATTCAACTATTTACCCAAAATGCAGTCTTTTCCATTGGCTGTTCCCGAAACAGTGCTTTATTTGGCCTCGTTTAGTGTTGGCGATTGATACTATATCGATAGTTGACATCATATTAAGCTACTTACCACAGAATCAGAGTGATGTTGTGAAATAATTATTTATTAATTTATATCCAAGGCATCGATAGCCTGTCATAGTGTTATTAGTATCGTTTTTTTAGAGCATTACTATCGATAATATCAATAGTATTGTTATTTTAGAAAAATAATTTATCGATAGCTTGGATTACATTGTTGCTCTAGTAAAAACAATCGCTGGTATCGACACTACCAATTGTTTTGATTTTCGATAGATAACTAATTTATAACACATTTGATAATACAAATAAATAAATAATGGAAAACATCACATACATTGCTCTGAATCTGTGTGGTAAGTAGCTTAAGCACTTGTGTTACAGAAATCAGAAACAATGACGGTACCACAACACCAAGACCTGAGACAATAGAAAAGTTCATTACTCATATACCCGAGAAAATATAGAAAAGTTAGTTTCCAAAAAAAACCAAACCGGAGATCGAACCTGGGACCTTAGAGATAGTGCGACGCCAAAATCCGGACTGTTCGCCTCTCGGCAACGGACATCGAATGCTATGGATAATGTTTATACTATAGCATGCCTGCAAATAGTGTTGCCTAGTTCTGAGATTTTATCGACAGGATCGTAAATTTCGATAAAATCTGACGATAATTCGAAAACACTAGCCTAGTTTGGAATCCGATGCAGTCAATGCAAGCAAAAAAAAAAACAATTCTGGAAGGACAATGCACGGACAGACAAGAGAATGCGAAATCGAAACTTTACTCGCCCTGTTCAACAATTGGAGAGGTTCTAGGGTGAAAATGAGAATATTTGGAGTCTGATTCTGTTGCTGATATGCTTAATTAAGTTAACTTTGAATTGTGTACATTTTTGTCAATAATTTGTAGTTTAAGCATTCAATTTTGTTATGAATATCTGTGCATAAATTTCGATAAAAATAAAACAATATTTACTTGTTTGCCTTTTAGTCCTCACTCTATGTCATACGAATACTAAATGAAAAAAAGCTAAAACATGATAATTATATTGAATGATAATTATTAGTGTAATGTATAAAACAATTTTGTTTAGGGGATTATAAATTTGGCGGTACATTAAATTTGATTGCTTAATTTAGGTTTTACCTCAAACGTGTTTTAAAATCATTTGTCTATAACTTGCTGAATTTGGCTATTACACATATTTAAATATGAACGATTTTTTATATACTAAACACCTCAAAAACAAATTTGCTATGCGGAAACAGCAATAAACGTTACGCAAACCAAGATGAGACCGTGATGCAATTATGTCCGTTAAATTATACAAAACAGATTTAAGTTCACGGTAATTTATTACTTTGATTACACTATTCAGTGAATTACATAATTAATCTTGGCCAGTTTTAATCATTAATATGCTTTTTGATGTCACATTTGACCTTTTGATAATTCGAGACTGTATGGTTTCGACGAAATTCTCTCAGTATCTTAAGCAAGCACAAAGTCAAGGTTGAAGTTCTACGAGATTATATGAATGAATGTAAAAACATGTGTGCTGCGCAAAACTTAAGCTAAACACGAAAGATGTGCGTTGTAGTGGCTGAATTAAATTGAGTGGAGCGATGGCTGGCACATACACTTACATTATGCTTGTAAACAGGTCCCACGATGAGGCTGGTCTGCTCCAGCCTACCTCTCAAAATCAATTCTTAATGCTTCTTCACTCATCAAAACAAAACTATATGACTTGGTCCAAATTCTTTACACATAGGAATAAGTTAAATACTGCTACCGTAACGAATCTAATGAGTTTTCAAAATTATCAAGGACTGATTTAAATAAAGATTGTTTTCCATCATCCACTTGGTTATATCTAACGTAAGCGTAGGCGAACAACTGTCAACACAACAGTTGTTTGACAAGACACCGGCGGGTATCGGTGACGGCTCCGATCCAATGTAAATAGGGTCCCCTAAATCCTTGTCCACCCTTATTCGTTTTTGAACGTCGAAATTGTCGCTACAATTCGATTTGTGCCCGATTTTGTTTAGTCCACGTTTACTTAACTGTTTTATTGCAGTTTCTGCTAGGCATGCCAATACACTTTAAGAAAACCCGAACTCCGATTTGATTCAAAATCGAACGTATTAGAATCGATGTTTGATTTAATCAAGCATTGAAATATTTATTTTCAATTTTATGTGGCAATTTTAAAAATTAAAATGTTAGCATTTACCTTAATTTCGTTTTTACCTTTTATAACTCAAAAAAAAATTAAGCCGTATTTACTCATCTATTGAGATGAATTTACGAAATATATTGTTTGGGCGTTTAAGTGAATACAATTAAAATAGAGTGTAATTAAAACTTTTTAAATAAATAACGACCAAAAAAAAGTCGTTACAGAGTACAAATCGCGCATTTAGTTTTTCGTATTTGTAAATCGGCTATTTGCTTATCTAACCACAAAATAACAATGAAATGTACAATAGGTCAAAATTATGCGGAGTATTTTTGTTAAAATAATACGACTAACAAAAAAAAATTAGTACAGAGTGTAATATCTAAACTTGGTGTCAGGTCTTTGCAAACCAGTTGATTTAAATGCCATCAAGGATTTCCGGTGCTAGTAAGTAAAACCTATATAAAGTGACTTGAGCATCCAAATACTGATGATACAATAAATTAACATTTCCAACATTTCAAAAGGGTCTCAATGCTTTCATCGGCTTATGATAATGAGTCGCATAAATATCGGCTATGAATTCATAATGAGTACTAACACGGCATTATCGGTTAATTTTATGTTTCTATTTACTTTTACGATGTTATTTATTCTGTGATAATGGAAAATTAGCTGCATGTAACTGACATAATAATGTGTAACTAGAGATGACCCTTTTGGTATCGGAAATTTTATAAATGTAATGATTTTTGTTTTAAAGGCAGCCACGGATATGTGTTCACTAATTGTTAGGTTTTGGTTCCAGTTATAATTAATATATTTGTGCAAAGCTGGGACAGACTGCTAGTCATACATAAGTTTCGCAATATACAGATCGACTGGTGAAATGTTTAAATCCTCGTGGACGTAGAAATAAGGAAAAATCATATACCGAGTTAACTTAATCAAAATTGTAAAATTAATTACGTAAGCATGGGTATAATGTTTAAATTTTCACTATTTTTAGTCAAATTAGATCAACGATTTAACAAATACTGTAATTAATATTAAATTACAGTAAATTTGTTAAATTATTTAGCTTATAAACCACCAGCCTGTATGCAATTTTTTATTTGTCACAAATAAATCAATTTTAAATAACATTTGTAAATCAAGAGTGATTTTCAAAATAATTTAATAAAGATTTTAAAGATATTTTGTACGCTTATAAACTATCGCAGGGTGTTGTGGTTGGTACAGTTATTTTTTATGACGTGAAAAAGACAACTTATTGCGGTTGGTGAGAGATTATGAGTAGAATATAATAGAAAATAAGAAAAACAGCATAATATAGAACCAGTAAGTAAATTTCGAATACTAAATTACTTAAAAAATAAATAAAAACAGCAGTTTCAGTTGGCTACACAAGTGTTTCTGCTACTAACTATAGAATGATAGCAATGCATGTGATGTTGTCCAAAATTTATTAATTTATCGATGATTTAAAATTTAAATTCACATCCCTAGCTCTAGTATTGGTATGAAAATCTATTACAGGGTGAGTTGTGTATCTCCACATTGATCTGGGCTTTGCCCATAAAATTATACGAGGGTTTTGTACTGCATAGCAATTAATATTTGCATTCTAATAGGACAGCCTATAATTTACTACGTATATTAAGTTTAAGGCGTTCATTTTCCAGAATAGTACCTATATATGTTTGATAACAGGCTGTAAATACAATTTAAGTAAATATTTATACATAAATAAGCAAACTAATTATCTTATCAGCTAATTATACTAATATTACATTTGTAATTCAAAGAAAACCCCAATAATCATTATTTTATGCACATAAATAGGTTCTAAACTTCATAAAATATACCAAAAAATATGAAACGTGCATAAAATACAAATAAAATAAAAACTGTACTTTTGTCTCATGATATTATCAATCATTTAGTAATACTTTAAAGTTTGTAAAAAAAAATGCTTTAAAAGAAGAAATCACCCGCAAAGCCGAATAAGGTCGTTAGTGCTAAAATAATGTAAGTGTTGAGTGATTTCATAAAAACCAAGATATCTTTTTTTAAAAACACAAGTAGATTAATAAAAGTCGGTCCAAAACCATCGTAAGAAACATTGCTCAAATAACAAAAAAGGTTACAATATTTGATAACGCATTCTTGTCCTAACATCACGGAATAATGTAAACGCCGGACTGACATAATAAACGCATAATTAAATGTAAAAGATGAAAGAAGCCAGTACCGAGCCATAACAAAACTGTTATTGTTAAAGCACAAAGCTTGTATTTTGTATCCAGGTCATCTAAAACATTGGTTTATTTTTGCTGTAACACTAAACGGGAATATTTGAATTGTTTGATATTTTTTTCCATAAATATACAGAGATTTAATGGAACGCTTTGAAGTCTGTTTTCTGAAGATTGAAGTAGTGGGAATAGAGAAATTATAGCCAGGTGATGTTCACTCACCCTATCTTAAAGTATCACACTTGATACATTGACCTCTCTCTAAGAAATTGGTTTTGCAGACAACTTATAGCACATCTCTGAGGTCCCGGATTCGATCGCCGGTCAGGTCGATATGGGAAACGAATTTTTCTATTTAGTCTCGGGTCTGAGTGTTGTGGGACCGTTGTTTTTTTCTAATTTCTGTAAAAAACTAATTACCACAGAATCAGAGCAATGTATGTGATATCAATATTTATTTATGAATATAAGCGGGATACAATTTTAGTCAGTAACTAAACTTCTACCTACAATTTCCAAAAAGGTTCAGCTACAATTCTCAGGCCCAATCTCGCAAATAGGTATAAATACATTCCCAAGATACTTTTCAAGAGAGCCTATATTAAATTAGTGAGGGATGTAGGGCGGCTGATGTGTGCCCAAGTGTGGTGTTGGGCAATACACATCTACCGTCAAGTGTCCTTCCTGCGTCCACGTCGCACATCCTGGTAATGCTCGGGTCCTCAACAGGCACCACACATTATTATCAACCCTGGGGTCCGAGTAGCTGAAGGGAATTGACGCTATCTCGTCAGTGCACTCCAACACGACGGGTATCCCCTTACCCAATCCTGTGATCCCCACCTCCTAACACCCTATAAAATCCTATACCCGTAAATCCAGTCTAAAATCCTTCCCCCACCTAACCCAATCCAAGGTGTCAATCGAACCGTGCCGAGGGATGCGTGGCCAAGGGGTTGCTTGGTCTCGAACGGTGTCTCTCCAGAAATGGCGATCCTGGGGCAGTAAATAGCCTTACTCGGGTAAGCGGGGCAATGCCCGAGTGGACCTTATATTTCCCTAGCTGCTCGTGGGACCTGCATGGAACCTGATAAAAAAGAAGTAAAAACAATAAACACACTTCTGGGCGACATCGAACGACCAGAACCACTAAAACCATCCGCTTCGTTGCCTGACTTAGCGGAACTAGTTCTTGACTCCGAGGACGACCTTAACGACTTGGACTCATCTTCTCACTCCACTCAACCGGCCCTTGGCAGAGACGGCGAGAGTCAAGCTAAAGCTGACTCGAATCGACCGTCGATCGCCAAGAAAAGGGAGAGAAAGGAGAAGAACCTTTCCGGAGCTCTCCGGAAACGCCTTCGTCGGCTTAAGGCAGAGGGAGTGGGCCATGAAGAGGCCTACAAACTCTGTCTCGAGCACAGAGCGAAGGCAAAAGAGCAAGGGACTACGGTTGATTCAGCCACGGAGAGGGGCACGTGCAAACGAACCCGATCCGAGGATGAATCACCAAAGGACCATGCCAAAAAGACAACCCGGCTAAGCGAGGATTTGACCAAAGGGACGCATAAAACGACCTTAATCAAACCACCCGTGACCCGGATTCCCGAGGCTGGTCCATCGACCCTGCCAAATGAATCTGGTGCCAGGGTTTCTTTTAAAGAAGCTCTCACTGCTGTTCGTGTGGGTGTCTGCAATCAGACACCTATGTCCAATGAACAGATGGGAGCAGTAAAGTATGGCATTCTCCAGGCCATTATGAATGATACTGGGAATGACAGATGTCCAATACTGAGGAGTTGCACCTTCAGATCCGGCTGGCTGCTGATCACCCTTGGGGATGAAGGCAGTCTAAAATGGCTAGAGAAGAGGGTGGGGAACATCAAGCCGTGGCCAGAGGCAGAGCTATCTCTCATGAGAGAGAGCGAGATGCCCAAGGCTAAGGTTGGTGTATTTTACTTCCCAAACTCCGAAGTAAAAACTCCAAAAGAGGCACTGCGTCTTTTGGAGAAACAGAACGGACTGAGGACCAGCCTGTGGAGGATACTGAACGTCGTCGTCGAGAAAGACGGATCGACAGTGGCCGTCTCGATCGACGACGAATCGGTCGGGATCCTGCAGAGGCTGGACTTCAGGCCACAACTGGGCTTCAAGAAGATTCTCGTGCGCATCCGGGGGAAAAATACTTCCCCGGATACACACGAGAAACAAAAGGCAGAGTCTAGTTCCTCTGGAATAAAGAATCTGCCTAAGCAGTTGATCCCTACAGGTGGGCCTAAACAGCCCGGCTCGGGTACTTATGCGGGGCGCAAAAACGTTCCGCAAAGGACTAAAGGCCGGGTGGTAAAGGACCACCCTAAGGGAAAGGGAAATAAGGTGGCAGGACCTACCAAGACATCTAGGGGCGTTCACGACGAACCTAAGCCTAGCACGTCCACCAGTGCCCCTTAGGACCCTTCGGTACACTTACACCGCATCACACACTAATACAAACACACATTAACACAAATGACACAAACCACATCAACACAAATGACACAAAACACAAATCAAAAAATCACAAAAAACACTAAAGTGGTACAGATCAACTTGCACCACGCTAGGGCTGCCACAGCAGTCCTGGAAAACCTCTTCAAAGAGAAGAACCTTCACATCGCTCTGATTCAAGAACCGTGGCTGAGTAACAACAACACGGTATCTGGACTTGGATCCGCAGGCAAGGTAATATATAACGCCGACGGAAACAAGCCAAGAGCATGTATCCTATTCAATAATAATGTTGATTTCTTATGCATACCAGGGCTCTGCAGTGACGACCTGATTGCAGCTTTTGTAAATGTCAAGAATGGAAGTGGACGCCTTATAGTCTGCTCCGCATACCTAGACGGTGGGATAGGCGATCCAACCCGTGAACTGGCGAAGGTGGTCGAATATGCAAACGAGCACAACGCTGAACTCGTAATCGGATGCGATGCCAACGCACACCACACCTACTGGGGAAGCACTGACATCAATAAAAGGGGTGAGTTATTGTACGATTTCATCTTGTCCAATTGCCTGAATGTGGTCAATAGAGGGTGCAAACCAACCTTTGTAACCAGATCCAGGCAAGAAGTTCTCGACGTGACTCTCTCCACAAATCACACGGCCAGGCTAATAACAGACTGGCATGTTAGCAACGAACCCTCTATGTCCGATCATAGACTTATCAAATTCGCGTTAGACACAACTAACACATGCGATACGACTACGTTTAGGGATGCCAAAGCCACAGATTGGAGTCTATATAAATCAAAGCTCCGAGAAAAGCTCAGGGACATCCCCAAGACGATACGTACTCTTGAAACTTTAGAATACGCTGTAGATCAAACCACCGAAGCTGTTACAAGCTCCTATGAAGAGAGCTGCCCTCCTAAAACCGTGAGGAACAACAGCGTACCATGGTGGAATGAACGGCTTTCTAAACTAAGAGAGGAAACACGCAGGTTGTTCAATAAGGCTAAATTGACTAAAGACTGGAGTCGATATACCAAAGCCCTAACTACCTATAACAAAGAAATTAGGAAAGCGCGCAGGCTATCGTGGAGAAGGTTCTGTGAAAGCATCGTAAAGACTCCACAAGGAGCCAGAATCCACAAAGTCCTTGCGAAATCGCCCTCCAACCAATTGGGACTATTAAAAAAGCCCGATGGAACCTTTACTGAAACAGCGGAAGAGACACTAGAAATTCTGGCGTCGACCCACTTCCCGGGATCAGTATTAGATGATCAAACACTGAATACTCTACAAAACAGCCTCTCCAGGCCGCGCAACGATGACTGGAACAGAGCTGCGTGGATCTTCAGGCCAACAAAGATCAAATGGGCAATAGACTCATTTAAGCCGTTCAAATCGGCGGGTGAAGATGACATATTCCCCATGCTCTTACAGCAAGGGATGGACATCCTAACCCCCACACTGGTAAAAATATTCAGAGCAAGTTATGCCTGGGGCTACATACCAGAAAAATGGACTAAAGTTAAAGTCCGTTTCATTCCAAAGGCTGGTAAAAAGGATTTCTCTCAACCAAAATCCTTTAGACCTATTAGCCTCACCTCATTCCTACTCAAAAGTATGGAAAAACTCATTGATGAATGCATTCGGGATGGGCCTCTGCGCGAACAACCACTGCATTCAAAACAACATGCCTACTGCAAAGGAAAGTCTACAGAATCTGCCCTACTTGAACTGACGGACAGAATTGAAAGGGCTCTAGAAGACAAACAAATAGCCCTCTGTGCCTTCCTTGACATCGAAGGAGCATTCGACAATGTCACTATCGATACCCTTTCCAAGGGGATGTGTGCGAAAAATATAGACAGCACCACTGTTCGCTGGATACAAAATATGCTCCTTAACAGAACTGTAAGCATAAGCTTGCATGGGACCAAAAGAGGTTTCAAGACAACAAGAGGCTGCCCTCAAGGGGGAGTACTATCGCCTCTGCTGTGGTCACTTGTTGTCGACCAACTCTTAAATGAAGCCTCAACAAAAGGCTTAGATATACAGGGCTATGCGGATGATGTGGTGGCCTGCGTAATAGGCCCCTGTCAAAGTACCGTGTCCTCTATACTTCAAAGATCGCTCAATGTCATCACAAACTGGTGCACTGAGAACAATCTATCGGTTAATCCGAACAAAACAACTGTAGTGCCCTTCACCAGGAAACGTAAGTTGGATAAACTTATAGCGCCTACTATAAAGGGCTCTACAATACCGTTTTCTACAGAAACCAAGTATTTGGGAGTCACAATCGACCAAAAGCTAACGTGGAACTCACATATAGACAATACAATCCAAAAGGCCAAAATAGCCTTAGGAATATGCTCTCGTCTAGCAGGTACGAAATGGGGTCTGAAACCTAGCATAGCCCTATGGATGTACACTGCCATAGTCAGGCCGATGGTAACGTATGCCTGCGTCACATGGTGGAGAAAAACCTCCCAAATGACAATAATCAAAAAACTTGCCAGCCTACAAAGGGTGGCATGCCTTATAGCAACTGGTGCTGTCTCGACTACACCAGGAGCCGCTCTTGATGCTCTTCTCAATCTGCCACCACTACACCTCTTTGTAGCAAAGGAGGCTGAAGCGAGTATCTACAGAGCAACCATCACGGGAAAAGTAACATGGCACTCTCAAGCACTGAGAGCATCACATGCAGCAGTGCTCACACTTAAACCCTTAGCAATGACATCTGATGCCATGCTTCCACACTATAATTTTAATAAAAATTACACTGTGGAATTTCCCTGCAGAGAAAATTGGGCAACGAACCAAAACTCTCTAAAAGCAGGGAGCCTCGTCTGGTATACGGACGGCTCCAAAATGGGTCTAGATGTAGGATGTGGAATATATGGTGTGAGTCCGAGAGTCAAACACAGTGTGAATCTTGGTAAAAACGCCACGATATTCCAGGCTGAGGTATACGCCATCATAGAATGTGCAGAAGCCAATCGTCAACGAAACTACAAAAATCAGACCATAATCATCTATTCAGATAGCCAAGCAGCTCTGAATGCCATAAATTCGATTACACTAAAATCGAAGCTGGTGAAAGACTGCGTCGATAAACTGAATGAGCTGGGACAACAGAACAAAGTGCTTCTAAAATGGGTACCAGGACATTCAGGAATCATCGGGAACGAGAAAGCTGATGAACTTGCTAAAGCTGGGGCGCAAAGCCAACAGTTTGGACCAGAACCATTCTGTGGCTTTTCAAAGAACCAAGCTATGCAACTACTAAAAGAAAAACTAAAAGTCGAGTCGGAAAAATACTGGATAAATCAACCAGGCTTAGAACACTCAAAAACACTCATAGTTGGCTACTCGCGCAAATGGACCGAAGAACTGCTACAACTTAGCAGGCCTAGGGCCAGTGCGCTAGTTAGAGCCTTGACTGGACACTGTAAACTAAAAAGACACCAGTTTCATATGAAGCTGAGTGACTCTGATGAATGCAGATTCTGCAAGGAGGAAAAGGAAACACCTCTTCACCTCCTATGCGACTGTGAATCTCTGATCCACAAACGAAGCATCCACCTGGGACGACATATAGCCCAACCGGATGAACTAAAAACCCTGAAAGCTAGGAAAATACTAGACTTCCTAGAATCGACCCGGCTAAAGGAGTTACTCTAACTGGTGGCGAGTCACAATAGATCTAACAGGTCGCAGTGACCACAGTTCGCTGAACTGCATAGCCCCAAGTACCCCTAATAATAAATATATTAAATTGCTCCTTGCAAGTAGTCTAAGTGTCTAAAACAAACTTTGCTCAAGTCTGAGAAAGTTTATCTGATACTTACCAGTTTCTGAATAACAACAGCAATAGAAATTAATCAGAAGGGTAGTTAAAAGGTAAATAATTCTCTGAATAACTTTTTGAATTCTAAATCACATACATTTAATGCTTTATTTGCTTTGTTTTATTTTAAATCTTTTCTGCTTTTGATTAGCAATACGTATGTAATCGAGTTAAGAAAAAAGAAATGTAATGACATAAATACACGCTACTAAATTTTATCCCGCTCTTAACAAACGTCAAAATCGATTGAAGTCAGTGCGTCAGCTGCAGATTGGCTAAAAATACGAGTGGGGTGTGCTATTAGCCAATGAACAGTATCGAAAATTTTGTCTCTCATGCGTTTGACGTATAGCGCATGCTAGGCCTGTAAGTCACTTATTAAATTTGTACCCAACCTATTGTTTAGGTTAGTTAAGTATTTTTTTATGCTTAATTTAATAGAACCCAGTTAAAACTTTCCTGTTTTGATTTTTCATTCTATTATAATATAGTTGTAAAAAAAAAATTATAACTATTACGTGTTCAATATGTTGAGTGCTATCTAAATAAAGCTTATTTTTTTAACTGAAGTAAAAAGCGTTAGTAAAAAACATTATTTTTTTGCCTGATATTTCTAATATATTAAATA
The DNA here is from genome assembly GCA_037074685.1 of Glyphodes pyloalis. Taxonomy (NCBI): domain Eukaryota; kingdom Metazoa; phylum Arthropoda; class Insecta; order Lepidoptera; family Crambidae; genus Glyphodes; species Glyphodes pyloalis. The sequence continues at coordinate 16,632,961 of JAYKKO010000009.1, forward strand.
TCAAATGCATGCATTTTTTGTAATGTTAATTGCTAAATAACAAACTTTACCTTAATTTTTAAGGAACCAAACCAAAACTCACCACATTTTCTCAGGAATACAGTACAGTTTCGTAATTAATATTAAACATTTCTTATTCAATTGCAAACTCAGTCCTCACGTATCTTATTAACTTTGATGTCATTAGGTCTACCGTAAACAGCGCCTTAAAAAAAGATAGCATTTCAACACCTACCCAGTTAGTAAACGTATCTACTCGACGTCATTACAATGAAGTCTGTACGTCAACAGAAATAAATTAAAACCGAAACTAATTTTGTCTTACTATGTTTTGACAGTTTGGTTCTATCACGCTGATTGTAAAGATCGCCTTGAAAAGTGATTGATTGATGAACTGATTTGCAGTATTCACGTACCGTTTGATATAAACAGTTGTTTAACGAACGGCGTGTGTACTAAGAAACGAGAATGTTGGAGTTAGGTGCGATTGGAGCTGTTTTAAATGTTTTTGTTCGTCTTTCTTTAAAATTATAGGTGAAATGATTTCGTATACAACTTACCTTTTTGTTTAAAGCATACGTAAATTGGAACATTATTTTTCAAAGATACAGATACTTAAATAAAAACTGTAAAACTTCTTAATTAGAAGACTCTAATGTTTTTATCAATTTCTGAAATATCAGCGTTTATGATTTTATAAAGTTATGAGTATCTTCTTTATTTTCGAACAAGATGACACGCTTTACTGGTCCTGTAGTTAAATACTAAACAAAAATCTAAGGTCCCTAGGTTCGATTTCCGGAGCCAGCGATATGTTTCAAACAAAGATCGGGTTTGTAATCACCAACCCACGTTTAGTTAGCGTGGTGATTAAGCTATTTCTTATTATTGTTACAATGACTTCATTTCAATAATAAAGACCTTGCAATAAAATTTTTGTAGACTGCTTTTCCTTAATTGACAGAAACATTCATTCATTTCTAATAAGCATTTCCAGAATTAGAGTTCACCAATGGGAGTAGTAACCATTTACCAAAAAAGAAATCAACAAATGATCCTTCTATACTTTTTATGCACTATTTCATCTATTTCAAGGCAGTCTGGCCGATATTAGTTTCTAGCGATAAGATCGTCTATATTGTACCATACTGCGTGTGTCTGTAAAACAAGTGTCTGTAAATATTCAGTTTAATAAAATATATCTATCTACTAAACGCTCGAAACCGTTATTGAAAATAATTACTGAGTAAAACAAACCTATTTGCAAAATTTTAAAATACTCTTTCCATTAAGCTGGTATAATTAATCCCCTAAATTAACTAGGCCACTGAACTTTTGAAATTCCTTCTTCAGTCTAGTAAAAAAGTTATAAATCAAAAAGGCCAGCCTTAATCGCAAATTGGCACGTCTCAAACACTGGCGTCTAAGATGCTATCGCAAGATTGATAGGCGCTATATTATTTAACACAAGGAACTAATTAAGGACGGTAATGAGGTCGCTTATGATTGACTCGCAGCGTTTACTTAGCAGATTGATAGGACGAGATTTAATTGAAAATCTTCCTGACGCTGCCCGATACGTCAAGCTGATCACCGGCCGTTAACTGAATTGTCTGTTTGGCCGGAATTTTCAATTTGGAGAAGGTTGGGGCCGGTAACAGGTTATTTGTATACATAAATAAACGTTGGACAACATCACATACTCGTATATTGTTCTGATTCTTTTGAAAGTAGGCTAAGCACTTGTGTCACAGAAATCTGAGATAATGGTAGCACAACTCCCAGACTAAAAAAAGCATAGAAAAGTAAACAAAGCAACATCACATACATTATTGCTCTGATTCTGGTGTAAGAAGCTTATGCACTTGTGTTACAGTAATTAAAAACAACTCCGGGACTCGAAAATCTCAAAGCTAGCGCGATGCCAAAGTACAGCCCGCTTCTAAGCTAAGGGTCGTCATGTTTTCCAAAAATTTACTATAGCCTTTGGGACTCATTGATAATGTAGCTTTTTACCGGAAAAATAAAAATTTTGTAATTGGTCCAGTCATTTTGCAATTACTCGAATTCAAGATGGGCAGAAAGAAAATAGAAGTTCGGACTTTGATTGTCAAAAGAAACGTTAATATTAACAAGTCGAGGAATTTAATTTCTTGATTTGTTTTTATCTAATGACATAACTTCACCTACTTTGTAAGTACACTTTTGTTTAATGAGCATTTTGTAAATATTATCTTAAAAATATTTTTATGATAAATCATAATTTTGTTACAAGTGGAATTAACAAATTAACTTGCTAGTACTCGATAAAGAATTTTTCAAGTTGTCTGTCTCAGATATAATACTGTATCGTAATATTTAAAGACGAGGAGGTAGCTTCGTTTGATTGATATAGACGATTCAAAAATATTACATACTGATGTAATTTTCTTGAATGAAATTATTTTTCTTCCGAAAGTTGTAATTATTGTTTGTCTGAGACCCAGTAGGTACTAAAACGTAATATTTAAGATGAGGAGGTATCTTCATTTGGTTGATAAAGACGATTTATAAACATTACTGATGTTATTTACATGAATTGAAAATATTTCTGATTCTGATGGATTTGACAAAGCTTTCAATGGTGCGTTATTACGAGTAAGTTTAAGATAGCTTTCAATTAATGATTGCGATGAGGGAATAACCTAAATGATTTACAACTATTAGGTGTATTTGAGTCATGAACACAATGTAGGTACTGTAAAGATTATATTTGTCGTCTTCCTCATGTCTTAAATATAAGAATTAATATATCCAACCATATTTTTTGACTATATTTAAATAAAATGAAACTCGACATCTAAAGTAATCTTTAAATTAACATATAAAGTGATGTTGAATGTTACTGGGTTTCATTTGCACCACTAACTCGCAATTGTATAAAAAACCGCCACTTACTCGCAATCGCAATTATATAAAAAACGCCCAAATGTTTAGTTACAGTAATTCGCGTCTCGGCCAAATATCTGGATTTGTTCCATTTACGAAAAAAAAGAGAATCCGACACTTTTCATTACTCCGTCGGAACCATTGTGCTCAAACATATTTATTCATTTATCGTTCCTTTAATGTCAATCGTATCGAGACGTTCAAAGATTCCGTTTCCTTTCAGGAATCAACAAAGAGGCTGGGAACAAAAAAGTATAAAAAGACAAACGGATAATACGGGGATCTCGACTCTCGGGTCCTTAGGAGGGGGTCGCGAAAATACAAAGCAAATCCAAAGAATTGCCCAACTCCATGTAAATATTGACAGATGACCCCGACCGAAACAAGCCTGACTCGCCCCTTTTCCACATTTTTTTTGTAGAAGACGATCCCGTAATTTTGACATCGACCCTACAAAGGGTATAATTTTGGAGACGCTCAAAGAAATGGTTGGTTTCGCAAACAGAAACAAATCTTCAGTTGGTCTCGTTCAACGGTACAATAGCTGTTTCAGTGACGTGACGCGGATATCGATTTGTCGATAGATTTGCGAAGGTTCTGTCTTTTGTATGTCGATAATTTATACGATGCAACTTGTAAGCAAGCGAGTTCTAGTAAATTTTATCAAGCTAATTTCAAATGTCCGAATTGATAAAATCTTCTGCTAACAATACGAAACCAAAAAAGTTTACAAATAATAACTTATCAGTAATAATAATAAGTCAACATTTAAATAATATCAACGTTTTTATCATTTTAAAAATGATCATAGTTTAAGACTGACTTTAAGTTGCGGTCTTAGTGCGCAAAAGTAGGGGAGATTTTTGCTAAATTTTATTTAATATTTTCTTTCGATCCATATTATACACAATGTTAACTAGATAATTTTATCTGATTTAAAGTGTTAAAGACTTTTGAAAATCCAATATAAAACATACGAGTCCCTTTCAAGGAAGGATAGAAAATATATCACAAATGCCAGTGTTTTACAATCTGACTGACCTATTTGTTGACCTATTTGAATGATTTACTTACCACATGAGGTATATGGTACCGAATATAAGATACTTGATAATACTATTATTTGAATAGATTTCAATGAAATTAGCAATAGTGTAATTTATTTAAAAATTTGCGACGCCTTCGAATCGTTGACAATTAAACTATCTACGTCATAAAACTAGACAAAGTATAATGGTCTTGTTGAGTTACGAACAATTTACATATTAAACATCATTTATCTGGCGCATCGATAGTCAGGGCTTTGTTTTAAATCAATTTAATTAACTCCATCCAATTAGTCGAATCCACCCTTGTTAGCCATTTAACTGTTTTGTTTGACTTGAGCTGATAAACAAAGGTTTGAAAATATTGCTTACGAACATTTTCCGTTCGCTCTTCTATGATTTTGCTTATTAAAGAAGCTCGTTATATCACAATTCGCTACGGTTGTAGCATGCAGCGAGCTTTTATTAAAGACATTATTTATGTTTGAATAGTCCATAACTTAGTTCTGATGACTGGTAGTACATTTATTACTAACCATGCTCTTTGTATCAGGGATTGTAGATTCAATTCAAGAACACAATCTTATATATAAAAATGAATAGCTGTTCGTTAGTCTCGCTAAAACTCGTGAACAGCTAGACCGATTTGGCTAATCTTGGTTCTGAAATAATTGTGGAGGTCCAGGGAAGGTTTAAAAGGTTAGAAACTAAAAAAATAGGCGTTACGAAGTTCGCCGGGACAGCTAGTATATAATATAAATTATTATAATTAGTGATTGTTCTAATAATTTACGAATATTGGGATGCATACGTCATTGTGGTACCACCATCTATTCTGGTTTTAATAAGTTGGTTTGCTGTTTTCTTTGGGACTAGATGATGCTAATAATATTTAATACTAGCGGCCTGCCGCGGCTTCGCACGCGTACTTTCCTCGTTTTCTACATTTTCCACTGATTATTTGCTCCTATTGATAGCAGCGTAATGTTATATTGCTTATAGCTTTCCCCGATAAATGAACTTAGAACCAGTTATTCCTGAAATAATCGCGTTCAAACAAACAAGCTTTTTTAATATGAGTATTGATTGGACAACAACGCACATAATTTATTTATTTATTAGTTCACACACATCACTCAGACCCGAGACTATATAGAAAAGTGCGTCTTCCATTTTAACCCGACCGGGAGTCGAACTCGGATCAGAGATGTCACTAAAACCCTGGCTTCTATCGTAGTTATCAAATGTAATAGTGATGTGGTTTGATATTACTAGTTTAGCTGTTCATACCTATAGAAATTTACTTTGAAAGCAAAAGCTCTTTCAGGCAATAATTAAAAAAAAACTCCTTATATTAAACCAATAAATGATTCTTATTCTTATTCTTAAGGCATTCATTAAAGGGAACTTACTGAAAATATTGTGGGATACATAACCATTCCATCCTTAAAATAAAAGGGGTGAGAGCCATCTGCGCTACTCCGAAAGCTCGGTGAAGATGATAAGGCTACGCAGCCATTATCGATAGTCAGGTAGAAAAAAAAACCTATGTAAGTATGAAATACAATACGAACTAAGTGGAAAAAAATGCAATAAATAATTAAACCGGTGTATGCTAATAATATAATTTGGTACAAAATTAATTTTCAAAAATAAATTCGCTTGTGGAGGAAGAAAGACAATTATTAATAATACTTGGGTTTAATATAAACAAATAAAGTAATGCCTTTTATATTTAAAAATGACAGTAAAATTACGCCACTAGAAACAATTCAGTTTCTCAAGGTTTTATTTGAAAATTTATAAGATTATGCTGAGATGAAATTTTTACAGTTTGCCATAAACAAAATCTCATAAAGCCAAAGCATTTCACATATTCCGACAAATTTTTGTAGTTTAATTTTTTATTTTAAAATTTGTCAACACTATCTCTAGACATTTTATTTCTTCCCATCTGACCTGTTTTAGCAAGAATGCTGGTATTCTGCTGCATGGATATGATAAAAAATATCTCTGAAAAGTTTGGAAATCTTCATTGTAGAAAAAAATATAAATATTTTATCGTTTCCGTCTACAATTTTCTAAAGATGTTTTAAAAGAAAAATATTGTTTTTTAATAAAATTGTAGGGTATAGCGATTTACCGCTTGAACTGGATCAGCCCGACTGGTGTGTGTATTGTTGTAATCTTGCGTAGCAGTAAGATTTCCAGAGCTACTGGGGGGGATACCACATTAGTAGCAGGGGTCAAGCCTTCAAGGTATGGACGACAGGTCCATTTAAGCTATTATTATGCTTTGCTTGTCGCCCTTATGCTAGCACCTCATTACAACTTAATATCAGGTTGTACGAGGTCTATCTTGAAGTGCAATATAAAAAAAAAATCGCACCTATCTTATTAAGTTTGTTAATAATTATTTACGTAACACATCCACCCATTCGTTGCATCAAACAAATTTCGTCTCTATCTACCACCAAACTCTCCTAGCAACGCCATGGGAAAATTTTAATCACTAAACGAAAAATACCCGGCTTCCAGTTCGCAAACTCTAATACATCACCTTAAAAGTAAAGAGGCCCTTCCCTCACCCCTACACGGATTATGCTAATTTCGGGGTCCAAATATTTCTCGCTCATTTCAAATAATTTCCGTTCACTGAAAATGTATAATGAAACAACTTTAAATCTACTTACAACATTTATTACGGAGTTATTTAAGGGGTTGAGCTGTTAATCTCATTACATCTCGTGTCTTCGTATTCGTTGTCAAACTCGTTACAAAAATGTGATTACGTTGTGTAATGAGCTATTCAGAGTCGAGTTTGCATTGGCGAATAGCTTAAGGTTGTTTTATATGGGGCTTAACGGGTTATTTGAATCAGTAGATATTATTTTATTAGATTTCGGATTTGGGTGATCTTTGTTACAGGTTTGAGATAAGATTTTAGCGTGAAACATTTGAAAAAAGTGGTTTTTCGGACCTATTAAAGTAAAAATAGCGACTGCTATGGTTCAGGAATTCTACTACGAAAAACGATATGAGCAAACGAAAGGATTCCTATTTGAAGACGAGTCAAAATTTTGGGAATTCAAACGTTTTTTATTTGCATAAATAATATTTTGTTTTTTGAAGACGCTTAATTTGCATTTGAAAGCAATTAGGTATGATTGTGAGCAATCAAAAATGCTCAATTTAGTCGGATCCGACGATTTAGTTTTTGGGAGTAGGCTTCCAGAATCGGATTGGCAAAATAATTTCAGTTGACAAACAGTACAGGTTTTTTTTTAATTTAGATTCTGTAACACCAACCTTATGTTGTGAGATTAAGAGGTAATATTGAACTGCAAGTATCTACCTTGACGAGCGACCGTAGGTACCTTAGGCCTTACTGTTAGGTTTAAATTTCCAATTGAACGGTTTAGCACACCGCGGCTTGCTAAAATCGTTAAAATTGCAAAAGCTAACCGAAGTATAATAACATAAAAGAAGAAAGAAAGAAAGAAAAATTTATTTATTGACGATCACACAATTACTGAACACACACAATATTAGACAGTCTACATTAAACATAAGGTATCGTGTGAGGCCAACTTGGGTTCTACCTCAGCAAATGCTGCTACGGCATATATAACACCGCAGCAGCGCTGGTATTCTGGTGGAAACCAAATGCCCGGGAAAATAGCAATAGCCCTGGCTCCTGCTAGTTCCCCACGCATAAGAGTGGCGTTAGAATGTTAACAATTATTATTATACAATACATGCAATGAAGAAAGCATTAACAATATTGATGACAAAAAGCTACTGCAGCCTATAACATATATCATGTATATCTATGTTATTTTCCATTTATTATTAAATACATCACTGCTGCCGAAGACAATCTTTTAATTGTAATTACCTTTATTCATGTAAGCTTTGCAAAAGTACATAACACATAAGATATTAAAACAAATTAATATATGTTTTTTAAACGATTATAATGTGCTTAAATATTAATCAAAGCGTCTTTACAGATGAATTGAAAAGAAACATGCGCTCAACCAAATCGTCAATTTACAAAGTTTCATTAAACGCGATGACACAAGAGGTCACCCATCAAACGCGATGACTGTGAATACGTGTTTTGATTGTGTGCCCCACTTAATGAGGTGGTGCTTGAGTTTCTATCGAAAGTTATGTTGCCTTGTCCACTGAGTTACGAGATGTTACGAGTTTGTTTTATCACCCACTCCAAACGTTGGTTACGTTTGGAGTGGGTGATAAAACAAACTCCAAACGTAACCAACGTTTGGAGTTTGTTTTATTGATCGTATAATTGTATGATAATTTTAAGGTCGCGGAAAACGTTTATTTTGGTGCTAGTTTTTAGTAACACAATAGTATCTTGATTGTGTATAAAAATGTGTCTTTTACTACGAGCAGTGGTTAATTAACGGTTTGTAGTCTATTTTTACTGCAAAACAATTTTTTTTGTTTATATTTTCCTTACGTACCTAAGTATAAGATTTGGGTACAAAACATTCACATTTTTATTTTCTTGACGAGTAATCTCTGCATGTTTTTTATCAAGCGCCTGTGTAAAAAAGAGGTATGAAAAATGGCGTTACTTCTTCTGTTGTAGTTCCTTATCTTTTGATAACTTGAAAGTTAATTTTTACTATCTATATTTGTATTAAACGTACCACGAAATGACCTGTCAATACGTTTTTCCTTAAAATTGGTTTTATAAATCTGTAATGTTACAAAATTTAAATGACTAAGGTCTCGAGTTTCGAGAGCAACCGCGATTAAGAATAGAATGGAATAGAAATTATATTTATTCATGAAATCTTTACAATAGCTCTTATGAATCGTCAGTACAAGTTTAGTATTCTACCGCCGTGTTCGATATGTTGATCATGTCGAGAAGAACCGGCAAGAAACAGTTTTGAGAAGAAAAAATTTGGTTTTTTTAACTCAGTCAGCCTCCCTATTGTAACAAAACAACGCTACCCAATCTTTTCCATATGCAACAAATTATATTTTCCGTTCATCCTTCAGACTAAACTCCCGTATCAACATTGATGACACCGCCCACGAAACATTCCAAACTAGCAAACTCCCAGAGCGCACATTAAAATTATTGTAAAACTAAGCGGCTTACAGTTTAAATTATCGCAACTGTACATGCGTACCTTTGACCCTAATTAATTAAGCAGAGTGTGATTAAAAGGTAATGGGCCCATGAAAGTGGGGTTAGCCGCGGATGTTCGTTCCTCTAAGGGGTCCCGTAAGCTGGGATCGGGTTTGGACCGCACGTTTAGAGATATGGAAGCGTCTGCAGAGTTCTACCACGTAGTTTGTTATGCGTTTCATTAGTGATACCAAATGTATTTAAAATTGGGAATATGTTTAATTTTGTAAAAAAAAAACTACTAAGTTTCCTGCCGGTATCTTCTCTATAGTTATAGGTTCCGAACCGGAGGTAGCTTCATTTGCTTTATATAGAGACTATTCATAAGTATTACTAATGAAATATTATGAATAAAAAAGATTGACTTTGACTTTAGATAGATATTTACCATGTAAAGTGCATCACGCTACACTGGCAAAGTTAAAATATATGAAGTAACAGTTTTATTTATTTTTTCTTTTCCACACAGCAAAACGAAGTAAAGTTTTTCTTTTTTTTTTAATAATACTTACTGTGACCTGCGTTCATTGACATATGCTGTCATATGTCATTCTAGGTATGCAATCTGTATAACACCAAATTCCATCAAGAAGTAAAGTACTTTTTACGCAAAAGAGTAACAAAGTATTAGTTTCGAAGTTTATGTAGTATAAAATAGTTCAACATTGGTTTCTGTTGTAAATGATTATATTGAAAAAAAAACTTAACTATTAACTAACATACGCCGCGGCGCCACCGATACTAACAAATATTCTTGTGTTTCTCAAACAAATGAATTGTAAATTCCTTTGAGTAAATAAATATCTTGAACCGTAATGTTGTTATGATGTAACTATACATCGAAAGTTTAACGTTTATAATGGTACTAGCTGTGCCCGCGACTTCGTTCGCGTGGACTATATCCTTTCATGGTCGGTTTTACCCATTTCTCCCCTAATATTCGAAACAAAAAGTAGTATATATTTTAATCTAAGTTTCGAGCTATATTTGTGACAAATTACATATCTCTAACTTCAAAAATAAAATTTTTCCATATAAACTTTCAAAGGTGGTATTACCCCCATCCCCCCTTATTTTCTTATAAAAAGTAGCCTATGTCCGTTCTTGAGATTCAAACTCAAACTCAAACTCAAATATTTCTTTATTCAAGTAGGTTACATATAACACTTTTGAATCGTCATTGAATACAATGCAAAGTGATTCTACTTCCGGTTCGGAACCTATATCTACCGAGAAGACACCGGTAAGAAACTCAGCAGATCATTTACAGTATCAGTATCTAACTTATTGCTATGTGTAGCTCACTTTGGACCAAGTCATATAGTTTTGGTTTTGATGAGTGATGAAACAAATAAGTACTCAAGTAAGTTTTTACTTTCGAGAGGTAAGCTGGAGCAGACCAGTCCCCAAAGGTGGCACCTGTTCACAAGCATGACGTATGTGCCAGCCATCGCTTCACTCAACCATATTGTAGGGAATGTAACGACCCGCCACATAGCGCCACCACCCCAGTGACATTTTAGTGAGCATGACTAACGTATACCCATACCAAATTTCATCAAAATACGTTTAGCCGTTTAGGCGTGAAAGAGTAACAGACGGACAGACAGACAGACAGACAGGCAGACAGAGTTACTTTCGCATTTATAATATTAGTATGGATTCATAGTAGGACTATTTTTACAATAGATTCATTTGGGTAAAAAACAATTCCAAATGTTTTTTTGTCTCTTTTCCGTTTGTAATTAATTAATTAGAATCGTGTTTAATTTTTACACTTATATAAAAGGCACTTCCCAATTTCAAAGGACGAACCAAAACGTCTCAATGGAAAATTATTCTACAGACAATTCAAAAACCACAACTTGTTGACTCCTTAACGTACCTTTTGTTAGACACTTGAATTATAAAAACAAACTCAAAAACCCGCAAAGTGCAAGTCAGACACGCCCGTGAAGGGTTCCGTAGCAGCAAGTAACATAGTAAAAGATAAATTGTTATTTACGATTTATGACGTTTTGTAAAATACTACCTACTTACTAGACCTCATTCAAATCAATTATCGCTGGAAGTTTGCATGGTAATTTTTATCATATGATTTTTATAAAGACCTTTCCATAGATAACACACACGTATTGATTTTATTATTTTTATAGTAATATACGCCGTACTAGCGTAACTATAGTACTATAAAAGTAATAAAATCAATACGCGTGTGTGTAAAAATGTGTAAAAATAATAAAATCAGTACGTGTGTCAACATTTTCTGTTTCTAATATTTAAAGTTCGCAAGTACGGCGTATAGTAATACTAGCTTTTGCCCGCGACTTCGTCCGCGTGGCGTGTTATTGTGTCATTTCAGTATTTTTCTCGGTGTGTGTCGAATGTAAATAATAATGAATGTTGCATTCAAAAATTTTAAAAAGTTTTTTTTTTTTTTTGAGAAAATACATTAAAAAACAACATAACAATTATTCTGAATCTGGCGCTAGTGCAGTATTTTTTCATGAAAAAGATGTTTCCCATTCCCATGAAGCTGTACATTTGCTAAGATACCCATATACTAAAAAATTTCAAGCCTCTAACTCGCGGTACAAAAGTTTTTCCCGCTATTCCCGTTCCCATGGGAATTTTGGAAAATCCAATCATGACTTAACTTTGCATTCACTAAGGTATATGCATGTCAAATTTCAATCATCTAACTTACGCGGTTTAGATTTTTTCATACAAAAGTTTTTTCCCGCTAACTCCCGTTCCCGTGGGAATTTCTCAAAATACAGCCATAACTAAACTTTATATTTACTAAGGTACCTGCATGCCAAATTTCAAGCGTCTAACTTAAGCGGTTTAGATTTTTCATACAAAAGGATTTTCCCGCTAATTCCCGTTCCCGTGGGAATTTCGGGAATTCCTTTCTTAGTGCACCCCTACGGTACCTAAGCTACGTCCCTTCCAAATTTCAAGTGCCTACGTTTAGCCGTTTGGGCTGTGCGTTGATATGTCAGTCAGTCAGTCAGTCAGTCAGTTTCTCCTTTTATATATATAGATAAAAATAATAAAATCGATTAAGATGCCAAGGTGTCTTCGATTCCGTGATTTTCAAACATTTCTGTAACGAATGTACCACGGGCCGATAAGTATGTAGTTCTAAACATATTCGGCAGAGGGCACTTACCGGAAGGCTAACGGTTGATACAGCAGAAAAATTTGATCGCCTACGATAACTTGCAGTTAGCTCAGTTGGTAAGAGCAGCACGCGCGATACTTGAAGGTCGTGGGTTCAATTCCCGCACCGCAAGGGGAGATAAAAAAATTCTGTTTCTAATACACACGTATTGGTTTGAAGAAACAAATATTTTGACTTTCAGTTTGAAGTATAGGGAGCCCCTAAAATTGATTAGTTTTTTTTCTGTTTTTGTAAAAAATCTTAATGCTGTTCACATAATACAACTACATACCAAGTTTTAACAGTATAGCTCTTATAGTTTCGAAAAAAGTGTCTGTGACATACAGACAACAGACGTATCCGTTCCGTCTTTCACCATTTGGCTACGGAACCCTAAAAACCATCGCGAAGTTAATCAAGCCCACATTATACCGATCTCGAGTCGCTGCCAATTTCCTGGGCGACGCCTCCAAAATGTCATCGATTTATTGTAAGCATTTTTTGTCTCACCCAAATCTGCTGCGTCATTAGACCGAGGTTCCCATGAGAATGCTTACGCCAAAATTGGTTTGAGGTCAGTGTCTGACATTTTGCGGCAATTTAATTTGTATCAAACAATAGCCGGCCTGGACGCTTCGCAGTTGGCCGGTAAAAATAGGAAAACCTTCCTAAAGCCATGGCTATTTTGTATATTTTTTTTTCTTAATTTGTTTCATGTTCAGTTGAAACGCCCTTCGTTATGGTTAAACATTATGTTTTTTACTTTAATGTAATCTTATATAAAGAAAGTGACATGAAAGAGCAACACTTTAATTTTTTCAAATTAAAGTCACTAAGGCTTACAATTATTTACTTCGTGTGTACGGAGTTAATTATATTAAAAATAGTAAAATAATAAACGATAGACAAAATAAATAATGTAAAAAACAAAAACAGTAACTGTAAACAAAAAAAAAAAATCTGTATAAGCTTTATGCTTATACAGATTTTTTTAAAGATATATTTTGATTGTGATTTTGTTAATACTTTGTTAACATACGTCCTGTATCTATATCACCTTTCTCCCTATCAAATTTTTAGTCATTAAGCTAGGACCTCATTACCACTTAACATCAGGTGGGATGAGGTCAATCTTGAAGTGCAATATAAAAAAAAAATAATAAAAAAGTCATAATGTGTGTAGAAAATATTTATCTAGTAATTAAAAATCGTACCCGATACCAATCAACATTTATAACTACTAGCTATTCAAAATCATTTTTTTTTAAATATATTAAATTTAAATTGAATTTTTCCCGTTCCAGGTCTATCATCAAGGTACGAGATAAAATTTTGGAATAAGATTAGTACAAAAACTAAGGCGATTGTGTTTCCGCCCAAAATAAATTGATACCGTTATAAAGTACTGTTGTATTATATGTGACATCGTTCATCAACGTCTTCCCCAAGACACAATATGGCTGAAAAAAGTCTTTAAATTGAATTACTCTGGCAATGTCTGGACGTGGCTTGTCGGCTATACGGCGCAGTAAACTGGAGCGAAATATCTTATTTTGTCTCATTTTCTTTTAAAAAGACGCGCTAAGCTCTAAGGGTATCAACTCGCCCTCCACGTCGGGAAATATTATTTTGCTATTTCTTTCAAACACTCGTTTCACAAATAACCAGAGAATAAAGGTCCAGAACGGTCCTCTTGAAGTGACTTGAGAACTGGCTTCTTTGACGGTTTATTTCTGAAATACCGCTCAGCTACTATTACGTTTTGAGGTCGATTTGGTGTGATGGAAATAACTCCGATTTTGCATTTCAGAGTTTTTTTTACGTTTACTTAAAGTTGTTAGACCTAGAAAACCAGACAGAATAGAAAATTAATTGTGTCTGGCTTTTAAAAGGACATTTGGTCTTACGAGATTAGGGAAAAAATAAAGCAAGAAACCTATACAGGAAAGAAGCGCTATAACAAAATAGACGTTAACTTAATTGTAAGCTAACTTAATTGCACTCAGGAAAATGTTAAGCGTATGTGAGAACTATGCCCATGATCATGGTCTTTGCTATAATGTAAATAAAAGTGAGTACATGGTCTTTAAGGCGGCAGGAAAGTGTCCAAGTAAAGTACCCGAGCTCCTGTTGAACGGAGCAAAGATTAACAGGGTCTATCAATTTAAATACCTCGGTCACTACGTTACAGACGACCTTAGGGACCACGTAGACATTGAGAGGGAACGTAGGGCGTCAGCGATCAGGTGTAATATGCTGGCCCGCAGATTTTCCCGCTGCACTGATCAAGTCAAAATCACGCTATTTAAGGCTTACTGCCAAAGTTTATACACAAGCAATCTATGGACCAACTACACAAAGAGGTCGTTGAACGTCCTGCGTGTCCAATACAATAACGGATTCAGGGCATTGTTGGGGCTACCTCGTTTTTGCAGTGCGTCGGAGATGTTTGCTCAGACGCATACTGACGGCTTTTATGCTGTCATACGCAAGAAAACTGCGTCGTTACTGGAAAGAGTGCGGGCTAGTACCAACAGTATCCTGAAGACTGTTGCTGAGAGATATGACTCTTCTATTATGAAGCATTTCGTGCATTTACTGAAGCCTGCTGCTTAAATTGGTGCATTTATCAACGTAAAGGCTGGGAAAATGGCGCGAAGTGGCTTTGTTCTGTACTTTTTAGGTTCTATTTTGTTTTTACTAACCTTATCTTAAGTTACACTAACACAAATGGATCTCTGTAATCTTGATTTAAATAAATAAATTAATTAAATTAAAAATTAATTGACAAAAATAGAGGATCTAGTAAGTTACATTTGAAAAGAATAGGCATGAAATTTCTTGCCGGTTCTTTTCGACATCATGAACATTCCGAACACTGACGATTTACTGACGATTTACTGACGACTCACAATTTCACATAAATGCTTTTGTAAAACTTACACGAGCCAAGATATTATCGACTTTATTCTACTCTATAAATTAAAAGACATAAAACACACACGTATACGAATAACAATATGACATTTAAAGTGTTTGTGGCCAACAAGGTACGAGGCCCAGCATCGACCCGTATACCGCTGAAGCGCTGTTTCCTGTACCCTGAATGACCTTAGCTAACACAAAATGTTTGAACAAGCTGGCTCACACGCCATGAAAACATGCACCATTCAAACTTATAAGAATTCAAGTCTTAATTAAAAAAATAAAATCATATAATGACAATTTACTTGAAGAGTACTTTAATGTTCATTTTCACAATTCCTTTTTAGCCCTCAAACTTATTTTGAAGCTTACGTAATAAAATACTTTCTTATCTATTCAGGTAATTCTACACTACTTCGAGTTCCCAAATTGGTCTACGCACTAACGATTGAGATAGAGTATATCAATGAAAAAAAAGTTTTGTATCTAAATTCACATGTTTTGTATGTGCAAGGAACGTATGTTCTTTACTAAAAGTGGAAGTACTTCCGCCGAGCTAGGTGTTATCTGCTCGGGGACCAAGGCCCAACTACCAATCTTGGTTCCTTGTATATATACTTAGTGGCGACGAAAACTCTGATATCGCGATGTAGGATATCGATGTCATGCATTACGTATGGAGCGTTGTTTACCACGCCAATTCTGCTGACGCTGTATTTGTGTCGACTTGTAGGTCATGTCGTAGGTCGGCACATATGGCTGAATATATTATAAAAACAAACTAAAATAATGATTAAACAAAACTTATGAAAAAGAAGTGTAACCTTTGAAAACTATTTTCCCATCTTCCAATAATTAGAACATGCAAAAACAACGCATTTTTTAAAATGTTACTTCTAAAAAGATTTAGACCCACACAACTTCTGTATCTTAGTCAACATTCCGTTTCTTTAAAGGGATAGTATTTTTACACTTTAAATTGACCTATTAACGAGAGCCTAACATTAAAAATTAACACAACTCTTTTTGGTTAGTAAAATGAATTCGATATCGAAACTTGAAATAACAATGACTTTTCCAATATCTGCCTTCTTAAAAATAGTAATTTAGAAGTTATCCTACGAAACCTGGGGATTCATGGATTCAAATTATCCACAGTTTCAATAATTTTCTTTCCGTGTGAAGCCAGGGTGACAGCTTGTATAACCGATTTTATTATTTTTATAGTACTATACGCCGTACTAGCGAACTTTAAATATTAGAAACAGAAAATTTTTATCTCCCCTTGCGATGCGGGAATTGAACCCACGACCTTCACGTATCGCGCGTGCTGCTCTTACCAATAAAGGAGATACAATTTTTCTGTTTCTAATATTTAAAGCTTGTATAACGTTTCTTCAGCGCAAAACGTTCAGCAAGTTCGTCGAGGGCCGATTTTGAAAGGTGTTAATTTAGTATGCGTGTAAAATGCTATTAAGTGTTCTTAAAAAGCGATTATGCCTTTTTCTGCCTCAATTTTCATGAATTTGGCAATTAGCATTTATGAAACGTGTAGTTAATTTTAGTAAAGTGTCTAGTAAAATGAAGTTTGTAATGAGAATTTAATCTTCTTAAACGTTCACTCGTGAATTTATTGGCTTAGGCCTTTTCAACATGAACATAACATTTTCAAGTTAGGCTGTTTTTAGTTTAATTTAATGTTTTCAAAGATAAAAAGAAACTTTGATATCGTTTATAAAAATATGAAATCTATGGAACTGATATTTCAAGAACACATGACGACCTCCGTAGCCGAGAGGCAAGCGTGCCGGACTTTGGCATCGCGCCATCTCTGAGGTTCCGGGTTCGATCCCCGGTCGGGTCAATATGGGAAACGAACTTTTCTATATTGTTTCGGGTCTGGGTGTTGTGGTACCGTCGTTGTTCCTGATTTCTGTAACACAAGTGCTATAGCTACTTACCACAGAATCAGAGCAATGTATGTGATGTTGTCCAATATATATATTTATATTTATACATGATATTTTTAAGGGAAATTCCATAAATTATAGACTCGTATTTTTCGAAATTGGACTAGCTAGACTATTATTACACTAAGATTTGTATAGTTAATCACATAATTTAATTTTAACAATACTATGCTATATATTATTTTGTATTTCCTCCCTTCTTCTACCAAATTTCAAGGTGAAAAAGAAACAAGCATATGTACATCCAGACATCCACACGTATAAATATTGTTTCAAATTTTCGAGTTTAAAACATTATAAGAATATATTTAGTACGGTTTACGTACAGTTTAAAACACGTCAGCTTATATATTACCACCCTTATTTCGTAGGCAAAAAAACTATAATAATTGAACTTTACTTAATTGTTTCATCACTCAGCACAACAAAACTATATGACAATAAGTTAGATAACGCTACTGTAATTAATCTACTGAGTTTCTTACCAGTGTCTCCGCGGTAGATATAGGTTCCAAACCGGAAGCAGAATCACTTCGTATTCAATGATGATTCAAAAGTGTTACACGTAATCTACCTGAATAAAGAAATATTGAGTTTGTATTTGATTACCTTCATAGCATAACCTTGCCCATGACGCCATTAGGCACATCAACAATTCATTTTTCTTTTAATTGTCGATTACAATTAGTTTACGATCGATCACCATACAAAGCGTGTGTACGTACTTACTACTTACGATAGCCATTTGGAATGGAAAAAAAACAGAATTGAAGTGAAGTTAATATCTACAGTTCTGATTATTTCCAACCGTTGATATTAATATATATTACCACTAGTGATCACCCGCCATTATATATCAATCCTCATTGCTATGATAAAAATTGTAAAGAAGTGGACCTCGTTGCCGCCTCATATGTTTCCTCCTTCTTTCTTGATATGGATTCCTTCAAAAGAAGCGTGAAGAAACATCTCGCGGGCCAGTATGGCGATGCTAACGGATAGAATATATCGGTATTAAATCCGTTGTCATCGCAATGTGGGTTCTTCTCGTGCTTATCATCAGGTTCATTAAAACGTTTCTGGTTTACAAAAGCGTATATCTGTTCTAGCTATTAACTTTAAAAAAAAAACACTTTTCGTCTATAATAATTAGGTACCAACCAATTTTGCCCAAGGCTGCCAATCTTATTGAGATCAGCTAGTTATGCAGGACGTGGATTATATTGCCTAATTATGTTGCAAAGCACTCCGTTCCTTGACTCTCATCTCTAGACTGATATGATCGGAAAGCGATCAAGCGTAGGACCGACATGTCTAGTAACATGCCCTTCCGATAGCAGTTTTATTTTTGCATATCAACCATATAAGGTGATCAATCTGAAAATATCCAATCCAAACTAGAAACATCATAAAAAGCTGTAGGCTCTGCTAGAATCGAACCCATAATCACTGAACCACGAGCCCTAATTTGCTACTGCTAGACCACAGAAGCAGTTTCGCCTACACAATTGCTTCGAAACTCTGAACTTTCCTTTATCGTTTGCCACTCTGTATATTTATTTCAAGTCCCATCGTTTTAGGATCGGTCCCAAACGAAACATTACCAATAACGTTGTAATCAAAAATGCCTTTCCAATTTTGCTTTGGAAGCTTCAAGGCTAAAGATTTCAGCAAGAATGTTCGTTGACAACGAATTCCATTGCTAAGCGACCCTGAAGGCAAATTGGAAAATTTCTATATCGAAGCGTAAGATAACGGAAACTTGCTTTATTGCTTTTTATTCAGCAGGAATATTATACGACTTACACACTTTTGAGTTTTTATGTCTGCTTAATGATCCGGAAAAAATCGGAGGAACTCCTTACTCTGTTATTGAGAAATATTTCTCAAATAATGAAACGAAAATAGGTGTATATACTAATCGTCTCACTCACTTGTTCCAAAGTTAAATTTGTAATGCTGTTATCATTATTGCGATAGTTATAGTTGAGTTTTCATCATTTAAACGATACATAGTCAACTCTTTCACGAGCATTTTCGTTTTTTGGCCGCCATGTTAAGCTGTAGTGTAAGGCTGAAGTCTGGATAAAGGTATCAAACCTATGCCAGAGGCCTAATAAAAGCATATGAGATTCATGTCAGTAACTCATTCCTCATACCTCCTAAGACCTCAGTGGCGCAGTGACTAAGCTAGGCGGCCAAAGCGCGAAAGGTCCCGGGTCCGATTCCCGGTCAGGTCAATTTGGAAAATGAACTTTTCTAAATTGACTTGGATCTGGGTGGGCCCGTAAGTATCCGTCATCTGGTGCTCATAGTACAAAGGAAAATCTTAGTTTGAGACCAGGTGATTGGTGTGATTTTTTCTTTATTCATTTATACCTAGCTACTAATTGACTAGGCCCTCGTGGTTCTACCTCCAATGTTAAATGAGGTAGAAGCTAAAGCTGTTGGAGGATGTGTACAGCGTATGTGTGTTAGGGCTCCAGCCTGCTAGTGGCAGCTTTCATACAAATTCGGGCTTTGAATTTGTATACTTGCCCTTTAAATTCTACAGTATTTTGTTACTTCAATTAAAAGCTCACTACATGTCTTATGCCTTAAATGTCATGAATCTCCAATAATACCGGGCATAGATATGTGCCTCTACCACGAGTACTTACAAGTCTTACAACCCAGTTAGAGCACCATAGACATAGTATTAAAGTAGAAAAGGATACGTATCGACAGTAACATCTATGTCTATTCTACTTTTAATGTCATTTTCAAGTCACACAGTCCCCGAGTCGAAATCTTACCGTTACTTTGAGTACAAGAGTTTTGGACGACTGGACCACTTTCTTGTACAGCCGTATTTTGTAAATCTTTTCTGCTAGCGCGTTAGATTTTAAAAACAAAAGAAACTAGAAACGCAAAAAGAATAAAACGGCTCAAAGGCGCCTAGAAAATTAGAAACAATGTCAATATAGAGGAAAATGAAATAAGCAAAGATGAAAGGGTAAGTTGTTCAAAGATATTACATTGCTAACAAGCCTGACAACTACTTCGACATGCTTCAAGCCTGTCATACTGAAGATGTAGCAATTTTAATATCGGCTTCCCATTCAAGGGGTTCCTCTATAAAACGACATTTTAAACGAGTACACGTTGAATGCATTTTGTTGGGAAATTCTAAATATTTTTACGAAAATACTAGGTGTATTTTGAGTCGCGAGTTTTCCTTGAATATGCTTTGTTATCTTTTGTGACATTTTTATTTTTGTGTTAGAATAGTTTTGCTTTACATTTTTGTCGCTCTAAAACATGATACTTATTTTGATTGTTTTAACCTGAGTTGGTTTTTTGATAGCTTTTTTTTGGCACGGGGAGTTTTTTTAAATGCACGAATAACATTTTTGACTCTATTAGTGTGACGGATTACAACGGATAATGATGATTCCTGGAAGATGATTGGTCAGAAGTTTATAATTGAATTTATATACCGACATCTGCATAAGTCTTCAGCACTCAGCATCATATCAAACCTTCAGTGTGTAGAACTGACACTGCACATTGAACATATTCACTTAATTCATTGTATGTTCTTTGAGATTCCCCATGTTAAATTTTATTAAGGTCAAGAAAGGAATACGACATTAAACACATTTAATTAGTTTATTATTGGACATTTTTTTCCAAATTTAATTAGTTTTTATTCATTTTAATCTGAATAGTTAACGAGCAGGGTAGCAGCTCAATTAATCTCCGTTGTATAGTTTAACGGCTCATAAGTAGCAAAGTAAAAATTCTTAGCCACAATAGTCGTTAGGTCACGTTCAAACAACAAGAAATCCGAATAGACGAACTCATTTCACAAAACACAATAAGCAAAATTTCTCAGTCGACCGAAAATTGTAATCGCAGGCAAACAGTAACTGCCGGTGACGGATAAAAAAAAACGTATTCATTGCCTTGGTAATTACTGAAAGCGATTTTAATTAAAAACCGATAAAAATGCAAATAAAGTTTACGCTTTTGGCTTAATTAAATTCATTGCTTTATTGATATTCCTATCACGCCCTTGCGTTTGGGAAGCGTTTAACTGTGGGGCGCTTTGTAAACTGGTGCAAGTTAAGAGAGAATAGATATTTACTGTCTAAAGTTTGTCAGTTTCCTTACGATGTTCTTTAATAAGCTGTTGTATTATTTCCAATGCCAAGATAAAATACACAATGGTTGCCAATAGATAGACATAAGCGAGCGAGGAAGACGAATAAGAAGGCAGGACCTTAATTAATTGGCACACGATGGCAATAATTAGAACGTTATAGAATAATGTGAAAGAAGTCTTTAACAGTATTACAATACCCAACGATAAGAATATGTCATACCCAAATAGTATGCTTTACATTAGAACAGATTCAGAACAGAGGATACCCGTAACAGAAAAAAATCATAGACATAAACTTTAGAATTGCAAAACTAACGTGGTAATGAATATGCTAAAATAGCTCTTAGGACCAATAGTCTTGAGGGAAAAATATAGTATAGGATCACAGGATAGATATACGGCTTTATACCATATATTCAAGTAGCACAAAGTCGACAGTTGAAGAAATCTTGGGGGAGGCTTCCTTCGACTGCAATGATGATGATGATAAACATTTAATCAAGGACATTTCATTAGCTTCATTAATAAAAACTACAGATTTGAGCTATACTAAATTTTAAATCTTTAAGATTTGAAGTCAAAGTGTGAAAATAGACACTACTGTTCACAACGATGACAAAAATTGCTTACTTTTTCCTCTTTCTTTTGGAATAATTTTTCCTATTCAATGAAAATGTTTGCAAATAAGGTTTAAAGGCAAAATGATCTCACATCAGTGCACAGCATACATATACGTAACATAATCTGCAAAGATAAATTTGTTTAGAAACACTTCGCAATTTTTGCGAAGACTCCCTTAAATTTTATATGTCGTGTAAAAAGCAGCCGAGTTCCTGAACCAAATCCAAAGGCGCTGGCATCTTCTTCCTTGAACACGATGCAAGGGTGGGCGGTAAGATTACACCTTGTGAATTTTTATTGTTTATTAAGTCTATGTTGGCGGGTTTAGGCACACTTTAGTATTAAAATGTTAAAAGTGTTTATTTTTTTTGCTTACTTTCTCTGCTGCTTAAGATGTTTTTCTGCTTAGGGTAGAAGGATTATTGGATCATCCTGCCTCTGTCTTGAGAGTCGAGTGTTTATCGGAATTGCCGGTTCTGGGTTTAAGAGGATAACTTGTACTATGATTTTCTTGGATCTCTTGTATTTTTTTTTTCTGTCGAATAGGGATTGGGGTCGGCAATAATAAGGATTGCCAGGATTGTTCAATTTGTTACAAATTTATCGAAAAGGCTTGGCTATAGGATTTATTTTCATCGGTTTGTTTTTAATAGGTAAAATGACTGAAAACGTATTTTTGATCAAACATTTTGATTACTAAAATTAGATGACACTTATTTTTTTCTTTTCTCATAATATTAATTTATTTTATTATAATTAGCAAAGCAAAAAGCAAGCCTTTTGCTGTATGTTAAAAACCTAACCTTAGAGACTTTGTATATCGTAAGTCTGTCAAAAATCAAGAAATTTTTGCCTTAATTTTCACAATTTAATGCTAATATCCACTGGAAAAAACTATCAAAGATGTGTATAGATTTTGTATTTTAAATATTAAGTTCTTCTTCTGATCATTAATCTGATCCAAACTAAATAAAGAAGCTTATTATAAAATCAATCATTTCATAGCCCAAGACTTAAAAACTGAGAGTGTATTTCATTTGTAACTAAAACTGAACATTCTTTTCGAAAACTCTCAAACTTTAATTACCGAAATCGAAGCGAAATAGACATGTTGGCATCCTTTGGGTACGGAACCTAAAAATGCTACCGCAAACATTTCCAGTAAATTGTTCACTGACAGGGGCAGAATAGGATCCTTCCCCGAACACCTCGGATCGATACAGGATCCAATCAGTGGAAACTCGGCCGGACCCTAACGTCTCGCGCCGTTTAGATCCTATTCCGTTACTAATTGTGCAATCATTTTGTTAATGATCGATGGGGCGGATTTGTTAGACTGCGAAGATACAGTCTACAAAAATCCTCATACTGCTATGATATCAGTATAAGGATCCAATCTAAACTAATATTATAAAGAGGAAAGATTTGTACCTATTTTTGTATGTTTGTAATGAATAGGCTCAAAAAGTACTGGGCCGATTTAAAAAATTATTTTGCCAATAGAATGCTACATTCTTCCAATTTGACATAGGCTACAAAATTAGTGATTCTTGGTAAAATTTGAAAAATTTCAACAGAAAAGCGGGAAAAATTCTCTAAGGCGAAACAAAGTTCGCCAAGACCGCTAGTCAAAAAAATACAGACTCATGTCTGTATTTTTATTTATGTTTAGCTTAGCTCTGAGTTTTGAACTTTGAAGTCTCGGGTTTTAATTAGGTAAAAGGTCGATCAAAGCCATAATAGGTGTGATTGTATCAATAAACTGGGTTTTTTATTTTTAATTTAAAGTTTGGAAACGCGAATATAAATTGGAGTTAAAGCAAGACCTAATTTTATTTGGTATTGGCACTGGTAAATGAATTCTCAATTTCAACATTCTTAAATTCAAATAAATATAAATAAACCTACTATGATTGACATTGACCTACTTTAAGAAATGTTGTATTTTCCCTAATAATAGGAAGTAGGTGATATTTTTAAAGTGGTACAGTCGCCGTCAGATATATCGGAGCAGACAAAGTGACCAAATACTTCTGAACAGTTAAAATGTCAAAAAGTTCCATACACCACAAGTTACCATTAATATCTGAACATTCATTACTTCTATAATATCTGACTGTTCAGAAGTATTTGGTCTTTTTATCTGCTCCGATATATCTGACGGCGACTATACATGCAAATTTTAAATATTTTAACAGAAAAATGGCATACCCCTTGCGGGATGTAATGGCTTTACTATAGGTGATGGATGTTATTTTTGTATCAATGTAGGCCATGACAAAAATATACAAGACTATTTCGCTAATCCTAACGGTCCATCTAAAGTTAATGGAGGTTCAAGCAATTAGAAGCGTATAGACGAGGGCCGAAATGGGGATATACGAGATAACAGAAATGTTAGTGCAATCAGCATCTGCGTTTCTGTTGCAGATTTGTGCATTAGAAAATAGAGTTCTCAAAATTAAGTGCTTCTAATGAACACGATTTTTATTTCAGTAACTTTTATTGAAACTCTCTTCAATTTGACGACCTCGGTGGCGCAGTGGCTAAGGTAGGCGGCCATAGCGCGAAAGGTCCCGGGTTCGATTCCCGGTCGGGTCAATTTGGAAAATGAACTTTTCTAAATTGACTTGGGTCTGGGTGTGCTGGGATGACGCCCCCAGTTAGTATCCGTCGTCTGGTACTCATAGTACAAGGGAAAACTTTAGTTTGAGACCAGGTGATTGGTGTGATTGTCAGGCGTATAAAAAAAAATTGCGAATCCTTCTTCATGCCATCTAATAGTTTTTAGTTTCAATGGCTTCAAAATACTTTTACCGTTACTTTTATTTATTGAAACTTTATTGTATGTATTTAAAAGTACGTGCGTAAGTTAAAAAATGTTGTAACGGTGCATGAAATTTGTGTAAAATATACGAGTATTAAAATAAACAATACCTATGAATTAAACATTATCCAACAAACATGTATAAATTATAGTAAAAATACCTAAGAGATAAAACACTATAAACATTCAGAAACCTCATAGGCTACAAATACATTTACGTTGTATGTATATTGAATTTAAAGGCTCAACATATTTGTTTAAAAAATCAGTTGGAATATTTAACCTTCCCTCTTAATTGGATAAATGCTTGTCATTTTTTTTATTTTTTTTATATTGCACTTCAAGATTGACCTCATCCCACCTGATGTTAAGTAGTAATGAGGTCCTAGCTTAATGGCAACAAGTACAGCACAATACAGCTATTACTGGACTTGTTACCCTTACCTTGAAGGCTTGACTCCTGGTACCCACACCCCCCAGGAGCTTTGGAAACCTTACTCACACGCAGGAACACAACAGCACCGAAGTGATTGTTATTTGGCTTCGGTCTTCTGTAAGGTGGAGGTATTTCACCAGTCGGGCTACTCCAGTTCGAGCGATAAACTGCTATACCCTATCTCTCTTATATCATATCTTATATTATGTCATGTTCCAGCTTAACGATTATAATTCCAATAAGGTAATTAAAACTGTAATAATGTTCATGATTTCAATATCTGAAGATCTATTGTGTAAAATTAGCGTATATCCTATTTCCATGTGCTCTACCTGATCTGCTTTGAAATCTTATCAAACGTTTAGCCAAGTAAAACAATAGCTACATTGTGCCCAAGCTACTAAAATTTCAAATGTATTGTTTTCCCATCCATTGTGATACTATTATCGGCAGAATATATCTCGGAAACTTCTTACATCACTCATACATATAATTTATTCCGCCAGACTGAACAATTTGGTTCCGAAGCCCGCAAGCTATGAAATACGTCGAAGGGTAACCACAATTGCCAATAAATAAATGTTACACTGTAATAATATCAGATTTACGAGAGGATTTCCTATTTGAGATGTAAGTTTTCAAGAATTGCTACAGCATAAATATTGAGGAGCCATCTGAATCGGGGATTTTGGGTTTTATGAACTAAGGCTTTTCAATTTTTGGTCTGAACTTGACATTTCATTAAGCTTTACTGCTTGCTGGATTTTACATTTAAAAAATAGCTACTACAAAAAAAATGTATTGACATGAAACAAATACTCCTATTTATATAATTGGATAAGGATAAGTGCATCATTAAGTATTATTATGTGCGTCTGCTTATTATATATTTAAAGGTTTTGTGTCAATTTATCATTTAAAATCGATTTAAAAAAAATAAACTTTTTGATTTTTGACAAAGCGTTCACAAACTTCAATGTGTGCCCATCACATGCACTTTTTAGAACATTAATGCAAGAATATTTAATACTAACTAGGTTTATAAGAGATACGAAACCATTTTCATGGTTCTTTTTTAGATAAAGAGTTTAAAAATTTAATTAAATTCCGAAAGCTAAATAAACAAAGCTGATTGCAAAATTATCTTCCAAATCATGGTTTATATAGTCGTAGATAACCAATTTCGCGTTTGCTATTTTGTCAAACGGTGTTACAAACCGGACCGAAATTAAATTAGGACCGAAATCCTATTAGCTCCTGAAACCATTATCATGGTAGTAACATTCTGAAACCGCAGACCTAAATCTAAAATAGTTCGATTTAACTACTGAACCTAGAGGTGCTCTCTCACCGAGAGCATTTGCTTGTAATGTAACATCGAGCATTACAACAGTGAAGGAGAACATACCGTTACAATGCGTTATAATGATACAAAATGTATTTATATTAATGAATGAGGAGAACCAAGCATAAATTAATATTACCGCATTCAGCACAATGACCACCTCGTCTGACATTTTAGAAACAGCTAAATTCAAAATGCTCGCAATTTCAACTAAATGTTACATTTCACGCGAATGGTCATCGGTCAGGGAGGTAGTTCTGTAATGTAAATGCTCAAAGTCGTATCTGTTACGTTATATTACATTCGAATGCTTCCAGTGAGCCCGCACTAGTGGATTAATAGCTACGTGGATGTAGAGTTGTGACTATGGTTTGAACGCTCGATAAACTGCTAATTTTGGCGGCCTCGCAAGATTAACTGTTGTCCGAACTTTAGGATAAAAGTGTCTTATGTAGAACCTTCGGCATATAATATTAAAAGCCATTTTCATATACACAAAAATAGCGTGTTTTTCAGTGACTAAATTTCAAGGGAAAATGGGAACAATTCTTTTTTTTATTTTAATTGTGAGGTAATGGGACCTTATGCTAGGAGCATTCTTTACCAGTCAACCCTTGGGTTATGCAAAGAGTTTGTAAATGGGTGCGGTAATAGCGAAAAAGTGCGTAAGAGATCTGGTTTGTAACTTATAACCTTAGAGAAGAAAAGATATTCGTAATTAATGAATATGTATGATAACATTTTAAAGGTAATGTGCGAAAGGTTTACTCAAAAAAAAAATAATCCCCATAACTGTGTTAAAGATTTAAAAACTGAAAGAAAATATTGTATTTCATGTTTGTTCCTTTTTAATTAATTATTTATCAACGTCATTACAGCCCATCAAAAGGCAGGATTAAACTTTAAAACTGCTGAAAGATTTTATAAATTAATTCCCGCCGATGTGTGAAGCGTATTTCGATTAAATACGTAACAAAATTATTTTACTGTTATGATAAAAATTATTGAATAGCTGAGCTGTATTTTATTTCTTTATTGTAATCGGTTTACGACTTATTTATAATACCCTTACGATATAATTTTATGAAAAATGAATGGGATTAATTGTATACTATATTTTTACAGTTTTTATATAACACTAAATCATGTTCTTTAATATGATTATTTTAACATAATGTCTCATCAAACTTATATTATTTTTTTACTTTTGATGGCCAATATTTTTTTACTTTACTATTATTTTAACAAATTCAAATAGGTTACAGTGCACAGTGCAGTACACTTTATTTTCATTTTGAATTACAAACTACCAACAAATAAAAAACATATAAAAAATTGGTAACGAACCATTGAAGGTGAAATAATAAGCTCAAAACACATATTAGGATCGTGTTTCAAACCAGGGCAATCAATTTTAGTAAAAGAAGAATACGTTCAATAATTAATAAATCGCCTCATCAATATGTCATATGTCGTCATGGTGAGTTCGTTGCCAACCGACTTGTATATTTTTACTGCTAATCGTTGCCTGTCACTTGGAATATCGAATATCGTGATTAATGAATCCTTTAAAAAAATCTAGTATCAAAGCTGTGTTATCCGAATGCAATCTGTATGAATGAGTAATAAACAAACAAACAAACAAATAAAATTTCGTGTTTATAATTTCAGTAGGAAACATTTTAAGCACAAAAAAGAGCGTGGCATACATATTTTTGCTCTTACTAAAGTTTGTAAACCATTTAAGATAGTATCGATTTTATATAGTAGGGACAGGCTTGCGAAGACATTGTTGAAAAATATTTTAACCGACAGTTTGATGTAAGTATCGTGGATTTGAATTGTTGTCAAAATGAAGCCTTTTCATTTAGTACTTTATTAACATCTATCAAAAATTCATTAAGTGATTCCAGTTATCTTGGACCGATTTCTATTAATAAAATAAAAACTGTATTTATGTTGCACGGCCGTACCCATTTCTCGCCATCTGCTGTTTCCTCTACCTTAAGGTTGTATGGGAGAGATCGCTTTCTAGCGATAAGACCGCCTAAATTGTACTATAATCAATCTGTAAAATCTATTTCTGTAAAGTTTTGTGCAATAATATATCTATCTATCTAATATAGTTAGCAAAAGAGCACTTCTGACTAATACACCTTTCAAACTATAAAACAAAATCGGTTCATCTGTTTGGGAGCACACACACAAACAAACAGACATGTAAAACTAATAACACCCGTTAAAAAACGATTCTGAATTGTAAAAATGACCTTTCACACCTAAAGCCTAAAGTTGAATTACCCAGACACCTAATTGAATCCTGCTGGGAAAAATTATCTCTACCCGGATAATATAGCGCTGCCTGTCCGGGTGAGCCGGCTAAATGGACCGGCCATTATTGCGTGTAGGACAGTCCTTTTGTTTTATTTTTTCTTTGTACGGACTAAGGGTTTGTCTTGCGTGGGCGACGTGAGCGTTATAAAAGATGATGATTATTTTGACGACCTCCGTGGCCGAGAGGCGAGCGTGCCGGACTTTGGCGTCGCGCCATCTCAGAGGTCCCGGGTTCGATCCCCGGTCGGGTCAATATGGGAAACGAACTTTTCTGTATTGTCTCGGGTCTGGGTGTTGTGGTACCGTCGTTGTTTCTGATTTCTGTAACACAAGTGATTTTGCTACTTACCACAGAATCAGAGCAATGTATGTGATGTTGTCCAATATTTATTTATTTATTTATTTTTATTAAAAAAAACCGTGTTCCTGTAACGGGTTTTACAATTGGTTGTAGGTAAGATATTGCTTTAAACGTTAGTTTGAATGATAAAGTGCGTGTTGATAAATAAGTTGTAAAAGTAATATTATTGAAAAGAAGATATCGCCAATGTTAGTTAATTCAAATAAAAAATGTTTACAGATATATACCATTTTTATATATTGCCTAACCTCTGAAATGGCAGGGTCGTTTTTGACGGGTCTTCTATTGATAGACGTACTAATGTACGTGATGTACATGATGAAAAAGTATGTAGCTCAACACTTATGTAAAATCATGGGTAATACTACAATATATACTTTAATATGTATGTTAAACTCCAGACATAAAATCACACAATATGTTCATTATATATAATTGTCATTTGAGGAAATTCACCCCTTTTCAATCACCAGGCCAATCAATAATATTCCCAATATAGAAAATAGCCTCGCTAAATTCCGCTCACTTAGGACGCTCCACTATTTGCGCTGATTAATTTAGTTAATGCAAAGGTGGATGATGTTTTGTAGTCCTGTCATTTGTAATGTCTCCCTTTCGAGGTTAGCCTTGCCACGTGCCAAAAGAACGCCCTTGTAACTACTTGAATTTGTGGTGATTGTTTGATACTTAAACGTTCATATATCGCACCCCCCCTGGAACAAAGCCGCAAGTCCACTTGCGTGATTTTTTTTTATTGCACTATAAAATGAAGAAGAAGCTAATACGTCTTGTCAATTTTTTTCATAATTTTTATGTTCAAAACGAAGGAATTAAACACAAATATGTATAATATTACAACATACAATTATGGATATTTCCATCATAATAAGGAAATTAATACATTTGCACTTTTTTATTTACTAAAGTTCCCAAGGACTAATAGCTTATTTATACTCACATAAATCTTCAACGAAGACTTTATTAAATATTTTTACATAACGATAGATACAGACTTGTTTTAGGATACAGTTTGGTGGATATCGTAGTGCAAGTCTAGATGCTTAATTTTTCCACGAATTTTTAATTCAGATGATATTATTATAACAATTGATACGTTATTTGTCTATGCAGATTTAGGAAGGTATCTTTGTGCAAGTGTAGTTGTCTAATTATTCCACGAAACTTTTGTTGATTTTATGTTATGTAACAGTTGATACTTATTTTTACTCAACAGTGTTTGTAAATTATTTGGTCGTTATTACAAAAATAGTTTAGCATTTTGTTTTAAAAAGGTCATAATTAATAGAAGCTATTTGTTCTTAGAGGATTTTTTATAAGCTTCATGGCGTAAAAACAATCCCACCAAAAACATTCTGTAAAAAAATAGCCAAGTCTCGATGGAGCAGCTTGTTTATCTCTAAAAAGTAATTAAATCTAGACAAAGTCCGGCCAAGTCTAAGGTTTCTTACTGCGATTTCTTTATTATTATAGTTAATGTTGTGTGACTTGGCCGTTGAACAGTCTTGATAGGTTAGTAGGTACAAGTTCATTGGTAATTTAACGCTAGTGTCTCAATTTAAGTTGTTATTGATTGTGCAACACATGCCTTCAACATTAACAATACAACTTCTACTCTCTTCTTTTTTAGGGTTCCGTACCTCAAAAGGAAAAAACGGAACCCTTTTAGGATCATTCGCGTGTCTGTCTGTCCGTCCGTCTGTCACAGCCGATTACTCTGAAACCACTGGACCAATTGAGATGAAATTTGGAACACATATGTAAGTTAAAGACCCAAAGGTGCATGTGTAACGTAAATAAAAAATTATGAATTTGGGGGACACTTTTGGAGGGTAAATCACAACATTAAAAAAAAATTCGCTAACCATATCGTGTGTATGTCACA
Source organism: Glyphodes pyloalis (assembly GCA_037074685.1). NCBI lineage: Eukaryota > Metazoa > Arthropoda > Insecta > Lepidoptera > Crambidae > Glyphodes > Glyphodes pyloalis. The sequence goes on from JAYKKO010000009.1 coordinate 16,664,143, forward strand.
ACATATCAAATGAAAGATCTTGCTGTAAGGATTGCAAATATGTATCATTTATAATCTTGAAATAAATAGTTTTTAAGTTATTTAAGAAAATAGGCGAAAATTGACCATCCCCCCCCCCCCTTATCTCCGAAACTACTAGGCTAAAAATTTTGAAATTAATGCGGAATATAGCTCTTTACCTATAGATTACAGGAAAACCTATGAGAAGTACATGGATTAAAAAAAGGGTTGTTTTGTTAAATTTACGTTTTTTTATTGTTACCTGCCTGTACCATGTGATGCTTAATTTCAAAAGGTCTGACACATCAGATTATGAGCAGATTACACATTATTTCATCAACTACGGATTGCCCCACGAAGGGGGGTTTGTGGGGCGAAGAATTAGGGCCAGGAATTTGGTATTTTTTTAAAAGAGAAAGATGGAAGATAGAGAGAGACAATCAAGATATTTCTTTGTTTCTCACAATCAAGTGAAAGCAGTTATTGTGACCTATGAGCCCAACGTACGGAATCCTCTCCACGCGAGTCCTACTCGCACTTGACCGGTTTTTTAGAACTTCAAATCCACCACCGATCTTATATAACATAGACGTACAGACGGACTTCTATAAATGATTAGAAGTCCATCTGTACTGGAAATATTTATATACTGTTTGTTTAAAGCTCCACTATACAAAGGTATTATTAATACAATAAGTCAATTATGAATTATTTATTGAATCAATGTTTTCCAAGTAGCAATTTTCCATCGTCAATGGGTAACGGTTCTGGCGACAGATTGGCACAATGGTGTCATGGATCACCTGGTTTTGTTTATCCTTCGACGGCCAAGTCACACAACATTAAATATAATAATAAAGCAATCGCAGTAAGAAACCTTAGACTTGGCAGGACTTTGTCTAGATTTCATTACTTTTTAGAGATAAACAAGCTGCTCCATCGAGACTTGGCAATTTTTTTACAGAATGTTTTTGGTGGGATTTCACTTCTTTTTGTAGATACGGGGGTACATTGATTAATTTTATTAGATAATCTCATTTGACAATGAAATCAAACACAAATAAACTCAAAGACCATTAGCATATGAATGAATGAATGCGCCAGGCAACCATACCAATCACCTGGTCTCAAACTAAGGTTTCCCTTTTTGCTATGAGTACCAGATGCCGAATACAAACTGGGGGCGTCATCTTTACATAGCCAGACCAAAGTCATTTTAGAAAAGTTGGTTTTCCAAATTGATCTGACTGGAAATCGAACCCGGGACCTTTCGTTTTTGCACCGACAAATGCAATCCCGTTGTTGGGCAATATTTTTACAGGGTACCCTCGATGAGCTACAAACCTGATCAGAGACTATATGATTGCGCTATCTGCAGTCAAACTACGAACCAAATCCAAATGAACTGCTCTTGTATTGAGACAAGTGAAGAGAGCCAAAAATCTCTTCTCTGTAGCCGTGTTAAATCCAAACATGGAAACTTTGGATAAGCAATTTGATAGTAAGATGCCGACGGTCCATAAAGAACGATTAGAGCGACTTTTAAAAGTACGGAACTCTCACGCAAGAATATAATACATTTGAGACGAAATATGTATGATTATATAATAAAACCTCATACGGTGGTGTAAAAACTTTTTCATTATTCACAAACGAGATTTCTTTTTTATTATTGTCAATAATGACATGAGATGTCGATGGCAAATGAGCGATGGCATGCCAGCAGCATGACATTATTTACAATCAGACAAGATGAAAATTAGGGATTTTCTCCAAGATGAAAATTTTTGTGATGCAATGCCTTGCAGTTTTCCAGGCCATACGGCTTTGCCTTTATTAAATGCAAATTATATATATATAGTATATATATATATATATATTGTTTACCTTTGCGTTAACACCGCGTACATATTTTATTTTTGCGAACTTTGGAAAGCGATTGGAAACTTGAAGTGCTAGGAATTAGGCGCACGCTTTAATGTTATGATTTTTAACTGCACCATACAGACATGGCAAAGGCGTGTAGGTAACAGAAGATGAAGGGAAAACATCATTTAAATTCGCAGAGATGCAGCAATGTGATGCGAATGAATGATACGTGATGAATGCATGTTACTGCGATCAGGAAAGGTAGCCAACTGCGGTAACGGCTTGGGCTTGTCGCTCCGAAGTGGTATGTTAAAAATTTCACACGAGCCGAAGTTAGCTTGCTTTTCAGCCTCCACCTCAAGGAGAAATCAGAAAATGCATGGCAAGTTCAGGATCATGAGAACATAAAAAGGAAAGGACGGCTTCTTAAGCCTTTCCCGTTTTGGAGCCTAGCTAAATTCTCACCAGCTAGGAAATAAGTTTTAGTGTCATCAAAGATGCGCTTAAATAATTGCCAATCAGATATATTTCCGCTAAACTCAGGTAGTTCAACGTTATAATGAGTCCTGAAACTCGGATTTGCTAGTGACTTAATAGCATGAGTAAGTTTCTCGATGTCACTAACCTATAAAGTGGTAATATTACCATGTCTTGGGATTTGAGTATTTCTCTTCTCTTCATGCAGCGGGTGTGGTTAGAAAACCATCGCCTCGTCAGTGACATCGTTCGGAAAACGCAGTATGTAGTCGCGCGCTGGTTCCATAATAAGGATCTGTTGCGCAGTAGTAGTAGCCTCACTCTGTTCACACGGAACACTCCGTTCTCTCTTCGAGAGCCATACCAGTTGCTTTCGATGTTGCTTCTGCGACATCACTTTTCTGTGGCTACGACCTCCCGTTTTGCAATTTAGACGAAGATACTGTTTACGTACTGCTTCTGCCGCTTTGAATCGGGTGACTGTTGAGGCGCTGGGTGTGGAGGAACTCGAATGCAGATTAGACCGGGCTTGTCGTTTTGTGAACATTTTTAGCGAGAAAAATTAAGATTTTGAAATTGGGAAGAGTGCTGGATTTACCAATAAAAAAAGTATTTTAGTGTACTGTAATCAGGGGTTGTTGGGTCCGTAGATAACACAGGTAGCTTGACTAATTTCCAGTTTCTATTCAGGCAATATTTATTCACGGTATAAGCGTAGATATGTACTACATACAACTGAAAAAATGTAAAACGGAATGGGGTGAAACAATATCTTTCACATACACCTCGAGTTAGTGATGACTTTCAGGATCGAGGCTAGAAGTACCTATCTAGGGGTTGCAATTGTCTTCAAACGCAAATAGCAAAGATGCCGATGTAGGTTTTTTGCTATTGAGTAAGTAAAAGTGCCTAGTGAAGAGCTCTTTTTTTCTTTTTTGTTTCCTTTCTGACTATTGCTTTCTCAATGAAATAAAGCGGCCTACCTGGATAAATATTTTTTTTATAGGCAGTATGTCGATCGCTAATAGTTTGGTTGGGCTTTTGTGTTTTCTACTCAGGGTCACCAGGGACACCAGACCTCGATAATCCTAGTTTTTATAGTTTTCCCTTTATGTGGCCATTAAAACCTAACTCTGTACCAAATTTCAGCTCTGTGAGTTTATGGGAAGTACTAGTTCTATTTTGATGATCATGAGTGAGTGAGTGTGTGTCGAAAATGCGAAACTTTGCTGTCCCTTAACTTCGGAACTAAATGACCTACAAACTTGAAATTTTGGATTTCAAGTAAGTGTCTATAGCTTATTGGATAACGAAAATTTCAGCGTTCTGGTTTTATCCAGAGGTTCTCAAATAGGGGCCTGAAAATGCGGCGAAATGGTTCCAGTAAAGGATGGTACGGCAGTGTTTGCTTTGCTTCGCTCTCAACTTGCAAATCAAAGAGAAATCTCCCGTCTTCATGTCCAAGGTAACCAAAAACAAAATTGACATGCAAATTTAAATTTATTTATTTTCAGTAAAGTTATTATTCCAAATAACCACCATTGTATGATAATGTTTCACAAGGTAAATGTACGTAACCCTTTTTACACAAACGGGTAGTTCGACGAAAACGTACGTAAGCCACACTTACACATTGAATGCATGACTAAATTAGAACGCAAATAAAAAGTTATCGGCAGTAATACCAAACAGTGAGAATTTCTTAACATGTCAACAATTCAGTATTCATAATTACTCCATCAAGTGTTTAATATGCACCGAGGAATAATTACGCATCGCTCATTTTCAGGTTTTTTTATAATACGCATTACATTATTTTAAAATATAATGACGTAGGACCCTTACAGGTAGTTTTACTTATCGTTTCTTGTATATTACATATTTCTAATAATGTTAATAAATTTATAGGACAGTTCTTTTACGCTCCTGAAAAGTTGTCATTTTTCACTTACATTCTTCTTCCACGAAGGGTGCGATATATAGGACGTACCAGTATCAAACAACGACATTAATTCAGCGAAAATGTTCTTCTTGTTGCTGGGTTTAAATTTTATCTCGTAGCTCTTTATTAGTGGTGTTCAATTTTAATTAAAATATAATTTAGAATCAAAGAAACACCCAAAACACAGAAGATTGTTTGAACCATAGAAACTGTATTATAATGTAAAATGCGTTTGTCACTTTTTACCTATGTTAATTACTTACATACTTACTTTTCTAGTATATTGTATTCAAAACCCTGACAAGTTCTTTCTATTTTTTCTATAGGCTTAGCTATGAGACTATGAGATAATATAAGATATCACTTTATGAGAGAGGTCAAACTTTAATTTTGAGAAAAAAGTAAGGCATATATGTAGATAAGAGCTGCGGTTTGTTGCCAATTTATCTGTTACTAGCGGTCGCCTGCAACTTTGCACGCGGACAGTTAATTTGCACATTTAAGGGTTTTTAAGACTTCCTTACCTTTTTTAACGAAAATTATAGCCTAAGGGTAAATGTAGCTTTCTAAAGGTGAAAACGTTTTTGAAATCCGGACAGTTGTTTTTAAGTTTATTCAATACAAACACACGCAACTGCATGTGAGTAAGGTTTCCAGAGCTCTTGGGGGGATGCTACATTACTAGCACGGTCAAGCCTTCAAGGTAAGGGCGACAAGTCTAGTGACAGTTTTACTGTGCTATACTTCTCGCCCTTAAGCTAGGAACTCATTACCACTTAACAACACGTGGGTGGTATGAAGTCAATCTTGAAGTGCGTTATAAAAAAATGCACGAAAAGCCAAGTTTACAAATATTTTCCTTTTATGATAATAGTGTAGAGAAACAAAAATATAAGACACTAAGACCAAATGAAAGATATACCCTGAACAACTTACTAAAAATGCTAGGTTTCCCACTCGGGATGTGCTTGGGGTACTAAATGCTGCTCCTATCGTACGGTTGGGCGGCCGCCAGCAACGTGTACTGGCGTATGGTAATGCCCCGCTTATTGAGCGTGCTGCACTAGAAAAGGCCGGGGGTTTAGTTGTTGGCTAGTTGGAATGACAATGAGAATGGTAAAATTCATAAGTACTGACCACGTAGTCTAACTCAGAAAACAGGTATTTAAAAGTAAAGTGGTTTCCTCATCCATATCGCATGCACAGATTAGTGATACTCTTTTAATTTTCTCGCATCACACGCCAAGGGTCGTTGAAAGAATTAAAAAGTCTAACGACCAAATTGTTTTAATGCAAATTAGAGCAAAAATGTGCAAATTAGGCAAACCATTTGCATCTACCTCGTAACTTAGGGCTACCAAGTTAATAAAACGGTGTAATCTTTGTCGTTTCATTTTATGGTACGAGCACAATTCTCGTCTACGCAGCTACGTCGCAAACCGATTGCTTGACCGACGTATCTGTTTACAGCCTATAGTAACTACCCTACAAAGAGTGACCCCTATTTAATCCAGCATTTATATTCTGCCCAAGGTTGTTGCTTTTATCTCGAGCAATTTCACTCAATATAGTCGGTAAGGTCCTAAAATGCTATAAACCGTTTTGCTACCTTTCGAAATACGGGATGATATTTTAGCAAAAAAGGAACTATAGCAACTCTAATATTATCTTGTAACGTAAAGTATCATGAAACCGTGTACGGGTGTTGTATACGACGGTGGCTGAGAAAGGATTTGAGGTAGAAGCGGGTAGCGGAAACTTCTGCTCCAACTAAACTTGTGTTTATAGTAGGAACATCTATTACGCTGCCTGATCTTTCCATCGTTCTGCCTTTGTTAAATCTGTTTTAATTTTGAGCACTTAAAGTGCCTTTATTATTAATGTTTTTCACGACATAATTGAGATACATTGATTCGCTAAGGGAAAATATAATTTCACCGGTCAATTAGCAATCACCTGAAAAATTGGCAGATAATATAGATGTCCCATTATTCCAACGTAAATGGTGAGAGAAATGTTTATTCTGTATTTTTTTTTGTTCTTTGTCTTCTTTTATAACCCTACCTTAAATTTAAGAATTATTTTATATTGTTGGTAATCAAAGTCGTTGGTTGGCGGTTTTCAAAAGACTAATTTTATTTTTAGAATGCAATTGTACATAGACAAATCTAGCCATAGATAACATACACTATGGGTTTATAGATTTATAGATGGAGCTACTTTTGCCTGATCAACCTCATATTTTGATAACATTTTAACAAACAGTCTAACATAAACGTTTCGTTTTAATAAAATTAAATCTATATACGTCCTTTTGTTTAACAAGTCTTCGGTGAATTGATTTTCGATAGCGTCTTGGCACTTTCTTCTCAATGCCCTTACTTAATATAAAGTCTACGTCACATATTTTTAACTCCTTTTCAAAGCTTAATTTTGAAGAGAAACAAACATCTACACGCATTTATTATTTGTATCTTCAAAATAAATTTGCTTTATTTTTTTTTGTGTCTTTCACTTGGACCCGCACCCAAATGTGTCTCTTTGAGTGAAAATTTTGCGGAAAATGATAAATAAGGGCCGTGACGTCCACCGAATTTTGATGACGACCCTTTTGTATAGTATCTTGTTTCAAAGTGGGCTTATCCGTACACTGAGTAATAGTGTGGACATTTGCGTTGTTCAGCTCGAGATAACGGAGTCTGCTGGTGAAAATGATACGATAAGTAATGGTAGACGGATTAAGGACAAATACTGTGACTTTGAAGAAGATCGTTTGAAATTTGATCAATGTTGAGGTCTAAGAAATTGGGACTTGAAGATTGCAGTGAAATAGTTGGGAAAGGAGAAGTAGTTTGACGATGAAATGTTTCAAAATGGTGATTTACCAAAATTTTAACCTATTGATTATTTCTTAGTCTTTCTTATCTAATAACTGTTATCTGTAAGTACTTCTAGATTTGGTTTGCATAGACGAGTTAAAAGTGTTACTAATGTTGTCTTCAGGAATAAAAAAAAAATATTCCAAGTATGCATCACATTACTATTTTGCCCATAAAATAAAAGAGTGAGTAGAATAAAATGAAATGACTCTACGACGGTATTGGTGGATGGCAACTTTTTCTGTAAGAGAGGTCACTAGGTAAGGCCTGTAAAACCTGATTTTCAAATATTAATCATGTTTACAAATATATCTATGTATATAAAAGAAAGTCGTGTTAGTTACACTATACATATATAACTAAAAAATGGCTGAACTGATTTGGCTAAAAAATAAGTGTTTTAGTTTAACTTTTTGTAGCAAAAAACTATTCCTTAAAAATATCACTCAGACTTTCAAATTTATTCGCATAATACAAGAGAGTGCAGCCAAAACATGTTATATAAATAAGTCAACATTTCTGACGAGAATAACAGTATAATTATCATTATATTTAAACGAATACAGAGTGTTGTTCTGCAATAAATCAGGGCGTATCTTTAATCGTATTTCAAACCAAAACTGTTTCATCTTCCGTATTTTGGTCATCAGAACATATAATTTAAATGGCTAAGATTAAATATGAATGACACCAAACAGCAAAAACCTATTACAAATGAAATTTAAACACGGATCTATTTTGATCAATACTTTGAAATCTATTTTAGGATAATTATCTACGATAACCGTGAATAATGGATTCTGTTTCTTCGTATTTAATGTTGAATATTGAAATACTTTGTTGTTTTGGATTATTAAAAAAAAGGTTTGTTTTGTTTGTTTTCGTTTATAATCTTATTACGTTGCATTAGAAACCAAATCGTTGTCCTGCATTCCCGTAGTCAAAATAACCTACTCTTAACAGTTTTATGGTAGTTCACACCACGCTAGCGAATTATAAATTTGAAATTTTAAAGATATTTATAAATTTCATCTTCACTTGCGGTAGGGGTACAAACCGACGACTTTCTGTTCATCCAGCCGAAGTAACTACAAGTTATTGTAGGCGATTAGTTTTTCTACTGTTTAAACCTCTTAGCCTTCGGTAAGTGCCCTCTGATGTATGAGTTTGGGACTACATACTTTTCGTTCGGTGATACGTTCCTAATTTTCATCAAAACAAAGGCATAAATAAATAAATAAATATTGGACAACATCACATACATTACTCTGATTCTGTGGTAAGTAGCTAAAGCACTTGTGTTACAGAAATCAGAAACAACGACGGTACCACGACACCCAGACCCGAGACAATATCGAAAAGTTCGTTTCCCATATTGACCCGACCGGGGTCCGGCACGCTTGCTTCTCGGCTCCGGAGGTCGTCAATAATACCTTTTGAATGAATGAATTTATTAATCAAGTAACAATGACTCATGTTGTTAGTAGTACTTATGAAATATGTTAGTTACAATTTAAAAAGACAATACACAAAATAAAAATATTATAACTTATAGTGGCCATTCCTGCACTACTCCCCCCGAAATAGCGCAAGAATGGTTCATATAAGGGCAATCTAGTCTGCCCGCGATCATGTTCAGGATGCTGTTGCCACTCCCCCGCACCCTACGCACAAGAGACGCGCACCGCTTGCGCATTGTGGCGTAGAAGCAGTCTACGCCTGCTTCTGCGAACATCCCCGATGCGCTACAGAAGCGAGGTAGCCGCAGCAGCACCCTGAACGCGTTGTTGTACTGGACACGGAGAGCGTTGTAGGCCTTCTGTGTATACCTTGCCCACAAGCTGCACGTGTAAAACGAAGTACAAAAAGCTCTAAATGTAACTTTCACCTCCGGCGTACACCGCGCAAACCTTCTGGCCAGCATATTCGCCCTTACTGACAACGCTCTCCGTTCCCTATCAATATCATCATCGTCCTTAAGGTCGGGAGTTAATATATGTCCTAGGTATTTAAATGTAGTCACTCTTTGTAGAGTACTATTGTATAATTTCACAGGAGGTTTGTCTTCATATGTTTTATTCCCGGCCCCAAAGACCATTAATTGGCTCTTTTTAGCATTGTAAGCCAAACCATGAGATGAAGCGTACTCCTCACAAATTGACAGCAGTCTACGTAGACCACAAATGGATGCACTTAATAGCACCATATCGTCCGCGTAACTAATGTTGTTTACACACATGCCATCTATATGACATCCGACCCCCGCGCCAGCCAGTACGTGGATCAAGTCATTCACGTACAGGTTGAAAAGCGTAGGCGAACTTAACCCCCCCTGACTTTGACTTTTGAAATTATTGAAACCAAATCCCACCGCGACGGACTAAGTAGCTTCCAGATAAAAACATCAAATTTTCCCCACCTTTGAAATATTACTAGCACAATTTCCATAATGGACAGCACAGAGAATATTCCCACAGAGCCCTTCAGAGGGCCAAAGGGACGCCTGATAATGCCCTCTCCATTTACAGAGGGCTTCCTCTGGAGATAACGACGAGATTACTCTATGGCACAATGATCGTTTTATAAACTTACGACCGTTGACTTTCATGGCAAATTGTCGGCATATGGTTTTTCTAATTCAATTATTTAGGCCCAAATTTGGATGGGGCGAGCGTTTATGTTTGGACGTCATATAATTTTGCCTTAAAAGTTTTTCTAGTGGCCTGTGGAAGTGTGGAGGTTTACGATGTCTGCCAATGATGTGTTATTTTATGAGAATGGAGGATACGATACGTTTTGTTGTGATGTCTTTATTAGGGGAAGATAATTGAAATGTGGTGGCTATCCATTTTTAAATAAAAATAGACGGCATTTAAATAGCTAACTAAATTTGCTTGAATTAAAACTTTTATAAGCGACCTTTAAATTTTGAGGAAAGTTCGTAGTAAAAAAAGGTGTGTCACTATTTTTCGTTTTTTCAAGAAAAAATTTAAAAATGTAGAAAAACAAACTTTATTAAAAATATACTTAAAGTAAAATTGAAATCTTTCTAGTACTTAATTGAAGTCCGTTTATTTAAAGATGATGATGATGATGACAACCAAATAATGATTATAGTTCGCAACAAACAGCAAATAAAACATACACATAACCTTGCCTTACCATATTGCATGAAGTTTTCACAACTGCACAACGTAATGCTTCTCAAAGCTACAAGGCTGAAGCACTAACCTTTCTGGATTTAATAGGCCAAGCTGTAATTAACGCACGTTTGCGGTGCTGCCGATCTAGCTCTTGACACCTCGGCACCTTGCTGAGGGGCGGTCAAACGCGCATTCACTTCAGTTGCACTTTGCAACCATTTTATGAGTTGTAGGTCATTCCACAAGGAAAATATTTCATCGAAATACAGTTAGGGTGCGTCTACATGCACCGTTGCTGTAAATACGCGCGGTCTACGGACTACGATCCGTCCTGTTTCCTCTTTCTGTGCGAACCTATGTGTGAAAGAGCCTATGTGGGACTTTAAGATCGGTGCAAGAATATAAAGATACGTCGTAGAATAGATCTGATGGATGTTCCAAAGACATGTGACGTGAGTGCTGCGTGCTATGCAGAGAGGGAACACGCAAGCACGTCAGACCTATTTGGACTTGTACCACCATTGTGTCTATGGTATAATATCTAATTTCGAGCTAGAAGTATTTACTGTTATGTAATTTGATTCATTAAATTTAACTGTGCGTAATGCCAAAAGTTTATTTTTTTACGCGCAATGATTAACTGAGATGAAACGCAGTCTCTTTACTTGTTATTTTGTTTTTACCACTAAATGTTAATATAAAAGTAAACTTATTAACCTGTCGTTTAGAATCAAACCAGCATTCATCAAAAACCTATACAAACAAGCTCTTATATAAAATTACTAGCTGTGCCTGCGACTTCGTTCGCGTGGACTACATCCTTTCATGGTCGGTTTTACCCCTTTCTCCCTAATATTCGAAACAAAAAGTAGTCTATATTTTAATCCAAGTTTCGAGCTATATTTGCGCCAAATTTCAAAGGTGGTATTACCCCCCTCCTCCCCTTATTTTCTAATAAAAAGTAGTCTATTTCCGTTCTTGAGATTCAACGTATACCTATACCAAATTTCGTTAAAATCGGTTGAGAGGTTTAAGCAGGAAAGCGTAACAGACAGACAGACAGTCAGACAAAGTTACTTTCGCATTTATAATATTAGTAAGGATGATTACGAAAATTGATCTAAACTTTCATTGAGAGAAATAATAATAATTTATCTAAAGAAAAAGAAAAAGAAACGTCTTTGTCCAGCTATGACATACAATTTAGGTTACAACAAAAAAGTCCCTGTGTTTAAAAAAAAATCCAATGATACTAACAGTAACTTTCACTTAACAAAATGTTAATACGCAAACACGATATTCCCGTTTCAATACTAACACTCCTCTCGACTTTCCCAATCAGAGCTTTTAGGACTAAACTTTCAGCCCTCCCTCAAATGGGGAGGTATTTGGGATTAGAAAAGTCAGTAAGCCTGTGTAATATTTTATAAGTTTTAATGAAAGGATGTTTGTAATCTGTGATTCGGTTCATTTCGCATTTCCCTCGGGAAACGACTGGAATCATTTTGATTTATTTGTTGATTAATGTTTTTAGAAGTTGATACTAATTGAAAAGTATTTTTTTATTTGCCTTACATCACTGTATTAGATTAACAACAGTGTAAGAATAAACAAGTTACCTTGTAAGTCTTGGTGCAAAATTAGAAATTAAGTTCAGATTTTTTGCAGGTATCTTTATTTGACTACATAGGTACAGACGATTAATAAAAATTACAAATGTTATTTATATTTGAATGAGTAGACTTTGGTAATTAAGTCTATAAGACGAGCGGACTGGACTTTAGAGTAGCGATATCTTGAGGTTCCGGGTTCGATTCCCGGACGGAACAATATGGAAAACGAACTTTTCTATACTGTCCCGGATCTGGGTGTTGTGGTAACTTCGTTGTTTCTGATTTCTGTAACACAAATGCTTTAGTTATTACACAGAATCAGAGCAATGTATGTGATGTCAGATATGTAATTACTTATTTATATTTATAATTACAGGTGAGAGTGCATTCAGTTGTTCAGAAATCAATACTTATTTTGACCCTTAATTTATAAATTTAACGGGTTATGAGTTATATACCTAGTCTTTAATACAAACATAAGTCCTAACATTTTCTTGGTTAATGTGTCTATAATTAAAAGAGAGATACACTATAAGATAAACGTCATAATAAAATCGTCATCATGACACAGTTTCCACTGACGTCACGAGCTGTTAAGTGAAAAAGTTCGTTTAGGGTTCATTACTCTTACGACTCAGTTCATTATAATCACCCTCCGCCGTGCATTGAAATAGGTCACTGCGTTCGTTGCGCGTCATTGTGCTAAACCTTTTAACTTAAATGCATCTCAGAACTTGGAAATGTTCAAAAGATTTTTTCAAATACAAGTGTAAACAATACACGTGATTAACGAAATGAACGTTTGTATTATTTATTTTTGTTGGTATTGTGACTATAAGAATCTTCGTTTGTTTAATATGAATTTGTGTCTAAAGCTAAAGCTGTCTGACTTTCATTCACATTTTCAACGAAGTGCCTAAACTATTAGGGTCAGAAACTTAAAATTTAGCAAATGAGATTCCGTTTATAGAGTAGGGGAGGACTAAGAAAGGAATTTTGCAAATTCTATCTCTAACTAAAATAGCGGTTAAAAGTTAGTATGAAAGTTTTTCTTCGAATAAATGTCACGAAATATATTATGTAAAATATTTTCTCTAAAACCATCTCCTAAGGGAGTAAAACGAGGCTTGAAAGTTTTTTTATTTTTAAAGTTATTTGGCATGCAGGTTCTTCTTTAAAAGTCGTTAAATAGCACTAAATTTTTTTTTCGAAAAATATATCTTGAGCCCCTTCAATGAATTGTTAATTTAGTATGTGAGGTCTTTGTTGTTAATATTCAAATTCGACGTCATCTTGTTATATGTAGGATAGTTAACGCCACGCGTAAGAAGTCGAAGGCGGCGGCATAGTACATAATATAATTATGTATGTATATTGTGTATTTTTGATTTATGTTCAATATTACAAATTAAACTATTAGAAACATAAAAATTTTATCTCCCCTTGCGGTGCGGGAATTGAACCCACGACCTTCACGTATCGCGCGTGCTGCTCTTACCTTTCTTTCTTTGCTCTTTTTTCTGTTTCTAATATTTAAAGTTCGCTAGTACGGCGTATAGTACTATGAAAATAATAAAATCGATATAATAATTAAACTGTTGTTTTTTACTCTGTTTCATAATTGTCATGCATTGCCGACAATTTTTTTGAATCTATGCGGTTGATTGGTTTAGTCACTGGCTTTAAATGCGTATGTAATGATTTTTAATTATTACATGCGATTTTTATTGGTCGGGAAAAGTTGCTTAAGATAAGCACTAAGGATTTTTTTTAATCTTAGTAGGTACTTTACTATATTAATATTTTCTTTTCTTTTACAGATCGCTGAAGCCTCTGATCATGTGAGTTAACATTTTATTTTTTACTAGCTGTGCCCGTGTCTTCGCGTTCGCGTGGATTACCTCCTTTCATCGTCAGTTTTACCCCTTTTTTCCCTTATATTCGAAAAAAAAGTAGTCTATATTTTAATCTAAGTTTCGAGCTATATTTGTGCTAAATTTCATATCTCTAACTTCAAAAATAAACATTTTTCCATTTAAACTTTTAAAGATGGTATTACCCCCATCCTCCCTTATTTTCTAATAAAAAGTAACCTATGCCCGTTCTTGAGATTCAACGTATACCTATACCAAATTTCATCAAAATCGGTTGAAAGGTTTAAGCAGGAAAGCGTAACAGACAGACAGACAGACAGACAGAGTTACTTTCGCATTTATAATATTAGTAGGGATTGTAAACTAGCTGACCCGGCGCACTTCGTACCGCCTTAACTTAGCTTTGATGCACTACTTTATTTTGTATATTATCTATAAATAATAAATTCCGCGGCGAGGTAATTTCAAAAATTAATAAATTAGTGCGATATTATTTTATTAAGTAACCAAGTTTCTGAACAACTTATGCTCTTTCAATACAGTCTATGGCTGTGAATGACGTTGACATTCGTTACGCGCGTTTTTTTAAATATACAAAATTAAATGTATATTTTTTAATCTTTCTGAGAGACTTTCTTAATATTTTTTTCCGTAAGAACCTTGTATAGAGTATTAGAAAACTACAAAACAAAAATCAGCCAAATCGGTCGTTTTCATGTTATGGCGTGACAACGGGAAACGGGTTTCATTTTTATATATATAGACTAACTTTGCCGTGGATAGCTCACCTAAATCTTGTTGCAGTTTAAAATTCGTTCTTATCCATATAACGTTTGATCGTCACAAATCTAAAGTGTTTTTGTAATGTTACCAAATATGGTTTTATATAAAAAGAATAGATTATCTCAAAATATCTGTAAAAAAAATCTTTAACTTGAAAAAAAAAAACAGAACTTCTTCATTTTCAGAATCTTTCACTGTCCAGTCCATACGTTTATGGGATTCCCTTCCTTTACCTATCAGGGTATCTGAGTCCCTTCCCATTTTCAAATCAAGAGTAAAATTTTTCATTCTTTCTCTTAACTAAATGTGAACTTGTATCCTTTATTAAAGTATTTGAATAAAGCTAAGCATCTATTGGTAATTAATTTGATCTCATATATTTATTTCTGTTTGTTGAAACCGTAAATACTTTATGGAAATTTATATTATAATTATTTATTATATAGGTTTTTATTTATTATCGTTTTATTTATTTTTATGTATTTTTTACATTTATCTCGTTATGGTATTTATATTTTCTGTTAGTATTTTTCTCAATAAACATTTTGTACGGCCCTTCCCGTTTCTTGATATCTACTATTTTCTGTACCTAAACCAATTTCTGTAAATTTTCTGTGCAATAAAGTGTATCTATCTATCTATCTAAAAAAACAGAACAAATTCCTTATACATAATATGACATTAAAATATTGATTTGTATACGTAGTTACATAGCATTTTAATTGTGTTGTATGTATATTATGTAGAAGTATAGGATTCGCTTTCTTTACTTCGAGCAACATAGGTTTCTGAACTATGTTGCTCAAAGTTTGTATACTACATTGATGAAAAAATACAAAATCCGGCAAGACTGGCAAATTCAAAAGAAAAACTTCAAAATAAAACCAGATGTTTTGTAAAAAAACACATTTCCGACATTTACTCTGATTCTATACTTCAAACCGAATCAAATCGACGCAGTTACTCAACTGATAGGAACTAATCGACACGCCATAATGAACAAAACTTACTTTCATTTATCATAAAAATGAAAGAGCCCTCCAAAATGGTCCCTACCGCTTTCGGCTTAAAGTTTGTTTCGCTTTTCTGGTGACAGAAAAGTTGTTGATGGGCATAGAATTGATTAGGCGAGAACTTTTTTTATTTATTTTGGGTATTTCGTCATGGTTTTTGTTAAGGGTATTGCGGTAGGTCGAACTTGGGTGGTACACGCTATAACAAACATTTTGATATGGTGGTATGAGTAATGGTCTGGTACTAATTATGGCGGAATCAACTCACGCAATGGAGACCAAACGCTGTTTAATGAAAACTTTGTAACAATAATATGTAATGAGCGTAGGTAAGAATGTAATGGTTAGAAAGTTGGTTGGCATCCATAGAAATAAAATTGATGTTTGTATGTTTATTTGTATCTTTGCCTTCTAAAACCATGAAGTCTGGTTGAAAGTGTTAAATCTGGCCAATTTTTTTTATCATCGATTTCATTTCAGGTCGTTTAGTAGAACTATTTTACTATTAAATGATCTACCTGACAAGTCACAACTATTTAGCATCATTCAAAATTAACAGCTTACGTATTTTAATAAGTTCATATTTATTGTAATTTTTGAATTAGGAGTTAGCATTTGCTTCATAATTTTTTACCATATTATAAATAAATAAATATAAATATTGGACAACATCACATACATTGCTCTGATTCTGTGGTAAGTAGCTTAAGCACTTGTGTTACAGAAATCAATAACAACGACGGTACCACAACACCCAGACCCGAGACAATATGGAAAAGTTCGTTTCCCATATTGACCCGACCGGGGATCGAACCCGGAACCTCAGAGATGGCACTCGCCAAAGTCAGGCCCGCTCGCCTCTCGGCTACGGTGGTCGTCATATTATTAGAACAATTTTCTGATCTTAATCTGTTCGGCAAATAAACAATATCAGACTATCACGAGAGTCGACTGTGTATTATGTTTATTATGTTATATACCTATGAGTTTATGTATGTTTATCATGCTATACTATGAATATAATTTAAGAAACAAAACTTTATTTATGTTGCACGTCCGTACCCATTTCTGGCCATCTACTATTTCCTGTACCTTAAGGTTGTCTGGAAGAGATCGCTTTCTAACGATAAGACCGCCTAAATTGTACTATAACCAATCTTTAAAACCTATTTCTGTAAAGTGTTGTGCAATAATGTATATCTATCTATCTATCTATCTATCACATACATTGATACCGAAGTAAGCATTTTGCGCATATCACTACATAGTATAAAACAAAGTCGTTATTTCTGTCCCTATATCCCTATGTACGCTTAAATCTTTAAAACTACGCAACGGATTTTGATGCGGTTTTTTTAATAGATAGAGTGATTCATGAGGAAGGTTTTTATTTGCAATAAAGAATAGAAAAGCCAATATTTTTAAGTATTTACATTACATCCGTGCGAAGCCGGGGCGGGTCGCTAGTGTGTTATAAAACCAAAACAAGCGGTGGCACCACCACTTATACACATTAACAGAATAAACTAAAAACAAAATTTTGAATTTTCACAAATGTTTTTCACACGAATGTCTCTTCTCACCTGGGTTGGGATCAAACCGACACCCCATGGTTCAGTAGCCATAAATGCTAACCATTGTTCCAGCAAACCAGTAAACAAACACAAAAACAGTTCATATATACTAAAGAATACGGAATAACAATTGATGTGTATTTAATTCAAACTTCCGATATTTAAAATCCAATTAGGTCGTTCCTCATGAAATAATTATTTAAGACGCGTAACTCAAACCTCTGAAGCAAACAAATTTAATATTTAATACTGTTACTTACTTGTTACTCAAAAGCTTTTAAATTATTGATGTGTAATGGCTGTATTGCATTGGATCTATTTTAACGAAAAAATGTACATACAATTTAACTTTACAGAACGTATAGTCATAGACACGTAACGGTTAAAACTTGCTTATGGTTAATGAATCTTATGCTCACGATGTAACGTTATAAGGCCAAACAGACTGACATACTACCTACTTAATTAATAATAAATAAATATTGGACAACATCACATACATTGCTCTGATTCTGCGGTAAGTAGCTTAAGTACTTGTGTTACAGAAATCAGAAACAATGACGGTACCACAACACCCAGACCCGAGACAATATAGATAAGTTCGTTTCCCATATTGACTCAGAGATGGCGCGACGCCAAAGTCCGGCCCGCTAGCCTCTCGGCTACGGCGGTCGTAAAAAATAATTATTAATTATTGTTTTTCAAAACAAAACTGAAACACTTGCTATTTGTTTATAGATCTTATACCTACGATTTAAGCACGTTACAAATTCCAAAGAAAATTGGCATGCTACTAATTTTTATTCATCACCTGAAGTTATACTCAAATAAACCTATTGTAAAAATCTTACCATCGCGTTCAAGAACACAAATTACAACTCCATCTAGCGGCAAGCAAAGAATCTAAATATCTAATCTAACAAGAAAGAAATAAAAGCAAAGATTAAGAGAGGCAGGGCAAAGCGATTCGATCGCTCAAACTGGAGCAGCCCGACTGGTGAAATACCTCCACCTTACAGAAGACCGCAGCCAAATAACAATCACTCTGGTGTTGTTGTGTTTCTGCGTGTAAATAAGGTTTCCAGAGCTCTTGGGGGGTGCTACATTAGTAGCAGGGGTCAAGCCTTCAAGGTAAGGGCGACAAGTCTAGAAACAGTTTTACTATGCTATACTTTTTGCCCTTAAGCTAGGAACTCATTACCACTTAACATCAGGTGGGATGAGGTTAATCTTGAAGAGCGTTATAAAAAAAAAAGCCGTTGAACTAATTGTATCTATATTAGCATGCTCTTTTTCATCATAGAGACGTATTCTAGGCACGCTCCGACCAGGTCAGGCTGCAGGCTTTGTGAATAATTCGCTTTAGTGCCAAAGGGATGGTACAAGGATTAGGGAACACAATAATACACAGGTCATATTAGCATATAAATTGAATACGATTAAGTGGGAGCGGGATGTTTTATTGACCGGTCGACTTTTTAAGGTACTTAGTTTAAATTGTTTGCTAGAGGGATTTAAGTGAGGCAACTGTGGCGTGTGTATGGAAATTAACTCTTATTTGGTGAAACTGTAAGTAGTAAAAATATTCCAGAGTTTTTATTTATTCATGAAAAATTTAATTTCTTATGACAACAGTTGAATTGAATACTGGGAGCATTCAAGAACTCGAGGATCATGCAAAGAGTTGGTTTTTGAGTTAACATGTGCGTATAATATCAAGACATAAAATAACAATTACAATGAAAGAAGGATAATTTTTAAATAGCAATCTCATTTAAATATTTCCATAACTTTATCATGGTCAGCTAGAATAAGGTTTCATAATTCAAGTCAAGATGACGTAAAGTAATATAAGTCTGCACAATCTCCTCCGAAAAGAAAAAAGCATCAGCATGTATTAGGCCATAGTTTTTTAAAAAATTTCTCTAATTGAAATCATAAATGAAAGTAACAAAAATAATAATTCAAATAGGTGTAATATCTCTGTAGAAACAGAAAACTGTGATTCAAATGTGACAAAGAAGGTTTATACTCGTACTAAGTTTGATATCGATAATCAGAAAATAGTCCCTTTTACGAAACGTCATCTCACTTTCTACCAACAAAAGAAAGGCACAAAATTCTATTTTGAACACACTCAAATATAAATGTACAAGTAACACGTGCTGCCAACAATATCTCTAAAGCTCGCATATTCCGCTCTATTGATGACAAGTGATGAAAGGTGTCGAAAATCTGGATATCGATAGATTTATCCGAAAGTATAAAGATTAGATAAAAGGTGGATGTATCGATCAAAGAATAAGAAGTGAATGTTAGTACAATTTATTAACATTTTGTTTTTTCAAAATGTCATTTTGTCCTTAAGCTAAGTTTAAAATGTTAATCTGTATTTGTTAATTGATTTTTGAATACTGAACTTGAACTCTGTGAATTGACTATTATGATACGATGTAGATATAGAACGATGATTTACTTTTGTAATTCCATGGACAAAAGTAGCAAAGGCCATTAAACATTTTATTCTTCCTACCATCGTTAATAAATTTGAAAAAAAAAATGTTTAATTCATGTAAATCCTTAGATTGCCACCAAAAATACACCATCTATCACAATTTTTACTGTTAATGAATTTATAGGTCTTATATCATGTGTTTAAGTAATAATATCGAATTACAAGTGTTGT
This sequence comes from Glyphodes pyloalis, assembly GCA_037074685.1. Classification (NCBI taxonomy): domain Eukaryota; kingdom Metazoa; phylum Arthropoda; class Insecta; order Lepidoptera; family Crambidae; genus Glyphodes; species Glyphodes pyloalis. The sequence goes on from JAYKKO010000009.1 coordinate 16,683,996, forward strand.
GATTTACTGCTGACAGTACCTACTAGAAACAGTTAACACAGCCGTTTAAGTTTATTTCTTTCTTTTTTTTCATTGGATTACCTTATTCCACATTTAAGTGTCCCTTAATAAAATGACATCGATTGATTTAATTTCTTTTTACATCTCATGTGACTAAAAGGTGCAAGTAACTGATTCTTCTCAAAATTATTTACGCACGTTTAATATTTTTTTTTGTATCCATCTATATCAACTATCGACATGTTGGCAACCCTGGCATATCACACTCTATTACAGGACGATGCCGCATTAATATTTCAAAGAAAATAGCACAGGATCGGGAAAGATTCCGAACAGAATAATACCTGTCTGGAGAAGACGTTTGCTTCGTGCAAACGAAAAAAGGTATAGGTCGCCCATAAATAGATCTGAATCAACGGATTCCGATTGTAGGGAAACACACTTTTGTTTCTCGCTATAAAAATCCACCATTTCCTGCTAAATATATTAAAATTTAAATAAATTTGGGACCATTTTAATTACGAGCATAAAAGTACAAAACGATTCGTAACAGTAGCTTAGTTTATTATTTTATTAATGGAATCAATTTAACACCAAGGAAAACTATAACTGTCACTAAAACACCAATTAACGCTAAAGAAAATTTTATCACAGCGAATTTCAGTCGCTGAGGCCTAAAATTTACCTTTTAGTAATTAAACTAGGGTTTTAATAAATCAAGTGAGGCCATAAAAATTAAACGCTATTTGTAAAACTGACTAATTTGTGTAATGAAAGTGGAATAATGGGGTAATTACACGACCAATCGAAAATTACAAGAAACGGTGGGAGTGGACAGGGCAAAGTTGACAACTTGAATTTTAAAATCACCATTGTAACTTTTCTTGATCAAAATGAGTACGGGATCAAAATATGAGTTAGAGCCATCCATTTTTGACATGCATGCAGCGAATGTATTGATAGTTTATTACGAAGTCATTGAAATACTACAAAATAGTATTTATTTAGTATTTTTAAATTCCTATATAAAACTATTAAAGAATTATAAAGATAAATTACATTTACTGATCATAGGCCTCTCTCCAATACTTCCATAACTCTCATGATATGCTCTAAAAATAAGCGAAACTTAATTTAGAAGTGAGCAAGCTCGTATGCAGCTTACTATAAAAGAAGTTGTAATAAAGTATAGAAAAAAACATAAGATTCAGAGTTTTTATTACATTAGATGATAGACAGTTTATTAACAATCATACATTCAAAACTCTTCAAAAAAATTATATAAAAATATTTGTTAAAAAAAGTAAAACAGTAAGCCTTTCATATCCAAAAGCAGCTTAAAATATTTCTTGGAAAAAATAAACGTGAAGTATTTTTCCTCAAATATATTGAACCTTCAAATTAATGGCTATTAGTTACGAGGCTAATTCGACATGGGCAACTAATTGGGCTGCTTGTAAAAATAAAACACAAATGAAATTCGTGGAAAATCTTTTCACCATCGTCCTCTTCGTCCTATCGTCTGCAAACGATAAAAATGGGACCACCCACACAAACGTTAAGTGAAGTAGCTTTTTGAAATTACTGTTCTCTGTTACGCCCAAAATATGATATTGCCTCGCCCACTTCACTCTAAAGCGGTTCTGCGGAAAATTCGATTCTTGTTGGGCATCCTATAAAATTGTTGTGGAAAGACGAGGCGCAATTATAAAGTTTCTGTTCAAATGAAAATTGTTCGTCCATATATGTATGTATTAGTGTTCGACCTAATTTTGAATGAAACAAGGTAAGTAAAATTTAAGTTTGTGTCGATATTAGGATAAAAAAGATAAACGATTTTGTTGTTTAATCTCTCGATTTTATTTTTAAATTTATTACATACTCGCCTCGGCTTCACACGGGTGCAATAGGTACTAAAATATGTACGTACTGGACATATAAACCTTCCTCTAAAATCACTTTATCTATTAAAAACCCACATCAAAATCCGTTACGTAGTTCTAAAGATCTAAACATACATACGGACATACAGAAAAAGCTACTTTGTTTTACACTATGTTGTGATTTTGTAACAACAATTTCAAATGATTGTTCGTTTTTAGATTCTCTTCACTCTCACGTCTTGTTTTGACTGTTTCAACCTTTGAAAAATACAGTCATCGTCGCATATTCTGGTGTGATAATATATCTTAACATGTAAATTTACAAGTTATAGCAGCTTTGGCTGTCGTGAACGTAGACGTTAAAGATCGTTGGTTCAATTCTTATCTAGAACAGCATTTGTTTAGTGCAAAATATACTAGTTTTGATTTAAAAAATATTAATATATTTTAAATCATTATCTAGATAAATTAGCTTCAGGTAACGGCTAACGCAAGAGAAATCTCCTGATAAGGCCAACATTAAAAATATCGACACGGATTAAATCGTAAAAGTAGCTGGGCGTTATATACTTTCTCACAAAAAAAATCGCCTACCAAACTATTTTGAGCTCATCATCATTATAATTTAGAGTATAATCGCCATATGTTAATGAAACGTTTTAAAAACCAGGTTCACAATGCAGAAATTGTTTCAGCCGATCGATCCTATAAAAGCTTTTGTGAAATTCTTTTGATTGAGCCGAATTTTAAACGAAAAAGTTTGGCTTTTGTCCACAGTGGCATATCTGATATTCCTGACATATCTGGATGAATTTTTAGAAAAATGCGGACACAGGAAACATTTTTTTAAGGCAGTTTTAAAAAGCCAAAGCCATGGTTACTATTTTGCAATAGCAAAAGGCTTTGCAACAAATGACTGACGCATATGCAAAACTAAATATGTCAGATACTATGATGGATGGCAATTTTTAATTTTCATAATCGTACTCGTAATTCAACTTACTGTAAAACTTACTGTATATATCATCATACCGGCTGCCTCCAACTTCGTACACGAGAGGTTAGTCATTTTTAACAATAAATATAGCCTATTTAAAATAATTTAACAGGTCAAAACGCGACACCATTTTTATTTAGTAGTTAATACGAACTACTTACTGCCCGACGTTTCGGTTAGGTTACACCAACGTGGTCACGAGCTGACTGGTCTTGCTCGCCTTCGTCTGTTCGGAGAAGCCTGCAAATCTTCATCCACCCTCACATGGTGTCGCGTTTTGACCCGTTAAATTATTTTAAATGTTTAAAATGGAACGCGAAAGTCTTAAAATTTAAATAAAGCCTATGTTGCTCCGGGAGAATGTAGCTTATACCGTGACTTTTTTAAAACGGTTCAGCAGTTTTAAAGTTTATTTATCACAAACATACACACACAAAAATACAAATATTTCCTCTTTATAATAGAGTTTTTGTTATCCTAAAAAAACCTGACCGTTTGTTCGTCTCGCCTCTGATAGCTTGAACTTTGATCTTGTAATTATAAACTACTAGCTGTGCCCGCGACTTCGTTCGCGTGGACTACATCCTTTAGTGGTTTATTTTACCCCTTTGTCCCCTAATATTCGAAACAAAAAGTAGTCTATATTTTAATCCAAGTTTAGAGCTATATTTGTGCCAAATTTCATATCTCTAACTTCAAAAATAAACATTTTTCCATATAAACTTCCAAAGGTGGTATTACCCCCCCCCCCTTTTTTTCTAATAAAAAGTAGCCTATGTCCGTTCTTGAGATTCAACGTATACCTATACCAAATTTTATCAAAATCGGTTGAGAGGTTTAAGCAGGAAAGCGTAACAGACACACAGACAGACAGACAGAGTTACTCTCACATTTATAATATTAGTAGGGTTTTAGAATTTTATTAAAAGTAGATGCAATCAATTACCATAATGATATGTAGCTACCATAAAATAGACATCATCACTTTTATTTCGTTTAAAAGTACATAATTTTGCCACTGCTCTTCTGCAAAATATTAACCAGGAAATATTTGTTATTCGAACTTTTAAATTTAATAGATAGATAGATAGATACACTTTATTGCACAGAAAATTTACAGAAATTGGTTTTACAGACATATTTAAGTACAATATAGGCGGTCTTATTGCTAGAGAGCAATCTCTTCCACGCAACCTTTAGGTAGAGGAAATAGTAGACATCGAGAAACGGGTGCAGCCGTGCAAAATGCTTGAGAAAAATACTAACAGAAAATATCAATATAAATACCATAACAAGATAAAAAAATACGTAAAGATAAATAAAACTATAATAAACAAATAAATACCTATATAATAAATAAATATATAAATTTCCATAACGTATTTATGATATAAACAAATAGAAATATATATATGAAATTAAATTAATTACCAACAAAGCTTAGCATTATTTAAATACTTTGATAAAGGATACAAGTTCAGATTTAGTTAAGAGAAAGAAAGAAAGTTTTTACTCTTTATTTGAAAATGGGAAGGGACTCAGATTCCCTGATAGGTAAAGGAAGGGAATTCCATAAGCGTATGGACTGGACAGTGAAAGATTGTGAGTAGTATTCAGAAGTATGAGTAGGAAAAGTGAGTAGAAGTTTACGGGAAGATCGCATACCATGCTCTTTGATGGGTTGCAAGAAATGGAATCGTTCTTTTAGATACGGAGGGGATAGAGGATTAAATAAAATTTTATAAAGAAGAGATAAAAGATGGAGGTCACGTCGTCGACGAATAGGAAGCCCGTTAAGCTGAGCCCGAAAATTGGAGACATGGTCATACTTGCGTAAGCCAAAGATGATGCGGATACAGAAATTTTGAAGACGCTCAAGCTTGTCAAGAAATACCTCATTGAGATTTGTATAGCAACAGTCAGCATAATCAAGAATAGGCAATAGTAATGCCTGTACTAGCGCAATTTTGGTGGGTATAGGTAAGAAATTGCGTAATCGATTGATAGACCCAGCTGATGCAAACAATTTCCTGCTGACATCTTTGACTTGAGTGTCCCAACTCAAACAATCATCAAAATAAATCCCTAAATTTTTAACAACTTTACTGTAGGAAATTTGGACATCGTCAAATGAAATAGGAGGCAGAGAATCCCAATCAATCATGCTGATCAATCAAGAGCCACCAACAATAATCACCTGCGTTTTAGCAGGGTTTACCTTGAGACCAAACTCCCTGCTCCATCTAGAGATGCGAAACAAATCAGCATTCATTAGGTTAATAACGTTCGGTAAATCGTCAAGGCTCCCCTGTGAATATAGTTGTAAATCGTCTGCATATAGATGGTAGGATGAAGTAAGATTACATGTGATAGAATTTATGAAAGTAGTGAAAAGAAGAGGAGACAAGACGCCACCTTGAGGTACACCGGTAGCAATGTCACTCCATGCTGAAAGAGAATCCTCGGCACGAATCCGCTGCCGGCGACCATACAGATAACTATGAAACCAATCAATTACCATTGGAGATATGTTAAGTGAACGCAACACTCCGAGAAGAATGTCAAAGTCCACAGTGTTAAAAGCGTTGCTCAAATCAAGAAGCGCCAGCACCGTAAGACTTCTCCTATCCATACCATGGCATATGTCATCAGTAATCTTCACCAATGCCGTAACCGTACTAAAACCAGCACGGAAACCGGACTGGAAACAATCAAGGAGATTGTTTTTGGTGAGCTGTTTATGAACGACACGCTCAAGGACCTTTGATAAGAACGGTAAGTTGGATATAAGGCGATAGTCAGAAAATGAAGAGGGATTAGGTTTTTTAGGAAGTGGTATAACTTGAGCATCTTTCCACGCAGATGGGAAAGTACTCGAGGTTAAGGAGTGGTTAAAAATTGATGTAATCAAAGGAGTTAGGATATCAAGGAGTGGTATTATCATATTACGGCTAACGTCATCGTTTCCCAAGGCGTTAGAAGCAATGGACATGATGTTCTTCTTAACATCACAATCTGACAATTGACTAAAAACAAAAGCAGAATGATCAGGTATTGGAAGAGAGGAAAGTTGATTCAAAGTTTTAGTTTTTAAGGTACTGTCAACTGTACCAGACGTGGAGAAGTGCTTATTCAAAAGATTAATATAAGTATCTTTAATTATGATTATCATAGAAAATAGAAACAACTTCGAAAGCAGCCAGACCCAAGACAAGTGCATTTTTCATATTTATAGTCAACTAGCTGTGCCCGCGACTTCGTTCGCGTGGACTACATCCTTTCATGGTCGGTTTTACCCCTTTCTCCCCTAATATTTGAAACAAAAAGTAGTCAATATTTTAATCCAAGTTTCGAGCTATATTTGTGCCAAATTTCATATCAACTTCAAAAATAAACATTTTTCCATATAAACTTTCAATGGTGGTAGTACCCCCATCCCGCCCTTATTTTCTAATAAAAGTAGGCTATGTCCGTTCTTGAGATTCAACGTATGCCTATACCAAATTTCATCAAAATCCGTTCAGCCGTTTAGGCGTGGAAGAGTAACAGACGGACGGACAGACAGACAGACAGACAGACAGACAGACAGACAGACAGACAGACAGACAGACAGACAGACAGACAGACAGACAGACAGACAGAGTTACTTTCGCATTTATAATATTAGTATGGATACCAGACCGGGAATCAAATTCGTCGGACGTTAGGGATGGCGCGATGGTAAAGTACGTTCCACTTTGCGGCTAGGAAAGTCGTCAGAATATATTTTTTGATAAAAATTTAAAAAATATGACTTCGATCTTTCTTTAAACAGGTATCAACAACCCAAATTCATAATGTACTAATATTGAATTTATTGGCATCTTAAAACCGCGCTTGTCAACTTTATTTTAGCAGCAGCATAAAATGTAGCTAATTATGTTTATTTATCACGGTGGGAAATTAACTAAAATCTAGTGATTTCTCGGTAAAAATACCAAGGTCCTATTGGTAACTGGTTTCACATACCTGTTTGAAATCGTTCCATAAGCTTCGCATACTCGTACGTGTCGAGTTATAAATTTTATCAGGACACTTATTAGATCGAAGTTAAAAGCAAGATATGTCAGCATTTGGTTAACGTGACGAGATAAAACGGTCTCTCTTAAATGGAATGGAACAGTAAATTACTTTATTAACAATATTTTCTTTAACAAATAGCACCTTTTGACGTCTAGTGTTATCTTTCGAGGGGGATTGCCCACTTCATTAGCGGCAGAAGATTTTATGACGTAATTACTAAGATCTAAAATGTCTTGCTTTACATGACCGCATTTTTCCATGTTATTTCCTGTTTTGATTAGTAAAGTATGTTTGGTTGACTAAATTAATTAATTAGGACACCAGTTAACAACGAACTTGACCATACAATACTTAGCTAGTAACTATGTCTTATGAAAATGTATGTTTGTGCGTTAAAGGGAAGTACGAGAAGTATATTATTTCATTTCTGTCTGATATGATAATGTTACCGAATATGATTTGACCGTAATATTCATATTAATTGTAAACGTATAAGCCTTTATTTACAAAAACGACTTAAGGTTGAAAAAATATGATTAAGGACGATGACGATTTCGCATATAATTTAATATATAATGTTATAAATAAATATTAGACAACATCATATACATTGATCTAATTCTATGGTAAGTATGTTATAGAGATCAGAAACAACGACGGTACCACCACCAACACCCAGACCCGACACAATATAAAAAGTTCGTTTCCCACATTAGCCCGACCAGGGATCGAACCTGGAACCTCAGAGATGACCCGACGCCAAAGTCCAGCCTGCTCGCCTCTTGGCTACGGAAGTCGTCAACATAACAGCATATATTTTAATTATTTTACTTGGCTGATATATTTGTATTCTTATACATTTGCTTTCTTTCATTTGCCATCCACTACAGGCTTTTAACTAAAGAAGAAACCGTTCGAGGCAATTTACGAATGGCAGAATTGTATAGAGAGCGCAAGCACAGCTTGCTGCTAAATCGTCTTTTTGCCATCAAATCGCCCAAAACGAATTTCTTGTAACTATGCGTGACCAACACTGTTCCAAACGTAACTCGAAACTGATTCTCAGTTAAATATTCAGCTCAAACTTGTAAAACCCTGCGGAGTTGGATTGGCCGCGTATGCCCGTCAAAACTAACAACTAAGTTTGCGTGTTAATCATTTTTCGTACCCCACTCGATCCCAACTTGTTGGGTAGAGCCCTTGTGTAACTAACTCATCGTGAAACCGTGTTACTATCCTGTGTTGAAATTAATACAATGCTCCATGCTTCCGTATTTTGACATGGGACTTACATGTTGCTTCATTACGGAATTGTATTAGTAGCTTTGTTGTACTTAATAATGTTTATAAATGGGCTCATTATTTTATACACTGATTCGCAATATCTATTATATTGTATATATATTTGTATTAATAAGAAGGGTTTACGGTTTAGCATGTTAAAATTATTATTAATGTTTTAATTATGTGTGGGATAGCGGATGTATCCGAACGTAGTGCATGCGCGATGCTAGTCTATACTAATATTATAAAGCTAAAGAGTTTGTTTGTTTGTTTGTTTGAACGTGCTAATCTCAGGAACCACTGGTTCGAATTGAAAAATTCTTTTTGTGTTGAATAGATCATTTATCGAGGAAGGCTTTAGGCTATATAACTTCACGCTGCAACTATTATGAAAGTTTTTATGAAAACCGAAATCCACGCGGACGAAGTCGCGAGCGGCCGCTAGTACGTAATAAAAAGAAATGACAAGTTTTGTCGTGCTAAGCGCTTACCAACACATTTTGCGATTCATTTTTATATAAAAGATTATTGAAGTGAAAGCCATGGAAGAGTTAACATTTCTCCTTTTAAAAATTGTCAACGAATTTTTAGAGTTCCCTTTGTGTTGTTTTACATCAAAAGCAGGACCAAAAACGCAAAAAATAAACGACCACAATCGGTCCTGTTTACAACAGCAATAAAGACTTCTAATTTTACAAATGTCTGCCCCAAAGCGTTTGACTGGACTTTAACAGCTTATTAAACATTTTTAACGAAAGGCGGCAGAGTTCATTTCCCGTACAGATTCTCAATAAAATGTGAAAGCCTCAAAAAATGGCTTCGCATATTAAATAAAATTCGCCAGCTCTGTCTGTGTGGAATGTTTGAATTAAACATTTTAAAAAGCCACAGTAAAGTAGTAGTTAGTTACTCCTTATTTATTACATCAGTTATCTGCCAAAAAGTAGTAAAGTGTGAGTCTTGTCAAAATTGGTTAAGCCGCGTCAAAGATTAGCCAGAATGGACAAAAAAGTGTAACATCTTCGTTTGCCATACCTTTAGATAGATTGATATCTACGACTATATCTAAAAGGCATGTCTGTTAAACCAATGTTTGCACTTAAGCACTCAACAATATAATTAAATTTAGGCGGTATTACCGCTAGAAAGCAATCTCTTCCACACAACTTTCAGATAGAGTAAATAGTAAAACCCGTTTAGTACAAAGGATTATTTTACTTTTATAAACGGATACTCCCAGATTTTGTACGATAAACTTAACCCTATTATATTTTTACAAATATGAGTGCATATCAAAATAAATTTATCATCCTAATACTCTGGAAGCATTACCTCACATAATAGCCAATGAAATACGCTGTAAATTTATATAAAATAAATAAATACTCCAACGTTATTTATATGTAATATATACAATTAAAAAAAAAATGGCGAACTTAATAAACTACAAACAAACGCCGATGCAAAGTCATGCCTTCTTTTCTCAAGTTTGTGTGTTGAACTTTAGCTGTTGGCGTTCAACCTTTACACGACGTCTAATTGCCCTGTTCCCTAGAGCATAGAGATTTGAATTTATCATTAAAGAAGAAGAGCTATAGAAACTGGTGCACAAAGATCACTTCCCTGGCTGTAGTGATTTAGGTTCATCTTCGGTGATGACATTCGATAATTATTATTATTTATTTATTATTATTAATTTTATAATACTAAATTAAAATCAAAGGCCTCGCAAACCACTTTTTGTTGCGGTACGTCTTTTGTTCCCCCATGGGAATGGGATGCCATCATCACCATCAAGGCGATGAGGTCTTCCGGACGGTTTTAGTGGGTATTCTTGATTCCCACACGCGCAGTCGCCTCCCTCAGGTGACGGTACGGTGCGTTAATGCATTTCCCCCCGCACAAAAAAAGGGTTCATAATGTTACGCGCCACGATCGATGTAAACAGCGCCATCTAGTGTGGAAAGGCGGGACTACAGAGAGTCGAGACGCGTACGCCAGAATTTACTAGAACAATGACCTTGACCGAGCGTACGGCCGTTCAAGGCCGCACTGCGCGCGAATGTTCCGGATGTTTCTGCGTTGGAAGGTTCGGGAACGGCCGCGGCAATATAAAAGGCCGGGATTTACCGCGACCGGGACAGTATTGAATTAGCGATACAAGTGATTACTTCGAAAGCGATTTTGAAGTGCGACTTGGAAGCGATTGTTGTTTTAATTAGTGCGTTTTAAGGTTGTAATTAGTGGCGTTCAATTAAAGTGTGACTTTTGGTAAATTTTATCGGCTGTTTTTATTGTCACGAACCCGAAGCTCGTAACAATTGGTGTCAGAAGTGGGATTTAAATTATGCCGATTTTACCTAAAGACGACACGGAGGGTATCCGTACCCGGAGTCAACGCCAACTGGAGACGGACCAGAGACGTTTTGGTGGAGCTTTGCCACAGGAGTCGGAGAGCCAGTTATTAACCACGGAGGCTGGCCCGTCCACAGAAACACCAGCAGCATCGGCAGCACCAGACCTTGCTGCCCTGATGATGATGCTGCAGGAGCAGTCTCGTCGGCTGGAAGAACAGCTTAAACGGGACAAAGAGGAACAGGCTCGCCGACAGGAGGAACAGGCTCGCCGACAGGAGGAACAGGCTCGTCGGTTGGAAGAACAGCTTAAGCGGGACAAGGAGGAACAGGCTCGCCGCCAGGAGGAACAGGCTCGCCGCCAAGATGAGCAGATGCTTCTTTTGAAGGACCTTCACGCTACTTTCGGGAAAGACATAAAGGAGGTGAAGGATAAGGTTGCTCAACATGACAACCGCCTGTTGGAAGCTGAAATACGGATCGACCAAGTCAATAATCGGGTTGACTACGTAGTGGCTGATGTGAAGAAGACCGTGATGGCAGACGTTAAGAAAACGCTGGATTGTCTTAAACTTGGAGAAGCAATTGCAGCTCCCGTAGCTACAACACCTTCGCTACGTGGATTCAAAGTGCCACCGTTCGACGGAACTTCTTCCTGGTCGGCCTACAAAATCCAGTTTGAGGCAGTCATGAAAGCGAATGGCTGGAATAAAAATCAGGCCATGACTGCCCTCACCCTAGGCCTTCGTGACCAGGCTTTATCAGTTTTGGAAGCTCTCGGTAAGGAAGTGACTTACGAGCAGCTCCTTGAGGCACTGGAGGCTCGATATGGCGACGCTCACCTGGAACACGTGTTTCGCGCACAGCTCAGGGACCGCGTGCAACGCAGTAGCGAAAACCTGCAGCAGTGGGCCCTTGAAGTAGAGAAGCTGGTGCGTAAAGCTTACCAGTCCGTACCAGCGCTTATTGATGGGAACCTGGTGCAGGCGTTCATCGACGGCATCCGCGATATTGAAGTTAGGGCTGCTGTGAGGCTCGGGCACCACGAGACGCTAAAGGATGCCTTGGCCCATGCCCTGGAAGTGGAAGCTGCGCGACAGGATCATCGATCCCATCGCGTCAGGGAGGTTGTAGCGGCTACAGTTCGGCACTGCAATAAAGGATACCGCCCTAGATGCTACGGCTGTGGGGAAAAGGGCCACCTTCGATCCAGTTGCCCTAAGCGAACTGCAGAAAGAGAACTACGGCTACCTGCAGACCTGATCATCAGAATACCACCTGATGCTCCAGGCAGTATAATCGATTATGCGAATAACTGGCGGTACAAAATAAATGACATTTGTGAGCACGTCAGACAATCGGGCCAGAAAATGTCTGGAAAAATGAAACCCCTTGGTGACCGCAAAGTGAACAGTAGAGTGTTCGACGAGGGTCCACAGATGAGGTTGCGCAATCCAGTCCACAGCAGAGGGAGATCTCCTGGGCTTCAGTCTAGATGGGAGGGACCATACCAGATTGGGACTGGGGGCAATGACGTAACCTACCGGAAACAGAAAGGTGCAAGAGGCACTCCTAAGATTGTTCATGCGGAGAGATTGGCGCGTTATTATGGAGCCGATAATGCTCGGGACGAGCATGTCTTAGGAGGGGGCAGTGTTACGCGCCACGATCGATGTAAACAGCGCCATCTAGTGTGGAAAGGCGGGACTACAGAGAGTCGAGACGCGTACGCCAGAATTTACTAGAACAATGACCTTGACCGAGCGTACGGCCGTTCAAGGCCGCACTGCGCGCGAATGTTCCGGATGTTTCTGCGTTGGAAGGTTCGGGAACGGCCGCGGCGATATAAAAGGCCGGGATTTACCGCGACCGGGACAGTATTGAATTAGCGATACAAGTGATTACTTCGAAAGCGATTTTGAAGTGCGACTTGGAAGCGATTGTTGTTTTAATTAGTGCGTTTTAAGGTTGTAATTAGTGGCGTTCAATTAAAGTGTGACTTTTGGTAAATTTTATCGGCTGTTTTTATTGTCACGAACCCGAAGCTCGTAACAATAACAAGAAATAAAAACTTGGTGTTGGAAGAATCATTGCTGTTTGTTGTTTGTTTTGTTTCTATAAAAGTACAATGGGGCTGACATATCCCTGTGGATAAAACCCCAAATTAAATAAAGTATGAAAAATCAAATATCACTCGCTGTAATGTGTCATAACTATGATACATTCATTTTCCAAAATAAATCTCTTAACATTCAAATCTTGTAGGTCCAACTAGTTACTTGGGGCCGGAGCAGACTTTTACACTGTACTACTAGTAAATAGTGGCTGGAGCACACTTTTGACACTAAATTCAACTAAATCGAATGTATTTCATTCTGCCGTTAACAATGACTAGGTATAAACTCCTATTAACATTATAAATACGACAGTTTGTGTTTTACGCTAAAACTACTAAATGTTTATTTTTTTCTCTTTTATCATTGACAATCTATATTTTTATTCACTTTTTATGTTTGAAACAGACAATAAACATTTTTTTTCTTTCATATCCAATGGTTAGTAAGCATATTTGAAATCGCTTGTACACTTAATCCATTCCACCTTCAGTGACCCTGAATCCATTACAACGCTTCTTGCTTCCGATGTGGTGGAGCAACTGAAATATTCAGTAGAAGGGTTGTTCTAACGTCAAATTTTGTTTTTGATGTTCGCTTTAACCTTGGAGTTCGGAACTTTTATAAGAGCTGTTAAAGTTTTTATTGTTTGAGTTAATTCGTGAATTATTTAGGTAAATGCAGATAATTAATTCTGCTTTGTGTTGGTTTTTAGGTCGATAAATCGCGAGTTTGGAAGATTATCAAAGATCCGGGAGGGTTTAACGGTTTTATTGGTGGTTTATAATCTTGGCTTGTTGTATACATAGTTAGTGGCAACAAAAACTCTGACATCGCGATGTAGGATCGTTGTATTGATTGGCCGATCGTGCATTAAGTATGGAGCGTTGTTTACTATGCCAATTCTACTGACACTGTATTTGTGTCGACTGGTAGGTTTTGTCGTAGGTCGGCATACATATGTACTTTTTTGGACTTTAGTACACGGACAAAGGCGATAAAAACAAGACAGATATTATAATAAATGGTTGAACTTGTAGCTTCAACCGAGTGTCAAGTGATTTGTTACATGTACTAGTTACTTTGTCCATAATTGGCTACTTGACAGTTTTTGAAAAAGTATTGTAAAATGTGCGCCCGTTCATTTTATATCCCAAGCAATTCGATTTATCTGGAAATAATCTTAATAACCAGAGAAAAATAAGATTTTGTGTAACACATTTAAAAAGCGCGCGAAAACGCCAAGTTACGTCACTGTTGCAATTATGACGTCAACGTCCTAGACAATGAACCGATACGCATAGGAACGACTTAATTTAGATAAACGGAAAATGTTTCAATAAATTCTTAATACGATTAGAGACACAATAATTCAATTTAATCGGTAAAATAATAATTGTTTCGCCACATTAAAATAAATAATTTTCGCCGACAGCTGTCATTTCCGAATTGCAATGGTGGTTTCCGTTTCGGTTCTTTTGTTCCACAGATAAAAAAACTAAAATTTATTTTGCAAAAATAAAATACTAACTATGCTTTTAATTAAAAAGTAAAAATGTAAAATGATTACTTAACTAATAAGCTATCATATCCAACACTTTTCATATTTTATTGTTAACACTGTCAAGTAGCCAATTGTGCATTGACACTTATTTAGATAAGGCGTAGTTTGTTTAAAATAACACATGTTTTTTTTATTCATTGTTAAGTTGTTTTGGTTTGTTTATTACTTTGAATACTTTTTAAAGTTAATTTTATAAACATTAGATTTTATGCTAGGTGCTGTAGTACCATCGTTTTTTCTAGTTTCGTTAACATAAGTGCTTTAGTTTAATTCAGAATCAGGGTTAATGTATGTGATGATGTCCAATAATTGTTTTTCATAAATTTCCTGCAATATTATATCACTTTACCGTGGTTTCTATCTAAACTAAATAAGTTGCCCTGCTTGTAATACGCTTCGCTAAGCTCGGAATGTAATTTAATTGTTTGTTACTTATTCTAGTTAAAAGATGTTAATAATCATACTAACATACTATGTGACTAGATGCTTGAAACTAAATATTTTGTATTGTATTTCCTGTTTAACCGGATTGAATTCTAGCTAAGAATATGTATTGCCGCTAGAAATAAAGTCCAAATTTTCTCATTTTGTAAGCAGTAGTAATTAAACAAATTAACCTCCCAAATTACCGGTGTTCTTAAGTTAAAAATAACACTTAAAGCTTAATACAGTTTCCCCAAATTCTATTAATTAATATTTTACTATCGTTTTAAACCAATTATATTGAATGGAACAATAATTTAGGCAATTATCAATTTTCTAGAACATGATTTGCAAATTCCTTACAAATAGTGTTGTTGTTAATTACATTTGTAACATAGAACTGATATCCATAAAAACGTCACTGCAAATTAATAAATTACTTTTAAAACTTACTTTTAAAAGTAATTTATTAATTTAAATTTAATGTAGAGACATCGAAAACGTACTGCCGTGATATTACTACGTTTCGAATTACGAACTTATCAATATTCAAGATCTGTTTCTTAATAACTGCGCGTTAGTAGGTATAATAAGAATTCTGCTGTCGCTATATTCGTTTAATAGTCGGGTCGACGTACCATCAACGACCTTGTTTGCGAAATGGAAACGTATTTACCTAAGTGTACGCATTTCACAGCATTTAAGTCAAATTAAATTACCACAATTGCCATTGAAACACTGGTGATATCCTCATAGAGTTTTTATATATGGGTTTCGTCTTTAATTTTAACTGAAAAGGTGGGTCAAGAAGCCTCACTTTTCTATCCTTCCACCAGTACAAAAATGTGAGTACTATAAAAATTTTGTCAAAAAGCCTTTTGTCAAAAAGGATTAAAATCTTCTATGGTTTTAATTGTCTTTTCACACGTTGAAGACTATTTGATACACATTTTAAGTAAGAAAGGGTTTTTTAAGAACATTCAAATATTGGTATTTAAATGTGCTTGTTAAACAATAGGCTGATTATTCTTTTTTCTGGTCAGTTTATATTGATACGTTTTAACAAATTTGCACGACTCAAGAATGTAAATAAATTGCAAAAGAGACAAATGTGTATAATCTTGAAATTAATCTCATTTGGTCATAAATCATGAATATTATACGTTTTATTGATACACGATCAAGATCTCTATTAATTCGCAGTCACATCAATCAAGATTATGCGGTTTAATTATGTCAAAACGGTATCGATGCCAATAAACACAACAAAATATGGTTAATGTTACATCGAGGTCTATGTTGTTGATTAACTCTGAATATCATAATATTACTACTTTGTAGCGTTGCCCCACGTTAGGCTCCAAGTCCCGGAGGTCCTGGGCTCGAGTCACGTGGGACTTGCAAGTTGAGTTTTTCTCAGTTTATTTAGGATGCAAATTTGAATCACTACCTGATAAGAATGACGACTTTATGACTCGTGAAGCCGATAATCCAAATAGATCTAGTGCCTTTGGAGGCTGGTCGACTCCAGTTTATATTTCAAAAATAAATATTTATGGTTATTTACTCAAAAAAACTAAACTATATATTGACAAAGTGGTATACACGTAGCAACTAGTTAAATAGATAGATAGATAACCTAATTTGCTCATTGCTAGAAAACAATCTCTTCCAGACAACCTTTAGGTAGAGGAAATAGTAGATACCGAAAAACGGTCCTAGTGTATGTACTGTGTATAAATACTGCTATTATATCTGCTGAGTTTCTTACCTAGGTCTTTTCGGTAGATATAGGTTCCGATCCGTGGGTGGTGTTGCTTTTCAGACAATTAAAAAGTGTTACTGTGTTGTGTGTTGTGTTAGTGTGTTCGTAACCTATTTTATCTTGTAAAGGTGGCGAAGGTTTTATACACAATCATTAAAACGTATCAGCTTAAAGGAGCGTGAAGAAACATCTTGCGGGCCAGTATGGCGATGCTAACGGATAGGATATTTTGATATCAAATCCGTTGTCATCGCGATGTGGGTTCCTCTCTTGCTTACCATCAGGCTGGGAAGAGCCAATATACTAAAGCTTGGCCAAGTCTTTTGAGTCCCATACTTTGGGCTGGTTATATAAAAACAGTGCCAGGTGGGGATCGGCAATCCCAACTTTCCCCTTGGTCTTACTAAGAAAAGAGACGGGTTCGTATTGTGACGGCTGTTCAATTGATGGTGCTGTCGTGGTTCTGACTAAGCAAAGTTTCCCACATTATCAGGTAATGAGATCTAATCGGGGAGTTTTAGTGGATAGTCGCTGCCTTTTCAGGGCACGGGAATCACGCTATTTTTAAAATATTGGCATGTCTTGCAAAAAAAAAAAATCCACTACAACACAAAAAACGGTTTTTAGAAACAAGTAAATCGTTTTAATTACAATAAAATCTATTTTAAAATAAAAGCGTAGCATTGTAAACCTCAATTTAAGTATTCCAAGTAATTAAATTCTTTGATGTAACATTTAACATGTTATTTACTGTTTAAATTAAAGTAAAGATCCAATAAGTTCTTTTAAGTTCTTAATTTATTTATTAGACCCTACGCAACAGCCATAGCATTTGCATATATTTTAATCATTGCCTTCGCAATGTGTTGAACTGATAGCCGAGTTTTAATTATGACGCACATATAATTGACCATCGCAAATTTAAAATATTGCCGTTGGAACGCTTCAAACAGATATCTTGATGAGAGATATTTATCATAGTTTATATCAGTAATGACGTACGTTTCGTTGTGTAGGCCTCTAATTATATTTGTAGTATGAGTATTACTAAAACCAAATCCCATGTAAACATTTAAAATATGTTAAAGGGTCAAAACGCGACACCATTTTTATTAATTAACTAGCTTTCCGCCCGCGGCTTCGCCCGCGTGAAATTCGTTTATATTATTGTGGTATAAAGCACAACATAGACAATTCAATTAAAATTGGTAGGAACCAAAAAAAACGTAAGCTATCATTCCACTTCTTACGTATTTTAAAAAGCTCATCGTTACCATCATCTAGCGCCATCTATCGCTATCTATCGCATACCTCATCTCCAATCCATCCATCAAGCAAACTATATTTCTGTTTTCCGGGACAAAAATTACCCTATTATTTAATCCGGACTTCTAACTTTACGTCTGTTAAATTTCAAAGCAATCGATTTAGTAGTTACGGCGTGAAAGCGGAACAAACAAACACACAAACTCACTTTCCGATTAGTAAGATTGTATATATTTTCTTTCATAAGAACCTTCTCCTGACAATAGCAAACACAACAACAACAAAAAAAGTTTAATTGGTCCAGTCGTTCATCCGTGATGACGTGACAACGAGAAACTGGTTTAATTTATATATATACTAGCTGTGCCCGCGACTTCGTTCGCTTGGACTACATCCTTTCATGGTCGGTTTTACCCCTTTCTCCCCTAATATTCGAAACAAAAAGTAGTCTATATTTTAATCCAAGTTTCGAGCTGTATTTGTGCCAAATTTCATATCTCTAACTTCAAAAATAAACATTATTCCATATTTCCATAACATTATACCCCCCTCCCCCTCTTATTTTCTAATAAAAAGTAGCCTATGTCCGTTCTTGAGATTCAACGTATACCTATACCAAATTTCATCAAAATCGGTTGAGAGGTTTAAGCAGGAAAGCGTAACAGACAGAGTTACTTTCGCATTTATAATATTAGTAGGGATATATAAGAACTACTTACTGCCCGATGTTTCAGTTAGGTTGCACCAACCGTGCTCACGAGCTGACTACGTTTCAGTGTCGCGTTTGGACCCGTTAACTTATTTCAAATGTTGAAAATGGAACGCGAAAGATAACATGTAACTTTAAAAGTTTGGTATCTTTACTTCTTTACAAATATTATAAAGCTGAAGAGTTGGTTCGAACGCGTTTATTTCAGGAACTACTGGATCAAATTAAAAAAATAATTAAAACATTAATCGAAAAAGGCTTTAGGCTGTATTATTGTATGCTGTGACTAATAGGAGTGGGTAGCTAAGTAAAAAATGTGAAAAAATGGGAATAGTACGTGAGCGAAGCGTGGGGAGCAGGTACTGTTGGAATAAAACTACTGTTTGTTTAAATTAACGGTAAGCGGCGCTGAATCTGAGGATGAAGTTTGCTGGGGTATTACTCTATTAACTCTTGTCTTGGAAGTTAACTTAAGTGGTGGCGGTATTTAAGTCTGTCTGTGAGCAGGTCCCACACTGGGAGATTTGATTGAGCGAATCTTGAAACTATATACCTGCTTATTTTAAAAAGATTTTATATCTTATTAAAGAAGAAGAAGAAAAATATAGGACTATATATCTATTTAGTCCGATCGTCAATTATTAAAATATAATGAAAACGTGCTTTTTTCTTTAGAAATTAATAAAGGGGAGGGGGGGGGGGTTATGTTACGTACGTACGTTTTAGGAGTAAGTGACACCGCGCTAAACATTAACGCAATGTATCTCAGTAATTTTTCATCTACTAACATGATGACGCCCAAGATCTAAAGTAATGGTACGCATCTTTCTGGATTGTCAATATGGGAAACGAACTTTTCCATATTGTCTCGGGTCTGGGTGTTGTGGTACCGTCATTGTTTCTGATTTCCGCTACTGGCCAAACAACATTGACGTCTGCGACTCCGCAGACTGCGAGGGACCAAATAACGTTTCAACTTTGACACCGGTTCGAACAAATTTGCATACATGTTTATTCATTTGAAAGTTTTAACTGATTTTGTAACGATTGGTGGCCAGTTCCCAGGTGAATGGTGTCGAATATATTTAATATATGTTCCTAATCTGCTTGTGTAAGGTTATTATGGCAGGTTGACTATACTTTGCATAAGATATAACGTTCAAATTCCTTTGAATATTTTTGCATGGAAATAAAATAGTAATTTTTTTGACCATTTAAATTTTTAGTAGACAAGTTCGAAACAAGTTGTCAATTTAATCAAAATTTCCGATGGTAGCTATACACGTTGATTGATTGAAAGTTGATATTTTTAAATTGTTTGTAATAATTTGTAAATTGTATCCTGAAATTTTGGTTACCTTAATCAACCAACTTTTCGTATTATTTTTTTTATTTTTTTATTTGGACATCCAGTGGTTGTTACATTGTTCCTTATAAAAATATGGTCTATTACTTAGAAATACACAACCTTTTAAGGTGTCACATCATTCACAAAAAAATAACTCGTATTTATTTAATATTTGTGTTTTACTAACGCTAGGAGCATTATTTGCAAGTGCTACCTTGGGTTATATACAAAAAATAATTTATAACAATCTTAACGACGATTTATTTAATTTCTTTGATTTTTATTCACTTTAAATCCGATAATTATATAATTCATAAAAAAAATTATATATAAGTACATATCTGTTACGTTTTACGTGTAAGATTGCGAATATCGAAGTGGTTAATTCGTTTTTTAACTTCCAAATCTATAATAAAAAATTTACAGGTTTGTTGGCTACCTTCATTGTATGTTGAGTATTCAAGTAGGCATAATTATTTAGATCACAATGAACATTGAGTAAATTGTGGTCTATAATAAGAATAACCGATGAATGACCGAAATAATCGTGAAAAATATAAAATCGGTCATTCACCAGTGTGCCTTAGCATTCACTAAACTTCGTACATTCATGGTTACATACACATAGTAATATTCATTGAATTTATTTAATTCTTTTTGATAATGTTACCATAGAACGTGTTCCAATGTTCTGTGAATTACTTTCTTTTGTTCGTGATTATCTTTGCATTATTTATAGATACAAAATAAAATGAAAAAATCAAACCGTTTATTGGGTAGTCCAATATGTGAAAGAGTAACCAACATAATATCAATACATCATTGCATTCCCACAAATTATTATGGTTATAATATTAGTAGCAGTTAAATGTTTTTGTGAAGGTCACTATTACTCACAAAATTCGTTATAAAACTGTCTCAATGACCTCTTAGGAAATATTTTTTTATCTATATCGTACCATTGACACCAAATTTCTGTACAAACAACACTATAAACCAGTTTATGCTATTAAAGACGAGTTAATTAATTAGCTCACTTAATAAAACATCACGTTATGAAGGATCGGAGCTAAAAGTTTTACTGAACACAAGGTTTAGTATCGTGTATAATTAAATTGTTTTCTGCGAATCTAGACCTTCTGCCCTTAAAGTTAAGGAACTGTCGTCGGTGGGAACAAGTTTTTTAATTGATTCAAGCCCGTTGACCTTTGACTTTGGTATTTAACTTTGATAAATATTTAATCAGGTCCTTAGTTAAGGTACTCGCAGTAACAAACAAATGCGCGTTTGTCAATTATTTCCAGAAATGATAAATTAGTACCTAAACATTTAGAGTATGTCTTAAATTTTTGTAATGCGCATTTACTTATTTAAAATCTTTATTGCCCAAAAACGGACAACAGGAGAGATTAATGCTAAGGGCACTCTCTACCAGTCAACCGTAGGGGTCATTGGCATGGGCATTTCACAAAAAATATTTATGGCGTACTAATGCCTTATTTATTTTATGTCTGTTGATTTTTTATACAACTAATCTATATATATAGAGTTTTCTAGGGTTCGATATGATATTATCAGTTTCTTATACTGGTTTGATATGAAAACAGTTAGAATAGGTAGGTATCGAGTTTTTATTTGACAGTTTGCCGTTTAACTTGTCAAATAAATAAGTGCGTTGGCACATTAAGTTTTCTATCTAACTTGCTAAGTCACACAGATTTTAATGGGACAAGGTACTAAGGTGTATACATCCCTACTAATATTATAAATGCGAAAGTAACTCTGTCTGGTATTTGGTATAGGTATACGTTGAACCCCGAGAACGGACATAGGCTTTTTTGTTTTGAAAACATGCAGTCTACGCAAACGAAGACGTGGGTACAGCTAGTTACAGATAATACTTAAAGAGCATTTTTCCAACGTATAAAGGTACTTTAATATTCATACTTACTATTACTTATAACGTTTGTTAATTACGATAACAAAAATTTGCCGCGTTTTAAACGATGGACAATAATTCTGGACTGTAATGTTAGTTTAGTGTGTCGAAGTAAATTACATTTTGTTGAGTGAAAATAAGAAAGTCGATGAATATTTTAAGCCCGTCCGAGCCAAAATATATACGAGATGGTCGTTTTTATTTTGTAAATATTCTTACTTACATTAGCTTTCTTAATATCAAGCATTGGTGCGTCTAATGTGGCTTTCCTGAACGAAGCAGTACGTTTTGAGCTTATTACTTATTTGTAAATGTCATGGCTGCCTACTGAGAAAAAATCGGCCGCTTTCGTATTAAATATTAAAGCAAAGCCTGGTTCTTTGACAAATTGGGGCTTTCCGTGAGTTCGGCTAATTTTGTAATTGCTTAAGTACATTAAGTATTTATAAAATCCATTAAGAACTTTTTTTTTGTTTATAAGGTGTCTTGTTCTTTTTTATTTAAAAAATAAGTTAAGAAATAGCCGCTGATATTTTAAGCAAAATAAATTTTGTTGCTAATAAAATAATGTTTGTAGTAGTAGAATAAATTAATTAAATTAGGATCAGTAGGTGCTCGTTAAACAGCTTTTCGTAACTTCTCATAAGACATATTTTAGTATTATTAAATCCTACGTATTTTTCTTTAAATTTATGTTTGATTTTGAGTCTCTACCATGACGTAGTGTTTAGAGCATTCTGTTAAAAAACGGAGGTCGTGAATTCAAATCTCGCGGGGAACACTTTTACTTTGTAAGCATTTCTCGGTTTGGTAAGAGCATGGCAGGGTGGAACCATCTGATTGGCTGATAAGAATGATGATTCCGTGCTTCGGAAGGTACGTTAAGCCTTTAGTCCTGGTATGATCCAAACAGGTCTGGTTCCCCTTGTAAGGGTTTCGGAGCTCAGACAGTTGACCTACTGTTCTATTACTGAGGCAATGAGGTCGACCTACAGCTTATAGTGGGTTGTCTCCGCCCTTTTCTGTTTGGAGCCAGGAGTGGGCTCCCTGGAAGTCTCACACTTGCCGCAGTCACTCTAGGCTGCGAAAAGGTGCGCAAAGGCATTAAACAAATAAAATCAGATCGTAATCGCTCCATTAAAATAACCAGGCTCAAATTGGAATCAAAGTTCCTAAATCCGTTATTTATGAACGCCCTAAGAGAAACTAGTTTAATTTAAAAACCTTTATTTAAAATCAGTATTGCTAATGTAAGATAACATAGCAATTCTTTCAAAACTAGATTTTCAAGACCAGTTTTTTCTTACACGTGATTTAGCCATATGGCACACAAACCTGTTATATAAATAACGTTGGCATACAAACGGAATACACAGCATGATTAAATTATAATTTAAAAATAAATACTAGTCGAAGCGATAAATCTAATCGAAGATTCGAAAAATTATAAAATTGACACGGTGAAGGCGAACGTGTTAATATCTTGCTCTAAAAAGCAAGGACCATGTCCCATAGGTGTACAGTCAACAGCACGTCAAGGTAAAGATTTGCTGTTCAAAATTAGTTCTTAAGTGCACGACACAAGGATGGTACAAATTCCAAAGCGTGAAGTCTAACGTACGTTTGCCTGTACAATTCTGACATCATAATATTTTCAACAAATCCCTAACTCATGGTGATTAATAATAATAATGATTTGGTGCTGATCTCAGTACGAGAGTTAAACGTTAATACCTACAACATAGTTGTAGTCGTAGGCGAGTGGCCAGCGGCTTGGACTTTGGTGTTGCGCCATCTCTGAAGTCCCGGGTTCGACCCCCGGTTAATGTAGGAAACGAACTTTTCCATTTTGTCTCGGGTCTGGCTGTTGTGGTGCCATCGTTTTTTCTGATTTCTGTAACACATATCCTTAAGCTACTTACCACAGAATCAGAGCAATGTACGTGATGTTGTCCAATATATTTTTTCTATATTTATTAATGAACATAATTATATAAACTTAAATGTGCATGTAAGCCGAAGAATCACTGACACTGAAAATACAGTTTACAACTAGTTTCAATGTCAGGGACTCAACATTCTGTATAAACACTGTTTAATAAATAAAGTTATTAAAGTTAAAGTTAAAGTTATAATCTTAAGACAACAACTACGATGATGATGATTATAGTTATTTGTTTATGCGAATTTGACAAATTTGTTACCTAAAATAACTTCGCATTTTTAATTTGTAAAAGAAAATTGTAAACATTAAAATAAATATTATAAAACATTGCTGTGTACATCGAGAGAAATCGAGTAGAAACACCAAAAACGTTACAAATAACAAGAAGGCATAAAATCTCTAGTTCAGTTAAATGCCAGTTAAACGTCACGTGGGAAGACTGCGTCCGCGCAACATGAGTGACAATAATGAAGAGCCGATGAATAGTTTATGACACATCTAGCTGTCAATTTTGACGGCTCGCGGTGTAAAACAAAATGGTGGTCGCAAAAACAATTAGCCATTCAAATGAGTCGCCCACATGGAGTTTAATTATGAAACGATGGAAATTGAAAATCTGTTTCGCATTTTGATTACCATACGGGTTTTAAAGGTGAACGAACGAATTTTAACATTTAGCACTTATGTTTTTGGAATCTAGGTGTTTGTTGTCGGGGATTGTTTTCACGAATCACATTTGATTCATAGTCAGTGAATCAAATGTGATTCATGTATCAGTGAACCTTTTAAGTTAATTTAGATTTTTTATTAAGAAATTGACTAATTCATTGGAACATTGCTTAACGCTGATAGCTGTCGAACAAAGCTTAGTGGGTTCTCTTTCCATACAAGATAACCATTCATTTCGTTAAAATTTGTATCTGTTCTAGGTGTATATAAATAGGTATTTAGGTTGGATTGTGCTTCTGTATTGGTTCTGGTTATAACACAAGAGATTGACATGGATTCCTTCAAAAGGAGCGTGAAGAAACATCTAGCAGGCCAGTATGGCGATGCTAACGGATAGGATATTTCGATATCAAATCCGTTGTCATCGCGATGTGGGTTCCTCACTTGCTTACCATCAGGCTAGGAGGAGCCAATATACTGCGCTACTAAAAAAAAAAGCTAGAACTACATACTTTGGCATTTGGTACAAAATTTTTTTGTTGTGTGATATCTTTGTATTAATCAAATGTAAGTATTTATTTTTAATAACCATAGTTCTTGTTACAAATTAAGAAAATTTATTACAGATTATTCACTTTACTCTTTAATAACAAACTAGTACTACTACTGTGAATTTGTCTGCGTTCTAAAAAAATATCGTATATAAAAATTATCAAATCTTTCTTTCGACGTAATTTCATACAAATACATTCAGTATAAATATTAATATTATAAATATTGGATAACATCACATGCATTGCTCTGATTGTGTGGTAGGTAAGTAACTAAAGCACTTGTGTTACAGAAATCAGAAACAACGACGGTACCACAACACCCAGACCGGAGACAATACAGAAAAGTTCATTTCCCATATTGACCCGACAGGGGATCGAACCCGGAACCTCAGAGATGACGAGACGTCGAAGTCCGGCACACTCGCCTCTCGGCTACGGAGGTCGTCAATTCAGTAGTTTTGGCGTGAAAGTGATAGACAAACATGCATCAAGACAGATTTCTTAATGTATGTTTTGATGTCTTCATGTATGTATAGATAAACATTCTTACGAAATTTTGCGTTTTTAGGATGTTTGGATATTTGTAACTCTTTCACGCAAAAACTACTGAACTGATTTAAATAAAATTTGGTAGGGAGAGAGATGATATACCAGATATACATATGGTATACTTTTTATCCCGAAATAATGCCGGCAAAGTTGCGGGCAACCGCCAGTAATACAATAAATCGAATGGAAACTATGAGACTGTTCTTCGTCAAAGTAAATCATTATGTTACAACTGATAAAAGGTTAACTCAATTGGATGTAATCTTGGTCATGTAGAAAAAGCTTTTAAAATGAAGTTCTAACACAGGCTCTCATACTGATGATTCATCGTTTTTAAATAGTATCGATAGAGTGAATTATTAATACAGCTCGTCTCTTTTTATCGATATCCCATAGCAGTAAAATTAAACTGACCAAATGTCATTACAAAGAAAGACAATCCATTTTAAAACCTACGACGTCTTTTGATGAGATTTCTCAATACTTTTGATACCATTTTAGCCGTCGAATAGTTTTTATTAACATGGTTATAGACATCTTCATAGGGTCATTTTAATGGATGTGCGATATGCCTATAATCTATTAAGACGACATGAAAGATATGGAGCTCTTTATAGCTTTTGGTTATAAACGCATTTGGGTTATCTTTTTAATAGAGACCGAACGTGGTGACAATTCAAAGATAAATTCCATTAAAAGCATGAACCTACTTTGAGGTTTGTTTCCTGTGAATTATATTAAATACTTTCTTAGACAATCAATGTGTTCCAACAAGATTTGTTTTGTAAACCAATTTCGTATTCCTTCATTTTGATTCCGTAAACATAATTCTATTCCTTGCAATTTTAAATTCTTTAGTATAAGAACTTTAAATCAGCGTTAATTAGACATACAGCATATTATCTCTAGGAAATTGGAATAAAAGTCCATTGATAGATACACTTTATTGCACAGAAAATTTTACAGAAATTGGTTTTACAGACATAATCAAATACAATTTAGGCGGTTTTATTGCTAGTAAGCAATCTCTTCCAGACAAATTTTAGGTAGAGGACATAGTAGGAACTTGAGGTAAAATTGATATAATTTAGAGGTAGCATACAAAGTTTTTAGAAAGACAATGACAAAGCGTTGTAAAGACAATAGATATAATAAAAGTTTGAACTCAAATCTAGAGCGAACTACTATCTTGCTAGTGTTCTGATTAGAATATAAAAACAGGTTTTATTTACATTATCGCATTTTATATTTTGTGTAGTCAAGTAGACAGTGGGCCGGCCTTACCAAATACAATCTTTATCTATCAACCTTATCAGTGACAAAGTTTATAAAACAGTTAATTTGAATATTTTATTGGACTTTGATTGTTCGTAGTTGATTTGATTTGTATTCAAACTACTTTAAATAACATAGAAAATTCGATGTTAAGTTTTAGATGTATTTATAGTTGAGCATTAACGTGGTTCATTTGGGTTTATCAATAATGTTTCATCTTCGACGACCTCCGTAGCCGAGAGGCGAGCGGGTCTGCGTTTTAGCGAGCTCCATCTCTGAGGTTCCGGGTTCGATCCCCGGTCGGGTCAATATGGGAAACGAACTTTTCTATATTGTTTCGGGTCTGGTTGTTGCGGTACCGTCGTTGTTTCTGATTTCTGTAACACAAGTGCTTAAGCTACTTACCACAGAATCAGAGCAATGCATGTGATGTTGTCCAATATTTATTTATTTATATTTATATTACCTTTAATTGAATAGTTAAATAAGTTTCGATTTTGAGTAGGCCCACATTCAAAAATATTTGATTTAGTTTTGGAATTTTTAATTTGTACCTACAAAGTATTAGCAAAGCATTCATTGAAGATAAGCCATTGTCAAAAGAAAAGCTATACGTTGATTAGTTCGCATGCAAAATGCTGTTGGTAAACACATACCTACGTAAGGTACAGACCACATCTTAATATTAATTGTCTTTCTGACTTATTTGGACAAGCAGTGATTTAATGTGACAAGGTACTGATTGTATACATACTAATGACTGTTTGAAAATCTGTAACATACAGATATCCGCAACGTAATAATCAAATCCCTAAATTTAAAATTCGGTTAATTCTGGACATATATGTGAATAACATATTCCCCATAAGCGTTGCTATAACGTGTTCTCCATAAATAGAACGCGTAAAATATTTCATCTGGCGCATATCAATCCACGCTCTGCAACGGGTAGTTTTTCCCCGAAACCTCCACGCATACAAGCGCAAAACGTATTGTTATGCATACACATGTCCGCTTCGCCTTGCCAAATCCCAATAAAGAGATCGAAGGTTAAACGAAGCGTTTGGGTAGTTCCCTCCGTTATAGCGGGGCCACGAAATTGGACAGATTTTTGATTGTGTAACGACCTTCTTTGGAAGAATCATCAAACATATAGGACACAATATTTTCTTATTCCTACCTGACTATCATAATCATAATCAATTCATGTAGGTTACAAGTAACACTTATGCATCGTCAAAATGAACACAAACCAAAATTGAAGCTACAGCCGGTTCGAAATCTCATTCTACCGAGAAGAATCCGGCAAGAAACTATCCTAATCTTTACAATATTTAGAGCTAGAGAAGTTAAAACTATGGTGTGCGAGCAAGCAGACAATCATGTACTATATGTTATGGGTGTGAAGTCTTTTCATCTTTGCGGAGCTTTCGAGTAGTGCAGATGGCTCTCACCCTAAAAAAGACAACATCACATACATTTATCTGATCCCAGTGCCCTAAGTGGTCTTATGGAAACCAGAAGCAACTGTGGACTTCAATACATTTATTAAAGTATACACAAAACAAATACGAATGTTTATCATACGTTTATTTTCCTGAGTGGAAATCGTTAACCTAGAAATTTGTCCAGCCAGGAGATACAAGAGTTTGGTAACATTACTAATTGATATTATTAGTAACGTTAAATAACGTTATTTGTAAAGGATCCTTTCTGTAACGATGAAATAGTAAATGATAAGTAAGTAGCAATATAACGGATATTTTAACATTATCTCTTTAGTATCGAACCTCTAACAAATATAATGTAAACGGTAAGCTCAGACAAGAAAAGTGAGATAAATCAACTAATTCTTTACGTTACCTTTAGTATAAACTAGCTATTGCCCGCGTCTTCGTTCCCATCGTTTCAGCAAAAAAAAGTATTTCATATTTTAATCTAGTATTTCATCCATATTTTCACCAAATTTCATTCAAATCCATTAAACCGTTTTGGCATAAACAAACATTTTAAGAAATAACAAACATACATCCATAGATGTCATAACATCCATACAATTTACAAACTTTCGCATTTATAATATTAGTATTATTAAACACCTCAAAAGGTAACCTTTTCGGTCCCTGCCTTTTCATCGTTATTAAATCTTACTTTACGTGAGGTTAATGGTTTTTATTATTATTTCAAAAGGGTATTACCGCCAATTTAGTGTCCCCAACGCAATTTCTGTTCTTGAATTTTGTCCCATAATTCTATGGCGAGGAGGCTGAAGGCGTAATCTTCGCGCGGTGAATCTTAAAGCTTCGTGATTGGATCGGCTCGCTTTTATCGCGATATCTTGAATTTTTAGGGTACCACCGTAAGGAATACAAATAGGTTTTAATGGAAATTATAATCCATAATTTGAACAATGCTAAGATTATGGTGATATTGCCAAAATTGTGGGTGGGTAATTGCTTTTTCTTTTCAAACAAGAAAGTCTTTAGAGGGGGATGTTGTGGTTCCGCCGTTGTTTCTAATTTATGTAACACAAGTGCTTAAGCTACTTACCATAGTATCAGAGCAATGTATGTGATGTTGTCCAATATTTATTTATTTGAATGATGTTCTCACTTAATGAAATAATCATAATCAATTTATTTATTCATGTTATGCATCATCAAAATTAATAAAAAACTAAAAATGAAACTACAGCCGGCAAGCATCTTTACCAATAGCATTTAGAATTAAAAAGAAAATAAAAATATGATGAGAGAGATGAACGAAGAGATAATCATGCCCATATACAACCTGTAACGGAAAGGGGGTAACAATGTAAAGTAGGTGGATACTATACCTTTTATAGATTCTATATACGAAATCCCGAGTTAAAATAAACACTTTATTGTTTTTATAAAATTAAAAATGATTAACTATAATGACTGACTATAACGTAAACAAACTCATCACAACACTATAGGGATTAGCGACCCCATATCACGTTATCACTTCACTACAATCACTGCGATCCTGAATTTCTCCACCTCCTTCCTCGACATGCGCGCCTAGTACTTTTCGGCGTGAGCACGTGTGACGCGGGCGCGCCGCCCGCTTCGGCTTGCTTTGGCGGCTTTAGCACAAAGGAATCGGCGTTGTCACTAGGTACCTATTGTGGCGAATGTTTATGGAAACACCTGGAACAAACGAAATGAGACTTATTAACGTGGCATAAAGACCAATTTGTTATTATTAATTACGTAAGTACAATTTTTTACATAGTTTATTTTATTTCTTGAAAACCAAATTCTAATTGATAAATTGAGTATTTAGAACAAAATTATCTACTTACTTTTCAAAGGAAGGGTTCAAAATGTTGTCCTTGAAGCTGGATGGATGCATAAACCAGCTCGCTGATATAAAGATGCGCGAACATTATGCAACATTTGTGGTGTCACTGTACAGAACGCGGCCTTGATGCGTTCTATCATCTCTTCCCTTGACGAGCATGCTACAGCGTACACCTTACTTTTAACGTAGCCCCACAAGAAGAAGTCCAACGGAGTGAGGTCTGGTGACCGAGCTGGCCATGCGATACGACCTCCACGGCCAATCCACAGATGGAAACGAGCGTTTAAATGGTTTCGGACATCTCGCGAAAAGTGTGCTGGAGCCCCGTCGTGTTGGAAGACCATATTATTGTCCATCACCAGGTCAGCATATGTGCGCACGGGCAATAATTCGAGCTCCTCGTTTAATTTGTTAATTAAGAAGTCTAAATAATTGTGACCATTTAAAGCTTCTGGTAAAAAATATGGGCCAACCACAACATCACTAATTATTCCAGCCCATACATTTATCCTCCACTGGTGTTGGAAACTTGATTCCGTAGAAACGCGCGGATTGGTATGCGACCAATAATGTTCGTTATGTGTGTTCTTTATTCCACCTCTTGTAAATGAAGCTTCGTCCGTCCACAAAACTTTTAAGGCAAACTCCGCTGAGGATTCGACCTGGTGTCTGTACCATTGGCAGAAAGTAACGCGAGGTTCAAAATCGGCTGGTACCAATTCTTGCGTGCGTCGGAAATGATACGGGTGTTGACCGTCTGCGTGCAGCACTCTCCACACTTGCATATGATTATGAGCCCCCAGCTCCAATGCAGCACGACGGGTGCTGGTCCTCGGGTTACTCTCAAAATGAGCCAATACGGCATCTTCGAACTCGGGGTCTTGAGTACTCGCACGGCCCGACGGTACTGATGGCGCGAGGAAAGACCCAGTTGAGTACAAGCGATGCACCATCCGTCTGAAGCAAGGCAGCGATGGCAGACGCCTGGCTTCACCAGGTGGCCGACCGTCAACGAAGCGCTGACGGTACAGCTCTCGGGCGGCCATTAGATTGCCGTCGGTTGCTCCGACACAGAGAATCATCTCGTAATATTCTTGATTGCTCAAAGACATCACGAAATAACACTAGGTTATCCGTAGGAAGAAGGTAATCCAGAAAGTCAAAAACACGAGATGTTTTCACGGCGACGACAACTCAACGACGTAACTGAAATGTCAAAATGAGAAACGCTAAACCAACAAATTTCAGATGTGATTGAGTAAACACTAAAAAATGAACCACCATTGTGATATTTAAATTAATAGCATAATAGGTACATCCAACTCTTTCGACGATTCCAACCCTAGAGTAAGAAAAATATTTATAGACAAAATTTAATAGGTTTCAGAATTGGTATGAACTTGCGTCTAAATATTGACTACTGCATTTTGTAGCATTAAAATAGATCCAAGCGATACACTGACGTTTTAAAAGTGTGTGCGGCCACGAAAGAGTGTACGTACTGAACGTACGTACTGTCATCTGTCTCTTTTTCTCTTATGACTATCCATGCTTGAGAAAACAGTACAAGTAGTAATTTCTGAATTCACATTTTTAGCACTCTCTCTATTCTAACACTACAAAGTTGTGACTATAAATTAGGGTTCAAGATTATTTTACTAAAACTAGCAACATAAAAATTATTTCATACTCATGGATTCCTGGTAGCTCCGTTACTTTGCATAGTCAAGTTTGAGGATTTAAAATGTAATTTTCAATTAATACTTTTTCTATATTATGTTTTCGACGTTCTTACGTAAAATTATCGTCTGTAAACCGATTTTACAGACAGCCAATTTTTTGAACATAACGTATACGATAAGATTTATCGTATTTTTGCTTGAAAAGCCTTTAATGCAATTACGAACGGTTCTAAATAAAGAAAGAAAACACCTGATAGTTTTACAGTATGGGGCACACAGTTGTAACATAATCTTACCAAGTACCTATTTAATCCAATTTGAGAAAAATCTTAACACTGAAGGGTCATGAACATAATTTAAATGTTGGTATTAGAACCGCATCATTAATAACATAATTTTATTATTGCTGAAATTGTAGGAACGAAATAAATTAAAATGCAGAACCCATTTTTAAAATTAGCACTATTTTTGTACCAGGGCAATAGATACGTATCATAGCCACGAGACCCGCCCATTTTTAGGGTTCATTTAAAAAATAAGTTAACTCATTTAGTGGAATAGTTTTGTTTATTAAATATTTCACCGCTTATTTTTTTTGATTTAAATATTTTTGATAAATATTTAAAAATACTATTTAGTCGGAATCACTGGGATAAGATAGTTCTTGATACGACAGTTTTGTTGATATCGTTTTGTAACTGTTAGAACTGAAGAAGTTACATTTCACAATCCTTAATGTCAACTAGCTCGCTCATAACCTCTTTTTTCTAATTTTTTGGACATAACGTATACGATAAGATTTATCGTATTTTTGCTTGAAAAGCCTTTAATGCATTTACGAACTGTTCTAAATAAAGAAAGAAAACACCTGATAGTTTTACAGTATGGGGCACACAGTTGTAACATAATCTTACCAAGTACCTATTTAATCCAATTTGAGAAAAATCTTAACACTGAAGGGTCATGAACATAATTTAAATGTTGGTATTAGAACCGCATCATTAATAACATAATTTTATTATTGCTGAAATTGTAGGAACGAAATAAATTAAAATGCAGAACCCATTTTTAAAATTAGCACTATTTTTGTACCAGGGCCATAGTAAAGTATCATAGCCACGAGACCCGCCCATTTTTAGGGTTCATTTAAAAAATAAGTTAACTCATTTAGTGGAATAGTTTTGTTGATTAAATATTTCACCGCTTATTTTTTTAATTTAAAATATTTTTTATAAATATTTAAAAATACTATTTGGTCGCAATCACTGGGATAAAATAATTCTTGATACGACAGTTTTGTCGATATCATTTTGTAACTGTTAGAACTGAAGAAGTTACATTTCACAATCCTTAATAATGTCAACTAGCTCGCTCATAACCTCTTTATTCCTTACGAGAAAGGTAGAACCTGGTGTTGTTATAGCAAGTTGGAAAAGTTAAACCGAAAACGCCTAGTTTTCGATTCAGTGTTACAATCAATATCTGCTTTTCCTTTACTCACTTTTACGATCTGCACGGCATTCGATATTCAAATAACTTTTCTTTTTGTACGCCCTCATGACAAAATATGTTGAAACTACATTGATCACTGTTTGTCATCTTACATTTGCACATGTTTACAAAAATTAATAAAAGTTAGGAGAGAAACTAGTTTAGCTTAGCTACTGTTCGTTTTTTTTTTCTTAAAATGTAGGGAAATAATACTACAGATAATAATCCCCAATCATAAGAAATTGAACAATGTATGAAAATAAATATCTGGAACCCATTTAAGATTATTAAATTGAATACCAGGAGTGCAGTATGAGCTGATTGTTGTTGTTGACCCCACAGCTGTTACACCGTGAATACTGTGATAGTGTTGTGCAAGCGTGACTTAGTCAAAATTTTGACTTGTATTTGACTGATATTTCAAAAAAAGTATTGAATCAATAAATGCGTGTACACAGCTACAAATGGCCCCATACAGTTTGTAACCGTTCACTGCTTTAGTATTTTTGATATTGTTATACCCTTTCCGTTACACGTTGTATATACTTGTATGTTTATTATTTATATAATTCTGAAGTTTGTGTAATTACATTTATATAAAAACATACCCTTTGCTCAGCTAAAATGACTGTGTCGATAGTAAGTTTAGTTGCCTTTTTAAAGAAAAATACTATATTTCCTGGCGGAATTGTTTCTGAAGACACAGGTTCCAAACCGGGTGGTAGCATCTTGGATTTGTATAAGCGACTCATAAGCATTACTCATGTAAGTTACATAAATAAGAAGATTTGAACTTTTGATTTGACTAGATATAATTATAACAGTAGCGAGCAGACATGTTTTCAATCACGTTACAAGATATTTATTAATATTGCCCGAAAGATAATTTTGTATTAACTTTTTATTCAGATTTTATTGCTTTTTGTACGAAACCTTGCTAGAAGGATTTTTTCTACACTTGTTCTCTTTCGATACTAGACGATCTTTACCTCCTACAGGATGGGAGGAATTTGCATTTTCAAATTTCGCCTGACAACAGGTTAATGGAAATTTACGAGTTGTACGGAGTTCGAGACTTGTTGGGAGTCCTAAATAAATAATTACCCACCTTTATTTCAAACACGTGCGAGCAAAAGCTATTTATTTATTGCTTTAGGGCTACACCGTATTAAGACAGAGCATTTACATAGGGCTGAGGTGTAGGCGCGGGTATACCGGAGGCTGGGGAAAGAGGAAAACGCTTGGGGATATCCTTACCCAACAGAAAACGCGGCGGTCTACCAAGAAGACCTGTAATGCTAGTGAGAGACATTCCACAGAGCGCGGAATAAAGACGCTATCGATCCGGCCTTGTAGGTGTGGTAAAGCTATGGTTTCCTGTCTTTCCAATTGGTGCAATATCTGCACCAAATTCTTTCAGAGTTTTGAACAGTTTGTTAAAAGATCAGTACCTGTTACCTTTAATATATAGAAGAACTGTCACTCGCTACAACTGCACTATATTTAACGTTAGAGGTAGAAGTATTCATTTTCTGTTTTATTGTCACGAAACTTTAGTTTATTTCTGTTAATTTAGTTCTGTAAAGTAAAGAAAAGGATATTATGACATATAAATAATAATAAATAAATAAATTAGACAACATCACATACATTGCTCTGATTTTGAGGTAAGTAGCTTAAGCACTTGTGGTACAGAGATCAGAAACAACGACGGTACCACAACACCCAGACCCAAGACAATATAAAAAAGTTTGTTTTCCATATTGACCTGACCGGGGATCGAACCCGGGACCCCAGAGATGGCGCGACGCCAAAGTCCGGCTCGTTCGCCTCTCGGCTACGGAGTCGTAAAAAAAAAGGATGTAAAGTTTAGTTTAGTTCAGTTTATGGCATAATCACCACCGTTACCTGCGCCACAATTACTAACTACGTGTCAAATTTCAGTGTCATCTATTCAGTGGTTTTTGTCATACTTTGTTATGTATTAAACACTATCGACTCTTTAATGGAAGTTCCTGTTATAAATTACAATAAAGCCATCCGACATTTTTACTAGGCAAAAAAGAAACATTAATTATTGTGTAATGACTAATTTAAATATCAATCAATCTTCCAAGAACAGTGACTTTATTACCTGACAGTCTTATCTTAGCTCACAATTTATCGCTAACTTTATAAATTATGTTTTCTAATGAAGACATAAATTCGCAAATATTTAATTTGATGTATAAATGGCATTCCTTGTGGTTTTTATTTAATGAAAGTGTGGGCGGGTATATGTAATTTAAAATTTAGAGTTGTTGATACAATCACAAATAAAATAGCTAATTTGCGTACCTAATTATTTGGTTTGAGTATTTGGCTTTGATTAACTTGGTTTGATAATAATATTAGCATTGAAATTAAAGATTGTTTACTTATATAAAAACAGATAAATGTATAATAAGTTTTATTGTGTTTGCCTTACTGAAATAAACTTTGTCGCCTTATTAATCAAATCGGAAACTGCCAGTTAAACAAATCCTGTTTGTTTATTTATTTATTTTATTTATATAGGACAACCAACAAATCTTACACTAAAAATAACATTACACACAAACTTGAAATAAAGTCTACGTGCAGATTAATTTACAGACTGCCACGACTTGCAAATGTGAGGCAATTAATCTTGTTATAATATAAGTGTGTATGTAGGTATTACTGTGTTTAGAAAGGTAGATAAAGATATCAATTAACGAACTAAATATAAAATAGGTTACAGTTACTGAGCAAACAAAGTTAATTACCGTTTAAAATATTTTCAAGTATAATATTTTTTTGTATTGTATAACATTCCGAGATTCCTACTTCCAGACAGCTACTTAAGAGTGGTTTGCGAATAATAAATAAAAAAATGTCGGTATAATAACGAGCCTATAGTGTAAGATACAATGTGAGTATACATTAACATATTGGTACACATTATTCATTGCAACATTATACTATGATGTTATCATTCGATAGCAATTACTTCCACAACCTTCAGATAAAATAAAACTAGGCGAGGAAAAAATTTAAATAGACGTGTCAAAATATATACAAATAGAAAAAGGAAATTAAAACTGGCTCAATTAGTTTATATTTCCAATAATAACTTAACCAAGGGTTGGGACTTCTTTTGTTATAGAAAAAAGTCAATTTTTCAACTTCACTACATTTAAAATTGATAATATTGGAAATTCAAATTGGAGTTTAATAATGTACAAACCTGATGTTTATCATTAAGATACAAAAGCAATATGCTGCGTGAGTATTAAATCTGATTTTTTTATTAAAAGCTGATTAACATTTCAGATATTCGGAATTAAATGTTGCATTGAAGCTGTCATAAAAATAATTACGTCCGGCAAGTGTCGATGCGCAAGGCAACGAATGACGGACATTTATTAGTTACCGAGAGCGATGAAATACCGTGTACCATTGTTAGTACAAAATATCAGTACATGACCATAATAATATTGAAATATTTCAGGTCCTTTATCATATAATGGCATAAAATTGTTGCATACTAGCGTTTTTTTAGAAAAAAAACTTAGAGTTAACAATATGTCGATTACTATTAAGATATTCACAAATTTACGCTTTTTACCTTTTTTGTATATCACTTAAGAATAATAGAAGACAAACCTTTCCGATTTTATCTTGCTCTAATTATTTATTTTATTTTTGTTTTGATTGAATCACTCAGAGCCTCCACTTTGTATATATTGTAATACCTATTGTCAATTGTTGATCAAACTCTAAAGCCTTTAATTTCGTAAATAAATACATTTGTAAGAAGATTTATCATAATATTGCATTAACTTTCTGAATCATATTAATTATCAGCACAAAAAAGTCCGCTATAAACGTTACATAGCCAGTAACTTCGAGAACATATATTTTATCTGAAAATGATCGCTTC
The DNA here is from genome assembly GCA_037074685.1 of Glyphodes pyloalis. NCBI lineage: Eukaryota > Metazoa > Arthropoda > Insecta > Lepidoptera > Crambidae > Glyphodes > Glyphodes pyloalis. The sequence goes on from JAYKKO010000009.1 coordinate 16,721,139, forward strand.
AAAAGCTTGTGGTTTCTGCTTACGAATCCATTTGTAACAGATTGAATTCCCTTTCGATATAAACTTTTATGCACGACTTTATTGTTGTTGGTTTGGTATTTTACCGTATACACATATATAATATAATTATCAATTAATTAATTGAAGGTTACTTTTAAAAACCGATCTCTCCCCGAGGCTTTCAAAACTATTAGCTTTGAACAACTAGCGTCATCACCTATGGAGAAGATTACCTTATCACTCTGACTGAGACATATATCGATGCTTATGTACAATCATAAGCATGTCAGCCTATACACTTTGGTCATTTTACCGGCCTTATATAGTGCGCATAAGAACTTAAATCGATCAGCAAGTGGCAAGGTATACCTTGGCGTGCTGTCGACTGTACATATCAATTAAACCACTACCCAAGATAAAAGTTGCGCTTAGTTTCAGACGAAAGCAAAATACAAACGACTTAATAATCAATCTGTATGTTTAAAACTGACCTCAGTCTTCGTTGAGAGTAGGTACATCAGCTGACGCTAATATCTATCGCAACAACGGACTGACGGACAGGCTTCATTAGCGAGCTAGAAATGTTTGTTTGACGTATGAGGCTCAGCAAATTCACGCGCCTTAGCTTGATCTATTAGAACTTGTTACCTTTACGCATATATGAAAGACATCACTAATTTGTACCGGACGAGCGGCAGACAGACTGAATGACTTCATTAGGTAACTTGCGTTATTTGCTGTCTAAAGCCCTATTAGTGTTTTGATTAGTGCGAGTTTCAAGTATTAATTTATGTATTTAAATTGCTTTCATGTATTCCTTCTTCTTAAGTTCCTTTTTATTGTTTTTAACAGGTTGGTTTAATATTTCGTCGATTCTTGGTTGACTGTGATGATGATGTCCCTCTCTCTGTGAGTGAGTGTGGTGTATCTGTGACTCTCAAACGAATAGATCGAATAAGGTTCAGTATTTTTCATTTTAAAATTGCTTACTTTCTGGTAATTTTTAGCTGTTTTTTACATTTGGTTGGTATTGTAATGTAATATAATATCAGTTCTTTTCAAAAACGATGTAAGACATTTTTGGCGTTAAATTCCTCGATAAAGTGCATTATCCGTGATTTTTTTTGTAACGTGTTTCCTTAAACAATCAGTTATTTAAACTATCAGTTGCATAGAGGGTATTTTTAATTCTTTTTTTGTTGAGTTAAATACACAATAGTTTTCACTAACATTAGAAGGAGAACATCCTTCTAATTTGCCTCCAAGCTGGCAAGAAAAAAACATATCCTTATCTATTAACCTAACAATCCCTCATTTCATTTACTATGTTTATTAAAAAAAAATTGTAAACTTTACAATACACGGCTTAAGTAAGGTTGGAAATCAAGCTACAACGAACTGCCTCAGAGACCACATACAATAATTTTATGGTATACATGTGATGCCCTGGTAGGGCACAGCAACTCAAGAGGGCTTACTACTTATTTTTAACTATAACATTTTACATTTAACTATTACATTCATTCATTTATTACATTTTATTACATTATATTATTTATAAGCATACATATTAACATTACACAAAATATGACAATTCAGTTATTTTTAAATCATAACATCGATATCATTAAAAAATTCATGCAGAGTGTAGTAACATTTGTTTAAAAGACTAATTAATAAACTGCCTACAAGACTTCTACATACAATCGGCAGCAGGCGTTGATTTGTACGTCATCTGTCGCTAATGTGTACCGGCGAGCGACCGACGGACGGATTGAAACGCTTCATTAGCGAGCGGTGTTGTTTGATGTACGAGGACCAATGAGTATCAGACTCGTCACATCAAACAGCGTTGCAGAGAAGAATGATAATAAACTGCTTAAAAGACCTCTACATAAAATCGGCAGCAGGCGTTGATGTATAATGTAGGTACATGAAAGTTGACGTACTTTCATGTACCTACATTATACATCATACATCTGTCGCTAATTTGTACTGGCAAGCGACCGATGGACTGATTGACGCGCTTCATAAGTGAGCGAGCGGTGTTGTTTGATGTACGAAGAGCAACGAGTATCAGACTCGCCATATCAAAGGGAGTTGCATAGAAAAATGGTAATAGTTAAATTGGTGTACTTTTAGGAGAGTGAGTGGATAAATTTGCATATGTAATATCTGGTGAGAAACGCGGAGTGCTTTGTAAGTTGGTGTGAAATCTTTGTAAAAAAAAACTTTAAGCAAAGCGTTTTGGTACCATCCGATCACAATTTTTATTTCTTAACTTTTAAGAATGATAATGTGTAAGTAGGAAAAAGGTTGTAAATATTTTAAAAAAACGTAATGAATACCAGCAAAATTAGTTTTTTCCCACAATTTAGATATTAAGAAGGCGGGATCGAATAATTTATTAGCAATTTTTTCACTAAAGGAAGCAAGTAATAGAAATTAGGTAGTAAATATGAATATAAAAATTATCTGGATTTCAGGTTTGATCCCGTCATCTTGACAGACATAAAAAAAATATTCACAGGCCTGCGCATATACATTCAGCGGTCATTTAACAAAAATGAATCCATGACAAATGCATTTCAGTTACTTTTTTCCCTAAAAATAAATTTCGAAAATACTGTCAACATTTCAAAATGTAAGCAACAATAAACTGCCTAAGGGACCTCTACATACAATCACCAGCAGTTGATGTATAACGCAGGTACATGAGAGTACGTCATCTGTCGCTAATGTGTACCGGCGAGCGACCGACGGACTGATTGACGCGCTTCATTAGCGAGCGAGCGGTGCTGTTTGTTGATGAGAGCCATGCGTAGGTAGCAATGCTCTAAGCATCAAACATTTCTGACACTAAAATTAATGATGACCATAGAGTCTCACATGTTATTCTAATTATGGTATTTGATTTATCCAGGAGATTGTAATTAGGGTCAATATTCCTTACATTCTTACTAATAGCATTGAGTTGTATTCGTAATATAGATAGATGTGTGGGGGAACTTGGTGGTCTTATACAACTTTCAACGTTCTACCATCGGACCTTGAAAAGCAACGTTTAGCTTTAATCCGTACTGAGTCAACATTCGTGCTATAAGATTTTTTGTCACTATTTATGATTATACAAATAATAAATACTGACAAAAAATATGCGCCTATGGAGTGAATGAGCTGCCCACATTATCTTGACCTTGCGTCAGATAAATGAAAAGCAAATAGATAGATAGATAGATCGATACACTTTATTGCACAGAAAAATTTACAGAAATTGGCTTTGCAGACATAATTAAGTACAATTTAGGCGGTCTTATTGCTAGAAAGCAATCTCTTCCAGACAACCTTTAGGTAGAAGAAAAAGTAGATATCGAGAAACGGGTGCACCCGTGCAAAATATTTATTGAGGAAAACAAAAATAAATAAATAACCGGAAATATAAATAACATAATATGATAAATAAATAAAAAAAAATAAAACATAAATAAATAAAAAATACATACATAAATAAATATATACAAATCCATAAAGTATTTACGGTTTAAACAAACATATAGAATAAACAAATGAAATCAGATTAAATACCAACAAAAGCTTAGCTTTATTTGAACACTTTGATAAAGAAGTTCGCGTTTAGTTAAGAGAAAGAAATAAAGATTTAACTCTTATACAAATCAAAAGTAGACCCATCTAATATAAAAAGTAGATGAAAGTAAATCAGTTCTAGCATTTTGTATCAAAGCGACAGACGAACTGATTGACAGACTTCATTAGTAAGCGAGCAGTGTTATTTGTCGAAAGTCACGTGACAATCGGTATTGGGGCTGCTGTGTTGAGTAATCTGGAACCTAGATCAAAAATTGTTAGCAGAATCAGTTGAGTTTAATACTTAGACGCGTTTAATTTTGGGCGTTGATAACAATAGTCTACTATTGGCAGCATCAAAGCATGATAAAGTACTATTCATACATATGAAAGAATGAAAAAAAAATAAAGAAAGAAAACATTTATTGACTCAACTAAAAAACAAAACAAAAAACATAATCTGTTCTAAACATAAATATATTGTTTATGAGACAAAAGGAAAAAAGCTCAGCTAATGCTGCCTCGAGAATGGATCCCGGGCAGCGCTGGTTTTCAGCTTATCCCTATCCTCGTGAGATGTTATTTGAAAGAATGTTGTGGCTGTTAAAGGCTAACAGTTGCATCAAATTAATAAATGTCTACTATTACACTAATAATTAAAAAGGAAAACCCAGTCTCATGTGGATACCATATATAGTGTGTTGGCAATTTCTGTTTTTAAAATTTAATGTTACAATTTAATGTTTTAAATACATTTTTTTTTCTTGCTTGCAAATTCTGTTCGTCTAAGAAAAAAATACTCCAATCTGAATCAAACCAAAATTGTGTAGGCTGAGGTTAACATAAAACTACGTTGCATTTCCAAATTTAGAAGACAATGCTTGAAATACAAATATAATAAACATGACTGCATTTAAGTTGTCTCGAAATCTGAACTCACTTTTATGTTGATAGCGCTTTTACAAAAAGTATAAAGAAAAACACATAAGAACTTATGTTCTTAAGCTGTCGCAAATTTGTTGGTGTCGAAGCGACAGACGAACTGATTGACGGGCTTCATTAAGGATCGATCGGCGTTGATTGCAAAGGCCGGCTTGGTCCGACCGGAAATCGTGTATTGTCTGAAGATATTTGTTTGAATTATAATTATGCATTCCTTACATAGTTTGATATTTACGTGACAGTAAAAAATATAAGACAAATGATAATTAATAATATTTTTATTCAAATTTTATTTCTTATACCAAATATATTAATTTTATATTAAGTATATTGTACCCCTATCATGTAAAGTTGTCTGTAGTTCATAACAGGCCATTTTGCAAGAAAATGCAAAACATTCTGTTTATAATATTTATTTCAATTGCAATAAGTAAACAAACGTATTTCTTTTTCATCTATCGTTCAATACTGTTTTATTTAGAGCTGGCAACTATGCATTTAGTAAGCGGTGACCATAGCTAAAGACCCTTGCAACGCTACGATATACGCGTTGCCCACCCTGTAAAAAACTCGTCACGCCATTCCTGACGGGCACCATACTGTAGTCTCGTGAGAAATCCTCAGTAGGGAGGTCATTATACTGCCTTAGCATGGCAAAAAATTTCTTTTGAAATCCACTAACATTCTTCGTTCAGATTGAAGTGTACAGAATCTGATCATCTACGTGGAGACATCTGCTTTCAGTCACTTAAATGCTTTCAACACTGTTCAATGAAATATGAACAGCGTACCAATAAATACGTGAAGGTACCTTCACATGGATCATAATTTCACTGTTCAAGCATAACAACATAAAAACGTGCATAAAGGCAGATCAGCTGTCGCAAATTTGTATCGGAATGACGGACGGACTGATTGACGGGCTTCATTAGCGAGCGAGCTGTGTTGTTTGCCGAGGATTGGCGCGTTTCGGCCTGCGGGAGTCTGTTTGCGTGCATAGGGGCCGTTGTGTAAAGTAATCTGGAATCTGGATCAGGCCGGATTCGGTGTAGCATCGTTTAGGCTAACATTAAACTACTTTGAATGCCGAAATCAACGGGTTCCCATTTAGGGCTTAGTTATTTGTTTTTAATCAATTATACAGTGTTTTTTATACCATGGCGCTTGTGCTTAAGCATACGGCTCACCTGATGTTAAGCATTTACTGTAGCTTAAAGATGCTTGCAACATCAGGGATATTACGGGAAAACCTCAGCAGAGAGCTCTTTATACAGCCTTAGCATGGCATAAAGTTTCTTTTGAAACGAACCATTTTGCAGATCAGATAGTAATCATCGCTAAACTTGGTACGTACAGTGAATTGATCATGTACATATGGAGTTACCTGCAGTCATAAAGCTTCATTGCTGATCACTCGAGTGAGAATGGTTCAGACATATGAACAGCGTGCCAGTAATGAATACGTGCATAAAGACAGATCAGCTGTCGCAAATTTGTATCGGAATGACGGCCGGACTGATTGACGGGCTTCATTAGCGAGCGAGCCGTGTTGTTTGCCGGAGATTGGCGCGTTTCGGCCTGCGGGAGTCTGTTTGCATTCATGGGGGCCGTTGTGTAAAGTAATCTGGAATCTGGATCAGGCCGGATTCAGTGTAGCATCGGTTAGGCTAACGTTAACTACTTTTAGTGTTGCAATCGACGGTATTGCTCGGAATTGACGGTATCGCGGTCGATGATGGATCAGGAATGGAAAATGATATAAAATAAAGAAAAATAGTTCATGAAGTAAAAAACACGTGATAGCAATATGGAAGAGTGAAAGACAGAAAAGTAAACAAAAATAATAATCAAACTCCCATCCCTAGATAAAAATTCCAGAAACTCAGAAGTGAAGAAGAAGAAGAAGTGTCCGTGTAACTTTAATGTCCGTGTACATTTTATTGATTGTGTGTGCTAGTAAAAAACTTATTATTATGAGCATAGAAAATGCGTACGTACATAAAATACACAAAAACAAGTTCCCACTAAAATGTATGGGCACAAAACCAGGACCACGTGATAAATTTAGGGCAAAACACCACTAGTCACTATTATACATACAGATTTAATTCCAGCCATATCGCAAAACGCTATTTAAATGCAAGTAAACCACAAATCGATTTTGGACCTTATGCGAATGAATATAGAGCATACGGGTAAGGAGAATCTACCAGCTTAGAACTCGGGAACCACTAAGAGGATCAGTATGAAGAACTTCATGTATTTATTCATTGGCGGACGACGGAGGGGGGTACAAAGCTCTTAGCGACGGAATTATTCGCGATTCCGTTAATGTGACATCAAAGTTACATGTTCATTGGTGTTTGTTGATAAGTTTCCCTTTGAAGAATAACTGTTGTAGGACTAGCTGCTACCGGCGACTTCGATCGCTTTTTTTTTGGGCTAAATTTGCGTGTCTTTTACATATAAAAATAGCTTTAACACTGTTATATATAAATAACAGTTTTTAACTGAGTTCATTAATTATGAGTGTTACATTTGATAAAAACGTTTAATAAAATACGTTTTTTTGTGTAATTTAGTTACTAAAGGTGTAAGAAAATCAATACATATATCCATACGAAGCATATGTAGATCATTAGTCATTAAACATTAAGTGAAATGCTGCTATGGATTAAATAATTTATTAAAAAAAAGGTTAACCTAAATAAACTCTAACAAATAAAAGAATTAACTGGAGAATTAATACGTTTTCATCATATATACATATAACATTATTTATTCGATAAACATACATATGTCGGAATATTTTTTTATTTAATTTTAATATTCCTATATACCTACCAGTCAAAGTCATAAACCTTCCATTTTTGTTTGCCGTAGTAGAGTAAATACAGAGGTCGACTATAAATTAAAAGCGAAAGTGTGGTATAAATCAAAGCAGCTGCCATCAATCTTATTTAATCGGTTTCGCGTTTCAACAACTTTCGTAAATTGTATAAAATCCATTGATTTTAGTCAAATTAAAAGCGTGATACATTTATTTTTGATAATTTTTACAGTATAATATAATAATAATGTGAAACGTATTTACTAGCAATAAAAATAATCATTTTACAACTTAATTAGGTACAAAGTGCAGAATTTGCTTTAACAAAATGTCAAAGCCATAGTGAAGCTACTGATTTATTATAATTGCTTTTAACAAAAAAATATTCTTACTATAATAATATTATAATATAATATAATATTATAGTAAGAATATTTTATAATATAATATAATATTATAATATTATAATATAATATTATATTATAATATAATATAATATTATAAATCGGAAAGTGAGTTTGTTTGTTTGTTCCGCTTTCACGCCGTAACTACTGAACCGATGGCTTTGAAATTTTGCAGACGTAAAGTTAGAAGTCTGGACTAAATAATAGGGTCCTTTTTATCCCGGAAAACATTGATATTCCCGAGGGAAAACAAAAATATATTTTACTTGATGGATGGATTGGAGATGGCGCTGTGTGTGTGTCGTTTAAAACAAGGTAAAATATTGCAAACGAATATAAACATGTAAATTGAGGGATGACGTACAATTGTTTTATCGTCTAAACTGTTTTTACATCTTCTTTATATAATATAGTGTACCATTCAGTTTTTGTTTAACAACTAATCGTATGCGTGGAAATGAGAAGTTTTCTTATAGTTATGCTTTACACCGCAATATAACCGAATTACACGCGGGCGGAAAGCTAGTATATATATAAACCAACTTATCGTATAGAAAGAACTGCAAAGTACATATTACTATATCTTTTCATATTTTTTTTTGCCGACGTCTCTAATGTATGGCTTTGAAGTCTCTTACTTTTTTCATTGCGAATCCACGCTTAAAAATTGACTGTCTTAAGCATTAGATAGTTTTATTTTATTTCCTATCCTGCTTTTTAATATATATGCAAAAGTATGTAAGATTGTTTAGATGTTTGTAAATAGTAGTTACATCCTAAAATTTGAATTAAACGGATCCGGATGATATTTGTTAGGAAGAAAGTTGGCAAACCTACGAGATTTAATTAAAAAAAAAAGTATTCCGAAATGCCGTATGTATGTATTGTATAGGGACTATGAGAATTCGCAAGAATGCCAAACTTGAAGAGCTTGTGACTGAACTTAACATCACTGGGGAGACCAAGGCTCAAAGACTTCGATGGCTTGGACACTTGGAAAGAATGGGAGAGGATCGCAGCGTCAAGAAAACTTATCTGGGTCGGCCTATTGGACGTCGGCCGGTTGGCCGCCCTAGGTAACGCTGGAGCGACGTAGTGAGAGCTGATCTTCAGGAGCTGCCAGTTGGTGGGCCAGCACACAGGATCGCGAAAATTGGCGAGATCTCATATCGGAGGCCAAGACTCATTTTGGGTCATCGAGCCATGGGAGTAAGTAAGTAAGTTTATCCTGAAATGACGTGGACAAAATCGCGCAAAGCAGCTAGTTCTCAATAACTGCCTTACGTCTTGTACAGAAAAACTTTTTGTTATTCTTAAGTAGGTACATAGTGAAATCAATTCATTAACTTTGAAACCCAGAAAGTGAAAGGCTCAATTTCGATCACACACAGAATTTCATTCGAGTAAAATTAATTACTTTACTCGTACTAGGTATCTAGTTCGGAGTTTGGCTTTGAGTTGTGGCCTGCCAATTGCAATTAAATGGTTTACCGCTGTTTGGAACTCATTTATCATTTACAAACTAATGCATCACTGTTTAATTATAGTACACGAAAGATTAGTTTGAATTATAGAGTTTTAATTTGATTGATTATAGACTACACTTTGCAGTCAAGGTAAAAATTTTAATATAGCAAATTTAGAAAACTTTTCAAATTATTGTTTATTGAACTAATGCGAATGAGATTTTCATGAAAATGATATGAAGGGATTAGTTAGTTTTGAGCGGGCAACCTTTTGCCATTTTTGTATTCTCTAACTTTTTTTGTAACTTTAATAAATTTAAATTGTTTTCACATTCTTAGATAGACTTGTTAAACTAGCTCCTTGTAAATTTTTTCGTTACTACGATTTATCTCCATATCAATTTTTTGTTGCTTTTAATGCCTTTTACTAGTCACTGACGTCAATGTTACCTATTTGAAGAAATAAATCAGTGCATTTCGTACCCCATATATACCTACCTATTTAAATGTCCCAACATAAGAAAAAACTTACTTAGAAATATTGATAGACAGGCATTTATCAAATACTTCAATATATCTAGCACTAAAGGTATACAAATAAAAAGTTATCTTTAGCACAATGTCTTTTTTTCATTAAACATGTCATAAAATAGTCCTTAGCTTCATTAGCACTCACTCGGTGTTGAGTTTGTGATCTTAATAGAACGTCGATGGAGGTATACTCGTAATAGTCATGTTTGCTGAGGCCAATTAGAGTAGACAGCTCAAACAAAGGCCGGTGGTGATTAAAAGCAATTATGTATTAGTAAGACATTATGTAGGGCCAAGCGTGGATAAGGAATTTTGTACGAAAATTATGGTTGCTTGTAAGAAAATTAAGAAGACGACCGTTTTTTGGGGGTTTTCGTTCTTAATGAGATGTATTAAGCACGTTATCAATGTTTAAATTAATATTGTACGACATTGTTTCTTAATCTTCAAACGCATCACTTACCAGATATGATAGAATAAGGGGGCTGGTAAAAAAACATCGGAAACGATTCTGATTATAAAATTCAATCTTTTGACTCTGTCAAATCGGGTTAGTTAAGAAAGAGACAAAACGTTATTTTCGGATTTAAATCCGATTCCCACTTTTTGTTAATAGGTAGGTATACTGATCCTAGACTCTTTGTCATGGTACTTGGTCGATATAATCGATTTCCTAAATAACGAAGTTTTTTTCGGTAAAAAATACAAACTATGTTTACTTAAGAAACCTCTTCGTCTTTGAAGTCGGTTGAACTCCTATTTAAACAAAAACTAAATCTCGCGAATTCGATCACATAGCTACTAGATTTTTTCTTTAATGTTGAATAGTAATAAGAGTTCTTAGACAAAGTCTATTTGTGCCAACGTCATTTGATAGAACACGGATGTTATTTTCTAGCTTCCCAAGAATTTCGAGTGTCCAGCGACTTGACCCGACCGTGGCGTGGTAGACCCGAATTTTTAAACAAGCTCAAGCTAAATTCTTGTAAAAGTAAAAGCATCAAACTACTGCATGTTCTATCTATGCTATATGTTCCATCTTCATATTATCTTAATTCTCACACACACTGGCGAATATACACTGCTGAAATCTAGTTGCACTAATTAGACATAAAAAATAACTTAAATATTTTTTCTTTTTTTTTTCACAAATCTAGATACTTAGATTGTTATGTGAAATCTCATTGCTTTTGATTTATTGAAAATATTGATTTTCATTTTATAGTGCAATCAATACCTTCGAATAGCGACGATAATTCGGGCTGGCATGCTCTGTTATTTGAAGCAGAGATAATCGAGTCGGTGCGCTTAATTGATGGGAAGATTGGTCATTTGGCAAACATAATAAATCTCGCATAGCATTACATACATCAACATGAACAGGAGCCAGGTAGCTTAAGCACTTGTGTTAAGGAAACTTAAATCAGATTTAATGAAACAACGAGACTTAAATAGGTAGGCCAGAGGCAAGCTGGTGGGACTTTGACGCCTCTGAGGTATTGGGTTTGATGCCCAGTTGGGTTAGGTTAGGTTAACTAACTTTTCTTAATTGTCTCAAGTCGGGGTGTTGTGGTACTATCTTAATTTCTGATTTCTGTACGACAATTTTTTTGCCAGAATCAGAGCAATGTATGTTATGCTATGCTTCTTTGTTATAATGTAGACTGTATTGGGCGGGACTTTTCTGTATCGTAAGCATATCCTTCATTTTATTAGCAGTAAATTTTTACCAAAATAAAGTACATAATTTGTTAAGAGGCCAGTCTATAAATAAACACCCTTCAACCATCATTAAACCATACTTCAAATTTAACTGATGTTTAAATTAAGATCTTAGTCGAATATAAGATAAATTCGCTGTTAAAATGGGAGTTAACTCCGGCTCTTTTCTCTTTCAAAAAAGATCGGTTCCCAAGGGAAACCAAGGTAAATATAAGCTACTTAAAATTTCATCTCCTATCGCTGTAATTTCCGTTAACGTTGTTTTGTTTTGTTACAGGTAAGAATTTCGACATCATCCCGTCTGCTGTTCATTGAAAACGCAAAACGTGAAAAAATGAGATTTCACTACTCTTGTCTTTTGTAAGACAGAAAAGTAAGCGAATATCAAATTAAATTGATTCATATTTTATTATTTTTTATAGTACTAAACGCCGTACTAGCGAACTTTAAATATTAGAAACAGAAAAATTTAATCTCCTCTTGCGGTGCGAGAATCGAACCCACGACCTTCACGTATCGCGCGTGCTGCTCTTACCAACTGAGCTAACCGCAAGTTATCGTAGGCGATGAAATTTTTCTCCTGTATCAACCGTTAGCCTCCGGTAAGTGCCCTCTGCCGAATATGTTTAGAACTACATACTTATCGGCTCATGGTACATTCGTTGCAGAAATGTTTGAAAACCACGGAGTCGAGGGTTCGATTCCCGCAAGGAGAGATGAAATTTTTCTGTTTCTAATATTTAAACTGATTCATAATCACTAACAGGCAAACATAATGTCATAATCCTATTAGTTATCTCCACTGTCTTGGTCCATGGATATAGTGGGAATATTTTTTCAATTGATTATGGTCTCGCTATCCCCATTAATCATTTTATAGGATTACCACTTGTAAATTATACGAAACAGAAGATGCAAACTTTTATCATCAAACTAGCTTAATCTGCTGGTTCTTCTAAGCAATAGTCACGAAGTCTGCTAAATTCGACCCTTACTCTGGAAAATAACTAATAGGAAAAGTGGGAATAATTGTTTCCACTATTTTCATCAATGATAATTCCCAATGGAGGTAGTGGGGTGCACCGATAGACGGGACCAATGGCTAAACTTGCCTTCCGAAGCACAGACTCATTGTTTTACCTGACTGCTGAAGAAAAGAGGGTTATGTTTGTTATCGGACAGTCAGATGGTGTAAAAGTTGATTCTCCGGAATTTGGAACGCAAAGCTCTAACCACTTAGACGTTTCAAAAATATTTCTTATGTAATTAACGTTATAATTTTTGAACTATACCATATAAATAATCTTCAAATCAACTACTGTAAATAAGGCAGATACCATCTTGCCCCTCAACCTACTGTATATGTCTTTGCCATGGTTCATCTCTTATGTATGCTCGTCGATTCAGTCTTTTCTGGAATTTATTTATTTAAAGAACCTCTATGATTAGGCTATGAAAATCTTGCCTGATTTTTCCTGTCTTTTGGACAAGTGTATTGCTCCAGTGTTATAACACCATATATTGCTTATATGGTTTCACCTATTTAATTCAGTTACATTCACCATTTAATTTATACCTTTTATACAGAAAGTACATTAATATGTCTATAAGCCTAGTCAAAGACATTTTGCCAATTTAATAACGTCTGGAGAAGAATTTGGTCATCTAGTCTAAAACATATAACATAAGTTATTAATGTGTTTTATTAATCTTAAAAAATATCATTACCTATTCAGAGTTACATCAAACAGGATAGCAATTATTAACTTTTCTATGTAAGAAGATAATCAATAAAAGCGTTTTGAATGTACCACACATTTCTTAGAATGTATTTCATGTAAGAAGGAAAATAAAAGTCGGCAAAAATGGGCAACAAATAAAAATCAATGAACACAATATAACAACGTGCGTGCCAACTGGAGGGAATCTCCCAAATTAACAAGGTCAAGTCGTAACAAGGAAGAGGGTTCTTACTTAAAATAAAATACGGAACATTTTACGTTGTAGGTAAAAGAATAACCTACAAATATTGACCGTATAAAGCCAAATAGACAAAGTTAAAAAGATAGTGCTTAGACGAGACAACGTCACATGCTCATGTTGTAAAATCAAAAAAGTATGAGACAATTAAAAGTATGAGGTCTAATTACCCTCAGCATTAATTCCCAAAGTATCCCAAAGTAAGTAGTAGCAATGATTGTCGACCTAATTAACTATCCGTGATGACCGAAAATGCTAAACCAGATGAGGCTTGCCTTTTCGCCATACTGGCCAAAAAAGAGGCTAAAAATAACGCTAAGCAAATTTTTTAATGAACTAAAAATTAAAGTACAAGATACAGATTCAAAATATCGATCAAATGCATAATGGACTACATCACTTTAATCTCATTAGATTTTTTGATATTCCAAAGCATTGATTTAGCACATCAAAAACCCAAACACGACTCTTTGTTTTTTCAAACAGGAGTGCTAATCATTGAAAGGCACATCATGATAATTCTCATGCCGACAACTAAGAGCACAGGATATTGTAAGACTATACAGTCGATTAGACAGTTCTTAATATTAATATTAAAACGTTTTATTTAAGGGAAATTCCATTCATATTATATAAATTACATGCTCCAAACGGATGTTGATGAAAAAAATATTTCCTGGAATTTGATCTTGACTTAATTAATAAATGAATGAAGATATTTCAGGAAAACACGTGCAAGAGTAATAAATTCAGAAAGAAAACATGTTTGGTCATACTTAAGGTTTTATAGGGGCTACTTGCTGATTGAACGAGGAACAAGCAAAATACCACCGTACAAAAATCAATCCCGTTACCGAACACATAACAATGAGGCGTGGCAAAACGAAGATGGATTCCAAATGAGCTCCTCACGTGACTACAAAAAAGCCCCGTAGAAAACTTCTTTGAAATCATTTATTTGGGGCGAACTTTCTATCGCAAGATCTGAAGTTCGATTAATGACGAATCATTTTTTGGAAGTTAAACAAGCGGGGTGTATTCGCCTCCAAAGGCGTCGGTTTCGATACTTTCTTTCAGTTAATGATGGCTTTTAGCCCGTAGTTTTTCGCGGTTGTATTGGAGATTGCTTTTTAACGATTCCGGGTTTTAAAAATACAAAGGATGTGGTGATCTAATTTGGAAATTGATTTGTTGAATTTTTACTTTTTGAATCAATAGGTGTTTGAGAAATTGAGTCAAGAAGTTAGAAATCTACTTAATTTATTAGGCCTTTACAATATTTTACAAATATTAACAAGTCTGTTACTCTCCCTTGTATACAATTTTTAGATACCGTCGTACTTAAATTGGGATTGTCATGTTAAATAGTGTACAAGTGTAAGAAATGTTAAACTCCAGTCTCTCACATTCGCCGTAACAGAGTATGATATTTTTTCTTTATTGTTTAAGCACACGTTATTGGTCCAGTGTTATAAGCATTATACATTTGAAAAACTACGGTTCGGATTATTGAACATGGCTCCGGTGTGTCATCACCATGCTGTAATTTTGTAAGCGTTGTGACTAAACCAATACCCATTACTCATATTATGTTATTACGACAATGAATTGATTTCATCTAGGCCTTTTCCATGCAATGGGAGATTATTTGGCTGGTAGGTACTTTGCTAACATTAAAATCACAATAAAATGTTTTAACAATCGCACACATCTCCCTGAAACTATTCATATAAAACTTACAATTTAGTCACGTTACGCTCGGGACGTCATAATTTCATTTCGCCCCATTCGAAACCAAAACGGTAACATAGCTTGTTACAATGTTGTTTTATTGTTTCACTTTGGCACGCAATCCAGTGATTACCTGGAAAAATCTTTGGATTCCGCGGTTGATAGCCGCTGGAAGACATTGTCACGTGTGGGTGAAGTTTACTAGCTCAAGTGTCCCCGCCTAACTTGAAAATATCATTCCGGAATTCTGATAATATTAAAATATTACCTATCCTACGAAAAAACTAAGGATTGATAGTTTCTACATTGATTGTTTTATTTTTATTAATTTTAAATAATTTATGTATTCTAATAATGTTTATTAATTAACATGTTTTCGCTGAAATTATGTAACATAGAAATTTTACCAAATAGACCAAAATAGGAATGTGACCAACACCAAAAGTAAATAAAAAAATCTTTTACATTTTTATTTGTTAAGCAAATTAAGTTAATTTAAAAAATGAGAGTATCAAAAACCTGTTAACATGTTTTTTTCTGTAGCATCATGAGTCTTATAGACATTTATACATTTGTGCAAAAAGGTTCTAGGGCACTCTGTTTAAAAAAAAAATGTCTACTGACGGATGTTTAAGGCTATTTTGTTTTATATTGCACTTTAAGATTAACCTCATCCTATCTGATGTTAAGTGGTAATGAGGTCCAGCTTAGGGGCGACAAGTACAAAATTGTTATTTGGCTGCGGGATTTTGTAGGAGGGAGGTATTTCAGGGCTGCTCCAGTTCAAGCGATAAGTCGCTTTGCCCTACCTCTCTTAAAACATATAAATTCATTGACAATATCAGACGTATCTATAATTTGTTTAACATGAAGTTGAGTTAGAAGAGGACGATGAACTCCAAACTAACAATAGTTTTTCAACATGATACAAAATATTATTTAAAGCAACCTTTATTAATAAGGCATAAATCAGAGCATACATAAAATACGAAAACAAATACATTTTCCTTGTGAAATCCTAGTTTAAATCACGAGCGTAGCTGCGGACAAAGATAATGTCGCTCATGCTTTCGTTTCTATAACAAAATGCATTCCTAGCCCTTTAACAGCACGGGTGCAGCTATCTCCTGCATTTAAAGTTAAATTGTCCGCAATTAACTTTGCGGATGCCGCCGTAAGCAGTTTCGGGTCCGCGATGTCCGATGCTCTTTGCGGTGCAACGCGGTATTTGGTTAACAAATTTTATTTATGATGTTAATTAGTCTAGTGTGCTGAAATGAAGCACTTGAATACGTCTATTGTTAACAGTGCTGCTCTTAGATTTGGTGTGATAAAATTTGTAATTCGAGCAAAAAAACAAAGACTCTTTGAATTATTGTATAAATTACGAACTGGTTTAAATTATAAAGTAAGTTAAAGTTTGTGATGTTTCTGTATGAATGTATTTTGTCTGATTTTTAGGGCTAACAATTTATGCTATGAGATTTTGTTTTACATTTTATTAACTTCCTGTGCATAGTTATTTTATAAAGGCAAAAAAATCGGACATAATACATTAATTTACATCAGATAATCTGTGATGCTGCTAAAAGGAAATAAATAAGACTTATGAAAAGTAAAAGTTATGTGCAAATATCTCAATATTTTTAAGGAATTCCATAGTATGAGCATTGGTTACCAAGAAGTAGATAAAATATTTTGATCTGGTTTTGACTATGGCAAAACGTTTTCTAAGCACTTAAGCAGCCGGTTGCAACTATATCCCGCATATAAAGTTAAATTGTCTGCAATTAACTTTGCGGATCCACCGTAAGCAGTTTTGCATCGACAGTCCGTGCGGTGTCTAGTTAACAGATTTAATACATTTGTTGGTGGTAATGTCAGTTCAACTACAGTTATGAAAGTAATTGCAGTGTTTTGATTTGAAATTTATTTTTGTAGAAGTGGTAGTGACAATATTCCACAAAAAATATTTTTCCTAGGACGACTTCATCGATGAAAAACGGAAAATGAAAAAATATTTAGTTCAAAGGAAATGGCTCATGCAGTTTTGTTGTAAACACGATCAACAGTATGAAATAGTTTGCTAGCACGGGCTGTTTGTACAAACCAACATATGGTTATAACGACTAAACATACATATATTTTGACAAAAAAATACGTAAAAATCACTTAATATTTGTGCATAATGTAAAAAATATGCCATGAAGAACACGTCCGACTATACACGTTGGGCTTTGCGCCGCCTCTTATGTCAGACGCATAAGGACCAATATCAAATTGCAAGTGTTTACCTTAAGGTGATGTTGACATTACCATATTAGATACTTACCTAACTATAAAATGTACAATATTTTTAGTTGTTCGTCACGCAAATGTAAGTCCTCCACCCCTTTTCACAAACGTCTAAACTGCTTTGAACATGGTAGGTAAGTCTATATTTTGTCTCAAACTCACACTCAAATATTTCTTCATTCAATTTGGTTATATATCACTTTTGAAACGTCATTGAATATAATCCAAAGTGATTCTACTACCAGTTCGGAACCCATATCTACCAAGAAGACACCGGTAAGAAATTCAACAGATAAGTAACAGTATCTTACTTATTACTATGTGTTGTCACTTTGCACCAGACTTGGTTTATATGACTATATACTGTATTTTGATGAGTGATGAAACACATAAGTATTTAAGTACGTTTTTACTTTCGAGAGGTAAGCTGGAGCAGACCAGTCCCCAAAGGTGGTACCTGTTCACAAGAACGACATATGTGCCAGCGATTGCTTCATTCAACCATATCGAAGGGAATGTAACGACCCCGCACATAGCGTCATCACCTATTATTGAAGAAGGAAGGGTAAAAAGCATACTTTCTGATTTTGAATCCATCGACGTAAAGGACATCTTGATACTGGGTGGAGAGGGTAGGTCCTCTTTAAGTGCGCTTTGAAGCTATTCAGAATTAAAATTGGGTTTTAAAAAATGTAAATAGGATTATCATTTTATATCACAAAAGTGTTGCAAATTATATTCCGCACAATCAAGCATGAGATACACGTACATAAGTAGTCAGTCATATTCATATTAAATTCGGCATTCAACGTTCAATTTCACAGCTGAAGCGGTGGAATCGAATCATGACAGATTCATCGCACTTCTGATTGCCTTGCTTTCAGACCTGATTATGTTGCCTTGTAAATCCATTGCGCACTAAAAGAAAACAGAACGCGATATCGGGTATGCCAAATAAAATTAACGTTCTGAATGTCGTTCATTATGATGATGTTTTGGAGTCTTTTTTAACGTTGAATGGCAATTGGACTCCTTAAGTCAAGTCTTTCTCAGCTAGTATTGTGAGAGAATTGATACCACTTCACGATATGGTACAGGATTTCGTTGGTCTATAGACTTCCGACGGTTTCGTAGAGGCCAATATCCAGTTTATTCTCGTTTTTAAGACACAATTAGATCTAAAGCAAGATGTCTACCTAAACAAGTCGCTTGACAATGAATGTGCGTTTAAATGCAGTCTACTTACAAATATGTTTTCATTCAGATTTCTGCACAAATCAACACCAAAGTTAAAAAAAGGATCAATAAAAACCAAAAAATCGACCGACCGCAGTTTGTCTACCTGTTACTGAATCCTTGGGGTCTAAAACTCATTCAAAATACATAAATACTTTGTTGAGAGAAAATGTTTTCTAGAACATCGCTGCCCATGTACCTAGTTAAAACAGTTTACCAGAAAGGATACAAAGTAATAAATATCCCGGCCGAAATTACATCCCAACAAATTCCCCATAACCCAGCTCGAACTTTCAACGCTAATCCCAAAAGGTGATCCCCAATTAGAAGCAAAACCATAAGCCACACAAAAGGGCCGACGATAAAGAACTTCCCAACTAAGGCGGTTCCGTTATCAATAGATCAATTAAAAAGTTTCACAAACGGCCGCGGCGCCATTACTGAGATATCCGATCTCAAAAGTCAAACCTTTTTCTAGTTAGGGAAGACGGTTGCACTATTACACGGCCGGGGTCCTTAATACCATTAGGGGCGGGCAGTGATCAAAGGAAACGGGCTCATGTGTTGACGTTGTAATATTGTTTTGGGCTGGACCTTGTCTTGGGTATTGACAGGTTTCTTTAGCTGTTTATATTGATGTCTTTTTAAGCGTGCTACTTCAAAATTCAAGTTAACGTAACAAATATGGTAATGAATTAGATAAGTTGTTTTGGATTTACAAATAATATCGGCTGTTAAAACATATTTTTTAGTATCTTATTTGCTTGTTTGGAAAACTAATAGTGTTTTAAAATGATTATTTTCGTAATTTATTTAAATGTGGTTAAGTTTTTGAATACGAATTTTAGTAATATATATTAAAAAAAAAAAAAACTTAGTTGAAAATTTGTATGTACTTAATTAAAAGTAACAAATAACATGTTGAAGTTTATGTATCAAAGTTGGGGAAGCTACTGCAGCCTGTAACACAGTTTATACTATCACAGGCTGCAGGGATCCATATATCATGTATACCTATGTTATTTGCCAAATAAATAAAATTATTATTATTATTATTATTATTATTATTATATATATGGTTTCATAAATTGAATTAAATGATGAATACCACCCCCTGAATATTTAAGGGTTAAATTTCGCTAATGTTCTAGGCATTACTTGGAGTATCCGATCTCAAAACCTTGTTTGCTTGAGTTTTATTCATCCAACTTTGGAATTTCTTCTCCTTACTTTTATTTTAGTATTTAATATGAATCTACTTAAAAAAACAAAAACATATTGTTTTTCTCCATATAGATCTCTACCTTTGACGATTGTGAAATTTACGTTTGCATAGTTTTTTTTATGTTGTTTTCCAAATTATTTACTGTTTAGTCATCACAAAAAATATAAAATTAATTTACAAAAATCATCAAAAAAAGTACAATTAAAATTAAGGAACAGATCAAAATTTATCTAATAATTTTTCCGTTACTTTACATTGTAGAAAATAAATATTACCAATTACTTTTTCTAACTTCCCAATTTACGAGTATAATCGGCAAGACTCAACCTGCTAGTAATTTTATATCTGTTTACCCGTACTCAATTAAGTCTGTCACTAACGACGCGACTAGTTTGCTCACGCGAATTTATTGGAAGCGGCCATGTTTTTTTTACGGACCAATCGTGATGTTGGCATGATAACGATAGGATAAACAGACAGCTTTTATAACACAATACGAACATTAGACGGCAAATAAAAGGCGTGCCCGACAGTCGTTGCAACGTTTTCACTATGATATTACGGGTCATAACTCATTGTTACATGATAAATACGTAGTTTCTAGTATTGCTGGAAACCTATGTTGATGAAACACGTAATTATAGTGACTTGGTGTTGAATAATGCGATTTTTATCACTCTGCATTTTCATAAAAGTATTTTCGTAAAAAAGTTGCAACATTTTTTTATTTAAAAACAATACTGGTATTTTTTTATTGAGTCATTATATTTAAAATTGTCCATATTTAAGTATTTATTATAAAAAGATTTAAGTATAAAAATTGTTTGTCTTTTTTTGTCTATTTTGTATGAAAATCTTAATGTGGTTCACCGAATACATCTACTTAACAAGTTTCCATATTATAACTCTTATAGTTAAAAGTGCTTTTATAACAAAATAAAATTATAAAAGCACTTTTTCAATATCACTATCTTACATCAACATCCAAAATATACAAAGATACTAAAATAATGAATATAAACCAATTATATAATTACAATGTATGCATACTAATACGAAAAATTCTAAAGAGCTCTCTCCATACTAGCATAACTCTAAGCGTAAGAAAACAATTCACTAACCGGAGCACTCGGCGCGCAAGTTTACTCGTACTACCCAGAGTAAGGACCAATTACGGCAAAAAGATGATCACCTTTGCTGGAGTGCAGCTATATAACAAACTACCCCCAAATATAAAAAGTGTAAGCTCACTTAGTGCATTCAAAACAAAACTTGCGCAACACATTTTAGAACAAAATTAAATATGTACCTACTTGAGAATGCGCTAGGGGAGTATTTCCTGTCTACCATACAAAATCCTCGAACGACGCACTTTCCTCATAACTATCCATAACATATTTAACCCCTAACCTACCTAATTATTATTATTATTTTTAACATTAAGATAAATGATGTTCTCATGTAAGTGACTGTAATTGTCTTTTTTGAGAATAAATTTCTTTAATCCAAAATAGTTACGGAAAAAAGTGACCGTGACATACGGACAGACGGACGGACAGACATGACGAATATATAGGGGTTCCATTTTGTGCCATTCGGCTACGAAACCCTAAAAATGATTAGCCATATTGTGGAAACATGGGATTTGAAATTGTTGGCAAGTAAATTAGTTTTGTCTAAAAGGACTGGTATTGTCATTTCACATGTAGATTGAGTCATTACGGCAATCAGACAGCTATATTTCCTTCGTGTGGGAGAACAGTTAAGTCTATCAGCATAGGGTAAATTAGTATTGGCTTTGAATATTGGTTGGGGTAAATGGGTCTAATATTGGGCAATTATAACACAATTGCCTTTTTGTTGTGTTAGTGGTGGTAGTAATCGAGCATGTTTTTCTGGGTGTAATTACTAAAGCATATGTGACGTCAAGGGCTATAAAGATAATGAAGATTATAATATATTATTTGGATCACCAAATGCAGTGTGGGAGAACTGAACACTTTGTTTGATGTTGTATCTTTATACTACTTCAAAGATTGTGACTTAATTTTTGTTTGTATCAAGGTGTTAAAAACAAAACTGAGGTCACTTTCAACATAATATGACATGAAAACAGTTTAATATAATTAGAGATACATTAATAAGAAATTTGAATTATTATCCCACACAAAAATTAAAAAACTAGTTTAGTGCATATCAAAACTAAGAAATTAATTGGGTCAGCATTGTAAGGTACTTGTTCAAATTATTTAAATATTTCTTGATCGAGTTCAAAGGCTTTTAAATTATATTGCATATATTCATTTATTAATAAACAAAAAAAAAACAAACAAATAAAAAAAAAAAAACGGGAGGTATTGATTTATCAATTATCCATCTATTCTAAATAACCTATTCCACATACACAAACTTTATTTTTGCACAACATTACAGTAAGTAAGTAAGTAAGAGAGGTAGGGCATAGCGAATGATCGCTCGAACTGGAGCAGCCCGACTGGTGAAATACCTCCACCTTACACAAAACCGCAGCCAAATAACAATCACTTCGGTGTCGTTGTGTTTTTGCGTGTGAGTTAGGTTTCCAGAGCTCCTGGGGGGTGCTACATTAGTAGCAGGGGTCAAGCCTTCAAGGTAAAGGCGACAAGTCCAGTAACAGATTTATTATGCTGTACTAATAGTTATTACTCACCCTTAAGCTAGGACCTCATCACCACTTAACATCAGGTGGGATGAGGTCAATCTTGAAGTGAAATATAAAAAAAACAATATATTAAAATTAAAAATATTATGAAGTTTAATTTTTCAAGATTCGCGAAGTGAGCGTTGAGGTTCAGAATTAAAAGAAGGCAATATAAAATAAGAACCATTATATTTTCAAATATAAAATTTCAAATACGCACAGATTTATATATCAATTGATAGCCTTATGTAGAGAGTGTTTTACAAACTATGCTAATATAATGGTTACAAATATTCAAAAGTTACATAATAGCATACAACGCGGATAACATTCATCTCACTCCACCCCATGAAAGTGCAATGACCTACATTTATTTATCCCCAAACCTCTCTATTCCTAGCCAGTTCCATCTATTCCCGATACGAAGCAATGAATAATATTCGTAACGTATTGTTATTCGACCAATTTCCGGAGGGATTCGGATAGGGTTGGGAAAAATGGCTAACAATAAAAAAGTTACGATTTGCAACGCATCTTCTGATTTTTTCAGAACTCAGGTGCTTAAAAATCGAATGTTCCAATTATTAACTTAAAATATGAATAAAGTGATACGTTACTTTTATATTTTCTTAACTTGAACGTGAACTTAACTAATCCTGAAGTCTTTTAGTTATAAGTTCTCATGTAAGTGACAATGTCTTAATGAGAATAAATATCTTTAAACTGAATCCTGAAGTCGCATTGAAATAATTATATTTCCATTTCAGGGTTATTTATTATAGGGAATATGGTGTTATTTGACTTCAATTGTCTCCATTATCTAACAAAATATTTCGATATACTTTCATCGTTAACTTCAAAATGTTTTAATATAAAATATAATAAATTAGCTGCCCAGCATAGATTTGCACGCGTACTGGTGATTCACAATTTACTTAGATACAATTTATAAAAACAGTTATTTAAAAAAAATAGAAAAATAGAAAATTCATTATCGATTTCTCGTATTTGAGTGTTATCTTCAATTTCAATAAAAAAATAACAAATCAAAGTCTGAGAGATGTCAAAAGCAAAAAGTATTTGCAACACTCCACGGAATTCAGAAATGTTATACATAATTCAATCCTTTTTCTCAGCTCAAACAACTTCAAACCCTTGTTCCAATGTTTGGGGGGCAGCCCTACGGGCTCCAAATGTATCTAACCACTTCCTAGGCCGGTCGGCCGCACTCTCTATTCATGGACTAATTTGTGTTGATGATAAAACTGCGGACAGCCGAATTAATTGTTTTCCTTTGTATTATTTGTATTATTAGTATCTGTATTTATTATATTGTTTCTCGCATTTGCTAGTACGAAAACCAGCTTATTTATGGATTGTCTGATTTTTTCGATGGGTCGGATTATTCAGTTTCTGGTTTTTTATGTAATTAAGTTAAGTATTATGTTCTCTAATAAATATTCTCCAAGGATGGCCGATTTAAATAACCTTTTAACACGCCTTTCTTTTTGGTTTTAACCGTCGGCAAATACAGTAGTGTTTTTTTTGTGACTTTTATAATGACTGTTTAATGGAAAATGAGTTCAATTACACCGTACTACTATTTAGGTTGAACAGCGGCAAATGTAGAACTTCCTCAAACTACCCTCTATCTAAATGTGGCGCCATTAGATTGTATTGAAACTATAAAGAGCCATTTCTATTTAAGTCAGCTATTCTGCATTTCCAATTAAGAGAAGTAATTTGAATTACAGATAAAATTTAAAAATAAAAAAAATGTACCTTTACTTCTTTATTGAATTAAATGGGTTTTGGCAAACTCCAGACTTCAGAAATTCTATTTATTTTTCTTGATAAACTTGCAATCTCCATAATGAATCTTATTTTAGGAGCCTTCATTGACAGCTTATTACACGAAAGATTGACTCCAACTTCCATTTCCTAATTACCCTCGCAGTTCCGCCTCCCGAAATTCAGCGAATCTACATCAATCAATTGTCAACTTTATAACCACCACTCAAATTCTATTAAGGGCAATCAGAGCCAATCGCGGCTAATCAAAGTGCCAAGGAAATTAGACGAGTGAAAAGTTTAGAAGAGGAACTAGGGGACAACGCACAACAGAGTTTACGGGATGCTCCCGGGGGTACGAAACGTCTGACGTATACAGGGCGGTAAGACAAACAAAAGTAATGCTTGATTCTATTCGAACAGGAAAATAAAACACAATCATGAGATACGAGGAATATAATGCCATAAAGCCATGAAGAGGAACTTGAAAATATCAATTTCTTTAAAGACCAATAAAATAATGGCATATCCCCATCATACAAAAAAAAATAAGTTTTGCTGATAAGTGTGACAACTGATGAAGCAGTCTGTTGTTTTAAGGGACATTTTAAATACAGATACTCGTAATATGTTCATTATATTAAGTTTCAATAAAAACCGAGTAATGTAGTTTTTATTTTACGATGATTGCAAATAAAGGCCTTTGAAAATTTTTTTACTCGTCTTTCACCGTATGAGATATCAGTATTTTGTTTCTTTATATTGTAACTTTTATATTTTCAAATATAAAAAGTTACGCTAGTGTGGCGTGATTATCTTTAAACATTTTAAGTTTTATTGTACCTTGTCAGTAACTGGTAATCAAAATCCATGAACCCATTTAACATCAAAGTAACTGCATGCGCTTTAATGATGCTATTTATTTGTTTCTTGACGTATTTCATGCTTTGATTCTATTCCTACATATTTATTTAACTATGGTAACGCTACCACTACGGGTTACTAATCTTACTATGAGACGAATTTTTTCTTCTAAACCGTTTCACTGTTTTAATTTTTGTTCAAATTTCTAATTCCAGCAACAAACATTTCGCACACCCTCTATGCCCAGTGTATAATGAGGGCGAAGTTAGTCCGCGTCGGGATACTCCCGGGACCAAATCCTCGGTCTAAGAGCAGAACAATCTTCCAAGTGTCCGTGCAAGTTTTGTCTCTATGAAGGCAAGCTGTCACCCCGTATAAGGAGATCTGGAACATTTGCGATCCCACTTCTTATTATCATAATGCAAATGTGAATGATTATGGCTGCGTTTGTTCAAATGAGGTTTAACTCTGATGGCAGCAGTTTGTTTAACTACAATCGTATTCAGTGATTTTTCTTACTTGATAATTGCTTGATACAATTTTATGTCTCAGTTTGGATTGGTTTTACTGCTTTTAAATGTTGAGTAACTAAGTACTTGGTATACACTGATATCAGTGCGAAGCGTTTTGCATCATCATTTATCATATCATATCATGTATGATGATCATGGAGTGGATTGCGCTACTCATTATGTTCCTACAAGAATTTAAAGTCTTTAAAATCAGGCTCAACAGGCTTTAGAAAAGTTTGTTTTCCAAATTGACCCGACCTGGAGTCGAACCCGGGACCTTTCGCACTTTGGTCAATTACCTTAGCCACTGCGCCACCGAGGTCGTCAAACTAAAAATATTTGGGAAATTTCTGTAATCATTTATGATATGTGATATTTGCTTACTGACGTCATAAATGACAATATCGACGTTGCTTAGAGAACAAAGGCTTCTAATGCAGCGTTTAAAAATGCACGCATCTCGAATCAGATGCAAATGCAGACACGGCTAGAGGATGATCGCTCTAACTCAATTATTTAAGCGGCTTGAGCAGTGCGAGCTCACTAGCTTTGCCAATTAGCTTACATTCTGTGGATATAAACGGGTTATTAGTTAGCTAAGCTTAATTCATTATAAGTTTCTTGGAGGTGGATTAAGGTTAGAAACAGTTTGTATTAGGTGTGTTCCGCAACTTCTTTCACGTTAGTTCGGTATATAAATAAATAAATATAAATATTATAAATATTGGACATCATTACATTGCTCTGATTTTGTGGTAAGTAGTTAAAGCACCTGTGTTACAAGTCAGAAAAAACGACGGTACCACAACCCAGACCTAAAAGTTCGTTTCCCATATTGACCCGGGGATCGAACCCGGGACCTCAGAGATGGCGCGACGCTTAATAATAATAATCATAAAAATTATTAGTCATTTCAAGGTTTTAAGTTACATTTCATGTGTTGCCTTCCTCTAACGCTAAAGTCCGGCGCGCTCGCCTTTCAGCTACTGAGAGCGTCAAAAAATTAAAAGCATGTTTTATATCGAGTGTGACATACGTTTACTTCGTGAAAAATCTCTCAACTAGTTGCAAATCTCATACTCATACTACGCACATATTAAATCAAATGTACGAGTAGAGTGAATATTGTACTAATATGATAAACTAAGTTTGTTCGAATGTATGGATGTTTGTTATTCATTCACGCAAAAACTACTGAACTGATTTAGATGAATGTCGACAGAACTACAAAATACTTACTAAATTAAAATAAAAGGATACTTGATCCCAAAAAAGTGCAGGTAAAGACCCTGGAAATTTTTTTTCTAACTGACTAACTAATGATGGCCGCAGATGGCCTTTTCATCTTCACTGGACCGGACTTTCGAAGAAGTAGAAGATACTCTAAGTATCTGGTTACAACTAATACGACATATTAATTCAAAAGTAACAACCATTTTTTCATAAAACCGTGGTTGAATGAAACGAATCAAAGCAGCCAAGTCACTGGTTACATAGCAAACTAGTGTACGACATATTAATTCAAAAGTAACCAAACTATTCTTCGTAAAACCGTGGTTGAACAAAACGAAACAAACCAGCCAAGTCCATATTTAAAATAGTGGCTTACCTCCTTGCAAAGGCATCGTGATAAACTGGGGGAAAGCCTTATAACCTCGATCTCTAGAGATTTTAGCTATAAAATGTTGAGCGGACCCCGTACAAATAAAACCGGGTTATGTTTACCGTTTCCTATTTCAGTGCTTTGAAGGAGCGAGTTTTATGTAATACATGATTGTTTTATGAATATTGAAGGATTCTGGTACTTCTTACTATAAGCTATAGAGTTTTTTGTTTCTTTTAACACGCTTATCTCGGCAACTACTGGTTTGAAGTGTTTTTTTGTGTTAGATAGTCAAGGAAAGCTTAAAGATTTATAACATCACTAAAATCGAAGTGAAAAAGCAGTAAGTACGCGTGCAAACCCGCGGCCGGCCACTAGTTTAAAAATATCAGGGATAGCCGTCTGGTATCCTATATCTAGCAAGAAGATAACTAGAACCTTCAAGAAACTCAGTAAATTTATAACATTAGCAATATCTAATTTATTAGTAAAACCTTTGAACTTATTTATTGTTACAATCAAATGAAATATTTCTTTTTTAATATAGGTTACATATTATAACAGTTCTGAATCGTTATCTATACTAATATTATAAATAGGAAAGATTTGTTAGTTTTTTTTGTAATGAATAGGCTCCGAAACTACTGGATCGATTTCAAAAATTATTTCACCGTTGGGAAGATACACTATTTTCGGGTAAAATAGGGATCCTTACTAAAACTCCAATAATGTAACTCAAGGTGACTTGAAAAATTCTTTACATCGCGTGCGCTGCGAAAACTATTGATGATAGAACAAAATCATTTACTACGACTTTGCAGAACTCATCATTATCCACAAAAAGTGTCGCGACAGCATATTATGTCTAAATATAATAGTTATATAACAGTAAGCAGTTTTTAAATCTAATAATTTAATTAATATGCCGCTGCTTGATAAGGCTCTTTATTTGTACCTTGGTATTAATCCTTATCAAAATAAATTACTTTATATTCAAGACGGCTTCAATACCTTTATATAAGTTTAAGAATTATTCATTTCGGACATTTCATTCGGAAGATATCATTAGTTTAAAAATGGAAGTATTAGAAAAAAGTCGCGTGGTTGCCGCTCACCGCGCTCAGCTAGCCAGCATTTATTACAGAGGATTCAATGGATAAAATAAAGTGCAAGGTATAAACCTTGCATACATACATATAAATGTATGTATGTAATACGTCCATATTTTGTGTTACCTATATCTACGATACCGGTAAGAAACTCAGCAGATTAGTTACTGTAGGTATGTACACTGGTACTCTACTAGTACTAGTACTAATACTGATCTTACTTGTTGCTATGTGTAGACTTTGGACCAAGCCATAGTTTTGTTTTGATGAGGGATGAAACTTATAAGGACCTACTCAAGTAAATAATAAATAAATAAATAAATATTGGACAACATCACATACGTTGCTCCGATTCTGTGGTAAGTAGCTTAAGAACTTGTGTAACAGAAATCAGAAACAACGACGGCACCACAACACCCAAGCCCGAGACAATGTAGAAAAGTTCATTTCCTACATTGACCATTGATTGAATGAATTGAAGTTTGAAACATCGGACCAATATAATTGTAGTTCTGAGAAAAATTGGTCACAAAACTGACACTTATTTGCTCCTTAATAAGTTATAGACATAATTAGTAAACTTATCAAAAACCCATATTCTAAACGCAACAAGGGTCACGCAAACGAAGCTCCGCAATAAATCGCCGAAGCCCACGCAACAAAGAATTTGCTACAAACAGTACTACATCCTTATTCTTTATTAACTTTACAAGGAAGGTCCCTGTTGTCTTAAATTCAAATGTTCACAATATTGAGGTCCCACCTGCCGGCGCTCGTAAAACTATCGTCTTTACTGCCGCGCTCACTTTTTACGGGAACTCCGATGATATGAATAGTAATATTCGTATGGCATTCCGCGTGATATTGGATCGGGTTATGATTTAATATTGCTCTACGGTTCCGTTGGAGGTTCGGTGTTGGTACTGTAAAGCGATCTTGCCGTTATATGCAGATGTTTGGATTCATGTATATTTTAGTTTTATAAGTTAGGAGATAACTCTTTAGAGATAAATAATTATCTTACGAATATGGTGATTGATATTCAACGAAGTTATTTATGATCTTTAGTCTAGTGACGACGTCTTGCAATTGTCTGCCTCGCCCGGTTGACGAGGAGAACGCTAATTTTTGCATTTTATTATGTATTGAATTTATTTTATATCCGATCCGTACGTAGCTTCATTGATTTTATATACAAACTATTAATAAGTATTACTTATGTAATCTATATGAATAAAAAAATATTGACTTTAACTTTATATTTACTGTTGTCTTCTTTTTCTGTCTCCATTTCTATATTGTTATGCGTACTTATATAGCTGTGTTGTAATGTTTTTAACAATTAAATGTTTCTTTTTTTTTCTTCTTTCCGTGACACGTAAATAAAAATAAAATAAATAAATGCGCCAGACAATCACACCAATCACCTGGTCTCAAACTAAGGTTTTCCTTTGTCCTATAAGCACCAGACGACGGATACTAACTGAGGGCGTCATCCAATACGTGGGTCGGACTTTGTTGTCACGCAACTTCTATAGTCACAGTTTTGATACGCGATCCCGGGAATCCCATGAAACCACAATACTTGTCAAAAAACTCAGTCTCGCAACATAGTTGTTCTACCCTAAAAATTTGTGTGATTCATGTAATACTAAGTCGGCTTGTAATTTATTCAGTCCTACTTACGTTATTATATAACCTAACATCACCACCTTTTTATTGTGACGCGGGACAAATGCTATGACGCACTGTACCGTCACCCGAGAGAAGTAACGGCGTGTGTGGGACTCCCTGCCCTAAAAAGAGCAGGACTACCCACTTATACGCCTCGGTTAAACCTCATCGCCTTGTGGTGGTGTTATGGGAAATCGGGTTAACCTGGCCAACCACAACACCACCGGTGGAATAGCCGCTTACGTGGCCCCGTCTTCTCCTCCCATGCTAGTTGGGGGGAAAGTAGGGATAGCCGATCTAACTGAACCACCTCTACCTCACGATAGAAGCCGTTGCAATGCTGGCTTAGGTGCTCTGACACCATCAGCTGGCCGAAACCTAACAACACCACCCAGTAGCCGTATCAGAAGTGATGTAGTTTAATATTCATTTGTTATTTATTACCATACTGAATCCGGCGAAAGTCGTTCCGCCTATATTTTCCAATTTCCTTACCTTTTGACCTGTGCCGCTCTACAACATTACCTTCAAGTCGACACAAAAACAGCGTCAGCAAAATTGGCATAGTTAACAACGCTCCATACGTAATGCACGATTAGACAATCAATACATCGATCCTACATCACGATGTTAGAGTTATCATCGCCACTAGTTACACTATTATACAACAAAACCAAGATTGGTAGTCGGACCATGGTCCCCGAGTAGACAACACCTAGCTCGGCGAAAGTACCTCCATTTTTGGTAAAGAATATACGTTCCTTACAGAACCTTTCATGGACCTCCTTGATGATCATAATTAGCTAAATCGGTCTGATCGTTCTTGAGTTTAAGCAAGTCTCACTAACCACGATTGTTTTTTTTTATATAAAGATTTAAAGCGTTTACATTGTGAATGAGAGCATTCTACACTAGCTTCTTAGTTATATTCCACGTTACAAATACCGCTCGCAAAACATCCCATCCGCATTTCGCTATCTAAAATTTAAGCCAAATTTTAACTAACCTGATTATCGTTGGAACAGTTTAAAATAACAAGCGTGTTTACGCTTACCCGCCCCTTGAATAGACGAAGTTGTTACGTGTTTGAAGCCGTTACTCACGTTTAGCCAATATCGAATTTATCAAATCCTCTACATACTCGTTTACATATAAATCGGATTACTCCCTCTTGTTGACTAGTCGCCGATTGAGAAACACTACTTTGGGAGCGACCAAATGGCTGTTTGATTCAATTGGTGGTAGCTGTCGGAGCAATTTTGTGAATCAGGTGAGTGCTTAGGTATCTCGCGTCATCCCATTTGATATTACGGTATAAGAATATTGAAAAATGTCATGAACAAGTAGCTCAGCATAGTTATGCTGTACTATTCAGTTGAATGGTATACTATTTAAAGGGCTACATTTGTGTTGTTGTGATGCGTGAATGTGTGAATGAGAGTTCTTTACACGAAAAAAAAATTACTGGATGAATTTTAGTAGACAGATACACGAGATATTAAATTTACAATTTTTGTTCCGTATTATCCCAAAATAAGGCGAGAAAAGTCACGGCCAATAGCTAGTTCAACGTTAAGTGAATTATCACATCCAAAAACCTATCAGTACCTATCTCGCATGTTGCTTATTCTTCATCCACCCGTCCGCATCAACATTAAACTTCTCCATTTAAGCAAACTTATTCGGAACTTCAAATCCCCAATTTCATCTAGATGCAAGTAGGCTTTAAATCCAAAACAAAAAAC
Organism: Glyphodes pyloalis; assembly: GCA_037074685.1. NCBI lineage: Eukaryota > Metazoa > Arthropoda > Insecta > Lepidoptera > Crambidae > Glyphodes > Glyphodes pyloalis. The sequence goes on from JAYKKO010000009.1 coordinate 16,753,064, forward strand.
ACAAGTCACACAAATGCAAAGCAATAAATCGAGGCAAGATCATGCGAAGAGGGTAAGCTGAAAACATCGGACCAATATAAAAGCGGGATATGCCAATAAATAAGAATTTACTGCTGGTTTCAGCAACATATAAATTGGATAAAGATATTTGAAATCGGTTCAGGAGGATTTCGTGGAGGTTGGAGCTAAATTGGAAGCACGTCTACCGATCCAGTTGTGCTAAATACAATTTTTAGGTTATTTGGAATCTGGTTCTGAATTTAAAGTGCCGGTGGCGTTCGTGTTAAATTGAATTAAGATGGTAAAACAAAGATCTAAAGTGGACTGTGGTTTCAAACTCTTGTGTGTTACAAGGAAGCATAAGCTAAGCTTACACCCACTAGCTGAGAAAAGGACAATACTTTTTTTTTGTTATGGGTTCTATCACGCGTCTCTAGATAACGCGATTTGTTAAGAGAGGTCAATACTTATTTTTAGTTACTAATAAGGATGTTGACTGGCTTGTCAACTGAGATACCTTAAAATACCTGCCAAATTACGATTAATTTATAAACTGTGACGTCATAATTTTATTTATCAACACACACAACTATTAAATAAATAAATAATAAATATTGGACAACATCACATACATTGCTCTGATTCTGCGGTAAGTAGCTGAAGCACTTGTGTTACAGAAATCAGAAACAACGACGGTACCACAACACCCAGACCCGAGACAATATAGAAAAGTTCGTTTCCCATATTGACCCGACCGGGGATCGAACCCCGAACCTCAGAGATGGCGCGAAGTCAAAGTCCGGCCCGCTCGCCTCTCGGCTACGGAGGTCGTCATTTATTTATTAATTAGTAAAAAAAAACATTTTAAAGATAAATTACAAAAAATAAGTAGGGCCCATTGAACCTTATGCCCTTTTATATGAAATTAATACCTGAACATTATTTCTAAATTATGTAAAGATCCCAACTTTGTATCGATTAACTGTTATAATATATTGATTAAGGTACAAATAATGTGGATATATGAAAAGGTAAACTTTTCATATATCCATATTAATTGAACTATGCACCTATCTTATATTGTGCGCATAAGAACTAATATCGAACAGCAAGTGTTTACCTTAACGTGTTGTTGACTGTACAGGACAAAGTATTATAGAGCACTCTTACAACAGTCATGCTTCTATACACCATTTCATAATCATCATCATCCCCTATAACATTTTTTTTTTTATATTACACTTCCAGATTGACCTCATCCCACCTGATGTTAAGTAATAATGAGGTCCTAGCTTTGGGTGACAAGTATAGGATAATAAATCTGTTACTGGACTTGTCGCCCTTACCTTGAAGGCTTGACCCCTGCTACTAATGTAGCACACCCCAGGAGCTCTGGAAACCTTACTCACACGCAGGAACACAATATGGACTTGTATTCAGCTGGACAAAGGCCTTCCCTCAAAAGCTCCAAGCGTCCTTTCTTTACTTTGTCGTATCCAGTATGTGCTAGCAATCTATTGAAGGTCGACATCTCAACTATCTAGATAGCATCCTACACTACGTTTACCGAGTCGCAATCGTTTATAGTACGGTTCTTTTCTGAATAACGAGGATATTATCATATTTAACAAAAGAAGCTGGATTTTGCTCGATTTCCCTGAGATTCCATTATCATATTCTGGTTTCCGTATCGTGGTTTTGCCATTAAGATATCTCCTTGACAACAAAACGAAAATCATCAAAGACAGTTCATAACATAAAATCCGAAGTTATCAGCGAGCACACATAAAAAAATACATGCGAGCGAATTAAAACCTCATTTTTTTAATTTGGTTAAAAAAAGAAGAAAAAGAGATCAAAAGAGTTTTTATTAGATATCTATTTTCTCATATGCAACTGAGGATGAACATAATATAAATGGATATTGATGATAACTTACGTTGAAAATCAAATAATTCCTATGCTCCTTTGCGTCATTTATCTCCAAAAGAAACTAAATCCCAAAACGTAATTCTAAATCTTAATTAATCTTACTCCAAATCACCAAAACACTACTACTGTAGCTTACCCAGCGGTACATCGTTTGTAATGGCTACCTAAACAAACGGTAGTAGCCATCAATAAAATCAATGTTTTTACAACCACAGCCATCCAAGCTCAGCAATCCAGTGTAATTTGTATATTGCATCCGATTAAGGCCTGATTCTTATCTTGTAAGGCCGAACGAATCGGACACAAACGTAAAAAACAGGGAAGGACGGTCGGCTTGGAAAGGCGTGGAAGAAAAAATTATAATTTTTTTTTTTAGAAGTAAAAGCTAAGTCTTCTTCGCCTTTAATGCACACCAAAAATTCAATGGTGTTTATTGAAATAACGTCATCATTACAAGGTGCTGATTTATAAACGAGTTATGTTTGAAAATTCGTAACTTTCTTTGTTCGAGCCGGGAATCAAACCTAGGACCTGTATAATTTATGATTTAATGGAATATTATAATACATATATTAACTGTACATGTTATATATTTTGGAATAAACTTAACACTCTTAAGACATAAACTTCCAGATCAAATAATAAAAAAATAATGAAATTCTGTTACTTTACGAGTTCAGTGATGGACTCTTAATGTAATAGTCTCTTTAAATTAGGAAATTTGCAAATGCAAAGCCCACCTGATGGTGGGCTCCCTTTCAAAGGAATGCGTGTGGTTTCAGACATTGAAAATAATTTCATTAATACTACAAAAAACTAAAGCTGTACCGGTTTTATATAATTCAGAATTTAATAGTACGAAATAGAGTCATAAAGTGATGTTGACAGGCTAGTGAGCTGAGATAATTTGAAACACCTAATAAAACACAATTAGAAAGAAAGAAAATTTTATTTGGCACAAAAAAACATTTAACAGTAATTATATAGATACATAGTTTTAAGTCTACAATGTGCCAAAAATGTTATTCACTCAGCATTATGCCGTACATTTGGATAGGAGGCCCAAATGTAACGACGCTGGTTTTCAGTGGTCACCCTATATTATTATTCGATATTTATGAATCACAATTTGACTTATAAAAAATGACTTTCAGTTACAGGACATTTTAAAATCAGCTCGTAATTGGCCAATGTTGATTGAAATAAAGTCTTCTTTCACGGTATTGATACCTTGACATTATTTGTGAGTGGAGTCAACATAATAATAATTGAAATGATATAATTAGTCAGCATTATTAAATAATGTGTTTCTGTAATCAATTTTAAATTTTAATAAACGTACCGATAGCAGCTCCGCCCATTTTTCCAAACCGTGTGTTTTCAGCCGCAAACCGGCAATTAAGATCAGATATTATTTCCGCCGGGTCATATTACAAAGTTCTAGTTTAATTATAGACTATTAATTTATTGGTATATAATATTGTGGCACAATATTTGTATAATTAAGGTAATAATTACAATTCGGATCGGAACACCCAGTGGGTTTACTTAGTCGTTAATTCTAAATCGATGTTTGATCGTGTTTCTTAGTAATCGAAAGATGTAACTTCGTTATTTGTTCGTATTCTTACACAATTAATTTACATTTCGATTACTTTTAAATTTTACAGCTAAGATTAATTTGCTTATCTGGTTTGTTAAAAATTATACCACAGAAAAGAGTTAAGATCTAACGAAATGCAAGTGAGTATTGATTTTTAAAAATTAACACAGATTTATAGAAGTATTTTCAGCATAGTAAACATCTAATCACAGGCCAAGGTTGTAGTAATATTTACGAAGTACATAAATTGTACTGGTGGGAGGTATAACCGAATGCTGAGAGGTTATATTCGTAATAACAAGAAAATTCCTAATTTAAAGCAAATTTGTATTTGCTCAGTTGGGTTTTGGTTGTCTGTTATGGGTACACAGATATTTTTTCTTTTAATTTGACTTTATTTGACTGAGGTTTTAGGTTCTATTCCAGGTCAGGTCAATATGAAAAACGAACTTCACTGCTTTACTTCAGGTCTGGGTGTTGCGGTACTGTCTGTTGAGTGAGTGTTTCTGATTTCTGTAACACAATTGATTTCGCTTCTTACCATAGAATAAAAGCAATGTATGTGATGTTGCTCAATATTTATTACTATTTTTAACTATCGGTACTGAAACTGTCGACAGTGAAACTCGATAGTTGGGCAACTCTACCCGATACTGAAACCAACGACCGTCAATGTAACATGTACAGCATTATTTGTTGGTAATTATCAGTACTTCGTCACATCAAACCTCCGCATAAACAAGTTAGTCAGACAGACAGTTGACTAAATGTGACAAGGTACAGATTTGTTTGACTATACGCATAATATTTGCAGACAATTAAACTCCCTTCCGCGCTGTCGCATAAAATGAAATCTAAACATCTTTCTTTTTCCCAATTTTCAAGTGCTCTTTTTCGTCGTCTCGCAACGAAATTCAAAAACAGCAGTAACAAAGCGGATTAAGGGGGTACTGATAAGCGTCAGCCGGCACGCCTCCGCTGGGTAATCTAGTAAAAAACATCTCAAGGGTGAATAAGACTTAGGTGTAAGGTTCCGTGGGCAGTCAGCATCATTCGTTTGTAGGTACTAGTGTTGCTGTTTTATCGATTGTGTGAAGATTATTAATCAAAGTCAAATAGGCCTAGCATGCGCAATACGACAAAAGTTACTTTAACGTTCATTGGCTGATAGTCTACCGTACTCGTAATTTCAGCCAATCAGCAGTTGACGCATTGACTTTGACATTTGTTAAGAGCGCGATAAAATTTAGTCGCGTGGCGCATAGGCCTGAAAGTCAATCTTTTTTATTCATATAGATTAAAATAACTAATACTTATGAATAGTCTCAATTTAAAACAAAGCTACCTCCAGTTCAGAACCTAACAGAGAAGATACCGGCAAGAAACTCAGTAGTTTTTTTTAACAATTTAAAGCTAAACTTATTACTAATTTTTCACTAAGACACGCCGTTAGTTTGTCAATTGTAAAATAAAAAAATCGAATGGATTATCAATAGTATCGATAATACCTATCTGTATGATTAAAATGTATACCTAGTCATATGCAATATGTATGTTCTTAAAGCAACACTATTGATGTGATCGATTGTGTGTGTGATCTAATCGTTTTAGCTGATATGTTGCAGTTGAAGTCAACTTTACTATGTCGTTTTGTCATTAAAATCAATCCATCTATCGATATTCTTGTCGATTTTAAGATTATTTAGGGTGGACTAAATCATATAATTGAAAATCGATTATACCTGTTTTATATACCTATAATATAAAATTCTCACGACCGGTCTATTCGCTACTCAAACAACCACAGGTTAAGCATTCTTCGACATCATAGTGATTTATTCTCCATCTCCAAGCCTTTCACTATGCAAGCCATTCGGATCTGACCATCGAAACACCACAATCCCTGGTTAAGGGAATTGTCCCCTTTTACAGACCATTTCATTAGCCGACTTTATTTACTAGGATTTAACTTATGTTTGAATATATTTTTTGCTAGAATTTTGTTTTCTTAGTGCATGTACGTCTGAAAATGTATGTATCCTTTTATAGCCTTTAATTTTAATTGTCTGTTACTTTATTTGTAACACTATAAAAAGCAAGTAGTATATATTGTTATTAAAAGAAAACACATTTCGCGGAATAAGTAAATCCGTTTCGTTTATAAAAACAGATATCACTAACCCAAAGTAAAATAAACAATCAAAAGAGATAAAAAGACCGAGATAATGGTAATTCTACGAAAACATTTTCCTATTTTTCATAAGCAAACTTCGTTTTTCGCTAAGCTTTATTACGAAATAGTTTCTAAGAAAACGGGGAAACTTTTCAAGGGTCTTTTTCAGTTTGAAGAGCGCAACCCTAGAAAGGGCACCAAGCAACTCTCATAACTAATTTAAACTTAATTCAGTTATCCGAGGTTGGCTTCAGATGTTAATTTTCGAGGAACTCTGAAGATTACAGCTTATTTCACTATTAAAGGACATTGTCTTTAATAATTTCGAGGTCTGTTTGGGTAATCTGGGGGCGGATGGTAATTACGACAAATTGCGATCAGGTAGAATCATTTAAGTAAAGTTTTAAATTATGACAAAAATTTGGTTGGATCTGTTAGGTATTTTTTAAAAGTTATTTTATTGAGGGTATAATAATTTGAACGTAATCATGAATCATAAAAACTGGTCGCAAAGAAATGGGCAATAAAAACAATTGTAACTTTTGTTTTATAATTTCAAATAACTGTCAAAACGTGACTCTTAAATGTTTAATGTAGATGATAACGTGTAACGTTACAGCATACCTAATAATTATTATGAAAAATAGGATTATTTTGCAAAAAATCAATATGGCATTAATAAATTTTAAATCGTTTCAATATTCCAACTATTACGAGGATTTATTCCATTGAATTATTTCATTCATGTAATTACATTTTTGCTAGAAGACAAATTGCAACTAGATTTAAATAATATAACGTGTTTTTTCCTTTTTGGCTTAATTAATTTAACCAATCTACAGACAGTATAATCTTAGTGTAATGTTACAAAGGAAGTTGAACTTCGATTGTACTTACATAAGTACAAACGAAGTTGAACTTCGATTGTACTTACATAAGTACAATCGAAGTTCAACTTCCTTTGTAAAGAGAAAAAAAAACCTAATATTTTAATTAATTAAAGTAATTTACCTGATTTTAAAGATTCTGTGAATCTATATATTTAAAAGAAAGTCGTGTCCTGCAATTTCATATGCGGATGAAATTATATAAACAATTGAAAAATGTATTTCTATTTTTCAATTATTATTTTGTGTGTTTCTGCTCGTAAATAGCGATATTTCTAAATATCTTATTAAATCATCTTAATGTCCGTACATAGTGTCGAAATAACGTCATTAGGTACGTGCATATTCAGAAAAGCCGAAAGTACCATACAGTTTAATCTTTAAAAAAAGAGTAAGTGTCGAGTTTCTTGCGATTCTTCTCGACATGATCAACATTCCGAACACGGCGGTATAATTTCTAATTTATGCTGACGATTTTTTAGTGCTTTTGTAAAGCATATGTAAATAAAGATGTTTTCTATTCTGTTCTATTCTTATACAAAAGTAATGTAAGTGAAACAAACCAATAATATTTAAAACCTTGTTTTGTCGGTACTAAACACAACCATAAAAATACATCTAAAAGGTTTTAATCACAGTTTGTAGAGATTCAATACATTGCTGCTGGTCCCAGTATTTTTATCTACTGTTGTAATATTGCACCCACATAGGACAGCAAACAGCGCTAAGTTAATCAAAAATCTACGGCCCGTACCATTACATCACAAAATGGCCGCTCTTAATTCCGTAATCCAATCGAGGGCTTACATATTGACAAACAATAAAAGTGAATCTCGGCGTCGGATGTGCGCGAATTTGGACGAAAACAAAACGGGCGGCGGTGTATTGGTAACGGACGACCCCGAACAATTTCGCAGCGAAAGCAGCCAATAAGTTGGCTTGGTCATTCCGCTGACCGTAGAAGCCGATTGGACTTGAAATTATTTTTAAACAATTGATTTCGATAGCGAAATGTGATCAGTCGATTCTGGATGTGAAGGGCATAGGCCGAAAGGTTACTTCATTTATTTTTATTAATTAATATTTTGGTGTACATTTGATTTGTAATGTTCGGACCCAGAAGTGATTAAAAGACGTGTTATCACCTCGATTATAGTTTATATCTCTAATTACTTAGGGTTGATACTAGAAAAATATACTGGAGAGATGAGTCACACACTACAAGTTTCTGAGAGCTATGTTTACTTTATGCATAGGTGCATCAATTCATAGATCCGTGTGATGGTCGGTGATCGTTTTATTTTTTATCTGTACCTATTAAATTATAAAGTTGAAGAGTTTCTTTGAGAATAAGAGAAGAGAGAATATCTTTATTGTCATCTGTGTAAAATAGGTGTTACATTATAGATTATAGGACCAACAGTTGCCCATTTCGGATGTACAATAATAAAATTAAACATTTATGTACCTATCTACATTAATAGTAAAAGTTATTAAATAAAAATTATTGCATCAAAGTTATCAAATTCAATTAAAATTATTATTTGTTTGTGACTAATTTGTTTAAACTATTTTGTGTTGGATAGTACATTTATCGCAAAAGATTTTAGGCTATATAACATCACGCTGCGACCAATTAGAGCGAAAAATTAGTGTAAAATGTAGAAAAAACGTCGCCGAAACCGAGACGAGCCGCTATATTTAATATATTCATAGCTTGTACGGTTTTAAATTTTAATTTTTTTTTCTATTATTTCCGTCTTATTAGGTTTATCATTTGTTGAACTTTAGAATGAGCCAGTTAATTTGATCAGTGCAGTTTCACAATGGATAATGCGTATCAAAAATATGAATCGCATTCAAACACGCTACTTAGCCTTGAATATCTTCAAATTATCCTTTTTAAAACCAGGTTGCTAATAGTTAAAAAAACATTAAAAACCTTCGTGGCATCCTTCATCGATCGTCAGTAACCACGATATCCCCAAAGATATTTAAAAAACATATCGCGCAAGTTCAAACGTAGTCGCCAACACAATAAAAACGAATGTCATTTTCATCCCCCTAGTTCCGTCGAGCGCAAATGATTTTTATTTCACATCGAAAATACGGTATACCGAATAAATCATTCGGTCGCGACGCTCTTGCGTCAAAACGTCGCTATGAGAACATTATTGTGAGAGGTACACTCAGAAAGAGAAGTGTATTATATTTTACTATTTACCCGTCCCAGCTTTGTACGGGGCCAAGTAAATACAAATGAAGTTTTTGGCTTTTTTGTACGCTATTATGTATGTATTATACATATAAACCTTTCTCATACATCATTTTATATACAAAAATCGCATAAAAATCCGTTGCGTACTTTTCAAGATCAAAGCATACATATGAGCATACAGAAAAAGCGACTTTGTTTTATACTATGTACCAATTTAAAAACCACTAAACAGTAAATATGTTTAAATATAAAGACTTTTAAAAGCGACGTAGTTAAACTGTCTCTTTAAATTGAAAATAAAACCGTTTGTTTATTTGTGATTTCTTAAACCGTTCAAGGTTTTCAAAGATGCCTTCAAGTCGTCACATTTATAGTGAAAAGCCTATATGAAGAGAGCAGGTAAAACTATGTCAAATAAAAAACTGGTGATGTTTATTTGTTTTCTAAATTTTTGGAAAATCATTCAACTGCATGCAATTTCTAAATGCGCAATTCTCGCTTGCGCATCGCCTGGACTTTTCAATGCTTTTTATAAAGTTCATAGAAACTAAGAGTTTTATCAGTTTTAACATAAAGCTCAAACAGTGATTGTGTTTGATATTTAAATCACACCGACTTTAAAGTTCGCGTATTGTTTAAAAAACGATTGCATCACCTGACATTTAAGATTTTAACTACATTTTGATAACATGTTTATGGTTAATTGACGTGTTTGAGATATAAAATTGTCAGAATTGTAAATCAAAATTGTGCTTTGAATGTGTGAACTGCGTGGATTTATGGTTAATGTTTATATCGTTATGGTTTATCTTATTTACATGATTTGGTGCAACTATTGTGAGGAGTTTCAAACCATATTTTTTTTCAAATTTAATATTAAAATGTGTAGTCATTTCACAGTTTAGGTTTTTTTTTATTATTTTTTTAACTGTGTTTCTAAATAATCGTTAATTTCATTGTTAGCAAGGTGCCAGATGTGGTTTCGTACGCGTGCAATGTGGATACAATTTTTTCAAACCTTCCCCTTACAATAACGAACGTACCTAACAAAAAAAGATTTATTTATTTTCGGCCAGTATTTCTGAATTTTTTATAGAGTATAGTGTGTCCTTTTTAACCACTACTAATATTTATTCGAAAAGTTTTGGCCAAACTCAAAACCTTTTTCCAGTTGATTGTATCTCAAAGGTTTATGCTGAGATCTGGAGCGTGCGTTTCATTGGCTGATAATGAGATTCTGGCATAATACTACCGTGAAATATGGCGGGCAGGGTTGAGAAGCTCAGTGAATATTTTAGGCAGCTTAGTTCACTGGACGGTGTGCTCCAAATTGAATGGTGAAAAGAACGTGTAGTATTTTAATGAGCCTAAAATTAGGCTGGGTTATAATTTAATGAAGGTTGTTCCAGTCATTGAAATCTAAGGTCAGGACATGTCTGCCTATTTTAAAAATGAATAAGAACAGAAATTATGTGGTTTTGAAAAGTTGCCATAGGTACCCAAACTTTAAAAACAATTAGGTAAAAAATTATTATTTAGCTAGTTTGCAAAAAATCGGGCGAGCGGTTCTTTGTTTATCACATTTTTGTGAAATATGCTTGCGAAGCCGCAGCAGCCCGCTAGTATAACTTTAGTGTTACTTTAAAACATGCTAATACACAACATAACATTGATTATTTATTTAAACGGCATTGCACATATCAAAAGTGGGAAAGGCGAACTTATGGCCTAGTGGCATTCTTTACTAGTCAACCTCACAAATTTGAGTGGAAAATACTAATGCAGTTCATATGAGTTAATTTCCGTTTTTGTTGATAAAATTAGGAATTAAATATCGTATGTTTTAATGCAAGAATCTTGTATGACAGAACGAGGTTGATAAGGCAATCAAATGAATAAATAACTTACCAAACTCATTTTCAAAAAGTAAACCGCATATTCTGCATAAAACACGCCATGAGACGAGATTTGCGGAGTTAATTCTTTTGTCAGATACTTAAATCCGACCGCATACATTTTTTATAAGGCCAAGATTCAAAACTCTGCCATCTAACTTTTTACGACCGCGGGGACAGACGAAAATGACGCCCATTTGTGCTTCCATGAAGCTAAATTAGTAATTCAAAACTCATATTAACAGTTTCATTGTATATAAAGAAAAGTACTGGAACACGTACTTATGTAAAGTGCCTGTGTATTGTACCTATATTTTGTTTTAATATCTAACCCAGTGCTCCTTTGTTTCAGGATATTAAAGCGATGACTCTTTGCTGAGCAGAAATGTAAGTTGAACCGTAGCGTTGTTTTCTTATACATAATCAATTTCGGCGTTTTGATTTTTAGGGCCCCGTATCAAAAAGTTAATTCGGGAGGATCTTAATATTAAGGCCTGTCCGTTTGTAATCAGTTTTTTATGAAAAGTGATAGTTACACATTTTTTTATGTTAATATATATTTTTGTTGCTTTAATTATACTAAAAAACCGGCCAAGTGCGAGTCGGACTCGCGCACCGAGGGTTCCGTACAAACCTGCAAGGTTTACAAAGTTCGTTCATTACGACAATCGAGTCATAACTATGGTATTTTTATTGCAAAATGAAATTAATAATAATAATAATAAGGCGTAGGGAAGTGACGAGCCCATCGCCCGCTGGTGAGAGTTGGTGATCTTCGCACCATGAAGAGCGACAACTCTCTATCAGTGCAGTCAGTCTCCCCAGGGCAGCTTGTGGCGAGCTGAATGGGATTGACACCCCTTGGGACCCGTGCCCCTGAGAGTCGACCAGGCCCCTTCCTCCGCTTACCTTAGTTGGCCGGTGGGAGTGGACCCCACAGGGGCCGCAGGACTCTCACCTCTGGCTTGCCTTAGCCGGCCGTCCAGAGTGGGGCGTCAGAGCTATATGCTCGCAGGGTGGAAGTGAAAGATGCCTAAGTCGCGAGTTGGCACAGTGGCGTAAGCCACTGGGTAGAAAGCGGTGCACACCTCTCCACACCCTGAGCCGCTCACACAATGTTGCTCCCCGTCGCTCCTGCTTCGTGCCTTGAGTGGGCGACCAATGGGGGGCCCATGACAGTGAGATGGCGAGTCACCACCTGCCCATTTTAATCGTATTTTTAAACATAGATCGGGCAGGTGCCATAGTCCTTCCCATAGTCCCGGTTACCCAGTCCATTAGCATCTCAACCCAATAGCCCAGATTCCTTGTTCTTCCACTCCATTCCATAGTCCTGCACTGACCGGGGGTTGTCCTTGGCTGCATTTTATAGTGTATACAGGGATAATCTTCGGTCGGTGTCGCATTACATTTAGATTATACTTGTTTTTTTTAAAGGGCCTCTACGTGTTGGCTTCGGCCCCATGCACGCCTCCCAAAAGTCCGGGACTCTGTAGTCCCGAGATATTGGAAAAAACAAACATAATAATATAATGTAACTAAAAATTTAAGATTTTCGGAATTTTTCCTTTATGTGTGCTATAAAACGTTGCTTCATGCCAAATTTCAAGATTCTAGGTCGACTGGAAGTACCCTTTAGGTTTTGATTCCCTTGCGAGTACTTGCGAGTTTTAAAATGTGCAGCTTAAATTGCTGTTTCTTTTGATTGCGTTGACATAGAAGTTTGATTTTGTTACAGCTTAAAGGTATTATAGACCTGAGTATTTGGTATGAATTTCAATTTAATACCTCTACGCGTTTATGAGGACATGGGTAAAAAAATTATTAAAAAAATATATATTATGTGATGTAACTAAAAATTTATGGTTTTCGTAATTTTTCCTTTATCTATGCTATAAGACGTTGCTTCGTACCAAATTTCAAGATTCTGAGTTCACGGGAAGCACCCTGTAGATTTTGATTCCCTTGCAAGTGTCGAAAATTTGCGGCATAAACGGCTGTATCTTTTGATTGCGTTGGCTTAGAAGTTTGATTTTTTCACAGCTTCAAGGGACAGTAGACCTGAGTAATTGATATAAATTTCAGCTTCATACCTCCACGCGTTCCTGAGAAAAAGGGTCTTGACAGACGGACGGACAGACGGACAACAAAGTGATCCTATAAGGGTTCCGTTTTTTCTTTTTGAGGTCATATAGTTAGTTATCAAACTTAAAAATAGTTGGTTCCTTAATAAAAATGTTTAATAACACAATACATTAATTACTAACGCAACCCAGTATACAAACAAAATAAAAACAGAGAAAATTTCAAAGCATGGAGTGCGAGAAAAAAACTAAAAGCAAAAACAAAAGAGCGTCGCTTCTTTTCGAACACCATTTTTCTTAAAATAATTAAATTTGTATACTTACAACATGTCGTCGACAAATTTAAATATTATTCGCGAAATCCCATTAATCATCCTACATTTTAAGACTACCTCATTAAAGCAGACGCCAAAACAAAGACGCTTCAATTAAAACCCCGTTCTCTTTATCCCAGATAACCCGCTGTGTCCCACCAGCACACACGGGGCAACGCAGCGGTACAGACCTCAACTAATTTCTCTAATTAAGTCCCGTACCCGAGACATATAAGTAATTCCGACAGTTTTTGCGGGCCCAATCTGTTTTGGGTCGGACCTTTGTCAAGTCGCGATTGCACGGGTGGGGATTCAGATATCGCTGAGGGACGCTGGTTTAAACTCTGACCGCTTGCAGTAGCTCAGCTCATAAGTTGGTTGCGAGTAGTGATGCCGAATTGTCGATAGTTTTTATCGATATTTTCATCTAAAAAAGGCTGTCCTAGCGAAGGACGTAACACCTATTTTTTCTAATTGTTTGACTTTTTGAACCTTCCTTGTATTTTCACAATTATTTCAATACCAACATTCAGTCAAATTTTAGCGAGACTATCGAACAGCGATTCATTTTTATAAAAAAAGATTAAACGATTACTAGATAACTTTCTGATTTTATGTGGTTCAATGACCTAAAAAAGTAACCTACTCAATTCAACACTTATTTTTTGAGACACAACTAGAAAATAATGTTAAAACAGGCGAGCAGCGCAAACAAAAAAAATTAAAAATGTCATAGGTATGAAAACTCCGCGAGGTGGGAATAGGTAAGCGCAAGGTCCAACTATAACGTCATTGGTTATTTTCGGCATGACATTGACAAACATATCACTATGACATTAATGTAAATAACCAATCACAAAACCTGTGTGTGTTACCATTGATGACTTACGGCTCTGAGACGTGGTGCTTCACAAAATAACTTTTTAGACGGCTGAAACTCGTATTGGCACCTAGCTTATTTTTCACGCGCGGTAGCCCCCATTGAAATATACAGGTACATATAACATAGTAATCATTTTTTATTATACCACACAATTTTTTAAGAAATTAAGTGAAAACTTGAAACACGGTGACAAGCTAGCTTCCTCAGCATAATTATAGAATGCGTTTTCATTTTAATTGACATAGACAGATGTGATTAACAACAAAACTCCCATTATCTGTCCGTGCATCACGGAAATACCATGTTAACGTAACCTGGACACGATTTAAATCTTTTGTTTGACAATAATTTTAAACCGGTTGTCTTAAATCCGGATTTCCGATTAGTAATTCTTAGGCAACGAATGTAAACTGACCAATTCCTCTTTCTTAAATACTATGTACTTTTATTAAAAAACACAGGCAACAGTAGTTCCAAGGTTAATTGAAAATTTCAGTTAAGTAAGGTAATTCTAGTATTAGTCAAATAAACGTTAATCAAAGAAGAACTAATTAAATCAGACGATAAAAGTGTTGACGCTGTTGATTGGGCCATAGCCAAGGAACATATAAACACTAGGAAGAATGTTGACTTCATACAAAAAAAATGTCACGAAAAAGTGACGGATTTAACGCCATCTATTGAAGGTTTCAAGCAACTAAGGACGCGGAAATTTCAAATTTACAGGCGGGGAAATTTAAAACGTGTCTTTGGAAATATTTTGTACAGAAACTTTTTCACCAAAGCTAAACTGAAAAATTGTACCATTATAAAACCAAACAAAAAGTTAAGTGGATAATAATGGTTACAATCTATCCAGTTTCGCTTCGGTAGAAAGTTTTCAGTACAAAATATTTTCTAAACAAACATATTTTAAATTTCCTCTTTTTAAAATTGCTCATAATCCTTAATATTTGAAAAGGGAAGATATTTCTACTAATAAAAAGGTTTTGTGAATTAAAAAGGAAGAACCCAAGAGGTTTATGGATATTTTAGATAATTCAAAAGTCTTTTATTAGCTAATAATAAAAACAAACTTTTTTGTACAAAATCTTTTGATAGTTATGTGGAAAACACTTTTTAAAATATAATTTATGTTCTGTTTTTTGTGAACAGTACAGCCATCCAGAAAGTCAAAATTTGCTGTAGCTTCTATGGCTTCGCATATTTCTTTTTTTAAATGTTTTTTATGTACATTCACACTCATAAAGCTATCTATATTAGCAGTCTCTTGATTGTGGTGGACAGGTCGCAGGATGAGCATCTTTATTAGTAATGTCCCTTAGTGGTTGTCTAGTTGCCTGTAATGCAGCAGTTACAGGTTCAACATCCATATAAGGTTGGTCAATTAGCTGCGATGGACCAGCTACATGTTCAGCATCCACATGTTGTGACAGACCAGATACAGAGCCCAAAAATGGGAAAGGTCCTGCAAAATGAAAACAAATAAGGTCATTTTAAAGTTAGACAACACACACAATCTTCATTTAATAATCGAAAACAAAATTAGGTAATATATGAAAACAAAAAATCCACCCAGCCATTTGGATTACAGGGTATGTAACAGATAAAAATACTTAATACATACATGCATACATAAATATGCTCGAAAAACTTTACCCTCGTTTCTCCTGCAGTCAGGTAAAAAATAGATACATACACAAGTATTTCATACATACCAACTCATACAAAATAATTATGCACAATTTTACCTAACCAATGAATACAATCTGTTTTATTTTTATTTAAGGGATATTAACATGGACTTTGAATTATTGTCTACCCTATCAATTGGCATCTTTGACACAAATACAAACGTTTGTATGAGTATAAAATATAAAAATGTACTTATAGATAATGATAGTTATTCTTGACAAACCTCTACATCCGGAGAAGCATCACGTTTCAATTTTGATGGAAAGTTCATAAATGCAGATACTCGAAAATGACGATGACATAACATTCGGTGTTCAGAGTACAGTTTCCTTTGAAACTCTGTCAGGTTCCAGGTCTTGTTCGGATAGCAGTAATTAGCCCATAATTCACAACTGAAATAAGACAAGATTTTATAAACAGACAGGTCAGTGCGTTATCATAAAGTTTGTATGATTTGTTTACCTTTTTAGTTCAAATTATACAGACAACTTGTACGTCTTTCATGGACATGCAGACTATAAAAACAGAACAATTTACAACTTTCCATTCATACATACCGCAAGACATTGGTGGAGCCTGGTTTTGGAAACCTAAAAAAAATTGGTTTCCCGGTCGTCAGCAGGCGAAGAGCCACACTTACAACACTTTCTTTTATTTTCATTCATAGTCAAACACAAACTATGAGTCACTGAGTCACTGTCTCGTCTCCTAGAGTCACTGTCTCGCTGGCACACAACACTGCACAAAGCAACCTCGACACAACAACGGAGGAACCAATTTGGCCTACTCGACGTTGTTGTGGGGCACAGTTTTATACAGTATTGTTGTAATCACAACAAAACAAACAAAAACGATGCGCACGCGCCGGCAGCCGTTGTTTTTGTTAAAATCGAGGGTTGCAAGGTTAGAGAAATTAAATTCTACCACTGTATAACAGAATAATTTAAAATGATTATGTTCAAACAATATATTTAGTCTCGTACATAGGTACCGTATGTACAATGCGATTACAATAAGAATATGACAATCTGACGAAATATTCCAATGAATACGTCAACATATCCTAATGAATATTGAATTTAAATTAGACTGAAAAAGACTTCAAGAAATTTGATTTGACTTTAGGGTAGGTACATGGTATTGTGTTGTGTAAGTTTATGTTATGTAAACCTATCACTGCATATCTCTGTCACTTTGTAAATAAAATTAGACCAACATTTTGTGAAAACTACTAAATAGTAACTTTTTAAAATGTTGAACACTAAAAGGGTCCAACAATGTTGCTAGTAAAAAAAAAGTCGGGATTTGACAGAAATTTTGGGTTTAAAATAATACTTCGATATTCCTGGCAACAAAGCTTGTTCAATGCTTTGCTTTAAGTTTATGTTAGTTTACTAGATCTTCCATAGATGGCGCCAGTTTGTAGGTATCCCAACACTCCTATACAAGCTTGACCAGGCCTGGCCATAGCACACCGTACTCGTATTTTCAGCCAATCAGCAGAGTTTTGGTCGATTTTGACATTAGTTAAGAGTGTGAGAAAATTTACTCGCGTAGCGCATGCTGGACAAGTTTACTTCGGTTTGGAGTTACTTGCTTCAAAGCTCTGTACGTTAAGTTAAACTGGATACGCTTTGCTAATGAATAGTACGTCTGTAGCTTCTAGACGTTGAATGGCGTGTCTGCTATTAAGGGTTGATATGTGTACAAAAGACATCAAGAGACGTATTTATCGCTCAAACTGGGGCAGCCTGACTGGTCTCAAGGATAACTAACTTTAGACTCCACTGTGACTTGAAAAGTCGTAGAAACTCCAGTATTCCCAAATACAGACATTCACAAATATTATATTTACGTTATATTAAAAAAAAAGTTAGACTTCAAAGTCTTTCATTATATTTTCATAATTCGTGTAGCTTATTGATTACCGTATCGTGGCTAAGCTAAGGTCAGCAAAGGTTACCTTTATATACTTAACAGATATTACCTTGAGACATGATCAAAGATTAGCTAATATTTGGATAATACAAACAATAGGGCAAACCCTATCATTAAAATCTATATATACGTGCTATATCAAAATATAGCACGTATAGATAGATTTTAATGATTCATGAGTAAAAAAATATATAATGTCGCAGCCATTAGACGATTATACAAACGTCACTGTTAATGACTAAAACTGTATATTTAGTAAAGACTCTTCCATTTGATCGTATATAATTGCTTTAATTTATTTATGTAATAGCTGTTAAATGTTATGTGCCAAATAACATGTTATTTCTTTCTTCAATAAGTTACATTACATAAATCAGAAACAATGACGGTATCACAACACCCAGACCCAAGATAAAATAGAAAGTTCGTATTCCTATATTAACGACCGGGAATGGAGCCCGGGTCCTCGATGGCGTAACACCTAAGCCCGGCCCACTCGCCTCTCGGCTACAGTGGTCGTCCAAAAAATTTTCAAACAAACAATCACTTTGGTCATTATTAAACGTCATCATATATTTTTAAATGATAGCCTACCCAAAAAAGATGTACTTCGAATTTAATAGTCCGATTCAGCCTAAATGCGAACATATTTTATTTACGTTGAAATTGTTCTTTTTTTCCCGTAAAATCCTTCACATTCAACCTTCTCAGCTCACCCTCCTTTTCACTGTCAGGCTTTCATTAGTCGGCCGCAGTGTGTTCTATTTATTTATTTAATTCAATCGCTTCACAAAGGTACCGTTCAAAGCAAACGTTATGGAGAGAGCTGTGGTGCGAGCCACAAGTTGAATCGGTTTATTCCACTCGAGACACTGAGAAATGGGCACCTTGATTTCTTCATATAGCATTTTGTTTGAGGTTATTTGTACAGTATTATTAGTTTAAGTATACTTTAGTACCTTGTCACATCAAACTTTGTCATTAAGTAATACGTCAATGAAAAAGTTAACTCTTGGTTTCTTAATACAAAATTTTGTTAGACATCATCTGTACAGTATCATTAGTTTAAGTACACTTGACGACCTCCGTAGCCGAGAGGCGAGCGGGCCTGACTTTGGCGAGCGCCATCTCTGAGGTTCTGGGTTCGATCCCCGGTCGGGAAATGAACTTTTCTACATTGTCTCGGGTCTAGGTGTTGTGGTACAGTCGTTTTTTCTAACTAATCACTTGCACTTGCTTTAGCTACTTACCATAGAATCAGAGCAATGTATGTGATGTTGTCCAATATTTATTATTATTATTTACTTTAGTACCTTGTCATCAAACTTTGTCAGTAAGTAGTATATTACAGAAAAAGTTAACCTAATGAGACAAAGTGATGACTTGTATACAAAATAAAGATGCTGTCCTTTTCACAGGTAGTCGCGATCTGATATGCTAATAATGATGTTCACTGCCTATTTAACTATGATTTTATTGAATCAAAATACGATTCCCTCATACATTTTCTATGAAAATATTGGTCTTCTATTTTATATCATATTCTGTTTCATCGCAATTTTACTTATCAACTCTGACTATTCAATAGTTTCGAAGCATTAATAAATAACACGGATGATAGCGTGATACCGTTTAATTTTTTTTAATATTTAGTAGCTATAATATTTCAAATCGTAACCTTCTATTTAAGACTTCTAAATACTTCACCTAAAATAAATTTACCACGGCTAAACCAGTTTTATTTCACTAGCAAGCTAATTACCCCTTGGTGCCTTAAGTGGAACGCATTCGTGAAACTATTACGGAATTACGCCTAAACACCTAGTCCTTAACATCAGTAATTGGAAAAGTAAATTATTTCAGTAATCGAAAAGCCTAAAAAGGTTAAGTCACACCGATATTCCAAAAAATGGTTGTTGAATTTTTTACACACCTAATTGGTAGAGAGCTTTTATTCCACCAAACTTGTTTACTCACAACAACTGAAATTATTTTCCTTTTATAACAAAATGGAATTTGTTGAGTGAAAAACACGATAATCCAATTAAGAGTATTTCAAATAGATTTGATTTTCCAAACAGATATGTTTGCTACTATGAATTTCGGAGTTTTATTTCATTTGTTTATTTCTATTCGTAAAAGTAATTTAAATACAGTTTTCTGTTTATATATACAATGGAATTCTGATTTCCAGATGAGAATACTGACGCCTTAAAAAAACCATTTAAAGGAATATGAATACACTTTTTATTTCTCTGAGGTTCCATGAGTTCCATCTCTGAGGTTCCGGGTTCGATCCCCGGTCGGGTCAATATGGGAAACGAACTTTTCCATATTGTCTCGGGTCTGGGTGTTGTGGTACCGTCGTTGTTTCTGATTTCTGTAACACAAGTGCTTAAGCTACTTACCACAGTATCAGAGCAATGTATGTGATGTTGTCCAATATTTATTTATTTATTTATTTTATTTATTTCTGGTTCTACTTTTATTATTGGCGTTAAACTTTTGTACTACCTGAACATCAGAGCAATGTTGATGGTGTCCAATATTTTTAGCCATGTGCCAGCCCTGGGGTCACCAAAATTATGGACCAGATTGTTTTGCCTAAACTCTGAGCAGATTTTTGGTATTGAAGGTCCACGAAGTTGCATTTAGGTTTGAAAAAATAAATCTTTGCAGCGCTTACAAAATCGGATACGTAATTTGAATATAATATTTGAGCCAAAATATGGAATAACTTTTTTGTGACTTGCTTTACAAGAATTTAACGTAAATTGATTCTTACCTCATTTAGAGGCAATATATTTCAATACCGCTCATTTTACAGTTACGCCGTATGAACATACTGCTCTTCCGCAGTTTTTTACGCGCGTCACCAAAATTTAAGAGAAGTACCTTACATAAGACCGCAGTCAAATAACAATCAATTCGGTGTTGTTGTATTCCTGCGTGGGAGTAAGATTTCCAGAGCTCCTGGGGGTGCTACATTAGTAGCAGAGGTCAAGCCTTCAAGGTAAGAACGACACGTCCAGTAGCAGATTTATTATGCTGTACTTGTCGCCCTTAAGCCAGGGTGGTAATGATACCACTTAACATCAGATGGGATCAATCTTGAAGTGTAATATAAAAAAAACAATGGCAAAGTACTTTATTCGAGCTGTAAGCTTATGGTTTGGGCCACCATCAGCAGAAGCTGGCTTTTATGGCTACTCCACGTTCTCTCGATATTCTTTGTTATAAAACAGTAATAGAGTAATAAAAGTTTAACGATCCAGGTCGCGGTTGTTCTGATATAGTTTCCTTTGGATTCCTCCTCGAAACTCGATTTCTGAAACCAGATAATTCCTTTTCTTAGACGCTGTCTTGGAGCTGATGCTCCGAGGAAGAACGATTTAAGATTTTTATTTTTTAAATCAGCAATCCTATTTATATTGTAAACGCGAAAAATTGTTAGAATGTATTGATGCTTGGATGTAAGTAAGTTTGTTATTTTCATAAATTACGAACTGAATGGATTTGGGTCAAATTTAATATTATGATAGATGAAATGATAGATTTTTATAAAGGACAATTTTTATCACGATAACACGAAAGAAGTAACGGGAGACAATAAATAAATAAATATTGGACAATATCACACACATTGCTGCTGTGGTAAGTTGCTTAAGCACTTGTGTTACAGAAATCAGAAACAACGACGGTACCACAACACCCAGACCCGAGACGATACAGAAAAGTTCGTTGCCCATATTGACCCGACCGGGGATCGAACCCGGAACCCCAGAGATGGCGCGACGCCAAAGTCCGGCACGCTCGCCTCTCGGTTACGGAGGGCGTCAGTATTAGTGCGTGCATTATATTTCACAATTAAATATTCATTAGATGAAACAATGTTTAACGTTCCTAGCTGTAAGACTAAAGATCGTGGGTTTGATCCCCACACCAAACAATTTTATGTTTTTCCTGTGTCTGGGTGTTGTCGTAAGTATTGTATAAATATTGGTAACACCACGTACTTTGCTCTGATTTTTTGGTAAGCAGCTGAAGCACTTGTGTTACAGAAATCAGAAAGAGACGAAGGTACCATAATACCCTGACCCAATATAATCTGGAAAATTTAATTTTCCATATTGACCCAACCGGAAATCGGTCCCGAGACCTCTAAGACAGATTATAAATTGTGTTACCTAGGTTGTTTCTAGTTCCCATAACTGCGTAAGCTTTTTACTTTGGAATGAGGTCTTTATAAGTATGTGATTTTGTCTATTATCTGTTTATTTGCATACTATTAAACACGTTTTGACTAAAATTAGGTAGTTTTGCATATTTCTGCTATAAAATTGGATTGGAAAAGTTTTACACTATCTCAATCCACAAGAGCGAACATAAACATTTAAAATGAAAACAGAAATATTATCTACGGTCATAAAATTAGTTTCTTATTGTTGATCTTGTGTCAACTGTTATGTTTGCCAACATCATCACAGTATAAAGTGACTTCCTGTATTAGGTATTCTGTTCTAATGGTAGTACACGTTTTTTCATCGTAAAACTCTTGACCCAAGCCATAATTGAGTTGTGTATGGGCCATCACGGGGCACGTTTAATTTAAAAGATAGCGATAAAGTGTCAGTCCCGCATAATAAGTTTACGTAACGCTCACACTGCAGATGGAGTCAGTAAAGCTGTGTTACGAATTACGCTACTTACCCGTATAGGTAATAAATTATATCTATATCTATTCTATTGGACAACATCACATACATTGCTTTGATTCTGTGGTAAGTTGCTTAAGCACTTGTGTTACAGAAATCAGAAACAACGACGGTACCACAACACCCAGACCCAAGACAATACAGAAAAGTTTGTTTCCCATATTCCCGATTGGGGATCGAACCCGGAGCTTCAGAGATGGCGAGACGCTAAAGTCCGGCTCACTTGCCTCTCGGCTACGGAGGCCTTTAAATTCTTAATTGTAACTCAATATATTTTTGTTTATATATAAAACTGTTAAGCGTTTTTTCAAATCACAGCTCATAATGGTTAATTGCATAATAATCTAATAACAAAAACTTAAGAACGCTATAAGAATCGCGTTTGGCTACGGTCTTAAAAAATACATTAAATATACGTGGTATAGCCTATTGTTATAAACTATCCTATAAATTTCATTTCATTTCTGTCTCTTTTGAATAACCTATCTTAGGCTGGGTATATCAATATGCATTTGGCTCACTGATACCTGACTTACTGTGTCAAAATTGACGGGTTCACGTACATTTTCCTCACGAGCGTGACCTGCCCATCACACACACTGGTAATAAAGCATTTTAGAAGGAAAACTGCTAAAAATATAACTACCCCTTAGATCTAGTTAGCCTACAAAGGCGTTTGTTTTCTTTTTATAAAGGAAAACACGTGCGAGATGGACTGAGTAAAGTAATACAATAATCACGTTACAATTTCGAAGTAAGATGTTCTAGTTTTTTTAAACATTCTTTATGCTATATTTTCTATTCTATGGCCCAAACATTCGCGTATCGTCTGTGCTTTATTTAGTTAGATTTGAACGACGAAAGACTTCATCATAATCACTTCTGTGTTGTTGTGTTCCTGCGCGTGAGTAAAGTTTCCAGAGCTCCTGGGGGGTGCTACATTATTAGCAGGGGTCAAACCTTTAAGATAAGGGCGACAAGTCTAGTAACAGCTTTATTATGCTGTTCTTGTCGCCCTTAAGCTAGGACCTCATTTTTACTTAACATTAGGTGGGATGAAGTCAATCTTGAAGTTTAGGTAATATAAAAAATAAATAAAAAGAATGTATTTTATTATAAGTGGTTTTGCTTTCATATATTTGGATCTTTTACAAATTGCTTCCTTTTATTTCCCATCAACTACAAAGTTGCTCTTCTTATCGTACAGGTGATACGCGAGTTAAACGGTCGATTTATAGTCTTTTCTACGTTTGAGCCAATTTATTTACTGTCAACAAGTTCTCCGTGTAATAAAGATGATGATTCGCTAAAAAAACAATGAAAACATAGCGAAATTTTTAAAATACAATAAACATTATTTGTTTCCTTTGAAAAATAAAAAATAAAATTATGATGTGACAGCGCAACCAATCAATAGTTGTGTTTTAATTGTTAGGTAAAAACTTTACTAAGAAGTGACGCAGCAGTATAAAAGTATATTTTTACGAAAACAAATAAACATCCTATCAGTAAAAGTATGTACACACCCAAGCGCGTCAGACTATATATACTTTTAACTTTGAACCATTCTTAAGTCGTGTAAATAAGGTCTAATATTAAACTGAAAGTTTACCTTGACGGGGTGTTTACCATATGCATATACAGAACTCGTCTTATGTTAACAAAAACGTATGGTTTCCTTTAAAAAAAAAGAAAGGATAAGTAGATACATGAAATAAACATAATTTTCAAACCTACTTTTACGTTACTCACGCAATTCTACACATATGATATAAGAATAGAATAAGAATAAGAAGTTATTTATTAGCACACACAAACAATATACATAGACATTAAAGGGACACGACCAAAAGATAAAGTAAAAGAGTATTAATAAAAAAAAACAGAAAACATTAAGTTTGCGCAGCTAATTAGGTCCTAGCCTCAGCATTAGCTGCCACGACACTGGATCCAATGCCGCAGGAGCGCTGGTATTCTGGCGGAACCTTAAGAGAGTGGCACAGTGTTAAAAAAACCGAAACAACGGAAGAGAGTAGTAGAACAATGACACAAAAAAGAAAAAAGGAGACAGAGAGAGAGACTCATACATTGCCGATTCAAACTCAAACTCAAATATTTCTTTATTCAAGTAGGTTACATGTAACACTTTTGAATCGTCATTGAATAAAATACTACTTCCGGTTCGGAACCTATATCTACTGAGAAGACACCGGTAAGAAACTCAGCAGATTAGTTACAGTAGCAGTATCTAACTTAAAGCTATGAGCTGTTTCGACCAAGTCAAGATATAAAAAAATACATTAATTTTTTAAAGACTTTTCTCCTTTTCCCGAAAGATTACCTTCACCGTAACATAAAACTTACAACGGGCGGTGTCATAATCGCAGCGTCTCTCTCTCGCAAATCGCTCGACGTTTCTCGTAGTCATTTCGAATGTAAATTGGCAATTTGGTGAGCACAACGATTTTCCGTACAACCGGTGTTATGGATAATTTATTCATCTGATCAATATTCAATAGATCGGAAATCAGCCGTATTCTATGCCTGATAAGTTCGGCACTCATTAGGGTTTAGGTAATTGTGTTGACTCAATTTTGCTGGCGGGTACGGGGGTTTTGGCTTTTTATTAATAACTTGCCGCCCGAAGGCCTTCGATTGCGTACTACATTCGTTTTAGCGCCATTCTTAACTGATTTTTCGCTCCTATTTAGTTGCAGCGTGATGTTTTAAAAGATATTTAACACAAAAAAGTAATAAATTTCCTATTCAGTATATAGCTCCCAAACTAGTTGCATAGTTTTTTTTTATTGTACTCAATTATCGATTTTAAAGAGATTTATAAAAAAAGTAAATCTATTTTTGGAGGAAGTAAGTAATGCGACCAATCATGTATGTACCTACACATTAATAAAAATATTGGACAGCATCATATACACTCTGTGATAATATCGTCAGTAGCTAAAGCACTTGTGATACTGAAATCAGAAACAACGACATTGCTACAATACCCGGAACTGAGACAGTTTAGAAATGTTTCCGACCTGGCCTCAAACCACGGACTTCAGAGATAGGGCGACGCTAAATTCTGGCCCGCTTGCTTCTCGGCTACGGAGTTAAATTCTTTATATCAATTTAAACTAGACCAATGGTGAATCTGAAATTGAGAGAGGTAGGGCACAGCGATTTATCACTCGAACTGGAGCAGCCCGACTGGTGAAATACCTCTACCTTACAGAAGACTGCAGCCAAATAACAATCACTTCTGTATTGTTGTGTTCCTGCGTGTGAGTAAGGTTTCCAGAGCTCCTGGGGGGTGCTACATTAGTAGCAGGGGTCAAGCCTTCAAGGTAAGGGCGACAAGTTCAGTAACAGATTTATTATGCTGCACTTGTCGCTCTTAAGCTAGGACCTCGTTACCACTTAACATCAGGTGGAATGAGGTCAATCTTGAAGTGTAATATAAAAAAAAAATCAAACACTACATAGGAATCAATTTCTTTGGCATAGGACTTAACAACTGATAAGCATAGTTTAACTATCTTATAAACTTAGAAATGTTTTAACAACTAGTTGTTTAAATTAAAGTTTTAATAATTGGCATCACTGTGATATCTTAAGAAAAGCTAAATCAGGTACAATTACCAAAGAAATAATTGATAAACTTTGCCCTTCAACTCTGGTCGAAAACCTTACCCTTTGCTTGCTTTGAGTTAGTTAGCACACAACCGGACGTAGTTTGCGCAAAACTTGTAATAATAGTAGTCGCTAAGAAAGGAAAACCACTTACAAATTTAAACATAACATACAAAACTTCATCAAAATCCTTGCATCAACATGCCCTAAAACAAACTGACTTTAAAATCTATGTAAGTTTAAAGGGAGTTCTAGAAAACTAGTGATGAGCCTAATTTTACTATCGATAGAATATTGACAGGTAATTAAACAGTATCGTGAAGACTTTTTTCACCATTTCATTGTACCTGAAAGACCATTACAAAATAACGAAATTAAGTCTAAGCCTCATTATTTTCAATTCTACTCACAATTTTTTACTGTTTACCATTATACTCTTATGACATCATTTACCTTTATCTATCAGATAATCTCAGCCCCATCCCACTTTCTAGTCGAGATTAAAAATATATTTCCATTTTTTTATAAATTGTAACTAGTCTCGTTTGCAAGTATTTTTCCACGATTGATTAATGTTTGCACTTTATATAAACAACATATTTTGCAGAAACTATTTAAAACTAAAACACAAAGTTTATCTTAAATAAAGCAAGACACTTCAAATCATCAACTTTGATTTCAATAAATCAGAGATAATTTTGAAAATAGAGGTATTTGCTCTGGACAATAAATGGCCAAAAATTTAATTTAAACGTACTATAGATCTATTATAAAGTTCGTATCAATTATCGACTTGAATTTTTTATCGATACTAGAACACCGCTAGTTGTAGAATCTTAACTCGTTCAAAGCTCTCTCGCAAGTTGTAGCCGTTAACATAATTTCAACGCTTTCATGTTAAGGTTCTCTAGATTGTGAACTTTCGTGTTGCATAAATGTCATAATTATTTAGTGTTTGCCGGGGAAGACAGTGTGAATTTTGAATAGGCTTCTCGCAAAATGCTTATCTGTTTTAGAACATATGAGGTTAAAGCTGGTGCGTTTTCCTTTGCTTGATATAATACTTTAAACGTATAACAATAGAGAAGTTATAACTCAGTGTTTTACAAACGTTTGTTTCTTAAAAAGGTTTGAATAAAAACTCAACTCAACAACAAAATTGACTTGAATTGTACCTACTCGTAGCAGCCATTTTGTTTTCTATGTTCAATGGCAACTAGAGTGCCTAAAAAATACGGCGTTTTATACAAAACCAAAATTTTATGACACAATACGAAAGGCTGTGCTTATCCCAAAACTATAAAAAAATATTCTGTTATGTTAAAAAATGTTTACATTAGAAACATTTTAAACAAATTCACTGAATTACGAATTTAATAGCAACGGGTGCAAACTGGTATGTAAATAGGGACTTTTACTTTCGACTTACTGTTATTGAAAGACGACAGCTGTTGACGAAGAAGAAATCAAATCGATAAAGTCGTTGATGGGCATTTCATTACAAGTTTTAATTTAAGATTCCACAGAAAATCGTGTGAATTATGTTAATCTTATAAATCGTAACGGATAGTGATGTAAATCGATAGAAGTGAAACGTAAAGTTTTGCTTCAAAAAACTTGACACTTTAAAATTCGTAGATACTTCTAGGATTACAGCAATAAGACCATTAAAAAAGAAGAACTGAAAATATTTTGTAAAAGTATTGTTTCTTAGGATGACGATAAGCTTCATGATTTTTTTTAAAACCTTCGTTAACTTCATTTATACAATACAACTTATACAATTAATTTATAATATACAAATATTTACTCATAATTCTTATAAACAGTATGTATTAAATTCTACGTTTGAAATATTATCCCTTTAATATACAGTCTTTAATAGTAACAGATGTCTACATAGATTTTACCCTAATATTTATGATATAACCCTCTATTACAAATTTTTATTAAATCAATTTTCTTAAGTCTTATTTTATTTGTGTAAATGACGTACCGATTTCTGGATAAAATATTGAAATCATATGTAAAATGTACAAGACTGTTCGGTTAACCGGTTTTGTTAAAAGCGGTTCCCATCACTAGAAATAGAATCTGCCAAACAGGTCTTAATTTGTCAATAATCGTTTGCGATTAGTCTGAATGCATACTTAATAAAGTCGTTTATCAATTTCGTATAATGATTCAGTTGTGTTTAAAAGTTGACTTAAAGAATTAAATACTAAGCCTTAGAAAAAAAGACAGGCGGATATTTACATGAGTTTTTCACCGTGTTGAAATAGTCAATAGCCACAATCTTTTTATTCATGCAAATTATCAGATACGGCGTGAAGAAACATTATTTGACGACCGTAGCCGAGAGGCGAGCGTGCCGGACTTTGGCGTCGCGCCATCTGAGGTTCTGGGTTCGATCTCCGGTCGGGTCAATATGGAAAACGAACTTTTCTATATTGTCTCGGGTCTGGGTGTTGTGGTACCGTCGTTGTTTCTGATTTCTGTAACACAAGTGCTTTAGCTACTTACCACAGATTTAGAGCAATGTATGTGATGTTGTCTAAAAACACCTTGCTGGCCAATATGGCGATGCTAACGAATAGGATATTACAGTATCAAATCCGTTGTCATTTCGAAGTGGGTTTCTCCCTTGCTTACCATCAGGCTGGGAGGAGCCAAAATATTAGGCGTCTATAAAAAATATTACATCTGTATACAAATCAAATGACGCAACATCCGGTTCGAAATCTTTAACTGCTGAGAAGATACCGGCAATGGTGAAATGATTCTGTAGTTGCATTTGTGTAATTGTACCGAAAGTAGGTGTTGATTGATCTGATTGTATGGCGTAGTATTTTTTACTAAGGTTGACCGCAACTTCTCCCGTGTTTTTTAGGGAAAAAAAGTATCCTAGACAATTATCCAGTATGTCATCTCTCTTCCTACCATATTTTTTTAATCCAAATTCATTAAGTCATTTTTATATTAAGGAATAACAAACATATACCCAAACACCCATACATCCAGACGTCTATACATTATTCTAAATATATTAAAGGAGAAACTGACTGACTAACTGACATATCACCGCGCAGCCTTAACGGCTGAACAAAGGCACTTAAAATTTAGCTTAGGTACCGTAAAAGTGCACTAAGAAAGGAATTCCCGAAATTCCCACGGGAACGGGAATTACCGGGAAAATCCTTTTGTATGAAAAATCTAAACCGCTTAAGTTAGACGCTTGAAATTTGGCATGCGGAAACCTTAGTAAACTGAAAGCTTAGTTGCAACAGGATATTGCAAAATTCCCACGGAAACGGGAGTTAGCGGGAAAAAACTGGAAAACCCTGTGTACACAACGCACCTCTTTTATTTGTCAATTACTTATTTGCTTTTTATTGGTTATGTTATTACTTACAAAATATACGATTTAAGGTTCTTTTGTACATTTTGTCACTATGTTGCTTTTCACTTCTCTTATCATGGTTTTGACGAACACTCTGTATTCTACGCGAACGAAGTCGCGGACACAGCTGGTATTTTATATAAGTATAGTGTAACTTTCGCGTTTGTAATATAAATAGGATATTCTGATCTTGTCTCCATTTCATAACATCGCAAAAAAGTTAAGACAACCCAGAAAGGGATTAATATTAATGCAGAACACACCGTATCTGTCTGTCCATGGCTACGACAAAGGAAAGAGAAATCTGGAATACCTATTTTCTTATTACATTTTCATGTTCCCTTGTAAATAATAGAGCTTAATATCTCGGTCTGAATGCGTAATAGTGAACCCTATTAGAAGGTTTTGATGTTGGGCTAAAATGTATGTATTATATCAAAGGAACGGTCGTTCGACCAATAATATACCATATTCATAATCAATTCATTTATTCATGTTGGTTACAAGTAACAGTTATGCATCGTCAAAATGAATATGAACCAAAATGGAAGCTACAGCCGGTTCGGAACCTAATCCTACCAAGAAGAGCCCGGCAAGAAATTCACTAGTTATCCTAACCTGTTCTATAGCATCAAGGATGAGTATTTGAATTACAAAAACTATTGGGTCTTGACTGATTGCATACATAATGCAAAAGCCTATTGTTGTCACTTACGCCGGAATAAAAAGTTCAAAAGTGACCAATTATTGCAGTTTTCATCTTGCTCTCTTGACCATACGTACCTTGATTTGGGGCACAAAGAGATTAATGACGAACCTGAATACTGGTTGAGAATTGTGAAAGTAATGGCTGTTTTATTGCTGTCTTTCAAAATTGCTTGGGCATGAAAAATCGCTTTGCAGCTTCATGCAGTGCTTTTAAATTTAATGTTTTATGCTTCTAGGCCTAAGCTTATCAATACTAAAGTTTAAAATAAATACGAGTTTTCAACATTAGTATTGATTAAAAAATATATATCTGTTCAATCTTTGATGTAGGAACACGATTCCGTTTATTACACGGTGGTAGATTCACACTCGTATACCTAGAGGACTCAGAAATTTTGAAAAAATATATCTTTATGTTTAAAGTAAGGTCGAAAAAGAAAGTTTGGTAAATTCTAAGTCGATATTAAAATTAAATACGATGCAAAATAAGAAATTGGAAGTTCAGTAACTCCTACATTTACAATTTATCAGCTAAATACTTTTTCGGGAAATTTATGAATTTGGATAGGGCAATTTGATACCGAATATACACATGACAGGATTATGAAACAAAAAATATTATTTAAGTATTTTTAGGTATCAGTCTACATAATAAGGCAGAGAAGGACTAGAGCTTTCATCAATAAAACCATCTTGCAATACCGGCTAGCCAAAAAACGTAAGTGATCAAAAAATACAAATTTACTTTTGTCAACACGGGAATCAAATCCAGGACCGTACCTATCATGTGCATTATCAACGACACCTTGATGGTGGCTTAAGTATTACTACGATGATGGTACGCCAGACAAAGCTGCGGCAAAAGCTGAAATTTGAATATTTTCATGTCAAAGGTCGTCAACGTTATTTGATCCAAGTCTCTCCAAGCAAAAATGTGGAAAGGCTCGATTGTGCAAATTTATGAAACCTCATAAGACCTACCTCGACCCAGAATAAAGGCATTGCAAAGTTGCCTCATATTTTCACCAGCGAGCCCCACTCTCGAGTTTTTTCTTCATTTAAATTCTCAATTGCCATTCTCTTGGAATTCCTTTCTCCGGCATATTTAAGTTTTCATAACTAAACTTCTGAGAAATGTCGTTTCTAACGTTTATATAATAAGAGATTACTTCATAAAGTACTTGTTTTCTTTACACCAAAATTTTAGGCACAGATTTGTAACTTAGATTTTGAATAAGAATATCAAAGTTGGTGACAACTTTTACAGTTACTTCGAAGGAGATTCCCACAGAGTAACGTTGTATGGTGTATTCATCCTTTGGGACAACACATCGAATGGACTGCTGCCTAACAGTATAATATTAAAAATAAAAAGATTCAAGTATTTCATTAGTCAGAGATACGGAAAAAAATATTGGAGTTCCGTCTCGTTAGTTTTACAACCGAAGAGTCACGGATTTAGTTAAAGAATTGTTCATGTAGATGTTTGTAATTAATAAAAGTACAGCATGCACCTACTAAAATGTGTATTAAAAAATGACCCTTTGATTTGATAAGGCTCTTAATATGGTACTGCTTATTTTATATGTTAAAGTACATGAAATGCATATTTTAGTAAGCTAGATTATGTTCAAAAAAATACTTTTTTTTCACGGAAACAATAATTAGTTTTGAGAATTATTGTGTTAAAATTTCGTCACTTTTTAGTGCAGTATTTACGAAATAATAACGTTACACACCTTCCGACAAGCCTTTTACTGTACTTTATGCGGCGTGTCATCATCCATTTTTTTTATTGTTAAAGCAAAAATATGATTTTATAGTTATTTCGATAACTTATGACGGGCTTAATCAAATTATAATTTTTACCGAGTTTTCATCCGTATTGTAATGTAATTAGAAACCTAGTCGGCTAGTTAAGCTATCAAACCATAAAATTACAAGCTACTTATTACAAAAGTAAACTTTTACTTTGAACGATTCCACGTAACGTAAACAACTCTCAAAGCAATTAAGAAACCACTCTTAGATCAAAATCTCATTCAAGTCTGTTTACTCCACTTCACTTTAAATATTCCAAGTAAACTATCTTTCTTTTGATCCCTAAACACAGCTGGTTGTGGCGTTTTTTTCAAATCGTTAACACAAATAGTTTTTTCTTTGATATCTTCCATTCTGACAAACAGACTTTACGCAATACAAAAATAAATTCAACTCTATTTGAATAAATTGAGAATTTATTATTTAACTTAAGCAGAGGTTTTCGCTTTCATTTTAATTTTTTATTTTATTTTATAAAAAAAGGTCCACCAACAGCTTACACACTAATACATGTTTGATAATAATATGGTTTGAAAGATTAACTTAATGTTAAGCCACTTAAAGGCGAACACATCATGCACTTACAACTAGTACAGAATTAGGAAGACTTAAAAATATATATTTTAAAAATTATACAGTTTATCTTCTAAAATGAAAATATATGGATAAAAATTCAGTAAGTGTATTTGTTAAAGAGCAATAATTTTGAAATTCATTTACTATCCAACACGGATTTACGAATTTTACGCAATGACATGGAAAAGAGATCAATATCTGTGGATCGATTGTATTTATTGTATAGCCTTAGTACTCTTGGAATCGGTGAGTTTGCACCGAAAACAGTTCTACGAAACGGAATAACAAATGTGTCTATTGGACGACGTGGCAAGCGCAAGGGAACACGAAGTGAAATTCTATCCACAAGTTTCGAGCAACACAACTTGTTATTTAAAATCTTGTACAATAATACTAACTCAGAGAGGTCCCTACGCTTATCTAGGCTATTCATATTAAAAAGTGATAGTCTATCTTCATAGGTTAGAGTCCTCTTAGTACCGCCCCTAACATAGGCAAGGTGTCTAGTAAATTTTTTTTGTACCCTTTCAATCCTTAATGAATGATTAGCGTAATGTGGTCTCCAAACAGTACTTACGTACTCCAAAGCGGATCGAACGAGCGAGTTATAGAGTAGCATTTTAGTTGAGATCTTAAACTCTTTAGTGTTTCTTATAAGAAAACCTAGGGCTTTTGATGCTCTTTTAATTACATGATTTATGTGAGGGATAAAAGTCAACTTACTATCCATAAGAACACCTAGGTCTCTCGTTACCTGCAGCTTGCACAAATCAATCCCATTGATAGAATATTTACTTGGAATGGTATTGTTTTTCCGCGTAAATGTAATGAATGAACATTTTTTTACGTTAAGGTCCATACCATTATTGTCACACCAATTTTTAAGGGAGTTAAGGTCTTTTTGAAGCTTATCTGCATCATCCACTGAATCAATAACTTTGGAAAGTTTAAGATCGTCTGCGAATAAGTATGGGATAGAGTAACGAATGCAGAAAGGCAGATCGTTGACAAATATATTAAATAAAACGGGACCCAAATGCGAACCCTGTGGGACACCGGACGTGATGAGGTGGGTGCCAGACGCGAAACCATTGAGAACAACGTAAAACTGTCTTCCTTTAAGGTACGAATCCAACCAACTCAATACAGGTCCAGAAAAGCCACATTCATAGAGCTTTGCGGTCAGCAGTTTGTGTGGTACACGATCAAAAGCCTTACTAAAGTCCGTGTACACCACATCATGAGATTATTATTCAAAATAAGACTACAACTTAGTCTTTTTAAAGGATCTTGTATTTGTGATTTCATATTAAGAAAATGCCTTTTAATAATCGTCACAAAATGTTTATATTTAATGCTAACGACCTTACCCGGCTTTGCATCCGAAGTTAAGATAACTTATTTTTTCCTTAGGTTATATAATGCGCGTTTTAGAAAAAACACCTATTTTTAAATGAAAAAAATACCTATACGCTATGACATGACTCGGTTAAAATATATGCTTCCCACTAATGCAATAATTTTTCAAACCGGTTGAGTACAGGGAGCATATTGAATGCAAACAAAAAAACAAATCATTTCTCTTTATTAAATTCAGACAGAAAAAAACCGGCCAAAAGCGTGTCGGGTCACGCTCAGTATAGGGTAGTTCCGTAGTTTTCAGTGCATCACAATACTTAAGTATCCTTAAATTACAACTTTAGTTAAAAAAATTTTTTTTCAAAAACTTCAAAATCTATTAAACCCATCAGGTTCAAAATAATTTTCCTAGAAAGCCTTTATGCAGTCCTATATTCTAGATTTTTTTTCATACTTTTTGAACTTATGGTTCAAAAGTTAGAGGGGGGGGGGACAAAATTTTATTTTATTTTGGAGCGTTATTTTCCAAAATATTAAAATTATCAAAAAATTATCTTAGTAAACCCCTGTTCATTTTTAAATACCTATCCAACGATATATCACATTTCGGGATTGAAATTAAGGGAGGGGCTCTACACGTTAATTGGGGAGTGGTTTTTTTTACCCTAAAAAAACTTTTTTTTTTTTTGCACTTTGTTGACGTGATTAATATACCAAATTTGTACCAAATTTCAGCATTCTAGTGCAAACGGTTTCTGAGATTATCCTCGGACGGACAGACAGACATGGCGGAACTATAAGGGTTCCTAGTTGACTACGGAACCCTAAAAACTTACTAAAATTTAATAAAATTAAATCACCTTTAGATTTCAATTACATTAACTGCTCTTAAAGACCAACGAAGCACAAAACGATAAAATATTCCTTGTTTATGATTTTAACTATATACAGAACATGATAATTGGCAAGACAGAAAACAAACAAAAACTTTATGTTTTAAAATTCGAACAAGATGGACTAAAAACAATACAAGTCAAAAGAAAGGTACAATTAAAACTTTGTAAAACAAAGCTTTGCATATATTCCGGAACACTGATTGTTCAAACTATTTAAAGTTTTTAAATACCATCTATTTAAGTAAACTCAAAAATGTTGAAAGTTACGTGCAGCTATTTTTTACTTAAATTTAGTTACGTTTTGTTCAAAGGTAGTCAAATGCACAATTTGATAATTGCAAATAATCTTTAAAGTTTGATACAAAAGTAACTCTACTCATCAAACTCGCTACAAATTAGGTAAGCTCACCGCGATTAAAGTTGCATAGGTATTTACACACAAACGCCCGTCAGACTCACATACAGTAATCATTGCGATGATCGCAAGCCTGAGTGAGCTATGTTCGAAAAATCTGAAACATACTTGGCTCCACCCGAAAAACAATTTTTAATGTTTTTATCATTCATTCTGACGTAATTAAATTAATTTGCTTTTATTTGCTTCATTTGTTATTCTTTGTTTTGGTTTGCTTTTATTTGTTAAAATTGTTTTTATTTGTTATACCTAATTCGTTTGGTTTATTTATTTATAATTGTTAATATTTCCGTAATAGGGATGCATATTAAATCAAGACCTCTTAATTAGCTATCGATTTTCAATTTAAAAATACTACGTCTACAATTGGTGTGCCTTTAAGAATGGAACAATAAATCAAATATAGGAGCTAAAATTATAAGCTATTATATTATTATAGACCATTGAGGCGTCAAACATAATACTTTTTAATTGGGTCGCTTTATAGGTCAACGGGCGAGTAATTTAAACAGCGTGTCACAGAAAGAAGCTTTGGAAAACATTTGGCCACGTTTAAATTAGTTTTGAACTTATCCAGCCCCAGAATAACATTGTGGAACCCAAAGCAAACAAGTCAGAAGCCTCCTGTTAGTCGGAACAGTTCCCTTTCAACATCACTATTCTAGCGATCCAGTAAACAAACACGTAATTAATTACAGTTTCAACACAACTTTCTTGCTAAAACAGTAAACAGTCTTTTGTATTAGCATTTTCTCTTTACATTTGCGCCAGCTAAAATTCATAGACGAAAAGTTTTCAGCTTTAATGAACGAAAGTCGAACTCTGTTGGCGAACTTCGAGACATGCTTAAATTTATCTATGGGCGATTTTAACTTTGAGTTTCCTTTTTTGCTTGCTATGCTTGGCTTTTGGACGGATACGGTTTTATTGTAAATAGGCATGTTGTAAATAAATGTAATAAACTCTGAAAAACAATGTTCTATTAAAAAACTTTCAGCTTTAAGCTTCCTAATCATTTTAGTAGAGTAATAGTCTTGGGTCAGTAAAATAAAATCGTGGTGGGTGACATATACATATTTACAATAGTCAATTTTTTTTGTCATATATATTACAAAAGTAACACTTAGGAATCATAACTTTATAAATCAAGGGATTCTACTTCAGGCCCCTAACCTTTAAACATTGCAAAATACAAGCAAGAAACTCATCATTAACTTTTTACTAATTTTGCATTTAGGTTTACAGTTATTTTGTTAGTAGTAAAAAAAAACAATTAAGTAAAAAAAACGGTTATTCAATTAACTGTAGAACTTAGTGTGAAATATTATATTTACACAGCAATTTTCAATCGTCAGTTAAAATATGCGCTACTTATGGCATCTTTATTCCTCAATCAAAAACCGGCTAAGTGTGAGTCGGACTCGCCCATGAAGGGTTCCATAGCAGCTAGTAACATACTATAGAAGTTTATATGGAAGTTGATTGAATTAAAGGGAAATTGCGGTTAAAAGATTAACAAGATTTCGTTTAAATAAATTTTCAGAGGAAATTTCATCAGTAATGTACATCATATATTTTTTTTAGTTTTATCATCATTAATTTAAAAGTTTGGCTACATAACACGAAAAATAACTCTCTTTTTTGTTTGCTCTCCTAAAACGTATTCAAATCAAGAAATAAATAAACAATGGTGAGCCAAATTGTAGGTTTTTTAAATTTATTGCCTACATTGCGTGTTGTAGGACTAACGTAACAAATATAATAGGATTTCTAAATGACCAAGATACTTCATGAATGGCTTAAGTGTCCCAAGCTAATTTTCTATTTCGAGCTTCATCATAGTTGTGTCTTCATTTTATTCCCCGTTAATAAGTAAGCCCTTATTATGTTCCAAATAAAACCCGAGTAAATATACCTTTCTAAGAATACACAGAACAAAGAAATGGTAATTACGTGTGAAGTAATATTTACTTACCATTTCGGTTTGTTATTTTCGACGGTTGCTAATTATAAGGCGGTTCTAATTTTTCTGACAAAATGTATTATGTAAATAATAATATCTATTAGTTAGTCTTGAAGTTTGCTAAAACTGTATTTTGGTTAAGTTTACATTGTTAATATTGTTTTCGGCTAAAGTTTGAACTGAGATAACCGGTTTGAACCAGTTAAATAACCATCTTAATATTTTCATATTTCATAGATAATGGATTCTTTTCCCCGGCCAAACAAAAAGTGAATTGGATTTTTTTAACAGTTCAAGTTTGTAAAAGTAGTCTGATTAACTCTTTATTAGATATGCAAGTCCCTTCTAAAGAGATACAGCCGTTTTAGATATAAACCGAAACAAACAAGACAGACAGGCGAAAGTTATAATAATGCTATTTCGGTATATTACTCGTGTATAATTACATATGCACTTATGTTTGGCAGAGATCGTTTCCTAGCAATAAAATTGCCTGAATTGTACTTTCATTTGTTTGTTAAACTAATTCTGTAAAGTTTGTCTTTCTATGCATTTAGCAGAAGTCAATTTTCGAACAGTACAAACAGACACTTTAAGCAACTTAGAACGCCCCGCGAATAAATTTTATCGCGCTCTTAATAAATTTCAAAACCGTTAAAACGCAGTGCATCCCCTTTTAATTGACTGTAAATATACTGTACGCTATCACCCAATCAACAGTATTGAACATTTTGTCACGCGACAAATATGACATATGGCGCATGGTTGTATGCCAATGTTTACTTATCAAGCTTATAGTTGGACCACTATTCGATCTTTAACATGATGTACCATTATAGGCGTAGTTAATAAGGTTCCAAGTATACTTATATAGTATGTCACATTGTAATTCCTGTGTAAACTCGCGTCCACCGTCTTACGTCACCATTTCAGTAGGTGACCTATTTAGTTCGGTCACAGATCAAAGCAGTGACGCAGGTCACTTTGTCGTAACCGGCCGAGTAAGCTCTAAGTTACTCTTAAGACCTAAGTATATTAACTTAAGGTACGTCCTTAAAACACTTTTTTTACTTTATGATTGGATATTGTAAGTATACGCTTTTATTATTTGTTTTTTTTTTAAATATTAAACTTCAAGTTTGACCTCATCCCACCTGATGTTAAGTGGTAAGGAGGTCCTAGCATAAGGGTGACAAGTACAGCATAATAAATCTGTTGATGGACGTCCTTACCTTGAAGGCTTGACCCCTTTTTTTTTTTTTTTTTTCGGAGGGAAATGCATTGACGCACCGTACCGTCACCCGAGGGAGGTGACGGCGTGTGTGAGACTCCCTGCCCTTATGCGGGCAGGAATACCCACTAAAACCCCCCCCTGGACCTCATCGCCTTGATGGTGATGCCATGGGAACAGAAGACCTACCACAGCATCACCGGCGGAATGGCCGCTAATTAAGCAGCCCCTTCATCTCCCCCTGATGATTTAGGGGAGAAGCGTGGATGGCCGATCCACTAGACCATCCCCGCCTCGCAGTGGAGACCGTGAATGTAATGCCAGCTGTGGTGCCCTCACAACATCAGCCGGCCGGTCTCCAGGCGGTGATAGAGCGCGACTGTACTGCCGTCGCGCTCTCAGCCGCCGTCGTCTGCGGCACGAGGGAGCGGATGGACTGTTCTCCCGCTCTCTTTCGGCTGCCTCTTTCTGTGACATAACAACCTCGCAGAAAGAGGCAGCCGCACCCCAGGTCGTTTCACTCCCAAGCATGGCCTCTACCATACTTGGGAATGAAAGATTTGACCCCATAACCGCTGTGAGCGCTGCTCGTTGCTCCGACCAAGTAGGGCACTGTAGCAATGTATGCCCTGCGGTGTCTTCCGGTGCACCGCAGTGCCAACACGCCGGGAACTCCTCTCGACCTATTCGGTGCAGGTACGCCCCAAAACAGCCGTGGCCAGTTAGTACCTGCACCAGCCGAAACGATAAAAAATCCAGCTTGCGCTCGAGCCAGCGGAGAATCACCGGCCCGAGCGCATCGAGTGTCCACCTTCCCGACGAAGGCTTGACCCCTGCTACTAACGTAGCACGCCCCAGGAGCCCTGGAAACCTTACTCACACGCAGAAACACAACTTTATGTTATTTAGCTGCGGTCTTCTGTAAGGTGGAGGTATTTCACCAGTCGGGCTGCTCCAGTTCGAGCGATAAATCGCTATGCTCTGCTCTACCTCTCTTATCTTATGTAGATTTATCACCTTATTTCTAGGATTGGTTAGTTAGTTATGTCTTTAAAATACAGTATGTAAATTGTACAATCAAAAGCTTGTCAGACTATACGATTTGGATTTTGCACAGCTTATGCCGTGGGAATAGGAAGTAAAATCGAACTTCAAGTGTTAAACTTGATGTGCTGATGACTTTACATAATACGGGTTGACAAGGAAATTATGCGGTCTTATTTTTGGCAGATATTATTAGAATTTTTAAATCGTTCCAGGATAAAAATAATTATAACCTTATTTCTAGGGTTGGTTTAGTACGAACGAAAGTCCCCCCCGCTGGGTTCCGCATCTTGTCGCGATGGGGGGGCTCAGTAACCCTGTGGTCCGGGACGTTGAGGCTGGCCTTGTCACCCAGCCTCCAATACCGCACAGGGTGAAGCCAAGACGGATCCCGAGCTGGGCTGCGGAGAGAAGGTGGCTCTCTGCGGCAAGCCCGCAAGGGCAGAGGTGGATCGCGGAGGAAGAGGAGGACCTCGGTGTTTCGTTGCCGGCCTCCCTGTCCTCCGCGACCCGGCAGTGGCGCGCTGCCGCGCGACGCGCGAATCGCGTCGTGGTGGGGTCGCGGAGGAAGAGGAGGATACGGTATTACGTTTGCCGGTCTCCCTATCCTCCGCGACCGGTGGGTCTCGGGACTTCATCTGGCTCTCGGAGGGAGAGCTGGATTGAGAGTCTCGGTGTCCACAGAGGCGGTAGGCAGCGGAGCCGCACAGCAGATCCGCTGCTGGGACCGGAGATGCCAGGCGTGGGGTAAGCCTGGCGTCCGTTACCTCGGTCCCGAGGGGGTGGGGCGTGTCAGGTGGCCTGACACGCTCCAGCTGCGTATTTGCGCGGCGAGATGGGCCGCTTGGCGGTAGGCGCTGTGGGGGAGCCTGTGTAGAATCGCAAGGAATCCCGACTCCCCCACAATTGCGCAGCGTTGGCCACCGAGGGGGTTTTAGTCGGTGCGAGCCCGACACACCACTCTCTGTTCCCCACTGAGAGTGACGGTGCGGTAGGCATTTCCCCCTCGACTAAAAATAAAAAAAAAAAAAAAGTACGAACGAAAGTAAGAAGTAACAGTATTTTGATTGAAAATCTCAAATCAGTGACAATTCTGTCAGTTTCACTTATATATGCTTTTTTCTTTCAAATTTGAGTTCAAACCAAATTAATGATCACGCTTTTAGGTAGGCTTCTGATTATAATAATTATAAAAAACTGATCTTGACCAAACCATAGATTTTGATATTGAGAAACAAAAAAAGCTAGCTTTTCCACCAAAGCACCACCATTTTAAAATCAGAACCCAACTAATTTATAATACACACATTTTAAATACGTTAGGTATTCATTGCGGTAAAAAACTAAGCCTAATTTAGAAACACTCAATTCTTTTGGGGATTTGCGGGACGACGATGTTCTGCGTTCAAATTTCTTTAGTAGCGTAGGAGTCATTAATTATGTAATGTTTTTTACAATTTTTGAAATGGCGAAAAGGTTTATTTACGGTATGAAAAGCGAAAGTTGCAGTATAAATCGTGTGCAAGATCACAACAATAGATCATAAGCCCAAATCCTAAGATCATAAGAAGATCATAAGGCTATAAGACCGCCTAAATTGTACTATAATCAATCTGTAAAACCTATTTCTGTAAAGTTTTGTGCAATAAAGTATATCTATCTATCTATCTATCAAATCAACATCTCTCTGTAACCGATAATATAGACCTTGACCTAACCAATAGACATTCGGTACTTCGCAAACGCTAAACAATGCCATCAAAGCGCCATCTCCTCCAAATTGTTGCGAGGCGAGTTATAAAATCCTGTTTTACGTGCTACATTGCAAAAAAAGGTTATTAAATGAGAGTGGATGAACGGAAAAAGGTTAGGCAACAATAAAAAGGTAAGGAGGCAGGGATCCTTTATTGTAGTGGGTAAGCTTTGTTTAGACCGCCTTTTGTTCTTGGCCTGGAAGGGGCTGAATGGGAACGATTTTTCAGTTGGAGGAACAAGTTAAATTTATGTTAATAAAACTTGGCGACATGTTTGTTTGACTTGGGAACTTAGATGAATATTGATGGGTTCGTTAAAGGATTGGGGGCTGCTAATTCATTGGGAGTTTTGGGATTATTGCTTAATGCATAATATTAATGAAAGTGACTTGTGGTGCAATGTATTTTGATCGTTTTGCAGAAAACAATTTATATAGTAAAAAAGGTTCAAATTTTGATGGCGATGTACGATCTACCACCAGTTAAAGGGTTAGTGACACAAATGTCTGTTTCTTTTATAAGATTTAATTTGTTCAATTCTAAAATAATTTATCAATAATAGAAAATCAAGTTTTTATGAATTTTTCAGGCCATTACGCAACAACAATTAAACCACCCTTGTTTGTTGATTTCATGATGTAATTATAGTTAATAACATCATGAAATCATAAAATTACGTCTAGTATTTTCGTGATTTCGTGAAAAGAAAAATACGCATCGCCACGCCTCGAGGCGTTTAGTAAGACAACGCACAACCATTTCATTGAAATTCGAGTGGCACATAAAACGAGGCGTAAATTTTGGGCACTAACGCTCGGACACAGGGCTGCCACCCTAAGCGTCTTTGCTGACCAACGCCCTTGAATAGAGATGGGGTGTATGGAGGTAGCTCCATTTGTTTTATATAGAGACTGACTATTCATAGAGGAAAGAGAGGTAGGGCATAGCGATTTCTCGCTCGAACTGGAGCAGCCCTACTGGTGAAATACCTCCACCTTACAGAAGACCGCAGCCAAATAACAATCACTTCTGTGTTGTTGTGTTCCTGCGTGTGAGTAAGGTTTCCAGAGCTCCTGGGGGGTGCTACATTAGTAGCAGGGGTAGCCTTCAAGGTAAGGGCGACAAATCCAGTAACAGATGTATTATGCTGTAAATGTCGCCCTTAAGCTAGGACCTCATTACCACTTAACATCAGGTGGGATGAGGTCAATCTTGAAGTGCAATATAAAAAAAAAAAAATTACCTATTTTTTATGTTTGTAATGAATAGGCTCAAAAAGTACTGGGCCGATTTAAAAAATTATTTCACCAATAGAATGCAACTTTCTTCCAGTTTGACATAAGCTACAAATTAGGGATCCTTGGTAAAATTTGAAAAATTTCAACAGAAAAGCGGGAAAAATTC
This sequence comes from Glyphodes pyloalis, assembly GCA_037074685.1. Lineage (NCBI taxonomy): Eukaryota > Metazoa > Arthropoda > Insecta > Lepidoptera > Crambidae > Glyphodes > Glyphodes pyloalis. Next base: position 16,795,605 of record JAYKKO010000009.1, read on the forward strand.
TCTAAGGTGAAACGAAGTTCGCCGGGACCGCTAGTGTAATATATACGAATACCTTAACAAATATTGACTTTGACTTTGATTTTACCTGAGAAAAACCCCAATGTGAAAAAAACCCTAGGGAAAATTCGCGGATGGGATGATATTCGGGTTATTTCATATTTAGCATTATTTAACATCTAGGTAATGTGTAGATACATGAATATATCACATAGTATGTACTATTATTACTAGTTAGAGTTAATTTTACTTTATTTTCTTTTCATAATTCAATAAACATAATTATATATACTCCAATTTAATTAAATAAAAAACACATACAGACATTCTGTTTGTGTTCGTTCATCCGCTTTTAGCGACAAATAACAATTTAATTATGTAGTATTTGTTTTATTTTTTTATTCAAATATCGCCACTGCCTTTTGAAAGCCAGACACAATTGATTTTCTATTCGTAAAGTACTATTAAAAATTGTAACATCTATTCAGATGCCAAGATTTCTTCAATTTCATGGTTTTCAAACATAATATATCTGCAAATTACATCTTATATCTAAATATGTTTGTGAATAGAGATAATAGGGGTGCCAACCCTGCTCGGACAGCCTCAAATACTCTGGGGCAGAGACGTGGATGGGTTTAGTGCCAACCGTTTTTATGGGCACCCGAATTATTCTCTCTTTAGTGGGTGTTGGACTTTATAACGTATTGAAGTTGATTTACGAAAACGTTTTTATTTACTCGGACGATTTCAAACTGTTAGCCTTTAATGTGTTTATTTCAAGACGAAATCTTTAGTAATGTTTTGGATGAGAAAGGCAGTTTGCTTGTTGTTTTGCTAAAATTGAACGGATTTTCATAATAGTGGCCATTTTTATGAGTAACTGTCTGAAATTAAATATCTCTCTCGCTCTCTCTGTGTGTGTTTGTGTCTGCCTGTAGCAAAGTAGCTCTTAAACGAATGGGCCGATTTTGAAGTTTTCATTTGAAAGCCAGTTTCCTTGCAGTAGTTCTAAGTTCTTGTTCAACATTATTAAGGCATTATTGGCGTAGGTACGATTACTTGATTAAGTGCTTCGGGCATGATTTTTTGCTTTTTAAGGGGTTCCCTGTGAAAAAGTTGAACAGCGTAGATATTTTGAATAGGCAATGTTAACAGTTGTAAATAAGAGCTGTATTGGCTTCAAAAAGTTCAAACCTTAAAATAAACATGAATAAGTACCGCGACTGAGTATTTTCAAGTATCCGTATAAGCATTATATCTTTACGACATTGCTCCAACAGCTACACCGTGGCGGTCCATCTGTAACAAACGGATTTATCCAGAAAATCCTTTTTGTTTGACTTCCCGGACTGTAAGCGACCTTTTTCTTCGGGAACCGTTTGAGGAGCCATAATGCGGCAGTATGGCCGATCGAGAAATGCTGTGCGACTTTGATTTTAAAGGTCCTTGGGTTTTGCTGACTTTGGTTTTGGCTTTGGCGAGGAGCAGATGCTTTTGGCATTTTAATGCTGTCTAAAGTACCTAATGACTCAGTTTTTTTTCTTGTTTGACTTTTGGGTCAAGATCTCGGGGCCCTGACTCTCAAGCAAATATTTTGTTTTTAATTGCCCGCATTTAGCAGGCTTGGAGGTTAAAGTAGTACCCATTGCTGCAGTCACATTTAATAATAATATTTAATTAATATGCAATATTTATTCACGGGCATGAGACAAATATAAAAAAATAATATTAAACACACCACACCTTACTGCATTGCTCTGCTTCTATGGTAGTTAGCTAAAGCACTAGTATTACAGAAATCAGCAAAAGCGTAGGGACCACATTTGTCCAGATTAGAGACAATAAAGAAAAGTTCGTTTTTCAAACTTCGAGGAGTCGAACGTGTTACCGTCAAACATTATTGAACAGGCCGAACCCAGAACTTCAGAAAGGTGGTGCTACACCAAAGTCTGGCTCGCTCGCCTGTCAGTTACGGAGTTCATCAAATTATTTTGGATTGAAACTAGGATCCTTATACCACTAGACCATCGACGCATTATTGAGGGACTGTTTATTTTTCGTATTATCTTTATTATCAGGACGGCGACTGGGCAAGCTTGCTTACCAAGTGTCCCCAACATAAGATTCTTTATACTCAGATCTGCTATTCAAACTGAAATAGTGCTGGAAAAGGTTTCAAAACAAAAACAAGATACAGAAAGGGTTTTTGGAACTGCTCGCGAATTTATTTTTATCACGGACATTAAAAAGGCAGCGAGAGAGAAGCAGAAAAGTAGTTAATTAGAGCAATCGTTTTAAAATGTGTGCTTGAAATTGCATTAGGCGAAAACAGCATGCCGAAAAGTGTGCATCTTCGTATTTGTGCTAACTTAGGCATTCTACTTAATTCAAATGTTAACTATTAACATTGGACGGAAATAAATGCGACAAACAATTATAATATCATTGAATTAGTTACTCTGAATACGGACGAAAAGCTGATGTATTTTTTAAATGGGGAGGGGGGGGGGGGATGCTTTGGGGAAAGCAGCGGCGTGTGTGTGACTTTCCCAAAGAAAAGAGCGAGGGCTAACTGCCAAAATTCTTCGGCACCGCTCATCGCCTACGACGGCGCCATGGGGATCGAGGAATGGCGGAAACCACCAAAGGAGCTAAACTCCTGAAAGACCGTGCACAGCCAGCCGGAGAGTCTCCAAATCCGCGGCTGGCCGGTCCGGTTAGTCTTAGTGTGGTTAGTCTCTCTCTCTACCCACCATTCTACGAGGTCGCGCGCTCTTAGAATGTGGCGGTTTCCGAACAGGACTCCTCGGTCTCTTACTTGTGAACAAAGGGCTTATGACTTAAATAATCAATTAAAACCTTTAAAAAACCGACAATTAATACTGACTCGTTGAAACAATTGTTAGTACTCTAGGCTGTCAAAACAACCACCAGCCACGGTTTCATTTTTATTCTGTTAACATTTAATATTCCCCCGTACAAAATGTAACCATCATTGTATCCGTCAATCTCAATTGTCGTAGCATCTCACAAACGGCTTCGAATCCGTTTTTAAATTAGAATCGATTTACCTCCCAAAATAACACGGATTTCAATTGTGCTACATTGCTATCGTTGATTTATTCGAGCAGCCGAAAACATTTAGTATTTTCGTGACCCGAAGGTAAATGTAATTCTCTCCGCTGACAACCGCTCCCTCTTCCCGATTGAGATTAAAAAACTTTTCCACCGAAGCCTGTGGCTGGGAAAAAAATATTAATGAAATTTCCAGAAAGCCACCGATGACCGAAAGGAAGGAAGTTCATCAAAGTATTCCTCTGTTGCGGATAGGCAATTAAGAAATTCAATTTTCAGTAAGTTTCTATCTGGCGAGTTGATTAATCCGACTTCAAAAGGACGAGGTTTTGTTTTTGGTTTGTCATCGCGTGAGTGATTTATATGGGTGGATTTAGACTAGTATTTTATCAGATTGCTTTGCAACGCCGAATCCGTGGAAAGTAAGTGTGTCTTCGTAAGCTTTGCTTTCATCACACTTTTCTGATAAGGGATAAACGCTCGAGTCTAGTCAGCAGTTGGTAACTCGATTCCATTTTATTTTGTTAGTCGTGATTGCTGTTTTTTGTGCTGCTATTTATGAATGACAGGCAAGTTGGCGATGACCTTTGTCACTGTATTAGTAGTCTTGGGTTTAATAATGACCAGAGCAAACATTTGTTTTATTACGATTTGTATCTGGTTCCTTTTATTATATATGAGGATGCCATGTGGTACTGATAAGATGATTTGACTAGATTTTGCATTAACAATTTAAACTTCGAGATTAAGTCCACGCTGTTCGATATATTTGAAATCAGTATTTTATCTTTATACTCTTTGAAGATATTTATGGTAATAGTAGTATTTTTTAGTGGAGAAGAAGAAAAAAATATTGAAATAACAATATCGTATTTAATTCTTAAAAATCAGGGTTTTGTTTGCTGCATAACCATTTTATGTCACTTTTTTGACTGATTCTTCGTTCTCATTGGTTGCAGCGTGATGTTATATAGCCAACGCCTTCCTCGATAAATGACTATCCATTTAAATAAATGGACTATCCACTGGATATTATATTAATAAATATTTTTTAATTCAAACCAGTATTCATACAACAACAACGACGGTACCACAACACCCAGACCCGAGACAATATAGAAAAGTTCGTTTCCCATATTGGTCCGACCGGGGATCGAACCCGGAACCTCAGAGATGGCGCGACGTCAAAGTCCGGCACGCTTGCCTATCGCCTTCGGAGGTCGTTAATCGTATATAATAATCGTAATATTAGTAAGATGACGATGAAATCTACAAAAGGTAACAACAGCAGATTGCAATTAATCCTGGTCATGTAACAATAACTAAAACTCATTATCGAACGCGTTAAAAAAATCTAATTTGTTTTATTCTGTAAGAATATTTCGGAGATAGCAACGCAAGGTCACCGTCTCTTTGTAATTCACAAATCAGATAGCTGCGCACCAATTTACCAGGTTACTTTAAGATAAATGGTGTAATCTTCTTTATCGCCGAGGAAAAAACTCGCAACGATAACAAAGAAAAAAAGAATTTAAAAGGCAATAATTCACTGGCACCCCCTTTCCCCAAACCCTTCTTGGGCCAGCCCTGGAACATTGGGATAGCGTATAAATCATGCAGTTTCAATTATGCCCCACTTATACGTTGGGTACGCACTTTGCGCAAGAATATGCTATTTTTTGCTTATCCTTGGTGCGTTAGGAGATACGTGCGATATAAGCTTGGTGCATTTGTGTCATAACTAATTCGTACTAGAATTGAAAAACCAATGCTTTCGTTTCATTGAATTTTGTTGATATGAATCATCAAAATCAAAGGTTGATTGTTTTTTAAGTTCGTTACATGTATAACAATTTTGAATCATCATTGCAATGCAAAGTCTTTCTACTACCAGTTCGGCACCTATATCTACCAACAAGATACCGGTAAAAAATTAAGTAGGTACATTAGCCACGGTAGCAGTGTCTAACTAATTGTGTAGACCACTTTGCACCCATTCAGATATTTTTTTTGATGAGTGAAGAAACATTAAGTATTTATATTTTGTCTGTCCATCTTGTGAACACCTTTGTCTGTCCATCTTGTGAACGCCGTCCAACGCCCGCCATACTAAACTTATCTATCTCGTTGACCATTAGTTCTTTGAGCTTTGTCAATTTGATATTTCCATGTTAGTTTTGCAATTCTTAAAGCTATGTTGGTGACTATTAGAAACATATTTTTTTTTATCTCCCCTTGCGGTGCGGGAATTGAACCCACGACCTTCACGTATCGCGCGTGCTGCTCTTACCAACTGATGTATTATTTTGGTGACTGTAGTTCGCAATTGTATGGTGTAGTGGTTAGTGTAGGCACAAAAAATATGACTCCGTATTTTGTACAATCGGAATTAATGCCAGAAGGAGGAAAAATACTAATTGAACAATAAATTGGGACCGTTCTTAAGATATCTTGTGCTTGAAAATACTTGTACTTTTTTAAGGTAGATGTATTTTTTTTTATGTTGCACTTCAAGATTGACCTCATCCGACCTTTGATTTTCGATTGACCGATCCGAGGGCGACAAGGTAGCATAATAATAGCTGTTACTTGACTTGTTGCACTTAGATTGTGCCTTACTTTAAAACAAAATTGAATTAGATTTTGCTGTCTAATGGATTTGGATATTTAATATTTAAAGGGAATGGCATAAGTAATCAACATCAAGATTATATTTTTCGCGAAATACTAAAGGCAACTGACAAGCTTTTGAAAATAATAATAAGTGAAGGATTAACGAAAGATTTTTCAGTAAATAAAAATGCGAGACAGAAAGCAAATGGCGAAACGTGTTGACTTAACGACATTATAATAAAGACGAATTTGGTAAATTCTCCGAAGAAATGTTGGCGAGCGAGAATGGTGTGAAACAACAATGAAAGAGACTAAGTGCGAGTCGGATTGAATTACTTAGTTTCGTACCAAATTATACGACTTTTATATCATTCACTGAAACCAGCTGTACTCGCAAGTTCCACCGTGTGGATTAGTCACTTAACAATGAATAGCTTTAACATTATACGGCGGTAGGCAGCGGAGCCCCTGCTGGGACCGGAGACGCCAGATGTAGGGTAAGCCTGGCGTCCGTTACGGTCTGGGTCTGAAGAGAGGCATGGCAAAGCGATTTATCGCTCGAACTGGAGCAGCCCGACTTATGAAATACCTCCACCTTACAGAAGACCGCAGCAAAATAACAATCACTCTGGTGTTGTTGTGTTCCTGCGTGTGAGTAAGGTTTCCAGAGCTCTTGGGAAGTGCTACATTAGTAGCAGGAGCAAGCCTTCAAGGTAAGGGCGACAAGTCTAGTAACAGTTTTACTATGCTATACTTTTTGCCCTTAAGCTAGGAACTCATTGCCACTTAACATGAGGTGAGATGAGGTCAATCTTGGAGTGCATTATAAAAAAGCGGTTTAGAGGGGTTGTGGCGTCTTAAACGGCCAGGCATGCTACGGGCGCTTGCGTTTTGCGCGGCGAAATGGGCTGGTGGCGCGGTAGGAGAATCTGCATAAAATCTACAAGAGATCCCGAATTCACGACTCTTCTACAACCGTCAAGAAAAAAAGCTCTGGTATTCTATATCTCGTCGCAAACTAGCAAAGCATGCACATAAACCTTGCATATTTTCAAACAAGCTTTTACCTCCTCGTTCTTATATTTATGTTGAGACGTTTGAATCTATTTGACCTCAACTTATGACACAAACTGGAGATTAATTAAACTTTTACAAGTAATTGGAAGAGTAAAATTCATCTTTTATTCTTATCTTCTGTGGTTTTAAGGTTAACTTGTGAAAAACAGGACTATTAAAGTCCTTTATAAATTGAGGTACTTTGTAAAATGTATGTATCTACTAAAACAAAGTAACTATTTGACCGCTACTTATTTGACCATTACCCACTGATACCCTTTCTAACGAAACTATTTCCTAATATTCTTTTGCGCCATTATTAAAGCCGTAACTTTAAAAGAAATATAAGTGCCCATTACGCCCTAACACTAGGTTTTCAAAGTAATATTTTTTGTACCCCTATGATGGATCCTTTCCGCACTTTCAGAAGGGTATTTGTCTAAAAATGTACATAATTTAGGCAAAACTGGGGGGAATGTGCCTTAAAATCTCGTTAGGTTCTCATTTAGTATTTAAATACATACATGAGCCACGCTGGAATAATATACCGTTTTTCTTGACTAATTGTAGATTTTGAGTTAAGTTATAAAAGCATGTAGCCTTTCTGTGGGATTGTTAATATTCATAGCTTTGTTATAACTAGTTAAATGCATTTTTGTTTGTTTTTTATGTATTCGTTAACTAGTTATATACTAAGGTTGGTTCAGGTGTCCTTAAAACAAGTGCTCAAGCTACTTATTTCGGTTATTACAAATTTGAGTTATTTCACATGTTTTCTAAATAAGAATTTCAAATGTATGGTTGAAGCTACTGAAAAATCAGCTAGATATGCTGAGAAAACCACTTATGGTTATAGACGGGAATAGTAGCTAGGTGTTAGTGGAAATATTAATTTTATCTGATCAAGGTTTAAAATAGAGCTTTAGACTACATATCACTGCTTGTTAAAATATAAGTAATTGTGTAAACGAAAGTAAAAATTGGTATTTAGATTCAAATAGTAATGATATTAACTCTTATTTTGCGCATAAATTAATTAAATCTTTACATGAAACAAAACTAGATACTCTATTTAGAAAGTAAACTTATGAAAGTATACTTGTCGCCCTTCAGCTAGGAACTCATTACCACTTAACACCAGGTAGGATGAGGTCAATAATGAAGTGCGTTATAAAAAAAAATATGGTTCACGCGTGATGGCGTGACCAAAGGAAGGGTAGGGATTCATTTTTATATAGGTACCTCTATATAAATTCAGAAATTATTTTTACAGATCGTAGAAAGCTTTATAACGTTACGCTGCGACTGATAGTAGCTAAACAAAAAATAAGTAAAAAATGTGTAAAAACAAGAAATTATTAATAAAACCCTAAAATATAATTTTGTAGCCAAAACTTCTTCAAACGAGCTTTAATTAGTATTAATCGTATTGCCCGTCTCTTGCTCATGTTCAAATTGCCTCCTAACGACTTTCATGTAACATTAAACTCAGTTAAGCTTCGCCGTAAGAACATTGAGACGCGACCATACATTGAATTCCACATATTATTTGTAAAGGCGCAAATTCACTTAGGCGGCCTTTGAAACAAGCCGAAATTGTTTTGTTAAAATGTCGTTCGAGACAAGAGGAAACGAAGTTTTAACTGTTAATGTATTTTGTTTGTTTAGCGCTAGCATGTATGTTTATTGCAATATTATATTTTACATTGTGGACTGGAACTGGATGAAATAGTTAATCTACTTCATTTATTTTATTTCTGTTAATATAATCTAACATAAAAAACTCGGTGTAACGATACGGATACACTTGATAGATTTCTAGTAGTATTTCAAGAAAACTGTCAAGTGTTTAAGCGTAATCTGCGCTCCATGCATAAAAATAAGTTATTTAAACCTCCTTCAAAACTAACATTAGTTTCTAACAATGCATTTATGATGTGCATCAAAATATATAACTGTTTACTTCAAAGAATACAAATTCACAACGTTCAAAAAAATTGTTAAATCCTGGCTGGCTGAGAAATCATTCTATAGCATACAAGAATACTTAATTATAAGTAAAAAAAAAATATTTCATACAGTGTTCTTAATGCAAAAATTTTAGATGTAATAAGTTTATGTACTTATGCCTGGTGTATATAAACTTGTAAAAGTAGCAATAAGCGCTCTTATTATAACAAAATATTAATATCTACTATTGTAACTTACCTTATTCCATACACAATAAATTTACTTTCTTACTTGATACTCCTCCAATTACTTGTACAAATCCTTCGACAGATTGTCATAATTTTAGAATTTTTACCTAACCAGAGTCTTATTTAAAAAAATACATTTAAAAATAGAAACAACATAAAATGTTGTTGAATGAAGTTCCAACATCAAATGTGAATGTTATCCTCCGCTTCAGAATTTTTGCTACAAACAAATGTTCATTACCGTTCAAGTTGACGCGCTCCTTTACCAAATATAGCTTGAATTACGCGAAATAATTAATTAGTCATACATTAAAACATTCTACAAACATAGGTTCGGAGGCGTGTAGTATTATTTCTTTGCTCGAACCAGCATCGACCCGAATAAATTACAAATTAATTATGTATGAATGTTGAGTACTTTCGTTATGCAGATTTTGTACGGAAACGTTGTTTTAACGGTGCTTAGGTGTTAAGGAAACAAAATGGTTTCTTTTTTATCGTTGAAAGATGCGTTTAGTAAGTTAATTTTTAATTTAAGCAGACAAGGTTTATTGGGCTTAATGCTTAAGATTTTCTGAATTAGTATTAAAAGCCCTTAAAAGCTTAAATAAATTATAGCAGAAGAATTTTTTACATTATGTACGATTGTAGGTAGTATTTCAGGAATTTTTCACGCTTGGAATTTTTAAATTAAAATATAAATAGTTACTAATTTATATTCAAAACCACTTTTTACACTTAATGCAAAAATTTATTTAAGTAAATACTTATAATTAATATATGACACCCATCAACCGGATCCCCAAGTAAATATCACGTGCATTTATGATGGAAATCAAAATTAATAGTGGTTTCTCAGTATAGATACGTCAATTAACATCAACACCCAGACACAGAATAAAACCTAAGAGATAGGCTCTTACGTAGAGGGTTCGGCTCTCACGTATATCGATCCCACGACTAATAAGACAAGGGTCACTACAATTTGGACCGTAAGGCTTTGCAATCAACACACCAACGCTGTTATTCCAAATCAAGACACCAACTCGTTTTTTAAACGATTAATTTAATAGCATTGTTTTTATAAAACACCAAACAAATTTGTATACAAACTCAAATAAAATCCCTATAAAGTAAACAACCAACCTTAAATGACAGCTAATCGAAAACAGTTAGTTACAAGAAATGTAATCATGAACGTAAAAATCTGATCATATAAATAAATGACTAATATATTATAAAGCTGGAAAGTTTGATTAAGTGTTTAAGCCAATCACAGAAACGACTAACACAAATAGAAAAAAATACTTTGTGTTGGATAACCCATTTATTGATGAAGATTTTCGGGTATTTTCGGGTCTGGGTGTTGTGGTACCTTCGTTGTTTCTGATTTCTGTAACATAAGTGCCTTAGTTACTTACCATAGAATCAGAGCAATGTATGTGATGTTGTCCAATATTTATTTATTATTTACTAGCTGTGCCCGCGACTTCGTTCGCGTGGACTACATCCTATATGGTCAGTTTTACCCCTTTCTTCCCTAATATTCGAAAAAAAAAGTAGTCTATATTTTAATCCAAGTTTTGAGCTATATTTGTGATAAATTTCATATCTCTAACTTCAAAAATAATAATTTTTCCATATAAACTTTCAAAGGTGGCATTACCCTTACTTTCTAACAAAAAGTAGCCTATGTCCGTTCTTGAGGTTCAACGTATGCCTATGCCAAATTTCATCAAAATCGGTTGAGAGGTTTAAGCGGGAAAGCGTAACAGACAGACAGATAGACAGACAGACAGACAGACAGAGTTCCTTTCGCATTTATAATATTAGTAGGGATGTTACGCTGCTCTCAATAGGAGTGAAGAATCAGCGGATTTTTTTTCATATTTTGTAAAATAAATGGGTTAGTATGTGTGGATACCGCTACTACGAATAGTCCAAGCTCAAAAAGTAGGCTGCTTTCAAACTTAATTATATTCCAAACAAAAAGCGTATAATCAGAATTAATAGTGGTTCATTATCAGCCTTTATATTTACGAGCATCCAAATGAGATGTGAACAGGTGTAAACATATGCACGCATCCGGAAGAAACCAGTTTGAAGTGCATAGGTGACCAACATTTGAGATATTGTGAGGGCAAACAAGGAAAAAGTAATCGACAACAAAGCCTATACTCATAACATAGCACGAATTGAAAAAGTAAAATATTTATTTTTAGTGAAAGAAAATTGAATTTTCTTCGATTTTTGTCGGATGCCGACATTAGATACCGGTCTCTGGTAGTATAACATACCACAGAGTAAACATCTCCTTTCAAAAAAGAAAAAAATATCGAAATTGTATTAAAAAGAATGAAGGTATCGGCAAATACTCTTAAAAAGATTATGATTTAATACGTACTGTTTTTTTGGGCTAATGCTAAACAACATCAGAATCCTACTAAATTTATTTTTGGTTCCATCAAAGTCCTACTCTTTCCACTGCCAATAGTCACCATAGCATCAAAAGTTTAACTAGCACTAAACCTGCTTTCTTCCGATCAGTTTGCGACCTACCACTTGTTTGCTGACTTCTGGCTCATGCGACCATTACTTAATTTAGTCGACTCCGATGAACTTGGTTTTGTAAGGGTTAAGATGGAAGCAAACATAAGTAAATAGGCGTGAAATCCTCTTCAGGTACATTAAGTGATTGAGTAAAAGTTTGGATACGAATAGCGTTGTCTTGTGGAGACAAAAATAAATTTTAAAATTTGCTTGTCTTCAGTATAGCTATTTTTTTTTTGGTTTTTGTCCACTTCTCTATGTATGTATTATACATAAAACCTTCCTGTTTAATCAATATACCTATTAAAATAACCGGCAACAAAGTCCGTTGCTTAGTTTTAAAGATGTTAGCAAGCATATTAACAGACAGTGGGAAGAGACTTTGATTTATACTATGAAGTGATTTATTTGATGTTTTAGCACGTAAGTCAACCGACCCTAACACCGAACTTAACAAATAAAAAGGAAGGAATACCACAACGTATGTTTGCACAGCAACGAGACAACAATACATCGTTAGTGGCGCTACCTGGAACAATCGCGCCATGGAAACAATCAGCTATCAACACGTTGACGCTGACACCAGCCAGCACCGTCGCACCGTGGTATAAGAAGGCCGAGCACAGCACCAGCGATGTCATCCTACCAGTGCCCCTTGCCGCGTCTATACCTGACGTAATAACAGCATTTGAATTGTATAAAGTAAAGTAACTTTGTAAAAGTTTACAAATAAATTATTTTTTAAATATTAGTCCATCTCTAATATTTTGACTGGCGCCCAACGTGGGGCCCAGTAAACTTATTTTTGGTAAGATCTTTCCGAGACAAATCTCCGAAGACGCCATTACGTAAGTAAGACTCTTAAGTCTGTAGACTGGGCAACCTCACAAACAAATTCGTCAAAATATACATGCTGTACATCGGGATCATCCTACCGCTGTAAGTACAAGTAGCACTATCCTGTAAACCACCAAAATTCCCATCCTTCGTCCAGCGAAGTTTGTATATAAAGGAAATAAGGTAACGATGACCGACCCTCGTCCTACGATGCAGGGATACAACACTCAGCTGCCTTCAGCATCTGGGGTAACTCCTAAACCTGAGCCGGCAGTTGTACAACTCAAGGTAGACCCTAGTGTTTTAATTAAATTCGTCCCTTCGTATAACGGAGATACGTTCACACTCTATAACTATTTAAATAGCGCGAAACAGTGGCTTCAAGTAGTAGGGGGTAACACACCTCAGAATGTAATGTTACTACTTAGCAAATTAGAAGGGAAAGCAGCCCTTATAGTTACCATGATCTCCCATAATTTCGATTGGAATATAATCGAAAATAGCCTTAAGCAAGAATGTGGAGACAATCGAGAATTCAATACGTTATTAATTGAATTATCAAATATAAAACGAAAAGGGTCGTACAATGACTTTATTTTCGAATTAAAACAAAGACTATTTTTCATAAAAAGTAAATTATTGGATAAATATGCTAATATAACTTTAGTCGAAGAGGTTATGGAGCCTTATATAAACATGGCCCAAAATACCTTACGAAATAGTCTCCCGTACCATGATCAAATTTACGTCTCTAACTGTACTTTTACAGAAACATGTACAAAAATCTTACAATTGGAAGCTGAGGGACGATTCGAAAATATAAAACAAAAATTTTCTAATATTATACCAGCTCCAAAAATTATCCAACCTCATAATAGTTGGGATAGTAGGATTTTAACGAATCAAACAGATAGACAACAATTCCCAATGAGGCAGAATAATGTTCCATTCATGAATTCTGCACCGAATAGGAACAATACATCGTTTCAATTCCAATACCCGCCGCGATCCAATGTATTCGCGAAAACTAAACACCCATACTTTCAACAACAGGTTGCATACAATAGGCAATTAGCGCCGCGACCCGTACCTAACCAGTCCCAAGCGCAAGACGTTAGTATGAGGACCGCTCCTCACCTAAAACCCGGCCAAATAAATGTCGGTAATGGAAAATTTATTGAGGAAGTTTTTAATATAAATAGCCAAAGTGAATTAGGAGAAAACTATGATAGTTATCAAAACGTTTGTGACAATTTAAGTGAAAATAATTTGTGTTTGGAAAAAAGTAATTCAAGACAACAAAGAGGTAATGTACCAAATTTTTACCTAACACAAAATCGACACGAGAACACATAAATTTTAATCACATTAAATCTTATTTACCTTATTTTGAAACGGACGATCCTAAATTTAAAATATTAATTGATACCGGTAGCCAAAGGTCGTTTATTACGCCTAAGGTCCAACAAACTTATTTTTCAGATTGTTTTCAAAACGAAAAGTTTTCTGTGAAAACATCACATGGAGTAACTTATCATAACGGTGTAGTTATAACTCCGTTTTGGAAAAAATATTTCGGCGACATTGATAAAGGACAGTTAAAATTTTATATTTACAATTTTAGTGATAAATACGATTTTTTAATGGGAACGGATATGATTAAACAAATCGAAGCTAAAATTGACTTAGGGGAACGAAAACTTTCCATGCCAACTAACGAGTTATTAATTTTTCATATGACGGACATAGACAATCATAGTATAACGGATATTTGTAAGACTTATGATGATTTATTTACCGAGGAAGTTACGAATAGTGCCACCACAAAAATAAAACATCATATAACATTAATAAATGAGGAACCAATTTACCAAAAACCATATAGGTTACCTCAAGTACAACAGGAAGAAGTTAAAAAACAAATTGACAAATTATTAGCCGAAAAAATTATTAGACATTCAGAATCCCCGTGGGCCTCTCCTGTACACATAATTCCAAAAAAAATGGATCAATCAGGAATACAAAAATGGCGAATGGTAATTGATTATCGCAGGCTAAATGAACGAACTAAGTCAGATAAATTCCCTTTGCCAAATATTGAGGAATTATTTTCTAAGCTACAAGGCAATAAATATTTTACAACATTAGATTTAACTTCTGGTTACCACCAAATATTAATGGACGACGCTTCAATTGAAAAGACCGCGTTCAGTACTCCGAACGGCCATTTCGAATTTTTGAGAATGCCATTTGGTTTAAAAAATGCTCCAGCAACTTTTCAACGTATGATGAATAGTGTGCTTAGTGACGAAATCAGTAAAAACATTTGTTTATGTTATTTAGATGACATAATTATATATTCAAAAACTAAGCAGGATCACATAAATCGATTACAACAAGTATTCGAAGCTTTACGAAGAGCTAATTTAAAAGTTAACAAAAATAAATGCGTTTTCATGGCTGAAGAAATAGAATTCTTAGGTCATATCTTAAACAAAGACGGCTTAAAGCCAAATCAAAAGAAAATAGAGGCAATTAAAAAATTCCCTATACCTAAAAGTTTAAAAGAAATTCGTGCATTTTTAGGATTAATAGGATATTATCGAAAGTTTGTGCCAAATTTAAGTAAAATAGTAAAACCGCTTACTGAGGCTACAAAGAAAGATGCTGTTATAGACATACATAATAAAGAGTATGTTAAAGCAGTAGAAACTTGTAAAAGTTTGTTAGTAAATGCACCAATACTCGCATTTCCAGATTTTAACAAAACGTTTGTTGTTACTACGGACGCATCTGATATTGCTTTAGGCGCCGTACTTAGCCAAAACAATCATCCTATTGCTTACGCATCACGAACGTTAAGTAAAACTGAACAAAATTATAATACCACTGAAAAAGAGTTATTAAGTATGATATGGGCAATAACTCAATTTCGACCTTATATTTATGGTAGAGAATTTTTATTACGTACAGATCATAAAGCATTAATATGGCTTTCTAAATTAAAAGAGCCTAATCAAAGATTAACAAGATGGAAATTAAAATTACAAGATTATGATTTTAAAATTGAACATGTTAAGGGTAAAGATAATTACGTAGCAGACGCGTTAAGTAGAATTAAATTATTTAATACGGATAGTTCAAATGATTCCATGCAAGTAAATGCGGAAAATCAAACTAGTTCTTCGCGTGTAAATTTAGAACAAGATTTAGCATTAAGTGATAGTGGATCTAGTAGTCAAACTATACATTCCAATGTAGATAATAGTGACAATGGAATTCCAATTATCCATGCTTACCCGCCCAAAAGACTAAGGCGCGTAGTATTTGAAATGGCACCTTATAAAAAGGCGACCAGAAATGAAGGGATTTGGTATTTTTATATTCCACCCGAAAGTGTAGAAGAAACTGTTAAGGAATTTATGTTAGAATATTTAGGTAATGAAAAATATGCCTTCATCATACCAAATGAAGAGCTATATTGTAAAATTTCTGAAGTTTATCGGAAATATTTTGATCATAGTAAGTTTAAGCCAGTTAGGTATACAAAATCGTTAATAGAAATAAATAATAAAGAGGAACAATTAAAGTTAATTAAGAATTATCATTTACAAGATAATAGACACGCAGGAATCGAAAGTTTATATAAGCAATTAAAAGAAAAATATTATTGGGAAAATATGCATAAACATATTAAAAAATATGTTTTACAATGTGAGGCATGTAAAAAGGAAAAGTATGATAGACATCCTAATAGAACTCACTTTAGTTTAACTGAAACACCACAAAAGCCTATGGAAATATGGCACATAGACTTCATGTCTTTAGAAAGGCAATGGTATTTAACAATAATTGATAAATTTTCTAAATACGCTATAATTAAACCTACAGAAAAGAGTAGAGTTTACGATACTTTATCGGAAATTTTTGCATTAATTGGGGCACCTAATAAAATAGTGCATGATGGAGAGCAATCATTTTGTAGTGAAATACTAAATGAGTTATTTCAAACATATAGTATAATTAATCACACGACCTCTCCACAACATCATAAATCTAATTCTGATGTTGAAAGACTCCATAGTACTATACAAGAGTTATATCGTTTACAAAGAGATTCTGAATTAGATAGAAATCAGAAAATATATTTTATTACTCATGCATATAATAATACAATGCATAGTGCAATAAATTTATCGCCGTTTGAGGTTCATTTCGGACGAAAGCCAAGGTTACGAAACTTTGACGATCTCAGGGTTACTATTCAACACTATACGACACAACAAAAAGAATTTGTTGAAAATTTAAATAAAAATGTACATAACCAATTAAAAGAACAAAAGGATATTAGAAATAATAGGCTTAATTTAGGCATAAGGCCTCCAAAAATTTATAAAGTAGGAGATAGAACTTATTTGAAAAATAGTATGGCTGAAAGGCATAAGACCAAGCCAAGATATTTAGGTCCATATACCATAAGTAGTTGTTTGCCAAATAATAAATATAAATTAAGTAATGGCAAAACATATCATGTAGAGGAACTTATTGTTACAGATGTGTCTGTATCTTCGGATACAAGTTCCGCGAATTAAATCAAAACGAACATTTAATTCTCGTCGAGTCAAAACCTACAAAAATTATCGAAGGAAGATGGACGGTCATTCATAGATTAGATATAGGACCTATAATGTATAACAAGAATAAAATAAAGGAATCAATCAACTTAGCGAAATTAAGTTCTAAAATGGAAGATGTAAAAGTAATTTATGATAGGATAGACATTGTAATGGAACATATAGAGGAGATATGTAATCACTTAAATATCCAAGCCAGTTTTAGAGTTAAACGAGGTTTAATTAATGGTTTAGGTTCTATTATTAAAGCTATTACTGGTAACTTAGATCAAGATGATTTAATTAATATTCAAAAGGATTTAGAAACATTAAAAGTTGCATATAATAAACAAATATCTGTAACTAATGAATCATTAGAAGAATTTAATAAACAAATTAAAAGAATAACTGATGTTCAAGAACATTTAGATAAACAATATTTAGCTATTTCAAATCATAAAGTTCAGCAAAAGATAGCACTTGGATTGTTATTTCAAGTTCAAACATTACAAGACATTGCAGAACGATTAACTACAGCAATAACTTTTGCAGAACACAATATGTATCATTATAGTATTATACAATCGCATGTTTTGCAAGAAACTTTTAATGAAATTCCTAATGATTTAAAAATTTCAAATAGTATTAATGATGTCGAGGCTTTTATTAAAGTTAATTGTAAAATAATTAATAACATTGTATATTTCATATTAAATATTCCATTAGTTAAAACTAAGATATATAAGACTAGGAAAATTGTACCTATTATACAGAACAACCCTACCTGTACCTATCCTTTAGTGCGAAAAGTTACTTTAGCGTATAATGAGCTAGAAGCATACGAAGTAGAAGATTGTATAGAATTAAAGGAAAATATATGCAAAGGAAGTGTTTTACAAATGAACACTTGCGAAACAGAAATTCTTTGGAGAAAGGAAGATACAAAATGTGAGGTAGTACCCATTAAATGTCCAGACGAATTGTTGCAAGAAATCTCTCCAAAATCAATCTATATTTACACAAACAAAACAACGGAAGTAAATATTAGATGTGGAAAAGACTTTGACACTTTTTTGATAAAAGGAGCTTACTTATTAGATGGAGAGAACTGTGAGCTGAATATTTCAGGCGTCAGGAGATTTAGAACGAAAGAGTCTGTAGAGAAAGTAATAATTGCCAAAATAACATTGAATTGGACTCAAGAAGTTCTAGAAAAAGAACTTAGTTATGATACAGACAAGATACATAAGAAGTTAAAACAACTCAAGCAAATAAATGAGTTGCAGACACAGACTCTGCATAACAAAATTCAATATTGCATCATAATTGTGATATTAATAATAATGATGGTCTATGTTGCAGTTCAAATTTTCCGATCCCAGATTTGGAAGAAACCTGGGACTTCAAATTTAAGGGGGGATAGTCAACCGACCCTAACACCGAACTTAACAAATAAAAAGGAAGGAATACCACAACGTATGTTTGCACAGCAACGAGACAACAATACATCGTTAGTGGCGCTACCTGGAACAATCGCGCCATGGAAACAATCAGCTATCAACACGTTGACGCTGACACCAGCCAGCACCGTCGCACCGTGGTATAAGAAGGCCGAGCACAGCACCAGCGATGTCATCCTACCAGTGCCCCTTGCCGCGTCTATACCTGACGTAATAACAGCATTTGAATTGTATAAAGTAAAGTAACTTTGTAAAAGTTTACAAATAAATTATTTTTTAAATATTAGTCCATCTCTAATATTTTGACTCGTATATAAAATATATTAAAGGCGGACTAAATGCTAAGCGGTTTCCTCTATCAGTCAACCCGAATAATTTAGCAAAAAAGGTCATCGCAATATACAGCACTTTTGATAGAAATTTAACGACTCGTGGTTTAATTGATAATAATAAACATATTAATATAAAAATAATAATTTTCGAAAATAAATGCAATTTCTACGAATTGCACCAATGTAACCGTGAAAAAGTACGTAAGAAATAATAAAAAACACTTAATATTATAAATATCAAAAGAGTAATCACTACTAAATATACAAAATCATACATTATTAAAATATGCATTTAAAATATGAAAAATATACTCACATTTCTAATTTTTTATATAAAAATAACTAGATATATAAAATACATATATTCAGAACTTGACAAATTAATAACTAAGATTTCTGTAATCAGTGAGAGAGGGGAAGTATTCACAAACTTTCATTATAAAAATTCTATCAATCAAGGATCTTCGAGTATAAGCGAACTGAGCGTTATAAAGCCGGATGACTTGCAAAAGTTCTTTTTCTACATTGGCTGGGCCGGGAATTGAACTTAGGCTCTCAGAGGTGGCGAGACGCCGAAGTCCGACCCGCTCGCCTCTCTGCTACGGAGGTCTTGGAGCGATTTATCGCTCGAACTGGAGCAGCCCGACTCACTAGTCGGGCTGCTCCAGTTCGAATACCTCCACCTTACAGAAGACCGCACCCAAATAACAATCACTTCTGTGTTGTTGTGTTCCTGCGTGTGAGTAAGGTTTCCAGAGCTCCTGTGGGGTGCTACGTTAGTAGCAGGACTCATGCCTTCAAGGTAAGGTGACAAGTCCAGTAACAGATTTATTAGGCCGTACTTGTCAGGCTTGAGCTAGCACCTCATTACCACTTAACATCAGGTGGGTTGAGGTCAATCTTGAAGTGCAATATAAAAAAAAATGTAATATCGGACGCATTTATTAATTTTTTGATAGCCGGATTTTTTGATACGGCTACCTCGTACGTAGTAAAATCCTAGCCGTGTCCACTTTTCGAACCACAATTTGCGGTAATTGCGGTTGCATAATTTTAGCGCACCACACTTCATCCACTTCGGCGAATATTTGTCACATTATGACGGCAGTAATGGGGTAGACCCAAATATGCGTCCCAGGGAACACATCGGGTATGCGCGCCCGCAAATATTGTCCCCGAATACCGGCCCAGCCTGGGACGAGGGGCATTCTTAGGGTTTGTAGAGTTAATAATGTTTGTTCACGGTTGGGATTGACGCGGCCTTTCATCGTGTTTGGCGTTGAGGTTAGGATCACTCGCAGGAGGTTTGCCGCCTTGTACCATCGACTGGACAATTGGAATGAGGTTTTCACCAACTGGACACAAGCGTCTGGACACGCCACATGCGTTCCAGTTGGTCAAACTCAAAATTTGTATAGTCCATAGTAACATAAGAAGTGTCTCTATATATATATCAAATGAAGCTACCTCCGGTTTCGAACCTATAACTGCCGAGATGATAGCGGCAAGGAACTCAGTAGTATTTTTAACACATAAAAAGTCAAAGCTAAAGTCAATATTTTTTTTATTCATGTAGAATACGTCATTAGTAATTCTTATGAATAGTCAGTCTCTATATAAAACAAATGAATGAAGCTACCTCCGGTTCGGAACCTAACCCTACCGAGACGATACCGGCAAGAAACTCAGTACTTTTTTTTCAAATAAAAGCTAATCTTATTACTAATTTTACACCAAGACATATAGTTACTTTGTCAGTTGAAAAAAAAGATATTTTTGTAACTTTTAGTTGGTAGTCCCTGCTCTTTTTGAGGAGTTCCACATACACCATTGGTATCCCAACGTGGCGGTACAGCGGTACAGTGCACCAATGCATTTCTCCCCCTTAAAAAAAGGGCGTCTATGTGTGTCCACAAAGTGAAACTCAAATCACTTTAATGTTTTTGGACACAATCTGGTTTATCCAAACGTAATTGCACTAAGTATAAGATTTTCATACGAAATCTTTATCTTAATTTTTTTAGTACCTAAGTAAGAAACGACTTTTTATATTTTGTTATAAGATATTTAATTCAAACTATAGAAGAAATAGATTTTATTGCGATATAATAGAAATTGATTGTATCTTCGTCTTCCTAAGACGATTCCATCCATACAAATTTCATTAATAAATTCATAATAAATTTCATACTAAACCGTTTCTGTACGTAGGTTTTAATATTTAACAGAAAATATCGCGCAATAACTCATTAAAATGGCCATCCAATGAATATGGATACAGGAACATCCATTATAAGGCTTTGACTACATTAGTCTGCGCGGCGCCGGTCCGCGCGCCGCAGCTATTTTAGTGTATACAGTAAAAATGTTTTGCTAGTACTTATTGGAAAATGGCTGGTCGGTTTTATTTTTATCGAACGTCTTTCCGTCGCAAATGAAGACAGACTGAATTTCTCGTCTGTATCCATATTCTGTTCTACCCCCATATTCACAAGACGTCAGATAAGGATTGTTTTCGGTTAGTTCTAGAGTTTGCTTCTGCATTTTCGAGTAAATGAATCGTGCTTTTATTTAATTAATCAATTAATTAATTTAATTATTTATAAGCATAAATACATAATCATTACAGGCTTACCCTAATATAATTATGTCGTTTTTAATGCTATATTAATAGCCAATCTTAAGACCTTATTTGGCCTACTATAAAATAAATCAGATTGCTCTGCCATGGGATTCAGTAATCGAAGCGCTCGCACGAGCGGCGCCCGCTGCAGCAGCGCGGTGCGCGCTGGCGACACGTGCAGCAGCGGGAGCCGCCGCCGGCGCATAGCGTACTCGTCCGGCACACACACACTCATGCACTCTTAACAACCGAGGGTGGTGTATAATACCTCTCAACACTTTCACTAAATAGACAGCTAGAGCGACCTCTCTTCTAACTTGTAGTATCCCACCATGAACAAAGTCAATGTCGAATTAGGTGCGCTAACAGCTGATTGGCTGAATGTACAAGTTCAGTGTGCTATTGTCTTACCACGAGTATACTCCAACTTAAATTTAAGCCATCCTTGGGAGCGAAAAGGCCTTTTGCGAGAAATTCATCTCAGTCAGGAAGCGAGCTTGTAAACGAGAAGTAGCGAGGATTGTTCTCTTGCCAGAGTACGCAAAAGTACGCATGACGCATCAAGGCCAATGCCCTGATGCATCATGGCCTTGATGCCTTGAGGCCGTGGGAACGATTTCCGACGGCCTCACTTCTCTTTGCAAAGACCAGACTTTGATTTGAGGATACCCTTGGGATTTTCAGACAAGGTCAGGAATGGTCCAGCACCTTCTACTGTTCTGGCTAGTCCTCTGAACATCGGGGAGGAGGACTATTAAATTTACCATTTCAACTGGATTTCAAGCCACATTTTAGTACAAACATTTCCGAATTGAAGCTTGAAAGAATATTTTCTTATTTTTATAGTAAACTAGCGGTCCTGGCGAACTTCGTTTCGCCTTAGAGGATTTTCCCGCTTTTCTGTTTATTTTTTCTTAAATTTTCTTTGCTTTAAACCTCACGTAGCCCAAGACCTTTCTAACAAATGCAAAACCGTGGAAATCGGTTCGTGCATTCTGGAGTTATAGCGTCAGGAAGGAAAACCCGACTTATTTTTATATAGTAGATAAATATTTTTTATAGTAAGTGCAAGCAAGTGCGGCGCGTAAAGCGCACTAATGAACTTTAAATATTTTAAAGAAACAGATTTGTTTTATCTTCCCTTGCGGTGCGATAAGTATGTAGTTCTTAACATATTCGGCAGGCACTTACCGTAGGGTTGATAAAGCAGAAAAATTTCATCGCCTACTTTAATTTGCGGTTAGTTCAGTTGGAAGAGCAGCACGTGGACGGAAGGTCGTGGGTTCAATTCCGGAACCGCAAGGGGAGATAATTTTTTTCTGTTTCTTTAAAATATTTGAAGCAAGAAGAGTACCAGGAAAATCAAACAACGACATCGCTATAAGTCTACTTGCATGTGGAGTCCGTCAAATTTTCCATATGACACGACAAAAGATTGAATACTGTTGATTGGCTGATTGGACACCACACTCGTATTTTGAACCTGAACCTTTGAGAAACGGAATTTTATCGATTTTGATATTACACAAGAGCTCGATAAAATTTTGTCGCGTGAAGCGGCGCGTCTAAGGCGGCATAGTCTTATAAATATTTCTCGTAGATTGGTTACAAATAAAAAAACAAGTTACCTTTAAAGAATAAGTCGCCTACAATAACTAAGTTACCGACAAACAAAAAGTTACTTACAAAAAATAAGTTACCGACAAACAAAAAGTTGCCTACAAAAAATAAGTTGCCTAAAAAATCAAGAAATCTGAACTCAACAAGACCGCTACCTTACGCTGAACAGTAAAGAGGAAAATTCGCGTTTCGGCCCTTGAATAAGAATGAAGTTTTTGCACCTGAATTTATTAGCTATTACATATTCTGTTTTCCAACGCTATCTCTATTTGTGTACACGTTTTGCCCACGACAGGTAAACTTTTCGCAAAATACATAGAATAAATGAACTGCTGTATTAATTTAGGTATACTTTGTAAATAAACAAGCGCTTGATGCTAATTGTTAAGGCCCAATACGAAGAGAATTAGCGAAACTTCATGTATTTCTGTTCACTACAACGATGACCTCAAGTAATTCTAAGCATTAAATCACTTTTTGTACGTTTATTCAGATATTTTACAAGGTCGCCGCCTTCTTGAAATTTTAAAATAAATGAATATATAAAAATTATACCGTTTTTAAAAAATGTTAAAAAATGATTTCTTCAAATTAATTTTCTTCCAAAACTCTGTAAATATATACTTAGAAAGAAATATTTTTACTAAAAAATCTTAGGATTGTGATTCCAAAGGTCGCCGCCTTCTTCATTTTTTATATAATCTATTAGTTATTAAAATAATTCATTTTAAACACAAACGCCTGATTAAATTGCACTGAATTGCATAATTCTTAGATATGAAAGTTTGCCGTTCAGGTGCTTCGATGTGTAGTGTTGACAGGTGACGGCAGTTAGTTGTCTGTTTTGAAAATAGTAAATAAATTGGTTTACACGCGTAGTCTTTACTATAACGGTGAAATAATGTTAGGAAAAGAAATAAATATTACCTAAGGGCTAAAATAAAAAGAGCTTATTACAACAACGCAGCTCGAATTGCGAAAATTCCATTTTGAGATTATATTTTTTGTAAAATACTTTTTTGTTGGGAGGCTGCTTAGGCTGCATTTTTAGGGTTCCGTAGTCGACTAGGAACCCTTATAGTTTCGCCATGTCTGTCTATCTGTCTGTCCGTCCGAGGATAATCTCAGAAACCGTTTGCACTAGAAAGATGAAATTTGGTACAAATATGTATATTAATCACGTCAACAAAGTGCAAAAATAAAAAAAATAAAAAAATTTTTTTTTAGGGTACCCGCTCTGCCGGTGATGTTGTGGTGGTTCTTAAAAATTTTCCCACAGCATTACCATTAAGGCGATGAGGTACCCCGGGGGGTTTTAGTGGGTAGGCCTGTCCTTTTTAGGGCAGGAGAGTCCCACACACGCCGTCACCTCCCTCGGGTGACGGTACGGTGCGCCAAGCATTTCCCCCCGCACAAAAAAAAAGGGTACCCCCTCTACACGTAAATTGGGGTGTGATTTTTTTTTTATTTCAATCCCAACATGTGATGTATCGTTGGATAGGTATTTAAAAATGAACAGGGGTTTACTAAGATCATTTTTTTATATTTTTAATATTTTGGGAAATAATCGCTGCAAAAGAAAATAAAATTGTGTCCCCCCCCCCCCTCTAACTTTTGAACCATAAGTCAAAAAGTATGAAAAAAATCTGGAATATAGAACTGCATAAAGGCTTTCTAGGAAAATTATTTTGAACATCAGGTTCAAGATAGGGTTTAATCGTTTTTGAAATTTTTGAAAAAAAATTTTTTTAACTAAAGTTGTAATTTAAGGATACTTAAGTATTGTGATGCTTTAAAAACTACGGAACCCTACACTGAGCGTGGACCGACACACTTTTGGCCGGTTTTACTTATTTACAATAGCCAAACTGATCATTTATACGTTTCTAGGCAAGTGAGAAACTCAAAAATGCAAATCGTCGACGCGCGTGCAATACCGCGTATGTAGCATTTGCCATAAAGATTAAATTTGTTTGTTATTTCATATTATTTCAATCCAAATTAGAACTTACGGGTAAATGTCATTACACGGTATTGCACGCGAGTCGACGAAATTCACATGTCGGAAAATAATGAACAGAGGAAGTGCAAACACAGAGACGGCAAATAATGTCATATATTGTCATAGGGGTATGATTGACTGCTTGGAATTGTCTAGTAAGAATTAACACACTCAGGACCTAACCCCCACTATGGAGAAAACAGAATGAAGTTTTTAATTTTTTTATTTTTGCAATTTTTACAACGACATTTTGTAAGACTCACAAGAACAATAATTTCAAAGTACGTAAAGTTATTTTTCGTACGTAAGAGCTCTTGCCTAAAAATTTTTTTTTCGTTTTTTTCGTTTTAATGGCCTATGATACGCCTACACATTTTTTTTTTTGTAAATTTTGGACTTAAAATAAGACTTTTATAGCACAAAATTCGTTTATTGTAGGTAAATTAAATACCTTCATATCACATGAATAACAAAACACGCGTCTATTGAACATAGCTGGGCACCGTTAATCAAATAGTTAACTTCGTTAATCGTTAATCCGTTAATAAAAAAGTTAGCTTCGTTAATCGTTAAAACGTTACATTTCTGAAGAATTAACGCAAGTTAACGTTAATCGTTAATCCGTTAAAATATAATCCAAATAGATGAATGAATGGTTATCGATTCTCACCAGGACCTGGAATCCGATTCCATGTCTTTGATTATCCGAGTCCATGGCGTTTGATCACTGCACTGTGTGTTTTTCAGTACATTTTTTCAATTTACCTTATAGGTACTAGCTGTTACGACTACGTTCGCGTGGACTACAGGGTTTTCCATATATATGTCGCAGTCATCTGGTTGAAACAGCTATTTGATTGAATCACTAGCGTGTTTATTAAATGACGACATTTAATTGAATGACTAAAGGACAACAGACAGACTGAGTTACTTTCTCATTTATAATATTAGTCTA
This sequence comes from Glyphodes pyloalis, assembly GCA_037074685.1. Lineage (NCBI taxonomy): Eukaryota > Metazoa > Arthropoda > Insecta > Lepidoptera > Crambidae > Glyphodes > Glyphodes pyloalis. Next base: position 16,821,539 of record JAYKKO010000009.1, read on the forward strand.
GATTTTAACTTGGTAAGTATAGTGATTTTTAATTAAAGGATTTGTTGTTTATCTCATAAACATTCTGCATTAATATAATAAAACTTTGAAAATGCATTACTTCCTATTTCATCTCTTTTTCTTTACTTTAAATGTTATATATTACATACTTTTTCCTTATTTTCCATATACTTTTCCATAAATCTACAATTAATTAGAACATTTTATGGTTCTTTTATAGTTTAGGCAGCGAAATAAGTAACTTTTCTGGTTGATTTTTTCCACCTTGTCTCCGAAAAACCCAAATACTTTATGAAACCAAATTTTTTCCAAAATAAAATTTAGCCTATATTACTCTTGAATAATGTCGCTTTTGAATGGTGAAAGAGTTTTTAAAAACGGTCCAGTAGTTTTTGAGCCTATTCATTACAAACAAACAAAGTTTTCATCTTTATAATATTAGTCTAGATTATCCACACGCAAATGATCACTGTCAGTAATTTATGGAGCGTTCGAGTATTACGTAACGTAATTTGGGGGGGGGGGAGGGGGGACTATGGAAAACGTTACGAAGCGGTCCAATAAAAACTTAAGCCAAACCGTACGGTTTCCGGAGAAGCCTTCCCGATCCGACATGTTGAAATCAAATTAACAAAATGAATCTATTCGCAGCTTTCTCACTCGCACTCGCTGCCATGCAGTGAATAGTAGGCATTGGATGAACGATTAACGGACTTCCTGATTATTAACGGAAGTTAATGAGTCCGTTAACGGTTTTTAAAGTTAACTTAAATGTTAATCCGTTACTCAAAATGTTAACTTCGTTAATTAACGATTAACGGATTAACGAGTTAATGCCCAGCTATACTATTGAATATATTTGTTTCTTTGAGTACACCAAAATAAACGTGTTAAATCAATCTGCCGCTTGTGTCTAACCTTTCCTCTGGGTAATAACTCCTTTAAAAAAAAAGACACGATTATTCGTGTAAAAATGGAAGATACTTTTATTAGTTATGCTTCATTGCAGACCGCAAAAATTTTAATACAGCTATCCTAATATAGAATTATTATCTTTTACTAATCTGTAGAATAACCGTGCACCGTTTTACTACACTTGTTTATGTTTCATTTATGACACGAATAAACGTGCAGTGATACATTTCTGTTAACAAGTCACAAATTTTTCACTAGAATAATAAAATTATATGTTTTTTCTTGAATACTGAGAAAATCGATAGATTTATTTTCTTAAAAAATATATGAGCTGAAATATGTTTAACCTTTAATATAATTTATACATTAAATATATCTATTCATTACGTCATTAAAGTAATGTGATTTCAAACGTTTTTATGGTTTCCTGAAAAGTTGTAGTTTTTCGTTTGCACGTTTATTCGTTGGAGCCATCGATATGTTTGTATGTATGTAACGAATAAAGTACAAAATTGATAATCTATTGGTTCTTACTAATATTACAAAGTAGTAAGATTTAATAAATTAATACGTACGCAATGCTGTCTCTATTGTATTAGTACTACATGGCATTCGCTCGTACTAGCACCGCACACTCGTGCTGCGCTAGCACGAGCTAATGCCAAATGCGTTCAATAGATGGCGCGCGGTTCGCCGCGAAACGGGTAATGTCAATTGCTTCGTATTGGGCCTTAAGAAAACTTTTGTATAATTATTTTGTAAGATTTAACAAAAACTGTATTCAAGCGACGATCTGATGACTATATCATATCCCTACTAAGGGCCGTCCACGACTTTGTACGCGTTGAGATAATCTTTTGTAGTATTAAATTTAGCCTTTGTTACTGAAAGGTAATGACGTATCTTTCTAATGGGGAAAGATTTTCAAAATTGGCGCATTAATTTTTCATAACAAACAGAAATACACAGACCAAAATAGATATCTTTCCTCGTTATGATATTAGTGTAGATTGGACAACATCATATAAATGAAATATTAGAAACAGAAAAATTTCAGTTCCCCTTGCGGTGCGTAAATCGAACCCACGACCTTCACGTATCGCGCGTGCTGCTCTTGCCGACTGAGCTACGGTTGACTCAGCAGAAAAATTTCATCGCCTACGATAACTTGCGGTTAGCTCAGTTGGTAAGAGCAGCACGCGCGATACGTGAAGGTCGTGGGTTCGATTCCCGCACCGCAAGGGGAGATGACATTTTTCTGTTTCTAATATTTAAAGTTCGCGAGTACGGCGTAAATTACTATAAAAATAATAAAATCGATCATATAAATTGCTATGATACTATGGTAACTAGCTAAAGTACTTGTGTTAGTAAAATCAGAAACAACGACAGCATCCAGGCTCAAGCTTATTTCAAGAAGTTGTTTTTCATATTGACCCGACTGGGAATCGAACCACAGAGATCGTGCGACGCCCATTTCAGACCCGCTTGACTTTCAGCTACAAGCGTTTTCTTCATATTTCATAATATTATGGCACAATCCCACCTAGGGCGCCACATTTAACCTTGTTCTAAACATTAGTTCGACTAAAGATGTCTTATACAATAAGAACTATCGATATGTAATCGATAATCGATTATCGACTATCTGTCAGCAACACGACTTTTAAGGTAACCTAAAACAAATTTGATACACAGATTTCCAAGTGCGGCTTTTCCGCATTGTTTTATTCAGCTTTTGTATATAAAAGCAAGTCAGATAAATTACTGTGGAGTTTATACCACCCTTATTTTGTGCGTATAAGTCGGTTCTCGGCGACACTACTCTTAAGATACGCTAAAACAATATCGATACAAAGATTTTCAAGTATGTCTTTTCCGCGTTTTTCCCCTGATAGCACGATAGACTAACAGTTTGGTCTTAAAACCGCCCTATATGCTGTAGGCATAAAAACTAATATCAAACTGCATACTACATACCTTCCAGACTGTACAAATTTATATCGCGCCTTAACCTTTCTACAACAGACTCTTCCCTGACCCACTGATGTCGTTCGCAAAAGAACTAATCGAACTGCAAATATTTATCTCGACACGCCTAATTAATCAATCAAAATATTTCTTTATTCAAGCAGGTTAAATAATTCAATCGTCGTTGAATACAATGCAAAGTGACTCTACTTCCGATTTGGAACCTATATCTACCAAGAAAGTATTTTTAAAAAAGTGTAGCGGGTCGGGATGTAATGAGAGCAAATTTATAGTTATATCAAATATATTTAAAAAATCATGTCAATAAACTAATTGAAAAACACACCATCGTCTTCGTCGTCGTACGTCGTCTGGCAAAATGCACCGTCTTCTGTTTATCTTCTGACTCTTTCACTCATCATTATCTATCACTTACACCGTTCTGATATTCGTTCACGCATTCAACACGTTCGGATACGTCCATATTCCACAGTAGCAATATCTAACTTATTGCTGTGTATATCACTTTGAACCAAGCCATATAGCTTTATTTTGATTAATGAAAAAACATTTACTTTATTTATTTAATTTTCATACACTTATCCTACTTATTAACATTATTATTGTTATTTTTTTAGTCAAAACTCTTTACTTGATTTTATATATATATATATATATATATATATATATATTTGTATTTGTATATATTTAAAATGTTATATATTTATGAGTTTATGTATGTTTATCATGTTATACTACGAATATAATTCTAAAATAAAAACTGTATTTATGTTGCACGGCCGTTCCCATTTCTCGCCATCAACTATTTCCTCTACCTTAAGGTTGTCTGGAAGAGATCGCTTTCTAGCGATAAGACTGTCAAAATTCTACTATATTTTTTCTGTAAAACCTATTTCTGTAAGATTTTGTGCAATAAAGTATATCTATCTATCTATTTACTATTTATTTTTGAAAGGTAGGCGGGAGTAGACCAGTCCCCAAAGGTAGCACCTGTTCACATGCATGACGTATGTGCCAGCCATCGTTTCACCCGACCATATTGAAGGGAATATAACGATTCGCCACATAGCGCCATTTGCTCTGTCAACCGTACCTTCCGGACCGTACAAAAATTTATATCGCGCCTCAACCTTTCAGCGACAAAGTGACAAACTCGTCCCTGACACATGTCGCACAGCCACTTTGTATGCCCGGCTGCGCACGACGGCCCTCTTGTCAGTAGCAGGCCGTTGTGGTCCTGTTTTCTTTGAATTTGAATTGGATTTTTGTAGTGAGGGAAACGTGCTGCGAATTTGCAGGGCGCACCTTTAAAGGTAAGGGCGAGTGAGGCCCTGCAGACTCAAAGTAAAGAAAATTGAGTGAAGCTATGGCTTGCACATACGTCATGCTTGTGAACAGATGCTACCTTAGGGGATTGGTCTATTCCAGCTTACCTTTAAAAAGGTAATACTTACTCGAGTACTAAATTGTTTTCATCACTCACTAAAACAAAACCATATGACTTGGTCCAAAGACAGCTCTACACACACATAGCAATAAGTTAGACTTCTTCTGTAACTACTCTGCTGGGTTTCTTACCTGTGTCTTCTCGGTAGATATACGTTCCGAACCGGCAGAAGAATCACTTTGCATTTTATTCAGTGACGATTCAAAGATGTTATATGTAACTTACTTGAATAAAGAAACATGAGTTTGAGTTTACTTACAGCTGTGTTGTACGTAGTTGCTGATTTACAGGCGAAAGCTTGCTTTGAATACGATAAAACGCCTTAGTAGATTTTAGATTGACCATAAGTAAGGGTGATTGAATTGAGAATTGTAGGAGGAAATCATAAAATTACAATTATTAAACCTAACCTTACAATATTATATGGCAGAAAAGTTAGGTTGTTTTTTTGAACGCAGCAATCTCACTTAGTTGATATATGTGTTGGATAATTTATTTATTGCGAAAGGCTTGAGTCTAAATATATATTACTTTTCTACCAATAGCAGCGACGAATTAGTGAAAAATGTTGAAAGAATACCCGCGCGTCTTTTCTCGCTAGCCAAATATAAATTCGACTCGCCTTTTCAGAATTTACAATACAATCCAAATAAAAGACAGATGATTTTACCTGTTTTTATTATTTTCTACTACGTTGCTTATTGCTGCCAATCTAACCGGCCCTTATTACTTTTATTAATAAACAACGTTCAATTATTTTAAAATGAAGAATTCATAAAAAAAACACTTTCCAAGAAAACACGTTTTTCTTAGAAGACCTTGTCTAATGATGATTAGAAAATCCTAACGATTCCAAATGCTTGAAGTTTCAGGAATGAGAACTTTTTGCTTCGCTTAACTACGCTTAAATTGTCAAGGCTTTAAATAGAAAACACTTAATTAAGACACACGTTTTATTAATATTGTTTTCTAATGATGATTAGAAAATCCTAATGATTCGAAAGGTTTGAAGTTTCAGGAATGAGAACTTTTTGCTTCGCTTAACTAGGCTTAAATTGTCAAGGCTTTAAATAGAAAACACTTAATTAAGACACACGTTTTATTAATATTGTTTTCTAATGATGATTAGAAAATCCTAATGATTCGAAAGGTTTGAAGTTTCAGGAATGAGAACTTTTTGCTTCGCTTAACTAGGCTTAAATTGTCAAGGCTTTAAATAGAAAACAATTAAGACACACGTTTTATTAATATTGTTTTTTAATGATGATTAGAAAATCCTACAGATTCGAAAGGTTTGAAGTTTCAGGAATGAGAACTTTTTGCTTCGCTTAACTACGCTTAAATTGTCAAGGCTTTAAATAGAAAACACTTAATTAAGACACACGTTTTATTAATATTGTTTTCTAATGATGATTAGAAAATCCTAATGATTCGAAAGGTTTGAAGTTTCAGGAATGAGAACTTTTTGCTTCGCTTAACTACGCTTAAATTGTCAAGGCTTTAAATAGAAAACACTTAATTAAGACACACGTTTTATTAATATTGTTTTCTAATGATGATTAGAAAATCCTAACGATTCCAAATGTTTGAAGTTTCAGGAATGAGAACTTTTTGCTTCGCTTAACTACGCTTAAATTGTCAAGGCTTTAAATAGAAAACACTTAATTAAGACACACGTTTTATTAATATTGTTTTCTAATAATGATTAGAAAATCCTAACGATTCCAAATGTTTGAAGTTTCAGGAATGAGAACATTTTGCTTCGCTTAACTACGCTTAAATTGTCAAGGCTTTAACAGAAAACATCGAATTAAGACATAACATTTTAAGAGGAGTTGACATCAACTCGTAACATTGACTTGCTCCGAATTGGATTAAACTGTGAGGCGCAAAATAAAACAACAATGTAAAAAGGTTACTATGTAGCCGAGAGGCAACGGTCTTAGGCACTCTGAGATCCTATTCGATTTCCGTTTGAATCGACATGGAAAACGAACTTTCCTATTCTATGTCGGCTCTGGGTGGTATCGTCGGTGTTTCGGATTTTTAGAACACTAATACTTTAGACACGTACTACCTAAAAGATCAGGGCAATATATGTGATATTGTCTCGTATTTAGTAGACTTTACTCATCATAATAAAGAACAAAATTAAAAAGCCTTTCAGACGCTTTTAACAGTTAATTACACTAAACTAGTGTTGCTGAATTAAATATCAACTAATGAAAGCATCAGAACCAAGTTATATTAAACATACTACCATACTACTGTGTGTCAACAAAAATCACATAAGATTAAGCTATCAATTAGTATCGATATTTGTTTTCTATCGAGCAAATATACTATCATTACTATAACCAGTTTATTCTTCTCGACGTTAAATATTATCGATATTATTGCTCGGTTCTAACTTATCGATAAGACCGTGGTTTTAGATTTAACCATGGACCATTACCATAAGACCTCCATAGTCGAGAGGCAAGCGGGCTGGACTTTGGCGTCGCACCATTTCTGAGGTCCCAGGTCTGACCGCCGGTTCCGGGATCCGGGTCAATATGGAAAAATAACTTTTCTACAAGTATATTGTTTACGGTCTGGGTGTTGTAGTACCTTCGTTGCTTTCTGTAACATTAGTAGTTAAGGTACTAACCACAGAATTCGATCAATGTATGTGATGTTGTCCAATATCTATTATGACTATTATTAGAGGGAAGCTATCGACTGTTTGGCAACACTACACGAAACCAATATTACATCCCAGTTGACCTTTAAAAAATCTAGACGTTTCGCAATTTTGAAAATGAACCAGTCTGTACACAATTATTTCTTATCGTTCTATAAATATTTGCTACCAAGTACGAGTACCGACATAATGTTTGTCAACCGTAGTAAATATAGAGAAATGTTGCGTAGTACATTGGGTATTTTCAAAGGTATTTTCGTGTGATGGACACTCCTGTGGTTTTATTTGTGGGTGTCTATATTTATTTAACTAAGTGTTATGATACCACTGTTGATTCTGGTTTCTGTATCAACTGTGCTTAGGCTACTTATGGAATCAGCTCAATGTATGTCATTTTGTCCTTTGTTTATACCCTTGGAGGTAATCTATTTTCTTTATTTTCAGGTAAAACGTCGCGTGTGAAGTGAAACAGTGCTGTGCTTGTGTCAGTGTGAGTGCGTGATGTCGAAGTGAGGCCCCGCTGGCCTTTCCCGGCCATGAGGACGGTTTGGCCCGCGGGCCCAGGCCGAGCCGCGTGGGCCTGGCTCGCTGTCTTGGCAGCCTTAGGCCACTCCACGGCGTATACGGACACTGAGGACTTTTTGAGCGATTTGGATAAGCCAGGTAAGAACTTAATTGGACCTTCACCGTGTTTAGGGTAGCCTAATAGCCAAAAACGGAACCCTTATGGATTCATCATGTCTGTCTGCCTGTTCATCCGTAAGTCATAGCCACTTTTTTTCCGAAACTATAAGATATATTATGTTGAAATTTGGTATGTAGATGCATACTGTGAACCACAATGACATTAAGATTTTTTAAAAAAATATAAAAAAAAACATTTTAGGGGCTCTCATACTTAAAACTGAAACTCAATTTTTATTCTTCTAACCAATACGTGAATCAAAATGATATTTAAAAAAATGATTTTGAGATATTTTTTTTTATAATTTGAATAGCATGCGCAAGACACTTCCAAAGCGGTAAAATGTATGTGTACACTTCCAGCATTCTCTATTTGGAGTCTTGCCAACTTTGAGAAAACAATTCATAAAATTTATTTTTTCCTTTTTTGAGCATAAAATGTTTTTTGCTCAAAAAACAAGAAATATTTTTTAACTTGCGTTTATTATTTAATAAAAAAAGTTACGCGTCGAAAAGTAAGTATTTCCATTCCATGCGTTTTTCCATGCAATATTTTAATATTATTAAGGTTTTAATTTGATCGTAAATTTTATTGTTAAGGAAAAAATCATTCAAGTGGTAGATAACTTTGTATTGTGGTTCATTTGATTTTAAGATCAAATTACTACAAAACATATCTGTAGTATTTTACATATTTAATCATACCTACCATCAGGTTCTACTTAATTGGTATTTTTGAGGTTCCTAAAATTTAAAAATATAAATCGTGTCGCAATCTTTCCAGTTTAATTCCATTAGCAAATTAATAAATCATTAGTTTCAAACTTCAAAAGGCTACAATAAACAATTATATCCGTTAATTAATGCACGTTCTTACCGGTATTTATGAAGGCAGTTAAGTCATAAAACTTACCATTTAGTTAGACAAAACTGACTTTGCCCCGAGGCGGCCGGACGTTTACATACAATTTTAAAATACGTCAACATAATGAACGTTTTATTAGTTTAAAGACCCATGCGGTGACAAGTAACATGATTTAATGTAACATGTTAAACAACACGCTTTCATTACACTGGCTAGCAATGAAATCGTTCAAATAAATTGCTGAACTTCCTTATTACCATATATTTTTTAATAGTAAATCCATTATTTTGTTCATATTCAATTTACCCCACTACTGAGCAAATATCTTCTTTCAACAATGATAACTTCCGTTTGTCTGAAGTTCTGAGTATGATTCTCAGTTGAAAAATGAGAAATTTTTTTTACAAACTTATCTAAAAAGCGAGACCGGGTTTTGTGGTGTCTAGCTATTTGTAATACACCGTATTTGATGTTGCCCAGTATTTCTATTATTTATTTATATTTTAAGATACGATCACTATGTTAAGTTGGTGTGATCATTTATATAGATGCCTTTTTATTTCAAGCCTAGCTATTTTCGACCTGAGAAGCCATTGTTTTATGTTTAGAATATCCTAGTAAATTGGTACATCAGTTGCTATTCCTAGAAAATTATAATCCTTTTTTTCCTTTAAAGCTTCATGTAATAAAAAAATCACCATTATTTCCTTTAAAAAAAAACAATTTTGGAAAGGTTGTATTGATCTTTTTGTCTTTTGTATTAAATCAGTCATTTGATGAAGACTTGTTTTAATGATTGTTGATAACAAGTTTTTTGGTATAACGATGTCAATCATTTAAATTTATTGTTTTAAATGTTATCAAATAGAAGATACTTATCGCTAATAAAACATCAATAAAATATCCTTGTTATAGCTCTTGCTTATCATTTTGATCCGTACGCAACGCATTTATCTTCTACGTGGAAGAAAACTACATAAAACAAAACTTTCTAACATTTTGGAATATTTTTCAAATGTGTCACTAAGATAAATTTTCAAATTTATCTTAGTGACTCTTTAATTTGCTCGTCAGTACAATCACATTAAACCAGGCCATGCTATTAATTTAAACCTTACGGCTCTAACAATAAGGCATTTGTGTCAGATAACTGTGATAATAAATGCATAGAATGCAACGAAATTTCCGACCTGTTTTCGGACGACTCTTTAATTATGAGATTAGGGTCAAAACTTGTTTTTGTGTCTGATACAAGAAAGTTTAATCAGCGGCTGAGACAATAAACACGTCTTAGAAACCGTGATAAAGTAACGGTATGCGAAATAGCTGAAAAGTACGACGCAACTTGTGATTTTAACGATTGGACAAGAATCTTATTCAAAATCATAATTCATTTATTGTAATTTATATAGCAAGTACATTCGATGAAATGCCTTAATGTTATTACCATATTAATTGCAACAAATGAAATATGATTATTTAAAATAAAGCACTTTTTTCTCCTACAAAACCAACATTAACACTTGCTTGCTTGCTTACTTTAAAGCCACAAGCAAAATGCACGATAAAAAATACGTATGCTAGGTTATGGGCAAAAATACTGAACGATTTTTTTTTTATTTATTTTGATTTATTGCCGAGGAGTGACTTTTTTCCGTGATTTGTATTAAATTGGTACACATATGAGCAAATAAGCCTTTAAAGCTTTTTTGACTGTGTTTGATTTAAGATTCGATTATAACTTACCACACATTATCTCAAATTGAACCAAAATTTTCTTTAGCTTTGAAATTACAAATGTACAACTACATTCTTAAAGCAGTACATATTCAAAATGTAAATTATTTTTTATCGACTAGAACTTATAAAGGAGCATGATATTTACCAAGACAAGACAACACATAATCAGTTTATAAAAAAATACAAAAACTATAAATTTTGGAAAATACTCTTAAATGCCGCAGCCATACTATCGAAACTATTTATAAAAATGTTAATTTACTCTTAAAAGTCATAAACTATTGTATGATAAATTTAAAAGCTCCTTCGCTATTTTATAGATCATTAAAATGATACAGAATGGATATTTCAAGCTTAATCTTACTTAAGTTTAGACACGGCCTGTCAAATCTTTTATTCGGCATGTTTTAATAGCTATTTATCGATCTATACGAGACATTATTGGTAATAAAACTTGTGAAATTTAATCTGTTATCATTTGTGTCAAAGTAGAAATTTCAATTGCTTTATTAGATACTTTCTATGTTGTCTGATTCAATGAAAATGTAATTATGTTAGAGATAAATGTTTTTGATCGACTGCATAAATAGCAATTGCGTTTTATAATTCATCATTAAATTTTCTCTAAACATCAAACATTTAAACGCACATTTTTTTGTCAGTCTTGTACACAGTCATTGTTTTACTATTATTTGCTTGCCGGTCAGTGAAAGGGTTACAACAATTATTTAAATCTTTATTTTTGAATGTTATTCTTTTATCACACAGTTAATATCACGAATAACAGCAGAACGTTATTGAAATATCCCAGCAATTACAGTAAATCAACCGAAGCGCTGTGAAACAAAAACACAAATGATAAAAATATTCTACTCTATAAGAACAAATCATGCACCAATTATGTACCTTTGGATGTAACAATAAAGTAAGTTACAGTGAAACTGTTTTTTATTTTTTGATAACAAAAATATGATTTATTGTAAACAGAAAATGTTTATATCCCCTTGCGGTGCGGGAATCGAACCCACGAGTAGTACGGCGTTTAGTACTATAAAAATAATAAAATCGAAAAATATTATTATTTATATTTTATTTGTCTAATGCCCGGTCGTAATATTTTACGAGCCGTAATATGTAAAAAATGACTACCTATCCGTTTATCTACGAGTCGTTAATTCTAATTTCATATTTTCTTTCCATATCAGCTGGTTTTAGCTTACATCTAGTATAATTTATTACTATGTATTAGTAACTAGAACAGATCGTTTTGCAAATATTGGAACCGAGCATAAATAAGCTTGTGTATGCTTGTTTATCACGTTATGGTATTTGGAAAAGTTTTTTCAAACTCAATTTATGTGATTGCACGCCCGTACCTATTTTTCGTCTAGTACTATTTTCTCTACCTAACAGTTGTCTAAAAAAAAATCGATTTCTAGCGATAAGGCTGCCTTAATTTCACATATTTTTGTTTTTGTAATTTAATTCATTAAAAATCATTTTTATTAGTATTTCCATTTTACTAAACCCGGTTTTTTACTTACTGCGTACGAATATACTGTGCGTGATAGGAACTAACACACTTAATCATCGGTAACACAATCACCGACAGCGAGCCATGTTAATAAGTAATTATGAATACAGAAACACAATACTTTTTTAACAACCCTGGATAGGGAAGTGATTAATTATATCGATGTAAAAAAGCGCACGTTTTTATTATTCCTGGTGACACCTTTGACCCCAATTTTTGGCATTTGATAAAATGATTTGGTATTCTGTCGTATTATGATGGAAAAAATATGGCGGATCTACACAGTAGCTGGTTGGACAGGAGATTTTAATTAATGATAGTTACCTTTTGATCTTACGAGAAAAATAATCGACAAAAAAAAGTAAAAACAACTGAGGTGATTGAAAAAAAAACCATTAGAATTAATGATGGTTCGAAACAGATGAATTTTTATCATTTTATTACTAATGAACTTGTGAAGTAAATTCCTTTGATGTTATTTAATTTTTAACGTTAGCACAAAAGTAAACGATGTTGTTGTTGATGTGTAGGTTTATTATATTTTTGCAAATTTTGTCAAATTAATTAGTTTAATACTTATGACATTTATTTTGACTCCTATATGTCATTATGAAACAGTATGTACTTACTTTATGGTTATGAGAACTATGAAATAAATTAGTAATCAAATTGTTAATTTAATATATTTTATACTGTATGGTACAGGCATCCATTAGATACACATGCGTATGATTCTATAACCATGGCATTTCGTAAAACATACATACATAAATGTAAGAAATACATAAATTTCTTTCAAATATTTTTCTACTTTCTACTATGAACTATAAAAATAGTTGTATACAATTTTGTCTGTTTCTCTTATAATTTTCCAAACGCATCTATTTGCTCTATATGTCAAGCTCAATTTTTTAATTCATTTTGCTTATTACACGGGATCAAGATTTCATTTAATCAATATCTTTTGCAGATATTTTGCTCAGTAACCTTTATTACATACCTTAATAGAAAAAATAATGAATTCAAAGTTTTTATAAAAAAGGAGTTCTGTGAATCAGCAATCAAATAATGTTTACGTTTGAAAGTCCCTATTAAATTTTATTTTTCATTATAATTCTTGCTTTTAAGCTACTACAGCAGACAAAACGAACGTAAACTCGGATTTTGATATTAAACCATACAGATTCAATAAAGATAAAATTAAATAACGATGAAAGCAAACATGAAAGCTTTACAACGCAACTTACTAGATTTGAATATAAAATATTCAAACGTGTATCGACACTAAAAATGTCGACATATTCGCTACACTGTTAAGAGAGAATATTTAACCCTTAAATGGTAGAAGGGCACAATACGTGGGTCATGCATACATCCAAATGTCATAGTATGCGCCTTTATGGATCATAGTCACGCTCGCCGAAGAGAATCGACTTTGAAGTTTAAGCGTGTATGCATAGGCAAAGGGTCCGTAGGTATTCCAATCAACCATTTAACCTAAAAACATGATTCCAATTTAAATTGTCAAAACGTTAAAAAGGTCGTACGTTGCCTTTTGAACCCACGCAAGAACGACGGGGTGAAAAAGGATGTTGGTTTTTTTGTTTGAAAGATGAATAAGTTGGGAGTGTTCTGAGCTGTGTATGATAAAAATCGATCCAAGATTGCCGGCGTCACAAAACTATGGGTGGCATGTTCTAACACAACTATCATATGATAACCATACTGTGGGAGTTGTGTTAGCCCTTTTATATAAAAGGGCTTAAATTGCAGAGTATATTCATAATAACAAATTTCAGATCCAAGATGGCCGCCGCCAGAAAATGACGGATTTCCTATTTTTTTTTGTCACAACTCATTATATAAATCTCCCTCATGTATCATATAAAAGGGGTTTTTTCACACTTTTTTATGTCGGGGTTTTTTAAATTTTTTAATGGGTGATATCTCCAGGTACTTTTTTACTGTAGGCGTATGCCGCTTTGAAAAGTGCGGGGACTACCCACTAAAGCCCCCCTGTACCTTTTATCGTCTAGTGACGGTGCCATGGGAAAATTGATTATCTATTTAGTGTAATTTGGTAACCATTTAGTGTTTTATTGCATTAGGTATCATTTTAATATAAAAATGAAATAGTATTTAAATTACGTAACAAATAAGCTTTCATATTTTTTGGAAATTAAATTTAATCAGAGTTCAGACTCTGATTAAATTTAATTTGAGTATTAGATACGTTTTTCGTTCGGTTCCATATACAATAATAGTTCCATTTTGAAATTTAAGCTTCACTTTTTTAAGTGCTAAACATGTAAACTCAGTTTTAAATATTTTGAACCTTATTACATTTATTAATTGTGCTCGTGGCGGGATGGTAATAGTGGCTCGGAAACTGTACTAAAAGTATAGCTATGTACGCAGAGGACTAGTAATGGATGAATGAGTATTCCGAATGAAATAGTAATACTTATCACAAGCATATCTGTGCTTCGGAAGGCACGTTAAGCTGTTATTTCAAGCTGATATTAGTCGTTAATTGTAGGCTTGAGAATATCCGAGTAAAGCTAGGCACTTATCTTTCACACAACTTCTCCATTAATCCACCTTAGGCCTCGTGTGGAGGAGTATGACTTATTGTAGCCCGTGTGTCTATGAAGATCTTCCGAAAAAACTGTCAATACAATTTTCGGGAATCCCCTGAAGGTAATGCTTACAGTTTGTTTATAAAATAAATAAACTAGATTTAAGACAAGCCTAGCAGTTGGGTTTAATGCAAAATTTGTAGTTATTCTATTATAAGCAAGAATTTTTGCGACTTCACTACGATGAAAATCTAGTGTTATCTTAAATTTGATTGTTTGTTTATTTGTTTTACATACACTCCAAACATATTTAAATGTAAAAAAAACAATTCACTATAAGAAATCTACAGTTTCCTTGGTGACATAGATGTGAAATATTTTGCAAAAAATATTACTAAACTTGAATCATATATTCCAAGGTGCAGAAAAATCTTCTCGTAAGAAGCGTGCCACTAATTAATAAAAAAAAATACCAACATTACTGTAAATAAAATGTTATTCACAAAAAAAAGAAACCAGTCATTCGCGAAATGTAATTAAAACGTCGAAAATCCACATAAAACTTTTCCCCTTCCATGATTAATGTTCACCCGACGTCAGAGGACTCACAAAAAGATATCCACAAAAAATCCCATTCACAAATCCTTCCACTGAACCCTAGCCAATATCGTTCCCCGTTTTTATTTCAGCAGATAATAATACATCAAAGGTTTAACGTATGGACCGACCGATAATATGATTCTAAAGAGATTATAGCTGTAATTTACCTCTGTCGGACTTTTATTTGTAATAAACATGATATTTTTGGTAACTTTGGTTATCTAATAACACGCGGTGGGTTAGGTATTGTCTACAGTGAGCAGCGTGGGGTTAGATAGATAGACACACTTTATTGCACAGAAAAATTTACAGAAATTGGTTTTACAGACATAATTAAGTACAATTTAGGCGGTCTTATTGCTAGAAAGCAATCTCTTCCAGACAACCTTTAGGTAAAGGAAATAGTAGATATTGAGAAACGGGTGCGGCCGTGCAAAATATTTATTGAGAAAATAATAACAGGAAATATAAATACCATAATATGATAAGTACAAAAAAAAAACACAAAAAATAATAACACAAATAAATAAATGAAAATACATACATAAATATATATCAATAAATATATACATATCCATAAAGTATTTACTGTTTAAACAAACATACAGAATAAACATATGAAATCAGATTAAATACCAACAAATGCTTAGCTTTATTTAAATACCTACTTTGATAAAGAAGTTCGCGTTTAGTTAAGAGAAAGAAAGAAAGATTTTACTCTTGATTTGAAAATGGGGAGGGACTCAGATTCCCTGATAGGTAAAGGAAGGGAATTCCATAAGCGTATGGACTGGACAGTAAAGATTGTGAGTAGTTTTCAGAGGTATGAGTAGGAAAAGCAAGGAGAAGTTTACGGGAAGATCGCATACCATGCTCTTTAATGGTTAGACGAGGCGGGGATAATTTTTTCACCAGAAACGCAAATATTGCAGCTTGAGCTAGCTTAAATTAAAGTGCATGAAGCTGCATCAGCGATCTTTAAATATTTTAAGTGCTTAAACAAAAAAATATCATGTGTTCTTACAGTGTGGGGTTCGAACCCACGACCTTCACGTATCGCAATAAGAGATTCAATTTAAAAAACTTAAAAATAAAATAAATTTCATATTTTAATTTTCAAAAAAGGAAGTTCTAAATTTCGGCTATTTTTTTATTACCTGTTTTAGTAACTATTATATTAGATCTGTAACTGGTTTCAAGGCGGTTCGAATTTTTTATCATTATTGATAAACGTTTGAAATGTATGGCGAGAATTATTTATTTTTTAAAAAGATGTGATATTTGATAAAAAAATTACATCGCCTTAGATTAAAATTAATCTTGATAATAAACTATTGTGCATGTAGTTGTATGATACGTTTCAAATTGAAACTGACGAAATGAGTTATTTAAAAAAATGTGTTGCAAATAAAATTTAATGATTATGAAATTGTATTTAAAGTAACTAATTCTGCTGTTTCGCCATTTACATTGTGTAAAATCAATGTGTCAGTCTGTGTCAATATAGAACTTTAGAATAAGTAAGAAAGATAATATAAAACAAGCCTTTTCATGCAAATTCTTATTGAAGTCCTTTTGTAATAAAAAGCATATTTAACCAACAAACAAACAAACGAGTATTTTATGCAAACAAATGTATTCTAATCTATGCTAATCTGACACGAGAAATATATCAAAACACGCTTCTTCTTCAGTTTACGCGTAAGTCACTAACAAATACTTGTCACTATGTGACCTTACCAATAGTAATTGAGCGTTAATAACATACGATTTGTTGATGTTAAGTATTTTAACAAACATTCGGTGAGCCAGTGTTTATTTGAATCAATATTTTTACACAGTAAATACTTAGCAAGTATGTATCAATAATTTATAACAACATAGGAGCAAAATACTACTAGTCAGTCGACTGACTAATAAAAAAAAAACTTAGACACTGTAATACCTACAAACATTCAATTCGGTAACTATGTTCCTTATGGGGTAAAAGAATTAACGAATTTACCTCTATGTAAAACGGGGATTTAAAGTAAGAGACTTTAAATTTAAAATGATGTTGTATAGATGGTGTGGAGGTTAACTTATAAAGTATCTGTAGAAATCGACAGTCTTTTTGAGTTATAATTGGGGATGTTACTTTCAACGCCTACAACGACGCGGTCTACTGAAACTACAGACTATTCGGTTCGTTTATATGTTGTCGATATATTTAATAACTATATGGTCAGTGTGATGCACAATTAACATAGTTCAAATAAAGCTATTATGATTCCCACTCAAGCAAATGAAACAAGGCATATTTTTTAATCTGTATCAACTGAAACACGGCAATTGCCCGATTCCATCCAATTATCAGCAGGATGTTTACGGGCCATTGAAGCCGTTTCACCGAATTCTTATTATTTTACCAGAAACCGCTCGTAGACTAGATAACAATCTCGCAAATGTACCAGAACAGAGTGGTTACAACTAAAAAGACAACAGTGAGTTACTTATTTTACGACGACCTCCGTAGCCGAGAGACAAGCGTGCCGGACTTTGGCGTCGCGTAATCTCCGAGGTATAGGAAATTAACTTTTCTGTATTGTCTCGGGTCTGGGTGTTGTGGTACCGTCGTTGTTTTTAATTTCTGTAACACAAGTGTTTTAGTTACTTACCACAGAATCAGAGCAATGTATGTGATGTTGTCCAATATGTATTTATTTTATATTTTTGAAAGAATGGGAAAAATAAACCAACGTCATGTTTATTTTATAAGTGACAGTCAAAGGAGATCGAACTACAACTATACCAAACAAAACTAAAAAATATACAAGATCTAAGCTTTTTATGGATGTATGTTATTGATTAAAATAATTTCTAAAAAAAAACATTTCAGAAAACTCACACATATTTCCTGCATCCCAAATAGATGTAAAAACTTACCTAAACTATGTTTTGATTTAAAATATTTTTCCACAAGTGACTTAGAAACTTAACGTTAATTTCATTTTCCGAATGAAATGCACTCTTATAATTGTTTCATTAATTTAATTGCAATGAATTAAAATACCTAACATTATCGCTTGTACTATGCTATTAATTTTCCTTGCTCTTCTTTGCATTTACTGTGCATTTGTATCTAGATTACACATGGTTTCCAGGGATCTTTTTAATCTTTGTTTGTTTTCCAAATTGATTCCAAGTAATTCTACTAATAAATTCAGGAATAAATGCTTTGACTCCAGCAGTTATTATTTCAAACACGATATTTAATTTTCAACAAGTGTATATCTGTCCGTGACATCGAAACTCCCGAATGATTTAATTAATTTTGATTTCGTTTTTTTTCTTTTTGAGATGAAATTAGTCTCAAATATTTTTAACTATGTTTTATGGAAATTGATCTAAGATTTCGCGCTCCCACAAAATGTCGGATCACCTACTTTGGCACAACTCCCTTAAAATAGGCATCAAATAAAAGGGAGTGAGAAGTACTACATAAATTTCAAATTCAATATGACTGAAGCTTATTCAAATAATAAATATAAAATAAATAAATATTGGACAACATCACATACATTGCTCTGATTCTGTAGTAAGTAGCTAAAGCAATTGTGTTACAGAAATCAGAAAAAACGACGGTATCACAACACCCAGACCCGAGACAATATGGAAAAGTTCGTTTCCCATATTGACCCGACCGGGGATTGAACCCGTGACCTCAGAGATGGCGCGACGCCAAAGTCCGGCACCCTCGCCTCTCGGCTACGGAGGTCGTCAAAATGTTAACTTACTGTTTTATTTTGACGGAGCTATCAAATCAGACTGTATTGGTTTTTGTTTTTGTGCAGTGTGACCTTGAATGATTTCAATTTGTCTATTAAAATAAAACAACAAATATTACAATGTATTTAAAATCCCAAATAAAAAACTTCATAATTTTTTACTCTCAAGAACCATATTTTGAGCAAATTTATAAGTTTCTCTCGATCCTGGTTCATTCAGGCATAACCTATAGCTCGTTTACGACGGACTCCAGTCAGGAGCAAGGGTCAAGGCCAGTCCCCTGTTATGACCGACCGACGTAACGACTGAGGATTTTTTTGTTTACCCAGAGAATGATCCAATTATGTAATTACAGAGTTTTTGCCAGAATTCTCTCAGTGGCGAAAGCGCCGGTGATGTAACCATTGAATCATAATCTTTTCATTTATTACAAGCTGTTGCCTGAAAATTTGTTCGCTTTATTTTGATACACAAAGTTTACTATACGGTATTCTGGTATCTAATCCGTCTAGCTAGCAAATTTTATCTAAATATGTTCAGTAGTTTTACGTTAAATAATAATAATCATAAATGCAACCATCCATATTTTAACTTATATACTATTGGTATAATTTGATGTAGTATTAATTTTAGTTCGCGAATCTTTTTAATGAATACCGTATTATTTTGTACCAGTATATTAAATGCGAGTTTGTGTTGAGGATTTTAAATGGATGTTTGCATATTACATCTGAGGGAAAAAGTCATTTAAATTCAGCTTTATCTTATTTTTCATAGTGTAAAAAACGAGAAATGGGTCTGTACTTAAAATAAAGTCAACTTAATGGTTCGATCACGCTCGCATGGTCGTCAGCGAAACACAAGAAAAGGCACACGAAAAAGAATTCAGAAGTAAAAAAAGTACTTTTTTATTTTTCTAACATACTCGTGCATAGTTGAGCTCTTCAGAGCAATAATACACTAAAACATGATTTTTTTAATAAATGCGGATAAAAACACATCACAGTAAATGCTTACAGTAGAACAGGGGATCCCAAAATGCATGGCAAAACTGCCTTTAGGAGATCAATCTAAACAAGGGTGATCTACATTTTGTTATGTTTATGTTACTTGATTCTGATACAAACTTTTGAATTACTACAAAATCGTTGACAGAAAAATATGCGTACTATTACTATCTAGCATGCATAGTACGTCGAACTTTTCACATGACACGACAAAGGTTTTGTCGCTATTAATTAATTGGCAAAACACCCCGGACTTGCATTTTTCAGCCAATCAGCAGCAATTTTATCAATTTTGACATGTATTTAGACCGCGATAAAATTTACTCGCTTGGCATGCATACTACGTCAAACTTCTCACATGACACGATAAAGGTTTTGACGCTTGACGCTATTGATTGGTTGACAACACACCGGACCTTTATTTTACAACCATTTTACCAATTTTGACATTTATTAAGAACGTGATAAAATTTAGTCGCTAGGTGCATCCT
Organism: Glyphodes pyloalis; assembly: GCA_037074685.1. Classification (NCBI taxonomy): domain Eukaryota; kingdom Metazoa; phylum Arthropoda; class Insecta; order Lepidoptera; family Crambidae; genus Glyphodes; species Glyphodes pyloalis. Next base: position 16,841,844 of record JAYKKO010000009.1, read on the forward strand.
ACGCGGCTACGTCTCTAACAATCAAATAAAAGAAGACTTCAAACGCTAACAGTAACTTCAATCGCAAGAAGGGAATATTAAAAATTCCACCAAGCTCTGAAGGCGTTAATTGACTGCACCTAATAACAAAGGTAGTTGCATGGCAATTAGTTTCATTATGGCGGAAACCACAAACTTCTCATGGAGTTGACAAGTAATTTACTCGCGCTGCTCTTAAATATAAATTTTTATTCGTCCCCACCAAGGGTTGGGAGTTCCGCGATTCGCATTTATAACTCTTTTTACGGCTTCTAAGGCACAGTACAGAAGAGTACAAGTGAAGTCGTGTATTCAAATAAGCGTGTTTGTACATGTTCATGAAATTATATATAAGAGGATAGTCTGCTGTTTAAAATTGTCTAGTAATTAATGGTCAATTAATTTCTTTATGAACGTGACAATAACTTTCTGTATCAATTTTTATACATTAAAAAAAAATTAGTCGCAAGTTATTATTTTATAGCTTTAAGCCTTCCCTGATAAAAATTCATAATTATTATTTCAATTCAATCTCTAAAAACTCCTAATAACGAAACGAACAAACGAAAGGTTTCGTTTTTGAAGATTAATCACAGGTTTGGGAATTAAAACGTGGTTTTTGATTTGCATAAATATTAAACTTTTCTAAAACTCTCAAATTCACATTTAAGGTGGATTGGTTACGATTGTGAAAATAAAAACTGCTATCTGTAATCGGATATAATATAATTCGATTTTGAGATAGACCTAACAGTGTACCTGAGATTAGCAAACGCATAAACAAACTCTGCATTACCCATGGGTTGACTGGTATTGAACGTCCCTAGCATTACATCCACCTATTGTAGTTTTTTGTGCATTAAAGTGTTTAAACAAATAAATAACTTAGCGCGTTCAAGCGCTTTTCAGCTTTATAATTGTTGTATAAATGTATAAATATTATACAGAAATAATATATTGTAAGCATTTGAACGAAGTTGCATCACTGTAGCCCATTCCACTGTACGTAGGGACCTACGACATGGTTGCTACGTGAGATTTTTGGATTACACCCCTTGAAGAGTTTACGGAGGCGGCATATTGTTAATAAGCACGCCGAGTTGTAAATATTGTCGCGTATCACTTCGTCGCATTTGGGTTTTTCCTCGCTCCTTGTTTAGATTTTAATAAAACTTTTAATACACGTTTGTGGAGCTGATGTTATGATGTTGATGTTTTCAGAGGTGTGTTATGTTGCTAGTTGGATGGGTGTAAATCAATCCTATTTAAATTAATATTTTTTTATAATAATAACTATGTTTAAATGTTTTTAGGTTCTCTAGCTTTAAATATTGTAAAGATTAGGATAACTACCGAGTTTCTTGCCGGATTCTTCTCGGTAGAATTAGGTTCCAAATCGGCTGTAGCTTCAATTTTGATTTGTGTTCATTTTGACGATGCATAAGTGTTACTTGTAACCTACATGAATAAATGCATTGACTTTGACTTTGAATGTATATTAACATAAAACTACTGAACAGATTTGGTAGGCTGACAGACCACAAACTAAATTAATATGTGTAAGAGACTTTTTATCCCAAAAAAATGCTAGCGAAGTGTCAGGCAACTGATAATTAAGATAAAACTAACAAGATAGATGTATTTCTTCGTTAAATGCTATTCAAATAACAACGTTTTATTGGCAGATTACAACTTTAAACTCCTGCTCAAAAACTACTTTGCGCACAAGCTCATAAAATAACTGCGAAAACATTGATGCAGACTTTCTTAGTTTCCAACGAATAATAAACATGAGAAATTGTATTAAAATCTCAGCCCAGAAAAACTTTCGTTCCACTATGACACAACTCGTCTTAAGAAAAATAAAGAACAACATTTTTATAGGAGCTCAGTTCAGAAGTTCAGTATTTTCTTTTGTTTAAACTTGCCAGTTGTTCAGTTGTATGTTTGTCACTAATAAAATTGCTGGCTGGCATGAAATTAGTATTGTTCTTAGAAAAGTTCTCTGCAATATTGGACTGTCTACGAGAGGAAATAAATAATAGACTTTATTTCGTCTGGGTTAAAAAGTAATTGCCAATTGCATTTTAGTTTTCTTGAACGAGTTGTATTGTGTAACGCGAGCATATACTTTTGTTAAGGAAACTTCTAATGGAATTTCTCGAATTCAACAATAGTCTTCATCGCAAAAATACAATACTTTAAATATGATAATGTTTAGATACCCGAAACATATTGTATATAATACGATCCTACCGCACAAGTAATTACCAAAAATACCTACCATATAAAATGCTGTGTACGCGAAACACAGCAAACAAAGTCGAATGAAACAGCATCTCAGATATAAATCAGATCAAAGCCAAGCTTTTTACAAAGATAATGGAAGCCTTTCATTTATAAATCGTCGATGCGTTTTAAAAGATGCTGATAATTGCCCAGATACATTTTCCGCCTACAGTATTGTTAGGGTTCAGTAGCCAAATGGCGAAGAACGGAACCCTTTTAAATTCATCATGACTGTCCTGTCCATCTGTATGTCACAGCTACATTTTTCCGAAAGTATAAGACCTATACTGTCGAAACTTGGTATGTAGATATATTAAGATTTTTCACCAAAATAGAAAAAAAACATGAATGTAACATACCAAAAACTAAAACTTAAAATTGTCTTTTCTTCAAACCAATACGTATGGGATATTTATGGATAGGGCTTCAAAAATGATATTGTCGTTTAATTTTTTTTTTTAAATGGCATAGTTTGCGCGATAGTGATTTCCAAAGTGGTAAAATGGGTCCCAACCCCTGTAATTCATCAAATAAGAGAATGATAAAACAAAAAATAATTATGACACATTATCATACAATTTTCCATCGAAAATTGGTTTGAACGATACCTAGTAAGTAGTTTTTTTTAATAAACAGCTGTTTACTTTTAATTAAATTAACTCCAATTTAAACTTTTATATTGTTACCTGTTGCTATGAAATCCGTTACGCGCGAGCCCGACTTGCACTTGGCCGGTTTTTATGACGTTAATGAAGAGCAGGTAATCAAGTCGGGGGCGGGTCGGTGCTAATTTTATTTTCCCTTCTTTTAGAATTCTGTTCATCAAAAGGAAAAAAACAATAACCCTTACGTCACTACGTTGTTCGACCTTATTTCTTGAGCTGTTAAGGTTTACGAAATTTGAATTGCATGGCCAGTCTTTTCGAGTAATAAAAAGAAAGAAGTTTTTAATTTTAGAATATCTTTTTTTAAATATAACCTGGAGGTTTAAAATAAGTAAACGGGTAAAAACGCAAAAACATTTTTTTAAGTAGTTAGTACGAACTTCTTACTGTCCGATGTTTCAGTAACGGTAAAATGACTCGTGACCACGGTTGATGCAACCTTATCAAACCGTAGTTCGTTTTCACTACTAAAATAATTTTATCGCGTTTAGACCCGTTAACTTATTTCAATGTTTAAAATGGAACGCAAAAGCCTTTTATGGAGAGCTTCAAGTAGTCAACTCAGCAGTAATTAGGTATTAACTTCATAAAACTACGTATCCCAAATTGACCAGACCACGAATCACCATTGGATCTTTATAAACGTTAAGATTTTCCATTTTAAATATTTAAAATATTTTAACGGGCCGAAACGCGACACCATTTTTATATTTAGTAGTTAATTTTTTTCGTACCTTACATTGGATCTTTCGTACCTTAGTAACTGCGTTCTACTATTTGACGCTGACTGTACTGTGTATTGGTCTTGGTTTCCAATACAAATGCATATACTACTTTACCTGGATCTGATCAATGTATGTGATGTTTATTTTTTTATTTTTTTTTATTATTAATATTAACTTCGACGTGTGGCAGCACTATCTCTAAGACTTACCTCTCCTCACCAGTATGCTAAACAGGTCCTTTGTCGTCTGAATAATATTTTGTTTCCATCTTTGTGTTACCTTGAAGGAGACGCGGCTCATCCGAATAGCTTGTTTTCTATTTTCCGTAGCTTGAAGTGTGAAAATTCTGGAATTACCTGTTATAGCGGCGAGTATAAAAGATTTTTTGGATAAAATACATTTTACTGTTCTGTTGAAAGTGAAAGTCATTGGTTGCTTTGAACATTGGGTTGGGTCTTAAAAACTTGGAGACCGTGGGGTCAAACCCCAACTTTTACTTTGTGAGCTTTTCCTAGTACGGTCCTAACAAAACTGCACTTTTTTTTAAGGTGGGGAAAATACTTTTCTTACCATACCGCTGCCATGTCATAGCATGGCATAGCGACGTGTGTGGGACTCCCCTGTTCGTAGGAGCAAGGACTACCCTAACTAAAAACCTCATCGCCTAGTGGCAGAGCTATGGGTAACTTGGGACCCGTAACGGCCATAGCAACAAAGCTGCACGAGCATTGCAGGTTTGAATAACCTGACTGCCGCATAAAAGTGCTGATTCTGTGCTTCGAAAGGCACAAGCCGTTTGTCCCGGCTATTAATATCCTAATAGTTTCCCCTAGTAAAGGCTGCAAGGACAGACGGCAATCCCGGTCCCACTCCTTACTAATCATCACGGGAGGTTAGATCCGACCTGTTAAGGTGATCATACCGCAGCGGTATTACCGCTGATGGTGCCGTATTAGACCAGCGTTGACCGAGATACCCACGGCTTAAGCGTTGAGGTCCGTTGAAAGTTTGTACTGGGTACTTGCCATTCTTAGGAACTAGACGGGTGTAAAATCTGCTCCCTGGAAGTCCCACATACGCTGCAGTTACCGTCAACTGCAGTAGGTTTGTTGCTTGCGAAGAATCGCCACAGGCGGAGACCCCGGGAGTTTTAGTCGGTTCGAGTCCGACACACCACTCTCTGTCTCCCAGTGGCAGAGAGTGACGGTGCGTGGGCACTTCTAACGGGTCACAGAAAAAAGGCATTTCTTGTCCATAAAAAAAGTCAGACGGCAACCGTTCTTATATAATAATCAGGTTGTCAAATCATTTTCATAGCCGTAGCGGATTCCTGGTTCCGAATTCATAACCGGAATACACGCTTAGAAAGAGAGAAAAGGTATCTTTCATTTAACCTAAATTGTTTAACAAACATGAAGCCTCGTAGTTTCTCAAGCAGTATAGATCGGGCTAAGTTTGAATTTCAAGAACAACAACTAATTATGAACAAGTTTGTGTTAAAACTCTCGAAACACACCACTTCAAAACTGCTTAATAATTGCTAGTATAAATATATGTATGAAAGGTAACATTAATATTAGGGTTTATTGTTTATTTGTGGGCTACACAGACTGCCTACGACAATATAGTTTTTTTACCCCTTAAGTTATATTAATGGAGTAACAGTAAGGGTCTCAATATTTTTTTAAATAAAGTCTACGTCACCAGGGTATAGTATATCTTCCTAATAGTGAAATATGTATTTAAACCGGTTCAACAGGTTTATCAATACAAACAAACAATATTTCTTTCAATATGCCTTGAATATGCATTTTTAATTTAAAATATAAGAAAAGACATATCTATTGTAATATTATACATTTTCACTTTAGTGTCAATTCACTAAGTCTTATTGTTAATTTTAGTATTTAAGCTTTTATTACTGTTATTAAAATTTAAACACTACATTTAAAGTGCATTCACGTATTTGTTTAATGCCAAATTGAAGTCCGAAGGCGGGCCTGGTGACCTAATAATATCAAACCTATTTTAAATAGGCTTAGTTTTAGGCGCCAGTCTCCCACAGATCTTGATTGGCATTACGAAATGTGAGTTTAGTTATGTAAGAGCTCAGATATTTGTTCATAATACCTAGAATCTAAGAGTGTTCTGTGGAAGAAAATAAATTTGTTTTTATTTAATATTTATTTATCTTATTTATAGTGTACTAACCGCCACAGGAAATTAAATAGATAGATACACTTTATTTCACAGAAAAAATTACAGAAATTGATTTTACAAACATATTCAAGTACAATTTAGGCGCAACCTCTTCCAGAGGACCTTAAGGTACCTAGAGGAAATAGGAGACATCGAGAAACGGGTACACGGCCATACAAAATATTTATTGAGAAAATATTAACAGAAAATATAAATACCATAATGTAAACGTTAGTAGTTGCTTTTGAGGTATCTACAAAATTAAGTTAGTTACCCGTTAAATCAAAGACCTAATTTTTCACAATCAATATAAACACCCTAATGGGTACATTTTCGTTATCGCTGTCAAAGTTATCGTAACTTCCTACATTATTAAACCTTGATAATAAATTTTAAAACCAAAAACCACACATTACAAAGTAAATTTGCCGCCACCCAACGAGGTACAATTTTAACGCGGCCCTACACAAATGCGATATAATAACGAATTTTGCCCAGCACTCGGTTCGAGAGGGGTGATGGTGCAAGTGAAAGGACGACGTTGTTTTTGTTAAAATATCTTTAAAACCTTATTTAGCTTTCATACTATTGTGATAAAAAATATATTTATATATATATATATATATATATATTATATTTATTCATGTATGTCTATATTTATTTTTAATTGTTTCCGAAATGAATTTTGTAACGCTTGATAGTTACTATTCTCGTGTATTATGTTTTTATTTTATTTTTTTGATTACATAAGCACTTTGTCACTATTACCGCACCCATAAACTAACTCTCCGCATGACCCAAAGGTTGACTGGTAGAGAATGCCCATAGCACTAAGTCCACCTGTTGTACTTTTTTTTTTGTGCAATAAAGTTTTTAAATAAATAAATAAAAAAGAAGCTTGAAGTCCACCTAATGGTAAGCGGTTTTGAAACAGGTAAGATAAGTTTAAAAATAATAATAATAAGCAATATTAGGAAGTTTTTGATAGATTCGTCTTTAAAAAAGTACAAATAAAATAAATTTAATAATTCAATTTATTCTCGTCTTCTAATCTCATAATTTTAAACAGTGAGATACTCATTGATATTGATTAACAAACAGAATACAAGAAAAGTGAGGATAACGTAAGAAATTATTCGCCTTAAATCGTCTTAACAGATACGATGTCAAATTGTTTACTCCAGTTATATCCGTTATTGCCTGGAAAAGGTTTGTAAAAAAAAGATTTCAAATTTAACGGGATCGTTTGCGTGGGACGTAAAGCAGCTACAAAGGACTTTTGATCAGTGATTCTCTGATATTTCTTACTAACTAAATATTAGCAACTGAATAACTAGGTATCTACGTTACATTGTCTCGCATTCGTCGATTAAGTCAGTTTGTATTATAGTTAAATCCTGTCGTTTGCTTATTTTAAAAAAGTAAGCAAACGACATGACGTTCATTTAATTTAATGATCTTAAGTTGTACCATTTCATTTAACTAATACAATTTATTCTTTGATTTTATTCATGTTTTTGTATTAGTGCGTTCCTCTTTCCGTTCTTCGTTTGCGCCACACACCAACCCGCACTGTGAACTTGTGTAATTTATTCATAGTCAAGTAATGACACTCGATTACTTTAGCGTAAACCCTTTACGCTGGAGTACGGCTTAAAAAAGCGTCATTTTTATTAAACGTCGCGAAAATTACTTCGTTTGTGGGCAACGCGACGGTTTTGCATTGTAGATAGCGGGATTGTGGACTCTTTCATCTTCGGAGATTGTTTCGGAGATGCGAAATATCTTTTGTGTCAGCTCGCGAGTCATTGTGGCTTTTGAAACGGAAATTTTCGGAGTTAACGACGTTCTCTAGACCGTGCCGACGTTATTTTTCGAATGATTCTCGCCATATAACGGCACAGACAAAATTGAGATCAATCAAAAACCTTTAAATTGTACTTTATTTCAATTATCTTATCTTCTTATCTGTAAGGTGGTCACCATGAACGTCACACACATTTGGAAGGCAATCCTTAATAAAGATACACTAATAACTTCAAGGTATGAAAAACAGAAGTGTCCCACATAATTTAGAATTTACCACAAATGTTTGCTTTTTACTCGACTGCGGCATAGCATTGCTAATTGACTGTATCGTTGGTCCTTAATCTATTGCTACTGAGTAAATGCCGGTTTAAACTCCAGAAAAATTCAAGTAAACATAATTTATTTATTTTTAATAACCACTCTACGTTCAAATATTATCATTAGAAGAATAATAACTAGTATTTTTAACAGTCAACTGTACGGTACTTTAGACAAATTTAAAGGTTAAATGTAAAGACCAAGGTGCAAACAAAGCCAGCGCAATAAAGCAAAGGTTAAAGAATGAGATTCAGTTGTAGAGTATAAATCGCGTTCAGACGCTAGGATCCGACAATTTATAAGTTAAGGGTGTCAAACAAGCCGAGGGTACCGTAAAAAATGTCAGTGAGTAACATTCACTTATATGATTTTAATTTATATTTAAAAATCTTTGTTGGACATCACATACATTGCTTTGATAATGTGGTAGCTAAAGATATGTTATAAAAATCAGAAACCACGACGGTACACTTTAGTACTGTTTAGTACCGTCGTTACTTCTTAAAGGAATAACACATAGGGGTCTGAAAGGTACAACACATGAGCTAAATCTTAAGCTTATGTGTTGTATCTTTGTACAACACATAGACCCGTGATCTACACTAATATTATAAAGAGGAAAGATTTGTACCTATTTTTGTATGTTTGTAATGAATAGGCTCAAAAAGTACTGGGCCGATTTAAAAAAATATTTCATCAATAGAATGCTACATTCTTCCAATTTAACATAGGCTACAAAATTGGGGATTCTTGGTAAAATTTGAACAATGTAACCGAAGGTGTAGAAAAATGAGTCTTAAAATGTCTTTCGTCGAATGCGCGGGAATATCCTCTAAGGCGAAACGAAGTTCGCCGGGACCGCTAGTAGTATATAAAAAATATTGAAGTATCAGACGGAACGTTAGCTCAAAAGATAAATCATTATTTTCTTTTTTTTTTTCAAATATTAAGATCCTAAACACTTTTACCAATTTTTTCCATGATTAAAACTACACAGACGCTAATTAATTTAGAAAATTATATTTGCGATCTTTTTAACTACCCACACTGCATGGTATTAAAATATATTGAAATGTTTTTCCTTTCAGAAACAGTTTTTATTTAGGATCATATTAAAATCAAGCCCAAACACAAAAGCTTACGTAGGTGGTTTCTTAAAAAAACCTATCCACGTTAAAAGCAGTAGTTTTCCTTATTTAAAAGTATACTTTTATTATTTACTAATTTAATATTACGTAACATACTAATGTACAACGTATTTTTTCTAAACTTATTTTTAATTCCATTTTATAATTTATTTTGAAGCTTCAAAATGTTTTATTTAGTAAGAGTTATCATCATTAACCGTCTCCATGGTCTAGTGGGGATCAACTAAATCTAGTGATCCGGAGGTCAAGTTTTCGATTCTTACAGGGGCAACATATTTGTTTGCTGTTTCCAGTTTTGATAGGTCATGTTCAGTTGATCACCTAAAATTTCTGATAAAGGAAATTATTTATGCTGTCGTGAGGGCATGTAAATAGTCGGTCCTGTGCCTGACCTCTCTTCTGTCGTGTCGGTCTGCTGTCCCATCGGATATCGAGAGTGAAGGAAAATAGAATGTATTTGTGTGTTGCGCAAACCTTTGACTACAATAAACTAAGTCCTGCTTAGATTGGCCGTCTTGGCCAATATTAGTTGGGACGACATTCGATTTATCATTAATTCATTTTGTTTATTGAGTACACATTTTCAGTACCTATGCTACTTCACTGTTCTTACCTACCGTATTTGGACTTTTTACGGTCACCATCAAACTTTGCTGCACAATTTGAGACCTTATCGCGCCGAATTAAGGACAAAAGTGTTCACTTAGGTTCACAATGCGGAATTGTGGATATTTGTGGCAGCGAATTCGCCGCTGAAAATAGAATTTGATCGTTACGAAGGCTTCGTGGTCTAATGGTTTTATTGCCAGTTCTAAATTTTAAGGTTTTGGGTTAAATTTACCGGTTAAAAATAATTGTATTATGTTTCGAGTGACCTTGAACTTGTTTAGCATGGAGTTAATAAAAAAACCCCAAACGTTTGATCAAGTTCTGAAACTTGGACACCAAAATTAACACTTTATGGTATTCTAAGATAACTGTGGTCTGTTTAACCCCAAACCCTAACAGGGTATACTACTTTACTACTTACCATTTATTATTGTATGTACTTAAAGGCAATTAAATAAATTAAATGTGTGGCTTAATTTGTTTAGGCGGTAATACATGTATTTTTATTTATTACACTTTAAGATTGATCTCATCCCACGCGATGTTAAGTGGTAATCAGGTGTTAGTTATAGGGCGACAAGTTCAGCATAATAAAGCTGTTACTAGACTTGTCGTTACCTATATATATAGGTATACAATAATGAAGTTTAAGAGAGGTAGGCCATAGGAATTTTGGTGAAGTGTGTTTAGTTTTCGAATATATAAAACCAATTTATAAAAGCAAACCTACTTAAGTTTAATGAATATTGTAATATAAACGAAGGAAGAATATTTTTTTTTGGGAATTTTTTGGGTAGTGCAAAAGTTCAATAGGACGGCTGGGAGATCGTATATAGGTATCAAATATGTATAAAGGATTGAGTATCATAGATTGCAAGCGACCGGCCACGGCTTCCAAGGCGTACTATTCCTGTTTTTTTCCGTATTTCTAACTGATTCCTCACTTTTATTGGTCTTAGCGTGATGTTATATAGCCTAAAGGCTCGATAAATGGAATATCCAGCACAAAAATATGTTTTTAATTCGATTTTGTAGTTCCTTAGATTATCGCTTTCAAATCAACAAACGAAAAAACTTTTCAGTTTTATCGAAATTTTCAAAACAAATCGAAATTTCAATACCAATATACACTCATTTCTATTTTTTATTACAACTACCAACTATTGAATCTAGTTAATAACTTCTCGGTCAATTACGAAATCCTAGGTACCAAAATAAATTTCAGCTCAACAGCCACAATACATTCTGATATTAAATTCCAGATAACGCCACGTCCCAATCCAAATGAACCAATTACTACAGACGCCATTCAGGCTTATCTATAGATGCAAGTTCCAAATTTAGTCTGTACCTTTTATCGGTTAGAATTATCTGAATCGATTGTTCGAGAGAAACGCCTTTACTTCAAATAGGGTATAGTTGTATAACGATGATATTTGAGAAGATTGTGAAAGCTTAGTGAGACAAGATAAACTTTTGAGGTGATACCGATACATCTTATTGAACAAGATCTTTAAAGATTGTGATTCAAAATATTGAGTTTTGTGTAAATAAATTGGTTTTGTTTCTTTTCGCAGACATTAAAACTATTATGATATCTGTTAATTTAGTATAAATGAAGTTTTTTTTGGTAACAATAGGTATATTTCTTTATTTAAAAACTTTATTGCACAAATAAGTACAACAGGTGGACTTAATGCTAGGGGCATTCTCTACCAGTCAACCCTTGGGTCATGCAGATAGTTTGTATATGGGTGCTGTAACATCGTTTCATCATTTATGTTAATTTAGTATGTCATCTCTCTTCTTAACAAATTTATTTTAGTAGTTTTTGTTTGAAAAAAAATAAGACTTACATCCAAATTAGTAGGATCACTATTTGTTTCTTAACTTTCACTAATAATTTTTATGCACAACCTAGTGGTACTAAATAAATACTAGTGTATTTGCTGGTTAAATATGTGCAACTAATAGATTTTTTTAAATTTTAATAGTAGGTACTCCACGCCTTACAAGCGAACTTTGAATATTTTTAAGAAAGCGGTGTGGGATTAATACCCACGACCTTCAAGTATCGTGCGTGTTGCTCTTCCAATTGAGCTATAAGTTTTTGTAGGCGTTAAATGTCTCTGCTAACCTGTTATTAAATAATAAAATAATAAATAAATAAAATAAATATAAATATTGGACAACATCACATACATTGCTCTGATTCTGTGGTAAGTAGCTTAAGCACTTGTGTTACAGAAATCAGAAACAACGACGGTACCACAACACCCAGACCAGAGACAATATGGAAAAGTTCGTTTCCCATATTGACCCGACCGGGGATCGAACCCGGAACCTCAGAGATGGCGCTCGCCAAAGTCAGGCCCGCTCGCCTCTCGACTACGGAGGTCGTCAATGTTATTAGAATTAACCTTTAAACCCTCAGTTCAGTTCACGTAAGTAAGTTGAAGTAAAGTTAGGTTAAAAGGGCTTTAGAAAAATAATCATCTTTTCAAATTTAATACCAGAGTAAAGGATATTACCCTTTTTAATATCTTAAGTTCTGACTACTGAAAAAAATTAATGAAATAACATATATTATCTAGAACGATTCTACATTTGTTTTGCTTTCGACATAAAATATGGCTGTCGCAGTTTTATTACGTGCATCAGTTTAAGATTAAACTATTCCGCTATGAAGCCTTGAAAACGAAATCAACTTTGCTCAAAACATACATATTCATTTAAAAGGTTTTACCTCAAAACAAGATTTAGTAATTACTTAATCAAAGGTCGTCCCTACCAGATTTAACCCAATAAACAATATTATGTAACTTATGTTACTTGAATTCGTTAGGTAATCATAAATGGCTGCAAGTAGGAAAAAATTACACGTTTCAAAGCACTTTCATATATTTTTGGGTCTACATCTTTTAAATACGGTTTTAAAATATACATAAGTTACTATAGCATCTGCATAAAATATAATATTAAGGCTGCAATGATTCTTTTTTTTTCTAATTCATTTTACAACGAAACACTGGTGTTTCGTGCTCTATATCTTTTCTCTTATTATCAAAACAAAACAACATGACTAAGGCTAAGGCCGCACTACGGTTTTTTCCCGCAAGCGGTAAATCGTGCAACCGCGAAGTCGCTTGAAACGCACGCACTACGGTTAAAAACCGCGACGCCAATATAAGTTCTATGGTCTACAAATTTTGGGGCGGTTTTTTTCCGCTAATCATTCTGCAACGCGGGCTTAAAATCAGTGGCGGAAAAAAACTATAGTGCGGCCGCTTCCATTCGTTTTCTTAACTCACAAAGACTTAAAATGAGCGGTGGTTTAACCGCAGTGCGGTTTTTTTACTTTTATACTAATTCACCATTAGTTTCTGAGAAAAAGGACATTGACAGATTATATTAAAAAAAACTAGATATATAGAAAGATATATATATAATATATATAAAGAAAGCTATTCTTTTAGGATTCATTGTTGATGTTTTTTAGTAAGCTAAAGAACCCAAAAAAATAATAATGTTAGATTATTTGGCAACTTTGAAGTACTTAAGGTCGAGTTTTGAATTTGATATTAGATCATTTCAGAGTGTTGTTTCCACAGATGCGCATAGCACTATAAATAATGTATTTGGTTCACTCCAAAGTCTAGACTTGTTTTTGCATTGCAAAGTGAGTAAGCCTAGATAATAAATTTCGATCGTAAATCATTATATCTTTGCCATAAGCCGTCTTAATGTCTGTCCAAAATCCATTTAGCTTTAATTTTTTATGAAAGAAAATTGATTTTTATATTATTTAAGAGTTTTATTGACTAAAAGATAATCCATCTTTTTATTTCTTATTAACAGTCATTCAGCATGAGCCACGCGACTAAATTTTATCGCGCTCTTAACAAACGTCAAAATCGATTGAGGTCAGTGCGTCAGCTGCTGATTGGCTAAAAATTCGAGTGCGTGTGCTATAAGCCAATCAACATCTATCATCTATCAAAACTTTTGTCGTCTCATACGAGAAATTTGACGTGTTGCTCGAGTTATGCCTATTTGTGTTCTCTTAACTACAGCGTACGTGGTCTCTGAATGTTGGCCTCATAACGAAGCTCGAAGTTGCGCAGCGTGCTATGGAGAGGGCTATGCTCGGAGTTTCCCTACATGATCGGATCCGTAATACGGAGATCCGTAGAAGGACCGGTGTATCCGACATAGCCCGAAGAGTTAGCACGCTGAAGTGGCAATGGGCAGGCCACATCGCTCGTAGGACCGACGACCGTTGGGTAAAGAGGGTCCTCGAGTGGCGACCACGTACCGGACGACGCAGCGTGGGGCGGCCCCCAACACGATGGACTGACGACATCGTCAGATGTGCGGGGAGCCGCTGGATGCAGATAGCGCAGGACCGCGCGTTGTGGCGTTCTGTAGGGGAGGCCTATGTCCAGCAGTGGACAAAAAGAGGCTGATGGATGGATGGATGGATGGAACTACAGCGTATACACACCGTAGGTGACGTGCTATTTACTACTATACAACACAGATGCAAACCTATCAAAGGTTTCAATATTTTTAGGTATTTACAATAGTAAATTAATCGTGTTTTTATTATTTTTATAGTACTATACGCCGTACTAGCGAACTTTAAATATTAGAAACAGAATTTTTATTTGCTAGACTAGCTAAAGCTCAAGAATAGTCAGACTGATTTAGCTAATTTTGGTTTTGATACTTCAATTCAATTATAATTATTATTTTATTCATGTAAATTAAATCAGTAATATTTATGAAACGTCTATATAACGCAAATTACCTCTGGTTCGGAACCGGTAACCTACAGAGAAGATCTCGGCAAGAAACTCAGTCGTTCATATTACAAATAAAACTGAACTTATAACTAGTTTTGCACTAAGACAAACAATGTGGTGAGTTAATTGTGTCCAAAGAATATTTAAAAGGTAAGAACTTCTAAGAAAAATATTTCTATCATTTGTCTTCTATTTAAATTGTTACATAAATATCAAACTTTAAAAGAATTTTATGCAATCAAATAGGCTTTACATGATGTCTTGAGCCACTAGTAATAAAATCTCGAGGACGTAACAAAGTATAAACTTATTAAATGAATACATAATTATTACGTGTTCAATTGAAATCGGTAAAAAACTAAACACAGAGTCACGTAAAAAGTCAAAGCTTGATACAATACAGGTAATGTATGCATGTGCCGCTGTCCGAGTTAGTCCCACCGGGCAATGTAAATTATTTTTTTGTGTATACTATAAATCAGAGTTGGCTTTCCAATGACAAGATTTATTGTCCGATTTTAGACAAACGGACGAATGCACTCGTCTATATTAGATATTCATTTTTGTTCGACCGAATTCCTAATGAATATGAAATTGGATTCTCAGTAGGGGTCGTTTTTGTTTTAACGAAATCCTGAGTGTAATCTTACGTGTTTTTGTTTCTTTTAATAACGTGGTTAATACATAAATATCGTATTTCAAGACTATTTATCTTTGTCTACAAAACGCGCCCATGGTCTAGTGGTGTTTGATCTCGAGATCTTAGTTTCAGTTGCGGAGATGTTTTCGACTAATAAGCCAGTATCTATTGCTAAAAGTATATTTAGATATTGGAGGCCTTAGGCCCCGCAATAGAACTACGAAGGATAGGCTACCATACTTTTATCATGTATTACTATTGAATTGAAATCAGATCTTTAAATAATTAAGAAATAAACTTTTTGCCATGCAGTGTGTCCTATAGGTCTCATCAAAAAGTATTGTTAATACATTTTGAAAACTCCGAAATAAACAATACCAGTCGATCTTGCCAAAGGTACAATAATGGCCAATAGTCTACAGCTGGTGACAGATGTTTCCTTTTCTTCTAATTTTTTCGTATTATAAATTTTAAGATTATTTAATGTAGTAGGTACATAAATAGAGTATACGTTTATCTTGTATCTCATTTATTTATCTAACAAATATAATTTTAAACCATTCTTAAGTTGTTTGCAATAAAGAATTATAAGTTATCTTATTAAAAAGATAAAAACCTCTGTGCTCATACTGGCCACAAATAATTTACAGTAAAAAAAGTAAACCAAAAAAAAATAGTAATGTCAAACAAAAAAGTAAACAATAAATTTGATGAATAATAATTTTAAAATTTAAACTAGTTTTATTTACTTTATACCAAGTAACTCCAGCGAACAGTTTTACATAAAAACAATATTTACGTACTGATTTAATCCAAGTAAAAAGTGATTTGATGGTACACAAGTCAATCAATATTAATAGCAGTCTACTTCCTAGCCAATATTATGAAAATTCATGTGACGAGTAAAAAAATAATGAAAAATAGCGTCAATTTGTCAAACGGCCGAAACCTGGTGCTACAAAGGTACGCACTACGCAGTCGTTAGAAAGATATCGCTAACAGTGTTTTAATTAATTTAACCGCCCTTATCTTGAGTTGCGTAATTAATTCTTAGCGCTTTAGTGCCTAACACCAGACCTTGTCAAGTTACTGCGAGTTGTGACCACAAACACAGAAAAATATGGAATTATCAGGAAAATTTAAATAAGGTATAATGATCTTTCCGAATACACAGTACATTTGATTTTAACTATTTTTTTATTATTCCTTTGATAAAGTTAAATATCTATAAAGTCGATGTGAGCCTAGAAACAATTCTTGTTTTAAAGGTCTTTAAAAATTAACATTAGTGGATTTTCACATTTTTGCCTTTGAAACTACGTAGATTGAATATCAAAAGATAGTAGCTACGTATACATGTATATTTTTTAAAGTGATTTTAAAATTACACAAATAGGTGAAAGAAAGTAGGAACTTTCTTTCTTTCTTATCTGTTAACCTTACGCCCTAACGTCTCAAAGTGGAGGTAGGTAATTAAAGAGAGCCTACTAAAAAAGAAAGTTTTCGCAAATTTCATACAGTTTCCATACAAATAGAGATTTCGTGAAATTTGAGGCAGAATCATCGCTTTGTCTAGAAACGCGAGATTGACTTCATTATAAAACAGTAAAATTCTGTTTTCATGTAAAATGTGTTGTGATTTCACGCGTATAATCATTATTTTTTGTACGTAATATAGAATTTCATTTTTCATTTCAAATACTTTATCAATGCCATGTTTTTAATAGAAAAGACTGTTAAATTATCCAAAATAATGGGACGCTTTTTTTTTGGCATATTCTACTTAATCAAAAATTAACGTCGATACATCGAATTGAATTGTCGCCTATCATCAATAGTGGGTACAGTTTTTAACCACCAGTAATGTAACAAGCCCCAATTCCGCAACTCTGCATCGATTAATTACATATTTTTTTAAAATAATTTGACAAATTGAAAAATAAGTGTCTTATATTTTTTTACAACTATTTAAAGAACTAAAATATTGTATTTTTGACCCAGTCCGTTTTCCTATTCCTATATTTGCTCTAACGCAGAGTCACTCTACTCGCGCTAAAATTATGACGCATTGCGGTCACGTTCAAGTTAGTGGATATAATTTGTACATTTTATTGCAAGCAATTAACAAGAAGTGCTTCGTAGTATGTATCACAGTTGTTGTTTTGTTTTATTTGGCTGTAGTCACCAAATCTTAATTGTTAACAACATTTTTAAATCACATCTTAAGTCCCGTTCCAATATTTTATGATTGTTAAAAATAACTAACCGTTTTTCTCCAACCGACTAATCGTTAATTCTAATTTCTAATTTACTTTCCATATCAGCTGTCATCAGTGGTCTGTCGGTCGTTTGTAGCTTACGCCTCATATAATTTATTAGTATTAGTATAGGCACGTATCTATAACGGATCGTTTTTCAAATAATGGAATCGTGCATTAGTCTATCCTCGATTCTTATTTTAACGTTAATGGCAGACAAAGTAATACCAAATTGGATAGGAAATAATTGTCAATGTTAGATTGCTGCCATTTGTTACCAATACCTACCTCTGATTTGGAAACTGATTCTGCTTACAAGAAATCAGTAAGAAATTTCTTTATTAGTCTGGAATGCCCAACCTTTTTTTATCCACGGAATTTTTAGAAGTTAAAATCATGTCCAAACAATCATGTCCATCAAATTAGTAGCAAATATCGATTTATGATAATTGACATTTAAATCGAGTAAACCATTGGTTCTTCTGCCCTTAATTTTTTATAAAAACATGTGACCAAAAAATTATAACACTTTTTTGCTTTATTCTATTTATTATTATTTCTGGGTAGTATATTCACGAATGGAGTTCTCTATTCTCCATTGAATAACGACGCATTGCGGTTGCGTCTAAATTGGGCATAATTTAAAGTTTTTATTGCCTATTGCGCCGGCTCCAGAATGGAGAATCGATACAGTACATCGTTGCGTTATGGACGATTTGTTACTATTCAACATTTTATTCTTAAAAGCTTAGCACTAAGTTTTTATTTATTTATTTTTATTTTATTTATTGAAGGATGACCAACATAAGATATAGCAAATATTAGAAACATCTATGGGTGTTGTGGTACCGTCGTTGTTTCTAATTTCTGTCTACTGCTACTCACCACAGAAAGAGAGTAATGTATATGATGTTATTCAATTATAACCTGCCTTGCAATCTCTTTATCTCAGATAGGATAGCTATTTTCACCTTCCAAAAGTAAGTACCTATTTTAACAAGTATTGTTTGATTATATTTTTTTGCATCCCGAGCAAAATTCTTGTCCTAGCAACAAATTTAGCCCTTTGGGGCCATCCTTAAAGTACGTCACACGAATTTCATGACTTTTTGAGCGGAGACCTTTATTTGTATTTTAGTTTGATTAATATTTCAAATAACGCGATTTAATTTCTCTTTAGATATATTTGATTTTGTTTTTACAAATGCCTCCTCTTTATAATATTAGTGTACAATATTAAATGAGACCGGATTTCACAAGGTTTCAAGATACGAGATAAGAGATAATTTATAAATAATTTGGCAACACGACCAAAGCCGTAACCAGTTATCGCCGAAATCAAAACGTGTTAAACCTCCTATTTTCTAATTAACAGTTAAAAATGCCATAACATCTCACGATTCTGATCATTATCGTACAAATATTTTGATTGCGCTTCCGTTTGTTCGCCTCAAAAATGCCAATAAGTCGGGTTCTGTGCCATTAGTGTAGTAAATGGAGTAGAAGCCACCTATCTGTGCTATCAAGATCTTTGGGATCGTGTTATTGACGGATTTTAGGCTTTAAGTACAGCGGAAGCAACGCGGTTAATATGTTTACCAGACAGTAACGAACAAATAAGGGAGTTTATTCTTATGAACCTTTGTGCCCTGCAATTACATATGCTTATAAATAAATGAGATATCATTAAAAGTGTTTTAATTTTCCGTTTTTCTTAATTTGGGGCCCTTTATTATATTATTTGATCCTATAGCATTTATTGGGCAAAATATTTATCTACTGACATATATTTTATTTATATTTTTGTTTATAATTTCATGGCATGCTTAAGTTAAAAAATTTTGAAAACCAATAAAATATGTTCATTTAACATTTTTTAGAGATACTCAATACTTTTACACTCATACAATTTTTAATAACGTAGCCAATAAAATATCTTTTTTCCATCGGCTTGTTATTAAACCTTCTCACCGCCACAGTTCATCAGATATCAAGAAAATGGAGTTTAGTAAGGCATTATTTAAATCAGAAAAAAAAATACAATTTGAATGAACTATTCAAAATTACAAAAAAAAAACAATTGAAGTACTGCCGCATTGAAAAAGATGATATATATTTGATATTAAAAAAAAAAGCAAAATAACCCGGATAATTATTTTGATCTGTTATATTTTACTAATGAAACGATTGAACAACAATTTATGTTAAATCTCTCACTGGCTAACATACATACTAACGTATCCCAATCTTCGTGTGTGATCCCATATCGCACCATAGTTTACGCTCCCTTTATGTTGATGACGTCTTATCTCCCAGATAAGGGCTATAGAAGTAACGTGTTCAGATAAGGCTAGCTTTCGGAACGACTAGTGTTGTTTGAGTGGCTAATAGGGAAAGTGGGATAAGGGATAAAGTTGCAAAGCAGGTACTAAATAATTACTTTAATGATTAGGTGCCGCTTTACTAAGGTTTGACGTCATCGTCATTCTAACCAAAGGATGTCTATTGCTGAACATAGTTAACCCTTCAAAAAGCCAAAAAGGTAGATAGACTATGTTTGACAAATAATTTTCGTTTGGACTCACTGTTAGATATTCAAAAAAAGTAAAACACATATTTTTTCTATGTAAAGTGTTAAAAATGACTATCCGTTTTTTTCCAACCGACTAAGAGTCGTAAATACCGTTCTATATTTTACTTTCCATATCAGCTGTCATCAATCATCCTTCGGTCTCTTTTAGCTTAAATAATAATAATAATAATATAGCTTCTTTATTCCATACTAAGTATAAGTTACAGATCAAATGCAGTGTTAGTGTTTTTAGTAGTAATTAGTGTACTTATTTTCTATGATTCTATTTTGGTTAGTTTTATGTTAGTAATATGGATCCCTTTTGGGTAAAAGCCTCCTCCATTCCGTGCCAGTTCTCTCTGTCCTGGGCCGTCTCTTTTAGCTTACGCCTCGTATAATTTGTTACTATCCGTTACTAGAACGGAACTAGTTTTTCAAATATTGGTGTAACGCATAAGATACAAATTGCATTAAAATTTAACGCGAGGTCACTCCTTCGTACAGTAAATTGCATTCAAACAGTCTATTATTTTTGAGCAAACGTCCAGACACACATTCACCATTTTTCACGCATACAATAATAGTAGAAAGTTTTGTCAAAAAAAAAACATTATTGTAAAAAGAAAAAAAAAAACAGCAGTTTAATTCACGCACCAAAAAGACAATCAATAGTTAGTTCCAAGACCGATATTTGCACATCGCCCTTCTGATAACGTTTTTACCAACTCTGTATACTTGATACGTGTACATCACTACCGTTTTTTTTCAGTCTTTGATTTGAGTAGGTGTACTGTTAAATATTTCCGATAAATTCGATAGGGTTCCGACACGAGTTGTCGAGCGATTGTGGGTGGACTGATAGATACGAGCTCACTTTTAGGGGTCTGCTAATACAACCGTGTCATAGTAACAATAAAAACTAAGTCTTGATATATGTGTATCTTTATTCGAAACAAATAATTTATTGACCGTGACTAGTTCGCATGATTATTTGCACTATTTCCTGGTAAAAAAACTATATAAGTTTCTAGTCACTCAACCAATTTGAAAATTTCATCCAATTTAACATCCATATCAATCCCTTCTTTCCTACTATATAATATTATAAATGCGAAAGTAACTCTGTCTGTCTGTCTGTCTGTTACGCTTTCCCGCTTAAACCTCTCAACTGATTTTGATGAAATTTTGCAAAGCTATACGTTGAAATGGATCAATCTTCAATCAAAAATCACAAATGGATTAATCTTTACTAGATGGCGCCACGTGGCGTTATTAGCTGCAGTGCCGGATTGCCAACTTTTATAGTGTGATCTAATAAGATGTGTATTTCATGTTTCACAGATTCATTATATAGGCAATAATGAGATTTCACATGAATATTTATTTCTCGAATAATAATAATTTAAATGGAACGGTCTTAGGTCAACTTTGTTTTTATGTCCAAGCAATTATTTTAATAACCGTTGCATTGTAGCGCATTTGATTGTTTTAATAGCGCACAATTCGGTAAACTTTTAATGTATAATTTAATAAAAATACATAATATTAAGGGAAAAATAAGAAACTCGAAACTTTTGGAGTAATTTTGAAATTTAACTTACTAAGATATGGTTTTTCATGCTGAAACTGTCGAAAAAGAAGAAAAATGGTACGAAACCCTTAATGTAAAAGTTTAAATCGCTATTAGCCGGTTTTTATGGAGAAGTTGATTAATTTGAGCGAACCACGCAAAGGCAACAGCTGTTGTTTATTACAAAGAATCGTTTGATAAATACGTTTTGGTTTATTTTATTAATTATTTTGGGCTGAACATGTCTGTACTGAAGTGTGGGTAATTTTTTTCCATTGGAATACTCGTATTAAAAATTTTTGAGATGCTTTAAAAGTGATAATGGGCCTTAAGGTTAATTAGCCAAATCTATTTCTATTAGTGGCGATCATAAACAAAGAAGTAATGAGCAATGAAACATTAAGGGCCTGTTTCACCACTAGCTGATAAAGTGCCAGATAGCCTATCCGTAACTTATCTGCCAGATAAATTACAAATTTTGGTTTCACAGGTCTCGGATAGCATTATCTGGCAGATAAAGTACCGGATAACTTATCAGCCGCTTCAAGTGGCTGATATAGATTTTAACTGACAGATAAAAAAGGTTTCAAGTGGAAAGACGAAAATAATTTTGTGTTTCGAACATTATTACGTGCTTTGCGTCGATTGCAGTCACAAGTACCTATCACATAAACTATAACAAGGATTTATTTGAATTTTTAGAAAACGAATTTGATGACTTTTTCGGTCGTATTACGCGACGCCGTAGGAATCGAATAATTAACACAAGACCAAATTATTTTGAAACGCTTAAAGATTAAGGTTTTAGGAATCGCTTTCGGCTTACAAAATGGGCTGTTAACACAGTCTTTTAACAAATTCACTCTACTAAATTACAAAATGAAACAATAGCGAATTAAAATTTGTATATTAATCAAATCTTTTTATTCATATAGATTACATGAGTTAACACTTATGAATTGTATCTATATAAATCAAATTAAGCTACCTCCGTTTCGGAAGTAGTTTTTATAAAAAGCTAAACTTATTACTAATTTTGCACCAAGATACACAGTTTAGTAGTCAGGTAAAAAAGTATATCATCAAATAAGTAAAAACATTGTAAATGAAATTAACTGTAGGATTTAATTTGTGACATTTAATTACATAATTTTATACATTTTGACCAACATGTGTTAGTGTTCCCTTAATCTGACATTTATTGAGAAAGCACAACAAAACTTTTCATAATAATATGAAAACTTATAACTCTACTGTTTTATGTAGATTATGAGGGCACTAGAATGACAAGTGTTAAGATTCAAGTAGAGGGTTACAAAACTAGTGGATTATAGGAAATGTGAAACCTCATTGTTTCATGTGTGTTTATGTTTTCCCTAATTGTTTTTTTAATAATTTAATTTTTAGGTGAAGGCTTTGTTTATCTAATTCATAGATAATGCCCTTATATTCTAATTCTATCTCTAAACGCTTTCTCTAATTTGTTTTAGTTCCAGCTCCTCTGTAATAAGTTTATTTTGAATTTTGGCTTCCAGTTCCAGTTTTTCTTCACATAACGTGCCAAACAGCCTTTTTTCCTTTGGTTTACCTACAACATAGAAAGTACTCATTTTTAGAACTGAACATAACATAAATATTTAAAAATGTTAATTATAAATCTATATGTTTTTCTTTATCTAGACATTTTTTACTAAAAACTAGATGCTTATTACTTTAAAGGGCTGTCGGATTCCACTCTTTCCGTTAGCTTACAGGCTTATCAGATTCATCTTAAAATATAAAAGTACTCCTTTATGTATTATTTTTTTAAGGATTTATCTACTTGATGTGAATATTAAATATAAATGTAATATTATAGTAATAAATCATCTCAGTATCCGACAGGGCTCGAACCTGCATTCTCCGCCGCTGGGCTAATTCAACTATTATTGTTCTAGTATAACATTAGCTCCAAGGTGAAGTACCTACCTGAATATGAAATTAGTTGGTTGTTAGTCTTCAAATATGACATTAAACAATTAATATCAATGTGGAACTTACTTGGTAAAACGAAATCCGCCATCAAACCGTCTTTCGTTTCCCTCAACAGAAAGAGGAATCATATATTTGACTTTATCCTGACATAGACGTAAACGGTGGAACTGTGCTGGTTCCTCCACCAGTTTTGTAATGCTCAGCTCGAAACATAGCACTCTGCTTTCTAGTTTCCCTAATTATTGCTTCATATTTCAGCTTAAGGTGGTGGTCGCGAAACACTGAACCAGATGAATTTAGAATGCATTTTGGATATCCTGCAAGCTTTTTCTTTTTCTTTCCAAGAGGCACTGTTTTTATTTTCAATGATACTTATTCGTATCTATTAATCATATCGGAAGGTTTGTTTCTTCTACAGAGAAATTACTACTCCTTTCACGCTTCTGTTTTTCCATTTTGTATAATAAACCACATTAAAAGAACAAGAAAATGTAAAACAAAAGCCTTTCGGAATCTACACTTCTTTAACACAACCACAAACACAACAACAATGAACAAATCGCAAAACAAATGACGTTTGCGTTTCGTTTCTATTAACGCATTTGGAATGCAAACGTAATTATATGAATTCTTTTTGATTTTCATTCTGTAATAACAAAATTATACTTTAAAATATAAGACAAAGTTGACATTAATAATTTGGAATAAAAACCGTTTAAATTAACACTTTTTAAAATTTGTTTTTACATGATGATAATATACGTGTGAGTAACGGAACGCAAAAGAGTGACGTTCGGATTCGTCATCTTTTATCTGGCGGATATATTTGACTGTCAGATAAAATATCCGACAGTTAGATGGTGAAACAGAAAAAAGTTATCAGAAGCATTTATCTGGCAGATAGCGCTATCTGTCAGATAACTATCTGAAGCTTTATCTGTAACCGGTGAAACAGGCCCTTAGTGTCTACTTCATGTGTGTAGAGCTTTCGTTAGGCCAATTATCTGATGCATGCTTATTTCTAAGTACAATAGAGTCTAAGTACCATTCATTCACATTTTTCTAAGGTAGTCATTCAAAGCTAGTAAAGCCATAACTTGATTTTATTTTTTCCTGTGATTATTGACAAAAGCTGCATAGAACTTGTGGTGGGGCGGAGGACTCACCCCTCCCCGCCCACCTTAAAAATTAAAAATTGATTTAGGTCAGTGTTTCCCATATGCCGGGTCCCGACCCGGTACCGGGCCATCAAAATAAAATACCGGGTCGCAACATTTCCGCCTTGTTTTTCGTCAATTTCTGCGAACTTGGTTAGTATAGTAAATAACTAAGCAATTGCTCCATACTTGGCACTAAAATATAGTGATCAAAATGCGAAACCCTATTATGATAATATTTTGGTCTCTATTAGTAAGGACTAATCCCTACTAACATTATAAATGCGAAACTGTCTGTCTGTTACGCTTTCCCGCTTAAACATCTCAACCGATTTTCATGAAATTTGGTATAGGTATACGTTGAACCTCAAGAACGGACATAGGCTATTTTTTTTTTGAAAATCAGGGGTGGAGGGGACTACCCCCCTGGTACTAACCACCACCTCACTAAGTTATGAAATTTGGCGCAAATATAGCTCGAAACTTGGATTAAAATATAGACTACTTTTTGTTTCGAATATTAGAGAAGATAGGGGTTAAACCGACCATGAAAGGATGTAGTCCACAAGAACGAAATCGCGGGCACAGCTCGTAAATAATAAAACTTCTTGTAAACATAATTAAGTATTATTTAACCTAATGGAACTAGCTTGAGTGTAAAATTATTAGGTGGGTCACGAAAGGGCAGTGTGAAAATACCGGGTCATAGCAAAACAATGATTGGGAATCACTGATTTACGTGATCAAAGGGATTTTGCTACTGAAGAGTAGAACATAATAATATGTAGTTTCAACGACATTTTTTGTTTCTACATCATTTTTTGAAAACGATTCTTCGGTATTTTTCGATAGTTAGATAGGAATGCTTTAGGCAATATTTCATCTGCAAACCGATAGAACCAAAGAAGAAGAACTACCAAGAAGATATCGGCAAGAATGTTGCTTGAAACCTAATGCAGTCAACTTTTAAGACTCTAGCATTCCTAATACATCTTGTTTTTCCCTCAAGTACACTTATACTATATTTTTATACTTGTCTATTAGTCGATTACTATGTAAATAAAAATCAGTACACTTCACTAAATCTAAGTTTTTGTTAAAAAGCCATTGCTTTAATAAATGTGATAACTTTAGCTCAATCAGTCATTCTCTGTGATGCAGTCTGATATTTTCTTAAGTAACAATTATTAATCGATTTTTTATTTTAAAGTACTTTACGCCATACTAGCGAACTTTAAATATTAGAAACAGAAAAAAAATATTCCAGCACCGCAAGGGGAGATAAAAAAATTATGTTTCTAATATTTAACAATTATTATCTGAGCTTTGAATCAAAAACTTTGAAGCATTTATTTTTTCGACCTTTGTGTATTTAATCAATGTTTATCTAAATTTGCAATGCATATGAGTAAGTCTCGGTTCAAAGCATTTAATATACTGTTATAAAATCAAAGTCAATATTTATGAAGTTCAAGATATTATGTTTATCTTGAAAATGTTTATTTATTTGAGGATATTTTTTCAGTTACCAGACTTGCTCAAATGAATATGATCACAAATACATTCTACCTTTTATGTAGGCGACTTGTATTTTGGAAATGACAATAATATTTACATTGTACACGCTACGTGTAATAAAATATAATTAAACCTAATCACAACTAAAATATTATCTTAGTATTTTTTTTTATAAAATATACAATTTTATGATTTTCTTGTTTAAAGACTTGACAACAAAAAATAATTGAACATATTCAAATAATAATTATAAATGGACATCACCTGCTAATTCCAAAGTAAGATTAAACAACTTTTGTTATTGAAATCAGTACCAACAGTGGTACCAAAATAAAAACTTAAAAACACATATACAAGAAGATACAGAACAAATACAAATATTAAACTTACGAATTCTGTATAGGGTGGAGATCAAACACACGTGTGTTCTACTTAAAACTCGTGGGGTCGTCCCCAGAGGCAGAGGATAAGGTCAATGTTAAATGCACTATCTTGGTCGAATTTTGTTAACTAACCAGACACCTACTTGTATCTCACTTGGTAGTAAATGATACATTTATGTCCTATAGTTGGGTGGTAAGCTGATTTTAAACTTATCGTTCCAAAACAACTTTTAACTTAAATCTGATAAGCATAAACCATGAAAGATAGATAGATAGATATACTTTATTGCACAAAGCTTAACAAAAATAGGTTTTACAGATTGAAACCATGATAACATACCTTTGCAGTATTTTACATAATGAAAAACTAACCTTTATTAGCAGATAACAGTAAGCCTACTCTACAAAAAACGAAACAAACAAACGAATGGTTTATTTTTAATACAATCGAAAAATCGAGAATTAAAACGTGTATTTTGATTCGTATGAACAATCTTTTTTATTTTTTACAACGCTTTAATCGATCGCATCGAATATCGAGTGCGAACTCGAAATTAGATAATCGGAACTGACATATTTCGTTTAGGAAGTCTCAAATAAAAGCCATAATATTTTATAAAAAACAAAGAAGACATTTTAAAAATCGGAAAAACAATTTTTCTTATCACAAAAAATATCTGTTCCCTAAATTTTCCGTCGCAACCTAAATACCAATCCTAACAGGTAGGCAGGAAAACAAAAAAAAAATCAACCTTCCATCGAGGAATTTTATGAAAACTCTCAAATATTTTATTATTTAAATCCCGTAGAACGGAATCGGGGAAAAACTGGCAAAGATTCTAAATGAAAAGCCTTAAGCAAACCTCCTCGTCCAAATATTTTTAGTCGGCAAACAGAGCTTGGTGAATACTGGGGTTCGGATCTACGCAATTATCAGTTAGCAAATAGGGGCGGTTAGTGACGCCAGAGTTTTTGAAATGCTGAGACAATGGTTGGAGTTTCGGCTGTTGAGTCATTTGTTTACGGCAATATGGTAACTGAGGACTGTTTACAAAAACAAATGTTTGATCCGATTATATTATAGCATTTTTTAATTATTATAAACGTAACCAAATCATTTCAAATGGAAAAAAAGCACATAAAATAAAATAAAAATAAAAATGTTTATTTTTCAGACAACTAAGATCCATATCGTGTTATTAAATTAACTTAATAACAATGTTAGTACTTAATTACTAAATAATATAAAACTAAAAAAATATTTTTTTTTTTGTGTTACCACATTACGATTGCGTATAGCAAATATATTATTTAAAGTAAATAGAAAACCACGTTTCAATTCCTGAATTTTCGCTTCGTTTTCAAAAACGAAAGGCTTTCGTTGTTCTTTCGTTTTTTGTATCTACTAATATTTTTTTACAACAACTTACTAATATTTGTTTTTTTTGTCTTAATTTTAAACACCTACATCAAACTGTTAAATCAACAAGACGTGTTGTTAAATAAATGGATTTCGATAGTAACTCAACAAATATAAAACAGTCTCATTTCAAGGAGCATACCACACCTACAAGAACTTAAAAAGGGACCTTTTGCTAAAATCTGAATTTTTGGAGACTCTAGCTTCAGTTCCCTGAATTTGGAACATACCGAGGAATGTGGCTGAAATCCGTTCCATTAAGCAACCTTGGGGGATATTAAAAGTATTTTTTTGTCCTAAATCCGTACCTCGCGTAGGTAGTGATGTGCGCTGACTATTGTTTTAATAATCGAGTCTTTGTTCATTTATTTATCGAAAATAAATTTAGTAATAACATTTTAAAAATACTAGTTTTCAATTCAATTCAATTCAATTCTTCGCACAGCGTCACCCAATGATGAGGTAATGCAGCCAGTATTTTGGGTACTTTACCACTGGGACTATCTTTGTCCGTTTAAAATATATTTTCCAATTTTTGTTATTATTTTCAATTCATATAGTTAAATTAAATAAGTGGTCGTTAATTTTATGTTATCTTAAATTTACGAACTATGCAATTAAATTTACGAGTAACTATCTAAAATAACGATTATACTTAGTTTGCAATTTATTATAATTAGAGGTGGTTAGGTAGCATATTTATTTGTCGCAAAGATATATTAGGTCCTTTTAAATATTTCAAATATGCACGTAGTTTTCAGTTGTTGATTTTTTTCTTTTTAATCTTCTATATATATAAAAGAAAGTCGTGTATAAAAGAAATATAAAATAAGTACGATTAAGTTCTTTAGAATTAATATAACATAATATGTTTTATATTAAATAAATTGGCTCCCTGTGTAAATTAAGAAACTTCTGGACGTTTATTTGTTACGATGTTAAATAAGCTCTACCAAAATACTATATTTACCCAGTTTATATTATATTGAACACCTCAATGGTTTAGTGGTTTTAATAACTGGATTATGATCTCGATATCTTGGGTTCAATTCAAACAAAATCTGTTAGGAATTATCTAAACATAACTTGTGTTTGTAATCACTCATTTTCGTTTGTCAAGCGTTGTGACAAAGCTAGTGCCCATTATTGTAATGAAATCATCGTTTTCATTGTAATGAAATAATGGAAGCTTTTGTTTCGTAATGGGTCATGATTGAAGACACTTTAACGTCATATTAGACTGGCTGTGGTTCGTCATTTCACTTATATTTTTTCGAGATAAAAAGTATGTAATATTTTTTTCTAGTAACAAAATCGTCTAGCATAAAAATTTATGAAAATACATTAACAGTTTACAAAATCTACAAGCTGACATAGCTCATAACCACGGTTGGTGCAACCTAACCAAAGCATCGAACAGTGTGTAGTTCGTAATATGTACTCAAACTCTCAAACTCAAACTCAAATATTTCTTTATTCAAGTAGGTTACATGTAACACTTTTGAATCGTCATTGAATACAATGCAAAGTGATTCTACTTCCGGTTCGGAACCTATATCTACCGAGAAGACACCGGTAAGAAACTCAGCAGATAAGTTACAGTAGCAGTATCTAACTTATAGCTATGTGTAGAACACTTTGGACCAAGTCATATAGTTTTATTTTGATGAGTGAAAAAAGCATGAAGTATTATTTTATTTTAAGAGGTAAGCTGGAGCAGACCAGTCCCCAAAGGTGGCACCTGTTCACAAGCATGACGTATGTGCCAGCCATCGCTTCACTCAACTACTAAAAATTGATATTGCGTTATAACTTAAATTCCACATTAGTACTTTCTTGACTGAGTCATAATCAAACGGTAATTTTTATACTAAATAGTAGTAGGGTTTGAATCCGTTTTCTAAATAACACTATAAATTAGCGATTGATTATGAATCAGTATTTCAAGTAAATAAACTTTTTGATCTTTTTTTTTATATTGCACTTCAAGATTGACCTCATCCCACCTGATGTTAAGTGGTAATGAGGTCCTAGCTTAAGGGCGACAAGTACAGGATAATATTTTTTTTCTTTTAATCTCCTATAAATTTCAAATAAATAACCTTTTTACTGTATTTCCCAACGAAATTAACATCACTTATTCACTCAGCGGGCCCGGCATACTACGGATGCTTCGCCCCCGGAGCTCTCCCGTGTTCCCTCAAAAATCCCGGCGCATATCTCAGTCCAGGCCATTAGGCAGGCGGCTGTGTCAAAGGATTTCGTAAACGTCAGCTGTTAATTGGTATTCGAGAACAAAATGCGCGGGTTTTTACACCACGTTAGCTCTTAAATGTATAAACGTACAAGTTTGTTTATTTTAACTTTATTTACTTACTTACTTTATCGTAGTCGAAAGAAGAGTGGACCTGACTTAGGCGACGCGCAGTCTCTGAAGTCCCAGCTACTTACCGTGAAAACGGAGCAATGTATTTGCTGTTGAACAATATTTACTGTTTAATTAAAACATATTAAAAGTCCTCAGAGATTTCAGCTGAAATAGTTGTGGGGGCGTAAAATTGTATAATATTAAAACTTAAGTTAGTATCAATATATAAAGAATTAAGGAGATCAAAGATATAAAACTAGCCTACATACAAATCGTGTAAATGCCTTCGATGATCGATTCAGCCCTTTTAAAATGATTCTGCAGTATTTTTTAAATACATACATTACTAGAACTTCTTGCAAGTTCGTACAAGAGGAGGGAGAGTATCATGGATGGATGTATGTAACACTTTCATGGTTGTCATATTTGGTAGGAAGAGAGATGACATACAAGAGATGTATCATCTATGTTATTCCTGTATGGCATCTCGTTCCTGATTGCGGGTGACATCGAGGGCTACAGCTAGTCATTGGTATTTACGTTATTCACGATATCAATGATTCAAAATTCATCGTTCACGGTTTTAAGTTCCAAAGTTCCATCTCTTTGTTCTCTTCAATCAGAGCAATTTAATTGTCGAACACCAATTAACTGGTCATATGAACCCTTTGACGATGGCCAGCGTTTTGTCAAATGGAAACGAAAAATATTCGTCGACGTTTTCGAGGAAAGATAGTACGTCCTTCGAATTTCTGGTTTTTGGAGAGAAACCTTGTTTGGTCCTTCTTTTGTGTATCATTGTGTCTTTTCCACTCATTGCTTCCGATATCCCTTCACTCCTCACACACACCCCCCCATACACACCTACACACACTCCTACACACGCACACACACACACACGCACACACACACACACACACACACACGCGCGCGCACACACACACACACACACACACAAATATACACACATCCACTTACTTATACACACAAACACGTGCGCGCGCAAAAACATGTCGCTAAAGTACGCCGCGCGAGTAAATTTTATCGTGCTCTTAATAAACGTCAAAATCTATACAGTAAGGAAACGCATTTAAAATTGGTTTTCAGTCCCTCTCATAAATTAAAAAAATTATGTGACACGTATTTTTGTATTTTCCACATATTAAAAAAATAAACGCGGTACATTAAATTGAATTGTCGCGTGACGTCATTATTGGGTACATTGATTTATCGACCAGTGACGTAGCAAGCCCGCATCCCGCAACTTGTCATCGTGGGATCTCAGAATTTTTTTATTAATTTAGCGTTTGTACTTTGTGCAAGGAAGCTTTTAAATTAAATAAATTAATCGTCTGCATTCTAGTTTACATTTAAAATAAAATAATAATAGAAACACAAGAAAAAATAAACATTTTACAGTATTGCAATTAGTCCATTGAGGTCGTTGCAGCTCTGGTATTTTAACCGTATGTGTGATCTTGTTTGATGTTTTTTTTAAAGTGGAAATTTAGTATAAAAATATTTTTTTCATTAAAGACTTTCATTTTTATCTACCATATTACTAACTTAAGTAAACTAATACCAGTAAACAAAAAAAAACATATAAGCATTTCTAACGCTTAAAAATGGCACAACAAAAAGTAAGGCACGGTGGGCGTGGTTTGAAAAAATGAGCTAGCGATTAACGAATACCATGTCCACGGACGCCGCGAGTCATAGGTCATACCAATCACACCGCGTTTTCCATCCAATTCTATGAGATGACGTAATTAACCCTTTTAACTCTTTAACGAACGTCTTTTTTGTCAACTTATAAGCATTAAAGTTTTTTCAAGTGTCGATACTATATTGCGTATCTTTTGCATGTGTGTGTTTTATGTATGTGGGGAATCCTTCCATGTTTTTTTCGTTCACTGACTAATACCCATAGGATCTAGTTCTGTTGAAAATTGTAATTATCAACGTAGTCGCTTTAGCAAACTTGTTTTATTCGAGAATGGTGGATAATTGAAAAAGTTTCCCAGTAAAATAACGGGGCAGAGAAATAAGAATCAACTATTAATCTGAGGAGATGTAAAACTCTTTGGAACTGGTTAAATAAGGAATGGTTTAATTTAACTCCTAGTTCTCTGGATTAAAGTACGTTTAAAAAACAAATATAAATAATGTTGCCGATTCTGTTGGAGTAAACTTGGCTGAATAAAATTAATGAGTTGTCATTTTTTATATATCTTATACAACTGAGTTAACAGGATTAAAGTAGCATTTTATTATAATAAATCTAGTACATGAAAAATAAACAAATAATAAATAAATATTTGATAACATCACGAACATTGATCTGTGGTGAGTAATAAATGCTATTGTGTTACAGAAATCAAAAACAACGACAACGATATCTACAAAATTAATTGTCGGTATTTTTTCGGTAGACAAAGATTCCGACCGAGCCGATGGTTGAGTATCTTTGTATTGTATTAAAAATATTTTGAATGTAACGTACTTAAATTTAAATTTTAAGTTAAAAGTAACAGTTTTAACACATAAGAACTAAACGGCTGTTTTAAGATTGTTAACCCAATTGACGTTACTGTTTAATTTGTTTCAGGTAAATTTTTCTCTGTAACTGTATCAACACTCTGGTAATTTAATATAATAATATTACAAAAGGGATAAAGGAGGAAAAAAAGGGGCAGAAATATCCACTTGAACTCCCCGGTAGACCTCATTGCCTTGATGATAACGCCGTGGGATTAGAAGACCTACCACAGCATCATTTTTTGTCGACCTCCGTAGCCGATAGGCGAGCGTGCCGGATTCTGACGGCGCGCAATCTCTAAGATCCCGAGTTCGATCCCCGGTCGGGTCAATATGGGAAACAATATTTTCCACACTGTCTCTGGTCTAGGTGTTGTGGTACAGTCGTTATTTCTGAATTCTGCAACACAAGTACTTAAGCTGTTTACCACAGAATCAGAGCAATGTATGTGATGTTGTCCAATTAAATGATACTTTTTTTTTTGCAAAATGGCCGCTAACAAAGCAGCCCCGTCATCCCTCTCCGTAGAAAACCCTTCTGGTGTCTTAAAAGACTATAATAAATAAACGTGGGTATCAAAAATCTTCTCGGCTAAATGCTTTGTTATTAGTTCAACCATACCTCGCGTCGGCACGGTCCTGATACAAAATTATGTTTCAAAAGCATTTTACCAAACTATACCCAGTTATAAACTGCGATAACAATATAGTTAGTGAAACGTTGCCAGTAACAGCGTTTTAAGGTAACATCGTCGTTTCTTAGAACTTTAAGCCTGGCTAGGGTTGTCGAGTATCTCTTTGTTTTGTTTTTCAATTTTTTACAGTGTGAGAATAGTAACATGAATATTGGACGATATCACGTGCATTATACAGTACAAATTTGTTTATGGGTGCAATAACAGTAAAATGTGCAAATGGGATTTGAAAATATGATAATAATAATGAATAAGACACCAGAAATATCATGAGGGGAACCATTAAGTATACATAGATAAACATGATGGAATAAATAATATATTTGAAATATGTAGGTATGCATATATTTTTTATAGTGTACTCAACAATAAAAAAGAACAATTATTGGTAAAAAGGCAAGTTACAGTGACAGTAACTTCTAAACTAGGGTCGAGGCCTGTGTTGCAATAGTCAATTAGTCAGCATGTTATACCTAATTGTAAATAAGAAACAAAAGTAAGCTTTACGCTTAAGTTCTTTTTACTGCCAAAAAAGTAATACTACCAAATAAAATAAAATTGTTCATAAGTAAAGATACAAAAAAGACTTGTGTGTGTATTTAGCGAGAGTAGTATGTGTGTGTGTGTGTGTATACAGACACTTTTTTTTTTTTTTTTTTTATATTGCACTTCAAGATTGACCTCATCCCACCTAATGTTAAGTGGTAATGAGGTCCTAGCTTGAGGGTGATAAGTACAGCATAATTATTCTGTTACTGGACTTACCGCACTTACCTTGAAGGCTTGACCCCTGCTACTATCGCAGCACCCCCCAGGAGCTCTGGAAACCTTATTCACACGCAGAAACACAACAACACAGAAGTGATTGTTATTTGGCTGCGGTCTTCTGTAAGGTGGAGGTATTTCACCAGTAGGGCTGCTCCAGTTCGAGCGATAAATCGCTATGCCCTACCTATCTTACACGTATTTGATTTGAGTTTAGGACAGCCCTAAACGCGACCTAATAGCGAGTTTAGCATCAGCCGTTGGGCAAAGTTATAATGACCTTATCAGAGGTGAAAACCGCGGGCCCGTGGTTAGGTTCATAATGTCACGGTTATCAGGGAGCGAGGAGCGTTGTTGCTGAACAATTTGCTCACGCTTGCCCCTGCAAAGTGATAGTGGAAATTTTTTGTATCGGAGATACACAGTGCTCTTTACTTGCCGGGATTATTTCATAATTAATAAATACTGGAAAAAGTCGCAAACATTGATCTGATTTTGTGATAAATAGCTTAAAAGTGCTTTAGCTGTGTTGGAAAAATCTGAAACAACGACGGTACCACTACACCCAGACCCCAGACAAAATAGAAAATTTCGTTTTATATAGTCGTGTCCCATATTGACGAATATTTTTCTTCTAGAGTTCATATCTTTGCATGACCCAAAGGTTGGCTGGTAGAGAATACCCCTAGCATTAAATCCACCTGTTGTACTATTTGTGCCCTAAGGTTTTTTAATAAATAAATAAAACATTTTATTAGAAAGCAATAAGTTATAATTTACTAGAATTAACAAGTTTACGAGAGCCGTAAATTGTGATTTTATTTTAAAATTTTTCTTGTTTCTTGATATTATCATTACGATAAATATCGGCTTTTAAACTTCTAACTCGAGAGCCCGCCTGAAATCTTAATTTTTCGGGTTCCGTAGCCAAAGAGTAAAACGAAATTCTACAACTAAGATCTCGCTGTTTGTCTTTCCGTATGTCATTAGACTATTTCTAACGAACCATAATAGCAACACAGAAACAATTGTCACACAATTAAAAATTTTAAAATATTCAATTTAAAAAAATAATAAAAATAACATTATATAAATTAAAAAACCCCTAATTTTTCGATCTTAAATATTCAATTTGTCCTAATATAATAATTCTGAGGGTCAGCTCGTGACCACGGTTGGTGCGACCTAACCGAAACGTCGGGCGGTAAGTAGTTCGTATTAACTACTAAATAAAAATGGTGTCGCATTTTGACCCGTTAATTTATTTTAAATGTTTAAAATAGAACGCGAAAGTCTTAAAGCTAATATAATAGTACTCAAAGCCTTTTCTATAACTAAACTAGCGACCGCCCGCGACTTTGTACGCGTGGACTTAGCCTTTTCAAGCAATAAATACTATAGTATATGTAGTACTTAGGGTGAATGTAGCATTTCAATGGTTAAAGAATTCCGGAAATTGACACAGAAGTTTGAATTTGAGTTTAGTCATTACAAACATATAAAAATACAAACCTTTCATCTTTATAATATTAGTGTAGATACAGGAGTTTAGTCCAAATTATATGTTATCAGCCATTTTGTGACGGCGGCCATTTTAAATCAACTTCCATCAAACATTGTAAAAACCATAGATATATTATATTCCTAGATGTAACGCTAAAAACCGCAATTGGGACGTAGCTGTCTTATTCACATCTAGCCATGCAGCGCCACCTAGTGTGACTGGAACAAAAACCACTCAAAGCTTGTATTGGAGTCCGCATCTGCAGATAGAAAATCTATGGACTGGACTCCGGAGTTGGAGTCCAAGCCATAGACTGCCAATAGAACGTTACCAAATTGAAAATACATTAAATTTCAAATACGACTAATTTTAATGGCCGTATTTTAATCAGTGATGGGCCATAATTGAAAAATCACTTTCTAGTATTTAACAGTATTTGTTATATTCGTAACTATTTACTAAACGCATTATTTTATTCCTATGTAAATATGTTACTAATTTATTAGTATTGCATATTTTCCAGAGTAGTGCTACTTATCGATACCAACTATCGATACTATCATAAACCATGTTTTAACATAATTTGATATCCTACTTATTTTGCATCTGCGCATCCATTACGCAAGTCAACAATATTTCCACACACCTAATAAATTAAATATTTAATATTAAATGTTTAAAACACCCCTATGTCTATTTCAAAATACCGTGCCACTATTAAATAAAACTATAAAGTATGAACGAAAACCGTTTTTGGTTTTTAGCTAATGTACTCTTATATTTTAAATGGGAATACGGCTCACTAATAGTCCCACTTATGTATATTAGTATTCTCAAATACTAATTTGCACTAGTGTGCATACTTGTGACAGGATCTATGGTATCCCTATCTCGTATTATAATAGACTGACATTAAATTGTCAAAATGAATTTCACTAAAACAAGACTTTCTTATTACCTATGTAGCAAAATTATGTACGAAAACTCAATAAAAACAAATAATTATTATAATTGCGGACGAAGATAACTTTATGTCTAAGACCATAGTGGTTTTTTAGTATGTGATTTAAAAAATAACGAGAGTTATTCAATATCGTCTTCATCGGTAAGTTTTGCAAAAACATTTGCGTATTAGGTATGTAGTAAAAATGAGCCAACGATTTAGAAACGGCTTCTTAACCTTTAAGATTTTCAATTTCCCCAAAATAAACGCGCATTTATAACCAAATTTTTAAATCTAAATAATGCATATTTGTTGTTGTAGTGATGTGCCAATGAAAAAATTGCAGCGTACTTATCGATAAAATTTTCGAACACATTCACTTTTAGATCGCTGTTAGCACACACTTTTATATCTGTTTAAAATATTTTCAGTTATTTTATGATACCACGTAAATAAGAATTTATCAAGACTGGTAAAAAATGGTGTCATGACTTAAAATATCGGCAATGGCATAATGTACCTATTGCATCGTATGAAATTTTTGATTTAGTTCGACATAAATTGAACAAGTATCATTCACGAGATATATAAATATAAACATGTCTAAATTCACTTTCTTTAATTTGTATTTTGTTACAGGAAATGTGAAAACAGAATCCCATTGCAGGGCGAAAATCAATAAAGCAAACTGCAAAGTAATATGAGATCGAGATCCTCTGATTTATGGTTGGACTAAACTACATGTCATTTGTTTGCAAAAAGTTTTAATTTTACACAAATCGTTAATTTTGCTGTCATAGAGTGCTTAGAAATATTGTAATATATTTTGATAATAAATTTTGGTAGCACTGTCATTTTATTTTTTCGTATACTTATGCAAACATCATACACGAAATCAAGTATGTACTGGATTGTCGGTATGCTGATACATTTTCGTGTTCATAGCATACAGTGGTACAAAAGTTAAATTCTTCAACTGCTTTCTTGTAGTCTTTTTCATCCTAGCATATTAGTACTACTCTGGTGGCAATTATGAAGGGAAGCAGGGCTAGTTCCACCGTTGGTTTTGGTTTTCATAATACAAGTGCTTAAATTGTTTACTTTGGACTCAGGTCAATGATATTTATTTATTTATTCATGATTTTTATATCGACAAGAAAAATATCCCTTTTTCTTCACCCTCCATATCACTTACATTTTATCGATATGAAAATCGACACTTGCTACATTACCAAAGAATAAATAGATATTAATACTCATTTTTAAATTGTTTAACGTCAAAACGATCTTGAAAAAAAATATTTTGGGGTGGACGGTTACATTGTTGCTGTCATGATGCGGTTTCTATACTTTCCTTATTCTAAGGTAAAACTCTGTACACATGCAATCTGTGGGTCAACTACACGCGGCGGGCCATCAACGCTCTCCGAGTTCAATATAATAACGCGTTCAGGGTGTTGGTGGGGCTCCCGCGGCACTGTAGTGCATCAGCGATGTTCGCGCACGCGCACACAGATGGCTTCCACACTGTGCTGAGGCGCCGTATCGCCTCGCTGATGTCTCGCGTGCGCCGGAGCCCTAACAACATCCTGAGCGTGCTGAGGGATAAATTAGACAGCCCCCTCGTGCAGCACTGGGTGCAAACTCATGCGCATATACCTGGAGCCCCGGAGGGCGGCAAATACCTTCAATAGTTTGTAAATTACTAACATAGTTTTGTATTTTGTATACTAACAATAATATGGACAATTAATTAGTCTGCAATAAACGTATTTTATTTTTATTTTATTTAAAAACAATCCTGACTTATACACCGTATGGAAAAACAAATTCAAAATCGGTTCATCCGTTCAAGAGCTACGATAGCACAAGCAAACACAGACACAGGCAGACAGACAAACACGTCAAGCTTAAAACGTCGTTTTTGCGAGGATTAATAAAACAAAAAGCACCAGACATACATTTATAGACATTGGAACTAAACCCCTTGTAAGCAAATCTGGCTCGCACTTGACCTATTTTTTCTACTCAACTTGTGTAAGCTCAGCAATTTTCACCTAAAAGCTTGTGCACAAATTGAGTGTTCGGCAAAAATAAATCCACGAAAAAAGAGAATTTCCAATGAACTTAGACTAGCCTCAGCGAAATTTACTCAGACATCTTAAAGGATTGTACCGAGGCAACTAGACAGCCCTCATCTCAGTAGTAATTTCACGGCGTTGCACATCTGTGCTGAGTTCCTCCGTGAAATCCCTTGTGTACAATATGACCTTTGCAATCTAATAACCATGTTTGTAGGTAATATTTCGCGGAGGGTTCATTTGAATGAAGGACTGATGCCATAATTCTTATATCGAGGGTTCCCTGGTCAAACCCGATAAGTGACAAAAATTGAGAATTTAAGTTATAAATGCAGTTAAGATGCACTTTTTTTGCCCTTTCTAATGGTATATTCCAATAAGTCGAGTTTCAATTTATCACAAAGATACGCTTCACTAAGAACCCAATAAGTGGTACTTTTTTCTTTTTGACCAATACATAAACAATATAAGTATATTTAAAGGAAACTTTTTTAAATTTAATTAGATGAAGAACCCAATAATGTATATTTATTGGGTTTTAAGACAAATATATTTTAGGAAATTAAACTAAGTGACTTAAGGTAAGACAAGTTATTTGCACTTATTGGGTTTTTATACCAGGGAAATTCTGAATTAACGAGGTTTTACTTAAAAATAAAATCCATCAACACATTTTGTTGGGTTTTACTATTATAATATTAAGTATGCAAACAAATTTTATCATTAAGCTAAAACCCATTAACTACTACTTATAGTGTTTTACTTCAAGCTAATATTAGAAATGACATATGAAAAGCATACTTATCGGATACTCGCACCAGCAGATATCAACATTGGACTGTAATTTTATTTGGGGAAGAACTCAATAAGTAGATATGACAGTACACATAACATTAGACAGATGGCGACAGGATCGCGAGCGTCGACCTTCGTTTGATTGCATTGCTCGTAATTTTGACAAAATAATAATACTTTCAGTTTATTTAAACGTAATAGCATCATCTAGACTCCGGAATAGGGAACTTATTGGGTTTTACCTCTAACCAATTTAGGTTACAATATTTACGTACATAGAAATATTTTTAATGGAAAGATAGTTATTGGGTTTCACGTCCTACTTTTTATTTTTCTTTTACGGTACTTATGATTACTTGGTTTTGAAATAATTTTACACTTTTATGTATGGATAAAAGGATGCTATTTCCGGTTTTCCTACCTTACGCTTAGTGTTCCCTTAGAAAATAAAAATAGCAACATTTATGTGCAGATTCATATCAATGGTACTATTGTTTGCATGGTTTAAATTTAAATTTAATATTTTTTGAAAGTATTTATTGACACCATTAAGCAAATTATTTTTAATTTATTTAGCAAGATCAGAGGGTTATTTTTCTCACGTGTCATGACCTTGTGCTTTTTGGGGGCGTGATCTATTACAAAGCTCTAAATACGTTTTTAATCGGAATTCGGTCAATTTTACTGTACCTATATTCGTTGAATATTGTTCTGCTTTCTCCTCGCAAGATTATCTTTGGAGCAAATACAAATTACTCGTGAGAACTTGATAAGTCACAAAAAGATATTGCCACGCAGATGAATAGTATCGTCAAGCATATTTTTTTTGGTGACAAGACACATGTAATTTTTTAAATCATGTTATATATATACATATAATACAATGTTTATTGGTAACTTTTCTTTTGTTTCCAAGATTCAGATGTCAATATTTTTTTATATAAAAACGTGGTATATTGGCTCCTTCCAACCTAATGGTAAGCAAGAGAGGAACCAACATTATGATGACAACGGATTTGATTTCGTAATATCCTATCCGTTAGCATCGCCATACTGGCCTGCATGATGCTTCTTCACGCACCTTTTGAAGGAATTCATTAGACGGAGGAAACACATGAGCCGGCAACGAGGCCCATTTTTAATGGTACGTCGTCATTAGAGTTATCATACTTTTTGGTTCGTGATGGAATATTTTCCACGGTGAAGCGATAACATCGTTGGCCGGCTCTTGTTTTGTAAAGGAAAAGGGAAGGTGGGATAAGAGAAAACAGTTCCTCGGAACACTCACCGATAAACGATAAAAGACAGTCAATAAACCAATGTCTCTACGAAGTTGAAGAGGAGGAGGAACATTGATAATGCGCACAGCCCTTTGCTGTAACCAATTAAGACCATCCATAAGGTATTTGGCGGAACCGTCCCAGAGATACAAGCAGTAGTCCAGACAGGACTTGACTTGAGTCTTGTATAAAAGACAAAGCCGGTCCGGCGTGAGAAAACAACGCACTCTATTCTGTTTTTTGGAAGCTAATGAGATGAAACTCTCGATGTACTGATGTAGATATAAACATATTCGGCAGAGGGCACTTACCGAAAGGCTAACGGTTGATACAGCAGAAAAATTTCATCGCCTACAATAACTTGCGGTTAGCTCAGTTGGTAAGAGCAGCACGCGCGATACGTGAAGGTCGTGGGTTCAATTCCCGCACCGCAAGGGGAGATAAAATTTTTCTGTTTCTAATATTTAAAGTTCGCTAGTACGGCGTATAGTACTATAAAAATAATAAAATCGATTAAGATGCCAGGTGTCTTCGATTCTGTGGTTTTCAAACATTTCTGCAACGAATGTACCACGGGCCGATAAGTATGTAGATATAAACATATTCGGCAGAGGGCACTTACCGAAAGGCTAACGGTTGATACAGCAGAAAAATTTCATCGCCTACAATAACTTGCGGTTAGCTCAGTTGGTAAGAGCAGCACGCGCGATACGTGAAGGTCGTGGGTTCAATTCCCGCACCGCAAGGGGAGATAAAATTTTTCTGTTTCTAATATTTAAAGTTCGCTAGTACGGCGTATAGTACTATAAAAATAATAAAATCGATTAAGATGCCAGGTGTCTTCGATTCTGTGGTTTTCAAACATTTCTGCAACGAATGTACCACGGGCCGATAAGTATGTAGATATAAACATATTCGGCAGAGGGCACTTACCGAAAGGCTAACGGTTGATACAGCAGAAAAATTTCATCGCCTACAATAACTTGCGGTTAGCTCAGTTGGTAAGAGCAGCACGCGCGATACGTGAAGGTCGTGGGTTCAATTCCCGCACCGCAAGGGGAGATAAAATTTTTCTGATTCTAATATTTAAAGTTCGCTAGTACGGCGTATAGTACTATAAAAATAATAAAATCGATCTCGATGTACTGATCTTGATTAAGGTTGCAGCGGATATCCATGCCAAGCATGCTTACTTACTTATTAGGCTGTTCGCAGGAAGAGGAGAGCGCCCTGATGAATGGGGAGCAGAAGGAAATGGGATGTTTTTGTCAAAAATGCGCACTCTTGGGTTTTCTCAGCATTGAACTGGACCTGGTTATTTGAACCCCATTGGCTCATGAGGCTCAACACCCAATCCAGTTCAACGACAAAATTCTCCCGTACCTCCTCCATTACTGCGTTGCCAGCTGAAGGCCAACCAAGGTTTCTTCCATTGACCGTACTGTGATCAGCATGGCAATGTATGTTTCCAAGCAGTGGCATATCATTTATATGAAGAAGGAAGAGGGCGGGCGATAAATACGCATAAACTGCGATACGCATCCGTCAGACACGATGTGAATTCTACGTCACGCAGAAAGCCGGAAATCCAGTCACAAAGCCGTGTGGGTAGTCCATATGCCGTAAGCTTGGAAAAAAGAGCTTTGTGCCAGACCCGATCAAATGCCTCGGCAATTTTCTCCCCCCTAAGATACGTCATATACGCTAGAAGATCAATAAGGCGGTAGTTTTATGGGTCTCATTGGTCGAAAACTATGTACACGAAACAAATCATTCCCGAAGAAAATCATAGCTGGATAGAACATTAAATAAAAATTATCCTCAAAATTTAAACAATAAATAAGAATATAAAAATAGTAAAAAAGTAAGTAATAACCTAATGCAAAAATAATGAAAATTGTTTTTTGCTTGGAATTAATAAAAACTTAAGTGATTAAATCGTTTTTTTCTCTCAGGTAAAACCCAATAAGTCGGCACACTTTACCAAAAAAAAAATTTTTACAGCTAAACTGAAAGCATTAGAAGTAAAACAAATATGAAAACTAAATTTTTATGAAATATCATTACTAATTAAACCCAAAATTGTGGACATTTACTTATTAAAATGCACTTTTACTGTTTACAAACCTTTAACATCGATTATCTCAGAAGTATGTTTTTGGCACTTATCGGGTTTGACCAGGGAACCCTCGATATATGGTCATGTTTTTACCCAACTATTGCAAAGCTTAAAGGAAAGTTTTAGTATAATATTATGGTATGTATATATGATACATAATATGTATATATAATGACGACCTCCGTAGCCGAGAGGCGAGTGGGTCGGACTTTGGCGTCGCGCCATCTCTGAGGTACCGGGTTCGATCCCCAATTGGACCTATATAGGAAACTAACTTTTCTATGTAGTCTTGAATCTGGGTGTTGTGGTACCGTCGTTGTTTCTGATTTCTGTAACAGAAGTGCTTAGGCTACTTACCACAAAATCAGAGCAATGTATGTGACGTTGTCCAATATTTACTTATTTATATAAATCAAAGTATTTTTTTAAATGAAATGCTGTTTGAAAAGACAGATTACGATATTAATAACTTTATTGGATAGACTTCAAAGTGCTTTGTTTAATGGACAGACTGCTTTACCCGCTACTTCGCAAATAGCCTCCACAGAAGCCAGAAATTTCGGAACAAGTGACAATTAACGAAGTAATACAAACTCCTTTTGACGTGACGTTAAAAGTTTGCGTCTAAACTCGACTTTGGTTATGGTGAAGTACAGTCGGCAACACAGTTGCTTTGACGATGTAACCCTTAAGAATCGTATGCGTTGAAGGTTGACATTGGCGTAGCAATAACTTAATAAAAGATATGGATTTCAGGAACGGCAATGTTGCTAAGCAAATTTTATTGACAGGCGTGTTTAGTTTTTAGCTTAAGTTTTAATTGCGTTAATGGTATTAACAGTGGCATAAAACGATAGTTGTCTGGAAAAAACAATTTCCCCTGAATTTATTTGAAAAACTGTAATCCGATAAGTATGTAGTTCTAAACATATTAACTTGCGGTTAGCTTAGTTGGAAAAGCAGCACGCGCCATACGTGAAGGTCGTGGGTTCGTGGGTTCGCGCACCTCAAGGGGAGATGAAATTTTTCTGTTTCTAATAATTAAAATGGGTTTATTTCGAATCTTCGCGTTTTTTATGTTTTTATTGTACATAAAAAGTTAATTTTGTTTGAAAGTTTTGGTATCGACCATCTCTGATGTCCCGGTTTCTATATCGAATTGAATTGTAAGTCTGTAGAAAACCTGATCTAAAATTTTTAACATCCGAAACAAAAGGTAATCGCAAGCACATACATTTTGAATCAAGACCCTCAACATTCTTCAGTAAACAATGGCCTAATTCCAACAGTTCTGCTTACAACATTTAAACACGAAATACACCGAACTCCAATCGTACTCGCATATTCAGCGGCCCTACGCTAAGAGCAAACTTTTCTAATTTATTCATAACACGAAAACCCCGCTTGTGAAGTTGCTAGGAGTTTTTGTTAACAATACGGATGAGCGTTTCAAAGAAAAATAATTTGTACCCCACAGAAAGATATAAAGCACTGTTGAAATTGGATGTACACATCTTTATGGAAACAAATCTGGGACGAGAGTTTGTGGGGAAACAAAGTGTTCTCGAGCAATCAATTC
Source organism: Glyphodes pyloalis (assembly GCA_037074685.1). Lineage (NCBI taxonomy): Eukaryota > Metazoa > Arthropoda > Insecta > Lepidoptera > Crambidae > Glyphodes > Glyphodes pyloalis. The sequence continues at coordinate 16,886,588 of JAYKKO010000009.1, forward strand.
GAGTTGCTGAGTTGAATGTAGAAAAACCAACGTTTTTCAAGTTAGGTTAGGTTAGGTTTGCACGTCGACCCACGCCCGATGGGTTCCGCATCTTGGCGCCATGGGGGAGCAAAGTAACCTTGTGGTCCGATGTATTGAGGTTGACCTTACCACCCGGCTTCATATACCGGTCATGGAAAAGCAAGACGGATTCCGAGCTGGACCGCGAAGAGCATGTGGCTCTCTGCGGGAAGCCGGCAAGAGGAAAAGTAGATCGCAGAGGATGAAGAGGGCCTTGGTTTTTCTTTACCGGCCTCTCTGTTCTCCGCGACCCGGGGCAGTGACGCACTTTCGCGTCGTGGTGGGCCGCGGAGGAAGAGAAGGACACAGTATTGCGTTTTCCGTCGTCCGTATCCTCCGAGGTCGGTGCATTTCGGGACTCCATCTGACTGTTGGAGGATGCGAGTCAGAATCTCGAGTGTCCGCAGTGAAAAGGCAGCGGCTCCGCTGCTGGAATCGAAGGTGCCAGGCGTGAGGTAAGCCGTCTTTTTCCTCCGTTCTGTGGGAGTGAAGCATGTTAGTTAGCCTGGCACGCTCCAGCCGCTCGGGTTTTTAGCGGCGAGGAAAGCCACTTAACAATAGGCATTATTTATTTTTTTATTTCTTCAATAGCATATGACATGACAGTTTTACAACCAAGACGTACATATGGTAAACAATACGATACAATAAGTTAAATATACATATTACTTGTTCAGAAATATATAACAAGCGTGTTCGAACACATTAATACTGTCAACGAATACATCGGTAGTCGGATGTCGGATCAGTAGGTCCGAGAGCAGATGCAATTATTGTGGATTCCATAAGGGATCCTGAATCCTGAGAGGGTTTTAGTCGGTGCGAGCCCGTCACGTTTATATATTACAAAGTTATCCACATAAACAAAGTTTTTTTTCCACTTAACTATCGATGCTGGCTGTGAAGCTATCACAGCTTTGTGCTGTGATAGCTTCACAGCCAGCATCGATAGGGTAATTAAAAATAGGGTATATAAGGTAATTAAAAATATTTTAAAATGCAAAAAGATGCGCCAAACCATTAAGCGTAGCTGCGATTTTAATCAATATAGGTCAATTTATAGTATTATATTAGACACTAACATTACCTACTGTAACCAGTAACTCAAAGGCCTAATTGACAAACACAGGCAGTGCCAAAGCTAATCAGCCGAAATTGATAATTGTTACCACAAACACTGATTGCGTAATGTTTGGTCAGAGATAAGGGATAGGAAATTGTAGGGCTATTCCTAACTGGTACTCTGAAGGTTGAATAAGTAACTAGTATGAATAGTTTGAGGCAAACTTTATACAGTAGTTTTGCCTTCTAAATGAGTTCGAGATCCTCGAGTTGGATATATCTTTGTGGGTTGGGGGGAAAGTGACCATCAAACAGTCAGTGACTTAGCATTAATTAATTTGATTGGAGGAGTATTCATGAAATCAGTAGACTAGATATAGTTAACTACAAATCACTAGGAAGGAAAGTTGAGAAATATTTTCAACAGTGAAGGTATTTTTTTTAAGTTCCTTAGTGTAGTATGATCTGTAAAAATAGCTGAAGAGTTTGTTTGTTGAACACACTAATCTCAGGAACTACTGATTCGATGTTTTGTTAGATAGTGCATTTATCGGGAAAAGTTTTAAGCTATATATTTTTTTAATATCCATTTGCTTAAAAGCTTTGTTCCGAACTAAATAACCATTATATTATGGAAGACCCATTTTCATCAAGTCATAGTCTAATGAAGAGATCCTAAAATAAAGAGAGGTACTCAAACTTCATAAACGAATTGCATGTAGACCATTTTTTTTTTATTTTTAAGTCAATGCATTATAAAGCTAAGTATAAGTATACTTACGTACATATTTACGATATCGTCTCATTATCCCAACTGTTGTCAATTGAGACCACTGTCATTCGCATCACAAGTCACAAAGAATTTGGTGTTTGCGGACAAATTTTAGGCATTAAGTTCTCTAGCAAAAGATCCGTACGAATTTTAAATAAAATCATTTTCAAACGAGAATTGTGTCTCGTCAAATTTTCAATTGATATATGCAAATTACTTAAGTCACACTAAACTTTAGAAACGATGCTTAAGAATGAATGTCCCTTGGCAATAGTTCTGTATTAAAGCGCCCGCAAAATACAGGAGATACCTACAATAAGTAAAACCAGCAAAGTTCGTGCCAAAAACCAAACAAGATCGATTCAAATTAAACTCCCAACTATGACACTGCAAACTTGTATGCACTTTGCTTGCACTTTATCTGGTAAACAAGCTAAGTGACTTTGTTATTTGGCGGGGTTGTATTATAAGCAATTTGCAGTCAATGCTTCTGGCAATGGAATGGAGCAGTATGCAGCCTGATTGCTTGAGTCTTTGAAGCTTGATAAGATTGGTTGGGTCTTATTAAAGTTTATTCAAGACTAGCTTTTGCTAGCAACTTTGTCCTAGATCTATATACCTAAGATCTTAAAGATTGGTAACTATTTTGTTGCAAAGAGTGTAAAGTAAAAATCTTATGTTTAAGAACATCTTTTACTCGGAAAATAAACTGACACTTTTTGTTTTAAAATGTAATATTTAGTCATTGTATAATTTAAAGTATTAACAAATAACTTTAAAGTATCAATGCTATAAAAGAGGACTTAATGTTACACCGGTCGGCCATTTGTTTTAAGTGCGAACTATCTTAAAAATGCTCGAAATTTATTAAAAAATAGTTTGTTGAAAATAAAATTGCAACGTCATAGATTACTATCTTCTTAGATAAGTAGTGTTGCTGAATAACCGATTGTGCATTGTTTATTTATCGATAGAGCAATATTGCGAATGCGACCTAAACAATTTAATAATTAATAGGACTATCGATAGTATCGACAATATCGATTAAATTGATAATATCTTAATTTTAGATCAATCGATTAAAATTGCTTAGATTGACCATGAAACTTTGCAGGTTTCGCATTAAATTTTAAAAAAGGTTGTATTTTTTACGAATTACAGGAATGTTAGATGGACCAAAAGACCGCTTTGCAAAGCATCCCGCAACATCGCATTAAACCGTTTAATTAGTCAAAATCAATTCACAGCGGACACAATTGTTGCCGTTTACTCAAGAACGATAAATCTGAGAGAGATCGTGTTTAGAATTAAACAATGGAACCCGATCTAAATTTATGGAGGCTACGGAACCCTCCGGACGGGCCTTTGTGTACTTTGCTCACTTTGTATTAGCGGCTCCTGGTTTAATATCGTATGATTCCATTCCGCGGGCACCGCATTTTCAGTCAGTAATGGAAGAAAGAAAGAAATAATGGGTTTATAAACAACTGGATGCTTTTGAGGAGACCGCTTAAAACCAGCGGATAATTCGCATAAATAAAAGACACGAATTATTGCCAAAAAGTTAAATAAAAGCACACTTAAATTACATGGAGAAACAGTTGTAAGGAAGTGACGTAAGGTTTCGTAGAAAAACATATGTCACCGTAAGATTGTAAAAATCGTTAGATTACAATCTATCGCGCGAGATTGTAAACTGTCGACAGATTGTGAACCGTAACATTATGATTGCAATTTAACGCATTATTTTTCGCTATATTGTAATCTATCGATGGGAATCGGTCAAATTGTGAACTGACGTAGAACGAAATGCATTTCGCGCGCTGATTGGTTGAGAGTTATGTGCCCCCCGCCGCCCTGTCATTCGCCATATTTGTTTGTTGTTTTTATACTATTAATTTATGGTATATTTAAAGGACTAAATATTTTTTTATAAAAGTTTCTTAATATTTTCCAATTTTAATTTGTGGTAAAAGACAAAATAATTGTTTCATTTTATTGTAATTTTCAATTATAATTTTGAGTGTTTGAAGAATAAATATTTCGGTACAATTATTCCTCAACGTATGTCAGGATTATTGATTACCTAGTAAGTAGTAAATAAATACTTGAAGATTTTTTGAAGTGCATTTATTTTATTTAAACGACATCTCTATTTCTTTAAATAAAAGAAATGACTTGAATTGAATTTCATTCCTAACTTTACGCGGACATAGAAAGGCTGGTCGTGATTGGTCGCTCATACAATAAACCGACCAATCAGGAAGAGCTTTCGGACAGTTGACAGTTTGACGCCTTGTACAGAACAGATTGTAATTTAACGGTTTCACTTCGATAGATTACAATAAAGCGAAAAATAATCCGTTAAATTGCAATCCCCAGTTACGGTTCACAATCTGTCGACAGTTTACAATCTCGCGAGGTAGATTGTAATCTAACGATTATTACAATCTTACGGTGACACATATAAACCATCAAGAAACTTAAAGCAAATTTTTTAACAAAAAAATGAAGTATTCAGCGCGTTTCTAATACTTTGGACGTATAAGAAAATAATTAAATTTGCGCGTTTTTGTACGCGTAACAAAAAATATTTGCAATAACAACGTTTTTGCTCAAAATTGTGGCATAAACTCATTTACAGTCAGTTCATCATTTGCAGCAACAATAGATACAGCAGCATAAGATAAAATTAAGATTGAACGCACATCAGGCACGTGCTCAATCCAGTTTGAAATCAAACCACTTACAAGCTCGTCAAACTAAAGCCCGATATACACGACACCAAAATTTCCGACCGTCACCTTACGTAACTGGGTCTCGTGCGCGGTGCTCGGCGGCGCCATTTTTGCATCGGAGTGAGATGCAATCTTGGGCCGGGCCCCTTTGACCAGTAGAATAAAAAAAATCATCAGTTATGGACCTTACCTAGAGATAAGGTTCAAATTGTGGTGGTAATATATGAGCCACGGTCGGCGAAATAATATAAAAGCAGATTGTTTGCAGCTGCTGCTGCAGGTCTAGCTCGAAATCGCGGCATTAATTAATTTATTTGATTGAGTCTCTTATACGTCATTTGATAATGCCTAAAGTTAAAGTCAAAACTCATGAATACTCTACGCTGATGATGATTCATCACTCCAACAAACGACTAGGCGCTGTGAGTAGACTTTTTATACTGTACATATCTTCATTACTGACAAACCGGTCCTCTTCGTTTAAACAGATAAACTGATGAAAATACCTTAAATGATTAAAGGTTGCAGCAATAATTGATACAATAGGATAAGATTAAGTTTGAAGCATATCGGGCACGTGCCCGATTCAGTTTGGAATCAAACCACTTACAAGCTCATCAAACTAAAGCCCAATACACACGATACCAAAATTCCCTACCGTCACCTTACGTAACTGGGTCTCGTGCGCGGTACTAGACAGCGCCATATTTGCATCGGAGTGAGATGCAATCTTGGGCCGGATTAGGTGCAGATTGTCTGCACCTGCCTTTGGGTGTGAGCTGATAACTTTGATATAAATAGATAGAAATATTTTATTGCACAAAACATTCAAAGGAATTGGTTTTACAGACAAATTTGAGTACTTGCTTTTGCTCGCGGCATTTCTCGAGTTAAATTTGGTGTAACAAGTACCTATTTCCAAAGGCCAACTTTAGTTGGCCTCACAAGGTACTTTTAGTCTCGTATCGATTGTCTTGTGTTGTCATTGTTTGATAATTATGTGATGGTCAATATACTCTTTCTTTCATTTCCGGATTTAACGGGCTGGGGGAAATTTTCCAAAAAAAAAATTAGGCAGGTATTTTCCGTTGGTAACAAGAAGTCTGTGTAGCTTGAAAACTGCGAAAAGTCTTATATATTAAACTAGCGGTCCCGGCGAACTTTGTTTCGTCTTACTTTTATTATTATTTTTCTGTTTTTTTTTTTTAAAAGTACCTCCCCACTAATTTTCAGCCAAATCGGTTCAGCCATTCTTGAGTTCTAAATAGTGTAACTAAAACGACTTTCTTTTATATTATACCAGCTGTGCCCGCGACTTCGTTCGCGTGGATTACATTCTTTTATGGTCGGTTTTACCCCTTTCTCCCCTAATATTCGAAACAAAAAGTAGTCTATATTTTAATCCAAGTTTCGAGCTATATTTGTGCCAAATTTCATATCTCTAACTTCAAAAATAAACATTTTCCCAATATAAACTTCCAAAGGTGGTATTACCCCCACCCTCCCCTTATTTTCTAATAAAAAGTAGCCTATGTCCGTTCTTGAGATTCAACGTATACCTGTACCAAATTTCATCAAAATCGGTTGAGAGGTTTAAGCAGGAAAGCGTAACAGACACACAGACAGACAGACAGACAGACAGACAGAGTTACTTTCGCATTTATAATATTAGTAGGGATAAAAGATGTCACACTTTCTTTTCAGGACAAATAAAAAAAAGATGCATATTTTTTTGTTACTTACAAATATTGCGCATTCTATTTTGAAGCCTGCTCTCTTGAAAATTGCGGAATACAAACATACACCACTGTGTACTATGCGTGTAAAATTAAGTTGTTTGAATAACACAACAACTTTCGATTTGATTGATCGATTTCAATAAAATGTTCAAATACCACATACAAATTCGTCTAGATACTTTTGTCTTGTTTCATATGTAAGCAACTAACCATATTTTATATATATATATTTGACGACCTCCGTGGCCGAGAGGCGAGCGTGCCGGACTTTTGCGTCGAGCCATCTCAGAGGTTCCGGGTTCGATCCCCGGTCGGGTCAATATGGGAAACAAAATTTCTATATTGTCTCGGGTCTGGGTGTTGTGGTACCTTCGTTGTTTCTGGTTTCTATAACACAAGTGCTTTAGCTACTTACCACAGAATCAGAGCAATGTATGTGATGTTGTAAAATATTTATATATATATATATGCATAAAAAATAGCAGCCGCTAGTAGTTCATAAAGTCCAGCACAACACAAAAGTAATACTACTCATCCCGTAGCCGTGACTCGATCCTATTCGCACAGCTAAACAATCTTCCGATCGTCCTCATTATTTATTCCTTCAGCAATTCGTAATACCAGCCCGATTCTAGGAACGGCATTACTATCCAAACAATTAAACGAACAACACAAACAATGAAACCAGTCCGATGGTATGTAATATAATAATCGATATACTAACTGGGCTAGCGATTAGCACAAAACGGCTATTTACTTACACGTAAGTGACTCAATACCGATGTGGAGGCTCAAATACGAATAGGGTTGTAGTCAAATAATCGATAATTGATTGTATCGAATCCAAATAATCGAATAAAAATACATAGGACTGTGCAGACTTACGATATTACCTACAAGTCGACACAAATACAGCGTCAGCAGAATTGGCATAGGAAACTATGCTCCAAACGTAACACACAATTAGCCAATAAATACATCGATCCTACATCGCGATGTCAGAGTTTGCGTCGCCACTAACTATATATACAACAAAAAAGATTGGCAATCACTGTCGCCATGACAACGGCCGAACAACTCGCGTCACAACCAAACACAACACGCCGTCCGCTTTTCTGCCCCCGCCGGGGGGTCCAGCGCCGCGCCCTCCCTTAGCAGTAGGGTCCTTCTCACGCTACCGGCACGTGCCGGGTCGTTTTTCTCCCCAAACGTACATTAGGGTACAAAGTCCCAGTAACAGCCCGAGCCGAGGTTCGAGCCCCGCTAGGGGGCGCCCTCCGGTCGTTACTTAAATTAAAGGGGTGAGAGCCATCTGCGCTCCCCCGACAGCTCGGTAAAGATGATAAGGCTTTGCAGCCATCATCGAAAGTCAGGTAGGAAAAAAAAAAAAAGGTAGTTGGGCCTTGGTCCCCGAGTAGGTAACACCTAGCTCGGCGGAAACACTTCCACTTTTAGTAAAGAACATACGTATATATACGATATTTGTTTTTATATATAAATTATCAATATTATGTAAATCTAAGTATACTTTCATATTTTATATATTATATTCTAATTAATTTATATAGTATGTGTATTATTATCGTATATTTAAAAGATACCGTAATGTTATTTTAATGCTTAATTTATTGTTGTTTAAAATATCTTTTTTTTTCTCCCCTGTTACCGCACCCATATACAAACTATCTGCATGACCCAAGGGTTGACTGGTAGAGAATGCCCCTAGCATTAAGTCCACCTGTTGTACCTATTTGTGCAATAAAGTTTTTAAATAAATAAATAAATAAAATACGTTCCTTATAGGTCTAACGATGGTATAGAACAGTGTTTCCCATTTGTCGGATCACGACCCGGTACAGGGCCATCAAAATAAAATACCGGGTCATATCACTAGGGCTTGTTTTAAAAATATAACACCTACTGTCGATGGACGCAACGTAAGTGATTGCATTCGAAAATACCTTAGCAGCTGTGGATGACTTTTTAAAGACTAAATATGCGATACCAAAATATTAGCACAATAATTAATAAAACATATTTTCTACTAAAATAATGTGTATTATTTAATATAATCGGACCAACTTAATTTTAAAATTATTAGGTGGGTCTGAAAAGGGCAGTGTGAAAATTACCAGGTCATGGCAAAACAATGATTGGGAAACACTGGTATAGAAAGTATCAATCAGATCGATCGATATTTAGGTATGCCGATACAATAGATTATAATGAGTTAATGGATGATTATTGTTAATTTTGACAATACTGTTAATTAAAATAATAAAATCGCTGCTGGAATCAAGCTGATACTTTCGATTTAATGGATTATTTAATTGCAATCAAGTAAACTGCAATTTACAGAAATAAATGTCATTAGAAGGTAAGGTAAGTCCCAAATTCAGATAATTAAATGTTTTTTTTTTTATTTACTCATGTAAATTTATATTTTTACATACATTCTACATAAATATCGTAATGTTATTCATAATGTGTAGTTTATTGATGTTTTATTGTTTTTAGGGTTCCATACCTCAAAAAGAAAAAACGGAACCCTTATAGGATCACTTTGTTGTCCGTCTGTCCGTCCGTCTGTCAAGACCCTTTTTCTCAGGAACACGTGGAGGTATGAAGCTGAAATTTATATCAATTACTCAAGTCTACTGTCCCTTGAAGCTGTGAAAAAATCAAACTTCTAAGCCAACGCAATCAAAAGATACAGCCGTTTATGCCGCAAATTTTCGACACTTGCAAGGGAATTAAAACCTACAGGGTGCTTCCCGTGAACTCAGAATCTTGAAATTTGGTACGAAGCAACGTCTTATAGCATATATAAAGGAAAAATTACGAAAACCATAAATTTTTAGTTACATCACATAATATATATTTTTTTAATAATTTTAAACTTACTACCCATTTCCTCATAAACGCGTAGAGGTATTAAATTGAAATTCATACCAAATACTCAGGTCTATAATACCTTTAAGCTGTAACAAAATCAAACTTCTATGTCAACGCAATCAAAAGAAACAGATCTTTCCCCATTGTAATGTTATGAATTTCATTTTGCAATAAAAATACCATAGTTATGACTCGATTGTCGTAATGAACGAACTTTGTAAACCTTGCAGGTTTGTACGGAACCCTCGGTGCGCGAGTCCGACTCGCACTTGGCCGGTTTTTTTTTAATTGTCTACGCATTTTCACTGTTACCGGCCCAATAAACAAACTCTCTGCATGACCCAAGGGTTGACTAGGAGAATACACGTCCTAGCATTTTTACAATAAAGCCTTAAGTAAAGATAATTTAAAATCAATTGCTCCCTACGAAAAATACCAAGGGGTAGGGGGTCAACCCGAGGCTGGTCGGTTCAATATGGCAACTGATTCTTTCTATTTAACCTTGGGTCTGGTTGTTGTTGTACCATCAATGTTACTGATTACCGTAACACAAGTAATTTAGCTATCTTGAGAATTGAAGCAATGTTAATGACGATATATATATCCTATATTTATTTATTTAATATTTAAATTTTATAGTATTTCAAAAAATATTTATTTGTTATTCATGCCAGATACCGCGCTATCGATCTATTTTGCTTCCAAAGCTCTAGGGGTAATCTACTTAAGCAGAGGTACTATCAAAGTTGCAAGACTTAGCAACTATTAAACTAACTAACTGATGTAATACGGTTATCTAAACTAAGGTACCCGTTTTGTTAGTTGATATATTTACTCGAAGGAATGTTTGAGTAAGCAATATGGCGTGATATAAAGTGACTGGCGTATGTACTTACTGTTACCCGTGACTTCATCTGCGTTACTTTGAGATAAAAATTATCACATATGTTATCTATTATGTCATCACCCTGCCTACAAAATTTCATTCAAATTATTGAAGTAGATTTTGCGTGAGAGGGTTACAAACAGACAACCATACATTTTAAGAAAACTTTCGCGTGTTGATATTTAGATAACATTGGTATATTAATATATAATGCTCGCTGAAAAAAGTGATTTGAAACGAAGAATGTTAATTAATTTCAATTACTCATATATTCCTCTATTTAAGTAGGTTACTTACATTATTATTTTAGTTTCGAATCGTCATTGAATACAATGCAAAGTGACTTTACTTCCGGGTCGGAACCTATATCTACAGAGTAGATACCGGTAAGAAACTTAGTAGATTTATTACAGTAGCAGTATCAAACTTATTGCTTTGTGTAAATCGTTTTGGACCAAATCATATTGTTTTGTTTTGATAAGTAATCATTACGTATTTATTTTTGAGAGGTAGGCGGGAGTATTTTTATGATACGTATATTTATTGAAAAAAAAAATAGCATCTATTATACAACTTTGCTAAGGTTATTTATTATTTTTTTATGTTTATCGTCAGTGTTTTCAACATAACATCTGAAAAAGTTTTTTTTCTTTTTTAATTTTCCTCTATTCTTTATTTTATCGTGGACATGATTTTTGTTCCCTTTCCAACGACCGCGCAAGTGTGGTGCTTTGTTTTTTTCAGGAACTATAACTTGTTACAAATGCCAACGTCTTTCATTACAAATACAGTCCACTCTATTAAACTAGTCTTTAACAGCTATTTCTCTTCCTTCTACTCGTAATATAAACGCAAGAGTTTATAAGAATGTACGGATGATATATGGATGAAAAGCGGAATGAAAAAAATACGATTCTAGATTATCACATAGAATAATTTTTATCTCAAAATAACGCAGGCAAAGTCGCAGGCAACAATTAGTAAAGGACAACTAAAAATTAATCAATCCGAGCCTTTATGCTCCCCGAAACCTTACATATTCTTGCTGATGTACATATGTACCAGATGTCAACAGCTACCCACTAATTGAAGGTAAGCTCACCAGACTGGAATTGGCACAGAATGCTAAATCAGACAGGTAAATCGGCTAAGTAGCCGTCGACGTGTACGAAACACGCCAGGGGAATACTATGTTTAGTGGGCCCATTATACCCGGCGGTGCCCTAACCCGTTATATAAATAACTAATGAGACTGACAAATGTGGGGTCCAAGTTTCAAGTGCGAGCGAGCTTGTTTGTCGACCACTTGAGTCATGAGGTGAGCAGGTCGGGCTTTGCTCTAGCTATGAGGTCCCGGGTTTGATTTCCGATCGGGTCAACGTGGAAAATGGTTATTTTATAAACTGTTTCTGGTCTGGGTGTTATTGTCCTTTCGTTGTTTCTTATTTCTGTAACATAAGTAGTTTAGCTATTTAATATGTCAAAAATGTAATTTTTTGTATTTTATTTTACTAAATTGTTCAATCAAGATCAAGTTATTTAAAAAATACTTACATTGTCAGCACATGCAAATATTTATGACTTGCTGACAAATCAAGAATTTATCTGTCATTGTAGTCAAATTTTGACAACTATGTTTGAAAGTTCATAAGCAGTATTTATTTTTTTTAAATGCAAAAGATTTAGATTTTCTTCAATATGTATTTTATGATGAAATTAAAAAAAGTAAAAATTTATTTATCGACATTATTTTAAACAATTTAAATGTATTTGGAAGTAATCTGATTAAAACATGGCCCCGATACAATAGAGTATCACAGAAATAATTATGTCCAATGATAGTTACAGATAGTTACTACAGTTTAAAAAAACATTTAATGCAATGTAAGCAACAGGGTTTTGGTTTTTTTTATATGTAACTATAGAGTGTAGCTCCTTCTTATTCTAATAAAATTTATTTTTTAAAGCATACGTACCAACTTAATACTTAATTTTAACCCTCTTCTACACTAACTTCGTTACTCTAAAAATATCAGCCTTTAACGGTTCTTATAGCCTTAACTTCAAAACATACAGAACAAGTAATACGCATCTCGCTTGAGCCTATAACATGAGACCTACCACCTCAATGTGTCAAGTTTACAGCCACCCGCCCGGTGAGGCAGAGATAATTTTTTGCCCCTCCCCGATAGTTCCCCGGACACAAGCACAGGTTTTCGGGATAATCGCCGAACAAAACGTCCCGACGTTTTAAAGTGTTAAAAATGCATGCGTCTGCCTCATATGTGTATGTTTGGGTAATGGCTTTTGGGGCAAAAAATGTGTGTAATATTTCGCGTTCGGGAACAAAGTAATTTTGTGGGTAGGAGGAAAAAGGAGGGTTGCGGCTTTAACGACAACTGCACAAGATTACATGAGGAAACTCGGTTACAAACAAGATGTACAATGAACGGGGGATTTTAATCATTATTTTGCGACACAAAGCCTTGGTGTATGTTTTTGTTTCGTTAAAAAACATAATAAGGCTGACATTCATTCAACGTTTTTGGAAAAGCAAAGAGTAATAAACGTAAACGAAGTCATTAGTGACTTGGCTTTCAAATGGAGACCGTATTTAAAAAAAAGTAGATACGGATTTGATTTAATAATTTAACCAAATCCACACAGATCATAATATTTTGAGAGAGGTAGGGCATAGCGATTTATCGCTCGAACTGGAGCAGCTCGACTGGTGAAATACCTTCACCTTACAGAAGACCGCAGCCAAATAACAATCACTTCGGTGTTGTTGTGTTCCTGCGTGTGAGTAAGGTTTCCAGAACTCCTGGGGGTGCTACATTAGTAGCAGGGTCAAGCGTTCAAGGTAAGGGCGACAAGTTCAGTAACAGATTTATTATGCTGTACTTGTCACCCTTAAGCTAGGACCTCATTACCACTTAACATCAGGTGGGATGAGGTAAATCTTAAAGTGCAATATAAAAATATATATATATATATATAAGATTTTAGAAACAAAAATTCAACAATATCGCATTATGATAACAATTAGCGAGCCGTTGCGGCTTTGTCGTATTCTATCCCCGTTTTTTTTTAATTTTCTACAAATTCTTTGCTATGATTTATTGTAGCGTGATGTTTTATAACCAACGCAGAGCCGACAACCGTTGGGGTAAACGAGTTCTGGAGTGGAGACCACGCCTCGGTAAACGTAGTGTAGGACGCCCTCAGGCCAGGTGGAGTGACGATTTGCGCAGGACGGCTGGCGGGAGCTGGATGAGAGTCGCCGAAAATCGAGCGAAGTGGCGAACATTTGGAGAGGCCTATGTCCAGCAGTGGACTGCAACAGGCTGATGATGATGATGATGATGATGTTTTATAACCTAAAGCTTTCCTTGATAAATGGACTATCTAACATAAATATATTTTTTCAATTCGGACCAGTAGTTTCTGAGATTAGCACGTTCAAAGAAACAAACCAGCTCTTCAGCATTATAATATTAGTAAGTATAGATTTCTGTATTTTTGTGCAAGAAGGTTCATCAATTTATCCATTACATTGCAATTCTGTGTTAAATTTCGTGCTACAGAAATCAGAAACCACGACGGTACCACAACGCCCAGATCTGATCCCACTGGGAATCGAAATCCAACTTCTCCTCTCCAGCTTTCATAAGGCGCCGCGCCAAAGTCCGATTCACTCACCCTCGCTCTCGCTTTGTAGGACGCTCTCGTTCCAAAGGGCTTCTATTTATTTACTTGAAAACATATTTGTTTAAAAAAAGTAAGACAGCTACAGATAATTCTAGGAGCAAGTCTTTACTAACTAATCCTAAGTAAGGAAATCTAGATTTACCTAGAAAGTTTATATACGTGTCCGGTCTACTTCGATTTTACAGTAGCGATCTTTTCTTGTATTACAACTAAATCTATGTCGTAATTAATATATAGCCTATTCGATTCACTTGTCTCCGAAGCAGTTTGATGACATTGTTCCTTCTCAAATGGTATTTTTAGTTCAACGTCCATTCAGATTTTAGATTAAGCTCAGCCTTTTTCATTAAGAAAACTGAGTTTTTGGAGATGTTTTCTTGATAAACACCGTTGTAGATTCTTCCCATTTTCTTTGCATGTGCTTAATACATATTATTCATGTAATTAACTTTTTTTTTTCCATTTTATTTGTAGTTTCTTTGTCTACTAACATACAACTGAATTTTTCCTCTCCTCCCTCCTTTCTATTTTTATTTTCAGGCTTAAAACATCACGACTACTATCAAAAATATAAAACTGACAGACCATTTTGTCGACTGTCTATAATTTGCTAAAATTCCACCATAACACAGAAACAGTCGTCAACGTTTTAATAAAAACAAACAGAACAACACCATCAATCCAAAACAAACCAGACCAATCGTCTCTTTGCCAAAAATCCCTTCAGAAAATGGAAAACCGCCCGGCACAACATTACCAATTAGAATCCAATGAGGGATTAGATTAATCAAGCAAAAACATCCCTTCACGGTCCGCAGGACAAAGCTTGGAAGGATTAAAATCGCCCGACCGTTTTATTGTTTTCGAATATCCCTGGCAAGAGAGAGTTTACATTGTAGTAGAGTGATTTATCTAAATCCAACATGATCCCGTATCGGGTAATTCGGTGTTTATTGAACGCTGGATCTGTCCTTCCTACTAATTGTTTTAATCGTCTTTGCTTTATTAGGAGAGGTTTTGGTACAAAGAGCGTTATTGTAAGTTTAGGCTTGTTATAATTAATGGCTTTATACACAATTGAAACGAAAAGGAGTTTAGTGAAGGAGCCTTTTTGTTATCCGACTGCATGGCTAAGGCTTTGTCATAGAAATTTAGTCATAGTTACAACCATGAGCACAAAGTCATAGAAATTTGACAATGCACTGCCGTGCCCCCCAATTCAGTCATTGTTACAACAGTGAGTACTGGCTTAAACACCGCGCTTGACAAATGCAGGTTGGTGACCAAAAACCCGACCTATGTTAGAAAGAAAAACACAGGTTGCCTGACCGTGGAATCGAACCAAGGATCACAAAATTACCTCCTGATATATAAATCGCGGACTCCCAATAAAAAATCAATCAAGAACCTGTTGTAGGGAGAGATGTGTAAGGGAAAAATAAATCACAAATTTATTTACAAAAAATATTTTTTCTACCCACCTTATAACATAAAAATATTTTCAAAGAATTTAAAGTAGAAATACTATACGGATTATTTACTGTATTTTTTCTTTCTTCAAAAGATTTTTTTGACATAAATTCGTAGTTCTACATTGATTTGAATCAATTGATTGTACATTTTTGTTTATTGTTATCTGGTTTACAAACGTTACATCTAAAACAGTGTTCGATTTCATTGTTTGTTCTTCATATCACAACTCTAATAGCAAACAGAAACCCAACCCTCGCCTATTCGAATCCAAACAATAGTAAAACAATTGGAGTGACCTACAAAGCGAGGCTAGGTGGGAAAGTTCAGGTCAGAATGACAATGACAGTCCAGACCAATGGCTGACCTCCTGACAATAGTGCATTTATACAAATGACTTTTAAATGTTTGTGTCAATGAAGAGACCAAGTTTGTATGACGGCTTGTGATGGAAAATTGATTTATTTATGAACGGAATAACGAATGCTAAAAACGTATTTTGAAATATAATTTTAGCTCCGATTAATAACTGTGTGTGGAAACGTCGGGCAGTAAATGTTTCGTACTAAATACAACAAAATACTGTTGCGTTTTGACACGTTAACTTAGTTGAAAAGTTTTTATTTTATGTCTGCTGGTTGCTTCGCCTGAATCTAAAAAATGTTTTGTACGGTAAAATCTTAAACGGAGGCAGTTGGAATCAAGATCGAACAACCTCTTAAGGCTCCGTTTTAGATGTGTGTATGTACACAGATTGTGGCTTGAAACTATTATCTGATTTAAATGTAAATAAGGTGATGTTTGAATATATGTAACCCAGTTAACATTACTGTTTTATTTGTTTCAGGTAAATCCATCCATCACTGCAATATAAGTAATTATCTAGAAATTAATTATGCTTTTGAACGTATTAAATCATATTTGTTTGTAAAATAATCAAACAGCATTTTTCAAATATTTTTTCATCATTAATTTTGCATAATAACAATCTGACGATTTATAAAGTGGTCGGCAAGGATCATCTACAAACATTAGAGATATTGAATTTTCAAGACACTTTGTGAAAAGAATTAATAACACTAAATATACTTCAATTAATATGCCAGTTAGATAGATTTGAAGAAGAACACCTGGTTGGTCAATAAAGACGATTAAATTACAATTAAATTGTCAATATGTATGCCATGATGCTTAAGTTACAATCTCTTTCAAGTCGTTCATATTCCAGTCTATTATAAAAAATATTATTACGTCTCGCGTAACTCTAATCCAAGTAACTGATTTAAAAAACCTTTTCCCCAATCATAATCTGCCAAATGTACCCCATTAAATTAATCCTCGTCAAACAAATCGACTAGAAGCATCACCGAAGCAGGAAGATGCCGGTCTAATTCAAAACGTTAACACAACATCCTATGAATTATTCATCGCCCTATGATTGTGTCTTTTGAGCTAAACGGATCTGTCATTAACGGATTACACAAACACGATATAGATCAAAATAGAAATGGGAATTGGGCCTCAGACCACAATTATACTTGTAGATTGAATTCACATAAATTATTAGGTTGAATAGATGCTACTGTGGTGGAATGCGTTGTTCGAATTAGAGCTATTTAGCCTGAGTGAACGGGAAGATGAAACTTGTTGGTATGATTATTGGAGTTTAAAGCAGAAAATCTTAAAGATAACATGATAGTGTATGTGTTATTAAAATAAAGTCTGGACTTCTCGCATCTCAGCTACGGAGGTCGTCAATTCACTATTTAGAATACTATACAATAATTCTTAAGTGAAAAAAGTGTTGATCAAAAAGACATTTCATTCTGTAGCTAAAGGTTCAAGACTATACTTCTTAAGAATATAAATGAAAGTCAAAATGGCGGGTGTACCATAAGGAATTAAATTATACCAGTCACCAAAAAAATTTACTTATAATGATCATGTTGGTTGTATTTTTCTTGAAGTACATTTAAGGTACATTTTGTGATGTATATACATTTTATGAATATATATTATGTAATAAAATATAATAGTACATATTGACATCAAGATGGCGGGTGTATTTTAATTTCGAAATAACTTTGTTTTGAACAAGGTACAATTCTTTTAAAGCGAGGTACAAAAAAGTACATTATAGGTACATTTTTTGGTGACCAGTATTATTTAATTCCTCACGGTACACCCGCCATTTTGACTCTCATGTCATGAATAAAAGATTTATCGAATTTGCTTCACTTTCAAATTTGGAAAGACAAGTTAAATTCAATCTGTCTATCAGTAGGTACTTATCATTGTTTTTGATTTAAATAATAAAAGAACAGAAAACAGATTTACAAAAAAAATAATGAGCACTTGAGCGAATTAATTTGAAATAAATTCTGTCCATTCAATTAGAGGATACTTCAACATAAAAGAAAATAAATGTCATTTTTATATGAAATTAAGCCAAATTAAGTTATATTACACAAAATCTTTGAAAACACGCCCACTTATAATTTTAATTAACGGCCATTTACTGTATTATTCAAACACAAACAGAATTAAATCTGATTTTAATTGACTATGGATATTGAGATAATGAAATGAAATACCGAATTAGGTAAATTATTATTTCTTAATTGGCTCAAGTCAAGAACTCAATGCGAGCTTCAATTAAATTGAGATATTAATTTGATGTGGTATTTTAATAATTTCCGTTAAATGACCTTTTTACTTTATCAAATTTAATGAATAATCTTTTATTTACCTATTGATTTCCAAATACTTTAAAAACTGATTCTTTGATAATATTGTTTTAAAGTCCACTTTTTTTTAGACATCGTTGTATGTGTGTTTTTTACGTGTACACTACCCACTTTATATCGCACCCGCGTTTCCTACGCTAATTGAATATTTTATCTAAAATTGATATTTTCTTTTATTGTAACCTTTTGAGAAAATATACCTACAAGTTATGACGTCGTAACTAAACGCAGTTTGCAATCATATACCAACAAGTTATCACGTCGTACCTAAACGCAGTTTGCAAGCATATACCTACAAGTTATCACGTCGTACTCAAATGCAGCTTGCAAGCATATACCTACAAGTTATCACGTCGTACCCAAACGTAGTTTGCAAGCATATATCTACAACTTATCACGTCGTACTCAAACGCAGTTTGCAAGCATACAACTGCGAGTTATCACGTCGCACCCAAACGCAGTTTGTAAGCATATACCTATAAGTTATCACGTCGTACTCAAATGCAGTTTGCAAGCATATACCTATAAGTTATGACGTCGTACTTAAACGCAGTTTGCAAGCATGTACCTACAAGTTATGACATCATACCTAAACGCAGTTTGAAAGCTTATACCTACAAGTTATCACGTCGTACGAAACGCAGTTTGCAATCATATACCTACAAGTTATCACGTCGTATCTAAACGCAGTTTGCAATCATATACCTACAAGTTATCACGTCGTACTCAAATGCAGCTTGCAAGCATATACCTACAAGTTATCACGTCGTACCCAAACGTAGTTTGCAAGCATTTATCTACAACTTATCACGTCGTACTCAAACGCAGTTTGCAAGCATACAACTGCGAGTTATCACGTCGTACCCAAACGCAGTTTGTTAGCGTGTAAATCCAGTGCCGGTTGCCTCGCCACTGATCATGCTTCTACCCCTTTAGCTCCATAGCTACGCCAATAATTGATGGGTATAATATACCCCGCCACATTTCCACCGGGTTAAATTCTCTAAACACGTCAAAATGAATGAATACGAACGGAGCACGCTCGCCTCGGCCCCGTCTCGTCGGGTCCTCGGCGCAAGTTAGTCTCCGATTTTAATGAGTTTCCAGTATATCCGCTTACCGGCAGAGTTCGGATTATTACTTTATTATAGTAACTCGGGTGTTTTCAATGATTAAATTCCCCTGGTTGCCATTGTGAAGTGTATTAAAACACGTGCGAGATTTAATATAAATTTCGAGGGAGGGTTCCCTAATGCGAAACGTGTGATGCTTGTTACTTAGGCGGGGTGATTATGCATGTTTGTGAGTAAATTAATAACGAAGTAAAATTAATTAAGTAATCCATGCCACGTTGAGAAAGAAAAACTCGAAAGTCTTGTACTTACCTTACTACAAAACGTTGTAAACGGATTTGAGAACGGAAACTATGTTTATATCTTTTTCTTATCTTAAACGATTAGAAAGAGACAAAACAAAATTTTCGATGCAGAATGGTTTCTGTTGTTTGTATTCTCCTGAATTGATAGTTTACTGCTAGTAATCTTTAAAATTTTCTACCGATGTATTCTTGGTAAAATTTAGTTTCTGAACCGAGAGGTGATTCATTTGTATTCTATGCCGATTCAAGTGCCATAGTGTAACCTACTTGAATCACGTTATTGTTTTCGCTTGATTTGAAAAGTGCCTAATTAGGGGTAATATAATTATTATAGTTACATGTCTTTTCTCTTTGAAAGGAAATAGAAATAGAAAAATATTTATTCAGTGTAAGTATAAAATTAGTTACATGAGAAAACAAAAAAAGAACAATAGGTACAAAACACTGAAAAGGAACATACTCAGCATGTGTCGGGGGGCCGAGGACTCCCCGACGCTGGTCTTCCGTATGTGCCCAGAGAGTGAGCACTACTGCACGCAGGCAGCATTCAGTCTTGAACTCAAACCAAAAAGAAATAAGTTAAAAAAATATGTACAGTATTTGTCACCTGCCATGAGATAAGATAGATTGTATAAAGTTCGGTTTTTGAAAGTAGGTTTAGGTATATATTAAAATAAATAAAATAAAAATAAAAATAAAAAATAAAAATAGCCTTTATTTCCTCTGACCTTAAATACACTATTTAGAATATTAGCTTCACTATTTTGTAACATATAATTAAATTCTAAACTATCACTTTTATTTCAACTATAAAACTATATCTATACTTATTTCTCCTAGATATGTATTGTATATATATTTTTTTTTTCTCTCTTTATATCAGCTACCAGGTCAGGTTATCTTGCGACATAGGCCTCCTCAAGTTCCCTCCATTTTTGCCGATTAGTGAAATATAATTCCAGTAATAAACATATAATTTATAAGATAATTCGAAAATCGTAGAGATATTAATATATAGCATAGGTATTCATATATATATGTATATCATACCACATTATAAAGGCCACATGGATGTCCTGATAATTCGTTAACACAGAACCTTGAGATATGTCGAACGCGTTACCTTACTTGTGTTAGGAGCATCGACCTTACGAGATGTATTGTCTCATCCCTTGTCAATACCCTACATTGTTCCCTTAGAACCTTTACGCACCAAACTAACAACAATGTGATAGATAAAGTCTATGAATAAACTTAAGGGTTGGTTCTTAGCTGAAAGTTCCGCAGTAATTATCGATGTTTATTATTTATTTATCAGTAATAACAGTGTCATTGAAAAGTGAAAGCCACGCTACATTACAAGCGGTAAGGTTTAAAATGAGTTCCTCATGCTACAAACCACTTTCCTCTTGATACGCTTTTCAATGTTAGTTAATATAATGTTTTTTTTTAATTCTGTGTTCTATCACATTGTAATTATTTAACAGCAACAAGAGTTTTTCTCTATTGTTGATAATAACTATAGACGCGTAAGTTTAAATGGATGCATGTGTGTTACTATTTTACCCAGACAATGGTGTTAGATTAAGGTTAATGCCCCGTTCCAATACTTTACGATTCGTAATGTTTCAATTATGACTATCCGCTTTTTCTACAACCAACTACGAGTCGTTAATACCGTTCCATAGTTTACTTTCCATACCAGCTGTCATCAGTCGTCCGTTGTTTTTAGTTTACGCCTCGTAAAATTTATTACTAAGCGTAACTTGAACGGATTGTATTTCAAATATTGGAACCGGGTATTATTCATATAGTTTTATATCCCGAAAAAATGCGAACGAAATCGCTGGCAATAGCTACGATAAATAGTTTTAGAAATTTTGAAAGTGCTTAATGAAAAGAAATTCATTAGAAAATTGTACAAAACACTGTCTAACAGTTTTATACTCTTAGTGTCAGATTAGTGAGGATATCTTTTATATTGATGTTCAACATCCCTTGCTCTGTACTTATTAGATCATCGATCATGTGGTAAATAAAAGCCATGGCCTTGTGAATAGAAAATAATGATTGGCACTTTCAACTGAGGCGTGTAAGGCAGTTTCCTATCTAAAAATATTGATACAGGTTTTCATGGAATATTATTTTTTGCACAATCAAACCTAATAACTCATCACACTTTTCTTAATTTATCTTGATTATTAATAATCAAGAATATACCTGTTTGTGCATGTAGCATTAGTTTTATTTTTTGAATAAAAACACATTTTTTTTATCTACTGCCAAAAAGTTGTAAGTTCAACGATAACTTATTGTGAAAAAAATACCTTAAGGTTTTTTATACCTATGGAAAACCTGTTGAAGGCCTTATTTTTTTACATTATTAGTTTCATACAAGTAACACAGCAGCATGATTATAATGACATTTTATTGCACTAATGCTTGTAAGCCTCACTTAGTCAATTCACAAACACGTTTATTAATTTTAAATGGAAATAGGCGAAAATAGTGTAACTTACAATGTCACACTAAAATAAATGTTGATTTGTGACATCGCGATGTATTTCATGAACAAAAGCACCTAATATGGAACTTAAAGTCACGTGAAGTGCTCGTTCACACGCGCGCCTTCTCATTAATTAATTTAAAACTACCAATTTTAATGAGTTCACTGATTTAATTTAATCAGCATAAAGCTTTATTTAAATGGACACGCATTTTTGTAATCTATGGCATGAAGATAAAAAAGAGTCACTTTGAAACATCCTAAAAATGACACAGTGATTCTTTAATGATGATGGTTTAAATTAAGAAAAAATATGTTCCAATTAGACTACGACACCAGAATCGCAATTCATATTCGAATGCTAATAGTAGCATAGGCTCTCATACTTAGCTTCCCGAAAAGGTAACTGCAGTACCTTTGCACAGATTCAAGTCTCAGATCTAAAATTATTTATTTATTTATTTAAAAACTTTATTGCACAAATAGGTACAACAGGTGGACTTAATGCTAGGGGCATTCTCTACCAGTCAACCCTTGGGTCATGCAGATAGTTTGTATATGGGTGCGGTAACATGGGAGAAAAAAAAAAGAAATCATTTTAAACAACAGTAAATTAAGCATTAAAAATAACATTACGGTATCTTTTAAATATACGATAATAATACACATACTATATAAATTAATTAGAATATAATATATAAAATATGAAGGTATACTTAGATTTACATAATATTAATAATAATTTATATATAAATACAAATATCATATCATAAAAATTGTCTCACGAAAAAAGGCTATTATAAAACAGAATACTATAAATGATTAATATGTTAGGGCTGAATAGCATTTTTATGTGCACTAGACATGTCCAATATTGTTTGTATGATTGTTTTCATATTTATATTTTTATCAACTTTTTTGCCGGTTTTTCTCGATAGCATCGACATTCCAAATACGGCGGCTTAACTTAATCTGACAATTCATCATAAATCTGACGGTCTTGTAAAAGTTACATGAATAAAGGATTTTCTTTTTTAACCTTAATCATTTTCTAAAAAAAAAATACATCTCTATTTTTTTTTGTTGTTTTATTTTTCTGTCCCCAATTAGGTTTTACAGTCTTTAATGTAATGTGTACTCATATGGCTGTGTTGTTCTTTCTTGCTTTCTTTTTTAATAAAAATATTATAAATTATGTATCTTTATTCTCAACTATTATCTTACCCGGTTAATTGACCATAACATTTTCAAAATATACCTTATTTTTCGCCCCCAATTCTAAATCATAAGGTTTAATATCAAGTGAATATCAAAGATTTATTCACGGAACAAAATGCTCAAAGCGTATTTACATTCACTTCATAAACGTGCGGTGATTACAAACTCTTTATTGCATTCGAGTTCATTGCTAAAGAGATTTTTGATTCAAAAGGTATAAGATATTAAAGTACAAGATATTACTCGTAAAGAGACGTTGCTTGCTATTTTCTTTGGTAAAAACAGACAGGAACCTTTGGCGCAGAATAGGGTTAAGCCAGGCTATAATAAAAACGGCAGATGAAACTGTATGAAAATAAAATAGTACAGTATTTTCCTTTTATACCGACTTGAGATAAAATTTCTCAATTCGACAGTATTACCTATATTATGTGTTACTATTATATGAGGTACTACGTGGGTAAGGTTAGCACGTCAAAGTAAATAGTTGAGGTTTAATATTCTTTACATTCCCTTCAATATAGTTGAGTGAAGCGATGGCTGGCACATACGTCATGCTTGTGAACAGGTGCGACCTTTGGGGACTGGTCAGCTTACCTCTTGAAAGCAAATACTTACTCGGGTACTCAATTGTTTCATCACTCATCCAAAACAAAACTATATGAATTGGTCTAAAGTGAGCTATACATAGTTATAAGTTGGAAACTGCTACTGTAACTAATTTGGTGAGTTTCTTACCGGTGTCTTCTCGGTAGAGACAGTTTCAGAACCGGCAGTAGAATCATTCTATTTACATTGTATAATAAATAAATAATCAATTTGCATTGTATTCAATGACGTATAGGAAATTTTGTATGTAACCTACTTGAATAAAGAAATATTTGAGTTTGACTTGGACCAAAGTGAGCTAAATAATCTCTTACTTAATACTAAGAAAACTAAATGTGTAAAATTTTCAATGCCAAATGTCAAACAAGAGAAAACAAATGTAGTTATTAGCGGTGTGCCCCTAGAAATTACAAATTGTACAGTATTTCTGGGCATTACTATTGATTCAAAATTACAGTGGGGTTCTCATATTGCTACCCTGGCAGGGAGACTTAGTTCAGCTGCATATGCGGTCAGGAAAATACGTAGTTTGACTGATGTTGAAACGGCAAGATTGGTTTATTTTAGTTACTTTCATAGCGTCATGTCGTATGGTATTTTACTATGGGGGTCTGCAGCCGATGTGCAGACTATATTCGTTTTGCAAAAGAGAGCCATACGCGCTATATACGGTCTTAAAACAAGGGACTCTCTCAAAGAATTATTTAAAAAAATTAACATTTTAACAGTAGCTTCACAATACATTTTTGATTGTATTGTATATGTACGCAAAAACTTACATTCCTTCATTAAGAAGTCAGAATGTCATAAATTTAACACGAGAAATAAACACAAACTTGCTGTTCCACATCTAAGACTTCACAAAATTAGCAATTCTTTTGTGGGGTTAAGTCTGAAGATCTTTAATAAGCTGCCAGAAAAGATCACTGCATTACCTATGCATAGATTTAAGTCTCTGATCAAAAATTGTCTAATGAAGAAAGGATATTATAAAATAGAAGATTATATTAACGACAAAAATGTTTGGAATTGATAGTCATACGCTATGTTGTTTATATGTATTTTTATTTTTTTTGCATGTTACCATTTTTGTAAGTTTTTGAAAAGAGTAACTATCGAGTTTCTTGCCGGTTCTTCTCGATAGAAGCAACATTCCGAACACGGTGGTAGTATAATCTGACGATTCATAAATGCTTTTGTAAAAGTTTACATGAATAAATACATTTTCTATTTCTATTTTCTATTTCTATTTCTACACATAGCTATACGTTCGATACTGCTACTGTAACTAATTTGGTGAGTTTCTTACCGGTGTCTTCTCGGTAGATATAGGTTCTGAACCGGTAGTAGAATCACTTTGCATTGTATTCAATGACGATTCAAAAGTGTTATGTAACCTACTTGAATAAATAAATATTTGAGTTTGAGTCTTATGCGCAAGATTTAAGGGCGGTACAAAGTTCAAAGTATGTAGTTTAACGTGTTTTTGTCTCCGTAAGTAAGTCAGTAACAGAAATTTAGTGGTGATAAAGAAACCAAGATCTGATCACATTCCAGAGAAATCGAGGAGTAGTAGGTTTTTGGCTTAAAGTTATTATTTCTAGATTTTTTCTTGATTCAACTTATTGGTTATCAACCTTGATTCACAAGATGTTGAACATTCGAAACAGTATCTTGACAATTGCTGATACCTTACAGCTGCCTGGTGCCGAATTTCCCCAGAAACAAATTGGTTAAGCATTTAAAGGTTAATCTTCCAGCAACTCCAAGTAACAAACGGCGACCTTACGTCGAAAAATGCTAAAAAGGATCACAATGACGTCATTTGCGGCACCTTTTTCGGTACGGAACCCGTAACACGGGTTTATTTTTTGCGGAGCTCGGTAGTTTGCTGCCGTAAGTAATTTTCGACACTCCACGCTAGCGAAAAGCGCCGTTGAAGATGATCGATGACGCAACAAAACACGTTGGAGCTGTCCACGCGATAAACTTTAGCGGATCAACTCTGGTGCGGTAGTTTTAATTCGTTAACAACTCTGTACTTTGTCACATTAAGTCACTGTCTATCTAACTTACTTATTAAAACGGAGATTTGGTATGACAAGGTGCTGAGGTGTATACGAACTAATGATGCTGCCTGTACCTATTGTGATACAAGTCATGGTGTGGTTTCCACAGCTCTTCGGGCATCGGGCCGATATGTGTAATGTTGGCTTATTATTTAAATACGTAACATGAAAATAAGTTACAATCTCACAAGCAAAAGACTAGCTCTATTCGTTTCTTTTCATTGATATATTCATTCGATGTTAATAAATAACATGTATCAACCTACGACATTACCTACAAGTCGACACAAATACAACGACAGCAGAATTCGCATAGTAAACAACACTTCATACTTTATGCACGATTAGCCAATCAAAACATCGATCCTACATCGCGATGTCATAGTTATCGTCGACACTAACTATATATTCTGACAACAAACCGAGATTTGTAGTAGTACCCTGGTCGCCCCCGAGCAGATTACACCTAGCTCAGCGGAAGTAGGTACTTCCATTTTTAGTAAATGACATACGTTTCTTACGAAGAATAACTTAATGTTTAAATTAACCTTGATTTTTCTTACATACAATAAATTTAAGAGAGGTAGGGCATAGCGATTTATCGCTCAAACTGGAACAGCCCGACTGGTGAAATACGGAAGACCGTAGCCAAATAACAATCACTTCTGTGTTGTTGTGTTCCTGCGTGTTGGCAAAGTTTCCAGAGCTCTTGGATTGTGCTACATTAGTAGCAGGGGTCAAGCCTTTAAGGTAAGGGCGACAAGTACAGTAACAGATTTATTATCCTGTACTTGTCGCCCTTAAGCTACGATGTCATTACCACTTAACATCAGGTGGGATGAGGTCAGTCTTGAAGTGTAATATAAAAAGATTTTAAGATCAAGTAAAGCCCATCGCTTAGACCACACTTCAAAGACTGTCACGCGATGTTTACATCGAAATGTCGCGTTGAATATTGAATTTTGAGTTAGCTGGCATCACACGCTTAGTGTCCTCACAGATATTGTTCAGTGCCAAAAGGCTTCTCATCTTCATCTTCTCGCACCTGCTAAATAAAAGGTTCTAGTACTAAAAATGTAACCGCGTAACAAGATCTTAATATCGTCTTGATAGATTTTGGCCAAGGCAACCAATATCATTGGGACCAGCCAATTGGTAATCGTCGTTTATTAAATAATTACACAGGACTTAGTTTTAGTATCCGATCGTTTGCGCAACACACAAGTGCACTCCCTTTTACTTTAATATCATAATTAAATTGAACTGCAGACTGATACTATTTGCATGTGTTGTGGACAGCATTTTATTTTATCAGGATTTTAGTTGATCAACATATCCTTACCACGTAGGAAAATGATCACCTAGGAAAACAAAATTCCTTTAGTATCGTAATCTTTAAAACAATATATTGTTCTCATTGCAGCGATAACAGACTGTACAAAAACACCGTTCACAAGTAGTTTCTAGGTTTAAATGCAGTTAAAGGGCTTATACATTGGCATTACATTACATTGGCTCTATAGATATATTTTAACAAATAATTTAAGAGTTAGTGTTTGATAACGGCTTGCCGCATTTAGGGACATAATGACGTCTCTCTATATTTTAATGCGTAGTAGAATTTTAGGAACACTTGTCTTTATTTTACTTATGGTTTTATTTTTTGTGATTTAGTCGTGTTCTTTTACGATAAATGGATCCGTTACTAAAACAAGAATATGTTAAGGAATACACAATAATTGCATGTTGCGGACTAAATGAATAATGATTTGATTATTTGACAGTGTCGAATATTATTTTAAATACATTATTATACATTTTATTGTTCATTCCTGTGTTTAAAAATAACTATATACATACAAAATATAACTCTTGTAATTCATCCCATAACATTTTAGTTATCTTAGAGGCACAAGAGAAACCCCCCATTGTTTATTTGAAAACAAACTGTGTAGTATGAAAGCACTTTTTATACGGGTCCGTTGCTAAAATTGTGGACCGGGATAATTTACGAGCAGGCTTCTAGGGCCGGACGCGGACAAACAGGGGTCCCTGGGAAGTGCTGCGCCATTTTTCCATGTTTCCCCTTTTTTATTTATTTTAATTTATCTAACACCCGTCAAAGGGGCGGTTTCGGATCCGGAATGCGTTACTTTGTGAATAATGTTTTGAAAGTTTATCGGGGGTAAAACGGTCAATATTTCACTTGGAACATGTAATGGAACGTTTTAAAGGTTTTCGATTTTATTTTGACCACTTTGTACATTCCTACTTACCTAGGTACTCTAAAATCAGAGCAATGTGTGATAGCGTGAAAGTTTCCTGGTTCGATTCCCAGTCAGGTAAATTTTAAAAACGAACTTTTCACAATTGACTTTGGTCTGGGTGTGTTGGAATGACGCTCCCAGTTAGTATCCGTCATCTGGTACTCATAGTACAAGGGGAAACTTTTGTTTGAGACCAGGTGATTGGTGTGGTTGTTGGTGCATTTATTAATTTATATTTACTGATAGGACATTGCAATCTTTCTGGAAGTTTGACATCTCTAGCTCATTATTCGTCTACATAGTTTTTCAGCAGTTTTTCATTTCTAACTTCCAACAAACACGAATGTACATTAAAAAATACTCAATAAATATTGGACTACATTCCTAACATCGACTTGACCCCGAATTCCGGGTAACTCAAACATTTGTGTTATGGAAACCCAAGTTTACAATGTCCCAACATCTACTTGAAGCATTATAACATTAAACAAACAAATGGTGGTGATCCGTTAGCAACTCGTCGGAAACTAAACTAAACGAAAATATTGATAGGTTTGATATTTTTTTCGTAAAAAATGTTTCTTCATTACTGTTATAAATTAAAAATGATGTGAATAATTTTTCTTTTATGAATCCATTATGAAGGCCAAGTCTTGCTAAGACTATGATCTGGAGTTGACAAACCTTTTTTGGAACTCTCTGCCCTGATGAGGAAAGAAAATTACCCATTAAAACGCTACGGCGGACCATAGCCTTTATGGTAATGCCATGGAGCAGGACCTTGAGAAAAGAAGACTCCATGATCTCTCCCTGAAATCGTTTTGGGGGTTTAGAGAGCTTAATCATTTCGATGGAGCGATTGCCGTCTATCCTTTGCACCTGAGAACCAGACCTACTTGGATCGTATCCTAGAACCAACTCTTTAACTTACCTTCTGAGGCACGAAAGCCTACAATGATCTAACCAAACTGCTATAAAAAAGTATTTCCCGTAATATCTGATTCCGGGTCTTGGAGCCTATGGCATTAACTACTAAAGCATATAAAATGTTACTACCCAACTGAAAATTAATAACACAAAAGTTAGTTTGTAAATATGTTACTACTTACTTTAGTAACGATATTTCTGTTTCAACAAACTTACAATCGAAAACAAAGTATGTCAGATCCGATATGATGGATAGCAACTTTTAATTCTCATAACTGTCAATAAAATACTTCGGATGCGAATAAAGCGTTTTCAAAAACGAAATAATATTTATTCAAATCAAAAACTACGTTTTTACTTCTGAACTTTGATTCATATTCAAAAACAAAACATTACGTTCGTTCGTTATTTATGTATTTATCAAACAAAACAATCAAATTGTGTACGAAAAGGTAGAGACCAAAGCTGTTCACACAGTTTACCTATCTGCGGGATTAGGGTCCAACATAAAAGTTAACAAGTTAGTTTCGTTTTTAAGAGTAAGGCTACAATTCCTATTCAAGGAATGTGTATGTTACATCAGTCCAGTTCCAGCTAATTCAATTATTCGTCAAGTGAAAATATATATTAACAGAAAAAGAGAATCAAAAATAAACAGACATCAAAGCAAAACGTAATTTCACAAAACACCGTTTGATTAACTACAACACAAAGGCTCACATATACCAGCCCGTAAGTTGAGCTAATACGAGATAAGCTAGCAGCTGCAAGTTAAACGCTAAACAACGCTTTATGTAACCCCCAGGGAAATCAGGAGAGCACGGAGACCACAACTGGTTTAATCATAAGGAAATGGAAGGAGGTTGTGTGGAGTTCTTAATTTTAGCGGTTTGTAGGTCAAGTTTTTAAGATCTGTTTTAAGAGCTCTGAACAAAGGACGTGGACTACATACTTTGGACTTTGTATCGCCCTTATGTATTTTATGTAGACTTAATCTCTTGTTTTAAGACAACGCGATGATTCCACCAATGTCAAGTGTTTAGAGAGATACGTTATTTTACGTTTAATGCGCGTTGGTGCGAGATTTATTTCTGAGATGAGATCTTCATTCTCTCAACATCTAAAACAGAAAAGTGCGACACAATATAGACAGCACAACATTAGTACGGGAATAGAAAGAGAGAGAGAGTGTCGTCCGCATAAGAACATATCAAACTGCGAATGTTTACCTTGACGTGCTGTCAAACGTACAAAGACAGTTTTATTTTATTTTATTATTTTTAAAGGACTCAATCTCATGTCTTTAGACAACGCGATGATCCACCAATGTCAAGTGTTTAGGGAGACACAAGACAGCTTTAGTCAAGCAGTTGAGTAATTACCGATTTAACATATGTCAACTTTTTTTTAAAATAGTTAATGATATTACCTTTATTCTCAAAATTTAATTACTACACATCTATAGCACTAACTTAACTAAACAATCTAAACTCTATATTTACAAATATAAATATATTAAAAAAAATAAAAATCTTTTAAAATTGGGCCTTGTGGGATCGATCCCAAGACGCTGGCAGCATTACCTCGCTGAATAGCTAACGGAACACGCTGTGTGAGGTAAGTGCCAGCCCTGGGGTCGCCTGAAGTATGGACCAGTTTATGTCAACATAATATCGAAAGTAGCTAGGTTACGCCGCTGAATAATTATGATTTGACAAATATCAATTCTGTAACATAATGACTCAACATCTTGACTAAAGTAATGTTTTCTGAAAATCGGGTATTCGTGCAGTCTTTAGTGGTACAGTGGTTGAAATTAAAAATATA
Organism: Glyphodes pyloalis; assembly: GCA_037074685.1. Lineage (NCBI taxonomy): Eukaryota > Metazoa > Arthropoda > Insecta > Lepidoptera > Crambidae > Glyphodes > Glyphodes pyloalis. Next base: position 16,917,469 of record JAYKKO010000009.1, read on the forward strand.
TGATCCATAGATGTGGGTGTATCTTTGAAATCTCTTTTTGGGCTTAAACAAGGGATTGTAGTATCTTTGTGATATAACAAATTAATGTTGCAATGACATCTGCATGTCCAAAAATAAGGGAAATCCAAACGAATCAAGAACAACTCATACCAAACATTGTAATAAAGGAGCGCCTTGGCGCCTGTTTCACTAGGTGCCAGCGGAAATTATTGCTTGGCAAATGAAAAACCTGTCTGCTGTAGGTCACCAATGTGGGGTTTAAAAAAGTGCACCGCAATCTGTACACTTGACTGTTATAGTAATATATTCTGAGCTTAAAGAATAACATGAAAAAATCTCCACAAAATAATCTCATGGTAGGCAACGTAAAGAAACTTGCTAGCTTGAGAATAAATGTTACTGTTAGAAGTTGTTGTTATTACAATACTCTTACTTAATTGTCGTAATTGTTTTCCAGATAAGGAACCACACTATCTATGTTAAAAGGCCGTTTTAATAGAGCATCTATCCATTATATTCCTCAGTAAAGGGGGCTCGAGCCATGAGCCCGTCTTATCTTTGCCCGAGAGCTCTGTTTGCCTTCTAAACACTCGAGCCGACGTCACTCCATCCTGTCACGTTATCTGTCACGCCACATCTCGTGTCTTACCAGACCTGTATATGTTTTACATACACGACTAGGTCTAAATGTTTCTATGAATATTATAGTTATGAGTCAAAGTTTGTTATTTATTTTTAATTTAAGACTTTCCATTTTGAACATTAAAATTTATTTGACGGGTCAAAACGTGGTAATACTTTTTAGTGGTTATTTCGAACAATAAAGTAAGTTAATACGAATTATTTACGTTTTGGTTGATGCAACCTACGCGAAACGCCGGGCAGTAAATAGTTAGTATCTTATTAGTAACTTATTAGTAACTTATTTTAAATGGTAAAATTTTTGTTAGATGATAGATTAAAAAAATATTTTTAGCCCGTCTTTTGGATTATCCAAAAACATGGCTCAAGTATTTTCAATTTTCCACCTAATTACGATACATTGAATTGAATTTTTATATGACGTCATAAGTACGTTTTTTATGCACCAATGTCGTAACGGGTCCGAGAAACGATGCATAAGTTTTACTTGTAACCACTATGAATAAATTTATTGATTATGATTGATTTTGCTTATTGCAAAAACCAATTTTCTATTCGAACTAGTAGTTCTTATTAGCGCGTTCAAACAAACAAACTCTTTAGATTTATAATATAAGCATATATGTTAGTTTCATCTGAATTATAAATCTTCTTTAGTTTCTACTACCTATATATTTACTATCCGTCTGGAAGCACGCCCCCTCCAATCTCTTGACACTTGACGTTCTATCTGCAGCTAAAATAGCTATTTCCCTGTTTATTCGTTAAATTATGACAGGCGTATCTCGGTGTCTAAGTCGCATGGGTGCTCATGTCTTCATATTGCTTCAAAGGTCGCAGCTTTGTGAATATTGTTAACTTACAAATGCAGTTTCATGCACAATGAATAATTGTTTTCGTAGGGGTTGTAAGCTTTATTTTGTTATAGAGGTAGAAAATGAAACATAATCAGATTATATTGATTATCTCTTCGGCATTTTACAATTCTTGATTGCCTGTTAGTTTGGCATATTTGAAAGTGTTGTCAAAATTTATGAATAAAAAAATGTGGGTCTAATTACTTTCATAAACGAATTATAAACTATTCTGTACAAAACATGTTCTTCCTGGATATACCAATAATACTTGTAACTTAATATTATTCAATGATAAAACGAATTACTGTTTAAGTGGTACAATGAATGAATTTGATTTGGTGTGAATATGTAAGTTAAAAAGAGTTTCGATTTATGTAGCAAGCAAAAGTTTTTCAAAATTGTTAAAAATCTAAGCTTCAATGTGTGTTACAGTACTGTGGTACTGCTAACGAGTTATTATTGCTTTAACTTGGCTTATCACACATCCTTGTCCAGATATTATAAGATTTACTTATGTAATATTTCTAATAAATATTTATCTTGATGTACTTTGAAAATAAAGATCAAGTTTGAAGATCAAGTTGTCTCTCGTCATCTTATAAATTTACACTACACCTACTTCTTGTATGGTAAACGATGAATAAATAATCAATAGTTGTATATTATACTAGTTATATAAATTTAAAGAGTTGGTTTGTTTGTTTGTTTGAACGCGCTAATCTCAAGGACTATTCTCGTTAGAATATTTTTGTTGGATAATACATTCGAGAAAGCCTTTAGGCTTTATATCATCACGCTGCGGCTAATGGCAGAATTACCGGAAATTGTGGGAAAAACGAAACAGAAAGAAAGAAACATTTATTACTTACTTACTCCCATGGCTCGATGACCCAAAATGAGTCTTGGCCTCCGATATGAGATCTCGCCACTTTTCGCGATCCTGTGTGCTGGCCCACCAGTCGCAAACTTGCAGCTCCTGAAGATCAGCTCTCACTACGTCGCTCCAGTGATACCTACAACGGCTAACCGGCCGACGTCCAATAGACCGACCCAGATAAGCTTTATCTCCAATTGTCCAAGACATCACAAGATTGTCATATAAGCACACATATACAGAAAGGAGACAGGCTTGTGAGAAGCAGCTACGGCCGCTAGTACGTACCTACTATATTACTTTAACGCCTATTACGTAAAGTTTTTATCGATTAGATGCCGCCGAATATTAATCTCAATCTGTCCGTCCCCTGACAAACGGTTTCCGACGATACATCAATACGTCATCATCGCTTTAAAAAACCTCAACGCACCCTTTGTTCATTTTTTATTTCCGCAGCTCCTTCGGCTCATAAAAATAATGGGCCCATATCCCGCGGTTTGACGGCCTTTATGAAGACGTGACGCGTGGTAATGTGAGGCGTGACGTCACGGGAATGCCGTATTACGTCATGATATTACGCCTTCAGATTGTGCTTTTGGGGATTTGAGGGCAATTCTATTTGTGTTCTGATTTTGGTTGAAGATTTGGAGGTGTTTTAAATAACGTATTTGATTGATGCAATATTATGTTATGTACCTAAGTATATTGATATTTGTAGAATGAACTGAGTGTCTTCTCTGTCCCATATTTAATCTGCAAATATGAGAGCTTCATGTATTTGTTTACAACGTAAGTATGTATTTTGCTTCTTCAAACACGAAACACATATTTTTTTTCATTTCTTGTTTTTTTGTCATATTTTTTATTTATAAAATTACCATTTCCATTTAATATAGTTCTATATACAAAAATATATTTTTGAGTAAACTCTGAATAAGGTGCACAATTAATTAAGTATGACATAAACAATGATCACAATTTCCTTCGGACACTTTCTGATTTTTTGTTTCAATAACTTTACTCGTGTTGAAATATACTTAAATATCACGAGGATAACGTTGTAAATCTATGAAAACATTTCTAATGTGGCCAGCCAAAAAAATGGTTCCATCAAGGAATGTAAATGTTTTTATCCACGCTTATATTATTTTAGAGGACTAATATTTGCTGTAAAAACATCACGAATTTTACTCATTTCTTGAAGTGGACGTGTGATAATACGGTGAGGCAGCTAAAGTGGGCTACCCAAGTGCAAAGACAAACATCTCCCAGTAAGACACCTCAGGCTTGTTAGACGATATCTGAAGGCGGTATCGATCAGCGCCGCATAATGGAACGTCTTGGAGCTGTCGAGTGGGTAGTTTAATCCTAAAAGAAAATAATGGCCAAGTTCTTTTTAAAATAAGGTTATTTTTATAGGATAAGTTGGATTTTTGCAGCCGTCTAGTCAAATTAGCAAGATTACAGGATTATTAGAGGATTAGCTAACGCTGTTAAGAAACTAATAAATCTTAGATTAAAGAAAATTCAGAATAGATTTTTACAATTTTTGTAGGGCAAGCTAGTGCAACGTTCATACGAACTTTAAATATTTAAAGAAACAATTTTTTTAGTCTACCCTTGCGTTTTGGGATTCGAACTCACGATTTTCACGTATCAGGAATGTTACTCTTTCAACCGCAAGTTTTCGCAGAAGATACATTTTCAGTTGGAATTACCTCTTCTCCTTTGATAAGTGCCCTCTGTCGTATGAATGTATGTTTAAAACATCGTACGCGTTTTTTTTTGTTTTTAAATAAAGTAAAATAGTATTTTAGCGCTAAAATGATATAATGTGTAAGTTACAATATCAGTGTTTTAGGTTCAAATGTGGGAGCAGAGTTTTACAGATGTACCAAACACCCCGAGCCATGTTTGGTGTGTAAAGTAAAACCAAATACGCATTTCGAAGCGTTGTAATTAAACCAGAATTATAGCACTGATTTGAATTCAACGATAGTAGGTTTCAAGCTTGAAAGATTTTGTGTTTACTGGGTGGTTTATTAAATAAAAGATTTTAGATGTGAAAATACGTGACTGTATTTTAGGCGGTAAAATTAACAGTGATAGAACAGAGACAAATACAGTGGTGCCAACCTAACCCATTTGACTGCTACCAACTTAGCACAAGAACATGTTGCGTTCACTATTTAACACCCCCTCTAGAATGCAAACCCATTTTCTTTATACAATACAAGTGTTTATCATACGAAGTCCCTTTCGTTAAAATATCGGCAACCATATCACTTCCCTTACAATTTACAAAACTTATTTGTTTATTATGTACATTATCTCTTAAAAAATGAAATCGAATATCAATATGTTTCGTTCTAGGTTTGTAACAATCAGTAGAAGCTAAACGTATTGCACTTTCATTATCACAATAAATAGGGAGGGGACAGTCTTTCTGTAGACAAAGTTCCAGTTGGAGCTGACGGAGCCATAGTGCTTCTTGTGTCGCAGCAGCCATCGCCATGTACTCTGCTTCAGCTGTAGACAACGCAACTGTGGGCTGCTTGCAGGAGTTCCATGCTATCGCGCCATTCTGAAAAATAAAAATGTAACCAGTGCAGGACCTTCTGTCCTCAGGACTGCTAGCCCAGTCGGCATCACAATAGCCTCTCATCTCATTTGACACATCTTTGGTAAATGTCAACTTCAAATCTTTGGTGCCTTGGATATATCTCATTATTCTTTTAACACAGAGCCAATGCTGATGACCAGGATTACTGACATATCTACTAAGTTTATTTACTGAAAATCCAATATCTGGTCGAGTTGCTTGTGCTAAATATAATAAGCATCCAATTGCCTGTCTGTAAGGAATATTTTCATTATTATCAGTGCCATTTGGTTCAAATTTAGCATTAACTTCAATTGGAGTTTTCACAGGTTTCGATTCAGACATCCCAAACCGATCTAATATTTGTATTATATACTTTTCTTGGTCAAGCATTATTTTTCCTTCTTTTCGATTTCTTTTCTTCCTATTCCTTTCACAGGTAGCGGTGTGTTATTAGCAACAGTGTTGGTTGAGACGGGTGGACTTTTGATGTCATACATCCAATAACTACAGTTGGTCATATGCATCGAGGCTCCGGAATCCACATACCATTTATCATTTTCAGTTGTTACAGAAGAAGCCGTAAAAGCTGCTACAAAACTTTTATCTTCATTTTTAATTGAAGTTTTCTTCTGTGTCGGACAATGTTTACTTAAGTGACCATATCTATTACATTTATAGCACCGTGGCCCTTTGTTTTTCATGCTGTTCTGTTTCTTCATTGAGTAAAAAGCAGTCGTTTTGGAACTCTGAACTTCTTGTAGTAGTTTAGTTTTAACGTTATCAGCACTGATTTTTACTCCAGAACTTTCTATGGCCATGATCATGGGTTTGTATAAATCCGGCAAACCCGCCAACATCAATGTTCCTAGCCATTCGTCATCGACCGAAAATCCTATGTTTCTCAATTTGTGAGCCGACGTCATAATTTTATTTACATAATTTTCAATACTCTTCGAGGATTCCAACGTTGTCGTAATGAGATCTTTTAACAATGCTACTTTCCGTGTCAAGCCATTATCATCAAATGCTCGTTCTAGGTTCAACCAGACTTCTCTTGATGTTTTCGCATCCTGAATGTGAACGTAATTAATCGCATCCACGAGTAAAATCAGTTTTGATTTGGCTTTTACGTCTTTCGCGCCATCGACTTTTTCCGCTTCTATGCATTGCCAGAGATCTTCATGTTCCAAGTACGCTTTTACTGCGAACATCCAATTCGCGTAATTATCCCTTCCTATGAGTTTTTCAATTTGAAATGCTGTATTTACAGACATTTTTCACTTTTTCGGTATGTAATTTAACCTCCAAATTGTATGACGCCACGCCGGTAGAATTTTTACGATGCAGGTATTTTCACTTTCTTCGGAATCACTATTTCGGATAAACTACAGTAAACTACAATGAACTAACGATGAACTAAGATGAACTACGCTCTGCTACCATGAAAGATTTTGTGTTTACTGGGTGGTTTATTAAATAAAAGATTTTAGATGTGAAAATACGTGACTGTATTTTAGGCGGTAAAATTAACAGTGATAGAACAGAGACAAATACAGTGGTGCCAACCTAACCCATTTGAATGCTACCAACTTAGCACAAGAAAATGTTGCGTTCACTATTTAACAAAGCTAAATAATAAGAAGTTCTATGAGTAACTAATATATCTTACGTCTTAAAAAGAAAGTATATTTTAAGTTGTTACAAAATTTAAGACCAACATTTGGACTTAACATCCATTTAAATTTTAATCCTTTTGTTGTTGAAATCTATAACCAAGGCATATTGCAAATTAATTAACTTGGCTCTCTTCTAACACTTCTATTGGGATACAAATAAATTTTCAGCAGTAAGCGATCTTTGATTCTTATTAACTGTACTCATAATAAAATAACTTTGCATTGCCAGCAAATCATTCGAACTTCAATCAAGTAAAAAAGAATTCACATCTTCACCAAACGTAGTTTCTAAAATAAGGTCTAGCAATAATTATATTTCCAATTGAGACCCCATCTGGTCTTCGGCTGAACCCACCCTTTGCATTGAAACAAATAAAAGTTCTCGTTACGTGCTGACCTTTGTAAAGAATTCCACTACAGCTAATAAAAGGGCGTAGAAAGTAAATAACTCTCGTGACTCACGGGCTCAGAGTTTAGGCAACGAAGACCTTAATTGGCACGAGGAAGTTCCAACAAAAAAAAATGCTGGGTCTTCGGTTAAATATGAGATGGAGTACGCTAGCATGCGTATAGCCAGCATCATTTGTTTGTATACATCTCAGTACCTTGTCATACCAAATCTCCGCGTAACTAAGCAAGTCAGATAGGCAGTGACTTAATGTAACAAGGTACAGAGTTGTTAACGAATGACTGAACTAGGCCCAATGCGGCTTGAAGCAATGGCATGTAGCATCTTCATAATCAGCTAATGCCTGACTGATCGTCTATCAACACCCATTGCTTGGCATAAGTCTGTCTAATGGTTCCATACTTTGACCTATCTAGTGGTTTCTCGCATCCAGACTGTGCCAGCCATCTTTTGCAGATTGTTACACCATTTTTTTTTAGAGAAAGTCACCAAATATCCATACCGTCCGGGAGGACAACTTTTGTTTTAAGAGCCAGAAGTGGGTCCAAGAACCACCCAAAAAATGTTAGCGTGATGGAATTTCAAAGTAATTCACTATGATCGGTGGTTTTAGTTTCATGTCACAAGTAAGTAAGCTACTTTGAGATCAGGTCAATGTATTTCTGATATTTATTCACTAAGAAGAGATTCAGTGCGTTCTACACTAAGCTCGCTAATGCTCGGTATCTATTCTAGATCTCTCTTGCCCCACAGTCCACCTCTGCCATCCGTTCTTTCCTTGTGTTGATAAACAGACACCTATGTAAGTCATAGATCCATGCAAAATACTGTCCTCTCGTGGATTTTGAATGAATCTGTGGACCTACAACATCTTTGATCGCATGTTATGAAGACTGTCCGTATGTCTCACGACCGAAGGCTACGCGTTTACGTAACGCTGGTGCCTTACTAAAAAATTAATCAAGGTATGCGTGTAGTTCACAGTTAAAATCACGCAAATGGTTTCCCACAATTACCTCCTATTTTTAGGGATGAAATATTCGATTTCTTTGGGTCGTTTAATCTATCTATAATACTTACTAGTAGATAGGTGCGTACCACTTTTGGGATCAGTTTATCTCAAGCTACATACTTACTTAATTTTTTTCACCTACAGTTAAATACAACTACTAACTTGTGAATAAAGAACATTTAAGGTTGAAGTCAAATAGGTATTTATTTGATCAAATACTACCTATAAAGATACTTTTAACATTTTTAATTGTTATTGAATACCATGCTGAGTATTTGCCTTTTTGTGATATTTTTTTTTACGTTGCTGTTCTATGAAAGCTGTGTCATATCTCTTGATGAACTTTTCTTTCTTCCTTTTTTTAAAGACGCTACTGTCCATTGGAACCTGTATCTACTGAAGAAAACCCGGTGCACTCATAAAGCAAAAACCGTTAACTATCTTTGTCTAAAGTAATTTACAAATATCAATAAGTTAGATTGTTATATCTACTGCGATTCTATCTAAATCTTTTTGGAAGAAATGGATTTCGAACCGGTAGTAGAGTCACTTTGCACTGTGTTCAATAACAATACAAACTAGTTACATAAAACCTAGTTCAATATTTTTGAACACGATTAACAATTAAATCGTGTTAAAATATTGAACTAGATTGATGATGATACCTTATTAATATTGGATTTGTATATATTTTTTTCTAACTAGTAGACTATTATAGCATCGCAATATTTTATATACCTGTTTATTATTATTTTTACCTCTACCTCTATATTTTTAATTTACTTACTTATTTTTGTACGGTACTCTTGATCAAAAAGCCACTACATAATATTACACACTTATATACTATATTTAATTTCAATCATATTAAATTTGTCTGATATTCTCTAGATTGCTTATAAAGAAGTTACATTGTCTCGTAAGAGATTGGCTTCACGAATTTTGGAATTGAACTTACTTTTCTTTCTACAATTTGACTTTTCTCTTGTCTCATAAAATATCTAATTCAAATTTGCATATTTTAACGAATTTCGTTTCGATCAAGGATTTACATTTAAATCGAGACTGGAATTATTTTAAAAAGCCAATCTTGAACTACTCAACTTGTTGAAAAGATTTTTACGCCTCAAATTTAAGCTTTTGAGTAATTCTTTGATGTGAATATTACTGACAAAATACGAATAATACTGGTAAATAAAAATATGTTTTATTTAAAAAACGGCTTTTTACCCTACTTTTCATTTCATCAATTGACAAATTATAACTGCATGTATGGTGCATAATTAATACCAAAGTTTAGCTGTTTATTTGTGCAAAAAACTACTTAGTTTCTTGCTGGTATCTTTTCGGTAGTTATAGGTTCTAAACCGGAGAGGTCGCATAATATGATTTATATAGAGACGATTCCTCAATAAATGAACTATCCAACACATAAAATATTTTTCAATTTGAACCTTAGCGCGTTAAAACCAAAATATTCTTCAGCTTTATAAAAATATCAGTATTGAGTTCTAAAAATGAGTTGGTTCTTGTTGCTATTCCATATAACAGGAAACAACTAAATACGTTTAAATATGATAAATAGTTCTGTGATATGAGAAATATTATTCCGCTATTTTCAAAATCGTGGTAACCTGGATATCCGAGCGATGGAATGTTTAATTTCGCGAATAGTTTCCAACACAGTTTTCGGGGTATTGCAAAATTGACTGGCGTTTAAAGTTTGAAACGATTTGGATGTATGAATGTTGTTAGCTTGCAGCTAATATTATAAATGTTTTACGTTTTGCGTATCCACTTTGCTCATAATAAATTCGTACGGCCGAATGGAGAAGCCGCTTTTTTAAGTCGATTTAAAAGACAAACATTCAAGAGAGATAAAATAAGATTTCATTCGGCTAGAAAAGTAAAAGAAAGTTAAATCATAGTAAATTCTACAGAAGAAAAAAGTAATGCCATAATGGGAAATAAGTTTAAAAAAATAGTACGTATATTTTAATGCTGTGTTTATTATTTTACTAGCCGTCCTGGAAAAAAATATGTTATTGTTTATGTAATATAAAATTTGAAACTATTTGGGCCAAACTTTATCTCGTCAAATAAGAACACAAAAATATTAATTGAACGTTAATTTAGAAAAATATCTTATTTTTTAAATTAAGGAAATTATTACTAATTGTGAATCACTTAAGAACAGATGAGCTATCTACTTCTTTGTCTATAAAAACCTTACAAGGTATCCGTTGGACGCTGTTCCATCAACACAACATTAAAACAAAACAGAATAATAAACAAAGAATGAACACATCCCCTTGAAATGCAACATCCACAGCATAAAAAGGTGAGTGGTAGTTAAACTCAAAAGTTCCATAGAAAAGGCGTAAAAACCCCGCTTCAAAACACTTTTCAGCAAGAATGTTGCCGCGAACTTCGGTTGCAACCTACCCACGAGAAGGGTTGGAAATCCCACAATCCAACAGGATCCCGTTTCCCGGATTTTTTCTGAAATATTAAAGGCACAGGCCATTATTTGAAAAAGTAATTTATTATTTTATTAGAATCGTCCTAATGCAATGAACTAAAATAAAAAAGCAAATGACCTATGTGTGTGTAACAACAAACTGTTTTTTAAATAAATTTTACTTGTAGAAAGATAAATAATCGATTGCGCATAAACACACAAATAACATTGCATTTAAATGCATAACTTTTTTCGTTCTTTACTGTGTAGAATATAAGGTATTGTAAACGGTTTTAATCACAAATAAAATAAGAAATTTACTTATGTATTTGGTTGATTACGCTGGAAATTAAGCACACACATATTATTATTATTATGTTTAGACGCTTTTTTGCAGTCCCTAAAATATCTTGCGAGTCCTACGCGTATAAATAACACGCAGGATCCCGGAATACCGGGATTCGAAACTGTGTAATTGAAAGCCCTATCTGCAAGTTCGCTATGAAATATAAGCGCATTTTTCTCAGTTGGTCCCGTACTCATAATAAAGAGTTCTCCGCAATTGTTGTTGGAACTTTCAATGTTTGTCGCTTGTTGTCGCTATGGAAGATGGGTAGGGCCACGTACTTGATGGATGATAAGCGGTCTGGTAGTAGCGATAAGCGTAGCGGTTTTGACTTCATCAGCACACGTAGGTAGCTTTATTATGCTTTACTTGTAACCTTAAGCTCATTTTCATTTAAAATCAGGTGGAATGAGGTCAATCTTGCAGTGCAATATAAAAAAGGAAAAACATCGGAAAAAGAAAAAGAACCTATTTTTGTTAATTTGTTTCGAAAATTGTTTTAAGTTCCGAACTAGAAGTAAATTAATTTGGTTCATATTGGTGTATCTTAAATATTACATGAATGAAAAGATTTCTAATTTCTTCTCTATCACGAATGAAATATTTTTATTACCGAGTTAATTAATAAACATGTTTACCGATAAATAATATAATCACAGCAAATATAATAGTTAATAAGCGTTAAACTACCTGGGCTCATGAATAAATTAAACAATGTTCAGGATTTTTTTAACTTGCTGTCACTGGGTAGATTAGCGTAGTGTGAAATCGCTTGTTAAAATATAATTGTATTGTTGAAAATTACAACAAATAGATGAAAATCTAACTCAATAACATATTATATTGTGGATCATGGAATCGCTTGAACTAAAGCCCCATCTTGTTCGCAAGGGGCACGAGATCTTACAATATTATTTAAAAAAATAACTCTTTCTTCGAACTCCGGCGCGTCCGACTTATTTTTATAAAACTTCGTCTAAAAGGCTAATTTGTTGCTCAGACATTTGCGAGAAGAGCGAGAAATGCTTTTCTATCTGCATTGTCCACGACTGTTTTATTAAAAAAGGTCAAATAAGGTCAACGTGGTACTATTTTCGTTCTGTCTAAGATAAAACGAAGTTTTTTGTAGTCTTTTGAAGAAAATAACCATCTCTCTTTGCGATGTGGGATACGAACCCATGACCTTTACGTATCGCGCCTTCTTCTTCCACCTAAACTAATCTTAGGTGATGAGTTTTTCTGTTGTACTAACCTCTTAGCCTATAGTAAATGGTCTCTGCTGAGTTTTGAACTACTTACTTATTAGGTCCGTGGTAGATTTGTTGCTTAAATATTTGCAACCGATAGAAACGGAGAGACCTTGGCGTCTGAATAGCTCTTTTCGTTTTTGAGGCATCCCTCACCGCAAGAGGGAAAAAATGAATCGCTGTTCGCTAGTATCGCTAAAATTCCAGAACTGCTGGATATATTTATATCCAGTTCCAATATTGTACGATTTGTAATGTGTCAAAAATTACTTTCCATTTCTCTACGAGTCGTTAATTCCAATTTCAAATTTACACTCCATATCACCTGTCATCAGCCGTTCGTCGGTCGTCTTTAGCTTACGCCTCGTATAATTTATTACTACTCGTAACTAGAATGGATCGTTATCAAAGATTGGAACCAGGCATTAGCTAATAAGTGTTTTGAAATAAATGTGCAGGTGCAGGGATGGTTTAAAAGGTAAAAAAAAATGTGAAAAAAACAGTACTTTTCCTAGTTAGCAACATTAAAATCGATTCGAATCGCAATAAGATCGATATTCAAATCGCAATAACATCGATTTTCGTATTGCCCTCAGCATCCTCGCAATGTCATCAAGACATTAAACGTGAAAAGTGATCCACAAGTTCTCAGTGCCGCAGATTATCCTGAAAGCGGCAAATCCTAGGTCCTTAATGGGGCATTGTGCCGATCTGCCGCCATTGTGTCCAACATATTTAAACACAAATACCTTTTGTGTGCGTAATGTCGTGTTCCTGTGGTATTTCCTGGCGATGTTTATGCCTATTGTGCTCTTGGTGTGGGAGGGTGGTCTAAGTTACGAGATGTTTATTTGTTTATTTAATAAATTAAACGAGTAAGTGTATAAAATAAGCGGAGTCTAATGCACAAAAAGTTCACTAGGTGGACTTAAGGCTGAGGGGAATTTTCTACCCGTTAACCCGTTCAATCAGACCTGCAGTGTCAAGCATCTGCGGGATCGAGGTCTAACAAAAAAGTGAACATAATAAGACTGACAGTATTTAGGAAAGATACTCAATTTCTTTCAAATCATTTGTAAGGAACGTATGTTTTTTACTAAAAGTGGTAGTACTTCCGCCGAGCTAAGTGTTATCTGCTCGGAGACCAAGGCCCAACTACCAATCTTGGTGTGTTGTATATATAGCTAGTGGCTACGAAAACTCTGACATCGCTATGTAAGATCGATGTATTAATTGGCTAATCGTGCATTACGTATGGAGCGTTGTCTACTATGCCAATTCTGCTGACGCCGTATTTGTGTCGACTTGTAGGTCAGGTCGGCACACATTCATTGGGGCTTCAGTGTGTTTATTTCTCAAAAATGGTCAATTGGCGCACATCCCCATATTATAGGTTCTACAAATCCCAAATTGGGCACGGTAGAGAGTTTTTGCGTTATACATCGCCGAAACTGGCATAAGTCGCTAGACATTTTGTAAAGGAAAAAAATCAGATTGTTTTTTGAAGGCTCTCTAGTTTTGATCTATCTTAATTTTAATTTATTCATCTTCAGAATGATGTATGTACTGTTTTTGAAGTTTCGTACCCAAAAGTTAAAAACGGGACCCTGAGAATTCGCTGACCATTTGTCACCAGAGTGTAGAAACACTACAAAAATAAATCAGACCTAAAATGTGTTTTTTACTGTTTCTTACTCAATACTAATCAATACATATTCATGGTTTTAAATTGTTTGCAATTGTTTGTGTGTATTAAATAAATTAACACCAACATTATGTAATGTAACACGTTTGACATCAAGTAAACGGCCAAGTATTCAAAAATGTTACCCAATTGGTTCATTGGTCACATTCTTTTCAAGCTGAACACCAACAAAAATGTGGAAAGCCATTCCTTAAGCTTACCTCCAAACCCACAAATCATTCTTGACTTAAGCCACAATCTCATAAGCATATTTGTTGACTAAGTTTTCCATAATACTCACAAAGTGGGCTTGCTTTTAGTAACGTTTTGTTAGTTCATAAAGGCAGACCCATATACGGGCTTTGAATGCCATTAGCTAGATTTCGTGTTGGAATAGATTTTAGCCTTGACTTTGTTTATTTAAAAATCCATCATCGCAACATCATGAATGTTGTATATCTTTTGGTAATTATTAGATTTTATGCATTTTTAATGTTTTAAATTGAATTCAAGGTAAATTGCGGTTAACGATTTATTAAAAAAAATGATTTACATGATTTCTTTTTTATTTTTCTAAAGGACATGTGATGATGGCCTCAGATGGTCTTTTCATCTTCACCGATCTTGCGGGGGAGCGGAAGGCTCTCACCCCTAATAAGTTAAACAACTGCCAGAGGGCGTTCCATAGTGGAACTCGAACCTCGGCTCGGGCCGTTGTTGAGAGTAATAACTATTCTAAGTTTTTGGGGACAGACGATCTCTTTTTATGGTAATGTGCATTATATATTGATTTCGTTTTATCATTCTCTCATTTAAAAATTACAGGGGGGGGGTGTATTTTAATACCTTGGAAGTGTCTCTCGCGCAACCCCACGCGTATTTATTAGTTAAAAAAAAATTGAGTTTCGGTTTTTTTGTAGCCCCTAAATTTTTTTCTATTTTTGTAACAATCTTAATGCGGTTTACAGAATACATCCATACAATAGGTTACAACAGTACAGATCTTATCGTTCGGGTAAAAAGCGGCTGTGGCATACGAACGAACAGACAGAGAGTTTTTCGCCATTGGGCTACAGAACCACAGTCGACGGGTCGCTAGTAGTAGTAAGTATATATGTTTTAACAATGTAATTGTAAATCATGTTCGCCATCTGATGCTTAAGTTACGTCAAAAATCAGAACGATTGCCGCTATCCACTGGACAGATTTATCAAGGGCCCTTTCACACGGGCGGTAAAAACTCCCAGCTGAATAAATACATCACATCGACGAGCGGGGTTTAATTTATCGCCCCCTGTGGCTCGGCCCGGACAGGTATAAACGGGAGTGGACGCATCGTTAGGGTGTTAAATAATTTTGTTTTTTTGGGACCGTCTTGGTGAAATTTGGACATAAAAATCGAGAAATATTTTGACAGGCACCTTTTTATTTATTTTGGCGACAGAAATATTGACTGAGCTACAAGTTCCCTAAGCCCAAGTGGCTTACTTATTACATTTGTGCCCAACCAAATTGGTAAGGTTAGTATTTTAGGTTATTGATTATATGGGCCCTATAAAATTAATAAATGCGCCACATAATTACACTAGTTAATTTGTTTCGAACGAAAAGAATCGCTTTAACGTTGAAGAACTGGTGACAAAAATAAGTTGAAATTTCCAAAGAAGTATTTTTTTTTGCTAGGTAGACCAATGACGCAGTAATTTTGAAAAAGGAAAATGTGTAAAATTTAATCACAAAATGATATGATATGAATAACATAAACCCCTTATTTAATTAAAATAACAATTTAATTAATTATTTTTTAGGTTACGTATAAACCTTGTTTTAGCTATTTATTTCCGTATTCAAACCAACTGCATCCGTTGATTTTGTGGTAAACTAATCTTAAACAGATCCACCAAAGCACGACTTCATCGCCACCCTAGTCTCAGCGGAATTACTCGAGACAGAGCGCAGGTAACGAGCCCAGACGACGTACATTACGCAAGCCGCTGTTGATGCGGCCGGCATCAGGTGTGTGTCTTTGACACTTTGCTTTCATACGAGTAGGGTGACCAGCTTAATGAGGTAGGTATATAATAAAAAAGGCATATAACAATATAAGCGTCACAAGAATAATCGCAGCATTTACTTAGCATAAAAAAGCTAAACCAAGCTAAGTCGCAAGCGCTCTTGTAGTGTTTGAGCTTGGCTTGAGTTAGTGGTTTATGTAATTTTTTATGATCTCTGAGTCTTGAGGTCGATTTCTAGTTCGACTCATATGTTCGATAAATTTTATTCATGCTTTAATATGACGACCTCGGTGGCGCAGTGGCTAAGGTAGGCGGCCAAAGCGCGTAAGGTCCCGGGTTCGATTCCCGGTCAGGTCAATTGGAAAACGAACTTTTCTAAATTGACTTGTGTGTGCTGGGATGACGCCCCCAGTTGGTATCCGTCGTCTGGTACTCATAGTACAAGGGAAAACCTTAGTTTGAGACCAGGTGATTGGTGTGATTTTCTGGCGCATTTATTTATTTTATTTTACTTATATACCTCCTCGATAATAGCATCCATAACTATTATGACCACTTCACCACTAAGGTGTTACGAATACTTCATAGTATTTACTTTTTTTGAATGGCATTCGTTTTTAAAAGGCAACAGAACCCACGACACACTTTTTACTTCACTAACATAAAAAAATATGTAAGTAAATCATTAGTGATTTCATCGTAAGCAGTTGTTAATAATTTTATATTTGTTTTGTTACAGGTAAATTAATTATGCTGTTTTGGACGAGATGATACATGTACAGTATGTTGTGTTGTAGGTTATTATTTTTTAAATTGTCATCTAAATTCAAGTGAATATATTCTAATATCGTCTTTAAATACACTAGAATGAGAGTTTTCTGCGGTCGAAGGTTCGGTGAAAATGATAAGAATATAGGGCTTTGCTGGTACTATCGATAAGATTGTAAAGATATGCATTAATTAATACTTAACATGCATACTAATGACCGCCTGCAACTTTGTATGCGTGGAGTTAATCTTCTATAGCAATTAATCTTCAAAATTACGCAACAGATGTGATTTTTATACAGCAAGAGTTGTCTCAAAGGATGTTTTTATACGATTTGTATATAGATATTATTATATGATACAGAAAAGATATTGCAATCGCATGAAGCCAGTGTAAGCTAGTAAAAAATAAAAATGTTACACAGTTTGCAAAGCAATACGCATAATTTGATCTTCGCCCATAACTTTTTCTCTCACAGGCCCGTTTCAAATCCCACCATAAATCCTTATGCTCGAAGCAATAATTCATACTTAAATTTTATTATCACTCGAATTTCCTTTCGGATACACAAGAGTATTATAATATTATGAGAGTTCCAACTCCTACATTATCTTTACGACTTTTTGTTTTGGTCCAAGTTTTATGATTAAGCGGGGAATTTTCGCGGCTTAATCATTCAACAAGTTAAAATGGAACTTGTTATTTACAAGGCTTGAGATACTGATTCTATCATACATATATGGTACTCGGGGTGCAATAAGATTTTTTTTTTATAGCAGCGCAGTATATTGGCTCCTCCCAGCCTGATGGTAAGCAAGGGAGGAACCCACATCGTGATGACAACGGATTTGATATCGAAATATCCTATCCGTTAGCATCGCATCGCCCGCAAGATGTTTCTTCTTCTGTTAAGGGAAGGAGAAAACACATGAGCCGGCAACGAGTTATACTTCTTTATGGTCCGGCAAAGATAAGAGTTACCAAATTTTTTTGATTGTGATGGAATATTTTCCACGGTGAAGCGATGACATTGTTGGCCGGCTCTTGTGGTTCTGTGAAGGAAAGGAGAGGGGGGGGGGGGATAAGGGAAAACAGTTCCTCGGAACCTTGCGGTAACATATAATGACGACCTCCATAGCCGAGTGGCGAGCGGGCTGGACTTTGGCGTTGCACTATCTCTGAGGTCCCGGGTTCGATCCCCGGTCGGGCCAATGTGGGAAACGAACTTTTCCATATTGTCTCGGGTCTGGGTGTTGTGGTGCCGTCGTTGTTTCCGATATCTGTTACACAAGTGCTTTAGTTACTTACCACAGAATCAGAAATGTATGTGATGTTTTTATATTCATTTATTTATTATTTACTAGCTGTTGCCCGCGACTTCGCCCGCGTTATTTCGGGATAAAAAGTATCCTATATGTTAATCTAGTATGTCATCTGTCTTCCTACCAAATTGTATCCAAATCCGTTCTGTAGTTTTTGCGTGAAAGAGTAACAAACATCCATACATCCATACTTACAAACTTTCGCCTTTATAATAGTAGTAGGATTTATAATATAGCTAAGTTCATCGCTTATACCACATCACCCCGACCGTCATAAAAGGGGGTGTGCACACTGAAAAAGACATCAGGCCGCGAGATTCGGGGCTAGGTGTGAAGTGTGATCGTCCCAAGCGCGATTACCGTTTACGAGAGGCGGGGACGTCCTCCGGTGATGGGTTTAAAGCCGTCGTTATGAATGCGCCTTTATGAGACGCGGTTGAGTAACGAGCCCGTGATTGGCTGTCTATTAAGTTACGAGTGTATTCTGTATTGGCTTGATAGAACAATGGTTGCCGGTCTCGAGTTCCAATATTTAACGATTCGTAACGTCAAAAATGACTATCCCTCTTTCTACGAGTCGTAAATTCTAATTTCAAATTAACTTTCCATATCATCTACCATCAGTCGTCCGTTGGTCGTTTTTAGCTTACGCCTCGTATAATTTATTATTATCCGTAACTAAAACGATTCGTTGTTCAAATATTGGAACCGGGTATTAAGGATGAGTTCAATTCCCACCCAGGGTAAGTATTCGTGTGATAGAGATTTGGGTTTCTGCGCCTGGGTGCTTATGCAGTCGTTTGCAGTTTAGGAGTGAGAGCCTTTCGCTCCCCCGCAAACTCGGTAAAGATGAACATCTTAGGCAATCATCATGTGTCAGTTAAGAAAACAAACAGGGAGTTTAAGTATGTGTCGTGGTGATACCACCGTTGGCTCTAATTTTGATAACACAAGTGCTTAAGCTAATTTATTTAGAACTAAGTCAATATAATAATATGTGATGTCGTCTGATGTTTATTATTGGACAACATCAACAATATCACATAAATTGCTCTGATTCTGTGGTAAGTAGCTAAAGCATTTGTGTTAAAGAAATAAAAAACAACGACGGTATCACAACACCCTGACCCGAGACAATATAGAAAAGTTCGTTTCCCATATTGACCCGACCGGGGATCGAACCCGGAACCTCAGAGTCCGGCACGCTCGCTTCTCTGCTACGGAGGTCGACATTATAGTCGTGCGCGTCCGTGAGTATCTAAATCTCTCCCGAAGAAAGTTGTTGTTGAATTTACTTGGCACTAACTTCAAGATGCGAATTATTTCGTGTTACCTAAATATTATTTTTAACTTTTTGGTTCCAGTTTAAGGTCGGTTTTTTTTTTGTTAATTTTTTTTATCATACTCCGCCAGGATTTTTTCCTCCCAGATCTGTGGAGTTGACTGCTAGAGAATGCCACTAGGCATTAAGTCTGCATTTTATTTAATACGTGCAAAAATAGAAAAGTTGAGAGTACCAACTCAAAGTGAGGCGAACAGTTTTAAGTAAACTAAGAGCGCGGGTTTTGATAGCACTTTGTCATATTATTTTTCTGTATTTCAAAGTTACTAAATTTAAAATGTTCGCCCTAATTAATACAGGGGTTGCAACTCGAAACAATACAATAGAGAAGTGGACAATAGCGGACTCATTTACAATTTTACTTTATTTTCGTCAGCGCTGCGACGATGGGAAGTAAAGAATATTTTTCGACAGGTCAACGTATAAAGAGCGGGTAAAGTTGGGTCGAGTCTAGTCAGTAATAGCTGAAGAAATAAACAATGGACAACATAACAAATATTACGCTTATTCTGTGGTAAGTAGCTGAAGCACATGTGCTACAAACTCAGAGCCACAAAGCCCGCCGAGAGAGTAAAAAGTTCGTTTTGCATATTGACTTGACTGGGATTTAAACCCATTATTTATGGAGATGAGAGGAGGCGTGACATCGAAATCAGACGCGCTCGCCTCTCGGCTACGGAGGTCGATGAGTTGTAAAATTGAACACTAGATGTTTCGCGAAAGTTTGCGTTAGTTAGGAGTAAAAATCGCCTGTGGCTGCTAAAGATAAATCTATATTCCCATAGTGCCGGCGATAAGAGGTGCGGGGGAGTTTAGGGGGGAGTCCCACACACGCTGCTGCCTCCCCCAACACAGCAATATGATGCACCAATGCATTTCTTCCCCTAAAAAAAAGAGGGTAAAAATCACCCTTCGCGTGATTGGGGATAAGAGGTGCGGGGGAGTTTAGGGGGGAGTCCCACACACGCTGCTGCCTCCCCCAACACAGCAATACGATGCACCAATGCATTTCTTCCCCTAAAAAAAAGAGGGTAAAAATCACCCTTCGCGTGATTGGGGGTAGAGAGTATCTTATGAGTGAATCTAGTCTCATCTAGCTATCACAATCTTTTGAATGAGATACATTAACCAGAGGAAAGAGACGGAACAAAAAAAAATACTCTTCAAGGTTGACTTCATCCAACCTGATGTTAAGTGGTAATGAGGTTCTAGCTTAAGGGCGACAAGTACAGCATAGTTAATCTGTTACCGGACTTGTCGCTCTTATCTTGAAAGCTTGGCCTTACTCACACGCAGGAACACAACAACACAGAAGTGATTGTTATTTGGCTGCGGTCTTCTGTAAGGTGGAGGTATTTCACCAGTCTGGCTGCTCCAGTTCGAGCGATAAATTGCTATGCCTACCTCTCTTAAAATATATAAGTTAAAACATACAGTGAACAGCCAAGTTTAACATTTGTAGTTGGATTTTAGTTCTTATGCCCGCGCTATAAAGATAAATAAATCCCAAAGTGTGTAGCCGACGAACTTTTCTCATTGAGTAAATAGTAAAGATATATGTAGTCTTTGTAAATATCTGTTCGTATTCCTGTGCGAGATTTCTGACTCTAAAAAGGTGACTTCGTAAAAAGTTCACCCTACGCTTTTTGATGCTTCTGAGTAAACGTGGAGGATCGTAAAATTTCTTTGACGTCGTTAACATAATAGCGTTGATGAGGAACGGGAATTTCATTAGGAAACTAGCGTTCCTCCGGTTATGTTATCTTTTTGCGTTTTGTCGCATTTATGCGAGAAATTTTACTTCTTTTTACATTGACTGCGGTATTTTACATAATTTTGTCGAGATATTTTATATTTTAAATGGTTTTGATAAAATTCAAATTTCAAATTTTCTCTTTCTTCAATTTAATAATTTTGTCTCTCATGACCAGGAAGACTTTTATTATAAAAGAACAACGCCAAATACATGACTATGGTTCCGTGGTAAGTAGCTTAGGAAAGAACTTGTGTGATAGAAATTTGAAACAAAGACCGTGCCATTATACCCAGACACAAAATGTACTAAATATAATAAAATCGGTGAAGTGCTAATATTTTTTTAAGTGTTTGTTGTTATAACAGAAATGCATAATCAATAAAAAAGTTATCATCTATCACCGATTTTAAGATACACGGAAGGAACGGGCAGAAAGCGAAGTCTTAATAATAGGGCCCCGGTTTTACCCTTTGGTTACGAAACCCTAAAAACAACCTATTACTAACAAAAAGCTTTTGTTTGCATTTGTACTATCAAAAACACGTCAGACTATGGACTTTGCGCCAAGAAGCGGGCATAAGAACTCATATCGAATTGTAAGTGCTTGAATTGCAGTTGACCGACCAAGAAATGATATTACTCTAATGTAGAAATTTCAACCCAATAATCTAAACAGTAAATGCCAGTTTACTTCACAATCGATCCAAGTTGAGGGTCAGCAAACGATTTAACCGTGCAACTTAGACGACCTCGGTGGCGCAATGGCTAAGGTAGGAGCCCAAAGCGCGTAAGGTTCCGGGTTTGATTCCCGGTTAGGTCGATTTGGAAAACGAACTTTTCTCAAATGACTTGGGTCTGGGTGTGCTGGGATGACGCCCCCAGTTAGTCCGCCGTCAGGTACTCATAGTACACGGGAATGATTGTCTGGCGCATTTATTCATTTATTTATAACTAACTAACAACCTCGCAGTTCATCTACTTGAACCGGATTAGTACAATGGTGACCAGTTGTATGTTAAAACTATAACAGTGTTACGAATTCCTTTGTAAGGAGCCTTTTTATAGTTTTTGTATTGGTTTTAATCTGTCATTTCTAAATGTTGTCTTTATTGCTTTGTTTTTCTGTCTTGTTCGTATACGTTTCTACCAAATGCGACCTTTTCTTTACAGTCTACGTAAATAATACTTACATTTTTAAAAGATAGTGAGCCTGGTAGATAGACTGTCTCCAAAGTGCATTGATTAGAGCGTTGGCCTTCTAGACCTGGAAGATAAGGTTCAACTCCCCTAAGAAACTCTTTTGCAGTGTGTGGTTATCCCAGTCTGATTAAGATTTTGTAGGCAGAAGAAGATGGCGGAAAGGGAGTGGGAAGTGGACCCGATTGCCTTACCCCATTGAAGACGCAGTAATTCATGAGATGAAGCCTATAAACAGACGAACAGACGGATAGGACGACAAAGTCCCGTAATATGGTATAGGATGCGTTGCACCCTTTGGGTACAAAAACCTAAAAACATTACATTATAAATAAAAGCTTTTCTTGGCATTTGACTGTAACTAAAAGTGAGATACATAACCCAAATGGAGAAATTTCAACCCAATAATCTAAACAGTAAATGCCAGTTTGCTTCACAATCGATCCAAATTGAGGGTCAGCAAACAATTCAACCGTGCAACTAACTGACGGACTCGCAGTTCGTCTACTCGAGCCGGATTCCTCTGTCTCGTCTGTTGTGCGGGACCAGCAGATTTACTGCCGGCTCGTAAATTCAGCTCGCGTTAATGTTTCGTTGGATTGGCAGCCAGTGGATGCGGATGGCAATTAAACCACTTATTGCTGTACAATAGCGGTTACGAGTTGCTTAACATTCGTCACTCGTCGATTGGATTATTTTAAAACACAGGATCCAGTTCGTTTGAATAGAGAGAAGCATTTTTACTTAGCTAGTTAGGCGTGTTTACCACATTACTATTATGATAAATGTAAAAACTATTTTTATTTTTTTTTTATTTAAAAACTTTATTGCACAAAAAAAAGTACAACAGGTGGACTTAATGCTATGATGATGATGCGCCTGAAGGATACAGTATTTATATTTGAAGTAGGTTACAACCTACTTGGTTACGCAACACTTTTGAATTGTAATTGAATACAATGCAAAGTAGCTTTACTTCCAGTTCGGAACTTATATCTATAAATATTAGAAACAGAAAGTTTTTATCTCCCCTTGCGGTGCGGGAGTTGAACCCACGGCCTTCACGTATCGCGCGTGCTGCTCTTACCTTGGGGTCTACTCTCATAAACGAAATACGTCGGATCCGGCAACGGATGGCAATATGTAATCCTCATTAACATAAATAAATCACTTGGAATGCAAATTAAGCGTTTTCAAAAATCAAAATATTATTTATGCAAATCAAAAACCATGTCTTCATTCCCAAACTCTTGAATAATCTTCAAAAACGAAACGAAACGAACAAACGAAGTTCGTTTCGTTTTCGAGAGTACCCCTCCTTATATCTATAGGGAGATACCGGTGAGAAAACTCAGCAGATTAGTTACAGTTGCAGCATCAAACTTATTGCTATCTGTAGATCACTTTGGACAAAGTCATGTAGTTTTGTTTTGATGAGTTAAGAAGTATTAAGAATTGATTATTGAGAATTGATTATTGAGAGGTGGGCTAGTCCCAAAGGTGGCGCTTCTGACGTATGTGTCAGCCATTGGATTACTTTGAGGATTATGACAACGTTTTACAGTGTTCTCGCAAAAATGCATCGCCTACCATAACTTGGGGTTAGCTCAGTTGGAAGAGCAGCACACGCGATTTGTAAAGGTTGGAAGTTCTAGCTCCTCATAGCAAGGATGATTTTTTCCTATTTTTTATTTAACATATTGAAGATACAGCGGCTAAAGGATTAAGATTTTGAAAGAAGTCCTACACATTCATTTACCACTACTGTGAAAGATTTTAATTGGTTAAAAATGCTATGGATTCTTGATTTAACTGCGAAGACCTCACTAAAACTGACGGGTTAGAGGAATTCTGCGAACGAAACACCGAAATTTCGGCTACAACTTCAAAATTAACAACAGTTCGCCAACTGTCTTGCTACAGTAGATTTTGAGTATTTTTAGTGGGTATTGAAATACTTCGCGAATTTAGTTTTAGAATTTGTGCCGAGACTCGGATAGATTACATGAAATTGTTCGCAAAGACTGCGAGTTTCGTCGGAACACTTTCTGGAAATTTAAGTGAGATATTAGGATTCTATTATCAAGGTAAGCTTAATAGGTCCCAATTTATTAAATGCTATTTTTATAAAGCTGTTCTCAGAAATGACTTGTTTTATGAGTATCATAATAACACCAATAAAAAACTCAAACTGAAATGTTCTAGTACCGTCAGTGCTAGATGACAATAATACCTAGAAGCGTTAACCTACAATACCCAGACCCGATTTGCATAAAGTTCGTTTCTAGATTGACTAGACCAAGAATCGAACCCAGGAACTTGTAACGCTTTCGGCGTTTATCGCTTTTGCGTTACCCTAGTAGGCAATTCATTAGTTTTTTGTGAGAAAAAGTGCTTATATAATGGGTATTTAATCACTGTAATTTATGATCCACTTAATCAAATAAAAAAACCAAAATAATTTCTTGGAATTGTCAGTGACGATAATTTAATTTAAATACTAAGCCAATCAATATATTTTTTGTAATGTTTCAAGTCACGGGTTCAGTTTAGCGTAAAAACAAATTCAGATTCCGAATCTAAATATTTCATTAAAACATTCAGGGGAGTGTGAATGATTGAAATGGCGCATTTTATCAAAGCCAAGATCAACGTCGCTCCACAATGCCATCGTCCAATCAGGAGTTGTCTTGAGCGTTTTGCTCACAAACGAGTGCATGCCGACAATGGAGAGGCGATTCTTTCTTTTATTTTTTAGGGTTGCCAGGAATTTCTTAATAATTCCTTGATTTGATTTGATCCCTTTTCTCGGCATAATCAAGTATCTCGGCAAATTTTCCATAAATTAATAAAAGTAATTTTCTAAATTAAATTGGAATGCTATTTTTAAAATTAACCAAATGTGAAAAACATTCTAGAAAAGTATATTTTATGACGTCACTCTTTAGTATTTTCAAATGAAATCTATGAGATAATTGTTTTTTGACAGGTATTTAAAAGTGGCTTCATTTGATTTATGTAGAGTTCATTCATAAGTGTTACTGATGTAACTACTACATGAATAAAAATATTTGACTAGTGACTAGTTTCTTGATTGACTAATCAGTTATCATTCTTGTTAAGAATCTATGGTCACACACACTCAATCTAAAAAAAGTGTTCAATCCAAATATAGAAAAATATTTATTCAGTGTGAGCATAAAATTAGTTTCATAAGAAAATAAATTAAAATTAACGATAGGTACAGAACACTGAAAGGTACATACTCAGCATGTGTCGGAGGGCCGAGGACTCTGTCACTATGTACTTAGAAATAGTCTTAATGCGTGACTGTAAAATCTTACTACACGACCACGACGAAAGTTTTCTAAAAACTGGTTAAGAGCTTTCTTGTCCCACCGAACCTAATTCCATGATACAATACCGTACCTATTTACAATATCTCATGAAACAAACTGAGAAGATTTTTTAAAGAAAACGTAACTTACGAACAAGACACCTAATTTGCTACAAAGAACTCGGCAGCCCTGCTCCGCGAACTTCCCACAATCTTTTGTGACGGCTCGTCAACGGGAAAAAACGTTCCCAGAGGAGAAACTTTTCATATCTCGTTCTCTAGTTTACGACGTAGAGGGTACTTAGCTGGGCCTTTGCTGGTTCGTTTTGCTGTGGCACACTTCGAAGATGTAGCCTGGAGTGTGCTTGTGTTGGATAAATCATGTAATTACTAATCAAACAAATTCACAAATAAAAAAAAGTTGCAGTTTAAATTTATTAAAAAAAAAATCAAGGTGCTGCATGCCATAACGCGCACGGCATTACTACGCAGGCGCCGATCTTTCAGCAGAGACCAGCTGGCTGTGCGTGTTAGGGCACCACAGTCAGCTTTGCACCAAAGGTCCTCAATGCTAGGTGAAGATGGCCTAGGGAATCGTTCCCCCTCGACCATTTCGGAGGGAAGAGTCGGAGCTGCTTGAACAGCAGCCATTCCGCCTGTGATGTTATGGTTCTAAAAAAGGTGCTACATGTCATTCATCCACCGTTTAAATGAGAATGAGCGTATTCAACGACAGCTCTTAAAACTGCAAAATCAGAATGGCGATTGGTGAGCCAAGTAGATTATAAATTGATGGCCTATGGGACAGAAATGTTCCCAAATAGGACCATTATCAAATCCGTTGACATCGCGATGTGAGTTCCTTTGTGCTTGCTATCAGGCTGGGAGGAGTCAAAATACTGTGCTACTATACAAAATATTTCACGGAAATTATAAGACGAGATCGATTGATGACCTTGGTGATAGGGCAAGTGGTGCAAATCCAAGGTTTGTGTAAGTTTCGGAGGTGGTATAATATGTTCTTTGTTAGGATTAAATACTGCTGATGGCGTCATTTTTTTACTTAATTAGGTTACAGGCTGACTTGCGTTCCCTCCTGGGAAGTTCAATTCTTTTCACTCACTTATTTACCTAACACCATCAATGGAATAGAGGGGGTAAACAAAGTAGACCAACATCAGTTAGTGAGCAATGGTCGCAGAGTGCGGACGTGTTGCGTGCATTGACAAGCCAATACTTCCTAATGGCGTATAACATTTAAATGGGTGATAAACGGTAACACTACATCCGACAACCAATAAATCTTTAAAAAATCAATTACTGCCGCTAGATTTCCAGACAAACGTTCTTCAATGGCTATAATTGTAAGTCCCTTTTATCATCCAGAACCCACTCAACCGTGAAATATGCACGACCTAATTTCGGCGAAGTAAAATTCACAAAAACATTACAAAACACCGCAAAATGTTTAACTAGGTACCACATTTAACGGTCGTTCTTTTACGACCGAACGGAGTTTTTGCATTGATTAAAATGGATGAAACTTATTTAAATCGCGCTCTAGAATTGTAATTTATACAGGGCTCGACGGTCTGTCCGCTGACTCCATTACAGGATGCCGTATTTATATTTAACACGAGGTTGGTGAAGATGGTAATTAGTGAACTGGGTGAAGTAGTGAAACGATTTGGTTTGTTGAGCTGGTAAGTCAAGGATGACGCTAGTTTCTTTTTTTTTTGTTAAATTATAAAAATATATATGATTTAGATGATCGTTGTATAACGTCGACATACATCCCTACTAATATTATAAATGCGAAAGTAACTCTGTCTGTCTGTTACGCTTTCCCGCTTAAACCTCTTAACCGATTTTGATGAAATTTGGCATAGGTATACGTTAAACCTCAAGAACGGACAGATGAAAGTTTATATGGGAAAATGTTTATTTCTTAAGTTAGAGATATGAAAGTTGGCACAAATATAGCTATGAAAATATAGACTACTTACTTTTTGTTTCGAATAATAAGAGAGATAGGGGTAAAACCGACCATTAAAGGATGTAGTCCACGCAAACGAAGTCGCGGGCACAGCTAGTTATTTATATACGAGTAGTACTCGTAGGTACGTCAATTTTGAACCCACGATTTTCACGCATGAAGGGTGCTCTGCTAATGCGAAATGGGAGAGCATCGCTCTATGAAAATATTTAAAATGAGATATATTTCTTAATTTCAACAAACGTCAAAAGTTTATAGTTTACAGTTTTTGGCAGCAAAAATGTTTTGTATGTACTCGTATTAACTACTCACATTTCACAGTTTTTTAAATTGATTCAAAAAGGTTGTTTGTAACGAGTGCTTTAGTACCATTTCAAACGGCGTCACGCACGACGTTGACGCTGATCATAAACATCCAGTCCCCACTGACATTCTTTAGCAACTTGCCGCAGTATGAAAACGAACACATCAAAATGGATTAAATATATAACTTTCTAACAAGAAGTAAAAACTATCGGAACGAAAATAACTTAAAACGACGTTTCCCCCAAAGTTGCGAAGTAATTTCGGAACATCTGTAGATACGGATTTAAGTTAACGCTAAAGATATTTTAGCTTTCACCTCTGGTTTGGATTTAGAACGTTTTATGAGGAATATAAAAGTTTAGTGAGTTTTAAGTTGACGTGTAAGTGTTTTTAAGTTTATGTCAACGTCATGGCGCGAACATCTTGTGTTTGCATACTCCGTCGTAAAATATATTGTTCTCTGTTTTTTTTATTTTATTTTTTTTCTATTTTTATATATTTTACAAGCTGTGCCCGCGACTTCGTTCGCGTGGACTACAGGATTTTTCCAGTTTTTTCCCGCTAACCCCCGTTCCTGTAGGAATTTTGCAATATTCTGTTGCAACAAAGCTTTAAGTTTACTTAGGTACCTGCATGCTAAATTTCAAGCGTCTAACTTAAGCGGTTTACATTTTTCATAAAAAAGGATTTTCCCGCTAATTCCCGTTCCCGTGGGAATTACGGGAATCTCTTTCTAAATACACGTACAGTACTTAAACTACGTCATATAAAGTATCACACCGCACTACAGATATTTTAAATAAAAATATTTTTTTAACTCCCCTTGCAATGTTGGTTTCAAACCCACGACCTTCATTTTTCGTACTTCTTTTAAAACTGAGTTAACCACAAGTGGTTTTAGGCGACGATTTTTCCGTCTGCATGCCGTATAAGTTTAAAACTACGCGCCAATCAGCAGGCGGTACATTCGTTGCAGAAATGTTTGAAAGTTGAGACGGAATATTTCAGTCTCTTTAAAACATTCAAATACGTTTTGACAGTTACATAAGTTTTTAAACGCTTTAATGCGTATTTTATTCTCAAATACTCCCACTCACGAGAAATGAAGACTCAGATGTCACGCTCAGTCGCTTAATTTTATTTTTTGTCTAGATTTCAATACTTTTTGTTGACATCGTCAGAGCTTCACCAAAACCATTTGGCATTTTGTGAATAATGCAAACTCTTGGCTGCTACTCTAGGAGTTTTTTCATCGGATTCTAATAAATTAACTAAAGAGGTAGTTTTTCTAAAAGAAAATTCGTTTTATCTTTTTATTTGAACCTGAATGGTTCAATAAAGATGAGTTTCAGAGGAATTTACTTCTGAAAACGTATGGACATACTAATGAACTACTCGAACATAAAAACAGAGCGTACAACATACTTAAGGGATATATGTAAAAGAGGTAGGGCTTAGCGACTTATCGCTCGAACTGGAGCAGCCCGACTGGTGAAATACCTCCTACCTTACAGAAGACCGCAGCCAAATAACACTCACTTTTGTGTTGTTGCGTTCCTGCATGTGAGTAAGATTTCCAGAGCTCCTGGTGAGTGCTACATTGGTAGTAGCAGTTACCCTTCACCGTCAACTTCAAGGTAAGGGCAAAAAGCCCAGTAACAGATTTATTATGCTGTACTTGTCGCCCTTAACCTAGGACCACATTACCACTTGAAGTGTAATACAAAAAAAAAACAATATTTAAGTTAATAAGTACATAAAGTAATATTCTTAACGCAAGATGAGAGTATGCTTTAAGGGTTCGCCAATGTGCGTTATGATATCTCTAAAGATGATGCTCACGGGTACTAAATATCATATTAATGACAGAAAAACTTATAAAAATAAAAGTTATTTACGTTCTACTACCAAGAAAAGGCCTCAAGTTTTAAATGGAATAAGCTATTCCAGAGCGTATTTATTTGTTTTATTTATTAAATATAGACCCTAATACATTAATTCAAATTCAGATTACGAACGTCTAAATGATAAGCGAATCGTTATACTGAATCTAAATTGAGAAACAAAAATTAGGAATAACTTAATTTGAAGTTACTTTACAATTTATTTACGCTTCTTATTACTTACATCAAAAGACTAAAGCAAGGTAGGCCAATAAGGAAATTCCCAAAATATCCACTCAAACAACTAAGTTCGAAGTAAAACCGATAACTTAACACATCAAAGAAAAAAAACTCCTACTTAAAAGGAATCCCCATAAAACAACCGCGGTAAGGGAGCCGGTACATCCTTAGGTAAAAATGGTCAAGTGTAAGTCGGACTCTTGGTATGGGGAACGTTTTGAATTTACTAGTAGCTGCGAGCGACTTTGTTCATGTTTTTTTGATATTTTTTTAGTATCTTATAAATTTATTCGACTACCTCCTTAGCTGAGAGGCGAGCGGGCCGGACTTTGGCATCACGCATTCTCTGAGGTCTCGAAGTTCGATCCCCAGTCGAGTCCATATAGGAAACAATATTTTCTACATTGTCTCGAGTCTGGATGTTGTGGTACCGCCGTTTCTGATATCTGTGATACAAGAGCTTAGGCTACTTACCGCAAAATCAGAGCAATGCATGTGATGTTGTCCAATATTTATTTATTTATTATTAACTAAGATTAAAAATGGTATGTATTAACATTCACACATGGTATTAACATACCATATTTCATCTTAGGCCACTAAGTGGCTGCCGTACCAACTGCTACGTGATTTGTTATTTTGACATAACCTTGACAGATGTGTCACTATGACATGTTAATCACCAATGACGATGCATTTGGACCTCACGCCCACGTAGTGTCATCTAGCGGATCTTTTGTGTGCGGTAGTCCCCACTTTTTTTTATTATGCACTTCAAGATTGACCTCACCCCACCTGATGTTAAGTGGTAATGAGGTCCTAGTTTAAAGGCGACAAGTACAGCATAATACAGCTGTAACTGGACTTTTTGCCCTTACCTTGAAGGTTAAGTAGCACCCTCTCAGGTGCTCTGTAAACCTTACTCACACGCAGGAACACAACAACACCGAAGTGATTGTTATTGGGCTGCGGTTTTCTGCCATTAAATCATGAGGGTTCCACTCGTGTACTAAGGACCCCCAATTCTTGGGTTGCGGTCAACAGCTGCGCGCACATCTCACAGGATAACTGTGTTTATAGTAACGTTGCGTGTGCGTGGGAGATTTTTTATGTTCCGTTGTAAAATGCACATTTGTTATTTTTTCAATGTTTATCCTGGGGTTTTGGAGGTCATTGCCTTCTTGGATACCGTATCGTGAATTCCTCTTCTAAGTGTGATTTTTATAAAATGTTGTTTTATTTTTACTCGAATGCCGAATAAAGGTGGGTATTGTTTTTTGAGAGTATGTATGTCAATTTATTTGGCACCCCTTACAGCCGCAATTAGCCGGATATTGATAGTCAATAGTCAAATCTTTTTATTCATGTAGATCACATCAGTAACACTTATGGATAGTCTCTTTATAAATCAATTGAGGCTACTTTATGTGCGATGTGTCATTTGATTTGTGGTGATTGTGTGATACCAGGTGTAGTAAAAATACTATAAAACTAATAGATATTGGCACCTAAATGAAACACCTTAAAAAAATGAATTGCCACGCCTTACAGTCCGAATGGCTTAATAGATTTTTTGTTTTTCAGTTATTTATTTACTTCGCAGTCATATTTTTTTTTGTAAATTATGAAGTTTTTTGTTACAAATGTAACTGATTATTTAATTTTTTTAAGAACATTGTACCTTCAGTTTATGTGCAAACAAAATTTACGGGCTAAAAAAAGTAAATAAACAAAAAGTTTTTTTGTTTGTTTTGGCCTGGTCTTCTAAGTGCTGTACCATTTTTTTTTCTAAAATGTTTTTAAAACATAACATACCTAAATGTAGCATCTACTATCTAAAATAACATCTAATCTTGATTTAAATTGTATCTTACAATTTTATTTTAAATTCAAATGAAACATTTAGATTACCTAAGCATTCTTTGTATTAAACATTTGTTTGTATTAAACATAGATTATGTTACATTACAAGGGTTATATAATATAACTTGACTAAATTCGAAGAAATGTCTCAAATTCGATATTTTGAAATATATTTTCATCGAGTCAAAACATTTCACCAGATATCTCTTTTTTATCCCAAGCTCAACTTTACATGCATCTTCGTTGCATTCCGCTCAAAATCCGGACCAACGTGCACCCAGCTGTTACCGTCACAACCAAAATGTTAATGCAGTCTGGAATTTTGGAACGCATACATTTATGTGATATCCATGTAGCTTAAGCACTTGTGTTATAGGAACCAAAACTAAACGTGTTACTACAATGTATACCTAAAAACTTTATAATATTATGTAGGATTTCATCCATTAATCGAGAAAGGTTAAGGCAATTTATCATCACGTTATAACTATTGTGAAAATGTAGAAAAAACGGGAATAGTAGATACATATTAAAACTTGCAGTGGCAGCTAGTTACAAATATAAATATGCTGCACTTTTCAAAAGACTATTAAAAATGTGAACATAAATATCGTAACATTTATTCACAGTTAATATTGACTTTGATATGTATGTGTATCAACTTGAAAACCAAAGCTATGGACACCCTAGCATTTTTTATACTTTTTAAAACTATGCTTCAATTTGCCTCGGCATTTCATAAATGGCGTGTGAATCGTCAATCAATTTTTTAGGCAAAATTCATAATGAAACGGGAATATATATTTTGCCTTCAGCATATTACATAAGAGCGAACGTTTTTAAACTGACGACGCAGTATGTAAACGGTGGATTTGCTTAAAATACCTGCGACATATGCAAAACCCCACAATTACAGGATAGCGTTTTAAATGCCGTTCATATATTCAATTAAAAATGTTCAGTCATATAGTTTAGATAATAACACATTTCAATTTATCGTATTCCAAAATATAAATTAATTTATTCCCAGTTCAAAATCTACTTATCACGAGAAGAGACCGGTAATAAAATGTGATGATATGTTACAGGACCCAGCTTAATACTATTTGTAAATTGTTTTAATCTAGTCAATCATACAATAAAAATCTAAATGCGTTAATTTTGGCTGACTATCATTCTATAATGAAAAAAAGCCGTATTTTTTTTTGTTATTTTTTTCAATGTCCTGGGGCTTTGGAGGTCATTGCCTTCTTGGATACCGCATCGTATTAGATGTACATCGTATAGATAATTAGATATCCCATTTTTCCTGACCAAACTAGTAGCCTTAGCCTTTTCACTTTTCGAAATTGTTTCGTATTGTGGTAGCGTCGTTGGTTCTGATTTCTGTAACACAAATACTTTAGCTTTTTACAACTGAATCAGAGCAATGTGATATTGTGAAATGAAGATATGAATATTTGAATGAATATTTAGCACCTCTAGACTGCATTAAAATATACATTGTGCGGCCAACGTGTTCCCGCAAGAAGCTTATTTGTTTACGAAAAGTTCCGACCAACTCTCAAC
The DNA here is from genome assembly GCA_037074685.1 of Glyphodes pyloalis. NCBI lineage: Eukaryota > Metazoa > Arthropoda > Insecta > Lepidoptera > Crambidae > Glyphodes > Glyphodes pyloalis. Next base: position 16,950,880 of record JAYKKO010000009.1, read on the forward strand.
CTTAGCACGTTGGCTTAAAGATTAACGCGATTTTCTCAAGAAGTGTTTCACGTTAAATAAATAATTCTGGAACACTTGCGGCGCGGAGCCCAGACCGTTCGGACGTTGATTTTGTTTATTGTTTGTTTAACTCCACTTTCGGTTTGTTTGGCAATGGACGTGTCTGTCGGAACTGTTTGTTTGTTCGAATACGTAATAGTTTTTGGGTAACATATTTAAATGTAGGTGGTAGATAATAAATACATACCAAACTGATGACCTGATGTTAAGTTAAATAGAACTATTACTTGGTATTTTGACGATCTGCGTAGCCGAGCGGCAAGCGGGCCAAACCTTGGTATCGCGCTATCTGAGGTCCCGTATTTTCTATATTGTCTCGGGTCTGGTTGTTGCGGTACCGTCGTTGTTACTGCTTTCTGTAACACATGTGCTTAAGCTACTTATCATAGAATCAGAGCAATGTATGTGATGTTATCCAATATTTATTTATATAATATTTATTTATTGGTAGTACCACGATCGTTTTATACCCACACACGCAAACAAATGTTTTTTTCACAAATGTTAGTCCTTGATGGGATTTTAATTCACGATCTTTGGTTCACATTGGAAAATATCACCCATTTATTATATAAGTTCAACGTCCCAAAATTAATGTAAGATAGAAAAGCACTCTGGTTAGAATAAATTTATTACGAGTAAGTGTCTGACTAGTCCAGATTCAGATCATCCGGAACGAGATTTTTTTTCTATAGTCAAAACCAAAGTCCAATGCCATTATACCACAGTGAAAAGTTTGAAAACATTGGCCAAAAACAGAGTTGATATTAAAAAAATAAAATTCTCGTTCTTTTTTCAAATCAGAGTGCATACAGTTGGCCCGCAAGCGCAATCAAGCCTATGAAACCGGCACGTTCGTCAAATTCGTTCCTAAACTGAGCACAACAACGGGAACACGGGTTTTTGCGTTTCCCAGTAACGACGTTTGAATTTCGAATGCATCTGTTCTTTTTTCTTCCATTGCCCCGCGGCTGTTTGTAAACGGGGACCAAATCCGGCCTATTTTTGTTACTGGCCACCGAACCGCGCTTGAACTCTACATTTTTTTTTCGTTGGAATTCAATTTTTGTGACTCGGCTTATTGTGTTGTTGGCATAACGAGGTTGGGTTTAAATGAACTGCAGTGGAGATCGTAAAACAAAAAATGCTTTTGGAACATCGTTAATCATGACGTCACACGCCTTCGTGAGAGTGATAAAAAGTGAATAACGTAGAACCGTAACATCTGGAACTTTTTTATTTCGTTTTCAACTGAGATAAAATTGCAGTTGTTCGTTGATATCTGTCAAGAATTTAAAATGAGGAATAAAATGTGCTGTTGTATTATGACAGTTTCATTTGAAACTTTATTTCGAAATAGTGAAATTGAAAAAATCTGGTGGATAAAAAAAAATGGACCTACACAAAAAAAACATTCAATGATTTTTAATTAAACTATAAATAAATCGAATGCCATTTGACTTAGAGCCGATTGTTAAATTGACAGCTAAATAAAAGATAATAGTCTAATAACGTATTATGTGACTTATTATGAACGTAATCGTAGTAACCCGTTATTTAATTACTTTTTTTTAATTACGTCGTATACTTAATCGATATACCTATTATTTTTATGTGACGTTTAAATAATAGTCCATTTTACGCAGGTATGTTACTGAAAATTACTTTAAATCACTTAATTTGAAATTGAATCTCATTAGATAAATAAATTGTTACTTTTGTGTAAAGTTTGTACGTCTTAAAAAGGTCAAATCAAAATTTACTTTTAAATTAAGCTTCAACAACTTTTTTGTATTCCAGTTAAATCCAAAAAATGTCATAAACGTAAAAGTAAGTATAGATGTTGGTATCTTTTACGCACAGCTACTGAATGGGTTTTAATGAAATTTGACATTTTCAATGATTAACTACCTATGTACTAGAATAACATATTGCAAAACAGCGCGAAAATAGCAGACATGAGCTAGTCCGTCATAAACAAATCACCATATAAAAAAAAAACTCAAATGCCGCCATTATTCTACATTTTTTTTAAACATCCTATTTTCTTTTCTCGTTTCATTTCCAGCCAATAAACCGTGCTCGTTAACTTTGCTCTTTTATTTTATTCGAAACTCGCGCAATATTTGCGAACCATTGTCACAAACTCAGGTTTATTTTGTAAAAAAAATGGCGAGAGGAACTATCGACGGGTGGTGTGAAATGTATCTAAACTGAAAAAAAAATTAAATCCAACTAATTTTAACTTTTGATCCTAGTTGGCATAAAATGTTGGCATATAATTATTTTTTTCATTTCATTTCAACATCACGTATTTTTACATAATTCATTATTGTCGAATGACAATCACATTTGTTGTATCATATAATATTTCTTCTTCATTACTTATACTTATCATTTTTAGCTAAATTAAATAATAACGTTTGTTATGGGTTTTAATAACTAAGTTCTCGAATATTGTTATTTACTACAAAATAAACTTAATAGATAGATAGATAGATAGATAGATACACTTTATTGCACAGAAAAATTTACAGAAATTGGTTTTACAGACATAATTAAGTACAATTTAGGCGGTCTTATTGCTAGAAAGCAATCTCTTCCAGACAACCTTTAGGTAGAGGAAATAGTAGATATTGAGAAACGGGTGCGGCCGTGCAAAATATTTATTGAGAAAATATTAACAGGAAATATAAATACCATAATATGATAAGTACAAAAAAAAACATAAAAAATAATAACACAAATGAATAGTAAAAAACAAATACATAAATATATATCAATAAATATATACATGTCCATAAAGTATTTACATAAACATATATATTTTTTATTGTTATTATAATAAGATCTTGACAATTCGTTCATATTTTTGTTTTATATATATGAGTACGGTGACACCTTATTACAATTGTTTGGTTTTTTTTTATTCAAAATGTTATTCTTTTTAACTGAATCTGTTTTTATTAATTATTTAATATTTCGCTTATTAAATTTAACGTGTAAATATTTAATATATGTAGATAAGAATGTAAAGTTTCTCGATTTATTGTTATTAAAATAGCTGGAGCAGTTTTGGTAGACAGTAGTCACTGCAAGCTATCAGATCTATTGTGGATCGAAACCAATTTAAAGTAACCGATTTGATCTCAAGTCCTAATTTTTACGAAAGACTATTAAAACCACGAACACAACTTATCGTAACATTTTTCCTAAAACAAATTATCGTTCAAAGTAGGCAATGCCCAATTCTCTAAGCGATGTTGCCGCAAAATTGATAAATGACTGGGAAGTGTGCCGACCTACGACTTTGCACTTTCCATCATTAATAATAAACGTGAAATATGCCTAACAAATGATTCTCCGAGTTGCGTTCGTAAACACAAACAGAACAAATGTTCAGTGTAATGCCTGCTCCACACTGCTCGCGAAGTTGAACGAAGTTAGACGAATACGATAGTGTAGAGAGGCACTTCGGCTCGCCTCGTGCTTGCCGCGTCAAACTTTGCCTCGCCTCGGGCGAACTTCGCCGAGTAACTTCGCGAGTAGTGTGGAGCAGGCATAACGTAATACAAATTACGATATTAGTATCATCCCGATCGATTTTGGCCTATCTTTGTGACCAACTAATGACGCAAAACTTCCATTTTAAGTTTGCTGACTGCAGTTTGTACAAACTGAACAAAGGGTACCTATTTAATTTCTAATGATACAGTATACTCGCAGGTTGACAAAATTGTTGGGATATAAACTTTAAGACTTTTGCGTTCCATTTAAACATTTAAAATAAATTAACGGGTCAAAACGCGAGACCATTATTATTTAGTAGTTAATACGAACTACTTACTGCCCGTTTCGGTTAGGTTGCACCAACCGTGGTCACGAGCTGACTAATTGCTGGGACTTGCAGTTCGTTTATTAAACCTAGATATAAATATGTATACAATTTTTATATTTCCATTGAATTTATTTATTTTTACAATATACCTACTTATTTTAACTTAACTATTGCCGCGACTTAAAAAATACCATACATATATATAATCTATCTTTCTACCAAATTGTATCTATGATTATTTAGGAAATATTTTTTGTGTAAAGAGTATTTATACATAAGACCCTTATTGTCCAAAAAAGTACTAAAGGTGGACATGCAAAGGAATATGGTCTACCAGACCGCCCTGATAACTGTACCCTATAATAGTCATATTTTATTATTACAATTAAATAATTGTACAATCTTTATTGTTCATACAAAACTTGTGCATCTTGCATGGATTTATATATCTTCATATCTGGAAGAGTGCCATAGCCACTTGTTATTCAACCGCCAAGCAGCTATGTTTACGATGTTGTGTTCCAAGAGGCAGCCAGCCAGGGAAATTACAACCACTTTAAATATAACGGCCATTTTGCATTCCACAATTAACCACTAAAACTGTAGTTGAACACCGCAATTGTATTTTTTACGTAGGTTAAACCTGTAGGTAGCAATGTGATGGTAAAAACGAAATCAACTTACTTTTACGGTAGCGTTGGAAAAAACGTTAGCAGTAAACTAATAATCAGAAATAGGTAATGAATGCTCTTGTTTTTTACACTACAAAACAGCTGATTGATTTGAGATCTCCCTAACCAGCCTTTCTATATTGTTTTTTTTTTATATTACACTTCAAGATTGACCTCATCCCACCTGATGTTAAGTGGTAATGAGGTCCTAGCTTAAGGGCGAAAAGTATAGCATAGTAACATTGTTACTAGACGTGTCGCCCTTACCTTGAAGGATTGACCCCTGCTACTAATTTAGCACCCCCCAAGAGCTCTGGAAACCTTACTGATTTGTTATTTGGCTGCGGTCTTCTGTAAGGTGGAGGTGTTTCACCAGTCGGGCTGCTCCAGTTCGAGCGATAAATCGCTATGCCCTACCTCTCTTAAAATATTTGTTGATTGTACAAAGAGCAGGAAAGTAAACTGTGTAATTAATATATAATATAGACATATCCATACTAATAATTATAAATGCGAAAGTAACTCTGTCTGTTTGTGTGTCTATCCGGCTGTCACGCCTAAACCTAGGTTTTGTCAAAATTTGGTATAAGTATACGTTAAACCTTTAGAACTGTCAGTCTACTTTTCATTTAGAAAATAGGGAGAAATGGGTGTAACACCGCCCTTGAAAGTTTTTTATGAAAAAATGTTTCTTCAAAAGAACGAAGCCAAATTTCGTAGAGATATGAAATTTGGCACAAATGCAGCTCAAAATTTTGACTAAAATGTGAAACACTTTTTGTTTCGAATTGAAGGGGAGATAGGTACAAACTAACAATGAAAGTGTCTAGTCTACGCGAACAAACTTGCAGGAACAGCTAGTTCACTATATGGCATAAAATACTTTTATCAAAACTAGTCCATGCGGGTGAGGCCGAATGAATAAGCCAGTATTCTATGTGGGAGCCAGAATAAATACTGCTCTCGCATCGATGACAAAATGGCTTAAAACGACATTAAGACTTCCGATGTTCCATTAAACTCTGCAAAAGACATCATAATGACGATATTTATCACCTAAATTGATTTTAGAAATTGTATCCAAGCATCCAATTTTTCTGAGCTACACTCCCAACAAAAGGTCGCCTACATCTTCCACTTATCATAGAAAATGCTGCAATTATCAGTTGTACGATTCTGTTGGATTTTGAACCCTGATATTGTGCCTTTATGGTCAAAATGTACAAATGTCGATTGTTGTTCAAATACAATGTAAGGTTTTGTTACCGAAATGTATCCATTCACACATTCTTGGATTGTTATAGAAGATTGCCCTTTGATGCGTTTCTTTGGGTGCGTTACTCACTGGGATACTTTGAGCAACTGTCTGTGGTGTAGGTGAAGCTTTATTTATTTATTTGTTAAACAAAACAAGTAAGTTTATAAAAAAGGCACAGGCCCACAAAACTGTTCACACAGTTTGCCTGCATTTTTTTAGTTTTTAAACAATTTCTAGACAACCTCGGTGGCGCAGTGGCTAAGGTAGGCGGCCGAAGCGCGAGAGGTCCCGGGTTCGATTGCCGGTTAGGTAAATTTGGAAAACGATCTTTTCTAAATTGATATGGGTCTGGGTGTGCTGGGATGACGCCTTCAATTATATGCGTCGTCTGGTACTCATAGTACAAGGTAAAACCTTAGTTTGAGACCAGGTGATTGGTGTGGTTGTCTGGCGCATTCTTTTATTTATTTTTCAGTACGAGTATATTCCCATACTTTATTTGTGTTGTAATACCGAGGTCGTGAGTTCGATTTACGAGGGGGCTACATTCGGTATTGATTCCAGTTTAAGGCACTTCCAGATGATTGATAAACTCAAATATTTGATATGTAAAATGATGCATTCTTTCGGAAATGCACTTAAAATGTCGGTCCTACACTTGACCTCTCTCCTTTCGTCTGCCTCTGCTGTTCTATCCAATTATGAGAGTGTTGGAAGATGCAATAATGCACTTGTATGTTGCGCACACTTTTGGGTATTATAAACCAAATCCAGCGTAATTAATTGATCTCAATGAGATTGTTCACATTGGCCGAAATCATTGTACTCCCAAAGCGTGGGTAGGCCAGCTCATCTCAGAAAGGGGTAGTCTCAAATGCATGAATATGAAATCAGTCACAGAAATCACTTTGCTATCATTAACCTATCAATCCTAGTTTTTAACTAACCAGACCAATGAGATGTTACAACACCATAAGCAAGATCGTTCAAATCCTTAGATCGACTGAACTGACAACCCCCCCCCCTTATTATTATTTAAGATATTGATCATGCAATCAGCCCCATTGGCTACAACGCAGATATGATGGTAGTGGTCTTTGATTTGGGTCCCATTGAAGTACTCTGTACAAAAACCCCCCTTATTACCGTGTCAAGACACACCATTCTCTTAGTACCTTAGTACAGGAGATCCCTAAAGTTGCTTCCGTGTACTGTTTACACGAACGTGTAGGCGTATATAAGCACACGTTTTTGTATTCTTAACAAATTCTGGAACGTCTCAGGGTCTGAGTTATTATGACTTTGTGGAGTCGCCTCTCATACCGCCGTGATATCGTTAAACAGGATGGAATTAGATGATATGGATCGGATTGCGTTGATCTCTTAATAAATAATATATATTGGACCACATCAGTTACATTGCTCTGATTTTGTGGGAAGTAGCTTAAGCACTAGTGTTATAGAAATCAGAAACAACGACAACAACGACGGTACAACAACACCCAGATCCAAGACAATATAGAAAAGTTCAAGTTAGTTTAAGCTGGTACCAAATGTTGTAACAACTTTTGATTCCAATGATGGATTCCTTAGCCTTGCATGCGGCATTCAATTGCTTGATACTCAATTATTATTACTACGAGTACTTACAGACAGTTCCCATTCTAGCTTAGGACTATATTCTAAGATACCAATCTTTTTATTAGAGATCACGAATTTTGGAAATCTAAGCAGATTTCGTTGGCTTAAGTGGAGATGCCCCTTAAGGGTTTAGAACCTCGCGCCAGGACCTCTAAGTCACCTTTTCAAACTCAAACTCAAATATTTCTTTATTCAAGTAGGTTACATATTGTTACATGTTATATGAATCGTCATTGAATACAATGCAAAGTGATTCTACTTTAATCCATATGCCGGGTGATGTGAAAACCTCCTTTTCTTCGGAAGTGTGGGTTTATTTTTTTAAGGAAGAGATAAAAAAAATAGCACAAATAAAAATTGAAACTTGGATAAAAGTATGGACTACTTTTTGTCTTGAATATAAAGGGGTAAAATCGACCATGGAAGTATAAATATAAAAAGAAACCAGTAGTGTACGCGAACGAAATCGCGGGCACAGCTATTACTAAATGAAAGCTAGTAATCATTTATTCTTCCACTGTATGAAATCGAATCTACAAAAACACTCGACCACAAATAAATATTTAGAACAACCAATCACAATGGTCTCGTATGAACACTGTCTTTGTTTATCAAACGTCACTTTCTCGAATAATATTTATTTCTCACACAAAACCGAAACGCGTTGAACCTACGGTTCCGTTGACCCGGTATTTCTAAACTGAGTATCAGATGCATAATGCAATCAATTGCAGTGAGATTGTACCTGTTCTCTTAAAAAATATTTAATACAGCGATGCTCTAATAAGAAGTACGGAAGTTAAATGAAAATAAGATGAATTGTTTTGATAATTATCTATTTAAACATGATATATATTTGACTAACCTAAAATGGAACTGCGTTCAGTCCCAGTTCGTTGAATCTATAATCAATGTACCTACAAGTATGAAGTTTTGTCATTTATTAAAGAAAGACGGAAAAAAATGTACCTAAGTGGAACTGGTAAAATGAATCTCAGTTCTCAAAGCTTGTTTGGTAATATTAGGATAAGGCAACCGCTCATATTTAAATAAATAAATAAATGCGCCAGACAATCACCTGGTTGTCCCTTTTACTTGCACCAGATGACGGATACTAACTGGAGGCGTCATTCCAGCACACCCAGACCAAAGTAAATTTAGAAACGTTCGTTTTACAAATTGACCTGACCAGGAATCGAACCCGGGACCTATCGAGCTTTGGCCGCCTACCGTAGCCACTGCACCACGAAGGTCGTTAACTTATTTATATTTATAAAAATTGTTCTTCCATTTTCAAGTAAAAAAGTCTCCTAATTGCAACAAGCTCAGTCAAATGCACGTTATACTTTACACTTTCGACTTTGCACCGCCCATACGTCGAGGGCATAAGAAATAATGTCTAACTGCATATAATTACCTTGATATGCTGTCTGTACAAAATCAAAACAGAATACGAGCCCTGCACCGCAAGGGGAGAGGCATTTATCTGTTTTTAAAAAAACAATTTTGGCATTCATTTTAACTGGTTGACGATAATTGCACATTAAAGAACAACCATGTTTTACTGACTCTGTTGTTGCTTTACTGTTTGTTACATACTGTGGCAAAGGCGAGAGTTTGACTAATGTTGATGTATACCAAAAACTAATGGCTGACCCGCGCGCATCTATCGCTTTCCGATAGCGCGGTGTGGTCGAACGTATGCTTGGTCAGGAGATAGTATTTCTGTCTAGAATTCTAGATAGACTTAGTCAACAATAGCTTGTGATGGTGGGATGCACAAATCATAAACGAACTGCACATTTTTTATGAGAAGGAAACGCATTGGCACTCTTTACCGCAGCGTAGGGGACTGCAGCGGGCCTACTGATAATGATAAAGAAAGGCAATGCAAACGTAATAAACTATATTTTAAATATTAAAATTAACGGACGACCAAATTCCAGTACACAAGATTTATTGACGCTAGAACGTCTATAGACTGGAGACGTTCATGACAGTGACAATGACAATTGCTACATTATTGTGTAGACGTTCATACTTCTATCAACTACTATATATGATCTATAGCAGCCATGTTGCCATCGGGCTAAAAATCAAGAAATAGGGAGACAGTCTGATATGTTTGAAATTAAATTTTAATCGTTAGATGTTTTACCCTAACTTGGCAAAATTTACAAAGACCTAATTTGTCGACCTTGGCGCAGTGGCTAAAGTAGAAGGCCAAAGCGCGAAAGGTCCCGGGTTCGATTCCCGGTCAGGTCAATTTGGAAATAGAACTTTTCTAAATTGGCTTGAGTTTGGGTGTACTAGGATGACGCCTTTAGTTAGTCATCCGTCGTCTGGTGCTCATAAGTACAAGGGAAAACCTTAGTTTGAGACTAGGTGATTGATGTGATTGTCTGGTGCGTTTATTTTTATTATATTGAAAAAAAAACGGTTCAATATGACACAATCCATTTGTGGTAGACCAAGAGCCATGGATAGAAAGATGGACGGTCATAAAAACCGATAAACCTGTGTTAATGTTAACAGAACTTTAAAAATGATTTCACAGATAAAATTTAGAATCAAACCTCGCTAAAACTTAACCCTAAACGGGCCACGTTCCGGCTAACGGCCGAAATTCAGTCGAAAGATATAAAAGATAATAAAAACCGGACAAGTGGGAATTGTACTGAGGATTCCGTACATGAACTGTTTTTGTCTAAGTAAAAAACTTACATTTAAATTATAATTAAGTCCAGTCAGTACAGGCTTCAGTTTTGGACTTTCCCCGTGTACTACTATGGATATAAAAACTAAATTAGATTAACATTTTAGCATGAATCGTAAAATAGCTTTGAGTAGACATTGGTACAAATAAAACTGATAAAAAATGTTTTCTTAGTAAAATTATCAACAACTCTTATTGTTACAAGAAATTCAATTTATTATATTGATGTTAAGATGTTACATCCAATCCAAAGATGAACATTATATAGATGCTATACTTACTATCTCAATAAATTTCAAAGGACGATACCAAAACACATTCAATTGTTTTGTTAGGAGACGCTAAATAAAGCATTCACATTAAGTTTAGTATATGAATGTGATGAGCAAATTTTTACAAAGACTCTGTATGATGAGTACCTATAAGGGTTCAAAATATTATATTATCAAATCGTTCACTTTTTCATAAGTAGAAAAGAATTGCGTCACAGAAAACGGATCCCCAAAAACCCGTAACAGCCAATCGTTGCAACCGCGCCCATCCGGAAGATAAACTGTTCGGAAGATTGTAAAATACGGTGCCTGGCAAAGTTCCGGAACGGCCGCCAGGTGTCGCCGGTGATCCGACTCGAGATTAGCAATCTTGTAGGTTTTTATGACGTTAATGTGTTTTGGCGATCCGGAATGAGGTATAAAAGTTGGAGTTATGGAAGTTTTTGTTTTGAATGGACGCGATTCGCGAAACAGGTTGCGGTTTCGCGGTTATGTTTAGGAGTTTTTGCACGATTTTAATATTGCCACGGTCTAGAAACTAGGATGGAACGGTGGGAATGACGCGGTCGGAGAGCCTTGTACTATCACATATTATTCTACGATAGCTGTGACCTTACCTAGCATATTAAGGCTACAAATGAACCAGGTAGAGTAAACTAAAACAATTGCTGGGACTAAAAAGATTCCTGGTACGTAGTTAAGGGTTAATTAAAAATAGTATCCCTACAAGTATAAAACACAAATAATGCATTAAAAAGGTCGTATGTTTAATAAACATTCATGTGATGATAATTCGGGTTTATATAAGGCCTAGGTTTGTTTATTTAATGAAATTATAATTCCACCGTTGCATATGGTTTCTTTAACACGAGTTTTTTTTAGTTTTTTTCTTTCTTTCTTTCAAAAATACATTCTTACTTAGTTTATTTTGGAATCAGATCGATATAATTAAGTGATAAATTTATTGTCTATCATGATTTTATTTTTCTATATTTGTGTGGTGGTATTTAAATATCAGTACTGTTTTATCAGTTTATATTGATCAATATTTTAATGAGGTTTTATTTTTGTTTCAGGTAATCAACAAAACAATGTTTATCAATGCAGATTTCATACTAAATCAAGATTGACTTAAAAAATAAGGTAAATTGAGCTCGTAACTACTTATCAGTATCGATTAATTTATGATTTTTTGTGACATCACTTATGGTGTTCCTATTTCACTTCGGAATTATTTAAGCATAATATGTATAACGAATAGGTTCTTAGTTCATTTAATAAAACCAGAAACACATATAGGTAACTCTATCATTAACTGTAGAATCACACAAAAACTACCTACAAAAGCAAACATGAACCAGTATTTCAACAATCAAAATTAAGGTCACATAAAAGACAGTATGCATGCGACTCTAAAATAAGCTTTATGTATGTTTACATAAATAGATTTATTATGAAAGCTCTAATGATTTGGTAAAATCATGCATTTAATAATTCAATCCAGATTTCATCAACTTTGAAAAATTAGTAAAGTTTTTGTAAGAATCGATCTCCATATTGCCACATGTTATGAACAATTCTTTACACAATCTTGATAAAGCGATTAGAGATTCCCTTTTTTTAAACTTTTTGCTCATTTTTCAGTACCTTTATTGTGAAACTTTATATAATATAGAAATAACATCATCATGTCTAACGGTCGTGATCTATTGCCGAAAATGTATTTATTTATTTAATTATTAAATCCATAATACACTATGTGATTTAATGCATTAAACAGAGATATATGAAACAGAAAAATTTTATCTCCCCTTGCGGTGCGGGAATCGAACCCACGACCTTCACGTATCGCGCGTGCTGCTGTTACCAACTGAGCTAACCGCAAGTTATCGTAGGCGATGAAATTTTTCTGCTGTATCAACCGTTAGCCTCCGGTGAAGGTCGTAGGTTCGATTCCCGCACCGCAAGGGGAGATAAAAATATTATGTTTCTAATATTTAAAGTTCGCTAGTACGGCGTTAAGTACTATAAAAATAATAAAATCGATTAAACAGAGATGACTCTGACCTATAAATTATAACCCTTCTTCTAGCAATTAGTGTATCCAAAATGGTCGAACGGTCGGTAATTATCACTTCTCAATATAATTGAAAGTCACGCCGTTGCAATATCGAAGAACAATGCGCTCTTACATTGTCTTGAGTGCTTGCTAATTAATGCTTTTAGCAGATATTAGATTGACATAAATGGAATATGCTGACGTTGTTACTAAGATTAGCGAAGCGATGCTTTTAGCTTTGCTTTTATAGATTAATACATTAAAAGTCGGTAAAAAATGGTCTGTTTATTTTATGTAGTTTCTATGAAATATGGATATGAAAATAAAAAAAGGATTTTAATATCTTATCAATATTTTATATGTGTTATGGTGCCGTCGTGGTTTCTGATTTATGTAACACAAGTGCTTAAGCTACTTACCACAAAATCAGAGCAATGTATGTGATGATGACTATATATTTTTTTATTTGTATCTTATAGCAAAAATAATGAATATTAAGAAAATATATAGTTGAGCCATAATAGGATTAAATTAAAAAATAACGAAAAATCTTAAATTTTACACTACTCCCAAAATAAATCGGATATTTAAAAAAAACTTGAGTCCCTTACTGACAAAACGACTAAAATGTAACCAAAAACTGTTCTGATTTATATTATTTAGAATTATATAACTACAATACTCTTTTATCATACAGACGGATATTAAACAAAGCCCATTGCTTAAGCATTCATTGAGCATCCAAGCATGCCAATGAAAAGCTGTGTGTCAAAATCATTAAGCCTCTTCTTCCGTCCCATTCAAGTTAACTCTAAGCTAGGTCTGGCATTTAAAAACTACTGACTTTCGCTTTTAAATCCCTAGCATAAGGTTCAATTTGATTCAGTTTCCATCACACTGGTACAAATCGCAGCATGACTACCGAAACTCGGGTCCTACAGCAAACAGTTTCAGACGGCGCTCACTCAATGAACATCATCAGACATCCTATTTTAGGGAGCGACAACATCTCGAGGCAGATGCAAAAAAGCGGTTAAGTGCGAGTCGGATTCATGTACTAAGGATTTTGTACCATTCAGTTGGTAAAAACCATTGTTCTGTTATTATCAATATTATTGGCAAACACATCACGTCTTTTGTATAAGATTTCCCATAAACATATTTTTTTTCGTATTTCGATGTTTTTATTTTATTCCTGATGCAGTCAAAGTATTGTGCAAAAAAATTGAAAAAAAAACACGGGTACTAAACCCTTTAAATATTTATTTTGGGTATGTTGTTTTTCAGATGAATGTATGATGTATGTCTATGTATGAATATTCTATTCTCGTGTGTAATTTTCTGCTATTTATGATTATTAATTTTGTTGTTATCCATACTCACATTTTTACTGTTACCGCACCCATAAACGTACTATCTGCATGACCCAACGGTTGACTGGTAGAGAATGCTCCTAGCATTAAGTCCACCTTTTGTACTTTTTTTGTGCAATAAAAATTTTAAATAAAATAAAAATAAATAAGATGAGTTGTTTTTTTATTGCACTTCAAGATTGACCTCATCCCACCTGATGTTAAGTGGTAATGAGGTCCTAGCTTAAGGGTGACAAGTACAGCATAATAAATCTGTTACTGGACTTGTCATCCTTACCTTGAAGGCTTGACCCCTGCTAATAATGTAGCACCCCCCAGGAGCTCTGGAAACCTTACTCACACGCAGGAACACAACAACATAGAAGTGATTGTTATTTGGCTGCGGTCTTCTGTAAGGTGGAGGTATTTCACCAGTCGGGCTGCTCCAGTTCAAGCGATAAATCGTTATGCCCTTCCTCTCTTAAACCCTTCTCTTAAAAGTTGTTAAACCGGTAACAGAACAATTATTTGTTCCTGTTCTATTTGTGAAATTTTCAACTATCTAGCAATCGCATTTCTGACATAGAGCCTGGTGACAGCTAATTTCCACTAAGATCAATGATTGAATCATTGAAATACTGATTAATCAAGTAGAAATATTAAACTCCATGACAAAGAAATATAATTTTCTAAAAGGAGCGACTAAAAGACGATACTTTTATAGTTTTTCCGATTTCAATACGGAACTCGGAATACGCCATTCAATAAACAAAACGAGCTCGACACGAGATTTGAAACCGTATCTTATTTGGAAATCAAAAAGCGAGAGTCTGGGCCCATTCAAAAACGGTAGGGGCGCTTAGTGATGCCCCAACCACGGGATTGTGAATTGGTGTTTATTAATATTTAAAGTTTCTATTTTATTTTTTATTTATTTAAAAACTTTATTGCACAAAAAAGTAGAAAAGGTGGACTTAATCCTAGGAGCATTGTCTACCAGTCAACCGTTGGGTCATGCAGATAGTACGTTTATGGGTGCGGTAACAGTAAAAATGTGAGTATGGATAACAACAAAATTAATAATCATAAATAGCAGAATTGATGCAAGGTAAAAGTCATAGGTACTATCATGCTATACGTAAGTTCAAAGTCATAATTTCAGGGAATGCTTAAAAAAGTTTCAATATTTTGTTTTTGATTTAAATGCTCTATTTCTACTACTTTTTTATAGAGCGGATTTTAAATCTTATTTTTGTAACGACTAGTTTAAACAGCCTGCTTGGAAAAGTTTTATATAAAACAGTTTCAAAACGTGTCGCTTTCCATATCGGAATCTATTCTAACAGCTGTCAGAATCACACCCCTTACTTACAACTCTGAATGAATATGACAATCGATATAATATTTATGATGAATATTAGGTGGACGTTAAAACCGGAACCTTTTTAAAGAGAAAATGAAGTCACCTCCTAGACTCGTAGTAACGGATGAGTATCTAGCGCAATTTCCCTAAAGACCAGGTGCGTCTCGGTTCAACACTCAAGCAATTCCGGGACTACGCCTGTCTTTATCACATTGCATACGAGAGACGGAGACACTTTATGCCCGTTCCTGCATTTGGCAAGTCCTCAAAAGCGTACAGAGAGATTCCACACAGCGTACATTGAACAGTTCACAATGGTTTCATGCGAAAAAAATCATGTGAAACAACCAATGTATGGTGCAGCGGCTAAATTCTCGGTTGCTAGTCGAAATTTAGAGGAAGGATGTGTCGTTATTGCACCCTGGGGTGATCTCAGGTGACAACTTGAGCGCAAAGTTTCGTGAAAGTGTGAACTTGGAATAGGAGATTCTACGAACGCGGATAATAAACTGTTGAGGCAAGTGTGTCAAGAAACTTGGATGCTCTGTAATTGTCAAAAGCCAGGGAGAATGGTGACCTCATATTATATTACTAGTGTTAAAGTTAAAAGTGTGTTTCAAGTTGTCTTTTAGAAAGAGGTCACAGTACAAAGTGGACAATTATAACCCACGACTTTTTTCGCAGCATTACTTGATGAAATGTACCCGATATGCTGTTCTGTTTTATCTGTCTAGCTACTAAATTGTATCTAAATCTATTTATAGATTTAGCGTGAAAGAGGAACGATCATTTCCACATCAGTTAATTCAAACGTGCAAACTTTCGCATTTATAAAATAAGTAAGTAAGAAGGAATAAGCATGATGATAAAATGTAAAATCATACCTTAATGACTATTTTGATTCTTACTCATCTAAAGTGATATGTGTAAAATCATATGGTGAAATTTGCAACTTTTATAAACTATCCTGATACGATATCAATAAATGAAAATAACAGTACTTATCTAAAAATTGTCCTATACCTAAAAAAAAAAGATTTATAAAGTAGATCACCCACTAAATCTTAGATCATATCTATTAATGCTATTAGTGATCACTAATCTATTATGTATCATAATATTAAATAAAACATGAGACACATTATTCCTTAGACAAAACGAAAACAAATACAAGCATGAATATTTGAGTGTCACAACAATACAAAGGGAGCTCAAAATAATCTCCTCAGATAAACTCGTTAACGAACCTTTTAGTACGTATAAATCGGTTGTCACTAGCAATTCTGCTCCACATAATACCTGTCAATTACTATTTGTCTGCGAGGTATTACTAATAGGGCTGTCATTTGAGTATTTTTTTTATCTCTTTTCACCGAAGGTTATTATATTCTAATATATTTTAGACCAAACGTTGGTAACATCAATCAATCAAATATTTATTGCAAACATGTTGTAAATTACTTACAGGTGTCATTGTAAATAACTTAGGTTCAACATGAACCCCGTTAGGGCACAGCAATATTAAACTTAAAACTACAAAAATAAAACACAAAATATAAAACAATTAAATATGGCACATAAAATAAAGATAACTGAACAATAATTAATCTTATCTAATCTAACAAAATATAATTTTAGATCATCAATTTATTTGCTAACACTCACTTAAAAAATCAAAGGGTTTCCAATCGAGCAATAAAAATTGGGGAGATGATGTTAACAGTTTGTTAATCACTAGTTAGTGATTGAGTTCATTTATTTCATTTCAAAATTCAATACCTATAAACTAAATTGAATTATCGAATAAAATCCTTAATGGATACATTTTTTATCCACCAGTGACTTCAAGAGACCCTGCAACTTGGTCGAAACCGATCTCTGATTTTTTCTTTTGTGTCTTATATAATTTTAAAAGCTTTTTAAACAACTAAAAATAATTTAGTATTTTTAATCCAATTACCTTCCCTATTGCTTGAAAAATACACTTATTTTTCAAGCAATAGGGAAGGTGATTGGAAACCTTTTTTTTGCACTAAAAAAAGGTTTTTATGATGCACTTCAGAATTGACCTCATACCACCTGATGTTAAGTAATAATAAGGTTCTAGCTTGAGGGCAACAAGTAAAGGATAATAAAACTGTTACTGGACTTATTGCCCTTACTTTTAGGCTTGACCGCAGCTACTAATGTAACACCCCCAACAGCTCTGAAAACCTTACTCACACGCACAAACACAACAATATTAAAATGATTGTTATATACCTGCGGTCTTTTGTAAGGTGGAGGTATTTTACCACTCGGGCTGCTCCAGTTCGAGCCATAAGTCGCAATGCCCTACCTCTCTTAAAATTTGGCAACCCTACATTGGATTTTATACAGTGAACAATACACCTGCGGTGACAGAACGTTGAAATGATTGTTTTTTACCTCCCAACAATGACAGATGCTTAATAAATCAATTGAGTTCAATAGCGGAGGGAACGGAATGCTTGCACAAGGTCTGTTTACGTTTTGTTTGACATTTACGAGTTCCTTTGAATAGGCGTCCGGTCTGTTTGTGATTGTATCTTTGGTTGTAAATGGCCTTTCAATTTTCTTGCCTAATTTTATTGGGACGCGATTAATACGAGAATTCGATAGGACTTTATAATGAAATCCAATTTATTTACAAGTCTATAGACCTCAACGAGGATATCGGTTGTGAAGTGCCAATACCACCTAACTGTATTTTTTGCCACAACGATTATCAACCTAATTTACTAAATATATCATATTTTTATTTATTTTCATTATGGAGTTTTATTTTTAAGTTGGTTAGTTATTTAAGGACACGGAAAAAAAAACATATATATTTAAAATGATTCAATTAAATTCATTTGTGTCGACCTTACTCGATGTCAAGTAAATAACACATATATGACATTTTATTTGCCCGAAGAAGCCTTATAGTTGCTCGGGAATTTTTAGTTATGAATTTTATGATTGATTTTATTTCTATTTATCTTAAGATTACATCAATCTGTTGTGCCAAGTTAAGTAGCTTTTGGTTGTTAACTTGGTCTGTTTTAATTAATTGATTTCAATCAACAAATTTTTTTGCAAGCGGTAAATCAATAAATAAAAAGAAAGGAACGTTTATAATTACAACCAGACAACAAACTCCCAATCCAATTAAGCTAAACAGGTAAGTTCAGCCCACAAATCGATTACCTAGCCCACAAAATAGGTACTTACTCCTCATTACATTCCGTAATGAGGTACAAAGACTGCATTCGATCGATTCAAAATTGCACCATTTCCTATCATTTGCCGGCAAATCGAGTTAGGCATGCCCCGCGGCCCCGCTCGCATAACGAGGTCCGTCAGATTGCATCCCAGATGCCGCTGATTAGAGACTACGCCAAGAGAGCTTTTTGAGAATACGTCTTATGTGATACACACGGGTACAACGAATCGTGAACTAATCCTTTGCTTAGAGATTGATATATATGTGCGATAAATAAATTGGACGACCTCCGTGCCCAAGAGCTGGGGCCGGACTCTTGCGTCGCGCCATCTCTCATCTCTGAGGCCTCAGGTTCGATTCCCGGTCGAGTCAATATACAAAATGATTTTTTTTATGTTATCTTGGGTCTGGATGTTGTAGTACCGTCGTTATTTCTGATTTCTGTAACACAAGTGCTTTAGGTACTGACCACATTATGTATTTGATGATGTCAAAAATGTATTAATTTATTTATATCAAATATCAGACAATATAAACATTTTAAATAATTTAACGGGTCAAAACGCGACACCATTTTTATTAAGTAGTTAATACGAACTACTTACTGCCCGACGTTTCGGTTAGATTGCACCAACCGTGGTCACGAGCTGACGTCAGCTACTACTAAATAAAAATCGCGTTTTGACCCGTTAAATTATTTAAAATGTTTAAAATGAAACGCGAAAGTCTTAAAATTTAAATCAGACAATATGACATATACATCAATTGATTTGATACCAAATTTATTAGCTTAAAAACTTGTATACTACAACGCCTTGAGTAGTTGTGTATTTACTTTAATCATTGATAATGACAAAAGTTTCCCTCAAACAATATGCACTGGTCACTTACTCAGTTATTCAGAATACATACAATGGTCTTCCTACTTCGCAATCTCTCTTACATACTCATCGTCCTGGCATTGGTCCAGCAAAGTCCTAATTTGCATACAACTTATTCCACGCTCCGCCAGGCACTGTGTAGCTTGAAATTCCCCGAGACTCTTAATTCTCTTGTGAATCTTATAGTAAGGCAGTGATCTCAGAAATTTAGTCTTGTAAGGGATCCTCGAATTCCCCGAGCACTTACTGGCCACATAAAAATTTCATCACACAAGATAAGAGCTTGGCGCTGCTATTATCCGCTGGTTTTAATTTCGAGTTTAAAGTCGGATTTTTCCCCTTTTTGTCCGGGAAGTGTATTAAAATTTCCTCCTAAAAGGGGATCCGATGTTTTTTCTAATCTTTGGGAGGAGTTGGAGTTTTACAGGATTATTTCTGTGCCGTCAAATACGTTGAGATAACTCAATTGATAAAGCACCTACTTCGGTCGGTCGAAGGTTTATGTGAAAAACTGGCTTAGTTCGTGACTTTTTCCGAGTGATAATGACTTTGGGTAACATTTTTTACTATCAGAGCTTATTATTTTAAGAAGAACGTACGCAATTTTTAGTGAGTCACTGAAAACAGATTTATTTAATTTAACTCAAAACCCAATTCAAAAATGACGACTTTTCACAAAATATCATCACCTATATTTATTTTACTTTTGTAAAAATTGTATTACATTAAATGGTATTTTTATTTATATCAGATCAAAAACGAAACTGAAAAAGACATTGTTCTAGCTTGAAAATATCGAAGTCCCATACTCTATATTAATTTTACCCCCTTTTTGTCAAATTTACAAACTCCAAATAACAGTTTTATTTCTATCTTATCATAAGCCAACGATTAAAATTTAATCGTTCTAGTTTCAAAAATAACAAATAACTATCGAAAGCAAAATTGTAACCTGCTTTCATAAAATAGTTGTCGAAATAAATAAACTTTCAATAAAGATTTAACTAAGATTTACAAAACGCGTAAACACCATACAAGAAGTATCCCTGACAAAGGATTTAAATATTGGAAAAAACTTTCACTATGCTTTCAAAGAACTCGTCAAGCAAAAGATGTACTTCCTCTTAGAAATTCCCTTTGGGAATTTAACGTCACCATTTATTTAAAGTCTTGGTTCAGAAACTCTTGGTTATGAAGCGTGGCAGCACATTATCTCATAATGTACTTAACACAATTTAGTTAGGCGCCTAGTTTAAGCTCGGAAACTTTGTGATCCTGTTATAGTATTATGTGAGGATAGTGTTTGTTTTTGGGTACATTCGACTTAAACCAACCACCATAACCTTGGAGTCCCTTTAAAAGCCAGGCACAATGAGTTATATTTTTGGGTCCCACGGCCTTTAAAAATTACATTTACGATTCTGCGTCGTAAATTCTACGATACGATTCTGCCTATAACGAATTGAACACATTAGATTGTACTTTTGGCATGCGTAAAATATATTGCGGATTTAATATTTTACGATTCGTAATGTGTCAAAAATTACTTTACGTTATTCTCCAACCAAATACGAGTCGTGAACACCGTTCCTTAATTTACTTTCCATATCAGCTGTCATCTGTCCGTCGTTTTTAGATTACGTCTTGTATAAGAACTGATCGTTTTTCAAATATTAGAACCGGGCTTAAGACGACAGATTATGCCTTTGTCGCAAGAAATAAGCTCAAGCTTGCTGTTCCGTACCTAATATAAATTTATTTTTTGTGTATTTAATCTAAATTACTATGTTTGCATAAATTATATCCATAGAGAGCCTGTTAAATGAAAAAAAAACATAAACAGAAAAGAGATTATTATTCAATAGGCAAATATTTCAGAGCCATCTTGCGTAATGAGATAATCATATTTTGATTTACTTTTATTTTTAAGGACATTTCATTTTTAATGTTTGAAGAGAGTTACTAGCTATTGAGTTATTGTTGGTTCTTTCTTAAAAGAAACCTTTAGAATACAACAACAGTTTAAAATTAAAGAAACTGAAAGAAACACAATCTTGCCGATTCTTTCTCAATATAAACTTTGGAACAACTTAATCTCGGTTTTTAGCTACAAAAACACTCAATTACACGACTGCAATTTTAACAAGTAGTAATCCAAACAGGCCCTACCTTTACCATTCACACGAATCCATATCTTCAGTGTTCACCATAAACTCTCGTAGACGATACCCGTCTACCTGCGTCCATTAGTCCAGTATTTCGGCTCCAGCACTGGACAGTGCTGAAATATATAGAGCCAGGAACATTTCGAAGGCTACAGCACCTGTGTCGGTAAAGAGGAGTTATGCGTTCAATTTTGGCCTAATAGGTTTAGGATTTAGGTGACGCGGAAGAGGGTAGGAGGTTTTATGGGGAGGGGAATAGTTAGGGTCTAGAGATCGGAAAAAGATGTAATCTATGTGGGTAATTTAATCTTCTGTAAAGTCGTAACTAAGGTTAAGGTTTGCTTGTAGGTTAAAAAGGTTTAAAATTTATCTCTCTGTACTTCCTATATACAACATACAGTTACGTCATAGACACCAGTCACATTTTTTGTAATTGATTATATACTTACTACTCATTAAAATGTTGACTTCCTCTTTTCGATAGATTCAAAGTCAAAATTTACCTTTAGTTTGGTAGGTAAATAATTTGACTGCAACATTTATTACACTCTCGTTCTATAAACATTTGAATGCAGTTTTAAAAGGGGCACTAATTGGCAATGGGTACCTAAATTTGGCTACAATCGGTAATTAAATATAAAGTTTGATAAATATCCATATCTATAATATTTATGAACAAAAACTCCAGGTTCATACCGATTCATTATCAAAATCTAGTCGAATAATTTATTTTAAGCTTGTTTATTTTTTTTTTGTTAAAGACGACCTCAAAATAAACTCTTCTGAAAAATCTCATTTATCAAGACAAGTCATTGTTTTAGAAAAACTAGTCATGTGATTGAGTGACAGTAACTTATTTTATATATATGAAAGCATTTCATACAAATAGTAAATGCAATAAAATGTTTATTGGCCCCTTTCAATTTAAGAAGGTTCGATTCCTGACGATTTTGAAATACGAGAAACATTTTTTATGGCTTGACAATAATTATTTAAGTTTGTAACACCTTTTTTTCTTAACGAAGAGACATATATTGATATGCGGTACTGGTACCCAGACTGTGACGGGGTATGTGGGACTCCTTGCCCTGAGAAGGGTAGGACTACCCACTAAAACCCCCCGACTGGAGCTCATCGCCGTTAAGGTGCTATGAGAAACTCAGCTCAGTCTTAACCACCACCTATAGCACCATCGGCATGTTTGTAACACCTTAAACCATCTTAAAAAGAGGTAGGGCATAGCGATTTATCGCTCGAGCTGGAGCAGCCCGACTGGTGAAATACCTCTACCTTACATAAGACCGCAGGCAAATAACGATCACTTCTGTGTTGTTGTGTTCCTGTGTGTGAGTAAGGTTACCAGAGCTCCTAAGGGGTGCTACATTAGTAGCAGGGGTCAAGACTTCAAGTTAAGGACGACAAGTCTAGAAACAGCTTTATTATGCTGTACTTGTCGCTCTTAAGCTAGGACCTCATTACCACTTAACGTCAGGTGGGATGAGGTCAATCTTGAAGTGCAATGAAAAAAAAACGTATCTTTGTTTTGACGGGATTGATGAGAGTTGAAATAAACCTGACATCTTTATCTGTCATAAAACATTTTTACATATGGCAGTAATAGTTGAAATTAGTAAGAATGGTCGTAAATGTTGCCAGTCGCAGTAAATTTATATACCTACGTGAGTGATCTATGATTTGTTTACGGCTTTGTCTTACAATTACTTAAAGTTTGGGAACGTTTTGGGTGGTATTTTTGAAAAATGGAACAGGGTAATTACAGTTTGAGTGGCCAGTCTTTCGTTTCTTTTTATTTTCTCGTTCATGATAATATGTAAAAAATATGAAGACTGGTGACTTCCATGGTCGAGAGGCGTGTGGGCCGGACTTTGGCGTTAGGGCCATCTCTGAGGTCTCGGGTTCGATCCCCGTTCGGAATATATGAAACGAAAATGTTCTATACTCGGGTCTGAGTTTTCTGGTGTCGTCGTTGTTCTTGATTTCTGTAACACAAGTGCTTAAACTATTTACCGAAAAATAAAAGCAATGTATGAGATGTTGTCCAATATTTATTATTGATTTATTCACGAAATGAGATCACTTCAGAATTATTTATTTTTATTTAAAAACTTTATTGCACAAATAGGTACAACAGGTGGACTTAATGCTAGGGGCATTCTCTACCAGTCAACCCTTGGGTCATGCAGATAGTTTGTATATGGGTGCGGTAACATGGGAGAAAAAAAAGAAATCATTTTAAACAACAATAAATTAAGCATTAAAAATAACATTACGGTATCTTTAAATATACGATAATAATACACATACTATATAAATTAATTAGAGTATAATATATAAAATATGAAGATATACTTAGATTTACATAATATTAATAATTTATATATAAAAACAAATATCTATAAAAAAAAATATTAATGTATAGAATTGAATTATTGACAATTGTTGTTAATTGTATTTTGAAATACGGATTCATTAATATAGGACAATCAGGCAATTCAAAGCAGAAGTTACAAATCTGTAAAAAGCTCACAAAGTAACGTTTCTAATGCATAAAAACAGTGCAATAAAGTTGTGTAGCGTTGATTTTCGCAACGCAATGTTTTGGTTTACATGACAAAATACAACAACAAAATAGTGTCTTACTTTTTTTTTGATAATCTAACTATTTGACTAAATAATATTTTTTGTCATCTCCCACATTGCACATGAACTTGTTTAGAAGATGCAAAACTATTAAATTGATAGTGCAATTTCGCGTATGTAGATTTTTCCGTAAGTTCTAATTTAGGTTGAAATGAGATGAAATAACAGACAAAATTAATCTTTGAGACAAATGTCTGGTATGCTATACGTGGTATTGCAGGTTTAACAACATAGTCAATATGTAGCATATAGGTATGTGGGATAGCGGATGTATCCGAACGTTGTACATGTGTGATGCCTGTACGTTTGAATATCCGAATGGTGAGAATGTTAGTTTAGATTTGAACGACGAACGACGGAAGACGACGTATGCAAGGATTATTTAATTTTGATTTGGTAAATATATTTGGCTTATTCACTAATTTGCTTCTTTCATTTCCCATTCCACTACAAATTTATGTAACAAAATATATAGTATCTATCCGTTAGTTTACGATAACATCCAAATTTAGCTTTCCCTTAAACCTTATTCCAGGAACATTATTTTAAGGAAAACTTGCTCACACACTGTCGGTGGGAAATTAAAAACATATTTCTTTGTCGATGGCGCGATAGGATTACGGAGGCGTAATTTTCTTTCCTTCCTGTTCTAATTTATTTTCTGCAATATCTTCTGAGGTTGGTTATTTTCATCTTTAAAAGTAAATATTTGTTATTTTTACACAGTTTATTTAGCCTTTAATTTTGTGAATCTAATATTTTTATATTTAAGTAATACCATGCACTTTTGAATTGTCATTGAATCAATACTAATATTAAGAAGCTCAAGAGTTTATTTGAACGCACTTTTCTCCGGAACTAATGATACGAATTAAAAAATTAAATTTGTAATGGATAGTTCATTTATTGAGGAAGTTTTAAGGCTATAAAATACCACGCTGCAACCAATAGTAGCGAATAATAATAATAATAACAATATGCGTCAGCCGAAGAATACGATTCAACATCATCTGAGTTTACACTGGCGACTGATACTTTATCCAGTGCATCATCAACTTCTACTTCCACCGAGGATGTTGTGCAGTTAGCCCTAGAGGCTAATCAAACTGCACCCACTAAGGTTGGGCAAAGAACACGCAAGAAATGGACTAAACAAATGAACACTTTTATCTTGCGATCATATTTTTTGAACACAAAACTAGGAACAGATACTCATAAATACTTACAGGCTTTACATCTTGAATTTTCCAATGCGTTTCCAGATATAACAGTTAGTAAACAAAATCTAGGTGACCAATGCAGAGCTATATTCCGTAATAAACTGTTAAATGACGATGAAATAGGAAGGATTAAATGCGAAGCTGAAACATATATGCGTGCTAATGATATCAACATATCCGGTCTCGATCAAACAAATAAAATAGGACAGCGAAGAAGGTGGTCTGATGAAGTCAACGAAAATATAATGCGATGTTATTATAGAATAACAAAGTTAGGTAGAGATGAAACAGCTTATAGACAGTTATTATACGAATCAGTAACTACAATACATCCTGAACTATCAAGCGTGACAGTGCAAAGAATAGCAGATCAACGGCGAACTATAATAAAGAATAAAAGATTAAGTGAAGAAAAGTTATTAGAGATAAAAAGAGAAATAGAAGCTGAGCTAAACATTGCGCAAATAATACAGACTTCAGATATTAGTCATGATGAAGAACTAATAGCAGAAGCGGAAAATCTATCAGATAATAACACAGTACTTACAAATCCCCAAGCACAAGATACAACATCACAACAGTCACATGACACTCATAATAATACCAGTCCTCCACCACAATCACACATTACTGAGAATCAAACACATAACAACACCCCTAGCATTCCAGAACTAGATCAACTTTTTAATCTATCTTTTGAATTTTACAAAAACACAGAACCTACACAAAGAGATACCATACCCAAACAGAGACCATCTAAGAAACTGGCTTTTGCTATTAATTACTTGAATAAGAATGTTATCCCTAAGCATGTGAACAGAGATGCAAGTTATACAGTTTTGCAATCTGTATTATACTGTGCTGCATGGACTGCGGCAAAATATAACGGAGCTAGATTAGAAATTCCACCAACAGCAAGGTTAAGCAACAGACAGCGTTTAAACAAACCTCATTGGCAACGACGGCTTGAAAAAAGAATACAAGAATTAAGAACAAAAATAGCTCGGCTCACGCTATATATTGATGGAAATAGAGGTTTTAGATTGGAAAAACATGTACAAGAAATTTTAAAAAATTATAGAATACACTCCACACACGAAGCACCAAATACTGACTTAACGCACTTCTTAGACACTCTTAAACAAAAACTAACAGTAGCTTCTAATCGCCTCAAGCGATATACAGTATGTACACTCCGAAAAACTCAAAACACCCAATTTCAATTCAATGAAAAACAATTCTATAGGACACTTAAAACCTCCTCATCCAATCAAACGAGTGATAATAGTCAAAACAATGACGACACACCTCAAACAGATGAACTCAAAAACTATTGGGCCAGTATATGGGAGAACCCTGCTGAACACAGTGAAAAGGCCAGTTGGATTGATAATGAACAGCAGAAGTACCAAAATATAGAACCAATGGAATTTGAGACCATTACGTTTGAAATATTTGAAAATGTCATTAGAAAACTACACAACTGGAAAGCGCCGGGTACTGATAACCTTCACAATTACTGGTATAAAAAATTTTCGTTTTTACAGCCATTTTTGTACCACCACATTAACGCATTTATACAAAACCCACAGACAATGCCAGAGTATATCACAACAGGTGTGACATACATGTTACCAAAAGACAAAAATGATCTCCGTAATCCTACTAAATACAGACCCATTACCTGCCTACAGACTATATATAAAATAATAACCGCTTGCTTAACAGAAACTATTTACAAACATATAGATAGACATAACATTTTAACAGAACAACAGAAAGGGTGTCGCAAATTTAACCAGGGTTGTAGAGAGCAACTAACAATAGATTCAGTTATACTAAAACACGTTCAGAAAGAAAAACAGGACTTATTTACCATGTACATCGACTACAAAAAAGCATTCGATTCAGTACCTCACTCATGGCTAATAAAAGTGTTAGAAATCTATAAGCTTCACCCACAGATAGTATCTTTCCTGAGTACATCAATGCAGAAATGGAGAACTAAATTAAGACTCAACACTAACAATCATACAATCGAGACTGAAACAATCCAAATTCAGCGGGGGATATTTCAGGGAGACGCACTTAGTCCACTCTGGTTTTGTCTTGCCCTTAATCCACTGTCTAATAACTTAAACTTAGTAAATTCAGGATACACACTCAAATACACAAATAATTAACATGAAAACTGCCAATCTAAATTTCAATTAAATCATTTATTTTATATGGATGACCTCAAGCTATATGCGTCTACTGAGAGTGAGCTATACTACCTAGTCAATTTAACAGAAAACTTTACAAATGACATTTGCATGGAATTTGGTATTGATAAATGTAAAATTAATTCAGTCAAATCAGGTCAGAGACATACACACCAATATCAATTACATACAGGAGATAATATAGATTCACTAGAAGAAAACGAGACATATAAATATCTTGGATATAATCAATCAAAACAGATACATACTAAAGAGACCAAACAGACTCTTGCACAAAAGTTCAAATATAGGTTAAATAGTATACTTAAAAGTTATCTTTATTCCAAAAATACTATCAAAGCAATTAACGCATATGCCATCCCAATACTTACGTACTCATTTGGCATAATAAAATGGACAAAAACTGAACTCAAAAACTTACAACGCACTATCAATACTACCATGACAAAAAATAGAAAACATCACCCAAGATCCTGCATACAGAGGTTAACTCTACCGCGCCGTGAAGGAGGAAGAGGGCTGATTGATATCATGAATCTACATAACAAGCAAGTAACGAATCTTCGTGCATACTTCCACAATAAATCTGTAGCGTCACAACTCCATAAAGCAATTGTTGCAAATGATAATTTATTAACTCCTCTTAATTTACATGACAGGGCGAAGCAAACGAACGAAACACAAACAGACAGACAGACGAAACTAGATCAATGGGCCCGGAAGTCACTACATGGCAGACATCTCCACGACTTATGCCAAACAAACGTCGACAAAAGTGCGTCGAACGAGTGGCTTAGTCGAGGGGAACTGTTTCCGGAGACTGAAGGGTTCATGTTAGCGATACAGGACCAGGTAATAGAGACCA
The DNA here is from genome assembly GCA_037074685.1 of Glyphodes pyloalis. Taxonomy (NCBI): domain Eukaryota; kingdom Metazoa; phylum Arthropoda; class Insecta; order Lepidoptera; family Crambidae; genus Glyphodes; species Glyphodes pyloalis. The sequence continues at coordinate 16,979,353 of JAYKKO010000009.1, forward strand.
AAAACTATCAAAAATACATTATCAGAGCTCGAAATCTAACTACTGACTCTTGTAGAAAATGTAATAGTGCTTCCGAAACAATCCAACATATAACAGGCGCCTGCAAAACCATCGTGCAAACACATTACAAACATAGGCACGATCAGGTCGCCAATATCATTCATCAGAAACTTGCGTCCATGTTTAATCTGTTAACTGAATCACCCGTTCCGTATTACAAGTACACTCCGATGACCATACTAGAAAACAGATACTATAAATTATATTTTGATAGGGCAATATTAACTGACAAGACCATACATTACAACAGACCTGACATAGTACTAATCGATAAAATAAATAAAAGTGCATTCTTAATTGATATTGCAATCCCAAACACACACAACTTACAGACAACCATTACAGAAAAACTAACAAAATACACGGATCTCAAAGACGAAGTAAAGCGAATGTGGAAGTTACAGAAAGTAACAATAGTCCCCATAGTCTTATCAACTACAGGAGTCATCCCTCACCAACTACACAAATCACTCAACACACTTCACCTGCCACAATATACTTACATTCTGTTACAAAAAGCTGTCATATTAAATACATGTAGAATTGTCAGAAACTTCCTACAGATTGACGACGAATACACTACCCAAACTCCCCGCACTCACATACAACCTAACATCCTCTCGCAACCACCTGCATCTGAACAAGCAGCCACACTTGCCCATCCACACAACAGCATATTTGATTAGTAAACCTCAGTTTCAAATGTAGGGATAATACTTGGCTTAGGCCCGTATATTCCTGAATTACCGGTATTTTATAATACCGAGTTACTTAATGTATAAATAAATAATAATAATAATAATAATAATAATCAGTAAAAAATAAGAAAACGGGGACAATACACATGCAAAGCCGGGGCGGGCCGCTAGTCTTTTGATAAACCGGATTTTTATTATTAAATGCGATTCAAAATGCTCCGAAATACTCAAATAGTCAGACTGATTGTTAGCTCGTGACCGCAGTTGGTGCAACCTAACCGAAACGTCGGCCAGTAAGTAGTTCGTATTAACTACTAAATAAAAATGGTGTCGCGTTTTGACCTATTTACTTATTTCAAATGGAAAGCGAAAATCTTATATTATATATTTATATTCATATTTTTAATTGCACTCCATAAGTAACATGGGTATTATATATTATAATTGCTTGGGAGGAGTTCAACATATTTATTGCAATTACATATGTATACATTATGCATTAATTATAATAATGTTTTGTTCGTTACAGTTTATCGTGTTAATAATCTTGTATGGTGTAATATTGTTTATTGATTAGAAGTAGTTTTAAGAGAGGTAGGGCATAGCGATTTATCGCTCGAAATGGAGCAGCCCGACTGGTGAAATACCTCCACCTTACAGAAGACCACAGCCAAATAACAATCACTTCTATGTTGTTGTGTTCCTGCGTTCGAGTAAGGTTTCCAGAGCTCCTGGGGGGTGCTACATTAGTAGCAGGGGTCAAGCCTTCAAGGTAAGGGCGACAAGTCCAGTCGCAAATTTATTACGCTGTACTAGTCACCCTTAAGCTAGGACCTCATTACCACTTAATATCAGGTGAGATGAGGTCAATCTTGAAGTGCAATATATAAAAAAAGCTATTTTGTAATGTTTAATGTAAATATTTAGTTTGTTTTATATTATCTTTTAGTGCAACATACTGTCTCCTAAGACCTGAATTACATATATCTTAAATTACCATGAAACACAATCTAACATTAAACTTCTAAATAAAACTCAACTCACCCAACAGTTATTTTGGGCACGTCACACCACTGATTTGTTACAGCCATCAAACTTTTATACCAGCCGAATCGAGGCTGTTCATACGACTGTTGTAAATAGAAACATACAATTCTCGCAACGGGCGGTCAGTCCACAATGGATTGACTTCAGAAATAAACGAGTGACAGACGTTTATGATCGGAAAGACATCTTTGAAATATCGCGAATATTTCCTAGACGGTGATAAAAGCGAATTTATAATGCCATTGACATCGTCATTGTTGTAAATTAGGGTAACTCTGTAATAATTCGAAAGGGCCCAGCTTTGTGCTTTCGTGTAATTTATTCGACATAAATTGATCTTTTGGTGTCGTTAAAATCACATTGTCGTCATCGTTACGGGCGTAGATGACGCCTTTTTGGTTAGTGTTGCCAATCAATAATCGACTGGCGACTTATGATTAATAGCTACAAAATCGCACGGCTATCGATAGGGCTATTGAATATTGTTCACGCATAATTCTTAGGTATTATTGTCGTACAAGGGTACTTTATATTTCATCACCTGCGTTGAATTTTTGTAAATAATCATTGAAATGCGATTTGAAAATGCTCTGATACTATTTGAAGGTTAGTTAGTTGGCAAGTAAAATTAAAATAAAATGAAATGATTTATTTCTGTAAGTGGATTTACAAAAAATCCTTTGGCACGTTAATGTTTTTTTCCTACTAGTTATTATTGTGACGTCATAGTTTTCTATCTTCATAGATAACCGACTAAGTTACCATATTTAACAGTAGCTCAAACGTTAAGCCCCAATTAGCTCCTGCCCTTGGATTAAAATAATTGCACTCCGAAGAATATCCATATAGTTTGCAAATTTTATAATAGCTTTGTTTACAATACTCAAGAACAGTAGTTACACAATATAGATTATCGAAAGTCTTAAACAATCGGTACTATTTGATACTTCTTGAGATGTTAAAATATATGAAGGAAACCAATTATGCAATTTCTGAAGCAACCGTTTTTAACATTAAGGAATTTCCTAATTAAATTTATTATTTATTTATAATAATTGCCTGATTGATATTGTTGATACACCATTCAATAGGACAAGACGGTCCAAGTAAAACTATCGATATTAAATCTATCGATTGTTTGGCAGCACTTATTTCAATGGATGCATTGAAAGTGTCTGTGAAGTCGTAACAGTGTGTGGATGTCTGCATAAACTTATTTATACTATTGAATACCTACTTCAAATAGCGAATAAATTACAGAGACATCATGTTACTTTGTCCGGTAACAAAGTATTTTTACTGAAAGTATAAATTATATATTGCGTGTATTCGTATTACATATAAAAAGGAAGTCCAAAGTTGATTAATTAATGTTTTTTATGAAAACAATTTACATTTGGGAACAATATTAATATTTATTAAATTTGATAACATCATATACATTGATTTTATTATTTTTATAGTACTATACGTCGTACTAGCGAACTTTAAATTTAGAAACAGAAAATTTTTATCTCCCCTTGCGGTGCGGGAATTGAACCCACGACCTTCACGTATCGCGCGTGCTGCTCTTAAGAGCTCTTAAGGTCGTGGGTTCAATTCCCGCACCGCAAGGGGAGATACAATTTTTCTGTTTCTAATATCATATACATTGATCTAATTTTGAAGTGAATAGGTAACGGTTGACTGGTAGAGAATGCTTCTATCATTAAGTCCGCCTTTTGTGCTTTTTATTTTGTGCAATAAAGTTTTTAAATAAATAAATCACTAGTGTTAAAAAACAGAAAAAACTACAGTACCACAACACCTAGACTCGTTAAAATATAGATGAGTTCGTTTTTTATATCGGACCTTAAAGATAGTGCAACGCTAGTCTGCTTGCGTCTCGGCTACAAAGGTCTGATTCTACATTACTATTTCTATATTTGGCTAATAATATAAATTTAGATAGACTTTATAATTCTGCTGAATAAATTTGGATGATATTTGTTTTGGACGACCTCCGTACCCAAGAAGCGAGTGGGGTGGACTTTCGTAACACAAGTGATTAAGCTACTTACTTACCATATAATCAGAGCAATGTATGTGATGTTGTCCAATATATAATTTTAATTAAATATATTTATTTAAAGATAGATGCAATACTAGATTAAAATAACCACGCACAAAATTGCAACAAACGAATCAGCAACAGCACGCTTACGATTAAATTGTATTTGCCAATTTGTTTGACACAATCAGTTCAGTCGTTATCATCAGAAGAACTGATTAAATATTAATTATATTATTTGTCAAAGTTTGCATACCAAAATAACGAATAACACTTTATATGCAGAATATTGTAAAACCGCAGTTTTGGTTAGTTATATTGGTTTTCATTATATTTGATAATATTAAACAATTGGCTCGTCGGACATTCGCGCGCGTACTAACTTCATTTTTCCAATTATTATTTTAACGGCAGCGTGATGTTATATATCCTAAAGCCTTTCTCAGTAAATGCACTATCTATTACAAGAACAAATTTACAATTCGAAATAGTAGTTCTTGAGATTAGCGCGTTCAAACAAACAAACTTTTCAGCTTTATAATATTAGTTTAGATGTTAAACCTGGATCTTGCGTTATTATGAAGGATTTCCGTGGTTTAAATAAATAAATATTGGACAACATCACATACATTGCTCTGATCCTGTGGTAAGTAGCTTAAGCACTTGTGTTACAGAAATCAGAAACAACGAAGGTACCACAACACCCAGACCCGAGACAATGTAGTAAAGTTCGTTTTCCATATTGAACCGACCGGGGATTGAACCCGGAACCTCAGAGATAGCGCGACGCCCAAGTCCGGCCCGCTCGCCTCTTGGCTACGAAGGTCGTCAGGAGGAGGTTTTAAACCTTTGTCAGTAATAATGTTGTTGCTATGTTTTTAGCCGCCTTCAAAATGAAATAAAAAATAAATAAAAGCACCAGACAACCACACCAATCGCCGTATCCGTCGTCTGGTACTCATAGTACAAGGGAAAACCTTAGTTTCAGACCAAGTGATTGGTGTGATTGTCTGGCGCATTTATTTATTTATCCTAGCACACCCAGACCCTAAATATATAGAATTTTCTAAATTGACTTGACCGGGAATCGAACTCGAGCCTTTCACGCTTTGGCCGCCTACCTTAGCCACTGCGCCACCGTGGTCGTTAAAAAAGGAGGTTTTATGTTCAACAGTATGTATTTTACAAGTATATTAAAAATTTTAATCCATCCCGTCGTTATTGCGTCAGGGTTTAAATATAAATAATGACTTAGTAAAGTATATAAAAGTAAATAAACTGTTAAGCAACCACGATTAGTGCCCCACCACAACTCCTTGATTATAATAATAATAATTATTTATTATTATTAATTTAATAATATTTCTTAAATTATTATTATTATTATTATGTATGTGGAAATCGCATCTAAGTCTGATTAGCAGCAGAAGCCCGTCGCTCAGTGAGTTCAGTTTCCCTCAGGAAGTAGCCCATTATAATTGACGGTGCTCATTCACCGATCGAATGCTCCGCTGGACAATTATACGCTCGTTAGCCATTTCAATGGGGACGTAATGTGCTTCTAGAGAGGGAAATGTCGATAAGTTCTGTTCGATTTATAAATATTTTTTTTTGGTTTTGAGTTTAATTACAGGTAAAAAGTATTATAAAAACAAGTAAAAGCTTAATGCACAAAAAAAAACTAATTAGCCATAATCAGCAGTTTATTAATTTCTTGCGTGATCTCGTAGCACCCGTATGCGTTAAAAAAATTGCACGGCAAGCTTTTTATCTGTAATTTTGGAAAAAGTACAAAAGGCGGATTTCTATGCATTTTCTTCCAGTAATCTCCACATAATCGGAAGAAAAATATAAATAGTGAAAAAATGTAAAATTAGAAAAAAAAATTAAAAATAGGGTGAGACGTGAAAGAAATAGGAAGTAAGATAAACACAAAACGTATCATATCATATCATGAGCGTTACAAGGAGCATTATAATTATTACTTACTTAATCCAATAATTAAGCGTGATATTTATTAGATCTAGTCTGTAACACGTAAGAAATAGGTTCATGTCATTTATTAATAAAAGTGTGTATTAAAGACGTAAGTACTAGTTATCGGTAACTCATTAACCTTCGATCCAATATTTTAAATATCAATAATAATAAATAAATAAATATTGCATAATACATCACAAACAGTGCTCTGATTCTGTGGTAAGTAGATTAAGCACTTGTTTTACAGAAATCAGATACAACGACGGTACCACAAACCCCAGACCCGAGACAATATAGAAAAGTTCGTTTTCCAAATTGAGCCGACCGGGTATCGAATCCAGGACCTCAGAGATGGCGCGACGCCAAATTCCCACGCGGTCGCCTTTCGGCTATGGAGATCGCCATAGGTCGAAAAAACATAGTAGCGACCTAAAAATGGCACCGGAAAAGGCTTCTTACAGTAATGTGGCTTTTTTTTTCTCTCATTCTTCTGTGGCTGCCCGCATGACATTACGTCAAAGTGTTTTATTTCCATACTTATCTCAGTCACATAAGGTTTAAGTTTAAGATTACGTTATGACATTTGTGGCCTTTTATGCAATGCTTGTTATGAAAGACGCCTATCATGCTTGTCATTTCGCTAGAGACAATAACTGTAAATTGCATGCAACTTTAGATCTCTAAAACCTTCGTTTGAAACAATAAACAGTTGAATTAACTAATTTAATAAATGACTGATGCGGGACCCGTAACATCGACAAGAGAAGTCACTCGAGACATCGAGCATTACCGATCTCGCAACAATTTGATACGATTACGTTCTACTCAGTTTGCGGAAACACGACTGAATTTGTAATGAGCACCTTGTTTAGCCGAAGATATTGATGTAATAATGTTACTGCAACATTGGAGCCCGTAGTTAGAACGACTTAGATTGAATAGTGCACGTGGCGCGTTAGAAAAAACGGATCGGAAACGATACCGAAAGGTACGCACACCGTGCATAGCTTATAGCTATTGGATGGGTGATCATTCAAGGCATGTTAGATAGTTATTCCTGGCTGATTTCTCGATTTTAGTCGTAAAGCAATGACGAATGGTATTTGATAAAACAAAAACCATTCGGCGGCTTGAGACTTGACTGTAGGATCACTTCTAAGTCACTTACCTGTCAAACGACTCCCTTCGCCTCGCGACTTTTCTGCGGTCCGGGTTCGATTCCCGGTCGGGTCAATATGGAAAACGTGCTTATCCATATTGTCTCGGGTCTGGATGTTGTAGTATCGTGGTTGTTTCTGATTTCTGTAACACAAGTGTTTCAGGTACTTAACACAGGATTAGAGCAATGTATGTGATGTTGTTATGTATTTACGTACATATAGATATACATACAGGTAGTGGGTTGGGATGTAATTAGAGCAATTTACAGTAATATCAAGTAATAAATCACTTAAATAAACTAATTATAAAATCGTCGTATAGTCGTCTGGCAAAATGCACCGTCTCCTGTTAATCTTCTTACTCTTTCACTCATCATTTTCTATCACTCACACCGTTCGGATATTCGTACATACATTTAACACGTTTGGATACGTCCATATCCCACAAACATTCATAGATTCTTATTAACTATCGCGGTTATAACATAAGTACAATGTTACGCCAAGTAACAACCTACCCTCAATCTGCAGTATGACGCTGCGTAGCTATAACTTGCCATACTAAGCCAAACTAATGTAAACCATAAACTCAACCTAATACGACTGGCACTGCAGCTAATGTTGCTATACTTTCAGATGCATGCGCCAGCCCTCCCTAAGTGCAGCAACTGGCAATATTATGCCGTATCTCCAAAGATTTACGGTTGAAATTTAAATTTTCCAGCTATCGACCATTCATATGAGGCCTGATACGCGGTAATAGTTTTGAGTTTAAATAATCTAGAATTTATAGGCTTTCGAAAGTACTAGCCGGGAGCGCTTTGATTGTACGCAATAATGGAAGTTGTGCAAATAAAGTGCTGCGGAATGGAGTGGAGAAAATCTGAAATGGAGTCTATGCGGCTGATTTGAAAATTTGATTTTGCTTAAAAGCATGTTTTGAAAGCGCTCGTGAAAACTATAGCGCTTTTGTGCGCTTCTTTCTCAATGGACATTTACTTTTCTAATTGCTTTTCATTGTTATTTAGACTGATTGAATGGTAGGTACAATGGTTAGCCTTATTGTTTGTTAAACCAGAGGTTGTAGATTCAATTCCTGCCCAGCTCTTACTCGAAAACGTCTAAAATGATTTTGATAAAAAAAACTACAGAGTTCTTGCCAGTATCCTCTCGGTAGTTATAGGTTATGAACCGGAGGTAGCTTCGTTTGATTTATATAAAGATAATTAATAAGTAGTTTTATTGCCACTATAATAACTAGTAGTAAAATTAAAATATAATTATTATTTTAGGGGAGTTCCCATACAATAAACTAGAGTTTGATTTTTTTAAGTTTCATCGTCATGTATCGTAAAATATCAGATTTTTTTTTATTTATGCACTTATTTTCTAATTGCATAATAGGTATATCATTCAAATTACAAACTAAAACTTTATCATATTCAAACAGACCTCACTTTTTTCATATTTACTAAAAAATACATGACAGCTGGTCATTTACGCTGACCGTGAAGAAGATAATGACACTCATTTGTTTTCTTGCTATGTTATTAATCAACGCAATGACATACAAACAGCCTTGCCAGCCAGTAGATGTTTTGTACCCTGAGGTTTAATATTGTAATTATATCATTGGAGTTGTGCTTTGGTACAAGTGATGAACTTTTGGTTTCTGTATTGTTGTGTATCTTTTACCCCTTATAATGTAATTTTAACTTAATGGGGTTAAAATAAAACCATACCATGGTATGGTTTTATGGTATTTAATTCACCCGTTACCGAGGGGTGAAAATATTTTAAATATTTTTGACGCACCCGAAAGCCCCTTTTAATATTAGATAATAAAAGGGATTCTCTCTTGTTCGAACAATGCAAATTGTTAATTTAATCCATGAAACAGTGGACATATTTTCATGTGCCATGAATGAATTCGCAAAAGTGACACTATGTATTATAAGTTACCAAATGAATTATTTGATTAGACGTAAGATTGCTAGGCTATCGCATTAGGTTAAGTTACCTGTAAGGATAGTTGTAAGATGTTTAAAGAAATAAATAAATAATGTGCAAACGGAACAATTCCATGTTTATTTAAGGTGTATTTACGGTGTGATGGGCGAAACTTGCGGGGCGAACGGATCCAAGATCAAATAGCTTATTCTTATGAGTATCATAATACAAAATATTTCTCCAGATACGTTTGAAAAGCCAGATCTTGGTTATTAAAAACCAGCATCTACCCGCGACTTTGTACGCATGGACTTGAGTATTTTCTATCAATTAATATTACCTACTCGTATGTTACTCTAGGTGAAGTTTTTGAGTTTATTCATTCCAAATATACACGCAAAAATACAAATTTTTCCTCTTTATAATATTTGTTTTTTTTTTATATATTTCACTTCAAGATTAACCTCATCCCACCTTATGTTAAGTGGTAATGAGGTCCTAGCTTAAGGGTGACAAGTACAGCAAAATAAATCTATACTGGACTTGTCGCCCTTATCTTGGAAGCTTGACCCCTGCTACTAATGTAGCACCCCCCTGGAAACCTTACTCACACGCAGGAACACAACAACACAGAAGTGATTGTTATTTGGCTGCGGTCTTCTGTAAGGTGGACGTATTTCACCAGTCGGGCTGCTCCAGTTCGATGGTCGGTTGTAGTGTAGATAATGCATGTAATTATTGGTGTTCTACTGAACGAATAAAAGGATGAAAATGGATTAGAAATGTTACCTTTATGTGCTATTTACAGTACCAAAAAACTATATTTCTCTAAAACAGGGATGTCCAACCAGATATGATTTCGGGCCAATTTAAATTACTAAATAGTTTGGGGAGCCGATGCGATCATGTAGAGATTTATTAACTGGATACATGTAGTTTATCATGAACACGCTTTTGAGTATTAGCTTATCGTCTAAATACTTCCGACTTCCATTTACATAATCTTTTAAGTCGACACTCTACTTATCGCTATAAATAACGGCACCGATATAAATATTTGAAGTTTTTTAAACCGCTTGCCGACAATACTTAAGCCTTTGTGGCAATAGTACAGGTAATGTTGTATATATTCGGTAACAGTTTCTGTTTTTTTTTTTAATTTTAAAAAGGTTGTACAACACTTCCATACTAATATTATTAATGCGAAAGTAACTCTGTCTGTCTGTCTGTCTGTCTGTCCGTCTGTTACTCTTTCACGCCTAAACGGCTGAACGGATTTTGATGAAATTTGGTATAGGTATACGTTGAATCTCAAGAACGGACATAGGCTACTTTTTATTAGAAAATAAGGGGGGTTGGGGGTAATACCACCTTTGAAAGTTAATATGGAAAAATGTTTATTTTTGAAGTTAGAGATATGAAATTTGGCATAAATATAGCTCGAAACTTGGAAATAAAATAAAGACTACTTTTTGTTTCGAATATTAGGGGAGAAAGGGGTAAAACCGACCATGAAAGGATGTAGTCCACGCGAACGAAGTCGCGGGCACAGCTAGTTTTCTATATTTTTGATTTTTATATAAGGATTTTTTATATATTTCTTTTATAAGGAGTTACAAGTTGCGGGTTTGTGCATGAAACGTGCTTTTGTTAATTTGATATATTTTGCATAATTTTATATGCGCTTTGCTTGCTTTTTCGTAAGTCAATTCAATAGTTTTGTGTACATTTCGTAAATTTATTTTATTGAAAATGTTTAGCGTTTAATAACAGTAGTCGTTTCCAATGCAGCTTTCTTTTGTTTGAACAGCAAAATCTTATATCATTATATTGGAAAGTAACACAATCTCGTAAAATAAATAATAATAATAAATAATAAATATTGGACAACATCACATACATTGCTCTGATTCTGTGGTAAGTAGCTTAAGCACTTGTGTTACAGAAATCAGAAACAACGACGGTACCACAACACCCAGACCCGAGACAATATGGAAAAGTTCGTTTCCCATATTGACTCGACCGGGGATCGAACCCGGAACCTCAGAGATGGCGCTCGCCAAAGTCGGGCCCGCTCGCCTCTCGGCTACGGAGGTCGTCAAAATCTGATTTATTGTGATTTCTGAACCTAGTTTGTTGTAATCAGAATTTTGTTGCTTTTACCTCTTACGTTTTCGTTTTTTGTAAAAAAAGAAGGTACCAATAGCTTTATTATGCTCTACTTGTCACCCTTAAGCTTTGCCACTTAACATTGCTCCATGTCTACATTAGCTGAACCACTTGCCGTCTTTCCGTGTAGCGTAATATGGTTTAAGTAAAAATGTAATCATTTAAGGAGAAAGACAATAAAAAATAAAAAATATTTTAATTTTAAACATCAAGTGGAATGAGATCAATCTCGAAGTGAAATAGAAAAAAAATATCAATTCTAAAATACCACCAGCATCTCCTGTACTAAACGTTTTTTTAAATTGCGTAGGTTCATCCGAAGCGTCACAAAATGTAGGCGTGATGGATCGTTTGTCTTGAAGTAGGATTAGGCCCACAAGTGATGAAATTGTAGCTACTTTATCTCAGATCTTATCGTAGAAATCTTAATTGATTTATGAAACTGTTCGACTTCACCGTTATTACCCTATTTCATCGATAAAGCTTAAGTTACTGCTTTATTTCTCAAAGACACTTTGGCAATTATTTACAATCGACCTTAAGGTACTTACTCACAGGGATCAATATCGAGCGATGTGCAAAAGATTTTTGTGTTTGAAGAAACTGAATCCATACAAATATTATAAAATGAAATGTCCATCTTACAGAAGACCGCAGCCAAACAACAGTCAATTCAGTGTCGTTGTGTTCCTGCGTATGAGTAACGTTTCCAAAGCTCCTGGAGGAGAGGCTACATTAGTAGCAGGGGTCAAGCCTTGAAGGCTTGACCATACCATACCTATATGGTGTGGGCGACAAGTCCAGTAACGGTTTTATTATGCTGTACTTGTCGCCTATAATGCTAGGACATAGGTCAGGTGGGATGAGATCAATCTTGAAGTGCAATTTAAAAAAAAAGTGAAAGTAACTACGTCTGTCCGTGTGTTTGTCTGTCCGGCTTCCTAAACCACTGAACTGATTTTGATGAAATTTGCTATGGATCTAGGTTGCACCTCTAAAACGTACATAGGCTACTTTTTATTTTTAAATTAAGTGAGGATGGGGGTATTACAGCCCTTGGAAGTTTACATGGGAAAATCGTTATTTTTTAAGGTAGAGATTAAACTCTGGCACAAATATAGTTTGAAACTTGAATTTAAATATGGACTACTTTTTGCTTTAAATATTAAAGCAGGTAGAGTTCAAACTGGCTGTCTATATTTATTGATAGTATATAGCTGTCTATATTTATAGTACTAGTATAAATGTGTTGTTGCTTCTAAAACGTATCAAAAGTTGTTCACAAATTGAAAAAGTTCAAGAAAACTTTGGATCTTGTTTTTCTTCTAACGCTACTCTCAACAAAAACCTTCTGTGGTTTGTGATTGCGAAAAGTTAATCTGGCTAGACAGAAAATATTTCATTGATCCTTCAAACAAGTTTAATGAAATCATAATGGATTTTTTTACCTTTTTATCTCGGTTCAAATTGAGTAATATCAAAATGGTAACGCCGTTCCAGGTATTTGATTAAAACTGAGATCGCAATTTAACTTAAAGAAGTCTGCCAAGTGCGAAATGGACTTGAGACCCAAGGTTCTACATAAACTCGTATGTAAATAGTTTCGCCTTATGATTTCTTCACAAATATTCAGAGTCTTTGAAAGTATCCAATAGGTTTTGATTTTCGTGTGATATTTTACCAAGCAAGGCTTATATAGCTGTATGTGGTAATTGCATTGATTTAGACATATGTCATACTCAACATTTCTAGCAAAAGACAGTTTTTTTTTATTTTAAACTTTGTTCTGTCAATAATGAACATTTAGGCAGAAATATTTAATTAATTACCTATAGATATTTGAGAATTAAGGACTTCCATACATTTCCAGGCTTTTAAAAGCACATTCGATATTACGAGGTTAAATAATATTCCATAGTCAAAGGCTGTCTACAACAAATTTCAAATAATCCATATCTAGCTACTGTTCATTTTTTGGCAGCAAAGAGTAATGTCGATATTGGGAATGTGGCCAATACCATATGTGATGAAAATATTTTGACTGAATACGCGCCAAAGGTTTCCCAGAACAAAGTAAATGGGTTCACGGAACTGGGAGTTCAGCGATGCGTTTTTTTAATTTGCGAGCCTATTCCAAATTGTATTGACGTGCAACATGAACACTTCCACGAATTAATTTTTGAGCTTAAATTTTTGGCTAAGTCAATCGCGATAGAAAGGTATGATGATTACGTGAAAATTAAAAAGGAGTGCCCTTCCTAAACAGCCATCATAAAGCACACCAGACTTTGTTACGCCCTTATTTCTTCGACATAAGAACTAATATGAAGACCTCTGTAGCCGAGAGGCGAGCATGCCAGACTTTGGCGTTGCATCATCTCTGAGGTTCCAGGTTCGATCCCCGGTCGGGTCAATATGTGAAACGAACTATTCTGTATTGTCTCGGGTCTGATTCTGTGGTAAGTAGCTTAAGGACTTGTGTTACAGAAATCAGAAACAACGATGGTACCAAAACACCCAGACCCGAAACAATATGGAAAAGTTCGTTTCCCATATTGGCCCAACCAGGGATCAAACCCGGCACCTCAGAGATGGCGCTCGCCAAAGCCAGGCCCGCTAGCCTCTCGGCTATGAAGGTTGTCAGTATCAAACGACGAATACTAAAACAACCCAGCACACACTGTTTTGTTCAAGGGGAGGCCGGCAACGATACGTACGTCTTCTTTCATCCTCAGCTAGATAGCTGGTCCCCGCAAGGTCAGTCGTAGATACGTCTGACCTTGCATGGATGCCGCAGAAAGCCATCTGTTCTTTGCGGCCTACCCATGGATCCGACTTCATCCTCAGTGGTATCAGAGGTGGGTGACAAGGTCAGCTTCACCTTAACGGACCATAGGGTTATTGAGACCCTCCATCGTGACATAATGTGGTACTCAGCACACCTAGACTCGAGTCAAAGAAAAACTGCGATTCCCAAAACGACCTCATTATCATAATCAACTCCAGATTTCATTGATTATAAGTAACACTTATGCATAGTCTAAATAAATATAAACCAAACAAAACTAAACAACAACAAAACTAAAGCTTCCTTCCTTAGCTATTGTGCTGGTAAGGTCGTAAAATTTTATGAGGCACTTAATAATTAACTATCATTTGAGATTGTGTTTACTCAAAGTAAACTTACTTATCATACAAACAATAATGATTGTTGATCAACCAACAAAAACTGACACTTCTTTCATTTGCAATTTTTCGTTGCAAACTTACGTCAAAGGCAGTGTCTTCAAAACGTTCTTACCATATGAAATCCATGTACATGCAAGCTCTAAGAGAAACGAAACAGCTGTTCATTGTTCAAAGCTAATGACGTCATCTTATGAACGAAACCCTGGCACAAACTTGTCTAACACCTAAAGTGTTATTAAACCTGCTTGAAAAGCACTAAACATAGTTTGCTTGAACCTGCTACAACATGCCATTCTCGCTGGAGATTATGCCATAAAATTGGCACGGGTCTTTGGCATTGCGCTATCGGTTACGTTGTTTGGCGCTGGAGCTTCTTCGAGTGTTTCCTTAACTACTCGTGCTTGAAAGACACTGCTTAAAATAAGACAGTATAGGACTTGGAGATAGAAAATGATTTTAACCATATATTAAAAAGGCAGTAAGCTTACTTTCATCTTGTATAGTGTATGATAATGTATGAACCTCTGGATATATATTTGTTTCTCTTTCAAAACAAAACTTCTAAACGGATTTAGACGAAATTTGGTATGAAATATTACATACTAGATAAACATATTAAATACTTTTTAACCTGAAATAACGCAGTTAAAGTCGCAAGCAACAGATAATCCATACTAATATTATAAATGCGAAAGTAACTCTGTCTGTCTGTCTGTCCGTCTGTTACTCTTTCACGCCTAAACGGCTGAACAGATTTTGATGAAATTTGGTACAGGCATACGTTGAATTTCAAGAACGGACATAGGCTACTTTTTATTAGAAAATAAGGGGGGGATGGGGGTAATACCACCTTTGAAAGATTATATGGAAAAATGTTTGTTTTTGAAGTTAGAGATATGAAATTTGGTACAAACATAGCTCGAAACTTGGATTTAAATATAGACTAATTTTTGTTTCGAATATAAGGGGAGAAAGGGGTAAAATTGACCATGAAAGGATTTAGTCCACGCGAACGAAGTCGCGGGCACAGCTAGTGATATTATAAACGCAAATGTTTGTTAGATAAATATATGAAAGTCTTAATTTTTGAATGTATTTATGTTTGTAACAAGCAAAAACTACTAAATTGAGTTATATGAACAAATGCAACAATAATATATATGAAACTATACTATATTACCATTAAGGATACTCTTGATCCAAAAGTAACACGAACAAAGTCGCCGATAACATAGTTACACATATATATTACTTGTCAAATTGGGTACAGTCTATTTGATTATAATTAGAGAGTGAGAGATTCGTCGCTCCTATTCCTTCCCTCGACAAATGGACTACCCAACACCATATTTTTAAATTCGAACATATGTTTAAAGAGAGGTACGGCATAGCGATTTATCGCATTTATCGAATTGGAGCAGCCCGACTGGTGCTGGTACTACGACTGGTGCAATACCTCCGTATTGACCGCAGCCAAATAACAATCACTTTGGTGTTGTTGTGTTCCTGAGTGCGAGTAAGGTTTCCAGAGCTCTTAGGGGGTGCTACATTAGTAGCAGGGGTCAAGCCTTCAAGGTAAGGGCGACAAGTCTAGTAACAGATATATTTGTATTATGCTGTACTTTACGCCTTTAAGCTAAGGACCTCATTACCACTTAACATCAGGTGGGATGAGGTCAATCTTGAAGTGTAATATAAAAAAAAATATGTGAATTTGTCAATTTCATACTAATAAAAGATTTATGCTGCCTTTATAAATGACTAGTGGCTCGCCGTGGCTTTGCATGAGTACTATTCCCTAGCCTAAAGCTTTCCTCGATGATTGGACAGAATTGAACTGAATTGAATCCAACATAAAAATAACTGTTCGAACACCAGTAGTGAGAGATTTTCGCGTTCAAATAAACAAATCAAACTGTTCAGCTTTATAATTTTGGTTTAAAGTTTTGGTAAAGAAAGTGGTTAGCACGTTTTTGCTTACCCAGCAATGTTTTGAATATTTATAGTCCAGCGCCGTATCAATGTGCAAAGAGTTGGCTGCAAGCCAACTGAGTGATCTAGGTTTCGCTGTTATATAATATCATTGAAACCACTTTCTGTTTAAATATGAAAATAATCTATGAATGTGATTTGTGAACCTTTAACAGCTTAAAATGCGCTTATTGCATAATATTCCCGAACCAGTGAATGAAAAAAACATGGAAGAATTACCGCCCTATGTACCAATTTGAATATCGGCACCAAAACACACACACACATGTAAAGCATACAAGCAATTCTTACACAGTAAATAAAAAATAAATAAAATAAATGTTGGACAACATCACATACATTGCTCTGATTCTGTGGTAAGTAGCTAAAGTACTTGTGTTACAGTAATCAGAAACAACGACGGCACCACAACACCCAGACCCGAGACAATATAGAAAAGTTCGTTTCCCATATTGACCCGACCGGGGATCGAACCCTGAACCTCAGAGATGGCGCGACGCCAAAGTCCGGCACGCTTGCCTCTCGGCTACGGAGGTCGTCAATACACTCGTAGTACACAATAAAGTAATAAAGTATCGACTCTTGAAAAAAAACTTCAAGGCTAAATGCGTTTGGGTCGACATATAGTCAGTTCGTTGGAACTACGTTATTTCATAGAAAGGGATAGACCAGGTGCTGTAATTAAGTGCTGTGTAAGTACTTGAGCTATTTATCACGAAATCGGAGCAGTTTATGTGATATTGTCAAATAATTATTTAAGTGCATGGACCGATTCTTTAAACTTAGCTTAATCAAAGTAGTAAAAAAGAAACTGGTCTATGAGAAAAACAGCCGTTCATACGTAAGGGTTACATTTTAATTACACAACCAAGATTGGACCGCGATACGAGTGCCCGCAACTCGGGAATCAAAAGCCCGCCCCGCAAGACGTCAAATTGCGTTTCGATGGCACAATACACAACGAGATTAGGAGGGTTCATGGTGACCACAAAGAAGTCTTACAATCCAACACAAAGGGGCGTGGTAAAAGCAAAACCCGGTCCGCTGGCCCTTAAACAGAAATGTTCTGCTGAATATCTTGGGCGAAGTAATGTAATAAGGGCGTCTGATGTCGGGACAAGAGCGAATCTGTGATGCAAAGCCTTTTATTATTACTGCTGCAGCCACTTCTGAGCAGGGTTGGCGAGGGAGATATTTTAGAACACATGAGCAAATAATGGGGACAGTTGAGTACGTACTGTTTTATGTCTCGGAGCAAGTATTGTTTATGATACTTTCTGCTGCTGCTTTACTTAACTTTGAAATAGTCACCCACTTCTGAGAAGATTTTCAATATTTATGAGTAAAATATTGAGGTCAGTTGAGCATGTACTGTTTTGGCAAAGGTTTACATCTTAAAGTGAGTGAGCGTATATGATACTACTGCCCGCGACTTTTTTATTAGTTCTTAATATAGTCAACCCACTGATTTGGGATGGAGAATCGAAGATCACCATCTCTCTCCAGCGGGCAAAGGGCTCATTTTCCTTCACTTGTATCGTTATTTTATTTTATATTTCAAGAAGAATTATTTGTTTCGTGATGGACGTCTTTTAGCTGAAAAGATGAGCCTCGCAATGAAAGAAACTACTTATCCTCAACCCTGATCCAAGGGTTATTGTTTGAGCTCTCTTAATAACAGTAAACATAGTTTACTGGCGGAGATTAGACCTTTGAGTGTGGATTTAAAAGCATGCTCTCGTTTGAGATTGTCCAACGTCTTTTCTCGTTATAAAGAGATGGTATTTATATTTACTTCTATCTTAAGACGTCGTATTACGCATTTTTGGATAGATTTAGATTGACATTTATATAACAGTAAAAGAATAATAGCTCTTTTTAGGTGATATGCTACTTCTTGTTTCTTGACCGGGGGTCAAGAGACAAGAAGTAGCAAGAAAGAGGGGGGGGGGGGCTCCCTCTTTCTTTTGCTGGAATTTTGTATGGAGCACTCCACAATTTTGAAAGCATAAAGCTTAATATTGGTATGCGGAACAAATCGTACATTTATTTTTTTAAACTGCTTCCAACCTCTTAAGAGAGGAATGGGGAACCGTGATACCCCGGATTTAATGCAAGCAAAGCTGACGGCAAAATCAAGTGAATTGTATTTATATGAGCAATATTCTAGCAAAACAAACTACGTGCTTGATCAACATTTTAATTCAAACCGAGTTTGATGAATAGGTCACTAAGTTTTACGCGAACGGAATGAGAATTCAAATTAATGATTCGTCATTTCCGCTTCAGAAAAAACTCTCGGATGACCCAACCCGGATGGTCAAATCATCAAGTGTTTGAACCATGATGTCATCATCATGCGTCTTAATAAATTCCTAGTTTTTGTCCATTGGTTTTTGCTGGAGCTAAGATTAATATAAATAAGACTACTTTGTAATATTGTACTCAATTTTACAAATGAGTTTGAAGACAAGTAACTGGTTACAATTTTTTTTGCAAACAAGATCGTACTTAAGAGTGGTTTATAGCATTACATACCTTTAGGTGTAGGATTATCTTATAATAATATTGAAGCTATAGAACATGACACAAACGCCTTTCAGTGGGTAGTAAGCAGCATATTTAAAAGTTCAAACAAACTTAGCTTATATTGGAGAATCATCTTATTTTCTAAATTAAAGTATATAAAGTGAGGCTTGGGCTTTCATTGGAAAATATACGATGAACACTGTTATTATTTTAAACTTGATATTATTATCAAATATATCTTAAGAATTTTCAAAACTAGTCTACTACTGAAAAGAAGATTATGACAAGGATGTGTGGGCCACTAACAAGTCTGCTCGCTTATACGTTTTGATTTGTTTTATTTATTTTAAACTTGCATGTCTTAGATAGTATTGTTGTTATTTGTATAACAAACAAGTTACATAATACTGGTTTTGGGTTAAACTAAAAAGAAACGCGACACTAACTTTTTCCAGATTTGCAAGAACCAATCTTTATACAAATACTAGCTGTGCCCGTGACTTCGTTCGCGTGGACTACATCCTTTCATGGTCGGTTTTACCCCTTTCTCCCCTAATATTTGAAACAAAAAGTATTATATAATTTAATCCAAGTTTTGAGCTATATTTGTGCCAAATTTCATATCTCTAACTTCAAAAATAAACATTATTCCATAAAAACTTTCAAAGGTGGTATTGCCCCATTCCCCCCTTATTTTCTAATAATAAGTAGCCTATATCCGTTCTTGAGATTCAACGTGTACCTATACCAAATTTCATCAAAATACGTTCAGCCGTTTAGGCGTGAAAGAGTGACAGACAGACAGACAGACAGACAGACAGGCAGACATAGTTACTTTCGCATTTATAATATTAGTATGGATTTTAAAACTTGCATGTCTTAGAACACAAACAAGTCTGGGAGGCAAACACAATTCACAAAAATATCAACACAAAATTATAAAGATATTGCTTACAAGCAGAAACCTTACATTTCCTCCCCTCAAAATATTATCAAAAGCAATCAAAACAGTACTCCAGTTACATGTAATAAGATCCATGGGAATAATGGAAGCTCAAGTTTGACGTCACCAAACTCCACGATTGAATTATTTCGACGGAGACGGATTTGAAATAATTATACCTACACACTTTAGCCTATTCGCACAGCGGGAGTCTTTGTTTATTACTAGAATTAAAGTAAAATGTTTCTTTATTCAAGTAGGTTGCATATAAACTTTGAGTCGTCATTTAATACAATGCAGGGATTCTACTGTCGGTTCGAAACTTAGATCTACTGAGAAGACCGGTAAGAAACTCAGTAGATTAGAAAAAGTAGCAGTATTTTATTTATTGCGATGACCGAGTCATTTAGTTTTGTTTTGATGAGTGAAGAAACATTAAGTATTTATTTTTTGCCGTGACCTAAGCCGCGTAGAATTTATACGGATACCTATGGAATTTATTTCTGAAAAAGTAGTTTTTCCTTTGGGTCTTGGAGCCTTTACATATATTTTAAACATTGAAAATGTGTCAACATTCAAGCAGTAAGTCATTCGCATATTAAAAAATACGTTTTGAATATAAGGAGGATTAAAAGTTCAGTATAACCTTACCTTTACCCTACAGAAAATAATCATGAGGGTTTGATAACTGATATCGGAGTTTCGTGAAAACTTTTCAATTACGCGAAACTTGAGTTCGCAGAATTATAGAAATCTTATTATCTTTGTTTTGTAAATTGCGGTAAATTCAGAAATAGGGGAGTGGTTTGGTGTTAATTCTTCTTTATAAATGGACTCATAAAATGAATACTTAGAAGAACTAAAATTAAAAATGTAACAAAGGCTATGCTAACTTCAGTTTCGCTGTGTTAATTAATTATCTACTGAGGAAAAAACGTTGATTCACTAACGGATCCTTCTTTGAAAGAAGTAGAAAATATTTGTACAATTCTTTGCAAAAAAAACCAGGCACCTAAATCTCAGATTTTAATAGCAATTTCATGAAATTATTTGCAGTAGTTTAGATACTTATAATTTACTACAGAGTTTAGCTGGAAAGAAAGCATTTCCTTTTTTACATGATATTATAAAACGCCCAAAACGCCGTTGAGTTAAGGTTAAGTTGAGGCTCCTTTATCGGCACTAATACCGCCTAATTTTCGATGTCAGAATTCATCAAAATAGTTTACATTTGGTTGAAGATAAGGTAGTAAAAAAAGAGAAGAAAAAAAAAACAAAGAGACAAACAAAGAGAGTCATTAGTACTTCATCATCAAATGTCTGTTCTTTTTCCCGCAAATACTAGAGAAAAAAATATTTGTAGATATTTAAATTTTATGCTACTACGTAAGTATATATTTTGTATATATAGTATAAGTATATTATATTATAACGTGTTGTATTCAATTGGGACAATCGAATAACGAGTGAAATTGATTGAACATTTCGTGCACAAAGAACCGTATCCTATTTAGAGACGAACGAAGCCGAAAAATGTGTTAAAAGTCGAGAAAGAATATAAACATCAACAAAAGTATCCGCGACATTGCCGTGACTGGGGACTATCTGTTTTTTCAAGTCCTACAGTAACAAGGAAACGCGAACAAACGGCAACAAACTGAGCAATGTAAATAGAAACTGGGAGTTGCGTGTCCACCACACTGCTAAGAGGTTCCGTACACTGAAGTAGGAACATGAACCATCTCAAGACGTACGCCTTTCATAGAGCAAAATTGGGGTCAAATGAAAGCTTATCTTTATTTTTTTATATTGCCCTTCAAGATTGACCTCACACCACCTGATGTTAAGTGGTGATGAGGTCCTAGCTTAAGGGTGACAAGTACAGCATAATAAATCTGTTACTGGACGTGTCGTTCTTACCTTGAAGGCTTGACCCCTGCTACTAATGTAGCATCCCCCAGGAGCTCTGGAAACCTTACTCACACAACAACACAGAAGTGGTTGTTATTTGGCTGCGGTCTTCTGTAAGGTGGAGGTATTTCACCAGTCTATCTATACTAATGTTATTAAGCTGAAGAGTTTGTTTGTTTGAAAGCGCTAATCTCAGTCATTACTGGTTCATATTGAAAACAATCTTTTTTTTTAATTATAGACTCTATCCCGCGTTTAGAAACAACTCAATGATTCCGCCAATGTCAAGTGTTTAGAGAGACACGTCACAAAAGAAGACTGCGCGGTGATTTGAGCTAGTGAAAAAATCTTATTGTGTTGGATATTTAATTTGTTGATGAAGGCTTTAGGCTAGGCTGGCCGCTAGTTATTTAAATGAAATAAAATGACAGTTTTGACAGCTGTCAAATCGTTACCGTTATAGTAAACCTAATGCAACAGAGATTAATGCTCGGTTTCAATATTTGAAAAACGAATCGTTCTAGTTACATACGAATAATAAATTATGCGAAGCGTGAGCTAAAACCGACTGACGGACGACAGATGACAGCTGATATGGAAAGTAAATTTGAATCAACGCCTCGTAGAAAAACGGATGGTCGTTTTTGACATATTCCGAATCTTAAAACATTGGAACCGGGTGTACGTCAGCATCCACTGCGATTTTATAACAAAACAGCTGTAGTCCGCGACTCAACCCACATTATTTTGGGATAAAAAATATCCTTTATGTCAATCTGATATATCATCTGACAATCCAAAGCATTTAGTAGTTATTGGGTGTAAGAGTAACAGACATACTTCATCCACTACTTCGGTTTAAATAATTTATTTCTCAAAGAAAGAACATAACATAATTCACATAATAAAAAAAAACATAAAAAAATATATAATTTTAGAAGTATGGGTTCAATCTACCATAGCTAGACAATAGCTTTGAGGTGCACCATCAATCCTTTTAAAAACAAGAACTGATTTAGAGTCTTTCACGATTTTGATAATTTGTTATAAAGTTGAGCTCCCTCAAATTGTATGTTCCTTTTTCTGTATAAGGGGGTCTACTCTCATAAACGAAATATGTCGGATCCTACAACGTATGGCAATTTTTAATCCTCATAGCCATAAAGACATCACTTCGAATGCAAATTAAGCGTTTTCAAAAAACAAAATATTATTTATGCAAATCAAAAACCACGTCTTCATTCCCAAACTTTTGAATAATCTTCAAAAACAAAACCTTTCGTTTGTTCGTTTCGTTTTCGAGAGTACCCCCCAAGGTTCTAATTTTAGGTAGTTCTAGGTTATTTCTGTTTCTGGTATAAAGTGATGTGATTTTTGTTTAAACGTCGTTTGTGTGTGAATGTCCTTCCTCAGTATTTTATTTATTAATATGCAGGTGTGGTAGGTATAGAGTTTATTTACAATATTAGTTTACAACTACTTATCAATACATTCTTACAAATGTTAATTTAAGTAGGATAAATAATATATAAAATGAGTAGGATAGAAGGATAATCATACATTGTGTTCTCAATTCAAAACATTCATAGCACAGCTAACGATTTTAAAAATAAAAACGCCTGTAAGATATTTAAGTACAGTTCGGTAACAAAACCACCTACGCTACCAGTTATTACGTATGTATACTTTAGTATAGTTCCGTCATTAATATAATATGGGTCCGGGGCACGCAATACATTCCAATATCGTGTTTCGGAACCGAACTAAGATTTAACTTGTTCTAATATCGTATTTTAACAGCCAACGACAATGGGCGGAATTGATGAGGGCGATGTGTTTCTGTTTCCAATTGTTTTTAATTTCGATATATTTAAAAGTGCCGGAGGCGTTCGAAAGTTATTTACGATCTTGTATTTGTTTGTGGGCAGAATGTTTGCATACAAAGACGATGTGGGTCTAATATATTTAAAAAAAGCTACTATTTTAAAAAAATACGATACTTTAAAAAAAGGCTGTATATGAGGCTTATCAACGATATATATACAGGTACGTTAGGTTGACTTGAGAAACCTTCTTTTGACGACCTAGCCAAGAAGCGAGTGAGCCAGACTTTGGCGTCTCGCCATCACTGAGGTCCCGGGTTCGATCCCCGGTCGGGTCAATATGGGAAACGAACTTTTCTATATTGTCTCGGTACCACAACACCCAGAGTGTTGTGGTACCGTCGTTGTTTCTGATTTCTGTAACACAAGTGCTTAAGCTACTTATCACAGAATCGGAGCAATGTATCTGATGTAGTCCAATATATTATATTTATTTTCTATAAAATATACATTATGTGGATTGGTAACTTCGTCGTTTATGTAAAAAGATTATGATGTTTGTTTAAGTTAATAAGGAGATATTTTGACGATGGTACCACGATACTGAAACAGAGAATTTGATGATGGCATCCCAAAAATCTTGGAGAACTCGATTGATTTTATGCTAAAAAATATTACTATAGTAAAACGTTTCTATTTTAATGTATATTATTATAATTCATCCATACATCGTTTACGTTTATAATATAAGTATATTTTTGTCAGTAGGTTCACCATAAAGAATCAGTTCATACAAATCTTCAAGTTTTTATCGAATTTCCCAATAGATGATAAAAAATGTATCTTTAGTCAAACGCAAAGTAAGTTACATTACCAATAAAAAACAACACACGTAGTTTTTCTTTTACCATGGTGAAATACCTCCACCTTAAAGAAGACCGCAGCCAAATAACAATCACGTCTGTGTTGTTCTGTTCCTGCGTGTGAGTAAGGTTTCCAGAGCTCCTGGGTCCTGGGGGCGCTACGTTAGTAGCAGGGGTCAAGCTTTCAAGGTAAGGGCGACAAGTCCAGTAACTGATTTATTATGCTGTACTTGTCACCCTTAAGCTAGGGTCTCATTATCACTTAACATCAGGTGGGATGAGGTCAATCTTGAAGTGCAATATAAAAAAAAAGATGAAACGGATGTATCTTATTACGTTAAAATTTAGTTTTCACGAATATGTGGGGTAAACACATCTATCCCATGAACTTTGATGCGCTATATCACTATCACCTTTTTTAAAGAAGCAACTGACCGACTATATAGAATCATAATTTACCCAGTAATGGGCCAATATTTGTTAACTTACGAGTATAACCTTACATTCACTTAACATCGCAGCGCTTCAATGTTTCATCGATACCAAATCTGGTTTCGCTCAAAAGAAAAATCGATGCAGAATCGTCTCATATAAGGTTGCGTGATCGAGTACGCGTGGCTCTATATTACGAGTCGAAGGTCGTTGGTTCTGTCCCCGGCTTGTACGACATCCATATTATGTGCAATAAAATTACTGAATCCAGTTAAAAAGTAATGTCGAAGTATGTACAATGTTGTCGTAAAAATGAAAAGGTTTACGGTACAAAATAAGCTCTATACGACTACTGTTTAAACTGTACTCGTAATATTGTACTCTTTTAAATTTAACTTTCTATTGAATCAAAAAGGTAATATTATAGTTGTGGTTTTATGGTTATAACTAGAATTCCTGTATGTTAGACTATTTTATTACTCTATACTATAAACCTATTTGCTCAAAAAAATACAAAAAGTGGACTTAGCACTAAGATAATTCCATTCCAATCAATTAACCAATCAACTCTTGCAGATAGTTAGTTTATAGGTGCGGTGACAGTCAAATTGTGTATAAAAAGATATAGATATAGAAAATAGCAATACACTATAGCCTATGGATATTTTAAAAGAATATCATTTTCATAGGTATACACGGGTTTATTATAAATACATACAATAAACATATACCTAGTGGATCGTTTTTTGTGCAATTAAGATAGAGTCAGCTCGTGAGCACGGTTGGTGCAACCTAACCGAAACGTCGGGCAGTAAGTAGTTTGTATTAAGTACTAAATAAAAATGGTGTCGCGTTTTGACCCGTTAAATTATTTTTAATGTTTAAAATGGAACGCGAAAGTCTTCATATTTATATTACAAACCGATAATGTCAATTATCCGAACTAATAGGGGACATGAAAGTTCGGAAAACTGAATGTTACCGATGAATCGATCCGTATTTATAATAAAATAGGATCTTTATTTTCTGGATGTAGTTGATCGCTTCTGAGCGATATTTAATAGTACCTTTAGCTCTAACAAAAACGGTACTGATCTTGCTATTGGTGAGAAGCTAACGGTATCAGCAGTTTTATCCTTTTTTTTTTTTTTTTTTGCGGGGGGAAATGCTTGGCGCACCGTACCGTCACCTGAGGGAGGTGACGGCGTGTGTGGGACTCTCCTGCCCTAAAAAGGACAGGCCTACCCACTAAAACCCCCCGGGGGACCTCATCGCCTTAATGGTAATGCTGTGGGAAATTTTAAAGAACCACCACAACATCACCGGCGGAATGGCTGCTGTTTAAGCAGCCCCGACTCTTCCCCCCGGAATGGTTTAGGGGGAACGTGGAGACGGCCGATCCCCTAGGCCATCCCCACCTCGCATTGAGGACCGTGGGTGCAATGCTGACTGTGGTGCCCTCACACGCACAGCCAGCTGGTCCCCATGCGGAAGATCGGCGCGTGCGTAGTTACGCCGTGCGCGTTGTCTTCTGCGTCGTCGTAGCGCAGGAGCCGAAGGGTCATCCTCTCGTAAGCGCTCTGCTGCCTCTTTCTGCGATATAACGTCTTCGCAGAAGGAAGCAGCTGCTCTCCAAGCTTCGTCGCTCCCGAGCATGGCAACGACCATACTCGGGAGGGAAAGATCCGGCCCTACCGCTGATGTCAAAGCGGCCCGCTGAATTGCCCATGCCGGGCAAGCCGACAGAGTATGTTGGGCCGTATCCTCCGCCGCTCCACACTCCAGGCACGACGGAGAGTCTTCACGTCCAATCCGGTGCAGGTACTTCCGGAAACAGCCGTGTCCGGACAGTACCTGCACCAAACGAAAACTGAGATAACCACGTTTGCGCTCAAGCCAGCGTAAGATAACTGGCCCGAGCGCATCCAGGGTATAACGACCCACCAGCGACTCGAGCAAACTTAGCGACCAGGAAGCCGTCATTTCCTCTCTGGCCGATTGTCGCACCCGACCAAGGTCCTCTGGGTAGAACCTTTCCCCGGATAACTTCTTTTCGGCCTGCCAGGCGTATACTTTGGCCTGGGCCCGGGCCTCAAACTCCCACGGAGGAGTACCTGCTATTGCACAGGAGGCGTCAAAGCTAACTGTGCGATAGGCACGAGCCACTCTTTGAGCAATGGCCCTCTGTGGACGGCGTATAAATCTTATATTCACCCGCCTGTGGAGTGAGTCAGCCCAAATTGGGGCCCCATAAAGAGCCATGCTCCGCAAGATGCCGGCATAGAGGCGCCGACATTTGCTTCGGGGTCCCTTAAGGTTTGGGAGCAACCACGATAATGCCCCCGCCGCTTTTATGAGCCGTGATGATAGCTGGCTGAAGTGGGGGCCAAACTGCCACCGCGAGTCCAAAATAAGTCCCAGGTATTTAACTTGGGACTTCACACACACCCTGACACCTCCCACCATTACATGAGCGTCCGGTGGAGGGTGGCACTGACGAGGCCTACGGAAGAAGATTGCTTGTGTTTTTTCGAGCGCCACCCGAAGACCCAGCAGCCCTATCTTTTGAGCCACCAAAGAACCGCCCGCTGCTGCTAATTGGGCAGCTTCATCAAAATCCCTTCCACGGGCAGTTACCAGTGTGTCATCTGCGTAACAAATTACGCTCATACCCGGAAGAAGAGCACCACGCAATAACCAGTCGAATCCGATGTTCCACAAAAGGGGCCCCAAAACAGATCCCTGTGGAACACCGGAACCAACATTATAGCGACGAAGACAGACATCGCGATCGAGACATACAATTTCCCGGTCAGACAAGTAGTCTCGGACCAACGTTCTTAGATACAGAGGTACCGCATGGTGCTCTAAAGCCGCCAATATCGTGGAGTGGGGGATGGTGTTAAAAGCATTAGCTATATCAAAGGAAATAGCCAAAACACACTCCCCCCTCTCCCACGACTCAAAAACCGTCGATTTTAATTTAGAGAGGGCATCGATAGTTGAGCGGCCTGCTCTAAAACCAAATTGGGCCTCTGATAAATCGGGCCCAACATTTTTAAGATGTTCATTTATTCTGACCGCAATAATCCGCTCAAATAACTTACCAACCTCATCTAATAAAACGATGGGCCGATAAGCGGATGGTGAGCCAGGATCTCGGCCCTCTTTTTGTAGGAGGCAAAGTTGCCCCTCCTTCCAAGGTCTTGGGAACTTTCCGACCCGAAAACACGTGTCGAAAAGCTCTCTAAACCTCTCTTCCATCATAAGGGCGCCTAGCGCCACAATCCGGGCCGGCACACCGTCCGGACCAGGGGCCGTTTTTTTCGCCCGAAGACGCAACGACGCTGATTCAAATTCCTCGCTTGTGATGGGGAGGAAGTCTAACGAGGTAGTGGGGTCTGAAGAGCCCATCACCGGCGGGACAAAATCAGGGTTGCTGGCCGGGAAAAGAACCTGGACTATGTTGTCTAGCAACCTTGGCTCAAGAGTCTCCGTAAGTGGGGGACCAGTAGGGCGCAGATGTTTACGCGCCGCCCTATAAGGTCTCCCCCACGGATCTTGGTTTAGACCTTCGAGCAACTCTTCTCGAGCTCTTCCTTTTGCGTCTCCGATTGCTTTCTTGAGAACCCGCTTAGCCTCAACGTAGGAGTCGTATAAGCGGGCTTCATTATCGAGGTCACGTCCGCTGCGACGACGGCTTCGGGTGTATGCTCGCCTTGCAACATTACAGGCTGCCCTAAGATCGGCAATCTCATGCGACCACCAGTAACAGGCGCGCCGAGGTGGTGGACGACGTGACCGAGGCATGCTGGCGTTGCATACCTCGGTCAGGGAGTTCCTTAGACTGACTGCTGAAGTATCTACGTCTGAACCGACTAGAGAAGGCAAGAACCAATCCTGTATAAATGCCGCCTCCCTAGCGACCACCTTATCCAGGTGGGACAAGGCCCATCTGGGAAAATACGACGATGACGGCGAGTTACGCCGAGGAACACCCGTTGCGACTTCAAATCTTAGGAATTTATGGTCCGAGAGCGTCTCGGATGGGTCCACTCGCCAATTCTGGATACAGTTAGCGAGAGCAGGGGTGGCGAACGAGATGTCCACCACTGATCCACCCTGCTGTCGCACGCAAGTTTGTGCAGTGCCCCGGTTCAGTAGCATGAGCCCCAATGAAACAGCCCATAATTCCACCAGTTGCCCGCGACGATTTGTGGAGGCAAGTGGATTCCCCCACGATGCCGCTTTGGCATTGAAATCGCCCAGGACTAAAATTTTCCGGCCAGCAGAAATAGCACGATTTATGGCTTCCTGCAAGAGCCCCAAAAAGGCCTCGAATTCTGGGAGAGTCCGGTTTGGAGAAAAATACACCCCAAAAATTGCAATATCTCCCCACACAGCCGCCACAAAGCCCGCTCCTCTCTCAAGATGTAAGAGAGGGGGAGATGAAGAAGACTGACGCCTAAAAATGGCTACTGTGCCACTCTGGTCACCTAACCAACCGTTGGAGACAAAGTATGGCTCAGCAACTACCACAATATCGATTGACCACTCCGCCACAGCCTGGTACAACATATCTTGAGCTGCGCGGCAGTGGTTGGAGTTTGTCTGGAGGAAGTTGAATTGGGCCATTATGTTTCGGACATTTCAACCTCCTCCACTACTGGGCCAGCCGAGGTTACTGATTGGGTCAAAAACCTCGTCTTTCCTCGTTTTGGGGGAGGATTACAATTCCTCCCTCCCATTTTATGACCAGCAGGCTGCCCGCTTGCTGCATAGACTGCACAATGTGACTTCTTTTTGCTGCAGGTAGCGGCTTTATGGCCAGCCTCCCCGCAGCGAAAACAGAGCTCCTCTCTCGCAATCGTGGAGGGACAGAGTGGTCGGGTGTGTCCCACTCCCAGGCACTTATAACAACGGAGGGGCCGTTCCTCCATAGCTCGAACAGAGGCAGAGCTGAAACCTACGAGGAACCGGCCCCCTTCCAGAACCGTTTTTGCTGCCGCCACTGGACACTGAATGGTGATTGCCCCCATTCCCAAGCGACCGGGCTGGATCTCTCCAGCTTTTATCTGATCGGCTGAGCAGCCGCCCTTCTTGGCGACTAGTTCTACAATCTCGGACTTGGACACAGAATCGTCCAAGTCCGAAATAAACAGGCCGGCATACTTTATAGGACGTACTACCTTTGCAAGGCCCTCGTCAACAGCGGTGCGCATCTGTGCCGCGAACAGATCCGCTTTTTTGGTGGAGTCTGCCCCAGGAAATTCAAAAAGCCAAGCCCCAGCTTGGGTCCGGCGAGTGCGAATGGATTGTGCTGTTGTTATTCCCACCTCCTCTAGACGCATGCCGCTACGAGCACGGCTGAGCACGCTTTCATAGGTCTCGCCCTTTTCAGAAGCCTCCGCAGTAAGCGTGAGAACTACTGCAGCCGTTTTAGGAACAGCCAAAGGTTTAGAGGCCTTCTTCTTGGCTGACACAGGGGTGTTGGGCTTTTTGGAACTCGCAGACTTATCCGGTCTACCCCCAGATGAGACGGCAGGGCTTGACGCACTTTGGGGGGCGAGGGAGGCAGTAGATTTTTTACCCCTTCCCTTTTTAACGACTGTCACCCAACTATTGTTACTCGGAGCTGTCGATGGCAACATGGGGTCTTCAACCGGAAGATCTTGAGGACGGGGGACCGGTATTGTTGTCACTCTTGTTCTCTTTTTTTGCGACTTTGGTACCTCCGGAACTTTGAATGGTTCTGAAATAGTGGGTTGTTCCAGAGTCAACACGGACTCCTTGTCTTTATCCGCCGCTAACGGTGGACGGAGTTTTTTGGCGGGGAGAAGTCTGTCTTGGATGCCCTCAAAACGGGCATCCATGCGGGCACAAAATATTGCCCGTTCCTCGCATAAGAGCTTGCGGAGCAATTTCTCTACTCCTGACTCGTTCGATTTTTGTGATGCCAAGACTATAGGCAAAGAAGTCGGAGCCGTCTCCATAATTTCCATCACATCATTTTCCCCAGTGGTGGGGACAAAACTCGGTGCCGTAGAGTTGCCACTGATGCTAGTTAGCCTGGCCACTGCAGCCTCTAATTCGGCAACCCGATTCTTCTGCCCATCCAATTCAGCCTGCAAATGATCCACCATTGCTTGCAAACGTATTGTTTCCTTCGAAGTCGTTCGTTTAAGAGACTCTTCGCATATGGCTCTCATATTGGCGACGCTGTCTTTGAGGCCTTTCTGAACAGTTCCCTTCAGATTGGAGGACATACGTATCATCGAGGTGGAGCCATTAGCCTCTTCCTCCATCATCTTCTGAAGCTCCGTGACCGACTTCGTTTTCAAGACGGCTTTACTTGCTTTATGCAGCTGTTGTTTCCGGGCCCCCGTTTGGGCTTCTAGCTCCAACTCGATGTCATCCTTCTTTTCCGAGTTTTATTGACACTCAGCTACAGCGCGACCCCCGTATCCCCCAAGAGTAGGGGCACGTCCACGTCCTTTCTTGGACTTAAGTTTAATCTTGGAGTCCTTACCCTCAGGAACATCTGAGGAGGACCCTTTCTCTACTTCCTCAATGGGTCTCTTTCGCCCTTTGAGGAATTTGATTCGCTCAAAAACGATTGGATTCTCGTCATTCATTGAGGCGTCCGACTCTGAGTCTTCACCAGATTGGATTGGTTTATAGAACTGGCCTCCATCATTTACATTACTGACGATCGATGTCGCAGATGACGCACGGGTTAAACGTCCAGTACTCCTTCCATGCGATGCCAAAATTTAGTCGCATGCTAGGCCTGTTCATTTATTTATCTAGAACAGGGGTCACCAACTTTATTAGACCTAAGATCTACTGTTTACTAATGAGACCCTGTCAGGGCCGGCGTTAGGGTGGCGCGCGGTTGGGCAACAGCCCAGGGCGCTCGGACTTGAACGAGGGCGCTAGAAAGCTACTCTGAGGTACCCAGATGTATTCCCCTAAATCGATGTATTGGTATATGCTTTTACAGGGGCGCTGCCGGAAATTCGTCCAGGACGCCAGTAATGCTAGAACCGGCACTCCCTGTGCAATCTACCAAGTAAATACTTCTTAGAATCTTTAATAAAACAGAATAGTTTAGCACCCAATCATGTATTTCTTAATTAACCAGTCTAGTAGTTTCTTATACCGTGACGGAACAGCGATTGAACAATGATACAAGATGATGCTGCAGTGGTTGATATTCACGTTGCACAGTCTAGTCTTATCCACGCCAACCTAGCCACGACCAACTGGACTAACTGGCATCCCCTGATCTAGAGGTATAAAATAAAACATAATTTCGGCAAAATGGCTACAAAAAGAATTTGAATAGATATTCTCAGACGATCTAATTCGCAGAGGTTACAGATAACATTAAAGTCATTGTTATTAGTCCAATTTAGGTTTTATCTAATTACGAGATTTAATGTACCTTTATGAATGCTAGCGAGTAGGTAGGCAATTACGTTGTAATGTACGAACATTGTTATTACTCGAGGTCTCATTGTATAATGTAATTTGAGAATTTAAATTTGTCGGTTTTGTGTTTGATAAAAAGGACTTGTTTTACAATTTTAATAGGTACTTGTTTCTGTTTTGAAACACCAGTAAATCTTTTTACGAGGAGTAAAGTTACATAATTTTAAAAAGCACCTTTAACATAAATTGCTGGCAGGCGTTAGATTCTAGACCTTTTGTTTTCTGTTTTACATTTCATTAAATTTGATTTTGTTGTTTCTGTGTGAAAGCTCCAAAGATAGACACAATTTGTTTTGCTTTCACAATATGAGTAGGCTTTTTTTTTTTATAATGCTCTCCAAGATTGACCTCATCCCACCTGATGTTAAGTGGTAATGAGTTACTAGCTTAAGGGCGAAAAGTATAGCATAGTACAACTATTACTAGACTTGTCGCCCTTACCTTGAAGGCTTGACCCCTGCTACTAATGTAGCACCCCCCAGGAGCTCTGGAAACCTTACTCACACGCAGGAACACAACAACACCGGAGTGATTGTTATTTGGCTGCGGTCTTCTGTAAGGTGGCATTAATAAATATCACATACATATTCTGGCTAGAAGTTCCACATGACTTCACCCGCTTTATTACGGAATAAAATATTGTTACATACTTATCAGGTATGTCAACTCTCTCTTAAACAAAATTCATTTAAATCTGTTTGGTAGTTTATTCGTAAAGGAGTAACAAAAATCTATTCATTCTTATAAACTTTCGAGTTTTCTATTACAAGTAGGGTTAAGAGAAACTCAAAATAACACAAGTGCTTGAGCTTTAAGCAATAAAGTCAATGTGTATGATGTCTGTTATTTATATTTATTTAGTAAGTAGATAAACGTAATAAAATCTTTTATAACCATTTTCCAAAATCGGTCACAAATCACTACCTGTTCTATAAAGCAAACTTATGAGCAATATGTTTTAAAAACTAAGTAAATTAAAAAAACTAACGTGTTAATAAAATTACATTACAGTCTGTGATAAATGTCCGGTTCTAATTTTTGAAAAACGATCTTCTAGTTACGTATAGTAATACATTATACGAGGAGTAAGCTAAAGACTGGTATGAAAAATAAACTATGGCACGGTATTAACGACTCGTAGTCGGTTGGAGAAAAACGGGTAGTCATTTTTGACACATTACGACTCGTAAAATAGTAGGACTGGGCATGAGTCGCTATTTCAAGAAAATATTGTTGAACTGTCATCGATCTTAAAACGCCCATTCCATTCCTTTCGTAATTCCACTAAAACGGGTCTCCTCTCCCAAATAGACTAGAACGAATCTATTTTCCCAGACAGATCGCAGGCGATATTGACAGAAATACTTAGTTCGTTTCTCAGTCGGTCAGCAAAGCGCGCGCAGTAAACCGAAAAAAGGGCACTGAGGCCAGAACGAAAACTGGACACGCCGTGTTTGTGTCGACAGTTGGGTTCCGTGGAATTAAAATTTACTTTAATGTATTATTGCAAATTGGATATTTTTTGGATCATCTTAAATTTAATTCAAAAAGAAATTGGACCTTTTGCTACGTTAATATTTAAATATTTATAGCGTTAAAAATATTTTTCTGTAAACTTAGAAGTTATTGAGCACTTGTTTGCACTTTATGTAACAATCATGCGACGACGTTGACCTTTTAAGAATAACCGTTGCGAAATACCACTTACTTACTGACTGATTATTTGGCTGAGAACTATAAAAACTACAATCTTGAAATTGAGCAGATAGGTTTTTAAGCCCCGACGTATAACGACTGGGTGTTATAAGTTTGACGTGTCTTACAGGCCTAGCATACGCAACGCGACTTAATTTTATCGCGTTCTTAACAAACGTCAAAATCGATTGAAGTCAGTGCGTCAGCTGTTGATCGGCTGAAAATACGAGTGCGATGTGCTATTAGCCAATCAACAGTATAGAAACTTTTGTCGTCTCATGCGATAAATTTGACATATTGCATATGCTAGGCCTGTGTGTGTGTGTGTATCTATCTATGACATCGCAGTGCCCGACAAATGAACCGATTTTGATTTTGGTTTAGCCGGAAGTGTTCTTAGATATGTTTGATAAAAACCGCTCCAAGATGCCCCCCATTACAAAGTTATGGGTTGCATGTTATAACACAACTCCCAAAATATGAGTATCATATAAAAAGGCTTGACTAGCATAATATATTTATAGTTACTTATTTCAATTCATAAATGCCTGCCACCAGAAAATGACGTATTTCCTATTTTTTTTTGGCACAACTCCTCCAATATAAGTATCAATAAGAAAGTCCTTTGTATTTGAAGTTGACTAGAAATTTGAAAATATTTGCCCTTTAATCTGTTTCTGTATAGTGTGTAGTTTCTGTATTTTTTTAAAAGAAGGCATAATTTTTTTTAACATATAACTAGCTCCATGTGTAGGTACTCAGCCTCTAGTAAAAAATAAAAAAACCTTTATTTCCGACAGAATAAATTATGAACAGCCCATTTTAAAGACTTCAGTTACAATCATAAAACTTAAGCAATTTTAGCATATTCGGTAGAATGTAGGTAAATCGATAAATATCAAAACAATCGTTATCACATACATTATACTGATACTGTGGTAAGTAGCTAAAGCACTTGTATTACAGAAGTATGTAAAACAGTAACGATTCCAAACTATACAATACTCTTATAAAAATGGTGGTTAAAATAAAACCTGCCCATTTTAAATCGTAAGTTGTACTGAATAAGGTTTTAATATCCCACAATACACGTGTTAAATTTAAAGAATGGTATTCAACTACCCACCTTTTGCCAACTGAACCCCGAAATTACGGTCGTAAAAGAAATCAAGTAGTGTGACCCATTTTGCCCACGTTCAAGGAAATGAGTAGTAACGAAATTGCTTACGACCAATATTTTTGTTACAGCCACTCGCGTTCTGATTTATCGGCGAAACTGGTTCTTATCGTCTTTTTATTTTATAATTCGGCTGGTTTTGTTACAACAGAGTCAGCACGCGATGTGGCGGAGAACCGAAAATGTGTTCTAATATCTTTGCATAGAATTAGAAATGCTCTCAGGTTTAGAATGACTTAGGATTTTTGTTTTCTATGCAGTTGAACACATTATGCAATTCATCCAAAATTGCTAATAATAACTAGTGTTAAATTACAATGAGATTAGTTGTACAGCACATCAAACTACACACTTTAAACTTTAAGGTTGTACACATAGTACACAAAAACTAATATCGATTTTTTTTCCTCCTACCTGACAATCGATGATGGCTGCGAAGCCTTATCATCTTCAAAAAAAAAAAATTCAAAATTATTTATTCCATCATAAATCATTTTGTACATGAAATAAACAAGGGTTGACCTCTTCTATTAAGTGCAATAGCACCTGTGCCAGAGGAGGCCACTCTTCCTCAACACTTTCCTACGTTTAAAGACGAAATAAAATAATTTGAATGCGCAAAATTACTAACATAGAAAAACAAGTAAGGGGACAA
This sequence comes from Glyphodes pyloalis, assembly GCA_037074685.1. Lineage (NCBI taxonomy): Eukaryota > Metazoa > Arthropoda > Insecta > Lepidoptera > Crambidae > Glyphodes > Glyphodes pyloalis. Next base: position 17,015,170 of record JAYKKO010000009.1, read on the forward strand.
TACAATTTTGTGTGTGTGTGTTTTTATATATATGTGCAGGTATGTGAGTGTGTGTGTGTGTGTGTGTGTATGTGTGTGTTTGTTTGTGTAAATAAGTGTGTTTGGGAGAAACAAAACTGTTTATCTGAAGTATTTTAGTAAACATTCTGATTCGTTATAGTCTAGTGTTTTAAGCCAGGCAACAACTTTTGATTTGCATTCGCGAAGGTGTAGTGGGTGAAATTGCAGAATGTTGTTACATTTATTATACAGATGTGACGAGAGGTACTGAAATTGTGATTTTGCAAATTTTGAGCGTGTTCGTATTTCTTTCGCAACATTATTATTTCTTCTCTTTGCACTTATTTTTGTAGTGTACTTAATTATTGTGTGTTTTTTTTAAAATGGTGTGTAGAATAAAGAGTCTTCTAATGGAAAGAGTGTCAGTTAGAGTGTGTAGGGATTCAGTTGGGAATCTGCGTTTTTTAAAATAACAGACCTTAAGTAATGCCCTTTGGGCTCTTTCCGCATTTATAAGTATGGTTTTAGCTGCGCCACCCCAAACTGTTATACAATAAGTGGATATGGATTGAGCCAGAGCAATGTATATTTGATTTATTAGAGTATTTGACGCAATATACCGAAGAATTTTAAATAACCAAATTAATTTACGCAGCCTAGAGCCTAATATAATCTTCACCGAACTTTCGTGGGAGCGCAGATGGCTCGAACTTCGAACTAATATCAAATAGCAAGTGTTTACCTTATTGACGACCTCGGTGGCGCAGTAGCGCAAAAGGTCCCAGGTTTTATTCCCGGTCGGGTCAATTTGGCAAACGAACTTTTCTACATTGACTTGAGTCTGGGTGTGCTGGGATGACGCCCCCAGTTAGTATCTGTCGTCTGGTACTCTTAGTACAAGGGAAAACCTTAGTCTGAGACCAGGTGATTGGCGTGATTGTCTGGCGCGCTTATCATTATTTATGTACCGGCGAACGTACGTCTATACTAGTTTTATGCAAATAATAAAATTGCATTGAAGGATGTCGGAATTGTCGGAAACTACTGAACTAATTTGAGATTTTTTTTTTATTCTAGTTATTATAGCCCAGCTATGTTTTACTTTAAAATAATAGCAGTCCTTACTTAAACCCACGGTACAAAAAAATAAGTACCTGTGCCGAGCTAGACAACGATTAATATTAATTACGAGTAAAAGTAGCAATCTGTTCTTGAGTCAGCTAGTGACACACCAAACTAATGAATTTGAGTTTGTAAGTAATTACTTAAATACACAAAAAAAGCCACGACAATATTTTTTGGTTAATAAGAAAATTATGACTTTGAAATATTTCCACCCTCAAAAAAAAGTATCATGGTCCGAGAAAAGACGGAGTGAATCAATTTCCAGAATTAAATATCCTGTTTAAAAAATAACTGACTGAAATAGCTATTTTACTTATCTGAAGGCTAAAAAATTTATTTTTAGCTATTCAAAAACTACAAACGCTCGCGTGAACACGGAACACGGAACACGTTTGTACGTTTGAAATATGATCCGTGAGTGAGTACGTTAGAAAAGGTATAACAAGCGTATTCGTGTCGAACCGATCCGAGCTCTTACGTGTAATAAGTCGAAAACTTCGAATAAAAATATTTGAAAGAAATGCTGCATGAACCATCTACAGGTTAAGTTAAAAGTGTTTTATTGAAACAGCGATCGTAGTGGCAAAGAACCCTTTTTTCTTTTTTTTTCAAGTTTGACCTCTTCCCACCCGATGTTAAGTGGTAATGGTCCTAGCTTAAGGGTGACAAGTACAGCATAATAAATATGTTACTGGACTTGTCGCCCTTACCTTGTAGGTTTGACCCCTGCTACTAATATAGCACCCCCCAGGAGCTCTGGAAACCTTACGCACACGCAGGAACACAACAACACAGAAGTGATTGTTATTTGGCTGCGGTCTTCTGTAAGGTGGAGGTATTTCACCAGTCGGGCTGCTCCAGTCCGAGCGATATATTGCTATGCCCTACCTCTCATAAACCCTTGTGTGTAATTGAACAAACATCGTAGTTTTGCTTGCTGCTATACAAAGGGCTGTAGAATAATGTGCCTATATTTTAACTAGTTTACTTCAGAACTTTGTAAAAAGGTGGATTAAGCGCTAAATTGATAACTTAACAGATATCCATACTAATATTATAAATGCGAAAGTAACTCTGTCTGTCCGACTTTCACGCCAAAACCACTGAACCGATTCTGATTAAATTTGGAACTTTTAGAACGGATATAGGCTACTTTTCATTTTGACAATAAGGGGGAATGGGGTTTATACCGCCTTTGAAAGTTTGTATGGAAAAACGTTTTTAGGTTAAAAATAATATAGCTTAGATAAAAATATGTACTATTTTTTGTTTAGAATATAAAGGGCGAAACGGGTAAAACTGACCATGAAAGTATATATATTCCTAAATATATATGTGGATATAACCTGAAGTCCACACGAACAAAGTCGCGGGCACAGCTAGTTTTGAAATAATACACAGCTTGACTTTACTCTGCTCCGCTACGCCTTAGTAGAATCGTGGTCCTAGGAACTCGTTCGAACCTTTGGATAACTCTCTAAGTAACACTAAAACTCTACAAGTCGGATTCAGGACAATACATAAATGTATTTAAATAGACAAATTATAGTTCAGTTTAGTTAGAAAGTTTATAATAGCAGAGTGGACTGGATAAAAAATATCAGATTTCCTTAGTTCGTTAAATAACAAAATATGTATAAATATAAAAAGATATAAAGTTGCATGGTAAAATGGTTACGTCAATCTGATGAGCCATAAATACACCCACTAATGACGGCATGTGACAAATTAATCCAACATATTGCCATGAACATTTGATGAGGTAGAAAATAAAAAATTCATGTACTATTATTTTAGACCATTTAACAGACGGAGTTAAACCAATTTTGGTTCGGCTTTTCTATTAGATAAACTGAGTGTTTAATTATTTTTTCTTGTTACAGTTCCAACGTCAGACGTGCAGGGTGTGCTGGGGAAGAAGGCATCACTACCCTGCGATATTCAGCCGCTACACTCCGACGACGACGTAGTCATGGTGTTGTGGTTCAAAGAGTCGGATGGGGAGCCTTTGTATAGGTAATCTGATTCGATTTTGTATAGGAGGTATATGTTACCGTTTTCAAGCTTAAAATCAATCGAGCTTACAAGCTGAAGCTGACTGATTGACTGACTGGCTTACCGATCTATAAACGCAGCACCTTAACTATAGGGGTTAGTATTTATATAGCATATGGGAGCACTAAGAAACTATTTTTATTAATTTACCTCCTAAGGAGGTAAAAGTAGGGTTTAAAGTTAGTATTCAACTTTGCCGTTTTTGGAGTTTTTCGAATAAAATTCAGATCTCGAATCTCAGAATCAGAGGCTATAAGATGTATCGCCCACCAAATAACTAGGAATTGTACATTTAACTATCAGCAAACTAAAAGAATATACGGATGGAAAACAAACTATCTGCTCAAGCTTATATAATTTGAAAACTGTTCAAGAACTCCTTATACTTAAAAAGTTGACTCTGCATCATCAAACATCACGATTCTGCTATAAGTTTATAATACGCAATAACTATTGATTAGTTAATAGTATAGTTTAGAAGTATTAAATAAAATTTAAAAATGCCTACAATTTTTCTGTGATTCAGAAGACTTTTCGCAATTGTAATAAAAACTTTATACTTTATCGATTCTTCAGTTATTTTCGGATAATCAATGGTTAACTAGCAACACGTATTCAGAATGGTAAATTTTCTTATTTTTAGAAAACTTTGAAAACTGATTCGTATTTGGCAGCTACGTTTAGTCTCTTAATATAAACTCCTCCGTGATGGAATTCTTTAGAATGTTCGTGAATGAGGGCGATGTTCATACAGATAACACTTCTAAGCATACCTATTTGCAAAACGTTGGAATCGTATCCAAAGTCGGAAATATTTTTTTCATAATATACACTATTGGCTAGAGACAAAACATAAACTTATCAAATCGCATTTGTTTCTAAATCATCCCACAGAAGAGAAATTGTAGGTCATACTAATTACTTTATTTCTTTTTTTAGTTACGACATCAGAGGGCGCAGTATGACGCAGCCTAAGCTCTGGTCCTCTCCATCCGTCTTCGGGAACAGGGCATTCTTCAGAGGAGGAGCGACACCTGCAGTCCTCATGGTGGACGATGTGCAGGCAGTTGATGCTGGTGTCTACAGGTGTAGGGTGGACTTTAAGAACTCCCCTACGAGAAACTTGAAAGTCAATTTTACTGTTATAAGTAAGAATTGTTTGTTTTGTATTACTATCCACTATTTTGTCGGTGCAAATAATAACTTTCAGTTTTTTTGTTTCACAAAAATGATAAACCAATTATTTTGGTTCACAAAAATGGTAAACTAATCATTTTTGTGAAACAAAATTAATTTTTCAAGAATTTAGTTGAGTTCATTCTAGTAATAAAAAGCTTTGATACAAAGTCTGTCCTATTTCTTGATATACTACTCGTACATCTTTCCAACTTAATAACATGCATTGTTTTATAAAAAAAATTAAAAGTGTGTATTAATACGCTTTTTAGTGCACAAAATGATAGACAAAATCATAAATCTTGGAAAGGAAAAATTATTTTTAGTACCTTTTCAAACCAGTGCTTAATTAAACTACATTCAATTTAGCAATAAATGACGAGTTAACGGCTATCAGTTGTGTAATCAATGTAATTTGACAGCAGCCAAAGAGTCGGCTACGAATTATAACGGGTTGTTGTAACTCACAAAGTAACTAATTAGAAGTTTTATAGGTTTTGCTTTTTGACAAAAACAGACTAAAATATAATATAAACAGCTTAGTTTTCACTTCAAAAGTTTGGCAATGGTATAGCCAAATTTACTTTAGGAGAAGATGACTCTGATGTTACCAATGTTCCTAACATCAGTTCAATCTTTGCAGTTCCACCGAATCGTCCAAAGATATACGATGCCAAAAAGAAAGATAAGGCGCGAAACCTGGTTGAGCCTTATAACGAGGGATCAAACGTGCATTTGATTTGTGAGGTCGAAGGAGGTAAGATTATTATTGTCCTTTGAGTTTTTTGTATTTCTTATTTTTTTTTTATGTTGCAGCTGATCATGGATTGATTTTTTGCAAAGATGTAAATGACGTTTTTGCTTGATGAAGGCTTTATAATAAGATTAAAGCTAGGGTTGCGATGTGTTGCGAACGCTAATTTGGACTTACTATAAATACAATCTTTAATACTTGTTGATCTCAGACTGAAAAAAAAAGTATGGTTATAAATCGGTCAAATTGATAAAGATATTAGCTAAAATTATAATCTCATACTATACACTCAGGACTCTTTACCGCTCTTGTTGCGTAGGCATAAGAATTATTATCGAATTGCTATCGTGTTTGTCGTTATGTGTTTTTGAGCAAATCTTGTGATGAAACCTAAAAAACTATTTTTTTTAAAGATTAAAACAAATAAATTTTGGATAAAAAAGCCGGTATTGTTCATGACGAGCTCGTTTATATTTTTGCCTACCTAAAATTGGGAATGTAAGAGATATCGCCGTTTATTGAAATTAATGTTAGCCTAATTCTACTTATAAGATGTTCGTATTGTGTTTGTATTGACGTGTTGTGATTTTACTTTAAGTGCGCCCTTTATAGTACTATAGTTCTCATTATGTTTAGTGCATAGTGTGAGTATTATGTAACATAAGTTTCTCAGTAAGTGAATTATGTATTTCTTTTTGAGAAATAAATAATCTTTAACCATATTTTTGACTTCGTAAAAAGTCGATGTTTCAATTTTTAAAAGTTACTTTTAGGAATTCCTCATCAAAAATTCTACATTTACGTTTCTGAGTAAAACAAACCACAAATTGAGCAAATACCACTTTACAATTATCCTGCCATCAATCTCGCAGACAAATTGCTGTTTCGATTCAAATGATAAAGAACTTTCTGGCAATCTACCTACGGGTGCGGTAAAATTTAACGTGACGTTTTTTTAACTAATAATAATAACTTTGCATGCAGATTTTAATTTTGTAAAATGTTCACAGATTCGATGTAGAAATTACTTCTATGAACAAGACACTTTGTTAAATATTATTCTGTAGTTTCTATTAAACATTTTATGTTTTATCTATGAATGATTGTAATTTTTTCTAAATCATCTAATCATCCGTTCATTTATAATTTTAGATGTAACCTCGTCGGATTTTTTTTATTTCTTTGAATAACAAAATAAAACTTTAAGGCTTCTACTAAATACTTTCTTGTCTTGTCAAATAGTTGGTTGCCATAAGATTTTGCAAAAAATATGATAAGTTAATGTGAAATTTTAACATGGTTCATTATAAATCCACGCAATGAAAAAACATTCACGAATATTAGAAACGAATGAGGAAAGTAAAGGGAAGTGTGGATGAACAGGTTTCTAGGTTTTTATTTACACTTTTTTGAGATTTTGTATTAAAATTTATAGTTAATGTAATCTGTAAAGTCGATCGTATTTAAATGCCCCTCCTGTGGAAAGTCAGTTGTTTACGTAAACAACTTGATTGAGACACGATTGTGACTTGATACGAGTTTGAAAAATGTGTGAGCACGCTTATTCCGAGCAATTATAATAATACATTTTCTCGTGACATTAGAAAAAATAACTTCGGCAAAGAACCTAAGTTACTATTTAACATAAAAAGAAAGGTGGTGTTTTGTAATATAAATGAGCTTAGAGTTTACAATTTCATTCCAAGCCTCTCAAACTATAGTCCATCGTAATTAAATAACAACAAAGTTTACCAGTAATTACAATAAAGATCTTTGCCCTAAAACTTACCGCTACAAGGAACAATTTTAAACAATGAAATCTCACTTTAGAGCCACGTAGCGTTCGTGACATACAAAATGGTTGCCCTTATCGCAATAATCATAATCGAGTGAAGCATTGACAGGTCTATCAATGGATTTGTCATTAAACACCTACATACTGCGGTTACTCTTTGAAGCACCTATTGTTTCATAATTAGTGATGTCGATCGTTGGAATTTAACTACTATGATTATCGACACTTGATTGTAGATAGATGGAGTTTATACACACATACAATTTACAGAAAATAGTACAGATATAATATTAAAGTAAAATTTAAGCCTCAGTGCCTTAAAACAAAGGTGTACGTACAACCAGTGTGTGTTACCAGTGATGACTTACAGCTCTGAGACGTGGTGCTTCACAAAATAACTTTTTAGAAGGCTCAAAGTCGCTCAGCGAGCTATAGAGAGGTCTATGCTTGGCATTTTTCTACGTGACCGAATCAGGAATGAGGAAATCCGTAGACGAACTAAAGTTGCTGACATAGCCCGTAGGATTAGTAAGCTGAAGTGGCCACATAGCACGAAGATCGGTCGGTCGATGGGGCAAAAAGGTTCTTGAGTGTAGACCACGTACCACCAAGCACAGTGTGGGACGGCCACCTACCGGATGGACCGACGACCTAGTAAAAATTGCTGGGTCTCGTTGGATGCAGGTGGCAATGGACCGGTCGCGCTGGAAATCGGTTGGAGAGGCCTAAGTTCAGGCTGAAATGATGATGATGACAATTTAAGCGGTCTTATTGTTAGAAATCTTTTCCTTCAATCTTTAATATATCATTGTGTCTATAATGGAAATGTGCTCATGAATAATTTTTCAAAGGAAATGTGATCTAATATCGTCACAATTAAATAATACTTTAGTTTATATTAATATACAACCTGTAACGGAAAGGGGGTAACAATGTAAAGTAGGTGGATACTATACCTTGTATAGATTCTATATACGAAATCCCGAGTTAAAATAAACACTTTATTGTTTTTATAAAATAAAAAATGATTAACTATAATGACTGACTAAAACGTAAACAAACGCATCACAACACTATTGAGGTCAGCGACCCCAAATCACGTTATCACTTCACGACAATCACTGCGATCCTGAATTTCTCCACCTCCTTCCTCGACATGCGCGCCTAGTACTTTCTTAGAAGATGCGCGAACATTATGCAACATTTGTGGTGTCACTGTACAGAATGCGGCCTTGATGCTTTCTATCATATCTTCCCTTGACGAGCATGCTACAGCGTACACCTTCCTTTTAAATTAGTCCCACAAGAAGAAGTCCAACGGAGTGAGGTCTGGTGACCGAGCTGGCCATGTGATACGACCTCCTCGCCCAATCCACAGATGGAAACGAGCGTTTTGATGGTTTCGTAAATCTCTTTCTCTAGCTCTCGGTCGGCCATCACGCTGCCGTCGGTTGCTCCGACACAGAGAATCATCTCGAATATTCTTGATTGCTCAAAGACATCACGAAATATCACTAGGCTATCCGTAGTAAGTAGGTAATCCAGAAAGGCAAAAACACAAGATGTTGTCACGGCGACGACAACTCAATGACTTAACTGAATTGTCAAAATGAGAAACGCTAAACCAACAAATTTCAGATGTGATTCAGTAAACACTAAAAGATGAATCACCAATGTGATATTTAAATTAATAGCATAATAGGTAGGTACATCCAAGTCTTTCGACGATTCCAACAATACTGTGATAGTGTTGTGCAAGCGTGACTTAGTCAAAATTTTGACTTGTATTTGACTGATATTTCAAAAAAAAATATTGAATCAATAAATGCGTGTACACAGCTACAAATGGGCCCATACAGTTTGTAACCGTTAACTGCTTTGGTATTTTTGATATTGTTATACCCTGTCCGTTACACGTTGTATAATAGCATACTATTCAGATTTTTTTTTACTTGATCAAAATCATTATCTTTTCTCCAAATTCTTGCCTTTTTATAACAAAGCTTGATGCACTCGAACGTAAAATTATCATTAGATGTTTGTAACATTAAAAGTTTGACCACGCCCTATAAGCGTGTCACTAATTCTAATGTTAACTTGGTGTCAAAGCTTCTGATAAAGATAAAGTAAGTTTTCTCGGTTTTTGTAACTAACTCAATAATAAACAATTATTTTTTGCCCAACTTTCACGTCTAAAATGTTAAGCCACTCTGAGCGTCTCAATTTTAAAAGGGACTTTTATTCCTATCCAAATTTTCGGGTAGTCTCTAAGCAATTCTTCTCTTGGCAGTCTTACTAATACATATGCCTATTTTTATACAATAATTTCATTTGTTTAATAAAAAAATAACTATCGACAAGTTAACCACACTAGCAGGATTTAGACTCTCTGAACAATTTCGTTGAAGTGCTATTTCAAGTGTTGTGTAATTAAGCGTTGTCTTTAATATCTCACAGTTCGTTGAACGCTATGTAAATATTACATTAGCGATGTAAATATGCTGTTAAATTGAAACTTTTAATGCCTTGTTCCAATGTTTAATGATCCATTATAAAAACATTACCTCTAGTCTTATTGACTGACAAATAAGGAGCCATTTAAAATGTTCCATTTGTTTACTTACTTTTATTAGAAGACAAGTGACGCCAGGAAATCAATTACCAAATAACACAATTAATGTTTGTGTTGTGTATGTGTTTTCTTAACTCATTAAAATAAGATAAATAATTTCAAGGCACCTTTTTATTAGCTTGGGTGACAGAAATTCAGACTGAGTCACAAGTCACCTAAGCTCAAGTGGCTTACTCATTAAATTTGTGCCCAACCTATTATTTAAGTTAGGTTAATATTTTTTGGATGCTCGGTCAAAAAGAATCTTTGAATTAATAGCAACCAGACCAAATTTAAAAGGTACATATTTCATAAATATTTTAAAGTTTGTGTTTGCCGTAAAATAATAAAATCTATTCAAATGGTAATAGCTAAAGTCACTTCGATTCCGTGGTTTTCATACATTTCTACAACGAATGTATCACGGGTCGATAATTATGTATTTCTAAGCTCATACGGCGGAGGCCAATTACTAAAGACAAAGAGGTTAATACAGAAAAAATATCGACTTGATACAATAACTTGGGGTTAGCTCAGTTGGAAGAGCAACACGCGTGATTTGTGAAGATCGTGGGTTTTTCACACACCCAAAGGGGACATTAATATTTTCTCTTTCTCTAACAATAAGTTAAATTTTCACTAGTGTGTCACATAAAAAGCTTTATAATAAAAAGTTAAAATATATTATAATGGGTTCATCTAACCCAATATAAATACACACATATTAATTAACAAATTGAGAACAATTGTATAAACTTGCAATTTTCTAAGTAACAAGTTAGGGCTGATTTAAAGTAAAAATTAACAAGCTAATAAAGTATAGGTAAGCTATTTGAATAAAGGACGTTTTGCATTATTTTATAACGGGAATATTTTAAAACAATTAAAATTAATCATATTAAACTTCGACCGGGATTTCTTAGTTAGCATTAAAGTTCGGGATAACTTTGAGTCGAAATATTGTAAATAAAATTAAAGACAAGAAAAAAACAAGTTTCACGTAAATCTAATAATATCAGCAAATCTTCTAATTCAAGTTTGTTAAAGGTGAATGCTTGTAATTCGAAATAAGATCTTATACGCAGGGCACAACAGGGCAGGACAGAGCCGTAAAAAGATCAAAGTGTGTAGTCTAACGTGCTCATATCTGTACTTGGAGCACCAATTGTCGGTGTCAAACCGGTATATGAACATGGTTTTATTTGTCTTTGTTTTGCATAAAATTAATGAACTTCAAGCAAACATTAACTATAAACGGAACGGTCCATGCACTTTGTAGGGTGACGATTTGATCATCGTGGTAAATGATGAAACTGCATACTAGCTACATTTGAACTTTTTTAAATATTTTTTTTCTCTTAACAAATGCAAATACTCTGATGTTCCGTAGGTCACTCGAGGGAGGTGACGGCGTGTGTGGGACTCCTCGCCCTGATATGGGCAGGACTACCCATTAAAACCCCACGATGGAACCTCATCCACTTTTTAATACCTACAAATCTATTCCTTCCAAAAATTCCCTAAACAAAACATTTGAACTTCACAGTTTTAACGAAACGTTTTGATTACAGGACGACCAAGGCCACGAGTGACGTGGTACCTCGAGAACGAGATGATAGATGACTCGTACGAGCAGAGAGCAGATGACGTCACGATAAACACCCTGACATTCCCCAACGTTGGGCGACAGCACCTCAACGCGAGGCTAGTCTGCCAAGCGTCGAACACCAATTTGGTGCAGCCGGAGACTAAAGTCTTAATCTTAGATATTAATTGTAAGTATGATGGAGCGGCTAAGAAGTTAAATTCTTAGCCGAGGTAAATTTTCCGAAACTTTTGATCTGTACATCTTTGAGGCCAAAGTAAACAGACACTAAACAAATGTGTACCATATTAGGCCTCATCTTCGCCTCTTGTTTTCAAGCGAGATTGAGGTTAAACGGAGGACATTTTTTTACGCAAAATTTAAACACCGGTCATCAACATAAAATTTGCTCTTGTAACTAGAGACTTACAGGCACTCAGCTAGTCGATCCCATAATGATTTGAAATACTCTATTGGGCCGTTTTTTAGCTTCTGCAATTTATGATAAATTACTCGATGGTTAACCCACCAGGATGACCATTTATACCATCAATACACATGTAGACTTATAATTATCAGGGCATATTTAAAATTACAAGGTACAAATGTTAAACCCATAACACCATGTAATCGATAAAAGTACCCTACTCGTATATGCATCTGTCTATTAACTATACCGTGGCTTACATAAGCTGTAAAAAAAATTACTAGTAATGTAACGTAAATTTAAAGTGTAAATAAATCCAAAATTATATTTCTTGTGGGCCAAGCGTTGCAACTTTTTTAAACTCCTGGCAAAAAAATCAAATTCATGTTTTTTTTTTCAGTAAAACCAATTTCAGTGATGATTCTGACAAAAGAGAAGCAGATATCAGCTGATAAGCGATACGAGATAGAATGTAAGACAACTGGTTCGAGGCCAGAGGCTGAAGTTACGTGGTGGAAGAATACTGGCCATCTAAAAAGAATGGAAAAGAAGGTATGAGACTTAAACAGTATAACACTATAAAAAAATTAAAACATACTACTTTTTTGAAAAAAAAAATCGTTTGCATTCCATTTCATCTTTTCAACACGAGAAAATAGTTAAAAATTGATTTCATTAAATTCCTTAGAATTAATATCGAACAGACAAATATATTGGTTACTTTTTCTTGAAATACATGCGTATTGTCAAGGGATTTTTTATTTATTAAAATAATAATTTCCTTTAGCTTTAAGGTTTGGTTTCCATAACTTGACTGGTAAAGTTACAAAACAATTAGTAATCTAAATAATTTTTACTTTCTTTGACACTACTTCGCGTTATTGAGGATTTAAGCAATTATATGTTTTTGAAACTTCCGAAAGCTTGTCTACCAAAACAGACTTGATATTTTGTGTTGCATGTTAGAAAACCATTTACACCCAACATTCAACACTCATCCACTCAATTCTTTAAAAAAAAGTTCCGCTAGAACAATCAACTTAAACTGCACATCGGAACTCACTGCAACAAAACTGTTATTCGGTTAACATTTGAAAACAAAAACCTCAAAAACGTTCCCGGATAGTCTACAACTGGTCATACGAAATACGATTCTGGTTCTTCCAAAGTTAAGGTTGAAATTGTCCACAGTTTTCCGAGAACAACGAAACGCTAAGCATTCTAAGCTTAGTGCCGAGCGTGGAAGACGACGGGAAGTATCTGACGTGTCGGGCCGAGAACTCCAAGATAAAGGACTCGGCTATAGAAGACAAGTGGCGGCTGAACGTTCATTGTGAGTGTCTTGTGCTAAATTGCTTCGGTCTTGCAGCGGTGTTTTTGTTCCCTTTGTGGTGCTCGTTTTGAGTAATGCGTAATTGTTTAGAGCCCTTTAGGCGGTGCTCTTTCATTGGGGTGATATTTCTAGCATTAGCTGTGACACACTCGTCTTATTCTGTACGCGTAAGTAAATTTTCGTAAGGGATTACAAATGTTGTTGTTGTTGTTTTTCAGTCCTTTATGTGAATTATAAAAGAAGCTGTTCAAGAGATAAATTGCAGTATTTGTTGTGTTCCGTAAAATTTCATAATATTTGTCACAGCACTACTGAATTACTAATTGCTAAATACTTATATGTGTGAATATTCTTATAGATGTTTGTGTGTGTTCAAGCAAACACTTCTGAATTAATAGATTTTTTGTAAATAGTAGAAAAAAAAAATTTTTGTATACCAAAATAACACAAATTGAGTGTGCAACGGTTGTCATCAAAATTTGAATTACGGGTCCAAACTCCACCCTGTATAAAAATAAATGTAATTTTTTTATGTCTGAATATATATTTTTTGAAAAGATTTTTTTTAGAGAATGAGAGTAAATCATACGAATTTTTTTCCTTTTTAGATGTTTAGTTAATGCCCCCATAGTTTGATTTGGTAAGGCTGACAGATTTAACTTTAAATCCAAAATATACGTTTAAAAAAATCCATAAGGGTAATTATCAGAGTTCGTTAAGATCAGTCCTCATATGGCCTCATAAACTACAAGGCGAATCTTATGGATAATGCTTGAAGCTTTGTCTATAGTAATGTTTATTTATATTGGTGCAAACATTAGGAGTAATCCATTTTCCTTGACAGATGTTCCCGTAGTGGACCTCAAGATGGGCTCGAACCTAAACCCGGACGAGATTAAGGAGGGCGATGACGTGTACTTCGAGTGCACTGTCAAGGCTAATCCGAAGACGCATCGGCTGGTCTGGTTTCATGACGTGAGTAAATTCCTGGAATAGAATTACTCAAATATTTAGTTTTTTCTATTATCTAGGAATATCGACCTATTAATTTGAAGCGACAGCTCGTACACATATTATTATTGTGAATAGGTGCCAACTTTGCGCATTGGTCTTCTCCAGCTTACATCTTGAAAAAAATTGCTTAGTTACTTTAATAAATACTTATAGTTTTGCTTTGATGGGTGATTCCCATCAAAGCAAAACTATATGACAAGTCAGACTATAGAAAGTCTATGAATAGTAACGATAGCTCTAAACTAATTTAAAGCTAGTAGTTTAGCTAGTTTTGGCTAACAAACTATTAATAAATGAAAGAAATACTATCTACCGATAATATAACTTGTGAAGTAAAATAAACACTGGATAGTATTGATTCTATTAAATATGAATACTGATGAACAAGATTCTATTAATAGTATGGTTGCTCTTAAGTGAAAAACTATCGACAGTTCCTTGAATTGGACTTTGTCTGTTTCATATGCAAATATCTTTTTATCGTTCAGTAGTGGTCACCGTGCTTGAAATAATCAATTTAAATACGCAACCAGATTACGAATTATGAATACGTGGAAAGCGCCACGCCTGAGTCGAATATCACACGAAATTTTTAAATAGCAGTAACCTTTTCGTAAAATATAGATCAAAGTTAAAAGACCCAGAATACGATTAATTAATATTATATAAGAATATTTCAAACATTGATACAAACATTAAAAGTTAGAAACCTATTTAATTGCAGTAGGTCTATTTTAAGACAGATTTGATATTGTTCAAAAAATGAAAAAATCTTCCGTTTCATTGTTGTAAAAACCAAAACATACTTTTACTATAAGGTTTAGAGATATCACGTTTAAAATCCCGATATGAAACTAAATTGTAAGATGCAAAAAAGTCTTTTGATGATTTAATATCTTCAGATATTTTACAACATTCCGTAATTACACTTTCAAAAGTGTAATTAAAAAAATAAATACCAACTAACAATGTTTTTAGGCATTTTAAAATGTTTTAGTCTGTTGTCTAATTATAAAATCAGACAAAAGGAATGAGAGTTTCACTCAAACATTTTTCAATTAATTAATTTTTTTATTAATTTCAGTTTAAATATTGTTAGTTATAGTTTACTTTATGCTATCTTAAGTTTATTTGTTTCTTTTAATAAATTAAAAGTATATTTATTTCATAAGATTAAAATTCAATACGTGTGAAGATTAAATTCACAATCAAAGCTAATCTTGCGAGTGATGCATCGACTCCTCCAGTTGTAAGGTCTATAACATTACGGCTATCAGAAGCCCTTTGTGCTGTATTACAACACACGGCCGGCGATGGATCCCAGAGATATCATCTCAGGCAACCGATGTTAATTCGGATTGCATGATTTTGAACAGTGAAGAAGATCTGATTAGACCTTGATCAAAAAGGTACACATAGTCTATCGTTTAAGAAGTTAGTTGACTGAAAAATGAAGGAAAAACCCTTCAAAACTGGTGAAATAATCTTGATTTATAACAGTCGTCGGGTTTTATGTTTACACTTATTTGAAGATCGTTTTGGACTTAAATAATTTATTGTTATCATCAGCGTGAAAATAATTAAATAATTAAAGCGCCAGAAATTAACTCTAACATGCTCTAACTAACGCTTATGGTACAATAATCAAGCTATGGACTTCTAAAAGCGCCCACACAGCACCCAACCCAGACCCAAACTAATTTATAATAGTTAATTTCCCAAATTTGCCTGACTGAGAACTGAACCTGGGATCTTACGCGATTCAGGCTTATACTTTGCCAATGTACCGCCAAGTCGTCGCAAACTATTTCGGCTAATACGTGCCCAAATTAATGGCAACTCAATTGATGTTGCACGTCCGTCCCCATTTATCTTCACTTTTTATTTACTCTACCTTAAAGTAGTCTAGAAGAGATCGCTTCCTAGCGATAAGACTTCCAAAATTGTACTATCATTTGTCTGTAAAACTAGTTTCTGTTTTCTAGTAAAGTTTTCGTGCAATAAAGTATATTTATCTATCTATCCTGTTCGCCCAATAGGATCAGGCTTAAGTTCAGATCTACTATTAAAGGCTAATCTTGTAGAAGTCGCATTGACTTCCTTAGTTCCAGGGCTCTTATGGACTACATCTGCTAGAATGCCTTTGAGACAAGTGCGTCACAACGCGTGGATATACGAGCCCGGAGATGTCACTTTAGAAGTGAATTGCACAGAATTCTGGACGATGCTCGCATACTCGAACCGTGTTTATCTCGGATTTCAACGGAGATGTGCGAATAGTTTTACGTCTGCAGGTTTCAAATTGTCCTCGGTGGAGTTTTCAATTTGAAGAAAACTTGTTTCGCGTGCACTGCTGTAGGAAAATAATATATTTCGTTTTTCATGTATGGCAGGGTATTTGATTAATCAAAAACGAAATGGGCTATGTTAACAATGTCATAATTCTAGTTATAATATTACGTTACAAAATAGAACATTTCGGAGATAAGAGATTTAAAAACTAACTTGCTGTTCTCGGTTAAGATCTGCTTGACATCGGTATCTACTTAATTAGAAATTTATCACTGATTACATTTCTGTGAAACATACCTTTATACCTTTTTTTTGCACTAAACCAGAGGTTAACTATTACGGCCTTTTTGACAAACAATACATTGGCGCACCATATTGCTATGTTGAGTAGAAGATGGTATTGAGTGTGGTACTCCAGCCTTGAATTAAAACCTCTAAATATTTCTCATCACACTAAAAGAATACAGATCAACTATGAAGTCAACAGTACCTTTAGGGATCTATACAATATGTCTAGCAAATAAAACATTGTTATGTTTTACAAAATCAGAAATCTTTTTAGTCATGAAAATAAAGAACTTATATTTATAAATGGTCTAAATAAACTAAATGACGCTACCACCGGTTATAAATTTACAACTATAGAAGATATACTAGCAGGAAACTATGTTCTTTGTCATACAAAGAAAACTTATAACTTATTTTGCACCAAGACATACAGTACACTAGGTAAATTGTATAAATATAATAAACTAGCTGTGCCCGCGACTTCGTTCGGGTGGACTACATCCATTCATGGTTGGTTTTACCCCTATCTCCCCTAATATTCGAAACGAAAAGTAGTATATATTATAATAGAGTTATATTTGTGCCAACTTTCATATCTCTAACTTAAAAAAGAAACATTTTCCCATATAAACTGTCAAAGGTGGCATTACACCCCTCCCCTTACTTTCTAACAAAAAGTAGCCTGTCCGTTCTTGAGGTTCAACGTATACCTATGCCAAATTTCATCAAAATCGGTTGAGAGGTTTAAGCGGGAAAGCGTAACAGACAGACAGACAGACAGACAGAGTTACTTTCGCATTTATAATATTAGTAGGGATTCTTTCTGAGGAATGATGAATGTATTTCTTTTTCATCATTTTTAACTTCTTGTTTGTTGAATATCTTTCTGATCATACTTTCTTCTTCTAGAACAACGAGATCTTCCACAACGAAGGAGCTGGTATCATCCTCAGCGCTCAAAGCCTGGTGCTGCAGAGCGTCACGAGGGCCGCTGCAGGGGATTACACCTGCATGGCTGCAAACAGCGAAGGGAAGGGCACCAGCAACCCTGTCACATTGTTGGTTAGATGTGAGTAACTTACCAATAAAACTAAGAATTTAAAACAACCACCAATTCGACATTAGCGCATCTTGAATTTAAAAAACATCCTAACGTAAAGTAATCTACAAGCCCTTTTTTGCACCCATGCGCAGTTGGGGAAAAGTAAAATAGTTTTTTTAAGTTACTACAGTAATGATAGATAAATACAGAACAGTAATTGCGAGTCATCGCCCTATTATCTGTTTTTTTTTTATGTTTAGTCCTTATACGGCTACATTTACTTCAGTTAGACATAAATCAAAATCAAATATTTCTTTATTCAAGTAGATGACATGTTGAAACACTTTTGAATCGTCATTGAATACAATGCAAAGTGATTCTTCTGCCGATCCGAAACCTATATCAACCGAGAAGACACCGGTAAGAAACTCAGCAGATTAGTTACAGAAGTAGAATTTAACCAAAGTGGTCTACACATAGCTTTAAGTATGTATTGATATTGTTGTTGATTTATATATTTATTATAGCTTTAGCTATAAGCAAATAGCTATAAGAAATCCAAAAATAATAAAACAAGCGACATCTATAACTCACCTTAACAAAACTTAAATTTGATACAAAATATCAAAGCTCATTCTACATCCTCCTTTAAATTGCAAGGTTTGTCAAACACAAAGGAAACATATTTTGATATCACAATGTCCGGTGCGGAGAAACCCTCTAGTGAGGGCGTTGCGGAGATCCGGAATGCATCCGGAACGGGTGCGGATGTTATAGCCGGAGCTGGGGGAGACTTGCGGAGAATTGTAGGAAAATACACTCTTCCTTTACGTTGCCTTTGTTGACTATTCAATGTTCACGTGTACATCTACTATAACAGTAATCTACATGATTTTATAAATGTATAATTTGTAAGAATGGATCGATTTTTAGATGCATGTCTGTTACTCATTCATAAAAAAATGATTTAATGTAACTAATCCATACTGGGCCAGCTTGGTGGAATGATGTCATTTTATCTTATTAAGAGAGGTAGGGCAAAGCGATTTATCGCTCGAACTGGAGCAGCCCGACTGGTGAAATACCTCCGCCTTATAGAAGACCGCAGCCAAATAACAATCATTTCGGTGTTGTTGTGTTCCTGCGTGTAAGGTTTCCAGAGTTCTTGGAGGGTGCTACATTAGTAGCAGGGGTCAGGCCTCCCAGGTAAGGACGACACGTCCAGTAACAGATTTATTATGCTGTACTTGTCGCCCTTAAGCTAAGACCTCATTACCACTTAACATCAAGTGGGATGAGGTCAATCTTGAAGTGCAATATAAAAAAAAAGATAAGGCCTTTACCCAGCACTGGTACATAAAAGGCTGAAATATAATAAATTTTTTTCTCATTATTTTTTTCCTGTTATTATTTCTTTCAAGACAAAACATAATGCCATTTAAAGTTTGTTTTCGATGAGTCGTAACTTTTTACTCGCTAACAAGTGAAGCAGGGAAGTTTATCGTATCTCCAGACCCCTTCCAATCAAACTGAAATAAGTCGTCTTTATTACCCCATTACTGTTCCATCAAATCCTTTATTGACAAGAAACAAAACTTTCTAGTTACAAAACTGCATTGTTAGTAAATTTGTGTTCTTTAACGGAAATATCATTACATAATATATCAATAATGCTTACTTATGCTTTTAAGTAATAAGTATTCTTTATGCTTTTTAACTAATAGGTTCAAATATTTTTATTATAGTTTACAGAACGGTTCTAGGTATTTGCCAATACTTTTGAAACGTCAACAATTTTGGTATCGTCATCGATAGTCATATTTGGATCTATCTTAATTTATGAAAAGTACTTATTTTTTAATATGTACGTAACATTATAATCATGCCAAATACTTACATTTGCTTGACTTCCTCTGTAGTGTGACGGTTACAAAATCGGGTTAAGAATTCCAAAGTCATGACTGAAATCCCGCAGCGGCCTAGTGGCCCCTAGCTAGCAGTTCAAATTCATTAAAAAAATGTTATATTATTTAAGGTTTGAATCACTTGACTGTCTGAAAATAATGATGCGTCCATGCTTCAAAAGACAGGTTAGGTCATTGGTCCTGTGACTATTAGTCAAATAGATCTGAGATCTCTTGTGAGAAGGTCAGGTGTTGGCAATCGTTCCAATGCTAACGTTTTCTCATTTCAGAATCTACGTCAAAGCTAACCCAGTTACATATACGTTTCAACCCTAAGAAAGAAGATATTAAATCCATATTAATGATCACATCTCCAAAGTAAAAGTTGATTGCGAGATTGTATTTTCGTACAAATAGACCCATCATAAATTATCATGTCATCCAAATACTACCTACTTCGATGTTCGAGTCTGTTATAAGATTTAACTTACACTCTAACCTTTTACTTAATTCGTAGTCTGAACTTAATGATTAGCTAACTAAACGGAAAGAAGAAACAACAAATAACTGGTATTTTTTGCTACATTGCCGTTCTGATAACAATGAAACAAAACTTGCTTAGTTATAAAACTGCAGCGACGCAGAACAGTTTCTCCGCCAAAGACCGGACTCAAATAACTGAAGAACTATGGAGCTTAACCGAGATTGATATCCCAACTTTGTCCAACTGTGGCCTGGTGAAGTTATGAACAGATAATTACTGCGGGGACGTTTTAATGAGAATATTAATATCCCTAAGGACAGTCACCAAGTTGCTTCGGTAGGTAAATAGGTCATCAAGACGAAGTTGTAATTATGAACGTTCAGATATCCGATAAAGGTTATTTTTCTGTGATATAATTTTTACGAGTATTTCGTTTCACGAAGCTCGTAGTCTTTTCCTGCTAAGTCAAGTTAATGTGTTGATAGACTAGACGTTTTTCATCTACGCTTATTTCCTTATTTTTATTTTGATAAATGTAACAAACTTCTTTTTCAAGTCCAAGTGTGGGTGAGTGCCAATTGGGACAGAATTGATATAATTTTACGATAGCTCTATGTAATTTGTGGAGTTTAATGATCTAATACGTGGTCGTTTTACATACAATCAGGTCTAAAGTAAATTGTACACGTTGACAAGTAAACTATATAGTAGGTATCTACTACATATGTAGTTTCGCGTTTCAACACGATATTTTTTTTAGATTTAAAAAATCACCATTTACGAGTAAAAACTGAATTTTATTTAATTTTAAATCATCTTCCAATCTAGCCTTATCTTTTTCAAATCAAGATATGAATTAAAACAAGTAAATGTGTTGCGCAAACATTCAGACATTTCAAATAATATTCTGTTATTTAATAGATTGTATTTCATCTTAGCCATTTTTAATAAATCAAGAGATGCATTTAAACAAATTACTGTAAAAGACGTCCATAACACTATAGAATAATGTAGAAAATTATGATTGTAAAGATTATGCTAAGTTTACTTATTTAATATTATAAAAACAAGACCGTGCTTGACTGCCAAACAAAAAACTTTTCAAACCACCAAGTCTAGGATCCCAAACTTTGCAATCCTAGTTTTGTTCATCTTCTAAATGGTTTTAGAAATTTTAAATCTAAGGACCAAAATGTGATGAACAGGTATTACAGTGCCACAAACTACAAATGATTTAACCTTTAATTGAGCAAGAAGAAAATATTGCCACTCAAATTTAACCTTATGACCTTGCGAAAACCAATGAAAGTTTTTAAAGTTGCATGCTTTATTAAGGATTCACTTATCTTCTTGTTACAGATGCCCCAGTTTGTGCGGAAAAAAGAGACGGCGAGCTGTTTGGAGCACTGAAACATGAAACAGTTTCACTGCATTGCTCTGTTGACGCGAATCCAGCTCTAGTCTCCTTTCATTGGACCTTCAACAATTCGGGAGAACAGACGGAAATACCACCACGGTTAGTTTTTATCTCTAATAACTAGGGCTAATTAGGTTTTATACTGCTAAAAAAAATATTTGCCAAACAAATCTAATGTTAAATGTCATTCCATTCCTTCTTTTGCGTTCTCTTTCCATAAACTTCTAAAGCTATAAGGAAAGAGAGAAAAAGCTACTACAGAATGAGGTATCAAACTAAAAAATTGGCTTCTTTGTAGTCATAATAACTCGTTTTTTTTATTTGTTTCAAACAACTTTCCAAGTAAATTCATGAGAGAGAGAAAAAGAAGAAACTAGAATAAGGTTTGAAACTTCTTTGAAAGGATACTAAAACGCGTTTTATTCTAATTTTTCTAGATTGCAGATTTAGTTTTTATTTCCACTATCAGGTGTACAATTCCCTTGCTTGAGGTCATTACTAAAGGATTAAACTAGAGACACCTGTTTATGTAATGTCATCGCTTTATTTACAATAAATAAATCCTCTTCAGGTTATACAGCAGTCACGGACACACCTCTACCCTGAACTATACTCCAACCACGGACATGGAGTATGGTACCTTGGCCTGCTATGGCGCAAACGCTGTGGGCCAGCAGAAGGTTCCTTGTCTCTTCCAGCTTGTAGCTGCAGGTGTGTTTACTAATTAATATTTATTAATCCCTTACTTTACACTAACATCTATAATATTATTGATTGATTATGAGTCAAATTAATCCACCTCTGTGACCAATTCCCCTTTAGCATATTCTGTACTCTTGGTTTTGAAAATTATAGACAAAGAAACCATCAAAAGTTTATTTTATATGTATAAAGTTTACATTATTTATATATATATATCGCACTGGACCAGTTTTTGTTTTTAATTAAAGTATATATCTTGCGGAACTCGAGTACAGGGTTTAGGCACACTTTTTAAAAACTTTTTATAGAACTCTTATTACGTATTAAGATTTGAACTTGTAAATGGTCTGCATAAGACTTACGTACCACTTTAAAGAATATAATATTTTTTGCAGGTCGACCGTTCCACCTGCAGAACTGCTCAGTGGCAAACCAAAGCATCGATTCTCTCTACGTGGAGTGCGTAGAGAACTTCGATGGTGGCCTACCCCAGACCTTCCTCATGGAACTCCTGGAGTTGCCTTCATTAATCGTAAGTAATTCCACGTTACTAAAACTATGCCTATGATACATCACATTTTTGAACATTTGCCATCATTTCTGGCCGAAGCTTCTAAGGGCAATCAATCTACTCGATTGTCTCGATATAATTGGTGATGAAATTCGGCATAGCCAAAACCACCTACTTCATTCAACTAGCACTTTACATATTAAGATTTACTAATACCTTTACATAAAAAGGGTATAACCCTAACAAACCTTAGTAATTCTATTATTTTACATAAATCCAATGCAATTATTGCGCATATTCTTAATTTAACTATTAAATACTATTATGTCTCTAATAACAGCCGACCCTTGTTTGAATTCCAACTTTTGAACATTGAAATGGATGTTAAATTAACCAGGCATGCCCCCATTTATTTACAAAAACATAATATTTCAAATGTGTTTTATGAATGAAAATTTTCAACCCTAGGTCCGTCACAACGTATCCACGAACAAGACTCCCCCATTTTTCGAGATCCGAGGTCTTCCACCAGGAGTCAGCTACAGGATAGACCTGTATGCTGTCAACGCCAAGGGACGCAGCGATGTCTCCACTATCGAGACCGTCACATTGAAGGGACAAGCCAAGTTTACTGGTGAGTACATTAAACTATCCATCTACGTAATTTAGGAGACAATTTCTCCCCGCGCCCCCACTTGCCACCCCGTATTCGTCTTGTGGATTCCAGGCCATACTGATCAGCAACTTTTATAGTGGGATGTATTCTATTGAGGGAGTGGGACGCGTATACTTCATGGGACTGAATGCGTAATCCTGAAGTTTGTGTATTAGAAACAGAATTTTTTTATCTCCCCTTGCGGTGCGGGAATTGAACCAACGACCTTCACGTATCGCGCGTGCTGCTCTTCCAAATATTCTGCGCAATACGTGAAGCTCGTGGGTTCAATTCCCGCACCGCAAGGGGAGATAAACAATTTCTGTTTCTAATATTTAAAGTTCGCTAGTACGGCGTATAGTACTATAAAAATAATAAAATCGCTGAAGTTTGTGGATTCGCTTTCCAAGAGGTAGACTTCCACAGCTATCTTCTATGTTTTTCCAATCGACGGTATTGGAGGCTTTTATTACTAGTACGAATAGATAATCAAATAGAATTTAAACCCATGCCCACAAAGAGTATTTTGGCAATCGGGATACACTAAAGGAGAAAGAAGGAAGAAATTAAGACATAAATAGTAAATTTAAACTATTATGCTTCGAAACCCTAAAGTGATCAAACAATATATTTAACATGATGATAAATTTATACTAACCTATTAACTTATTTAATGAATAGGAAAAAAATGATTCTAACGTTATTTCTTGGATAGTTTCTTATTTCCTATTAGCAAAGCTAACCAACCTCTTTTAAACGATCTAGTATCCGATTCTTTTCCTTTGAAATTTTCAATTTTACTACTTACCTTCTTTAATTTTACCGTGAAACTTTAACGCCTTTTAAGATTTATGCCCATTTATTTCAAGCCGTTCGGTGTAATGTCAATTAGCATAAATATGAGTTGCATACTTAGGTTCAAGCCACGAAAACCCCACTTATTTTTACTTTAAAGAGAATTTTGAAGTACCTTTTTATAGACAAGCATGAACCTAACTCAATCTGACATGTATGGCTAATTAGATGTTAATAAGTAATATTCCATTAAGAAAAGTAGCTGAATATCAATTTATTTGTAAAAAATAGTTTAGTTTTTTGTTTGTATTTTTTGTAACTGCATTAAAAATTACATGAAGTTTTTTTTTGGGTACCTTACCACAGGGACTGTTTGCATAAAATATTTCTTTTACTATTAATATTATTTTTTAATTAAGTTAGTGATAGTTAATTTTATGTTATCCTTAGAAAATATTTGTTAGAGCGCTACAAGAAAGTAATAAATGAATTTCAGTAACTATACTTAAAAATATGTAAATTAAATTAATTAGCCTCGGCTTAGGACTTAAGACTATTTTATTTTATCAATTGGATATTTACCGGGTGAAAAATTCAAATTTGCATTATTTGCTATACAATACATATATACCAAACTGATATTGAATTGGAATTGAATCTTATATTTCCAGTTGGTCAATAACGTAAAAATATAAAAGTTTAATATTTCGTGAGGTAAAAGTATACAAATATCAGGTGAAAATTAACTGATATAAATATCGAATATTTACTCATTCCTATTTCACCTTTCTTGTAAACAACATGTATAAGAATACAGATTATTTCAATTCCTACAGCATAATGTCTCATAACGTCTTGAGGTTGTCTGGAAGAGATCGCTTTCTAGCAATAAGACCGCATGAATTGTACTATAATCAATCTGTAAAACCTATTTCTGTAAAGATTTTGTGCAATCGTATAACGTATATCTATCTATCATCTATCTTTTGTGTAAGCCATTAACGGGTAAGAAAAATAACAAAAGGTCGGAACCTATTCGTTGGTTGTTTCAAAGGTCACAAGAAATCAATTTCATGTTGGCTTTTACAATTACTCAGTATTTCTATTGCATTTTTTATAAGGTGAATGTGTAACCTACTTTGTTTTTACTTAACAAAACCCAGTTCTGAAATTTATTCGATACTCGACTCGACGAATAGATTTGATACCGGAATAATATCTCGAATCTGAATTTTTTTTTGTTTTCTCAAAATGAACTCGGCATGCTTTAAAACAATCTTCTTAAAAAATAGTTATGTACCCTTTAAGATTATTAATAAAATTGTCTATACGTTTGTGATTCTTGCATTCAGAAACTAATGACTTGAACTGATTACTGATTTTGAGAGAGGTAGGGCATAGCGATTTATCGCTCGAACTGGAGCAGCCCGACTGGTGAAATACCTCCACCTTACAGAAGACCGCAGCCAAATAACAATCGCTTCTGTGTTGTTGTGTTCCTGCGTGTGAGTAAGGTTTCCAGAGCTCCTGGGGTGCTACATTAGTAGCAGGGGTCAAGCCTTCAGGGTAAGGGCGACAAGTTCAGTAACAGATTTATTATGCTGTACTTGTCACCATTAAGCTAGGACCTCATTACCACTTAACATCAGGTGGGATGAGGTCAATCTTGAAGTGCAATATAAAAAAAAAAATTTAGTAGCAAGGCAGATTAGGTATTATTCAAGCATTTTATATAGTTTTTATCTTACTATATGGCAACTTTGCTCGACATCTAATATCGCATTAATTATCCCTACTGATATTATAAACCTACTATTATAAATGCGAAAGTAACTCCGTGTGTCTGTTACGCTTTCCCGCTGAAACCTCTCAACCGATTTTGATGAAATTTGCTATAGGTATACGTTGAAGCTCTAGAACGGACATAGGCCACTTTTTGTTTTAAAAACTTGCAGTCCACGCGAAAAAGTCGCGGGCACAGCTAGTCCCAAATATAGATGAAAACCCCTTCCTGCCATAGAGTAATGGCTGCAACGCAACTCCAAACAAATTTAAGTTCACAAAGGAACGCGCAAAGTTATGACCGAAGTCGTTTCAGAATTCCCCAATGCGTTGATGCTACTGTAAAACAAGTTATGTTTACGCTTGTACTGGGAATGTTTGGACGGGCGATTGTTTTAGGGTTCAGCGCCAAGCGCGGGATGGGAACCTTTGTTTTCGTTTCATTTGTTCGGTAGGAGGCATTAACATGTAATGCTTTGATGGGCCATTTAGCAATGCATTAGGATATTTCCTTCCGTTAGCTGTACGAGCACTCTCGTACTAGGTACATGTTTCCCCACCTCTAAAGCTCTCATAAATACTTTGCTTATAGTTTATAGTAGCGACGCGCTCGCATTGAGTTTAACATCCACAAAAGCATTTTTTCTAAAAAAGGTATGTGCGATCGCCTGTTATAGGTTAAGTTGACATAATGTGTCAACCGTGTCATACCCGTATAACCAAATATAATTTTGTTATTTGTATTTTGTAGCCCAATAAAGATAGGACTGGCTATGTTTGAATGATGCCTTGACGTAAAGAGAGGTTATTGCGAACTTAATAGACTAAATTTAACTACTAACTAGTAAACAGAATTTAATATTTTATTGTCTATAAGAAAAATCATGCATTTTTTTATATTTCATTTATTGCGCGTATAATCTCACTTAGGTATGTGTTGTGCTGGGTAATGATGTATTTTTGCTAAACTAGTGAGAAATCTATTTCTTACTTTTAAAAACGGACTAGTGTGGTCCGATGCACAGCACCCACGCTACGGAACCATGTTTCTTTCTAATGACTGGGCTTGGCCAGGTTTTGTGTATGGCAATGTTTGCTCTGGATTATATCTGTCTCGGGGTTCAGCAGGTATTGTTTGAGTTATTTTGGTTTAAATTTCAATTCCGAATAAGTGAGCGAAGAAATGCTTTGAAGTAATACGATGTATGATTTTCAAATAAACAATTGTTTGAACAAAGACGGTGAGCTGGCTAATATTGAAAAGGATGATTTAAAATTTTTAAACTATGAAAAAAGGTACATGATGTTTTTTTAATTGAAATTAATTCAAACGCAATAAAAGATCACACAAGAGCCGGCCAACGATGTCATCACTTCACCGTGGAAAATATTCCATCACGAACCAAAAAGTTCGGTAACTCTTATCTTTGCCGGACCATAAAAAAGTGGAACTCGTTGCCGGCTCATGTGTTTCCTTTGACATGGATTCCTTCAAAAGGAGCGTGAAGAAACATCTTGCGGGCCAGTATGGCGATGCTAACGGATAGGATATTTGATATCAAATCCGTTGTCATCGCGATGTGGGTTCCTCTCTTGCTTACCATCAGGCTGGGAGGAGCAAATAAACTGCGCTACTATAAAAAAAAAAACATAAGGAAAAACGTGATAGTGTGCACAGCATGCGTATCTTTTGAGCATGATTAAAATTGTTTTCTGTTACTTTTTGTCATTAGAAATCTCGGTATGCGCTGTGTCAAGGACCTTGATTTAACGAGGCTAGTTTTTGCATTGAAGCGACTTACCTCTGACTAGTGCAACCTGTTTAAAGAAACTGAATCTTTATTGATCACTAGGTGACCCGGCGAACTTTGTTCCGCCTTAGAGGCAATAAATGACTTTAAAAAAAGCAAAAATAAATTAATCAAAAAGTATTCTATGTCCTTCTCCTGGTTCTAAACTACCTCC
Source organism: Glyphodes pyloalis (assembly GCA_037074685.1). Taxonomy (NCBI): domain Eukaryota; kingdom Metazoa; phylum Arthropoda; class Insecta; order Lepidoptera; family Crambidae; genus Glyphodes; species Glyphodes pyloalis. The sequence continues at coordinate 17,042,882 of JAYKKO010000009.1, forward strand.
CCACCAAATTTCAGCCAAATCTGTTCCGCCGTTCTTTAGTTATAAATAGTGTAACTAACACGACTTTCTTTTATATATATAGATTGTCCTACCCAACGGTTTGACGCGTTGTATACAGGACAAATTATCATTCTTCGCGAACAAACAAATGATTCAAGTCAACAACAATTATTAGACATCATGAAAGTCATTTGCTGTATCAATAGGGACCTTTTCAATAATATGGAAAAAAAATGATTTCAATTCAGCGATGGGAATCATTATAGGAAGTTGAAATACATGTCTTTTATTTAAGTTGCTCAAATTAAACAAGAAAATCAAATCTATGCTTTCAGCTAAGCTTCAGTTGGGGTTTTAATTAGGTTATGAAGAGTAATTAAAATAAATTGACATCTTCAAAGAATTAATTCCGTATAAATTTGTAGATACAATAGGAATGTTGACTGGCTAGTCAATTGAGATACTTTTAAATATCTGTCAAAACACGATTCCTTCAAATATTGGATATGAAAATACCACATTGTGACGTCACTGATTATTAGATTGTTTTGTAGCATTTTAAAATAACATTTTAATTTAATTACATATGCAAAAAACTAAATGAGCGATGCAACATAAAATGCTTTGTGAATGGCATCTACATCATAATTCTTAGCAGGATATTGTTAGCAAAATTGGACGCCTTTGATAATCTAGGTAACACAAACCTAGTAAGACGCCAAAAAATTAAACCTACATATAATCTAGCTCGTATCGCAACGAAATCGGAATCGCAAGCGACTTGCAGCGCGCGTGTCGGCAGCGCCATTACCGCGGCATGACTCGCCGGTCACGCTAGAAATGACTTTATTTGCTGCTGAATAAGGAGTTTGCAAAGTTACTAATAACATACCATTTACTTAGCCTAGGTTGTGGTGTGGCAAATTATTATTACTAACTTAAATCACTGGCAGTGGCAGTATTCGTTACACTTCAGAAGCGATGGGTGATGCCAATAGACCTCACCTTAGGGGATGGTGTGGTTCAGCTTATCTTCAAACTTTAAAACCACTGTAGAATATTTACTGAATTTCTTACCAGTCTTTTATTTAAAGGTCCATGGTCTGATAACCATTTGTCAGACCCAGAAAACCAGACTCAATAGTAAATAAGTTGTGTCGGTAAAAAATGACGTTTGTTTTTACGAGTACGTGCACACACATAATCCAAATCTTAAGTAGAGTTACTTTCAACTGTATCCAATGACCATTCAAAAGTGTTTGCTAGAAATGATTTGTTAGCAAATTCGGAATGCCTATAAATGATCTAAGTAGCTCAAAGCTAGTTTGAAGCAATAAAATAAACCTATAAAGTCAAAGTCAAAGTCAAAGTCAATTCATTTATTCATGTAGGTTACAAGTAACACTTATGCATCGTCAGAATGAATACAAACCAAAATTGAAGCTATAGCCGGTTCGGAACCTAATCCTACCGAGAAGAATCCGGCAAGAAACTCAGTAGTTATCCTAATCTTTACAATGTTTAGAGCTAGAGAACTTAAAAACTATGGTGTGCGAGCGAACAGACAATCATGTCCATATATGTTTATCGTTTAAATATTCATCAAGTTTATAGTATCCTTTTCGCATTAAACATGATTTAATATGGATCTTAAATCTATGCATAGGTAAATCAACAATACATTGCGGTAACTTGTTGAATATTTTTATACTTAATCCCACGAATGTTCTACTGGTTTTACGAAGCCTATGGTTTGAAATAGCGAGCTTATGTTTATTTCTTGTGTTAAAATTATGTGTGTCGGATTTCTTATAGAACAAATGAAGATTTTTACGTACATACATGATGCAATCAAAGATGAATTGGGAGGCTACAGTTAAAATATTAATTTCTTTAAATAATTCTTTAAGTGAATCACGCGATCTAAGGCCGTAAATAGATCGAATAGCTCTCTTCTGTAATACAAATATAGTTTGTATGTCAGAAGCTGAGCCCCACAGCAATAGACCGTATGACATTAAACTATGAAAATAGCTGAAATAAACTAGTCTCGCCGTTTCAACATCAGTAAGATGCCTAATTTTTCTAACTGCATATGCGGCAGAACTAAGTCTTCCTGCCAGAGCACATATATGAGGACCCCATTGTAGCCTCGAATCTATAGTGATTCCTAAAAAAGTTGTTGTATTTATGACTTCGATTTGTTCATTATTCATAACTATATCAGTTTTTATTTGCCTTACATTTGGCATTGTAAATTTAATGCATTTAGTCTTTTTTGCATTGAGGACGAGGTTATTTGTAGTAAACCAATGCAAAACTTGTGAGAGCGTATTATTTACATCGTCATAGGATTGCTTATGCCTGTCAACTTTGAAAATCAGAGATGTATCATCTGCAAACAACACAATCTCACATAGACTTTTGGCAAAGTGAGGAAGATCATTTATATAAATCAAAAAGAGAAGAGGTCCTAATATAGAACCCTGGGGCACTCCCATGACTAGTGGTGCGCCAGAAGAAATGATTCCGTTAACATTAACTTTTTGTATTCTGCCAGTTAAATAAGATTGGATTAAAGATATAGCAGGACTTGAGACACCGTAATGTTGCAACTTCAAAAGCAAGGTTTCATGATTGACACAATCAAACGCCTTTGACAAGTCGCAGAAAATACCAATGACATCCTGCTTTCTCTCCCACGCATCCAATATATGTTTGACGAGTGCCACTCCGGCATCAGTGGTCGATCTACCTTTGGTGAAGCCAAATTGTTTGTTGTGTAGTAGATCGTTTTCATTAAAATGTGTTATTAATTGATTGTATATAATTTTCTCAAAGATTTTACTGAGTGCTGGTAGTATGGAGATGGGTCGAAAGTTAGAAGGGTCACTTTTTACCCCTGACTTAAAAAGGGGAATGATTTTACTAAATTTCATTAGATTGGGAAACTGACCCAGATCTATGCACTTATTAAATATGTAAGCTAGATGAGGGGCAATAGTAGTAATAATACTTTTTATTATCTCTAAAGAAATCCCCCATAAATCCTCAGTCTTTTTAATGTTTAACTCTTTGAATGTTTTAACAATTTCATGATGATTAATGTGAGTAAAGCTGAAGGAGGTTAGACATTCACATACATTAGACTGGAGGAGAGATTGAGCAAGATGCGGGCTAGAATTTATTCCACTAGTAGTAACTGTAGGAATTTTCGAGAAATATGTTTCAAATGCATTGGCCACTTCATTGTCAGAATCAATTGTATTTTCGTTAATTTTAAGAGAGAACTTGTTTTCTCGAGTTTTATTTTTACAAGTCTCTTTGTTAATAATGTTCCAAGTGGCCTTTATTTTATTAGTCGATTTCTTAATTTTTTCCTTAAAAAAATTTGATTTGGCTATTGCGCAAACCTTTTTAAAAAGTTTTGAATACATTTTAATATATTCTATTATATTAATATCGGTACTGTTGTGTTTAATATCATATAATTCAAAAAGTCTTCTTCGACTTTTATAAATACCTTTCGTCGCCCAATCACTAAATTTGATTTTAGGATTGTCTATTTTAATAACTTTCTTAGGAAAATGTGAATTAAATTGGTCTATAATTGTATCGAATAATGTTTTGTACAACTGATCAATGTTGTTGTTCATTATTGGACTAAGGGAAATTTCATCACGAATATGTTTCACAAACTTCTCAACGCGACTCGTACTGATTGGTCTGCAAGTAAACCTTGAAGAAGCTAAGGTATGATGATGCTCAAGCACTGCTTTCTGCCCGCTGTGGTCCGAGCTTACAAAATTTATTATTGATTTTTCCAATGCTTTACAGTTGCAAAATATATTATCTAAGCAGGTAGCTGACGTGGGCGTTACTCGAGTTGGTTCAGCAAAAAGGTGATGTAGGTCAAAAGACTTAAATAAGTTTAAGAACCTAACCGAGTATTGTGAATTTTTATCTAAAATATTAATATTAAAATCCCCACATACAACTACTTTTTTATTGCTTTTACACACTTTTCTCAGAACCTCTTCCATGGTAGACTCAAATACAGTAAAGTCACTGGAAGGAGGTCTGTATACACAGACTATGATATGTTGCTCAAGCTCTGCACACGAAAGTTCAATAGTGCGCGAAAGTTTAATAGAGAGTGATACAATATCTTTACGATTTTTTGATGTTAACGATTTATTTAGTAAAATTAGTGACCCACCTCTAACAGCATTCACCCTAGTGAACGAACTAATGAGCTCAAAGTTATCAATATTAATTAATAATTCATATTGTCGAAACCAGTGTTCAGTAATACACAACACATGAATATTGAATTCATTTAAAAATAGTTCTAACTCTAGTTCCTTGCCAGTAAAGCCCTGAATATTTTGGTGTATGATATTTAAATAATTAGATTTTCTAGTTGTCAAAATTAATTTGCTAGAGTTATCCTCTATTGTCTTATGGTATAATTTAAATTATTTGGAACAACTTCCAAAGTCTCATTTATAATGTCATGATTCTGCTCAATAGAAGCAGCCTGAGTAGCCAATTTCTTGGCTGAAATTTTTATAAAATATGATAGCGACATTGCTATCTGTCTCTTATAAAATTTAGAAAGATAAAAGTTATCTTTTGTCGAATAAAAACTTGAATTAAATGTCAATTTATTTGTAAAATTAAATGTCATATTATTAATATCAATCATATGAAATTTTTCTGAATAATTATTATTACATGTCAATGTGCTCATCATTGTATTAATTTTATACCTAAGGTCATTTTCTCTCTGTGACAAACACTTACTATATGGAAGTGTAAACAATACAATTTGATTTAAATTCAATGCATTAAGACACTCAAAACATTGAATAAAATCCCTTTTGTTTACATTTCCTCTATTGGCAATCAATAATATCAGAATAGTATTTTCTGAGAAGTTATATTTACAAATTCTTTTTACAATTTCATTATATGGCAAATTTGGTAAACAATAATTTGAGACAGGTTGTCCCAGATATGTACTCATCAATAGGCCCATATCTTTACCCAACTCATCACTAAACATAACAAAGTTGCAAGTACTTACTGTTTTTGATGACTGAGTGAGGAAACTGTTGGAATTACCTGTATTGGATAAGGGTGTTAAGTTATTACATGTGCTTGACAGTGATGAGTCACATACCAACCGAGAGCTGTTTAAATTGTATGAATTTTCACAGTTTTTATCAGCCGTCAATGATGTTTCTAGTAGACTCTTCAAAGCAAGCATGTGTTCCTCACTTTCCTTCTTGGAACTTATATACCTACTAGTCATATTGTCCAAGGAAACTTTTAACATTTGTATTTTATTTTCTAATTCTAGTAAATTACTGTCATAGGTTTTGATGTTATTATTTATTGTTAAAGAACATAAATCTAATTCATCACCTAAACGACGTCTTTCATTAATACATTTAGTTTTATTACATGAACACTTTTGTTTCTTAATTAATTTTTTAGTTTTATTAATGTACCTATTAATTTTAATGTATTTTTTTAGCTTATTCCTACTACATTTGACAATTCCCGCTGAAGGTACAGAACACAGGGTATCCTCCCGTGTCAGGTCTACAGTCTCAAAATCCGTTGGGTTCATGTCAGGTGTATCAGGAACAAGATTGGGCACACTACCTATAAGTTCCTCAAATAGACATAAGGTCTGGGATGCCGCAACCTCCTGCTTCTCATTTTGTAAGTCATTTATGCAGTGGTGAGCCTCTTGTAGTTCATGCTCCAGTAATGTGACGCGTCTTAAGTTTTGCACGTACTCCTGGCTGCACTCACCAAACCCATCAACAATTGATTGTAGATTGTCCCGTTCCTCGATAATCGACATATGTTGCAAATGTAAATCAGCCAAGTATATAATCTAGCTCGTATCGGAACGAAATCGGAATCGCAAGCGACTTGCAGCGCGCGTGTCGGCAGCGCCATTACCGCGGCATGACGCGCTGGTCACGCTAGCGGACGACTTCATTTGCCACTAAGTAAGGAGTATGCAAAGTTACTAATGACACGCTGCATTGACTTAGCCTGAACAACGTTGCATTGATGGTGAATTATAACTTACAGCTGTTGTAAAGCCTTGTATATGTCACAGCCAACTAGCTTACTTACAAATTTAGTTACCAGGCTAGGCCGTTAACGTTAGCATTTAATTACATATCTCAAATACCACTTTATCAGATTTCAGTCATTAGTAATTTACTATATCGTTTTCAGCGGTTTTACATTGATTATTTTTTTTACTTTTTATTTGAGGTGTTAAAACCTATGATGTATATTACAATCTCTTTGTGATGTTCTAAAAATATTGTTAAAAAAATTTTCACCTAGTTTTATTCTCTTCTTTCTTTTGATTTGCACACGCACTATCCGCGTTTTGGTTACTCTTATTGGTTCAGCGTGATGTTATATTTACTCGTATCTCAAAGGCTATCTAGATAAATGGACACAGAAATAAGTTTTCAACTTGAACTTGTACTTCCTGATATCAGCGCATTCAAACAACTCAAACAAACAAACTCAAAATATAAGTATACATAATTCTACTGTACTTATCTGCGAGTGCACATCACGTATTTCAGACTGCAATAGAGCTGTAACGTTGCGCAATTTTTACAACCTGCATTCCTGTGCTACCGGACCATAAGTGCAGCAAACTTTATATTATATTAGTCATGCTCTGGGCGTCGAGGTGAACCTTACTGCCGCTTAGGGAAACGTAAAATAACTGAAATGGTCGTAAACTCTCGCGTTCTCTTTCACGAATTCAAATTCATTTTAAAACTTGTATCCTCTCGCACGCTCCAATCACAGTTTTAATGTAAGCTCAGTACGGAAGCTGCGATGAATGGGACGGACGTATGCACTCAAATATTCCAGACGCTATATAGATCTACAAAAAAATGGTAAAAATTTAGTTCCAGTAAAGTAAAAAAAATCGCACTTTCGATTCTTTATTTACATAATTTAATTTGCTTTAAGCTAAAACATCCTAATTTATTCATTTCCAATTAAATTACATGAATTACAACTAAACGTAATTTACAAAAAAAAGAAATGATTAAAACTAAATAAAAACTACATTTTATGTACAAATATACAAAATTCAATAAAATAAAATAAAACAATCATCAAAAATCAATCAAGCTAAATAATTGTTTATCAGAGCACTAAATTTGAAAGAAAGCTCTTGATCATTATTTAAATTTAATAATCATTCTTAACGGAATAAAAACACTTCGTCGTTTATTCCTCAATTTTTGGGGATGCCATCATTGCGTCTTTGTCTATATATCTTGGTACCATCACTAAATTAAAAAAAAACACCAAAATCGGTTCATCAATTTATCGAAGTTATTGGTGTACACAAGAAAAAATATTGAAAGATTCGAATCGAAACCTCTTCTTGGAATTACTAGTAAACCGTTTACTAAAAGCCTAATCTAATTTAATTGATGACAAAGTCAATTTATTGAGGAAACGTGTTAAATGAATCGTTTCCATAGTATTTTAAAATTAATAAATTTTCTCAGTCAAATAACTGAAATCCAATATGCTAAATTATCAAACAGTAATAGTATTTGTTAAATTAACTGTCGGTCTAAGCTTTACACTGGTAAACGATTTAATTAACGGCCTCGGCGTTCAATCGCCACATGACATCGAGGTATACACTTGCACTCGATTTTAGTCCTTATGCTCGCGACACAACTGTTTCAGTACGTCAATGCAGTAATTTCTGTATAACGTCCGGACTGTACTCTAATTTAAATTGTGACCCAATCGCGTGATATAATTTACAATTTTGTTCCCGACACGAACACTCATAGTGTTCTGCTTTAGGAATTAACTCTGTTTGTGTTTGAACTTTAATCAGTGCAATGTAACAATTTACTAGCAGTGGCAATTGCAACGAGCGTTTGCATAGCCAAACGTGCACTCGTTCCTTAGTTTAGTCTGAATTAGCCAGGTAAATGGGTACGGCGGATGTTTTATACTGGAACGGTAATTGCAAGCAACGGCTGGCTTTCATAATTTGATCTTTGTATTAAATTTATGTATGCACGTACCACCTTTGTCCGTAACTGGTACTGAAACTGTTGTGCGAACAAAATTTATGTTAAAGCAAATATGTAACAGTATCCTGTAACTATCGTAAAGCATTTTTTTAGATACTTGAAGCGGCGCACCGTTTTAAATTTGTTCTTTTAAGACGAACCCATAGGTCAAGTAGTCATAGACTTTCACTTTGAGATCAATCTCGCTAGGAGCAAACGTTTTTGAGATGAACATAGCCGCACCATTAAGAAGTGGAATTCGTTGCCGGCTCATGTGTTTCCTCCTTTCTTTGATATGGATTCCTTCAAAAGGAGCGTGAAGAAACATCTTGCAGGCCAGTTTGGCGACGATAACGAATAGGATACTACGGTTTCAAATCCGTAGTCATCGATCATCATAATTGCAATAGTTTTGTATTTCAAAGGTTAATTTCAAACAAAGGCAATTTCAAATTTTTAAGTTTAATGTAAAATGTAGGGACCTAGTGGATAAAGGTGAATTCTCGTGAGATGTACTAGGCGTACAAAAACATATTGGAGCCTGACCTACATGAGCTCAAATCCTTGGAATCAATTTTCATTTCAAAAGGTTTTTGTATTTCAAACTAAGGTCCATTATTAAATTCAAAGTTTAATTTTAAAATGAGAGGACCACCAATTGGTTGTAGGTGAATACTAGTTAAAAGTACCAGGCATGCATAAGCTGACTAGAGTTATTTTTCCAGGCGACGCGAACACACTTGGCATGTCACCGGTACTGGCTTCGATAGCAGCCATGTCTGCTCTCCTGGCTACGGCTGTTTGTGGAGTGCTGGCTGTGCTATACAAGAGGCATGCAGCGAGGCACCGGCATCTGCCGGCGAAGCATGCTCCTCTAAGGTAAAGATATTTCAGTTAACTTAATTTACTGGTCTAGTAGAGCAATGTTAAGTGCTTCTGGCTGTCGAACTAATGACCGTGGATTCGATTCACACCAAGTCTAGAGATTTGTATTGAACATTTGTGTTTGTTGTGAGTCTATTTTTTTCTAGATTGTTGTAATTCTGGAAAAGTTTTCATAACATAAGGGATAATCTATATACGTGGAAATAAGGATAATGTATAAATATATAAAAATAATATTGAACAATATCACATACGTTGCTCAGATTCTGTGGTAAGTAGCTAAGGCACTGTTACAGAAAATAGAAACACTGACGGTACCGCAACGCCTAGGCCTAAGACAATGTAGAAAAATTGATTTTTTCAATCTGATTCGACTGAGAATCGAACCTGGAACCTCAATATGGCGCGGAAGTCGTACATTTTTAATTCATTACTTTAAAAATAATAGATATCCAAACCCGAAGTCGACTCGTATTGGGAAAGGTATATCATCATTAGTAGACGTTTATGAGCTGACTGATGATTATTATGATCAACTGAACTTAATCACCTATTTCTCAAAAAAATAATCGTATTTTAAAGCGACTTATCACCGTATGAAAGCCAATTAATAAGTAGAAACGACGTAACGTAAATACGCGAAGTTTTAATGCAAGCGCAGTCGAAGTTGAAATTTTAATTTAACTCTTTGCAATTCCTGATAAAGCTACTACCGATTTCAAGTTTCAAGTCTTCTGTCGAATAGCGGCAGCTAGAAAATTGTTATAGAAACATCTACTTCGGTTATTTCTTACTTTATTTCTTGATAGTTAGCGACGAAAGTTAGTGGCGTTGATATAGCTAGGTTATCGGTTAACTAACTAGGGTAAATAAAATGTTAATTCTCTTTATTTGTGTTCGGTGATTGTGGTTTTTTGTCTTCTGCCTTTTTTTGGTGTTGGATTACCCATAAATAGTATATATTTTGAAACAGTGATATCACTGTTTCCTGTACCCTGAATATCCAGGAGCATAAAAATAATATACAAACGTTCGCACATGACACATTTTTTTCTTAGCAGACATTGAAAGAGAACAATCTGAAAATGTGATGTTCAGATTGAAAAGAAAAACACAGACAATGTTGACCTCGCCGTCAATCTATCGAATCCACGTCCTCTAGATCAACAGCGTAAGATCGTTATCACTAAACGCTAGAGTCAGAATCTAGTTTAAAACTATTTCAAGAGATATCGTGATGTACTTAAACCACAAAGACCTTTGAAATATCGAAATTTTGTTTGTTTGTTTTGAATGGGCTTATTTGTTAGCAAAAGTAGCTGTATTTCGATATTTGAGCCTTATTTACAGGTTTAATTTGCGACTATCAAAATTGTATACTGTGTGGGTGGACAGTTTTGTGAGACTGCCTATTTCATACAGTTTCATAAACCGATTTTTTTAACCGTTTCTACAGCTTTTAAATATGCATAAGTTGAAATTGCTCATAAAATACTTAAACTAGTAACTATTCTAATATCTCACATTTTCTAACAGTGAGGCCATGTAAAAAACTCTAGGCACTGCTCCACCCCAGTGACCTTCTTTCTAGCCGTTTTGCAGCTGTTAAAAAAAAGTTAAAATTGCTCTTAAAATAACTCAAACTAGTTACTCAACTAATATCGAACCTTTACTTACCAGTGAGGCCATGTACGTTGAACGTTCTGGGCACTGCCCCACCCCAGTGAAGCACGAAGTAGAGTCCCGGGCCAGCAGCACGGAACCCAGGGCCGACGGGTTTGGTGCGAGGGGGGCGTTGCTCCACGCGGCTGACCCCAGGGATGCGGACGACGCAGACCCTGATATTATTCCTTGTTTATATGGTAAGATCACCGTTTGTATTTTTTTTTCTTCCGTATCGCCACCTAATAGAAGGCGATGGTGTGTATAGGACTCTTCTGCACTTAAAAATCTAGAGACTACCAACGAATACACCCCGATGCACCTCATCGCCTTTGGGGTGAAACTTGCTTCAGCCATGACTGCGGCACAGAGGTGGTAAGATTGCCTATACATTAAAAAATGAAGTCAATTGTGAGAACTTGGCTAACATTTAAGCTTGAAACATTAAAACTATTGAAAAGAAAAGTAGAGACTAAAACATAAATCAACAGTCGTCGTCGTGACAAAAAGGGCTACAACCAGACAGGTAGCCAAATAGTTTTTCAAGTATCAAAACATTTATAAACAATTAATTGAATAAAAAAATACTCATCTCAGAAAGTGATTACAGTATGGAATTATCATGTTAGAAAATGCAAACATCAGCACTGCAATATCAACCCCACATTAACTTTATTTTTTAATGTTAAAAGAACTGATTGATGTTAAAAGTTCATTACTGTTCATCACTGCTCGTACAAAATTCTTAACTTAAGAACTGATTCCTGAATTAAATCATTGTTGCGCAAACTGATTGAAGAATATATATGACCTGTTGCCAAATTTTTGCGGTTTATGATGAAATAACTGAGATATAGTTTTAAAATTTTCTTTGTCATCAGAACGACGGCCTGTCTCCAATGGCTACATGAGCCTGCAGAGACCGCCGTCTACTAACAAAATTCCAAAACTGGGCGAAGACGTCCGCTCTGAACCGGACGGAGGCGCCTACTTTACAGATTTTAGGAAGAAGGACTATAGGATACCTTTAACTAGTGTGAGTATACATATACATAGTAATAATAAGTTTAACATGATACCGACTTATGTTTAAGACGTTTTTTTAATTGTATAAATAATAAATAAAGTGTCTTGTAATTGTAATACATAACAATGAATCAAATTTAAAATATCGAAATTTCATGTACCCCGATATCTTCTGACAGTTAATTGATAGAATTTTATTTTATATAAAAGCTAAGTATAATGGCTCCTCCCAATGTGATGGAACACATGATTGAGAAGACAACGGATTTGATACCATAATATCCTATCCATTAGCATCGCCATACTGGCCCATAACATGTTTCTTAACTTTAGTCACTAAACTACGAGTAAACTTAGAACTGATGTTAACATTTAATTCAGTGTAAAAATGTAAATAGCATCTTAAGTGCGCCCTCAAACTACTTTTTATAATTTAAATGTGATCAAAGTCCAGTCAGAGGATATTCAAATTAAATTTACAATAGGAAACGTTGTTTCTCACTTACTTATTCGTATTTATTTGTTTCAGTCATATCATAGTTTAGGGCGCGTTAACAAAGGCGTGAACGCGTGTAGTCCAAGCTCAGCCACAGGAGTGACGTCATCGCTGACCGCACACCGACTGCGGCCCGAGGTCGTTACGACGTCGCACCGAGTACAAGAGAGCTGTATATAAGACGAACCCTCCGATGTAAATAGTATCGTAAGCGTTGACTTTGGTGTAATGGTTACTGTGTCAGACGAACTGTTACAATGTTATGTGAACTGTTAAGGATTGAGTACCTAAATATGGTTTTGTTGTCATATAATTTTACGTTACGACTATTTTTTTTTTGTTTAATGGAGAGAGAAGCGTGACGCACTCTACTGCAAAGGGTGAGAGCGCGTATGGGACTATCCTGTCCTTTTTAGGGTCCTGAAAGAGAGGCCTACTCACTTTAACTAACTCATCGCCCTTCTTGTGGATGTTGTGGCAAATAAATCAACTAGAATACTACATCACTCCTCCCCCTGGATGGCCAGGGGGAGAGAGGTCATATGACTTAATTTAATTATTGTTGTTAGGTGCGTGAATATAACAGTGATAGTGTAAGGATGCATTTACACAGGTGACAGTGGTTTAATGATATGTATTACCAATAGTAAAAAATTAAGGCTACCCAAAAAATTACTTTTTATATTGTAATTATTTAAAAAAATACAACTGACGTAACTTGGATAGTTTAATATTATTTTGTGAACTCAGATTATTTTATGTACATTAAAAATGATATAATTGTTTACATATAAATTGTAACTTTACTAGTAATCATTACACTAAAATTTGACTGTGTTCCTTTGATAGTTAACCTTTTGTAAATTAACATTTTACGAATTTCTGTACGAATTATGTAAGTTGATGTGAGCTTGTCGCGTCCATATTTATGTGTCAAACTGGTGATTTTTGGAACGACATTACAATTTAATACGCATTCATGTCATATTCGGAGTTAAAATTTAATTTGCCTCTTTTCCCCTTATGATTTGAATGTTAACGTTTCAATTTTTAAACATTAACCAGTCATTTTAAAAATGCACCATATCAGTACCTACATTCAAAAGTCTGAAAACATATCCAACTTTGTAAAATTACCTTTTGTAAATCGTACAAAAAATTTTGATATTTTTTTATAGGATCTTATTGTTTTCTAGATAAATGTAAGTACTTGCTATTTGACAGTTCCAAAAATCTATCAGTGCGTCCACGTCCTATATTTCTAATTTGTTTATATTGTGTGAAAGAATTGTGCTCTGATATTAATAATAACGATAGAACTTACAAGTTTTTAAAATACCTTCCGGTTTTTATACTACCTCAATTATCATCGTTTTTTAACGTGTAATTTGTGACAGAGCTCGAATAACGAATAATATGTTACTTTCGTATACTAAGTACTCACAACTTGCGTGATGATGTTATTGCTCTGATAAAATGTACTACTTTAAATAAAAGTTTGAAACCGTTAATCTACCGTTAACTGTTTAATTAAAGGCATCGATTTTATGTAGGCTTATGTTTGAAATAGGCACTAAAAGAAGTGTTATATAAATAGTATGTCTCGTTAAATGGTTTCATGATTTACAATTTTAAAAACTTCTTATTTTTTATTGGTCAAAGTGGTTGTGGTCATTATGCAGGTTTATGAGTGACCCCCTTCACAAAACGCTCGCTGCCATTTTTTCTGCAGAGCAGCTTTGCAAGCACATTCATTTATGGTCACACTGTTCTTGATCTGCTCGCTGAAGATCTTCCTCAATGTCCTAATGCCTTCCACTCTCCATTGCATAACTAGATACTATATGGAGTCCACCTCGTTGGAATATGTGGCCAAAGAAACTGAGGTTTTGGAAGCAAAGGTAATCAAAAATCTTGTTTTATAGTCAAACAGAATACTTAATAAATATTTTCTACTTGTTCCTAGAAAATAAAATCCCATCAAAAACAATACTTGTCAAAAAAAACAAGTCTCGCAACTCACTTGTTCTGCAGTAAAAAGTTGTGAGATCCATGTAATACCAAGTCGGATATTAATTTATTCAGTCTCTACTTAAGTGACTTTCTGTCTTAATACGTCCAGTCTCTAAGACCACGATCGTGGTCCATAACAATTGAAAATCAATTTTATTGTGTCTGGAATCTCCGTACTCGAAGCATTAAGTTGTTACGTAATAATTAACAGCATCTTATAGTGACGTATATCAATATTAAAATTCTTGAATGTTTTATATAAATATATCTAGACTTGGCCATCGCCTGAAAACACATGTAAATTCAATTATTTAGTGCGATGGCCAAGTCTAGATATATTTATATAAAACATTCAAGAATTTTAATATTGATATACGTCATTAAAGGATGCTGTTAATTATTAAGTAACAACTTAATGCTTCGAGTACGGAGATTCCAGACACAATAAAATTGATTTTCAATTGTTATGGACCACGATCGTGGTCTTAGAGACTGGACGTAGTAAGACAGAAAGTCACTTAAGTAGAGACTGAATAAATTAATATCCGACTTGGTATTACATGGATCTCACAACTTTTTACTGCAGAACAAGTGAGTTGCGAGACTTGTTTTTTTTGACAAGTATTGTTTTTGATGGGATCTCATTTCTTTTTGTATTTTGTAGACAGTTCTACTTTTTTCCTTTTCGGTACCTTCTACTTATTGTATATATGTATATTTCCAGCAACGAATTTTCTTAAAGCCCTCTCTCTCTGACTTATGAACTTAACTTATTTTTGTAGGTAGCCTTCCGTTTTCTATTTTCCGGTACTACTTCTTGAGCTTTAGCTACAGTTTTTCTAAGAGCCCACTAAGATGAGACGTAGTATAACGCGCTAAGGTCTCCTTACGTTTTTCGGGATTGTTGTGGCGATAACGTGTTGCTGCTTCTTTGATTTGTTGAGAACGGGATAGCGTCGAAGTTTTAGGTCTTCCTTTACTAACCTTTTTAGGTCTTCCACCCTTCTTAGTTAAGTTTTTATTATTTTTAATCAAATTATCATGTTTCGAAGTCACTTCTGGAAGGATCGCATCATAATTATTTTTATTATTTAAATTATTACCATTTGGAGGCACGTCTGGAAGGATCGCATCATTATTATTCTTATTATTTAAATTATTATCATTTGGAGGCACGTCTGGAAGGAGCGCTTCATAATGACCGCCTAAGTAACTTCCAGAAAATTGTAAACGCTTCACCGGTTTACCAGAATCACCACCGAATGATGCTCTCAAAAGGCCGTTATCGTAAACTTCAAAAGCATACGGATACAAAGCGGCGGCCGCCATAAGTTCAGACGCGGAACCATAAGTACTGGTTTTTACCATTGCCGTCGAATACAAATTAGCGTTAATGTAGGTGTCTCCATGCTCGTCACAAGTATACACTTGTAACTCATCCCAATGCGCTACCACATACTCGATTATAGCAAGTCTAATGTCATACGACGACTCAATATTCCCATACATAGAGAATGACAAAGAATGAAATAAACACGAACCATCACCAGGTATAGGAACAACCCAGTGTGGACAAGGCTGATCATTCACATACAGTATTACTGAATCCATTGCGACTACCTACAAGTTAGATTGCAAAGTTTTTTTATGCAGAAATACGATTAGGTAATAAGAAATTTATAAATACTTTAAGTACTAAAGTATCAATATTTTATTTAAATTATTTATCCGAACAACGTCAAAATTGTAAGAAAATAATATCAGTAAATTGTAATAAGCAAATAATATCAGTAAACCGATGAGAGTAGCCTTTAGTCGTCAAACTAATATAGCAATCGAAATTATCAATTAAAAACGATGATCTCTCGGTGACATTCACCTTTCCGCGCGCCCCGCCACTGTCCCCACCCCGCGGCCTCGCGCTAGCACCGCGCAGCGCGTAGTAACGCCTAGCACTCACTCGCTATAATTATAGCATAGCACGGCAGCGCGTGGTATATAATTATACAACCTTACGCACTCGTAATAAGTACGAATACGCACGTAGGTACGTTTTTTGCTTTAATAAATAATTTAATACACGTGTTTTCATGACGGGAATGCCCATTTTTTGCTCGATTTGGCTGGGGCACTACCGTGCGCCTATATTTATATGGGACTAGCTTAAACCCACGGCTTTGCACGCAATAATAATAATAATAATAACTGCCGTAAATAAAACATCGTTACGAATAAAGCCAATATTGGCTGTATGGTCTTATTTTTTATTATTATTAGGGGTACTTGGGGCTATGCAGTTCAGCGAACTGTGGTCACTGCGACCTTTTAGATCTATTGTGACTCGCCACCAGTTAGAGTAACTCCTTTAGCCGGGTCGATTCTAGGAAGTCTAGTATTTTCCTAGCTTTCAGGGTTTTTAATTCATCCGGTTGGGCTATATGTCGTCCCAGGTGGATGCTTCGTTTGTGGATCAGAGATTCACAGTCGCACAGGAGGTGAAGAGGTGTTTCCTTTTCCTCCTTGCAGAATCTGCATTCATCAGAGTCACTCAGCTTCATATGAAACTGGTGTCTTTTTAGTTTGCAGTGTCCAGTCAAGGCTCTAACTAGCGCACTGGCCCTAGGCCTGCTGAGTTGTAGCAGTTCTTCGGTCCATTTGCGCGAGTAGCCATCTATGAGTGTTTTTGAGTGTTCTAAGCCTGGTTGATTTATCCAGTATTTTTCCGACTCGACTTTTAGTTTTTCTTTTAGTAGTTGCATAGCTTGGTTCTTTGAAATGCCACAGAATGGTTCTGGTCCAAACTGTTGGCTTTGCGCCCCAGCTTTAGCAAGTTCATCGGCTTTCTCGTTACCGATGATTCCTGAATGTCCTGGTACCCATTTCAGAAGCACTTTGTTCTGTTGTCCCAGCTCATTCAGTTTATCGACGCAGTCTTTAACCAGCTTCGATTTTAGTGTAATCGAATTTATGGCATTCAGAGCTGCTTGGCTATCTGAATAGATGATTATGGTCTGATTTTTGTAGTTTCGTTGACGATTGGCTTCTGCACATTCTATGATGGCGTATACCTCAGCCTGGAATATCGTGGCGTTTTTACCAAGATTCACACTGTGTTTGACTCTTGGACTCACACCATATATTCCACATCCTACATCTAGTCCCATTTTGGAGCCGTCCGTGTTCCAGACGAGGCTCCCTGCTTTTAGAGAGTTTTGGTTCGTTGCCCAATTTTCTCTGCAGGGAAATTCCACAGTGTAATTTTTATTAAAATTATAGTGTGGAAGCATGGCATCAGATGTCATTTCTAAGGGTTTAAGTGTGAGCACTGCTGCATGTGATGCTCTCAGTGCTTGAGAGTGCCATGTTACTTTTCCCGTGATGGTTGCTCTGTAGATACTCGCTTCAGCCTCCTTTGCTACAAAGAGGTGTAGTGGTGGCAGATTGAGAAGAGCATCAAGAGCGGCTCCTGGTGTAGTCGAAACAGCACCAGTTGCTATAAGGCATGCCACCCTTTGTAGGCTGGCAAGTTTTTTGATTATTGTCATTTGGGAGGTTTTTCTCCACCATGTGACGCAGGCATACGTTACCATCGGCCTGACTATGGCAGTGTACATCCATAGGGCTATGCTAGGTTTCAGACCCCATTTCGTGCCTGCTAGACGAGAGCATATTCCTAAGGCTATTTTGGCCTTTTGGATTGTATTGTCTATATGTGAGTTCCACGTTAGCTTTTGGTCGATTGTGACTCCCAGATACTTGGCTTCTGTGGAAAACGGTATTGTAGAGCCCTTTATAGTGGGCGCTATAAGTTTATCCAACTTACGTTTCCTGGTGAAGGGCACTACAGTTGTTTTATTCGGGTTAACCGATAGATTGTTCTCAGTGCACTAGTTTGTGATGACATTGAGCGATCTTTGAAGTATAGAGGACACGGTACTTTGACAGGGGCCTATTACGCAGGCCACCACATCATCCGCATAGCCCTGTATATCTAAGCCTTTTGTTGAGGCTTCATTTAAGAGTTGGTCGACAACAAGTGACCACAGCAGAGGCGATAGTACTCCCCCTTGAGGGCAGCCTCTTGTTGTCTTGAAACCTCTTTTGGTCCCATGCAAGCTTATGCTTACAGTTCTGTTAAGGAGCATATTTTGTATCCAGCGAACAGTGGTGCTGTCTATATTTTTGGCACACATCCCCTTGGAAAGGGTATTGATAGTGACATTGTCGAATGCTCCTTCGATGTCAAGGAAGGCACAGAGGGCTATTTGTTTGTCTTCTAGAGCCCTTTCAATTCTGTCCGTCAGTTCAAGTAGGGCAGATTCTGTAGACTTTCCTTTGCAGTAGGCATGTTGTTTTGAATGCAGTGGTTGTTCGCGCAGAGGCCCATCCCGAATGCATTCATCAATGAGTTTTTCCATACTTTTGAGTAGGAATGAGGTGAGGCTAATAGGTCTAAAGGATTTTGGTTGAGAGAAATCCTTTTTACCAGCCTTTGGAATGAAACGGACTTTAACTTTAGTCCATTTATCTGGTATGTAGCCCCAGGCATAACTTGCTCTGAATATTTTTACCAGTGTGGGGGTTAGGATGTCCATCCCTTGCTGTAAGAGCATGGGGAATATGTCATCTTCACCCGCCGATTTGAACGGCTTAAATGAGTCTATTGCCCATTTGATCTTTGTTGGCCTGAAGATCCACGCAGCTCTGTTCCAGTCATCGTTGGATGGTCTTAGTCCTTGCGGTCTTTTCTAGATTTTTTAGTTTTTCCTTGATTCATACACCAAACACTACTTATATTCCAAATTTGAAGCTTCTAGGTCTGCTAGAAGTGCCTTAGACTTTTGATGATCGGTGAGTCAGTCAGTGAGTGACAAAATTAAGAAATTTGACCCGTTATAATTCTTAAAATACTGGTTCAAATTGAATGAAATTTGAAATATACGTGTCTTTACAATGCCTGCATGGTTACTGAAAATTTCAGTCTTCTAGTTTTATCCACAACGAAGTTACAGGGGGTCGAAAATGGTCTGAATTGCTTCGAGAAAAGGATGGTACGGCCGTGACGCTTTTTTGCTCGACTTGGTGGGGGCACGGCCGTGCCCCCAGATAAAATACCTATGGAAAATCGAGGTAAAATATATAAGAGATAGCAGAGTTTAGGATAGACAGACGATAACAAAGCGTTAACAATATAAATGATTAAAAACAAACTTAAATCTTAAATAAACAATTGTATTGCAAGTGCTGTGAGTATATTATGATCAAAACAGGTTTTAATTACATGGCTCAACGAGATAACTAAATAATAATAATAAATAAATGCGCCAGACAATCACACCAATCACCTGGTCTCAAACTAAGGTTTTATCTTGTGCTATGAGTACCAGACGACGGATACTATCTGGGGCGTCATCCCAGCACACCCAGACTCAAGGCAATTTAGAAAAGTTCATTTTCCAAATTGACCCGACCGGGAATCGAACCCGGGACCTTTCGCGCTTTAGCCGCCTACCTTAGCGACTGCGCCACCGAGGTCGTCGAGATGTAAAATTACAGAAATAAAATCGTAAACTATATCAAAATTTACAAATCCTAGTATGTATTTGAAAAAGTGTGTATTATGCAAGTTCGACTAAGATTTAAATTTGAGGGCAATATCCTTCATATTGCCCTCAAAGTTTAGAAGAAACGTACCAAAATCCTCAGTTTGCTCCAGAAAGTGTCAAGGGCGTGAAGAAAGTGGAATTGGTTCGAAGATTCGGGAAAACGTCACGCGTCACGGGAATCGATGTTGACGGTCCATTGACGGATGTGGGGCTAGGAGAAGAGCGTTTAGAACGCTTGCTTAGTTTTATTGTTAATATGTAAAAGCAAATAGACGAGCTAATTTACTAAATGCACTTAAATGGCTAGTTGAGTTCAGCAGAAAATAAAAATAATTGTGAAATTTCAGTAACCAGAAAAATATTTAAAAAATTACGACTGATAAATTTGGGTATTTAAAAAATGTATTTCAGTGATAATACTCGTATGTGCATTTTTTGTGTGGTGAATATTAGTCTCATCAAATCAAGATCTAAATTGTAAGAACTCTAGGCTTCGTGATACATACATTTGTATTTGAAAAATAAATAATAAAATTTCCCTTTTTTTCCTAAATATCCAAAAACTTTATGTTCTTTTGAAAAAATCTTATATAAAGCTTAACATGGTGATGATTTAAACTCAAACATGAACAACTTAATGAAATCGTGCAATCAAGCTGCTAAATTTTCCTGAAAAAATCTAGTTAAACGGTTTTTTTTATATTTAATTTCCTACCGCTGACTTCGTGGCTCGCCCGTCGCCTCGCGGCCACACGCGAAGCCCGTTAAACCGAACGACAACATTTATCTCCAGTTAACGCGGCCGATGCGTCTCAATGCGTTAGAACCTCAATTGGCCGTATAAAGGAGGATACAGACTATACATTTTTGTATTTGGAATCGCAACAAGACAAATGCGAAGTCTATGTATGTCAATATAACCGGGAATAGTGAACATGACATAAAATTTCTGTTTTGTACAAGAGTTACATTTTTTAAAATATAATACACTATTTTTTATTGTTTGAACATTTTGCTAACGTTGCGTTAAAATTAGCACGAGGTCTCTTCTTCCACTGAATTTAAATGCGGATGCCATAAGTTATAATGATACCCATTTTGGTGGCACAAACATGACTAAACTAAATTTTTATGCTGTAACTGAATGAATGTATAAGTTTAAATTAAATATTCTTCATAATAAAAGCGATAAATCACATTATTCTGTATTATTACAGAAAACAATTATTGAATAGAAACCCCAATACGATGGTATAAAAATTTAACTTACTTTAGATCAGTTTGTGAAACAGAATTATGTTTTTTTTCTGTTACGAACAGAAACCCCGCTATGATTTTATAAAAAAATAACTTAATTTGGTTTAGTTGTGAATACATAATTGGCTACTTGACAGTTTTTGAAAAAGTATTGTAAAATATGCACCCGTTAATTATGACGTCAACGTCCTAGACAACGAACCGATACGCATAGGAACTACTTAATTTAGATAAACGGAAAATGTTTCAATAAATTCTTAATACGATTAGAGACACAATAATTCAATTTAATCGGTAAAATAATCATTGTTTCGCCACATTAAAATAAATAATTTTCGCCGACAGCTGTCATTTCCGAATTGCAATGGTGGTTTCCGTTTCGGTTCTTTTGTTCCACAGATAAAAAAACTAAAATTAATTTTGCAAAAATAAAATACTACTATGCTTTTATTTAAAATTAAAAATGTAAAATGATTATTTAACTAATAAGCTAACACTTTTCATATTTTATTATTAACACTGTCAAGTAGCCAATTGGCTTAATTAACAAGTCATTATTTCACATTAAAATTAAATCGAACTTTGCTGTCATGTGTATCGCCGCCCTTAGTGTAATAGTATATGTTTGACAGGCAAATAGCTTATTAAACTGTTTTATCAGTAAAGTGTCGCAGTAATGGACCATTTTACTGCCCGGCGATAGGAATTGTAGTGTTAGTCAATATTGTACTGTGGCCTAAAAGAGCATTTCTATGGTAATGGTTGAATCTGTTCAAGAATGTGTTAAGAATCAATACAAGTCAGATCAAACATGAAATAGCTTTAAATGTTTTTTTTATATTGCATTTCAAGATTGACCTCCTGATGTTAAGAGGTAATGAGGTCCTAGCTTAAGGGTGAAAAGTACTGCATAATAAATATGTTACTGGACGTGTCGCCCTTATCTTGTTTATTGAAATTTTACAAGACTTATATGAGATAGGATTTTTGTCGTTGCAAATGTAGAAAAACCGGTCAAGTGCGAGTAGGACTCACCCATGAAGGTATCTGTAGCAGCAAGCAACATGATATAAAAGTTTATATTTGTACTTACCGAGTTTCCACAGTACAGCTCTTATAGTTACGTAAAAAATTGGCTGTGACATACGGACGGACAATCGGACAGATGGACGGAGAGACGTGACGTATCCGTAAGGGTTCCATTTTTTGCCATTCGACGACGGTACCCTAAAAATGCAGTCAGGTCAGATAGTTACACCACTCAATGGTTAGGGACCATTGAGTGGTGTAACTAATTTTTTTAACTATTCAGATTGTAAATTCTAAAACTAAGTTTTGTAGTTCCTTCTTATCTAAAGATAACTGAGTTTTTATGTATAGATACAGAAAAACATTTAATACGATGAGTAAGAGAATTCGTTATACGCCACTAGACATAGGCGAAAGATAAATAGTAAGCTATGTCTCGTCAGAATCATACGCCAAAAACATTATCCTCCTTTCGTTGGCTGTCGGGTAAAAGTTGTCAGATGGTTTAGTCAACTTGATACACCATTCTATACAAAATAATGAAGTGGAACTCGTTGCCGGCTCATGTGTTTCCTCCTTCCTTTGACGTGAATTCCTTCAAAAAGCGCGTGAAGAAACATCTTGCGGGCCAGTATGACCATGCTAATGGATATGATATTTTGGATCAAATCCGTTGTCATCGCGATGTGGGTTTCTTTCTTGCTTACCATCAGTTTGAGAGGAGCCAATTTACAATACAAAATATATATATTATTTTGTTCACGTCAATTACATCAGTAACACTAATGAAACCTCTATATAATGCAAATGGCGCTAACTCCAGTTCGGGACCTATAACTTACAAAGAAGGTACCGACAAGAAACTCTGAAGGTCACCCACAAATAAAGCTAGACTTGTACTTTGCACTAAGATGTACAGTGTGGTGTATAAACTGCAGAAATCACTCTTATTTCAAAAAATGTATTAAAAAGGCTCATAATACCATTGTTTTCGTTTACACAAGAAAATCAAACACTAATTCCATAAGCCAGAAGCGACGAACTATTTATATTTCACACGGCGCGTATTATGCCTACTCTCACGTACGGTACGTGACAGACGGACAGAAGTAAAGTAACAAGAATACCTCCTTTGTGTTGAGGATAAAATCACACATGTTATTGAAGGCACGTGTTGGTGGGAAATTGTAATAAATACGAGGGGAAATCTTCATTTCGGTGAAGTTTTTATTATGCGGGCTTTGGCTTTGTTCTTTGTTAGATGCAGCCAAATAACATTTTGGCTTAGAAATAACAATGTTCTTTGCTTTTTAATAATATATGCCTTACACGATTTCAACATTGGAATCATAATTCAATTGATATGTGCAACAAAATTATGAGTTTTGCGTATTGTTTTTAAGCAAGGAGACATTTAGTTATTTACTGGTAGCTATGTATCTAGTTTTTTTAACATTTCATTTTGTATTCAAGATAATTTTTAAATTGAAACAACAAAATTCAGATACTTTTGGAATCTCACTATGGTTTGTTGTCACCCTCCTGCGAGTGAGTTTCATAATAAAATAATACAAAATAAACTAGCCTTAATAATTTCAAACTGCCACTAAAATTATCATCACTCAGTTTAAATGTATGCGTTATTTAGCATTAATTTTTCATTCAGAAACAGTTTTTACCTTCTGTAATAATCAAGTGAAATTATATGAAAAATATAACCGCTGAAAAGAACGTGAATCAGTATTTATGAGTTATTTAGCATTTATTTTTCATTCAGAAACAGTTTTTACCTTCTGTAATAATCAAGTGAAATTGTATGAAAAATATAACGCTGAGAAGAACGTGAATTGAACTAAATTGATGAATAAAGCTGATGTGATTTAAATGAGAAAGGTCTTCGCTTATTAAATTTTATATTTAAAATAACTAGCTAGAATTGATCAATGGAATAAATTATATTTGCTTAAACGAGACACAAAAATTTCAATATACTTTTTTGACACTAATTTTACTCTGATAGACTCATTTTAAAGCGAGATTCGGTATTTCAAGGTCCATTTTAGTAAAAATTACTATTGCTTTGCGTTCACCAAAATCTTTGTTGCCGTGTGTTTTTGGATTTGGCAAAATAGCAACATTTTTTTTAACAGTTAAGTAAAACTACAACTGTAAAACTACACGCTACAAATTATGGTCGCGGTCGTGTCATATATCTGACGACCTCCGTTAGCCAAGAGGCAAGTGGGCCTGACGAGCGCCATCTCTGAGGTTCCGGGTTCGATCCCTGGTAGGGTTAATATGGGAAACGAACTTTTCCATATTGTCTCGTTGTGGTACCGTCGTTGTTTCTGATTTCTGTAACACAAGTGCTTAAGCTACTTACCACAGAATCAGAGCAATGTATGTGATGTTGTCCAATATTTATTTATATATAGCAAAGATGTTTAAAAATTCCTTGTGGGTATTGTGCAGCTATTGATTGTTGACATTAAAAACTAGTGGAACAAAGGTATTACCTTTAATGGGTTAGTAGTCGATTGGCACGTAATAAATTCGCCCGAATGTTCGAATCATCCCCTGTCATAAAAATATGTTTTTGGTAGGCGCTTCGTACGAAATTAAAGTTAGACGCCTTCAAGAATTAGAAGCATGCATTTAGTTCATGAAAGGAGTCGATTCGCAAGCGGTAAAAACATTCGTCGAAGCGCCTACCAAAAACATATTTTTATTGATCGATTCGTACGTTCAGGCGAATTTATTTCGTGCTAGTCGACTACTAACTCCGTTCAATTAGCTATTAATATTATTTAATGTTTTAGCAAAATTTAGGGCCATGATTATAAAACTTTTATATACTCGTAGAAAGTAATTTTAGTTATTAGTTTTCGTATTATCGAACTTATATTAACGAACTCAAACGAAGTATTATGTGTGTTAGTTATTTTGTGACACCAAATATATTAAGTTAATTTTTATTTTTATTTCAACAATATTATACCTTGAGTTTGTTTTGATTGAAATATGTTTAAGAGTGGTAAATGTATTAAAATTAATATCTGTTGTACTAAATAAAACTAAATGATGTTCGAGCCGTAATTTCACGTAAATATTTCCTCTGCTCAAACGTATTAAATGTTGACTTCTGTAATAAAATGACTAATTTATTTTACGAAACCAATTATGCCAAGAATTAATTTTGTACGAAGTGTGAGTGATTTAAGAATGTAAAAAGTACATATTTTTCGCTCGAAATTGTGAACGTGGCGCTCAATGATATTGTGTAAATTTATAAGCTAATTAACAACCAAGTCTAAGACTAAATATAAGTACTTAAACATTTTAAATGAAATAATATTTATTATTTTATCTTTTACATATGTATTCGATGATCAAACATAAACATTTACCTAGATTTGCAATAACGTTAAAATAAATCTTACTTTGCTTTTTCTTTGAGATTTGATTACTTTTTTTTCCGCATACTATGTGGCTTTTCATAAATATGAGTTGAAAAATGAATAAGAGGAGTATTTTTATGGCACCAATAAGTAAATTTATATTTTTCTTATTGGTGCCAAATTACTACCTAATTTATTTTTTTAAATTATAACTTATTTAAAAAGCTAGCTATAAGAGCTTTATGAGATTTTTTGAGAAAGTAGATAAATAATCATGATTTTCATATTAACGAATGTCCCTTCTGATTTAATAAATCTACGTGATTATTTAGTCTTAGACTTGTGTTTTCCAACTGTACTTATGTAAATTGTAAATAGAACTAAAAAATTAACGAAATTAATTATCTAGTCTAATTTAGGTCTAACGGTGCTAAGTACTGTATGATATTATCAATAACTCTTAGGCTACGTCAATTGCTGGTACCTCATACTAAGTATGGGTCTCGATATTGTTAAAAAAATGTTTCTTGTAAATGTTTCCAAATAAAATGTCAAGCGTTTATGATCACTTTGTTTTATTTTCACTCAAACATGTTGCAATATAATTTTTTATATAACGCATTTCAAGATTGACCTCATGCCACCTGATGTTAAGTAGTAATGAGGTCCTAGATTAAGAGCGACTAGTACAGCATAATAAATCTGTTACTGGACTTGTCGCCCTTATCTTGAAGGCTTGGCCCCAACTAGTAATGTAGCACACCCCAGAATCTCTGAAAACCTTACACGCAGGAACACAACAACACAGAAGTGATTGTTATTTGGCTGCGGACTTAAATTTTAGTGACTAAATATCAAACGTAATGTTGAAACAGTGTCTAAGTATCGGGTGGGTGGTCAGAGCTAAACTCCTTACGGCAGCTGTCAGTTAGCTGAAATTATAACAATTAGAGTAATAATTGGCCTCTTAAGGCCTGTTTATTGATTGTTAATGATGTAAGTAATAAATGGTTTAAAGATTAAGCTTAGTTGCTTTAACATAATTAACGTTAACTTTGTTTTCTTCATTTGAAGGTTGTCAAATTGCAAAATTGTTTGAGAAGAGTGGGTAGATTCTTTCTAACAAATTTCATTTAAATCAGTTAAGAACCTTTAGTATGGAATAGTTACAAACATACCTACATTCAGACATCCAGACATCAATGTTTCCATACACTCTTACAACTTTGAAATAAATGTGTTGACGACCTCCGTAGTCGATGGGAAACGAACTTTTCAGTATTGTCTTGGGTCTGGGTGTTGTGGTACCGTCGTTGTTTCTGATTTCTGCAACACAAGTGCTACTTACCACAGAATCAGAGCAATAAATGTGAAGTTGTTCTTTTTTTTAAATATTAGTACGATGTATTGTTGCATCACTTTTCATTCAGTTTCCCAAATAATTAGGTAAGCTTCTTACATTCATATCAAGGGGCATCACTCTCCTTTGTATATAAAATGTCACAAAAGTAAAAAACTAACCAGATTCGGAATGTTTATATGTTGTTTCTGTCTAATTGTGTATATCAAGAAAAAGAAAAAACATAGTTTGCAAATTCAAAATTGATTTCGACATATTGAGAAAAAAAAGTGACGTCTGATCTTTTTATTACCAGAAATGTTATATAAGGCCTTTACCAAACTGTGGTTCGAGACACTTTGTTATTTTGTTTACTTGTAAAGTGACTCCCCCACAAATATCTAGTTCCAAATCCAATTTTTACAACTCAATCGATCACAGCCATAATTAAGTTACGATATCCAATCAAATACTCCGAAAACAAGACACCCAATCTTGCCACCCGATACGTTTCATCGCGTGATTGGTGATCGCCCGGGACTCGAACCGGTGTATAAATCAATTACCGCTGACTACGGCGATACTCCGTTCCAATTTAAAGTTAGATAAACAATTCTGGATGAAAGGGAATCTGTGTTTTATTTTCTAAACGAAAAGGTCATGGTGTTAATGAATGAACGGAATTGAATATGAGAAGATTTTTAGTACTAACCAACAAACAATAAATTAATACAAAGTATAAAACAAAGTCGCTTTTTCTGTATGTCCCTATGTATGTTTAGATCTTTAAAACTACGCAACGAATATTTTTTCAAAGATAGAGTGATGTATAAGGAAGGTTTAAATGTATAATCCATATATATGTATGTACAGAAAAGCCAAAAACTTCATTTGTATTTACTTGCACCTGTTCGAAGCCAGGGCAAGTAGCTAGTAAAAACTAAAAATAAAAAGAAAATACAAAAATTACCAGCACTGATCGATTGGTGTCAAACTAAAGTTACTTTTTTAATATACGCATGCATACAAGGCGATTGATACTGAACTTAGAACACCCAGACCCAAGTTATTTAGAAAAATACAGTTATAGCTAAAGTAATCTTGGTGTAACTAAGGCTTGGACTACCAAATGGTAGTAAGATGAAATACCTACTAGTTACACTTTTTCCAAAATGTTACAATGAGTAAATATAATAATAAAATTTAATGTAACTGTAGTAAGTAGCTACATCACTTGGGTTACAGAAACCAAGAATAATGACAATATTACAACACCCAGACGCGAGACAATTAAGAAAAGTTAATTTTCCAATTTGACCGGGAATCGAACCCTGATCCTCAAAGATGGCGCGATACCAGTCCAACCCGCTCGCTTCTCGGCAATAGGGGTTAGTAGTCGATAGGAGTTAGAGTATGCGTTTAGTTTTTGAAGGAGTCGATTAGCACGCGTTTAAAATACATTCGTGCGAAACGCCTACAAAAAAATATTGAATAGGGACGATTCGCACGCTCGGGCGAATTTATTTCGTGCCAATCGACTAATAACCCGGCAATGGTTTCTATTATCTGCATTGCCCAGTTAGCAAGAAAAAAAATTTGACAAATTAAGTCCTATGTTCACAAACTCTACGTCACAAAATTGTATGAAAAGGCTTTTAAATGTGTCGTATATATTCAAACAACACATACTGAGAGCGACACGTTGTACAATACCGGAACATTAAATTTTATTGAACCCCCGCTGCCACAAGTCCAGCTTTCTGTTCTCAATGATGACCAAGATTTAGTATAATTTTAATGCACCTATTCCAATTTTACAACGTCGTTAAAATTGATAAAAATATAAGCCTTTTTATTTTAGAACTTTATTTCGGGCGCATATCGTAAAAGGGGGAATTAAAAATGGGATTGGAATCATCAAAACTGTATCTGTTATAAAATGATGTTTGATACTCAGACTTTGGTTTTGAATGTCTTTTTGTAGGTAATGTTTTACTTTTTTCATTTTTTGGGTGATTAAAGGTTTTCATATTACAAATCACAGCTTTTTAAAACAAAATCAAACCTGTGATTAATTAGGCATTTAATGTTTTAATGAAATATATAGAATCATTAACATTAACTATGTACCGAGTAAATACTTAGTGTTTAAATAAAAAAAAACGCATACCAAAATTAAGAAAATGAAGAAAATAACGTTAACCTAGCATATCCAAGACAATTTAGGACAATTCGTTTTCCAAATTCACATAACA
Organism: Glyphodes pyloalis; assembly: GCA_037074685.1. Classification (NCBI taxonomy): domain Eukaryota; kingdom Metazoa; phylum Arthropoda; class Insecta; order Lepidoptera; family Crambidae; genus Glyphodes; species Glyphodes pyloalis. The sequence goes on from JAYKKO010000009.1 coordinate 17,071,953, forward strand.
AAGACGGAAGCTAGAACCTTTCGCACTTCAGACCTCAGCCACCATTTTTTTTAAAGAAAATATCTACCGCACCTTCACTCGCTGCGGGGAACAGAGAATTGTTTGTCGCTCGTACATATCCCCCACCATCTCGAGAAAGAGGTAACATACGCCAGGCTTATTCCACGTCTGACGTTTCCTCAGCGATGCCTACCGTCACTACGGAGACCCGACACTCTCACTCCAACTCTCCCTTCGAGAAACAGTTGAAGTCCCGAGAGCAAGCCGCGAAGGACAGGGAGGCTGGCAATTAAACACCGTCTTCCTCTTCCACCACGATCCACCTCTGCCATTGCAGGGTTGCCGTAGAGAGCCACCTGCTCTCCGCAGCTTAGCTCGGGATCCGTCTTTGTTTCAACTATTGCGGTATTTGAGGTTGGATGACAAGGCCAGCCTCAATGCATTGAGGATTACAGGGTTACTGATTCCCAATCCAATTTGGTCCAGTATTTCTGAAGCTATGCGCGTTTAAGCATTGGGTTAATTTATTTTGATTAACATCTATAGATGTTTTTAATCCCCAATAATTTGCCATTAAATTTAAAGGCGCTTGCGTAGATTAACAAGTTCCCATTTCACTAATTAATTATGGAATTTAATTAGTACACGGTATCGTATCACAGATTAATGCGGATCAGATCGAACTCCAATAAAGCTAATTGGACCGCTTAGTCGACCAGATGTGAGATGTTAATTACTGATTATTAATTTTTACCAATTAGAAATGGTTTTTAGCTTTCTGATCAATTTATTTCGTGTCCAATAATAGCCTGTGAAAAAGTTATTCTCTGATTAATTGTAATTAAAGGACGACGGAAAAGTTTTCGCTATAAATAACGTTTGAGGATTCAAATTTCATCAAAATCGGTTGAGAGGTTTAAGCGGGAAAGCGTAACAGACAGACAGACAGAGTTACTTTCACATTTATAACATTAGTAGGGATTAGCACACAACAATCAAATACAGTACCCAGACATTATAGTAGAGACAAACAAAAAGAAAACAGTAAAAGTAAAAAAATCAAATTGGGATTCCGCAGCTTACAACGTCCCAGCCTCAGCAGGAGACGCTACAACAGTAGATCCAATGCTGCAGCAGCGCTAATGGAACCTTAAATTTAGTAGCGCGGACAAAAAAGAAAAAACAAAAGAGAGAGTAGGAAGAATGACAAAAAAAAGAGAAGGAAGATTTGTTGGATTTGAAGATGACCTGACACTCCAAGGTAAGCGCTATCTGTCACCTTAAGCCATGTTTTTCAGCTTCGAATCTGAAGTCTTAACTAATGTAAGACCTATAAAATTAAAAAAAGTTTGAATCTGGCAGTTAACTCAGAAATGAAAAAGTTAATAATTAAAAATCGAAAGCTTAGCTAAGTTTATTAAAGAAAATACTGAAAACTTGTATCAAAGACTAAATCAAAGAACAGTCGTGTGTTCTCAGTAATTACCAGCCGGTGATCGCAGTGTCTAAAGGCTTTGGTGTGGATTGTGTTCGCCGTAACTAGTTTATGGCGGTCTTTACCGGTATCGACCGGATCTAGGGCTGGCACACATTGAAAATGTCAAAAAATCTTACAAATTGACAGTGTTCCCGCAAAATGTAAATTTACAACCTTTGAACTTACGAACCTGACTAATCCATTAAAAAGATGTATTTATAGTATTTTTGATTGCACTGTATAAGTAAAACAGATGTGAGCGGTACATAAAACAATTACATTTTAATGACTTTTCATACTTATTATAGTACAAGAATGTAATTAATACAAACAAGAAAGTTTCTCATGGGTTAGGATTGAACACACAAGTGTGATGATTTAATTTTTTTTGTTTTTGCATGTGTTTTGATATGGATGGTTAAGATATCATCACTGATTCTGGAATAGATTCCATTTCAAAACAAGTACTAAATCTCTTAAATTTGGGATCAGTTTGATGAAATGGTGGTAGCTTATATTTATAATGAAGATTTGTTTTAAGAGTTTGAACTTAAGCTAAGGAAATCTAACATTATCTTAAAAGGGTACAAAAGAAAATTGAAACTTAAATTGATTATCAGTTTCACGTCTATTACCAACAGTTAAGTAGGAAAAAACACAAAATTGTATTTCGTTAAACTATTTTGGTGTTGGCAACCCTACGGAACCGGAACTCGTAAACTGAAAATAGATCCCGATGTTAAAATACGTTCTTTGCTTATTTGATTACTATTATTGCCACTACGACACTAGCACAGTGTTTTATATCAACGCCATTTTAATGGAACAAGTAATTATTCAGAACGTTTCCCTGACTGTGAATAGAGCTTTAATAGCTTGTAGTTCATTATTAAATGAGCTGCGCCACGAATGTAAAATACTGTTTTTAAATGGAATTACACTATCAGTTAACTTAAAACATATATGTTACCTTAGTAATGATGATCAATATTGTAATGAAGTGACTAACTTAGTACATCTTTATACAGTGATTTCAGAAATATACTCGCTATTTGTATTTGACGGAATACGATAAATGCTATTAGTATTTTGACAGATCCGATGAAATAACAGTTAAATATTTCTTTATAAAAGTAGGTTTCATAATTTATACGAATCTTCCTTAAATACAATGGAAACTAGTAACTGTTCGAAATCTTTATCTGCAGAGAAGACACCAGTAGATTAGTTACGTAGCAGACGTAGTCAGTTGTGTAGTCCACTTTGGACTACTTTTTTTTTATTTTTATAGTAGCGCAGTATATTGGCTCCTCCCAGCCTGATGGTAAGCAAGAGAGGAACCCACATCGCGATGACAACGGATTTGATGTCAAAATATCCTATCCGTTAGCATCGCCATACTGGCCCGCAAGATGTTTCTTCACGCTCCTTTTGAAGGAATCCATGTCAAATGAATGAAGAGTTACCGAACTTTTTGGTTCGTGATGGAATATTTTCCACGGTGAAGCGATGACACCGTTGACTTGTAACTTACACGTATACTTTACATTCCAATATTGAAAATCATAAAGATTTAACTATAATTATCGAACGACATAACATGCGTCAATCTAATTACAAAGTAAGTTGATCAAGTACTCTAATCATTTTAGATATTTTTAGCATGTTTGTAGGATTTCCAGAGCTCCTGGGGGGTGCTACATTAGTAGCAGGGGTCAATTAGCCTTCATGGTGAGGGCGACAAGTCCAGTTGCAGCTTTATTATGCTATACTTGTCGCCCTTAAGCTAGGATCTCATTACCACTTAACATCAGGAGGGATGAGGTCAATCTTGAACTACAATTTAAATGAAAAAATTAAAAGTTAGTAATTATATATCGTAATATATGAAATAAAAAAACCATCAATACAAAAACAAATATAACATGAGAATGCCCAAAGGTATCCAATCCTCATTCGTATTTTAGAGGGCAGACACTACCCAACAAGCCGTCTGTCAATTTAATATCTTTCTATATTAATGGAACCTTAATAAGAAATACTAATATTTAATCCTAATAAAAGTTTAAGTCCGATTAGGCAATAACATAAATTATTCCTGCGTTAGATAACGCACGCTTTCAATTTATTACTTACGATTTGTCTTGTCCATAAATTACCGCATCACTTAGTTTTAAGGCCACAAGAAGAGCAATATTTCATGTTAAGAAAGTACAGTAACTATTTATTGTCCGAATATAATAGTAATTTTCAAGTCATAGATAAAATAATGACTATTAATTTTGTAAAACATTTAGTAACAAAACATTACCGTTGATTTGAATATTTGTTTCGATTTTTGATTAGTGCAATTCAATCATTTTAATTTCTGATTGTATCAAAGCCTATCACAAATAGTAAATAATGTTAATATTTATTTTGTGTAATTTTTTGTTATATAATTTTATCATAAAAACAATTATAACCAAAAATACAGCACAATCTTATTTTGAACTGTTTTTAATTAATGCATCATATTTGAAGCAAATCATAAAAACCAATTAATAGAGAGCATTAAATAACTTCATTCGATAAATAACCATTTAGTTATTGAATTTGACCCTGAAATAATATTTACAATCTCTAATAATTATAAACATGGCATCCTTGTCACCCAGTTGAAACTCGTAAATATATCGTTCATCGTCGCTTGCATTGCAATATATCGATTGTCAATCGCGTCAGCGTTACTCAGGCAAGCCGCTCTTTTCCTGGCTCCAAATACCTCAAAGCAAAACAAGTACGCCGCATTTTAAGACTAATTCTTTGATTAATTACATTTCACGTGCGATGACGTTTCAATTTGCCGCTAAGCTCAAATTGATGACGACTATTAGCTCAGCCCACAATCTCGCACTAATTGGATGGATTTTATACCTCTCTCTTTAGTTGTAACATATTGGAATATTGTTAGGAGAGAAATAATGCCAGTGCAATTGAACGATGCGTAACAAATTTTGAGTTAAACTAAACCTTATTGCTGTGAAGGTATAAAATTGTATTCTGAAACAATACGCTTTAGTATAAACAGTATTTTTTGCTAGGATCCATGTAGGTGTTTGTTAGGCTATGTTTCAACCAGTGTGAATAATCAGCTTGAACCATACTGTTCCTGTTTTTAATAACACATAAACAAAATTGACAACAAAAAAATTTATTTATCTTTTTTTTATGCAAGAAACATTTTTATTTTGCTTTTGAGAGATAAATAAATATTTTGATTTATTTAAGTTTTTTTATTAACATTACGAAATTAATTATAGTTTATTTTATCTGTACGCTTAACCTATTTGATGCCAATAACAATATAACATAAACTTAGTACGTAATATTACTTAGTTAGAACTGTATTCGTTATTTATACAAATAATATAAATGCCCTTTATTAAGATTTCGCATGTACCAGACAAAGAAAATTAACTGGGCATATCAACTCAAGGCCGAAGTCAATTAAAAATATTTTGTTTCCCAAATTGTCATAATAAAGTATCTAACTCGTGATTTTTCCTAATTCTGGAGTCAACTTTATCACTGCACCACTAAGGTAATTCCTCTTTAAGGTTATTTAAATAAACGTCATATTTTATACAAACATTATTTTTGAAGAAACAACCCGTTTGTGATAAAACTAACCTAAGTTGATTTTAAACAATTTAATGTTTGTAAAGCTTTTACAAAGTACGGTTTTAATCGCAGTTACGTGTTAACGAACACCATACTACATTCCACAATAAACTTTATATTGTTCTGTAAAAATTCTAATCATTGTCATGTCACAACACTCAACCCACTTGTGATTACACATCGTGCTTGTGGCATAAGCGGAAGCGATATATCCATTCTAATCTTAAATATCAAAACAAATCCCTATTTCCTTTAGTCACGCCATCACGCGTTAACGACTGGACAAATTCTTATTTATTTTGTTGTGTTTGTCATTTTCATCTAGTTGCCATTCTGTTTAAAAAAAATACCTACTAATTATTTTTCTTTCATAAGTTTACAATAAATATTTTTTGGTTTTCTTACTAAGTCACTCAGCTACTATTTCGTGTAGTTTTGAAGTTCATTAGAAAAAACACAATTCAATTCAATTTATCGTTAAATATCTCTTCACAAGGGGTACAAAGATTCTTAACACTAATATGGTTACAATATTCAACCCATGTGAGGGACTGATGTCCATACTAGGGAATCCCTGTGTGACGGATCACCAGGCTCCCACCCTCATATCAAATATGCCTTAAAATTATATGTGTATGTGTGTGTATGTGTGTGAGTGCGTGTATGTGCGAGCGCGCGCGCTTGTGTGTGAGAAAGAGTATCGGGATGTGTGTATGTGATACGTAACTCAATAATTTACTAATAACAAGTTCTCGGCAGATTCATAATCTATATTTAGTAGTTGTTATTATGTTTTGTAAAGTCTTGTTGTTGTTTTGTAAAGTCTTGTTAGTTAAATATTATGTTTTGTAAAGTCTTGTATCAAGACTTTACAAAACATAATATTTAACTTCTGTGGATAATCGCAGGCACAGCTAGTTATAAATAAAATAAAGGCTTGTTCTCGTTGTAGTACTATTAAGTAAAACTTAAACTATAAAATTATTTTTTAAGAGAGGTAGGGCATAGCGATTTATTGCTCGAACTGGAGCAGCCCGACTGATGAAATACCTCCACCTTACAGAAGACCGCAGCCAAATAACAATCACTTCTGTGTTGTTGTGTTCCTGCGTGTGAGTAAGGTTTTCAGAGCTCCTGGGGGGTGCTACATTAGTAGCAGGAGTCAAGCCTTCAAGGTAAGGGCGACAAGTCCAGTAACATATTTATTATACTGTACTTGTCACCTTTAAGCTAGGACCTCATTACCACTTAACATCAGGTGGGATGAGGTCAATCTTGAAGTGCAATATAAAAAAAAATATATTAATCCTTGCCGCTTCATCCTATAAATTGAAGTACAGACGGAGCTTAACACTTCAAACGCTGACGTGTCGCCAGGCACGCGCTCATGTTTGCTTTAACACGTTTTTTGTGCTAACGAAACATTAATTATTGCTAGGCATTTACTAACATACGGTGGCGCTGTGATTTTAGGGGAAACTTTACAATTTAAGAGGATTATATCTGCTATATCGAAATTTACTTTGTTTAACTGTGCATTATTTCCATTGCGTTGTTTTCTACTGCCGAAATGAGAAATTCTTATTAAATATATCAAGGTGGCTGGCCTATTTCACCATTTGGCGTCGCACTATCTATGAATTGATTCCCGGATGTGCCAATATAGAAAGCGACTTTTTTGTCTCGGGTCTGGGTGCGATATCATAGTTGTTTCTGACTTTTGTAACCAAGTGCTTTAGCTACTTACCATAGAATCAGATAAATGTACTTAAGTGATGTTTAACAATATTCATACGTTTTAATTCCATATCCTAATAATTTTGTAAACGCGAAAGTTTGTAATATTATATGGGAGTCAGGATGTGTGTTACTTTTCCACGCAAAAACCACTAACTGATAAATAACAATCACTTCGGTGTTGTTGTGTTCCTGCGTGTGAGTAAGGTAAGATTTCATGAACTCCCGAGGGGTCAGATTCGGACCCTAACAACAAATTCATAATCATAAAATCAGCATTCTGTCGTGATTATTAATCCGTCCGGACGGGATGTATTAGATCCGGCTGGATCCAGCTGAGCAAAAAAAGATAAGCAAGAAAACTTTAATTTCACTCCAGATCCGATGTTAAAATCTAGTGTAAGTAAGAAAACCGGTGCATGTATTCGATACCGGATCTACCGAATTACCGGATCTAGTTGTCAGGATTGTAATCCATTGAATTCAACATCATAGCAAGCAATCGCTTAAAGACTTAAACCAGTACTATGTAAAGTTCTTGGTAATTGAAAACGGCATACAAAACTCCAACTTCAGTAAAGCTTGTAGAATATCAATGCAGGCGTGCACCTCCAGTGCATTAGAGTCCATCGCGATATTGCGTCTCGTCGCGCGTCCGGCGGAAGCTCCGGATGTTTACTTAGAGGGCGCTGCCCACCACACATGCAAACCTGTATGCAGACCGCCGATAGTTCCACGATAAAGGATTCTTTTTCTTAGGCGATAATGTTGAAATTAGCTAACACTCACTATAAGATTTTAATGATTTTATAGTGCTTTACGCCGTAAAATTACATCTCCCCTTGCGGTGCGGGAATTGCGGGCCGATAAGTATGTATTTCTAAACATATTCGGCAGATGACACATACCGGAGGCTAACAGCAGAAAATTTCCATTGCCTACGATAACTTGCGGTTAGCTCAGTTGGAAGAGCAGCAAACGCGATCCGTGAAGGTCGTGGGTTCGATTCTCGTACCGTAAGGAGAGATGTCATTTTTCTGTTTCTTTAATCGGCTTTATTATCAATCCCGTTAGATTCAGACTTGACATCATAAGCTGGCATAGGTCCTTCGCTCGAACGATGATGTATTATTAAATCAAGGATCATTCGTCATCATAAGAATTGCAATCCGGCATTATTTGCAATCAGGGAATGTTGTGTTTTTCAATAGTAATTTTTAGATATGTTAATAGGTACAGTTTCCTGAATGTAATCTTTTTTTCTTTACAAATAAGTCCTAGAACTTTCTAACTATTGGCTACATATAAAAGGGATATGTGCAATGTAAGACAAGTGCAAGATGTAAAGAACGTATGTTCTTTACTAAAAACTTCCGCCGAGCTAGGTGTTATCAGCTCGGGGACCAAGGCCCTACTACCAATCTTGATTTGTTGTATGTATATAGTTAGTGGCGACGAAAACTCTGACATCGAGATGTAGGATCGATGTATTTATTTACGATTACGTGCATTACGTATGGAGCGTTGTCTACTATGCAAATTCTGCTGACCCCATATTTGTGTCAAATCGTAGGTCATGTTGTCTTTAGAAGTTGAATGTGTTTGTCATATTTATTAATCGTTCCTCAGAATGTAGCACGCTCACAGCATTGTGTCCCGGAGACACGGCACATCGCTCCAACAGACACTCGCCGCGTCACGCGAACACGTCGAAACTTGTCACAGACAGGAACAGGCGTGCGATAAGTGGTTTCTTTGTATGTACGAGTGGTCGGACTCTCAAAACTATTTAATAGTAGGTATTATGTTGTTTGTAAATTTACCTTTTGCAACTTACCACAAACTCAGAGCAATGTTGTCCAATTTTCATACGTATTATCATATATCTTACTAATTTTACAAAACGCGGAGTGAGTAAAATCAAATCAAATATCGATAAAACTTGGTAAATAAGTAGATACCTACTGTATTGATTTGTAAATTATAGAGTTCAGCCGGAACTAGTTTTTTTTAGGCAAAACCGTACCGGCAACGGTTTTAATTTTAGCCGAAAATCATTCAGTCTTTTTTTTCATTACTATTTTTTTTTTTCGTTTTGATAATTAATAGAACAATGGTTCGCCTACGAAGCCACTGTGGGCCGCTTGTATCTAATACTGAGGCTTATCAATTTAAAAAAATGTCATAATGGACCCCAAGTTATGTACTGGATCCACAAACGAAGGAAAGATGAAAAAACGACTAATATCTAGTTTTTTAATAAAATTTATTTATATTTTAATTGTTTGTATCAGAATTTCGTTCTAAAATAATGTCATAAAAATTCCCAGAAAAATAAATCGACGAGACTTCATTACGGAATTTTACTAGAAATATCAAACTTGGGCCGTCACAAAACTCAAATAAACCAAAAAGGAATACAATTAAATTAACACGAATGAACAGATTTCGAAATTTGATAAATTACCATTGTTTAAAACCAATTTATGCACTCTTCCTGATTAGCACCGAACTAAACGCCACAATACACTTTAAATCTAATCAGAACACAATCAAAACACTACCAATTTCAAATATGTCGTTAATCAGCTAAGCGCCATTTTGCCTCGATCGAAGCCTGGCTAAACTTTCAAAGTGCGACAGCAGCCTTAAAAATACTGCTGTTAAAGTTGCATTTTGGTTGTTTCGAGGCTGTTTTAACAAAGTGCGTGGCCTTAGGTTAATTGTCGCTTCTCAAATTGAATTTGAGCCGCACGCGACCGAATCTTGCAACCATCAGATGTAGCGTGGAAATTACAGCCTTCGAGTGTGACCGAGGGACTTGCTCTAATTTGACATAATAGGGCGTTTTGATTTTCTTTGCAGGGACAATATATAAAAAAAATATGTACGGTAGACAGGGGGTCAAGGTAAACACTTGTAGTTCGATAATAGTTCTTAAGGGGGCGGTGCAAAGTTCAAAGTGTATTAAGACTATACACCGCTGTATATTATGTTTATTTGACGATATGGGATACTTTATACCCCGAAAGTACGCGAACTCTCTCGCAGAAAATAGCTTTAATATAAATACTTTTTGAAACTTAAAATTCTACTCAAATTATATGAGTTATTTAAACATTATCGGCAACAACGTTTTTTGCTACTGTTTAAAAAAATTTAGTAAACAACGAGAACCTAGAAATAACAAAGGCACCACATGAATATACAAAACTTTAACAAGTTTGACTATCAAACTCAAAAAAAATCTAAAATTATTAATTACAAAAATGCTATTATTTGTTCATGTTGATTACATTTAACACTTTATAATCTTATTTGAAGATAAAATAAAGAAACTTTTCTACCTTCCAATGTCACATACATTGTTCGACTCTATGATAAATAGCAACACCCAGACTCGAGACAATATAGAAAAGTTCGTTTTTCATTTTGACCCGTCTGGAAATCGAACGCGGAACCTCAGAGACCGTTTCGCCGAAGTCCAGCCCGTTTGTTCTCGGCTAAATAGTCGGTTAATACATTGTTATTTATTACAAAACTTGTTTATTATTTTTTCCCAATGCATGCCAATTAAACGCAAAACCTAGCAGTCTAGCCCACGCAAAACGTTTCAATACTTCTTTCTCAGACTTTCTTATCACAGCGGCCATGATGTCCGGCTTAAAGAAAATGCAAATGAATTCATTATTCAAAGAAATTATCTAACGGACGGGAACGGAGGCCAGAATGCAAATACTCAAAGGACAGACTTATCTGTGAAATATTTATGTCTCCCAACTTTAATTTAATTAAAGTAAGATTTGACAGTGCGAATTCTGTGAACCTGATAAGGAATTTGAGTTATGAGTCTTTTAACTTTTTTTATTAAGCTTTTTGCGATTTAAATTAGGTACGTTCTTACTTTGGTAAAAAATGGTAATTTTGCAATTGAAATACTTGATTTGGATTTGTTCTGTACATGGTATGAATCTTGTTTTGCATATTAATACACTTTATTATGTGCAGGCACTATGAATAAGAGCTTATATTATTTGATCTTTTTAAACGAATTAAAGTACTGTGTTTTTTATGTTTCAATCTTTTTATCTTTAGTTGATTTATGGCTAACCCTTAACCAAGCCAGAAGTATTTAAATTTTTCATTGGTTTTCGCCGGTAGGCAAGGTTTATGTAGGTCTGAGATGGTACTTATTTTCCCGCTACCTGTTTAAGAGCTAAATTAACTTTATTTAAAGGGGCATGTTATAATTATTATTTTATTTTAAACCTGAAAAGTTTTTTTGAACTAATCTCAGGAACAACTGGTTCGAATTTTAAAAATTAATTTCGAGATGTATATTTCTTTTATAAAAATGTGTAAAAAACGGGGATATTACGCGTGGGCCCCTAGTTAATTATGTTCAAAATAAGATTATTTCAAGTATCAAATACATTTCTGGTAACGTTTATTAAGATCTCTTAATAAACGTTACCAGAAATGTATTTGATCCTCTTCTTAATGTGCAAATTATGGTCTCCTCGTTATGATAATCACAAAAATTTACTTGAATCGATTCAAAAGCGCTTTGTTCGTGGCGTCAGTTATAAGCTAGGCATATGTAAGAAGTTGACTACGTACAGCGATAAATTAAAGAGGGTTAATCTGGATTCCCTCCTAATGAGACGGCAACTTAGTGATTTGGATTCCGATTTATTGTGCCATGTTTCATTGAGATTGTCATCGAAGTCAGACCGTAGACAGCATTTGTTTTGTATACCCTTAACAAGAAACAATGTTTCGCAAAATAGCCCTGTTACGTATGTGTATCAAATACAATCTTGTATGTAAGGATGTGGATATATTTCACCAGAATCTAAAATCATTCCTAAAAAGTATTAAATGTTGCGATAATGTGAGTTTACTATTATGTTACAAGTGACACAATAAATATGCTACATTATACTTAACAGATACGTTGGTACCTAGAGATTTTCAAATGTTGTATTGTCATGTTGTGTGCAGCTATCATTGGAACTCAAATTTCTTCTTCAATCTTTAACGTTTATTGTAATTGTTTTGTGTAATTTGTGTTTTGTTGCTGTACCTTATAAATAAATAAAATAAATAATTATTAAATTGATGTTTTTGTATCAAGTTTTCTTTGGTGCCAATTTTAGCGTATGATCAATAACAACTGCCTGTCCTGAGGTTGATTGAAGTAACATTTGTGATGTAATATTAAGTTAAAATAAAACAGAATACAAAATTTATTAAAAAAAGCGATTCGTCTAAAACAGTATCATAATTTGATATATTGAATGTCGCTACTACTAATTTTTCGTAATTTAGAAAGCCAACTAGGAAGGATCAGTCGTAATTTTATTATTTTCTGTTTTTGTGTAACGATTAAAATGACCATTTAAATACGTGCTCATGAATAAACAAGAGACGGAGTAGTTAACAAAGGGTCCTAATTGGTAATATAATCGCTCAATACAATCGCTTAGAGAATCAGTTTACAGTAATTGTTTACTGATCAGCTTGTATTTTGTAGCCAGGAAATTGAAGTAGTGTTATTGGTAATATAAAAATAATAACTTAAAAGATACAATGTTATGTTGTCCACAAATCAGTATTGTGATTTTGGAAGTATTGTTCCGACAAATGAAGGAGGCAAATAGGTTTGTGGACAGCGACACTGTTGTGGTATTTGAGTTGAACAAGTTGAAAAAAGAAAATTAAGGATATTTACACAGTACAATGGCATAGGTGGTAAACGCAATAGGCTGGCCAAAAGGAAAGATCTGATAGACGGTTTGATGAGACACAAAAAACACCAGGATATAACTGGACAGAATAAGGTATAGACAGATATATTTGTTATATGATATTTGACGTTTTTAACTATTTTTAATAATAAAATGGTTTCTCTGGGATGCCATCATCAATCAGATACTGGTTTGGAGTACCACACTAGGGATCACTCATTTCTTCCCAATATTCATTAACATATTGGCGATCGAACTGTTACATTACAAATACAACGTAAATACTGCTAAACTAAACGTAAAATTTTTAACTTTGTGTATTCATCCACTGACTCTGCATTTGTACGAGTATCTTTATTCATTTTTACTACCTACTTCTTTAGTTCTATTCTGTAATCCACGGTAAGCAGTAGACCTTAGGAAACTCGGGAACTAAGTTGGAAAATACATTTAGTATTCCTTTCAAACTGCGGTTTTTTTTTCAAATAAAAAGGATCAGCCTCTTCTATACCGACGAAGCCGCGAACACAAGTAAAAAATAGTTTATACGCATGGAGATACCTCCTCCTTCTTTGAAGTCAGTCAAAAATAGGCATTATACAACTTCGCAATAATCTTGCTAGTAGTTGGAAATGTTGGAATTACTTCTAAAGTACCATCTAAACTAACAAGCAATTCCAAGAAAGTTAAAAACGAATCCAAGTTGAATCGTTTTACTGTTTTTCAACGAAACTTTGTTATAGTTTATTGTAAAAGAAATAAAGACTGATGTCGAACACAAACTTAATTTACGTTTTGGTTTGGTTGCGAGAAAATTGCTACGTGACCTATTTCGGTACCGTGGTTCGATCTCGCAGTTATAGGTCTCCCGGTTTCCCATGACGCCGTCACTAGGATGATGTGGGGAGTATGGGGGGTGGCTAGTTGGGTTAGTGGCCACTCCTTATGGAGCTGAGAAGTTCCACACACGCCACTGTCGTCCCCACGGCAGCGATTCGGTACGCAAGGTAAAGTGTAAGTAGTGTAGGGCTATTGTAGTAACAAGAGACTTACAGACAAAAACAGAACTGACGTCGAGGTGCTAGTAAATAAATAAATAAATAATAATAAATAAATAAATAAATAATAATAAATATTGGACAACATCACATACATTGCTCTGATTCTGTGGTAAGTTGCTTAAGCACTTGTGCTACAGAAATCAGAAACAACGAAGGTACCACAACACCCAGAGTCGAGGCAATTTGGAAAAGTTCGTTTCCCATATTGACCCGACCGGGGATCGAACCCGGAACCTCAGAGATGGCGCGACGCCAAAGTCCGGCACGCTTGCCTCTTGGCTACGGAGGTCGTCAAAATAGTAGAAAAAAATAATGGACGTACATCTTGTAAACCCACTTGCAAAAATAAATCATTTAATTTCATTATATTTTGCGGCAAAACATAATAGGATGATACCGTTCTGTCTTTTTTGTATGAAAAGTAATAAACGCACGTCCATACATTTAAAAAAATCGCATTTAAATTAGTTGGAAATATTTAAAATTATATGTTTACAAAAACTACTGAACCCAGGAATGGTGGTGAAGCCTTGACTATTTATTTGAGGTGAAACTTTGCTGATCAAATTGTAAACTTGTTTGGCGTCTACTTTTATTTAATTCCAATATAATTGGCAGTCTAAGTTAAGAGTTTATTGCACCTTATCAAACTTTTTTATTGCCAAGAGTCGAGTGGGCTTTGGTGTTGAGCCGTCTTAAGATCCAATTCACGTCATTATGAACTTTTGTATAATTTCTTGGGTTTGACTGTTACAAGGCTGTCGTTGTTTCTGATTTCTGAAAAAAAAAATTGAATCCAATTTGAAAATATGAATAAGAAAACATCACAAACATTGATCTTGTACCAAAAAGTTATTAGCTTAAGTACTTGTGTTTTAAAAATAAAAACCAGATAACGATTTGAAAAATCCATTCGAAAGATATGACGAGTTAAAAAATGTAAAATTTATTAAAGTATATACATTAAAGTTATCTAGTTGCCGTCTCTGGACTAGCTGGACAGCACCATAAGTAAGCATTCCTAGGGTGTTTTAAAAAAATTAGAGATCTATGAAAAATATTTATTTATGTGTATGTATTCCACGCTGCACCAGCAAACTTTAAATATTTTAAAGAAACGAAATAAATACATCGAATGTCATGTAGTTCTCTTAACGGCTACCGAAAGAAGTAAACATAATAGAAAAGTGCATGGCCAACTTTAAGGGTTCGCTCAGTTGGAAGAACAGCACGAGCAATACGTGAAGATTGTGGGTTCGTATCCTACACTGGGGAAGGAGATAACATTTTTCAGTTTCTTTAAATTGGTTTAAATATATAAATCTAGGGATAACCGGGGCTGACTCAAGCGGCCCAATATTATTTCATTAAAAGTAAGTGATTGAATTCTAATCGCCTAATGTTTGACATAAAGCGTAGTTTACGCCAAGTCCATGACGGAACCATCAATTCCCTTGCACTAAACATGGGTTGCCACTATAGCACTGCAGGCTACAATTTGTTAACCAGAGTAGCGATTTGTCGGCTTCCATTAAGGGTATTAGTCGATAGGTTTGATTTTAGTGATGTGTGCCAATTGGGAACTCAATAGTCTAATATTTTTATTCTTAACGATAACATTAGTAATACTTATGAAAGTCTCTTTATAATTCTTTATAAGTGAAGCGACCTCTGCTACTGTTCGGAACCTATAATTACCGAGAAGATACCGGCAATAAACTCAGTAGTTTTTTTTAAACGAAACTTGTTACTAATTTAGCACAAAAACGAACAGATAGTTTGTCAAGTGTAAAAAAAAATAGTTAAAAAAATTAAAATAAAATAATGACGAAACAAATGGAAATGTCGATAGAAACCCAATTCTACTAATTTTATAAACGTGATTGTTTGGTTTACATAAATAGTACTTAATTAATTTATAAAAAATTGAGTAGAAAGAAGAAAGACATTTCAACTCAATTTTTTATAAATTCAACTAATCCTACTATATCTAATTTCATAGATTGTCATCTATGTAGATACTATTATTACAAAAAATTACAAAAACGCATAAAATTCACAGGCAGCAAGTAGTTTACAATTAAAGGTAAAAAATACGTCCTTAAATTAAAACATGTAAGTATATTATTTTCTGCTTTCTAAGGTCCACGTATTTTTCATTTTATAAGAGAGTGAAAAATGTATGGTCACTAAAATGTATGTCAAAATTTTTAAATCAGTATAAATTCGAACTTTATATTTTATCGGATCAGTGTTATAGTGCCTTAGTTGTTTTTGTTTTTCTGTGACCCAAATTCTTAATCTATTGCCACAAAATCATAGTAATGTGTATGTGATGTTGTGTAATTTTAATTTATTTTAAGGTAACTATAATCAAAAGGAAGGCATACACTCAAAACTTTATACTACCCTTATATTTAGAGGTTAAACACAAATTTAGAACTGATATTGTGATGTACTGTGCTGCTACATACAATATTTTTATTTGTATTTATGATATAAAAGCATTATTGGTAGAATCTGAGTAAATGAAGTGAATACCATCAAAAACATTGGCATTTATATATATAGCGTATAAGTAAGTAAGTAAGAAAGTAAATTTTATTGTGTATGAAATAAGGTAAGTTACAATAGTAGATATTAATATTTTGATACAATAAGAGCGCTTATTTCTACTTTTACAAGTATATATTGACATCACAAACTATCGACATTTACAACAAAATTATCGATATTTTTGCCATCACTATTCGATTGAAAGGGAGGGCCGGAAGCAATTGAACTTGTTTTGATTATGTCCAACCAGGTTTTATCACGGAATTTATTGGAAGGGAATGAAGTTTTAGATATAGTGGGATTAGTTGAAATGCTTTAAAATCAATTTACTTTAGAAGACTTTTGGGTTTTTTTAATAAGACATAAAATAACAAATAGTATATTTGAAAACCTATATTTAATTGTCAAATCTTGAAAGGACTACACTATTTTATTTATATTTCAAAAGAAAGTAAATAAAAAACAAAAGTAGGCATTTTCGTAATGACAAAAGTAGATCTAAT
This sequence comes from Glyphodes pyloalis, assembly GCA_037074685.1. Classification (NCBI taxonomy): domain Eukaryota; kingdom Metazoa; phylum Arthropoda; class Insecta; order Lepidoptera; family Crambidae; genus Glyphodes; species Glyphodes pyloalis. Next base: position 17,088,700 of record JAYKKO010000009.1, read on the forward strand.
ATAACAACAAAACATTTTTTCTATTATCTAGTATTTTAATTACTTTACAAACGAATTTCATATAAATAATTTGACTTTTAGCGCGAAAAAGTAGCAGAAATCTGTTAACATAATAAGCTTTATTTTAAATATAAATATTATAATGAATTTTGAGATAAGAACTTTGAGAATCAAGAGAAGATGGTACTTAGTTCAATATGTACTTTAAATTATATCACTTTAAGGGTGGTCCAGGAAGTGGAAAGGAATTCGCCATGAGCCTTAAGCTCTATAGTTACTTCACTGTCATTTAGTACAGACCTACCTTTCAAACCTTATTATCGTTCTCAAGTCCCGAATTCGAAACGCGGTACATAAATAAGGTGGAAGTTAGGTGATCAATCATAGCAGTCGGTCCGTGTCAATGAGTTTGTTTGTTTGGTTGTCCGGGAATCGCGACGAGGATGAATATTGGGCTCATTTGTGAATTGAGAATTTATGATGTTTTGTCCTTGTTTCTTGTGATTTAATAGGTACTTACTTCTACATAAGTGTACGACCTCGGTGGCGCAGTGGCTAAGGTAGGCGGCCAAAGCGCGAAAGGTCCCGGGTTCGATTCCCGGTCAGGTCAATTTGGAAAACGAACTTTTCTAAATTGACTTGAGTCTGGGTGTGCTGGGATGACGCCCCCAGTTAGTATCCGTCGTCTGGTACTCATAGTACAAGGGAAAACCTTAGTTTGAGACCAGGTGATTGGTGTGATTGTCTGGCGCATTTATTTATTATTATTTATTTATTATAAGTACCCATACAAGGAAATAATTTTTAAACATATTCTGCATAAGCACCTTACATTTACATTTTTTGTTACCTACAAGGTAGTTTTTCAGTGTTTTTGATTCCTTTGGATTAATTTAACTTGACTACAGTATATTATGTCTTGGTGTAAAATAAGTTTAGACTAATTTGGAATGAAAACTACAGAGCTTCTTGCCGGTATCTTCTCAGTTGTTTTAGACACCGAACCGGAGAAAGCTTAATTTGGTTTAAATAGACTTTTCTTAAATATGGTTTATAATACTATTAACAGACTCATTGGTACATTTAATAATGACAAATGGAATGATTTCCTAGTTTTTTTTTGTGTTGTACTTCAAGATTGACCTCATCCCATCTGATGGTAAGTGGTAATGAGGTCTTAACTTAGGGCGACAAGTACAGCATAATAATAGCTGTTACTGAACTTATCGCCTTAACCTTGAAGGCTCGACTCCTGCTACTATAGTAGCACTCTCTAGGAGCTCTGGAAATTTTACCCTAATGCAGGAACACAACAACACCGAAGTGATTGTTATTTGGCTGCGATCTTCTGTGAGGTGGAGATGAATATTTTACATCTCGGTATTTTGATTTGAAGTATTTTAATAAATATTGTGATTTCATTGTGGATTTCGAATTTAAAGAATCATAAGTATTTCGACCTTCAACTGTGGTCGAGTTGAAAGAGCAATACGCGCGATACTTGAAGGTCGTAGGTTCGAACCCCACACCACAAGGGAGAGATTTTTTCTGTTTATTTAAAATATTAAAAGTTCGCTAGCGCGCCATTTGTGATTATTTAAAATATTAAAAGTTCGCTAGCGCGCCATTTGTGATTATTTAAAATATTAAAAGTTCGCTAGCGCGCCATTTGTGATTATTTAAAATATTAAAAGTTCGCTAGCGCGCCATTTGTGATTATTTAAAATATTAAAAGTTCGCTAGCGCGCCATTTGTGTTTATTTAAAATATTAAAAGTTCGCTAGCGCGCCATTTGTGATTTTTCAAATATTTTTAAACATTTGAAAAATTTTACCAGCCACAGCTGACGTCGACAAAATCTAAATTCTCCCCATTGAAATTACATCTCCATATTTAACTGTGATAGCTTTTGTATCGTCCACAGATTAGAATACTTCTTTGTACGATCCGAATTTATTAACATGGCCAAAATCCGAGAAAGGATCTTTCCTTGACAAGGGTACGGCAAAGAGAACCCTGGGCGTATATAATTGAATGTGGACGTATTTTTATGGAAAATGGTAATATGATTTCACGACTTATACGAACGGGTAATGCTGTTATGGTGACTTTTATATTAAAGTAATAATAATATGTTGGTAGGAAATATAGCCTTTTGAATTTGCAGGGTTGTAATGACCGTTTAACTTGAAAACGGCAGGTGTTCAAATAATAATGGGTGGTTCGTTGGAACAATGGTTAGTTCTCATTGTTGTTAAGCCAATGTTCATGAGTTAGGCTCTAACTAAGGACAAACATTCGTAAGGTTAACATTTATTATGTGACGACCTCCGTAATCAAGAGGCGAGTAGACCAGACTTTGGCATTGCACCATCTCTAAAATTCCCACCAAAAACCAAAAACCACGGTTGGTGCAACCTAACCGAAACGTCGGGCAGTAAGTACTAAATAAAAATGGTGTCACGTTTTGACCCGTTAATTTATTTTAAATGTTTAAAATGGAACGCGAAAGTTTATAACCGTATAAATTTACAATCGCACTAAGCAATGTGATATATTTTATTTTCATGCAATGATCTAGTTAATATATTTATTTTATTACGTAACAATCTAAGACAAAAGGTCCTTTAAGTAGGGACGGAATAAATTAATAACCGACCTAGGATTGCATGAAGCTCACAACTTTATACGGTAGAATAACTGAGTTACGAAACTTGTTTTTTTTGACAAGTATATTTTTTTATGGGACTCAGTTTACTTATGCATATATTTGACCCCACTGATTAAAATTGTCTTTGTAATGATGCACAAATACATTTTTTTCCTAAATTTCTGTATTTGTAATGTTGGTACCTCATGATTTATTAAGGGAGAGTCGGTCATATCGGACTACTTTTTACTTTAACTTAAATATTTCAGCTATGACCAGACATCGAATAAATAATGTATATGCATAATAAAGTCATATATTTTAGCTTGCTTAGCCCGAGAAAACAGTTCCATATGTTTACTCTAACATCCTAAAAAATATTTTTTTCCAAAGGACTGCCATCGGTACGATTTAGCCGACTAGTCGTTATAATCGTAGCATCAAGTGTTTAAATCGTACCATGGGTGTTTATGTCGTACCACTAAATTAAAAACAGTACAATTTTTAACCAAATTACCTATTTTTAACTCTAAGGTAATTAAAAAAATATTTTAAATCTCTTAAACTATATTAATAAAGGAACGTACAATTATAAAAGTTTTGTTAACAATGTTTATAATATATCTCATCTGAATCTTCACTACTAGTAATGGGACAGGATCGTTTTCTGTTCTCTCAAAACTTTTGTATTTGCCTTTGGATATAGCTATTTTCCTATCTTTTTCACTGTATGGTATTTTTTTAGTTTCAATACCTTTCCTTTTTTAACTTTAACTTTCTTTTACTTCATCTTCCCTTCTAGTTCCCTTCTAGTAGGTATATGGGCTTTCCGTTATCTCAATAGTTTTGGGTATAGAGTTCTTCTCATTTGATGTATTTTTTGGCCGTGGTGAAAAAACGTTTATTCTTTCATGAAGATCCTCAGGCGTAGTTTTCTGTTGAATACGTTGTTCTTGGACGTCGATGGTTGCGCATGTATTTCAGCAAGCGATGAAATCAAAAGTTCCTTTTCTTTATTGTACTTTTTTTCTTTTTTTTTCTAATTCTGAAAATTTTGTTACAGATTTTAAAATATAATAGTCTTTGAAATTATGTTCAAACTTAATTCTTTGATTCCGTACGCCAGAATAGCTCTTTTTAGGTCCACCGGGTTTCAATATTTAGTAGCTTTTGGGTCTGGCATCTATAACAATATATTAAACACAGTCTGTTAAATATGAGAACTTTAAGGCTAGTCGGCTAAATCGTACCAGTACAATTTACCCAACCGCGAGTGGTACGAATTAGCAAACTAGGCCATTTTGAAAAAAAAAATAACAGTCCGGCATAGCCTCAAAAGTTATACAAGCAACAAAAACTACCAATAACCTACCATAAAATTGTAATAAAATAATGAAACTGTATATCTCTATCTTACCTTGTTTACGAGTCACGTCCTTACGAATATCTGACAAAATGTACAATCACTTACATAAAAAAATGTTTTTTTCACTCACGTGCACAGTTGTCAAGTCACATCAATTACAAATGGCGGATGGCGGGGGGTTGCACAGGGCCACGATTTGTTGTTGCTATTGTAGAAAAATATACACATGAAGTGGGAAATTAAGAAGTGGTACGATTAAAATGGCAGTACGATATAACCAACACTCCCCTAATATAATTTTAAATATCAACAAAAATGAAACCTAAAAGATAAGCAACACACGTTTAGTAGACATAAAGCTTTCTACATCAAAATACACCTTTATACTTTTTTTACGTACAACAATTGAAAATTACATGGAATCTCTTCATATGTCGACTAAGGCCGAGTTTTAATGAATTTCTGGAACTAAACTTCATTCGTATAAGGCACTAATGCCTATGAATTATTGTGTTTTTCAGCGAATCATGTAGTTTGTGTCTACGAGGCATATTTTTCAGAATTAAACTACAAATTGAAAATATGCTACTACCTAAAATATGACATATCTAATCATTTGATTTTGTTATTTTAATATTAGTTAAGGCATAATAATTGTATTCCAGATCAACAATTTCATAAAAATAATTGAAGATTCAAGGCGAATTCCGATTAAACACATCTATCTGTATTTATGATATTTTATTCCAACAAAATGTTTTATTGTTTACCGATATTTTTATAATTGATAATAATAATAATAAATAAATAATAATAATAAATATTGGACAACATCACATACATTGCTCTGATTCTGTGGTAAGTAGCTAAAGCACTTGTATATTGTATTGATACCTTTATAATCGTTTGGTTTTAAAATGAAGACCTAATTTTATTTCGATATAATGTACAGTAAAATTATGAGCTGAATTAATTTCATTCCCGAAAACGTAAAAAAACGAATGAGAACGGGAAAGCGATGCCGGTAGCGCGGAAGGCCCTTTTTTATATATTGCACTTCAAGATTGACCTCATCCCACCTGATGTTAAATGGTAATGAGGTCTTAGCTTAAGGGTGACAAGTACAGCTTAATAAATCTGTTTCCGGACTTGTCGCCCTTACCTTGAAGAATTGACCCCTGCTACTAATGTAGCACCCCCCCAGGAGCTCTTACTTACTCATACGCAGGAACACAACAGCACAGAAGTGATTGTTATTTGGCTGCGGTCTTCTGTAAGGTGGAGGTATTTCACCAGTCGGGCTGCTCCAGGTCGAGTGATAAATAGCTATGCCTTACCTCGCTTAAATTTACTACTTACTTTAGTGTTTTGTTTGGCAGTGTTTAAGAGACCACCTCAGTAGAAAAAACTTAATAGTAGTATTAAAACCTATAATAATATTTAATCTGGTAATTTCCCTTTGGCACTCAATGCTGTCAGTCGGAGCTGTGCTTGAATGATTTGTGTGAAGCCTACCAGGTTCATAATTGCCAATGGTAATTCAATTCATAGCGCTGCACACGCGATGCAATCTTTATGTGGCCATTATAAAAGGCGTCGGGGTTAAGTCGGCTACTCACAACTTTATGAGTACCAAGTTTGATCATACAAATTAATTGGAAATTAATCCTTATTGCAATTAGAATTAAAATTAGCATCTTCTGAAATAAGCTCTTGTGGAGAAAAGCTAAAGTTCATTGAATAACTCACACTTTTAGTGTGTACTTTTTACATGCGTACATGTTATAAAGTTTTTTAATTTGAAATCACGAAAATGTAGTTTTGTTTTGAGTGTCAAAATATTTCCCAAATAAGCTGGATTATGAGATGGCATTGACTTAAATAGCTCATTAATAACGAGATTTGAGTGCGAGTCCTACACTAGGGCCGGAGATAAATTTTAATCAATTAAAGAAAAGTAAAAATTTCAATATCCATTGTTCATTTATTTTGTCTTTTTCACGGATAGGCCAACTAACTAGTATCTCACTAAACATGGTTTATGAAACCTAGAATAGAATAGAAAACATCTTTATTCATGTAAGCTTTACAAAAGCACTTATGAATCGTCAGTACAAATTAAGTATTTTACCACCGTGTTCGGAATATTGATCATGTCGAGAAGAACCGGCGAGAAACTCAACACTTACCCTTTTCAATGTACAACGTTCCCTTATACTAGGACCCATACATTTTTGTTATTTAAATAATCATCAATTTTATAGTTTTTTATTAAACAATTTTTAACTTTGTTAATAAGGAAAGGAATGTAATATTTAAAATATAAACAAAACAAATAAACTTAAGATAACACTAGCTTACAAAAAATAATATATATTTGACGTTCCCGCAAAAAGTAATAAAGCTCAAAAAGCATTTATTTTTTTATCACAATAAAAAAGAGTATATGTAACTAAACTAAGGAAAATTGCCTACAGGACCAACACAATAATTCTTAACACGTGTATACTTAAAGTAGGTATATCGGTACAAATACACGCTGACAGACGTTTTGGCAGCACTTTATCCTGGGATATCTCTGTAGGTATTTGTAGCTGTAATGGCGATAGTCCGCAATGAATCGGCTACAAAGATTGTGTTGTGATGTTAATAAACATAATTGGCGTGCTTGTTAATTGTAACTTTTAACGAACTTTACTTACTTAATGAACTTTACTTCATTGAAAGGTCAATTCTGTGAAATATTTTTTGAATGTTTTTTTTTTAAATGCACTTCAAGATTGACCTCATCCCACCTGTTGTTAAGTGGTAATGAGTTCCTAGCTAGGCGAAAAGTATAGCATAGTGAAACTGTTACTAGACTTGTCGCCCTTACCTTGAAGGCTTGACCCCTGCTACTAATGCAGCACCCCCCAAGAGCTCTGGAAACCTTATTCACACGCAGAAACACGACAACACCGGAGTGATTGTTATTTGGCTGCGGTCTTCTGTAGGGTGGAGGTATTTCACCAGTCAGGCTGCTCCAGTTCGAGCGGTAAATCGGCCTTAGTTATTGAATCGCAGCAATTCATCTGACTTTCATAAGCGTAAAGTATTATTGACTTGCCCATGCATAGATTTGAAAATGAAATCAAAGCATGGTCTATGGAAAAGGTTTATTATTGTACAAGGCTTTTGTTAGGATAAATCCTATCTAACAAAACAATTTCAATATCTCTGTCGATCTCATGACCGATCTCTTCGCTCCTCAGACAACCTAAGCTTAAACATTCCTCGACATCAAAGAGACTTCTTCTCTAAGTCTTTCACTGTGCAAGCCGCTCGGCTTTGGAACGCTCTGCCCGCTGATATCCGACAATCCCTGACTAAGGGAATTTTTAAAAATAAAGTTCGTGAATACTTCTTCTCTCTCGCTAACAAGTAGGTAATGATAGTCATGAATTTGTCAATTGCTGAACCAATTTATTTATCTTCTAAATTTATAGTTATGTTGATATTTGTTTTTATATATAAATTATTAATATTATGTAAATCTAAGTATACCTTCATATTTTATATATTATACTATTCTAATTAATTAATATAGTATGTGTATTATTATCGTATATTTAAAAGATACCGTAATGTTATTTTTAATGCTTAATTTATTGTTGTTTAAAATGTTTTTTTTTCCCATGTTACCGCACCCATATACAAACTATCTGCATGACCCAAGGGTTGACTGGTAGAGAATGCCCCTAGCATTAAGTCCACCTGTTGTACCTATTTGTGCAATAAAGTTTTTAAATAAATAAATAAATAAAATATGTAAAATATTAAATGACTGATGATTTATTTTCATGACGAAAAGACATCATGTATTCTGTAGTATACTGTAGTCCTATTATCGTTTATAATAAGAAAACTATCAACGAAACTACTCGTATTAACCATATTTTTTAAATAGGATTAGATTTCAAATAATATTTATTTTCAAAAAACGTAACGAACAAATTGTTGTTAGAGAGGTTACAAGATACATTTTATTATTATAGAGATCTACTTAGCGTTATCCGTAAGTGGCGATTTGTAAGTTGTATAGATCTTTGTCTTTAGTAAACGTAGTTATAGTTCACAATTAAAACTACAAAAGTTCCAAATAAATAAAATAAATAGCACAATTGTTAGCAAACAAAAAACAATTTGCAGCAAAGATAAACGGCTGGCCAATAGGAGGCCGCCTTATCCGGGTATTTGTCGCGCGATAATCCGCGCGGAATTGGTTACGCGCCACTCGGAAGGATAAACGTGCCAATAGATGTGAACGCCGCACGCTTCTCTTGGATTATTGAGGTCTTGTATTCGAGAACCGACATTTGTTTTAACATGTTCGGTTCGATTAAACTTCTTTTGTTCGGCCAGTTAAGGGTTATCGAAATAAAGAGGAAAAAACACAACTTGTGTTGTTACCAATAAAAATGTTAACGACTAGTTGTACCGGCGAACGTCGTAACGCCTATTTTTCCAATGTTTTTAACCTTTCCTGAACTTCCACAATTATTTCAAAACCAACATCAGCCAAATCGGTCTAGCCGTTGTCGAGTTTTAGCGAGACTAACGAATAGCGATGAATATTATATAAAGCTAATTTTTATATAAAACTAGCTGTGCCCGCGACTTCGTTCGCGTGGACTACATCCTTTCATGGTCAGTTTTACCCCTTTCTCCCCTAATATTCGAAACAAAAAGTAGTATATATTTTAATTTAAGTTTCGAGCTATTTTTGTGCCAAATTTCATATCTCTAACTTCAAAAATAAACATTTTTCCATATAAACTTTCAAAGGTGGTATTACCCCCCTCCCCCCTTATTTTCTAATAAAAAGTAGCCTAGGTCCGTTCTTGAGATTCAACCAAATTTCATTAAAATCAGTTGAGAGGTTTAAGCAGGAAAGCGTAACAGACAGACAGACAGACAGAGTTACTTTCGCATTTATAATATTAGTAGGGATTAAGTTTTTTTTTGTTTAGAAGAAATAAATACTAGACAGCATCACATACACGTCGCTCTGATTCTGTATTAAATAGCTACAGTTTTTCTAGCATAGAAGTCCAAAAAAAGACAATAAGAAAAAATCGATTCCATTTTTGACCCGACCGCGAATCGACCCGGGACCCCAGAGATTTGAAATCACTTCTATTTCAATAATGTTAGCAAACGTAAAATTGTATAGATATCGTGTGTATAAGTCCTACGCTGACAGGAGATATAATTTTTCTGTTCCTTTCTAATTAGAAATCTTTTTTATATCCACGAAAACAAAATCAGTAATAATTATAAATCTACTTATATAAAAATAAGTCGGGAAAACCCGACTTACGCTATAACTCCAGAACGTACGAACCGATTTCCACGGTTTTGCATTCGTTGGTAAGGTCTTAAGCTCCGTGAAATTTATAGGAAAGAAAATTTAGGAAAAAATTCAACAGAAAAGCGGGAAAATTATCTAAGGCGACACGAAGTTCGCCGGGACCGCTTGTCGTCTATATAAGCGAAAGAAAGCTTGCACCAATTCGGAAAGTAAAACTACAGAAAAGAAACTTTCATTTTTATAACAAAAGACTGAAGTTATTACTAATTTTGCACTAACCACAGATCAATACTCTATCTTCAACTTAATCCGATTCTAAAATCAATCTTATTCAAAAGCAATGCTGAATTCAGAATACGTTAACCAAGATCAAAAGCTGTTGTTGAAGAACTATTAGCTAGTAGGTTGATCGATTACCTCTGCATGCATTCAGTTCATTGGTGCATCTGCACTGCACATGCAGTCCAAAGCATTTGATATGTCGCCTCGTTTATCCGATGAAACGATGGCACATATGCCATTCTTGTGAACAGGTGCCATCTTTGGACACTGGTATGCTCTGGCTTACCTCTAGTAAATAAATACTTGAGTATTTTTTATTGCACTTCAAGATCGACCTCATCACAGCTGATGTAAGTGGCAATGAGGTCCTAGCTTTAGGGCGACAAGTACAGCATAATAATAGCTGTTACCGGTCTTGTCGCCCTTATCTTGAAGGCTTGACCTCTGCAGCTAATGGAGCATACCCCCAGGAGCTCTTTAAATTTAATTGTTTCATCACTCATCAAAACAAAACTTTAACTTGGTCCAAAGTGAGCTACACAAAGTAAGGTGGATGCTGCTACTGGAACTAATCTGCTGAGTTTTTTACCGATGTCTTCTAGGCAGATATAGGTCCGAAATCGGTAGTAGAATCACTTTGTATTGATACCGTGACTTTTCAAAACTGTTATAAAAGTTACTTGAGTAAAGAAATATATGACTTTGGTGGAGTATACAGATTTGGGTGCCGCTACTTCGACTAATATGGTGAGTTTCTTATCGGTGTCTTCTTTATACATAAATGTCGAACCGGCAGTAGAATCACTTTGCATTGTATTATTCAATGACAATTCAAAATTTAGTACCTACGTGAACAAAGAAATATTTGACTTTTAGTGGAGTATACAGACTTCGTTTTTGAATCAAAGATTATTAGCAACATCAATCTACGAAACAACAAATAAAATAAATGTCTTGAACATTCTTTTTATGCTACTGCATTCCTGCAAAGAATTGCAAGCGACACTTTCTACAGCAGCAACACTTTTACAGTGTTGATGTGCCGTCTATTGATTATTTCCACTAATAACTAAGATAGATGCACCAACTTTAGCAATAATACTTCATGCCATCTTCCTAAAGCGATTTTCGTTTTAAAATGTCCTATAACACAATGATTTTCGTAAAAAATGAGTTCGTCCCTTACACCTATATCTTTTATTAAAACTTCTATTACTATACAATACTGACCATTCCATTTACCATCTGATTCCATTTTTTCTTTCCTTAAAACTGGAACTGAAGAATCCAATTCCAAATCTCATCAACGATTGACAGCTACTCGAGTCGAATACTAGCAACTGGCGGGTTGATTGATCGCCGCTGCGTGCAATTGCGTTTTGTGCATTTGTGCATAAACGATCCAAAGCGTCTACTGATTTGTCGGTCTGGTTCAGTCAATTTTATTAACTAGATTGTTGGAACGTTCCAAAATGGTATTGAGCTTTAACAGAAAACAAACATCAAGTTTATTGTGTACCTTCTCCCATTAGTGATCTGCCTACAGTTGTTAAAAAATCGGTTAAAGATTAATTAAATAATTACATAAACAGATATTAATTACATTATAAGTTGTATGTTAAACCATTTTTGTAAAGTTCTGTGCAAAAAAGTAATTAGTCTATCTATTTTGTTACTTAGAACATTAATGTACTTAAAATCCGTTATTAGCTATAAGTTTAGTATTTAATTTTCTGTTTTGTAACTTAATTAAGAGCTGTGAATTTTGTGAAAATAAAAGAAATAAAAATAAAAAATCTTCACTGCTTTGATTCTGTAGAAAGAAAGGTAAAATTAAACATGCAATTATTCGGTAAACAAGAATATGCATTATGTTTTAATTATGCTCAACGGCGCAGAGTGGACTTTGATGTCGTTAAAAAATGTGTGCTCAAATTTAACTTACAGATTATATTCCCTTATATCTATTCGCTACGCTTATCAAACCAAACTCAGACAGCCTACGCGACATCATCTGGCAAAAGATTAATGCCTAGCTATTCTCCAAATAGGCACAAATAAAAGTCTAATTTACTAAGCACCACGAGCTCACGCGAGCTTGACAAATCGGGGCCAGACTAAACATTACCTAACAAGGTTCGCTAGTGATTAGCTGAATTCTTCCTATAAAAACGTGTTCTGGAGTGGTGGAGTGGAGTGGACAACGTCTTGACAAATGGAGCAGAGGAAACATAAAAAATAAAATGTTTAAAAAGCGTTAATAGTATTATGACGTAATATTATACTGATAATATTACGTCATAATAACATATAATACCTTTCTTTCCACAGAATCAAAGTGGTGTAGATAGATATACTACATACTGTAAGAGGTTGGTAGGGCATAGCGATTTATCGCTCGAACTGGAGCAGCCCAACTGGTGAAATACCTCCACCTTACAGACCGCAGCCAAATAATAATCACTTCGATGATTCTAAGAGAGGTAGGGCCATAGCGATTTATTGCTCGAACTGGAGCAGCCCGACTGGTGAAATACCTCTAGACTGGTAAATAACAATCACTTCGGTGTAGTTGTGTTCCTGCGTGTGAGTAAGGTTTTCAGAGCTCCTGAATGTGCTACATTAGTAGCAGGGATCAAGCCTTCAAGGTAAAGGCAGTAAGTCCAGTAACAGCTTTATTATGCTGTACTTAACATCAAGTTCGATGAGGTTAATCTTGAAGTGCAATATATAAAAAAAATACTAATCAAGCCCTTTTATTTGATACCTGTTTTGAGTCTGGCAAAATTTGGAACTGAAAAGCTGATCAGCTAGCTTAGTGCAATCATCAATGTACATTTGAAGAAGCCGATGTAGCAGGAGTAGACGATATCAGATAGCTGACTGATGGTAAAGCAACATGAATATTTACGTGTGTTTAGTAAAGAGTCCAAAGCACATAGGGCAGAGGTTACTTACTGATGCCTTAGATATAATTAAAAATAAAATCTCTTTTGAGGATTCTGTCGATAGACCTTACGATTCTTACAATTGCTCATACCACATCTAAATGTATAAAAGTCATTGCCAATAAAAAGTCGTAAACTGAAATATTAAGCAAAATAATGTCGGTACATATCGCCCAAGCTCAATCACACTTAGTTTAACTAAAAGAATAACCTCCAATTTCACCTACAGAATATCCGCCAACATACGACTTCAGCCAATTCCACCTCCAAAAATAGCCCCACATTGCGCAATAATAATATGACTACAATAAATTTCAGTGTGGAAAATATCGAGTTGTTGCGTGCTCCATATTATAACACGGCACCGAATTAATACTAACAATTACTTGGCAAGCACGCACAAAAAAGTGTACAAATTGCTCCTGTGCGTGTAGCGGCGGGGAGAGGGCGCGGTGACAAGCGGAGGCGGGTACTACGAGAATGGATGAGAATCGTTGACTAACGTTTCATACTGAGACTCTAATAAATCTTTGAGAGATCTCCATAATTATATAAAGATGTGGGATAGTGGATGCATGCGAACGAAATCCATGTGCAATGAATGCACTTACGTATGAATATCCGAATGGAGATAAAATGAAAATTATGAGTTAAAATTTTAAACGATAAACGACAAGTATGTGGAAAACGTATGTGTTGATTTTTTAATTTTCTGGCTATAAAATATCATTTGGATCATCTACAATTTGCTTCTTTCATTCTCACTTATTTCTAAGCCAATAGAAGAGCGGGTTGGAACAAAAATACAAGATGATTGTTTTTATCCCTTAAATAGAGGGTTTAGCCAACTGTCGTCACGGTTGAAATTAAAACTGAATAAATTTTTAAGACATGTGTATAAATTGAAAATATTGCACATTCTCGCAAACACGTACAAAATAGGACGCTTTATACAGATGCATGCACTCAAAAACGATAACACCTTATATCAATGATCTCTCGGAGGGTCATTTTCATTATACAGAGAAAAATGTCATCACCGCGATGTAAACATAAACACGACCAATCTTCTTACTTCGGTACTTCCATTGATTGGCGTTGATGCAGTACTAAGTTCATGATAGACGTGTTGTATTTTAATGCAAGATCTTTTCACAAGAGTACGCTAGTTCTAAATAGAAGCTAGTGAATAATAGTTGTCTTACAGTAGCATACATAAAAATAATATTAAAAGATAAATGATGGAAACCTGCGTCTGAATTAAGTTTGTTACGCCACTGGTGGGTAAAAATGTAGCCTCTAATGACATCATGCGACAGTTTAATGGCCGTTATTTTTTGATTAGGCGGAAATCGCAAAAATACGTGTGCCATAATTTTGGATATTCTAACAGACGGGCTTAAATCTAAATTTAAGTCCGCTTCCCTATTTAATTTTCTTCAAATAATTCACCCGCTACCGCTTATAAATAATCCCCCGACATTCTTTTCAACCTTGGCTGTCGATTTAGTATTAAACCAGTGTTTTGTATTGTTTAAATTGCAGTAATTTTGATGACAACAAGCTTTTGTCACTGGATTTGTAAACGGACTGGGAATTAAATTGAATTCGGTGTGCGCTAAATTGTTTCAACATTTAGGAATACGATTTGATAAAATTTTTAACGTTAAAGGGAATTTTATCCATACTTTTCGTTTTACTGAAAAAGTTAAGCAACTTGGATGTGATACTTCTTGATTTGTACAAATCTATTATCTAATTTTATTTAATATCTAATTGAAATTCAATTTGCAAATAGATCTTACTTAAGTTTTGAAAATCTAAAAGTTTTAATGTGTGAACGTATGAATATGAACAAAGTAATGTGTAGTTCACCAATGTATTTCTCTTCGTTAAGAAAAAAGGCCAAGGACTGATTCACAAACATCAGTCATTGATCTGAATCGGAATCTATGATTTATCTCTGTCAAATCAATTAAAGTTAGAAAGAGGTAGAAAATAGTCCGCTTTCGTCACAATATCAATAAGGAGAGCTTTCTATATGTAAAATGTTTTAAAAATAACCTCAAAATTAACCTATATGTGGGTTGAAATTAAATCAAATTTTCAACGGCAAACTTGCCGAAACTCGTTCGCAAGTCCAGCTTACAACAAGGAGCGTCGACCAGCGTTAAGCTCGACATCACAACAATTAAGTTTACAAGTCTGAGACTTGCAGTTACTCAGGTATGCGAGTTTTAATACTTCTCGAGTTGTTAACTCAAATTCTGCATGATGGTACTAACGTGCGTTGAAATTAGTTGAAGGCAACGCTTGAATCATACTTTGTTTAGAGATAACGATCCATTTAATGGTTTTTAGGGTTCTAGTACTCAAAGGGTAAACATAGGACCCTATTACTTGACTCTGTCTAACCATCTATCTGTCACCAGGCTGCAGCCTTAAATATCACCTCAAGAACCGTGATACTCGTAGCTAGATATATTAATATAATGTGAAGTTAAATGTTTAGTGAGCATTAATATCTAGATAATATCGCAGACCTAGATCTAAAGGGAACTAACTCAAAAATTGCAGTTTTTGAGTTATGCACACTATCGAATTTCTTAAATCAGTAGCTATCGACCAAAAAAAATTCAATAACATTTCATTTTCAGGAAATTTCTACGGTACACGGCAATTCATTTTCCGCCTCTCCTGAAAAAAATACTTTTTTGAGTTGACTCTTTTTAGATCTAGAGGTGCGATATATAATAAGCACCTTATCTTAAACTGCTTTCTTTTTTCTTTGTCACGTGGCTGTGTCTTTAGTTATAAAAATATCTCTGAGTGCACTGTGCCTCTTGGCAAAAGCCTCCTATAGTATAATGGAAATTGTTAGAGGAGGCCTTTGCAATATAGATATTATAGGTTGTAAAAGACTGAAGGTGTGGCAGACTTCCCAATACCATCCTAGTGACAATAATTTCTAATTTTTTTTTTAACAATTAAATGAATATTTGACATCATCACACACATTGCTATGATTCTGTGGTAAGCAGCTTAAGCACGTGTTACAGAAATCAGAACCAACGACGGTACCACAACACCCAGACCCAAGACAATATAGAAAATGGTATATCTATATACCTAACAATTTTGCCTGTTTACTACAGCTAGACTCGCACTAACTCAGGTATGCGAGTTATTAGCAGTTCCCGCCAAGTTGACTGACTCAAATACAGAGCGGGTGATAGGTGCCCCATGGGATTTATTCTTTAAAGACTTTTAATTAATTTAATGATTTGAGACCACATTTTTGGGATGTCAAAATTTTTTTGATCAATAAAAATTGTTAAATTTGAATATTTTTTGAATTGGCTTTTTAGTGTGCTTTGCATGAACAACATGGAAAATAGTATTATTAATATTGTAAATAAGTAGTGTTAGTTCTGTGTGGCAAAGTAAATAGTTCCGCAGCATACCGTTGCAACGATTCCTCGAATTCTGTATAATTTTCTTACTTACACACAGTGTGCTGAGGTGGTCAAAACCAAACATAATTTAGGTACTTATTTGTAGTGAAATAAGCCCGAAGCAAAAGGTATGAATAACGTAGAGAAAATCATAGTCTGGAAGTCGAAAAAGCGGCGCAGCGGTAAGTAGTGGTACTACAGACATTGAAATACAATTGCTGCTTATACAAATGCTGATTTAAATTTAAATAAGCCCTTTAGTAAATATCAAGCAGCTCACTCAACTCGAATACTCAAAATAACAGCAACAGAAACACGCCACTCATTCTCAATACTCAATATTACTTTAGTTAGTGTCTGGAGTAGTAAATAGGCAAATGTTCGTGTACATTTAATCAACAACTGTAATCAGAATACACAACATAATTTTAAAATTTTTGATTTAAATTTAATTCAGCCCTTTCTAAATACCAAGCAGCTCACTCAACTCGAAAACTTAAATAGGGCAAAAAACACGCCATTTTCAATATAAAGACCTGAAAAGAACTATTTTTATATTTTCTTTCACCGCTTAACAAGGGTCCCATTTTATCCCGGTACCCTCTGCAAGCTGATGCACCCTACTCGTGAGACAAGTTTTAATGAGCAGTTGCAAGCGGTTCACGAGCGGGAATATTGACTTTTCCTATTAAAATTTGAGAGAAAGGCTTAAGACAGGGAGATGTATTAACAAAGTTGCTGCAACAGTCTTTTAGTTAGAGGTGGCAATTAACGGATAGATGGGGCTAATTGGGTTAATTGGGGATCTGTGAGTTGTTGTTTTTTCACCTTTTAGTTAGCAGCTTTTATTTGTTAAAAAAAAGCTTTTTTTTAAATGTTTTCAACAAAAAACTTGACTTTCTTATTTTATTATCCTTATAATGGTACCAACATGGGATGCCATAATGCTTGTTTATCTTGTAGAGTATGTCCATTTGACAAAAAAAAGAAAAAACTGCCAAGTGAAAGTCGGACTCACGCATAAAGGGTTCCGTACCATTATCTATTAAACATTTCACAACACAAGATTATACATAATTATTTATTTTTGAAGTTAATATACAACTAAATAATCTGTGAATAATTCAAACGTCTACCAGTTGCTAAGCGGTAAAAAATGTTATTTTTAGTATTTGTTGTTATAGCGACAACAGAAATACAAAATCTGTGAACATTTCAACTCTCTAGCTATCATACATTTTTGACATACAGCCTGGTTACAGACAGACAGATGGATTGATGGACGGACAAGTTTAGTGTATGTTGTTTTGTTTTAACATCATGTTGTTGTGACAATAAATATATTTCTTTTTCTATTCCATTTCTATATCTTCTTAAAAGAAAACTACCAATTATTATTTGATTGGTCAGTTGTATGTCAATTTTCTATGTCGCAACTGTACCTTTAATTTATGTTACTCGACCTTAGGGCCAAATGTCACCCGTGAGTTGGCCAACACAATAACAACATGTTCCCACCCACATGCACACTTTCATAAATATTCATCGCCGTATGACAGGAGTGACGCCCGGCGCGTTTTTCATTCAATCCCGCTCAGTATCACTTTTAACTGTGATGGAGTAGCGTCAGTAAAAAAATGAGATTCGAATTTAATTGGCACGTCCAATCCATCATATTTGAGGTAGTTCCCACAAATTAGTAAGAGTTTTAAAAACTATTATTTTTGGTAAAACATATTAGTTATTTTGGTCTCAATGTCACAAATCACGTTTATTCCCAGTTGCCACTGCATGCATTGCCACCGGTGGCAAATGGGAATGAAAAATCCTATCTGCCACCGGTGGCAAAAGGGAATGACAAATCCTATCTGCCACCGGTGGCAAATGGTAATGAAAAATCCTATCTGCCACCGGTGGCAAAAGGGAATGACAAATCCTATCTGCCACCGGTGGCAAATGGTAATGAAAAATCCTATCTGCCACCGGTGGCAAATGGTAATGAAAAATCCTATCTGCCACCGGTGGCAAAAGGGAATGACAAATCCTATCTGCCACCGGTGGCAAATGGTAATGAAAAATCCTATCTGCCACCGGTGGCAAATGGGAATGAAAAATCCTATCTGCCACCGGTGGCAAATGGGAATGAAAAATCCTATCTGCCACCGGTGGCAAAAGGGAATGACAAATCCTATCTGCCACCGGTGGCAAATGGTAATGAAAAATCCTATCTGCCACCGGTGGCAAAAGGGAATGACAAATCCTATCTGCCACCGGTGGCAAATGGTAATGAAAAATCCTATCTGCCACCGGTGGCAAATGGGAATGAAAAATCCTATCTGCCACCGGTGGCAAATGGGAATGAAAAATCCTATCTGCCACCGGTGGCAAATGGTAATGAAAAATCCTATCTGCCACCGGTGGCAAATGGTAATGAAAAATCCTATCTGCCACCGGTGGCAAATGGGAATGAAAAATCCTATCTGCCACCGGTGGCAAAAGGGAATGACAAATCCTATCTGCCACCGGTGGCAAATGGTAATGAAAAATCCTATCTGCCACCGGTGGCAAATGGGAATGAAAAATCCTATCTGCCACCGGTGGCAAATGGTAATGAAAAATCCTATCTGCCACCGGTGGCAAATGGTAATGAAAAATCCTATCTGCCACCGGTGGCAAATGGGAATGAAAAATCCTATCTGCCACCGGTGGCAAAAGGGAATGACAAATCCTATCTGCCACCGGTGGCAAATGGTAATGAAAAATCCTATCTGCCACCGGTGGCAAATGGTAATGAAAAATCCTATCTGCCACCGGTGGCAAATGGGAATGAAAAATCCTATCTGCCACCGGTGGCAAATGGGAATGAAAAATCCTATCTGCCACCGGTGGCAAATGGTAATGAAAAATCCTATCTGCCACCGGTGGCAAAAGGGAATGACAAATCCTATCTGCCACCGGTGGCAAATGGTAATGAAAAATCCTATCTGCCACCGGTGGCAAATGGGAATGAAAAATCCTATCTGCCACCGGTGGCAAATGGTAATGAAAAATCCTATCTGCCACCGGTGGCAAATGGGAATGAAAAATCCTATCTGCCACCGGTGGCAAATGGTAATGAAAAATCCTATCTGCCACCGGTGGCAAATGGTAATGAAAAATCCTATCTGCCACCGGTGGCAAATGGGAATGAAAAATCCTATCTGCCACCGGTGGCAAATGGTAATGAAAAATCCTATCTGCCACCGGTGGCAAATGGGAATGAAAAATCCTATCTGCCACCGGTGGCAAATGGTAATGAAAAATCCTATCTGCCACCGGTGGCAAATGGGAATGAAAAATCCTATCTGCCACCGGTGGCAAATGGTAATGAAAAATCCTATCTGCCACCGGTGGCAAATGGGAATGAAAAATCCTATCTGCCACCGGTGGCAAATGGGAATGAAAAATCCTATCTGCCACCGGTGGCAAATGGTAATGAAAAATCCTATCTGCCACCGGTGGCAAATGGTAATGAAAAATCCTATCTGCCACCGGTGGCAAATGGTAATGAAAAATCCTATCTGCCACCGGTGGCAAATAGGAATGAAAAATCCTATCTGCCACCGGTGGCAAATGGTAATGAAAAATCCTATCTGCCACCGGTGGCAAATGGGAATGAAAAATCCTATCTGCCACCGGTGGCAAATGGTAATGAAAAATCCTATCTGCCACCGGTGGCAAATGGGAATGAAAAATCCTATCTGCCACCGGTGGCAAATGGGAATGAAAAATCCTATCTGCCACCGGTGGCAAATGGTAATGAAAAATCCTATCTGCCACCGGTGGCAAATGGTAATGAAAAATCCTATCTGCCACCGGTGGCAAATGGTAATGAAAAATCCTATCTGCCACCGGTGGCAAATGGGAATGAAAAATCCTATCTGCCACCGGTGGCAAATGGTAATGAAAAATCCTATCTGCCACCGGTGGCAAATGGAAATGAAAAATCCTATCTGCCACCGGTGGCAAATGGGAATGAAAAATCCTATCTGCCACCGGTGGCAATTCATACGGTGGCAACTGGGAATAGACGGAAAACCGCAACAAAGAAGATTGAAAGCGTTTTAAAAAATGGAATACGTGAATAATTTTATAAAATACGATACTAATGACATAAAGATAAAACAAATGGGTCCATTAAATTTTTAAAAACAGCATTTTTACTAAATATCTTTCATTACAGCACAAATATACGAGTATACTGATTAACGCGTTATACTCGCAGGTCGACTATGCCCAGTTTCAATATTTGTATAATGCCGATTTTGTCACGAATCGTAATAAATTATACGAGGCGTTACCTAAAACTGTTCCAGACTAGTAGGCAGTTGGAGAAAAACGGATAGTAATTTTTGACACATTTCACACGAATCCTAAAATATTTGAACCGGGCATTAGTCGAGCCCCAGAACATGATTTAAAATGTTTAATAAAAGTTTAATTTAAAGGAGGTCTTAATAATATATTATTATTGGAGTTTTAATAAAGATATTCCATATATATCAGTCATGGTAGCTGTAGCTATCTAGCGTTTAATTTTAATGGATTTATAAAAACTAAGTTTTAAAGTCTAAGACAAATATTTCCTCTTTATAGTACTTATTAGTTTAAATAATTAGAAACGATGACAGCACCAAGAACTAAGAAATTGTAGAAAGTTTCCATACTAACTAGGAATCGAATCCGGATCCTAAAAAGCCCTACCAGGTCGCCTCTCAACTACGTAGGTATAAAAATATCTAAACTTATTTGCTGTCAGTACAGACAAACTGCAATGGCGTTGTAGCTGATATTATAACGGCAACACAATTGAATTGCGTTCAATAAGAATGAGTTGTTATCTTGTCACACTATAATAAGACAAGTCTACGACATGGCTTATGATAAGTGTACATGCCGTCTGTATGTCGATTTGCGCATACGTCATCTGTTGATCAATTTATTAACACATATTTCGGAGAATTACTTTGATTGTCTCGTTTTTTAGTGTCTTAAATAGATTCTATAGTGCTAATAAACTACTTGTTTACGTCCTCTTTACACATAAAGGTATAAAACATACTTATTGTCAAATTGGAAATAAAAAGTATTTTATTTATTACGAGTAGTTCAACTATAAAACTTAAAAGCCACATACTTAGATCAAATATATTTAATCGTTATTTAACAAAAATACAGGACCTAATTTACTCAGACTTAGGAATAAAGGTACCCATCATCCAACTAATATTATAAATGCGAAAATTTGTGAGTGTAGATGTTTGCATGTTTGTTGCACTGTCACGCAAAAACTACTGAACGGATTTAGATACAATTTGGTAGGAAGGGAGAAGATATACTAGAAAAACATACTTTTTATCCTGACAAATTAATCAATCGGATGATTTTTATTAAAAATCCTTTTCTGACTAGTGTGGATTACTGAGTAGTAATCCACTGATCTCAAACTAAAGTTTATCCCTTGTATAGTGAGTACCAGACAAATACCATGGGCGTTAACCCAGAACACCCAGACCCAAGTCAATGTATAAAAGTTTGTTTTCCCGGTTGACCTAACAGAAGATCGAACCGGAAACCTTTCACACCTCGGGCGACTACTTTGGCCACTGAGCTACGGAGGTTAATTTATTTACTTTTAATGTTAAATTTTCTTTTATTTTTTCTGTCATTATTGTGATTAAAACTTCTGTTCTATAGACGGGTCTTTAATTGTCCACCATCTGAATAACTTACCAATAAAACGTATCGATTCCATTAAAACGTACAAAAGTCGATTACAATTGAAAATGTCTGTATTTAATACCGCGCAACTCTGAGCCAACAACTGTCGAACAAATGTAATCAACAACTGTGTTGTTTGCAGCGTTTTTCAGGTAGCTCACGGCTGAAAAAGCTCATAGTTCAAACTGAAACAAATTGTAATAATCGGGTTGTTGTAGGGTTGCCTCACCTTTGTTTTATTACTCCGAAGGCGAAGATAGACAGCGTGCAAGGCGATCCCTCATAATATTTTCACAAAACATCACAGCAGTCTCGTGGGTGATATTTTTGTAGTCCAAGGTTTATCCGGATTTCCATGACATCACCACTTTGGCTCGGTGGTATGCCGAACGAAGATCACATAGGCAATGATTTGTGAAGAAATCTTTTGCCAGTGTCATATTAAGACAAATGTTGTCTTGATACTGTGGTAAGAAGCTTAAGCTTTTGTGTTACAGAAATCGGAAACAACGATGGTATTATGACATACTGACCTTAGAAAAGTTCGGTTTCCATGTCGATCTTGGGCACTCAGAGTTATAAATTGTCGTTAATTATTCGATACTTTGTATGATGTATATGGACGTTTCTTAATCATATCCGAAGAGAAATCTGGCTTACAAAAATCATTTTTAGCAAATAACACCAGAGTAAATAACACTATTTCCTCTTCAAACCCATTGGAAAAAATTACCAAAGGTAAGAGTAATAACTTTCTGCCATGTGCTTATGTAATACAAATTAGTTTTTAAAGGTACCCTATTTTAATCTAATTTTATTTTTAAATTTGATTTTTAAATTCGATTGAAATGGTGAAATCTATGAAAATAATTATATGAGTTAACTGATAATTATTTTGTTTAATTTTAAAAGTAAATATAATAAAAACATCAACAGAAGCAAATGTACCCACAAAATACGTTCAATATTTTCAACATGGCAACCCTGAAATTATTTATCGCCGCTACAGCCCTGATTGCGAAACTTTGCATTGCATCGTTGCATTTTTGTTGCATGTTGATTATTTAATGTCTACCATACAACATTTTTACGTTTCCGAATGCAAAATACCTGTTATACGTTTTTTGATTTTCTTTATTAGGACTGATTTGCCTTCGGGAAATCACCTCGAATTGATATTTAGTAGTGAATTTAAATTTACCTTCATTTATAATAGTTATTACTAGCTGTGCCCGCGACTTCGTTCGCGTGGACTACATCCTTTTATGGTCGGTACGTCGGTCCCCTAATATTCGAAACAAAAAGTTATCTATATTTTAATCCAAGTTTCGAGCTATATTTGTGCCAAATTTCATATCTCTAACTTCAAAAATAAATATTTTTCCACATAAACTTCCAAAGGTGGTATTACCCCCCTCCCCCCCTTATTTTCTAATAAAAAGTAGCCTATGTCCGTTCTTGAGATTTAACGTATACCTATACCAAATTCCATCAAATCTTGTCAAAGGCATTTGATTGCGTTGATCACCAAACGTTGCTGATGAAGTTGAGGCATTATGGTGTTGTAAGCACTTCACTGAGTCTTCTACAGTCTTACCTTTCTGACAGAACTCAAAGGGTCAATGTGAATGGAACTAACTCTTCTGGTGCACCTCTAGCGATGGGAGTGCCCCAGGGCTCAATATTGGGACCTCTGTTGTTCCTTATTTATATTAACGACCTTCCTTACTTTGCGAAGGATCTCTGTGAGATTGTGTTATTTGCTGATGACACTTATCTCATCTTCAAAGTTGATAGATGTAAAGAATCATTTGAAGATGTAAATAGTTCTCTCTCACAAGTGCTACATTGGTTCACGAATAATAATCTCCTGCTTAACACTAAGAAAACGAAATGTGTCAAATTTACAATGCCGAATGTTAAAAAAGTCAACATCAAATTGTCTATGAATGGTGAACCTATTGAAATAATTAATTCTACAGTATTTCTCGGCATTACATTAGACTCTAAATTGCAATGGGGACCCCATATTGTTGCCCTGGCAGGAAGGCTTAGTTCAGCTGCATACGCTGTAAGAAAAATTCGTAATTTGACTGATATTGAGACTGCAAGACTGGTTTATTTCAGTAACTTCCATAGTGTTATGTCATATGGTCTCCTTTTGTGGGGAACAGCTGCTGACATTCAGACTATTTTTGTTTTACAGAAGAGGGCTATCCGCGCCATATATGGTCTTAAATCACGGGATTCTCTCAGAGACTTATTTAAAGAAATTAACATACTTACCGTTGCATCTCAATACATTTTTGATTGTATTATGTATGTACGCAAAAATTATAATCTACTTTTTAAAAAATCTGACTTCCATAACTTTAACACTAGAAATAAACACAAGCTTGCTGTTCCATATCTAAGACTACATAAGATAAGTAATTCCTTTGTGGGTTTAAGCGTTAAATTATTTAACAAGTTACCTGAAAATGTTATCCAGTTGCCCATGCATAGATTTAAGTCTCATGTTAAAAATTGTTTAATAAAAAAGGGCTATTACAAAATTGATGATTATTTAAATGACAAAAATGTATGGGTCTAGAATAACTTAATTCTTTGAAATCTTACTATAGCTTTGTATACTTTATTTAAGTACCTAGTTTAAGGACACATTGTTATATTTGAAAAGAGTAAGTGTCGAGTTTCTTGCCGGTTCTTCTCGACATGATCAACATTCCGAACACGGCGGTAGAATACTTTATTTGTACTGACTATTCATAAGTGCTTTTGTGAAGCTTACATGAATAAAGATATTTTCTATTTCTATTTCTATTTCATCAAAATCGGTTGAGAGGTTTAAGCAGGAAAGCGTAACAGACACACAGACAGACAAACAGACAGACAGAGTTACTTTCGCATTTATAATATTAGTAGGGAAGTAGGGATTGAGAACATTGCGCTTTATATTGTAAGTTTAATCGATTTGCGGAAAAAAAATAATTCGTGTAAAGTACTATTTCAGTTTTGATCTTAGTACTTGGTTGCTATTGAATAATAATTTTTTGATTGTAATTGAATGGTTCAAATCTTGATTATACCTGATTCAAAGATATTGTAGTTGAAACAAAAATGTTTTTTGGGACATTTATAAAAAAAAATATTATTTTTAAAAATACCTTCCCGGCTAATTTCGGCTGAAGTGGGTAGTTTCATTGAGATTAACCAATTACACAAGTCTTAGTTTATACTTACTCTATGGTCTAGTGGTAAGCGTAGGCTTGTGATCTAATAGTCGTGGGTTCAATTATTCCCCCTTGGGATTACATTTGCGTGTTATTTCCAATTTTAAAAGGATATTCTCAGATTTATTACCTATCATAGCTGTTGACAATAGTTCATGCTTAGGAAGGGTATGTATGTAAAATGTTAATCCAGTGCCTGATTTCTCAAGTCTTGAAGGCAAAGAAAGTCTCAGGCACAATTAATGTAGTCTTATGTAATTGATTGATCTTGATCTCAATGAGATTGGCCACTTTAGTCGGCAACGGTCGGGACGACATTAATTAGTTTCAAGTGTCCGCACGTTTGCGCAGTACCTAGTGTGCACTCTATATTTTTTTCTTTTTATCCTCTTCTGACAAGTATAATAACAGATTGTGTTCTATATTCTGTGTCAGTTTGAACATTACCGCTGTCTTTAAAATTATCTTCCAACAATCCTCTGCCGGCAAATCCAAGATTTTTGTTTGTACCTTGTTTAACTAGGTGTCCGGCGTCCTTTCTTATCTGATGCCCTGGGCAGATACCATACTACGCCCTTACCTAAGGCCAACCCCAGTTTGAGTGCACATTATTTATAATTAAGGCAGTAACTTAATGAAAAACGCAAATCCAACCAACAATAAACATTTAATTCTAAATCGGCATCAACTAGCTCAAATTACACCTACAATTTGGCTGCGGTCCAAACGACCTGCAATGTTCACACAGCATTTCTTTCAACAACAAGTTCTGCATCTCATTTCTTACAATTAACTTCCTAACAGGATTTAACTTCCTCATAAACGGTACTAGTGACTTAAGGAAATGCAGATCTTCGTCTATAACTGCTTCTGCAGTCGATAGATCGATTAGTCTGCGCTTTGTGTCTATTCCATCTAAATCACTTTCTAATATAGCTCTCTTTCTGCTGTTTGGATCATTTTGATCAGAATCCGGTATTATATTAGCTCCGTTTAATACATTGTGAAGCGTTATAACAGGTTCGGTGAATATTTTCTCTGGCTCTTCATTCTTCTCGCAAGTAATCCCATGTGACTCGTTAGAATTCTCAGAAACCTCTATTTCTCCTTTAATGTCTTGGATGCACATAGATGTGTCTGTTTGTACGAAATCTTCGGTGTTGCCCCGACCGTGTCTCGTGTCTTTAAGGAAGAGTAGCTTTTCGAAGTGTATCCACTGACCTCTGTAATTGTTTATGGCAGTTCCTTCGTCGTCTGAAGATAGTGTTGTTCGCTTTGCTAATCGGTGGAAGGAGTCTTTCAGGTTCCGCCATTTTGCTTTCACTTCGTCCGCTGTAAACAAAAAAATATTGACGTGTCAGTATCGTTTCCACTTTATCACATCTTATTTCTAAATAATATAGATACCTACTCCATCGGACATAATTTCACCTAAATAGTTCCGTCTGATTAGAACTCAGTTGATTAGTCAACTTCTAGAGTGACTAATGGTTCGGTCTAGCTTCTCACGGGTGGATAATTTGGTACAACTTGGTTTACATTATTGGAGCTGAATTAAGGGAAGAAAAGTTATTTCTAACATAATAACATCATATAATGCCAGCTTAAGTAACCGGCGGAAAGTTTATTTTCTATTAGTAAAGGTTCAAAAAACATAAAATGATGAGTTATCATAATTATAAAAAAGTTTCTCCATAAAAACTCTATCTTCCATAAGTAACGTCATTTTTTAAGCTTGAAAAATTCTTTAAGGTTTTAATAAGATATCAAGCAAGATGTAAAGATGTAAAAAATGTTTGGAGAGTGTTTTATAGGTAAAAAAGGGAATTACCATTTTTCGAATTTTATTTTATTTTCAAACATGATGGACGATGACACGGTGTTTATTGCCGTTTGATTATACACAAATAATTTATTTCTCTATGTAATTAAAAAAAAAATAAACATACACATTTAATCTAACGTAGGGATTCATCGAAATAACTAGGCTTGGATTAAAGAGAGTGGGATCACTACGATATTGCGATTTAAAGACTTTTGCTATTTACGAGTAGTTTTCTATTTAAGAACATCAAGGAAACAATTTAGAAAATTAAAAGAGCAATCTAATTCTGTTACAACCTTTGACAACATAATATTATCAGAATAGAATTAAGGCTATAAAAGTACTCTCTTACCGAAACCATTTAGATTTTTTTTCGTAGAGTTAAATCTATACTTTATATAATAAAGGTGAAGATTTGTTTATTTGTTTGTAATCGGTTATCTCAGAACCGACTGGTTGAAATTGAAATATTTTTTTTGTGTTAAATAATAAATTTATTGAGGACTAGCTGTGCCCGCGACTTCGTTCGCGTGGACTACATCCTTTCATGGTCGGTTTTACCCCTTTCTCCCCTAATATTCGAAACAAAAAGTAGTCTATATTTTAATCCAAGTTTCGAGCTATATTTGTGCCAAATTTCATATCTCTAACTTCAAAAATAAACATTTTTCCATATAAACTTTCAAAGGTGGTATTACCCCTTATTTTCTAATAAAAAGTAGCCTATGTCCGTTCTTGAGATTCAACGTATGCCTATACCAAATTTCATCAAAATCCGTTCAACCGTTTAGGCGTGAAAGAGTAACAGACGGGCAGACAGACAGACAGACAGAGTTACTTTCGCATTTATAATATTATGGATGGTTAATAGGCTATATAGGCTATAACATCACGCTGCAACCAATAAACGCGAAAAATCTGTAGGAAAAGTTTAAAGGTGCATGCAAAGCTGAAGTGGGCCGCTAGTTTAAAGATATATGTTACAAGTTCCCATGAAAGATCACTGAATTACCAATGCATAAATTTAAGTCTCAGATAAAACATTATTCCATAAAAATAGATAATAATAAATAAATATAAATATTGGACAACATCACATACATTGCTCTGATTCTGTGGTAAGAAGCTAAAACACTTGTGTTACAGAAATCAAAAACAACGACGGTACCACAACACCCAGACCCGAGACAATGCAGAAAAGTTCGTTTCTCATATTAACCCGACCGGGGATCGAACCCGGAACCTCTGAGATGGCGCGACGCCAAAGTCCGGCACGCTCGCCTCTCGGCCACGGAGGTCGTCAAATTTAAATAGATTACTATTTAAATGACAAACATGTTTAGACGGCTGTAGTTTTACTGCAATCTTCTAATTTATAAATAGATCTGAAAAAGTTTACATGAACGATGACTTTTTACTTTACAAACAAGCATTACATTACAATATAACCTACCTGATTGCATAAATGCAAGTAATCTAAAGATATAATTATGCATTTACACTTTAGCATATAATTTTATAATTTAATTGCGAATTGTATAAAGAAATTATACATTATTATATTACAAGCTGCACATTGTAATGTAATGCTCGGCTATTTTCCTAATACTGATCTAAAATTACAAATCTGTAGAGTTATATATCATACAAATGTGGAAAAACATTAAAATTTCATGACCTCGACTACAACACACAAACGTACTTAGAGGAAATCAAAACAGGTTTAATTTCTTTTTGAGCTACTGACACGTAGGATAAAATAGCGTTTGACCGGGAATCGAACCTGAAACTTTTTGCGCCACAGCCGCACTTTTAAATCTTAGAATGACGTTCTATCAGACAACTCTGTTTTTATTATTAAAGTCAATCAAGTCGCATATTAAAGTGGACACGAATCAAAAATAAATTTTCGTTAATTCAAGTCATAATAGCAAGCCTTTTACTCCTGACCACTGCAGCAAAATCACAACAGAACTGTTGTCCTTTTGTAATGCCAGAGAACCAAAACAAAGACAGCA
Organism: Glyphodes pyloalis; assembly: GCA_037074685.1. Lineage (NCBI taxonomy): Eukaryota > Metazoa > Arthropoda > Insecta > Lepidoptera > Crambidae > Glyphodes > Glyphodes pyloalis. The sequence continues at coordinate 17,117,587 of JAYKKO010000009.1, forward strand.
AACCGCTGTAAACAGAAAAACGAACCTTTTTCCAATGCTATAAAGACTAAATTAAACTTACGTCGTCTTTTTAAAATCGTCGCAATAATATGCCAACTCTTATTCACTTTTCTTCGGCATCCATAGCTCTTATGTTTCTTGTCCCACAAAAATGGTCGTTTCTTAACTTCATTGATCAAAGCGTCTATAAACAAAACCATGTTGAATGCTTTAGAATTTGTACTTTGTGAGTTTGTCGCAATTGTCTCTTCCTCACTCATGATCACACCAAAGGGTTTTTTTTTTTGGATATTAAATTGCAACTTTATGCAATCTGTTTCTGCAAATTTCGCGTAGGATTTGGCATGATTTCACTGTATAGAACGCTGGTGTGAGTGTGGTCTATAGCTTTCTAAGGATTCCGTGGCAGGCAATGATCCAGTTTGAGTAAGTTCGAAGGCACGATTAGGTCTACAGTAAGTTGTTCACGTGGGTAGCTCGCTCGACACTCGATGTGCTTTTAAATACAGTCTTCTTTACTGAACACTAACTATTGGACATTACTGTAAAAAGTAACACAAAAACACAAAAAAAAAATGAATCCAATCGATCATGCGTTGTCCTGACACCGGAAAAAGTATCTTATTCCACTAGTTTTAAGAGGGTTTTTGGCTTTTAATAGGATTGCGGTTAAAATAAGCGTGGTTCGTGCGACGCGACGACTGTAGTACTAATAAGTTACGACCGACAGTCATCGCGACGTTGCCGTATTGCGGCGAATAGCTCCGCAGAACGATTAGACTCGGAGAGAGACACTAAATTACTTTTGTGGTCGAATTAGGTGACGATATGGGTGAGCCTGCGTAGAATCTGCAAGGGATCCCGACTCCCTCATACTTGCGCTGCGTTGGCCGTAGAAGGGGTATTAGTCGGTGGCAGCCTGACACACCACTCTCTGTTCCCCGTAAAGATTGACGGTGCGGTAGTCATTACCCACTCGACAAAAAATCAGGCATCAATGATATTTTAAGTACCGAGTCATAATTTCCAGGTCCTGGTATCATTTTTTACTTTAAAAGATGACAAGTTCTTTTTTTAAAATTGAATTATATGTGGAAAAAATGGGGATAGTATGGGTTTGAAGCAGGGTACCGCTAGCCAGAGTTAATTTAGATTATCGAAAGAGGCTTTCAATATTGTAAGTTGAAACAGACGATGATTAAATCATGATAACGTACGTGAAAAACGTAGTTTGATATTGTATTGGGTTTGATACAGATCGTCAATATTGAAAACATTAACACCTAAATCCAGCAATTCAAAGTCTCAACAATTGAGCTTGTCAGCAGTTTACTGTTGAAATTAAAATGTTGGGGCTTTTGTTGTACTAAAATCATGATAGCGTAAGTTTTTTTGGGTTTGATACAGAACGTCAACAATGAAAACATTAACACCGTAAATCCAGCAATTCACTGTCTCCACATTTCAGAATGCCATGATGCCAGCAGTTTAGTATATCTATTCTGTTTTGCACATTAGCTCTTGCGCTAACTCGCGCGTCGCAGTCGGAGCGCGGCCATGTTGTGACGTCACGGCCGCGCGACGAGGTCATGCAACGTCGCCGTCGTCGCGGCCGTGACACGCGACGTGCGATCGCTGTTTGTCCAATGTCGCGAGTTCATTTATTTCAGGTACGGTCCACGCACGTCACTTTGGACTATAAACCGACCTTATGTTGTAAGACTTAAAATCGAACTTAATTTATTTCCTTTCATGTGCTGTTAACCTTATGGTCGAAAGCACGTCAGACTAGGAGAGACCAGTAGGCAATATGTCAAATTTCTCGCATGAGACGACAAAAGTTTCGATGCTGTTGATTGGCTAATAGTACGACGCACTCGTATTTTCAGCCAATCAGCAGCTGACGCACTGACTTCAATCAATTTTGACGTTTGTTAAGAGCGCGATAAAATTTAGTCGCGTGGCGCATGCTAGCAGGCCTAGCTAAGAGAGGTAGGGCATAGCGATTTACCGCTCAAACTGGAGCAAGCAGCGCGACTAGTGAAATACCTCCACCTTACAAAAGACCACAGCCAAATAACAATCACTTCTGTGTTGTTATGTTCCACATCAATCAATCTTGAAGTGTGATATACTAAAAAAAAATCTGGAGTTTGTTTCTTGGAGAAACATAATTTATTCATGGACATGATTGTCTTCTCGTTTAAGTCCTTAAAATTGTTAAGATTGGATAACTTATGCGTTTCTTACCGGATTCATCTCTATAGGATTAGGTTCCGAACCGGCTGTAACTTCAATTTTGGTTTGAATTTATTTTGAAGATTCATAAGTAGGTATTACTTGTAACCAACCAACAAGTTCTACGGCCTGTAGGACTACCATGCGCAGTAGGTACCTACATCAAATTTCTCACATGAGACGACCAAAGTTTCTATACCATTGATTGGGTGTTAATTCAGCCAATCAGCAGTTGACGCATTGATTTTGACATTTTTTAAGAGCGCGATAACTCGCGTGACGTATGCTAGGCCTACTGGAGAGAAAAAAATGTCACGGCCAGTCTTTAAAATAAAACATAATTAATTCAAAACAATCGGACAATTGACAGGTTAGGGTTAATAAAATTGGAGAATCACGCGATAGAACAACGATTTTTTTTTCATATTATTTAAGTAATTAGGATATTTTTTAACCTTCGTTTAAATATCTATATCCCGCCATGATATCATAGTTATTTCTGCCTCAGATTTATATCCAACAGGAGCACAAAAATTGTCACAGCTAGTCTTTAAAATGTAGCACAATGAACTCAGAACATTCGGCAGGTGTACTTAAGCGAAGAAAGCAACCAGGTGCGCTTTAATATCGGAACTGGCTGCTTTAAGGGGTCCTCTGTTTTATTGCGCAACCGAATCTAACTGGATTAATAGCAGAAGTTTCACTCCACAAGATTAAAGACAAGGAAATGAAGAAAAAGTGAGAAACACTGGACCTCATGTCGTGACCTTTATATTTATTATTATTAGTTATTCCTCTTTACGGGCTTTTGGCCAAGCAAAAATGAAGAAAAAGTTGGCAAATGGGCTAATAAAATATATCTGAATCTAATTTTAACTGCAAAAAAATTATGTTAAGGATGGCTGCTTTCTGTAAGGTATCATAAGTGTATTCGTGTAACTTTTAGACGTTAAGGCTATGTGTAAGTGTTTTGGGATGACTCCAGTAGTAGACACTACAATAGGCACAATAGTTACTTATAAATTTTAAGACTTTCGCGTTCCATTTTAAACATTTAAAATAATAACAACAATAGTTACTTGATTCATGTTCCACACTTTTTTATTTGATCGTGCAGTTCAGTGTATTCCCTGTAGTGGATTTTATTTATTGGATACAGTATTCCTAATGAAACGGGACAGTCAGCAGTACAACTACAATATTCCCTAGAATAACATCTCATGACGGTAGGGATAAGCTGATATCCAGTGCTGCTCGGGATTTATTCTTGAGACAGAATTAGCTGAGTTTTTTTCCTTTTGTCTTATGCACAATCTATGCTTGGAACATTATCTATGTTTTGTGTTTTGTTTGTAAGTTGAGACAATAAATGTTTGATAAAAGTACGCAAGTTTTGAGTTTTCCGCCCATTGTGCAGTGAAGTGTTGGCGACCTGTTAGTCCTGATTATGCTAAAAATAAATCAATTCTTAGGTAATGATTGGGCTCTTAAAAACTGCATCACATTTTTAATGGACTCCGAGCTCCATAATAAATGAACATTAAAATACACAGTACGCCGCTTAGGATTCACTACGCGAGTAAATTATATCGCGGTTTTAACAAATGTTAAATTCAGTGCACCAACAGCTGTACGCTGAAAACACGAGTGTTGCTACCAGCCAATCAACAGTATATAAACTTTTTTCTTCTCATGCTATAAACTTTACGTTTTTCGCACGCTAGTGGGGTATGAGAGAGAAAGAGAACTCTTCTACCACAAACTATAAAACGACGACATCCCCTTTTCCTTAAAAAAGGTCAGTTAGCATTGTTTTATAGGGCTAGTCAAAAAGAAAGCTAGATTTTTTGAAAATTCAAACGGCAGCTTTAAATAAAACGGAGTCACCCTTTAAAATGTATCCCAAATGAACTCGTAACAATTCGGCAGGTGTATTAAGCGACCCAGCAGCGCAGTATCCAGGTGTACTTTACTATCGGAACTCGGTACAGTTAAGAGGCGCCGAGTTTTATTGCCCAGGCGCTTATACATTTTACTGTCAAAATTTTGGCGCGGAGTGTTTTCTAATTTTGTACCCTCATTATTTAGTAGTTGGTTTCCTTGGAGGGATGATGAAAAAGGCTTTACTGATTTGATAGATCATAGTGTGTTTCTGATTTTTTCTTAACATTATATATTGATAACCTTATTAATAAACCTACTAATTTTTTTGATGTGAGTAGTGTCATAACGACGTCTTAATAATGTATTTTTACAAATAGGAACATAATATGTTACCTACTGGTAATGAAAGTAAATCACTGTAATACGAGCATGGTGATTAAGGAATAATACTGTTTGAAATTTAACATTTTGCTGGACTGTGGGAAGTGTAAAATCTACTTTATATTTACTTATGTGTTTTTTTTTAATTTATATTTTTTAAATCAAGTATCAAATCATAAAATAAATAAAACTAAAAGAGGTATACAAGTGTCTGCTATAGTTTTTAAATATATAATTAATAACTTCTTAATAAATATTTTTACAAGAATATAAATGAAATAAAAACATAACTGTTTGTTGTAATTACTAAATCACTGCGTCATGTTTATTCTGGAGTAATCGTTTCCCAAAGATGCAACTTTATTTGAACCGGACGAAGCCGGGAACAGCTACTAGTTTAAGTGTGAAACAGTAATTAAACCCTTTGTTAGCATCGTTTGCGCTTTTAAAGTGAACGCTCCAAGGGACAATTCACACCAAGATAGAAATTTAACAGACAAAATATTATGAGTGCTTAGGAAAAGGGGATCTTTTCAAAGAATATGTACGAGTATATTTGTATCTTATGTTTTTTTGGTTTGTTTCTTAATAAATATTCTTAAGAGACGAAATATACTTACGAAAAGAAATGTTGGTTTTCATAATATAGTATATACTAATATATTTTATTCATAAAAACTTGACATCAGTAAATTTAAATAATCTAAGTGAGTAATATTGTAAATTTTCTCGTTATTTTATTAGAATTTTGAAAACAAGACTTCATTTAAAGTGCAACAATAAGTAATAAGGACCTATCTAGTGAATAAAAGAAAGAAAAAATGAATACATTAAAGTATGTACAAAACAAAAAATTAGCTAACATATATTTCACGAAACAAGCCATGGAAAGCACTACTTCCTTTTACATATGATATTTACACTTAACACCATATTTGGAAATGATAATACCTAAATAGCTTAATTATACCAATATTATAATGACGACCTCCGTAGCCGAGAGGCGAGCGGGCCTGACTTTGGCGAGCGCCGTCCCTGAGGTTCCGGGTTCGATCCCCGGTCGGGTCAATATGGGAAACGAACTTTTCCATATTGTCTCGGGTCTGGGTGTTGTGGTACCGTCTTTGTTTCTGATTTCTGTAACACAAGTGCTTAAGCTACTTACCACAGAATCAGAGCAATGTATGTAATGTTGTCCAATATTTATTTATTTATTTATCTATTATAAATGTGAATGTTTGTAAAAATGTATCAATTTCTGGATATCTGTAGTTTGTTTCTCTTTCACGCAAAAACTATAGTACGCACTTAGATGAAATTTAGTTGTTATAGATACGACTTACTATATTTACATAAACGATACTTTTTATCTCCAAAAAACGCAAAGGAGCAGGCAACAGACAGTAGGTACCTTAATATTTTTTCCCGAATGCATAAAATGCGTACATGTGAATACGACTTTATATCGAGGCAGGGGCAGTGGAGAGTGCTCTATCGGGTCTCAAGATGCTTTTTAAACATTTCCCGTAGCATTATTGAGAGTGCGGACTGTTAAATCGATTGGCCATAGAGTATATTATAGAGGTACAGAAGGTAGGTGCTGTTTCTTGCCTTGTCTTAAACAAGCAATGACTGCGTCCTTTTTAAAAACTTTGGACGAGCCGAGCTGAGAGGCATGCGGGCCGGACTTTAACGTGGTGTCAATTCTAAGGTCCCGGGTTAGATTTCAAGTCGGGTCAATATGGAATACGAACTTTTCTATATTTTCTTGGATCGAGTCTCACTCACGTCACTGCCTTCGTCTATGCAGCAGTACGATGTGCCAATGTGAATCCCCCCTAAAAAAGGATATAGCATGTGAATTTTGAATAATGCGACAGAATAAAAATTTTACCAATCATTAATATTTTATGGTTCCATTTTTTTTTAATGTACTTTTCAATCACTTTTATCTAAATACGTGTTTTTTAACTGATGAAGCATGAATATCATTCAATTAAAAACTCATTCGTTTTATTAGACTGTTGAATCAGAATAGTGTTGTTGCGTATACTTCATGTATTTATGGATGTACGTATAGGGATATGAAATTGGTACTTTTAAATACTTATAAAATACGATTTCTTCATAAAAATATATTAGAACAGGATTCTCCGACGTCACGACAACACACTGGCGCTTAAATAGAACCCTCTATGAAATAATAAAGGATAAACAAGATAACAACAAACAACACTCATATCATCTTTTAGAAGGAAAAATAAAAAACAGTATACAACGAAGCAAAACTATCAAAAGTAAAGTTCTGAATCCTCCTAAACAAGACTGGATAAAAAAAGAAATAATAAAAGAAATTAGCTCAAGAAACTTACTCTGGAAGCAGCACAAAAAAGACCCTGAAAATAAAACCACAGAAAATATATACATAAAGAAAAGGAACGAAGTAGCAGCCAATATACAACATGCAAAAAGCGAATATTATTTAAAATCCTTCAACGACTCCAAGAAAAAACCAAAGAAAATGTGGAATCTTATAAATAGCCTATCCAAAAATAAAGTGAAAGAGTCCATAGTTCCAAGTAAATTACAAATACAAAACGGGTATGCCACGGAAATTGAAGATATTTGTGAACACTTCAATGCATTTTTCTCTGATATCGGCTCGACTCTAGCTCGTCAAATTTCCTCCCAGACATCTTATAATGCCATATCCAACATAGTACATCAAAATACAAATAACACCAACAATACATTAAATCAGATATTACCAGCAAGTACAGAAGAAATTGCAAAAATAATCGATAACCTTAACCCTAATACAAGCTCGGGTATCGATGGTATTAGTACCAAATCCATTAAATGTATTAAAAATGCAATATTGAATGAGCTCACGAATTGTTTAAACTATTGTCTTGAATGCGGAACGTTCCCTGATTCACTAAAAATAGCTAAAGTGATGCCTATTTATAAATCTGGACTTAAATCTGATGCTGGGAACTATCGTCCTATATCGGTTCTACCAGTAATGTCAAAAAATTTTGAAAGGGTACTGTATAACCGACTTGAAATGTATTTAAACTCCATAAACTTCTTATACGAGAAACAATATGGCTTTAGGCCCAAGTCGAACTCTCTTTCAGCCACCATAGACATAGTGACTAAATTAAAGATCGAAATTGATGAGAAAAAGATTGGATTGGGAGTTTTCATAGACCTAAAAAAGGCATTTGATACCATCAGCCATGACTTACTCCTTAAAAAATTGATGTCGATAGGTATTGAAGGTTCTGCACTAAACATTTTCAAATCATATTTTGAGAACCGGAAACAAATAGTTAAAATAGGCCAAACCCAGAGCAGTACTAGACCTATAACGTACGGAGTGCCTCAAGGATCCATCTTGGGCCCCCTACTATTTCTCATCTACATTAATAGCATAAAAGATATTGGTCTGGAAGGTGACTTAGCCTTGTATGCAGACGATACCAATTTATTTTACTTTGGGAGAACTCTCAATGCAATTCTAGACGATGCACAGAGCGATCTTAATATTCTGAATTCCTGGTTTCAATCCAATCTCTTGACAATCAATATAGCAAAAACGAATTACATTATATTTGCAGCTAGAAACAAAAAAATACCTCAGTTTTCACCTCTTATGTTGAATAATACTGCAATTAATCGAGTTTATAATGAGAAATATCTCGGTTTAATTATAGACAGTAATTTGACGTGGACGATTCACCTTGAAAAGATAAAAGCCAAACTTATGTCACTAACGGGAGCACTCCGCGGTATCGTTCGATGTCTCCCACAGCCAGTACGTTATACTATTTACAATGCACTTGTAAAACCACACATCGATTACCTAATTGAAGTATGGGGAACTGCTGCCCAAACAAATATAAAAAGCCTACAAATTGCACAAAATAAATTAATTAAGAGATTGTTCAAATACAATTTTCTGACAGCTTCAGATAAGATTTACAAAGAAACTAGAATAATGAGCATAAACCAACAATATTTTCACAATACTTGCTTATTAGTACGTAAAATTTTAAACAAGGAGATCCTTGTTTAAAATATATTTATGTAGATACATACACGGATAACATTTACGAAGAAACACCAAGTTCAAAAAATTAAATTAAGAAGCGCGAACAACTTAGTTTTACGTACTCCCCGTACTAACTATGGCAAACAAAATATTTTGTACGCTGGTGCCAAATTATATAATCAATTACCAAAAGACATTAAAGACGCAAAATCAGTTTTTACCTTCAAAAGACTTCTTAAACACTATGTCCAAAAACATGTAAATATAATTAAATGATAAGTAATGTTTGTGTATGTATATATATATATATATATATATATCTGTGCATTTATTAAGTGCGCACACGCACACAAACGTATGTATGTATTTTGCACCATTATTATTACCTTGGGTACATGTCATTAATTTAACTTATTTTATTATAATAGTTAAAAAAAAAAAAAAAAACTATGATAAACTCAATATTTTGTCAAAACCAAAATCTATCATTGTCAAATCAAAAACTTAAATTGTCATTTACTCACTTTATTTTAAAACTATAAATACCTTCTTAAAAAAAACCTTTTTTAATTATATTAGTATATCAATTTTGCACACCAATATTTTAAATAGTAAAAATAATCTCCCTCACGACACCTGTTACTAACGGAAAAATTGTTAATGTCACATCTAGTTGGACTCATAATCCACGTTCAAACGTTGACGAAACAGTGAGCCGATGCGGAGTTGAACTTTTTTTTTGATACTTACCCTCACAATTATTTATATTAGTAATTTATCTAGACTAAGTTTTTGCGATAATGTTTACACTTATTCTGATTGTGTTTTAACTCTTGCCCTACACAGAATTTATGTTTAGTTTAAGTCCTTTTCTCATGTAAGTGATTTGTAATCTTATGAGAAATAAATATCTTTAAACCTAAATAGTCTCGGACCATACAAAAGAATATTTGTAAAAAAACAAAATGGCTGACGTAATATAAAGTCCTCATAAAAAACATTGACATATTTAATTCCCGGTTCCAATATTTTACGTAAAGTGTCAAAAAAAATTCTACGACTCGTTAATTCTAATTTCAAATTTACTTTTCATATCAGCTGTAATCAGTCGTCCATCGGTCGTTTTTAGCTTAGGCCTCGTATAATGACTCAATTGACTTGGGTCTGGGTGTGCTGGGATGACGCCCCCGGTTAGTATCCGTCGTCTGGTACTCATAGTACAAGGGAAAACCTTAGTTTGAGACCAGGTGATTGGTGTGATTGTCTGGCGCATTTATTTATTTATTTATAATTTGTTACAGTCCGTAACTATAACGGATCGTTTTTCAAATATTGGAATTGGATAATAGAATCATTTGTAATCGGTGTCAACATACAAATTGGCGCTTCTGCAACTCAAACAACACTACTCTTTGCCCGGATCAACAGTGTGGATATCGTCCAGTAATTGACACGTCATTAGTGGGCAGCCCTTTGTAGGGCTGTGGAAATAACTATACCTACTCGTATACGCTTTGTGCTATGTTTGTCGGAGGATATCCACTGTGTCAGACGAAATGGGTACACATTTGTATCAATTTGTTCGGTTTGTTTGTATCAATTTCGTATTAACCATTAGCGGAGAAATATTGGAAAGAAACCAGTACAGGTGGTTTACTCTGAATATCATTTAATATGTTATAGAGGGAGAAAGAAAGAGCTAAAAAGAAAACCTACATGTTCCTCAAACGGAATGTGATTCGAATAAAGATTTTTTTTATGGTTTCTATCCGCGTTCAGAAACGCAGTGATTTCGTCAATGTCAAGAGTTTAGAAAGACATTTTCTTTTCTGATTTTTTATTTTTCTTCCGCCAGTTAAACATACAATGATTGGAAACAGAAAACGTTGCATTGCTGAATCAGAATCATTTCTTATGATTAGGTTTAAGTAATGTGTAACGGAACGTCAGAATGTGAGTAAGATAGGACAAGATAGTGAATTAGATAAAAATGAATACATGAGGAACGTATGAATAAAAGACTAAGCCCATTATAAAGAATCCGTGAATTAATTTCTATTCGGGTCGAAAAAAGCGGTAGTGCAACGAACATGATCTTTTATTCCAATATAACATAATAAAGACAGCCGCAAACAAGAGACGATGAAAGAAACCAAAATAAAATAGTTTTTGACAATGAGTTTAATTTGGATACTTAACTTCAAGGTTGTTTGTTATGAACTTGTAACACAGGTGATACATTCAAATCAGTTAAAGACCAGTAAATCTTTGATGTCACTATTCTATAATTTACAGGGTTCATCAACATCAATAATGATGTTTACTGATTTTTATTCATGATTGTTTGATTTATCACTAAAGTATCTCCATTTGTTTTATAAAAACAATTTATCGGTACGGTCGAAAGCACGTCAGACTATACACTTACTTTGTACTGCTTTTATGTCAAGCGCATAAGGACGTATATCGAACTGCAAGTGTTTACCTCAATTACCGAATATACCGGATGATTAAACGGGGCTAACGGTACGTTGAACAACTGCACCTTAATCCCCATTTAATCATCCGTAAAAACAAAACTAACACAAAATTGGGGGTACTTACGCAAAGTAGCCGACCGAATAGCCTTGTAAAAGCTAACGATGGAAGTTGGCGAACAAAAAAAAAGCACGAAAAGAAAATCACAACTAAAACGAAATAGGACTACTATAAAAGTATTCGAGTTCCCGGAGATAATGAAAAAAGTTGGTCAAATGATCACCCGCCTTCCGGCCGCCGGGCGCGGAGTTGCGAACTACGCTCCGTGTAATTAGCCGGAGTTGAGATGATGGAGGATTTGTTCCGGAAGCGGGCCTGAATAATTAATGGGGTCGTGCTTGTCGATCTTTTTAAAGTTAATTTTGTCTATGCGACTAGCTAGTCTGAACGAGAGTTCGTGAGTTTCATTCGCGTCAGGACAAACATTCCGTGCTTGTAAATTTTTTTAAGTTATTTTTATCTGCTTATTTTGGATGGTCTATGTTTTAGCTAGCTAGACTAAAGATCTTGAGTTTGATTCTTGTGAGAGACACGTATTCCGATATTATTTGCATTTGATTCAATATGCGAGATGAACACTTAATTTTTCGGCATTTATTTTAGTACCAGGATTAGTCGTGGTAAATAATAATAATATAAATACAAAACATAAACTAACCTGACTTTGTTTGTACCTAAAATTTTGTATGTACTTAATTCAAAGTGGCGTATAACAATGTTGATGACTCAATGTTGGGGAAGCTACTGCAGCCTGTAACACAGTTCTTACTATCACAGGCTGCAGGGAACCATATATAATGTATATCTATGTTAATTGCCAAATAAATTAATTTAAAGAAATGCCTGAAGGACTATTTTACGTAGCTTAATGAAATGTTTAGTATTTTGCTCCTTCTCTTATGACATTATCAGTACTAAAATTGTTTCAACGCGGAATAAGCTCTTAGGAGAATTAGTTTCAGCTGAAATTATGAAACAATTTAAAAACTATCTAAACGGATCATTGAAAGCAATAATAAACTGCCTCATTTGTCTTCTAGATAATGTATAATGATAATAACTTACTTTTAAATCAAGTCAAAGTAATAATGACCTAAATTATATTCAACAAAACGCTAAAATAGTTTATTTTAAATAATAGAAAAATGTCAGTTCTATGCTTCGTTATTAAAACGTGGGTTTGACGAAGAAGAAATGTGAAAAAATAAATTCAATTTCTCCAGAAATTGACGGTCCAAATTTTGCAATAATATAAGAAATTGATCCATTTTGCAAGCATATTCTCAAAAATAAAACATACTTTCATACAAGATTATGTATATACAATCCTTCGTTTCCTTACAGTCGTTCAAACGAAAGTACCATTGCACGATTATTATTTTAAAGACTGCTGATAATTGAAAATACGCAACCCAACTTCTCTACTTCTGATTTCTTACAACTTTTGAGAGATAATTACTTCCTAGATGTAAAAACTGGTGCCTTTTATGTTCAAGACAAGAAAAAAGAGTTTTACTCTTTAGCAGGCGAGGTAGAGCTGTCAGGCGATTAGTTCACTGTTTTAGTTACAAGAGAAGCTCTTAGTAAACCTTGTTTGCTCTATCTATCATAGAAATTCACTAGAGTAACTGGAAAGAAGTAAATAAATGGTGGTTTTCTTTGGAAAGTGTTTTTTTATTACAACTTGTCCTGGCTTTTATCTTCCCTGATAATGCAAATAGATAAAGATGCCTGGGCTTGTAGTAGCCTATTTATTTTTTTATTGAAAGTATTTACCTAAGTTGAGTTGAAGACACACTGACATACAAATTATATTCTTTAACATCGTTTAAAAATAATTCGTGAAAAACCAACGTTAGTTTCCTATGTTATCTCATTGAAGTAATTACAACAATCAATAAAAATCATGCTAATGCCTAACCAGAATGAACAAGCACTATAACAGAAACTTATCAACATTTTCGCGTGGGCTTAAAAATGTATACTCGGAGTTATTTGCTAAGTGTTTTTAAACGAGTCCTCATAATTGGTTGTTTATTCATCGTGTAATGCGGCGGTCGGCCAAGCCCTTAGCAATTAGTCCAGTCTTTAATTTGATTGTAATCGAGGGACCTAACATGACACATATTTGGGTATTTCACATAGTTTACCACATTGCGTGTGCAGGCCGGCACACGAATTGGGGAGTAGAATTCAAGAGAGGCAGGGCATAGCGATTTGTCCCTTGAACTGGAGCAGCCCGACTGGTAAAATACCTCCACCTTACAGAAGACCGCAGTCAAATAACAATCACTTGTGTGTTGTTGTGTTTCTGCTTGTGAGTTAGGTTTCTAGAGCTTCTGGGGGGTGCTACACGAGTAGCAGGGGTCAAACCTTCAAGGTAAGGGCGACAAGTCCAGTAACTGGTTTATTATGTTGTACTAGTCGCCCTTAAGCTAGGACCTCATTACCACTTAATATCAGGTGGGATAAGGTCAATCTTGAAGTACAAAATAAAACAAAAATTAAAAGTTTAAATATATCTTATATGGTCCTTAAGAATGACTTACTATTTATTGAACAACACAGAAGAGAGGTCCAAATATAGGGTCTGATTTTAATTATACCCTTTACTTTTATCGGCGACTGCTGGGCATACAATTTTAATAACTACATGAGGCAGTGAGGTAAGTAAGGCAAATGAGCAAAATTATTATCAAACCGCTTATTACCTTTAACTAGACCTAAATACTAATAATAAGTTAACAGCTGAGACAAACAGCTAAATAGTATGTGATGATTTCACTTCTCTCTCTCAAAATCGTCAACAATCGAATGCCATCTGCAGTGATCATAGTGAAACATTTGGTGTTATTTACAATACCTTATCACTTTTGCGCCACGACTTTTTATATTAGTTATATATAGGCATCGGATTATATGCATTCGCATTTTTGCATATGCGTCGTAACCACGATTTGTTTTTATTAAAATCTAGACAGATATTCTTGTTTATAACGACCTCCGTAGCCAAGAGGCAAGCGTGCCGGACTTTGGTGTCGCGCCATCTCTGAGGTTCCGGGTTCGATCCCCGGTCGGGTCAATATGGGAAACGAACTTTTCCATATTGTCTCGGGTCTGGGTGTTGTGGTACCGTCGTTGTTTCTGATTTCTGTAACACAAGTGCTTCAGCTACTTACCACAGAATTAGAGCAATGTATGTGATGTTGTCCAATATTTATTTATTTATTTATATTTCTTTATACTTTATTGCACGAAAACTTTATCGAAAATAAAATTTGTCTGTAAACCCAATACAGACAAATGAAATTTTATTAATATAGATTAGCATCCTCAACATTTGTACCGACTCGTAATACACGAGTGACTGTTTAAAAAGTCGCCGGCTCATGCGAGCACCGACTAATTGAGCCGAGATTGCGGAATTAATAGTGGCCGCCACACGCAACTCTGTGGGCACAGCCAGGAGCAATAAAATGTACGAGTTAATACTTGAGCTCTAATATCGTCAGCTTAAAGATTCACTTGAGGCCTCCTCTACACTGACAGATTCTACACGTAGAGACCTGTAAAGGGTGTGATTTGCTCGTCTGCTGATATAAAATACTTACCACAGACGAGAAAATCACACCCTCTACAAATCGGCGGACGCCATCGTGATGCCATCTGCAAACAAATCTGTCTACGTGTAGAGGAGGCATTAGAATGAGTTTATTATTTTTATAGTACTAAACGCCGTACTAGCGAACTTTAAATATATGAAACAGAAATTTTTTATCTCCCCTTGCGGTGCGGGAATCGAATCCACGACCTTCACGTATCGCGCGTGCTGCTCTTACCTTAATTAAAAATAAAAGGGCCTTACTGAACATAAATAAATTTGCGATCAGCTCACGTCACAGGCTAACATGCTGGTTTTCAGTAGACCCTGTTGTATGTGAAAATCAATCAGATTTTAACGGACACCAGTGATTTTAAATATATATGCAAGATTATTATATAAACATATTCAAATGAATTAAAAATCATACAAACAATAATAAAAATACATGTTTATAAATATTAACATTCCATATTAGTAGGTTTGCTCTATCAGCAGGAATACAAGTAAGTATATTATTTCAAAAGTTTTATTTCTACATTTATAAGAGACATCTAGTCGATTATATTGATAAACCCAATCTAATTCCCTCACTCCTATATTTATTAAATCTGTCCTTGTTTATTTTTATAACTGTACGTATCACCCCGGCTACATCAATGCTCTGACTTTCGCTAAGACGAGTGTATCTACAGAAAACATTTCATATTCGAATCTAAAACAAACTCCCCATAAATCGTACACCAGATACATTTTTCAATCGAACTCTGTTTACTCAGCGCCATAATTTCCAAACCAATACAGTAGGGATGGCGAGTCCTTGCTAAAAGTATTGATTCCTTAATCGATTTGAGTAGTGGATGCTTTAATTTTTTGTAATTATATGTTTTCTTTTTTTTTGTTGAGATGGTTTTCAGTTTAAAGTCCTTGTTTTGTAATACGTGATTGCCATAATAACCACTTCTTTGGCATACTCTCAATCAATCAACTAATAATATTTGAGATAACACCTATGTTCGGAATATGAAACTTATTCAACAAAGTCGATTGTTTCCATCAGAGTAGTTAAAAAAGCGTTAAAATATTTATCCATCATGAAAAATAAGCCACCAAGCTAAATTTCAATATATTTTCCAACACTGAATTTATTTTAGCAATTCCACCTTACACCAAACTAAAGTGTTATACATACATTAAAAATATAACTAAAACTATAGTTTTAACTACCAGGAATCACAAACTACACATCAATTTTAAAATCGATTTAACTGGCGCTTCTAATTTAACTCGATTAAAATTTGATTATCACTCACTTTACATTTCGCGTTTCAAAATCGATAAAACTCATGGATAAGCCGACTAATCGAGTACTAAGACCATCCCTACAGCACAACCGGAGTCGAATCTATTACTTCGAGACCCGGTAACTCATCTTCAGTGCGCAGTAAAAACCTTTCCGGAATCGCTTGGGGTGCATAAAATAATACTCGTACAATGAAAAGAATACGTAGATGATAAATCGAGAGAAGCGATGAATTTTTATGTATCCGCGCGGTTAGATGAGATTTATCGGTTCGGGAGACTGGTTGATGACTTGTTTGGGGAGATTATGCGATCTGATGCGTATTTAAAAGTAACCAAGCTTGAAGGACCGGTCTCAACTGTTGAAGAAGAACCAAGACTTGTGTGTTTGTGCCCTAAAATCATTCTAGTGATAAACATTTGTGTTTGTTTTGTGTTTGGGTATTTATACTATGGTAGAACCATTCGTTCTAGTTTGCATGTCATTGTAATGCTGTTGAGTTTATGTACTTGCAAATCAGCATACTTCTTTTATACACTATAAAAAAAGAGTTGTGAAATTCATTGGCTACAGAGTCAAGCGTAAATAGTGTTATATCAGTGTTTTTAAAGAACGTTCGTAAGAAGGTTTGTAAGGACTTGTTTATATAGACTGACATTGTCAAACTAGTGGAAGACAAGCTCCAGCAGTAACAACTGATCTCCAACAGCATTCTGAATCAAGTTCCTAGTCAGATGTCATTACATCTTGCACTTGAACTTATAATAACTGTTATAAGAATTTGGATCTAACATTTAATTGTTTCAGGTTATTGTCAGACTAGTGGAAAACCAGCTTCAGCCACAGAAACAACTGAAATTCAAGAGCATTTTGATTTGATTCAAGTCCCTCATCAGATGTCATTAAATTTCCCACTTAGATTTGTTATAATTGTTAATACACTTGGAGCTAACTAACATACAATAATTAATAACGAAGATCTTTTGATAACTTGGGTAGGCAAGTTAACCTACATAAGAGTATCACAATCTTCCGTTACGCAATTTCAGCCAATGAGTATTAAACTCGTACAAATGTTTGCCGAGGCCAGCCCCACCGGTATTGTTAGGGATCAGGCATTTAATCTAATCTCATTTGATCTAAGAGCCTAAAAGAAGAGCTACTGTTTGGAAACATACGTGGGATTGTTTTACCGGCACACGATGCAAAAATAGTTTGAAGTAATAATATTATGAGTTTATGTCATTAATATGACAGTGTTACTTATGTTATTTATATTTTTAAGACAAATCGTTGCGCCCTCTTTAGTTAAAATACGACAACTAAAGTCATCGAGACGCACGGGCAGTCTCTCACGAGTGCTCGAGCAAAACGTACGTATCTGTTCTAACTATTCCTGATTTAAATTAATTGCGAAGTTATAGACTTTAAGACTTTCGTGTTCCATTTAAAAAAATAAACGGGTCAAAACGCAATATTATATTTAGTATTAAATGCGCACTACTTATTACCACGTGGTCATGAGTTGGTGCAACCTAACCGAAACGTCGGGCAGTAAGTAGTTCGCATAAACTACTAAATACATTGTCACATTTAAACCTGTTAGCTTATTTAAAATATTTAGTCATAGTCCAAGTCAAAGTCAATCTTTTTTATTCATGTAGATTAGATTAGTAATACTTATGAATCGTCTCTATATAATGCAAATGAAGCTACCACCTGAGAAAATACCGGCAAGAAACTCAGTAGTATTTTTTACAAATAAAAAGCTAAACTTACTAGCTAATTTTGCATAAAGTCACTGTGGTGGAATAAATCTAATGAATGTGATTTTTGTGTTGTCATTTGTTGCTAACGTCCGCTCAATAGACGGCGCGGCGTCTGTCACATTCTTTTACCGTATGTTTCTTACCTATCTCCCCAGGTGAGCATAGAGTAAATGAGGTTCACGAGCGAGTCCAGGGAAGGGCCCGCTCCTGTGAGTTTAAGTTAGAGCCGGCTCTTCACTTTCATCTGCTGCGTTTGAATTATGTTTGTGGATTTCTTTTTTTTTAACCTCCGATGCAAAACAAGACGATGTGTTAAGTTTGTCTGTTAGTCATTTACTGTGTGTGTATTTATGTGTCATTGCAGCTCCCAAACGAATGAACCGATTTTGTTTTTTTTTTATTTGAAGAGTGAATTTTGATGGACACCGGACCAAGATGGCTGCCCCTATAAAATGTTGGATTACGTATTGTGATGCAACTCCTTTAATATAGATATCGAAAAATAATGAAAATATTAATTGGCATTTTAACAAATGTTAAATCCAAGATGTGCTAATATGAAGTAAAGGGGTAATTATTTTTGTTTCTTTGTGATAAATTTGGCCAGCTTATAGTACCTACTAGCAAATTCAGAGTAGCTATTGATTAAGGTTATTAAGATGGCATTTGGGTTGAAAAACCAGAGCTGACAAAATAGCAGAACGAGTCAAAAGTTGTGAAAGTCTTAAAGGGTGTCAAATGTACAACAGCATACAATGTACGGCTAAATTTTTTCTTACACGTTTATTAATTATAGTTGCATACAATTGAATATTATACACTTCTATGAGTCTTGATATTTTCAAAAAACTGTAACAAAAGTGGTATGTAAAATTTTGACATGCTTCTATGTATCTATCACCCTTCTTGTCTACAATATATGTTGTAACTTTTTTCTTTGGTGCGGTTGAAAATTTTGATTATGCATTAAACTATCATGTAATTGTCTTAGCTATTATATACTGTATTTTATATCTTACAGAATATAATAAACAAACATAAGACGTTGATGATAATAAATACGACCACTTGAAGCAACAAATTCCGTATTTTTCCCAATGATCTTTCCTTAGCAAATGCTTGAACATACTCACGTGTCAGTGAGAGCTTCTAAAAGTTTGGAAAATACCTCGACATTGTATTTACACGCCAGTTCAGCCCATTGTGCCAAGACCCGGGCAGGGCATAAACAAAGGGTCTGAAAATGTACTTCCTCCCATCTTCAAGACGTATTTCGCACTGGCTTCTAATTCGCATCCGTTATAACGATGCCCCTAATGTCGGTTGTTATCGTTGCTTTTGTGCGTTTCACTTAACGGTAAATTGTGGACGCACGCGAGCCGCCGCTTCGTACGCGCTTAAGGGGCGGGGGAGAGGTGCGATTTTGTCTGAGTAAACTGTGGCAAATGTACAACTAGGTGCTAGTTGTACCAAATGAACATTTGTATGACTGGGATAAATGTTTCATAGTATATAACTACCCCGATTCGGATAGATTTTAATTACTACAACCGGGTTTTGAGGTAAACAGCCTGGTTTTATTAGAAAGCAATTACGTAGGGATATGGTATAAAAAATAACAAAATTGTTAGGGTCAACGGATCCTACCAGTTGATTAGATTTTTAAATGTTTATCATATCATAGCATATTTTATTATTATTCACTTTTACACGAAAATTCCATGAATTTTATTATTTTTGGTCCCACTAACTAAATAAGCTGACTTGTGCGCAACGCAAGTAGCTGTCTGGCAAAAAAGCCTCTTTAAGTTATCCAAAATTAAGTAAAAAGAACAATAACAATAATTTATGACGAAGCTATAAAAAAAGCAAAAAAAAGGCTATTAAATTCATTGACGACCTCCGTAGCCGAGAGGTGAGCGTGCCTGACTTTGGCGAGCGCCATCTCTTGAGGTTCCGGGTTCGATCCCCGGTCGGGTCAATATGGGAAACGAACTTTTCCATATTGTCTCGGGTCTGGGTGTTGTGGTACCGTCGTTGTTTCTGATTTCTGTAACACAAGTGCTTAAGCTACTTACCACAGAATCAGAGCAATGTATGTGATGTTGTCCAATATTTATTTATTTTATTGATTTATTTAATCACAGGACTAAGGAGTTACTCACAGGGTTACGTAATTTAACATACAAAACAGAATCAGTTTTCTATACATTTTAACAATAATAATTTTAAAGGCTACTATCATAAAGTTGGTTTGGAAATATTATTATTATCAAAAGTTATTTTCGAGACTGTTGATAAGTTAAGTAGAAAGTTTTTAAAAAGTTTACCCTATTTGGGTGAAATAAAAATAAAGGATGGATTTTATGATTTTTGCAAAGTAAGAACTATGGAATTTTTGAGTTAGATGATAATAATTTGTAATGTAATTCATAATTTTTGAGAGTTCCAATTCTTGAATATTTTCTTATAAAATGTTTACCTGCAAGGAGTTGAAATATTTGCCCGCAAGGAGGTAAAATAAAATAGGAGATGAATGTTTGTATTATATATGTAAGGAAGTTGGCAGAAAAAGTTGAAATATTAGAGAGCTACCAAAGTAAAAACTCGAGCAAAGTCGTGAGCATAGCTTATATAATTTCCTATAAAATACTCCGACATGTGTTTATCATATTTTTTATAGCGGCAATAGAAAAATATCAACATTGAAAATTCAACTACCTTAAATTATCATGGTTTTCGAGATATAGCTTGGTGACAAAATAACATACAAATAGGACTTTTTGTTGTAATATAATCTCGTTTTACCCTTCGACACGGATTTCTAAAAGCATCTTCCAGAACTGCAAAAGCATAATTAAGCAGTTTAATTAAATCGCCCAGTGTGCACTCCGCCTAAGGTGCGGTCGGCTAAGTAAACTTCCGCCGGTGCCTACTTCCGCCGGATGTGAGTTCTCCCATTCGCCGGCAACGGAGAGTGTATCCGCAATTATTTTGTGTGTCGTTTTGTCTCGCTCCGTTCGGTTTGGGTCGGGCCTTAATCTTTGATTTGTATGCGAGAATTTCGGTCAATTGCTGCCGTCGGTTTTTTATTTTTCCGTTTTGAAACTGCGGCGGAATTTGGGTACGAAATCCCATCAAAAACATAAATGAGAGCTAAGTTAAATAATATGAAATACGCCTTGGTTATCGACTTCAACAACAAAAAAAATGAAATAGGGTCAGTGAGTGCTAAAACTTAAGAACTTGGATAGAAAAATCCCATCAAAAACATATATGTAAAATATGAGTCAAGTTTAATAATATAATTTACGCCTTGGTTACGGACTTAAAAAATAAAAATATTGAAATTGGTCAGTCAGTGATAAAAATCTCAAATTTGGGAAGAGATACTCATCAAAAAAAAATCTCATTTTAGAGCCAAGTTCAATAATATATACGCCTTGATTGTAGACCTCAACGGCAATTTGATTGAGATAGGTCAGTTATAAAAACAACGAATTTTGGACGCTAAGACGAAAATACGGCTTGAGGTGTGTAAATGCAATTCGAGGGAACTTTGCATCTTGCAAGTCTTAATTTATAAACCAAAATTTTATTTTGAAAAATGTTCATTTTTCTCGGCAATACTATTTCTCATTATCTACTATTTCTCTACCTACAGGTTGTTTGAAGTCCTTTTTACAGTAAAAAATTACAATTTTTGATTTAATCATACATACACGTACATTTTGTCCTTACAATATTAGTAAGAATTAGAAAAAAAGATTGGAAACCCCCATTTTAAAGTGTCAAGAATATCTTAGCAAAGATTTCAATCCAAAACCAAACTCTTCAGGTGTGAAATTTCTCTGAAACGGCATGCTTTATTTGGTTGGTAAGCATTAGGAAGATTCCAATAGCGAACACTGACAGAATGTAGCCATTGGCATCAGTATTTCATAATATGAGGACCATGTTGACTTCTCGTAGATACCAGTGAAATGGGCCAATACATTCCAATATCCTTACGTTCCAACTTGCGTTGCGCACAAGTCATGCCATATGACGGACAAACAAACAGATCAACGGAACTGTGTATTAGGGATGGCAAAACTGATTCGGTCTTATGACACGGCTTTGATTTTCCGAATTGATTTATTTGTATTCGACGTTGTTGAATCGATTGTTTATGAGATCTCATAAAACAAGAGAGGTTGGACATAGCGATTTATTGCTCGAACTGGAGTAGCCCGACTCGTGAAATACCTCCACCTTACAGAAGACCGCAGCCAAATAACAATCACTTCTGTGTTGTTGTGTTTCTGCGTGTGAGTAAGGTTTCCAGAGCTCCTGGGGGGTGCTGCGTTAGTAGCAGGGGTCAAGCCTTCAAAGTAAGGGCGATAAGTCCAGTAATAGAATAATTATGCTGTACTTATCACCCTTAAGCTAGGACCTCATTACCACTTAACATCGGGTGGGATGAGGTCAATCTTGAAGTGCAATATAAAAAAAAAATGCAAATGATCAAAGTTTCCTTGATATATTTAAATGATTTGTGTATATTGTTTGGGTAACTGTGTGTAGTCTTTTCAAAAGACTGCACACATGCTAAATACGTCAAACTGAAGAAAGGCATATTACGGGAGTCCTATGCCCAACAGTGGGCTAGTACAAACCAACATCAGAAAATCAAATATTTTGTCAATGATGCAAGACAAGGCTTTTTTAAAATTTTCTTTAATAAGTCATCTTAAAATGCTCCAAAAGTGTTTACTAATTATATTATACCAAAATTATGATGTTACAATGTGTTCTCTTTAAAGATCGAAGAAAATCTTCAAAGGAATCGTGTTTTGATAGTATCTCAGTTGACTGCAACATTTCAATAAATATATATCGTCGTTGTCCACTTTCTAAGTGCTTAAAAAATCCGTACAAAAGTCATAACATCAGCCAACCCTACAGCACATGGCTCCCGTGCCAATAAATTTGTTTGTCCTGAATGTGATCCTTCGTTTATGTAAAGGGTAGTTACACTACATCCTCAAGTTTCGACAAAATATTGTGTCAGGCAGATGGAACTAAACTAAACTAAATGTGTGTGACTATTGTGTACAAAACTAAATTAACAGGATTAATAAAGAGCTTTTATAATAAAACAGATAATATTGTTGCTACTCAGAAATATAACAATGAAACAAATATAACAATGAAAAATAATAGTGTAATGAGCATAAAAATGTGTTCTTTTTCGGAGTTTTTCTAAATATTTTTAAGTATTACACGCTTAGTGCTAAATTCCATAACACCAGGACTTAAGCTTATTACTTAATAAGCACCAACCTTCATCATTTTAGCCAGGTTATCGTTTAAATGGGTATGCTAGCTAAATGTGGATTGGTGATATCATTTTCGCTACGAATCCCATCAGGTCTTATCAGAGATGACTTATTTTTTGAAATCCCTAACATACTTTATTTGACACACCAATCAATCACTTTCCTTACAAAAAACTAAATAAACTACAAATATTGAAAGAAAAAGGAAAATTTAATTTCCCCTTGCACTGTGAGAGTAAGTTTTGTATCTTTCTATAAAGTATTCGAAACTAGCTGTGCCCGCGACTTCGTTTGCGTGGCTTATATATTTTCATGGTCAGTTTAACCCCTACCTTCCCTAGTATTCGAAACAAAAAGTATGTTAATCTTAGTTTCGAGCCATATTTATCCCAAATTATATATCACTAACTTAAAAAAATGAATATTTTTCCATGTAAACTCCCCTTTATTTTCAAAACAAAAAGTACCGTTTGTCCGTTCTAGAGGCTTAATGTATACTTACCAAATTTCTTCAAAACCTGTTCAGTGGCTTAGGCGTGAAAGCCAGACAGACAAACAGGGTTACTTTCACATTTATAATATTAGTATGGATTAGCTTGTGCGGCGTGAAGCCCTATAAAATATAAAAATAAATATTGGACTACATTGCTCGGACTCTGTACCATCCGGGCCATCTCTGACTGTCTCTCGGCTACGGAGTTCGTCAAAATAAAAACAAAATCTAAATCAACCACAATTCGTTTTTCGAATTTCGTTCCTTAAAAAGATTGGTCTAAACGGCGCCTTGATAATTCAAAGCGAGCAAGAACAGTCGTGCGCGATGGCGGGTCGGCGGCGCCTGATCGCGCGGAAAGCGCACGACAGTTATTGGACGCGGGCGAGGGTTGAATTAGGCTCGATTGCGTCTGACGTTCACGGTTTTTGGCGTGGACAAACGGATTCTATTGCGGGGTTTTCGGGATAAAATGCAATTAGCTGATATAAAAAAAGATCGGCCATTTTCGGGTCATAGATGAAGTACCTATTTTCGGCATGGTAATGATAATGATTCGAATGTGAAATCAAAAGTTAAATCTATCTGGTATCGGATGGGTAACCATTCAGAGTTAATTGAGTACCAATATTTTTTTTCATCATATATTTTTGAGAGGTATGCTGGAGTTCCTAAATGTGGCACCTGTTCACAATCATGACGTATAGGTAAGCCTAAGCATCAAAGGAGCTGTCCAAGATTGATTTAATTTACATTAATAACTTGACTTTGAAGACGTTTTACAATTTACACGGTAACAAATTACCCCATGTGAAATTGTCCCAATCAAATTTCGTATTCGTCCTTAAATTCAAGTCAAATATTCATTCGTAAAAATTGATAGCTTTTTTATGGCGTCGTGTGTACTTGAAAACACTTAATAAATATTGGTCTTTAGGATTCCACATATCAAAGGAGAAATGAACCCAGGCTGACCATTTTTCTGAGGAATGCGTATTGACTTTACTTGATATCAAATAACTAAAAAACTAAACAGGAAGAGCGAGGCTTTCCCTACACAAGTATCATCTGATTACTTTCTGGGAAGCCCCGGCAGTTGATTGTAAATGATTTACTGTAATAAAACACATGTTTATTTATTTATTATTTTATCAAATACTAGGGTGTGTCGGGCTCGCACCGGCTAAACCACCTTGGTGGCCAACGCTGCGCAGTTGTGGGGGAGTCTGGTTCCTTTGCGGACTCTACACAGGGTCCCCCACAGCGCTTACCGCTAAGCACACAACGCGCGTGGCTGTAGCTTGCCAGGTCAGCTGACACGATTCACCCTCTCGGTACTGAGGCAACTGACGCCAGGCCTACCCCACGCCTGGCCTCTTTGGTCCCCGTAGACACTCTGGTCTTATGCTAAAATCACCCCCACCAACCATCCACTACCCCTTTTTAAGAAGAAGAGAGGGAGGACCCTCGAGTCGTAACTTCGGCCGTCGATCAAAAAAAATACATATGCATCCAAACGGTCGAATCCCAAAACTAATTTTATTAAGGCGGTTAAAAAGTATTAGAGCACAATTAAGAGAAAAAAATATTACTATAAAGTAGACGGAACCTTCAGTGCGCCAGTCCAATAAGTACTTCACGACTTTTTTAAATTAAAAAGCTAGAATAAATTAGACGAAACGACCTCCAGACTCGTCTGTAACCGAACCTAATGATACAGTAACGTTAAGTAAACATTAAATGTGACTCAAATACACTTTTGACTTTGCTTTGATTTTAACTTGGAGGATGTAATAAAACAGATGGAACTACGCTTTTTTCGAAGTGTTAAGAAGTGGATTTTATTATTTTTATAGTACTATACGCCGTACTAGCGAACTCTAAATATTAGAAACAGAAAAATTTTATCTCCCCTTGCGGTGCGGGAATTGAACCCACGACCTTCACGTATCGCGCGTGCTAAGAAGTGTGTGTTAAGAAGTGTTTTAAAAAAAAAAACAAAATTTATCTAAAATAACTCAAACTCAAATATTTCTTTATTCAAGAAGGTTACATATAACACTTTTGAATCGTCATTGAATACAATGCAAAGTGATTCTACTTCCGGTTCGGAACCTATATCTACCGAGAAGACACCGGTAAGAAACTCAGCAGATCATTTACAGTATCAGTATCTAACTTAGTTTTGGTTTTGATGAGTGATAAAACAAATAAGTACTCAAGTAAGTTTTTACTTTCGAGAGGTAAGCTGGAGCAGACCAGTCCCCAAAGGTGGCGCCTGTTCACAAGCATGACGTATGTGCCAGCCATCGCTTCACTCAACCATATTGTAGGGAATGTAACGACCCGCCACATAGCGCCTGCCACTACAAACCTGTTACATGTCACTGATTTAAAATTTATTTTTAAGAACCTTTGAACCTTTTTTGTGCACTTTGTATTTGGTAGTAGACTTTCATCAGTCCACAAGTATGACGTAGTAATGCGCCAGCAATTTCACTTAACCTTTTCTCAGAGAATATAACCGCCACATAGCACCAGCACCCGATCATTTACGTCTGTAAAATAATCATGTTATGGTATTACAGTACTCCACACACATTTACCTGCACTGCAAAAGCCAAAAGGCGTGAATTTGCCAATTGGATAGTTATTCTAAGTTCAGCACAAAGGTGGACAAAACGAAATACGCATTGTGTTCATGTTACATAACGCTTTCCATTGACATTGAACACAAAGGGTGAAACAGCAATGAGTCGATCGAATTGAACGCCCTAATCTTCATTATTTCGACGAAAAACTTGGGCAATAAAAGCTATGTAGACATAGAATGTAACTTGCGACGTATTGTAAAAACTAGCCCCCTGCTGCGGCTTCTTATGCGTACTATTCTCGTGTTTTTCACATTCTCTACTAATTCTTCACTTCTTTTAGTCAGTGCGTGATGTTATATAGCCTACATTTTTTGTGACAGTTTACCTAGCTTTAAAAGAGCTACATTGATATTTTTGAAGTTTTAAAAAGTTGAGTCTCTTGTTTTTTTTCTTTATTTAAAATTTTTATTTTTGTAAAAAACTGTTTTATATTATTAAGGATACATTAAGTGTTAATTTTTTGTGAATGATGTGACACCTTAAAAGGTTGTGCATTTATACTATGTAATAGACCATATTTTTATAAGTTACAATATAGCAAGCACTGGATGCCTAAATAAAAAAAAAAAAAATTCTTCCTCAATTAACGGACTTTTCTAGATAAAATGACTTTTTCAATTCAAACAAGTACTTTCTGAGATTAGTGTGTTTAAACAACTCTTTAGTTTGATTATATTGGTACAGTTGTATGAAATAGACGGCTTGATAATTTTAGGCTTTGAAACACTATAAAAAATCCATCCACACGATATAATATAAGAACTAGGCGAAAACTTATTTAATATTAAAAAAAGCAAAAAAAAAACACGTGAAAATGTGCAACCCAATGGAAACTCGGGTAGTAGTTTGCAAGTAACTACCAAAATTTGTAATCGCATTTTGACCCATTATCTTATTATTAATGTTTATGATAGAACGTGAAAGTCTAAAATTCTATGAATCATAACTTGTATTGGACGTAATAAAATACGAAAACAAATTTTGCCGAAAATTTAACTCTCTGTAGCGGTACCCGGTCATATACCTTCATTATAATTATACTCAAAACAAACACAATGAGTATAAATAGATTCTCATGGGTATGATTTGATTTCTTAGAACATTTCCTTCAAAATTTCCACATGTTATCATTACCGAAAACCAATTTTACGTCTGTAAACTTATCTCCCGCATCCCTGTTAAATATTCATGTAATTTTCCGAAAACGATCGTAGACACGCCGTCAAACAATTTAAATTTTCGAAACTCCAACCAACTCATTTACGTGCTACTTTCAAAAGCATGTCTCAATCCTGGTCCCTGACAATTTGCATAATAACTGTTATTTGGTCAACTCCGTTCAACACTGTTCCTTTGATTCTCAACCTTATCTTTTGTACAATAGGGGCTAAGTAAAATTGGATTGTTGGAAGGTTTAAGCGAGCAAGGGTAAGTAGAGGAATACTTCAATGGCTGTTAGGGTTTGGTAGCAATTTGGTTTATCTTCACGCGATATAACCATTGGATTAGAGGCAGGTGAAAAATCGATATTAAGTTCTTGGGTATGTGTACTTTAGAGTAAGGTTACAGACTTCATTTACGCCTAGATTTTCTATATTTTTGTGTATTCATTATCGAATATTTCCGATTATTGTGGTTTAGACAGTAGTTATATAATGTTCCATGACATTTGATGTCTAATTATTTTGAAGAAATAAATGCTATTAACAATTTCTTTGTAGCAAATGTTATACAAATCTACCTTACTATAAAGCTGGCATTGTATAACATCATCTAGGCATCAAATTCAAAGCCCAAGTCAAAGTCAATATTTTTTATTCATGTAGATTACATTTGTAATACTTATGAATCGTCTCTTTACAATGCAAATCTGGCAGAATGCTTGTGGAAGGGGAGGGGGGCAAACCGAATGTTATCCGATGTTATACAACAATTTCATACAGTGTTGGAGCGTTATACCATACAACATATTTTCACGTGCTATGGCACATGTTACAAAAGTTGAACAATTTTATCGTATACTACAATGTTTTGAAGAGTAATATAACTGCTGTCTGGATGAACCATAAGCCTTCAGGTTGAAAATCCAAATCCTCAAAACACATTCAGTTAACGTTTATTTTATTTTTCATTATTCTATGTATTGTTAAATAATTTGTTGATTTACTATATATAATGTACCTTTGACTTATAAAAAATAAACACCATACTATGTATAAAAAGATAAAATAGAGTATGTATAGAATATTTGTAAAAGGTGGTCCGCTTCGGAATGAAGAGTGCCCAGAATGCTGGCAACGTTACCTGTATTATAATTGGTCTCGACCATAATTTTTCCAAATGTTAAGTTTACATTTGAAAAAATTGCAGATGATTCTCAGAATTAACAACAAGTTCTGCCGATGTTCTGCCGATGGGGTTCCCAGATATCTTTGTTCAAATAGTGACGCGGACTGCCATGAGTTTTGATCCGTGCAACTCATACGTGACCCGTAGTCGCTGCGGGCGGTACGAAAAACTATTGGCATTTCCGATTTAATACATGGACCGCAACGGAAGAAGAGGACTTTAATATACCGTTGCCGGTCTTCCTATCCTCTGCCCAACCCAGCAATGGCTCGCTGCCACATACATAAATAACGTAATAGATTTTTATAATTTAGCTTTCCAAGAGCAATAATGAATTAATTGAGACTGTCGAAGCCAGTACTTCAAAGAGGTATCAGTTACTTAAGTTAATTAGTTTCACACGAGAAACCTTAACTTAGAATCACGCTTTATGTTAGCAAACTAATCAGGTTTCTAAAGGACGGTTGCTCCACAATCTGTTCAATACAAGTCCGGATGTTAAAAAATATGAAATGATAACAAACTGAAGATACTTTGTTGAAACAGCCACTAAAGTATGCGCCTACGCTAGCTAGTCAACTGAGATATTTTGAAATACCGGCCAATTCACGATTCCTTCATATATTTTTTATGAAGAAAACAATCTATGATGTCATTATTTTACTTCTGAACTGACTGTTTTTGACTGCTGTTGTGCGACTTCTACAGTTCTTTTGGCTATGCTTATTATACTTCAATATGTTTTGGTTTTCTTTTGTTTTTGTTTTTGTATCTTAGTGACATATCAGTCTTCAGCTTTTTTCAGTTAAGTCATTTACGGCCATATACCGAGTTTTAATTGTAATTATAGTTTCATACAGTTCACTTTTGAATCTTTTCGGAGCAATTTAAAGATAATTAAAAAGGAAAAAGTCTTCTTTAACGATATCGATACCTTGAAACTATTTGTGAATGGTATCCGTCGTCTGATACTTTACTATACAGGGGATGACTATTATCAGAGACCAGATGATTGGACTGACTCTCTAGCGGTTTCATTGTCATCGTTCTTTATTTGAAATTGTATTCAAATCCATTTTGTATATTCACGTTAAAATTTTACAAACATACGACCAGACATCCCTTCATTCAAACATTCATACATCTAGAGATCTATACACTCTTACAAACTATCATGTACAGTCGCTGTCAGATTTATCGGAGCAGACAAAGTTCCATACAAAACAATACCAATAATATCTGAACATTCATTACTTCAATAATATCTAAGCAGATGCCAATAACATCTGAACACTCATAACGTCAATACTGGGGTGGTGGCGCTATGTGGCGGGTCGTTACATTCCCTACAATATGGTTGAGTGAAGCGATGGCTGGCACATACGTCATGCTTGTGAACAGGTGCCACCTTTGGGGACTGGTCTGCTCCAACTTACCTCTCGAAAGTAAAAACTTACTTGAGTACTTATTTGTTTCATCACTCATCAAAACCAAAACTATATGACTTGGTCCAAAGTGAGCTACACATAGCAATAAGTTACATACTGATACTGTAAATGATCTGCTGAGTTTCTTACTGGTGTCTTCTCGGTAGATATAGGTTCCGAACCGGAAGTAGAATCACTTTGCATTGTATTCAATGACGATTCAAAAGTGTTATATGTAACCTACTTGAATAAAGAAATATTTGAGTTTGAGTTTGAATATGTGACACGCGCGTCATGTGTCTCATTTAGCTACCTGTATTAGATGAGTGTTCAGATATTATTGGTAAGTTGTTCGTATAGAAATTATTGACTAGCATCTGCTCAGATATTATTGAAGTAATAAATGTTCAGATATTAATAGTAACTTGTGGTGTATGGAACTTTTTGACATTTTAACTGTTCGAAAGTATTTGGTCACTTTGTCTGCTCCGATTTATCTGACGGCGACTGGACATAGAAGAAAGAATAACATTTAAAAATCCCTATAATACCTGAACTTCCAGACTCTATTAATATTTAGATTGTGCCGGCCGTAAAGCGGACTTGATAATTAGGAGTCGATGATAGCCGTACTTATCGGTTACACAGCTTCTTATTAAGCCGCTCATGGCTTGTAATTACGACGATCAGCTGTTAACACTTCGATCTAGAAATAGCCTGATTGCTGTCTGATTAATGCACTTTGCTTTTGATCGGATTTCGCACGTTAGAAGTTAATTGATACAATAATTTTAGTGTTCTGTCAAATGCGCGTGAAATGGCATTTTTTATCTTTTTATTATAGGAATATATCGTAACGGAGAGGCGAGCGGTCCTGACTTTGGCGTCGAACCCATCTCTAAGGTCCCAGGTTCGATCCCCGGTTGGGTCAATATAGGAAACGAGCTTATATTGTCTTGGGTCTGGATGTTTTGGTAGGTACTGTAGTTGTTTCTGATTTCTGTAACACAAGTGCTTACCACAGAATCAAAGCAATGTATGTGATGTCCAATATTTATTCATTACGACCTCAAAGTCATTACGTAAAAAATTTGGTTCACTGACCTGCTACGTTCATTGACGAAACTTGTTAGCAGGCGAAACATAAATATTCCCAGCTGATTTCATAGTAAAGTTTTCTCCCTCATCGACAGTAAGTCAAGCCCGTCTCCCTATTGATCCCGGGAACAAATAGAAGACAGTGGAACCTACTACTCAATGTGTTCCCAATTACGAGAAAGTTTTGTGACTCTACTCAATAGGGTTGGCGCTTAAGATATGGTTGAGTACGCGAACGTATAAAATCATATAACATAGACCTCATTTCGTAGTAAGATTATATAAAAATAAAAAATAATATTGATTAAATAAGCAGATAAATAGTTGTGTTCTATTAACAACAGTTAAAGTTGTTGCTATAAAATGAAAATAAATACATACAACACCAAGGCAGTGGCTATGTATCTTTACCATATTAACTTAGGTGTGGGTGATCTGGGTGTCCTGGGATGACGCCCCCAGTTAGTATCCATCGTTTGGTGTTCATAGTACAAGGGAAAAACCTTAGTTTGAGGCCAGGTGATTGGTGTGGTTGTCTGGGGCATTTATTGATTATTCTTTTACTTATTTATATATCCCTTTAATGTTATATAGGATTTTTGTAAGAATGTTTCAATATCTAGATATATGCTTGTTACTCGTTTACGCGAAATCTATTAAATGGATTGAAAAAAACACGATAGAAAAAGCGATGACATAGTAGAATAACTTAAATAATACTTTTATTCTAAATTAAAGCCGTCAAATTCACGGGAAAAAGCTAGCTAAATAATAAGGCTTATTCTTTGATTAGTACCTAACTAAAGGCCTAAACATAACAACAAATTTACATTGTTAGGGTTATCACGACATCGCTTGCTTAGTTATTGATTCAGTAGAAAGGTTTTAATTTTTGAACTAAAAAATAAATACTTTTACTGACCATTAAAATAACACACATATACCTACACACACAATAAAAAATAATTAATCCAATACATAATGTACCTTGTGAACACCTACAAATAGGTGGGACCTACAGCAAATAGGTAACGTAACAGATCGCGATTAAACCCACTTTGGGTTTGATTTGCGCAATCGCGACCGAATAACATATTTCAATATAATTAATAATATCGGTTCATATTGTTATCCAAAATTATCGATTGTAATCATATAATCGATTATAATACAAAGTAATTTACAATATAATCGAAAGTACGTGTTGATTTATAGGTTTGAAGCAATACAATTGGTATGAGTGATCAATAACGTCGATATAATCAATTTGGTGGCTACTTATATACCTGTTTACTTCTCTACCAATCTACGTAGAACCCAGTAGGTTAAAGTGTTCACCGTGTCATGTCATAGTTGACGCATGTGCTCTGTCTTGAGACTTACGTGAGTGAAATTCTTTGAAAACTGTCTCCTTAATGGAGAACTAAGCTATCAAGTGAAGAAGGAAAGTTAACGAGCCGTTGATAACCCTAAACGTTCACGATTAATGCGGCGATACGAGCGTATGCAACTACTTCATGGGTTTAGAATGACGCGAGCAGAGGATAAGACTTGAAGACCACGTTATAAGTGTATGTGAAATTGAAAGATTAGTCGTGAAGAGAATAAAGTATTGAAAGTTAAAAACTTGAAAACCATCGAGAATTAAACTAGCATTTATATTTAGAGCATAAGAGCGGTTAAAGATCAAACTATACTTGACCATACTTATTATATAAATTTGCCATATTATGAGCCTTTTTAGATTAAAAATTTGTTATAGGGGAGAAGTGGGTTGAAGGAGCTAGGTTTCGAAAGAGCCACTTGCGTTATTTCGGTAGTTTATGAACGAATTGTGGGTGATTTCATTTTTAAGTGGCAATACATGCATCATTTAGATCAGTATTACCTCTTACAAGTAAAATCATCTTCTAGTTAACTTCATTGTAGGTATATGCTATTTTGTGGTGGCCACCGTCTTAAACAGATTATAATATATATTGATGAATCATAGCCAAGGACTACTAATGAACCTTCTTAAGGTCATACTGAAAATTGTTTGCGAAATAGAAAAGCAATTTTCTGAATGCAATTCTTAATAATCCAAAAAAACCTCGCTTTATTTTTCCTGCGGCACAATCTTGCTATCGTTTGAATATCAGCCAAGGAAAATGAATGTTTGTGGTGTCTCAAATAGATTCCTCCGGTACCTTTGTGATAAGACACGGTTGATATTGGCTGCAGATTGAAGTTATATCTTGCGGTTTTCAAAAGGTCTTGTGAAAATAATAACGCAATATTTCCAAGCAAACGTATAAAATAAGACTCAGATTTGCACACCAATTAAAAAGTACCAAACATCTTAGTAAATCTAACTTAAAAAATACAAACAAACTTGTTCTCGCTTGCAAATTCACCCGCGTTATTTTAACATAAACATTCTCCTCTATAAAATAATATTAAAATCTTTAATCATCTCTAACTACCAAGTTTCATTCAAACTGATTAAGTATATTTTATTTATTAAACCATAACTTTTCGATGACATAACTTAAATCTCAAAATAAATAAATATGAGACAGAAGTTAAATTGAATACATATAGAATATAACTTCACTTTACATAAATAAAAACCATAATTTAAATATAGATACAGATGAGTTACAAGTAAGCTGGTAATTAATCTTTGTAAGACAGTATATACTAAAATAATTATCCAGACACATAACAAAATAAATTGTTGACTTACATCACAAATCTGATCCGAGTTGATTATGCCAATACACAATTCGTTTTTCTTTCTGCCATCGGCAAAAAATATTTTTCAAATAGCTAATACACATGTATAAATTAATGTATGTATACAAGAACTTGCATACTTTTCCTAAAAAATCTGACACTCATAACATCAACACTAGAAATAAACACAAGCTTGCTGTCCCTAAACGTAGACTTCATAAGATTGGTAATTCATTTGTTGGTTTAAGTATAACTTTTTTTAATAAATTACCTCAAGTTATTGTTGATTTACCATTGAATAAATTTAAGCTAATTGTTAAAGGTTGTCTTTTGAAAAAAGGGTACTACAGAGTAGAAGACTATATTAATGACAAAGAAGTGTGGACCACTAACTAGTCTGTTCGCCCTCACATGAAAAATTTCACTAATTATATTTACTAATTGTATTTCTATTGATACAAACTCAGCAAGAGGTACCTATTTCTTTACGTATTTGTCAACTCGCAAGTTGGCAAAATTCTTATTAAGCACGAATGTGCATTAGGACCTACAGTTTGTTTAATTTAAATATATATATTTTTTAATTTTTCTTATTACTTTGAATCAATGAATTATTTTTTACAATTTACTACATTATTTTATCTAATTACTACACTGTATGTCTTAGTGCAAAACTAGTTATAAGTTCAGCTATATTTGTAATATGAACGACAGAGTTTCTTGCCGGGATCTTCTCTGTAAGTTATAGGTTCCGAACCGGAGGTAGCGTCATTTGCATTATATAGACGTTTCATAAATATTACTGGTGTAATTTACATGAATAAAATAATATTGAATTGAATTGAATTGAATTAATAGAACACGCCACACGCGTTTTGATCAGATGGTCTGATGTATAAGATTTGGTTCAAATTTAAAGTCTTGCACTAAGGGTAGAGGAAAATATATTAACATTGGCTTTGCGCCATCTCTGAGGTCCCGTGTATCGAACTCTGGAGCTGGTGTCACTGGTGTCACTATGCCAAAATAACTTTTTTTAGTAACAAAATAAAATTGACCTCATTTTCATTGATTTTCATTGATGTTAAGTGGTAATGAGGTCCTAGCTTAAGGGTGACAAGTACAGCATAATAAATCTGTAACTGGACTTGTCGCCCTTACCTTGAAGGCTTGACCCCTGCTACTAATGTGGCAACCCACAGGAGCTCTGGAAACCTTACTCACACGCAGGAACACAACAACACAGAAGTGATTGTTATTTAGCTGCGGTCTTCTGGAAGGTGGAGGTATTTCACCAGTCAGGCTGCTCTAGTTAGAGCGATAAATCGCTGTGCCCTACCTCACTAACTTTCTATATTGTCTCGGGTCTTGGTGTTTTGGTATCGTCGTTGTTTCTGATTTCTATGCTTAAGCTAATTACCACATAATCAGAGCAATGTTGTCCAATATTATTTTCCAATAAATCTGCTACTAATACACATATTTCTACAATCATAACCTACATTAAACTCAAAATTGTAAAAGCACCGGCAATCTGTGTTCAAAATACAAAATTTTATCTAAATTTCTTCCAACCGCAGGTATCATATCAAATCGTCAATGCGACGCGAGGATAATTCCATAATTTACCGAACAACCTCTCAACATCCATCACGCGTTTATCGAGACATGTTCGCGCGGTATTAGGTTCGTTCTGTCGCTCACCTCACTT
The DNA here is from genome assembly GCA_037074685.1 of Glyphodes pyloalis. Classification (NCBI taxonomy): domain Eukaryota; kingdom Metazoa; phylum Arthropoda; class Insecta; order Lepidoptera; family Crambidae; genus Glyphodes; species Glyphodes pyloalis. The sequence continues at coordinate 17,153,129 of JAYKKO010000009.1, forward strand.
CGTGTTATTGTAATAACGACTGTAATAGCATCTAATTTTCTTGGTTCATCGGCGTCTTGCCACAGTACAGCGGAATCAGTGAAGTAACTTTTATTTCCTTTAGATTCCAAACAGAACGCTGATTTTTAAAAGTAATCATTGCATTGGTGTTCAGGTGTGGTGTAAATGTATTTACAGTTATTAGCTTTGTTATATCTCGGTGTTTAGTCTTATAGATATAGTGCAGGAAGTAAGCGCTATTTCAACTTTATTTTTAAAGGTATTAAGCCTTTAAAAGTACGAAATATTATAAATTGTTTGTAAAAATATAAAACAATTAAACTTTTCAAGATTTTTATTTGATGAACAACAGCAGAAACGCTCCATAGTTGGAATTGTACAATTGGTGTCTTTAAGTTCTATATATCAGCAATAGAACGGCCTCTTCCTAGATAGACTGAGTTGTGCCATAGAATTTCTTCCATCAATAGTTATTTGTTTACCAAATTTTTACATTATGTATTATTCTCATTGTCGCTGCGTACAGCACTCCTCGCCACTCGAAAAGCAAATACGGAAGACCAGTGTCGGGGTGTCATTCCGATACCTTGACAAATGCTGAGTATATGCCTTTTTTATGTTGGTGCTCTATAAATGCTATGTTATGTCACTAAATAAACATTTCTTTTGTTCGTCCTTTATGAGAATAAAGTAGTTATTTAAAGAAGATTGTGGCTTAAACCCACAATTGGAGGAAGTTCATGTCCATCAAAAGTATATGCCGGCGACAGATCTGGCTTAGGAATTGCTTCATACACGACGAAATTATCGGTCATTCTTTTCTGGCAGTTAATTTAAAAGGATCCTTATGTACTAATGTTTCTGAGCTTCTGAATACAGGCAACGTTAGCCAAATGAAAAAGACCTAATACCACCCCAGGCAGCAGTTACTGGTTTGATTTATACTTCGCACGTACCGTTACACGCCGTAAATATTCCTGGAGCGATAAACTCTTGTAAACATGAGAGCGAGCGAGTAATTACGTTCCGTGGCCGCAGACGGGTATGCACGAAATTGGCCTGTTTTATTGCCTTCAAAGGGTTCTGTTTAAAAGGAAGTATCGGAGGTAAAGCTGAGGATGTTTAGAAGGCTTCAGGATCGATTGGCGTGTCTAGGTATTTTAAATAGAAATACTTTAATGGGATGGGATGGTCGCCCCGTTTGCGATTTGAAATTACAACCGTATGACTGCGCGTGGTCCATCTGTCATCAGTTTCATAATTTTTCGTTGATGAAGGGTGAAAATACAGGAATAAATGTAACTTTTGGTGTCAAATCCTCATTTTCGTATTTTATGTGACATTGCGTGTTTTACCCCTGTACTTTTCAATTGGAAAAAATCATCCCTACAGTTATCTCGCACATTTTCTTCAAGCTCCGCCGAAATGATATACATAATTACATTCATAATTTTAAACCTACTAGTTTTAGCACATTAAAATTGTTTTCATAATTCTAGTAGGTTATATAAATTATATTAATTTTTCAGTTCGAATGGGTGTTTAAGACTCAATTCAGTTTGCATGCAATATTGTACTGCCCACCTAAACCAACACATATTAGGACAACCCTGCATATACTACCAAGGAATCTTGATACAGATGACATACAGGTGGGCGTTCTTGACTGTGAACAGATAACGGTGCAACCTGGACTCGGGATCTGGATCAGATGCTGTTCGCACCCCTGGTAGCGAAGCCAGATAACGGCAGAGGAGTATCATATATCAACGCAGCCTAGCAACGGTTGTCATTGCTGAATAATGAACAGTGAAATAAATATTATCTTAATATGTAAAATCTAATCCCTATTTCTTTTGGTCACGCCATCGCGCGTGAACTGCGTCAGGAGAAGGTTCTTATGAAAGAAAAAATATAAAAAATTACGCGGAAAATTAGAAAATGTGCGAAAGCTGAGTCGCATTAAATAGTTGCCGTTAAAACAGCGTCTGTCAAGTCAGCTAGTACGTTATAATGTCCACGAGAGTTGATATACAAAGGCAAAGTTAGCTTGTCACGTCAAAACATAAAAACAGAATCCATTTTACCGTGTTTTAGGTATAACTTGCGCACGAGACAGTTTCCCAGCCATTTCTTGTCATCGCTACACAAACAAGTCCTGAAACTTTAAATTTTAATCCACATTAATCCTGATTATCCCCAAAACGGGTCCGATCAGGGAACTTCAGCTCAAAGGAAGAGCGCAATCAAAAGAAAATTAGCGTTGGCGTCTTACGACCGTATTCTGAGGCGATAGTGGAATAATCGCGGATTAAATATTTTTATTTATTTTCAAAAAACATTTTCAAATCGCCAAAGTAATGAAAAATTACTGCCGTTTTTGTAAGTTTTTAACCAACTTCAAAAAAAAAGGAGGAGGTTCTCAATTCGATTTATATATATATATATATATTATATCTAGAAAAAACCGGTAAGAAAATTGCGAGTATCACTGTTTAGAACTCTTTATGATTATGCTGAAAAAAGATAAAATGTCAAATGTCAGAGTGCAAACAAAAGTTCAATAAACACATACATTATTTTACTGAAAATAAAAGTGCATTTTTTATTAAATAATTTAGACCAAAACACTCACATACTTAACATTGGTCCATCGAGGCGGATAATAAAGTTCAGGGTCAAATTTGGACTTGTGCGTACTTGAAGTGAATCGCTACAGCAAAGGGTACGCTGCACCGTTTTCATTGGGAAAAGCAGTTCAGCGGTGTTAAGGAAAGAGGAATCTGACGTCATCAGTAAGGGTTTCGGTACTACGTCATCAACCTACCTACATACGTGACGACGGTTACCTCAGCAGGTTCAGAGGAGGAAAGGAGTTCAGTCCGGCAGTACGGAATCAGAGCGACGTGACGTCTTGGCATGACGTCGGTCACAGGTCAAATATTGTGTGAGTGTAATGCAGTGCAAGAGTCGTGAGTACAGTTACGTTCATTATTTCAGATAAAGGTTAAAAAGTAAAATATTTTGGATTTTAAGAGAGGTCGGGCATAGCGATTTATCGCTCGAACTGGAGCAGCCCGACTGGTAAGAGAGGTAGGGCATAGCGATTTATCGCTCGAACTGGAGCAGCCCGACTGGTGAAATACCTTACAGAAGACCGTAGCCAAATAACAATCACTTCTGTGTTGTTGTGTTCTTGCGTGTGAGTAAGGTTTCCAGAGCTCCTGGGGGGTGCTACGTTAGTAGCAGGGGCAAGCCTTCAAGGTAAGGGCGACAAGTCCAGTAACAGATTTATTATGCTGTACTTGTCACCCTTAAGCTAGGACCTCATTACCACTTAACATCAGGTGGGATGAGGTCAATCTTGAAGTGCAATATAAAAAAAACATAAATACGGACATTAACGATAATTGGACTCTAAATATTTTATATCTAATTTTCTTACAATATTATATTTTTCATTGGGGTTTGTTTAAATTTTTGGGTTCAAGATGGATTGGTTGATTAATTTACAAAAACAATTACAAAAAGGTATTGAAAAGGGATTAGTCAACTTAAAGTAGAATCACCTAGCATTGTATTCAATGACGATTCAAAAGTGTTACATGTAACCTACTTGAATAAAGAAATATTTGAGTTTGAGTTTGAGTTTGAGTTTAAAAAAGAGTTCAAAGGATAAAATTAACAATCACCAATTTGTAAATGTTTAGTTATTTTTTTAAGTTTTTAGGCCTGTTTTATTTTATTTCATTTTGTATTTTTGTACATAAAATATAGTTTCGTTTTAATTATCACTTCATATATTTTATTCATTCATTTATAAATTCACTTCAAATTTTTAGGTAACATTTCACCCACTATAACTTATCTACAAACGGACACCACCATTTTATTTGTCAATGCATTGAAGGATTAGTTACTTCTTATGTGCACGACATTAAGGGCGGTACATAGGTCAAATTACGTGTAATGTTAAATTTACGCTATAATGTTTAAACATTTTTGTTGTTAAAATTATCCTTTACTTTAAATATAGTTTTTAGGGTTCGGTAGCTAAATGGTAAAATATATTTGTCTGTCTGTTTGTTCATCCGTATGTCACAGCCACTTTTTTCCGAAACTATAAGACCTGTAGGTACTGTTGAAACTTGGCATGTAAACGTAATCTGTAAATCGCATAAAGATTTTTCATAAAAATAGAAAAAAAAAATTTAGGGGCTCCCATACATAAAACTGAAAATCAAAAATTATTTTTTCTTTAGGTCGGACAAGTCTTCAAAACTGATATTGAGGTCTTTATTTATATTATATGTACTAATTGAACGCCTATTGTTTAATAATATGAAAGGTCTGCTGAGAAGAATTGCAATGTAATTCCTGACACTTATAACTTATTATGAGACTATTTTATCATCAGCCAAAAACCTTATTTCAAATAGAATACCGGCGTCTTAGAATACACCTCCGCAATTTGAAATGGAAAAAGTTGGAGGGCACAATTTGCCGCCCCTGGGACACATCAGGATTAATTACGCGAGCCCTGGCAGGTCACCGGTAGGTAATGAAGTTACCCAATCATGGGTAATGAAATTAAGCAATGTGGCGAGACCGCTTGAACGGGGGAACGTTGATTTGGTGGCTCGGATCATGTGGAGACGATTGTACTGTTGTGGTTTGTATAGAAGGAGAGCTTGAACTTGTACACTTTCACCGTAACGCCATCGAGTTTAAAGATACTCTGGCATTTATTCGTACTTGGTTGAGATTCCTGATGAGTACATAACGTTACGATGACGCTTCATCACTGATAATGAGTATGCTCTGGGGTTGTACTCCCAAACAAAATAGCATCGTAACCAACTCCATCCATCCATTCATCCATCAGCCTCTTTTCGTCCACTGCTGGACATAGGCCTCCCCTACAGAACGCCACAACGCGCGGTCCTGCGCTTTCTGCATCCAGCGGCTCCCCGCACATCTGACGATGTCGTCAGTCCATCGTGTTGGGGGCCGCCCCACGCTGCGTCGTCCGGTACGTGGACGCCACTCGAGGACCCTCTTTACCCAACGGTCGTCGGTCCTACGAGCGATGTGGCCTGCCCATTGCCACTTCAGCGTGCCACTTCGTAACCAACTCACTTCAAGAATAAAGCTTTTTCAAATGCGGAGTAGAATGAGCTGCTTAGACCAGAAAGAAATAAATCCTTCTGGTTTTAAGTCGCGTTAAAACTGCATCTTCTGGAGATGTGCATCTGGATTGAATTATTCTTTTAAGTTTTCAACAAAACCAAAACTAACATTTAGATGCATTGTAGCACATCGCATTGTCAAAATACTTACCACATTTATCAGGAAATTCGAAAAATATTGATCAATATTTCAAGCATTTCCCAAAAAAAAAAAAAATATGAACAGCATGGGGCCACAAAAAATAAAAGAAATAAAATTATTCAAAGAATTAAATAATAATGTGCAAAAATCAACCTTAATGTTGCATATTTCTAGAGTCTCGAGTTTTTTGCCGGTTCTTCTGGACATCGTCAAAATTCGTTCTTAGTCAAAATGAATTGCTCGGGTTTTCTTAAAGTGATAAAGATGATTGCTATATCCTGCTCATTACTCAATTGCAGTAAAAAGTTTCACATCCAGTGTGCCTCTGCAACTCATCTTATTCGGGATCTAGTGAAAAAGTAGATATGCCCAGAATGCAATGTGATCGAATAAGTACACAACAATACAATACCACTTACTGCGTAGAAATGCTACCTTGCTTGAAATAAGGTAGACAGCACTCCTGCGACACCATCGCATCCAAGATCAAAATCATACCTGTGCAATAAAGAATGTTTCTGAACAAATAACAAGGAAGATAGATGACGTATGACAGAGATTTGAATGAAATTTATATCAGACGACGATTTCAATGACGACGTTTCTTTTTTGGAGAACAATAAACGAAATAATTACTGGAAAACCTGTTTGATATACTACTATCTCACATACCTCATGGTGTAAACTGTCAGAATGAACAATGCTATCATCTAAATAATAAGACCTTTCCACATTGCATTTCCGCTGGCCTGTGCGTCATACCCTGGCATTAATTGACTCCCCCCCTATAAACTGTTTATTAACCGTAAACTCGTAGTTAAGAGCAAATTTTGTTAGGGTACTTAATATTGTGCCGGCTAATTATTTGATGAAATTTTGATGTTGCTTGCGTAATTATTTTGTACGGAGTATATCGTAAAATTGCTACACATTTTAGCAGACTTCACCATTTGTTTTGTTTATGATTTTGTCTGCTTATTTATTGGGTTTCAGTTGTGACGTTACTGCCACCATGCTGACTACACAACATCCACTACTCTTACTACTAGGTTAGAGCATTATGCTAAAAAACGTCATGGATTCAAAAGCCGCGGGAACACCTTAAATTTAAAAAGTGTTTTAAATTTAGTGAGGGCATTGCGGGCTTGAATCACCTATTTATCCGATTTAAATGGTGATTCTATGCTTTGAAAGGCACGTTAAGCCATTGGTCCTAGCCTATGATCCGTTTAGGTCTAGTAAGGGTTGCGGAGGTCAGACGGCAATTGCTCCATTGTAATAACTAAGCTCGTCAAATCCGGATCATCGAGTTCGGACTCCGTATTTGATGCGCAACTGCTAAAAGAAAAAACACTTATGACGTAAAAGATTTAACATCCATTCTCGAGACAGCATTAGCTGAGCTTTTTTCCTTTTGTCTCATAAACAATCCATTTATGTTTAGAACAGATTATGCTTTTTGTTTTGTTTGTAAGTTGAGTCAATAAATGTTTTCTTTCTTTCTTTCTTTCTTTCTTTCTTTCTTTCTTTACATATTATGTATTGTATATAATATATTATTTCGTCAAATTGACACTGCCATATAAGGAATCGTTAAATTGAATTAGCGCATTTGCTAGTAAATATGTTCACTGCTATAAAGTCAACGGTTCAAAAGCCATCAAGAACAAATATTCTTGTAACGAACATTTGTATTTGCTCTGTGTACAGCTATATTTTTATGCCCACCTCTTCGGCTCACCAGTCGCCTTCCATTCTGCATACATTATCTTTTTTTTGTACGAGACACCCCGTACTGGGTATCAAGCTGTCACCTGAGGTAGGTGACAGCGTGTATGTGGGATGTGTGTGTGTGTGGGACCCCGGTGAAGCTCACCGTATTTTCAAGACAGTTTAAGTAGTCAATACGAACTAGTTTTTATCCCATTAGGCCGGTTAGGCTGCACCAACCAAATTAACTACCAATAAAGGTAAACGCGTTTTGACCCGTTAACTTATTTTAAATATTAACCAAAGGTTCGGCTGTATACCAGCTGATTTGATATTAAACAAAAGTAGATGCAGAAAAAGCCACAAGTCGACTTGGACCCACTTAAACAGCAGTCTCAGGAGCCCGGGTAATAGCCGAGCTCCTTTGTGGAGTTTTTCCAAATGGGAGACTACTTCCGGCTTCCGGGCGTCGCTCGTGCCGGAAGTTTGTCCGGGGGCGGGGCCGCTTCCGGTGACGTCACCAGCGCGGAGGCTTCGATTTTTATTGGCGCTGTTTGGTTTCCGCCGGTTTTATTGTTTTCGTATTGGACAATTGTTTTTGTGTTATTAGTGTTAGAATTTTGTGGGTCGTTAGTCGTTTTAGGACAAGCCTGTAGTTTGGATGAAAAATGAGTGCTTTTTCATTGTAACGTGCCAAGTGCAAGTCAAAATGTTATTTTGTAATAAGTTTGGCTTTGAAACTTTTGAACTTGATTCAACGGAATGAATATTATTATTATTAATAGCCAATGAATGGTGTTTGAAGCATAAACAGATTCATAAGAAAGAGAAAATATTCGATAACAGCATCCTTCAAGGGAGCCACAATATACTCAGGAAAATGGCAAATTTTAAGATATTTATGTGCCCCAACCTAAGTCTTACTGCAGTTATAACCCTCAAAAATCAACACAGCACACGTAACATGACTTACAAAGATGTAGTCAAATTAATGCAACATAAAGCATCCGACATGAATCTTCAGAACACTCAGTCAAATAGATCTGACCACTCTTACTGGTATGGGATAGCAAATCCTTTGTACAACGTCCTCTTGGCATTCAAATTATCAAATGAGGTATGACGCAACAGTGAAAGCTCAAAACATTGATTGGAAAAAGGAATAAAACTACAAATTACGGACGTTGCACAATATGGATTGACCCCTGCTCATATAAAACCGAGAGGCGATCAACTATGGCGCCAATCAAGACTCCTTAACTATCATAATTGCTGCTTACAAGTCACGGGATCCATGTATAAGAACAAAGGCAGTAAATTGCAATCTTCTATATTTCAAATGATTCAAACCTTTGCAAGGGAAAATAACGGAGGAACTTGCATCTGCTTGAGCGCATTTGGAGATTTGGTACTGATGGCAGCAGCCAGGAATGCGCAAAGGGCATTGCTGAATTTCCTAATATTATTTATTTATTTATGTAGGATTAACAACAGTCAACAAAATTTAAATGTTTACACCATAATATTATAAATTGAGAGTTGATATATTCTGTAATGTAAATAAATAATAAAATAAAATGTAAGTAAATAATAAAATCATCACCACCACTTGTGTTGGGTTACTAATTTTAAATTATAGTATGAAATCTTTTTTAATATATTTTTTATTTCGATGCTCTCAAAAACACTATAAAACATTTCGACTCCAACTGCAGACTTAAAGAACAAATGAATCAACATTGAGACAAAATTATTAAGCTGTATCAATAAACAATAACTCCTTCGAAACCTAGCGATCGCAAAACAATTTAGCATCAGATTTAAATGCCACGCTACTAGATCGCCTGGGCCCAAGCCCATAAGTCATGCCCTGAGAAGGGGCGTTGCGCTCGTGACGTCAAATAATGGCTTCCCGCGGATTTATTGAGAGAGACAAACTTATCGAGTCGTGAATCGCCACGTGGGTGGTCGCAGACCACTACCATAGTAACTTATGTTCCACGGCCGTATCCATCGTCACCTAGTATAGGCTATTTCCTCTACCTAAAGATTGTCTGGAAGAAATCGCTTTCGGGCAACAAAAATGTTGCGGTTATGGGGGATCATGGAAGGAAAAGATTTATACAGATGGAAAAACGAAAGTATATGATAGAAAGCAAGTAAGGTGCATGCCATATCGAAATGTGAACAAAAAGAATATCAAAAGTACACATCAAATTTAAAACAATAGCAGTAAGTAGGTTCGGTTGGTCACATTTTACTAGAGAGCTATTTTTCCCATACAACCTTTGGGTAGAGGAAATAACCTATTGAAGATGACGAGAAATAGATACGGTAAGACCGAGTAAATCGTACGGTTGAAAGCACGGCATTGGCAGTGAGCGCGATTGACCTATTGGAATAATGGACCCATTCTGGCTGTTAAGCTAGGCCGTGGGTTTGATTTTAACCTCGACCATCAACGACCTCAGTGGTTTGCATTGCGAAAGGTCCTGGGTTCGATTTTCGGTCGTGTCAAGTTTTTCACTGCCTGATGCCCTTAGTTAGTATCCGACATCTGAGTGTTCATGTTCATTCATTTAGGGTATGCGTGCAGGCTCCATAAGATATTTTCTTCAAAAAAAACTTTATTCCGCTGATATTTAAAAACTTTAAATGCCAACAACATCTCTGATTTTCACCCACACAAGATTTGCAGTTTAAGAAACGACAAATAAGCCTGAGGAACCTTTTATCACACTTTTGTTTCTTATTAATGAAATTTGTGCAAAAAAGATTTTCTATTTCTTTTTTAAACCAGCTTTATAAAGAATGTTTGAGTTGTTGATTCCTCGACCAAAAGGAATAACATTTTATTTACAAGAAAGAAACGTCGTTATAAAAACATAGATAAACAATTTATTTAACGCCCGGATTAAGGTCCTATTAAATCATTATTTCAAGTGTAAAGCCAGACTTTTTTATTTGTCCCTTTTAAGTTGCTAATCGAAATGTTCGCTTTGTCGACATACAATTCTGTTGCTTTATTTTACTTTTTATAAAACATCTGCCAATCTTTGCAATTGGAGATAGAAAACGGACTTTAAGCATTCCGTAGTGGGTGATGGAAAATAGGACAAGATTGATTCGGGTTTTTATTTATCACTAGCTGTGCCCGTGACTTCGTTCGCGTGGACTACATCCTTTCATGGTCGGTTTTACCCCTTTCTCCCCTAATATTCGAAACAAAAAGTAGTCTATATTTTAATCCAAGTTTCGAGCTATATTTGTGCTAAATTTCATATCTCTAACTTCAAAAATAAACATTTTTCCATATAAACTTTCAAAGGTGGTATTACCCCCATCCCCCCCTTATTTTCTAATAAAAAGTAGCCTATGTCCGTTCTTGAGATTCAACGTATACCTATACCAAATTTCATCAAAATCCGTTCAGCCGTTTAGGCGTGAAAGAGTAACAGACGGACGGACAGACAGACAGAGTTACTTTCGCATTTATAATATTAGTATGGAAGTATGGATTAGAATAAACTGGTGTAGATTTGTGTAATGTTCAAATACTCTTATATTCTACCAGTGGCCCGCCGTGGCTTTGCACTGGTACTATTCCCATTTTTTGTAACGTTTTATTACGTTTCCCACTAATTTGTTGCTCCATTGGTCGCAGTATGATATTCTATTATATAGCCTTCGCGACGCATGCGCCGCGTTGTCGCAGCATCTACGCTGCTTATTCGTTAATCGAATGCCTACGCTGGTCAAATCCCGTGCACAATTACTACTAGGGGTGAGAGCTTTCCGCTCCCCCTTGCGGGGTTGGTCTAGTGAAGATCAAAAGGCCATCTGCGGCCATCATCAAAGATGACTTTTGGCCTTTGGACTCAAAGTCAAAGTCAAAGTCAATATTTTTTATTCATATAGATTACATTAGTAATACTTATGAATAGTCTCTATATAAAGCAAATGAAGCTACCTCCGGTTCGACTACTTTAGCCAGGAAAAAAATGCACACTTACTGCTCCACAAGAACTGTCTACAATAAAGAGCCGCTCGTAAGACACGTCAGAAAATTCTGGTCACCCATCCGATTGCCGACCTTGGCATGCGTGCCTTAACTTCGTTTTCGTTGTTATCGCTACCACGTCGCGTGCTACTATCTACTAACTTTTTATAAAATGATCACATGTGCAAACAAAGCATTATCGAGACTCATGGTACGGGCGTATTGAGGTTACCAAAGAAATGCGGGTTGAAAATTAATTCAAGACCGGTATTATTCCTTTGTGCTCTTCCTTTTTGTTAACGACAGATAAATTTTTCGAAGGGTTTATCTGAAATTAGCTCGAATACAACAATTTTGATGTACTACTCCTTTGTGGGATTACAGTACAAAGAAAACGGGGAATAGGTAAAGTAATTGTTTGTTGATATGGCGCACGGAGATAATATTTCTTTCATTCACTTAAAGCTTAAAGAAAATCTTCAGGTTTTGTTCAATCAAGTATCGCACTTAAGTCGTGGGCATATAAACTAATATAGAACTGAAAGTGTTTACAGGGCTTTTGATGAAATTACATATAATGAAACGTACGCAGAACTAACATAATATTAGGATAATTGTCTCAATGGAGGATGATAATAAACAATCAACATCATCAATATTAGCGAAAAATAAAATATATCACCTAAATTGTACTATAATCAATCTGTAAAACCTATTTCTGTACAGATTTTGTGCAATAAAATATATCTATTTATCTCTCTATCCAAAGAGATTTGTTAGTCTCTCGTAGTCAATTGTTAGTTGATACCACGGGGCTAGCACGGGACTATAATAAAACGATATTTTTAACCGGCTGATAAAAAAGGAGTTAGTATCTCTTTTCGTCCGTAAAGGTTTTAAGAGAGGTAGGGCATAGCGATTTATAGCTCGAACTGGAGCAGCCCGACTGGTGAAATACCTCCACCTTACAGAATACCGCAGCCAAATAACAATCACTTCGGTGTTGTTGTGTTCCTGCGTGTGAGTAAGGTTTCCAGAGCTCCTGGGGTGCTACATTAGTAGCAGGGGTCAAGCCTTCAAGGTAAGGGATACAAGTCCAGTAACAGATTTATCATGCTGTACTTGTCACCCTTAAGCTAGGACCTCATTACCATTTAACATCAGGTGGGATGAGGTCAATCTTGAAGTGCAATATAAAAAAAAATATAAGGTTGGCGATCATTAAGGCTTTTTGCATTCTGGACACCGCCGCACGGAAGAGCGATCTAGCACTTTTGCCGTACCACTCCCGAAGATTTCTTAACCAAGATATTCTTCTTTTACCAGGCGTTCTCTTGCCCTGGATTTTCCCTTTAATGATTTGAATTTCAAATTGGTATCCCTCAAACCAAAGTTGCACGTTTGTACTGATAAATTAATGCTATTTTCGGTGCAGACTTTACACAGAGCTCATTCACTTCCTACACAACCTACCCCAAAAGTTTTTAACATAACTCTGTCACCATTCGTATCCAATCAAACCATTCACTCAATTTGTACGTTACTGTCTTAGAAACTTCAGCCTAAAATAGTTCCGACCACTTAATCACGGTAAACTACTAACAAAGTATCTATTTTGTTAAAGGAAGTTTGGTTTTCATCAAATCGACCTCATAAGACTATACTAAATCGAATGCATAGTTTGGGATGAATACGAAATCGGGTGGAGGAGAGTTTTCGTTAATAGAATTAAAAACACATATTAAAACGAGAAGTCGTGATATTCGAGTGTAGTGCTCGTTGCTAGAATATTTTCTAGTTTCATTTATTTTCTAAACATTTATTAAGCAAGAGCATAACAATGGGTAGGGTTCGTCAACTTGTGCTTCTAACACTACATCTTTCTGAATGTGTTCAAACACCACAGATTTTATTTATTTTAAATCATTAGTCTGCGGTCGTCAGCGGAAAACGTTTTATTCATTTATACTTAAACAAAACTATATGACTTGGTCCAAAGTGGTTTACACATAGCTATAAGTTAGATACTGCTACTTTAATACTGCTGAGTTTCTTCCCGGTGTCTTTTCGGCAGATATAGGATCTGAACCGGAAGTAGAATCACTTTGCATTATATCCAGTGACGATTCGAAAGCGTTATTATAATATGTAACCTACTTGAATGAAGAAGTAGATAGACAGATATATTTTATTGCACAAAATCTTTACAGTAATATATGTTTTATAGATTGATTTTAGTACAATTTAGTCGGTCTTATCGCTAGAAAGCGATCTCTTCCTATTATAATATTCGAATTAAAAAAAAAATAAGTTTAATCGCTCAAATTTATGTAAGCCGCATAACTTATTTCGTCTGCACTAAAATGTTTTAATTATTGTTCTTTATTAAAACAAGCTTTTTTAAAATAACTCAATACGAAGCTAACCGGTACATTTCTAATAATTACCGAAATTTAACTCATTACACCTCCTTGTTGAAACTCGTTCGCACATTATCTTTAAAACGTCCCAATTTAAATCGATTTAAATTCCGTAGGGGTCGCAGAACGCATACGTTTGTAAGTTGCAGCCCTCCCTAATATACTGTCACATACTGACCTTTGCCAAAGTTCGGTTGTAGTAGTCTTGACTTGAATTGTCTGTTTAAATTATTTTGGTACGTATTTAAACGTTCGCATTTAACTACAGATGACTTTTTTTGTCAAGGGGGAAATGTCTACCGCACCGTCACTCTCAGCGGGCAACAGCGAGTGTTGTGTCGGGTTCGCACCGACTAAAACCCCCTCGGTGACCAACGCTGCACAGTTGTGGGGAAGTCAGGATTCCTTGCGGATTCTACACAGGCTACCCCACAGTACCTACCGCCAAGTGGCCCACCTTGTTGCGCAATACGCAGCTATAGCGTGTCAGGCCAAACTACAGAGGACTTGAGCCTTAGCCTTTAGTATAAGAGAAGTAGACGTCACGGTCACAAGCTAAGCGCTCCTGTCTCCAAAACTGCTCTAAAATCTAATAGCTTTTTGTGCATGGCTCATAAGATATACAATAAATTACCGATGACCATTAGATACTCCTGTTAATCTATTTCGTAAAAAATTGTTGACTTTTTTAACTAATAAAGCATACTATACTTTGACGGAGTTTTTAACTGACCAACTGTAATTATGTCTTCTTTATTGTAATTTATTGTAATTTACCAATATTATTGTAATATAAAATAAGACATAATAAAAATACAGATTATTGTATTTATTTTAATTTGGACATAATAATAATAGTTTTAACTAAATAAAATTGTATAAATTAATAATTGACATGTATAGCTTCATATAATTAGTAATATTTGAATACCGACCAGGTGAAGCATGATTGTTCTATTGTTTATGAAACCATCTGTACTTATGTTTACCATGCTTCGTTCAAATAAATGGTTTGTTTGTTTGTTTACTCTGCTCAGTACTAAGTAATGTCTAAGTAATATTTGTGTCCTTAAATTCCTAGTCCACCCTTAATAATTTCTTACCCTTAAGTACATGTATTCTTTCCCTCCTTAGTTGTAATATAGTGAATCAATTTCCTTCGTTGTGTTTTGTCCCGTATCCTTTCGCGGGGAAGTCATCTTTTGTATTTTAATTTCGTTCCTAGAGTCTTAATAAGAAGAAATTATTTCTTCTGCAACTAAGTTTGAATTTCTCTTAGTAAATTCTTTCTATGTTTTTGTGTCTAATATTTTCTTTATGCTATAGCTTCTTCTTTTTTTTCTTTTTCTTGTCATGCAAGAGAAGTTCCCTCCTTGTTCCTCATCATGTATCCTATAACAGGAATAATATCGCTTAAGTCCCAAATCCTCTCCCAAAAATAACATAGAAACTTGAAATATTAATAAAACACTTAGTAAAAACACCAAACAAAAAAAACGACAGAGGACTTAATTTCACCTTAAGGTAAACATTTGCAGTTATGACGGGGTGTTTTAACTTGGGCGTATGTCTGACATAGTAGATCCTATCCGGATGGCCTTATTTAAATTGGTGTTTTGCACGCACTTGCCCGGTTTTTTTTCACTTTTCCAATATTATTCAAGAACACAGATTTATTCAATGAGGTATCATATTTCACGCATAGCTCTTGCAAAACATGTCGACATTTGCATTCAATTCCGTCTCCTTACTCGCTATCATGTTTCCACCTACAATACACATCGTACTTTCCTCACTTATCGGATCTAGGTCGAATTTCAGAACTAGTCCAGACTCATTGGCATTCAACGACCGATCCGAATCAGCAGTTGTACGGGCGATCCGGTATTTTGAGCGCGTTCGAAGAGTTTGCTAACGTATGCTCACGGTACTAATAGTCTTGGGAGAATGTGTGGTGTGCTTGTGAGGTATGCTAAAAATTGCAATCTCGAATGCTTGCAAACTTTTTAGATGATGTGCTTTTGTTGGGCTTGCTCTGGTAAATCTATTGAAAGGAGGATTCTGTGCCGATAGATTGTGGGGTCCGTTTTCACTGTAGACAAAATGTCTGATTTACGGTCATGTCTATTTTTGTTTTCCAATAGTGCAAGAGTTATTTACTTTGGAAACAGATCTTTGGCCTATGTTTAGTGTTTTTTAATACATAGTTTTTCTTTATCATTTATTTTAAAAGAAATGTTAAAAACCCTACAACTCGATTTCTTTTGTTACATGTGCCCAATATTTTTAATTGTTTTCAAGAACATGATTAAATATCATTTTTTTTTGCAAGAATCCAATATTTGAAAAACGATCCGTTTTAGTTACGTATAGTAATATATAAAACTAGTCGTAAGCTAAAAAAGACAGATAGACTGATAACAGTTGATATGGAGAGTAAATTATGGAACGGTATTAACGACTCTTATGCCTGCTCTACACTACTCGGCGAAGTTCGCTCGAGGCGAGGCAAAGTTTGACGCGGCGAGCACGAAGCAAGCCGAAGTGCCTCTCTACACTATCGTATTCGTCTAACTTCGTTCAACTTCGCGAGTAGTGTGGAGGAGGCATTAGTCAGTTGAAGAAAAACGGATTGTCATTTTAGTACAATATCAATCGTAAAATATTTGACCCGGCTTTAGTCCACAGCACACTAGTAATTTGCATTATTTTTCACTGCTCACTCGCTATTACATTTAAGCCCCAATTAATCTTCAAAAACAAAACTTTACATTTGTCGTTTCATTTTCAGTAGCAGGTCTACTGGTCCAATTTCAAATTGAGTGGACCATCAATGCAGCTGTCTAATTATTTCAATCAGTCGACCGATTCAAATGAGGGCCACTACGTTTGTAACTAATTCCGTATTCTCCCGGAGTAGACCCAGCGTCCCTATCACACGAGTTCACCCCTCACATCTCTGATGCCACTTATCAATTGTTCCTGTTCGGCAAACTTCTAGGATCAAGACTGTTGTTACTTTTAATGTCAGTTTGTACGAGCTAAATGTCGATGTGAGAGTTTTGAATTGTTTCTTAAAATGGGTATCAGTACGTATGATGGTGATAACAATTGCTGCTTTGAAACTTTTCAATGGTCAAAATTTTAGACCATGCTAAAGTATGTCTTTTTAGGGGTCCGTAGTCAACTAGGAACTCTAAGTTTCGCCATGTCTGTCTGTCTGTCCGTCCGAGGATAATCTCAGACCGTTTGCACTAGAAAGCTGAAATTTTGTGCAAATATGTATATTAATCACGTCAACAAAATGCAAAAATAAAAAATAGAAAAAGATGTTTTTTTAGGGTACCCCCTTCTACACGTAAATTGGGGAGTGATTGAGTGAACCATAAGTTCAAAAAGTATGAAAAAAATCTAGAATATAGAACTGCTTATAGGATTTCTAGAAAAAATAATTTGAACCTGATGGGTTTAATAGTTTTTGAAATTTTTGAAAAAATATTTTTTTAACTAAAGTTGCAATTTAAGCGTATATGCTAGCATTTTTTTTCTTACTTTACATATTTTTTGTATTCTCAATGTATCTGCTTTCAAAATAAAAAAAGAATATAGCCCATTTTTATAACTTTAAGTGGGGATACTTAAGTATTGTGATGCACTGAAAACTACGGAATCCTACACTGAGCGTGGCCCGACACGCTTTTGGCCGGTTTTTAGACTCTAAAAAGAAGTAGACAGGTCTGAATATGCTGTGATCACGTTTGTGCATTCACTATGGACTTCGTGGTCCGCTTCTACTATGATCTTGATTAATAGAAGCTTGTATTGACATTGGAGCAATCGCCGTCCGCTATCCTTTCAAGGACGCCTTCTTTTTTTTTGTGACGGAGAAAATGCTTTGGAGAAACCCGAGAGAAGTGACGGCGTGTGTGGGACTCGCTGCCCTAAAAGGGGCATGAGTACCTACTAAGTCACTCCGGTTAGACCTCATCGCCTTGTGGTGGTGTTATAGGAAATCGGGTCAACCCGACCAACTACAAAATACAAGGACACGTGGATAAAAGGACAGACTGAGTCATAAATAACAAAGTTTTTACCGTTTAGTTTATTAAAAAGTGATTTAAAAAAATAGAGACGTATTTTTTCATTTGGCAAAATTATATAAAAAAATAAAAAAAATTGGACAACATCACATACATTGCTCAGATTCTGTGGTAAGTAGCTAAAGCACTTGTGGTACAGAAATCAGAAACAACGACCGTACCACAACACCCAGACCCGAGACAATATAGGAAAGTTCGTTTCCCATACTGACCCGACTGGGGATCGAACCCGGAACCTCAGAGATGGCGCGACGCTTAAGTCCGGCCCGTTCGCCTCTCGGCTATGGAGGAGGAGTGTAAAAATACTTCAATAAAACGATGCAAAGCTCCGGGTTGGGAGTTACATCACTGGTAGGTAATAAATTAGCCCACTAAGGACGTCATGCGAAAATATAATGCAATGTCTCGCCGTCATTTTTTTCTTTAAGCATGATGTGACTGTCTTCAAAAGATTATTACATTTTGTATGTATATTGTGAAAGTTAATTTTTAAGTTTTTTTATGTGATTTTCTCTGGAAATCCAAAATAAAATAAATAAATGAATAAGATAGAAAATGCAGTGCAATCCAAAAATACGTGTCCAATATTATCGGCTAGTCTAACAACCAATTTTCAATCCGCTTCCCTATTTGCATATTATTCCTAGTCGAGACCTTAGGTTAGAGTACCTTCCAAAGGACAGTGTAGCAAAGATGAGGGATCAGGAAAGGAAAAGATTTAAAAAAATATAACTTTAGTGCATTATGTAAGTGAATGATATAGACAGGATGAAGAATGACAAGTAAACATAAAAAGCTAAATAAAAAAAAAACAAAAAAAAATATAAAAAAACATTTAAATTTTAAGGCATAAATTAAATAGAACCCGTGACCTTGGGCTGAATCCTTTCCATCTTAGTGCTCCTAAGCTCAAAAACATCATGAGCGACGTATTCTTTGTTAAAATAACGTTTTATTACTCCTTTGTTCCTCACTAAACGTTTTTTTGCTATGTATACTATATTCTTTATGTGCAAACTTGTAAATCGCCGTCATCATTGTGTAGATTGAATTAGGATTTAGCTGTAAGATTTCCTAAAAGTCTTAAATAAAAATAATTATAAAAAAGAATATAATGAGCATGTAGGTTCGGTTGGCCACACACTTATTGGACAGATCAATAAAATTTCGTTACTAACCTGATACCTCACATTTTCATAATATTCCACGCACCATTTGAAAACGAAGGGGCAAATTAATCTAAATCGGTGCTATCGACCACCCGGGTGGTGAACGCCACATATTAGTGCCAACCACCACCCGGGTTGCGATTTGAAGGTGGTAGATGGGAATAAAGGTTTTTAAAGGTCATTGCTTTAACTACTACGAAGACAGTTGCAGACACTCTAACCCCTACTCGCGCTGTATAAGGATACTCCCATACATAACGCGCAAATCGTAATAAGGTCGATATTTATCATCGCTCTCGATCCATTAGGCGGCAGAGGCAGCTGGATCCGGTTCCGGTCGCGTCGCCAACGCGCGGCGGAACACATGACCGCGGTCTGCGGAAAGCTGAGGTTTACGGAAACTGTCGTTTACACGTTACGGACGCGATACGTGACGAATCATTGTTTATTAGCAACAAAATTAGCCGTAGCCGAGAGGCGAGCGGGCCGGACTTTGGCTTGCACCATCTCTGAGGTTCCGGGTTCGATCCCCGGTCGGGTCAACATGGGAAACGAAGTTTTATATTATTGTCTCGGGTCTGGGTGCCACAGTACCGTCGTTGTTTCTGATTTCTGTAACACAAGTGCTTGAGCTACTTACCGAAGAAACAGAGCAATGTATGTAATGTGGTCCAATATTTATTTATTATATATTTATTTATTATAAAACAGTTTAACTGCAGACTTATGTCCGGTTCCAATATTTGAAAAACAATCCGTTTAAGTTACGGGTTGTAATAAATTATACGACACGTAAGCTAAGAACGACAGTCTGACTTATGACAGCTGATATGGAAAGTAAATTTGAAATTACATTTAACGACTCGTAGAAAAACGGACAGTAATTTTTGACACATTACGAATCGTAAAATATTAAAACCGGGCATTAGCCAACTGTAGTAGTCGAAATTGGTTATCGTTTCGAAAAGTTATGTAGGTTATAAAGACATTTAGAACATATCATTGACGTTTTAAATTTATTTTATTTTTCTACGTGTAATTTTAGTCCTGTACATTATAAACTTTTTAAAACTTTATTGGAGTTCTATTCGAACTGGAGTTACGAGTAGAAGAGTTCAAACTATCATTTAGCAGGCTTTCAGGCATGATGAAAACAAATGCTTAGGTCGCAAATCTTAAACTTTTTTTTCGATTCCCGGCATTGGAGACATCAATAAAATAAAATATCTGAAGCAACTTTTCTCAACTCGGGAATTGAAACTAGTTTGCCGGTATTATAGCCCAAGTATTTTAACATATTATATTAATGAAATAAATAATATTTACCTTTATGTTAGACAAGACTTATACTAAGGGCTTACGCCCTGTATATCAATAAGTGTAAGTTACATCAATGCTCATAAACTATGTTAGTAATACACTTTTAAAAACCGAATCTTAATAAATAAAACGGATTATAATCCTCAGGTTTATGATGCTATGCTACAATCGAGGTGATGATCTTCAGAACTGTAGAATAACAAATAAATTTGATGCATCGTTTTTAATTAAATACAAGGTCAAAGTCCAAGTTTTTTTTTAACCAACTTGAAAAAAAATATCTGAATTCGCCCGTATATTTATAAACAGAATGTATATGAATTATGCGTGCTCGCGGAGAACTTAGTATTTTATAAACTGATGATGTTAAGTGCTAATGAGGTCCTAGCTTAAGGGTGACAAGTAGGTTCAGCATAATAAATCTGTTTTGGACTTGTCACCCTTACCTTGAAGGCTTGACCCCTGCTACTAATGTAGCATCCCCCAGGAGCTCTGCATTTTTTTTGTTGCAATTAAATCATACTTTTAAATGCTCAGATTTAGATAGGCGGACGATTCAAATCGTATCGTGTAAATGTCTCAAGCGGCACTGGCCAATGGAACGCGATCCTCGCTTCGTTAAAAATGTGCGATGAAGCGTCGTGGATTTATTTTGCACAGCTTCGGATTTAATGTTAGTTGCTATGATTTTACTTATTTATTGTATTGCGGATTCCGAAGAATGGTCATTAATACTTAAATAAATAAAATGCCGGCTCTGGTACCTTTTTTTTTTAGGTGGAGGGAATGCATTGGCGCACCGTATCGCTGCGTTGAGGGAGGCAGCGGCGTGTGTGGGTTTCCTCTCTGAGAAGAGCGGAGACTACCCACTAAAACCCCCCCGCGCCTCTCATCGCCATGACGGCGCCATGGGAATATAGATTATCTATAGCAGCCACAGCGCCGTCAGCGGAAAAGCTGCCCCTATAGGGCGGCTCCATTTAGTCCCCAAATAATTAGGTACCTACTTTACTGCAAAGTTTGGGGGAAGTACGAAGATGGAAAAATAACATTGTTTTTATTTATTGTGCCCGCGACTTCGTTCGCGTGGACTACATCCTTTCATGGTCCGTTTTACCCCTTTCTCCCATAATATTCGAAACAAAAAGTAGTATTTATTTTAATCCAAGTTTCGAGCTATATTTGTTCCAAATTTCATATCTCTAACTTCAAAAATAAACATTTTCCCATATAAACTTTCAAAGGTGGTATTACCCTTTCCCCCCCTTATTTTCTAATATAAAGTAGCCTATGTCCGTTCTTGAGATTCAACGTGTATCTATACCAAATTTCATCAAAATCGGTTGAGAGGTTTAAGCAGGAAAGCGTAACAGACAGACAGACAGACAGACAGACAGACAGACAGACAGACAGACAGACAGACAGACAGACAGACAGACAGACAGACAGACTTACTTTCGCATTTATAATATTAGTAGGGATGTACAGTCGATAGCGCGTCAAGGTATATTAACACTTGCAGTTAGATATTCGTTCTTATTCTCGCGGAATAAGAGCGGTGCAACGGTCATAATGTACCTAAATAAATAAATAAATAAATAAATATTAGACAACATCACATACATTGCTCTGATACTGTGGTAAGTAGCTTGAGCACTTGTGTTACAGAAATCAGAAACAACGACGGTACCACAACACCCAGACCCGAGACAATATGGAAGTTCGTTTCCCATATTGACCCGACCGGGGATCGAACCCGGAACCTCAGAGATGGCGCTCGCCAAAGTCAGGCCCGCTCGCCTTTTGGCTACGGAGGTCGTCAATAGGTAGTAAATAGTCGGACTGTTGATTTTACGAATAGCAACATCTAAACTTTCCTTAGTATTAATATTATAACATTGTAACAGGATGCTCATTTTCGACACTATTTAGATAAATTTTTAAACACTTTTTTTTTAACCATATTATTTACGTCAATGTTAATTTTCATTTCTAACGTCTTTCAAAATCAAGTGTATATATTTTTATTTACTTTAATAAATTGCAACATAAATTTTACTATCGAACTATTCATATTATGTTAAATATCTATAAAGACAAATAAAAATATATATGTCGCAGTCATCTGGTTTAATCAGCTATTTGATTGGATCACTAGCGCGTTCATTGAATGACGACGTTTGATTGAATGACTAAAGGACAACTCGTCAAATTGTTTAATGTAACGTTCATCTTCTTGACTGAACGTCATTTAGCATAGTCGTTGAATGGGATATAGTTGACATACATGACATAACACACCTTAATAAGATTTTTTAATGTTTTAACAATTTTAAGTCTTAAGACAATTAGGCTAAAGAAATATTTTTTTACGAATAAGTCACTTTATATCTCAATTTCACTCTAAAAATTATCAACACAGTGCTATTCGATTAAATCTGTACCAGCTGTTTGACGCCATCTTTGTTTTGATGAGCACTAACGCCGCAGTGGAAAAAAAATGAACAATCACCTGACTGATTACGTCCGCTATGTTCAAAGGGCTATGTTACAATCCGCTAACTTGTTGGACGTTTAGTCAGTCTTATTCATTCAACGTTCGGCCTAGTCATTCAATTAAACGTCGTCATTTAATAAACACGCTAGTGATTCAATCAAATAGCTGTTTCAACCAGATGACTGCGACATATATATCAGATTTAATGGCAAAAATGTACATTGTAAACCATGCGACAATAAAAATGTTTCCGCTTTAAAATTCATCACTTTTAAACTTCGAACAGAATTCAAAACACGCCATCATTTGTCACTAAGCCAACTTCAAATCTAATAACACAAATTGCAATCGAAAGACAGACGAAGCTCGCCGCAAAAAAAACGGCGCGATTCATCATTGTCGCGCGTCAAATTAGCGCAAGTGTCCCCAGTATTGATTGGTGTATCATCATCGCTCATCGGGAAATGTGTTCGTTCCTGCGAGGTGGTAATTTGTATCGGTCCTTCGAGCGAAAAATGGAGCAAAGGATTTTTAAGAAGGAATTCTGGAAACAATAAATTTGTGTGGGTGTAATATAACTCCCTGTACTCGCCTGTACTTGCGTGTTTTATATTTTATTAAATTAAAAATATAGTATGACACATTTTCTCAATCAATGTCAGTATTGGGCCCGTTGACGCATGTAAGTCCTACACAGTTAATTTAATTTAATTTACAAATACTTTTGTTTTATTTTTATTTTTTTTTTTTAATAATTTATTTTTAATTTTTATTTTACAATTGACAAACTAACTGTGTGTCTTAACTTTCATTTGTAAAAAAACTACTGAGTTTCTTGCCGGTATCTTCTCTTTAGTTATAGGTTCCGAACCGGAGGTGTCTCTATATAAAGCAAATGCTTCATTATTATTGCTTTATATAGAGACTATTCATAAGTATTACTAATGTAATCTGTGTGAATAAAAAAATATTGACTTTGACTTTGACTTTATTACTAGGGACGCGCCAAATTATCTTTTAATGCCGGGTTCCAATATTTGAAAAACGATCTATTCTAGTTACGGATTGTAATAATTTATACGAAGCGTAAGCCAAAAACGACAGACAGACGACTGACTGACAGCTGATATACAAAGTAAAAATGAAATTAGAATTTACGACTCGTAGTTGGTTACAGAAAAACGGATAGTTAGTTTGGACAAATTACGGATCGCACAATTTTGGAACAGGGCATATATAAATAACCGTGATATTCTCCACTTTTATTATATTTGTGACTGGGTAGTGCAAAAAAAAACGGTTAGATTTCTAAATTTTTTTATAGTGATTTTTTGACTCCACTCCCCACTAGCGATCTTTAAATATTAAAAAAGAAACAGAAAAAAATTGTCTCCCCTATACATATATCATAATATGATAAGTATGTAGTTCTAAACATATTTGGCAGTAGGCATTTACTGGAGGCTAAGATGATTTATTTCTGTTTGTGTTTCTTCAAAATATTTAAAAGTAATAGTTTACAAATACATCATACCAATGACTACACTGAAGACATAAATAAATAAATGCGCTAGACAATCACACCAATCACCTGGTATCAAACTAAGGTTTATATCTCACAAATATATGTCAAAAACTGGATTATCTCACTATGATACATGTAAATCGAAACTGTTATGTTTATGTTAGAAGAGCGAGGTATTCCCTACACAAGTCTCTTTTGACTACTTTTTGGGAAGCCCCGGCAACCTACTTGTTAAGATTTACTTGAAATAAATACATTTTTATTTATTAAATAAATACATTTTTATTTTATTTATTTATTAAGGTTTTCCCTTGTACTATGAGTACCAGACCACGGATACTAGCTGGGGGCGTCATCCCAGCACACCCAGACCTCAGTCAATTGAGAAAAGTTCGTTTTCGAAATTGACCTGACCGGGAATCGAACCCGGGACCTTACGCGCTTTGGGCGCCTACCTTAGCCACTGTGGGGCGGCCCCCAACACGATGGACTGACGACATCGTCAGATGTGCGGGGAGCCGCTGGATGCAGATAGCGCAGGACCGCGCCTTGTGGCGTTCTGTAGGGGAGGCCTATGTCCAGCAGTGGACAAAAAGAGGCTGATGGATGGATGGATGGAAATAGGTCAGAATTAAGTCACTGACAATTCAACTTGAAATTTTCCCAACGAACATAAAATTAAGAGAGGTAGGGCATAGCGATTTATCGCTCGAACTGGTGAAATACCTTCACCTTACAGAAGACCGCAGCCAAATAACAATCACATCTGTGTTGTTGTGTTCCTGCGTGTGAGTAAGGTTTCCAGAGCTCCTGGGGGGTGCTACGTTAGTAGCAGGGGTCAAGCCTTCAAGGTAAGGACGACAAGTCCAGTAACAGATTTATTATGCTGTACTTGTCACCCTTAAGCTAGGACCTCATTACCACTTAACATCAGGTGGGATGAGGTCAATCTTGAAGTGCAATATAAAAAAAAATTCAAATTTTATAATTATGCTCTAAAATCCACTTAATGGTCACTCCAAGTTAAGAGCATTTTTATAAGTAAATAAACCAAGGATTCAATCCCGAACAAAATTGTTAATAAGCCAGGAATCAAATCTAGTCCCTGGAGATCCGTTGAGTCTGAGCAGACGCCGTCCCGCCGGGATCATTAGCTTCAGATTTGCTCTAATAGCCTTAATTGATGCTTGCTTTTTGTATCCACTAGTTTATTAATGGTGGAGTACTTTTCAAGACAATATTATTATGTTTTAGAGAGTTTTTTTCCCATTGCTTACTTTATTTTTAAAGACTGATCCATAAAAATACTACTAGGGATAGTTTTGAATTATTTTTATAGCGCTTCTATCCGCACTAGCTAATTTAAAATTTAAAATAATATTATAAATGCGAAAGTAACTCTGTCTGTCTGTCTGTCTGTTACTCTTTCACGCCTAAACGGCTGAACGGATTTTGATGAAATTTGGTATAGGTATACGTTGAATCTCAAGAACGGACATAGGCTACTTTTTATTAGAAAATAAGGGGGGGGGGCAATACCACCTTTGAAACTTTATATGGAAAAATGTTTATTTTTGAAGTTAGATATGAAATTTGGCACAAATATAGCTCAAAACTTGGATGAAAATATAGACTACTTTTTGTTTCAAATATTAGGGGAGAAAGGGGTAAAATCGACCATGAAAGGATGTAGTCCACGCGAACGAAGTCGCGGGCACAGCTAGTTTAAAATATTTTAAAGAAACTAAAAAACATATTATCACTGTCGGTTAGCTTAGTTGGAAGAGCAGCACGTGCGTGATGGTCGTAGGTTCGAATATCACACCGCAAGGAGAGATTTTATTTCTGTTACTTTCTAGCCATTTGCTGTTTCAACTTTGAATAACCATACTGCAAAGGGAGATAAGATTTTGCTGTTTCTACTTATACGTTTTTGTAAACATGTTTTTGTGAACACAAAAAAAATAAATGCAACAGGAGTCATCTTACGCAAGCATGTTTCGAAGTGTCTAAGCTTTAATCTGGGTAAGCATAATATGGCAAATATATATCTTGATTCTGGTTAAGTTACAATACGGAAATTATCTATCTTTATTCTGGCTAAGTCGTATGAGAGATAAGGTGCACGGGGTGTGGGGGTTCTTTAGAGATGGCTTTGAAACTCAACTAATTTAATTAATTTGCGTTTACAAAACTAAACTTATTAGCTGATTACCTTTATTTCACACGAATGATAACTGCCAAGTATAAATCAAGATACATTTTAAGAAAAAAATACATGGTATGACACATACATTCCATAAAATTTAATATCGATACTAATTTAAAAATTTTAGCAAAATTGATAAAGGTATTATTTTTGAATTTTGGTAACATAAAAAGGGTACACGTCGAAAACAATAAAACACATCTGCTATTTCTGTATATCCTACTTGATCGTATAATAATCACATGAAAAGTTAATTAATACCAATAATTCAAAGGGGTAAGGGTTCATGGGACACTTTCATTGATAAAGCTTAATTTGAAAAGAATTGGATGCTAAACATTTTGTTTTCAATGTTTGGTACAATAAGGAATATGCGCATTAAAAAATACTTTGAAACGAATTAATTATGAATTTTTAAAATCAGCTGGCCATTAGACGTACGTCACTTAGTGTTGCCAGATAAAAAGTAAGTTGCAAGTTAAATTTAATGTGATATTAAAACGTATTCTTTTCTTCGATAAATAAATAAAAATTGATGACGAAACAGACCATCAAAATCAGTTTTTACCTGACCATCAAAGACGGGACGGTAATGTTTTCAAGAGTATGTATGTACTATGTACGTATGTCCGTTTCTTTGGCACGCATCCTATCTCCATCATCCATCCATCCTAAATGGATGTACGATGAACGAGCCACGATCGTGTGAGTGATGTGATACTAGGTGTATTAAAATATTGTATAAAATCAAAATGGCGGATTTGGTACAAAATGATAAACGATATTCCTTGGCATGCCCTACAACCGGTGCGCTGAGTTATTTGATTATTTATGATTATATAATTGACACCAGGTGTATAAATGTAAAAAAAAAATGGCGGCTTTTTGGTTCTTTTGTGTTATTAATTTAACTATGTACCTGGCTGCATATTTACTTCGACAGCCTTAATGTGACAAGGTACGGTCGAAAGAATTTCAGATTACATAGTTAAACGTTATACCACCCTTATGTTGCGGGTATTAGAACTAAAATTGAACTGCAAGTGTTTGCCTTGATGACCTATTAACCGTACTAACGTGTACACAAACTAATGATGCTGACTCTACACACAGTACTAATCAAAGGTCAAGGAAAAAATAGCGACGAAACCCACACATTAGTTAATTGTGGTAAATTAGTACGTGAAATGGATTAGGTAATGGAAAAGCACTCCATCAAACTGTCATTAGAGTCGGTACGTGATTTACTCTACACATTTGTAACAAGGACAAATGAACAAAAAACTTTTTAACTTTAAAAAAAAGTAAAATTAATGAATGAACAGTTCTTCTGCTTCTTTTTATTTTAATTGCTACCGTGGCTGCCAGAACTGGCCACATATATCAAACATATATAATGTGTAAATTTCTATAGACACAAAGAAAAAATAAATGACTCGCAATTTCAACATTTTTGGTGTCAGAAATTTTTATTTTAAGAACTAAAGACTTTTTTTTTCTTGTATATTTTGTAAGATTTATGTTTGTTTTATAGAATTATTGTATCTAAGAAATAATTTTTTTTTCAAAGTCTTAAAAAACATCACTAAAAAAATGACGCAAATTCGTGGTTTAAAATCCAAATTAAGTGAGGATAAAAATCTGATTCGGAGAGTTTGTCACTATCGTCAGCTACTGTTTAAGCACGTGTGCTTACCGCGGAGGTCCAACATCTGACACCGCATCGCAGAAGCCGAGGCCGAGTGTGCTGAGCGTGTGCATGTTTTAAGGCCGAGCACGAAGGGCGTGAGGGTGTTTAAGCAGCCGAGCGTGTTGAGCGTGATCGTATGCTTGAGGCCAAGCGCGCTGAGCATGAGCGTGTTTAAGCGGCCCAGCGCATTCGGTGACGCCGAGCATCGCTCTTTCCACGCTCCGTTAGAGGCCAAAGCCGGGCGCAAAGCCAGCAGGCCTAGAGCCGGTATTTCAAAAAATACTGAATGAACAAACCAGGTTTAAGCCACTTAAATCTGTTACCATTCAGTAGGCCTAGGGCATTTGGCCTAATGGGTAGACCACAGTGAAGGCGGTAATGGTATTCCTTTTATTTTTCATTATACGCTTCAGCCATAGACATATTATGGAGACGTCGCACACTGTTATCCCTACGTCCATGCCCTACTCTGCACCTATGGATGTTATAATGGTGTTACCTTTAGACGTCAAGTCGTCTGCTACGAGGCTAAAAGATAATACCCAGTTACCTCATAATTGCCACCACCTGGACCGATCCGCAATTGGCCGGATTTTTTTTAATTGTTGCTGTAAAAACTTTTTGCACGGTCATATATAAATCAATATCCTCGTTTTTTTCATATTTTATACTGATTATTCGTTCTTTTTGGTTACAGTATGATGTAACATTACCCAAAACCTTCTTCAATAATTGTACTATCCAAGACAGAATATATCAATAAATGTACTATCCTAGACAGAATGAAAAATTATGGACCGACAGAAGGACAAAGAAGTCGATATTGGAAAAACTACATGTTAAGACAAGACTATCAACAATTTGTTACCAAAGACACGACAACCGGATAACCTTGACAAGCTGGTTGTGGTGGGCAAAGTAGAGGGGAAGAGATCCCGCGGGCGGTCTCCTAGTCGCTGGTGTCACCAAGTAACGACGATCACTGGACTTACCGTTGTAACCGCCCTAAGGACAGCCGAGAACCGGAACAAGTGGAGAAAGCTGGTGCACGAAGCTACGAGAAACTTTCAGGGACACAACCTTTAGAATAGAAGAAAGCGATCACACACACATACAGAATATTTTTTCGATTCAAACCAGTAGTTTCTGAGATTAGCGTGTTCAAACAAACTCTTCTGCTTTAGAATATTAGTATTATATTCTAAAGCAGAAGAGATTATTGGGGTAATTTGACAATATATAGCTTACACTGTATAATTATTTGTCACTTTGTCTATGGTTTCTCTTTTTTTTTTTGATTTTACTTTTAATTTATTTAATATGTACTAGTTAGATACTTTATATGTGAGCTCATTGGTGCATGTGGAGCTAACCTATAATTATCTGTTGCACTCAGTTTTATTTAAGTTTATTTATATTGTTTCTTGTAAGTGATAGTTTTATTGTAAATAGATGTTGGTTGGCCTAATAAACAAAAAAAATATATATATTAACGTACCGCGTATTTCTCAACACTTGCAGCGTACACTCGACCGCTATCAAACATTAAAAACGATATTATTAACTAATTTTCTGATTATACCTTCTGGGGGGTGACAGTACCCAATTAGTAGATTAAAATTATTGTAAAATACCGTTTAATATCCTTTGGCCGCCATCTGGTGCGGTCTCGTTACTTAATAAGCTTCGTTAGCGTGAATTCTCAATTTATTCTTAACTTTCAGATGTGGACTTTATTGAGAGACTAAGCATTTACTAGCCAGGATACGTTTGTCAGACAGATTGTTAATAATTGTGACAATTATAAAAGTACTAGCTATGCCCGCGACTTCGTTCGCATAGACTACATAGGTACTATCATGGTAGGTATGGTTATATTGGAAACAAAAAGTAGTCCATACTTTAATCCAAGTTGCGAGCTAAATTTGTGCCAAATTTCATATCTCTGACTTAAAAAATAAATATTCTGCCATATAAATTTTAAAAGGCGGTATAACTGATTTCCTCCTTTATCTAAAAAAAACTTTTTTGTTTAAAGAAAATCCATTTTAGGCGAGATATACCCAGGAAGCCATAATAATTGTTTTAAATTCAATATAATTAAAAACATTATACAATACATAAGTCATTTGTTTAGTCTACTTCGTTTTTGTTTCTAATTAGGACGTAGAATCCATTACTGACTTTATTAAGCTTGACGTTTCCCCAAAATACGATGCTGGAGTAAAAAAAATCTAATTTGACTGATTTTACGATCGG
Organism: Glyphodes pyloalis; assembly: GCA_037074685.1. Classification (NCBI taxonomy): domain Eukaryota; kingdom Metazoa; phylum Arthropoda; class Insecta; order Lepidoptera; family Crambidae; genus Glyphodes; species Glyphodes pyloalis. The sequence goes on from JAYKKO010000009.1 coordinate 17,183,359, forward strand.
CTTGTTGCGACTCCCTTCGAGGTAGCCAGTAAATAACTGAAAGAGGAACAAGGAAACACAATAATCCCTCCCGATTATCCGAAACCTACGGCCTCATCCCCAGGTGATCGTTGAACGAATGAGTGAACGAATGAATGGAGGAATGAGCGGGCGGGTCTGGCTAATGGTCCACGTCAAGACTGCTCTCCGCAATAAAACAAAACGCTAACATTATGGCTCGAGTGCTGGTTAATCATGGACCCTTTCTTGGGTTTCTTTTATTCGTTTTTAGCATGTGAAAAATAAATGAGTTGCACCCTGGTGGCGGCGGCGATTTGTTGTTTCTTGTTAATTACGTCCTAGTTCTCATTTTTCTTGGATTTCTTTTCTTACATACATTTATAACAGCGAGATGTTTAATAGACTTTGGCTCTGCCGCACCAACAAATCTTCATTGGTTACTACGTCAACGTTAACGATCCTACTGAGTTAAAATAAAAAAAACTGTAATGTATTAGATGTGATAGCTTTGACTGTTGTCAAAGTGCAATAAAGATAATTCGAATTTGAGTTAACGTCAAAGATAAGATGAGCTAATTGAGCTCAGAGGTCAACTGACCCCATCAGTTAATGAAATAAATAAATAAAAAAATAGTATATTCAAGAAAACACAGATAAAGTGCATTTTGTGAACTGCTCTCATGTAAGGCTCGTAATACATTTTTGTTTTCTTTCTTTATCTTTTAAAATAAAATAACTACTTGACAACTGACATACATATCTTCGGTCTGAAATAATTTAGACTTTTAATATTTTTTTTTAATTTCGAAACGATTAAATTGAAGCAGCAGCATAAAAACTTTTAAAAATTTGTTGATTAAAAATTATTAAATACATTATTAATAGATAGCTATTAAAAGTAGATAGTAAAGCATAGGCTTTAATAGCTAAAAAGTGGTAAAGTGCGAGTTACCAGGTTTTATTGGGATCCATTGATCAGTGAACCTAGCAGCTAAATAGAATTGAATTGTCGATTAAACATCTTGATGATTCAGATTTTCTTCTGAGAATGACAGAAATATTATCTTAGATTAGAGTGGTGATAAAAAGGAATTTAAAACTCTTCAAATATGGCTGATTGTTTTAATTTAAGGAGTTGGGGATGTACATATCCAAATATATTATTCGCTTTTTATATAATTACATTATTATTTTGAATTGAAAGCCGTTGTTTTCCACTAAACAAAATATATCTGTAAGAGAAGACCAAATATCAATGATAGGCATAACTGCCTCTGATGTTGCAAGCTCACGTAACAGTTTGATTGATTATGGCAACATTTGAAACGTGAAGAATTAAATCATGAATTGTTATCATTTGCAACATGGTTATCAACTATATTTATCATGGCTGCTTTTAAAGAATCAAATCATGGTTTTTGACACCGTAATCTACCATTTCAGATTTTGAAGACATAAACAGGTAATCTTTCAGGCATTTTCAGTTGTAAATGCAATCACGTTTTCGGATCACTTTTACCATTTCTATAAGTCTCCATTTGTTCATTATTAATCTTAAAACTATTGAGACACTATTGAGACAGAATTTAAGATATGCATTATTTTTGAGAATAAATTGATATTTTAACAAATGATGCAAGTGGATCAATAAAAAGGTGCAAATTAAAAAAATGTATCTTTTAGTCAGTAGCATCATTAAATTGGCCTGAACCTTTCTGGTTAATTGAAATCCGGAGAATATCAGTTTCGCCTGAATCGAAATTTATCCAGTGCTCAAAAGTCATTGAGATGTTCAGATTGTTGTTTTTATTAAAACCATAATCGTGTAACCCGCAAACATTTTCGCGTACAACAAACGGCGTGGTAAGCTGAAACATTATCCCACAGGGCACGGTTTACCGTTCCAACTGAATTATGGCATCGTTATCGTCAATTTTGTTAAATTGTGCAATAATGGTATTCTGGATCGCAGATGTTTTGCTAGTGAATTATTCAATAGATCGACTATTGTTGGAACTTTAAGTAATTCAAAAGTTGTATGCATTCGAAATATCGTTTTCAGAAGGATCTATGAACCACAGTATCTAGACACACATCTCTGATTTCTGTTTGAAATTTGTTTAGCTTAAGCTCTTATCCTATTTTGACTGGAAGTTGTCATGAAATACTTTAGTGATGACTCCTGATACTATTTTGAGCCTTACAGCTTCCTTTCCCATGGGCACTTTAGCGATATAGGTACTCAAAAGCATAAAGATAGATATGTTGATGTTTGCTTGTAGTGATATATATTTGGATACCTTTGCTCTAAACCAACTCAAACTCAACTCAAATATTTCTTTATTTAAGTAGGTTACATATAACACTTTTGAATCGTCATTGAATACAATGACGATTCAAAAGTGTTATATGTAACCTAGTGCTATATGTAACCAAGGTACCGTAATAGTGACTCCTTGTTATAAGTTACTATAACTGAATACTAGTTAGTATTAACAAGCTGTTATAATTGCTGTGACTAGCACATGGATCTCATCTCATCTTGCAACTAACATTTCTACCAAAATTATTTTGAAACAAAATGTACAATGTATGCCTGTGTGTTCCATCTAGAATTCACTATAGAAACCAGTTTTGCAAGTATCTGCGGTCAATTAAAGTATCTACTTGCCAAACTTTGGAACCATCTGTGTTGATATGAATTCTATACCAGTTTTTATGTCACACGTGATAAAAATTACATCCAGCTGAAATATTACAAACGGCTCAAAGGTTTTATGGTTTTTAGGTTCGAGCCCCGGTTGAGCAAAGTATGTTTCGGATTAATCTATTATAGATTGCTATTGTTATCTCCAATCCACAGCTAGACCACGTTATCACCATGCAGTCATCTAGAATGCATCAACTCATTGTTACAGCCCCATGACTTCATTTCAACGATAGAAACCTTAGCCCTACAGGACATTAAACAGATTGAAACCTCACTTTATGTTGCTATACACACCGTAAAATATAACAAAATACGCAACACATTTTCTCTTAAATGATTTTCATCAAACTTTCCTCGTTTTACAAGTCGAAGTTTGGCACAAACCGCGTGCGCCCGACGCCTAGAGTAATTCGTTAAACAAAACACTTTCAAGGACAACATGTAACACTCCATAAGGCGGCATAGCCGACTCATAACATGCAAATTCGGCGCTTCAAGAGAAAAAATGTCCGTCTAAATGAAATATTCAGTAGGCAGGTTCGTGAAGGGGGGTTATATCAAAAGTTTGCTCGTATTGCCACTGACGATGGATTTATGGGAAGGTACGTCATAAGGAATGTTTCTGTCCGTTTTATATAGTTACGTGTGTTTCCGTATGTGCTCTGATGAATGACATTTGCGCATTTGAGTGTTTCAGTCTTAAAATAAAGAGTATTTTAAAGTAACAAATAAAACATCACTTGAAGTGTGGGTTTTGTGCCGTGATGCTCTTTAAGCTGAGCTAGCTGCAAGTAATTTTTGATGACATTGATTGGTATGTTTCCTTCAAGATGAAGGAATCAGCAGTAGAACTTAGCTGTTTGTAAGTTTCAAACAAACGATCAAAAAATGAATCCTTTCTTTAAGCTGGAGGTAATTCCTTTGCGCACCATACCTCTGCCATGAAGAAGGCAGGGGCGTACGTGGGACTTTATCTCTCTAAAAAACGGGAACTACACCAACTAAGACCTCCCGCCATACTCTCATCGGCTTTGGTCGGTGCCATGAGAAAACGGATTAACCAGAAAGCTCCAGGCGAGATCAAAAATTAACTATAAATATCTGATTTTGAAATCCTACTAACTTTTGAACTTCTGCGAAGTGAACTTCGCTGCACACACGGCGTGTGTTTTGTGTAAAAAATATTTTTATAACAAAGTTAGAACCCAAATATCGTATTTTATGATAACGTCTTACTACCCACTCATCTAGACTTCAAAATAAGCAAACTGTTTTGAAAACATCTGGCATTTTCTAGTAGAAACAAACTTTATTATCACAATATTTTTTTCGGAATAATTGCTAACTAATTATTACGTTTTGAGGAATTTGTTACTCCTGGTCTACTCCAATTTTACGATGTTCATATTTAATGTTGAATAGAAAAATACTTTTGATAGGTACGTACAGCGTGATACGTCTTATTTTAGCGGCATTTTTAGATATCTATTTTAAATATGTATTAAGGCAAGTCTTCTGTGTTCTGTGGTAATTTATATTAAATACTAGCGGTCACCTACGGCTTCCTAAGCGTATAGTTAGTCTTTTCTATTCTACGAGTATGATACTCAGGGCAAATGTAGTTTTCTAATGGTGAAATATTTTTTGAAATCATTACAGTTGATTCTTTTTAGAATAGGAAACTTTTACTTATTCTGGTGCTAGTCATGAGTATCTGTATTATGGTAAGTAGTATGCAGTTTGTATATGTTAAAGATATAGGATCTCCATAAAGTTTTGATTTGATAGTTTAATTTTTATTATAATGTGTTTTTGTTTATTTGTAACTCAAGTCTATGTTTTTACTTTGACAAATTTTATCTCGTCTAATCACCATCCATGTACTATATGTTTTTGATCATCTATTTCCAGCAGTATACAGCAAACATTAAAAAAAAATACTGTTTTAACAACCACGTGGCATGCTAAGTTTTCGTGGTCGGTATTATACCGAACTTCTAATCAACACCAGAAATCTTAACTGAACTTTGAAAGAGCAACTATTTAAAACCAAATTCTCGCGGAACTCGTTAAACCTCTCCGCTAGGGAGCGTTCCACAAAATGAACCAGTAGAAAACTTATTCGAACTCCGGCCGAGTGTATGACAACTGATAGCGCGGAGTTCGCGACACTCCGGCGACTGGCGCGGGCTACTGAGTTACTGAGCAAGTTGCGCACACGAATGAACTGCGCGATACTTAACATGGCGTCGAATTAGACAGTTTTTGAACTTACGTCGCTTTATAAAGTTTATTTATGTATCTTGATTGTATTTCTTTAAACCTATTCACAAGACGTCAAAATTGGATTCGAATTTTTTTAGCTCTTTCTTAACATATACAACAGACAGAGACAAAACATTGAACTTTCCGATTCATAACGTTTCTGAATTAGTCCCCACACGAAAGGAGGCATATTTAAAAGTTTGACACCGTTGTCTGTTATTTTTTTTTCATGTATTTATATAATAATATTAACATGTATCTGTTTATGTGTATATGCGGAACTTTGACGTGTGTCCAATGTAGATTTTTTTTTTCTAAACATGATACAATACTATACGATAAACGTCAAAAACGAATACGAAATATTAATTGTTTTTTTTTATATTACACTTCAAGATTAACCTGATCCCACCTGATAGAAGTGGTAATGATGTCCTAACTTAAGGGCGACAAGTATATCATTATTAATCTGTTACTTGACTTGTTGCCCTTACCTTGAAGGCTTGACACTGCTACTGATGTAGCACCGCCAGGAGCTCTGGAAACTTTGCTCACACGCAGGAACACAACAACACAGAAGTGGTTGTTATTTGGCTGCGGTCTTCTGTAAGGTGGATGTATTTCACCAGACGGGCTGCTCCTCATAATTTAATTATAAAGCAACACTTTCAAATTGAAATCCGTTTACAACGCTTGGTGGATATAAGATCTGGCTCCATCTTATAGACGCCGGTGTCTTAAAATAGTAATAGACTCCAAACCGGCAGCGGTGGCTTCAGTTGGTTTATAAAGAGACGATTTTTCGGTACAAATGCAATTTAAATTCGGTTTAAAGAATATTTATTGGCTCAAAAAATTTACATTTCACTTATAAGACAATTTTTACCTTAAAATACTTATTATAATGTAATAACAAACAGTGAGCATGAACTTAAAAATAAAAATTAGCATAGATACTTATAGTTTTGAGATATGAAGACATATGGGTAAATACATGTTTTTTCCTTAACTACCAGTAAGTTTTGAAATTATGATTCTGAGAAATATAGTTTAAGTTAATTTTTAAAACTATTAATACATTCACTCTTCTTGATGGCTTTTGGTAGTTTGTTGTATAATTTCACTCCATCATACATTAGATTTTGGGACCCGTACTTGGTTCTCGGAAATGGTATGGTCTGAGTCTTTTCTTTTCGATTTGACTATTTTTTATGAAACTTATTTCTGAGTGTACACTACCGTTTAAGGAGGGGTACTCTCAAAAACGAAACGAACAAACGAAAGGTTTCGTTTTTTAAGATTATTCAAAAGTTTGGGAATGAAGACGTGGTTTTTGATATGCATAAATAATATTTTGTTTTTTGAAAACGCTTAATTTGCATTCGAAGTGATTTCTTTATGATTATGAGGATTAAAAATTGCCATCCGTTGTCGGATCCGACATATTTCGTTTATGAGAGTAGACCCCAAGATTTTATATTACTAAAACAATCAACTTAACTTGCACCCTAATAAAGGTACAACCTACACACATCATCTCACCGTACCCCAGAGATCATTTAAAATTCATCTCGCTGTCAGGCTAAATTAAATCTTCTCGGCCCGATTAATATTGATTAATACTTATAAATATTCATACGCTGATCCGCCACTGATAGGACTAACCATATTAAGCGTTGATTCTCCTTTTCCGGGTTCCGCAGTGACGGTTCATAATCTTTTTTTAGCGAAACTAAACTGTATTTCCCTCGATTTCTCCAATATGCTATATGGTGATGAATCTAACGATGTAACACGCTTGCGTAGAGATACCTAATCACTCGTGATTTGAAAACCCCAATGTAAAATGACAGTTACCAGTTACAGTTTTTCATTCCTATGTTCAATTTGGACGGCAATTTTTCTTTATTGTCTTATTCTGGGTGTTGGTACCGTCGTTGTCTCTGATTTTTTTACACAATTTAATAGTCAAATCTTTTTATTTCTATCGATTACATCAGTAACACTTATTAATCGTTTCTTCTTCATCAATCTATCTTCAACCGACTACGAGTCGTTAATACAGTTCTTCTGTCATCGTTTTTAGCTTACACCTCGTATAATTTTCTCCATAACTAGAACGAATCGTTTTTCACATATTGGAACCGGGCATATATTGAATTTAGCTACTTTTGATAGTATTAGAGCAATATATGTGATGCTGCCAATACATATTCTTTGCACGCGTACTTTTCTGATGATTTTTTTTATGTAAAACGTAGCCTAATAATTCTCAACATTAACAAAAAGTATCCGATTTAGCGCAGTATTTTTGAAATTATGCGCATAAATACATTTCGGTGATTAATTTTGTTTATATACAAAAATTAATGACAATCAAGCATTTGATGCTAAGTCAAAAATATTTCTTATTTCTGTTATGATACAGAACCGTGCGCTTTAAAGCACGTCTACCACTTTACCAAAAGGTAACGCGGATTAATGGCGCGGTAAATGTACGTTCGCACCGCCGCCATTTTGTTTTTATTCTCGGCCATTGTCCGTAATGCCCGGTGAATGGTGGACAGCAATTTGGCTGATGTGGACTTTTGCGGTTTTACAGATGATTTATTTATCCGACTTTTTATTGTGAGTTTTTATTTATAGCGTAGTTCAACTGATAGCATGGTGTAGTTATTTAGCCTAACGCTCTAGGCTAAAAATCCCGCGGACACTTGCATTTTGTGAGATTTATTTATTTATTCATGTCTTGCATTAAATTCATACAAAATCAAACGACAAACCAAATACACGGTTGTTGTTACAACAACCCTGTAAGGGTATAGCAAGACACACAGTTAAATTAGACACAAGTATTATAATATAATAAACAAAACATTATTTATATAATTATACATGGCATACAGTATAGTGTTAAATATTTGAAAATTACACGTGCTATCAAGGAAGCAATGTAAAGTTTAAAGTTACTTTTGAATTGAGCACTGTAAGTATAATAGATAGTATCTGTTAAGTAAGTAAGTATCATTATGCAGTTATTTTCTAAAACAACTGTTTAAGTTGTCTTCGAAAAAATCTTGAATAGTATACTAGGATGTTGGTAAAAGAATAGAACAGAATAAAATATAAATATGTTTATTGTCACACAACACGATTTAAAAAAAAAACAGAAATGCACACACACAGAACATAATGTAGTCAATTAGGTTCCACCTCATGAAAAATTGCTACGGCATTATTTCTAACACCGCAACAAAAAAGTGATTTCCTTTATTCATAAGTTTGACTACCCTACCAATCAATAAAATAATAATTGGTATAAAACGAACGTTTTATCTCTTCATACAAGTACCAGGCGAAATAACTGGGGCTTTAACCCAGCATACAATAAAAATCATCCTCCCACCATACCATAAAAACGTGTAATAAATTCATAAAAATAATTTTCCGTCTTCAAACTTCAATAAACTAACCACTTTCGGTTTCATAATCTCTTCTGGAATAAATAGCTCAATGACATAGAAGCCGTTAATCCTCGAAGTTACTAATTTATCGTCGTCACTGAATTTTATGACGAATTATGAAGTAGTTTATGCTCTTTCAGAAGAAAGTTCAGGCGACACGAATGTCTTGATAAAGGAGTTTAGCGACATTTCCATTCGTTTTTGCATTAAACTTTTATGAGAACTTGCCGGTTTCTTAGTTGGGATTTGGACTGTGTCATGGTAATTTTATTAAGAAAATTAGATAGTGCATATTCAAATTGATAATTGCATATCACATAACATGTTATGAGATATTCATTTAGGTCTACATGAGTCGAATAGAATCAAAAGCGTCGAATGGAGTCCATATATAGTTTGCCGCCTTTGATTTTAATACGACTGACATAATGAAGAGTCCACTGCAGTGCAATGGATCTTTCATTATGTAAGTCGTACAACATCGTAAACAAAATCACATCAGGCATCACATTAGACTCTAAATTGCAATGGGGACCCCATATTGTTGCCCTGGCAGGAAGGCTTAGTTCAGCTGCATACGCTGTAAGAAATATTCGTAATTTGACTGATATTGGAACGGCAAGACTGGTTTATTTTAGTTACATTCATAGTGTAATGTCATATGGCCTTCTTTTGTGGGGAACAGCTGCTGACATTCAACTTAAAACAACTTTTGTATTACATAAGAGGGCTATTCGCGCCATATATGGTCTTAAATAACGGGATTTTCTCAGAGACTTATTTAAAGAAATTAACATACTTACCGTTGCATCTCAATACATTTTTGATTGTATTATGCTCGAACGCAAAAGTTATAATCTACTTTTAAAAAAATCTGACTGCCACAACTTTAACACTAGAAATAAATAAAAGCTTGCTGTTCTATATCTAAGACTACATAAGTTAAATAATTCCTTTGTGGGTTTAAGCGTTAAAATATTTAACAAGTTGCCTGAAAATGTTATTCAGTTGCCTGTAAATAGATTTAAGTTTCATGTTAAAAATTGTTTAATAAAAAAGGGCTACTACAAAATTGATGATTATCTAAATGACAAAAATGTATGGGTCTAGAATAACTTAATTCTTTAAAATCTAGTTTTGTATACCTTATTTAACTACCTAGTTTAAGGACACATTGTTATATTGAAAAGAGTAAGTGTCGAGTTTCTTGCCGGTTTGATAGGATAGTTTTGTTTTAATGCTAGCCTGTCTGAAATATTGCAGAGGAAAATCCACTAGATGGCTTTAGTTAAAAGAAACGTGATTGGTTATTTGTCATTTACAGTAACGAACATATTAAATTTTAATCAGATTGATCTGATTAAAACTGATGAGGCTAGGAAAGTAAATGGCAGTTTTTTTTACATTTGTTAAAAAAACTTCTATTCTATTCTACTACTTTTTCCTCTATCAACAATAACAAGTAGTTTATTTATGATACGATCACATACTTACATCTTCAAAATGACCTTTGGTTTCATACTAAAATAATGCTTTGATCTACACTTATAATATAAAGCGGAAAGATTTGTATTTTTGTGTGTACTGAATAGACAAAAACTATCGTGCCAATTTCAAATATTATTTCACCATTGGAAAGCATAAACCTTGAGTAACATAGGCTATTTATTGCTGGAAAAAGCTAACTTAATGCGTATGACAAATTCGCTAGTTTCAAACTAAATAGTATTATTTCCAACGAAGCAAATTCAAATCTTTATTGCATGTTACATGGGATGAAAGTTGACATTCTTAAGGCAAAGTACATGTGACGCCCTGTAGAGAGGGCGTTGCAATATTTCTAAACAACAACAGCAACAGTCAATCCGAACTACAATAACCTTTTGTATTAGCCATTTGCACCTACAACTTCTGTCTCATTTACACCACGAGACGTGAAAAAGAAAAACGCATCAAACAATCTTCAACCCTCAGTGGAACACTGAACGGCTCAACACGTGTTCCAATCCGCGTGTCCCGAACCAATATTCGCGGGCAATCGGAACGTAAACAGCCCAGGAGACGCCAATCCGTCCGGTCCCTCTCTGATGGATGCTCTGGACGCGTTGATGAAAAAACGCCTTTGCATCTTACGATACGACTGGAAACGGCAAGTCCGTACTCCAGATGGAAACTTCGAGCAGTAAATGCTAAACTTCAAGCAACGAATTCTGTTTACAAAGTTACGACAAGTATTCACAATAAAAATAATAAAAACTACTTATTATTGTTTGAAATTTGACGTTTGTTAAAAAAACTCGAAGAAAACCACTTGAGTACTCATGTATATATAAAATAAAGTTTCACTTAACGCTAATTTGTTCAACGAAAGTAGACTTAAGAATTTTCATTTACAAGAACTTCCCTGTAGAATAAGGCGTCCTCTAAGGACCTATCTTTGAAGGAATCCTCCTTTGGGAAACGCCTACGTTTCCCTCTAGATTGGACTGTCTGTACCAATTTGTACAAGACATATAAAACCTAAGCACTTAAAAAATGAGACAAATACTCCATCGACACATTTCATTTCAAAGAACGAATAAAGAAAGCTATATGCCTTTAGGGCGAGATGTAAAGGGGAAGAAGAAATCACAAATGTGGACAAAGCACTGCATTACATACACCTTAAAACAATTAATTAGAAGCTCTTTTACTTCTAATTTATTGAAATACGAAAAATATAAAGTATTCACAGAAAATGGTTTAATTAAACATAAAGGTAAAATAATGCAAAATCTGGAATACATTTTACAAAGTGACGTATGTGCATATGAAAGTAAATATTTTCTCTTTAAAAGAAAAAATGAGATTTTATACAATATGGTTAGCATTAAAAAACTAATTGCATTAATTAAAGTGGTGAGCTGCCAGAAGCCTAATACCTACTGCAGGTCAGGGACCTTTTGAAAGCTTGATGAAATCTAGTCATTAATAATAATTAGCGTAGAATACAGATATCACGTAGACATGTATCGGCAATTCCCTACAAAAATGCTGCAAACATGAACGTCAAATATATCAACCAATTTTCCACTCCAAAATTTTGTAACTCATTTAGTTGTAGATTATTTTCTCTATTGTTAAGACTAATCAATCATATTATTATTACTGATTTAACGTCCCACTTTTAAGCATAGACCTGAATTTTTGAAATCAAATCATCGTTACAAACATGGTCTGGTTTAATAATCACGCTTGCCAATTAAGGATCGGATAAAGCCAACCTTACCTAAGTTAAAAAATGCGTAGCATACGTTGCTTGATCCGGGAACTGACCGGGAATTACCAAGCTTCGGAGAAAGCAGGATAATAATCTTATTATAGACTGCAAGAAAGCCGACTTTTCGCACTCATTGGAAACAAGACGTGTTGTGTGGCGAACTACTTACTGTTGTTTTGATTTGTTGTTTTATTTTAGCGTTATTGGTTTCCCTCTAATAACAAGGGAAAGCAATTCAGTTACGAATAAAATATAACAACAGATGAATATTCCATAACTAAATTATCATCTTTACTGCAATCCATCACCGTTTTCACTTTAATGGTCCTCCGAGCCGGATCCTGATCGCCGCCTAACCCAATTAACCTCAAACTGCACTTTAATCACGACTCACTCACGATTAGACGCGTCGGCAGCTGTCAGTCGGTTCCAATAAGAATTCACAAACAAGAAACTGGATCTTTTGGCAGGTGTCGGACGACAAAAAGCCCTAGCTCCCAGGGGCGGTCCTCTTTGTCACCGGCTGTTCAAGCCATGAGGTGTAAGCGATGATATGCAAATTATATGAAATTGTAAAAAACAATGCGACTGTCAAAACTATGACGTATTAGAACAATTTCATTGCCGTGTCTATTAGTTTTCTTATACTTTTAGACTAGAAAGTTGTAGAAAACATTTTCATTAATGTTTTTATTAAACATAATTATATTCTAAATCGTCAGAACAAGTTCAGTATTCTATCACTGTAGTATTCGGATTGTTGACGATGGCGAGAAAAACTGTCAAATTACTGTTCACTTACCCTTTTCAAAATAACAATGCTTCACTTTATTAGGTATTTGAATAAAATATACAAAGTAAGATTCACATCAGAATTGAAGTGATATATTCTATATGCATTTTTTGTGGTATATTTTTTTATGAAATTTAAAGTTATGTAAGGGCACCTTAATAATATTTTCCGCAAACTTGTTAAATTATTTAAGATTGAAACCTAAAAATTAAAGCCTTTTTTAGTGTTTGATATAAACAGCAATTTAGTGTTCATTTCTAGTTTTAAAGATGTGGGGGTCAGATATTTTAGAAAGGAGATTCAAGTATTTTATTAATTTAAACACTGCAGTTGAAGCAATCAAAAAGACATTTATTTGTTTTAAAAAACTTGTCCAAGTCAAACATAGACTCCCATTTCATCGTTTTAGGAGAATTTCGGGGTATTTATTAAAAAAAACATAACAAATTTCCACGCATTCCGTTTAGGGACTTAAATTATAAAAGAAACAAAAGAATATCGTTGTTCCGTTATAATATTTAAAGGTTCACGTGCCCAGCGAAGCACTTTATTTTATTTTAAATAACTACAGTACGCGGCAGTAAATATTACACATCGACCTTTGGAAATAGACATTATATTAGAATTTCGACTTCGTAGAGCATTTTCTCTTTCGCACATTACCTATTTGACGTTTTGTCAGTCGGTGTTCGAGTGCGATAGAGTGCGGTCGCATCCAGTTCAAAATATATGTTTAGCATTATTAACACCACCAATTTAAAATATTAAAATTTGTACTAATCTTTAGGAAAAATAATATAATAAACGAAGTCATTTCTACTGATAATGCTTTATGAAGCCGAAATTAGCCGTTTGTCTCTTTCCAAGGTCGATGTCCAATAATTATCACCGGGTAGTTTACTTACTACATTATTTTATCTAATTACTACACTATATGCTTTAGTGCAAAACTAGTTATAAGTTCAGCTATATTTGTAATATGAACGGCAGAGTTTCTTTCCGGGATCTTCTCTGTAAGTTATAGGTTCTGAACCGGAGGTAGCGTCATTTGCATTATATAGACGTTTCATAAATATTACTGGTGTAATTTACATGAATAAAATAATATTGAATTTGAATTTATTGTTTTCTGAAAGCAGACTTTTGTGGCTTGCACCCAACGCAGATTCCTGACAAATTGAATCTTACTTGTCCGCTCGGGGCAAGACAAAAGGTCGATTCCCATTTTATTTGCCATCTGATTCCGGTGTCTTGGGTCCCTTCATTTTCATCACCAACACGTAATGGGATTTCAATTACTAGAACCCTGATGTTTCCTTTAGGCACCCCAGTGTTACAAAGGTAACGGAAGTCGTGAACGAACGGTTATATATGATGGTTCAATACGAGTTATGGCTCAGGCAGAGAACAGATATCGTACACTTTAAATCTTCTTAAAGCGAAAAACGTCAATTTTAGTTAATTGTAATTGTTTAAGGCAATAGTTACTATTGATAAGAGTATTTTCATTTCAAAGTTTGATTTTACGTTATAGTTGGTTAATTTAATAAAATAAATGAATAATTTAGGATGGATGGTGAAGCGAAATTAAGCTTTTAATATCACTTGACATTCGCAGAATCTTTGCGTTGTTTTTCAATGTGCGATAGAGTCCTAAATAAAAATAAGTAGCCTAAACTTTACGTTATTCAAAAACTTTATTGCACAAAAAAGTACCAGCAATAGGCGGTTTTAATGCTACTAGGCTTTTCTACCAGTCAACACTTATATCACGCAAAGAGTTTGTATATGGGTGCAGTTATAGCAAAAAAGTAAGTAATTTAAAAATCACTCATCAATCATCAATCAAAATTTACTCACATATTATATACGGAATTACTAAAGCCAACAGTTATTGTACCAGAATCATACTGAAATACTTTGAAACACCCAAATAACGATCACAAATGATTGTTCTGGAGATCAAACCCACGACCTTTAGTTCAGTCAGGAGCATCAACCAATGCTCCACCGAGCCAGTCAACATAAATAAATAATTACCATTGTACAAAATCACATATTATATACATTGCTCTGATTGTGTACTACGTAGCTTAAGCATTATGTGTTAAAGAAATCAGAAACAATGACGCTACCACAAAACCTAGAACCGAGACAATATAGAAAAGTTCGTTACCCATTTTAATCTGACTGGGGATCGAACTCTGTACCTCAGAGATCGTCAACGCCAAAGTCCAGCCCGCTCGCCTCTCAGCTGCGGAGGTCGTCACTAATAACATAAATATTATCACACTGTAAGGTATGTTCTTTACTAAAAAATAATATACTTTCGCTGAGCTAGGTGTTATCTGCTCAGGGACCAGGTCCAACTACCAATCTTGTTTTTTTTTTATATTGCACTTCAAGATTGACCTCATCCCACCTGATGTTAAGTGGTAATGAGGTCCTAGCTTAAGGGTGACAAGTACAGCATAATAAATCTGTTACTGGACTTGTCGCCCTTACCTTAAAGGCTTGACCCCTGCTACTAATGCAGCACCCCCCAGGAGCTCTGGAAACCTTACTCACACGCAGGAACACAACAACACAGAAGTGATTGTTATTTGGCTGCGGTCTTTTGTAAGGTGGAGGTATTTCACCAGTCGGGCTGCTCCAGTTCTAGCGATAAATTGTTATGCCCTACCTCTCTTAAAAAGTTATATATATAGTAAGTGGCAAATAAACTCATAACTCTGACAAAATGAAATGATTTATTTCTGCAAGTGGATTTACAATAAATTCTTTTGCACGTCAATTATTTTTTCCTACCAGCGCCTCGACGTTGGTTCTGTTGAGAAGAAGCGCCGCAACAAACTCAACAGATATCCTCTTTTAAAACAAATGACAAACATCACAATTGGACATTAAAATATTTGAATTAATAATATAAATTATCTAGGTGCAGATGGACATTTTAACAATTCCACATATTTTTATCATTAAAAAAATCTTGTACAGTGTAATAAGCCTTTTTGATAAGCCATGTTTTAATTTGAGTCCTAAATCTATGCATGGGCAAGTCAATAATGCTTTGTGGTAACTTATTAAATATTTTTATACTTATCCCCATGAAGGAATTACTACTTTTATGAAGTCTGAGTTTTGGGACGGCAAGCTTTTGTTTATTTCTTGTATTAAATCTATGGGTATCTGATTTTTTAGGAAGAAGCGTATAGTTTTTTCGTACATACAAAATACAGTCGAAAATGTACTGAGACGCTATTGTTAAAATATTAATTTCTTTAAAAAATTCCCTCAGTGAGTCACGTGGTCTAAGGTCGTAAATAAAGCGTATGGCTCTTTTTTGCAGTACAAAAATTGTCTGGATATCTGCTGCAGAGCCCCATAACAATAGACCATATGACATAACACTATGGAAATAACTAAAATAAACTAATCTTGCCGTATCTACATCAGTTAGGTTTCTTATTTTCCTTACAGCATATGCAGCCGAACTAAGTCTTCCTTCCAGGGCAACGATATGAGGATTCCATTGCAGTTTGGAATCTAAAGTAATTCCTAGGAATTTTGTTGAATTTACTATCTCGATTACTTCATTGTTCATACAAATACATGTATTTATTTGTTTGACGTTAGGCATTGTAAATTTGATACATTTTGTTTTTTTGGAATTGAGCAATAAATTATTGATTGAAAACCAGCGAACAACTTGGGAAAGAGCATTATTCACCTCGTCAAAATTGTTACATCCACGGTCAATTTTAAATATTAACGAAGTATCATCGGCGAATAATACAATCTCACACATGCCTTCGACAAAATATGGTAGATCATTTATATAAATCAAAAACAACAATGGACCCAATATAGATCCCTGGGGCACTCCCATAAGTAGTGGTGCGCCGGAAGAGTTAGTTCCATTAATATTTACTTTTTGTATTCGCCCAGTAAGGTATGACTCTATCAGATTTAATGCATCACATGCAACACCATAATGCTCCAACTTAAGTAATAGTATTTTATGGTCAACGCAATCGAATGCTTTAGATAAATCACAAAATATACCTAATGCGTCCTTTTTATTTTCCCAAGCATCAAGAATGTGTGCCATTAATGTAATTCCTGCATCAGTGGTGCATTTATTTTTAGTAAAACCAAACTGATTTTTATGTAAAATGTTGTTGTTGACATGACATCGCGATGTAGGATCGATGTATTGATTGACTAATCATACATCACGTATGGAGCGTTGTTTACTACGCCAATTTTGCTGACGCTGTATTTGTGCCGACTAATAGGTAATGTCGTAGGTCGGCACAACATATACAATCATATAAAGATCAACATCGATCAAACCGCCTCGAATTGCGCTTTGTCGACCAGGACCGGTCTGCGTACGCGCCGCTGTAAACACCGCCCCGGGTTCACACCTCAACAGTTTAGTGTCCAATCATGCTGTTAATATACGTACGAACAATTTGTGTTCACATTTAGATTAAAAAATATATTCAGTTTAAAAAACCACGAAAGTTTTCAATTTGGACGATCTCCGTAGCCGAGAGGCAAGCGTGCCGGACTTTGGCGTCGCGCCATCTCTGAGGTTCCGGGTTCGATCCCCGGTCGGGTCAATATGGGAAACGAACTTTTCTATATTGTCTCGGGTCTGGGTGTTGTGGTACCGTCGTTGTTTCTGATTTCTGTAACACAAGTGCTATAGCTACTTACCACAGAATCAGAGCAATGTATGTGATGTTGTCCAATATATTTAATTAGGGCTTATATTTACGACACAGGAGCGGTTAATCTCCACGCAGTTACGTTGATTTTACCTAATAGTAACGCCATTTTGAAAAGGCAGCCATCATGGATAAGAACTTTGTCGTAGTAAACTACAAAAGACAAAGTTCTAATCCAAGATGGCAGGTACTACTCAAGCCAATGATGGTATCACAATCAAACTTAAACATTTGTATAAACACTCAAACAGATAATGAACAAATCTTTTTGTTTATTTTAAATATAAACTATTTCTAATTTCTTTAATATCCCTACTAATATTATAAATGTGAAAGTAACTCTGTCTGTATGTATGTCTGTCTGTGTGTCTGTTACGCTTTCCTGCTTAAACCTCTCAACCGATTTTGATGAAATTTGGTATAGGTATACGTTAAATCTCAAGAACGGACATAGTCCACTTTTTATTAGAAAATAGGGGGTGGGAGGGGGGTAATACCACCTTTGGAAGTTTATATGGAAAAATGTTTATTTTTGAAGTTAGAGATATGAAATTTGGCACAAACATAGCTCGAAACTTGGATTAAAATATATACTACTTTTTGTTTCGAATATTAGGGGAGAAAGGGGTAAAACCGACCATAAAAGGATGTTGTCCACGCGAACGAAGTCGCGGGCACAGCTAGTTGACTATATTTTCTATTCAATTAATTAATCAAATATTTTTTATTCAAGTATGTTAAATATTATAACACTTTCGAATCGTCATTGAATACAATGCAAAGTGATTCTACTTTCAGTTTGGAACCTACATCAACCAAGAAGACACCGGTAAGGTAATTAGCAGATTGGAATATTTTATTGACATACACAACAAATTAATATAATATTTAGTATTGACTTTTGAACTATTCTGTGTCTTAGTGAAATTATATAAGTTCTCACGCGACATTAGCAGATGAGATAAATTGCGGTCGTGGTTTCTCTAGAAACTCAGTTGATTTGTTAAGCTAGCAGTTTCTAACTTATAAAGTACTAGCCGCGTTCGTTCGCGTGGACTACATCCTTTTATGGTCGGTTTCACCCCTATCTCCCCTAATATTCGAAACAAATATTTGGGCCAACTTTTATATCTCTAACTTAAAAAATAAACATTTTCCCATATAAACTTTCAAAGGTGGCATTACCCAACCCCCCCCCCCCCCTAGCCTATGTCCGTTCTTGAGGTTCAACGTATACCTATGCCAAATTTCATCAAAATCGGTTGAGAGGTTTAAGCGGGAAAGCGTAACAGATAGTAACAGAGTTACTTTCGCATTTATAATATTAATAGGGATTTATTTTGAGTGGTAGGTTGGAGAAGACCAGTCCCCAAAGATGGCACTTAACAAACTAGTCAGTTAGAAAAAATAGACACATATAAAATAGTCCACTTTCTATAATATTTTTTAACAGAAATAGACTATGATAAAATAGTCCCTACAGTCTAAAGTTTTTAAAGATGCACGCTGTGTTTACGATCGCACATTACCTCTCGCCTTAACCTGTTGAACGCGATCGGTATTATTGGCGGCAATTTGCGATCTCGCGGCGTTATCGCGCCATTATCGCGCCGCCGTCCAATTTGTACTTAATGGTGTAAATTAAGTGGCACGATGTAATTTATTCAACGTTTTTTGCTTTTGGCTGTTGGCGACTGATAGCGTTTTTGGAATTCGCAAATTGGTCTCTCAAGAACATTGTGGCTATTTAATGGGTGGGTTGATGTATCTCTGTCGTTAAATGCTTGGTGAATAAGGTATGGAGTAATTGTTGCTTACGTTAACACTAAAAGACTGTTGCATAAAAAATGCATGACAGTGGTTTAAGGCAAATTATATAGTTGTAAAATATGTTAAACTGCATATTTATGATAATGACTTTGAAATGCAATGGTAGTATTAGAGTTTTAGGAGTAATGTGAAAGACTTATGGCAAATCCTGGAGTTGGTATTGGACACCTTGAAGGGAAATAGAAAAAATCTTTATTAGTAAACTTTTACATAAGCATTTCTGAATCACATACAGTCAAGAAATAATGCCATCAAGTATTTACTTTGCAGGTTTTAAGTTTTTTGAACGTAACAAAACATTTTTTTTAGAAATCTCATAAAACATATCTTTAAATGTATATCAAGCAGTAGTACTTATTTTTTTAAATTGTCACTTTACTTTTGTAATTAAATTTGCCACATTTAAGTAGATATCATTTTCCAGCTCCTATCCTAACAGAAACGGAATAAAATTAGCAAACAGAGCTTTATCTTTTTC
Source organism: Glyphodes pyloalis (assembly GCA_037074685.1). Taxonomy (NCBI): domain Eukaryota; kingdom Metazoa; phylum Arthropoda; class Insecta; order Lepidoptera; family Crambidae; genus Glyphodes; species Glyphodes pyloalis. Next base: position 17,202,894 of record JAYKKO010000009.1, read on the forward strand.
TAAACATTTTAAATAAACGAAGGATAGAATTTTTCTATTAGATTCTTTATGATTTATCAGAACATAAGTACTGACATTAATAAATCGATTTAATTTTTAGGAAATTTTATGATATAAGTTTGTCGTAGTTTCAGTAAGATATTTGCGATTTCTTTCCAATGAAGTCATTTGTAAATGACAAATCTTACTTTCTACCAGATATTTCCAAGCCATCACTTTGTTTCTGACAAGACTTATAAAGTATCAGCCGCAACCAAAAGCTTAGCGTTATTTTTCATTCTCACACTATACAAGATCTATTGGTGCCCAACGTTGCCTCACCAAAATATATAAAAATGGAACAGTACGGAATCAGCCAACCAACTTTCTATTGCAGATTATAGACTTAAATTATAGAAATCAACTTATCGTTACTAAAACCTTAATAAATCAGTATATCCATGGAGATAAAAAAAAATTAAATACAAATTAAATCTATACTAATATTATTAAGCTGAAGAGTTTAGTTTTTTCGTTTGAATGCGGTTATCTCAGAAAGTACAGATTAGAATTGAAAAAATATTTTTGTGTGGGATAGTACATTCAATAAAATAAGGCTGTATAAAGTCACGTTAAGACCAATAGGAGCGAAGAATCAGTAGAAAATGAGGGAAAAACGGGGGTAGTGTGCGCTCAAATCTTCGGCAGGCTGCTAGTCAGAAATAACGACGGTGCCACAACTTTTTTATATTTATCTCAGGTCTGGGTGTTGTGGGACCGTCGACATTTCCGATTTCTGTAACACAAGTGCTTAAGCTACTTACCACAGAATCAGAGCAGTGTATTTGTTTTTGTCCAATTTTTATTTATTTATTAATGTATTCTTTCATGTAGGTTACAAGTAACAATTATGCATCGTCAAAAACCAAAATTTAAGCGACAGCCGCTTCGGAACCAATCTTACCAAGAAGATTCCGGCAGGAAACTCAGTATTCATCGATCCGATCTAAACGATGAAAACGATATAAATTAGGCATGTCGATTTAAAATCGATAAATCGAAAAATCGATTATTTAGAGTAATAAAATCGATTTTTCAGATCGATTTTGAACCCTACGTCGATTCAATGAATCGATTCATAAACCTCCCGAATCGGACCGATCCATTCAAAGAACTAGCGATAATCTTCCTCAATGGGGAATACCGCGCGTGAAAAATTAGTTTTTTTTAATTTTTTGCTGTTGTCGGACGCAAAAGCAACTGGTGGTACTTGGTCAATAATTTGAACGCGTCATAGAGTAAATACATATTTATGAACGCTTCCGAAGGTGGCGTTACTTGCGTTAAAAAAAAAAAACATTTTATTTTTCTATCCGGCCGGCTGTCAAACCTCCTAACCTAACTATTCTTGTGAGTGAGTTTATTTATCAAAATTAAACTGTGGATAAAATTATTTTTACTGTAAATATTTATAGTAATGGAATAAATAATATCGTGTTCAGATAGCATTTCTTTTAATTTGAAAAATAGTAAGTGATTAGATTGATTGTAATCAATTTATCGAGAAATGTGCGTTTGCGTTGCAGTTTGCATTTTTGTTAAAGTATTGTTATTCTTTTTAGCCTAAAATGTCAACTAAAAGTGATACATGGTATCACTTTGTAAAAAAGGGATCAAGTGGCGTATGCAAGTATTGTCATATCGAAGTTAAAACATGCGGGAATACAACAAACTTACGCAACCATTTACTACGAAGACATCCATCTATTAAGTCCGTAAGTCAACGAAAACTGGTGGTGGCAAATGATGGTATTGGTGTTGGTGACGACAAAAAAAAAACTGGAGTGTGTACCTGTACCTTTTCCTTACAATACAACATATGCCTTTTTTATTAATGCATGCTTGTTTGAAAATTGTATATAATCTTTCATTTTTTATCCTTTTATTGTATTTATTTTGTAATTTGAAATAATAATAGAATACAAAAATATAATCCTTTTCAGACAAATGAAGATATTGCTACTACGTCGACATCAAAGGAAAAATTTGGCATAAATGATGCTTTGAGTTTGGCCAGTTCAAAAGAGTACTATGATTCTGACTTAGAAAGTATAGCTTCATCATCAGTATCACTGAAAAAATCAAAACTTAATCAGCTAACTATGGATTCATGTGTTGATAATATTAAAGCATTTAGTGGTGAGAATTTTTGTTATCTACGTAATGAATTATTTACTTTGTTGATTATGGTCATGGTATATTTAAAAGTGGTTTGTTTTTTTTCCAGTAAACGGAAAGAAGTATGGACAACTAAATAATGCTATCATGTTAATGATTTGCAAGGATACGTTGCCATTAAATACAGTTGAAAAAGAAGGTTTCACATACTTAATGAAAACAGCAGTGCCTTTATATAAGCTTCCTTCACGGCAGACAATTACACAAATGATAGATGACAAATATGATGTTCTTTCTTTGCAATTTAGAGAAAAGCTCTTAGAAGTAGAGTCAATATGTTTAACTACAGATATATGGACAGATACACATAATACTAGAAGCTACATGGGGTTAACTGGACATTTTATACATGAAAGTGAACTGATTAGTATAAATTTTGGTGTGTCCCATTTAACAGAGCCCCATAATTCTGATTATTTATGTCAAATATTAATAACCATGACTGAAAAATGGGGTATAACCCAAGAAAAAGTTGCAGCAGTTGTTACTGATAATGGTGCGAATATCGTCAAGGCCGTAACAATTGCATTTGGCAAACAAAAACACTTATGGTGTTTCGCCCACACTTTGAATTTAGTAGCTCAAACACCTTTCGAAGAAAAAGCTGGTATTGAAAATGCCAAACAGTTACTAAATACTGTAAAGGATATAACTAGATACTGTAAACAAAATGTAAATGTATCTGATGCTCTTCGTAAAGCGCAAAATGAAATAGCAGTACCACTCAAATTGATTCAGTCAGTTTGCACACGATGGAATTCAATTTACTATCAGCTAGTTCGGTTTGTAAAGTTATCTGAGCTACTTGCCCCGATATTACTCAATTACCCGAAAGCTCCACCTATGTTAACAGCCAGTCAACTGGATGGTATTAAAGATCTTATAAATATTTTAAAACCTATGGAAGCTGTGACGAAAGAAGTATCCGTAGAGAAATTCGTAACGTCAAGCAAAATTATACCAATAGTTTCCTGTCTTTTGAAAACATACAGTACAATGAACCAAACAAAAATTTAATATTAGAACAATTAAAAAAGAGATTTGGTACAGTGGAACAAGTACATGTGTTGGCTATCACCACACTACTGGATCCAAGATTCAAGAAAATTCATTTTTCTGACAGAATAGCATGCTCCAGAGCTATTGATAAAATTAATAGTACGATTGTAGCTTCAAAAAAACAATTGCAGAATAAATTAAGTAATGAAGATTCAGAGAATAATTTGGAATGCCAGCTGAAGGAAGCAGAAGAATCTAACATTTGGGAATTCCATAATATATTAGTAAAAAATCAGCTACAATTATTTCAAGCAGAAACTGAAGGACAAGGTTTACAAGACGAATTGAAACATTATTTAACACAGCCTGTCGTCGATTTTAAAACGACGGCTCCTATTACATATTGGTATCACCAAAGAAATTCGTTGTACAGCTCAATAACGCCGATTGCTAACAAATACTTTTGCATAGTTGGTACATCTGTTCCATGTGAAAGGCTTTTTTCTGTTGCGGGAAATATTGCTACTGACGAAAGGAGTCGTTTAGATCCTGAGCGATTAGATAAGTTAATTTTCTTAAAGTCACTCGACTTAAAATACTGGGAAATATAATTTCTTGTTAAATTTGTATTTAACTCTAATAAAATTTTATAAACTTAAAATTTAATTAATTTATTAACCGACTTACAAGTACTTAGGCGAGACTAGAAATTTAAACTGCCACATTAGTTTAGTGGTCGCAAGCACTACTGCAGAGCAAAAGATCCTGGGTTCGATTCCCACCCCTACCTATTCTTTCGAAAGAATATAGGCGTGATGTTATGTTTATTAATTTAATAATACTTCCATCCAATTACTTGTATTTGCAGTAAATTGTCATCAATAATGTCCTGTATCTTTATTACTTATTTGGCAAATAGTGATGTTTGAAATTGGCTCGATTAATCGAAAATCGATCTTTTAATCCTCGATTTAAACAAGAATCGATTCTAGTATGTCCGATTTGAATCGAATCGGAGATCGATATTTTTTAAAATGAATCGACATGCCTAATATAAATTTAAATGTTTCTCTAACTTCACTGTTCGTCCCAAATACTGTGATGTGCCTATATTAGGTTCCGTGCAGACGCTATCGTATTAGCGCCCCCACAATAAGGAAGGAAGTGTAATTTCTCCCGATCGTATCTCACGCGGCACGGGATATTTCAAATAAATCTACATTTAAAATAAATCGTAAGCATTTGAAAGTTTTCGCTGTGCGCCGCTGAGGGTTAATTTTTGTACAAGGTCATAAATTAACCGTGACGCCTGTTGTGGTTAAATTTAATGACAGAAAATATATATTGTGAAAGTTTAAGAAAATACTGACATTTTTAGTTTTTTTTACTTTTGTTTTTTTTACGTTATAAATATTTTTGGGCTCAATTGTAAGAAATTATGTTAGTTTAAGATAAATTAATGTCAATAAAATAAAAAGTAAATGAACCAAACCCAAAAAACAGAAAAGGAATTTACCTATTTTTAAATATAAACACTACCTTTGCGGTATTAATAGGCTGATACATTTAATTTACCATAAAATTAAAAACAAATGGACCAAATTTAAAATATAAACAAATGTATTGTGAGAAAAAATAATTTATAGAATTAATTAGCTGATATATTACTTTTATAGGGAAATGAAAAGTAAATGAACTAAGCCCAAAGAAGTTACAAAAGTATTTAATTATTTTCCCTTAAGCCATATTCGCTACTCAGATTTTATATCCAGCTTAATAAACATTATTTTTTCACTGTTTCATAGCTAATTATCAAAAAAAAAATCTACATTTATACCTAGAGTTTTATAACCAGCTACGGTGACAATTATTTTTAACATAAGCACTAAAAAGGCACATACTTCAAAAACAGCGACTCCGACGTCAAATAAAATAACCCCTCATGGTCACACAATATCAAATACCTATTCTCAAGTCCATAACAATGTAACCACAACATTTTAACAATAAATTACCCTCTTCCCACTTCTGTTTTTATTTACGACGCTGATACCGCTCTCGTCTTGTCCCCCGAAAGAAATATGGCGTCGACGTGACGAGTTAATCTCAAAGCTGACTTCACAGAAATGGCCAAATAATTTTTATGTGCTCCGAGATAGGCCGTGTTTTGTTTCAACTTGTTTTTCGTTTTCATAGGGCAAGTGTTGGGGTGAAAGTCAAAGTCAATATTTTTTATTCATGTAGATTACATTTGTAATACTTATGAATCGTCTCTATACAATGCAAATGAAGCTACCTCCGGTTCGGAACCTATAACTACCGAGAAGATACCGGCAAGAAACTCAGTAGTTTTTTTACAATTAAAAAGCTATACTTATTACTAATTTTGCACCAAGACATACAGTTAGTTTGTCAGTTCGAAAAAAAAAAAAAACAAAATAAGTATATACTTAGTTATTGAAATAAATAAAATAAAAACATTTAAATAAAAATAACTGTAGGGCTTCATGTGCGATATTCAAATACATCATTTTTATACATTTTGACCTACATGCTTCCGTGTGGTCTTAATCTGACATTGATTGAGAAAACTTATTAAAATAATATACAACGCGTAAGTACAGGCGAGCAGACTAGTTAGTGATCCACGCGTTCTTATCATTAATATACTCGTCTACTTTGTAATAGCCTTTTTTCAAGAGACAACTTTTAACATATGTCTTAAATTTATACAAAGGTAACTCAGTAATTACTTCAGGAAGTTTATTAAACATTTTTATGCTTAAAGCAACAAATGAATTACCTATTTTATGAAGTCTACGTTTAGGAACAGCAAGCTTGTTTTTATTTCTGGTGTTAATGCTATGAGTGTCTGATTTTTTAGGAAAAGTATGCAAGTTTTTGTAAACATGCATTAAACAGTCGAGAATATATTGCGATGCGACTGTTAGGATGTTAATTTCCTTAAATAACTCTTTCAGCGAGTCGCGTGGTCCTAGCTTGTAAATGGCTCGGATGGCCCTTTTTTGTAACACAAAAATAGTTTGAATATCGGCCGCAGTTCCCCATAACAACAGGCCATACGACATGATGCTGTGAAAATAGCTAAAATAAACCAATCTTGCCGTTTCCACGTCGGTCAGAAATCTTATCTTTCTAACTGCATAGGCAGCTGAACTCAATCTTCCAGCTAGATTATCTAAATGGGGAGACCATTGCAATTTCGAATCTAAAGTTATGCCAAGAAATATTGTAGAATTTATAAGTTCAATACGCTCATTATTCATTTTAATTATTGAGTTGACCTGTTTTACGTTAGGCATTGAAAACTTAACACATCAAAATTTTGTTCGAGGCGTTTGAGAACGACCTTTAAGGCCCAATACGAAGAGAATTAGCGAAACTTCATGTATTTCTGTTCACTACAACGATGACCTCAAGTAATTCTAAGCATTAAATAACTTTTTGTACGTTTATTCAGATATTTTACAAGGTCGCCGCCTTCTTGAAATTTTAAAATAAATGAATATATAAAAATTATACCGTTTTTAAAAAATGTTCAAAAATGATTTCTTCAAATTATTTTTCTTCCAAAACTCTGTAAATATATATTTAGAAAAAAATATTTTTACTAAAAAATTTTAGGATTGTGATTCCAAAGGTCGCCGCCTTCTTCGTTTTTTATACAATCTATTAGTTATTAAAATAATTCATTTTAAACACAAACGCCTGATTAAATTGTATAATTCTTAGATATGAAAGTTTGCCGTTCAGGTGCTTCGATGTGTAGTGTTGACAGGTGACGGCAGTTAGTTGTCTGTTTTGAAAATAGTAAATAAATTGGTTTACACGCGTAGTCTTTACGCAGCTCGAATTACGCAAATTCCATTTTGAGATTATATTTTTTGTAAAATACTTTTTTGTTGGGAGGCTGCTTAGGCTGCATTTTTAGGGTTCCGTAGTCGACTAGGAACCCTTATAGTTTCGCCATGTCTGTCTATCTGTCTGTCCGTCCGAGGATAATCTCAGAAACCGTTTGCACTAGAAAGATGAAATTTGGTACAAATATGTATATTAATCACGTCAACAAAGTGCAAAAATAAAAAATAAAAAAATGTTTTTTAGGGTACCCCCTCTACACGTAAATTGGGGTGTGACTTTTTTTTTATTTCAATCCCAACATGTGATATATCGTTGGACAGGTATTTAAAAATGAACAGGGGTTTACTAAAATCATTTTTTTATATTTTTAATATTTTGGGAAATAATTGCTGCAAAAGAAAATAAAATTGTGTCCCCCCCCCCCCCCTCTAACTTTTGAACCATAAGTCAAAAAGTATGAAAAAAATCTGGAATATAGAACTGCATAAAGGCTTTCTAGGAAAATTATTTTGAACCTGATGGGTTTAATCGTTTTTGAAATTTTTGAAAAAATATTTTTTTAACTAAAGTTGTAATTTAAGGATATTTAAGTATTGTGATGCTTTGAAAACTACGGAACCCTACACTGAGCGTGGACCGACACACTTTTGGCCGGTTTTACTTATTTACAATAGAAAGAAAGAAAGAAAAAACATTTATTGACATCACAAAATTTACAAACAACGCAAGACAAATGAAACAGATATAGTGTAAATACTTTGTGAGGCCAATTTGGGTTCCACCTCAGCAAATGCCGCTGCGACATTTTAACGTCCCAGCAGCGCTGGTATTCTGGTGGAACCCCTTGCTTGGAGAATTAGCAAGCGCCCTGGCTCTTGCTAGTTCCCCACGCAATCGAGTGGCGCTTATAATTTTATTCTTAAAACTACACAAAAAAAAGAAAAAATAGCCAAACTGATCATTTATACGTTTCTAGGCAAGTGAGAAACTCAAAAATGCAAATCGTCGACGCGCGTGCAATACCGCGTATGTAGCATTTGCCATAAAGATTAAAGTGGTCTGTTATTTCATATTATTTCAATCTAAATTAGAACTTACGGGAAAATGTCATTACGCGGTATTGAACGCGCGTCGACGAAATATCACAACCGAATCGGAAAATAATGAAGAGAGTAAGTGCAAACACAGAGACGGCAAATAATGTCATACATTGTCATAGGGGTATGATTGACCGCTTGGAGTCTAGTAAGAATTAATACACTCAGGACCTTACCCCCACTATGGAGAAAACAGAATAAAGTTTTTAATTTTTAATTTTTGCAATTTTTACAACAACATTTTGTAAGACTCACAAGTACAATCATTTCAAAGTATGTAGGTACGTGAAGTTATTTTTCGTACGATGCACCTATTAAGAAAATGTGGTCGCATGTGGCTAAAAGCCAATCATAATCTTCAGTAGGCATCTGAGATGGAATTGACCGATAATGATCGCCATGTATACCTGACGGTAGCAAGTTTGATGTCTTGAGAGCAGAAGACCTCTGAATTTAGCTTACTGAATGCCGCGACTGCAGCACTAATTCTGCTTATTATTTCAGCATCGAGGTTGCACTTGGGTGTTATTGTACTCCCAGGTAGCGGAATTTGTCAACCCGCTTCAACTAGTCCTCACCAAGTCTTCATTTCAGTGTCTCGCGACCATTAACGTCCTTCGACAGCCATTCCTCTTTTTGATACTTATTTTTAGACCAAATTTTTGGCAAGACGGTGAAAATCCGACATGATTTGCTGCAGGGTTTTGGGGATTCTGCCACGAAACAAAGGTCATCTACGTACAAGATCTCATTAATCATAGCGTGTGTAACACGTTCGTGCAAGCCCTGAGTGCGGAACCGGATGCGAAAACCTTTCGAAGAAGTCCTTGAGACATCCCTGACATCCAATGCAAAATACAGCGCGGATAGTGTAGGCTAGTACATACCCTTGCTTCATACCACAGGTGACGGGGAAAAAAGTCAGACTATTCGTCGTTGACAGAACTGCTCCGTGCATCATAGCTTCCCTAGCACCATCTAGAGAGCTTTCCGGGGCACGCCATCGAGAGCCTTCTCGAGGTCAACTCTTTTCTTGAAGATGACGCACTGAAAAATTAGCTTTGCACGTGCCCCGATCAGGCCAAAATCCAAATTGGGTTTCAGGCAGGTGCTCTTCGGTGTGTTTTAGGAGTACTCTGGCAAAGATTTTCCCAGGGGCTGATAATAGTAAAATACCCCGGTAAGAGGTGCAATCGATCAATGCGAGAAACTGTAAAAATGCTAGGACTTTTACTGCAGGCCCTCTAAGATGAAGCTAAGCTTGACTTTGCTTACAGTTTTCTTTACTTGCACAAAATGCTACGTCACAAATAATGTGAAATTTTCGTCTTTTTCCCACAAAGTACAAAAAGGCTCCATATAGCCGAATGAAACCCGTCACCACCGGATTTAAGTAGTTGCTCTCCCGGTATCAAGTTGATACCAACCACGCGCTATTTTAGTTGTTAACTGACCGCAAGAACAATCTCAGCAAGTGTCAGCGGCTTATCCAGCTTAGCTAGAGTGAGGAGTTCAGATATCAACAGAACACATTCAAAGTCAAGAGACCAGCGCACGTTGAGTAGAGCGTTGAAGTGTCCCATCCATTACTCGAGCACTTTCTCCTTTGTTTTGAGAAGTCCTTCACCATTCGATGGTTTCAAAGGAGCTTTTGAAAAGGGGATCGTGCTAATCAACTTTCGAACCTCACTGTAAAACACCCCAAGCTAGTTTGTGTCAGGAAACCACTGCATGTAGTGAGCTTTGTCTTGCCACCACCGATCCTTTCCCAAGATAGTCGACGAAACTTCAGGTTACTCTCGTCGTATTTCCACAACACTTTCAGGGTGAATTGCTTTGCTTTGTCGATTGCGCTAACTATGACTTTATCGTTTTCAACAAACCAATTTTCATGTTTTTGGTTGTTAGCCCTTGAGTGAATTTAGCCGTGTCTAAGATATGAGAAGATATAGCCAACCAGCTCTTTTCGATATCACTGCTCTCAGGGCTTACAGACGGTTAACTGATTGTTAGCGCTTCAGCATATGTCTTCATTGTCTCATGATTCATAAGCCTAATACCGTTTAAACATGCAGACTTGGATGGACCGGATCTGCGAGGACGCCGGAAGCAAAGACGTAGTTTTATAACGTCAAGTCTGTGGTCAGTCTAGCAGTGACCACCACGCATCCCGCGGGTGATGAGGACTTGGGAAACGTCTCTTTGCCGTACTTTCGCATAGTCTATTAGATACTAATATTTGGGCCTTGGGTGCTCCATGTAGTTTTATGCTTCGCGGGGAGGCTGAACAAAGTGTTTGTAATAGCAAGAATTTGTGCACATAAATTGAGCAGTAGCTGACCATTCTAGTTCATGTTACCCACTCCGTTTCTGCCTAAGATTTTAAGCCAGCTTTCATAGTCTTGAGCCATTTTGGCGCCCAACAAGAGTACCAGCTCGATTGGACGTACACTCTTGATACTGCGCGCTAATTCTTCGGAGAATTGCTAAGTTCCCGAGAACAATTGCGGTTTTCCGTTCTGGATAGGTGTTGGAGTTGTGATCAAGTAGGGTTAGCACGTTCTACGCGCCTGAAGTCATATTAGGTGATTTTAAAAACCGTATTTTATTGTATCGTCGACTACGAGTGAAACAATGCGGAGGCAGCCGCGGTTACTACCATCCGTGTGGGTTAGGGTGAACATTTCTTTAGGGCATCTTTTCTAGCCCCCTCTCCAGCTGAGCAGGCAAAGCAGTACCCCCCTAAACAGGCCACCTTTGTCACTAAGGTGCTGCCGAATCCTCTTTATCTCCCCGGTGTAGAGTGAAAGCGACCACGATGTACCAACTACACCCCCAGGGCCGTCCAAGTGCAAGCCTCGGACAAAGCCCAGTCTGTATGAAACTGGACCTGTGCCCTATCAGCTTGCCCTATGCTTATCAGCGTGGACTGCCTTTACCGCCGAGTTAGACTTTGTACACAAAGCAGGAGGTTCCACCGCAAGACCTGCCAACCGAAGCATGCAGGATTCCTCATCGGGTTTAGCTCACAAGCCGACGTAATAAGCCGGGGTGTGATCGTTGTGTGTACCACAGCTACTTGGAGCCACCGATGAGGATGCGTGTACCGTCTGTTGTTCTGCACTTCATGTACACCACCTTTTGAAAGGTCGGTTAGCATACACGCTGCAAACGCTCAATTACACCCCATATATCGATGGGCCCAACGAATAAACGTGCAAGAGCTCTTGCCCAAAAATTTTTTTTCGTTTTTATGGCATAGAATACGCCTACACATTTTTTTTTGTAAATTTTGGACTTAAAATAAGACTTTTAAATAGCACAAAATTCGTTTATTGTAGGGAAATTAAATTTCTTCATATAACATGAATAACAAAACATGCGTCTATTGAATCTAATTGTTTCTTTGAGTACACCAAAATAAACGTATTAAATCAATCTGCCGCTTGTGTCTAACCTTTCCTTTGGGTAATAACTCCTACACAAAAAAAGACACGATTATTCGTGTAAAAATGGAAGCTTCTTTTATTAGTTATGCTTCATTACAGACCGCAAAAATTTTAATACAGCTATCCTAATGTAGAATTATTATCTTTTACTAATTTGTAGAATCGTGTATCGTTTTACTACACTTGTTTATGCTTCATTTATGACACGAATAAACGTGCAGTGATACATTTCTGTTAACAAGTCACATATTATTCATTAGAATAATAAAATTATATGTTTTTTCTTGAATACTGAGATAATCGATAGTTTTATTTTCTTAAAAATATACGATCTGAAATATTTTTAACCTTTAATATAATTATACATTAAATATATCTATTCATTACGACATTAAAGTAATGTGATTTCAAACGTTTTTATGGTTTCCTGAAAAGTAGTAGTTTTTCGTTTGAACGTTTATTCGTTGGGACCATCGATATGTTTGTATGTAACGAATAAAATACAAAATTGATAATCTATTGGTACTTACTAATATTACAAAGTAGTAAGATTTAATAAATTATACGTACGCAATGCTGTCTCTAAATCAAAATTACTCTGCACAGCATGACATGTATGTATTAGTACTACATGGCATTAGTACGAACTAGCACCGCACACTCGTGCTGCGCTAGCACGAGCTAATGCCAAATGCGTTCAATAGATGGCGCGCGGTTCGCCGCGAAATGGGTAATGTCAATTGCTTCGTATTGGGCCTTAAGGAGTTTATTGCTAGAGGTAAGCTACTGAAGGTAAAATGATTCAAGGATGCGTTTTTGTTCAGTTACGTGCGCAGATGTGTACAACCTCATTTCAAAGTGAAGGTTATGTTTACGTCATGAGTGAATTATATGTTTATATTTGTAACATGTAACATTATATAACATTTACTGACGAGGTAATTTCTGCAAAGTTTTTCCCATCTATGTAACAACAACTACAATAGATAGATAGATACAATTTATTGCACAGAAAATTTACAGAAATTGTTTTTACAGACATATTTAAGTACAATATAGGCGGTATTATTTCTAGAGAGCAATCTCTTCCAGACAACCTTTAGGTAGAGGAAATAGTAGACATCGAGAAACGAGTACAGCCGTGCAAAATTTTTGAGAAAAATACTAACAGAAAATATCAATATAAATACCATAACGAGATTAAAATATTTAAAAAAATACGTAAAAATAAATAAAACTATAATAAATAAATAAATACCTATATAATAATTAATATATATATTTCCATAAAGTATTTATGATTTAAACAAATAGAAATAAATATATGAAATCAAATTAATTACAAGGTATTAGGAGATCCGCTCTTCAATAGCCAAGAAATCTTATTAAACTTTATACCAAAACAGACTATTTAATATGAATTGACAGTATGTATAAGAAACCTAGAATATTACTAGTAACTTACTAAAGATGTTGTATGCGTGTGTGTACTTGTGTGTATGTGAATGTGTGCGTGTGTGTGTGTGCGCGCGCGCGCGTGTTTGTGTGTGGGTGTGTGTAATAAATAAATAAATAAAATAAAATAAATTAAAATAAAAGCCTCTTTAATGCCTATACGAGAATAAGTTATTATATAAATAGGTTATACTATTTCCTTTTTGCTTGTACTATGGCTTTGATATCGGCATAGTTTTTATTTTTCAACCATGTTGTGACGGTATTTTTACAGCTTTTATATGTCATAGGGTGGATATTAAGAAAGCTTTGAACAACATTATAAATGTGGGATGATTGCCATTTAAACTGTCATCCTACTACAGGGTTTCTAATCTTAATAGGATGAGACCTATACCGTAGCTGTAAAGAGACTTGTGACATGAATAAAGATGTATTTTTTTTTTATTTCTTTTGCAAAAGTTGTGACTTTAGGGCCAACATATTTTTTTCTCCTACCTTGAGTCTGTTCCCGTTCGAAAGGAAGGAATTTATGAATTTTTAATATAATTAGCAGCACGTATAGTTTACGAACGGATAAAAGACCCGACTCCAAATAAAGGTACTCTGTCGGAAATCGGAACGGTTTAAATACATAACCTTTAGTAATGACCGTTGAGCCCTTTCTAGCTCGAATTAAAAAATATAATTGTGTTGGGTAGCCATTTTAACTAAGGCTTTAAGCTATAGCATCACGCCGTAACAAATGGGAGTGAAGGACCAGTGTGGGAAAAACGGAGATACAAAACTAAATTACAGGTAACCACATAAAACAGGTTTACTTTGACTTACAGGCCTGACATAAATAATAATAGAGAAAAAGATAAAATACAACATAACACTACTCATCACTTGAAATGCTTATAAGGAAGACTATCGTCGGGATGTCATTTCAATACCTCGACAAACGTTGAGTTATTGCCTTTTTAGTCACATAAATTTATTTGTAAGTTGTTGTTCTATAAATGCTATGGCATGTCACAATTTTTTCTTTCTTTCTTTCATTCTTTCTTGACGAACCGATAACACAGTGCTATCACTTGTCTTATAAAAATTCAGCAACAATACCCATACCCCGATCATTTTCCATATCGACCCGACCGGGAATCAAGCTGAGCCCTTTAAAGCTGAGAGGTTTTCACACTATAAACTTCTTCTTCTTAGTCGTACACTCTTGACTTGGTCGTGGTCACAATGCATCGCTTTTTAGTGTAGCTTTTGCCAGTTGCCTCCATCTACTCCTATTTTTTGCACTTCCGCAACACTCATTCAGAGACACTTTAACTAAAAACCGAAAATTTCCTTCGACTTCCAATGTGATCCCTACAACGCTTCATACGCTCAGAAGAGCCTCAAGGCACACAGGCCCGATATGAGCCAAACCGAGTTCCCTCAAAGCCCAAAAGAAGCCTATCTCGCAATTTGCAGCGACAACACTCCCGGTCTGCGAGCGCAAAGGGTTATTCGGCACTGGAGTGCGTTCCATTGAAACGTGGGTAAGGAAAAATCGAGGTTCCTTCTTTTTTCTTTCGAGCGCTTTCAAGCGAGCTTGAAAGGGGTTGTCAATATTTTGAGCGGCTTGAATAGCCTAGATGTCAATGAGGGCTAAGTGTAGGCGCTTCTCCACTTGCGCTAATCGAAGGGATATGAGCTAATAAACATGTTTTGATATTGGCGTCGCTGCAGCATACACCTGAGGTGTGGCCTAGCTTACCACTTATGCCCTTAATATTTGATAAAACGATGCGTTTAAGTTACGTATTGTAATCAACGCGGCGTATGCTGAAGCCGACCGGTGACTCTTGACAGCTGGTATGGAAAGTAAATTGTGGAATGTTTTTAACGACTCGTAGTCGGTTTGAGAAAAATAGATAGTCATGTTTGACACATTACTGACGACCTCCGTAGCCGAGAGGCGAGCGTGCCGGACTTTGGCGTCGCGCCATCTCTGAGGTTCCGGGTTCGATCCCCGGTCGGGTCAATATGGAAAACGAACTTTTCTGTATTGTCTCGGGTCTGGGTGTTGTGGTACCGTCGTTGTTTCTGATTTCTGTAACACAAGTGCTTTAGCTACTTACCACGGAATCAAAGCAATGTATGCGATGTTGTCCAATATTTGTTGTCCAATATTTATTTTATTGTCCAATATATTACTAATAGTAAAATATTGGAACTGGGCATACCCTGCTTAGTTTGTGTTGGTGGATAATTATTCCTTGTTAGATTTTTTTTGTATTTCTTTTTGTTTTTCGTTTTTAATTTTATTCTTTTTGTCTTGTTGTGTTGTTCAGTGTAAACATGTATACTGTATGTAGTGGTCAATAAATATATTTTCTTTCTTTCTTGATATGTTTAAATAAGTTTGCATTCTATTTCTTTAATGAGATGACAAAAATGTCGATGCTGATTGGCTGACCGCACTCGTATATTTTGCCAATCCGCAATTTAGTACGGATTTTCTCGATTTTTTATATTTGTTAAGCGTGCGATAGAATCTACTCACGTTGTGCATCCTGAATGGCTTGCCATACACTTGCATGCTTAATACATCTACTTTCTCGCAAGAGACGACAAAAGTTTTAATACTGTTTTTGGCTGATAGTACACCGTACTCGTATTTTCAGCCAATCAGGAGCTGACGTATCAGTTTTGACATTTAATTTTGCTAAGCGCGTGATGAAATTTACTCGCGTTACTGGACACTAGTCTGAATCCTGGGTACGATTGGTCCTATAAGGGCATGTGAAAGTCTAGACATATTTTGCCTAGACTTTAGAAGTGGACCTTTTTCAACTGAAATGGTGATGTTTAAATGCCTAAATAATTAATATATTGTCAAGAAGCAGTCTAAGTTAATCAATCATTTGGTATCTTGACTTAGAAGACCGATAGTTGCCGATTAAAGATACTTCATATCAAAAGGTAATAATTGACTCGTTTGATTTATCTGTCAATCCGACTTATTTTAATTTGTAATTAATTGAAATAAGTTTATTTAAACCCTTTTTTGTTGCCAGAAAAACTATAGATCGTTTCATCTTTGTTCTTAATTGTTTCAAGCGTTCGATTGTGTCAATCATGAAACTTTGCTTTTAAAATTGGTACGCTATTGTGTCTCAGGCCCTGCAATATCTTTATTGCAATCATACTTAACTGGAACAATACAAAAAGTTAATGTTAACGAAGCCAATTCTTCCGGCGCACCACTTGTTATGGGCGTGCCCCAGGGCTCTATATTAGGACCTCTTCTCTTCTTAATATATATAAATGATCTTCCTCACTTTACCGAAAATCTATCTAAGATTGTATTGTTCGCAGATGATACATCTTTGATTTTTAAAGTTGACAAGCATAAGCAATCATATGACGTAGTAAATAATACTCTATCACAAGTTTTGCATTGGTTTTCTACTAATAACCTAGTCCTCAATGCAAAGACGACTAAATGTATTAAATTTACAATGTCTAATGTAAGGCAAATTAATACTGATATTATTATAAATAATGAACATATTGAACTCGTTAATTCAACAACTTTTTTAGGAATCACTGTAGATTCTAAACGACAATGGGGTCCTCATATAGGCGCTTTGGCAGAAAGACTTAGTTCGGCTGCATATGCAGTCAGAAAAATTAAGCATCTTACTGATGTTGAAACGGCGAGACTGGTTTATTTCAGCTATCTTCATAGTTTAAGGTCATACGGTCTACTGCTGTGGGGCTCAGCTTCTGACATACTCTCTTCGATCTATATACGGCCTAAGATCGCGTGATTCACTCAAATAATTATTTAAAGAAATTGATATTTTAACTGTAGCGTCTCAATTCATTTTTGACTGCATTATGTATATTCGTAAAAATCTTAATTTATTCTATAAGAAATCTGATATACATAGTTTTAACACAAGAAATAAACATAAGCTCGCTATTTCTAACCATAGGCTCCGCAAAACCAGTAAAACATTTGTTGGATTAAGTATAAAAATATATAACAAGTTACCGCAAGGTATTATTGACTTACCCATGCATAAATTTAAGGTCTATGTTAAATCATGTTTAATGAAAAAAGGGTACAAACTTGATGAATATTTTAATGATAAACATATATGGACATGATTATTTGCTCGCTCGCACACCATATTTTTAAGTTCTCTAGCCCAAAATATTGTAAAGATTAAGATAACTACTGAATTTCTTGCCGGGTTCTTCTCGGTAGGATTAGGTTCCGAACCGGCTGTAGCTTCAATTTTGGTTTATATTCATTTTGACGATGCATAAGTGTTACTTGTAACCAACATGAATAAATGAATTGATTATGATTATTATGAAGTAAATATCTAAGTGTGACATATATTCATCCTAAGTTTTACTAACTCAACGTCGTTGTCGTGTTGTAAATAGAAATTAATTCTAAAAACGTCACATCTATGCTGTTTTATTGCCTTATTAATTATACTTTTAAACGTTACACGCAATTTGCTTAATTTATTAAACGGCTATACTACACCTTGTTTCGGACAAAGTTTTTTGTGGAGTTTAAAAGTAATAAATAACCCTACTGTTGCAAGCCGAGTTTTTCGTTGAATATTTCGGGGTTAATATTCACTTTTCTTGTAACGGCTTTTGTTTAGCATATCATATCATATATAACGAGATAGACTATGTTCCATGATATTTTTGCAAATGCATGGAATGGTGAATATATGTATATTTTACATAAAGAGTTATTTAAGGAAATATAGATAGATATATATACATTATATTGGCGTTGCGCCATCTATTGTTTCAGGGTTAGGTTTCCGATATACAAAAACGAACTACATTACCTTGGATCGGGGTGTTGTGGTAGCGTCATCCTAATTTCTGTATAAGCTATTTAGCATAGAATCAGAGCAATGTGTGTGATACATTTTTTATTTTTTTTAAATAGTTAACTTTATATTTTAAAGAAACAAAAGAGCCCCACACCAAAAAGGGAAATGAAAGTGGTAATGTATGTGATGGTGCCCAATATATTTACTTTTTAGTCTGACATTGAACTCAAACTTTCCAAATAAAACTCACTGTCTATCAAAGCGATCGCATTTTGCTAAATAAAAACACTAAAATAAATGAATACTGAATACTTCAGTTTTAAACATTTGCTTTTATTCATCAAAATTTATTAATTTTTTTTTACCGTCGTATTAAGTTGGTGTACTTAGTCGGCTCATATGGAGAAGAACAGATATCGCACGGAGCCCTTTTGAGATAGCTCAAAGCCAATTAGATGCGGCGACGGCGAGTGCCGCGGCCTGTTAAGGAGTTTCGTAACTGTATTCACTTTAACTGTGTTTGCCTTGCTGGTTATTTTGGACTGTGACCGGATAGGGGGAAGTTGCGGACTGCCCTTAAGTTTTTAACTGGATGAAAGTAAATGCATCAGTTTGTTCTGTCTCTCTGCAGTCCTTATTCGAAAAAAATTCTGATAGAGGCTGATATTTAGTCAGTGCCCTTGATCCTTAGAACTGAATTGAAGCTACTGCCGGTTCGGAACCTAATTCTTCTAGATACGAGTAGGTTTAGGTTCCGAACGTCTGTGGTTTCAATGTTGGTTTATGTAAATTTTGACTATGCATTAATGTTACTTGTAATTAAAATTTATTATTCATATTCATATTCATATTATTTATTGCACTCCATAAGTAAGTAATGATGTTACACGTAGTTTCTTAAAAACTAAAAGTACAAGTTATGGACCCTGGTGGGCAAAGATAAGAGAGGGAAGATTGAGTTTTATGTTAGAGAACAATTTGTGAAAAATTATAATTATATTTAATGTAAGAGTTTGGGATCATTAATGTCTGGTTCCAATATTTAACGATACGTTATGTGTCAAAATGACTATCCTTTCTACGAGTCGTTAATTCTAATTTCTAATGTATTTCCACATCAGCTCTCATCAGTCGTTTTTAACGTACGCCTCGTATAATTTAATACGGTCCGTAACTTCGTCACACGTCGTGGTTTCTGATTTATGTAACACAAGTGCTTAAGCTACTTACCTACCTCAAAATAAGACCTAGTATGTGATGTTGTCTTATATTTATATTTAATATTTATTGACTTTCACGGAATCTTTGGTAAGTTAAATAACATCGAAAACCCGTATTCCATCGGAAAACATATTTAGATATTACACGATATTAAGAGAGGTAGTGCATGGCGATTTTTCGCTTGAACTGGAGCAGCCCGACTGGTGAAATACCTCCACCTTACAGAAGACCGCAGCCAAATAACAACGACTTCTGTGTTGTTGTGTTCCTGCGTGTGAGTAAGGTTTCCAGAGCTCCTGGGGGGTGCTACGTTAGTAGCAGGGGTCAAGCCTTCAAGGTAAGGGCGACAAGTCCAGTAACATATTTATTATGCTGTACTTGTCGCCCTTAAGCTAGGTCCTCATTACCATCAGCCTGGGCCAATGAGCGGGCCGAGTTGGCCGCCGTTGTTGGGGGGGATTTCTCGCTCCCAAGCATTGTTGCGGCCATGCTTCGGAGCGAGGAGGCCTGGGCGGCAGTTGCCGCCTACAGCGAGCGAATAGTCTTGCACAAGGAGACATCGGAGAGGGAGCGAGAGGACGACCCCCTCACCCCACCACACCGAAGACGCCGGAGACTGCGCGCGAGGCGTCACTTCGACGCCCTTGCGCTTGCTAGCGGGGACCAGCCGACCGCGGGTGTGGGGACACCCCGGCCGGCCTTGCACGGTCTTCCGCAGATGCGCGGGAACGGCTTAGCACCTTCGGCCGTTCCCGCCAGTCCCCAAACCACCCAGGGGGGACCTGGTGACGCCGCCCCGTAGGGACAGCAATTCCGCCGACGGCGCTGTGGCAGTTATGGGTCGCCCGGTATCCCATAGCGCCGTCAATAGGCGATGAGAAGGTGGGGGGAGTTGTTAGTTAGGGTAGTCCCCGCCCCTTCTGGGCGGGGGAGTCCCACACACGTTGCTGCCGTCCCCACGACAGCGATATGGTGCGGAAATGCATTTTCTCCCCCTTAAAAAAAAAAAAAAAAAGGTCCTCATTACCACTTAAAACCAGATGGTATGAGGTCAATCTTGAAGTGCAATATAAAAAAAAATATATTAGCATAAAAAGATGCAATAGTTGTTCAATATAAAAAAAATGGTCCAAAATTAAAAAAAATTTAGTCTTATGAAAGAAGCTTCACGCAATTTAAAGTCACTTCCAAAATATTCTCGCGTCAGCAGAGTCAGACTGAAATTTATATAAAAGACGCCTCTTCAAACAAAGTCCGCAGTTTTTCCGTCGGCCATTTTCACTTGACTGCGAGCCTAATTAGATCAGAGCTAAGATTGATTAGCGAACAAATTATCTCCAGCGTTTTGAGTTGATTTAAAATAATGCTCGCTCGCAATTTGTTTAGGGCGTCGAAATTGTGAGCTTTCGTTTTTTTGTAGTAATTTTTGGGGTGAATTAACATAAGGTTTGGAATCGTAAAGAATAATTTGAACAACTGATAGATAAACAGCGTTGGAGGTGTAAATCTATACTATTATTCAATAAATAAATGCGCTAGACAACCACACCAATAACGTGGTCTAAGGTTTTCCCTTGTACCAGACGCATCAGATGTTTTTTCAGATTTATTATGCTGTACGATTGTACGTGCCGCCCTTAAGCTAGGAGCTCATTGCTTAACATCAGATGGGATGCGGTCAATCTTGAGATGTAATATAAAAAAAAAGACGACGGATACTAACTGGGGGCGTCATACCAGCACACCAGACTTAAGTCAATTTAGAAAAGATCGTTTTCCAAATTAACTTGCCCGGGAATCGAACCCGGGACCTCGCTTCGGCCTCCTTCCTTATCCACTATGTCACCGAGGCCGTCCAAATTATATAGGTAAAGAGTTTGTGTTTGAACGCACTTATCTCAAGAATTACTAAAAAAATCGTATAATATAGTCCATTTATCGAGGAAAGCTATAGAAAGAAAGAAAGAAAAATCATTTATTGGCACATATATGTACATTCACACAAACTTTTGCATACAGTAGTTACATAAATAAAAATATAATTATGGGCTAATAAGGTCTCCGCCTCAGCATGAGCCGCTGCAACACAGTGCCACAACAGCGCTGGTTTTCAGGCGAGACCTTGTGGTGAGTGGCGTATTTAAAAGTTACAAATATTACTATAATATTTATATATATATATAAATGTTGGACAACATCACATACATTGCTCTGATTCTGCGGTAAGTAGCTAAAGCACTTGTGTTACAGAAATCAGAAACAAAGACGGTACCACAACACCTAGACCCGAGACAATACAGAAAAGTTCGTTTCCCATGTTGACCCGACCGGGGATCGAACCCGGAACCTCTGAGATGGCGCGACGCCTAAGTCCGGCACGCTCGTCTCTCGGCCACGGAGGTCGTCGAATATTTTCACAGTTTTTGAGGGAAGCGATGGCTAGCACAAACGTTATGTTTGTGAACAGGTGCCACCTTTGGGGACTGGTCTGCTCCAGCTTGCCTCTTAAAATAAAAACATAATGCTTTTTTCATTCATCAACACAAAACTATAGATAGATAGATAGATAGATACACTTTATTGCACAGAAAAATTTACAGAAATTGGCTTTACAGACATAATTAAGTACAATTTAGGCGGTCTTATTGCTAGAAAGACGACTTGATCTAAAACTATCTACTTATATGACTTGGTCTAAAACTTTTGAACTTTTCTTTTTTTATTAACTTGTAAATGATTACTCCTTTACTTCATAAAGTGAATCACGCGCGTTTTTTTAAAGATTTTTCCTAAAACTGTTAGTATTATTTTGCGTAAAGAATATTTTTTTTAGTTTAATATTTAATTTGTATTAATGATCCGATTTTTTAAATGTTTTTTATAGTTCTTTACGCCGCACTAGTGAAATTGAATATTTCAAAGAAACAGAAAAATTTCATATTTTTCGTGGATTCGATTCCCGCACCGCAAGCGGAGATGAATTTTTTCTGTTTCTTTAAAATATGTATTAATGACTCTTTTAAAGATTTCAGGAAAGTCTTGATACTTCAAAATCCAGTCCTGTTTAAATATAAAATCTTGTCGCGAGATATAAGTACTCGTATTTACTTTCTTAGTTTTAAAATTTTAATCGGCAGCATTAATAACATCATCTACATCAAGTGTTGGAACAGCGAGACTTCATCACTATAAAAGTAAGACGAAGAAGAAGTAATAGTATAAAACAAGAGTTATGTTAAATTTTTATATAAAAAAAAAAAATGTATAAAAACAGGATATCGTACTGCATATGGGACGAGAGCAAGTTATCTTGCCGTAACACAGTTTTTAACTAGCACGGGAGATAAAGGTTTCCTTACCATATACTTACGCTTTACTTATATTTTGATTGATGTAATCCAAAAGCTGTTTTTGTTGGTTTATGAAAATAAAAGTTATTATTATTATAATAAGAGTATGTCATACTATAGTTACGAAACTAAACTAAATGTTATTTTCATACAAATATCTTTATTAGTATCTCTGTTATGAAGTCAATCACACCCCAATTATCAAACTTGAAGTATAACAAAAATCTTCTCAGTAGAAAAATACTTTAATATTACAATTGTTTTTCAACATTTTTGCACCGCAACTTTGTGACCATTCTGAGTCTAGGACATCCAGTTTGCGCAGCGGGCTACTAGATGGCGCTGTTCCTTTTTACCTCGCGGTATTAGAATTTTCCTCGGGAACGTAATAGTGGCGCCGCATGCCGTAACAAGTATATTTATTTTAACATCACATAGAACAAGGTTCAAATAATTTTTGAATACGCATTTGTCTATTATCTATACTGGCGGATAATAGTTTTCAAATGCGTTTAAAACACGTGATGTTTGATTTGTGATACCGATAAATTAATACGATTTTTTATTTTTATAGTACTTTACGCCGTACTAGCGAACTTTAAATATTAGAAACAGAAAAAATTATCTCCCCTTGCGGTGCGGGAATCGAATCCACGACCTTCACGAGTCGCGCGTCTCAACTGAGCTAACCGCAAGTTATCGTAGGCGATGAATTTTTTCTGCTGTATCAACCGTTAGCCTCCGGTAAGTGCCCTCTGCCGAATATGTTTAGAGCTACATACTTATTGTAATAATAATTGATACTATTGATAGTATCGATATGTTTGCGCTATTTATAGTAGGCCATTATTCAATAATATCGCGTATAAAGATTGGTTGAGGTAGTTAGTAAATATTTTAACCTTTAAGTACCGACGTGGGGCCTGAGAGGCCGCGGCGTGATGACAAGTTGTTAGTTTTACCCCTTCTCCGCGCAGGTGAGCCCCATGCTCGTCAGTAGCTGCGAGTTTAATTGCGTCTACGCTGTTAAGTGTGGTAATAGTGCAATAGAACACAATTTCGGTAAATTATGCTGTTCTGAAATTTCGACCGGCTCAGGCCCAACGTCGGTACTAACGTTAGTTTTTAGGGTTCCGTACCTCAAAAAGAAAAAACGGAACCCTTATAGGATCACTTTGTTGTCCGTCTGTCCGACCGTCTGTCAAGACCCTTTTTCTCAAGAACGCGTGGAGGTATGAAGCTGAAATTTATATCAATTACTCAGGTCTACTGTCCCTTGAAGCTGTGAAAAAATCAAACTTCTAAGCCAACGCAATCAAAAGATACAGCCGTTTATGCCGCAAATTTTCGACACTTGCAAGGGAATCAAAACCTACAGGGTGCTTCCCGTGAACTCAGAATCTTGAAACTTGGTACGAAGCAACGTCTTATAGCATAGATAAAGGAAAAATTACGAAAACCATAAATTTTTTGTTACATCACATAATATATATTTTTTTAATAATTTTAAACTTACTTCCCATTTCCTCATAAACGCGTAGAGGTATTAAATTGAAATTCATACCAAATACTCAGATCTATAATACCTTTAAGCTGTAACAAAATCAAACTTCTATGTCAACGCAATCAAAAGAAACAGCAATTTAAGCTGCATATTTTGAAACTCGCAAGTACTCGCAAGGGAATCAAAACCTAAAGGGTACTTCCAGTCGACCTAGAATCTTGAAATTTGGCATGAAGCAACGTTTTATAGCACACATAAAGGAAAAATTCCGAAAACCTTAAATTTTTAGTTACATTACAAAATATTTATGCTCCTCCATCTTTCCCCATTGTAATGTTATGAATTTCATTTTGCAATAAAAATACCATAGTTATGACTCGATTGTCGTAATGAACGAACTTTTTAAACCTTGCAGGTTTGTACGGAACCCTCGGTGCGCGAGTCCGACTCGCACTTGTTTGTTTGAGTCACGAATAAAATGAAATGATTATTTTCAGAAATCTACCAGATAATTTAAAGAATGGATGTACCAGGGATCTCAAGGGGTAACGTAGTTTACCTAAGGATGAACTACATTTTTCCAAAAGGCCACGGCGTCCTATAAATCTCTTGAATGAAAATAACGCGGCGTTTGACACTTTTACATAGGATCTTAGATAGAAGTTCAGTTAATTCACATATATTGCATGATGAGCATCTAAATAAAGGCACTGATCGCGGTGTGTTTATAAAGCAGTTAGCTCGACAACTAGTTTTAGAACACATGAAGAGAAGGGTGTTAAACTTACGCTTGCCTCGTGAACTTCGTATGAGCTTAGTGAGAATACGCGGTCCTGATATGCAAAACATAGATCAGGGTCAAGCAAACAAAGAAAAAACAAGAAAAATATGTGCATCTTGTCCGCCTAAATTAAATAGGAAATCCACATACCAATGTTATTCGTGTAAAAAACATTTTTGTTAAAAGTGCGCTATACAAATCTGCCCTGATTTTGAGTAACTTTGTTGATGGACATTTTTTTATTTTATAAAAAATAATAAAATCTATTGTTTTTCTATAAAGATTTTACCTTTAAATTTAAGAAAAAAGTATATTTCAAGGTTCCTAATAAATATTACTTCTTTAATTATTTTTAATTCACAAAGTGCCATTTTTAAGTAAAAACCCGGAGCCAACGATTAAAGCTCATATAATTTAAATGTTTAATAAAGTTGATTGTGAAAATTATCATTTTTTTTATTTATAGATCCCAAATTAACGATAAAACTTAAAAAGAAATGTCTATTGTACATATTTTCCATACCACGGATTGTTTAATATGCGGCCTCTCAGGCCACACGTCGGTACTAGTGTTACAAAAAAACCACGTCGGTAATTAAAGGTTAAGGCTGCTATCTTGTTGAAAATATTTGGTATGACTGGAACAGTATGATTTAAATTCAATCAATCTCAATCAATCTTTTTTTTATTCACATAGATTACATTAGTAATACTTGTGAATAGTCTCTATATCAAGCAAATGAAGCTACCTCCGGTTCGGAACCTATAACTAAAGAGAAGATACCGGCAAGAAACTCAGTAGTTTTTTTTTACAAATGAAAACTACAATTATTACTAATTTTGCACTAAGACACACAGTTAGTTTG
Organism: Glyphodes pyloalis; assembly: GCA_037074685.1. Taxonomy (NCBI): domain Eukaryota; kingdom Metazoa; phylum Arthropoda; class Insecta; order Lepidoptera; family Crambidae; genus Glyphodes; species Glyphodes pyloalis. The sequence goes on from JAYKKO010000009.1 coordinate 17,228,568, forward strand.
TCAATTGTAAAATAAAAATTAAAAATAAAAAAATATAAAACAAAGGAATTTGTAAATTAACTGTATGACTTACATGCGTCATCGAGGCCCAATTCTGACATTGATTGAGAAAATGCGTTATATATTTTTAAAATAATATGAAACACGTAAATACAGGCGAGCAGACTAGTTATGATCCACACGTTCTTGTCATTCATATACTCTTCTACTTTGTAGTAGCCTTTTTTCAAAAGACAACGTTTGACAAATGTCAAATTTGTACAAAGGTAACTCAACAATAATTTGAGGGAGTTTATTAAACATTTTTATGCAAGCAACAAATGAATTACCTATTTTATGTAATCTACGCTTAGGAACAGCAAGTTTATTTTTATTGCTGGTGTTAATGCTATGATTGTCTGATTTTTAGGAAATGTATGCAAGTTTTTGTATACATGCATTAAACAGTCGAGAATGTATTGAGATGCGGCTGTTAAGATGTTAATTTCCTTAAACAATTCTCTCAGCCAGTCACGTGGTCCTAGCTTGTAAATGGCTCGGATGGCCCTCTTTTGTAAAACAAATATAGTTTGAATATCGGCCGCAGATCCCCATAATAGCAGACCGTTAGACATGACGCTGTGAAAATAGCTAAAATAAACCAATCTTGCTGTTTTCATATCTGTTAGGTACCTTATCTTTCTGACCGCATAAGCAGCCGAACTCAGTCTTCCAGCCAGGTTAGATATGTGGGGAGACCACTGTAATTTTGAGGCTAAAGTTATGCCAAGAAATACTGTCGAGCTAATAACTTCGATATGTTCATCATTCATTTTTATTATAGTATTGACCTGCTTTACGTTAGGCATTGAAAACTTAACACATTTTGTTTTCTTGGCATTTAGTAAAAAAATATTGGATATACACCAATGAATTATTTTATTAAGGGCATGATTAATTACATCAACATTGTCACTCTGTCTAGTAGTTTAAAAATAAGAGATGTATCATCAGCAAATAATACTATCTCACATCAGTCTTTTGTATAAAAGGGCAGGTCATTGATATAAATTAAAAATAGTAATGGTCCTAATATCGAGCCCTGGGGCACTCTCATGAACAGAGGAGCGCCAGAAGAGTTTGATCCATTAACGCTAATTTTTTGAGTACGGTCAGAAAGATAGGATTGAATAAGACTAAGTGATTTGTTCAAAACACCATAATGCCGCAGCTTAAATTTCAATGTTTGATGATCTACACAATCAAACGCTTTTGATTAATCACAAAATACACCTACGACATCCTGCTTTTTATCCCATGCATCGAACACATGCTTGATGAGAGCCACTCCCGCATCAGTAGTGGATTTTCCCTTAGTAAATCCATATTGATTATCCGGAAATAACCTGTTAACTGGGAAATGACAAAGCATCTGATTAAATATATTTTTTTCAAGGATTTTCTAAATGCGGGTAAAATTGATATGGGTCTAAAATTCGATGGGTCACTTTTATCGCCGCTTTTAAAAAGAGGTATTATTTTACTAACTTTCATTAAATTTGGAAACTGACCATCATCGATACATTTTTTCTTTTTTTTTTATATTGAACTTCAAGATTGACGTCATCCCACCTGATGTTAAGTGGTAATGAGGTCCTAGCTTAAGGGTGATAAGTTCAGCATAATTATTCTGTTACTGGACTTATCGCCCTTACCTTAAAGGCTTGACCCCTGCTACTAACGCAGCACCCCCCAGGAGCTCTGAAAACCTTACTCACACGCAGAAAAATAACAACACAGAAGTGATTGTTATTTGGCTGCGGTCTTCTGTAAGGTGGTGGTATTTCACCATTCGGGCTGCTCCAGTTCGAGCGATAAATCGCTACGCCCTACCTCTCTTAAATTACATTTATAAAATATAAAAGCCAGTTGAGGAGCAACAGAATGTATGATTTTTTCCAATACTTCTACTGAAAGACCCCACAAATCCTCAGTTTTTTTTTCATATTAAGCTCCTTAAAAGCTTTCGAAATAGTTTTATAATTAACATAATCAAAGTTGAAGGGAGTTTTGCCCTCATCCACGTGCAATTTGAGCAGTCTCAGCAAGGCACGGATTTGAGGATAAGCCATTCGTCGTTGTGACCGGGATATTGGAAAAGAAAGATTCAAAAGCGTTTGCTATTTCAGCATCTTATTCGACATTACTATCATTAACTTTAAGAGAGAACTTGTGAGTATGTATGTATGTTGTTTTTACAAGTCTCTTTGTTAATAATTTGCCAAGTTACTTTACTTTTTGTAGCCTTCATTATTTTATTTTTGAGAAATTTTGACTTTGCTATCGCGCAAACCTTCTTAAACAATTTTAAATATTTTCTAACATATTCTACTACTGAAGAGTCATTAGTTTTATGTCACAATAAAAAAAATGTATGCCACACAAAGTATCATACGTGACACAGTCATATTGATTTGTTTTATTATACTATATAAAAATAAGCTGGGTTTTCTTCCTGACGCTATAACTCCAGAACGCACGAACCAATTTCCACGGTTTTGCATTCGTGGGAAAAGTCTCGGGCTCCGTGAGGTTTATAGCGAAAAAATTCAGGAAAAATTTCAACATCAAAGCGGGCATAACATATACGAAACGAAGTTCGCCGGGACCGCTTGTTCTCTTCAAAATGCTATTTTAAAATTATCTGGAACTGTTCAATAGTCAGTGTATTGATTATAATAATTAAGACGTCACTGTGTCCTATCCTGATAAAATATCCCAGAGGAATCGTGTTTTGACAAATAACTTTATTAGTATCTCAGTTGTCAAGCCAATCACATTCCTTTTGTCAAACTTTAAGTAAAAGAAATATTTTAGTTGGAAAACCTCCGTGAGGTTTATAGCGAAAAAATTCAGGAAAAATTTCAACAATCAAAGCGGGCATAACCTATACGAAACGAAGTTCGCCGGGACCGCTTGTTCTCTTCAAAATGCTATTTTAAAATTATCTGGAACTGTTCAATAGTCAGTGTATTGATTATAATAATTAAGACGTCACTGTGTCCTATCCTGATAAAATATCCCAGAGGAATCGTGTTTTGACAAATTACTTTATTAGTATCTCAGTTGTCAAGCTAATCACATTCCTTTTGTCAAACTTTAAGTAAAAGAAATATTTTAGTTGGAAAAGGCTTTAATATTTATATGGTTTTTTTTTCAGAATATATGCACCGCGATATCACTACAAAATATAAAAGAAAGTCGCTTTTTCTGTCCATTTTTCCCTAAGTACGCTTAAATCTTTAAAACTACGCAACGGATTTTGATGCGTTTTTTTAAATAGATAAAAGTGTGATTCAAGAAGAAGGTTTTAATTTGCAATTAAGAAAAGAAAAGCCAATATTTTAAAGTTTATATAACATACGTGCGAAGCCGAGGCGGGTCGCTAGTTATAACTATTCTGAGTCCAGAACATCCAGTTTCCGCAGCAAGTTACTAGATGGCGCTGTTCCCTTTTACATCGCGGTATTAGAATTTATTTTCCTCGGGAACGTAATAGTGGCGCCGCATGCCGTAGTTAGTATTCAGTCATCAATGAGCAATCAAATTATTGAATACGCATTTGGCTGTTATTTCTGGTTTTATAACAGTTTGTAAATGCGTTAGAAATATTTTTTATTACTTTTACGTACTTCAAGATTGACCTCATCCCGCTTTTTTTTCTTTTTAATCGATATCTAATAAAGATAGGTATTGACATAATCGATTATATCGATATTTTCGATACTATCGACTGTTAGATTATTTTGGCCCCCTTTGGATAATATACAATCGAATCGACGGCAACACTACATGACGCACGCACCGTACCGCCAGCCGAGGGAGAGTGGCGGCGTGTGTGGAACTCCTGCCCTGAGAAGGGCAACCTCCCGGGTGGACCTCATCGCCCTAAACTCCCGGGTGGACCTTATCGCCCTAAACGGCGGTGCTGTGGCAAGCAGTTAAATCATTACCACCACAGCACCGCCAGGCGGAATGGCCGCTTATGCGACCCCGTCTCCTCCCCCCTGGACGGTTGGGGGGGTAAGCGGGGATAGCCGATCCACTGATCTATCCCCGCCTCGCACTGGAGACCGTAGGTGCAATGCCGACTGAGGTGCCCTCACACCACCAGACGGCTGGTCTCCATGCGGCAACAAGGCGCGGTCATATTGGCGCGGCGCTCGTAGCCGCCTTCTTCTGCGGTGAGCAGGGGCGGACGGGCTGTCCTCCCGCTCTCTTTCTATACTTTATTAAATAATTCGCGCTGCAAAAAAAATCGTCTAAATAATTCTAAAGTGTAATGCGGTATAATTGTTTTGATTTTTCAACCCCGAATCAGAAAGGGGGGGTTTTATGTTTGATGTCGATTTCTGTTTGGCTGTCTCTCTGAGTGCATCTGCGGCATCGCACACAAATTGTATTTTTTTTAATTTAAGCTTTATTTGTTTTATATTAATTTAGCACTGTAATAGTACCAGCTCTTTTAAAAATTATGTAATGCATTTTAGAGTCGATCTCTATAAAGTTCTTCACGCTTCTTTTTTTTTCTTCTTTAGGAATTTCCTGAAACTGTTAGTACGTTTTGTGTAGGTAAGGTTTATTAATTTGTAAATGATTACTTCGTCAAGTGCATCACGCGTGCTTTTTTTTACTTTTTAAGATTTTATTCTTCAACTATTAGTATTATTTCGACAACCTCGGTGGCGCAGAGGCTAAGGTAGGCGCGAAAGGTCCGGGTTCGATTCGATCGATATGGCATGATGCCCCCAGTTAGTATCCGTCATCTGGTACTCAAAGTAAAAGGGAAACCCTTAGTTAGACCAGGTGATGGGTGTGGTGGTCTGGCGCATTTTTTTTTATTTTGCGTAAAGCATATTTTTATTTTATATTAATTTCTAATGACTGTTGATGATACCATGAAAGTATTGATACTTCAAAAACCAGTCCTGCTTAAGCTTGCGAGTTGCTAAAGTGTTGGAAATTTAGATAGTCTACCGACTACTAACAGTTTTGAGTAGATTAAGTTCACCCATCACTTCATAAACTTGTGTACTGGAGTATGTAAGTACAGTCTAAAGTACGTCAGACTACACTTCAATCTTTGTATCGTCCTTATAACGTTGCCATAAGAATTAATTTGCAACTAAGAGCCTATTCACATAGACAATTAGTCAAATACGTTTTGGGTTTGTAAAGTCTGTTTCGTGGGTTCGAACCCAACACCGCAAAAGAGATATTTTTTTTTAAATATAAAAATAATACAATAAGCTTTGTCAAAATATTAACGTAAGGGATATTAAATAGGTAAGGACTAAAGAAATTAAATAATAATAAAAACAGAGTGCGTCGGTTTTTCACGCCGGACCCGCTTTGTCTTTTATATAAGACTCTAGTCCGGTCTTTTCTGGAATACTGCTCGCATCTCTGGGACGGTTCCGCCAAATACCTCATGGATGCCTTGATAGGTTGCAGCGACGGCCTGTGCGCATAATTAACGATGAAGAGATTACTGGGAACCTTAAACCTCTTCAACTACGTAGACATTGGTTCATTAAGCGTCTTTTATCGGCATTATCACGGTAAGTGTTCCGAGGAACTGTTTTCCCTTATCCCACCCTCTCCTTTCCTTCATAGAACCACAAGAACCGGCTGACAATGTCATCGCTACACCGTGAAATATATATATATTTTTTATATTGCACTTCAAGATTGACCTCATCCCACCTGATGTTAAGTGGTAATGAGGTCCTAGCTTAAGGGTGACAAGTACAGCATAATAAATCAGTTACTGGACTTGTCGCCCTTGCCTTGAAGGTTTGACCCTTGCTACTAATTTAGTTTCCTCCAGGAGCTCTGGAAACCTTACTCACACGCAGGAACACAACAACACAGAAGTGATTGTTATTTGGCTACGGTCTTCTTTAAGGTGTTCGAACGATAAATCGCTATGCCCTACCTCTCTCAAATTCCAATCACGAACAAAAAAGTTTGGTAACTTCTGTCTTTGCTGGGCCAGTATGGCGATACTAACGGATAGGATATTTCGATATCAAATCCGTTGTCATCGCGATGTGGGTTCCTCTCTTGCCTAACATCAAGCTGGGAGGAGCCAATATACTGCGCTACTATAAAAAATAATAGGTAATAATAATAATCTAACGAATTCAATATTTGAGTTTGTATCACGAATGTTCGACTAATCTACGGTTATAGTCTCTTAATGTACATTAAATGTTATCCGTGTATAATTTTTCTATTAAGTATATTCTAGGTTTTCAACATTAAGGTTGATTGAAGTATTGTTTGAATCAAACTTGAATAATCACAATGGCATTAGTTCCAACTACAACTAAATAATACAACTTATTTGTTGTGTCGGCCCCTTCAGAAGTTGGCAGCCATTTTGTCCGGCCGGCCCGTAACGGGCTCGAGGGTAAATGCGACTGTCTGGGAGTAATTCTAATCTGCACTGTTTCCGTCAGGCACGAGACAAAATGCACTCGCGTATTGCACTATTTGCATACAACGATGCATTCAGATTTGATTGTTTTGAGTTGTCTCAAAACGAAAAAATCTGCTATCACTTATTGTTAGTTAAATCTATGCTCGGTTGATTACACATAAAGCTTTTTTAATTTTTTCTTAACATGCACTGCTAAGAGATCAAATTCGGTCTTTTAGTTAATATTTACGTATAAGTGTGACATTGGCACTTTCAAGTCAAGACTGAATAGACAACTGGTCCAGGCTACTCCATTGTAGCCTTTTTTTATATTCACTTCAAATTGATCTTATTCCACCTAATGTTAAGTGCTATTGAGGTCCAAGCTTAAGGGCGTCAAGTACAGCATAATAAATCTGTTACTAGACTCGTCGCCCTTACCTTGAAGATTTGGCCCCTGCTACTAATCTGGCACCTCCCAGGAAACCTTACTGTCACGCAGGAACACAGCAACACAGAAGTGACTGGTATTTGGTTGCGGTTTTCTATAAGGTGGAGGTATTTCACCAGTCGGGCTGCTTCAGTTCAAGCGATAAATTGCTATACCTTACCTCTCTTAAAAGTGTTTATCTCGTCTCAACATCTAGTAAAAAAGATCAAGATGGTATCAAGTCAATGTTTGGCATGGCTTATGGAAAAGGCTAATAACACTACACAATACTTTTTAAGGATAAAAACATGTGGAATAATTCAAATATATATCAGCACCCAGGTAATTTTTACATTATTATTAATTTGCTATGTTGTTGTGTTTAGAATTCTTTTTACAAAAGGATATCTGTTTAGTTTGTTGCAACGCTTCTTCTCGATAGAAAAAATGTCGAGGCGCTGATAGGAAAAAATAAATAGACGTGCAAAAAAATTTATTGTAGATCAACATGCAGAAATAAATCATTTCATTTCATTTGTAATTAATGATTTTTATATTGATATGATTTATATACCTGACTGCCCAAAAAATTAATGTTACTTTTATTTAGCGGAACCACTTGATGATATAAATTCAGATTTGTTTGACTTTTCTCTAGTCTAATTTATAAACTGCCTTTACGAGTGTATCCTAAAGATTTCACGTATTTATCTTAACAGAGATATAAAACGACCACAACCGAGACAGCTGCATTCATAGCGACACTGAATGGCTAAAACCGCTTAGAATTGGTTAGAATTGGATCAAGCCGCTTAGAACCGGCTAGGTTTAGTCAGAAGCGCTTCGTTGCTCCAAGTGCTCTGATTAGCTGGTTAAGTCGAGGCACGGATTGCGATATTTGGTAACGGAGAACTCTGAATACGGTGTTTCACTCATTTTTGAAATTTCCTTACTTTAGTTCTAATAGACCAGAAAAACACATTCTTTTATTCAATTGATATGATAGATAAAGATGCATTTAAAAATTGTATTTCGGAATTTCGCACCTAAACGAAAATGCAAAAGAAAATGGATGCCATTTTTTGTTTGTGCGTATGACGTCAGTTCACTACGTAAACAAATTCATTTCTTTTTGTATTGTGTTAAACTGGCAATGCACTAAACAGTGCAAACCCCTAGGGAAACCCCTAGACTTGTCATGAATATAAATGACAACTTATAAAATTAGTTGTAGATGTAATATATCAATAATTAAAGTAATTTTTTTTTTATAATGCACTCCAAGATTGACCTCATCCCACCTGATGTTAAGTGGTAGAGTTCCTACCTTAAGGGTGAAAAGTATAGCATAGTAAAACTGTTACTAGACTTGTCGCCCTTACCTTGAAGGCTTGACCCCTGCTACTAATGAAGCACCCCCCAAGAGCTCTGGAAACCTTACTCACATGCAGGAACACAATAACACCGGAGTGATTGTTATTTGGCTGCGGTCTTCTGTAAGGTGGAGGTATTTCACCAGTCGGACTGCTCCAGTTCGAGCGATAAATCGCTTTGCCCTGCCTCTCTTAAATAAAATACGTAACATTTTGAAACATAGAGTTGTCTTAATTCCCTTCAAATTTATTTAATGATCTATTGATATAGTTAAGTAAGTTGTTTTCCAAAGCTCTAAATAATAACGAGAACTCGTTACGTAAATGTTTACGTAAGTTTACGTAAATGTCGTCTGAAAAGATCAAAAACTTGACCCCTGATTACTGAATACGCAATCTAATTACATACGATGTAATATAAAATACTTGCTTGTTAAAATAATTACTCACCTTCTAAGACTACATCGTGTAAAAAGGCTCTGCCAACGTTTTCTATTTACTACAGAAAAGAGAAAAACCGTCTAAGTCAGGGCTTCCCAAACTGTAGGTCGACGAGTCGAAAACACACCTTAAATGTAAATATAGGCTCCGATTAAGTTGGAGGTAGGCGAATAAAAAGATCGTAATTCACCTTTGGGTCGCAAGCTACTCACCCACGGAATTGCAATTAAATTTCAAAGTATGAACGCACGCAGTACGGTAGCTCGAAAGTTCAAAATACCTTATAATTATCAATATGTGCTTCTTGGTGTTTTTCATTCTTTTAACTGTAAATAGTACAATTAAAGTACGTTAGGTAAAAAACAAGTCGTTAAAAAATATTTAATAATATATGTATGGGAAAATTGTTTAATAATACTGCTCGTATCAGTTCCGTAAAAACAACCCAAGTAGTTTCTGAGTAATGAGTAAAAATGTAACCCGAGACTTTTAATCATATTATAAACTTTTAAGACTTTCACGTTTCATTTTAAACATTCAAAATAATTTCACGGGTATTGGTCCATTTTTATTTAGTAGTTTATACTTTTTAACCGGTTTTTTAGTAGATAGCTACTAAAAAACCGGCCAAAAGCGTGTCGGGCCACGCTCAGTGTAGGGTTCCGTAGTTTTCAGTGCATCACAATACTTAAGTATCCCCACTTAAAGTAACGAATATGGGCTAGCTGTGTGTAACATTGACTTGACATAGGTAGGATACACTAAAAATTTTTTTTTCCAAAATTTCAAAAACTATTAAACCCATCAGGTTCAAAATAATTTTCTTAGAAAGCTTTTATGCAGTTCTATATTCTAGATTTTTTAAATTTTTTTTGAACTTATGGTTCAAAAGTTAGAGGGGGGAGGGACATAACTTGATTTTCTTTTGGAGCGATTATTTCCCAAAATATTAAAATTATCAAAAAATGATCGTAGTAAATTTTGGTCGTATCTTTGGGTACCGCTGGTCTAAGGTAATTGTGTGCGAACTCAAGATACTGTCCCGGAACGCCCCGAGTGGAGCGTTTTATCGCGCCCGCACATGACCGCTTTTAAATATATTTGCACATCCTGAGAGCTACTTTGTAGAACCACGAAACGAAGATAGAACTTCTGTGGACTTTGTCTCTTTTTAAATGGCAATAGAACTTCTTCTGCGAAGTCTTATTTCTGCCATTGTCGATAGAACACGGGTATTCAAAGGTTTATTAGCTGTCCAAAGATTCCGTGAAGATCAATTATCTCGTTTCTAAGAAAACTCGGGTCTAAGAAGCCCACGTGTAACGTGCAAACACGTGCAAGCTAGGCATGTTAGCAGTAATTCAATTTCATATTTTTTTATTACAGAAGAAGCACAGTATATTGGCCCCTACTAGCCTGATGGTAAGCAAAAGAGGAACCCACATCGCGATGATAACGGATTTGATCCCGTAATATCCTATCCGTTATTGGCCTGCAAGATATTTCTTGACGCTTCTTTTGAAGGACTCCAAAAATGTATCCTACTTATTTGTGTCAGTCAAAACTATTATTAGTGTGATTTTATATTTACATGTGTACATTTTTATGTTTTTATCAGTTAATGTATGTTTTTACGTAATGGTATTTTATACGGAAGATTAGCATCAGCCTTTTTAGTGACATAATTTTATTTTAAGTTGCTGTTTTATAAATGCTATGTCATGCCACTATCTTTTTTTATTAATGTTTTTACTCATTTCTCTTTTAACACCTACAATAAAAAATCTAATTTATCTATGTACTAGCTTTCGGCCCGTGGCTTCGCCCGCGTGGAATTCGGTTATATTGCGGTATAAAGCATAACTATAACAAATCTTCTTATTTCCACGGATAATTCTAAGAAGCGCGATGTAACGCTGGATACTATTAGTTGTTAAACAAAAACTAAAAGTTACTCTGTATTATATAAGTTGATGTAAGAAACAGTTTAGACGATAAAACAAATTGAACGTCATCCCTCGGGAATTCCTCATTTTCGGGGATTCATTTTTGTATCGTATTATTCGTTTGCAATATTTTACCTTGTTTTAAACGACAAACAGTGCCATCTCCAATCCATCCATCAAGCAAACTATATTTTTGTTTTCCCTCGGGAATATCAGTTTTCGGGATAAAAAGTACCCTATCATATAAACAAATGAGTGACACAAAACAGTTTTTTTGAGAATTAATGTTTAATTTCTCTTTAAGCTGTTAATTAATCTGTACTATTTAAAGTTATTGATATTGTGAAATTTTGAGTTAATTGAAAAAAATAACAAAAGGGCGCAATATCCTAGCATGTTAGAACACTTAAAAAAGATCTCGATTTAAAAGAAGGTAATTAAGACTTTTTAATAACCAGGAACACTAAAAATGCCACAGACAATATTCACTTTCCCCAATTTTTTAAACTCATTTCGAACAAGAATACCAAAGAGTAGCATTCGGCAAAATTTACACAAAAAGTTCGCGACATCATTTTAAAGGACAAACAGTTTGCTATCGGTACAGAGGGCGGTCTCCGTTCTAATTTACATAATTGCATTACATAGACGGCGATGTTTCATGAAAATAAAAAAAAACCGGCCAAGACCGAGTCTGGTTCTCATACCATGGATTCTGTAGCCTACATTCCTCTAATTTCATTTTTCTATATCGTTAAAAACTAGTTCAAACTACGTTGGAATATTTTTTTTAAGAGAGGTAGGGCATACATATTTATCGCTCGAACTGGAGCAGCCCGACTGGTGAAATACCTCCACCTTACAGAAGACCGCCGCGAAATAACAATTATTTCGGTGTTGTTGTGTTTCTGCGTGTGAGTTAGGTTTCCATAACTCCTGGGGGGTGCTACATTAGTAGCAGGGGTCTGGTAAGGGCGACAAGTCCAGTAATAGATTTATTATGCTGTACTTGTTACCCTTAAGCTAAGACCTCATTACCACTTAACATCAGGTGGGATGAGGTCAATCTTGATGTGTAATATAAAAAAAAAAATATATGTTATAAAAATGAATCGCTGCTACTAATGTAGCTCCTCCCAGGAGCTCTGAAAACCTTACTCACACACAGGAACACAACAACACATAAGTGATTGTTATTTGGCTGCGGTCTTCTGTAAGGTGGAGGTGTAGTGGTGTAAGGTGAATCACTACCAAGTCACCAACACAGCCATTAATCATACCGACAAAAAAGTTATATCTAGTTATTGGAACATCAGCCCTTAATCAGGCCTGGAGTATCGAAATGTTTCATTGATTTTCTCCGGTAAATCAAGTTCATAAGGTTCAATTTGAATTAGTACAGTCATAATGTAATTTAATATTATTAACTTTTATTTAATTAAAGGTTATTGAGAAATAGCTGGTACACTGTTTGATTTCGTTTTCAAGTTGTCTAAAGAAAAATAAAGATGCGATCATACATTTTGGTTGTGTAGATTTCGAGTAGTTAATTTTTTATACTTCTTAGTTTTACTACTTCACATAAATGTCAATAAGATACGTCGACATCTATAAAGATTTTTACCTTTTTATAAGAAAAAATAGGCACAAACAGACAAACGTACAAGGTACAAAGTAATCCTTCGCCCGGTGACGTACGGATCCCAAAAATGTAAAAAGGACACCTGCGGATGAGTAACTTTTGCCCCTAAAAATTATTTATTTCGAACTTCTTTCATAAATCAAGATAAACTTGTTTACAAAGTAATTTCGGCGACCCGTTTCTCGGCGCGAATATATTACGTTGCCGCTCTGCATAAACGGTTCGTCGCTCCGTTACTAGGTTAGCTTTCAGATTTATCCAGTTACGTCACATAGGAAGAGTTGACGTAGTCGGTGACGTTACTAAAATTGACGTAGAATAAATTGTGGGTGAAAGAAAATAAAAGACATGAGCGTGGCATGTGGCTTAAGTCGTATCTGCATCATTACATGAAATATATCAACTGTAATTTCTTGAGCTCTTATGACGTTAAGGTTTAGGTTTAAAGATATTTATTATTAGATATTAGATATAGAACTCTTATACATACAGTTCACTTATAATGAGATGAAGCATAAAAAACTAAATTAAAAATAATACTTAAACATTATGTTGTGATTTTAATAATTTCAACATTATATTAGACTGAAATTAATTTAAGGAAAGTATTTTTAAATTAGAAATTGAACCGGAAGTCGCATTTAATATTAAAAATGTTAACAGGAAATTGAAGTTTCAGCGGAAGTAGTGAAATATATTAAAAAGTATTTGTATTGACTACTGGCATGAAATTGTTCGGTGGTGGGGTGGTCGTAGCTTTGCTCGCAAGCCGCTTGATGTGTAGGCAGGCAGTTGATATCAGACAGAGCTACGAGCAACTCCACCTTCCTATGACAGAGTCTATATCTGTTCTGTAACGCTGTGTTCGTTTGTGATATAAGTGAATATACGTTTGTTTGATCGAGAAACCTGACTTTTATTACAAGTCAGAAGTGAGAGTGAACCCACGAACCATGTCTGAAGGAAACCGTGAGTATTAAGTTTTGTTTTATCTGTTAATGGCGAAGAAAATTGGAATAATTTAGCATAGAATTCTAATAACTTCAAATTACCGAATCGACAAGCATTGTCTATTGGATTTCGAATCAAAATATGATATAAGACTTAGAACGTGAGGTGTGTTATTTTAAGTGTAGGCAAGTAGGGATGCTACGTGAAGTGTGTGAAATATAAAATAAAGCTTTGAGATGTTCCACTGTAGCGTGATATGAGTTACTAATGTATAAGAAAAATCAACGGTCGTAAGTGCAGTCGTTGGACAGTGCCTTTAATTCAGCTAGTATTAAGCACTTGGCGCACTAGGTTTCTCTGATTGATCACTGATTGCGATAAACAAGTTATGCAAGCCGTTACCATAAATTGTTATTTTTGTTACTAGATATGAGCATAAAAGGATATGAAGTGCGTTAAACATTTATTTTAGGTAATCGAGATGAAGGTTATACTCCTGAACGTCCACGTCGGCGTCGACGGAGGAGGTCATCGTCTAGAGAAACCGAAGAAACTGCTACCAAAGTGCGGCGGTCTACAGATGGTTTGACTGCGGGCGACTTGATAAAGGTCATCGCAGCACTACAGAATGGTCCAAGTAAAAGCATGAATACCACTAATGTTGTTCCCGAATTCGACCCAGATAATAGGTCTCAAGATGTAGGGCGGTGGTTAAGGAAAGTAAATGAGTGCGCTACTATTTACAATTGGGACGATAAACAAACTATTCATTACGCTCTGCAAAAATTGTGTGGATTAGCCAAAAAGTGGTATGAATCCCTTCCAACGCTAAATTTTTCGTGGCAAGAGTGGCAACTTAAGATAAAAAAGGCTTTCCCTAGCGAAGAAAATTTTGGTAAACTATTAGAAGAAATGTTGAATCGCAAGTCACGGGTAGATGAAACTCTTAGGGAATATTTTTATGACAAACTTTCATTGTTAAGTAGATGCGAAATTATAGGTCATAAAGCAGTAGACTGTATTATACATGGTATTACTGATGTTTCTGTACGTAATGGAGCTCAAGCTCTTAAATGTAGTGAACCTGAAGATTTGTTGAATTATCTAGCTTCCCAGCAAATCAATCATAAAGACAATGCACGAGCTGTTACTTCTTACAATAACAATCATTTAAGAAAACGGGATTTTCGAAATGGGTCCAATACACAACCTAGATCTGCAATGAACAAAGGAAGTGAACTTACTTGTTTTAACTGTCACGAACGTGGACATTCGTATGTTAATTGCTCAAAAACGATTATTAAATGCGTCAAGTGTGGTAGGATAGGGCATAACTTTGAAAACTGTTTTAGAAAACCTCTTCTATCCTATGACATCAGTAGTCAAAATGAACATTCTACTGTCGACAAGAAGGTTCTTAAAATAGCATCTAACTCCGATTCCAAGTTTGTTGCGGAAATGGGTAAAGATTTCGCAAATGTTACAAAACCAAATTTTACTAAAGTGAATCCTGAAAATTCTTATGTCTCTATTACATCTCCAGAACCTAATAGTAAATATTTCAAAAACATATCGATCGATGGCTGTAACTTTATTGCATATGTTGATTTTGGAAGCGATTGTACTCTCATAAAATACTCCATTGCCAAAACTTTAAACCTAATAGAAAATACCGAAGGCTTGCCTTTAATTAGAGGTTTCGGACAATCGGCTATTCAGCCAAAATTTCGAAGTACAATCAAAATAAGGTTAGATGAAATAGAGACAGAGTTAGACGTGTTGGTAGTTGACGACATCTTTCTACCGGCTTCTTTACTAATAGGACAAAATTTCACTGAATTACCCTTTGTGATGGTGAAGAAAGACAACGAAACATTGTTTTTCTTTAATATGCCTTATGCGAAACCTTCTGGTAATCCTACCGTTAAACTCTTCGTGCAAAAAGATACGACTATTATAAAAGGGGGCTTAGTAGAAGTATACTGTAATGAACAGTTCTCGGGAGATGTTTATTTTGATGGTAGTACACGAATGAACCCAAATCAAGAGTACCATTTACACCAAGGCTGTTATAGAATAAGTGAACAGAAGGCAATTGTATTTGTAACATCGCTAACAACAGCCCCTTTAAAGTTCAAAGCAGATACTTTAGTAGCTAGGGTTAGTCCTATCGTAGAGTCCAATATTTTTTCCATACAATCCGAACTTACCCTTGGAGCGTTGCCGCCCCTAGAAACTTCAGAAATAAAAGTTAGTCAGGGCGTGGAACCATCTACGGTTCAGCGGCTACATCAACTGTTGAATAAATATCGACCTTGTTTTGCTCAAAATCTTAATGAGGTAGGGTGCGCTAAGAACATAAAATGAATATAGATCTACACGACAAAACACCTGTTGTGTACAGGCCATATCGGCTTTCTCACTATGAACGACAAAAGGTTAGAGATATAGTAGATGATTTAGTGAAAAATGACATTGTTCAGGAGTCAGAGTCTAGTTATGCCAGCCCAATATTGATTGTCAAAAAGAAAAACGGGGAGTCAAGGTTATGCGTTGATTATCGCGCTCTTAACCAGAAAACTGTTAAGGATAAATATCCATTACCTTTAATAGATGACCAAATTTCTAACCTGAGTGGAAATAAATTCTTTATCACGTTGGATATGGCCTCCGGATATTATCAAATACCAATGGGAGAAGAGAGTCGGCATGTAACGGCATTCGTTACTCCGGATGGTCACTACGAGTTTAAACGTATGCCTTTCGGATTAGCGAATGCGCCAGCGGTATTCCAAAAGATGATTAATAGACTATTAGGCCAAAGAAGATTTGATTGTGCGCTTGCTTATATGGACGACCTCCTTATACCATCAATCACCATTGATGAAGGTTTTCAAAAATTAGAGGAAGTCCTCAAGTTAATTCAAGATGCCGGTCTCACCTTAAAACTTTCGAAATGTCGTTTTTTTGATACGGAAATAGAGTATCTAGGCTATGAAGTTTCGGCTGAAGGTATTAAGTAAAAACTTACTTGAGTACTTATTTGTTTCATCACTCATCAAAACCAAAACTATATGACTTGGTCCAAAGTGAGCTACACATAGCAATAAGTTAGATACTGATACTGTAAATGATCTGCTGAGTTTCTTACCGGTGTCTTCTCGGTAGATATAGGTTCCGAACCGGAAGTAGAATCACTTTGCATTGTATTCAATGACGATTCAAAAGTGTTATATGTAACCTACTTGAATAAAGAAATATTTGAGTTTGAGTTTGAATTAAACCCAGTGAAAGAAAGATTTCTGCGGTCAGAGATTTTCCTGTTCCGTCTAATATCCACGAACTCCGACAATTTCTGGGCTTGGCAAGTTACTTTAGAAGGTTTGTAAAGGGTTTTGGTGAAATAGCTAGGTCTCTTACTAAACTACTAAAAAAAGACGTTCCATGGCAGTGGACTAACGATCAGGATAGTGCATTTAGTACACTGAAATCGCATTTAGTTGAACGCCCTTTATTGGCTTTATATGATCCGAACTTAGACACAGAATTGCACACGGATGCCAGCTCTCTAGGATTAGGTGGTATTCTCATGCAGTGGCAATCACAACCTAGAGTTCTCAAACCTGTTGCTTATTTTAGTCGGCAAACCACACCTGAAGAAAAGTTTCTACATTCTTACGAACTTGAAACATTGGCTGTGGTTTGTTCTTTAAAAAAATTTAGACCATATCTTCTAGGACTTAAATTTTCCGTATTCACTGACTGCAACGCGCTCCGAACAACTCTCACGAAAAGAGATTCAATTCCGCGTATTGCTCGCTGGTGGCTTCAAATAAATGAATTCGATTTTAATGTTGAATATCGCCCTGGCAGCCGTATGGGCCATGTCGATGCCCTTAGTAGAAACCCGGTATCCGATTTGGCCCGTTCAGTAAAAACTATGAATATCACTTCCGATAATTGGATAGTTACTTTACAAATGGCTGATCCTGAATTGCAAAGAATTATCAGAACTATTAAGCCTAGCACTGATGAAGAAGTTTCTGAAATCAGGAAAAGTTATAGTATTAAAAATCATACTCTGTACAAAAGGGTAGGTACGGATTTGCGATTAGTTGTTCCAAAAGGTGCTAGGTGGCAGATTTGCAAAGCCAATCACGATGATATTGGCCATTTTGGATTTTCTAAAACCCTTGAACGTATCCAGAATAAATACTGGTTCCCAAATTGCGAAAGGGATACTTGTATCCAATAGAAAAGGGAGATAAACCGTTTCATACCCTGCATTTAGACCATTTAGGACCGTTTGTTAGAAGCAAAATAGTTAATTGTTATATTTTGACAATAGTTGATGCATTTACGAAATATCTTTTTGCCAGATCTGTAAAAGATACAAAGACTAAGACGGTTTTAAAGGTTTTACAAAATATTTTTAATGATTTTGGGGTTCCCTCAAGAATAATTACGGATAGGGGAACCGCATTTAGGTCTGGGCAGTTCAAAAACTTTTGTAATAGTCATAAAATTAAACATGTCCTTAACGCAGTGGCTTGCCCCAGAGCAAATGGTCAAGCGGAACGCTATAATCAAACCATTTTAACATCATTGTCTACTAAAAACTCTGGTCAAGATGAACGCCTCTGGGACCAGCAACTAGGAAAAGTTCAGTGGGGTATAACACTGTTAACGCTACCACAAAAAAGTCTGCATCAGAGTTAATGTTTGGTATAAAATTAAATAACGGACAAGCGGCAAATATTCAATGATGTCTCGGTGATCAACATGGTGAAAACCGGGAGCGATCACCGAATGGTACGAGGCACATTGAATATTCGTGTCAAAGCCGAGCGGTGCCGACTGATGAAGTCTACCCTACGACCTACGTCTGCCGAGTGCGAAAACCCCGAAAGTTTTTAGCTCGAACTCGAAAATCGCTTCCAATGCCTAGACGAGTGCGAAAATGTGAACGATATGAACAACAGGTTTGTGGAAACTGTCCACACGGTGGGGTCGAAATTCTTCAGGACCCGCCGTTCCCATAGAACCAAAAAACTCTCGGACCACACCCTCGAGCTCATGGATCGAAGGAGAGAGATGACGGTGCAGTCTCCAGCCGCCTGGACTGAGCTAAGGCAGCTAAATAGACAGATCTCGAAATCGGTGCGACGCGATATTCGCCTCTACAATACAAACCGTATTAAGGAGGCGATCGAGCGGAACCAAGGCTCCAAAGTGTTCGCAAAAGATCTGTCTATTGGGCAGAGCCAGCTAACCAGGCTGAAGACCGATAACGGCACTGTCGTTTCCTCCAAAGATGAGATCTTGAGTGAGGTCGAGCTGTTCTATGGACAGTTGTACAAGACATCCCATATTCCTGTTGTCGACTTGGTCCAAGATCCACGATCCAAGTTAACCCGACACTATACCGAAGACATCCCGGACGTCAGCCTGAACGAGATCAGAATGGCTCTCAAGCAGCTTAAAAACGGTAAAGCACCGGGTGATGACGGTGTGAGATGCTGCTCGTAAGTATGGTAAGTAGGTATGAATGGAAAGAGGGTTCAACCAGTAATCTTTTTATTTTTAAATGTTCTTCTTATATATAATTTGGAAAACAGAACAAACGAGATAAAATGATATTCCTTTTTCATGCAACCCACAAATTAATTCAGTATACCTACTTTGAGAAATAACTTTAAACAAGGCACGAACATATTGCTATTTCATTCAACACTAAAAATCACAAAATATAGGGTATATAAAAATGAAGCCTAACAAGACTACCTACAACGTAAAAAGTAAATGAGCGTTGCGGGAAGTAACAGCTCGACAGTTCGGCGGAGGCGGCGGTCCGATGCAAACGTATGACTTGTGGTGTCGCCACATAGCTCCCCCTCAAGCGAAGCGTACGACCGGTTTCACTATTCGTCCTGATCGTGTTCGTATTATTACAGAAGTCGATTGAGTCTTCGTGTCGTGATTGCAGGCGTCTTCGTTCAGTGTATAGGCTGGTTTTAGTCGGTCAATGGTCACGTTCACTTCACGGCCTGGCAGTTGTATGCGGAATACTTTATCGTTGCGGCGTAGTACCGGATAAGGCCCTTCATATGGAGCTTGCAGTGATCTTCGGTTGGAATCGATACGCAGAAATACGCTTCCACATGTTTTAAGATCCTTGTGCACGAATGTTTTTGTGTTGTTATTCTGTATTGTTTCTGATGGCTTGAGCTCGTTAATAATGTGACGTAACCGGTCGACGTAGGTATAGTCCATTGGCTGTTGTGACGTCACCTGGGTTTTTGCGAGAAAGTCTCCTGGCAATCGTAAGCTGGCGCCGTAGGTAACTTGTGCGGCGCTTACTCCGGTATCGCTTTTAGTTGCGGCTCGAAGTCCAAGTAAAACAGTAGGCAAGGCGTCTAGCCACTTCGTGTCACGGCTGTGTAGGCTCGCAACTAGGGCTGTCTTGAGTGCTCGGTGCCACCGTTCTACAATACCGTTGCACTGCGGGTGGTAAGCGGTGGTTCTTGTTTTTTCAATGCCGAGTAGTTTGGTGAGAGATAAGAATAAATGACTTTCAAATTGGCGTCCTTGATCACTCGTCAGTGTAATGGGACAGCCAAATCGAGTAATCCATCCTTCATAGATGTGTTTAGCTACGGTCTCAGCGGCTATGTCGTGAAGTGGAATGGCTTCTGGCCAACGTGTCTGTCGATCGATCATGGTAAGTAGATATCTATGGCCATGCTGCGAAGGTGGAAGGGGCCCTACTATATCTACGTGAAGGTGTTGAAATCTTTCAGCTTGTTGAAATGTTCCGTAATTACTGCTTGTATGTCGATGTATCTTGGCTTGTTGACAGGGAATACATGATCTAGTCCAGGTACTGATATCAGAGTTCATTGCAGGCCAGAAGTACTTCTGAGTGAGCATCTTCCGTGTTGTGCGAGTGCCTGGATGACTTAGGTTATGCACGGCGTTATATGCTATGCGTCGAAAGTCTGTAGGTAAATATGGCCTAATGTTTGAAGTCGAAGTTTCGCAATATATCTTGGTTCGGCAGTTAGGCATCTCAATTTTTTTAAATTCTAGGTTGCTCTGCTTCATTAGGCTTCTTATGTTGTTATCCTTCTCCTGTGCCGATGCAAGTAGCGTGTAGTCAATACTACTTGGGCAGGCTATCGCATCAATGCGTGAGAGCGAGTCGGCAACAATATTATCTGTTCCACTGATGTGACGAATATCGCTTGTAAACTCGCTGATGAATAGTAGCTGGCGAGTGCGACGTGGAGTTTCTGTATCCGATGATTTTTTGTGGAGGGCATACGTTATTGGCTTGTGATCAGTGTAAATTATTAGTTGGCGTCCTTCAAACATTTTGCGAAAATGTTTGACTGCCATATACATTGCCAATAGTTCTCGATCGTACGTTGAGTATTTTTGTTGTGTTTCAGAAAACTTTTTTGAAAAGTACCCCAGTGGATGCCACTTGTTATCTTGATATTGTTGTAGCACGGCGCCAGCGCAGGTGTTTGATGCGTCACACATCAACGATATAGGTGCGTTGAATGAAGGGTATGCGAGTAACGCTGCGTTTTGTAGGCTAGCTTTACACGCTTCGAATGCTTCGAGTGCTTTTGTATTCCATACGATCTGTGTTTTGTCTTTTCGTTTGCTATCGTGCAAGTATGCGTTGAGTGGCGCTTGTATGGATGCGGCTCTCGGCAACGCATCTCTAAAGAAGTTAACGGCTCCGAGGAATCTTCGTAGTTCTTCAATAGTGTTCGGCCGCGGGAATGATTTTATTGCGTTGACTCTGTCTTCTGGTGGTTTGATTCCGTGCTGTGATACTGTGTAGCCGAGGAACTTGACTTCTTTCATTCCCAGGTTGCATTTTGATGGGTTGATAGTAATTCCGTAATCATTTAGTTTAGACAGAACAGTGCGTAGATGAAGAATATGGGTTTCTTCGCTCTCAGAGCTGATTAAAACATCATCAATAAAGGGATAAGCGAAATCGAGTCCTTGTAGCACCTGGTGTATAAAACGTTGAAAGGTTTGTCCGGCATTCTTCAACCCTGGACACATTCTCGGAAATTCGAACAGGCCAAAAGGCGTAATGATGGCCGTCTTCTCAATATGGTTAGTGAATACGGGTAATTGCTGGTAAGCCCTATTCAGGTCGATGGTGGAGAATATTTTCTTTCCGCACAATTGGTAGGTAAAATCTTTCAGGCGTGGTACGGGGTAGCGGTCAGGTTTCGTGATAGCATTCAGCCTTCTATAGTCACCGCATACTCTTATCTCTCCGTTCTTTTTTGGTACAACATGTAGTGCGCTGGCCCAAGGACTTTTGCTAGGTCGACATAAGCCCTGCTCCATCATGACTTCAAATTCCCTTTTGACCGCAGGGTAACGATGTGGTGGTATAGGTCTTGCTTTGCAGTACAGAGGTGGTCCACTTGTCTCGATATAATGTTCGACACAGTGTTTTGGAGCTTTTTTCATTGAAGATATTCGAGTTATGTCGGGAAATTCAGCTAGTATATTGTGGTATTTTTGACTAGAGTCAATGCTTCGTATTGTTGGTGACGGGTAGTTTGAGATTGATGTCTTCACTGATAGATTTGTGATTTTGTCTCGGAGACATCTACCCGCAATATCCACGATAATCTTGTGGTGTTTTAGAAAATCAGCACCAATTATGGGTTTGCTGACTGCGGCAATAATAAAATTCCAGCGGAATGGACGGCGTAGGCCCAAGTCTAGCTCCAAAATCTTCTCTCCGTAGGTAGGAATTGTGGTATTGTTGGCAGCATACAAAGTAAACGTGGTCGGTTTCATTTGCTGGCCGATTCTCTTCGGAATGACGGAGATGTTTGCACCAGTGTCAATGAGGAATATTAGTTTACTTCTCTTGTCAGTTACAAAAAGACGGTGTGATTGCTCCCATGCGCCGGTACCCGTCTCTGCCAACGCTGGATTTAGTTTTCCGGATTGTTTCTTTTCAAAAATGTACAATACTCAGTACATTTTCTTGCATTGTGGCCGAACTTACGATGATAGTAGCAGGAGGGTGAGTCACTGGGTGTTTGACTGCGATTCGATGCCTGATCGCGGTTGTTTGACCGGGATGCCCGACGGTTTGGCCTTCGGTTCCAGTTGCGATGGGGCGTGCGACCACGTTGATACAACTGCGTAATGGCTTCAGTCAACTTGTCAATCTTGTCTTCCAGAGTGCGTACGTATTTTGAAGATGATGGGTGTTGATGATCAATCACGAAAGCTTCAGGTTGTGATGAAGAAGGTGCCGCTTGCCGCTGGTTAATAGTAGATATTTCACGTTGTGAGTGCAAATCTATCATTTTATCAGCCATAAGTGCGACTTCACTCAGACTAGACTTTTCGCTGATTGCAACGATCGAGCTAATGTAAGGTGGCAGTTGGTTAAGCCACATCCCTCGCAATGTATCGGTGGATAGGTGGTTACCAGCTAGGTTTTGCATTCTTCGTAAGAGTTGTGACGGTCTTAAATCTCCAAGCTCCATGCCAGCTATGACTCGTTGGACATTCTTTTGCTCTGAATCTTCGTATACTTGAAGTAGGCGTTCTTTGATAGCCGTATATTTGTCGTCTTCTGGTGGACGTAGTAAAATGTCGTAAATTTCGTCAACGTCCTGCCGTTCCAGCTGTCCTAGTACAAGCTCGTACATAGCTTGATCGCCTTTTCTTTGCGATTTCATAATGGCTTCGAAATGCGCAAACCACCCTCGGATTTTGTCTCGCCATATTGGAGGTATCCTGAGTCCGACAGAAACTCCCGACAATTCAGGCGGTTCAGGATTTATGGAGATGACTGTAGGTGCAGAAACAGCAGACTTTCCTCCCTCCATGTTCATATTTCCAGGTTGCGTGTTCAACTCAATTGGGGTCACCAATGTGAGATGCTGCTCGTAAGTATGGTAAGTAGGTATGAATGGAAAGAGGGTTCAACCAGTAATCTTTTTATTTTTAAATGTTCTTCTTATATATAATTTGGAAAACAGAACAAACGAGATAAAATGATATTCCTTTTTCATGCAACCCACAAATTAATTCAGTATACCTACTTTGAGAAATAACTTTAAACAAGGCACGAACATATTGCTATTTCATTCAACACTAAAAATCACAAAATATAGGGTATATAAAAATGAAGCCTAACAAGACTACCTACAACGTAAAAAGTAAATGAGCGTTGCGGGAAGTAACAGCTCGACAGTTCGGCGGAGGCGGCGGTCCGATGCAAACGTATGACTTGTGGTGTCGCCACAACGGAATCACAACGGAGCTTCTGAAGGCGGGCGGCAAGCCGGTCCTAGTGGCCCTTCAGAAGCTATTCGATTCTGTCATCCTCGGGGGCATCGTTCCAGAGGCGTGGACCAGGGGCGTGGTGGTGTTGTTTTTCAAGAAGGGTGACAAAACCCGCTTGAAAAATTATCGACCTATCTCGCTCCTGAGCCACGTCTATAAGTTGTTTTCGAGAGTCATTACAAATCGACTCTCGCGCAGGTTCGACGACTTCCAGCCTCCCGAACAAGCCGGTTTCCGAAAAGGCTTTAGCACCATAGACCACATACATACGCTGCGTCAGATTATACAGAAGGCCGAGGAGTATAATCGGCCTCTGTGTCTAGCGTATGTGGACTATGAGAAGGCCTTCGATTCAGTCGAGACTTGGGCGGTGCTGCAGTCCCTCCAGCGGTGCCAAATTGACTATCGGTACATCGAAGCGTTGAAGTGTTTGTATAGAAACGCCACCATGTCAGTTCGAATCCAAGATAGAGGCACGAGACCGATCCCACTGCAGAAAGGTGTCAGACAGGGAGACGTAATTTCCCCGAAACTGTTCACCGCTGCATTGGAGGACGTCTTCAAGCTTCTCGATTGGACCGGACTCGGCATCAACATCAATGGCGAATACATCACTCACCTTCGATTCGCAGACGATATCGTGGTCATGGCAGAATCCCTGGAGGACCTTGGCACAATGCTCAATAACCTCAGCAGTGTTTCCCAACGGGTTGGTTTACGGATGAACATGGATAAAACCAAGGTAATGTTCAATGTCCATGTGACTCCGGCACCAGTATCTGTTGGGAATGCGATTCTCGAAGTTGTCGATCATTACGTCTATCTGGGACAAACTATCCAGTTAGGCAAATCCAACTTCGAGAAAGAGGTCAACCGACGAATCCAACTCGGCTGGGCAGCGTTCGGGAAGCTTAGGCATATCCTCACGTCCAAAATTCCCCAGTGCCTGAAGAGAAAGGTCTATGACCAATGTGTGTTACCAGTGATGACTTACGGAACTGAGACGTGGTCTCTGAATGTTGGCCTCATAACGAAGCTCGAAGTTGCGCAGCGTGCTATGGAGAGGGCTATGCTCGGCGTTTCCCTACGTGATCGGATCCGTAATACGGAGATCCGTAGAAGGACCGGTGTATTCGACATAGCCCGAAGAGTTAGCACGCTGAAGTGGCAATGGGCAGGCCACATCGCTCGTAGGACCGACGACCGTTGGGTAAAGAGGGTCCTCGAGTGGCGACCACGTACCGGACGACGCAGCGTGGGGCGGCCCCCAACACGATGGACTGACGACATCGTCAGATGTGCGGGGAGCCGCTGGATGCAGAAAGCGCAGGACCGCGCGTTGTGGCGTTCTGTAGGGGAGGCCTATGTCCAGCAGTGGACGAAAAGAGGCTGATGGATGGATGGATGATAAAATTAAATGGTCCCACTGATAATATGTTAACTATTGAAGAGACTAGTCAGGCGGTTTCAGATATCCAGCCATCGACTTCATTGGACTCTGATGTCGTAGAAAACGATACTCGAGCGGTAGATTGTGTCGTGTTGTGATTAAACATTGATGACCAAAATTCATCACATATTGAAAGAATTAGACATGAGGCTGCTTCAAATATCAATGTTAGCCAAAAATCCCAAAAGCTGTTACACGACTCAAAAAGATTACCGGCGGTTTCTTATTCGATAGGTGATTTGGTTAAAATAACTAAAACAAATTTTTATAATGATGGCAAAAGTAAAAAGTTAATGCCCAAATTCATTGGTCCATACAAAATATCAAAATGCTTAGGAAATGACAGGTATGAAATCGTAAACGTGCCAGGTTTTAACACGAAACGATACGAAAGCGTAGTATCAGCAGATAGAATGCGGCCCTGGATCCATGTTCAAGCGCTAGACTTATACAAATCTTCTGGTTCTGAAACTAGTTCTTCTGATTCCGATAGTGATGATTCCGAAACTCTAAACAAATAACAAATCAACTATTCTCATTAGATAGGTTAAATCAATATATATATTTAATGGATACCTACTTAGGAACGAATAATGTATTTGTGAACTACATCGCATGTGCTCATTGATGAGTTATCGCAAGCCAAGAATTAGTTTTACCTACTATTTTACGTTTCATTAAATGTTATTTATTGTTACCAAAAAAAAAACCAATTTTTTTGTAATTAGGTGAACCACGTTCTTATGTTAATTATTTATTAATTTTTATACACTTTATTTTAGTAGATTTAGTTAAGTGGTCTTTCGGTACAATTAATGTTGTGATTTAAGCGTGCTCCGGAGATAGCACGCTATCGGATGGCCGAATGTTGTGATTTTAATAATTTCAAAATTATATTAGACTGAAATTAATTTAAGGAAAGTATTTTTAAATTAGAAATTGAACCGGAAGTCGCATTTAATATTAAAAATGTTAACCGGAAATTGAAGTTTCAGCGGAAGTAGTGAAATATATTAAAAAGTATTTGTATTGACTACTGGCATGAAATTGTTCGGTGGTGGGGTGGTCGTAGCTTTGCTCGCAAGCCGCTTGATGTGTAGGCAGGCAGTTGATATCAGACAGAGCTACGAGCAACTCCACCTTCCTATGACAGAGTCTATATCTGTTCTGTAACGCTGTGTTCGTTTGTGATATAAGTGAATATACGTTTGTTTGATCGAGAAACCTGACTTTTATTACAATTATAACACATACGTTACTTAAGACATACATATACGTTTACTTAAGAATGACTATTGCATGAGTTTTTGTACGTATATGTGAATTTTTACGGTAAAAGATAAATATTTCTTTATTCAAGCAGGTTATATAACGGGATCAAAAGTATTATTTAAAAAAATTGATACGATTTGATAAGATTTGATTAAATTGTATACAAATCCATTATTTAAATAGTATATTTGTTGAAATAGTAACAAATATCAATTTTAAAGAAATAGAAATAATTCATCTCCCCTTTCGGTGTGGGACTCAAACCCACGATCTTTGCGTATAACGTGCTGCTCTTGCAACTGAGTGGGAAGAGCTGCACCAAGCAACAAGATATTTAAAGTTCGCTGGTGCAGCGCGAAGCACTATAAAATTTAGCAAACATTCATCCAGACATACGCGAGTCAAAATATTAGAAATGGTCTTATATAAAAAAAATAATTTATTAAGAAACTTTTACTAAGTTACTTTACTTAATACAATTCAAATGCTGTTAATGTGCCAGGTATAGTGCAAACATACGCTGTGGTATTCCTTTCTTTTTATTTTGTAAGTTCGATGTTAGGGTCGGTTGACTAGCGTATCCTGAGATCCATACTTTTATTTAAAAAAAAAACTTTTATTATGAAGAGAAGAGTAGGGCATAGCGATTTAACGCTCGAACTGGAGCAGCCCGACTGGTAAAATAACTCCACCTTACAGAAGACCACAGCCAAATAACAATCACGTCGGTGTTTTTGTGTACCTACGTGTAAGGCTTCCAGAGCTCCTGGGAGGGTGCTAGTGCTATGTAAGTAACGGAGGTCAAGCCTTTAACGTAAGGGCGACAAGTCCAGTAATAGTTTTTTTTTTTTAATATAACACTTCAAGATTGACCTTATCCCACCTGAGTCGGTGTTAATGAGGTCCTAGCTGAAGGGCGACAAGTACAGTATAGGTAATAAATCTGTTACTGAACTTGTCGCCCTTACCTTAAAGGCTTGACCCCTGCTACTAATGTAGCACCCCCAAAGAGCTCTGGAAATCTTACTCACACGCAGGAACACAACAACTTAGAATTGATTGTTATTTGGCTGCGATCTTCTGTAAGGTTTCATTATGCTGTACTTGTCGCCCTTAAGTTAGGACCTCATTACCACTCAACATCGTATGGGATGAGGTCAACCATGGAGTGCATTACAAAAAAAAAATCCATGGCTCTTATTATTCCCAAACACCAGGAATGCACTCAACAGAAACAAAAATAAGGCCAAGAGGCTCCAGCTGACTTTTAAAAATAATGCGCAAAAATTAAGGGGGTCTCCTAAAAGGCATTTTGTGTTTCTGCAACGAGTGGTGCTCCCCTTTCTATTTGCGTTTCAAATCCGAGCGTTTGAAATGCGAAGTTAGAAAGCTGTTTTGTTTTGTATCTTTCCTTTCGGTTCAGAGAATCGGTCATTTGTTAACTTTTCGTATTTTGGAACGTTTTTAACAATTACTAGCTGTACCGGCGAACGTTGTAACGCCTATTTTTCCCAAATACCCTAACCTAACTGTTTAAACCTACATTGTCCTCCACAAATTATTTCAATACAAACATTACTGCTCCAGTTTACCTCTTAAAATAACATAATACCTAATGCTTTTTTTCACTCATCAAAATAAAACTATATGACTTGGTCCAAAGTGTTCTACAACAGCATAAGTTAGATACTGCCACTGTAACTTATCTGCTGAGTTTCTTACCGGTGTCTTCTCGGTAGATATAGGTTCCGAACCGGAAGTAGAATCACTTTGCATTATATACAATGATGATTCGAAAGTGTTATTATATGTTATCTTCTTGAATAAACAAATATTGAATTTGAATTAGCCTAATCGGTCTAGCCGATGTCAAGTTTTAGCGGGACTAATAAACAGCGATAGATTTTTATAAATAAGATTACTTAGTCTTAATTTTAGCATGTAACAAACACGTAAGGGAAATTTTGAAAGAATTAAATCAAGCCGGTCAAATGCGGATAGCAGTCGTTCACAAAGGGTTCCGGTATTGTTTTTAGCGTTATCTGTGGAAACGGAAAAATTCTCTTCTCTTTTATGAGAGTCCCTTTCTTATACCATTGTAATTTAATTATTTATCATTCAAGCAACATGAAATTAACGCCGTGGTATAGTTTGTTGACGATAAAATACAAACTATGTATTAGACGATATTTGACGACATCACATACATGTCTCTTATTCTTTGAAAAGTAGCTAAAATACATATGTTATACAAATCCGAAACAACAGCAGTACCACAACATCCACAAGACAATATAAAAGAGTTCATTTTCCATATTGACCCGACCGGGAATGGAATCCTGATCCTCAGAGGTGGCGTAACATCAAAGTCAGGCTCGCTCGCCTCTCGGTTACGGTGGTTATCACATTTATAATATTGCTATACATATATATGTCTTGGATGTTTTTTGGTCTTTCATTCTGAAACTAATTAATGGATTAGAATTTGATAAAATAATTGATTTGATACTAGTTTCACTTTTTATCTCAAGAAAACGCAAACGAAATCGCGTGTAATATCTGTGTAGTGTGAAATTTAAAACAGGTTCATTCTCAACTTCCCTGCTCGTTGCACCAGTCGCTAGTTGCGTATTTAAACAGCGCACAATGCACTGAGTGCACTGGAGCTGCGATGGTATCGGCTAATAGACGCTCTTGCATTTACTGAACTCGCGACCCGGTTTGAAGTGAATACTTTTGAAAGCAGATAAGCTTCTTCTATGCTTGAACTTGCAGAAATTCTTGCGTCAACTATTTAAAATTGGTACATTAAAATTTAAAACTGTATCTTAATTATTTTATTAATTTGATGTAAGGTTGATAACTAGAGTTGCCGAGCTGTCGATAGTTTTACTATCTGCAATGATATTATGTCGACACTATCTTTTGATAGTATCAATTATTTTATATTATCGAAAGTTTAGACAGGATTAAATAGTTGTGTGTAACACGAACCTTTTTAATTAAACGGTTTTATTTAGCTCACCCCGTTTGTTTTATTTATTTATTATTTATTCTTGGGTCAAATTTAGTAATTCAAATTTCACCCTCTTCCTGTCAACCGATTTATCTGAAATTTTGTATACACTTTTTATATGTACTAAATTAAATATCTGAATCTGTAAAAAGCAATTAAATTTAAATGCTACATTTTGTCGCAACACCTAGTTTTATAGTAACACTTAATTAGAAAAGGAATGTTAAAACATTGATGAAGTTTAAAAATTTATTCTTTTAATAAGATTAGGAATAATTATCATTATGTAGTTTGAACAAATCGACTTTTTCGAATTTATCTATTATCTCCCAAACTACATTAATACCAATAAAATTGTAGGGTTCAGTACCTAAAAAAGATGGAACTCTTAAAGGATTGATTGGTTGGCCGTCTGTCTATCAAGACCCTTAAGTCTATCATT
Organism: Glyphodes pyloalis; assembly: GCA_037074685.1. Taxonomy (NCBI): domain Eukaryota; kingdom Metazoa; phylum Arthropoda; class Insecta; order Lepidoptera; family Crambidae; genus Glyphodes; species Glyphodes pyloalis. The sequence goes on from JAYKKO010000009.1 coordinate 17,258,344, forward strand.
ATTTCCTTAAAAGCCATAAAAATAAAAATAAATTAAACTAACGCAAACCTCTTATAAGGATCTGTCGGTCATAATATGACCGCCATAATTTGAACCTTACTTCCTTACATTATGGTACAAAACCAATCGAAAATTGAAACATGCTCATCCGTATAAAAAGGTTAAAAGATTAGCCGTTTAATCCGCAAAATTTTGACTTTAGCAAGAAAGAAGACTTTCATCATACATTCTTTGAAGTCGTAAGACATAAACAACTAGAAACTACAGAAAATCAATTGTGTCTGACGTTTAAAAGGAGATTCGGTCCCACGAGAAAACTCACAATCTTAAAATTTGGTATGAAGGTATGTTGTATAGCACAGATAAAGGTGTTTAATGTTAGAAATTTCCGTCGCTTAGAATTTAGTTACAAAATTCTGTCAATAGATGTCACTATGCAAAGTTACAACGCGCTATCATTGTGTTCCGCCCGGCACATATATAAGACTAGATACGATTTTCTAATATACGCACTTTCATACAGCAGGATTATTGTCTTAGATTTTAATTTACACTACTTTCTTGCTACATTTGTTGGGACACTGTACAAAGGAAAAAATATTATTTACTAACATCACTATAATATAAATACGTTTGAAATCATTTTTCCTCCCTTTCCTAATAAACAGGTATTCAATTTAAATTCAATTCAAATACCTGATTATTTCCGTAATAAAAGAAATCTTAGACTCAGGTCTATTAATACTATTTATACAGAATCTTCGCTACGCAAGTCTGATTTACAACTAACAAGCTTTTTAAGTATCTTGACAAGACAAAAGCAAACAGGTTTCATCTAACCTCCCCAGCTTGATATACTTATTTAGTTCCGAACTAACCTTTCACCAAAGTAATAGGGTTCTACAGAAGAAGTTTATTGTATTAAGGTTGTAAGCCTCCCTCTCAAGGACTTAGGTATCTCTTCAACAATTCACGAAGCCTCTTAAACGTGTGTTCTAACTTAGAACTTTTCCACATACTTTTTCGCGAAATTCAGACCTATTCCTTGAAGGATAAGGGCTTGAAGTTGGGAAGTGTTGTACTTGAGGACAAAGAAATTGGGTCTGGTGTGTTTACAATAGGCGAGGTTACATAGCAATAGTTACATTACGCTGTGAAGCATAAGCTAAGGGGCATATACAAAAATATTTTTCGACGTAATCTGCTGATAAAATTGAAATGAAATAAAACTAAATGGTGACATGAAATGATGAAATGGATTGGATTTACAATAAATTGTTTTGCATATCAACCATTTTTCTTACTATTGTATTTACAATCCTGTTGAGAAGAAGCCCCGCAACAAACTCAACAGATACTCTATTTTAAAATAAATTGTAAGCATACCAACAAAATGTAAATGTAAATAAACAATAAAGACTACATAGGTGCAGATGAATATTTAAATTTTTCCACATAGTTATGTCATTGAAAAAGTCTTATACAGTGTGACAAGCCTAACATACTATTTGCCCGGTAACAACCAAGTTAAAAACTCTTGACAGTAATGTAGCCTTAATTCAAAGCGCTTCAACGGAAAACCATGGACAAAACGAGATGCACTTTAACAGGCACCAATACTTTGTCCTAAAGTGCATCCGCAGCAAATCGTTCACCCGCTAAACTTTAGTTATACCTTACAAAGAGCGCCCCTGTGGGACGCATAACCGAAGCGTCCGGGCCCACGGGCCTAGATCACGGATTACTTCGCGAATAATCGTAAATTTCGCCGATAAAATTGGCCTTTTGAATAATATTGCGTCCTGCGAACTTGTTTGCGGAAGGATTTTTTTTTTATCGCTCCTTTCGCGGTAAATTGTTGATGAGATGGCTATTACGTGACAATTCAAATTGTTTGGGCTTTTAGCTTCTGAAGGTCACGGATTAGATAGGAGAAGTCGTACCATGATTGAAAGAAACAAATCTGTCGACCTCGGTGGCGCAGTGGCTAAGGTAGGCGGCCAAAGCGCGAAAGGTCCCGGGTTCGATTCCCGGTCGGCTCAATTTGGAAAACGAACTTTTCTAAATTGACTTGGGTCTGGGTGTGCTGGGATGTTGCCCCCAGTTAGTATCCGTCGTCGTCTGGTACCCATAGTACAAGGGAAAACCTTAGTTTGAGACCAGGTGATTGATGTGATTGTCTGGCGCAATAAAAAAAAGTCACAGTTAAATTTTGACCACATCCATAGCCAAGAGGCAAGCGGATCGAACTTTGGCCTGGCGCCGTCTCCAATATCCCGAGTTTGACTCCCGTTTAGGTCAATATGGAAGACGATGTTTTCTATATTTTGAAAACTACATGGATGTTAGACAAGAATTTAACTATTTGAGAACAAATTTACTGTATTCATCCGCTTGTTATCTTTCATAAAAATATTTTTATTCTTATATTTAATATATTTTTATTATTTTTTTATATTTCACTTCAAGATTGACCTCATCCCACCTTATGTTAAGTGTTAATGAGGTCATAGCTAAGAACGACAAGTACAGGATAATTAATATCTATTACTGGACTTGTCGCCGTTACCTTGAAAGCTTGACCCCTGCTACTAATGTAGCACCCCCCAAGAGCTCTGGAAACCTCACTCAACTCAACTCACACGCAGGAATACAACAACACAGAAGTGACTGTTATTTGGCTGCGGTCTTCTGTAAGGTGGATTCTATGTCATTATGCAAATATATCTGTGAATATACTTTTTTAAAGCCCTATTAATTGCTTTTAGTTAATTTCTAATGATTATTTTAATTATTTGTAATTCTCCTACTTATTCTAGTTGTTAAAGCACCTATTGGTAGATAACTTATTATTTATTTTTTTGCCGACTTTTGTCTTTTATTTAGTGTTTAAGTGACTTTTCTTTTGTGCATGCTGTATTCGCCTGTAAGAGACTGTACATTTAGCATAATTGATTTTGTATTAATATTTTTTTTGTAAGTATTAATGTACTAGTTGTAGGTGAACCTTATTAAATAAATAATGATCCTAGCGTTTAATTCACTCTTTATTCTTTTTGTGCAGAATAGTTTTTTGATAAATAAAATGAATAGTTAGTGAAATTGCGATGTCAGAGAAAGCTATTTTTATAGGAAATTTATGAAAGAATCGTATTTCGGCAGGTATTTAAAAGTACATATCTCTTTGACTAGCCCGTCAATATCGCTATTAGTTATTCAAACGTAGGGGGTAAAGAATTAAATCCTTACTAGTTGTTTCTTTAATACATGCCGTTTTATATCCACAACATCTGCCTCGTTTCGTTTAATTAATTTCGTGCTAAAATTATCTAGTAACACGGAACTAAAGGCGTGGGTGTAAAATAGTGGTAGCGATGCATCCGGCTGCACATTAATTAGGAAGCCCAGTGCACCAACTGAACGTCTGCACTTACAGTACATTTTGATGAACAGTATATTCTAATAGGTAACCTTTTAGTTAAAATCCTCCAGGTTTTTCATCTGAATTTAGTAACCAAATATTAAGATCGCAGGTTAAGTTGCACGAAGATTGGTACCAGATATGTGACTATTCCAACTGAACTGAGTGTAATTTTTTACTAAAAATATTATTCCTTTTGAACAGGCACCTTGATTGAATTTAGATATAAGCTGAGCCTTTTGTATTTATTGCCTTATGCACTACCATAAAATAGTGATGCCAAACTATGGAATGTTTTCATCTCATTCAGCTGGCATTGAAGCTTAATTATAAAAAGTTAACGAGACAAACAATCTATGAAAATTAGTTAACCAACGAGTGTCTAATGCCCGATTCCAATATTTAAAAAACGACTCGTTCTAATTACGGATAGTAATCAATTATACGAGGTGTAAGCTAAAAACGAATGACAGCTGTATGGAACTGTATTATTTAACGACTCGAAGGCGGTTGGAGTAAAACAGATAGTCATTTTTGACACATTACGAATCGTAAAATATTGAAACCGGGCATTAAACAATTCGTTTTTTACGCAACACGCTATGTCCAATCTTACTCGGACTTCTGTTATGTTTTCTGCAATAAAGTACATCTTAACCACACACTTGTCAACATACTATGTCTAATCTTACACTTTACCCTCAAATCTAAGAGCACTCTCATAGCCGTCTTCTAGAGCACGACTCCCGCAGTTAAGTAACCGACCATTTCTAGCAACATAAATATCTTGGCGCATCCCCAACTCACTCCGTGTTGACATTAAATGCGCTATCGTCGCAGTCATTTATTAGGAGCTTTCTATTCTTCAATCGTAGTGCAAAGTATTGGTCTTTTTAATGCCCAACTTCAGGGCTAAGATAGATCTTCTAGATAATGTAGACATTGATTACATTGGTGATGTAGGGATTTGAAGTTATGGCTTCCATGTTTTTGTCATTACACTACAGAGGCTGCAAGAATATCGAAAATAATTAATTAAAATACAAATTTTTCTTGTGACCATTTAATAAGGCTTAGAAGTTGTTGTACGTGAGAGATGTTTTCATCTACACTAATATTATAAAGAGGAAAGATTTGTACCTATTTTTCTATGTTTGTAATGAATAGGCTCAAAAAGTACTGGGCCGATTTAAAAAATTCTTTCACCAATAGAATGCTACATTCTTACAATTTGACATAGGCTACAAAATTAGGGATCCTTGGTAAAATTTGAACAATGTAACCGAAGGTGTAGTAAAATGAGTCTTAAAATGTCTTCCGTTGAATGCGCGGGAAAATCCTCTAAGGCGAAACCGCTAGTATAATAATAAAATTAATTAATAAATATTGGACAACACGAGTGCTGAACCTTACAGAAGACCGCAGCCAAATGACAATCGTTACGGTGTTGTTGTGTTCCTGCGTGTGAGTAAGGTTTCCAGAGCTCCTGGGGGGTGCTACGTTAGTAGCAGGAGTCAAGCCTTCAAGGTAAGGGCGACAAGTCCAGTAACAGATTTATGCTGTACTTGTCGACTTTAAGCTAGGACCTTATTACCACTTAACATCAGGTGAGATGAGAGGATCTTGAAGTGTAATAAAGAAAAAAAAGAACATCACATACATTGCTCTTATTCTGTGGTAATTAGCATAAGCGCTTATGTTACAGAAGTCAGGAACAACTACGGTACCACAACAGGCAAAATAATATAGACAAGTTCATTTTTCATATGAGGATCCGATTGGGGATCGAACCCGGGACCTCAATGGCGCGGCCCCAAGGTCCGGCCCGCTCGCCGCTCGGCTACGGAGGTCGTCTATTATTACATTAAAAAAGGAATCAATACAATCGTCTATTAGATTATTTAGGGTCGATTAATCGATTATCTGACAACACTTCAACAAAAACAGAACTAAAACATCAATCACTTGTATCCGAAAAATCGGCCATCGGACGTTCCGTCATTAATTCTGAAAATAAATCATGGCGGCGTTTTTAAACGGGCACTATCGCGGCTTATTAATAACCGGTTTGTTTCGTGTAAACCGGTCGCGGGTCGGAAGCAATCTGTCAGCCGGTTATCCGGTTTGAGCGGGCTGTCGAATGCGAGGCGATAGCGGGTCTTGAATGGATAATTTTTTAATTAAGCATTTACAATGGAACGCGTGCCACGGGCTAATGAACACGCTTTAACCCTTCAAATCCCATTGACGTATTTTAACGTAAAGAAACAATCGACTTTCTAAAGTGGAGTTGAAATTAAGGTTTATGATGAGTCAGAAAATATTCTAAAAGTTTATAAAAATTTCGTATGCAATAAAAATAAATATTCTGGTGCGTGTGACAGCTGTCTCTTTAAGCAGTTTAGCTTGCCATCCCAGATGTGTAAGTATTTTGTTGTATCGCTCAGATCCTGCAGTTTAGCTTTCCATTCCCAGATACATAAATATCTTGTGGCGTCTCTGACCGAAGGGTCGAAGGTTACACGAGACCAGCCCCTTCCACAGGTGACGCGGGCACTCGTCACCGCGGCCGGAGCAGCAGGCGCGACCGCGGCCGCGACGCGCCTGACTAATGGCTGCCTCCACCACATCCGCGACTGTAAGTTGGTGTTTGACCTATGGTTTGTGTTGCTCCCTTTACTGGAAGCTATTACAGTTATACCACGAAACTTTTGCATATACATATTATTGCTGTAACCAATCAAACAAAATATAAAAAACTAACTAAAATATAAAAACTAAGAGGGACCCCACACTAGCGTCTTTTGAGCGTCAGCGTCTTGCCGCGCCGACGTTGTTTGGGCGTTGCGTCGACGCGGCGCCCGCTCAGCGTCGACGCGGCGCCCGCTCAGCGTCGACGCGGCGCCCGCCCAGCGTCGGCGCGGCGTTTGAGCGGCGCTTGCGCTGGGCGTCCTCTGCACATCGCGTTCGAGCGTCGCGCCGCGCTGACGTCATGTACAGTTATTTCGAAAATGGAAATGTAAGATTTGAATAACGCACAATATAATGTTTTATATTGCAGTGATAAATTAATGCTTTCAACTTGTAAAGGAAAAAATATATTTTACCTATTTGACACATGGCACGAAAAGGCAACTTTAGCATTTATTTTCTCGAAAACTAAAAGTACTTAAATGAAAATGGGTTTCTTCGGCAATATGAGCTAGTATTTTAAGCTACATCCATATTTGCTATCAGCTAAAAAGTCTTCTACCTACTGATTCTAAAACACGGGCGGGCCGAAACAATTGAGTTGATCATTGTACTGTTGACAAAATAAACGCTGCGGCAGGCGTCGGGCCGGCGCGGCGCCTGTGGAGCGCAGTCCTGGCGTTCGTCATTTCGACCGCGCCGCTGCGCAAGCGTTGCGTCGGCGCCGCGTCGACGTTACGTCGACGTCGCGTCGGCGTTGCGTCGACGTCGCGTCGGCGTTGCGTCGACGTCGCGTCGGCGTTGCGTGGGCGTCGACGCTCAAAGAACGCTAGTGTGGGGTTACGCTAATGGCTGCCTCTACCGCATCCGCGATTGTTGGTGTTTGACTATAGTTTATGTTGTACACTAACTTAAAGCTGTAATTATGTTCATTGGTTACTGTAACGTTTAATTTCATTTTGTAGAATGTAACTAACCCAAATATGAAGAGCCTTGGCGGTAAATAAAAAATGCGATGGAGAGTGACAGAGGCGAAACTGGGTACATTTTTTAAATCGCTTTGCTGTTGCTCGGATTATGATTAGTGTAAAAATGATAGGAAGTTCTCTAGTGGAATATTGTGGACTCATAATAAAATGTTTCATTTTTAAACATTGCAAAGCGCCTAACGTGTTAACGTGTACCAACAAAAGCCTTTCAAAGGATCAGGTAAAGGTAAAACATATGTGTCCAAAGAAGACAACATAATAATTATGAAAAGGAAAAGAAAAAATAATTCCAAGCAAATAAGATCTTCTTAATTCCTTGTGATATCCTTCAACGAGTCATGCAATGTAAAATTACCTTACTCATTAATTGAAGTCGTTAAATTGTTTAACCAGGCTTCAAGAGAAAAGGCTATTTCAAACTGGATAAATATTCTGAACGATAAAAATAATTGCATGCATGCTTGTTATATCTTATATCGTTAAAAGTTTTCTGTAGTTGTAAAAATTGTAAAGAATAGGATAGCTACTGAGGTTCTTGCTGGAGTATTATCTTCTTGCAAGATAAGGTTCTAAACCGGCAGTAGCTTCAATTTGCACGTGCATTCATATGACCCATGCATTTTAGTTACTTAAAGATAGATAGATATACTTTATTGCATCAAAACTTTACAGAAATAGGTTTTACAGATTAAAGTACAATTAAGGCGGTCTTATCGCCTAAATTGTACTTTAATTAGGAAGCGATCTTTTTCAGACAACCTTTTTTTTATTATTATTATGGACTCTATCCAGCGCTTAGAAACAACGCAGAGATTCCGCCAATTCCGAACTTTTCTAAATTGACATGAGTCTGGGTGTGCTGGGATGACGCTCCCAGTAAGTATCCGTCGTCTGGTACTCATAGTACAAGGGAAAACCTTAGTTTGAGACCAGGTGATAGGTGTGATTGTCTGGCGCATTTATTTATTTATTTAATGTCCAGTGTTTAGAGAGACACGACAACAAAAGAGACCAAAGATATTTCTTACTAACTAACTTGAGGTCTTCATACAGACAATCTTAAGGTATAGGAAATAGTAGACTTATAACCAATATTTATAACTGAACTGGCGACACGCCGCGTCTTCGCACATGTGCTATCACTATTTTCCTTTATTTACCACGTATTCTTCGTTTCTATTGATTGCAACATGATGTTATACAAATCCGTAAATGTCATTCTAAAGCTGTCTTTGATAATTCGAATACGCAACACAAAAATATTTAAACTTATTTTTTTTATGACATAATGTTTTTAATTATTTTCTTGGCACTAAATTTAGTCTTTTTTGTTTTTAGATTTTTGATAATTTAAATATACATTTTTGTTCAATTCGATTTAGTTAAAACTTTAATTTTTATCGTAATTTAAATATGTCTAATATCTTTTATCTGTGGAAACTTAACTAATTTGTGTCCTATTTATATTTGTATTAACTGTGTGTGACTGTAAATTGTATGTTTCCCTAATAAATAAATAATAATCAACATTTAAAACAATCTAACGGGTCAAAACGCGACACCATTTTTATTTAGTTAAATTATTTTCTTTTGGAGCGATTATTTCCCAAAATTACAAAATTATCAAAAAATGATCTTAGTAGACCCCTGTTCATTTTAAAATACCTATTCAACGATATATCACATGTTGGGATTAAAATTAAAAAAAAAAACACTCCCCAATTTACGTGTAAAAACTTCTTTTTTATTTTTGCACTTTGTTGACGTGAATAATATACATATTTGTACCAAATTTCAGCTTCCTAGTGCAAACGGTTTCTGAGATTATCCTCGGACGGACAGACAGACAGACATGGCGAAACTATAAGGGATCCTAGTTGACAACGGATCCCTAAAAATGGATGCCACACAATCCCTACTTTAACATCGGACAAAAATTGGGGGTAACGGGTATGGCACCCGTCAATATTGACAGAGGTCTGTGTTTGGATCACGGCATGGCTTATATCGTGCCATATTGAGTGACATACAACAATAGGAAGAATTTGAGAGTAAACTGAATGCTTGGAACTTCGATCCCATTTAGATATTTTTTATTTATTTAAAAACTTTATTGCACAAATAGGTACAACAGGTGGACTTAATGCTAGGGGCATTCTCTACCAGTCAACCCTTGGTCATGCAGATAGTTTGTATATGGGTGCGGTAACATAGGAGAAAGAAAAAAAAAAGAAATCATTTTAAACAACAATAAATTAAGCATTAAAAATAACATTACGGTATGTTTTAAATATACGATAATAATACACATACTATATAAATTAATTAGAATATAATATATGAAATATGAAGGTATACTTAGATTTACATAATATTGCTAATTTATATATAAAAACAAATATCTACATAACTAAATTCAGAAGATAAATAAGTTGGTTCAGCAATTGACAAATTCATGACTATCATTATTTGTTAGCGAGAGAGAAGAAGTATTCACGAACTTCAAGATATTCAGTGGAAACAAGTTAAAATTCAAACAACAGCTTTCAGTAGACGGTATGTAAACGTTACTAGTTCATAGAAAATGCATTTGTTTTTCAATTATGAATAAATGAAAAAAGTCCAAACATAATAAAAAAACAACACCTCAACAACAATTTGAAATAATTTAACAATTTGACGACCTCCGTAGCCGAGAGGCGAGCGGGCCTGACTTTGGCGAGCGCCATCTTTGAGGTTCCGGGTTCGATCCCTGGTCGGGTCAATATATAAAATGAACTTTTCCAGATTGTCTTGGGTCTGGGTGTTGTGGTACCGTCGTTGTTTCTGATTTCCGTAACACAAGTGCTTAAGCTACTTACCACAGAATCAGAGCAATGTATGTGATGTTGTCCAATATTTATTTTATATTTATTTATAACAAAAATATTTTATTCAAAAAAAATACGACCGAAAACACCATGGACATTAAAAAACTGATCGTACAAACATATTAATAAACTACAGACCACACCACACCCATAAAATAACTATCTGCATGACCCACGCAAGGGTTGACTGGTAGAAAATGCTGCCTAGCATTAAGTCCACCGTTTGTACTTTTTTGTGAAATAAATAAACACGTCAATGTCTTCATTATATCCGTGCAAATTTATATTTTTGCAAAACACATGTATTAGGTATACATAAGATGGCAGGTACAGCTGAGTCAAGTCACTGGTGTTAATAGTAATTGATTCCTCTTGTAGACTTATACACAGTACTGCAATAAACGTATACCAGCTACAATGGCAGTACAAATGAAACAGCTCGCCCAAGCCGGTATTAGCGCTGCACAATATTGTTTATGTAAAATGCAGGTGCATTGCTGAACAAGACGTCGCTTTGACTAACTGGAACAGACCGGCGGATTTTTGCGTCTTCATTAAAAATACATTTGCTTTCTATCGCAAGATGTTTTGTGCAATACCTTGTGTATAATGCTATTGAAATATTGTATTCTTTTAATCGTGTTTTTTATGTTATTTGTTTCCTATTATTTTTATTGAAAATTATAAATTATGTAGTGTTATCATAATCCCTACTAATATTATAAATGCGAAAGTAACTCTGTCTGTCTATCTGTCTGTCTGTCTGTGTGTCTGTTACGCTTTCCTGCTTAAACCTCTCAACCGGTTTTGATGAAATTTGGTACAGTTGAATCTCAAGAACGGACATAGGCTACTTTTTATTAGAAAATAAGGGGGGGAGGGGGTAATACCACCTTTGGAAGTTTATATGAAAAAATGTTTTTTTTTGAAGTTAGAGGTATGAAATTTGGCACAAATATAGCTCGAAACTTGGATTAAAATATAGACTACTTTTTGTTTCGAATATTAAGGAATAATTGGTAAAACCGACCATAAAAGGATGTAGTCCACGCGAACGAAGTCGCGGGCACAGCTAGTTAAATATAATAACCGTTTTTTTCTACCAAGTATTTTTTAAAAGACGCGGCTTCTCAATTCGATATTATTTTTTTAAGTATGTTTCCAAACAATTTTGTCAATTAACACTTTTGAAACGTCATTGAATATAATGCGAAATGATTCTACTGTGAATGCAAAGAAACCTAAATCTACTGCGAAAACTTTGGTAAAAAACTCAGTACATTAGCTGTATAATTTATTTATGTACAGCTCGCTTTGGACCAAGTCAAACTTTTGTTTTGATGAGTGATGACACAATTAAGTACTTAAGTATTTATTTTAGAGAGGTAAGCTGGAGCAGACCAGTCCCCAAAGGTGTCATCTGTTCACAAGCATGACGTACGTGCCAATCATCGCTTCACTCAACCATATTGAAGTGTTGATTTCAATTACGATTAGTGTATTTTGATTTGATGACTGTATATGAAATTAAAAAGCAAATAAAAATCAAGCAAGGGCCATTTTACAAACACTTTTAGTTTCCACGAGTGATATTTCAAATTTAAATAATTCGAAATAAACCTCTTCAAATATTTATGAACAGAAAAAATATCCGAATTTCGTTTTAAAGCACTGGGCTAAATTTTTAGTTCCGATTGCAAACCTCACTATATTAAAACGATCTATTTTGTTGCACAACGCTTGAGGGTAAAGCAGCATTTTAATGTTTTTCACTAGTTTTTTGTAAATACTAACGCATTCAATTAAGAGCACCATGTTTTTTATTCAAACATCGATACTATGCTGGATTTTTGAGCTACAGCTGCACATATAAGTGTTATTTATATGAGTATAAGTGTTGGACAAGATTAAATACATTGTTTTGATTTTGTGGTAAGTACCTGAAGCACTTGTGTTAGCTCAAGGCGCTACTGGCTGAACCAATGGTCGTAGGTTCGATCCCGCGACAAACATTCGCGTGATATACATGTGTTTGTTCTGTGTATGGGTGTTTATAAGTGTTTGAGTATGATTTTAGCACCACTGTTATATATATGTATAGACACTAAGCGTATCACGTACATTGCTCTGATTTTGTAGTAAGTAGTTGTGTTACAGAAATCTGAAACAAAACACCCATACCCAAACCATATAGAAATGTGCATTTCCCATATTGACCGAACCAGGAATCAAACACGGGACCTCAGGCGCGTCGCAAAGTCCGGCAAACTCACCCCTCGCCTACGGAGGATTTACAGCTTCAGCGTTGTAATTAAACTTTTGAGATGCCAAGGTGTCTTCGATTTAGTGCTTTTCAAACATTTTGCAACAAATATCTCACGGGCAGAGAAGCATTTAGTTCTAAACTCATACGGCAGAGGGCACATACTAAAGGCTAAAACGTTAATACAACAGAAACATTCATCCCTAACAACAACATGCGGTTAGCTCAGTTGGAAAAGCAGCACGGGCGGTACGTGAAGGTCGTGGGTTTGAATCCCAGAGCACACGAGAAGATGATTTTTTCCTTTTTATTTTTGTGTCTGTATCTCTCTACAACTCAAACCGCAGCGTTCCAGCCGCCCGTCTGCCGCAACACCCAGTCTCCAGATGTGTATTTTTAATCACGCACGCTCATTGTCTTGCTAGTTAGTTTCGGGGCGCGGGTCTGGCTTCCTAGCTAATTGAAATTGGATATTTAATGTGCGGTTCACGAATTAATTAGCCGGCTAATTGCTATCGTTGTAATTTTAAATGCGCGCGCGGTTTTTGGTTTGTTTACGAAAATGGTATCAGTCATGTTTTGTTGTTAATTTTCAACTGTTATTTTGTTTCTTGTAATACACGTATTTTGAAGCCGTAATAAATATAATCAATTATGATTTATTATTGTTGCCATATAACTTCATAAGCCATGATAGAATAGCTACATTTGATAAAAGTAAATTTCTAATTTACCAGCATAATAGTAAAATTGATAGCATCTTTGTCAGTATTATAAGTGTTGTAACTTCAAATTCCATTCCGGACAAACATAGATAAAAATGTATACTATAAGGTTCAAAAAGACTCATTAAATACGAGTATAATAACGCAGATTTGATCTCGAGATCAAATCTGCGTTAGGGCAAATTTATTTATACTTTGGCTTGAGTAGACTCAAATTAGAAGTGTGCTGAGTATATACTTCGGATGATCTGAGGTGGAACCCAAGTTGGCCTCACACGATACCTTATGTTTTATGTAGACTTTCTAATATTGTGTGTTTGGTAATTGTGTGATCGTCAATAAATGAATTTTCTTTCTTTCTTTCTGAAACTCATAGTACAAGGAAAAATCTTTGTTAAGGATCAGTTCTTTGGTATGATTTTAATGTGGCGTTTTTATTTATCAGTACGGTTTACAAACCTTGTCCTAACAATTATAAACATAATTTCTAAAGTTACGAGCATATCGTTTATATGTTCCGGTGATTATTTTTTAATTACTGTCTAATTACATAATAAATGTTTTTTTAATCAAGCACTATTGCTTTTGTTTTTTTTATTATAAGCATTGAAATGCAAAGCTAAGTATGAAAAATAAATAAAGAAATATTGGACAACATAGTAAGTAGTTTAAGCACTTGTGTTACAGAAATCAGAAACAACGACGGTACCACAAGACCCAGGTCCCAAACAATATAGAATAGTTCGTTTCCCAAATTGACCGACCGGGCATCGAACCTGGGACCTCAGAGATAGCGCGCCGCCAATGTCCATGCCGCTCGCTTCTTGACTACGGAGGTCGTCCTGTAAAAATGATAAGTATCTTGATTTATTGAAGACAATAAGATAATCCCATAAGCAATGTTTTACTAGTTTTAACTAAAATATATTAACAACACGTTTACACGTAACAACGTACACCTGTACGTATTTCGCTACAATTTATCCGTAGCACGTTAAAATGTATTCATCGATAAATTGCTTCGTAGCACTGCAACTGGAAACTACTACGCCGTAGCAAGTTGCTACGCGAAACGTTCGTAGACGGAGCCGAGGCCATTTCATTGAAACTAGTCCACTTAAATTACGGAATGCAACGCTACGGATGGAAATAATTCGCTTTTGCTTTTCCTGAATAATTGATTACGTTGGAATGTGACGTATGGTAAGTGGAATCGATTTCCATCCAACTCTTACGAATGTATTTGGAAACGTTTAAGATTTAGAATATTGGAACACTTATTTTACGGTTTGTAACGTGTCAAAATGACTATCCGTTTTTCTTCGACCAACTACGAGTCGTTAAAACCGTTCCTAAATTTACTTTCCATACCAGTCCTTTTTAGCTTATGCCTCGTATAATTTATTACTATTCCTAACTAGGACGGATCGTTTTTCTAATATTGGAACGGGCCGTTTGGTAACACCTGTTCTATTTTTTTTAATTAATATCTTAGTTTAGAACATCTACTATTTTTGGTCGTCTACTATGCCATCTGTGGAACTAAGATCATCATAATAGTAAATTTATATCTGTTACTTACTTTGTATCGTTGTTTGATCTAATTGTTTTCTTGTCAAGAAAGTGTCGTAGCACTGTTGTTCGCAATTTATTAGGAATGCCTTTTCTTGCTTACTTAACATCACATCTGCTTATAAGAATTAAAATAGACCCATTTCTCAAATTGACCTGACCGAAATTTGAATCGGGAATTACTTTCGGGAGCCCCTAAGATTCTTATAATACGTACGTTAGATGTAACAATATCTTAGACCCATTGTTTCACCGTTTCAACTATTTCCCGCTTCCATCTATTATTTTTATTACTCTTTCTAGAAACATTAGCTCCATAATTATTACCATAATACAACGTAGTCTATATTGCATTCAGCGGTTCAATTTAATTAAGACGGTACTTAGTATAATTTATTTATAATGCTTTAATTGTACTTGTATAGTTGGTGGTACAAATTAAAAAAATAATAAAAATGATATTTAAAAAAAACGCAATATAAACTATAGAAATTATTTTTGTTCATGATGACATACAATTAAAAGTATGTTGTTTATGTGAGGCAGAGCAAAATAAATAAATACATACACAAGCACACACACTTACTGTTTTTAAATGCTTAATAAATTATAATTACACATCTACTCTAACTCTTGTGCAATATTTGACATTATCCAAGTATGTACCTCCAAAACTTCACCGAAACAAAGATAGCTTGATATAAATTGTTGCCAAGTTTTAAACAAATAAGTAACTAAAACGCGAGTGTCCTCTCTCAAATCGCAGGACCCTAACGGGGTCAATATTGATCTAATTTTAAAAATATCATCTGTACTATTCATCTTCAACATCGAAGCAATAAGCGATTGAATATTGCGAACGGACGCTCTGTTTTGCTAATTCTGCAAATACAATAAAACTCAATGCACAAAAGAAATACCTAAAAAGTTACTCAATCTTTCCTCCGGCTGACCGCAGAAGTGTACAAACGAAAGATGCCAGCAGCCACAGAGCGGCACGCATTACTCGGAGGCGTAATGTACTGTCGCGTTAAGAGTGCGCGCGTAAAGTATGCGCGCTAAATGCGAGCGATAAATTCAGCCGCTGCAGGCCCCGCATTGGCAACGGTTTAAGCGCGAACTTACCGCTGACAGGTTTAGCGAACAGTATTTATTAAATAACTGACTGGACTCTCAAATAGTTTTTATTAATTTCTACAGAAGTTAAAAATTGGAACCTACCATAGAATTGAAACTCCACGCAAATGCTAATAAATAAAAAGTAAAAATTATTTCAAAAAACGAGCTTTTTGTATGCACAGAAATAAACCAAATTGGTAAATTGGTGGTATGGCCCTTATTTATTTTATCAAAATTCTTACGTGATTCAAAAACTTGTCCCACCCGATGTTATGGGTAGATAAAATTGCTTGACAAGCTTTTGAATCACGTAAGAATGAAAAAATAACGGTTTCACTTGATGTCCTGACCGAAGATAACAATTGGGAACATTTACGCTTTGGGCGTTTTATCACTAAGATTATACTATTAAAACTTGACCACTTTTGTGTCGTTATTTTAACTATTTTCCTAGTGGTTTTTATATGAAAAACACGTTTGCCAACGCATTACGGACGTCAGGCATGTTTCTTACTTTCTCATAGCATAGGTGCACGCTATGCTTATGGCTAGGCTCGTCTCTGTTTAGATGTGTGTCAACGCCATTATGGTAGACCTTAGATTGGAGGTAAAAAAATGGCAAAGGAAGATGAAGGAAAGCAGACGACCAAGGAAGGAGAAAGGAACTAAGGATACTACCGTCTTATATGATTTAGGTTGAGTTGGTAGTAGCTTTAAAGAGCCTTGATCGTATCTTTTTTTCCATAAAATTTAGCATGAAATAAAATAGTTGCCATAATGGCTCGCCGAACTAATGCACCGTGTGTATCAAGAGTAATACTACAAAATTTGGATTGCACTGTGGTAATTAATGTTAAACGCTACCGGTTTTTAGTTTGCGAGTGGCTGGTGCTTTGTTTGGGAGTTTTGCTCAAGACTCTTGTTCTAGTGTTTTGATGTTCACTTCGGTCATTATACTTCGCACCTTGTTTTTGAGTGTTTGAAGCGGGGTTTGGTTTTAAATTAGTGAGACAAAAATCGATTTGGGAAGAAAAAGAAGAATTGGGCGGCGCTTTTAAAATCGTCGAACTGCTATTTATTTTTTAAGGTATTTAGTAAAAAGAAAAATGAAGGAACTTAAGGTATATATTATTATAGATACAGTGAAGAAAAGTTAAGAAAGAGAACTTAAATAAATAACGAATTAAAAGTTTGTTAATTCGTTGATCAATAAGAGTTTTCCAGCAATGTGCGTGTGTCTTATGTGCAGGTATTTGATTCATTGTTTGAAATTAAGATTAGTGAATCTATTATATTATTTAAAATAAATATGTGTTAATATTTTACGAATAGAATAGATGCGCCCATGTTTAAAGTAAGAAAATCTACATGAAATTAAAAAATCTTTTTTTTTTTAATTCGGAATTTCTTTTAAATTACAACATTCGTTAATACTAAAACAAGCCAGATACAAATAGTGTAGCCAAAATAATTTTATCATCATACAAATACTATGTGCGAAAAAACTTTTGCCGCGACTTAATATTTAAAAAAAAGAATGTTTTTGCAGATAATAACGTAATTAAGGGCTCGGCTCAAGTCAGTTACACACTGCAGACGAGCTCGCGTGTCGCAGACCAAAATAAAACATTTCTGCACCTGCCTTATCTCAATAAAACTTGACGCGTTATCTCGCGCGGCACGTGCCGCTAGGAAGACTATGCTTTTGTTTCCCCAATGTTATTCCTACAAACTTTACCTTCTGCTTTATTTCTTGTTTTTACTTAACCAGTTATGTAAATCTATTTAGGAGGAAGCCGACTGACTGACTGATCTATCAACGCAGGACCAAAATTGTAGCGTTGAGTGCTCCTCTTTCCATAATCATAATCATAATCAATTCATTCATTCATGTTGGTTACTAGTAACACTTATGCATCGTCAAAATGAATACAAACCAAAATTTAAGCTTCAGCCGGTTCGGAACCTTATCCTACCAAGAAGAACCCGGCAAGAAAGAAAATGCAGAAAGGATTTTTGTTCGTTCCCTCGCTAAGGGTTGGTGGTTGATAAATGGGGGTTCAAAGTTAGAATTAATCTTTGCCGTTTTTTTAGTTATTCCAATAAAATTTTGATGAAGAACTTTACTCATGTAAAATATCGATTTTGAAGTATGTTTGCTATTTTTCAACAAAGAAAATTTGATAACCGTGTTGATTACGCCAGTACCCGTTGTTGTAAAGATGACTTGATTTCAACAGAGTCCAGAGCATAAATAAGGTATTCCCACATAAGGGTATAATTTACTGACTTTTTGGCTAAATTATGCAAGACATGTCCTGAGTTAGGCATGACGCTTGGGCAGCGCGTCCGCTCGCGTCACGAGCCGCGCACGTGACGTGACGCTCTCGTCGCCCAGACGCCGCGTGACGGCGCGGACATTGCGCGCTAGCTTGTATTTACGGCCGCCGTGATACGGTTACTTGTTCCCTCTTATCTTTTACTATTGCTGTATAAGTAACGTTTTAAACAGCTGAATTAAGGTTGATTTTAACCTGCGATGATAAAGCGACGGGTTTTATATCTATGACGTGTCTGTCTATGGCATCGAATGTCCCAAACGGATGAAACAATTTTGATTTTGTTGGAAATAGTAACACTAACGCCACGTTTTTTTTAATCAGATTAAGATGGCCGCCACCATAAAATGTAGAAATAAATGTTTTGACACAACACTCTTAAAACAGGTATCAAACTAAAGGGCTTGTGAGAAGTAAATTAAATCTGAACGAATTTAATATCAGACTAGCGGTCCCGGAAAACTTCGTTGCGCCTTAGAGGATTTTCCCGCTTTTCTGTAAAAAAAACTCCTGAACTTTCTTTGCTATAAACCTCACATTCAACGAATGTAAAACCGTGGAAATCGGTTCGTGCGTTCTGGAGTTATAGCGTCAGGAAGGAAAACCCGACTTATTTTTATATAGTAGATATGCTTAAATAGCAAACTGTCGAGTTATGTCGATGAATTAATTTTTTTTAGCAGTCACACTGTTGGTTACAGATATGTTTTTGTAAAATTAAACTGGCGTTGTAATATTGTTTTTAAATTATGTTTTAAACAACTTTTAGCGTCAATTAAACAAAAATATGTCCTGAGCAAGGCGTGACGCTTGGGCAGCGCGTCCGCTTGCGTCACGAGCCGCGCACGTGACGTGACGCTCTCGTCGCCCAGACGCGGCGTGACGGCGCGGACATTGCGCGCTAGCTTGTATTTACGGCCACCGTGATACGGTTACTTGATCCCTCTTATCTTTACTATTGCTGTATAAGTAACGTTTTAAACAGCTGAATTAAGGTTGATTTTAACCTGCGATGCTAAAGCGACGGGTTTTATATCTATGACGTGTCTGTCTATGGCATCAGATGTCCCAAACGGATGAAACAATTTTGATTTTGTTGGAAATAGTAACACTAGCGCCACCAAGTGACCATTGCGAGTAACGGACGCAAGTGCCACCCACAGGGTGTTCGATAGAGTCTGCGACTTAATGTCCGGCGGAGGCTCACTTTTTGTACGACCACCGGACAGAGAACATGTCTGAAAATTGTCACGCGGTACTAGGAAACCTAGAAAATCAAGTGTAATTAAAATAAATAACCTTTATTAATGAACAAGTATAGAAGTTATTGACTAGCAATTAGCATCTGCTCAGATATTATTGAAGTAGTGAATGTTCAGATATTAATGGTAACTTGTGGTGTATGTAACTTTACGATATTTTTAACTGTTCAGAAGTATTTGGTCACTTTGTCTGCTCCAATATATTTGACGGCGTCTGTACATAAAGGGACAGAAAAAGCTACTGAGTTGTATACTATGTGGTGATAAATAATTAATTCATAATAAATATCAAACAACATCTCGTACTTTGCTCTGATTCTGTGGTAGCACTTGTGTTGCAGAAATCAGAAACAATGATGGTACCGCAACACCCAGACCCGAGATAATCCAGAAACAGACAGAGAATCGAACCTGGCACCTCGGAGATGGCTTGCTGCTAAAGTTTGACCTGCTCCTCGCAATATAAATTAATAAAGCTTCAACTTTTTCTTGCTAAAACCATTAAACTACTTTGTCGTCAGTCAGTCTCGGTACGTCACGCGTTTCGTGATGCAGCCGTCCAATGTATTAATTGATAATAAATTAATATCAAACAACATCATATACATACACTGCTCTGATTCTGTGGAAAGTAGCTTAAGCACTTGCGTTACCGAAATCATAAACAATGATGGCACCACAACACCCAGACCCGAGGCAAACCAGAAACAGACAGAGAATCGAACCCGGGATCTCGGAGTTGGCTTGCTGCTAAAGTTCAACCTGCTCGCCGCAATATAAATCAATACAGCTCCTACTATTTGTTACGAAAACCATTAAACTACTTTGTACTCGTCCGTCCGTCTCGACACGCGTTTTGTACGTGACGTGGTGTAGACTTCCAAATGCTTATTTACTGGGAGCGTGATAGCTCCAATGTCTGCTCTTTGAGCGCGAAAGAGTGTCTCGAGTAGGGCCGAAATTGAAAATGCATGTTTGCTTAAAAGACACATAGATAGATAGATACTCGTAGATAGATAGTGTATCTAATAATAATAAAGTGTTATAGCAAATAAAAATTTACAGAAATTGGTTTTACAGACATATTCAGGCACAATTTAGGCGGTCTTATTGCTAGAGAGCAATATTTTCCAGACAACCTTTAGGTAGAATAAATAGTAGATATCGAGAAACGGGTAAAATGTTAATTGAGAAAATACTAACAGAAAACATAAATACCATAACGTGATTAATGAAAAAAAATACATAAAAATAAAAAATATATAAAAAAACAAAAAAAAACATACATAATAAATAAATATATAAATTTCCATAAAGTATTTACGGCTAAAACAAACATATAGATTAAATATACGAAATCAAATGAAATACCAAAAAATGCTTAGCTACATTTAAATACTTTGATAAAGAATACAAGTTCGTGTTTAGTTAAGAGAAAGAAAGAAAGATTTTACTCTTGATTTAAAAATAGGGAGGGTCTCAGATTCCCTGATTGGTAAAGGAACGGAATTCCATAAGGGTATGGACTGGACATTGAAAGACTTTGAGTAGTATTCAGTACGAGTAGGAAAAGTAAGTAGAAGTTTACGGGAGGATCGCATTCGCATACCATGCTTTGATGGGTTGCAAGAAATGGAATTCTTTTAGGTACGGACGGGTCATATACATAGATATGCTTCACTCAAAAATAAAAGCAAACAAAATACTTACAACAACAATGAAAGACGATCTGAGTTTGATGACCTCTGTAACCGAAAGGCGAGCGTGCTGGACTTTGGCCACGCGCCATCTCTGAGGTCCCGGGTTCGATCCCCTTCAATATGGGAAACGGACATTTCTATATTCTCTCGGGTCTGGGTGTTGTGGTACTGTCGTTGTTTCTGATTTCTATAACACAAGTGCTTTAGTTACTTACCACAGAATCGGAGCAATGTATGAGATGTTGTTCAGTATAAATAGTATTTCTAGTTGGCTAAAATAGATAACTGGCCAAGTGCAAGTCGGACTCTTTTTTTTTTTTTTAATTGCACTTCAAGATTGACCTCATCCCACCTGATGTTAAGTAGTAATGAGGTCCTAGCTTAAGGGTGACAAAAGCACAGCATAATAAATATGTTACTGGACTTGTCGCCCTTACCTTGAAGGCTTGACCACTGCTACTAATGTAGCACCCCCCCCCGAAGCTCTGGAAACCTTACTCACACGCAGGAACACAACAACACAGAAGTGATTGCTATTTGGCTGCGGTCTTCTGTAAGGTGGAGGTATTTCACCAGTCGGGCTGCTCCAGTTCGAACGATAAATCGCTATGCCCTACCTCTCTTCTCTACTCGACTCGTGCACAAAATACCATTATTTATTTAACATTAGACACAGTTATTTATATTTTAAGTAACATAACACAACCAAATATTCTGTGAATATTTCAAGCGTCTAACAACAGTTTTTGTGTATGCTCAATTGAAATTACTGTAAGTCACCTAAATACTCCTCCAATAGTCAAAAGGAAGACAGATCATTTCTTTTGGTTGTTATGCCACCCTTGTTGCGTGTGCTTAAGAACTATAATTGAACTGCAAGTGTTCAACTGTAAAAATGAAAACTTTGGCACAGTTGGCTACTTGACAGTTTTTGAAAAAGTATTGTAAAATGTGCGCCGGTTCATTTTATATCCGAAGCAATTCGATTCATCTGGAAATAATGTAAATAACCTGAGAAAAATAAGATTTTGTGTAACACATTTAAAAAGCGCGCGCAAACGCCAAGTCACGTCACTGTTGCAATTATGACGACCACGTCGTAGACAACGAACCGATACGTATAGGAACGACTTAATTTAGATAAACGGAAAATGTTTCAATAAATTCTTAATACGATTAGAGAGACAATAATTCAATTTAATCGGTAAAATAATCATTGTTTCGCCACATTAAAATAAATAATTTTCGCCGACAGCTGTCATTTCCGAATTGCAATGGTGGTTTCCGTTTCGGTTCTTTTGTTCCACAGATAAAAAAAGTAAAATTTATTTTGCAAAAATAAAATACTAACTATGCTTTAATTACAAAATAAACATGTTAAATTATTACTTTACTAATAAGCTAACAATTTTCATATTTTATTGTTTACACTGTCAAGTAGCCAATTGTATTAACTTTTATTTGGGCTCTAAAAGCCATATTCCGCAGACAACAGTATAAACAGTTTTGTGGGACTCTGCCTATTTTTATAAACGTACTTGTTTTGTTCATAAATGAATAAATAAGACAATTGTCTCTCTCTTTCTCTCGCTCTCTCTCTCTCTGTGTGTGTGTGTGTGAAAGAGTTAATCTTAAACCAAAAAAAAATTGTTAAAATATTGTAGATATTGTAGATTGTATTGAAATCAACTCAATCAAAATAAAATACAAAAACTTCTAATCCGATCATCGAAATTTCCTTCGTGCCTCAGGAATGACAGCAAAACTCAATTCGCAGAAACAATAAAAATAATTTGAGGCGTCTTCAAGCAAGCTTTTTATTGCCGATTTTATAATCAAGTACTCTTATAAACAATTCAAAACCCGATTCCGGTACCCGGGTTTGCTATAAATACGACTCGTATAACCGTAAAGTATTGAGGGTATTTGTACCGATACTAATCAATTTTGTGGTGTCTTAGGGTGGATTCAGACGCATCTTGAGTGAAGCGATGGCTGGCACATACGTCATGCTTGTGAACAGGTGCCACCTTTGGGGACTGGTCTGCTCCAGTTTACCTATTAAAATAACTTAACTATATGACTTGGTCCAAAGTGTTCTACACATAGCTATAAGTTAGATACTGCTACTGTAACTGATCTGCTGAGTTTCTTACCGGTGTCTTCTCGGTAGATATAGGTTCCGAACCGGAAGTAGAATCACTTTGCATTATAAACAATGACGATTCGAAAGTGTTATTATATGTAACCTACTTGAATAAACAAATATTGAATTTGAATTTGAATTTCTTGAGTTAGTGAGTTGCTTATGAATAAACAGTTTAACTAGTTTAACTTTTTTTATATTACACTCAAGATGGACCTCATCTCACCTGATGTTAAGTGGTGATGAGGTCCTAGCTTAAGGGCGACAAGTACAGCATAATAAATCTGTAACACAGAAGTGATTAATATTTGGCTGCGGTCTTCTGTAAATAATCTAGGTAAATTTAAAAAAACGTCATAGAGTTAAAAAAACCTCCGCGCCTACCGCTTACCTTTCATATCCCGCAAAAGCCCCAACATAATAGTAGTCGTGTCTTTGTAGATTTGAACTTCTTGTAACTGCAAGGCATGGGTCTTTGGAATTAAGTACTCATTTCCTTCCTTAAAATACTTGATCACCAGTCTCGTAAAATTCAAGTTGATTATTACATTCCCTGTACACAGAAATCCGATAAAAAACGTTTTCAACTCGAAGATCTTAATCAGAGCGCCCACCACTATCGTCCCCGCTTTTTGCAAAGCAAGGAAGTCGTACACATGCTGCTGTCTTTTCCTTATCCGTGGTAAGGTGCACCAATGCATTTCCGCCTCTTAAACAGTGGTCTTAGTCATGAAGGACCATTTTACCAAATATTTATCTTGCCAGGGGTTAAGAACGAATGCCTTAAAGAAAGGACTCCCTCTTGGAATCTGAGTTGTCGTTACGAAAGCAAAGTGTCGCTCGACCCTATACCAGGCCGCGGTAGGAAGACTCGCGGGTATTAGGTCAAACATACATCAGTTCGCGATAAAAGATCGGCTATCGCAACGGCTTAGCCTGCCTTGCTTTAGTGCAAGGGATACGGTACAGAACTGTGTTCAAATCCTTAGAAATGGTTCAAACTCAAACTCAAATATTTCATTATTCAAGTAGGTTACATGTAACACTTTTGAATCGTCATTGAATACAATGCAAAGTGATTCTACTTTCGGTTCGGAACCTATATCTACCGAGAAGACACCGGAAAGAAACTCAGCAGATAAGTTACAGTAGCAGTATCTAACTTATAGCTATGTGTAAAACACTTTGGACCAAGTCATATAGTTTTATTTTGATAAGTGAAAAAAGCATGAAGTATTATTTTATTTTAAGAGGTAAGCTGGAGCAGACCAGTCCCCAAAGGTGGCACCTGTTCACAAGCATGACGTATGTGCCAGCCATCGCTTTGAATTCAAAAAGCCAGGGGTTAAATTCAAAAAGACAAATATTTTTTAAAAGACCCTAATTTTTTATTGTTACTACTTTTCTGGATCTTACTTTCACCAAGTGAATGTAAAATCTTATTCTCCTAGCGTGAATCCCAATTATAAATCAACACTTATATTGAAATGTTATTTGCTGCATAATTTAGATGAATGCGCTCATCTCAGGAACCAAACCAGTAGGATTTAAATTAAAAAAATATAGAGAAAGGTTTCGGGTTGTAGAAAGTCAGGCAGCGACCAATTAAATAGCAGCATAGAATCAGTAAAAAATTTGGAATAAACGCTGATAGTACGCGTGCAAAGCGGCGGTCCGCTAGTTAATTATAATACCCAAGGTCTGCTACTATTAAAATGCATACAAACCAAAATAGAAGCTACTACCGGTTCCAAACATAATGCTACCGAGAAAAGAACAGAAAAATACCTAATTTCAGACATTGACCTCATCCCACCTGATATTAAGTGGTAATGAGGTCCTTACTTGAAGGCGACAAGTACAGCATAATAAAGTTGTTACTAGACTTGTCGCCTTCATCTTCAAGGCTTGACGCTACGGTCTTCTGTAAGGTTGAGTTATTTCACCAGTCCGACTGTTCTAGTATGAGCAATATTAGAAGAATTTCTACCCTTTTTTATTTTTTTGAAGTGGGGAAAATACTTTTCGTACCATATTGCTGCCGTGGGGACGACAGTGACGTGTGTGGGACTCCCCCGCTGGGAGCGAGGACTACCCTAACTAAAAAACCCATCCACCTTCTTATCGCCTAGTGACAGCGTTATAGGAACCTACTTCTTCTATAGCCATAACGGCCATAGAAGAATTGCTACCCTACCTCTCTTACTAATTAAAGGTTAAACATATGAACTAAAAATTGAAAAAAATCTCAATTTAACCAAATATGAAAGTCAAAGTCAAAGTAAATATTTTTAAATCACATAGATTACATTAGTAATACTTATGAATAGTCTTTATATAAAGCAAATGAAGCTACCTCCGGTTCGGAACCTATAACTAAAGAGAAGATACCGGCAAGAAACTCAGTAGTTTTTTTTACAAATGAAAGCTACACTTATTGAAAAGACGTAACCCAAATACTGTTTAACGTATTCAGATCAAATCATCAGACAAATAAATGTTACCATTACTAATGCGTTAATTGATGTTAAATTATTCTGTTTACTTGATTTATTTAACCGGTTGGTAGAGAATAACATTCAGTATTTACAGGTATTGTTTTACTTTGTTTTGGATTAATTGTATTGTTCAGAATGCAATTGATATTTTGTTCTAAAAACGGGTGTCGGTTTGTAGCGAGCTATAATAAATTTTAATGAATGTATTTTAGTGACATTTATCTAGAGCAAGATTAATTTGTTTATTTGTAGTTTACTCAATAATGAGATAAGCTTGGGGTCCTGGATCATTATGTTTATATTAAGTCGCCCATAAAAGGGGTAAAAATAAAGCTTAAACACAAAACCAACTACTTTTAATTAGATAAATAGGTCCCTAATGTCAATTAAAAAAATGGCTCAAAGATAAAAAGAAGCTATCTTCTGTTTCCTCGTTGGTATTTCAGTCTTAGGCGACAGATGAATAGGCAAGTCGCTTTTTCTGTATGTCTCTATATGTTAAGATCTTTAAAACTACACAACGGTTTCTACGATTTTTTTATAGATAGAACGATATATGAAGACGGTTGATATGAATATTACATACATATGAATATACAGAAAAGCCGAAAACTTCACTTGTATCCACTTGCATCCGTGCGAAGCCGGGGCGGGTAGCTAGTTGAACATAAAAGGGCCCTAAGAATCACGTGCAGATTACGCAATTTACTCCTTAAAAATTAATACTTACTTGAGTTCTTAATTGTTTCACCACTCATCAAAATAAAACTATATGACTTGGTCCAAAGTGAGCTACACATAGCAATAATTTAGATACTGCTACTGTAACTAATCTACTGAGTTTCTTACCGGTGTCTTCTAGTGTAGAATCACTTTGCATTGTATTTGACTTTGGCGTCGCACTATCTCTGAGGTTCCGGGTTCGATCCCCGGTCGGATCAAATGGGAAACAAACTTTTCTACACTGTCTCGGGTCTGGGTGTTGTGGCACCTTCGTTGTTTTTAATTTTTGTAACACAACTGCTTAAGCTACTTACCACAGAATCAGAGCAATGTATGTGATATTCTCCAATATCTATTTATTATTACTAAATGTGATATATGTTACCTACTTGAATAAAGAAATAGTTGAGTTTGAATTTGCAATCAACATGTCCTCGTTTCAAATCTCAGAAGCCAAACACGCGACTCCCACGGCCACTGTCCCCTGTCCCCTCGTTCGTATTCCACTCCCGGCCGGCCGCGGTCAAATGAAACTGCCGGTAATCCCGCTATCCGTCTGGATCCCTCCCTGATCGAAAGGTGTGCTTTAATCGCTCAATCGGAATTTATTTGTTTGTTTCTTGGAGATAAAACAAATTGTACCGATTGCCGCGCTGATTCCACACCAGGATTTCTCAACACTCATTTGCTTTGCAAATCTGTTTTCAATTGGATGAGGGTTTGAGCGTCTCGGCTAGATGTTTTATTTAGATCGCTGTGGAATGCGGGAGATTGGTGCTAGATGGGAATAAAGGACTCGGGTTGTTCAAACGGTTTCGGGATTCGGAGGTGGTCGGATTTTGGGAATTTGTACCCTAAATAGTTGGTAAGCTTATTTTAATCTACTTCGGTGTAGTGTTGCCGCATAATCGATTGTGTATCGATATTTAATTAAAAGATTATAATGCATTGTAATGTAAAATATAATTGATATAATCGATAGTGTATCAATAATTATTCGATAGTGCAATGGGGCCCAAATAAATCTTCTCTTTTTAGACGATGCACTCTTGCTAGAGTGGTCTTGGTCCTGATTCTAAATCACGGTGAGTAACTATTTTAGTGATACGGTGCCATTCATCGCGTACTGCAGCCTTCCGGTACATACATAAATCGAGCACTCGTTGCAGGCTTGATCTGTCTGTCCGTCTCATTGGTGATCTTTCACGTGCTCTGGTGTCCTCCTCTTTTACCTGCACCATGAGACGTTCTATACAGTTCGAAGACGTTCAAATAAATATTTTTTTATATTATATTCATTCGAATATATCTATATCACTAATGTAAATCATATGATTAAAATATTATAATGATTTGTCATTTAAAACTGAATTTATTTTATCGATAGTTTTAATATCATGTTTTGAAGCAATTCTATCGGTGTTATTAACTTATTTGACACATCGGCTAAGATAGTATTGCTGGTATATTACAGTTAAATTACTCGACTTTACTATGCTTTTTCGCATTTTATAAAAATAAGGGTAGAAATAACCTTTCTGTTAATATTGTGTCCCTTTCTACAGATGTCTAAGAAGACATAATAAATAAAAGACGATTAAAATATTAGTATTGGCTTGATTCCAGTTAAATCGCTAGTATTGTCATTCTCAACTTTTATATTAAAATAATTGTTTAATAGCGATAAATAGACCTAAGTAAATATGTATAGGATCCAACTAATAGATTATCTCCTTATCAAAACCAAAACTATATGACTTGGTCCAAAGTGAGCTACACATAGCAATAAGTTAGACACTGATACTGTGAATGATCTGCTGAGTTTCTTACCGGTGTCTTCTCGGTAGATATAGGTTTCAAACCGGAAGTAGAATCACTTTGCATTGTATTCAATGACGATTCAAAAGTATCATATGTAACCTACTTGAATAAAGAAATATTTAAGTTTGAGTTTGAGTGGCGGCTGTACCTTAAGTGCGCTCGTGCGCTGAACCACCAATTCAAAAGATTTAAAAATTTCAAAATATCACTTCATCTTTATTTCATTCATTTTAATATTTATTTTTAAACATACAAAAATGTATAAAAAATTAAATTTCCATTGGTGAAACAGTTTGAGCGCTTTACTAAACTATTGAACCATACTGGTGCTAACTAAAAGCGGTGTGAAACCGCGACAGTATTATAAAGCGCGTTAATTAAATAAAATATGATACATGGATGACATTTATCTGCATTGCAGATCATGTGGCCCTTTTGAATACGTGTCCTAAGGATGATTATACGGTAACATGAGAATAGCGAAATGTATAAAGACTATTATAAACAGAAAAAAATTATCTCCCCTTGCGATGGGGGGAGATAAAATTTTTTTGTTTCTAATATTTAAAGTTCACTAGTACGGCGTAAAGTACTATAAAAATAAAAAATCGATTTATAAAGACTGCTGGAATACTAGAAAAACTCGATGAAGTGAAATTTAGGAACATTTTTTGTTAAACTGATAAATTAAATTAAATATTAGACAACATCACGTACCTACATTGCTCTGGTTCTACGGTGAGTACCTTAGCAGTTGTCACTAAAATAAGAAAAAGTTCATTTTCTATTTTGACCTAACAGGGAATCGAACCAGGGAGCACAAAGATGGGACACTAAGTCCGGACCGTTGGCCTCGGGTACGGAAATCATTGTATTTAAAAAAATACATTTGTTTGATATAAGCGCTTATATTAACGACATATATATGTATAATTAAATAAATAAATAGATGATTATACACAACACTGCCGAGGCGCGGAGGACAATGAGGCTGGCAACTACACGCCGAGGTATTTTTCTTCCACCGCGATCTGCCCTTGAGGGCTTGCCTCAGAAAGTTACCTGCTCTCCGCGTCCACCTCGGGATCCGTCTTCACTTCACCCAGTGTCCGAGGCTGGCTAGCAAGGCCAGCCTCAATGCACCACCGGGTCACCCCCCTCAAAAGCGACAAGATAAGAAACCTATCTTTTTTTATAATGGCGCAGTATATTGCCTCCTCACAGCCAGGTAAGCAAGAGGTGACCCCACATCGCGATGACAACGAAATTGATACCGAAATATCCTATCCGTTAGCTTCGCCATACTGGCCCGCAAGATTTTTCTTCACTATCGGGGGGATATGCTGTTACCTGGATACCGCATTTGAATGGAATAAATGATTTTTATACTTACCCTGTGGATTGTCGATGGGTTTGAAAAATCGTTTCCGCTATCGCTTATGAACGTATCCTCGCTCTTTCGTCCACAGCGCTCGGTTCCGGCTGAATTACCAACTAGCAGTGTCCTTGCTAATTGCCGCTGCACTTTTAAAATATTAACGTACCGGAAATAACGTTTTAACCGTTATTTTGGTAACTTAATGACCATTCATTACGCGGGCGGCTGGGAACCTTTGTCAGTTTTGTAACTGGTCTCTTTTATGTGCCGAGTTTTTTAACAACTGCAAAAGGTAACTAGCTTATTCACGCGTCTTTGGTCGCTTTATTTCCGATTTAATTTTATGAATGTTATTATCTAGTATTTGATTTGTCTAGCCATGAAAACGCATCCCAATCGATTCTGTAGTTTTTGCAGGAAATTCAATATTTAAATGTGGGATGATGTATATGCAAAAAAATATAAAAGTGTTTAACTTATTAGTCAGTTTTTCAAAAAATAATAAAAATATATTTTTTGCTACAAATGAATATAAATCTAATAATAAATATAATACAGCGCATCAAAGTTCAGAGAGTTTGTTTACCTCCGTCACTAATTGGTGATAATTGTAAATGACGTCGCGCTATTTTTATTTGCTTAAAAACTTTATTGCACAAAAAAGTACAACAGATAGTATTAATGGAGCTAGGGGCATATTATATTGTCGCAATACATCTTCGATTTTTTTTGTAAACATTATTCAATAAAAAAAGTGTATTCATTTTAAAAATATTATATTACGGTACGACATCGCCCCTAGCTTTCTCTCCACAACTTCAAATAAAAATAGCAGCATCGCCGACGTTCAAAACTTATGATCCACTCCAACTGGCGTTAAATGCAAGCATTGCACTCGAGAACCGATTTTAGCACGCGCTGTAAATAAGGCGAGGCGAGGCGACAAATAAAATTGCCTTATGCCCGCTAAAACGCTGTTTATTGTAGTGCTGTGTAGCGGTTGTAACAGTTACTACTTAAATAGCTCTTAAAGCACGTGAGACTACACGATTGTAACTTTGTAACACTCTTAGTTGGTCGGACTGAGAACTACTTTTCAACTACAAATGTTTATCCTGATCTTATTGATTAAACTACTTATGCGGCGCTCTTTATAAGGCAAGACGCCGAAGTGACTGATAAAATTTACTTATTACTGCTAATATGCTGTTTATGTAAATGCCGTGTAGTGTATAAGCACGACTGACTAAACGTTTTTCATTTTGTTCCACCCTTATGTCTATAGCGTAAGAACTGTTGATTAAATGATTGGGGTATTTAAACTCATACTAAAGTCAAAATTATACGAAGATTTCTAAGTTGGCCTGGCCGGTAATAGAATCCTAGACCTACATTTTCAATTCAATTTTTGAAGCGCTTTAAACTGCTTATAATGTTTAGTTGTTACTACATAATTCTTTAATAGAACTCAATTATAGAAATAATTTACAATAATAAAACTCTGTATTGAAATACCCTCATAATGTAGTGGATACCTGCTCATATGGGGCCACATCAAAATCTATTACCGACCACATAGTTATTTAAAACTTTTCAAGCTAGAATAAAGATGTTATTTTACAGATGCCTTGAACAGGCGTTAAATTTTGCAAGCACTGCACTTTTCGCGATTCGCGCGCTGTAAATAAGGCGAGTCGAGGCGACAAATAAAATTGCCTTATTCCCGCTAAAACGCTGTTTATTGTAGCACAGTGTAGTGTAGTTGGTGCACCATTTGCTATTGTGATATGTTGGGAGCCTTTTATGGATGGTTGAGCTAGGTCGTTTTATTAGTTTAGATTCTAGCAATTTTAATTAAGATTCTAACAATTCTAGATCTAATTAGATAAAATAAAAATGTCTTTGATTCAGTGATTTTTAAATATTTCCACAACAAATGTACCACGAGCTAATAAGTATGTAGTTCTAAATTCACACGACAGATGGTACTAGCCGAAGGGTTAGAGGTAGTTATGTTATAACAATTCGTCATCTACATACTTGTGGTTTGCACTGTTGAAAGACCAGCGCAATACTTGATAAAACTCAGTTTTAATGCCAAAAATTCATAATGCATGATTTTTGACAACAGTTGACAATGGAGCTATATCAATATCTGTTTACGATCGCATACTTATTTTAAAGTTTTCAAGCTAATATAAAGATGTTATTTTGGCTGTTATACAGTTTGGTGTTATACATATGCCTTGAACAGGCGTTAAATTTTGCAAGCACTGCACTTTCCGTGATTCGCGCGCTGTAAATAAGGCGAGGCAAGGCGACAAATAAAATTGCCTTATTCCAGCTAAAACGCTGTTGTACTGCAGTGTAATGTAGTTGGTGCAGCATTTGCTATTTATGTTTCGTCTTTCGCTTAAGGCGATATGTTTGGAGCCGCTTACGGATGGTTGAGGTAGGTCGTTTTATAAGTTTCATGTCGCAGAAGGAGGCCGCAGAGAGGGAGTGGGAAAACGATCCTTCCGCTTCTGCCTGCCGCAGAAGAAGGCGGCTCAGGGCGCGGCGGCAATATGACCGCACCCAGCTACCGCGTGGGGACCGGCCGGCTGATGGTGTGAGGGCACTTCAGTTGGCATTGCACCGGTCACCACTACGAGGTGGGGATGGTTCCGTTGGACCGGCCATCCCCAGTCTCCCCCCGAACACTGTGGGGGAGGAGACGCAGCCGCGTGAGCGGCTATTCCGCCGGCGGTGTTGTGGAAGGTAAGGCTGAGCCGAATTCCCGCAACACCGGCACTAAGGCGATGGAGGTCCAACCGGGGAGTTTTAGTGGGTAGTCCTGCCCTTTCAAGGGCAGGGGGTCCCACACACGCCGTCACCCTCCTTCGGGGTGACGGTACGGTGCATCAACGCATTTCCCCCGTAACCAAAAAAAAAAGGTCGTTTTATTAGTTGTGGATTCGTATTTTAGCCGTAGGTTGGCAATATTTGTCGCTAAAAACTTCCTTTACTACGTCAGCAGAGAGAAACCATAGTTTGAATTTTGCGCTATGTACAAATATTCCAATTTCAAGAGGTATGCGAGCAAATTTTCCTTGTAAAATTAACTTCTAATTGCTTACTAGCTACATTTTGATGGCCTAGCCATAATTATTGATATACGTTTCTTTTGGGTTTTCTACTTTATATAAGGCTTACACAGGGCACCATATTTTACCTTTTTTTAATTATGGTCTCTATCCCGGTTTGTGTTTTTCTTTTCTTTGTTATATGTATTATTTCTTCTACCTGGAACTCGTCTGGGAGAGATCTGGGAATATGGAAAGCAAGCAATTTAGCAAGGCTCAACAAAATTATATGCAAACTTGCTGTGCCCTAGACTTCATTCACATGGAATACGGGGTTTTTCCATATATTATACTTTTATGGTCGTTTTTACCCCTATCTCTTCTCCAAATATTTGAAACAAAAAGCAGTCCATATTTTAATGCAAGTTTTGAGCTATATTTGTGCCTAATTTCACATCTCTAACTTAAAAAAACATTCCCGTATCTCAAGGGCAGTATTACTTCCGACCCTCCTTATTTTCAAAACAAAAAGTAGCCTATATTCATTCTTGAGATTCAACGTATACCTTTACCAAATTACATCCAAATCGGTTTTGTGGTTTAGGCGTGAATGTCGTCCGTCTTAGACAAACAGACAGAGTTACTTTCGCATTTATAATGTTAGTATGGATAGTGATTAATAAGTAATAAATTTATTTATTACAAATGAACATTAATTATTTTCATATCCAAATACTCATTCATTGCTTTGCTGTAGTGTGGTAAAAATGAGTACTACTTCAAGCCTACAAAAACTATGTCACCTCAATTTTTGCACCTGGGCTCAGCTGTTAAAGAGGGCATTTACTAGTGCGAACAATGCGAGGGTCGAGAGAGTAATCACCCCTGGAGTGTACCCTCTTACCCACTAACGCCCACCCTGGACGTTGTGGGAATGACTTTTACATTTTTTTACGGCAACGCAGCAATTAAATGTTAACTCGCGTTTTAATTGTTTAACGGAACTTTAAAACTAAAAAAGTATAAGTGTTCCCCGTACTAAAACGCATACCACAATCGTCTTTTGTGTTTAAATGTAGCACCCACTTTTTTTAAATATTTTCAGGCACCGTACAGAGAGAATTGACGGCGTGTGTGGAACTCCCTGCCCTTAAGGGCAGGACAAGGCATTGAAACCCCCCAGTTGGACTGCTCATCGCCTTATGGTGCAAAATTAGTAATAAGTTTAGCTTTTTATTTGTAACAAAAAACTACTGACGTTCTTGCCGAGATATTCTCGGTTATTATAGGTTCCAAACCGGAGGTAGCTTTTTTTCTTTGTAGAGATGATTCATAAGTATAACTCATGTAATCTTTATGAATAAAAATATTTGATTGATTGATATGGTAAATCAGGTCAACCTGACCAAATCACCACTGAAATGTAGCCCCTTTGGGGGTATAACAGCACCTGTGCTGTAAATGCTAATAAGTCCTAACTTTTTAGTAAACAACGACAACGTAAATGCTGATTTTTCAACTGTCACGTAATAAGTAACAGGTCAAATTATAAGCTGTCTGAATTAAGAATGCCATTAAGTAATTTTGTAACGGAATATTATGAACATTAATATAAGTCGTATGTATTGTATTTGACTTATATTTCTAAATAAAAAAATCAGGCCTTAATATCAAATAGAAATACATCCAAAAGACAATCAACTCTATAATCAATCAATTCATATGAGTTTTTAATTTGAAAAATAGATTCAATCCTTAATCAACAGTGAATCGGAGTTATTGAAAAAATACACGACAATTAGTCATAAAGTCATTTGAAACAAATGGATCCATTAAAAAAATAAAGTTTTGAAGCATTTGTGTTGAATTCACTATTCAAATCCAAATTTTTTGTCTAACGTATAACTTACAGGTGTTTTTGGACCCTTAAGGGGTTTTTTGAAATCCCTTAAGGGATTTCAAAAAAGGGATTTATCCCTTAAGTCGCTGTCTTGTAATAGCTCATTACCGTGAGTTAGGTCGCGCCGGCATTGTCCGGCGTTATGAGCGCTATCGAATGCCCTTGTTTGTATATTAGACGCTTTGTTGGGAATTATTTTAGCGGGACTAAATTCCTATTCAGACCAAATGGCGCGCCCAACGCTTCATTTTGCTTTTGAACTAAAGCATTGGTGGCGTTAAATATCAGCATATTGATCTGAATTTCTGACCTGTTTTTTTTTTTTTTTTCTAACTGACTATAGATGATGGCCGCAGATGGCCTTTTCATCTTCACCGGGCTTGCGGGGGAGCGGAAGGCTCTCACCCCTAAAATTTCTGACCTGTAAATTTAAATCTATTTATATATATATTTATAAGTATGTAGTTCTAAACCTATTCGGCAGAGGGCACTTAACCGGAGGCTAACGGTTGATACAGCAGAAAAATTTCATCGCCTACGATAATTTGCGGTTAGCTCAGTTGGTAAGAGCAGCACGCGCGATACGTGTATGTCGTGGGTTCGATTCCCGCACCGCAAGGGGAGATAAAAAAAATATGTTTCCGTAAATTTAAAGTTAAAGCAATTATGTATAATTATCTTTAGAGTTTCTTTATAATTGGTTTTATGTAAACTAAAAATTAATACCTTTGCAATATTTCAAACTTTTAAAATAACCTAAAAGCTTTTTATTTGCAACATTGAATTTGTTTCTGTGTCGGTTGCGTTTGAGAATCTAGGCATCATCTTTTTATAATCTCAGATTGAATTTCCAATTTTGTAAGAGATGCAGTTAAACCACAATTTAAAGAAACTGAAAGCGATTTTAAAAAATTATTACTTATATCGCATCTATATACTCCTACAATTATCTACGTCAATTAATAATGCCGATTTAAACAAAAGCGTAGACATTAAAATCGCTCGACACGACGCGCGCGTGTCGCTGTCTTGTAATAGCTCATTACCGTGAGTTAGGTCGCGCCGGCATTGTCCGGCGTTATGAGCGCTATCGAATGCCCTTGTTTGTATATTAGACGCTTTGTTGGAAATTATTTTAGTGGGCCTAATTAGGAAAACGAATGGACTGAGTTACTATTCAGAACAAAATAGAGTGCCTAATGCTTTATCCTGTTTGTGACCTGACATTGTACAGACTAGATTTAGACCCAATTCGCACAGTTTTTGCAAATCGGTGACGTAAACAAACACCTTCGCTGAAGTTTGTTGCACTGTATCATCGTAAATTTTAATTTATGTACTAAATCAAAAAACAGGAATTCATAATATTTTTAAAATTAGCTGATGGACTGACTGGAATAATTGTTTTGTACCCAATCATCATCCCCATTCTCAGAGCCATGCCAGTGACTTTAGTTCTTTTAAAAATTACCATATCCTGATTAACTATTAGCCAAAAAGTAAGCACTTTTACTCTAGTAATGGCGGAATAAAAATGTACACTGTAAGCATTTTTATACCAGCTAAGCCATACTTGCTGCATGTTGACCCTAGTACACATTATAGGAGCTAACGTAAACACACGGGCCTATCTGACCGCAGTCACGCATGCATCGCTCGGTTTGGCGCGATGACAAATCGTGGCGTAAATCACACCGCACCTGCTTCGGCCTCACGCCCACATTACACAGCCTAGCGCTGTTGTACAAACATTGAGCTTAACGCAGTAACGAACACGTGTTCGTTCTAAAACTACAGTGTACCTATTCTTTAACTTATTTTAGGTAAACAAAAATAAATCCTATACCACTTATAGCACTGCCAAAGCAAAAAGTGTCGATAACACATAACTTTTTAAATTCAATCTTTTCCGAAAATTAGCCATTTTTTTTTTGAAACCTTATTGTAGTTGTTGTGACTGACACAATGGCCACAAATTAAATTTCATCTTTCATGCCAGAATGCGTCAAGCGGTTCCAAATACATGGGTACCTATATATACCCGAAATCTACAAACAAACTTACTGTCAAAAAACCGTACCCCCTTTTGACAGTTGGACAAAAATATAAATGAATAAAAAAATTTTTGTCATACCGTAAAACTTTTACTGCTACAAAAATCTACTGTGAATCGGTAATGAAATTGTTTTTTGGCTTAGAAAAATTAGTTAAAACTCTTCATAAAAAAGCGAAATTAAACGTTGGAATTTTCATACCAGGCAATTAATGCTGACGCTAAACATTGACCCTAGTACACATTATAAGAGCTAACGTAAACACACGAGCCTATCTGACCGCAGTCACGCATGCATCGCTCGGTTTGGCGCGATGACAAATCGTGGCGTAAATCACACCGCACCTGCTTCGGCCTTACGCCCACATTACACAGCCTAGCGCTGTTGTACAAACACTGGATATAACGCTGCAATAGCCACGTATAATTATAGTGTATCTACTAATTATTTAATAATTTTAGGAAAACAGGAAGCACTTATTACTATACGACTTCAAATAACGGCCACGCATCCTTTAACTACGGCGTACTATTTTTTTTACTTAGTTAAACAAAAAGATGTCTTCAAGAATTACGACTAATATTTTATTATATAAATTAATTACCAGATTTAAATATACTATTAATCGGTAATAAAAACGGTGGATTTTCACCAAATCCACCGTTTTGCTTTTTTTGTTTAAAGAAATTTTCATGTAGTTTATGACACCCACATAATGGCAACAAATTATTAAACCTAGTATGCCAAAAGCCGTAAGGGTACTATTATTTTTGATGTGTATGTAACCTGTCTATCGGTATGGGTGTGTGTCTGTCTGTGGCATAGTAGCTCCCAAATAGATAAACCAATTTTGTTGTTTTAAAGGTGAATTATCCAGGAGTGTTCTTAGCTATGTTAGATGGAAACCGGATCAAAATAGTGGACGCCATAGAATCAAGTCTCAAGATAGGTATTAAATTAAAAGCCTAGAAAACTACTCTATGACATAAATTTAATGAATCTCTATAAGGCCTTTAGGAAGTAATTTAGCAAATAATTCCAAAGACACAGATTTAAATGTTACGGACAAAACAGTAACTGCAATAATGACTAAAGGGCCAGTCGTCACATATTTTTAACTCCCTACTCCGTTTTGGTCGAAGTTTTGAATCATCCAGTAAAAAAACGATGTAGTGGAAAAACAATAACCGATTCTAAGGAATTCGCGAGCAAAAGCTTGTACATCAATAAATCAAATATTCGACTGTCCACCTTCGGAAGTTCGGTTTTGTATTTAAAGCCATGTCATACGTCGGATCTACGCTTTCCAAGCTAGAACTAGGAAGCCAGAGCCTAGAACAACTTAAAGCTTCGTGTAAGCTCCCAATTAGCCTTGTAGCTTGTAAAATACAGGGTTTGTAACAAATCGCACGTAATGTATGGGAAGCGACTGTACAGGACGATTCGCATTTTCCATAAAACAAACTGTTTCCCGTAGGATTAGCCCGTTGATTAATTACAGCAACACCCGCTATATATCTAGCAACTATTACGGTATGTGCGCTAGTTAAGAGTGCGAGTTTCAGTTGTACGAAATATATGTTTTTGTCGACTTCCATTGCGTGCGGGATGGACTTTAGCATCGCGACATCTTTGAGGTCCTGGGTTCGAGTCCCGGTCGGGTTAATATAGGAAACGAACTTAAAGAAAGATTAGATTTACTTTATTGCACAAAATATTTACCGATTTGGCTTTACAGACAAATTAAAGTAGGTATAATATACGCGTCCCAATAGTTAGAAAGCAGTCTCTTCCGGACAACCTTTAGGCAGAAGATATAAAAGAGGACGAGAAACGGTTACATCTGTACAAACACGTAAATTGAAATTTTCAATATCATCTCGGGACTGGGTGTTGTGGTACATTTATACAGTATACTTATTTCTGATATCGTATAGCAAGCATTTTTGTTACCTTCTGCAGAATCAGAGCAAAGTTTGTGATGCAGTCCAATATTAATAATAACCTTATTTATTTACTTTGACAACCTGTGATATTTACTTATTTAAAAATACAAAAGGTGGACTAATTACCACCACCCTAATTAACGGCCTTCTCTACTAGCTAACTTATGAAAATATAACCAAAACTTTTGTGGCCTTGTGATCTTATTTGTCTATAAGTAGTCAAATATTTTTATTAATAAAGATTATATTATATTATATGAACGAGCATATCATTTTATACATATTGGCCTACATATATCAATGTGTTCTTACTTTGATAAGAAAACGCAACAAAACATTTCTTGTTACACAGCAATCTAGAATAGAGTACTTAAAAACAGTAAAGTGAACCCTGCTAGAAAGAACTTAAAGCACATATGAGGGCTATGTACTCGCAGCGGCACGAGGCGCGGCTAATTCGGCGATTAATCACGCGACCGCGGCTCGCGCCACGTGCACTACTCGCGCTGCATCATAAACAACGACCGATTACACCATACGATGCGTTAACGACACGATCATATAACATAACTTGTATATATTAGTTACAGTGAACAAAAAAATAAATAATATAAATAAATATTGGACAACATCACATACATTGCTCTGGTTCTGTGGTAAGTAGCTTAAGAACTTGTGTTTACAGAAATCAGACACAACGACGGCACATAAACACCCACACCTGAGACAATATCGATATTTTCGATTTCCCAATTGACTCGACCGGGGATCGAACCGTTCGCCTCTCGGCTACGGAGGTCATACTAATTTCCTTCGAATATCGGCACCAAAAACACAAAGACAGTAAGTAAGTAAAAAATAGTAGGTAATAAAGTATCGACACTTGAAAAAGAAACTTTAAGGCTAATGAGATAAGGCTGACAAATAGACCGGATTCGTTAGTGATCCGCGTCTGTGACTCGCTGCATCTTTAGAAACGGCATGTGTACCGTTACTAGCTCACTATTTAAACCACACCCACTGTGCCTTACTTTTCGTTGTACCATTTTCAAACGTTAGAAGGAAGCCTACTTATTGGAAGAGTAGTAATCTCTATAAGTGAAGGTCGTGGGTTCAAATTTCACACAGCACGAGGAGATGAAATATATATATATTTTTTATATTTAAAGTTTGCTTGTGCGGCGTGCAGCACTATAAAAATTGTTTAAATGTTTTGATTGTAACGTTTTACTATTTCAACATTAAATTTAAGATCGCACGGGGTAAATTCTTCCCATAAATTGTACAGGACCTTCATTTTTCAGCACACACATGCATAGTTCACGCTGGAAATATTAGTAGGAAAAATTTTCCCGCCATTTATCTTCGTGTCTTTGCCCGCGGGAACCGGGAATTATGTTCCAGACTCCGTAAGATATAATTTCATTAGGCACTTTTATTGTTTTACTGACTATTTTTATTTAGTTAGTCTGTTGAATGGAGTTTTTTATGCGCTAACAGAATGATTGGGAAGCATTTATAGGTCGTAGGAGCATTAACTGCCAATTAATAATAAATAATAATAATAAGAAAATATTTTCTCAAAAATCTTATATTTTAACAATTACACTGTGCATACGTAAAAATGTGTTTGTATTAAAAATATAAATAATACTCGTAGTATACTATTCATCATTATACTGAATCCTACATAAAAATATATTCAAAGGCAAACATACATCCTGAATATATAAATTTCACATATGTTTAAAACAGTTCATTAACATTTATTTTGACAACCTCGGTAGCCGAGAAGTGAGCGGGCCGGATTTTGACGTCGCGCCAACTTTGAGGTCCCAGGTACGATCCTCGGTCAGGTTAATATGGGAAACGAACTTTTCTATATTGTCTCGGGTCCGTGGTGGTACCGTCGTTGTTTCTGATGTCTGTAACACAAAAGTGTTAAGCTACTTACCACAGAATCAGAGCAGTGTATATGATATTGTCTAACATGTTTATATTTATATATTAAACATATAACAAATTAAACACTCAAGTAAAGTCTAAAAACTAACACAGAAAATTTTGCTTGAAGTTTATTTATTGTATTTACTTTAGTTAACTAGGATTTTATTTGTGGACTTATTATGTTACGTGTGATTTCCTAAAATACTTATAATTTTCATTAAAATTTTCTTCTTGGTTTGTAATTCAGATGTTTATAAGCAGAAAATGCAAATCCTTTTTTCATCTAAACTAATCTAATCTCAAAAATTCAACTCATCATTCATCATCATTTCAGCCTGTTACTGTCCACTGCTGAACATAGGCCTCTCCAACCGATTTCCAGCGCGACTGGTCCATTGCCACCTGCATCCAACGAGACCCAGCAATTTTTACTAGGTCGTCGGTCCATCTGGTAGGTGGCCGTCCCATATATAATAATTCAACTAATATAATAAAAATGGGAAGATTGAAACACGATGATTGAGATCATAGGATGGGTTTTTATTTATAAATATACATATCTTTATTAGGTATCCTCCATGATTTCATCCCCGATAACATTTACAACGCACCCTAATTTAGCGAACAACACATAACAGGAGGTAATTAATTTAAGGGAAGAAAGTTGCTTAATTGCATATTAAGATAGCTTTCACGTCGATCTATTTTGGAGTGGCTGGAATGCTTCTCAGCGTAAACTAATTATGGTTGTGATGGGGTTATGAATAATATAGAGTTCCTAGATGACAGAAAGGATTTCTAAGAACGTTACGACATAGTAACTCTACTGAATGACTAGGAGTTGTAAAAAAGAAGATAACGATATAATAAGGGGATAAATCGGTATCAAATCCTTTGTCATCGCGATGTGGGTTCCTCTCTTGCTTACCATTACACTAGGAGGAGCCAGTATACTGCGCTTTAAAAAAATCGAGTTGATATTCTCTCCTAAAGTACTTAAATATTTCTGAATGTACGTGTTAACGCGTGAACGCATGCGTAAGCGGTGGATACGGCGCACACACACAAATGCAGCAGCGACCAATAAAAACGCCGCGGCCTGCGCGTGCTTCCTTTTTCGGTCTCCAGGCTCCGTGCGAGCCACTCGCTAGCATAGCAAATACTTATAGTGATAGATTTATATTTTTTCATGTACATACAAAGTCTCGTAATTATAACTAGTATTTTACCAATTCGTGGCTACGTTATTTCTCTCCGCCCCGCTAGATCCTTGAGTCGAGCCTCATCATAAATTTCGAGCCGGATGCGATTTTTTGGAGCGGCTACAACAGCGCAGCGACCAGAGGACGCAGCGGTGAGGACACGTCAAGGACACCACGCGGTCGAAGCGTGGCGGCGTAGC
The DNA here is from genome assembly GCA_037074685.1 of Glyphodes pyloalis. Classification (NCBI taxonomy): domain Eukaryota; kingdom Metazoa; phylum Arthropoda; class Insecta; order Lepidoptera; family Crambidae; genus Glyphodes; species Glyphodes pyloalis. The sequence continues at coordinate 17,300,175 of JAYKKO010000009.1, forward strand.
AGAGAATTCAAGATCAAGGCCAAGACGATCAACAACCATTCAAAATATTCAAGAAAATAGCGGTCCAGAAAATTCAAAACCCTGAAAAGGGGCCTGCAGTGCATATTCGTGAGTTCGTTCCAATCAAAGCGCAATTTCCATTCCAATTTTTATTCATTTTAGAATCAGTTCCATAATAATTTCCAATCCTATTCACGATTAATTACGTATTCGTTGCAAGATTCAAACGCAAATTTATTTTTATTTCAAAGCCTATTTTGCATTTTCCTTTAGAACAAGCGGTTCCCTTTCACTATTTCACAATAAATTTAAGCAAATACCTAATTATTCCAGTATTTTTTTACTTATTTCTTATTTAGAGGTACCAAGATTCAATTTGTTCTCTTTTCAGCTAAAGATCATAATTGTATATTAAAACTAAACATTGTGTTTTACGTGATAATCCAGTGCATTTTATTGCAAATTCCAGTGAAATTCCCGAGCGTGCATGCGGGTCCGGCGCGCTTTCGCATGATCGCTGGCGCGCAAGGTCAAGTAACTGCGCCACGTACCACGTGCACGTGGCGTGCGCACGCTTCCCAGTGCTTCTAGTCGCTTCAATTCACTTCATTTGTCGCTTTAAGTATCGTTTCATCCACTTCTCTTCTAATTTCGCAATTTTCAATTAATATTTCTTGTCATTTTCAGTTATTTTTCACTATAAGCTGGTTAATTATTTTGAACTTACTTCCTTACTTGCCTTTCATTTCCATTCGAATATTATTTTAATCATGGAAGAGCTTAAATCATTAAGAAAAATAAGAGCGTCCCATAAAGCTAAGCTGACTATTTTCAAATCATATCTTGAGACACTTTTAAATTGCAAAGAGTTAAATAGCTTACAAATTCACGAAACAAATACGCGCCTTGCAAAAATTCAAGCTTTATACGATGATTTTGATGTGAATCAAGCTCAAATAGAGAATTCTGACGAAATTCCAGGTGACGATTTTACCGAACGCGAGAGCTTCGAGAGCACATACTTCAGCACCATCGCCGCCGCGCAGGATCTGCTGACCAGACATGCGGCGGGCGGCCCTGCTTCTGTGGGCAATGACTTCGCTTCGGTGGCAGGCTCAAATGTGGCAAGTGGTGCAACACCAAACATTCGTTTACCCATCATAAACTTACCAATTTATTCAGGACGCTATCAGGACTGGTTAGAATATTACGAGACATACCTATCACTTATTCATACAAATTCCTCCATACCAAACATACACAAATTTCACTATTTACGCGCATCACTAAGGGATAGTGCAGCACTAATTATTCAATCATTAGATTTTACTTCAGAAAATTATAATGTTGCTTGGGATCTTCTGTGTAGCCGTTACAATAACAGTCGTATTTTAATTAATAATCATGTTCAAGCACTTTTCAATATTGATCCCATTACCAAGGAATCTGCAAGAGCCTTGCGTAATATTATAGACATTGTCAATAAAAACCTAAGATCACTAAAAACACTGAATGTACCTACAGAACACTGGGACATTCTCATCATACACATTGTGTCCAACAAGTTAGACCCGGCCACAGTCCGTGATTGGGAGGCGCATAGAAATACAATTAAGGAATTGCCAACCTTGAATAATTTCAATGATTTCTTAAAAAATCGGGCTGACTTGTTGGAAACAATGGACGAAAAACACCGACAGCCATTACGCAGACACAGCGACATTACCCACGTTAGACCAAAAACATTCATAGCTAATCATACGCTTACAAAACCAACACAATTTCCATGCCCTATTTGCAAAGGTGCACATTCAGTATATTACTGCATGAAATTTAAATTATTGCCAATTGAAAAACGTATAAAAAGGGTTAAACAATTAAATTTATGTATAAACTGTTTGCGTGGTGGTCATGATGAAAAACAGTGCAAATACGGAGCTTGCAAATTGTGTTCTCGTAGACACAATACTATGCTACACTTAGGCAACAGACAAAACACACTATCCCAACCTCATTCTCAAACTGAGTGCGTAGTACTACCTGCCATGCAAGAACAAAACCAGACCGAATCGAATCCTCAAACTAATCAAATAGATACGAATAATATTACACTTTCTACTACGCATCAAGGGCAGGTATTACTATCCACTGTGCAAATTCATGTCAAAGACAACAATGGTCATTTACACAAAATCAGAGCATTGTTGGATTGTGGTAGCACCAGTAGTTTCATTGTTGAAAACTTACAAAAACAATTGCATATTCCAAATTATTCAACTTCAATATCCATTCAAGGATTAAATAATCAAAGTTCAAATATTTCTAAGAGATGTGACGTAACAATTTCGTCGCTCTCAGACAGCGGTTACTCCTCAAGGGTTAACTGTTTTATTGTGCCACAAATCACACAATTAATACCTACAAAAAAAATTAACATAGACAATTTCAAAATACCTCCAAACATCCACCTCGCGGATCCACAATTCAATACCCCGTCTGAGGTGCAGATGCTATTGGGAGCCGACCTGTTCTGGCAGGTTCTATCTAATAATCAAATACCGTTAGGTAAAAACATGCCAATCTTAGCTGAAACAATGCTAGGTTGGATCGTCTCCGGCTACGTCAGAGACTCAAAACGTATTCAAAATACAGTCCATTGCCATTTCATTCAAGACACTGAGCTCGAGACAAGGCTCGATCAGTTTTTCAAATTGGAGTCAGTAGGCACCACTCAACAATCCCCGTCAGTGGGTGAGAGTGAATGCGAAGCTATTTTCACGAAAACAACTGTCCGTCAGCCAGACGGCAGATTCATGGTTACCATGCCACTAAAAGAGTCTCCTAGTTGTCTAGGTGATTCTACCGAACAAGCTCTTAGCAGATTTCAAGCTTTAGAACGCAAATTCAAACGCAATCCCACATTCAAACAAAATTGCATAGCTTTCATGAACGAATACATTTCACTAGGTCATATGACCGAAAATACAAATCCAAAAGACACTAATTTATTTTCATCAACACAAACTGATATACAAAACTCACAAATAACCAAGCGTTCAATTTTGTCCGCAATTGCCCAAGTTTTTGACCCACTGGGTCTCGTTAACCCATGTATGTTACAGGCTAAACTTATATTGCAAATACTATGGGCAAAGAAAATTGCGTGGGACGACCCATTGCCCCTTGAAATTCAATCTCAGTGGAAATTTTTCATTCAATACCTACCTGAGTTGAATAATATTCAAATACCACGTCATGTCCTTAGCGACAAACCAATAAAGGTCGAATTGCATACCTTTAGCGATGCCTCAATAAAAGCATACGCTGCATGCGTATACATACGCTCAATTTCAAATAATGGTAGTATCATGGTTCATTTAATAATGGCAAAAGGTAGAGTATCTCCTTTATCGCAAAAACTCTCAACACCCAGACTCGAATTAGTAGGAGCCCTTTTAGCCAGTAATTTAAGCAAGAAGGTTGAGAATTCCTTACGTTTACCAATTGATTCAAAATATTTTTGGTGTGATTCAACCATTGTGCTTGGTTGGATCAAAACATGCAGCAAAGTAAAGCTCAAACAGTTTGTTTACAATAGAATTACCGAAATTACAAAAAACTCTGAACCTTCTTCATGGAACTACGTTCCCACTGGATCCAACCCCGCAGACATAGGATCCCGAGGCCTGAACGCGTCTCAGCTAAAATGTTCAACTTTGTGGTGGGGAGGTCCGCATTTCCTTCATCAAAAGGAAATCGTAATGCCTACACAGCCTCAAAACACACACATTGACAACTTACCTGAAATAAAGTTCCAATGTCATTTAGCAGCGACTGAACCCCATGAAAATCATTTCACAAGCAACTTTTCAAATTACAGAAAATTACAACGAATTACAGCTTATATAAAACGTTTCACGCATAACTGTAAAAATTCTAATAATAAAATTACAGGTCCGCTAACGACATCGGAACTTGAACTCGCTACACAAACACTTTGTCGAATTGTGCAGCAGGATATGTTTTGTAAACAATATTCATTTTTGAAAAAGGGTCAACCCTTACCTTCTAAGGACAAACTATTGAGTTTAAATCCATTTCTCGATGAGACAGAGCTAATGAGAGTTGGAGGAAGATTATCCAATTCTAATTACGATTCAAATACAAAACATCCAATCTTGTTGCATGCTTCTCACAACGTTACAAAACTACTCGTTCAACACTTTCATTTAATTTTATTACACGCAGGTCCACAGCTGTTACTTTCGAATTTAAGACATAAATTTTGGATTACGAACGGGCGAAATTTGGCAAGAAAAATAACGCGAAATTGTTTAAAATGTTGTAGATTTTCAGGAAAAACATATCAACCAATAATGGGTAATCTGCCTGCAGAAAGACTGCAGTCAGAATACGTGTTCTGTAATACAGCTGTGGACTACATGGGACCAGTCTTGTTAGCTGACAGAAAGGGCAGGGGTTGTAAACTCAACAAAGCCTACTTATGTGTATTTGTTTGTTTGGCAGTTCGTGCAGTACACATCGAGCTTGTCACCGACCTAACTTCACAAGGCTTCCTGTCAGCCCTCAATAGATTCATTGCTCGCAGAGGCAGGCCCGCTGTAATATTTTCAGACAATGGCACGAATTTTATAGGCGCATCTAACGATATTTCTAAATTTATAAAAAACAATTGCGATAACATAGTTTCATATGCAGCTGAAAAAGGTATTATTTTCAAATTTTCGCCAGCCTATAGTCCCCATTTTAACGGCTTAGCCGAGGGCTCAGTAAAATCAATAAAACATCATTTAAGAAGAGTACTATCGATGACTCATCTCGATTACGAAGAATTAAACACAGTCTTAGTCGAAATTGAAGCAATATTGAATTCTAGACCTCTAACTCCACTCTCAAGCGATCCCTCAGATTTAGTCCCATTAACCCCTGCGCATTTTTTGATTGGACGTACATTAACGATGTCGCCTGCTCCCCAGGTACAAGATGCTCATCACATCCACAGTCGTACAAGATATGCAAGAACACAATTACTAAAGACTCACTTCTGGAACCGCTACTATATGGAATATATTTCAGAATTGCAGAAGCGAAACAAATGGCGCCAGGATGGTGGCCAACCACAAACAGGAGAGATGGTCCTCATCAAAGATGATCGCCTGCCCCCCAATCGCTGGCTGCTGGGTCGAGTGACTGCTGTCTTCCCCGGCGCTGATGGTGTCAACCGAGTAGCCGACATCAAAACTACATCGGGAACAATGAGAAGAGCTTTCAATCGGCTCTGTCCTCTTCCAATATTGGAACAGAATGCTTTGGAACAGAATGTTCCAAGGGCGGCAGCATGTTAACGCGTGAACGCATGCGTAAGCGGTGGATACGGCGCACACACACAAATGCAGCAGCGACCAATAAAAACGCCGCGGCCTGCGCGTGCTTCCTTTTTCGGTCTCCAGGCTCCGTGCGAGCCACTCGCTAGCATAGCAAATACTTATAGTGATAGATTTATATTTTTTCATGTACATACAAAGTCTCGTAATTATAACTAGTATTTTACCAATTCGTGGCTACGTTATTTCTCTCCGCCCCGCTAGATCCTTGAGTCGAGCCTCATCATACGTATCAAGCCAAAATCATTTAATTCATGCTATTTTTGTAAATTGTTATCGTTTTATTTGTACAGAGGTAGAAAATAAATAAACGTAAACAAGCCAAGTCAAAATTCAATTTGTATTATCCTTAGTTTTCATTTCACTTCTGTGGCCGTTAAGTAAGCTACTGTGGCATAATACATTATAATACTGAGCTTGGCTTTCATTTTACATTCGCGTCAACCTTTATCACAACATTATCGCAAATTGTACAGTTTATAATTAAGATTTAAAAGAAGTCAGTAAGTAAGTTATTACTAAATAGCCGCTTAAACTTACAAGTTTCGAAGTCAAACAAATCTGATAAAAGTCACTTAAAGTCGCATTTAAGGTGCTCCCTCACCGGGATTCACGTGAAATGTAACATTGCAGACATTACAATAGTGAAGGAGGAGAACCGAGCGTTACAATACGCACTTTGTAAAGTTCAAAGTTATTTTATTCATGCAAATTACATTACAAATACTTATGAAATATCTATATGATAAAAATGATGCTACCCCCGGTACGAAACCTAAAGATCACAGAGAAGATCCTGGTAAGAAATATTTAGTTCCTTTTACAAATAAAGCTGAACTTATGACTAGTTTTGCTCTTAAACATACAGTGTGGTGTGTAAATTGTAAAATTAAACATATTGATTCAAAGGAATGATGAAAATTTATAAAATAATGCAAAATGTGTAAAGGAGAATAACCAAGCATTACAATGCGCACCATGCATGCCTTACAATGTCGAATTAATATGGTTATATATGGCACTCAGCACAATGGCCGCTTTGTCTGATTTCGGATACAACTAGATCCGAATGTTCACAAATTTAACTAAATGTTACATTACACGCGAACGCTCGTCGGTCAGACAGGCAATATTGTAATGTAATGCTCAAAGTCGCATCTGTAATATTACATTACACGCAAACGTTTGTGGTCAGGGAAGTAGCATTGTGATGTAATGCTCAAAGTTGCATCTGTAATGTTACATTACATGCGAATACTTCCAGTGAGAGAGCACCCGTAAGGTAGACAAATGAGAAACGAATAAACTTGCTTAATTAAAATTGGCTCTCTCTTAAAAGTTGTTTAATTGGAGAATTTTCAACTCAAGAAAACCAGTGTTTCTAAAAGTCACAATGAAACGGGACATCAAACAGAATAAATAATTATTTTAACAACAGGCTACAGTAAATTTTTGTTTATCCTCACATAATTTCATAGATAAATCGTCAATAGGCATTTTTCACATGACACCTTTTCTGCAACATTTTGTATTATTAATTATTATTAATAATAAAAAATATGCGAGTTTAACTTATATGTACTTCATATTTTTATTTTTTTGTGACAGCAAAGAGTTGATGTCAAAATCTAAACTATCTTAATACTAAGACTGGCGAAAACAAAATTTATAGATCCAAAGAAAGGCCAGTGCATTTTGGAGTGCCACAAGGAAGCGTATTAGGCCCTCTCCTTTTTATTATCTATATTAACGACTTTCCCTACGTAACCAATCATCACATGACTGTTTTCGCAGACGACAGCGCCGTTCTATTTACTTATAATGACCTGAATAACATTCATTTTGACATTAATAATACATTGACATCTCTAATAAATTGGTTGACATTTAATAACTTGACAATTAATTTGACTAAAACACATCTAATGAACTTTAAACAAAGATATGAGGATCCCCTAAACTCTAAAATTAGTTACTCCGGAAATTCAATTACAGAGGTAGACACAACTAAATTCTTAGGTTTGATTATAGATAAAAAACTGACATGGAAACCTCATATAAACGATTTAATAAAAAAATTAAATCAGTTTTCTTATGCGCTTTATAAACTTATTTTCCTAAGTTGCCAGCATAAATACGCTTCTCACAGCCTATCACGGATATGTTGCATCGACTTTAAGGTACGGCGTTATGTTTTGGGCTAACACTACTGACAAGCAGAGTGTCTTCAAAGCGCAAAAAAAATGTCTCAGATCCATGTTCGGCCTAAAGCAGGACGACTCATGTGAACCGTACTTTCGTAAATATAAGATACTGACACTACCGTCTATATCTGAGATTGCAAAATTTGTACGGAATAACCCAAATTATTTTGAAATGCATACTGCTGGAAGTCGTCGTGAAGGCAAGTGTAAATTGTATGGCTTCTAAAATATATAATAAAATCCCACTGTATATCAGGTCAATTAATGATAGTAAAAGATTCAGAACTGCCCTCAATAGCTTTCTTGCTGAAAAAGTTTATTACGACATTAGATCATTCTTTGACGACAAGATGTAAAATGACGAATGAATTTTGAATTAAATACTATATAATGTTAATTTAATATTATTACTTGGATACTAACCACTAAAATTATATTCATATACCTCTAAGGTGAATCATGGCTGTACCTAACAATATTTTATATGACATCTTGTAACACCCATGTTTATGAATTAATAAATGATTGATTGATTGATTGAACTTTAAACATTTGCACAATAACACGGCGAAATTCGTACCAAAATGACAAATGCGAGTCTTACGTAATGAGCACTCTCAAATCCCGAAAATGCGACAAATAAAGAATAGCAAACTGTACTTCTAAAAGCGTTGCTTAAACAACACAAAGAATAAACTATCAGCAATGCTCGAAAAATGGGAGAAGCGAGCTACACCCTAAGCCGTAAACTCGCAGAAAAAATGGCGTTCGATTTTTTAAAAATCAACGCCGAACTTACACCGAGCACCCGCACAGTGGGACGAACTTAAAAACGTCAGACAAAAAACGCTGGTCGGTTTAACTGCCAATATCACTGTCATTTGTCTCCAGCCAGCACTCCGTTGCAATGAAACGTTTTGCACTCCGAAAAATGCAGTCTAGTCCTTATTCCTACAGCACTAAAATCTATTTTTATGCAAGCACCACCCAATTGAATCGGTTCACAAATAACTGGCTCTCATAGTGACATGTTCGTTTTGAGAGCGCTTCGCTTTATGCCTCTAATTGCGTTAGGCACTAAAATATTTTTGAGTGTCCATTTTGAAGTTTTCGATTTATAAACGGTTTAGCTCGTATCTGAAAAACAATGCGAAAGCTCCAAATGAAATATGGGTCAGAGCGGATATTTCATATTAGTTTTTTGTTCGCAACTTTCCTTGCTAATGTTTATTCAACAAACGAACTGCACTTCGAGTAGTTTTTGTGAACAATTCGTTATGTATTGCGATTAAGCTTCCTTGAATGTTAATTAGAAAAAGTAATCAATTTCTAGAAGCTGTATCAGAAATCGAACTTTTAGTTTTACTTTTAGTTTTTGTATGGATCAAATCCGTATGAACTGAATGAAATTGATTTTATATTATAATAAAGCAATCAAACAAAAGCTATGTTTTTTTGTATTAATCTTGTGTTTTTTTAATAAAATCGACGGAACATATTATTTTAAGATTAAAGCTGAGGTACGTAGATGTAAATGACAAGCCGTTTAGATTGATAAATCGAGCAAAGTATTTAATATTCTGCAATAGGGCTCATAACTTCAACATATTAATGAATTCTGCTTTTTTATAATGAAAATGAGAAAATACGGTAAAAAAAAATTACAAGATATTATTGTTTGATAAAAATACTGCCATTAAATTAGCTTAATTACGAACTCTGTTTATAATAAAATTATTCTCACTTATAAATTCTGTATGTTATTTTAAAAAGTATTATAGGTACTAAATATACATTTTCATAAATTAACAGTAAAATTCACACAAAACCTATCTAAATGCAATAACATATCTGTTATTGCAATGTTATATTTAAATAACTATTTAGTAGCTTGATTAAAAAAAGGCTTGCAGGCAATCTGTTGCAGTGCTCGACTCAAAATCACAACATTTTATTTGTGTATTCTTTATGTTCTCTTTTTGGCACCAGTGGTTCGAAAACTTCTCTCCAATGGGCACAATCATAACAAAAACCATTTACACTTGTCCCATCCAGCCGTCATCGTCATGTTCCAAACATTCGGATTTCGAACAACGTTGTCGGCCATTTTGTTTTAGTTCTTTTTTTTTTCAGTCCGCCCACTGTCCAGTGTTTGTCGCCTATTTCACTCTAAAACCGCGAAATGAAAGTGCGAACGAATGATTGGCGTGTTGGCCAAATAGTGGTATCTAGCAAAAAATGTGACATTTGTGAAACTGTGCGGGTCTGGGAAAATAGTCGGGCAAATAGTGGCGGTTAAAATGTGGCTGAATGGAATGTTCGAAGATTAGTTTGCATAGGAAAGGTGAAGTGGGATTCGTTTTCAAATTTGAATTTCGAGTTCTGAATGCCAGTACAAAACGCCAAACTGTTTTTTTTTAAAGTTCATTTAATTCACACATCATGTTCAGCATTATACGAATGCGAATTTCGAGGTCTAAATGTTAGCTCAGAGTGCTAACTTCTTTTTTATTTTGAGTTTACTTAGACTTACATGTAAAGCATTATTATGTTCTTCTATTATGTTCAGAACCAAGCCTCAAGGTTGTCAAACACCAAATCAAACATTTTATAAGTATGTTTTTATGGGATTTATCGACCGTATCATTTAATGACACGTTTATTTTGTACGAATGACACGTTTATTTCACAATTTCAATTGAGCTTGTTAATTAATCAAATATCCCCTCATGCCAGTATGACCTACGACATTTAGCTAGGAGACTTTTGCTAAACACATTTATGTCAAAATAATTCAAAACTTTGATTACAAATAAACGCCTTCACTTCCGATCAGTCTATTAAGTCTTCCCTTTTTTAACTTTGCCCTTTTTCTAATGGAATGGATTTTCCATAAAATTAAATTAAATTTAATAATTTAAAATTTTGTCACGAGCTTTAAAGATATTTTGATAATTTTATAAAGACAAATTATCTGTTTTTCAAGTATCCCACTTTAATAGGGCAAAGTGACAAGACTAAAACATTAAATAAATGTATGAAGTCTTCCTATGTTACCCCTTCTCAATCCGAGCTGCCGTAGAACGTCTGCCTCCAATAATTCTCAATTAAGACGATAACGTCGCTTCGATAAGACGCAGCCCGCTGCACAATACGCCTGGATCTAATTACATCTGCCCCAGTTGTGAGTCTACCGCCTTAATTAATCTGGAATCTTAATATCCTAGCTGAAATCGTTGCATCAGTTTAGTCTGATGGTAGTAAAACAGATATAGGGTTAAGGAAGGAAATTCTAATTAACAAAGAAATATTTTGTTGATTAAGTTCCAACATGTTTAAAATGTATGAGGTTCAGATTTCATTAAGAAAAGTCATGTGTTCTTGATATATCAAACTTACACATTTTAAACTTATTGAAAACTAGCTGTCCCGCGACTTCGTTCGCGTGGACTACAGGGGTTTTCCAGTTTTTTCCCGCGAACTCCCGTTTCCGAAGGAATTTTGCAATATCCTGTCGACACTAAGCTTAAAGTTTACTAAGGTACCTGCATGCCAAATTTCAAGCGTTAAACTTAAGCTGTTTAGATTTTTCACGCAAAAGGATTTTCCCGCTTATTTCCGTTCCCGTGGGAATTTCGGGAGTTCCTTTCTTGGTGCTCCTCTACGGTACTTAAGCTACGTCCCTTCCAAATTTCAAGTGCCTACGTTCAGCCGTTTAGGCTGTACGTTGATATGTTAGACAGTCAGTCTATCAGTTTCTCCTTTTATACATGTAATCTGCATACAGTAAGTAACATAACACAGTTTAATAACAGTCACTTCTTGGTTAGGGAAAGGTTATGTTGAGGATAATGAGTTTATGTACATATAATATGTAATTAAAATGAATTTTTAATGTACGCGGATACCATTGAAAAGACTGCTGTATGAAATTTGCAACTATGATGACAAGTTGTATCTATTTTTTTACCTTTATGGGATAAGACGGTGTTGTACCTTTTTACATCGAGCAAACGCTGTGTTTTGTCGAGCCTATCTATTTGTTGTACCTCGACTTTGCTTGTTTAATCTTCTTTTTCTTGTTTTATTCTGAACGGATTGCGTTTAAATTTGGCAGTGAATTCACCAAGTAATAAAGTGATACTTCTTCGGTACTAGCTTAGGTAGTTGCACTATAACGACTCACACCAGAAGGTTGTACCAGGACAAAATGGCATGCAGGAGTTCTGTTGTTTCAATTAAGAATAAAGCCTGGAACGTAAACAGACATTGCATAGCCAAACTTCCCACATAAACAAAACCTCAAAAATAAAAGTAACAAACATTAAACTGCAACATTCCTCCATTCATTACAGTAGAACATCTAACAAGCCAAAATAAATGAAGATTTTGTGTTTTGACAGACCAAATCAGCTGAGTTTTAAAGAGGAAACAAAAATTCTTAACCACTCCTGATTCTTATTTACAGCGCAAAATCTTCTAGCAGTTTCAGTCTAGCTACTGTTAAATTACTTCAAATAATAAATGACAAAATGTAGGCTGTGGCAATGACGAACCGTATTATGGCACAGTTGTAGGGGCGCCGAACGAGCAAACATTTGTTACTAATTACGACTTTTTCTTTTTTATATCCGGCTTTACAGCGCTGCTGAGAGCCCCTCAAGAAAATGCGCGGCGTTTATTGACTGTGGAATGTTCTAGAGATAATCTTGAGGAAGCTTCCAAGAATCGCTTGAACAGTAGAAATTTAATGCCTGATTTGGGAGTCTTCCACTTCTTCCTCTAAGCATACTTTTTACTTTTCCTCTGCAGAATATAAATATGCTTCTGGCATTTTTGTGCAATCCTTTCGTTAAGCAGCGTCTCTCTGCAGATATGTATTGCTATCTCCCTAATACTGTCGACTATCTGGCTGACTTGGCCACGCTTTAGTAGCTCCCGATTATAAATTTTAATTTTCAATTAGTGTTGCCTAACTATCGATTGTTTTGCTATCGAAAGTATCGATACTATTACGTAGCACCTGTGATAATTTATTTTTATCGATATTATCAGTGGCAATGTAATAGTAAATAGTAAGTAGGTAGTAGGTGCTATTACAAGTAAAAGGTTTTTTTTTGGTCTCTACTAGTGTAACTTAGTGCAGAAGCCGCTAAAAATAAGTCAAGACTAACTGTTATTATTATTAAACCCACATCTTCACGGATAACACCCTTTAATAAACGGCTTAGGCGTCCAATTAGCTGACCATCTCAATTAAGTGGTAGTGTCATGTACATCTCACAGTTAGGTCTACTTGAAGTCGCCTCATTTGTACGTGCAAGCGTAAAGTACGAGGTACGAAGCGCGTCATCGTAGGCGACACTCTGCAGGCTTTTAGCCGACACTCGGTGCCTTGGAGGGGGCGGGACGCGTAATGAGCGCTCACATAGTCCGTGTTGAGATTTCACAAATGATGTGGTGGTTAGGTGTCTAGGTTGTAAGAGATTTTAATTAGCAAACAAATGGGCAGATTTAAAAAAAATTGACTTTTTTTGCGTCATTGTGGTATATAAAGTAGCCTTTATTAATATTAACATTAAGTATAGTTTTAAATATTTAGGACACTTACTTACTTTTATCAAAAGAAATTGACAAAGTTCAAAGTCATATGTCACCATAGAGTATAGTGTTTTTCTTCTTTTTCTTTATTTTTGATCTGCTCACCTTTCTTCATTTTCTTGTTAGTTCATCTATTTATTTTATTTTGTTTGTTCCTTGTTACCATATATATTTAATATATTATATATCAATAAGTAGCGTCACTCGAATAGGCCGCACCATAATACCAGCGCTGCAGCAGCCTTGCGTCGCTGCAGCATACAGCTGAGGTGTGGCCTAGTTGACCACTTTCCCATTTGATTTTTCTTTGTTTTTTTTTTCTTTTTTAATTACCTACTTCATGTTTGTTCTGTTTTACTTTTCCTGTACTTCTTTTTGTTTTTTGTTTTTGTTTTAATTTTGTTTGTCGTGTTGTGCTGTCAAGTGGTCAATAAATGTGTTTTCTTTCTTTCTTTCTTTCTTTCTTTCAAAGTACAACTAAGGTATTACTATCCGTAACTACAAGAAGACTTTAACTCTGAGAGAGGTAGTGCATAGAGATTTATCGCTCGAACTGGAGCAGCCCGACTGGTAAAATAGTAAACAAACTATCTGCATGACCCAAGGGTTGACTGGTAGAGAATGCCCCTAGCATTAAGTCCACCTGTTGTACCTATTTGTGCAATAAAGTTTTTAAATAAATAATAAATAGCTCCACCTTACAGAAGACCGCAGCTAAATAGCAATCACTTCTGTGTTGTTGTGTTCCTGCGTCTGAGTAAGGTTTCCAGTGCTCCTGGGGGGTGCTACATTAGTAGCAGGGGTCAAGCCTTCAAGGTAAGGGTGACAAGTCCAGTAACAGATTTATTATGCTGTACTTGTCACCCTTAAGCTAGGACCTCATTACCACTTAACATCAGGTGGGATGAGGTCAATCTTGAAGTGCAATATAAAAAAAAAACAAGAACAGATCATTTTTCAAAAATTGGAAACAGGCATTAGTCAAATATAATAATCGCCAAAATCATTATTTTTCTCATTGAAAAAATAGATCCTTAAGGAATGGGACATAATGACCCAGCCTCCACCTTTGTGTAACTAATTTACATCCCCCATAACACAGGGTCAAATACAAATACGCTGACCGAAATAGAAGTTGTATTGTGTCAGTAAATGGCGCTGAACGGTAATACTGTACGATCAACCGCACATCAAGTAAACATTTGCCGTTCAATATTCAATCTTATGCGCTTGACATAAGGGCGGCGCAAAGTCAGAAGTGTCTGATGTGGACTAAAATTCACATTAAACCGTCGACAAAGCAAGCAGTGCATCAAGCGACGCTAGTTCTAATCGCAACACAAATCAAGTAGCTAACAAATCTAAAACGTCCACGTTGGACGAGAATTCCTGGCTGGGTCCGCTGAAATGACCTACATACCTAATAATAATAAATGCACCAGACAAGATAATATAGAGATTAAAGAGAGGTAGGGCATAGCGATTTATCGCTCGAACTGGAGCTGCCCGACTGGGCTGGTCTGCTCCAGCTTACCTCTCGAAAGTAAAAACTTACTTGAGTACTTATTTGTTTCATCACTCATCAAAACCAAAACTATATGACTTGGTTCAAAGTGAGCTACACATAGCAATAAGTTAGATACTGATACTGTAAATGATCTGCTGAGTTTCTTACCGGTGTCTTCTCGGTAGATATAGGTTCCGAACCGGCAGTAGAATCACTTTGCATTGTATTCAATGACGATTCAAAAGTGTTATATGAAACCTACTTGAATAAAGAAATATTTGAGTTTGAGTTTGAATTTGGTCAATACCTCCACCATACAGAAGACCGCAGCCAATTAATAATCACTTCTGTGTTGTTGTTTTCCTGCGTGTGAGTAAGGTTTCCAGAGCTCCTGGGGGGGTGCTACTAATGTAGCACCCCCCCTTACCTTACCTTGAAGGCTTGACCCCTGCTACTAATGTAGCAGGGGTCAAGCCTTCAAGGTAAGGGCGACAAGTTCAGTAGCAGATTTATTGTGCTGTACTTGTCGCCTTAAGCTAGGACCTCAATACCACTTTAGGTGGGATGAAGTCAATCTTGAAGTGCGATATAAAAAAAAAATTGGGCCGACAGAAATACGGACTGAGCCAAAAGGTCGCCCAAGCCCACTTATATAATTGTGGCCAACCTAATAGCACTCTATAGCAACTTAAATAGGTTAGGTTAGTATTTTTTTGATGCTAGTTTAATATAGAACTATTCCGTACGTCGTAATTTTCATCATCAATCTTCAATTAATACTTCTTGGATGTATCTTTGAGGTTACTTTTTAACCTTTCATATTTTATCTTCCTGTATTTGCTGGCTGAAAATGTATAATTAACATAATACTGATAAGTATGTAGTTTTAAACATTCGGCAGAGGGCTCTTACCTTACCACGTAGGCTAACGGGTTGATACAGCAGAAAAATTTCATCGCCTACGATAACTTGCGGTTAGCTCAGTTGGTAAGAGCAGCACGCGCGATACGTGAAGGTCGTAGGTTCGATTTCTGCAAAAGATGAAACTTTTCTGTTTCTTTAAAAATATTCAAAGTTCGCTAGTACGGCGTAAAGTACTATAAAAATTAAATAAATCTACTTAATACTAAATTAACATTTTTAAATGCCCAATGCAGTGATCTACATAAACTGCAAAACACAGAAGCAACACTTTTTTACTTAACTGGCTGATATCCTGATTCAAATTCGAAATCTCCAACCTCTTATTAAATCCTCCAGCAGTCCATCTAAGAAAACTGCATTAACAGCGGCAAGTCGCCAAATTACTCAAAATTCATTCACGAACTCAACACCGGACTAAAAATTTAATTTCGCCTCTGTAGCTCTGCTGAAATTATTTTCATTTGAGGAGATTTTCGCCTCGCGACCGAGACGAATCAAGTTACTCCAGCAAATAGTGGCAGATGGTAGCTCCTTGGCAATTATACGAGTGAACAATTACCGTTCGGGACGAATTTTAAATGAAACAGTTCGGGAATGGCGCTTCGTTCCCTGAAATATTAAAATTGAGATGCCAGTTTCGAGTTAAGACTTAAGTTGGGAGTTATTTGTAATAGATTTTGTGAAACGCGACGCAACTTTGAAGCAGGTGACTGTTACAAGGTGAAATAATAAAATCCAATAAGCGAGTTGTAATAAGAATTGGACAATTAGTCTACCTGTTAACTAAAGAAGAACTTCAAAAATTTGTGTTTTGAGAACCAAAATATACGTCTGTTTAATTCAACTGATATACAATGACCTATAGGGAAATCAAAAATATAATTTATCCTCTTACAAAAATGTGCGCATGTTAAACTATAATTTCAAGAAAAATTATCCAATTTTTTTTTTTATTATAAATATCGGAACTAAGAAAGGTACCTACGAAATTGTCAGTTATAAATATAAAATAAATATTGGACAACATCGCATTCATTGCTCTAATTCTGGGGTAAGTAGCTAAAGCACTTGTGTTACGGAAATCAGAAACAACGACGGTACCACAACACCCAGACCCGAGACAATATAGAAAAGTTCGTTTCCCATATTGAACCGAGCGGGGATCGAACCCAGAACCTCAGAGATGGCGCGAAGCCAAAGTCCGGCACGCTCGCCTCTCGGCTACGGAGGTCGCCAAAGTGATTGCTTACAATATTTAGTCCCGCCTAAGATTCAAGGTGGCGAATCTCATTGGGATCAAATCATTATATAGGACTTGATTCATAGTACCCGAACTTTTCCGCAACACCCAAGTACACTCTCCTTTGCGACTTCGATCTAAGAACTCAGTTTTACGAACCTAAGCTTATTACCACTACACTACAGACTATAATAGTTAAAAAATGTAAAACGTAATTAAATTCTATCCATAGAAAATTGTCAAGATTCGTTTAAATCTATGTAGTTATCCTACATAAGTACAAAATGCTGACCAACAAACTTATGTTTTCTTGCTATATCAACTCTAAAACGGAGATAAGCCCTAACAAAATCCTACTAAATACACGTGTCAACATTTCGGGGGCACAAACGGTTACCCTATATTTTTCCATAGACGAAACAAAAGAGGCATTAATTTCCCAGATTAAAATTAGCTCGAAAAGACAACTCCTTTTCGGAGTTGGCCGCGCCATTTCCCTCTCTTCAAACGGAATGAAAATAAACGGGCCGTAACAATATAATGCTGAGGGAAGTAAGAACTCGCATATATCAAGCGCAGTTATATTGGCACTGCGCTAAGCGGCCGGCTGTGCGGTGAGCTGGTCGCGTTATTACTAACCCTATCAATACTCAGCTCGTAACCACGCTGTAACGCTATCAAAAAGTCGCATTAGGTAGTTTAAATTAATTATCAGTTTTATTAAGTACTAACATATATTAAATACTTTTCTCTTTTCCTACTAACAAATCTATAGATCATGTTGTCTGAAATAAACAGTTTTTATTTTTTTCAAAGTTGAAAATTCGTAAGTCAGTAATTTTTCTGAAACGTCTACAAATGACGCTACCTCCGGTTCGGATCTTAGACATAGATATCAGAACTTTACATAGATGATATTTCTTTGATGTCATGTAAAAACCTTTATAAAGTTTAGTTAACATACTTCTTCGAAATCTATTTCATCGTGCAACAGCAGAAAATTGTAAAATAAACTTGAGCTTGACCAACCATCTACATTAATCAATATTTTACAGTTTTGATTCAATTCAATTCACATAAGGACATTACCACATTAGAGGACAATACTAATTAATTAATTATTAATTGTGATGGCAGCTTCCGTACACAAAAATGAGATGACATTTATGTGGATAGCCCCACACACGCCACTATCTTCATCGAGGCATATCCCCCTCTCAAAGAAAAAAAAATCACAAATAACGACCCATTTCAGAATCATTGTTGCGTCAAAGTGTCTACGAGTCTATCAAAGTATCGTAAATCAAAATAAACCAATCATAAACCAGTTGTTCAAACTTACGACACTCCAAGTAATGAGCACACTATCACACTATCGGTGTTTAGTGGATAGTCCCGGTGTTTTTAGAGCGGGGAAGTCCCCTCAAGCTACTTTACACCGTACCGCTGACTTTCAATACAGCGGTACGGTGCGCCAATGCATTCCCCCGTAAAGAAAAAAACCCATCACAAATTATGTCTCATTTCAGAATCATTGTTGAAATACGATTAGTAAATACGCGAACGTGTTCAATTCAACTTTGGCCGGCAAATTCTCTCTTGTGGAAAGTGATTTTGTTTTGCTTACAACAAAACTGTGAGTACCCATCACCTGCGTGCCCTTTGAACTACGGCATGGTTGGATTTATTTGATGAACTTTTAAATGTTTTTAATTTCAAGATACTTCAGGCAGGTAAAAAAATAATTTCAACTTAATTATGGCGAAATGAAAAACCGGATGTTTCATATTGGGGCTTATTTTTACTTCTTTCTATTTATAGAATTTCTAACTATAGAATTCTATTATATAACTTCACTATTACCAGATGATGGTCATCTTGGATTAGAAATTTGTCATTGTGTTTAGTGTACTCATCAAGCCCTTTTATTTTACTAAGGTCAAAGTGGATTTTTAAATTACAAAGGACCTGGGTTGATTTTCTAGTTAAGCTGAGTTTCTGCAGCTAGTATTTTGTTGTCTGGTGCTCAAAATACAAAAACCTAAGTCTGAGTTCACTTGATCATGTTTGGATTGTCTTGCGCATTTATTACTTCATTTAAATTCAGAATACGAACATACTGATTTAAATTTTACCATATTACCTTTCGGTAGACTTGTGCTTTCTTTAATTGAATAATACTAGCTTATTTTGTGAAACCACCTTCATGTCACGTAAGAATTGATACAGTTTGAAGATAGAACACGGTTGTTTCGGGCTCTGTATAGCTTTCCGAGGATTTCATGGAGGAAAATATTCAGTTTAAGCTGGTTTTAAGGCACAATTGGGTCTGAATCGAGTTATTTACGTACACAAGTAGCTTGACACTCGGTGGGCCTTCAAATGCGGCTTGCTATATAAATTACTAGCTGTGCCCACGACTTCACTTGCGTGGGCTACAGGTTTTTTACGTATTTATTCATGGTCGGTATCATCCCTATCTCCCCTAATAATCGAAACAAAAAATAGTTCATAGGTACTTAAATTCAATTTTTGAGCTGTATTTGACAGAGTTACTTTGGAATTTATAAAATAAATATCTATATTTTATTTAACGCTCAATTTTCAGAACTTCGCTATACAAACTAACACAAAAATCACAAAATCATAAATCGCACCGGTCATACTCTTCTCTCTATTGCCCTCCACTCCAATTTTTCAAACCGTCATTTTATATATTCTACTAAGTCTTAGTCCCACAAAAGTACTTCAATGCTCAAACCCAAAACACAGCATCCACACTAAAATTGCTAATAAACACTCCTCTCAAACAGTGGCACAAAAATAATCTAGTTACCTCTAATTTACTGGCGCGCAACGCCATCTCGTGGGAGACGTGTTAACCCCAACAAAGACTGAAACGAAGTTAGGACCTCGCGCCCCACAAATTAGATAGCGCTGGCGTTTCAATTATTGTACAGTCAAAAGTACACAAGACTATTTACTTTGGACTTTGTTACCGCCCTTCTGTTACGGGTATAAGTACTAAATATCCAATTGAAGAGTACAGGCGAAAATCTCGCAACGTCATATTGTTACCGTTATGTTTTTTTTATATTGCACTTCAAGATTGACCTCATCCCATCTGATGTTAAGTGGTAATGAGGTCTTAAGGGTGACAAGTACAGCATAACAAATCTGTTACTAGACTTGTCACCCTTACCTTGAAGGCTTGACCCCTGCTACTAACACCCCTCAGGAGCTCTGGAAACCTTACTCACACGCAGGAACACAACAACACAGAAGTGTTTGTTATTTGGCTGTGGTCTTCTGGTGAAATAAATAAATTTTCGGTTTCTTAGAAGAGCAGCGCGATACGTGAAGGTCGTGAGTTCGATTCCCGTACCGCAAGGGGAGATGATATTTTTTGTTTCTTTAAAATATTAAAATAAATTTTGTTTTAGAAAGCGGGATCTTTCAGCTACGATATTTTATTACCTAACACCACGACCACATAATATTGCCACCCATTGCACTACAATTAAACAATTCAAGAACTACCAAAATTGCTACTCCGCCTTCACACGCGTCTCGCTGCAGCAAACTGGATAAAGGGATCGTAGTTAATACACTCAAAAGCACGTCAGACTATACACTAAAGTACTATACAACGCCCTTACGTAATTGGCATAAGAACTATTGTCGAACAGCAAGTGTTGACCTTCGTCTGCTATCTTATGTACCAACATGAAACACATTTGAACACTAATTTACATTTTAGCCTGTAGAAGTTTAATGAAGTCCCAAGTACAACCCTGTAATCTTAACCCAACTGGCTGGTACTAGTTGTAACCAGCCCAAATTGGATGCTTGGACTTAAATAAACGTTGAATTCCTTTTAAACCCTTTGCCAATCAACTTATTTTAATGATAAGCTTAAAAAATAAAAAAGTACTGGGTGTGATCTCCAGTCAGGTCGATTTAGGAAACAAACTAGTTACGTTTTTCACACCCATAGAAATTTTCTGCATAACCTTAGGGTTAACTGGTAGATTTAATACATTTAACCTGTTGACCGTACCTGCAAGTTCACTTATCATCAACGCAACTCAGCAAATGCATTACCCAAATCGTTGACAGCAAACTGATTGCCTGTGAAGTTTTCCAGTTTTAGACAGTTTTCTACCGTTCCATTAGAGTCATACAGCAAGCTGTTAGCATCTTCCACCAAACGCCGACCAAAACAGTTCAGCAGCGACGTCAATGAAGGATATCCCCCCCCGATCCATTACCGGGCGACGCAACTCGGTAACTGCTTTACCAACTAGCTAAATAGCGTGAAAGCGTTGAGATGGTACATATAATTTCCTCTTCTAGTGGAATATGAACCCTTCACGACCTTCACATGACGCGTGAGATATTTTGACTAACATAGTAAAGTGCATTGAAGCACCTACGGGATACTTACAAAATGTGTGGTCATATCAAACTCTAGCTCCGCTCTAAAACGGGCCCATAATTTTACGGCTTTTAACGGGCAGATCCCAAACTTCACTACCATAACAACTAGTGTGAACTTTCAACTGAGCTAACTGCAAACTCAATCACTATCATCGCAACTTAGCAGCTGCAGTATTAATGGCTCAAATCGTTGATACCAAATTGATTGACTATACACAGTTTTCTACTTTCATATTACTATCGTAAAGCAAGCCATAAGCGTTCACAAATGATGTCAAGCGTCTTCAACTAAACGCCGACCAAGACGGTCCAGCAGCGATGCCCAACGAGATCCCCCCCCCCCCCTCCCCCCCGATCCATTACCGGGCGACGCAACTCGGTAACTGCTTTACCAACTCGCTAAACAGCGTGTAAGCGTCGAGATGGTCCGGAGACCGCACGCCTGGGCTAATTCGATTCTGTGACGCGTCCGTTTGGTAGTTTGGCGAAAAATGAGTTACCAATGCGAGTAGGGCTGACCGCGGTTAAAACAATATTATGATCGTCAAAGTCAAATACTTAATAATGTTATGCAAGTAGGTGACATATGTGGATCGTCATTGAAGCAATATTCGAATCGGCGGTACCTAGAATCACTATATACTATTATATAAAACCTAAATCTACGGAGCAGACACCTATTATTTTGTGTAGGCTAGCTAACTGTGCACCAAGTCATTAAAACTTTGTTTTTGATGCGTGATGAAACAATGAAGTACCTCCTCATGTGGGTAAGTATTTATGGTCGAGACGTAAACTAGAAGAGGCCTGTCCCTAAATAAGCCAATATTTTATTGTATACACAATACAGTCACTGATGACTTATACACTGTTTCTGATCTACTGTCTCCTCGTTTATTCGTAACTGATATCATGTGAGTGATCATCAATCAAATATTTAAAAACTTCGTAGCCAATCTCACACTAAACATTTAAGCATTTGCGTTACGAAAACAAGCAGCAAGGTCACAAACGTTATACACTAAAATATACGTATATTTAGGTGTAGAACATGTTCTAATACCCAAATCCCTACTATATATAATATATATATAATATTATAAATGCGAAAGTAACTCTGTCTGTCTGTCTGTCTGTTATGCTTTCCTGCTTAAACCTCCCAACCGATTTTGATGAAATTTAGTCTATACCTATGTATACGTTGAATCTCAAGAACGGACATAGGCTACTTTTTATTTGAAAATAAAGGGGGGGGGGGGGGGTAATACCACCTTTGAAAGTTTATATGGAAAAATGTTTATTTTTGAAGTTAGAGATATGAAATTTGGCACAAATATAGCTCGAAACTTGGATTAAAATATAGACTACTTTTTGTTTCGAATATTAGGGGAGAAAGGGATAAAACCGACCATGAAAGGATGTAGTCCACGCGAACGAAGTCGCGGGCACAGCTAGTACACAATAAATACACAAATGTTCATCATAAAATTAATGTTTGTTTTAGGTGAAGACCAAACTTTTTATTCCATAAACTGAAAAGCTGGCCATAAAACCATTGTGAAGTCAATAACATCTTCTTCTCCTATATAAAAATGAATCGCTGTTCATTAGTCTTGCTAAAACTCGACAATGGCTAGACCGATTTGGCTAATATTGGTTTTGAAACAATACTGGAGGTCCAGGGAAGGTTATAACCCTTGAACCGTACTCTGGGGTACAGCTGTTTGTGTTGCTGCTGTAATTCTAATATGAGTATGGTTCTAGGGTTAAGTTTGAAAATAAAAAAAAATAGTCGTTACAACGTTCGCCTGGAAACCTAGTCATAAATAAATCTCTACTTATATTATAAATGCAAAAGTAACTCTTGTCTCTTACGCTTTCCCGCATAAACCTCTCAACCGATTTTGATGAAATTTGTCATAGATATAAGTTGAATCTCTAAAACGGGCATAGGCTACTTATTGTTCTGAAAACATGTAGTCCACGCGAACGAAGTCGCGGGCACAGCTAATGTTACTATAACGCGAACTACTGTAACGAACCAATATTAATTTTTGCACATGTCATGTTAAATCAAAAAAGATCAATACAGTAACACAATGTTCCCGAACGATGCGAAGTTAAAAACTAGTTAGTTAGTTCTTCGCAAGCCCTGTGCACAAAACTCGTGTTGTGTTAAACCCGAAGTTCGCTGGAGCCGCGCAATGTGAGTTTACGTCCCGCCCTGGGAGTTCGCTTTAGTCGAGTAACGAACCTGTACAATGAGAGCAACTGTGGCCGCCGTCCTTATAAAATAACTACTACATTGCTTTGCATTGAACTGTAAATAACACTCATCAGTCCCATTTAAATTAATAAATAATTTGATAAACCACTCTGTAACACGTCGTTACATGTTTTGGTGCAATTATTTAATTTATTTAAAAGCATCCAGCTTTGATGGCTAAAGAAACATTGTTCCAGGTCACATTTGTTTCTGAACTTGAATTTTTGCTACTCAGGTCTGACATTGACAGTTCAGTGACAGTTCGTCTATGGAATGAAGGGATGATTTTCATTTTGGGATTCTGGTGCGTGGACGCACGCAACAAGTTTCCTTTTTTACATCTTTCTTATCTGAGAGTTCTTTTTTCATTTTGCTGTTTAACAGGTATGAGCATACCTTAGCATTATTGTTAGATTAAGTAACACTAATTGTATTGTACCCTAGTATCCTATGTGCTAGGAATAGAATATTATATATTCATTTCATGGATATTTGAGACCACAATGGTCTCCATTGTCAGTTAAGTTAACTAGTTTAATTGTAGTTGATTTGTGAAAGAAACAAAGCTTGAATGTTAATTTTAACAAATAAATTATGATCAGAGTCTTGAACAAAACATTTGTTTTCTTTACTCTTTCTTACATTTAGTTAAAGTAAGTGGCGCCCTGTCTCAGTGCTCAGTTAGGCTTCTGTGAACGTCCCAGAGAACCCACGGAGCTAGCAATACTTAGGCTAAAATACCACCTTAAGCCACTAGGTTACAACTCGACTGATTTTGTGCCAACTTCATACAAACGATCTACATTGGACAACATCACATACATTGCTCTGATTCTGTGGTAAATAGCTAAAGCACAACTTCATACTTTTACTAGACTATGTACCGCTCGTATGTAGTCTCAACTGACATTTCTGATTTCAATCTTTTAAATGGAAAACCGAACTATTTTACAGCTACGCGCTTGCAAAACACTTTAGGACCATTAATGCACCTTAAAATTCGTAGTTCACATTACACACCGTCATCTAACGCATTTGCAGCCATTCACGACCATCCATCTCATACAATGACGGCTCGTTAAGCGCGTATCGCGTATTTGTGACAGCTCAGCATCATATCAGCTGAAAATGGGCGTATTATTCGACAGCCGCTTATTTCGTGACGGTGCTGCGAGATGTTACGAAATAATAACGTTATAATATAACGTTATTTCGGAGCCATTAGTTGGACGTTCAATATTGATGAAAAGATGCATCGTATTCATATCAATTACTTAGGATGATTATTTGAAAGCTTTTAAAGTAAGAGCGTAAAAACTAGTTTAAAAAACCCAGACAGTTCCATATTAGCGAATAATGGTTTTTAAATTTTTAAAATGTATATACCTAGTACTTCTTAATTCCTTTACTTGATACCTATACCAAGCAAATTTTGACTGTACGCCTGTTATACAAAAAACTTAATCGGTTCATCTCTTTGGGAGTTACGATGCCATGTGCCAGTGTTTGAGAGCTTATTCAAACAAAAAACAAATAAAGCTTTCAATTTTCTTTATAATTTTAGTTACATACCGAACATTTTAGTGAGGTAGGGCACAGCGATTTATCGCTCGAACTAGAGCAGCCCGACTGGTGAAATACCTCCACCTTACAGAAGACCGCAGCCATATATCAATCACTTCTGTGTTGTTGTGTTCCTGCGTGTGAGTAAGGTTTCCAGAGCTCCTGGGGGGTGCTACATTAGTAGCAGGGGTCAAGCCTTCAAGGTAAGGGCGACAAGTCCAGTTACAGATTTATTATGCTGTACTTGTCACCCTTAAGCTAGGACCTCATTACCACTTTACATCAGGTAGCATGAGGTCAATCTTGAAGTTCAATATAAAAAAAAAATTGGGGGCTTGTCAAAGAAAATAGTTACTTGAGTACTTAGTGGTTTCCTCGCTCATTAAAACAAAACATACGACTTGGTCCATAGTTACGAACATATAGCAATTAGATGCTACAACTGTAACAAATCTTCTAAACTAGTATCTTTTCGGTTGATTTAGGTTCCGAACCGGAAGTAGAATCACTTTGTATTGTACGCAATGGTGATTTTAAAGTATTTTATTTTACATTTTTTGGGAATCTTACGGCTAAATACTAATTAAATCTACACAATAATAAATGACGGCCATTAACAAGTTTCCACATATAGAACACAGTATACATAATACAAAACGTTCGTTAGACATATAATCGCACAAATAAAGCAATAAAACGTAATTTTGATTTTTTAAACAACAAAGTGTATTACAGTATTAATGAATATCTAACGGACATAATATAATGTACTTATTCTATTTAAACAAAATTATATTTGTTAGACATGTAGTAGCAGTATACCTATTTAATCGACAATAAGTATGTTTTGTATTCTGTAGTAACATTGTTAAACCAAATATTTGTACGCCCTTAATATTAGGCAAACATAGCGGGAATATTTATATTACAATTATCATCTTTATGTAACCTGTGTTTACAAATAAATAACTTTGACTTTGACTTTGTAAGCTAATAAAAAAAAACGCTGCTCATGATGCTTGAGCTTGGGAACACTGAGGTAGAAAGGATCCAGCGCTAGGTCACGGGAAAGCTCATTTAACTGTCTGGCAACTCTAACCAAGTAGGCGTTTTGTCTATATTTGGTCCTAACTAGTGGAACATGCAAAAGTTTGGGATTCCTTAAAGGTTTGGCTGGTACGTGCAAGAGTAGTTTACATAGGAGTTCTGGACAGTCCAAAGACAAAGAGTTGTATTACAATACAAGTATGTCATTTATTAATAACAACTACTGAGCTTCTTACCGGTATCTTTTGGATTGATCGGAGGTTCTAAATAACATATCTACTGAACTTCTTACCGGTAGGTATCTTCTCGGTTGGTATCAGTTTTTTTTTTTTTATTACACTTCATGATTGATCTCATCCCACCTGATGTTAAGTGGTAATGAGGTCCTATCTTAAGGGTGACAAGTACAGCATAATAAATCTGTTACTGGACTTGTCGCCCTTACCTTGAAGGCTTGACCCCTGCTACTAATGTAGCACCCCCCAGGAGCTCTGGAAACCTTACTCACACGCAGGAACGCAACAACACAGAAGTGATTGTTATTTGGCTGCGGTCTTCTGTAAGGTGAAATATCACCAGTCAGGCTGCTCCAGTTCGAGCGATAAATCGCTATGCCCCACCTCTCTTAGAGTTTAGTAAAAAGTTTCGAGCTTTAGTAAAATCAGTTTTTCTTGTATGCAATGACGATTAAAAAGTGTTAAATACAAGTATGTCACCAATTTGATTATAGAAATGATTCCATTACTAAAGAAAATATTAGATATTGTCTGCATCTAACGTTAAACTCAACATCCAACTTGTATCCCACTTCTCGAATCAAGTCTAGCAAAACATAATCAGCTCCTACTCCAATTATCGCCTGCACAATGTAGCCCAATGAACGCGCCCCACCCAATACAAACGCAGCCGAAGTTTCCAGAATTAGATGTTTCGTATCAAAATTACAGCGGTAACTGTTCCAAACTAGTGCAGATGAAATTCCGACGGCGAGTGCATCCCGGAAATCGAAGGTCGGACGAGCGAACTTGTCCCGAGTTAATTGAGCGAGCAACTTCCATGGCAAGTTTAGACCTGTAAGTGGTTATTAACTTTGTATTGTTTGGTGTAACGTGGCTTGCTGCTTACTAGGTATTGGTGGTATTAGTGAGTAAACACTCTGATTTTTATTTTTAACTGGCTTTATAGGTCAGGAGTGAAAATTATTGAATTATACTAGCTGTGCCCGCGACTTCGTTCGCGTGGACTACATCCTTTCATGGACGGTTTTACCCCTTTCTCCCCTAATATTCGAAACAAATAGTAATCTATATTTTAATCCAAGTTTCGAGCTATATTTGTGCCAAGTTTCATATCTCTAACTTCAAAAATAAACATTTTTCCATATAAACTTTCAAAGGTAGCCTATGTCCGTTCTTGAGATTCAACGTATACCTATACCAAATTTCATTAAAATCGGTTGAGAGGTTTAAGCAGGAAAGCGTAACAGACAGACAGACAGACAGACAGACAGACAGACAGACAGACAGAAAGACAGACGGACAGAGTAACTTTCGCATTAATATTAGTAGGGATTGTTGAAAAAACTTTAACAGCCTTTTAAAAAAGAAGGTTCGCAATTTGATCGGCTGTTTTTTTATGTGGTCTCGTCGTCATACAAACAAACCAACAAAGCTTTCATCTCTATAATGTTAGGTACTATCTTTGAGGAATGGTCTGCTCAAGCTAACCTTACCTAGATTTTTAAACTTTATATTGTTTGGTATAACGTGGCTTGCTGCTAACTGCTAGGTGGTAAATCAAATATATAAATGCTCTAACAAATATTAAATTTTAACCGACTTCAAAAAAGATTTCGCAGTTGCACGGTTGGTGTGTTCTCCGGTCGGGTCAATATGGGAAACGAACTTATCTATATTGTCTTTTTTTTTTATATTTCTTTATTCAAGTAGGTTACATGTAACACTTTTGAATCGTCATTGAATACAATGCATAGTGATTCTACTTCCGGTTCGGAACCTATATCTACCGAGAAGACACCGGTAAGAAACTCAGCAGATAAGTTACAGTAGCAGTATCTAACTTATAACTATGTGTAGAACACTTTGGACCAAGTCATATAGTTTTATTTTGATGAGTGAAAAAAGTATTATTTTATTTTAAGAGGTAAGCTGGAGCAGACCAGTCCCCAAAGGTTGTTTTCACAAGCATGACGTATGTGCCAGCGATCGCTTCACTCGTCTCGGGTCTGGGTGTTGAGGTACCGTCGTCGTTTCTGGTTTCTGTAACACAAATGCTTAAGCTACTTACCACAGAATCAGAACAATATAATGATGTTGTCCGATATGTTTTTTTTGTGCGTTTGTGGTTCTTCATTTATGATGATTGATACATGTCAATTACTTCAAAATATACTAAACTTTAACTAAGTTTGCAATAGCTTACATCAAAAAGGCAATAAGCTTCGCAGCGTAACCTCTGATCCATGAAACCATGAAACGTACATCAAGCCATCATGTTTAGCACATTACCGATACAGCCATTCGGTACGATCCACGATTTCCTGCACAGCTCGGGCAAGCTCCGGGGACCCCGAGACTCGCTGCAATCACAGCTCGAACCGGCGATTTAAAAATGTATTCCCTCCGGAGCTGGTAAGTTGGAAATAAAAATACAATTGCAAGCCGCAACAGTGGGGCAGATTCTTCAAAAGGAATGATAGTTAGATAATTTATCGCGGTTAGTATTGTCTGTTGGGACCGTAGGAAGTCATAAAGTGGAATTAAATAAGTGAAACTAAAAATAAAACTGAATGAAATGATCGAAATCAAAAAGCAAAATGTAATGATCATAATGAAATTATTTAAACGAAATTACCGATAAGAATGGAATTAAACAAAATAATTTGAATAGTATCATCGAATTGAAATGATTGGAATGAAATTCTTTAAATAAATCCTTGTAATAAAAACGAAAAGATCGAGATAAAATGATCAAAGGTGTTAATTCATAGGAATGTTTTTTCTTAATTTCAAATTAAATTGTTACATTATATTTAAAAATATATATTTTTTTAAAAGTTAACCGTTTCACTGTCGTAATCCATAAACATTATACTTTATTTCATTACACGACGACAATTTAACTAAAATAAACGTAAACATAATTTTTATAATTTTAAATGGCTTACTGTCCTAGTCAATTAAATAAAATAAATGCCAAAGTTTATTAAAATGTTCTCATAAAACAGAAGTTTGTCTATTACTATTTCACGCAAGAAATGCTACATTTAAATAAAATTCGGTAGAAAGGTAGATCAGGTACTAACCTAATGGCAAAAGTGCTTGTTATAATAATAATAAATATTGGACAACATCACATACATTGCTCTGATTCTGTGGTAAGTAGCTAAAGCACTTGTGTTACAGAAATCAGAAACAACGACGGTACCACAACGATCCGAGATCCGAGACAATATAGAAAAGTTCGTTTCTCATATTGACCCGACCAGAGATCGAACCCGGAACTTTAGAGATGGCGCGATACCAAAGTCCAGCATGCTTGCCTCGCGGTTACGGAGGTCGTCGTTATCCCAATATAACGCCAACAAAGTCGCTAGCTAGAGCTATTTACATTAATAGATGTTACAACCTGGTTATAATGAATCTTAATTTGATTTAATATATTTTGAAAACAATCTCATCAACCATAAACGACTAACTTCGGTAAATTCAAACAACAAAATTCCAACGCCATTAATTGTTATCGTTGACTGCTGAAAAATCTTTTGAACTCTCACGTCCACAGCGCACAGCTCCTAAAGCTGTCCCGTACGTTTTCAATAATAGTCACTGAACAAGGTAAAGTTAAGTTGGGGAACACAAATTGCATCCTGGCTGGAAAAAGATGTTAACTAAAAAAAAATGGTTCTATTTGATCAGTCAGTTCGATTTTTAAATTCAATGAAAGCGTGTTTTTGTTTTTACAAATTAATTAAAATTGATGATGATACAGTGCATCAAATTTCAGTGCAGGGGTATGTTTACGTCACTTATAAACAAGGGTAAGTTAAGTTGAGAGACACAGATTGCATCCTTGCTGTATAAACAGGATGATGACTCAGTAAAAAAAACTGTGCGAAGAAATGACGTCGCGTAAAATATTATGTATCTTAAAAACTCCTTTGAATGTAGCCTAGTAAAATTACATTTTCATGATTTTAAAATATCTGTATCTAAAATTTTTGGTTTTACCTAACTGAAATGTTTAATCCACTACTCTATAACTGAAAATGTTCTTCAAATTGCTAACAAATTTATGAAAATTACTAAAAAAACAATAATTCAGTTACTATTTTAGATTAGATTCCGTAAAGATCGGAAATAGGTTTAGCACTACATACATGTACTCATAGAAAAATAATATGTTTCTCTAAAATATTAAATATGCAGCGTGAGGCACTATAAAAACTGTAAAATATATAATTCTTTTTTTCATGTAAACCGAAGAGGCAATCAAACCCCCCCTTAAAAAAGGCCCTTCCCCAAAATCCGCCCCCTCGCCTCTCAGCTACGTACGTCACTCATCTATCCTTTGTCTCTTTGCTAATAATCAGAAACGCTTCTGACGTGATTTAGTGAGCCGCTATGATACAGGTGTCATCCAACTTCACCAGACCCCAATCCCCGGAACTGGATCTTGGAGGGGTAATTCTTTTAATTGCCCCAAGTCTCTGGGGAGGGGGGACTAGAAATTGGACCCATTTAAAGTTTTTCGATCTCGCTCGCAGACATGTCTGGTTATACGGAATGGGCTCTCGTGGGCTGTGCCTATTTGTAATGCATTAGTTATTTGAAGATTCTCCAATCTATACTTTTTATGTAATTAAAACCTGTTTTGTATCCATATAGGTATAAATAATCACAGATACAAATAACTGGGTAGTTATTTATTTAAACTGTTTAACTAAACTTTTGTTTAAAATATAAACTTCATGTTTTTACAGGTTTTTCAATCAATTTCCTTGAATAATATATTGAAAGAAATGTTAGTATGTGTGTATTAGGTATATGTTCATAATGGTTAAATTCAAAAACCTATTATTAAAACCTAACTATTATATTTTTTTCTAATCATGTAGGACAAAAGCATTTATGAATCTTAAGGTAAAAGTAAACTACCGCCGTGTTCGTAATGTTGATGCTATCGACAAAAACCGACAAGAACTTCTATAGTTAATCTTTTCAAAATAAACCAATATGAAAACATGCACAAAAAAAAATTGTCAAAGAATAATTTTAACCCTTCAAACCTCAAGTTATTATAAAAAACAGTTCACTTAAAAATAATCTTCCACCGTTTCCCATTTAACTCCACAAACTGAAGGGTCTTCCCGTTAAACTGAGCATTCATCTGCCAAGACTCTTAACCTGAAATCCGTTTCTTCGGAATCATAAAATCTCCATCTGAACAGTTCCAACAAAACCTCCGGAACGTCTTTTTAGCCTCAGAGCTCTTGCCGCGAAACACTATTTGCCGGAAACAGACTTTGCCGGATTATTTTAGAGCTTTGATAACTATGTTTACTAGCGCTGTTATTGATGAAAAATATTAATCATGATTTTGGATAATGGATAGATAAAGTCAAAGTCAATATTTTTTATTAATATAAAAATAAATATAGGAATGTTTATTTTTCAGACATATCGTGTTAGTAAATTAACTTAATAACAATGTTAGTACTTAATTACTAAAAGTGACCTCGTTAGTTATTACATTAGTATTACTTAAGAATAGTTTATATATAAAGCAAATGAAGCTACCTCCGGTTCCCGGGCCGGTATAGAAGTATAAATACATAAATAAATACTAGACAACATCACATACATTGATGTACTGTGGTAAGTAGCTAAAGCACTTGTGTTTGAGATATCAATAACAACGACGGTACTACAACACCCAGACCCGAGATAATATAGAAACGTACGTTTTCCATAATGACACGACTGGGAATCAAACTTGGGACTGCGGAGATGTGGTACCATTCTATAGTATATGATTTCTGTAACACAAGTGTTTAAGCTACATACCACAGAATCAGAGCAATGTATGTAATTTAAAATAATTTAACGGGTCAAAACGCGACACCATTTTTATTTAGTAGTTAATACAAACTACTTACTGCCAGACGTTTCGGTTAGGTTGCACCAACCGTACTTACGAGCTGTCTTAAAGTTTACAATGTATTTGATGTCCAATATTTATATTAATTCATTTTATTTATACATCCTTACAAACTTTCCCATTAGTAATATTAATAGGGTAAGAAGGAAGATCGCCGATCGCAAATTTTCCCGAGCGAGCAAGGTTCTGGTCAACCATAAGCCTATTTTGTATTAAAGAACACAGACTGTTTTTTAACTCACGATTGATTTTTTTAACGGCGGCGCTAGTGTGTAGAATTATCGTTCTTATCTAGAATCCGCGAGGACCGTGGAACTTCTGACATCTGGTAATCTTTTGGACGATGAAAATACGAGGAAACTTGTTTGCGAAGCTTCAACTACAACTTGTATCTCAATTTGTTTAACTGATAGGTACTAATTATTTTAATCAGTAACTTGCACTTAATGAATTCGTTTTCTAGTAGATGATTAAATAATTTTCATTCTTGAATCCATACTTCCATACTAATATTATAAATGCGAAAGTAACTCTGTCTGTTTGTCTGTTTGTCTGTCCGTCTGTTACGCTTTCATGCCTAAACGGCAGAACGGATTTTGATGAATTTTTGTATAGGTATACGTTGAATCTCAAGAACGGACATAGGCTACTTTTTATTAGAAAATAAGGGGGGCTGGGGGTAACACCACCTTTGAAAGTTTATATGGAAAAAAATTTATTTTTGAAGTTAGAGATATGAAATTTGGCACAAATATAGCTCGAAACTTGGATTAAAATAAAGACTACTTTTTGTTTCGAATATTAGGGGAGAAAGGGGTAAAACCGACCATGAAAGGATGTAGTCCAAGCAAACGAAGTCGCGGGCACAGCAAGTCTCCTATAAATAGTAAGTAAGAACTATAGATACCTACTCTGTGTGAGAATAAACCAGGCGTGCAATTGAGTAGAAAAATCTAAATTTGTTAATGTCTTTTACTTAAAAAGTTTGAGGTACTCTTTTCATATTAAGTTTGTTTTCATATGGCCCTTAAAAGTGGACACATTAAACTGTTTATTTGAACATACCTTTTATTCGTCAATGTATACTTTTAAATTTAAAAGTAGATATCTATCTAGATTGTTTGATGCTGAGGGACCAAGTGAAAATAATGTGAACAGCAAAAGAAGTATAATTAAATAAAAAATACGTTATTTGAGTTCCTTAGAACTAGGCATGGGTAAATCGTAAATACATAGATAGCATGATTAATATGATTGCTACATTAGCCAGTTAGAGGCGTACGCCCATTTATCAAAAGCACGACACACAGCCTACTGGTTTACATGGAAACCATTCAGAATCCCAGTACCAATTTATTATTGGAGCAAATCGGATCAAGCTTCATACAAAAGCCATTGGGAGCCAACGTATCATGTAAGGGTTAATAACTCTCTGAAAACTTTCACCACATACTCGTACGTTTAAATTAACATGGCTTATATTTAGTCGACAAAGTAATTTAACTGAGCATTTGCAATTTACTTAGATTTTATTTGAAAATTTAGTTTTCATATTATGATTCGTCAAAATATACGAACAAAATACCAATTGAAAATTATAATCTAGAGTCACAAGTCAAACGACTACGCACATTTTAATATTATACCACGTAATTATTTTAGTCCAGCGCAGAAACCTAAAGCCATCAAAGAGATTTCCTCATTCCTTAAATCCCATAGTCCCAAAAAGATTAAAACCCCCAAGATTTAGTTGTAACCCTCAAAGCGTCCATTACAACATTGTCACAGTCCATAAAAGCCTAATTCAAACGAAAAGGTCAGTTATAACGTCAAAATGAAGGCCCTGCATGTTATGGGGTTATAATAGTCCTTTAAATAGCGGGTAATTATTAGGTACTTATGCCCTTGTCTTTAAAGGGTTGACTGTAAAAAGTTTTGGGGAGCATATTTAGACCGTTATAACGTTAGTGGTGTGTGAAATTGGGTGGGTAGTGGTGATTAATATCCTGGACCTTTTAAGGGTTGAAGAATATTGGCTGTCGTTGGTGGAAGATGGGATCTTTTTAAATTTGGATTTGAAAGGTAGAAAGATTAAAAGAAGTGCATTTAGTAACCTTCGCATAAATTAATACAAGATAACTAAGGCACACACAAAATATTTCATGGTCAATTGTGTTCCACCTCAGCAAATGCTGCTTCGGCATTATTTCAGCCGCACTTGCTGGGTTCCACCACACTAATACTGCGGTAGCACTGGTATTCTGGCGGAGCCCGACTTTTTGGAACAATAACTAAAGCCAGGGCTTGTATAATTCTCCATGCAAGCTAGGAACTCAGACATTCAACGATTAAATCATGGTAAGAAAAAAAACTACTGAAAGAAAGCTTATTGATGGTCCTTATGATCGCTTTTCAATTGAATATATGGCCTACATGTGTAATCAATGTCAAATTCCCGCATGAGACGATAAAAGTATCGGTTTTGTTGATTGGTATGAACACTCGTATTTTCTGCCAATAAACAGCTGAATGAATTTTATCGAATTTGACATTTGTTTAAAGCGATACAATTTTCTCGCGTGCCACATTCTGAGTGGGTAAGACTCCGATAAGCCTTTTTTTGTTAAGGTAATGCCTTGATGCACCATACCGTCACCCGAGGGAGGTGACGGCGTGTGGGGGACTCCCTGCTCTTTCAAATGCTGGACTTACCCACTAAAACCTTCCGGTTGGACTTTATCGCCTGTTGTATTAACGACGATTTATTCATTTTTTATTTTTATACTAGCAACTCGCCCCGGCTATGCACGGGTATAATATATTCCAATTACGTTTCGGCTTTGACAATAATATTTATGAACAGGTGACCCAATGTAGTCTGTTTCTTTAGGGGCAAGATATAAGCAGGTTTTGGATTGCGGTCAAACGGGATAAAAAGTTTCCCATGCCCCTCTCCTGGCTCTAAGCAGCCTACTTACCAATTTTCAGTCAAATCCGCACCGCCATTCTTGAGTCATAAATAGTGTTACTTACACGACTTTCTTTTATATATATAGATAGATTGAGTGCCAAGCGATTTGTTGGCCTTACTTTGGACCCGATAGTGACTTAAACAAACTGAAAACAATTTCTATAGTGCTTCATAATTTTTTAAGTAAAGTGGATTTGGAATAATATATTTATTATAAACTGGCCTCCACAGAATCTTAAGAAAGCTTCAAAATGTCTTAACTGTTAATCTTTCTTCAAATCGAACAAAGTCGCGAACAGAAACTAGTTTCTAATAAACACCGCAACATGAATACAATCCAACAAATTACATCATTTTGTATTTTTTATTTATTCATATTGATTGGCTTTTATTAATATTTTTTCCATTTCACCCCAAACTTATCAGTACAAATTTACAATATCCAGCTAAATCAATTGAGTTACATTCTCAATAAAACATTCCGACTTTTCTTAACCATCAGAGTCTGCCCATTTTTCCATCCCCGGAATCGCCTCCACATAAACAAGCATCCTTAGAATTTATATCGAAAGCACGTACATAAATTACGTTACAATTTCTGTTGAACAGTGTTGCGGTGTGACAAATTCCTCCATATATCATAAGGCGACACCGCGGTCTCTTTATTACAGTATATTACTGGGCTGCGAAGCCTGGAATGAAGTATGTATTCGCACTATTAACTTCTGGTGATATAGCTGAAATGCGTGGTGTTTTCTAATTAAGCTTAAATTGTATGGTATTGTGCCTGAAAATTTACCTGCGGCGGTGTTATCTGGGGGGAATTACATTTGTGTGCTTGTACGAATGTGTTTCATTGTTCTGCTGACTGCAGTTAGGTTATTTCGTTTGGAGATTAAACGTTTGCTGTGCGATAGTTATCTGAAGGCTTTTACTCAGGGTAGGTAATGTTATCATCTCAGCTTTTTATTACTATCATATGCCGAGATATTTACGAAATAAATATTGGACAAAGTCACATGCATTGCTTTGATTCTGCGGTATGTAGCTTTTGCACTTAGGTTACAGAAATCAGAAAGAACGATGTTACCGCAACTGCCAGACTCGAGACAATATTGAAAAGATCGTTTCCCATAGTGACCCGACTGGGGATCGAACCGAAGACCTCAGAGATGGCGCGTTGCCAAACTCCCGCCTGTTCGTCTTTCGACTATGGAGGTCGTAACCATAACACGTCATATAAGACCAAATGTTTTTTTTAGCTTCATACAATTTGTCACAGATGCTCGTAGTTCTTTGAAGCCATAAAGTGAAAAAACTGTCATATGGCAATTTATAACTAACTTCAAAAAAAATGAGAAGGTTCTCAATTCGTTAGAACTTAAAATTCTTATATAATTTTTTAAAAGAAATATATGCTTAATGTATGCTCCGATAAAGCTGTTGCTGAACACACAGAGTACTTAAATAAGCTTAAAGCAGTACAAACCACAGATAAATATTACCATAGATAGACCATTTATTATAAACGTATTATCAGACAATCATTACCGTCTAGCAATTACTTACAATTTCATAGAAGCCTAATATATACACATACATACTCGTATATATACTACAATGCTACCACACTATATACTACAAAATGCATATTTGTCAAGTATTTTAAAGAAACAGAAAATTTCCCCTTCCCTTACGGTGTAGGGCTCGAACCCACGACCTTCACGCATCGTGAAGCAAAAACTTTACTCAAAATCCATTATGCCAGGAGACACCTTGATTTAATACCGTGGTTTTCAATAATTTCTGCAACAAATGTACCACGAGCCGATAAGTAAACATATTCGGGAGAGGGCACTTACCGGATTTAAACTGGAGTAGGTACCTACCATTAACACATTAATATATAATAATGTAATAATTAAAAAAAAAGTTATAATAACTTTCATTCCAATGTATATGTTTTTTTCGTTTTCTTTTTGTCTATTATATTTATATTCAAGATTGTGTTAGCTTTGTTAAAGAATGAGCGTCCTCTTTCGAATTGCAGCGCCCTTACAGGGTCTTTGTATATCTAATTTTAGGTTACCACCTTGTAAATATTAAAGACGCAATACATTTATTGAGTATTAGGTATTAAGGCTGAGGTTCAAAAAAAATCATCGCTTACGATAATATAACTTGCGGTTAGGGCATTTGGAAAAGCACCATGCGAAATACACGAAAGTTGTGGGTTCTAATCCCATAGCGTATAGGAGGATCAGATTTTTCTTTTTCTTTAAAATATTTCATGTTAGCTAGTGGTTTGCGAAGCATTTAAATATATAATTATACAGCAGAAAATGGTTGTTTTGCTGAATGTCGCATCCATACTCAAATGTTCTCCAAGGCACTCTCTTATTTGCACTGCGATTTTTCCGATAAATAAATTGACGGTGTTGTTTCGACTATTATACGGTTCCGGTGCGATTTTAATGAACAAGTAATGTAATGTTTGCTAGTCATTACCAGGCTTTATACCAGATGGTATTTGTATGGTAAAACTAAAATGAGTGAAATATTTGATCAGCCATTTCTGAGTACTAGACCACCTCCATAGCAGAGGGGTGACCAGGCCGGTTTCTTTGGCGTCGTGTTATGTCTGAAGGACTGGATTCGATTCCCGGTCGGGTCAATATGGAAAACGTACTCTTCTACATTAAATCAGGTCTGAGTGTTGTGGTATCGCCGTTGCTTCTGGTTCCTGTGACACAAATACTGTAGCTTCTTGCCTACGATTCATCAATGCCGCCAGTCTTACATAAGGGGAATACATATTACAGAAGTGAGCTATCCGCGCTATATATAATCTTAAATCACTAAGACTAACTTGTTTAAAGAAATTAACACACTCACCATAGCATCTCAATACATCTTTGATTGCATTGTCCATGTATGTACGCAAAAACTAAAATCTCCTATAGAAAAATCTGACTGCTACACCTTTTTATTACTAATTAAAAAGGGCTTTCTGTAGCGTCCTTACATAAAGAAATATTTGATTGATTTATGTTCTTGCAAGCGGTTAAATCTAACTTAAACATATTAGATGTAAACCATAAGAAACTAAAATTAAAATACTATAGAAACCTTGCATGTAAACACCAAAAAAGTTGAAAAGCAATAAAATAAATCATAAAATTTGGATCACTAACTAGAATGCTTGCCTGTTCTTACTCGTTTTATATTATTTTAAAAATATTTGATGCGTTTTCTCAATCAATGTCAGAATAAGGTCACAATGACGAATGTAAGTCCTACAGTTAATTTAATGTAATTTACAAAATACTTTTTTATAATTGATTTTTAGGTTTATTTTCCAATTGACAAACGAACTGTGTGTCTTAGTGCAAAATTAGTTATAAGTTTAGCTTTCATTTGTAAAAAAGCTACTGAGTTATTCGCCGGCATCTTCTTTGTAGTAATAGGTTCCAAACTGGAGGTAGCTGGATTTACTTTACATAGAGACTATTCATAAGTATTACAAATTTAATCTATATGAATAAAAAAGATTGACTTTGGATTTTAATGCTGCACAAAAGATACGAATATATTTATTGAATTGTTTCATTAAAATTTTCCAACCATTGCCTCTTTGCTATGCAACTAATGCGTTGTTGTGTGCATTACTCCGCCATTACTCGACATGAATTTTAGTAATCGCGCGATTGACTTTACCCATTTAACTCGAACCAGTTTTTAATGATGTAGAATAGATAGATAGATAGATAGACATACTTTATTGCACAAAA
This sequence comes from Glyphodes pyloalis, assembly GCA_037074685.1. Classification (NCBI taxonomy): domain Eukaryota; kingdom Metazoa; phylum Arthropoda; class Insecta; order Lepidoptera; family Crambidae; genus Glyphodes; species Glyphodes pyloalis. The sequence continues at coordinate 17,339,314 of JAYKKO010000009.1, forward strand.
CTTTACAGAAATAGGTTTTACAGATTGATAATAATATAATTTAGGCGGTCTTATCGCTAGAAAGCGATCTCTTCCAGACAACCTTAAGGTAGAGGAAATAGTAGATGGCGAGACATGGGTACGGCCGTGCAACATTAATAAAGTTTTATTTCTTGAATTATATTCATAGAATAGCATGATAAACATACATAAACTCATAGATATATAACATATATATATATATATATATATATATATATATATATATATATATATATATATATATATATATATATATATATATATATATATATATACAAATAAACGTGTTTATCAAATATAAAATTAAGTAAAGTATTTTGACTCAAAAAAAAAAATATAATAATAATAAGTTAATATGGAAAAGTGTATGAAACTTACTAACAACCAACATGCCCAGCTAAAATTATAGATAGAGGTCATAAATTAACATTAATCAAGTGCGAGGAAGTACGATTTAACCCTGGCTTTGAAAATGGGAAGGGTCTCAGATAATCTGATAGATAAAGGTAAAGAATTCCATAAGGGTATAGATTGGACAGTGAAGGATTGGGAATAGAGTCCAGAAGAATGAGTAGGAAAGGTAAGGAGAAGTTTACGTGAGGACCGCATATCACGATCCTGGTTGGGCTGCAAGAAACGGAAACGTTCTTTAAGATAGGGAGGAGCAAGAGGATTAAATAGAACATTAAATAGGAGAGATAAAACGTGGAGGTCACGGCGTCGGCGTATAGGAAGCCATTTAAGCTGAGCTCGAAATTCAGAGACATGGTCATACTTGCGTAGGCCGAAGATGATGCGGATACAAAAGTTTTGAAGACGCTCAAGCTTGTCAAGAAATAGTTCATTAAGATTAGAGTAGCAACAGTCTGCATAATCAAGAATAGGCAACAGTAAAGCCTGCACCAGTGCAATTTTGGTGGATATGGGTAAGAAATTGCGTAATCTATTAAAAGACCCAGCAGATGCAAACATTTTCCTGCTAACCTCTTTAATTTGACTATCCCAGTTCAAACAATTGTCAATATAAATACCCAAATTCTTTACAACTTGGCTGTAAGAAATCGGGACACCATCAAATAAGATAGGAGGTAGAGAATCCCAATCAATAAGACTAATTAGCCGTGATCCGCCAACAATAATAACCTGCGTTTTAGCAGGGTTAACTCTGAGACCAAACGACCTGCTCCAGTTGGAAATACGAGTTAGATCAGCATTAATTACGTTAACAGCGTTCGGTAAATCATCAAGGCTACCCTGCGAATACAGTTGGAGATCGTCTGCGTACAGATGGTAGGACGAAGTAAGATCACATGTGATTGAATTTATAAAAGTAGCGAAAAGAAGAGGAGATAAGACACCACCTTGAGGTACGCCGGCAGCAATATCACACCAGGTGGAGAAAGAGTCCTCAGCACGAATGCGCTGCCGACGACCGTATAGATAACTATGAAACCAGTCAATTACCATTGGAGATATGTTAAGAGAACGAGGAATAGGAATAGAGAGAGTAGGAATTTTAATGAATAGGAATTTACTGGTAAGGTTTTTGTGGACTACATACTTTCATAGTCGGTTTAACCCCCATCTCCCCTTATGTTCGAAACAAAAAGTAATCCACATTTTAACCTAAGTTTTGAGCTATATTTGTGCAAAATTTCATATATCTTGCTTAAAAAAAAGCTTAAAAAATAGAATTTTTTCATTTTAACTTTCAAGGGCGGTATTACTCCCATCTCCCCTTATTTTCAAGAAAACTGGCGCATGTCCGTACTAGAAGTTCAACATATACTAATACCGGACAGACAAACAGACAGGCAGAGTTACTTTCCTATTTTTTTTAAAGTACACTTCAAGATTGACCTCATCCCACCTGATGTTAAGTGGTAATAAAATCCTAGCTTAAGGGCGACAAGTACAAGATGATAAAACTGTTAGGTACTGGACTTGTCGCCCTTACCTTGAAGGCATGACCCCTGCTACTAATGTAGCAACCCCCAAGAGCTCTGGAAACCTTACTGACACGCTATTTAAAATAAGTACAGATTTGTATGGATAGTGATACTGATCTTTCTAAAGCAACAATTTGTTTGAATATTAATGAAGCTCATCATCGGAAACAAACAGTAGTGGTCGATACAAAGCCAGTAGCAGTTAGTAATGTAACAAATTTGGGTAACGCTGCAATTAAAACGGTTTTAACGTTGATTAGCGGTCACATAGTTCATAAAGGCCAGTGTTAACGGCCGCTTCTCTCGATACAATCGCTTTATTTATTGATGGAATTTAAATATCAGTTCACTTATTAATGTTTTGTTATAAATTTGATTACAGCTAGTTATATTATACTGTCGACCTCTGTAGCCGAGGGGCGAGCGGGCCTGACTTTGGCGAGCGCCATCTCTGAGGTTCCGTGTTTGATCCCCGGTCGGGTCAATATGGGAAACGAACTTTTTCATATTGTCTCGGGTCTGGGTGTTGTGGTACCGTCGTTGTTTCTAATTTCTGTAACACAAGTGCTTAGGCTACTTACCACAGAATCAGAGCAATGCATGTGATGTTGTCCACTATTTATTTATTTTATTTATTTTTATTTATTAGATTTGAGACTGTTAATGAAAAAATACTTAATGGTGGCAACAAACGGACTCGTCAACATGATATTTTGCGAAAGTTAATCCGATTACTCTGGTATCTCTTCATCAGATCCTAGTCTTCTAAACTTGGTATCACAGTCAAAGTCAAGTCACAGTCAAATTCTTTTTAATTCATAAAGATAACATTAGTAATACTTAAGAGAGGTAGGGCATAGCGATTTATAGCTCGAACTGGAGCAGCAAATAACAATCTTGCTACCCTGGCAGGGAGACTTAGTTCAGCTGCATATGCAGTAAGAAAAATACGTAGCTTGACTGATGTTGAAACGGCAAGATTAGTTTATTTTAGTTACTTTCATAGTGTTATGTCGTATGGGATTTTACTATGGGGTTCTGCAGCTGATGTGCAGACTATTTTTGTATTGCAAAAGAGAGCCATACGCGCTATATACGGTCTTAGAACAAGAGACTCGCTTAAAGAATTATTCAAAAAAATCAATATTTTAACAGTAGCTTCACAATAAATTTTTGACTGTATTGTTTACGTACGCAAAAACTTACATTCTTTCACTAAGAAATCAGAATGCCATAATTTCAACACAAGAAATAAACATAAGCTTGCTGTTCCACATCTAAGACTTCATAAAATTAGTAATTCTTTTGTGGGGTTAAGTCTGAAGCTTTTCAATAAGCTGCCAGAAAATATCACTGCATTACCTATGCATAGATTTAAGTCTCTGATAAAAAAATGTTTAATGAAAAAAGGCTATTATAAAATAGAGGACTTTCTTAACGACAAAGATGTTTGGACTTGATAGCATTAAATATGTACATTAGACATAAGCTATATTGTTAATACATTTTTTTTTTGCATTATTTATACCTACCATATGTATCAGTTTTTGAAAAGAGTAACTATCGAGTTTCTTGCCGGTTCTTCTCGATAGAATCAACATTCCGAACACGGTGGTAGTTTACTTGACTTGACGATTCATAAATGCTTTTGTAAAAGTTTACATGAATAAAGACAATTTCTATTCTATTCTATTCTATTCTAAATCACTTCGGTGTATGTCTCTGTTTATAATCCTTCAAAAATAAGATAGGTTACAACAGCCACATTTTGAATAAGAAAATAAGTTGATCGGTAAGTAAATGTTGATAAACACATAAAATATGGTAGAATTGTGAATTTCATTTTCGAAGACCATAGAATGGATAAAAAATTTTTTTAGTTTCAGTTCCAGTAAAAGTATACCGCCTCTTTACTATCTCTCATAAGTTTTAAAATCTTTTCATCTTTCCATCACTAATAAAAAAACAAACGCAAAACCTATGTGCTATTACTATCTAATCTTCAGAATGGTCTTAAACAAATCCTAGACGAAAGTAGAACAGAAGTGCCACCAATAGTGGAGGCGAATCAGCCCGGATAAGGGCGTCCTATCGCAGCGATAACGGTTCGAATAAAGACTGATATTTGCGGCTTTCTCGTAAACCACACGCGTTTGCCGCCTCAGCGTACGTCCTTTATAAGCGACGATGCGTTGTATGGTGCCATGATACAGGATTAATAATAATAATAATAATGGACAACATCACATACATTACTCTGATTCTGTGGTAAGTAGCTTAAGCACTTGTGTTACAGAAATCAGAAATAACGACGGTATCACAACATTCACACCCGAGACAATACAAGAAAAGTTCGTTTCCCATATTGACCCGACCGGGGATCGAACCCGAGACCTCAGAGATGGCGCGGCAAATTCCAGCACGCTCGTCTCTTGGCTACGGAGGTCGCCAATGGAATTGTATTACATATTAAATATAAATCAAAGTACAAAAATCGGAAACAGCTCAGCCCAGGAACCCAGGGTCATTGAGGTAGTCTGGGTCGAAATACATCCTTGTGTGCCTGCTTGTCATTGGAATTCTCGCTGATCCAAGGGAAGTGGTAGCAAGCGGGCCTGGTGCACGCTGGGCAACGGAGGCTGGCGACGTCCTTTTTAGGATCTTTCTAGGCAACGTCTTGAGAAAAATGAAATAGACCCCAGGGTCATTGCCGGTGCTGTGGTTGGTCAGGTTGAACTGATTTCTCACAATTCTACCATTTATGCGATGAGGTCCAACCTAGGGTTTTTAGTTTAAAGTCCTGCCCAATTCAGAATAGGAAGTCCCACACACGCCGTCACCACCCTGGCGACAGATCTGGCAACCCAGCTATTTGGCACACGTTACCTGTTGCTAAGCGTTTTGTTACTAGAATTGCTTAGCAACAGGTTTGGTGTGCCTCGATTTTTCCTTGTATTTATTATTGTATTTTAAGTTTATTATATCTTTTGTCCTTTTAAATTGGGTTTCACTTTCGTCGTTAACAGTACTAATAAGCACAAATAAAAATATGTTTTTTCTGTAAAAACCAGCAATCTGAATTATCACTCAAAAATCAGTCAAAATAGAAAAAGTAAAAAAAGAGTATAAAAATGTATAAAGGTGCAATCTTGCACATTGTGTCAAAGCATTATGTCCCGTCAAATAAAGACCACATGCTTCACACAATTTTAACCATTAGACCATCGAGAAGCGTGAGAAACGACCAAAATCGTAAGGTTTAAAACTCTCCACAGTGCGTCTAAGATTTACAACTACTCGACCGGCTAACTTTATTCTTTTATTGGCGTTAAACCGAGCAAAAGTGACAGATAAAGCGTCATTATGAAGTATGAGATCTGACGAAATGGTGCTCCCTCAGTTATGTATTCATTCTAATACTGGAACTTTACGTTTTCAGAGATCTAGCAGTAAAGTTGATGGCGCACTCAGACAAGATGATCAGGAGTTTTACTGTGATTTTTATTAAAATCGGCAGCGTTTGTAACTTGGTCACGAACAAGATTGTGTTAACTATAAGGATATGGATATCGCAACCCCGATGTTAGACTATCAATATGCAAAAATGCAATTGTTCAGGAGAAGCCCTTAAAACTTTGACATCTCAAAAAAAAAAATATTTCTAGATTGAGGCAAAATGTTAAGCATTAACTACAAAGTCAACTTTTAACTTACTTTTGAATTAATAATAACAATTTAAAAATGTAATAACTACCTAAGTTATTATCATACATTTCTGTATAACTTGCACCGGAGAGAGGTAGGATATGAATATTATTTTTCTAAGGGAGGTTAAATAGCATGATAGCAATTTGTCTTGTTCTATTACGACATTCATCGAGAATTATCTTTATTTTGTTTTGTAAAAAGGACTGTCACTGACGGTAAATTGGTATTTTGTTATTTCACTAGCTTGTTTTAGTAAGAAGACACAATTATCAAGAATATTCGACATCTAGCGGGAGTGTGTGATAGCTTTGTAACACATACAGATGAATAAAATTAGAGTAGGGATAATATATTATTAATTACTAAAATACATTTCATATGGACAAAGTTGCTAGAAAGAGGTTTTTTAGCATTAAAGCGCAATGTCACGTAATATCCATAGCTACTCACACGTAAAGGTTCTAAGTTTCAGTTCGATGTATTGGGAACCCCCTAAATGTATTGCTTTTCAATGCGTTTTACAGTACACGTTTCAATTGTTTTTTTTTTTATAGTAGCGCAGTATATTTGCTCCTCCCAGCCTGATGGTAAGCAAGAGAGGAACCCACATCGCGATGACAACGGGTTTGATATCGAAATATCCTAACTGTTAGCATCGCCATACTGGCCCGCAAGATATAGTCCTAGCATGCGCAATACGTCAAATTTCTCGCATAAGACGACAAAAGTTTTGATCCTGTTAATTGGCTAATAGCACACCGCACTCGTATTTTTAGCCAATCAGCAGCTGACGCACTGACTTCAATCGATTTTGACGTTTGTTATGAGCCTGATAAACACCCAGACACATGTGATAAATAAATAAGGTTTCCGTTTTATGCCATTTTGCTTCAGAACCCTAGAACATCCTTCAAATTACCAACATGAATTTAAAATAAATCATACAAGTTCACGTAATTTATAGTTGCAGACCCCTAGCGAGGCCCATTTATAACAGGCGCAGTATGTGACGGGTCGAGTTCTAATGGTGTATTTTATAATGTTCAGCTCAGCCGAAGTGACTCATTACTGTGGACTGTCAGTTTGGGTTGGGTGAGTCGGGGTGCTACTGACCGCGATGTTTAATTAGTTAGTATTTTATGTTTATGTTATCTTCAGAAGTTGCATGTTGGTGACTAGCGAGCATTTAGAATCGCGAAATGTGGCGAGATCTCATATCGGAGGCCAAGAGAAACTTTACGGAGTATGTAAGTTACTTTAATAGCAAACACGCAAGTCTAGTACGAATGGTAGAGGTGGGTAAGGGCAACCTTACTGTCAACCATGTTCTAAGGACACAAAGCCCATAAATGCTTGAACTAGACATCTCTTCTAGCTCCTCATAGAAAACATCAGCCTAGATACGTGCTTTGAAATCCCGTAGATGACATCACTACCGTCATGACGATGTCCGAACTACTCGTAAAAGAACCAAAGACACATTGACAGAAATACTAAGGAATATAGATGCTAAACAATTAAACGAAACCTTCCTCTTTTTACTCGATTGCCGAATAAATAAATTCGCCAGACAATCACACAAATCACCTGGTCTCAAACTAAGGTCTTTCCTTATACGATGAGTACCAGACGACGGATACTAACTGGGGGCGTCCTCCCAGCACAACCAGAACCAAGTCAATTTAGAAAAGTTCGTTTTTCAAGTTGACTCAACCGGAAATCGTACCCAGGACCTTTCACGCTTTGGCCACCTACCTTAGCCACTGCGCCACCGAAAGTCGTCAAGAAGAAGAAGAAAGAAGCGTAGTATTCCAAAGAAACAGAAAAAAATCCTCATTGCGGGGCTCAAGCCCACATCTTTTACGTATCACTTCTTCTAACTAATAGTAGCTGGTCTTCCAACTTGAAGGTTCAACTTCAAATTCCACACCGCAAGGTAAGATTTACTTTTCTATTTCTTTAAATGATCATCCTTCTTTATTAGTCAGTTGCAAGGTGAGATTCTTGTTTCTGTTTCTCAATTTTTTTTTTGTTTTTTTTTTATAATGCATTCCAAGATTGACCTCATCCCACCTGATGTTAAGTGGAAATGAGGCTAGGGCCTCATTTCCACTTAATTTAAGCTAGGGCTTAAGGGCGACAAGTACAGGATAATAAATCTGTTATTGGACTTGTCACCCTTACCTTGAAGGCTTGACCCCTGCTACTAATGTAGCACCCCCCAAGAGCTCTGGAAATCTTACTCACACGCAGGAACAACAACACCGGAGTGATTGTTATTTGGATGCGGTCTTCTGTAAGGAGGAGGTTTAAAGTTCGCTTGTGCGACATGAAGCACTAGAAAAAATCTCAAAAATATAAATAAGTATGATGTTAGTGTCTGATAATGTTTCCGCCGGTAACAAAGCCGAAGCCTAAGGAAATGGAGTCACGTGTCGCGCCCATAGGGAGCCGGCGTGAATGGACGTGACACTTGTATCAAGGTAACTCCGACCCGGCCATTACAGCGCCCAAGGTCTGAACGATGTTTTTTACCATCTAATACGGGGAAAATGCGCGAAATACATTATTTATGTGCTAGGGTACGCAGCGTCTTCGTATTATACCAATAGTGAATGCTTTTGTTGGTGTTATGCCTTTATCGCGTGGGCAGATGGTGGGATTTTTTGGGATTGGGATAATTTTTACCCTTTTTTAACCCGTAAGGGGTTACAATTAATTAGCCTTATACTTTACTTTAGAACATGGATTCCCAAACTTAGTTTTACTGTGACGTCCTTATGAATTTTGCATCGTCCTTCACTACTCAAAAATTTCACCAGCAGTAATCCAGTTTTCAGAAGTTTCCAGTGTAAATTCCAACACACGACAAACAACAAAAGCTTGATAATGTGGATCGCTTAACAACACCTCTGGGGTAGGACTGAACCCCATGGGGCACAGTTAAGAAAATTATCCTGTACTTGTTTCACACAAAACTAGCGGCCCACCGTAGCTTTGCACGCGACCTATCTACTATCCCCGGTTTTTACACATTTTTACCGATTCTCTTATTAGTCGCAGCGTGATGTTATATAGCTTAAAACCTTCCTTGATGATTGGACTATCCAATACAAAAATCAAATCATTCGTATCAGTTGTTCCTGAAATAGGCACGTTCAAACAAATAAACTCTACATTATATTGATAAGTACCTACATTATTTACTTAAACTTTATTGCATATGTAGCGGGTCGGGATGCAATGAGAGCAATTTTATAGGTAAATCAAATATATTAACGAAAATCACATTAATAAACTAATTATAAAACACACAGATCGTCTTACTCGTCGTACGTCGTCTAGCAAAATGCACCGTCTTCTGTTCATCTTCTTATTCTTTCACTCATCATTCTCTATCACTCACACCGTTCGGATATTCGTACACACATTCAACACGTTCCGATACGCCCATATCCCACACTTATGAATAAAAAAGGCCTTGTAAAATATGTTAGTAGGTAGTTAATAAATATCTTGAAGCATGCTTCAAAGATCTTAGTGGTTATTTTGGCGGTACAGTAAAATATTAATAGAAACTTCTCCTTTTCAAAGAATGAAAGGTTTATTTTTTGTCTTGCCTAGTTTGAAATTGCAAGAATGTCACGTTTTATTTAATCAATTTTTGAACGAACACTCATGGATCAGTAGTAGAAAACCTAACTTTTATATAAAAAAACGTACTAATCTTTGGTATTTTCCAATTTCTAACAGAATTTGCTTTATCAGAAATAATATTAATAACCGACAAAATCAAAAAGGGCATTTAGACGTTTAAATCGCTCGTGTTTGATTTAAAATCCGGCGATTACCGGCGTTCGCCGGCTTAAACTGGTTCGAGCCAATTTCATCCCGTCCCAGTACGGCAGCATTAAACTCCCGAATTACAATTCTGAAACGAGATTCAGCATTTTATGAAACATTATTTTTTATGTCCAATATATTTATTTATTAAAAAATCGTTGGTGTAATAATGAGTTTATTAAGTGAGTGTATAGCAAAATTTGGTGCTAATTTGTATAGAAAAGTAAAATAGTGAGTGTAACAAACCACCTAACTCAATATAACTAAGTTCATAGTAATTTTAATAATTTATTAAATTACAATTGTAACGTTCGATTAAATCAAACACAGTTTCTTGATAACAGTTTTAATCACTTTACTTTTAAACATTAACAAATACAAAAGTTTCTTATGCGGTAAAGTTTTTATACAGTTTTTATAACGTAGCTAAATTTCAACAACCTTACTTATTAACTAACTCTGCGGCGTCGCGAGATGGGGCGCGCGAGCGCGGTCCGATGATCGCGCGTCGGTGGGAAGCGCGCTGATTGGTTGTCGTCATCAGAAAGACAACCTAACAGAAAAGAGCCAATATCGGTTGGCCAACATAGCAAAACTAAACTAGTGATGCGCGCTACACAATTAAATATATGAATGATACTATTGAATCCCAGATGTGAAGTAATCAAACTGTAATTATTATTTCAAACACTATCCTGGTACCACGATAATACCACCTATTATTAAAAGTTTATTTTCAACCATTAAGTGGTACCGCCTCCGAAAGAAGAATTTTAAAATGTAATAATACGGCATCTTAGACCATGGTTCCAATTAAAAGAGATACCACTCTAAAAATTCTAAAGTTCAAAATTATTCATTCATATAAATAAAACTATTAATATTTATGAATTATCCATAGACCAAATCAAACATCAATCGGTTCGGATTCCTGGATTAATTTTTGCACCAAGACATACAGTGTGTTTTAACCAATTCTCCTAAAACCTCTCAAAACGTTCACTCTATGTCGAACATTTTCAAATCCAACCATCATTAATATTTTAGCAGTTAAGCTAATAAACAACTCTGTTAGGCACTCAACGGCTCTCCAAAAGCGTCCGTCGCTAAAATTCTTTTATTATAATGGACCGTGATGGCGTTCATCAACGCTTTATAGCTACCAGGCGTTGTAAAAAGGAGTTACTGCCCGTTAGACGCTGAGGCAAAGGCCTCCGATGCTGGAATACACTTTACTACATTGGAAGTAGTAGGAACATAGTAGAAGTTGCTAGCTAAGCTTTTACTTGCTCCTGAAGTAAAATCCCACGGGCCGATTAGTATGTAATTATAACTCATACGGCAGAGGGCTATTACTGAAGGATTGATAATAACAAAAAAAAAGTCATTGCGTATACTAACTTGCGGTTAGCTTAGTTCGAAGAAGAGCATGCGCGGTTTTTGAAGGTCGTGAGTTCGGATTTCATACTGGAAAGGAGGCTGATTTGGGTCACGGAGGACAAGGAAGCCGGCAACGAGACACTGAAATCCTCCTCTTCCTCTGCGATCCATCACTCCTCTTGCGGGCTTGACGCAGAGTGCCACCTGTGTTCCCCTACAAGATGGAAGAATGGAGGCAGCATTTTAAGTCGCTAGGGAGGCGACGAATGAAAGTGGGGAAAGGCAAAAGTTCTAGTAATAAATAATAATTATTATCAGACTCTTTATTGTATGTTAGTCTGATCTTAAGATCATTGGGAAGTAGCATCGTAAGCATTCTGTTATGTCTGGATGTATGTTTGGTTCGCTTTCAGTAAAAACTACTAATCGGATTTAGATGGAATATAATAGAAAGAGAGATGACATACTACGTTAGCATATATTATTCTTTTTATCCAGAAATAATACAAGCGAAGTTTATGAAGTGCAAGAACATTTATGAAAACCCAGTCACAGGATAGCACGCGCGATACGTGAAACTCAAACTCAAACTCAAATATTTCTTTATTCAAGTAGGTTACATCATTGAATACAATGCAAAGTGATTCTACTTCCGATTCGGAACCTATATCTACCGAGAAGACACCGGTAAGAAACTCAGCAGATCAGTTACAGTATCAGTATCTAACATATTGCTATGTGTAGCTCACTTTGGACCAAGTCATATAGTTTTGTTTTGATGAGTGATGAAACAATTAAGTACTCAAGTAAGTTTTTACTTTCGAGAGGTAAGCTGGAGCAGACCAGTCCCCAAAGGTGGCACCTGTTCACAAGCATCTGTTCACTGTGAAGTGTTTGAGTGTGAAGGTCGTGGGTTCGATTCCCGCATCGCAATGGGAGATACAATTTTTCTGTTTCTAATATTTGGGATACATAATTTCAATCACTTAAATATTCGTCTCAGGCTGTGATTGAACCCACGCTTCTCACTTTAACTTAGTTCAGCCATGAAAGATTGAAGAGATTGTTCAGGTTGAAACTTCACCTTTTTTAATAGCAAATGATACTAAGCACAGCATTATTCTTACCGCGTAAAACAGGAGAGTCATATTTTCGTCTTCAACGGCTTCAACAAAAACATAAATTTGAATAACGGCCAGGGATTTAGAAAAATTTGAATTTCAAATGCTCCCCGGACTCGTCCGGTACACGTATGCTGAAAACTGTATAAATACTCCCGGCTTATGCTCGGGATAAACAGTAATTGATGACCAATTGAAATTTAGGCGAATTTTTTTTGGTTCAAAACAAAATATTTTTAAAGGGCAAATGGCTTTTGTCGTTAGCTACTCTTTTACTGATACCAATGTTTAATTTTACTGTGTTGATCACATGAATTTAATCAAACTATAGATTTTTATAAGGATTATGTAACGCACTGAAAATACTACCTTTCTTTACCCAAACCTAATGAAGTGTACGTGTTATTCAAATTAAGTTAATATATATTTTCACGTTTGTACTATTAGTTCTATATAATTTTGATTAATCCTTAATAATACAAAGGTTTTTTCTCGCAATTGATCAGCTATAATCAAAACAAAATCAGCTATGATTTTGATTTATTCTAATACAACTTAATTTAATCGTCTAAATTATGTCTTGTCAATAATTTAAAACGCTAAATTTAAATCTGTGGTCTGGTGCTACTAGGGCCAATATTAATCCCTACTAATATTATAAATGCGAAAGTAACTCTGTTTGTCTGTCTGTCTGTCTGTCTGTCTGTTACGCTTTCCTGCTTAAACCTCTCGACCGATTTTGATGAAATTTGGTCTAAGTATACGTTAAATCTCAAGAACGGACATAGGCTACTTTTTATTAGACAATAAGGGGGGAGGGGGGTAATACCACCTTTGAAAGTTTAAATGGAAAATTGTTTATTTTTGAAGTTAGAGATATGAAATTTGGCACAAATATAGCTCGAAACGTGGATTAAATTATAAACTACTTTTTGTTTCGAATATTAGGGGAGAAAGGGGTAAAACCGACCATGAAAGGATGTAGTCCAGCGAACGAAGTCGCGGGCACAGCTAGTAATCAATATTTTCAGTAATGAGCGTTACAACAATGAATTAGCATACATAGTTATTATTTTAGGTGTTGTATTGTAGTGTGTAGTAACTGTTGAAAGATAGTTAATAAATAAACCTCCTTTTAGCACAAAAAATACCATACTTTTACAATTATACATTACAATCTCATTTTATACAAAAACGTTTAACGTTGCCATTTTAGCACCAGGCCACACAAATCTAGTTTGGGTAAGTGAATGGAAACTGAATCGGCTATAATTGCAAGTTTAGGATGAACTTGATAACTACCAAATAACATGTAATTGTCATCCGCAATTAACACTCAGACCAAACACTTTAAACATTCTGCCCTTTTCATTAAAGGCACTTTTAACCCCCCATCAAAGGTCAGGTCACATTCAAATCAGCCGCACATCCTGCCGTTCACACTTCTTTGATTTCCAATTTATCCCAGCTTTGTGGCGTGTCCTAAACAAACACACTTTGCTAGGTCGATAGTCTTTGAATCCTGTTCAAGATACAAATAAATAGAAGAAACCTTATCTTCCAACTTAAACTATTTCAGGGAAAAATAATATCGTCATGTTATATAAACTTTAAGACTTTCGCGTTACATTTTAAACATTGAAAATAAGAACGATCAAAAACAATTCCGGGTACTGTCGTATTATATTTCGTTTTGTGAGAATTTAAGGGTGGATGAAGATTTGCAAACTCCCCGAACAAAAGAAGGCGAGCGAGACCAATCAACTCGTGACCATGGTTGGTGCAACCTAACCGTAACGTCGGGCTGTAAGCAGTCGTTGTATTAACTAGATACTAAACAAATATGGTGTCGCGTTTTTACTCTTTAACTTATTTTAATCGTTAATGTTAATCTAGTATTAGTTTAGTTACTCTAGTAGATATAACAGTACCTGGAGGGGTACTCGCAAATACGAAACGAACAAACGAAATGTTTCGTTTTTGAAGATTATTCAAAAGTTCGGGAAATGAAGACGTCGTTTTTGATTTGCATAAATAATATTTTGTTTTTTGAAAACGCTTAATTTGCATTCGAAGTGATTTCTTTATGAGTATGAGAATTAAAAATTGCCATCCGTTGTCGGATCCGACATATTTCATTTATGAGAGTAGACCCCCTGAACTTTCGAGACATTTTACAAAAAATAAATTTCTGAACGCACACATGAACAGTTGTTAAAGTATTTGACAGGATTGGACAACAAATGTTTTTAATGTCTGGGGAACCCAGCATGTTCAAACTACTTTAAGATGACATAAGGCAGGTGCACACACGCAGTTTATCGTCCGCGTCGACGAACAGATGGTGTGAACTGAAACTTAGGTTATGCATGGCTAACGCGGCCATGTTTAGAAATATAGTTTGAGAATGTCAAGACTTTGCTCGAAGGAATTTTTGTTGTATAAATATGCTTACGGTATGTTTTTAGTACCGTAACAAAGAACTAATAAACGCATATATTTGCTCCGTTCCGTCGTGGGTAAAAAGGTGAGCAATCGTGTTGGAAGAATACTGTTGATGAGCCAGGTAATATAATTATGAGTAGAAATAATGCTACTTGATTACATAATGGAACTTTTATGAGATAACTTTTGTAAACTTTATGAGAGTTTCTTTCAATTTTAAAATGAAAAAAAAAATGTTGTTCAAGACAGTTTAATGAAAATAATTTTCATTGAAAAAATACAGCCTACGATAATATCATAGGAAAATATATTATCGTAGGCTATCAGACTAGGCAGGCATAGGAAAAAATATATCGTATAATTTTTTAATTTCCTTAAAATTTGTGCACATTGTTCAAAAAAATATTTTAAACGATATTTGTTTCTTCAATGTGCGTTCTTGAATTTTGCTTCCAAGTTTTTTTTCTTGTCCATTATACTTTTTATATATTTTTTTTATGTATTTAATTTAAGAGTTTTTTTATTTATATATTATATTTAGTAATAGCCTCATTCTCATAAGACATGGGTAAAAATAGACCATAAACCTGTAGAGACAGATAAGTGTGGTACCTTATTGATTATATTATAATACTTTCTAACACTGATCCAACATAACTTTAACAGCTTATGGTTTTAAAAGGTAGCATTATATATAACGCGGTACAATTTACGGACAAGAGCTTGTTAAGAATAAATTAAGTTTTATTACTGATCAAAACTCAGTACAAAAAAATAATGTGGGAAAAAAAGCTGTCCTACCTCAAAACACCCGAACAGTCCACGAAAAATTAGAATGGGAATTAGACGATTCCAAAATACGTGTTTACTTCCAGGGTTTTTTATGTTAATTATATTTGGATGGGTACATTTTTCTCTGTTTCCAGGGTGCTACATTTTCCCGTTACATTTGAAATTCAAATCGAGTACAAATCCCTTTCCACGGTTATTCAAATTTATATTCGGTTGAGGGCCAATGAAGTGGAAATATGAGTGCGATCTTTCATTTCGCCGCGTCAATTTAGTGTTCCACTTTTGTCCGTCTGTAGCTTTTTGTTCATTAGTGAACCCTTTTATTGTGCAGGCGTATTGTACGACAAAAACAGGGGTATCATTCTGGATACTTAATTGTGCCGGCCAATTGGTGGAGAGATCTGACGTCATTGTCTAGTTGTTGGCGAAATTAGGTTCCACATTTTTGCCAGTACATATTTCTTTGGTTGTAATGGAGTCTTATACTTTGTTAGTGAGCAAATTTTAACTATATGTGATTATGATTTTAATAACAAAAAATAAATAGGTTTTATTAAATTAAGCATCTAAAAGATACTAACCTTACCTTAATAAAAGGTTGGCTACAAATTTAATAAGTGAGCCAGTTGGGCTTTGGCGACTTGTGGCTCAAGGCTTACACAAATATTTTTTTCAGTAGACAATATCGCATATTACAAATTTTAATTCGTCATTCTTTGTCAATCAACTATACAAACTGTCAAATGAAAAACACAACCGGTGCAGGATTGACAACCTCATAGCTTCCGTCAAATCAGCGCCATCTCCCGATACCATTCGAAACTTTTCAGTTACACCGTAGCTCAGCAGATGACGCGACAAATGTTGTAAAATTT
This sequence comes from Glyphodes pyloalis, assembly GCA_037074685.1. NCBI lineage: Eukaryota > Metazoa > Arthropoda > Insecta > Lepidoptera > Crambidae > Glyphodes > Glyphodes pyloalis. The sequence continues at coordinate 17,355,448 of JAYKKO010000009.1, forward strand.
GCCCATCCAGAAACCAATACTTGGTATCTTTTATTTTATCACCGTACAAAAGAGAACAACAACGATCCAATATGTTCGCTCGGCGCATCGATAGTGGCCGTTATCGCTCGCTCGCGCGCTCGTCCGCTCGCTCGCTCGTGTTTACGCAAATGGCTGTCGACAAACGATTTAGCCGGTTTATGGGGCGTCACTGCCCGGCCTGGGACATCTGCGATACAGATGCAGTTGGGCCGGCGAGTCTTGGTACTGAACTAAAAGAAACATCTCATTTAAGGAAAAATATTAAAAAAAATATGGAAAATGTAATAAGAAGTTGGCGTCTATCAAAATGTAGTATGAAATTACTTGTACTTTAATTGTTAATGTTTTAGATGAACAGCTACAGGTTTAAGCAGGTACAAAACACAAAAATATACTTATATTTTAGTAAAATAAATTCTATTTGAAGATTTAACAAATATTTCAAAACAATTACAAAACAAAACATGACACTTGAAATGCTTTTTTTTTAATTGCAAATCTCAAGCAACTTTTTGAATTACACATACAAAACTAATTAAAAAAGTATTTGATCACCAAAATTTGCATAAAAGTTACAACAAACTCTACAAGCCAAGCCAAGTGGAAGTTGATGAAATTAGACATAACTTCAACAGGTTTATAATCTATGGCATTGACATTTCAAAATGAAGAGACTTTCTTAGTAAAATATTAATCCCATACGCTTTAAACATGTGGAAACGATAATAAAATTCGACAATAGCCAGTTGGCTAGGCTTAGTATGAAGTTTTTATTTGTACGATGCAGGTTAAAATAATTACAAGGTCTTAGCTTGATTTTCATGGTTATTATTAAATATATCATTGACTTAATCAAACGGCGTCTAAAATTAATAAATAAAAATGATCGAGTACATCATTTAAAATCTTACTAAGTTTTTTAAAAATATTAAGTCTACCATCAATGTCATAACGTCCCGGCCAGACTAGAGCTAAGTTCAGCGCGAAACATTGGACTGTTTCGTGAAAATATTCTTAGTTTGTCTGGGAGCGCGTCAAATTACAGTTTTTCCGCGGCATAGCGTACGTCGCGCGATGAAAATTAAATGTTGCATAAGTAAAGATATGACGCGACGTTGTCTCTGCTTTGTTTTGTTGCGCATTTCTTTGGGAAAATGAGCGGATGTGTTTTGGTAAAAGATTTTCGCAGGTCGTTTTTGGTGATGCTTGGCAGTAAATCGTCTTTGTAGGTAAGTATTTTCATGGCTTTGCTGATAAGTCAGTAATATTGACAAACATTCGCCAATAATTTTGGTATTTGGTGGAGGAAAAGAAAAGCATGAACGATTAATTTCATTCATGAATTTTAGTGGACAGTTAGAACTGCTTCGAGTGCTAACCGACTCGCATATAAAAACAAGCTAGTTTCAAGACAAAATTAAATTTTCGATTCTTTAGAAAGCTAAAGAAGAATAAGTGATTATTAATTTTTAACATGGAGTTAACGCATCGAGATAGGCCGTTTAGCAGGTGGCGTGGTGAGAGACCGGAGACGCCAGTCATGGGGTAAAACTGGTGTCTGTTACCTCGGTAACGATGGGTTGCCTGGCACGCTCTAGCTGCGTTTTGCACGGCGAGGGGATCCGCTTGGCGGTAGGTGCTGTGGGGGAGCCTGAGTAGAATTCGCAAGGGGTCCCAACTCCCCCACGACTACGCTGCGTTTGCCGCCAAGGAGGTTTTAAATAAGCCTAGCATGTGTAATAAGTCAAATTTATAGCATGAGACGACAAAAGTTTCTATACCGTTGATTGAGTGATAGTCTACCGTACTCGTAATTTCAGCCAATCAGCAGTTGACGCATTGATTTTGTCATTACTTAAGAGCGCGATTAAAATTTACTCGCGTAGCGCATGTAGTGCTGCCCAAATGCAAGAACAAGACGAGACTTAGCCAGTCTTGGTCTTGGTCTTGCGCCAATACACCTGTCTTGGTCTTGGTCTTGGTCTTGCAGCAAGAGTCTTGCAAGTCTTGCAATTACCTACGCCCTGTGGCGGCAATCAAATAGTGTCAAATGTTATGATTTCGGAGCGGCGGCAACGATTGTTTTAGATTTCAAAAGAAGCCGCCGGCGCATGTATCATAACCATGTACTTCCGAAAAGCGGCAAATTTCTTTGAGAAGTAAGTACAAAACCTTTGATGCCGCATTATCAAAGTGCCGATGGGTAAAACATAACTATGCATGCACTCAGTTTGATTTTAATAGATATTTTTAGGCGTAATGCGCATGGGTCCAGTTTTTCATATTCTTTGATACAGTTTTTTGCGTCTCATATAATTCCTAAGCGTACCTACCTATACACCGTACTGTTACACCTAAGTACTCCGTGAAATAGCGCTAAGTCCTAGCTGCAAGACGCAAGAATCTTGCAGGCTCTGTCTTGTTCTTGCTCAAGTCTAGCACGGTCAGTCTTGGTCTTGGTCTTGCTAAAAATACGCGGTCTTGTTCTTGGTCTTGCAAAAACGCAAGAACAAGACCAAGACTGCAAGACCAAGACTGAATTTGGGCAACACTAAGCGCATGCTAGGCTTGCTAGTCGGTGCGAGCCTGACGCACTACTGACTGTCCACCGCAGAGAATGACGGCGTGGTAGGCAACTTACCCACGAAAAAAAATGTGAGAAATAATAATATAATAATAATTTCTTTATTTTCTTCTCTTACATAGAATTGGTTACAAGTATATTATGACTTATTCTAAACTTATTGTAAAATAGTCTATGCAAGAGACTGGTATCCGTACTAGGTAAACCCTGTATGACAGATTACCAGTCTCTCCACTTCCGAACCGATAAATAGGTTATTTACTACGATAACTGTTACATCTGTAGACGTAGCAAAAAGAGAGGAAATACAGGATATTAACTTACAGCTTCATACTCGTATATATATATATATATATATATATATATATATTGTACTTCCAGCTATATTATGAGAGATAAGAGTGTGTGTATGTATGTGTTTGTGAGTGTGTGTGTGTGTCTGCGTGATTGAGTACGCGTTTTTGTGCGTATGTGTGTGTGTGGTTGTAATATTATTCTTATGAAAGCACTGTCAACAATTCTTCAGTTGCATTATAGTCCAGCGATTTCAGCCAAGAAGTAATGTTTTTTTTGCAGTCATGTTTGGTTTGTGGATAGATGTTGTTAATTTTATTTATTTTGTTATATAGAAAACTACCTAGGAATCCGAAAAACCTTTTGGAAAACGATGTAGCGTACTTTATGTTTGGACTACAGACTTTGTATTTTAGCCGCTTGCTTATATTCATAGATGGGTCATAGTCAGTTAAGGAATGTTGTTTCAGCACTGTGTTAAGGATAAATAGTTGACGGATACTCAAGACATCAGCCAACGAATAAAGATCTTTGGTGGGGTAAAGGAAAGGCTTAGAGTGGCTAACTTTTAGGATGGCACGCTGTGCTCTTTCTAGTTTTAAAAGATGTGTTTTGCAGGCACCTCCCCATACTGTAATGCAGTAGGAAAAAAGCGATTGACAGAGAGCTTGGTATACCATTTTTATGACAAATTTCTCAGCAATTAGTCGAAGATTCTTGAACATAAAGATTAGTTTGCGTGTTCGGGACGCGAGAAGGTCTATGTGGTGGTTGAAACTTAAGTTATTATCAAGCACTATACCAAGGTATTTAATGTTGTCGGTCACAGATATTTTATCACAAAGACAAGGTTGGTTCGGTTTACAGGAATGTGCAATTAAAGTAAGTTGTTCATGGATTGGAGATGAGAAATTTCTCACAGAGAATGGTATAAATTTTGTTTTGCCAACATTTAGTGTGAGTGCGTTACTTTTAAGCCAGTTATTTACCACGTTAAGTCCTGTTTGTGCAATATTATAAGCTTCTTCCCAACTTTCACCATGAAATATAAGTGCTGTGTCATCTGCAAATGTTACAATTTTACCGTTCTGCAACTGCAGGTCACAAAGCTCATTGATGAAAGCCAGGAATAGTGTAGGGCCCAATACACTGCCCTGTGGCACGCCATAGTTAATCGGTAAGTCGTCGCCAACCTCTTCACCCACCCTAACCCTCTGGTGTCTGTTGCTCAAATAACTTTCGAAAAGTTTGAGCTGGATGCCGCGTAATCCCATCCTTTCCAGTTTGCCAAGCAATAGTGGGATAGATACTGTGTCGAAAGCTTTTGATATATCTAAGAAAATGCCAAGTACTTTTTTCTTTTTGTCTAAATTATTGACTATGTGATCAGTCACTTTATGTACTGCATCGTTTGTCGAGGTTTGACGTCTAAAGCCAAACTGGGAATTTGAAAGGATTTTATTTGTTTCAAGATAGTTTACCAGACGTTTATTTATAAGTTTCTCGGTTAATTTAGATAGTGTAGATAGTTTAGCAATGGGTCTGTAGTTGTTGACACAGGTCTTGTCACCATTTTTATACACTGGGATTATTTCAGCTAACTTAAATTGATCCGGAAAAACACCTGTAGAGAAGATCAAATTGATAATATGTGTCAAAGGTGGAACCAGAATTTGGTGGTAGCGTTTGAGAAAAGCACCAGATATGTTATCTCTTCCAGCAGTGTTATCCTTTTTCAGGGACAGAATACTGATTCGGACTTCGGATTCGTCAGTAGGCAGTAACACAAAGGAGTAGGGAAGGCAGTCCGATGTTATCTCTCGACAAGAACTAGTGACGTATGCTTTCTCAGCTAGATCCTTACCAATAGAGACAAAAAACTTATTTACGTCATTGATTGAATCCACAGGGTTCAACGTAGAAATAAGCTCATACGCAGGGTTACAGGTCTTATTTGTGTAAGTTATTTGCTTCACAGTATCCCAGAGTGCTTTGTTGCTAGTACATGCTGCTTTTTGTAGTAAGTCTCTTTCGTAGTTTGTTTTTATTTTTTTCAAAAGGTCATTACAAAAATTTCTGTATCTCCTATACGTTATCAGCATTAATTCGTTGTTAGGACATTTTTTAAGTTTTTGGTGGAGCTTATCTCTGTTTTTAACGCATCTTAAAAGACCAGTAGTCATCCACGGTTTTTTTACCCTTTTGCGATTTGGAACCATAACAATATGAGTATTATCACTGATTACAGTGTTAATTTCAGATATTAGCATAGAAGTGGCTATATTTGCATCGGTTTGATCAAATATCTCGGCGAAGGAATGTTTCTGTATGGCCTGATCTAAACCTGCGTTATTAATTTTTTTATACGTAGAATATTTGTTAGTCTTAACAGTTTGTTCCAAAATAAAGATCAGAGAGTCATGGTCAGTGATTGAGGTTTCTGCGACGTAACAGAATGCTGCTTGCCTGGATTTGAGCATGACATGATCAAGACATGTTTTATTGTGGGTAGGCAATTGATGAGCTGGTAGAATACTGTGAGACGCTAATAAGTTTAGGTAGACTAGTGATCTATTATCAGTATTATGTTCCATTATGTCAATATTGATATCACCAATAAGTATGACATTGTTACGCTTTACAACGGTGAGAAGATCATCAAGTGATTGAAGAAATGGATCGGTGTCCCTGTAGCCAGGTGGTCTATAGATGGCAACTACTGTTGTGACGTCGTCTATCTTGATTAACAAACAGTTAGCGTTTTGGAGGGTAGGTTCGATTACAGTTACTCTCATATTATTTTTAAAAAATACAAGAACCCCTTCATTTTGAGTTAGGTTATTTTCAGTTTGGGCACGCTTGTATCCATCAAGAAGTGGTAGGTCAAAAGTATGGCGTAACCAACATTCAGTGAGAATTATTACATCCCAATCTGTTTTTGACCGGTCTAATAGGGTTAAAAGATCTGGAAAGTTCCTGTTTATGCTCCGAATATTTTGGTGGAATATTTTTAAGTTATTTTTTGGATTTTTTATTAACTTTTCACAGTCCTCTATTTTACAAAAGGATGATTGCGCAACCGTGAAGCGATCAATATCATTAATAATTAAGTTAGTTTGATCGAATTTTATTTCAGTTTATTAGAAACTTTATCAATTACTTGGTCTATTATTGAGTAGGCAGTCGTCGTCAGTTGCTGAGATGATTTAATTGTTAACAGTGTCAATGAATTTAAAATGTGTTTTGTGTGTGTGAGTGTGAGCTGTTTAATGATAGCTGTTTTAGGTGAGATTTTATACTTGGAATATTGAGAGGTATAAATAGAAATTAACAAACATATGCTAGGAAAGAAAAATAATAATAAAGTACTGTTTTTTACTTTATTATTATTTTACTATCCTGAAATGACGTGAACAAAGTCGCCGGCAACAGCAGGTTACTAAGCAATTACGTCACTTAACAGCTCGGCGCGTGTTGCTAGCATCATAAACGTTTGATAGACGCCATGGTAGAACATTATAATCAAACAATTTCGGCGACAAGCGATTTTCTAAACTCGTTGACAATCGCCAACGAAAGTTTATTAGCTGAACGGTTTATGAGTCAATTAATCGGAATTACGATTTTCAATAGGGCGTGAAGGATTAAAGGTCTTTAGCATAAACGAGGTTCAAATATTAAAATACATTTTGAATAGTTCCCTGGCCTAAGACACTTGTTAATGGTTGTCTTTTGAAAAAAGGGTACTACAGAGCAGAAGACTATTATATTAATGACAAAGAAGTGTGGATCACTAACTCGTCTGTTCGCCTTCACATGAAAATTTCACTAATTCTAGTTATGTACTTATCTATTTCTTTTTATAAAAATTCTGCAAGAGGTACCTATTTCTTTACATTGACAAATACTCGCAAGTTGGCAAAATTATAATTAAGCACAATGCGCATTTGGACCTACAGTTTGTTTTATTTGTTTGTCCTAAATATACATGTTTCACAATTATTCATATTACTTTGAATCAATTTTTTTTTTTAATTTTCGCCACACTGTACTATTAGTTCTTAGTGCAAAACTAGTTATAAGTTCAGCTATATTTGTAAAATGAACGTCAGAGTTTCTTGCCGGGATCTTCTCTGTAAATATAGGTTCCGAACCGGAGTTAGCGTCATTTGCATTATATAGACGTTTCATAATTATTACTGGTGTTATTTACATGAATAAAAGAATATTGAATTTGAATTTGAATTTGCCTACGTTTAGTTCGTAATAATTTTATCAATCTTTCAGTGTCTATATTATTCCATGAATAATATTCACAATAATTATTAAAAGCTTATTTGCTAAATGCTACCATAATTTTATCGATACATAAATAAAGTTAAAATCTATATAAATAAATATGGATTGCCGAAAAGTGTATGCATACTTTTCGGCATAGCATCAAAATACTAAACCAAATACGATACTTTTTTTGTTATGTTTGTAATTATTAGGACAAGGTATGTTAAAAAAAAAATACTACGATCATATGCATACGAAGCCGCAGTGGATAACTAGTACATACACATATATAAAACTAGAGTAAAGTTATTACTACGAAATGTATATAACAACTCATATAATTGAAAACCACAATCCTGCTACATCCTCACTAATATTATAAATGCAAAAGTAACTCGGTCTATCTGTTACGCTTTTCCGCATAAACCTCTCAACCGATTTTGATGAAATTTGGTATAGGTATACGTTGAGCCTTGAGAACGGACATAGGCTACTTTTTGTTTTGAAAATACGCAGTCCACGCGAACGAAGTTGCGGCCACAGCTAGTATTACATGAGAAAGGAAGAGTTTGTATACTACGAAGGTTTATGATACTTTTTTAATAAAATAACGCATAAATTTGAATATTATACGAATAAAGAGTAAATAAAACGAAGAAAAAATGAAAAATAAAATACAATTTTATTCAAATGAACGCGCATTTAAAAGCTAGCACCACTATTAATTGAATTTTCTATTTCTTCGCTTTATAAATCGTTTAAGTGTAAAGGATAGACATGGAATATGTCAATTTTATATTTTATTTCTCAAACGTCGAGTAATGGAAGTGTGCCGAAGCGATATCGCGAGAAATATTACACCTTATTCGTTTCGCTTTAATTAAACTTTCGATAGCTGCTCGCCGTCCAAACGGATGAGGAGAGGTATGTAACTGTCGGGGAACTCACATGACAGTCATGAAAAGATAATACGGTTTTGGTACCTAAACAATTATTAATTATTAAAGCTTATAAAGCTTAAAACTTTTGGCTTATTATGCAAAAAAATATATTGTTGTTAGTAAAACTATGCTATTTTGCCTGTTTTATTAGTCTCTTTTGAAAAAACAAAGTAAATGAAGTTTATGTTTTGACGTTAATTTCTATGTACAAAACATCACACTTTTGGCAGAGTGATCGTGGTTGACGTGTCTATGACCACGACGTTACATTCATTTTTACTTTTTCTATGTCATATTGTGACAAAAGTATGACCTTAGCAACAGTTAGTAAATAATCTTCTTAAAAAAATGTTCTAATTATTTCAATACATAATGGTGGTCATCATAACATGAGTGCTGGTTATCTTTAAAAGTTGGCGCCATTCCTCTCAAACTATTGATTGCCTCGTGCATTATTAGAGTGAACCATTTCGAAGAAAGGATTGTTTGGCCAATTGGGTTCCAAACAACTCAGTAAACTCTGCTATGCTGCAGCAGCGCTAGTTTTCTGATTTTGATATTTGGTTTTAGTTCTGACTTGACCAGTCCAGCGCAATGGTGAGTACGCCTATCAAACTAAGTTAAACTATTAAACTAAACTAAGCGAAATGGAATATTTAAAAAAATACATAAGCAAAATCGCGACACAAAATCAAACGTATTAAAAAGCACATACTTTTCGACAGTAACATACCCTCACGCTCCCGTACTGAAAGCAGTCAGCGTGGAAATTGGAGCAGCTTTCAATAACTGAACTGATCAATTACAGCTCTCAAATATTGGACACACAGTGTTGTCGTATATAACTTACATACGAGTATGTATTCGTCACTACGAATGGTATGGGTATAATCGTTAATGAGTCGATAATGACGGTAGGCAGCGAATTACAGAATGCTGGTTAATTGGGATGATGTCAATTTTCGCAAATAATTTTAAGATATGAAAGACGCAAAAGTGGACTTCGTGTAACATCAGTCAGCCTAGTTACCTGTTTGCAAATAACCTCTACAAGCTACTTTGAAACCTATCGAAATAATGTTTTACCAGTGTGTTGATAAATAACATTTGTGACGTCATAGTTATACTTCATTAATACTGATGTATTTTTTTACTTTTATTATATCCTATCCCCTTTTTTATAGATTTTTCGCCTCAATTTGCGAAATGTTATAAGGCCTAAAGCCTTCCTCGATAAAAAGACTATCCAACACAAGCATATTTTTCCAATAAACAAACAAACAACAATAAATAAATAAAATCATCAATTAACCTTCGACTGTTACAGCATCTGAAATCAAATAATAAATAAATATTGGACAACATCACATACATTACTCTGATTCTGTGATAAGTAGCTAAAGCACTTGTGTTACAGAAATCAGCAATAACGTCAGTACCACAACACCCAGACCCGAGACAAAACAGAAAAGTTCGTTTCCTATATTGACCCGACCGGGGATCGAACCCGGAACCTCAGAGATGGCGCGACGCCAAAGTCCGGCACTACTATTTCTCGTAGAGTTCCGAACTTCAGCCATAGTTGTCCATTACTGGGAATAAAATTAAATGCGCACCAAACGACATTATGAAAAGCCAATCAAGATCACTTACCTGCTAGTAACAACCCACTCACACTATAAAAAACCAATTAATATCTTTTACAAATACAACCCACTCAGACTACACTCTCAGCTGAAGAGTGGAAAAATGCCTCGTTTTGATATCCAACATGAAACCGATATCCGATCGCAAAAAAGCCTCGGCGTATTATTTTAAAAGGGGTCCCTTGTACCCCTGAGAGCAATTTGCATCCCGAGCGTTTAACCCTTCCACCGCCGGTTTACATTGAAATTATATTTTTTGCCTTGGTTGTTTGCACACCGCTTCGGTAAAGACTTTAATGGGTGAGGGTTGAGACGCCCGGAACAATCTTGGTACCTGCCAGAGGAATTAATAACTGTGGAAGAGAGTGGGGAATGACATTGAGGAAAATTAATTGCATCTTACTAAGTGGACGTCAGGGGGCGTCGGACTTGAGTTAGAAAACGATTAAGACATCGTGTTATGATTTAATTTGTTTAAGGGAATGAGACGTTTCGCTGTTTTTTGAAGTGCAACAATAGTCTTATAATTTGATAACTTTTCAACGAAAAAACACAAAGTTTAAAACTTGATACTCAAAGGGAAAAAATAACCGAATTTGTTTATTTCAATCCAGTTGCTAATAATTTAAATTAATACAATATAATTAAATATGCTCTCCATTGGTCTGTTCAAAGTTGGTTAAAAATAAAAAGACCTCATTCAGCACACGTCATGGCTCACTTCGCAGGCTATGCAAATTTGCAAATTTTCAGAAAACCTCGCTGAATGATATCCACGAAAGCTTTATATGTTGCACAGTGGCATACACCTAGTCAAACATATAAAACCTGTAAAAAAAGAAAAAAAATATTAAATTCAGCTGTTATTAAAATGACTATAAAGGTGTCCATGACTTAGTTAACCAAAAAACCCGCAAAAAACAGCATCAGTTTGCTCCGAGAACAATTAAATTCCCCGGACGATTGACGCGAGCTGACGACAGAAGGTACACTCGACGTAATTCTGTTTATTCTTCGTTCCTCAGTGGAGACGTGAGCGCCGCCGGCTCCGCAGCAAGATGAGATATATACAGATAGGCAATAAGAATCAGATACAAAAGACTAGAATATGGAATCACTCTCAAACTGGCAATAGCTGCTGACGACAAGACCAATCAACTGAGTCTAACAAGTCAAGCTTACTGTTTATCCAACGTACTTAAGTACCCACCACTCAAAATTATTGATTTTGATATTTGTGCGATAAAATTATTAGTAGTTATCCCTTACAATATTCAAGACTAAAGAGAAAACTCAAAAACATTAACAGCTGGAGCGTGCGAGCCCCCCTGACACGCCCTCCCTCGGGACCCAGGTAAAGGACGCCAAGCTTACCAAACGCCTGGCGTCTGGTCCCAGCAGCCGAAAATTCCCAACTACCCCTTTTAAACTCTTCAAAAATATCGGAGGGAGGCTTCTCGTGCCGTAACTTTTGCCGTCGCGACGACTAGAGAGACCCTAAAAATGACGTCACTAGCCTCCGTTCCCAGAGTGCACCAGGCCTGCTTGCTACTTTTCTCGGATTCGCGAGAACCCTCAGGAACCAATAACAACGAGGCACACAAGGAGGTATTCCGACCCAAACCTCCCCCACGTAGCCTTTCCTCATTAAACATGATTTAACCTTGGACCTAAAATATATGCGTTGATAAGTCGTTGAATAAGAGGTAACTTGTTAAAATTTTTAAACGAATTTTATTTATGTATATTGAACTGGAGCAGCCCTACTGGTGAAATACCTCCACTTTACAGAAGACCGCAGCCAAATAACAATCAGTTCGGTGTTGTTGTTTTCCTATGTGAGTAAGGTTTCCAGAGCTCCTGGGGGTGCTACATCGGTAGCAGGGGTCAGCCTTCAAGGTAAGGGCGATAAGTCAAGTTACAGCTTTATTATGCTGTACTTGTCGCCCTTCAGCTTTATAGCACTTAACATCAGGCGGGATTAGGTCATTCTTGAAGTGGAATATATAAAAAATATATCTTAGACGTAAAACATGTTTAATTCGTTCGTGTCATATTATGTTTTTGAAACAAAAAGTTTAGTCTAGCCATGTCTAAGCTTTGTCGCGTCCGTTCCGTGGTCTTTTAGTATTCAGGCCCATTACTGTAATCCGTCGGCGGGTCGCGGACGCGCGCAGTAAGCATCACAATGCCGTTTCGTTCTGTCAATTAACGAAATAAAACGTATTTATTTTGATGGACATATTGTAATTACAGTTTTTGCCACTGTTATAATACTGGCCATCAAAGATATATCAATTCATCGCACCATTGGAAGCACACAGGCACAATTGCAGTTTTAGCAATATTACTGGAGAGCCATTTTAAGATATTTTTTGCGTTAAATGTGGCCTAGCTCTGTTATGATCACTCTAAAGTCGTTCTTCTTTAGAAGACATAAACTACATACTACCTAGTCTGCTCGCCTGTACTTGCGTGTTTTATATTATTTTAAAAATATAATATGACACATTTTCTTAATCAATGTCAGTATTGGGCCACGATGACGCATGTAAGTCCTACAGTTAATTTCATTTATTTTACAAATAGATACTTTTGTTTTATTTTTATTTTTTTCAATAATTGATTTAAAATTTTTATTTTACAATTGACAAACTAACTGTGTGTCTTAGTGCAAAATTAGTAATAAGTTTAGCTTCCATTTGTGAAAAAAAAACTACTGAGTTTCTTGCCGGTATCTTCTCTTTAGTTATAGGTTCCGAACCGGAGGTAGCTTCATTTGCTTTATATAAAGACTATTCATAAGTATTACTAATGTAATCTATGTGAATAATAATAAAAAAAAAATTAATGAAATACTATACTCCTTTTAGAAATGTGCTTTACAAGGATTAAGAAGTTCAGTTCAGTTTTTTTATTAATTTTGTTTTTGGGACAGTTGACAATTATTGTGCCCTTGTTCTACCAAATGTGTGACATATAAATGAAATTGGAGTGTTCATTTAAAGTATTTAACTAACCATTTTTTACTAAATTTATCATATGAATATATACGAGTATATAGTACATACACCAATATATATATATATATTTTTGTCTATCTGTTCCGGCTGATCTCTGGAATAGCTGGATCGATTTTTACGGGACTTTTATTGGAAGTTGATGTAATAAGAAGCAAATTAAGCTACTTTTCGTTATGTTTCAAAACGTGAACTTAAAACCTTCTTCAATAAATGGAGTATCTCCAACATGAAAAATTTTTTAATTCGAACAAGTAGTTTCTAATAATAGCGTGTTTAAACAAACAAAAAATCACACTCTTCAGCTGTATAATATTAGTAAAGTAATGATTTTAAACTAAAACATATAATTTCGACGACCTGGAACGACGTTCCGGGTTCGATTACCGGTCAGGGCAGTATGGGAAACGAACTTTTCTATAATGTCTCGAATCTGGGTTTTGTGGTACCGTCTTTGTTTCTGACTTCTGTAACACAAGTGCTTAAGCTACTTACCGCAGAAATAGAGCAAAGAATATGATGTTGTCCAATATTTATTTTCTATTTATTTTATTTAATACTATCTATCTGTGCCCGCGACTTCATTCGCAACTACATACTTTCATGGTCGGGTTTATCCATATCTCCTCTTGTATTCGAAATAAGAAGTAGTCCAAATTTTAATCCAAGTTTTAAGCTACATTCGTGCTAAATTTCATATCTCTTACTTAAAAACATATACACTTTCAAGGGCGGTAAATCTCCGGGTCACGATGACCTGAGTATAGAACACCTTAAGTGCGGAGGTCCTCACCTACCAAGAGTATTGGCGATGTTCTACTCCTTATGTTTAGGTCATTCTTACTTGCCAGCGCAGATGATGAGGACTTTGGTGGTACCAATCGTAAAGAGCAAAACAGGTGATATCAGTGACAAGAACAACTATAGACCTATCTCATTGGCTACGATTAGCGCGAAAGTACTTGACGGTTTGCTTAACACTCAACTAGATAAATATCTATACATACACGACAACCAGTTTGGTTTTAAGTCAGGTCTCTCCACAGAAACAGCTGTATTGTGTTTAAAGCAGACTGTCAAGTATTATACCGATAGGAAAACGCCCGTCTTTTCGTGTTTTCTCGACCTGTCGAAGGCATTTGACCTGGTCCGCTATGACATACTTTGGAAGAAACTTAATCAGACCTCAATGCCCGAAGAACTAATACGCGTCTTTAAGTACTGGTACCAGGAACAGGTCAACGTCGTTCGGTGGTCGGGCTCCTTTTCGGATCCATACAGGTTGGAGTGTGGGGTGAGACAGGGGGGCTTGACCTCGCCTAAGCTCTTCAACCTTTATGTAAATGCGCTGATTGAGGAGCTAAGTAGCACGCATGTCGGTTGTCATATTGGAGGTGTCTGCCTTAACAATATCAGTTATGCTGACGACATGGTGCTACTGAGCGCCTCTGTGTGCGGGCTAAACAGGCTGCTTGGCATTTGTGAAAAGTATGCTGACGATCATGGCCTGTTATATAATGTGAAAAAAAGTGAATGCATGGTCTTTCAGGCGCGAGGAAAATGCCTAGATAATACCAACCTACCAAATATTAAACTTAAAGGGATTCCTCTAAACAGAGTCGAAAAGTTTAAATATCTTGGTCACTTTGTAACCTCGGACCTGAGAGACGACGCAGACATAGAGAGGGAGCGTAGGGCGTTGTCTGTGCGTGCCAATATGATAGCTCGCAGGTTTGCTCGCTGTACGAGGGACGTCAAAGTTACTCTGTTTAGAGCATTTTGTACGTCCTTCTACACGAGTAGCCTGTGGGTAAGTTATACGCAGAGACAGTACAACGCACTACGTATTCAATATAATAATGCGTTTAGGGCGCTTTTGGGGCTGCCCCGATTCTGTAGCGCATCAGGGATGTTTGCAGAGGCGCGAGTGGATTGCTTCTATGCAACCATGCGTAAGCGATGCACATCCCTGGCGCGCAGGGTGAGGGCCAGTGACAATGGCGTACTGAAGGCATTTGCAGACCGATTTGACTGTCAGTACCTAAATCATTGCAATATGGTTCATGTACTGACTGCGGTCAAAATATTATTCTAATTAGGTATTTTTATTGTTAGTTTAAAATTTAATTATTATTATTGTGATAAAATTGTAATGATCCTAGTTGGTTGAAAATAAATGACATTATTATTATTATTATTATTATTATCCCCATCGCCCAAACAAAACAAAGAGTAGCCTATGTTCTAAGGTGCAACGTGTACCTTTACCAAATTTCATCAAAATCGATTCAGTGGTTTAGGCGTGAAAACCGGATAGACAAACAGATAGAGTTACTTTCACATTTAAAATATTACATTATATTATAATAATTAAACCATTCCGAACACGGTGGTAGTATAATCTGACGATGTTTACTGAGAAAGTTTACATGAACAAAGACATTTTCTATTCTATTCTATTAGTATGTAGTATGTAAAGATGTTCAATAAACTACCTGAACATTTTAAATATTTGGACATTCACAGGTTAAAACGAGAATTGTATATTTTTTTAGTGGATAAGTGTTACTATAATATTAATTAATATCTTATGGACTTTGATATGTAAATTTAATTTAATTAGAATGACATTTGTGAATATTTCATATTTAACAATAATAATTGTCGTATGCCATTTGGCTTGTCATAGCGATACTATAATAATTTTGTTAACACCTGTATGTACCCTGACCTGTGATAACGATAAATAAAGTATTTGTATTTGTATGATATAGCCCAGGTCTTCTAGTCAACAAAACATTGTCTTAATATCTAGTTACCCCTAACTTTATTTACCGCCACTCTAAATAAGCGATACGTCGTTTCACTTACCATACATACGAACATATAAATCTCTCTCGGAAACCGTTATAAATTTTTCGGTCAAGAAATTGGCCAGCATGTGATGTATGCGCAGCTCGTCACGGTAAATACCTACTCAACATAGCGGTGTTGCCAGTAAAAAGATTTGTTACATTTATGTTCGCTGTTAGATGAAATCGTTGAATTTTTTTGTCACACATGTTTTTGTGCCTTCATTAATTTAATCAAAAATTATTTCTCTTTTCAAAGACGGAAAGCATTGTGCAGTTCAAATTTGTTTCTATACTTAAACTTTTCTCCATTCAATTATGACATTGAAGTTTGTTGACGTACAATAGCGGCAAGTTATCGTAGACGATGAATTTTTCTGTTGTATTAACCTCTTATCCTTTGTTTCGGGCCCTCTGCTGTATTAGTTTAAAAGTACATACTTATCGGCCCACAGTACATTCGTTGCAAAAATGTTTGAAAACCACGAAATTCATCAGTGCGGCGTGAAACACTATATAATTTTGACGTGGAAACGTCTAATAACACTTCATGAAGTCATTTTTCCATTACGCTCATTGTCGTGTTTCGCAAGCGAGAGCATGGTAGGTACGAACATTACATATTTTAAAGATATAAATTTTTGTTGATATTCCTAGTAGTATATTTGTAATTCAATTAGTACCATAATAGTACAATACAATAGCCGCAAGTAAAATACTTATAGCTTGTTACTACACTGGCAACACTAAACGTATAGCGGCTGCCGATTTATGGGGGGCAATATTAGACTTGATGAAACTCGAGGCGAGGGCAGCGTCCATAGGGAATCTTTCCTGTCCGTATTTTATATGTAAAAAATAAGGGCGGCAGGGCAAGCCGCATGGCCCCTACGTTTGTCAGCGTTGCGCCCAACAATGAGTTTTTGTTGCTGAGGGCACCACGTAATTTTTTTCCCTTAACTTTGGTTGGGAGTATTCTAAATATGTTTTTGAACAACGTCACGAAGTCTAAAAACGTCGGATTTTCATTCAATATCGTTCTTATGTGGATTTTTTAAAATATAACTAGTATTAGCTACTATCTGATGGTAAGCAAAGAAAAAGAAGTTTATGTTACGATATTCGTTCAACATTTTACCACATCGAAGGTTTTAGACGAAATAAGTATTGAATTAGAAATAGATATTGTTTATTTATTTCATTAAAAAATTACAAAACCAGTTAGTGCATTCAATGCATTACAGTACTCTCTACCAGTTATGATTAAGACGTAATACGTTAATTGTAATAAAATATTTTAAAAGTTTCGTTGTTAATAGTCTCTAATGAAAACTTAATCATGATTAAATCGACCAATACATTTTTTATAAAAAATATATTAAATTAGAGCACCGCATTTTTTTCCTATCATTTGTGGATTAAAAGCAACATATTTGTTATCAAATATTATCCAAATCAATTTGATTTATTTAGTTTAGTAACTTATGCATTTAGGAGTAACTATATCCAATATCTATTCACCAATGAAAAGATTCACGTTTCTTAATTAAGTATAATGGTAATTTATAAACAATGGAAAAAGGAACTCTTAAAATGTTTAAAAAAAAATTATATTTTTTTAATCAAGTAGGTTACATATAACACTTTTGAATCGTAATTAAATACAATGCAAAGTGATTCTTCTTCAGGTTTGTACCTACATCTACCGAGAAGACACCAGTACGAAACTCAGCAGATCAGTTACAGTAGCAGTATGTCACTTAACTCAACACTTTTTGCTTTTTGGCCATTTATCTCTTACAACTTGTATCAAACTCTGGTGATTTTTAAAGCGATTTAAGCACAAAGCTTAACGTTATTCAATACAAATACAGTTACACATTGCAAATAGTATTCTTGCCTTAAGAAAAGGTTCACGTAGGAGGGAGTTTATCAGCGTCTCAGCGATTGTTTCAGAGCGGCGCGATTTCAGTCCATTTGTCCGGCTGTCTGTCACCGCTAAACTAGGTTTCGGTGGAAATGCATTCTTCCTAGAAAATAAATTAGAACATACAGATTAGGTACATATTTGTAACATTTTAAGGGATTCAATATGGTGGCTTTAAAATAATGAAATAGATTTTTAATTTGAATTTAATTTTAAATCGCTATTTCATGTTTTTTTTTTAATTTACAAAACATTATGATATTTTTATTCTAATCTTGAATGTTTCGCTACAGCTAGCATAGTATTAAAATCAACCACTAGAAAATAAAAAAGAGGTTTAAAAAATACGGTAAATTTTTTGTTATGTTAATCACCTTTTATCTGGCCAAAGGCTATTACACAAACCACCTTAGTAGTTATGTTGGCATAAATAAATGTATGACATAGATTTCACAGAAAAACTACTGAATGAATTTTGATAAAATTTAGTAGTTCAAATGCATATTAATTTATGTATTAACTTAATTTCATAAGTATTTATTTTTCATTAGACATCACATGCCTTTTTCTGATTTTATGGAACCCGGAGTCGTCATATACTTAACAACAAATATCAAATATCTGTCCTGAATTTCTATTTTAATACAGTACGAACA
Organism: Glyphodes pyloalis; assembly: GCA_037074685.1. Taxonomy (NCBI): domain Eukaryota; kingdom Metazoa; phylum Arthropoda; class Insecta; order Lepidoptera; family Crambidae; genus Glyphodes; species Glyphodes pyloalis. The sequence continues at coordinate 17,373,670 of JAYKKO010000009.1, forward strand.
AGAGCAGTTAATTTTTTTTTGAAAACTCTGAAAGTCTTGTAAATCCTTAAATCTTGTTTTTACAGTAACCATGTTCCGTGATGTATGCCGCGGGTTTCGAATGCCGACGCAAAGGGTCGAGTCCAATCTTTTATTTGGACAACGATTTTTAAGGTTTTCTCATAGATCACTGATGCTACATATATTGCTTTAATTTAGTTCAGGGATGTCCAGACTTGATATGATCCTAGGCTATTTAAATTGCTTAACTGATCGAAAGACTGCACGAATAGATTTTTAAAAAAAATAAAGCGAAAATTAAGAGAGTTACGGCATAGCAATTTATCGTTCGAACTGGAGCAGCCCGACTGGTGAAAAACCTCCACCTTACAGAAGACCGCAGCCAAATAACAATCACTTCGTTATGTAACATCATATACATTTATCTGATTCTGAGGCTAGCAGCCAAAGCCTAGTGCTTTATTGTGTGAAGTGCGTGCTTCTGATTCTGTGGTAAGTAGCTTAAGCACTTGCGTTATAGAAATCAGAAACAACGTCGGTACCACAACTACTAGACCCGAGACAATATAGAAAAGTACGTTTCCCATATTGACCTGATCGGGTATTTAACCCATCAGAGATGGCGCGACGCCAAAGTCTGGCCTGCTCGCCTCTCGGCTACAGAGGTCCTTAAAGAAACAGATATTCCATTACAATATTAGAAACAAACCTCGGGTAACAGATAAGTAGGGTTATAAGAGAGGTAGGGCATAGCGACTTATCGCTTGAACTGGAGCAGGTGAAATACCTCCACCTTACAGAAGACCGCAGCCAAATAACAATCACTTCTGTATTGTTGTGTTCCTGCGTGTGAGTTAGGTTTCCAGAGCTCTTGGGGGGTGCTACATTAGTAGCAGGGGTCAAGCCTTCAATCAAGGTAAGGGCGACAAGTCCAGTAATAGATTATCCTGTACTTGTCGCTCTTAAGCTCGGACCTTAATACCACTTAACATCAGGTGGGATGAGGTCAATCTTGAAGTGTAATATAAAAATAGTTAATGATCTCAGTGGTCTTGTGGTAACAAGATTACGCCCGTAATCCAGAGGTTGTCGGTTTTATTCTCGTGAGGCCATAACCTTTGTGTGTTTGAAAAAAATTTACGGGTCAAAACGCCCGTGAACACGGTTGGTGCAACCTAACCGAAACGTCGGGCAATAAGTAGTTCGTATTATCTAAAAATGGTGTCAATTATTTTCGATGTTTAAAATTGTTTTCAGTTAGGATATTTTAAATCGATCACCCAAAGTATATTTCTCGTATCATTTCATTGTTGGGCAAACGTTTGGCCACTATAAACCATTATAATAACCATAAACCATACGTCATGTGTTAATTGGTTGATCTAAATGAGATAAGCCGTCTTTGTCAATATCGGTAGGGACAATACTCGTACAATCAACCACAAAAGCACATCTTTCCTTTTACACAGCAAAAATTTTACAAACTGAATATTTCCATAATTTAATAAGCGTGTTGGCAATAACTCCGCGAAGTAATATATGGCCGGTGGGCAAAGTTCTTCTTGCTTACGTGTGGTGCAAACGCAATGTATATTGCACTGGTTTAAGCCGGTTATATTTAGTTTTCTAAGTGACATTTGCTAGCAAACACAAGAATGCATTCTGCTTTAACATTTCTCAGCAGAATATAATCCAGATTTAGAAAATTCGAATTGAGATGTGTTTTTTGCTGCTATACACAGGGCGTGCGCATTGAAATAAGTTAGATACTGCTACTGTAAATAATCCACTTCTTGAAGGTTCGTAGCGATCTTCTCGGTAGATATAGGTTTGGAACCAGGTAGAGTTACTTTGAATTTTATTTACTGACGATTCGAAAGTGTTAAAAATGTAACTTATTTAAATAAAGAAATATTAAACATTTAAAATAATGTAACGGGTCAAAACGCGACACCATTTTTATTTAGTAGTTAATAGCGAGCTGACTGATCGTGAGCACGGTTGGTGAAACCTAACCGAAACGTCGGGCAGTAAGTAGTTCATATTAACTACCAAATAAAAATGGTGTAACGTTTTGACTCGTTACATTATTTTAAATGTTTAAAAAGGAACGTGAAAGTCTTAAATTTTATGAAGAAATATTAGATTTGATTTGATTTAATGGGTGTATGATTTTTGTAAGACTAACCGGTCTGAACTGGTTTTAGTTTCCATTTTGTTTTTGTATTCATTTTGTCGTTGCATAAGTGTTACTTGTTAACCTACATGAATAAATGAATTGATTATGATTCTCCAAATAAAGTAACTATTTTTTTCTCAACAAAAGGGAGACCAATAGGAAAACTTCAGTTAATTGTTTTCATAAGTTTGCTGGCATTTTTTTATTATTTACATCTGCCATAAAATCAGTATACATTGCCGGTTACATTTAATAATTTAAGTTTTCAAATTGATATTGTCTGGAAACAAGTGGAGCAATAATATTATGTCGGGGAATTCATAAGTTTTAAACGAGAATGACATTACCGGGCAAATATGCTGTGGCCAGTGGATGTTTACTGAAAATATTTTTTTACAAAAAAATCAGTCGAACCTTTTTGTAAATTATGAGTATGGTCAGTTTATTAAATATTTTTTTATCGTATTTCACGCCAAGCTAGCGATTTAAATATGATATAAAAACAAATAAAAATATCATGCATGCTTTTTTTTAACTATCCTTCTCCGATTTTTTTTGTTTTATAAACCCATTATTATAAAAGAAAAATAAATACATTTTCACCTTAGATTTACCAGTAAAATTAAGCTAAAAACGCTTCAACTTAAAAATCGTGCCGTTCCTTGCACTCCTGCACTATCGATATTTGCATACAAATTGCCCCACACCCACTTCACTAGACTCTCAACTGCGGGCGCGATCATAAATTGTCGATATGCATATCGACATCACTACTAATTTGCCACTGTTTTGTATGTATCTTTGGAGGGTTTTTACTGTAGCATTTAATTCTTAACAAATGCGAATATCATTATTGATTTAACATTTTTATAATTAAAATATTGAATATTTACACATTCGACATCATTATATACATTGATCTGTGGTAAGTAGCCAAAGAACTTGTGTTCCAGAATTGAAAAAAACGACGGTTCCAAAAACTAGTCTAATGTCTCAAAAATCTAGAAGAGTTTTTTTTTTATATCGGGAATCGATATCCGATTGGGAATCGAACCTGGGACTTCAGAGAAAGTGCTTTTTTAATGGCAAAAGCCCCAATATAACAAACTAGCTTTCTAAATTAGGATTACAGTTTAAACGGACTCCTGGCACTGAAATGGATGTATCACTGAGACAAAAAGAAAGAATTAAATTTTTAAAGATTTAAGAGAGGTAGGGCATAGCAATTTAACGCTTGAACTGGAGCAGCCCGACTGGTGAAATACCTCCGCCTTACAGTTCTGTGTTGTTGTGTTCCTGCGTGTGAGTAAGTTTTCCAGAGCTCCTGGGTGGTGCTTCATTAGTAGGAGGGGTCAAGCCGTCAAGGTAAGGGCGAAAAGTCCAATAACAGATTTATTATACTGTACTTGTCGCCCTTAAGTTAGGACCTCATTACCACTTAACATCAGGTGGGATGAGGTTAATCTTGAAGTGTAATATAAAAAAAAAGATAAAAAATAAAAATTTAATGAAATATTCATCTAAAACCCTCTTTTTCTTTCGGATACTATCATCAAATTCCAGTTTTATTTCTCATTATATAGCCAGCATCCTTGTCATACCAAATCTCCTCGTAACTAAGCAAGTCGGATAGACAGTGACTTAATATGATAAGGTACAGAGTTGTTCACGAACTAAAGCTACTGACTACTGACTGTACTAGCTAACCTCGAGAAAAAAATCATCCAAAGCAATTCATAAACGACGAAGATTACAGAGAACTTATATAAAAAAATCGAATAGAAATCCAGTTGATTTGAGCGCCCTCTCCTATTTTATCCCCAAAAACCACTAAAATTTAAAAGAAAAAGAATTTGAACATCATTTTAAGCTATCTACCCCCTCATCATCGATCATCTCCTCCGCCAGAGCTCCACCGAATAACATTTGTACAGGTGCCATTTTTCACAGAACAGATATTCACCTTGTTATTCCAGTATTCGGTCGAGACTCAATATTCCCTGATATACCGGCAAAAATAACATATTCCCAGCATTCACGTGATATCTGGAGTGGGAATCACGTGCTCAATATTGATTTAGTTTACCTTCAGCGATAAGATGTTAGTAGTGGCATTTCTGAATTTATAAGGTAAGGCGTCGACGGTATGGGCCTAAAATTTGGAATATTAAGAGAAGAATTTGTTTCGAATGGTGAATGTTGAACACATGATGATCACAAAGAACTTAATAAGTTCACAATATTTCTTGATTTAACTTTAGACTCATTGGCCACTTTACATATCTTACCTGGCTGGAAAACAAGACGAGCGAAATGAGTTTGGCTGCCCTTGGGGTTAGAAAAAAAATATATACGGTCGAATTGAGATCCTCCTCCTTTTTTTGAAGTTGGTTAATAAAGGTAATGAAAAAATATATATATATTTTTTATATAATACTTCAAGATTGACCTGATGTAAAGTGATAATGAGGTCCTAGCTTAAGGACCTTGACACCAGGAGCCCCCAGGAGCTCTGGAAACCTTACTCACACGCAAGAACACAACAACACAGAAGTGATTGTTATTTGGCTGCGGTCTTTTGTAAGGTAGAGGCATTTCTCCAGTCAAGCTGCTCCAGTTCGAGCGATAAATCTCTATGCCCTACCTCTCTTGAAAGTAAATAGTAGTGAATAAACTATCTGAGAGATGTGAAAACAGTAGGATTGGTTTATTTTAGCTATTTTGACACCGTCATGTCGTTTGGTCTTCTGTTAGGAGGATCTGCGGCCGATATTCTAGCTATGTTTGTGTTAGAAAAGAGGGCCATCCGAGCCATTTACAAATATGTACTATAGCACTATAAACAAACTTAGTCCTCATGATTGGTTGATCTTAATGAGATTGGCAGCCTTTGCCTTCCGTCGGTAAAATATTTTGAGACACTTTATTTTTTTTGTCTTTCACTTTATTAACGTTAATTTATATGAGATGCAATTGTTAAGAGGTTTAAAAGTGACCTTAAAAGAAGTTTACTCCCTGAGTCCCGGGTTTGATTTCAGATCAGGTCAATATGGTGTTATGATGCCATCGTTATTGCTGGTGATTTCTGTTACTAGTCTGCACTATTGTCGACGACAAGTTGTGTAGGTATAAACCTCTTTGCAATATTTTTACTTTTTTATGCATATGTCATTTATGACACATTTCGATTGTCTGCTGTTATTTTTCCGTCTAGTCACGTAAACTTGTGGTTTTAAGTTTTGTTATTTATTTTTACTGTAATAATATGATTAATTTATTACATAAACAAAACAAATAAACTTAACATAACAGTAGCTTACAAAAAATTCAAACTAAAATAATAAAAAAATTAAATATTTTAAATAAACAAAGAAGGTCCCTGTGGTAAGGTACTCAAAATGCTGGCTGCATTACCTCACTGAATGGCGATTGAAAGACGCTGGGCGAGGTAGCAGCCAGTCTTTGGGTCTCCTGTAACGTTGATAAGTCTTTTTGAAATATCTTTAAAAAAAGACAATGCGTCAGGACCCCACGGACCTAGAGTTTCCACTCCAAAAGCGACAAAATTATAATTTTCTTTTATTTCTTTATATTTTGTGCTTTTCAGTTTATTAGTTTTGTTATTATATTTTTTTTTTTACTTTTAACCAGCCTTTACAGTCCACCACTATCAATAACTGAAACTCCTTTTCACCAAATTGGACCAATGTAAACCTAATCTTGTCCAATATTTAGTATTTATTTCTAATATCTGGTAGTTCCAGTCACGGTTTCGCAACTCGGTAACATCCCTGCTCTAAACCTTCCAATTACAGCCGATGATGGGTCTTTATACGTTTTGTTCTTTTGCCGTTTCGTTTAAAGTAGAACTACGAAATGGTATTAGGAACTGCGGGTTTAATAAAAGGGTGACAGTCACACCGTTGGCGATCTCATACTAAAAAACACGAGATTTTTTTGTTTAAAATCTATATTGTACAATAAATATACAGAAGGTCGACTTAATGCTATAGGAGCTTATAGGAGTATTTTTTACCAGCTAATCGTTGGGTCATACAGATAGTTCGTTTATGGGTGCGGTAACAGTAAAATTGTGAGTATGGATTACAACTAAACTAATAAATAGTAATAAATTAAACACCAGAATAGAATATGCATTGATATTCACATGATAAATTAATACAATAATTAAGCAATTCAAGATTATTTGTGGTGATATGCTAATTAACTACTTAAACTGTAAATGAAATGTCATAGTACGGAGGTAATGTGTAAATAAGTACTTAACCATAGTATACTCATGCTTCAATTTGCAGATCTCTGCTCCGCCCTTAGGAGACGCGTCCCCCACTCTGAAACTACTGCTCTAGACCATCGAGGTGGTCATTGTGACAACCGATGTTACTTTTGTACTAGCTACTAATGAATCTGTAGTATAGACATCTAACGGTGTGAGCTACAGTCAACGGTATCTAAGAGGCAGGTGAGATCTCGATGCAAGTATTTGCAGTCGCCTTGTTCAGAGGTCTTTGTCTAGAGCACTTTGTGAAGGTAATGATCCTCGGGTTTGTAGACGAATAAAACATTATTTCCTTTACTTAGAATTTTAAAACGTCCTTTAAATTATGTACTGTATACTACGAGTAAATCCAGGAATTGATAACTACTGTCCTGTACTGTGTGTGTGTGTTGCGGTAGAATCATACACGTTTTGAAATTGATGCTTTTTTACATTTAGGAAAAGTTTGACGATGATTAAATTATGTAAGATAATTTTCGTTTTTTAAGAATATTACTAGCAACAGGCATAATGTTCGTTTCTTAATATTGGTGTTCAAATAGCCTTATTGATTTATTAGCAAAGCCGCAATTCTTTTCTTTAGCTTACAATTTGTTTCTGTTTTTGAAAGCGTGCATTTATATATCTACCTACTTGAAAAAAAAGCTTTATACATTCAATTGGATTTTTTATTAGCAAGATAAAATGAATGGCACTAAAATTAAGTCCGTTAGAGATTTAGCCTTAAAAACTTTTTTATTTTGATTTAGTAACAATAACTTTAATTAATGGCTTACTAGGTAATTAATCAATACCTATATCAAAAAAAGGTTGACTACAAGCGTTAATTGCTTTAATAAAAAAAAAAGATGTTTCATTAAAATTATTAAGCTTCCATTTTAAATACAGTTAAAAATTATTTTTGGTAGCTTTATCATTCAATGAAAAAAAACAAATGTAAAATTTTCAATACCAAATATTTTTAGCGTAGTTCATAATTTATAATAAATAAATAAATGCGCCAGACAACCACACCAATCACCTGAACTCAAACTAAGGATTTCCCTTGTACTATGAGTACCAGACGACTAATACAAACTGGGGGCGTCATCCCAGTACACCCAGACCCAAGTCAATTTAGAAAAGTTCGTTTTCCAAATTGACCTGACCGGGAATCGAACCCGGGACCCATCGCGCTTTGGCCGCCTACCTTAGCCACTGCGCCACCAAGGTCGTCGTCGTATAAGTGATAGATTAAGTGCAACTTTTGGAATAGGGAATTTCGTTGCCTAGAGTTTTGAGTCAAAAACATTTTCAACAACAACAATAGGTAGACCTGTCATTGAAAAATATTCTATCAACCCAATCCGCATACAAAACTAGATTGTCGAGACACATGCATAACATCTCCTTCTGAATCAATGCTCGGCATAAAACAAAGGCACGGATCATGCTCACAAATAGATTTCCAATAAGTCTGGAATCGTAAAAGAAGATGAATTTTCTAGACTAAAGGGGTTTCGTCTTCGCAATGTTAATCCGACCAAGTAGGGTAGTTCATCGCCTAAGTTAAACTAACTTGGGTTCTTGTGTTAATGGGACGCGCGAGGTTTGTCAAAATTTTATGGTTTATTGAAATAGGAATGCTAATTGATGACCTTCGATCCATTCAGGCCTATATGGAAAATGAACTTCTATATATACTTTCGTTGACGTTTCTATAACACAAGTGCAAGACCACAAACTACTAATATTAATTAAAATAGTAAGTCAAGTCTCGTCCTTAATCATAACCAAGTTAATGGCTGTGGGTACTCCACGTTCTGCCTTGCACAGCCCTTTGCAAAACCGTGGATATGAATTAAATTAAAGACAACATCATATACATTGTTCTGATTCTGTGGTAAGTAGCTAAAGCACTTGTGTTACAGAAATCAAAACCAAAGACGGTACCACAACACCCAGACCTGAGACATTATAGAAAAGTTCGTACCCCATATCGTCTCGGCTGGGGACCGAAAACGGGACATCTGAGATAGCGCAACGCCAAAATCCGGCTCGCTCGCCTCTCGGCTATCATGATAAATAAAAAACAATAAATCAGATCGAGAATGCTTTTCATGCCACAACCTCCGGATCCTTCGATTAGTTAGTCTCTCGGTAAAGAAAGAACTGTAGACTAACTTAAACTTAGACCGGCCTGCCAAAGGCATAGCCAGAGGCGCCATCTAGCAAATTACTTTTGAACTTGTTCGGAGATGCTACTAAAATTTCGTTTTAACTACGTTACCGTTTTGAACTCTTTTTTATTCTTTGAATCTTTTTATTCTCGTCTGTTAACCCAGCGTCTGCAAAATGGGTAGTAACAATGATAGTAGGATTGGGTTAAAAATACCCGTACGAAGACGCCTCATAATTTTTGCATTTAAAATGATCTTAGTAACATATTTGATCTACTTATTAAGTCCACTGTAATAATGATGAATGTCTAAAATATTAAAATCTAGGTGATCAAAGTCATTCGGGTACTTAATACACGCGCAGTAATTTCGTTTACAAACTAGGCAATATCGCTTCCAGTCCTGAGATAAAACCGTTTCTGATATTTGACTACACCTTTAGAATGCTCAGTGTCCCACTTATTCACGGCAATAAGGCTGAATTTTGGACAACATTAATAAACTTAACACCCAAATACCTCGAAAAAGAAATAAAGGACGTTTATCATTATTGCAGTAGACCCTTCATTTATAATCAGATATCAGATAAAGCGACCAGTGTTTATGACATAATATGTAAAAAACTGATCTGAATATATCACAAATATTCCTCAAAAAGACAACCTATGCCTGTGTAAGATATTATAGCCGATTCACCTTTGCCGAAGAAAACTAGTTTGGTTTCTTAATTAACAACAAAATAAGACAAAATCAAATCTGCAGTAGGACAAACAAATAATTTATGATACCAGTCAGTCGCATTATGTTTTTCATCTGAACAATCTTTATACCCAGAACTGGTTTAGGCACTCTTATATACTTGATATACTGCTAAGGAGGCAACCAAGCTAACTGAGTATTTTTTGCTGGAAGAGCAGACCATCAGTTTCAGTATTGAATAGTACGGCTACTTTGAACTAAACTCTTAAAAAAACAATTTTTCAGGAAGGCATGGGTCCAATAGACCCAACTATGCTGACGCCGGGTTAACACAGTTGTATAAGTTTCTGTGCGAGTTGCACAACTTTATTTTAACTGTTACTGACGGTTTGACGGGTGACAGATTTTAGCCTACACAAAAAAGGGTGTTACAAGTTCTATCGCTGTGAGTGTTCGTGCATCTGTTCCATAGCAGTTAATAAGGTTAATCACAATAAAAAAAAATCCCAAAAAATGTACATAACCAAAATTTGGTAATTCTCAGACTATTAACAATGTTTATAAATCGAACAAATATTCAATCTACAAATTCACTTGACATTTACACCGTCCTCCTAAAATAGGTTTTATAAGTTTTCCCGTGTACTTGTAACTACGAATATGCTGGCAAGTTTGAACTTTTTTTTTGAGATTTATAACTTAACTTTCTTACTCAAATATTAAGAGTGTTAAAGATTGACATTCAAAAACGTCTAAAAATGTTTGAAGGGCAATAATGATGAATGTGTATAATTAATATTTAAATCTAAGTGAGTAAGTGATCAGAGTCATTCAGTTACTTCACTTAAGCAGCTAGTAAGTAATCTTGTTTACAAACTAGGCAATATCGCTTCCATTCCTGAGATAAAAACGTTTCTGATATTTGTTACTTCCGTGTAGTCAAAACTACATGTACAGCCAGCATCATTAGTTCATATACACTTCAGTACCTTGTCATACCAAATCTCCGCGTAACTAAGCAAGTCAGATAGACAGTGCCTTAATGTGACAAGGTACAGAGTTGTTCACGAACTAAAGCTACTGACTGCACCACACTATACGGCACGGCAATAAGCCTTAGTTTTGTACACCAAAATCCAAATATCTTAAAACAAAAGATGTTCATCATTATTCCATTGGACCCTTCATTTGTAACTGTGACTTATTGTAATTGTGTACTTTATTCTCGGTCAGGCCAATATGAACTTTTCATCCTTCTTGAGTAAATAATAAGGTATAATGTAATTTGAAATCTAATGATCATTAATAGATACGTTACCGTGTACACCGTCGCTGTACTCCCCGCAGGCCGATCGGTCTCCTCCATCGATCTCTCATCAGCAAAGTTTGCACTACTTAAATAACTATTACCTACCTGGATGAGGAAGTAATCCCCAGGGTGCTGGAGGAAAATGACCTTTACAACCTCCTCTTGAAATAGGATACGGGAAGTTTTCGCGTGTACTTATAACTGCGAATACGGTTGCAAGTTTAGACTGTAAGGTGGATGAGACTCCTAAATTGTTTTTGAGAGTTCTACCTTGAGTAAGTATGTTCGAAATTTTGTTGTCTACTCTAGTTTACTTTGTTCTTTGTTCTAGTTCGTTTCTTTGAGCATTGAGTCTATAAGTTACTGATAGAAAAATTCATCCATAAAAAATAAGTTATTCTTGCCTATATTAGCCTTATTTTTACTTCATAAACTTTTTACAGGCCAAACTTGTAATGTGTATTCTTTTTAAAATATTTTTTAGTTTTGGATTTGAGTTAAATATTAAGTTTTTTTGTTTTTGTACATTGCTTTATTGTATTATTGTGCGTATGTGTGTAGTAGTTTTATTTCAGTTTTTTGATAAAATAATTTTAACACTTACAAATGATACCTACAATAAAATTTATCCCATTAAGCAAGTGGTGAGTTTTGGCAAAATCATCGATGAATATACAATGGCAATAGCTCTATTCATTAATGGAAAATATTAAATAGGCATTAATTTGTGAATTTAGATGGTATGGATATATTAGAACATTAGTATCCCCAACTCTGTCAATAATTTAGAAAGATAATAGAATTAAGTTTGAAATAATTTGAAAAAAAAACGGTTTAAAAAACTGGACGGATATTTTTTTCCGTAATTTTCTTCTCTAGAAATAGGGAAAAAAATGCAATCGCTTTGGGGAATGTACAAAATTAGAACCGGCCAAATTGTCTGCTAATATTATTAAAAGCGTTGTTAAAACTACTAAAATTAAATAAACTTACTTATGTATTGGCAGTTTAGTATTTGAATCTTTATTAATGATATAAGCTTCAAAATGTTCAACATTAAGTTCCAACAAGGTTTCGATTCCGCCGATGTTCTTTGCCGTCGCTATGACAAAAATTAAAATTAAATTTATTTCATTTGGCGTCCTCTTTGCGGTAAAGAATAGCGTGGTTTGCCTTAATCCCGGTTTTTCTTACTGCGGGTCACAATTTAAGAGACCTGTGTTTGTGTTAGTTGTGGATTTTGTAAGCTACATACGCACACTTAAAGCTGATATCCATACTAATATTAAAGATACGAAGTAATTCTGTCTGTCTAATTGTCTGTCCGGCTTTCACGCCTAAACTACCGAAACGATTTTCATGAAATTTGGTATAGGAATACGTTGAACCTCTAGAATCGACATAGGCTAGTTACTGTCTTGAAAATAAGGTTGATACCGCCCTTGAATATTTTATGAGAAATATATAATATTTATTTTTTAAGTAAGAGATGTGAAATTTGGCACAAATAAAGCTCGAGACTTGGATTAACACACGGACTACTTTTTGTCTTGAATATTATAAAGACAAAAATATCAAAGTTAGTCATAATTTTAGACTAGTTGCGAAATTTTCAAATATTTTTTTTAAATTTTAAATAAGAAAACTAAAAAAATTGACTGCAAAATGAATGAATAGGTAACTGAAAAGCAAAAAATAAGCTTAACATTACTTTCGTGGTTTTCTTATAGCTACTCTTCTTGAGCTCTTTGTACCTAAATAGGCACCCTCTTACGTTCTTAGCGACTTGTAAGACCTAATTTTGTATCAATTGCATTGACGACACACATACAAGGCACCAAAAATCCGTCATTTTATGTACTTAATTGATTTCAATTTATGTACTTAATTTGACTCACACAATTATGACGAATCAATGGCGACCTCCAATGTCAAAATCCGTCAAGGTAAGAAGAAATCAGAAATGTCAACTTGTCACCCCTAAAGTCTGGTAATTATAATTGCGTAATGATCAACGAGCGTCATTCCGCCGTCAAATCAAACTGCAATATGCAGTCGATACTATTTCATGACGCGGCATCACGGCGCCGAGTCATTTTAATTATTTTTCATTCTTGTGACGAATTCAACAAAAAAATAATTGAGGGGGCGTTCCACGTGCGCTTCGTTAGCGAGGTCCGGCTGTCGCGGTAATGAGGCCTGCAGCGCCAGACTGCGATGGAACAATGCTGCTTAATGACTGAGCTGATCAATGGCCGGCTTAAGGGTCTAGGATACTAAATAAATAATTATAATAAATAAAAATTTTAAAGAAACAGAAAAAATCATCTCCCCTTGCAGTAATGTGGAGATGCCAAGGTTAATGGTTCTTCAATTCCGTGGTTTTCAAACATTTCTGCAACAAATATACCACGGGCTGATAAGAATGTAGTTCTAAACATATTCGTCAGAGGGCACTTACCGTAAACTAACGGGTTGATACAGCAGAAAAAAATATCGCCTACGATAGCTTGCGGTTAGCTCAGATGGAAGAGCAGCAGTCAGTCTTTACACTACATAAAACAGACTGTAATAAAATGCCAGCATTGAAAATAAGGAAGCAAGCTTTATACAATTTGGCTGGCAACCAAAGCCGAAGCCATAAAGGTAAGAAATGGAATACCTTTGGTGCGTTCCCACTTAACACGCTAAGCCTGGACACTTTCATTGGAGCATAGTGGCCTGTTGAGGAGCAAAGCAAACCACTCAGAGGCGATAGCGCCATGAATGCGCCCCCATCAAGACAAACGAGGCTCACTTGAACACATGGAGTTATCCCCTAGTCATCATCTGTTTGTATGGGGACATACGGATAAGTAGGCCGTAGTACAAATTTATCACTCTGTTAGTTATTAATCTGTACCTTTTCATATTAAACCTTTGCCTAATTTACTTAATTAGGCAAAGGTTAAGTCAGACAGAAAGTTCACTTAATGTGACAAGGTTGTGTGTTGTTTATAAACTAAAGCTACTAACTTTACAGAGGTGTCTGCATATCAACACAGGCATTGCTAAAAAGGTCTAAAGTGTATAAAATCGAATTAGTCTAATTTAAACCTTATACCCGCGGCTTAAGAATAATATGCTGAAGTTCTACTAGTTTGTATACTGCGATCAGGGTATGTGTAGATTACAGAAACAAATTGTTTTTCTAAGGACTTTAGCGTTCGATTTAAAACGTTTCAAATTTTGTTAACGGGTCAAAGTACGGCAACAAATTTAGTACTTAATGCAAACTACTTAGGGCCCAACGTTTCGTGCGGTTTTCTTGTTGCATTTTAACTCGTCTACTTATTTAAAATATTTATCATGAAACGCGAACATCCTAAGAACCAATATAAGTTTGTATTTTGCATAGAGCTGTTCTACGTCTACCTCGAATTCGAACAATGAACATTCGTTTTTTTTAAATCGAACACTTTTAAATTTACCAATTTGAAAACGTTTATCCAAACATCGAATTTTAGTTACTGGACATAAACTTATTTTCTTTTTTAAGAAAATATTATATGAAATGCGATTTTAAATCAAACCAATCAACAAATCCATCTACCAGCCATTTATAATTAATAAAAAAATGTATTACATTTGTAACTTTTAATTCAGTGTCCTCATTATTAAAGCTAAAAGTTGAAAAAAAAAACAATAGATTGTCGTGTAAGTTATTTTATTGTACACAAAATGCAATTTATTTCTTTTTAATTCCTCGATTTTTGTTTGTTTCCTATCGAGTCACATCATGACACTTCGCTGGTCTCTACATTGATTTATAGCGGGCTGGCAATCAGCCTGTACGTATATGTTGACCGTCCTATTTGTCCGTGTGTCCGTGTCCGTTATCGCTCGGGCGCCGCTCGAGTGCGCTCTTGTGATGACGTCATAATCTCGCGTATCACGTCACACTTTACCTAACAAACGGGAAGCCGTGTGATTCTTATTAACGACCTTGTTCGACCGCATTTGTCTCCTACGGGTCAGGACGATTCCCTTTGATTGATTTGGGCGAAGAAATTTTTCCTTGTTTTTCTAAGGAGCTACGTTACCTTCTGTCTCAAGGTGTGGAATGTTAGGTCTAAATACGCCACTTCTGGGGGAGTCCCACATACGCCGCTGCCTTCCCCAAGGCAGCGGTACGGTGCGAAAACGCATTTTTTTCCCCTAAAAAAAAAAGTTTAAATAGGCATAACAATTGTAATGCATCAGCCTCTTCAAAAACTTATTGTAGAGTAAAAGCATCCATCATGGAATATAAGGCATTGATACAATTTTTTTTTATATAACACTTCAAGATTGACCTCATCCCACCTGATGTTAAGTGGTAATGAGGTCCTAGCTTAAGGGCGACAAGTACAGGATAATAAATCCGTTACTGGACTTGTCGCCCTTACCTTGAAGGCTTAACCCCTGCTACTAATGTAGCACCCCTAAGAGCTCTGGAAACCTTACTCACACGCAGGAACACAACAACACAGAAGTGCTTGTTATTTGGCTGCGGTCTTCTGTATTGGTAGTGTAGGTATTTCACCAGCCGGGCTGCTCCAGTTCGAGCGATAAATCGCTATGCCCTACCTCACTTATTATTTGTTGTATCGATGCTGGTAACTGTTGGTAAACAAACATGAACCGTCTTTAAAAAATGACAAACTTTGGCTCGACCCATTAATCGAACCCAGGACTCCGAGACTGTAACCTGATATAGTTAGATGCTTGCAGGCAGCGGTATGGTACGCAAAGTTATTTTGTCCAAGTCAAAAAAAGGCGGAAAAAAATTAAAATGGCGACCACGTAAAAGGTATGAATGTGTATAAAAACTTATAATTCTGACTGTACGTAAAAAGATTATGATGCAGTCATTCCTTAGTCGCTATAACCCAAAAATGCCGGCCCAAAATCTCGCCTTAATTACCGTCAAAGGGCTAGTGGTTTCATTTTTATCCAGCAATTCAACTCGGGTCAATCCCGCCTCTGAATTTGCATATAGACCGTAGAATGGATGGAATGGCTCGGAACGGCCAGTAATCGCTGACTACCGTGGAAGGGTCGAGCAGCGAATGCGTTGATATGACAATTCTGGGTCTACTTTTAAGGTAACATGCCGCATAACTGAAAAATATAACACGAGATTTCTTATTTTTTTATCTGTTTTTACCTGTATATGTCAGTGATAATTTGTTGCAAAAAACCATCAGGTAGAGGAAAAATTGACATCGAGATACGAATAGGTTTGTCTGTTATTATTTTCTCAATTCATATTTTGACATGAATTGATGTTATGAATTAAGCAAATGTTAGCAGATAAACCAAAAACAAGAAACAAAATTTCAAGATAAATACCATCACGTGATAAATACATAAAATAGTATATTAAGAGAAATTTACTTTTGATTTGAATATGGAAGAAAGAAAAATCATTTATTGCATAGACTCATACAGACTCACACTTACTTTTACATATACAGTAGGCATAGATTAGGTACATTTATGGTTTAAGGTTTCTACCTGAGCATGAGCTGCTATGCTGTTAAATTTCAGATCCCGTCTGACGTCACAGGTATTAAACTCAGTAAAGTATTTTCGACTTTACTGCCTTCCATAAAATTCGTTCGATGCGCATCACATCTATTCTTCTCGCATGTAACCACGTAATCTGTGCCTCGGATATAAGTCAATTTAGCTGCTGGAATATACCGTACCCAAAAACGGATATTATTTTTTTCTCATCATCTTTATACTTTTGATGTAAAACGCGGTTAACATTATACTAGATAGCATAATTTATAGGAATACTCAACATGCATATACATTTAAAATAAATTAATGGGTCAGAACGCGACACCATTTTTATTTAGTAGTTAATACGAACTACTTACTGCCCGACGTTTCGGTTAGGTTGCACCAACCGTGGTCACGAGCTGACTCTTTTAAATTATTTTAAAAGTTTAAAATGGAACGCTAAAGTCTTAAAGCTTATATGCATATACTTGTAATGCAAAACCATATATTTGTGATATTTTTTTTTAAACAAACATATTTGGTTCTGTTGTTAATAAAATGAGCTTAACCTACTACCTGGCTGTATATTTTTAATATTTGTCTCGTTGTGAATGAACATGAGTTATTATTTAAAAAAAATGACAAATTTTAGAGATGCAATTCGTTTTTGTACCTAACTATGCGTTATTTATAACACTTATAAACCTAGAAAATAGCCCTCATTTTATTACAACATAGCCAGATACTATTGTTTTTTAATTTAGTTAAACGATGTTATCAGTATCTTAAAGTCGTTGCCAAGTAAATCAATAGTTATCAATACAAGTAGCATTAATAAGACATAGAAAGATCGAAAATACGAATAATCTAGCACAACTTACCCACAAATCAACTGTACATATTCAATCCATCAAAACTAAAGTCTTCATAAAATTTTCTTTCCCATCATCTCCCGAACTTCATGCCATATGATTATAATAGAAGCAACCAGTTTCTTTGACCTCTCAAGCTCCTCTGTTTCTTTCAGTTCTAGAATATCTTGTTCGAAGTTAAGGGAGCGGGGTAGAGCTAGGTTGGTTGGACGGGTGGCCTTCCTTTGGGAAATATTGTATGCATACTCTTCGCAGCGGACCGTGCTCTTCTATTTACTAACGTAATATCAGCCTGAAGAATAGATATAATTTTTCTTCCTCACCCTCAACTACAATTTGTATAAATACACACATGTATTCAGTTACACTACAGTACTTCTGTGGAATATTTTGAATTGCTTGGACAAAGATGTTGTGGTTTATGAAATTTAAGAATTTCGCGTACAATTTTAAACATTTGAAATAAGTTTACGGGTCAAAATGCGACAACATTTTCTAGTTCTAGTTGGAAGAGCAGCACGCGCGATAGGTGAAGGTCGTGGGTTTGATTCCCGCACCGTTAGGGGAGATAAACATTTTCTGTTTCTTGAAAAATATTAAAAAATTTGGCGTAAAGCACTATAAAAATAAAAAATCTAACATTTTCTAGTAGTTAGTGGTCACGAGCTGACGGTTGCTGGCACGTCGAGTAATAAGCAGTTTGTATTAACTACTAAGACTTGTCGCATTTTGTTCCGTTAACTTATATAAAAGTTGTGGTTTCTTTTACTGGAAAAATTACATTATTTTCTAACTATTTTTTACCTTGATACATCACTGAAAATGGAAGAGAGCTTGCAGTTTGTTAACTACATACTTTACTATTTCAAGTGGTAGGCGTAGTTTCTAAAATACAGCTTTTAACTACTGTGAAATAAACTGCAAAACATTTCACAGCGTCATAAATAGCACTAAACGAAGCACGAATTACGAATAGGGTTGCTTCTTTTGAGTTTATTAAAGCTGTATTTTTCTTGCTTCCCTTTTTCTATTGGCTATTTTGCGGCTTTGTGTTCTAACCCTAATTTTCTCTTACTAATTCTTACTCTTATATTTATTGATCAACTGCTTATGATTATTTCATGATTTTCTTATCGTAATTTGAGTTGTATCATTTATCTCTTATTGTTTTGTCAGCAATTATGAGTACGTGACACCATTGGCCTAAATGATCTAATCTTCACCTTATTAATAAATGATTCCGGAAAGTATTCATAAAGAAATGTAGTTTTAACTACAAACAAATTATTGTACCCTGCGTCATCACGTTTATAAGTGTTAATAACACTTACAAACAAGCATTGCGGTAAGTGTCATATAGCCTAATCTAATTTAAACTTTAGTTTGTGTACTTAATGACTAAGATAAGTATGAAAATAAATCATTTTTGATGCATGCAGCCACGTGCATGAAAGTGAAAAAAGGCGCAATATTGTTTTGCTATTTTTGATGAAGACTGCTGGACATAGGCATCTAATGAGTGCTATCACAATCATCGTTCCGTTTGACATCATCTGCCTGCTATCTTTGGCAGGTAATCATTCCACCTACATCGTCGGAGTTTGCGCTGCACAACATTTACTGAGTGGGTTTTTGCACTCTTTGAGTTCTTGGTTCCCCAGAAATTGTCGGCTGACCATAGACAACCCTAATTACGAAGCTCCACAAAATGTCGCTCGCAACAAAATGTCGCCGCGACCCGCGACATCAAACACTCGTTGGGCAACATCGCCGACAAACAGAGGCAGCCCGTGAAATATGCCCTAGACTAGAGTTTAAACCTGATTCATTGTGTTTGGACTTAATTATCACGCGCATTGGGGAACAAAGCTTTTTCTTGCTGGAAAAATATTTAAAAGAAAGAAAAAAAGAAAGACATATATTTATTTAGTGACATTACATAGCATTTATAGAACAACATCTTATACGTAAGGAGACTTATTTAAGGAATCTAACACTATATTTTTCTATAGTTTGACGATATCCGTAGCCAAGAGGCGGACGGGCTAGACTTTGGCGTCGCGCCATCTATAAGGTCTTGGGCTCGTTTCCCGGTCGGGTTAATATGGAAAATAAACTTTTCTATAGGTATTGTCTCGGGTATCGGCGTTCTGATAACATCGTTGATTCTGATTTCTGTTACATAAATAATTGAGCTAGTTACTATACAGTCAAGGCAATGTATGTGATGTTTTCCAATTTTTTTTTTATTCACAACAGATTCTCTAATTTCTTCTTGCAGTAAACTAACATTTTAATGTATCATTATTCCTCATGATACATTAAAATGTTAGTTTGTACTTGTTCTGTACCCAAATTTTTATTTTTCGTATATGTTTTTGGGACTCGGCTCATAAAAATCAGTGCACAATCAGGCTCGCGACAAATTGTTAACTATTCAAACATTTTGTGTTGCTGCAGACGACTAAAATATGTTAAAAGCATCCAATAAATATTTATTACTTGCAAAGAGAACTCAACTGCTAGCATTTCTTCCAGGTTAAAGCACATTTTCAATGTGGCCTTTCATCTGAAGAAGTAAACAAGCTAAAACCACAATTAAGATCATAACAGTAAGTCGGATTTTTTGTCACTGCTAAAATTTACACAACATTAACAAGGTTCACTGTCGAGATTGTCTGTAAATTCAGGCCACAAGGTGATAAATAAGATTAGTTTTGTTGGAGTACCTTAGATTACAAAAAAATATATACGGTCGAATCGAGAACCTCCACCTTTTTAAGTCGGTTAAAAATAAAATAAAAATCAAGCAAATATTGTTTTTTAAGTCAATTTATCCGTAAACTAACATAGTACTACGCTAATGTTAAACTGAAACTTTTAAAGCTATTTGTAAAAAAAACAAAGCCATTAGAAAAAAACGACGTGTATTGGTCTATCATGCATCTACTCTGATAAAATATAAGTATGTGAAAACTACCTTCATACTAAATAAATATATATTTTTCAAAATATCAAAACAATGATAGAATGATATAAATATTAAGAGAGGTAGGGCATAGCGATTTATCGCTCGAACTGGAGCAGCCCAACTGGTGAAATACCTCCACCTTACAGAAGACCGCAGCCAATAACAATCACTTCTGTGTCGTTGTGTTCCTGCGTGTGAGTAAGGTTTCCAGAGCTCCTGGGGCGTGCTACATTAGTAGCAAGGGTCAAGCCTTAAAGGTAAGGGTGACAAGTCCAGTAACTTATTATGCTGTACTTGTCACCCTTAAGCTAGGACCTCATTACCACTTAACATCAGGTGGGATGAGGTCAATCTTGAAGTGCAATATAAAAAAAAAATAAAAACAATGCATAATAAGCGCTGAAATTATGAGAAAACTTGAAAACAATGTTAATGTACTTCTTCACTGGGAGCATTTACGTCTAATATAGCATTATATACTTTACTTAGAGCATTATACTACAAAACAATCTTCCTAACATAGGAAAATTTTCAGGTACTGTTTCATAAAAAAAATGGTTTTGTGAGCATTCACGTGTAATTCCACAAAATGAGACAAAGCGGTCAGCGGTGCTGTATACAGCAACTATAATTCATCAACGTTACTTACCTATTTAAAAACATAAACATTACATTCCAGAAGTCCACCGTAATTGTTACAGCTAGTTAGCGTTTCTAATGCACACCCAGCCAATTCATTGCAGTAATTTGCTAACTACCCGTAGTTGACACACTATTGTGCTCTATACTGTGAGACGGTAGAAGCATAAACAGCGCTTTATAATGCAAATGCGCTGAGCGCTGCAGCAGCGCCAGGCACGTTCTTCATCGGAGACCAGCTTAGCACATTACGTGTTTATTCTTAATCAAAAGTATTTACAAATTTTAAGGAAAATACACAATAGTTTAACCAAATTCAAAAGAAGTAGGCAGCTAGTAGTTATTTAAGTAAAAAATAAGAGTCAACCATAAACTTCTCAAAATAGAGTTAGATATTTATTTATAAAATTTAAAATTTACAATGCCTAACGTCAAACAAATAAATACATGTATTTGTATGAACAATGAAGTAATCGAGATAGTAAATTCAACAAAATTCCTAGGAATTACTTTAGATTCCAAACTGCAATGGAATCCTCATATCGTTGCCCTGGCAGGAAGACTTAGTTCGGCTGCATATGCTGTAAGGAAAATAAGAAACCTAACTGATGTAGATACGGCAAGATTAGTTTATTTTAGTTATTTCCATAGTGTTATGTCATATGGTCTATTGTTATGGGGCTCTGCAGCAGATATCCAGACAATTTTTGTACTGCAAAAAAGAGCCATACGCTTTATTTACGACCTTAGACCACGTGACTCACTGAGGGAATTTTTTAAAGAAATTAATATTTTAACAATAGCGTCTCAGTACATTTTCGACTGTATTTTGTATGTACGAAAAAACTATACGCTTCTTCCTAAAAAATCAGATACCCATAGATTTAATACAAGAAATAAACAAAAGCTTGCCGTCCCAAAACTCAGACTTCATAAAAGTAGTAATTCCTTCATGGGGATAAGTATAAAAATATTTAATAAGTTACCACAAAGCATTATTGACTTGCCCATGCATAGATTTAAGACTCAAATTAAAACATGGCTTATCAAAAAGGCTTATTACACTGTACAAGATTTTTTTAATGATAAAAATATGTGGAATTGTTAAAATGTCCATCTGCACCTAGATAATTTATATTATTAATTCAAATATTTTAATGTCCAATTGTGATGTTTATCATTTATTTTAAAAGAGGATATCTGTTGAGTTTGTTGCGGCGCTTCTTCTCAACAGAACCAACGTCGAGGCGCTGGTAGGAAAAAATAATTGACGTGCAAAAGAATTTATTGTAAATCCACTTGCAGAAATAAATCATTTCATTTCATTTCATTTCAAATGATAATAATAAATATTGGCCAACACGTACCTACATTGATAAACCGCCGCGGATTTTAACCGCCTGATTTTGTGATTTAAATAAACTATGTAATGGAAGCGGCTGCACTGATTGTTTTTGGCCGGGACTGGTTTTAAAATTGCGTTTTGTCACAGAATGTTTAGCGGAAAAAAACTGCGCCAAAATTTGTAGTCCATAGAAGTTATATTGGAATCGCGGTTTTTAACCGTAGTGTGTGCGTTTTGGGCGGGAAAAAGCCTAAGCCTTATGGTAACAAATCAAAGCACTTATTTTACATAAATCAAAAACAATGACGCTAATACAACACCCAGACCCGACACAATATGAAAAAGTATAAAGTTAAAATTTGATAGACTCTGTAACAATGTGTATAAGACAAAAATTGGGACTCGAGAATTAATATGAATCAAAATACCAAATACTCAATTCATTTGTTAATGAAGGTTACATGAAATATCACTTATACTCGTACATTTCCAAAATAAAAATAATCCAATTTAATTTGGAACCTACATCTGCCTCTCATATCTCATCTATACACTGTACCACATTTAAACATGTGAAGTTACTTGAACGAAATGACCCTTTTTGTATTGTGCTTTGGTACAGTCAGTAGCTTTAGTTCGTGAACAACTCTGTACCTTGTCACATTAAATCACTATCAATCCTATTCAATCCAAGACTGGGGATTGCTTAGTTACGCGGAGATTTGGTATTACAAGGTACTGAGGTGTATACGAACTAATGATGCTGGCTGCATGAGCTTGAACTTGATATTGGCCTCCACACTCGGAAAGCTAAAGCATTAAAAACCCGTGTTCTGTCGTGAAGTTATCAATATCAATACTCACCTCACAAGATACTAGCACAGTTAGATTTCACAAATCTAACCTAGTTGCTATTCAATATTTATTCTCTTTAATTCCTTAAACAATTGTAATAAAAAAATCCCCACACCGCTTTTAAATCTCCTGAAAAAGCCACAACAGATTCTTAAAAATCTCACCCTTTCCAAACCTTTACAAAATTCAACTAAATATAAACACTCAGACGAATAAGGTGACAAAAAAGCTACTGAATTAAGTTGTAAATTGGTAGGCTTTTGAGGACAGCTCTCCTCTGCCTTATGGAAAATTAAGGCCTTTCAGGAGAAAATTGCGAGGCGAGATTCGGCGTCTATCCGCGGACATGTTGCGCCTTGCTTGGCCCTGAACGGGCGCTGGCTTATTGGCAGGGTTAGGTTTTTATATGCGATGTTATTACCTGAAATAAGGGTTATTTTGTCATACTGCGTGAGATGAATGGAATTGAAAGTGTTCATGTTAATTTTAATGATAAATCAGATTGAAGTGAAATAGCTGATGTGTTCGTCAAAAATATCGAAGACAACTAGAAGGAGTCTGGAGTTATTATTTCCAAAAATTGCATTTGGATATATGAAAAAACGTACATAGGTACAAATTATAAAATTATTTTTTAGTCGTAACATTATTGGCATTTCCCATATATGTTATTTTATTTCATTGTTGTAATATGTGCATTGTGTACGAGCACACAAGAGACCAGAATTGTGAGGCACTATAAAAAAATAAAGTTAAAATTAATGCTTAAAGCATTGTAAAGGATATCTTTCTGCATGTGTCAGAAAACAATCAGAAAATATTTGGCAAGCTGAAGTGGTTTGGGTTGGTTTTCCCACGAAAAAACGACAACCGCTCGGGGTTACGGGTTTTTGAATGGAGATCGTGACTCGGTTAATGTAGTGTAGGACCAACCGACAGAATGCCTTCCAGTATGGTAGGGTAACTATCAATGGAAGACTGCAGGCAGATGCTAGATATAGATCAAGCCGGAAACGGCAGCTACGACGCTCCTAAGGGGACTAGCAATGAGATCTGCCGTTTCTCTCACACCATCTCACCATCCACGATCTAAATGAATAATTATATTAAAAGAGGATATATTTTTTTGTTTGATTGCATTAAATAGGCTGCAAAATAACTGAACTGATTCGAACATTATTTAACCGTTAAAAAAAATTGCTATTCCATGATAAAAATATTTCTAAAAGACTTGTCAACGTTACAGGGGACCTACAAGCTAGCTGCTACCAATTGCCATTCAGCGTGGAAATGTAGCCAGCATTTTGGGTACCTTACCCTGTGGTAATACCTGTGTACCATCTTTGTTTATTTAAAATATTTTTTTTACTTAAAAAAAACTAAAACTTCAATAATGTAAAAAATACTATCTACCTCCATCTGTGCAAAGCGGACCGGGGTGGACCATGTTACATCTATCTTATTAACACAGCATTCAAATCTTTTAATTTAAAATGTTATTTCTAAGTCTAGCCAAAGTCTGTGCATTGTTATCTAAACTTACTCGTGGTCTTGTTCAAGGAAAGTTGGCTGGAGTATCGTCTTGGATACTAAACTCTGTTTTCTTTTGTTCCATCGCTTGTTAGCAAACTTTTCGTCTGACAACTTCATATTAGTTATATGCGATGTGCGATTATCAGTTTTTCAAGTTAGAACTCTGGTTTTAGTTTGAACAGTTTATTTTGCGTGTTGCAAAAGTTTAAGCGTTTGAAAATGTTTTTTATTTGTAGTACAGCCAGCATCATTAGTTCGTATACACCTCAGTACTTTGTCATACCAAATCTCAGCGTCACTAAGCAAGTCAGATATACAGTGACATAATGTGACAAGGTACAGAGTTGTTCATGAACTAAAGCTAGACTGTATGAGTAATAGTCCTAATATTATTAACTCCTTTTTTAGGGGAAATTTAAAATTTCCTCAAAATTAATAATTTTTGTCAGCGAAATCCTGGTTCACAGTAAAATTAAGCCCTCTTTTCGCATTTCAAATTTCCTTTGTTGTCATTAAGATATAACGAAATAGAGGACATTTTGAGAATTTAAAAAAGAAATAATAGTTTATTCCCAGTCTGTTTATAATTTGAACGTCAAGGCCACAATGTCATTGAATATTAGGTAGGTAAACCAAATTTATAAGCCATTATAGTCATGATATCGTAAAAAGCAATTACTTAAAGCATTAAAATTTTAAAACCCTAAAGTGTTTTTGATTGACGATAAATGAATCAAAATAATTACGTAGTAGAAACTTTAAACTCGGCCGATTCGGGTGTTGCAAATCATTAAGAAAAAGATTTCATAAATTATTTAGATAAATCGCCATTACAGAATTTGAAGTGTTTGAAAAAAAAATAACCTATTTTAAATACCAAAATAATAAACAAGTGTTTTCGTAATAAATACATAAGTGTTATCAAGAGCCGTGGAAAGGAAAAGTCATGGGCAATTTAAAAACCATGTCTGTTTTCAACAAATTCATTGTATGGAAAAACTTTTTTTGTGTAAACCGTTCTTATCTCATCGAAGGTCATCTCTGGGTCATTTGCAACATCATCTTTGTAACTGTATTCACCACAACTTCCAGTCTCGTCATCCATGATTTATTTTTTACCGACGAACACATCTCTTTAGGACTGAGAGTGCTACAAGTTACATCTTATTGTGAAATCCTGAATTTGGCTCTGTTTGCAAGATCTTCAAAGTCTTTCTGCCTGATAGCTAAACTGGATGAGAAATGTAGAGAAGATAATGACTATTTATCTAACCTGAATGACAAAATAGCAAACGCTGTAGTGTTTTTGGCGACATCAACCGTATTGGATGTCATTGGATACGCAATTTCCGACCTTAGTCCAAGTCTTTTGACAACATTTTTTGTATCTTCCGGAGCGCACGATGCTGAACTTCTGTTTTACTCTCTAATGATTAGTGTAATCAATTTGAGGCTATCTAAGTTAAAAACATTGCCCGAGAAAGAAGGCGCAAAAATTTACGGCTACCTTTTGCTAGCTAGCGCTAATTTAAGTGAAGATTTTTCAATTCGAGTAAGTACTTCGCTTTTTTTGATCCGATTTTGTTGATAAGTTTGATTGACCAATTTAAAAAAAATATAGTCAAAGAGATTTTGTCATAGCGTCTTCTTCTAACATTACCAATGTCATGTTTTTGCAGATAATAACACTGCTGGCGATAACATTCTTCAGAACTATTCTATTCATGGTTTTATTCGTACTTCATGGATCTGTGGTAATGAATTTAAATTTTAACTTTCTGTGTTTTCTTAATGTTTTATATTCCAAAAAAAATACGACGTTGTACAATTGTACTATTTAAGAATTTAATTTAATTCCTTTGTCAACTACAATTTTTATAAAATAGCACATACAATTCTACAGTTTTATAACTTGAAAACCGGAATCAATTAATAATATCAAATTAATAATAAATAATTGATAAACATCACGTTCATTGACCTGATCCCAAAATAAAAAGCCACTGTCATACAATCTAGCACCAACTGTGGCAACATATACTATTTTAAACATCCAAACTCAGAACAAGCAAATGTTTATCACACGACCAGGTATTTGTCCAATGAAATGGAAGACAAAGACAAGACCCTTTATCTCACAGCCATTAGCATTTACTACTCAACAGGCTAGATAAGCTATTTACCTTATTTTATTCTGAAGGTCTTTTCAGATAACCCCTCTAGCAGTATACCTAGCCTGCAGGCACTTGAAGACCATGTATGCGGTATGGATGCTATGCCGCGCATCGGCAGACTCAGAGATTATTTGCAAGGACCTCGCCTTCCAACTAGCCACGAAGCTCACTTTGAATTCACACATCAGCAAATGCAAGTACTTTTATTCGTTTATGCGACATTTTTAATATCATTGACAGCAGTGGTAGGTGAATGTTCTGTTGGAATTTTAACAAGGTATGACATCAATTTGAAAAAAAAAAAAGGAAACCACTGGGAAATCGTTCTCTTCAGTCAGACCTCTTTTGTTATTTTAAACTATCTTGTTGAGATTTCGCGCCATTGGCTCGTTTTCCATGACAAAGCACTGGCCATTTTTAAAACTATGGTTATTTGGAAGAAAAAATTACACTGTTCGAATTTTTTATTTCCCTGCATATTTTTTCGATACCCAAACCAAAGAATTGTGTCTTTTTGTACTTATTGTAAATGCTACAATTATGTTTGTATGTACTCTAATTATTGTATTTAATAAAAAATATAGGACCGTATCAAATACATTGCGACACGCCGCTTCACGCACGTCACTATCTTCCCGGCGAATTTGTCAATTGTTTTTTCGTACAAACGTTTTTTTGAAAAAAATATTTCTTTTACCATCGAAACAAATAATTTTCTAATTTAGTGCAGTAATTCTAAAGTAACCCATCTACATAGATTTTAAATCATCATCACATACATCGCTCGTGTTAGATTAGAAACGACGACAATGCCACTGCCACTACACCCAGACCCGGGAAAATAATAAAAAAAAAGTCTGGAAATAAAACCCGGGAGCTCACTGATGACGAGACGTAAACAAAATCCACCCTCTAGCCTCTCAGCTAAATAAGTCGTGAGATATTTGAAACACTTAAAGAATGCACGTTTTGATAAGTTAAAATATATTGATACATTGAAATCCAAAAAATGTATACAAGATAGATAGATAGCAGGCATTTCATGTCAAAAATGTAACCAAACCATTCAGTGATTCGTTTACACCTCAGTACATTGTCATACCAAATCTCCGCATAACTAAGCAAATGACAGCAATTGTTCACGAACTAAAGCTGCTGACTGTACCCCTTAATTGGGCAATGGGAAATTAACTACCACCTCAAACTAAACCTTATGACCTTGACTTACCAGTCAACCAATAAAAGTGTTCGATACTCCATACCTCATTAAGGGTTAAATCAATTTGAGCAGCAATAAAAATCCTTAATAACTGTTAAGTACACAAATTCAGTTTTCTTTCAGATCCCAAAACGATACAGTACAATACCGTCAACCGTTGGCTCTCCAAGGTTACCTTCCGACGTCCGACTTACCTCAGTGGATCGATTTTATCAATCAGCATGTCCTTAATACTACACGTACTGGATTTAAGCATAAGTTACATGCTTATCGTCGTCCAGGTAAATTACAATATATTTGCTCATGGTAACACCCTTAGCAGGAAAGACGGTGATCAAACAGTATTACGTAACAAAAAAAGGCTTTATTTAATGGAGCAAACGAAAGAAAAAGAAAGATAGAAAAAACATTTATTGGCACACATACTCACACATATATAGTAGGTACATAGATACGGTTCATTTTTGTGCCCAGCCTGTTGCAACACAATACTAAAATAAAAAAAAACTAACCTAACCTAAATAGCATTAAAGCCAAAAATTTAATAAGTTGGGCTTGGGCGCCTTATAGCTCAGTCAGTATTTCTGTCGCCCAAATCGTATGGAAGTCAAAGAAGCGCCGCAGCGATTAGTTGCGGAACTATTCAAGTTGCCATACAAAAGTATCGCCTGCGTAATACGACACTATTACCCTTTTTGTTAGCACTAAGAGCACAGATCACAAAAAAATAATTCACCTTTTTGTTAAAAAAAAACTTTAAAATTTTCACCAAATATGGTATAAAACAAATAAGAAAAAATAAAAAGATTTCCGAAATTAATTCAAGCTTACATTTTTATTATCGTATCCAAATGCTATTATCTTCATTTTCCAAGCGTAAATAAATTGAACTTTGCGGATAAATTGTCATCATCCATTAAATAAAAAAACGATATAATTCAAAAGTAATTTTATTGATACTGATTGATAATGACAAAGTGTTCGTTACTAAAAAGGGTCTTTTAAATTAAAACGAATGGCTTAATCAAACTTAAAATGTAATTCCAACTAGCTAACTAAATAAACTAATTTTGAATGCAAATTATTTACTCTGTAAAGGTGCACGTGAAAAAAGTTGATTCAATAATAAAACTTAATGATATCAAATGAAAGTCTACGTTTGTATTTAGAATAAATTACTTTTTCAAAGATAATTGTCAAACAGCGCCATCTATTCTCCAAGCGCAGAACTTTCAAGAGTAAATACCGTACTTTAAGCATGGTGGAAAAGCGAATGAAATTGTGGCCGCAGTTTTATATTTGTTACTTCTAAATTGGGGAGAATTTGACCAAAATGACCAGTTAATTAATTTGTCTGCTTACTTGAGGTAAAAATTTACAATTTAATTGAGAAATTATATGAATGGATACTTTGTATTGGTGCGTGAGGCCAAACCGTAGTTAAGGGTTGCTTGTTAAAATCACCCCACGTGCTTTAGTTAGATAACTTAGGTTATATAGACGATATCAGATGTTGCTAGTTTGTTGCCTACTTGGGAATAATGAGAAATCATTTTGTGAAACTGACTTTTATTTTTATTACTGTCTGTTTCAGATTTACATAGCTTTCTTCTTAGGTGAGTGAAAATTGAGACGCAGAAGGATTTTGAACTTTACTAAGTCCCTTTAGGACTCTTTGGTTTTGACATGATTAAGTATTGTAACAATTACAAATCACATCTAATATGTAATTATTTAGTGGAAAATTTATGTAGATATTGTATATATATTTATCACAATAAAATTTAAAACTAAAAGCTTTCTTATCATTTGCTGATCGTTATTTTCGATAAGGCTTATTTAGTTAAAATGAATTATACGCATTTAAAAAGTGCATAAAGCGGACTCAATGATTAGTAGCAGACTAATAGGATTCGAGCCAAATTATGAACTGCTACATTAAAATATCATCGTCATAAAAGTTTAACAAGCCATGGCTTAATTAGTAACGGCAAATGTTTTTTTTTTATACAAACAATATTGAAAAGTTATTGAAAAATTCTCAATCACACCATCGCACCAAATCAAATCAATAAAACATTTTTGTTGTTTTTTCAACATCTTATTTTCCAAATTAAATTATACGCCTAAGGGCTGATTTTTCAATCAGAGACAAAATGTATCAAGCCGATAAAATATGAGCTGTTTGAATTAAGAACATCATGAAGTAATTATTTTCGACATATTGTGATACAATTTAACTAAATTCGACTTATATTTCATATGAAATGATTGAAATCCAATTTTTCGAAATAAATATTCAACTTGCTTTTTGGGGCCCAACGTGGAGCAAATCGAGTGAAATATAAATATTTTATTTTATTCAAATTAATTGTTTTATTTAAGCACATTAAAAACATTTACTTAATAAAAAAAAGTAGCTCAAGCATGGGTATTAAAAATAAATAAACACCCAGCATTTTAAAAATCCAATCTCAAATAAATATAAATATTGTGTTTATCTCATACTTACTAGTATACCCGCCCTGGCTTTATACGGGTGCAATGTAATACTAACAAATTTTACAACTATTCTGTTCCAATATAAATATTATATGAAACTCGTCTGCGTTAATCAATATAATTATGTATTTAAAATAAAACAAACACTAGAATCCTTGGTTTTAAATATATAAGCAAACCTAGGGACATACAGCGGAAAAAAAAGTAAATATTGAATAACGTCACATAAATTCCTCTGATGACTTGTGTAAGTACCACAACACCCCGAGTCGAATTAATATGGAAAAACTCTTGGACCCGACCGGAAATCAAACACAAGACCTCATATGTAATGAAGTCAGTGAAACGAACCCATAAACCGTGGCTCAAGAAATCCAGATCAAGCCAGACAAGAAATTTAAAAAAAAAGTAAAAAATCTGTCATATTTAAATAGAAAATCCAATAAACAACCCCGAGATCCCTTACTCAAACTATTAGACCATTAAACTTTCCGCAGCGCTTTTAAAGATATCTAATTATTTTTTTCATATTATACTACCCCGATTATAGAAGGCATTCTACACAAAAACAGTTCCGAAATTCCGTTTGATATAGGCATTGATAAATACAAAGGATTACGAACAAATACAGGTGTACCCTTGTAATTGTCTGTCTATAGGTAACAAGCAAGCTGCCCATGTAATTTTGTAATACATTACTAGCATTCGTGTTCAGTCGGGTTCGAGGTAAACCGGCTGATAAATGTATGATGATTTAGGGTCGGCACTTTTTAAACAACGTACAGGTAAGAAATACTATATTAAACAGGCTATTTGCGTATCTTTCAACTGATTTTTTTCCTACCTACTTCCCTTCTTTAATTAATTGTCTACTTGAAAATAGGCAATTCGATGTTTCAGGGCGGCGGCGACCATGGACCGATTTCTGTCACACATACCAAGAACCTTTCAAACAGAAACAAACAAAATTAAATACACACATAAATTAAAAAAAATATATAAAATAAAAAATATATATTTATAAATGTATTTGAATTTAGTATTTGTTTTGTTTGAAAAGCTCTTGAGATGTTTGACAGAAATCGGTCCAAGATGGCCGCCGCCACAAAATGTTTAGTTTTTAAAATAGCTATCAAATAAAAGAACTCGAAAATAGCTCAAATCAACACGCACTCCTCTCCTTTCTCTCCAATCCTTTTGTGACGTGTCTCTCTAAACACTTGATATTGGCGGAATCACTGCGTGGGATAGTCCATAAATTAGAAAAAAACTCGAGTAGCACTGTTTAAATTATGACAAAATTTCAAATGCTTATGCGCTTATATGGAACAGTCAGTGTTTTATATTTTTTAAAGGAAGTGAAAACATATATTTTTCTCTAGCGCATTTTTTTTTGCCTCATCTGCCAACCCTGACGAGCAGAGCAGATTAGTAACACCTGTATGAGTTCATTAGTTCACCGCACGGATTGTGGGACATTACTGTTTGCCTTATGTTTTCCTGCGGTTCGTTTGAGCGAAAACATTCGGTAAATACGTCAATGTACTGGACAGAAAAAAGTTTTGTTCATGGAAAGGGAGTTAGCGAGGTTCCTAAGAAACGAAATTGGGTGAGCGTTTTGTGAATGAGCGTGAAACAAAAGAGCACTTTTTAAGGAATGTTTATGATCAATAAACGCAAGTGTAAAAATTTAGTCTTGCGTTTTCATATTTATAATGTGTGCAGCTGTAGTCTATCAGAATAATCTACGGTTTTATTTAGCTGAAGAAAAAAATTACGTGTATGATTGTACAAATATTTTGAACTAGCGGCCACCCGCGACTTCATACGCGTGGACTGTTTTTTAGATCCCCTAATATTTGAAACAAAAATTTGATTGGTGCCTAATTGCTTATCTGTGAGTTAAAAATAATGACTTTCTCATATAAACTTTCAAGGGTGGTATTACCTCCATCACCCCTTATTATCAAAACAAAAAAAAATCAAAATCGGTTCACAAATCAAATAAGCTTACAGTGTTTGTCTTTTGAACTTAAAATAACTTGACTTGATGAGTAAAGTTATTTTCAAAACGTTTGTGAAATCCATAAATGTGTTTATGAATAACGCGTTTATTAAATAGTAATATTACTTACCTTGATACTTAGTGGTTTGTATGGAAAGTGCGAGTAAAAATCGCACTTGGTCAGATTTTCGAAGCTGCAGTTTAAATAAATTGACCAAGAATGCAGGAGGCGCATTCAAAATGGCGGATTCGTACCATTTCCGGCGCATTCTTTGTACACGTTCCAGTGTAAATTGCATGCTTTTAAAACCTTGGTATATGGTTTAAATTGTACAGGTAACAGTACCCTGAGTAATCGAAAAGTAAGTGTCGTAGTGAAAAAGTAGTGTAGAAATTGTGGTAGTGAGTATAGGAACTACAAAATTTGACAGACTATTTTTTTATAACGTAAAAAACGTAAAATTACATGATTACCATTTTTGTTTGTAAACATATTTTTAGCATAACAGGATCTGTTTTTAAAATGTAACAATTTCTCAAAACTAATAAATATAGAAGTAAAAACAATTGTTACCATTCCTCGTAAAAACAGTTTGAAGCAGTCGAAAGTGCAACGTGTCGATATCTGGTTATTATAACTATGTACGTTTGTTTTTAAAATTATAAAAGTAATTTATCTAACTTTACTGTCATGCGTTTTGTCTTTTAAAATATTGTGTTGTCGTAATAGTTACTAATACATAATTACTTTTTTAATGTAAGTTCGTAAAAGTACGAACAAAAAAAATAATAGTTTATAAAACTAAAAAACACGCTTTAATAATTACAAAATAATTCAGACATTTAAGAAAGAAAGCGTGGAGCGCTTATGTTATCTTTACTCTTTTTAGTGTTTTTTAGTTTTTTAAACTATTATTTTTATTTTATACTTTTTAGTTTTCTCATGTATCAATTATTATATAATTATTTTTCGTATCCCATTCAGCAAACACTTTTATTTGATACCCATATCATGGACATGATAGCCCGCCATATTGGATTTGAGTCACGTGACTATTTTTTTCGTATTCTTGACAGCAAACCATTTCATTTGACATCATGGAAGTGCATTTCAAACAGCCAGCTCGCCATCTTGGGGAGGCCGCCATATTGGATTTGTAATGACGTTTCTTAGCTAGTCATGTATTGTCATCAGAACTCAGAGCGTGTGCAAAATTTCATCTTAATCAAAGACCGGGAAGTGGGTCAAATTAAGATACCAAGATTTTCATACGTAGTTACAAGTGAAATTTCCCGTAGTGTGCAGTATTCTGCAACTAAATCTCTTTCATTTGATACCTATATTGAGGCAGTTGGGCCAAAAAACAAATGCGTTATTCGTCATTTTCTGACGGCTGCCATCTTGGATTTGAAATTTGTCACAATAAATGTATTTTGCTACTCAAGCCCTTTTATATGATACCCATATTGAGGGAGTTGTGTTAAAACATACAATCTATATCTTTGTGACGGCGGCCATCTTGGATCGATTTTTATCCAACATAGCTAAGAACAAGAACCCTTTCCGTTTATTCACCTTTCAAACAAAAAAAACTAATTCAAAATCGGTTAATTTGTTCGGGAGCTACGATGCCATAGACAGACACACACACATACGCACACACATGTCAAACTTATAACACCCCGTCGTTTTTGTGTCGGGGGTTAAAAACTAGCATAAAACCTCCCTAGCTGATTATACATTTTGTTTCGCAACTGCTGAAACTATGTCGGTAAATTAAGCTGTAAATAATATCCTCATTAAGTCTTAACACAAATTATGCTTAATTCGTAGATTAATTATACATTGCTCTAATTCTATTTTAATTATAGTGAAACAGTTTATAAAGGTAAACATTTGCAGTTCGATTATAGTCCTTATACTCACGTCATAAGAGCTGTACAAAGTCTGATTTTTTTATATTTTTTATATTGCAATTCAAGATTATTTCTTGACCTCATCCCACCTGATGTTAAGTGGTAATGAGGTCCTAGCTTAAGGGTGACAAGTACAGCATAATAAATATGTTACTGAACTTGTCGCCCTAACCTTGAAGGTTTGACCCCTGCTACTAATGTAGCACCCCCCAGGAGCTCTGGAAACACGCAGGAACACAACAACACAGAAGTGATTGTTATTTGGCTGCGGTGTTCAGTAAGGTGGAGGTATTTCACCAGTCGGGCTGCTCCAGTTCCAGCGATAAATCGCTATGCCCTACCTCTCTC
The DNA here is from genome assembly GCA_037074685.1 of Glyphodes pyloalis. NCBI lineage: Eukaryota > Metazoa > Arthropoda > Insecta > Lepidoptera > Crambidae > Glyphodes > Glyphodes pyloalis. Next base: position 17,408,228 of record JAYKKO010000009.1, read on the forward strand.
AAAATGTTGTCTCCTGACGTATTTTTTACATAAATCGGAAACATCGACGGTATCAAACATCAATAGCTTCGAAACAACATTCAAAATTCCGTTTACCGAATTTACCAGATCGGGTATCGAACCCGGGACCTTAGAAATGCCAAAGTCCGTCCAGCTTGCCTCTCGGTCACGTAGGTCATCGATTGAAATACCAATTTAGACATTACGAGTTTCGCGTTCCATTCAAAATATTTAACGTTAAGAGCCAATAACGGTTCAAAACGCGATAACATTAAGTAGTTCGTAAAAACTACTAAAAAGTGTTATCGTGTTTTGACCCGTTATCTTAATCTAAATGAGAAATCAATACTTCCCCGTTCTCCGATTTTCAAGATCATATTACAATATCTCACATTTATCGGAATATTAACAAAGCTTCTGCTAGGTGTAATTAGGTCACTACAAAGGAAAATAGATTGAGTGCCTATGCTGTCCAAAGGCTTCAGAAGGTACCTTTGTTCAAAATGGACCTAAGGCCCACTTCTCAAGTTTTCTGAAGTACCATGTAGAGTATGAAGAACATAATTATGTTTGTATTATACAACCTCATATAAACTGACCCCAAAATAAATAGCTTTAGCTTTTTTTTAACTGACTAACTAATGATGGTCCCAGATTGTTTTTTCGTCTTCATCCGGCTTACTGAGGAACGGAGAGCTCATACCCCAAAAAAAAAACAATTACCAGAGGGCCACCTTAGTGAAGCTCGGACCGTGATTGGGAGATGGTAGCCTACTTACCTTAGGAGGGAGACGCGTTCAAGCACGTACCAGCATCACGAAGGAGATCTTACTGCCAGGTAGATCCGCTGGCGTGGACGGAACAAGGGTTGGTGTCGAGTGTTTGCTAGGTGATTGGCTTCGGTCATGGTTACCGTGATGGCGTCTTTAGAGCTTAGTAGGATGTTCTCCGTTAATTGGATATGCCTATGAACGTTGATCATCGGCACTTGGTTGTACAAGCTCCGTAGCCTGTCCATTGCCGCTTTAGTTTTTCAATTTCCTGAGCTACCTATGTTAGTTACTTTAGTTCTGGTATGAATATCTTTATTTCTGTTGATTTTCTTCCAAAAACGAAACGATAAGTTTGTTTACCGGTGCCGTATAAATTGAAAATCATGAAATATAACGTGGTTTTTGATTTGCGTATTATTATTATTAGGGTTACTTGGGGCTATGCAGTTCTAGTGAACTGTGGTCATTGCGACCTGTTAGATCTATTGTGACAATCATTATTGTTTTGAAAACGCTTTATTTGCATCTAAGTGTATGGTTGTGGTTATGAAAGTTAAAAAATGCCATCCGTCATCGGATTTGACATATTTGGTTTTTGCTACTGTGCCTGATCGGCCATCCTCGCTCCTCCCCCAAAACTATCACAGGGGGAGATGACGCGGGCTGCTTAGTTAGTATTCCACCGGTGATGCTTTGGTAGGTCTTCTGTTCAGACGGCATCACCAGGCGATGAGGTCAAACGGAGTGTTCTAATGGATATCCCTGCCCTTATTAGGGCAAGAAGTCCCCCACACAAGCCGATATCTCCCTCAGGTGAGTAACGGTACGGTGCGTACCGTCAATACGAGTGTAAAGTAATGATTTCCCTTCAAAAAAAAAGCTTACTGTGCCTCTCTAGATTTTTAATCTCAGCGAATCTTCGCGAAACTTTGTAAGAATGCGTGAAGGTCCGAATGTCTGTTTGTCTCCCTCTCACGCACACAATACTTGATATATTTAAATGAAATTTGCTAGGAAGATAGGACATAGGTACTAGATTAACCAGTAGGATACTTTGCATTCCGGCATAACGTAGGCAATGTCGTGGTCAACGTCCAGTATTCAATAAATCCAAGCAAACTCGATCATCCGTGTACCTCCGTCCTTAGACACATTAACAGCTGTCTAATTGCTGGAAAGCCGGCGCCATCTGCTTCGGTATTTCGTCAAATTATAGCTCTGAGTGGAAGTAATTCGTTTCCTTTACATTTAGACGAAGGAGTGTTAGCTCAGTAGACATATAAGAAAATAGTTCTTCGAATATAACTAATATGTGTGATGCTATTTATGGTAAGACCTTTGAGTTTATTCTGAGAAATAACTATAGACACTGTACAACAAATAGTAATTTTGTTATTAAATCTAATCGACGATCGAATTGGACGACCTATTTATGGAAACATTTTACTATTATATCTGTAGTTAGAGCTTTATAATTTACAAAAAGGTCTTCTTTAAAAAGTAACAATATTTACAAACAAATTTACTTACTAATGATTGTATATATTTTACTAGATAATACATTTATAACTATATACCCGTCGATACCTAATCTAGTTATTTATGTAAATCCATTTTAAAAGATTAAACGTAAATGAAGATATCTGTTGCACACAGCCTTAACACCTCAATGAAAATAATATCCACCCGACCGCCTCGAGTTAAAATGCAAAGTAACTTTAAAAAGCCACTCCCGACTTTTTATGAGAAATATATTTCTGGGGCATATCCCCACTAATCCTCGGAATCTCGTTACGCCACTTTTAGCATTTTATAAATGAGATCGCAAGGCCTCCCTTTGTCTCCGAGCCGTCACCTGATTTTAAAGACACCGTTATCCGAGGAATTTTTCATTTTTGTAACCTTTTTGTTTTGGACAATGGCCGTTTTAAACACTTTTGTTGTTATAAAAGGAAAACGCGGCAATCATCTCGAATGGAGGTGGCGGGAAAGATTTGTTGGTTGAGATTATTGTGGATATTCGCTTTTATTCTATAGACTCCGTTTCAACAAATATTCCAGTAACTTTGTATAAGAAGACTATTGTCTTGTGACACCATTTTCTTGGCAATGCAAACAATTAATTTAATGTTTGCAACATTGTGTGCCTATGTTTCCATTTCTGCACCCTTTACTATAAATTGTCATCAAACTCTCGTGCCGTGTCATTATTAATTTTTGTGTGTTATCTTTGGGCCACTTAAACAATAAATCATCACTCATCAAAACCAAAACTATATGACTTGGTCCAAAGTGAGCTACACATAGCAATAAGTTAGATACTGATACTGTAAATGATCTGCTGAGTTTCTTACCGGTGTCTTCTCGGTAGATATAGGTTCCGAACCAGAAGTAGAATCACTTTGCATTGTATTCAATGACGATTCAAAAGTGTTATATGTAACCTACTTGAATAAAGAAATATTTGAGTTTGAATCATTTTACATCTAATCGACGTTGGTGACTTAGGTTTAAGACAGGATTTCACTGGGGTGGTGGCACAATGTGCCGGATCGCTTTATGCCCTTCAATATGGTTGAGGGAGCGATGGCTGGCACATACATCATGCTTGTTAACGGTGCCACCGCCGGGGACTGGTCTGCTACAGCTTACCTCTCCGTAACAAATACGTATTTGAGTACTTAATTTGCTTCATCGCTCATTATTACAAAACTATATGATTTGGTCCAAAGTGTTCTACACATAGCTATAAGTTAGATACTGCTACTGTAACTAATCTACTGAGTTACTTACCGGTGTCTTCTCAGTAGTTATAATAGGTTCCAAATCGGAAGTAGAAGTTTGCATTGTATTCAATGACGATTCAAAAGTGTTACACGTAACCTACTTGAATAAAGAAGTATTTGATTGATAGATTGATTCACTCAATAAGATGAAGTATCTGTAATTCATCTATTTGGTCTGATATTATTAACTTTTTGGTGGCGTCTAACAGTTATTAGAATACCCTGATTGTCGCTAACTTTAGCCAACTTCAAAAAAAGGAGGTTCTCAATTTGACTGTATATATATATATATTTTGATGTTGACAAAATATAAAGACATATATATAGATAGACACTGCGCGTGCAGAACCGCGTAAGAACAATTTGTAAATGCTGCGTATCGGCTTTTCGCGATTTTACAAAAAGTGAAAAATGGACAGATCGTTAATTATATATTATTTTACGGTCATTTGGACCTTATGAAGTAACATATTTGTGACTAACTTTATTAAAATGTTAAGTAAATTAATCCATAACTCGTTTTGATGGCGCGTTATTTAAATTTCGTGCTATTTACAGTGTCGTGGTATGAACATACTGCTCTTTCGCGGTATTGAACGCGCATTGATCTATGATAAAGGTAAATTAAACTGCACATTGTCTTTTGTATTTGTTTATTAAAACATTCACAATCATCGTTACGATATCACTATAAATAATTTCAGTCGGGTTTTGCCTAAAACAACATCTTAATAGAAAAGTTATTTAACAACCAACATGAATTATTTTAATATTACTTTTAAATATTTTTAAGAAACAGAAAAATTTCATCTCCTCTCTTAATGTGGGTATTGAGCCCACGACCTTTTAAATACGAGTAATGGTCATCCAAATGAGCTAGTCATAGTAGGTGAAGAATTCTTTTGTTATAATAAACTCTAAACATTCAATTTGCGCCCTCTGCCGGATGAGTTTAAAAACACATACTACTCAGTGGCGGTAAAACTGTTAAGCCTCATAATTAGATAACCAAAAAAAAAACAAGACACGTATTTTTTCTTTTATAATATACACAAAAGTTTAAAATTTTGCGCGACGTCACCTTTTTGCAGAGTATTGCAAATAAGTGACGTAAACACCCTTCAATGAACTTTCATGCACTAATGCCCGGTTCCAATATTTGAAAAACGATCCGTTCTAGTTACGAATAGTAATAAATTATACGAGGCGTAAGCTTAAAACGACTGACGAACGACTGATGACTGATTACGTACGGTATTATTTAACGACTCGTAGCAGGTTGAAGAAAACGGATTTTTGACACATTACGAATCGTATAATATTGAAACCTGACATATATTGTTATCAATTGAAATTTTTAAAGCAAAAATACGCTTTCATTGCATTTTGAAAATCTAACTGACATAATTATTATCATCATCTATATTGGAAATTCGTAGGAATTTAAACATACTATCATTTTGTAGCGCATGTCACCCCGCTAGCGAACTCAAAAACACATTTATTTACATTTAAAATTATACACTGAACTTAATTCTACGTCGCAGTTGCCCGAGTAAATAATTGTTTTTAATTTAAATTTTAAATGCAACTAAAGTTTCATACTCGTATTTACATTAAGTTTTAATTAAATTGCGTACAACAGTTTTAAATATTAGAGGCTTAGCGCAAGAACTAAACTAAAATAATTGAGTTTTTTAAGGCCAATATTTTAGTTAAGTCTCCGCTTTACACAGTTATTTTTAATTAACTAACTAAAACTTTGGAACCACGTCTTATTCGTTGCGTTATTAGGGAATGTTTTTATAAGACAATGTCATATTATTGCCCCAAGGTCCGATGTTGTCAAATATAATCAATTATATTTAACGACTATAAAAAAATACAAAAATTTGTCTCATAAAATAACTACAGTTAAGGCATTGTTATTGCTAAAAAGCTATCTCTACCAGACAACCTTTCAGGAGAGGAAATAGAAGATAATGATAAATGGGTACGGCCATAAACGTAATAGTGGAGAAAATATTTTCCAAACAAAATTAATTCGCATATTATATATACGTACTTAGGTAAATGTGAAAATTTTATTTTCATAAATATAATGTGTGTGTATTTTTTTACTCAAAACCTATTCAATAAATTATAAATGTATTAATATTGTCTTTGGTTGAATGATTGATAAGATACTTAAGAGACGTACCTACTCCTGTTAAGGTCGAGTGCTTTTTTAAATGAATAATATTGAAAATAAGTTTGACAGTATCAATTAGTTATATTGCTCTGAGAATGCAATCGTTGTTTGCAATGATGGAACCACAGCACCCATATCAGAGGCAATATGGAAAAGTTCGTTTTCCATATTCCATATTGACCAACCCATCTCACGGCAATGGAGCTCATCAATATAAGTCAGACAATTGATTTTCTGATGTCGGCTTTATGAGCTCACAACCAAATACAAGCAGGATTCTTTCCATCCCGAAAAAACTCAAACAAAATCACAACCAACAGCTCCAAAACCAAAACCAAATAAAAACAAAGTACTAACTCCAACCAAAATAAAAACAAAATACTAACGAAACCAGACGACTAACTACTTTTATTTAACCATCGATGTAGGCCAATACTCAGATACGTGATCTTCAAGTTGCCAGCCCAACTTCGATGCCTCCAGTGAATTTTAAACGCAACTACGTTCATGTAACTGGCGTAAAATTTTAATTGGTAATATTAGATTGAAAATTTCACAAATTTACAAATGTCAGGACACAAGTATACGTATAATACGTATATAATATATACACAACATAGTAATAAAGTATCAACACTTAAAAAAAACTTTAAGGCTAAATATTTTAGGTCGACAAATACATGGTTCGTTAGTAACGCCATTTCATAGAATCGGATATAAAACGTACTGTGATTGGTGCGCGCCTGTTACTGCGTTCTTGGAAACGGTATGTGTACCATCGCTAGCTCACTTTTTAAGCCGTGGCTGTAAGGGTGCCTTACTTTTCGTGGTGCCAGTTTCAAGCGTTACAAATGCTTCTATCCTAGGTATTTAAACAAACAAACGGCCTATGTGTGTATATGCTGATCTTTAAAGAAAAAACTAAAAAAAAATTTAATCAAGGTTCGCTACCTTAGACTTCATATTATATATCATTCAAACATCCGGAACGCAAAATATTAATAGTTAAACGAATTCTCCTCATGTCCAAACGGTTGACTGGTAGAGAATGGTCCTAGCATATAACGAAAAGGTGAACGAAGTAAAAATCCACAACTTAGTAAATTAATAAATTATAGGACATCATTATAAGTGGCTCTGATTTTGTGGTAAGTAGTTTAATCAATTATGTTGAAGAAATCAAAGAGAAATTAAATAAGATTGGCCATTGAAAATAAAACATTGTTAAACCAGAAATGTTGATAACATATTTAATTTCAAAAAGGTTTTGAACTTTTAAAAACTTAACATTTTTTCATTTTATTTGTTTCGATAAATTGTAATATACATAATAATTACTTACAAGTAAGCGAAAACTTACATACTTTTTTTTACAAAATTTAACTTACCTAGCCCATATTATTCTAAAAAATTATAATATATAGATAATTTTAAAAATATATAATATATAAATAAATTACACTTTCGGACAAAAACATACACAGAGGTAGATTAAAATTTTTTGGGAAAAAAAAATAATTACGCCCGGGAATGCATCAAAATCAAACTTAAAAAAAAAAGTAATTTTAGCCTTAAATAAGATAATTACGACTATTATTCCAGTTCTACATCATAAATTTGTCATGTTGTGCAGTCACGTAATATGTAGACAAGATTATCCTAAATCGAACCTTATGGTAACGTCACAAGAGCCCATGTGTTTACATTTCATTCCACGTGCCTGCACTTTTTATTTTCACATCTAGAACTGACCCAATAGTCTGGGCGGATCAACACGTCTTAAGTAATTGTGAATTTACTATACCTTATATTAAATTGTGAGTTACCTATTTAAATATTATTTTAATGACACTTTATGTTTTGTACAATTTTTTATTAGGTACTTACATTGAATAAAAACTTAATATAAGTGTAATTAATTTTGGTGCGGTTAAAATCTGTATATTTTTTGTCACTTTCAAGTAAAAATATCATTGTCTAGTGAAAAACATGAAAACTTATTTACATCTTAACTAACTTTTGTGTTTTATTTAATTCATTGAATAAACATTTATTACAACTGTAAAATTAAACTCTTCAAAACAACAGTATTTCACACATATAACTTTCAAATAATTTCCGTATATTGTATATTCAAAGCAAACATTTGTACAATAAAAAGTTGCGTAAATTTTTCTGTTTAAAGTTACTCGTCTAACCATGTTTTCTTTGATTCAGAAAGTATTATCGTAAAAAAAAACGATCATCCCAATAATATATATATTGAGTGGAAAATTATCACATTTTCATTTGTTCTCGTACCCTTCGTTATCAAATTTATTCAAACGATGAATAATTTACCAGCATATACCAAAAGGATATGAAATAATTTACTATAAAATAATGGTTATTATGATACCACTAAAGTCCTGTCTAGAAATAATGAAGCTTGAATTCCGGACACTGATTTGAAATTACACAAACTGTTACTATATTAAACAATAAATGATCATTTTGTAGTTAAAGCTTTCTATGAATGGAAAAGCATCTTGTTAATTGGCTACTTGACAGTTTTTGAAAATGTATTATAAAATGTGCGCCCAGTTATATCCCAAGCAATTCGATTCATCTGTCAAAAATGTAAATAATCAGAGAAAAATAAGATTTTGTGTAACACATTTTAAAAAGCGCGCGAAAACGCCAAGTCACGTCACTCTTGCAATTATGACGTCAACGTTCAATACATCGAACCGATACGCATAGGAACGACTTAATTTAGATAAACGGAAAATGTTTCAATAAATTCTTAATACGGTTAGAGACACAATAATTCAATTTAATCGGTAAAATAATCATTGTTTCGCCACAATAAAATAAATGATTTTCGCCAACAGCTGTCATTTCCGAATTGCAATGTTGGTTTCCGTTTCGGTTCTTTTGTTCCACAGATAAAAAAAGTAAAATTTATTTTGCAAAAATACTTCTCATATTTTATTCTTATGGTCTTATGGTCTGCTCTTATGGGGGTCTGCAGCCGATATTGAGACTATTTTTGTCCTACAGAAGAGGGCTATAAGATCTATCTACAGGCTTGGACCACGTGACTCGCTGCGAATGCGATTTAAGGAGATAAACATCTTAACAGTCGCATCACAATATATTCTCGACTGTGTAATGCATGTTCACAAAAATTTGAACAACATTCCTAAAAAATCTGATGTACATAGCTTTAATACCAGGAATAAACATAAGCTTGCTGTTCCAAATCGTAGACTCCACAAAACTGGTAATTCATTTATTGGATTAAGCATAAAATTGTTTAATAAATTGCCGCAAATTCTTGTTGACTTACCTATACACAAGTTTAAGTTACAGATAAAAAATTTACTTATAAAGAAGGGCTATTATAAAGTAGATGATTTCCTTAACGATAAAGATATATGGCCTAACACTATTTAACTTGCCTGCACATGTTATTAAATATGTATTTATTTTTCTTTTCTTAAAATTTTTTTTCGTTGACATCATGATAATGCAATCTTTTATTTTACATAATGACATTGATATTGTTAAAAATATATATTATGGACATAAAATGTATATTTGTGAATTATGTATAATTATGAACTTATAATAGATTTATTTCTTTTTTTTTTAATCTAAATCAAAATGTAGGTTACTACTTCGTGCACCGGGTCCTATAGTTGTTTGATAAATTTAATTTAGATAATAAATACTTACAATTTATGGGGAGATGGAGTAGTCATGCTCACTAAAATGTCACTGGGGTGGTGGCGCTATGTGGCGGGTCGTTACATTCCCTACAATATGGTTGAGTGAAGCGATGGCTGGCACATACGTCATGCTTGTGAACAGGTGCCACCTTTGGGGACTGGTCTGCTCCAGCTTACCTCTCGAAAGTAAAAACTTACTTGAGTACTTATTTGTTTCATCACTCATCAAAACCAAAACTATATGACTTGGTCCAAAGTGAGCTACACATAGCAATAAGTTAGATACTGATACTGTAAATGATCTGCTGAGTTTCTTACCGGTGTCTTCTCGGTAGATATAGGTTCCGAACCGGAAGTAGAATCACTTTGCATTGTATTCAATGACGATTCAAAAGTGTTATATGTAACCTACTTGAATAAAGAAATATTTGAGTTTATTGTTAGCACTGTCAAGTAGCCAATTTTATTTATTCTTTTATTTCATTTCTTTATAATTTATTCAATTTCAAAATGTAACAAATCCTATAAGATTAGGAGTTGAAGACTGAATATATTGTAAACAAATGTATATTTTCAGGTGGGTATAAAATGTTCCCACTAATGACGTCAGGCGACAACACAATTCAATTGATGGTTTTTATTTTTTGATTAGAATAGAATAGAATAGAAAGTATTTGTCGCTAACTTCACTTAGTCAAACAACATACAACTTGCTTCATATTTGTATTTTGTTATATCAGTAGATTTTGTAAATGAAAAGACAAATAATGAGAACATTCGACGTCTACTGGGATTTTGTAATATCCCCGGGGATACCGTAAAATCCCTGATATCCTTATTTCCTTGCGACGTATGACGACATGACGTACGTAAGGTACCTTTTGTTCTTAGAAACACGGTATTGCACGAACCTATCCGAATGGCCAAAATACTTTTTCATAAACTTAAAAATTTAACAGATTAAGTAATCGCACAAGATTCAAATATTTAATTCATATTTTTTTGAGTGACGTTGACAAAATTAAATGATATTAATTAAACAGGAAGATTAATGCTTTGCATTTATTTAATATTCACTTTCGTAGCGAATTTTGTTTTATATGACATTAAACATTAAATAGGTAGAACTAGCTGTGCCCGCGACTTCGTTCGCGTGGACTACATACTTTCACGGTTGATTTTACTTCTATCTCCCCTTATTTTCGAAACAAAAAGCAGTAGTAGTTAATCTAAATAAAGTTTCAAAATAAATTTGTGCCTTAAAATAAACATTTTCCGGTATTACCTCCATCCCCCTTTCAAGGCAAAGAGTAGCCTATGTCCGTTCTAAAGGTTAAACGTATACTTAAAATACATTTCATCAAAATCAGTTCAGTGGTTCACGTCTGATCATGAAAACCGGACAGACAAACAGACAGACAGAGTTCCGCATTTATAATCTGTGTTTTCAGTATTCGTGCTCGTCACTCTATCGAGTTCATGGATAATTGTATCCTTCGACTTTATTAATGAAAACAAAAAACGACTGATGAACACAGTCAACAAATGTTCAAGGTAAGTTTTGTGATCACTGACAAAATTAGCTTAAAAGTTCACTGAACTAAAAACAGTAATTATTTTGTTCTATAAACGTCTCGTGTATTCTGAAGTGCGCCGGCGCAGTTGCAAATAAAATGCTCAACATTGGCCTTTAAATAAGTTTAGAAGTTCAATCGAACTGGTTGCGTACTAACCAGTACGAAACCAGTTCGATTTCATATCATTTTAACACAATGAGAATCTACTTTGATGTCGTCATTATATTCTAACAGTAATACCCCCTCGTTTTATATATACAGTTTCCACGTACGCTGCAGATTCATAACAGTATCGTAACAACTCTTTATAAGATCAGCTTCATCAATTACAAATGAGAGAAACGATTATGTTTTGTGTAGGTCCAATTAATTATGACACTTAATCAGGTCTGAAGTATCGAAACGTTTCATTGATTTTCTCCAGTAAGTCAAGGTCATAAGGTTCTATTTTCCCGTTACCTGTTAAAGGGTGAAGAAAAAGACAAACCATAGCTTCTGAATTCGTTTCCCATGTGTTGTAATTATGAGGCTGGGAGCCAGCAGCAGTTATCGAACCGTTTCGACAACTGCTAAATGTATGGGATTGATGCTTAAAAAAACCACGTGATTTTTAAGTGTCAATTCCATACATTTAAAACTTGCCGAATGACCCCAGATGTTTGATTGAACTAACTAGTATTTACAGCTCTAGTGCACTGAGTAAACCTCGTGATCCAAGGACTTGCTCTCCGATGACGTCATAATACTGAATGCAGCTTAGAAGTTTACTTGCACTAGACACTCGTCCTATATGCAGCTCTCGCGCACGCTCGAGTGCGCCCGCGCAGCCGCGATGTCGGCGCTGCGAGCGCATACGCCGCGGTTCACAACGGAGATGCTGGACGATGACTGTGGAAGTAAAATAGTTGTATGTGACGGCCTTGGTGCAGTGACATAGGAGGGGGAAGAGGGGTGGGGGATCTGTAATCGAGGGTGGAAGAACAAAAAATAGCGACTTCGATCTCGTTAAAAGCATACCCTCCTATTAGATCCAGTGGCATTTCTAGCGGTCTAGTGTTCTGCACCTTAGGCAACTGTACTGTTCCACTTGTCTTATTCCTAAGATACGAGTATACTTCGGAAATGAACCTTAGAATAAAATGGGGGGAGAGGGGAACCTTGACCTGTGTCTCCGGTTTATTCCCACATATTGTTTCAGTAATTCTTGGTCCTAAATATTGTAGAGGATAACTTTTCAGTTTCTTGCTGGATGCTTCGTAGAATAAGGTTCAGTTTCAGTAGTAGCTTCAAACAATGCTTAAGCATAAATTATTTAATCATGATTATGGTGAGGCCTAGATACTGACTTTCAAAGAGGACACCAAGCCCTAAAACCGAACACTGGCCTGATAATATGCTGGCTTGACCAACTTGAGAGAATGGAACATGATCATTTGGTGAAGCGAACATATGTAGGGCGGCTTAGTGGCCGGCCGCCAGTTGGCTATTTAATATGATTTACTTTATAAGGACAATCAATTAATGCAGAAAATTTACAGTCCTATGTAGGTATACACAACTCATAAAATGCAAGTAAACATGAAACCCTGTTTTGTGAGGATGCAGATGATAATTTACTTACAGTACTCGTTGGAAAGCCTAAAGACCTCTCACAGTACACTCTACTGGTATCAGTATCAGTCCCAGGTGTTGGCAGCTTGCTAAAGTCACATATTGACTTTTTATCTAAAACAATAAGAAAATCATTCATTAAGGAAACTCGAAAGGCTAATTTGAACTGAGGTGAAAAGCAAAATTTTGAGAAGGAATCGTGCCCACTATCGGGACGGCAGGGCAAAATAGTTCTGATGACGAAAAGTAATGTACCATACGTTATTTAAGTTGAGGTTGAAAATTGCAATTTTAATGATTCAATCAAGCCGCGGTGTGCTAAAACTATTAAAATTAGAAATATCAGTTGGATATTGGAATGAAAAACCAAGTGGAAACTTCAGGTAAAAGAATATAATAAAGGTAGCAGAGACAAATTTATATGGAAGAGAATAACAGAGTGTTGTAAAGACAATAGACAATATAAAAGTTCAAACTTAAATCTAGAAAGAACAATTCTCTTGCAGTGTTGTGATTATATAAAACAGGTTTTATTTATACCTCCCCGTAATCACAACACTTATGGAAATGTTTACAGTCAAAGACCTTGGAGTTTGCAAAGACTGTCTTGGCATGAGAGTAGAACAGCATAGTTCTGGAAACATATCTCTTGACCAAACTAAATACATTGAAAAAACTTATAAATAAATTCGGTTTGACAGATGCAATTTCGGTGACAACTCTTTTAGAACCCAGCATAAAACAGATGCCTGGATCTTCAAATGAAGAAAATGCAAAAGTTCCATATCAGGAACTTATCGGCTCACTAATGTACATTGCAATATGTACTAGACCCGATAATGTCCATTCGGTCTCATACCTCTCTCAATATCCAACTATATCAACCTTAATGTAATACTAGGTTCACACAAAGAGTCTAGTATTTTTGTATATTAACATATTTAGGTGGCTTTGAACCCATTCAGAAAGATGTAGTGTTAGAAGACACATGAGCCGCCAAGGACTTCAGCTAGTCCCCGGAGGAATGGCTTGCAGAGTAGAAAGGGACCACCTATTAATTTGGGATTCAATGTATTATAACTCAAATTTCCAAGTCCATTGCCAAATTCTGCTTTCATAACTTACCATAATGACACGGTATGATGTCAGGGTCCGTCTCTTCGACATCGCCGTCCATCTTCAGCTCGTACTGGCTGCAGTAGTCCAGTTTCGGAGACCCGCAGTACGTGTTTATGTGGTCTTCTTTCGACAGCGAGTCCATGCTTTGGTCAATGTATAGTGCCCTGAAGGAAACATAAGTGCCATAAGATTTTTTCTAAGATATGCACTAGGAAGCTACAAGCTTCGGGGGGATTGTCTAGAATCGCTAACGGCGCATCCCGGCTTCCCCCACCATATGCGCAGAGAAGAACTACCCAGGGGTTTTAGTCGGTTCGAGTCCGACACAACACTCTCTGTCTCTCCGTGGCAGAGAGTGACGGTGCGAGAGTATTTTTTCCCCTGGTTAAAAAAGGAAGATACAAGCTTTCAAGCCAAAATGCTGAATTTACGATTGTGTGAACAATTCACGTTAAAAACCTGTTTCTTGCAACTTCGTCGGCGTTATTTACATGGCTTTTATCTAAATACCAACAATTCAAATCATTATTTTGCTGGAAAGATCATTATTACAAAAATGTATATTAAAAATTTTGTATAAAAATTTATCGAATTCTCTCCGCTGCTTCCCACTCCCCACTTCTGGAGCGTAGTCAGCAATCGAACCAAACTTTCGTCGCGTATTATGAGTGCACTACAGAATAGGTAAGTTGCCGCTGAGTTTTCTCCCGATCGAAGTTAGGCACACACTGTACACTATAATGCAACGTATGTTCGGCACAATGTGTCGCCAGTAATTCAAATAGCATTGTAGGTAGACGTAGTCATGCCTAAGTGCGGTCGCGTACCTTCGGCGTAGTGTGTTTAGACGCGTAGTCAGATATCAGTTATTGTGCAAAAAGTATATCTATCTATATATAAGTATATCTATATAAGTATAATACTTTTTGCACGAAACCTTTACAGAAATTATTTTAACAGATAAATTATAATACAATTTAGGCGGTCATATCACTAGGAAATCATCTCTTCCAGAAAACCTTAAGGTAGAGGTAATAGTAGATGACGAGAAATGGGTACAGCCATGCGACATAAATTGAGTTTTTCTTTTTAAAGTTATATTCATAGTATCATAACGTGATACACATACAAATTACATAAATATGTAACATAAGATATATTAAATATAAATACAAGTAAAGTAGTTTTCACTCAGATAAGTAGGATGTTATGAACCATAGGTGGTGGAGGGTCGATGTTAGCGAAACAACATCTTCTGGTACTGATATAATCGAATAGCACTGTGTTGATAATTTTTAGAGTGAAATTGAGATATAAAGTGACTTATTCGTAAAAAAATATATTTTTAGCCTAATTGTCTTAAGACTTAAAATTGTTAAATCATATTAAAAAAAATATTAAGGTGTGTTATGTCATGTCTTCACTTTTTTTTATCTAAATTTAGTTATCTTTTAAGTAGCGAACTTATGATCACCCTAATCAAACATTACAAAGTCAGCTATATCCCATTCAACGACTATGCTAAATGACGTTCAGTCAAGAAGTTGAACGTTATCCGATTTTATTATTTTTATAGTACTATACGCCGTACTAGCGAACTTTAAATATTAGAAACAGAAAAATTTTATCTCCCCTTGCGGTGCGGGGGTTTTTTCTGTTTCTAATAGTTGAACGTTATATTAAACAATTTGACGAGTTGTCCTTTAGTCATTCAATTAAACGTCGTCATTCAATGAACGCGCTAGTGATCCAATCAAATAGCTGATTAAACCAGATGACTGCGACATATGCACATCTTTAATAACAGATTCACATCTTAAATACTAATTCACAGTCATACAAGGAGGGCAGGGCCTGCTGACCCAAGACACAGGGTTCTCCCTAGTTTTGGGCACCAGACCCCGCTGTTGCTGTGTGTTAGTATTCGTTCTGAACATTGTAAAACTAACTTTGAGTGCAACATTGTGGGAAACAATAAAAACCTAATACTTATATATAACTAGTTGTGCACGCAACTTCGTTCGCGTGGACTACATCCTTTCATGGTCGGTTTTACCCCTTTGTCCCCTAATATTCGAAACAAAAAGTAGTCTATATTTTAATCCAAGTTTCGAACTATATTTGTGCCAAATTTCAAATCTCTAACTTCAAAAATAAAAATTTTTTCATATAAACTTTCAAAGGTGGTATTACCCCCTTCCCTCTCTTATTTTCTAATAAAAAGTAGCCTATGTCCGTTCTTGAGATTCAACGTATACCTATACCAAATATCATCAAAATCGGTTGAGAGGTTTAAGCAGGAAAGCGTAACAGACAGACAGACAGACAGACAGAGTTACTTTCGCATTTATAATATTAGTAGGAATACGTGTTCAGGGTTGACATGCCTAAGCGCATTGTATTATCTTTATATAACATTCACATATACCACAGTTATGTTAAATCAAACTTACGCAGAAGGAGGCTGTTTATCCCTGTCGAGCCTCCTCGCGGTATGCCGCCGGTAGAGGGCGGTGATCACCCCGCAGACACCAGTGCAGAGCAAGGCTGCCACGGCCAATAATGACACCAGCATAGGCGACAAAGGAATTGATGTTATTGTACCTAAGAAGGAAACAATATTTTACTAAAGGAATGTTGGCTGGTCAACTGAGACTTTTAATATCTGTAACACAAGTACTTCATAAACACACAACATACTATATATCTTATTAAGAAAGTTCAAGAACTTACAAGTAAGTACATATGTAATGAAATCTACAAATCTTGCATAGTTGAAAATTAGGGGGGGGGGGGGTGTATTAACATATTTTATTACAATTTGATGATACTTAAACCTGTTTTTTTAAATAAATATTTAAAAAATACATGTAATAAAGTGAACATTGGGGTGAATTAAAACAAAAAAAACACATGATTAATGGACATCCCTTAACTAACTACGGGAGCGAAAACAAAAAACATGCTTAAAATTTTATTTTAGCTAGAGTTGATGTTATACCTCTAGAACTTATCTCAAAAACAAGAAAAAGAAAGGAAAAACATCACGACGCAATCTTCAACAGTATCAAAGCGAACAAAAGGTGTGATGTCACTTACTCAAATTAGATCTTCATCTCTGCAGTGTAAAGAGATCCTAATCCCACAGTCAAGCAAGGTGCACTAACGTTATTGAAATGAAACGGCGTAAACAAGACTTTTGTATTCATAAAGTAACTTTTTTTAGTATCTTTTTTCAAGAGAGCGACAAAACGAAAAGGTAGCCTGATTTCAAACTCAAACTCAAATATTTTTTTATTCAAGTAGGTTACATGTAACACTTTTGAATCGTCATTGAATACAATGCAAAGTGATTCTACTTCCGGTTCGGAACCTATATCTACCGAGAAGACACCGGTAAGAAACTCAGCAGATAAGTTACAGTAGCAGTATCTAACTTATATCTATGAGTAGAACACTTTGGATCAAGTCATATAGTTTTATTTTGATGAGTGAAAAAAGCATTAAGTATTATTTTATTTTAAGAGGTAAGCTGGAGCAGACCAGTCCTCAAAGGTTTCACCTGTTCACAAGCATGACGTATGTGCCAGCCATCGCTTCACTCAACCATATTGAAGGGAATGTAACGACCCGCCACATAGCGCCACCACCCCAGTGACATTTTAGTGAGCATGACTAACTCCCAACTCCCTTTGGAAAGTAATTACAATTTAAGTCATCAAACCAACTATAGGACACGAAGCACGAAATAGTAACCTACCTTCATCTTATTCTGATAGTTTGAGACTACTTAATAATTCGTGATAGCCATGTCTATCGTACAATTTGCTTGTGCGTTACGATGTTTATCGTCTGCTTGCTATTAACAGTTTATTTCTATGTTATCAAGAAGTACAGAAAATGAAAGCTTTCTATTTTATAGGACATTTACTGTGTGTTAAAATTATCTAAAAATTATAAATATTAGACATAGGTAATAGGTAAAACACATTGATCTGAACTTAACAAAATAATTATATTAAGCACTTAAGTTACGGGAACCAGTACTAACCGGGTTTTGGTACATTATGTAATCGAACTTATTAAAAAATCAAGACCCTATGAAGCTAAAACTAACAACCATTTCTCCAGAGAACAGTCATACAAATACCTTTGCTTTTTTATTTTAATTCAATAATTGATTTTTAATTTTTATTTTACAATTGACAAACTAACTGTGTGTCAGTGCAAAATTAGTAAAAAGTTTAGCTTTAATATGTAAAAAAAAATACTGAGTTTCTTGCCAGTATCTTCTCTTTAGTTATAGGTTCCGAACCGGAGGTAGCTTCATTTGCTTTTTATAAAGACTATTCATAAGTATTACTAATGTAATCTATGTGAATAAAAAAGATTGACTTTGACTTGACTATGCTACCATTTGATATTAAAGCACGGACACTATTCAATGATTATTTCCATAAAGAAAAAAAAACATTAATTGTCAAATCTTAACAAATATAACAACAAGAGGTTACAAAATGAAACATACAATGGAGTACTAATGCACGTATAACAAACATATAACAGAAAAAAAGAAAACATAATATACTATAAACAAAATAAGATTATACAGAATGGTCAATAGGAGCTTATATCAGCTTATGCTACAGAGTAGGCCATCTGCGGCCATCATCAATAGTCAGTTAGGAAAAAAAAATGCTACAGAGTACAGTAGCACCACGTCTAAATACTACTGCAGCGCTGGACTTCCGACTGCACCTTACAAGGACACACACAATGTTATACAATAAATAATATAGAAACATATTTCCTACTGCTAGACTTGCCTGTGTACTTATCAGGAGACCTCAAAGCAACAGTATATAAGGTGACAGGATCGCTCCTGCCTTTCGCATTGGCTGCATACAGGACTAAAGTATAGCTGGTGTGACTTTCCAACCCTGGCACGTTGAAACTGGCCGTTGAATTCGAAGACACGTTGGCACGGACCTGGTGGAAAGGTTTTCTATTCGTTATATGCAAATGCATGAAAATAAGTAGGTAATACAAGCAGAGCATGACTTTAAACCCTTCAACGCGATAACCAGAAGACCAGCTTTTGGTCTTGGTATTCCTCAAACATTCATTAATCATGCAAAAGATATAAATGGCGAAACATCTTTTCAGAAAAGTCTTTGAATAATGGATCATGTTCAAAATTGAAGTAAAATATTGTATCACGTAAGGATATAGATACTACAGCTGAAAATCAAAATAATGGAAAATATCTCACCAACCATAAATCATGGAATTCGACAATTCCTTGGTTCAAAATATAAGTTATATTTAATTGCTTTTCTTATAAAGCTTCCCAGTGCTTAGCTTTGGAATGCTCTAATCATTTATACTCGGGCATACTTGACTAAGGGAACTTTTGAAGTAAAAATTTATTAATTCTTCTTTTCCTTCCTCATAAACGTTAGACCAGAAATACTCAACTGCTGAAATAATTTACTTTATTTATCTACTCGTTTTTATTCGTCTGTTTTCGCAATTCCAGAATTTTTTCTTTTGTTTCATTTAATATGAAACTAGCGACCCGCCCCGGCTTCGCACGGATGTTATGTAAATACTAAGAAATATTGGCTTTTCTTTTGTTTATTACACATAAAAACCTTCCTCTGGAATAACTCTATCTATCAAAAAAACCGCATCAAAAATCCGTTGCGTAGTTTTAAAGATTTAAGCGTACAAAGGGATATAGGGGCAGAAAAAGCTACTTTGTTTTATACTATACTGATAATTGTATGTTTTTTATTAAACTTACTATTTTTTTATTATATTCGATCGTGTATGTTTATTTTTTTAAGTGTTTCGTTTAGTAATTAGATTTTTTACAATCCATACACACATTCTTACTGTTACCGCATCCATAAAAAAACTCTACATGACTCAATTAATGACTGGTAGATAATGCTCGAAGCGTTAAGTCCACCTATTGCCCTTTTTCTGTAATAAAAGCTAGAAAGAAATAACGAAACGCTTACATTAAGTGAAGGTAACTCATAGACTTCCATGTAAAAGACCTGAGGCAGGCCTCCGTCGAAGCCTTCGAGGCACTCCACCTCAAGGCCAGCGTAGCTGTGGTTCAGCACCGAGCAGTTCTGGAGAGCCATCGGGTGACCTGGACACATATGAGGCACTTTAGCTTTGATCCCGATCTCGGCTGCACGGTGTAATTTCGGTGCACCGGTCCTGCCACCAATATACATACATACTCGTATATGAAAACTAGTCAAGGACTAGAGTTGCCCAACTGTCGATACTGAAACTATTACCTCTAAAACGATTAAAAATATCAATACTATAGATATTACAAACAAATACTGTTGACTGGAAACAATAGTATTGATACTACCAACAGTATTGTTGTACTTAATCACAGAAACTATCAATAATATAAAACACTATCAAAAATATTACACAATCGATGGTTAAAAAACCGCGAAGTATTATCAGTTCCTAATTATAGCATTTATAATAAGAAGTATTCCACTAATCTACGTGTATACTATAACTTTGAGGAATAAAAAGGTTTATTGTTCATATGTTTATGAAAAACCTAGCTATCTGTGTAACTGATTATTGGAAGGCAATGAAGAAAATTAAACGCACAAACGAAAGGTTTCTTGAAAAGTAATCGAATGTTCGGGATTCAAAATGTGTTAATTTTTTTGTACAAAAAATGAGTTACTTTTTGAAAACGCTTTAATCGCTTATGAATTGAGTTGATTGCAATTATGAGATTTTTTTTTATCCAAAATCATAATCAATTCATTTATTCATGTTGGTTACAAGTAACACTTTTGCATCGTCATAATGAATAAAAATCAAATTGAAGCTACAGCCGGTTCGGAACCTAATCCTACCGAGGAGAACCCGGCAAGAAACTCAGTAGTTATCCTAATCTTTACAATATTTGGGGCTAGAGAACTTAAAGTATGGTGTGCGAGCGAGCAAATTATCATGCCCATATATGTTTATCATTAATATATTGATCAAGTTTGTAGTAACCTTTTTTCATTAAACATGATTTAACATAGACCTTAAATTTATGCATGGGTAAGTCAATAATACCTTGCGGTAACTTGTTGAATATTTTTATACTTAATCTACTTAAAGGTTTTGCAGAGCCTATGGTTTGAAATAGCGAGCTTGTGTTTATTTCTTGTGTTAAAACTATGTAGGTATATCAGATTTCTTATAGAATAAATTAAGATTTTTACGAATATACATAATGCAGTCAAAGATGAGTAGTGACACTACAGTTAAATATCAATTTCTTTATTATCTACCCGTCCTAGGACCCCAAGTATTTTGTTTTTGGTAGGCCTCTTGCTTCAGAATATATTTTTGAACTTGTATGCAGTGAAACAGAAATATAATACAATATGTTTGTATTGGATTATTAATTCATTTTGATTATAGAAAATAATACAAACGACATTTTAAACGGAGTTCATAGCATTCTAATAATAGATATTGGATTATTTATGTTATGACGACCTAAACAAATAGTACAACATGTTTTGCCGACTGAGAAATCCATTTCACTTCACTTCGGATATTTGAACAAATACCAATTGATTTCCGTCCTCTGGACTCCATTTCGATATCAAAAACAACTTCCCCATCTTTTAATTACCATATTTACGAACAAAAACATTTGCACTAGATTGGTGTACACGGAGCTTTTAGCCATTAAACTTGGAAGGTCAAGCCAATACAGGGTTGAAACCAAACATATTTGCTTGGGACCAATTTCCATGATAACGGTTTGTTAGAAATTAACAGCGTTCTGAATAGTTATTACGTATTGTACCTTTGTGGTCGTAACGAAATTGGCCGGTTTTACTAATGAGCTTGCTAACGGTCGTTTTAAATGTGATTTTGTATCGTGTGGTTATCGGCTGGCGTATGTGCAGCCATTTTGATTTAGGATTTAGTTTTGGAATCATAGCGATGGACCGTGCATTTTTATTATAGTTATCTAATTCGACTATACAAATCTGAGAAGTTAAACTTTACTGAAACCCTCCGTACCTCTCATTGGCTAGTGACGGTAGTGATGAAAGAGACTTAGTTCTTTAAGGCCTATGATAAAGACTAGACTCGTATTTAAAGCTTTGCGATTAGATTAATCTTGTAACCCTTTAGTCTTTAGTCATAAAACTGGAAAATGACGACTAATTTCAGTCGTAGTTTTTACCTTATAACGTAAAAGGCTTAAAAGACTTAAGCGACTAAAAGGACTAAAACGCCTTGGACTGGCGTGTCATATAGGAAAACGAACGTTTTGATAATTCATGAGTAAAATTATTATTTTACTCATGAATTTTGTTGTTTCCCGCAATAGCGGGAAAATTTACGTTTCCAGGTAAATAAACGTTCAATGTAGGGTATGAGTCATGTTCATGTATAATATTAAAAACAGAAAAATTTTATCTACCCTTGCGGTGCGGGAATCGAACCCAATGTAGTTCTAAACATATTCGGCAGAGGGCACTTACCGGAGGCTTACGGTTGATACAGCACAAAAATTTTATCGCCTATGATAACTTGCGGTTAGTTCAGTTGGTAAGGGCAGCACGCGTGATACGTGGAGGTCGTGGGTTCGATTCCCGCACCGGAAGGGAAGATAAAAAAATATTTTTCTAATATTTAAAGTTCGCTAGTACGACGTAAAGTACTATAACAATAATAAAATCGTTCATAATGCTGAGATGGTTGCCTTTTTAGCACACTATTAGGTTAAGCAGAATTAGATGTAAGCTGTTACCTGTTTAGTTTAATTTGTAGCTCTAAAATAATTACTTGTAACATTGTTTTTTTTCTTTTTTTATATCGTTTTTTGTGTGCTGAATAAATACTTTCACTTTCACTTCCATGTAAAATACTCAGACGTGAGTCCTTTTAAAAACACTTTAGTCGTTTTATTCTTTTAGTTTTTGAAAACAACTGTAGTCGTTTTAATTGCTTAGTCTTTTAATACAACGACGATTTTATTAATAAAAATTCGAACTTTTTTTCTTTATCTTAGAGTTGAGTCCTGTAAGATGAAGGCTAGTTTTTTAATAGACCTTAAAAAACTAAGTATATTGCATCACTAATTGACGGCGCCATGGAAATACAGAATATCTATAATATTACCTGCTGCCACAAGCTTGTAAACACAAGGTATTTCTTGCTTTCCCACAGAGTTGCTGGCTGCGCAGAGTATACTGCCGAAGTCCATGTCTGAGGACGGTGTGTAGCGGAGAGTAGAGGAGAACCCTGATGCAGTGTAGTACCTGCCGAAAGCCATATCTGTATAGACTTAAATGTAACAGAAGTTTAATTGATTTTAAATACATCACTACCCACTATGTTGATAATGTATTACACCTAAGTCCACTTAATAAATGTTTTTGTAAGGGGGTCCTGGTGATCTGTGTCACAGGTTTCTTCGGAAACCTACATCAGGCACCAGTCTCATTCAACAGCATAGGTTCTAATTCTTTCCTACTGATGCATTATTACCTTTAAACCATACCAGAAAATAAAATAAATATTATTATTATTATAAGTACAGATCATAAAATTGGTCTCTCTTTGCAATATTGGAATAACCGCTCCTTACTTCATGCATAGGATGCAGTATGTGCCGTGTACTATATATACGGTACATACACAAAACCATTTGCCGGGTATGACTACTGAGTGCGACATATTGATGCATTCAGAAGTAAGAACCGCCTGGTGTATCCCATTTCACATTCATATTAAAAGTCTCAAGGGGCCTCTAGGTGTTGTAGTCCCACGCAAACCTTTCAAAAGTCCGGGAAGGTGAAACTTCCCGTGAACTAGTGTTACCGGATAATCGATTATCCCCCCCTCAAATAATCTAATAATCGATATGACAATCGATAATATCGATACTATCGATATAATCGATTAAATCTATACCTATTTTTATTAGATATAATTGATTAATTTTCAATTATTTTTAGATTTAATCGTCATTCATATAATGTTTCCTTAGACATAACACATTCAAAATGAAACCGTGAAAAAGTTATTTATACCCTACTTTTTATTCATAAAACGTGATAGCTAAGTTTCTTGGTACCTGCCTGAACTGTACCATCATGGCGATACTATCTAAAAATAATTGCAAATTAATCGATATCAAGTTGAAAGCGATACTATCGATATAATCGATTATATCGATTATATTGTATTTGACTACTAATAAAAATAGGTATCGATATAATCGAGTATCGATTGTCATCTCGATTATTAGATTATTTAGATCTCTTTTGGAATAATCGATTATAATCGATATACAATCGAATCGACGGCAACACTACCGTGAACGCCTAAGGAGACAGCAATAATAATACTTATAATAAACTCACTTGGCAGGTATCTGATGCTGTTCCCCTGAACTGTTGAAGGTCCAACTGAAAGTGGTGGGCGGTGGGCTGGAGTCCACAGCGCAATGCAGCTGGATGGTTTCCAACTTGAGGGCGCCAAACGCTTCGCCATCATTGGCAGTCTTGCAGAGAGGGGCATCTGATAGAATAAGTTACCTTGTTAGTATTACATTTACAGGTTTATTTTTAAAACGATGACGACCTCCGTAGCCGAGAGGTTAGCACGGCGCACTTTGGTGTTATTTTATATTGCACGTCAACATTGACCTCATACCACCTGATTTTAAGTGGTAATGAGGTCCTAGCTTAACACACGACAAGTACAACATAATAGTTATTGGACTTGTCGCCCTTGTCTTGAAGGCTTGACCTGTACTAATATAGCACGTATACGTACTAAGTGAAAATATTATTATATTAATTGAATTTTTAAAAAGAGTAGCCGTTGAGAGCCTTGCTAGTTCTGTTCTAAAGCATCAAGATTCCAAGCACGACAGTAGTTTCACTTCAATAACGGATTCTACGGTTGAATCTCATTTGCACGTGATAAAATTAGGTGAATTTTCCTTTGCTATCTCTTTGATTGTTTGAGAGTCTCAATCTTACTGTAATTTATTTGTACGAAGAAAGTTTTCTTAAAACTTATACGTAACTTATACGTTGATAATTTTTTTGGCTGCCCGTAGAATCAACATAATGCATTACAATACATCTCACTTCCTTGCTTCTTCGCTTCCATTGAGAATTTAATTTTGATTTTGTCATCATTTTAAAAATATGGTCTCCCAAAAATAAAATGTTTTTGTAAATAAATTTAAAAGTGACAAAAACCGTCAGTTTAAAATTGGCACTTATATTTATGACTTAAAAGCGGTCTAAGTAGATACTGTTTGATTTGAAATTTTATATAGTGTATAGTTTTAAATCTCTCCTGAAATTTGAAAGGTACCTATTTTAATAAAATTGTTTATTTAGGAAATGGTGTCAAATATGTATGTAATTTGATAAATCGTCACGACCACCATCTTGAACCAATTCCAATCAAACGTTGGTAAAAAACCCCTGAAAAAAAACCTTTAAATTATAAAAAAAAAAAATCAAAATTGGTTCGTCCGTTAGGGAGCTACAATACCACAAAAACTCTCGCACACACACTCACTCACACACACACGAACAGACAAACTTACAACACTCCGTCGTTTTTGCGTCAAGTGTCAAAAAGAAAACAAACTTACATCTTATTTGCAGTGACACAGGGTTACTTGTCGCACTACCTTCGCTGTTGTAAGCGAGACAGCTGTAGTCTCCAGCAGCCGTCCTGCTCACACTCTGGAGAACCAGGCTCTGGTCACTCAGGATGATGCCTGCGCTTGCGTTGTGGTGAATTTCGGCAGACTGTTTAACAAGGAGATTATTTTTTAGGCTTTAGCATGGCAGCACCACGCGGAAAGTCTCGAATTATCTGCTAAAACAAATAACAAAAAAATTAACAAAATCATATCCGTTGCTCTGTGGTAAGTAGCTTAAGCACTTGTGTTACAGAAATCAGAAACTACGACAGTACCACAACACTCAGACCCAAGACAAAACAGAAAAGTTCGTATGGGAAATATTGACCCAACCGGGGGTCGAACGGGACCTAAGAGATGACGCGTCGCCAAAGACCGGCTGACCTCTCAAAGTTCTCCTCTTTCCTCTCCTCTCGGCTACAAAGGACGTCAAACATTTAATTCACAAGCGGCCCATCGCGGCTGTGCACGCATAATACCCCCCTTTTTTCCACATTTTCCACTGATCCTTCGCCATTATAGGTCGCAGCGTGATGTTATATAGCCTAGGGCTTTTCTCAATAAATGGACTATCTAGCACATAAATAATGATTCAATTCGGATCAGTAATTTTTGAGACTAGGGTATCAAACAAGTAAACTAACTCTTCAGCTTTATAAAGATACGGAGATATGGCATAAATATTAAATAGAGATATCCCATCATCAAGCCTACCTCACGGAAATTCAAAAGATTCAATTCATATGCAAAATAATAATTAGCGCGTTTAAACGCGGTCAACTTCACAAATTATATGATTTATCGCTTTTGATCGTTGCTGATTAAATAACACCACAAACTTAAATTAATTAAGAAAGAATATAATAATATTCATCCATAAAGAAGTGGAACTCGTTGCCGGCTCATGTGTTTCCTCCTTCCTTTGACATGAATTCCTTCAAAAGGAGCGCGAAGAAACATCTTGCGGGCCAGTATGGCGATGCTAACAGATAGGATATTTCGGTATCAAATCCGTTGTCATCGCGATGTGGGTTCCTCTCTTGCTTACCATCAGGCTGAGAGGAGCAAATATACTGCGTTACTATAAATAAAAACAATGACAAAAAAAACCCTTTGACAATTGGGTGTAGGTACTCTTGTTTTCTGCTATCAAATGTTAGTTTCATTTTGTGTAAGATAAAATTTAAGGAATTTCATGGCAACCCATAAAATATTAGTTTCATTAATTGTCAATAACAGAACTTTACCAACTTTGAGAACATCAAACGTTTATTTAGGTAGAGTAATAATCTTCATAGTCTATTTCATCCCTTCAGCAAATTTCACCTCTGTTTATTAAATTATAATACAATTTCCGTTACGGAATTTCTCTTCAGTAGTTTTGTTAAAGAATTATTTTTGGAACGTTGCTTTATTTACCTGATTTAAAAGATTTTACGAGGAATTATATAAGGAACTGTTCTAAATAAAAATGTGAAGGAATTTATTATAATTAGATAAAAAATTATGAGAAATTTTGACGGAATGTTCCGAATTTTATCCTATTAAACCGGACACAGAAGGGTGATTTTTGAATTCTTACTCATATCCATACTAATATTAAAAATGCGAAAGTAACTCTGTCTGTCTGTATGCCTGTCCGGCTTTTACGCCTAAGCCGCTGAACTCGACACTTTAGAACGGAAAAGGCTATTTTTTGTTTTGAAAATAAGGGTAAAATAAACATATTAAAATGTTTATTTTTCAAGTTAGAGATATGAAATTTGACATATATTGCTATATTATATGATGTATATACAACGTGTAACGGAAAGGGTATAACAATATCAAAAATACCAAAGCAGTTAACGGTAACAAACTGTATGGGACCATTTGTAGTTGTGTACACGCATTTATTGATTCAATAATTTTTTTTGAAATATCAGTCAAATACAAGTCAAAAAGTCACGCTTGCACAACACTATCACAGTATTGTTGGAATCGTCGAAAGACTTGGATGTACCTACCTATTATGCTATTAATTTAAATATCACAATGGTGGTTCATCTTTTAGTGTTTACTGAATCACATCTGAAATTTGTTGGTTTAGCGTTTCTCATTTTGACAATTCAGTTAAGTCATTGAGTTGTCGTCGCCGTGACAACATCTTGTGTTTTTGCCTTTCTGGATTACCTACTTACTACGGATAGCCTAGTGATATTTCGTGATGTCTTTGAGCAATCAAGAATATTCGAGATGATTCTCTGTGTCGGAGCAACCGACGGCAGCGTGATGGCCGACCGAGAGCTAGAGAAAGAGATTTACGAAACCATCAAAACGCTCGTTTCCATCTGTGGATTGGGCGAGGAGGTCGTATCACATGGCCAGCTCGGTCACCAGACCTCACTCCGTTGGACTTCTTCTTGTGGGACTAATTTAAAAGGAAGGTGTACGCTGTAGCATGCTCGTCAAGGGAAGAGATGATAGAAAGCATCAAGGCCGCGTTCTGTACAGTGACACCACAAATGTTGCATAATGTTCGCGCATCTTCTAAGAAAGTACTAGGCGCGCATGTCGAGGAAGGAGGTGGAGAAATTCAGGATCGCAGTGATTGTTGTGAAGTGATAACGTGATTTGGGGTCGCTGACCTCAATAGTGTTGTGATGCGTTTGTTTACGTTTTAGTCAGTCATTATAGTTAATCATTTTTTATTTCATAAAAACAATAAAGTGTTTATTTTAACTCGGGATTTCGTATATAGAATCTATACAAGGTATAGTATCCACCTACTTTACATTGTTACCCCCTTTCCGTTACAGGTTGTATATATGTATATATATACATTACAACATGGGCTACTTTTTAGAGTAAGAGTAGTAGAAGCAGAGCAGGAGACAGAGGTAAAACCGATCATGAAAGTAAATTTAAATGGATAGATTTGTAGTCCACGCGAACGAAGTCGCGGGCACAGCTAGTATGTAATAATACACATGTTCGTAAGAGCATGTATGAGGAATACTGTCACTGAGGTATATAATACTAAGGATGTCTGTTTTCATAAGAGTTTGAGATGGAAAGTGTCATTACATTTTTTTACCTTTCCAGAGTATCCTGGCGTCAATACAAAATCAACATGGTGGAGGTCAAATGTCAGTTTTGGTTCTTCAATCTTTGTCGTTGATTGGTACACAATACCACTAGGTATTAAGTCAGCTATTGTTTTCTTAATATTTCCAAATAACCGACTTTTATATAAAAATTAAACTTACACAAATTCTATTAAAACTTTCTGTTTTTAAAATTGCATGGACTTACTAATTATATAATATTAGGGTGCAACCTATCTCAATGTAAATTAAGATGTACATACAATGGTTTTGAAAGTCGGAAAATTTTTAAAGCAAACGCACGAATACCCGTAAAGATTTGGTCTCATGCCAAATTTATATGTCTTAATATTAGGCACGCGTCTTAGTTTGAAGCGTGTGCCTGGAAGTTCTCCAGTCAAGGTCGTATTTGAAGTTTAGACTAAGTCCTTGTACATTAACGAATTAGATTATCAAAATTCAGACACAGCTCCAATAAACAAGATAAAAGACAATTGCTTAATATTTAGCATGTGTTTTTGTATTCTATTTCCAATAACGTCTATAGAGGAAAAATTTAATGGAGTTAAAAGTTATAAAATTTGGCGAAACACAAATACAGGGAAAATCTGTATATAATTCATTGTTGTTGTCATCATTGTGTTTCATCGCAAACAAAAAACAAACTCAATAGGTCTTTTTCTACGAAGCGTGTATCGAGTTAAAATAATTGCAACAAAAATAAAAATGTTACCTATATTAAGTAACACAATATTTCATCAATTTAAAGACTGAATCAAAACTAGCAACATAACACCAAATATTAGAAACAGAATTTTTTTATCTCCCCTTGCGGTGCGGGAATCGAACCCACGACCAGAGGCTAACGGTTGATACAGCAGAAAAATTTCATCGCCTACGATAACTTGCGGTTAGCTCAGTTGGTAAGAGCAGCACGCGCGATACGTGAAGGTCGTGGGTTCGATTCCCGCACCGCAAAGGGAGATAAAAAATTTCTGTTTCTAATATTTAGCAACATAACATATACATACATAGTGTGCATCTGAACTGTTCGTGTTTCCCACGGAATTTCGGTTTTGGACCGGTACCTTTTAGCAATATTCCGCATCCATTTTAGTTCAAAGGTAGCAGAAACGTTAGTGATTTTATTATTGAAAAAAAGGCTTACGTTCTACGACGTAGTTGTTACTTGGTCAGTGTTCGAACAGATATTTCTTTGATGCAGTGTGCATTTAACTACAATATATGTGTTACAATACATACGTTTAATCTACTTAGTTAAAATAGAAGTTTTAAACGAAAACAACATACGAAAAAACGTACTTTGACAAAATATAATCCTTTGTTCCCATAAAATCTGATTCAAGTATATAAATTGAGAAGAAAATAAACTTTTATTTAGTGACATGACACACAATGCATTTGGATATGATGTCATCAGGATATACCAACTAATCTGACATCCCAAGCAAACAAGAAAACCTCACACAAAAAGTGTTTTACGCGGCACTCGAACCCAAAACCTCTGGGCTCTCAAGGCACTCTACTCTTATCTGCACCACGAAAACAATCAGCAAGTATTTAAAAAAATATTTATCGGACCTTCAAGGGATCTGAAATGAGTTTTGTAAGATCAGGAGGGGGGGGGGAATATCTATTCCCCCCCCCCCTCCCATGGGAACGGTACTTTATAATATTACAGACAAAAGCACGTCAGATTTTTTTTAATTTTCTTATATTGCACTTCAAGATTCAAGATTGACCTCAGCCTACCCGATGTTAAATGGTAATGAGGTCCTAGCTTAAGGGCAACAAGTACAGTAAATAAAATGCTGCCCTTACCTTGAAGGCTTGACCCCCGCCACTAATGTAGCACCCCCCAGGAGCTCTGGAAACCTAACTCACAGGAACACAACAACACCGAAGTGATTTTTATTTGGCTGCGGTCTTCTGTAAGGTGGAGGTATTTCACCAGTCGGGCTGCTCCAGTTCGCGCGATAAATCTCTATGCCCTACCTCTCTTACATATTTTGGACTTTGTATTGCCCTTATGTCGTGCGAATATCAAACTTCTATTTACCTTGACGTACTGTACTGCAATCGATAAAGCTGGTTCTTAACTACACGCCAAATTCCAAAGCGTTTGCATGTTTACGTAACAGTATGGGGAACTGAAAATGTGATAAACTTCTATATTTACTACACAAACTTCATGGGAACCTAAATCTCAGGCTTCATAAAAGTAGTAATTCCTTGATAAGGATAAGTATTACAGCAAAATATTGTTGTTTTACCCCTGCATAAGTTTTAAAATCAAACCGAAGGATGTCTTATGATAAGGGCTTATTATAGTGTGCAAGAATTTTTAACGACGAAAATATGTACAAAAGCTGTTCATCTGCTGCACCTAGTACCTAATCTTTATTGTTTATTTGCATGATATGTTGTCATGTATCTTGTTTATTTTAAAGAGGATACTGAGGAGAATTATACTGCTGAGTTTGTTGCGGCGCTTCTTAACAAGACTAAAGTCGAGGCGCTAGAAGGAAAAAAATGGTCGTGCAAAGGGATTCATTTTAAAACTCCTCGGATGATTTCGGTGACGCTGTGGCTAAGGTAGATGGCCAAAGCGCGAAAGGTCCTTGGTTCGATTCCCGGTCAGGTCAATATAGAAAACGAACTTTTCTAAATTGACTTGGTTCTAGGTGTACTTGAATGACGCCTCCAGTTAGTATCCGTTGTCTGGTACTCATTGTACAAGAAAACATTTTAGTTTGTGACCAGGTGATTAGTGTGATTGTCAGGCGCATTTATTTATTTAATCTATTTGCAGAAATAAATTATATGATTTTACTTATTAGATTTGTCGCGCTACATTTAAATGGAATATATCTTATTAATGTTGATTGATATGAAAATTTCGTTTCCGACATTAACTTAAATGAAAATCGAACTCACAACCTTTCGCGCTTAAAAACACTCACATCTGAACATGCCCCTAGTTAACGAACATGGAATGTCAACAAGCACTAACAACTCCCATATGACAGTATTGAAAACCCCTATTCCCGAAGCGAACTATCAAAATGTATGCCCATGGTAACCCGGAGTGGCATTAATCGTAACGATATAATCGTACAAGGTCGAAAAGTCCTCAGCAGTAACGGAACGGGTCGTGGTCACGTATCTCGATAACCACAAACTAAAGGTTAAGTCAGTCCGGAAGATAATAATAATACTATCAATATAATTGACGACCTCCGTAGCCGAGAGGCGAGCGGGCCTGACTTTGGCGAGCGCCATCTCTGAGGTTCCGGGTTCGATCCCCGATCGGGTCAATATGGGATACGAACTTTTCCATATTGTCTTGGGTCTGGGTGTTGTGGTACCGTCGTTGTTTCTGATTTCTGTAACACTAGTGCTTTAGCTACCTACCACAGAATCAGAGCAATGTATGTGATGTTGTCCAATATTTATTTATTTATTTCTAATCGCACCTTCGGTAGAACAAGGGCCCAATTGCAGTTTTTGCAATTTTACAGGAGAGCCATTTTAATATATTTTTTGCTTTAGTGAGGTCTAGCTCTGTTATCATTACTCTTAAAGTTGTCTTCCTTTGCAAGCCATAAATCATTATACTTTATTCTTTTTAGACACGTGCTTTACATGATTAAGAACTTTCAGTTTTTTTATTAGTCTTGTTTTTATAGTTGACAATTGCCTACTTGACAGTTTTTGAAAAAGTATTGTAAAATGTGCGCCCGTTCATTTTATATCCTAAGCAATTCGATTTATCTGGAAAAATGTAAATAACCAGAGAAAAATAAGATTTTGTGTAACACATTTAAAATGCGCGCGAAAACGCCAAGTCACGTCACTGTTGCAATTATGACGTCAACGTTTTAGACAACGAACCGATACGCATAGGAACGACTTAATTTAGATAAACGGAAAATGTTTCAATAAATTCTTTATACGATTAAATACACAATAATTCAATTTAATCAGTAAAATAATCATTATTTCGCCACATTATAATAAATTATTTTCGCCGACAGCTGTCATTTCCGAATTGCAATGGTGGTTTCCGTTTCGGTTCTTTTGTTCCACAGATAAAAAAAGTAAAATTTATTTTGCAAATATAAAATACTAACTATGCTTTTCATTAAAAAATAAAAATGTAAAATTATTACTTTACTAAAAAGCTAACATATCTAACACTTTTCATATTTTATTGTTAACACTGTCAAGTAGACAATTATGCCTTTGTTCTACCAAAGGTGCGTCATGTAAAAATCTATGCCACTTTACGTTGGAAGTTATAACTCAAGAACGGGCTCACCTATCCAAACCAAATGTTTAGGCTTTGTTAGGAATATTTAGTAGATGGTTTATGTGATGATTCTTGCCAGTATCTTCTTGGTTGTTAAAGGTATAGAGACGATTCATAACTGTTACTGATGTAATCTATAAGAATAAAAAGATTTGATTGATGGATATTTGCACAAAATCGGTCAAGCGGTTCTTTATTGATCACATTTTTTGTAACATATGAATATGCTTGCAAAGCCGCGGTGAGCACTGAAACTGTTTTACTAAGCATATTAATTAATTACATTGCGTCGATGCGCGTGCAATACCGCGTTTCTACCGTAAGCCATAAAGATTAATTTTATCTACTATTTTAAACTTTTTCAATCCAAATTGGAACTAACGAAAAATGTACTTACGCGGTATTGCACGCGCGTCGACGATTGACTATCTTTTATCACACAATTCTCGTATTTCATCATTCAAGTTATTTATTACCAAGTCACCACATATTTGTGTGAGCTTTTGATGCTGATATTTGATTGATTTGAAGAAACGTATTCTCTTTACGAGCTAGGTGTTATCTGCTCGGGGACGAACATCCAACTACTAACCTTGGATTGTTACATAAAACTCTTACATCGCGATGTAGGATCGATGTATAGATTAGCTAATCGTGCATTACGTATGGAGCGTTGTTTACTATGCCAATTCTGCAGATGCTGTATTTGTGTCGACTTGTATATAATGTCGTAGGTCGGTACATTTTTTTCTTTCACGCGTGTACCACTGCGGACTACCGACCTTCCGGACTGCGTTTATATTAAGACTAAGCCGATAACGTCGGCCGGGCGGTTATAGGTTTCTTGATGGGGAATCGAATGTGGGAAGACCTGCTTCATGCCGAATCTGCGTAGATAGTAAGATTATATAGCATGGGAACTAGTTGTACGGTCAAAAACACGACTCTTGCAGTTGGATATTCATTCTTATGCGCTCGGCTTAAGGGCTGTGCACAGCTTTAATTGTACACTCTGATGATCGTACGAGTCACCTTTATAATTAGAGAAGGAATTAAAAAAAAATACAGAATCATTTCCAACGACCATTTGCATAAGTGAAAGTTTGTTAGGAGTTTGACGACTTCCGTTGCCGAGAGGCAAGAGTGCCGGACTTTGGCGCCGCGCAATCTCTGAGGTTCCGGGTTCGATCCCCGGTCAATATGGGTAACGAACTTTTCTATATTGTCTCGGGTCTGGATGTTGTGGTACCGTCGTTGTTTCTGATTTCTGTAACACAAGTGCTTTAGCTACTTACCATAGAATCAAAGCAATGTATGTGATATTGTCCAATATTTATTTCTTTAAAATAAAATAAATAAATAAAATAAATAAATAAATAAAACAATTTTATTTATTTAGATGTATGTCTGTGTTTTGACGCAAAGTTTGAAAATAAGTAGATATTTTTTACTCTTTCACTACAAAACTTTAATTGTTTTGAATGGAATCCGATACATAATTAGTTTGCCTGAAATACAGGAATTTGCTAGTTCAGGCAAAAGTAAGTTTAAGTTCCTATGTTTTAGCCCTAAGAAGTATGTTGAAATTAAGTGTTTAATAAATTTATTTAATTTTATTTATTCATTTTATAACTAGACTAAAATAGTTTTAAGTAGCTTTCAATTTAAATTCAGTCTTGTAATTATTGTAATTATATTTGTTTTAAGAAAAGGTTTGTTGCCACTACTTTTTTATTTATTAAATTTCTTATGCAAAAAAGCGGAGTATAGATTTAGAATAATTAACGTCAAGACGTTATAGTAGAGAAATAAAGTAATTTACCGAAGGCGATGAATTTTTCTGTTGTATTAACTTCTTATACTCGGTTCCGATATTTTAAAAACGATATTTTCTAGTTACGGATAGTAATAAATTATACGGGGCGTAAGCTAAAAACGACCGAAGGACGACTGATGACAGCTGTATGGAACGATAAACAAACAAATAAACAAATACAAATAAACAAATTTTTATTGCAAATAAACAAATTTTATCTTATTATAGGATCGGAGCTGTCTTTTAAGCTTTAAGCCTGTGCCAGGCAGCTCCGCTCTTCTATCTCTTAACTAACTTATGCTATAAAAAAAAGAGCTATGGATGTGCATGTACGTGCAAACACGTGCAGGCGCGCACGTTCGTGTGCGTGTGTTTGTATGGGTTTTTTATGTGTGTGTGTGTGTGTGTGTGTGTTTGTGTGAATTGTGTGCGTGTGTGAGTTTGTGTGTGTGTGTGGTGTGTGCACGTTTGTGTGTAAGTGTGTATGTTATATATGTGTGTGTGTGTGTTTGTGTATCCTACATATTTGTTTAAGTTGGTATAAATCTAACAGAATATTATTAATTAAATTAATTAATTACCCATCAACAAACAATGCTTCAACATCAGTATAAGTTTTAGTCTCTAGCCAGGTGACAATAGTTGCTTTACATTCAGGTGACAATAGTTGCTTTACATTCGATACGATATAATTTAACAACGACAAATTACGAATCGTAAAATATTGGAACTGGCCACTAGTGTCCAATCCCTGTACCGTATCAGTTTAGAACTACTAGTTGAAGGTCACTTGTGCAGCGTAAAGCACTATAAAACCTATAATCATAATCGATTCATTTATTCATGTGAGGTTACAAGTAACACTTATGCATCGTCAAAAAAGCTACACCCGGTTCGAAACTTAATTCTACCGAGAATAAGCCGGCTAGAAACTCAGAAGTTGTGATAATATTTACAATATTTGGAACTAGAGAACTTAAAACGAATGTGCGCGAGGGATCAGACAATCATGTTCATGTATGTTAATCGTTTAAGGTATCCTTTTTGGTGCGTTGACGCTATTACTATAAAATACTAATACTAAAAGTTGTCATGCTACTAAATCTGACTCCGTCATCTTCTTCGTCAGACGTCCCACCCGTAAGTACTTACGCCTGTATTGACTCGATCCTGTACTATTAAACAAACCGTTCTTGTTAACAAAGTTTGTTTGTTTGTACAGGCTGTTTGAAAACGGTCCTAACGATTTGGAGTTTAGGGGAAATTCCTTTTCTTGGAAATTCGTCGACGCTGATACTTCTGATACTTTGATGTGTTTTATATTAGGCATCGTGTTCCAGACTTATGTCAATTTGCTTAAGGTATTTTTTTGCAAAGCTTATTTTTATTTATTGAAGATTGACAAGACAGTAATTAATTTGGCTAAATGAGGACGGACTAAGCAAGCGAAGAGAGTCTTCTTATAGCTATAAAGATATTTGCAGCAATGAAGATCAGATAAGCAGAAATGTAGATAAGCTAAAGTAGCAATAGACCGGACACATACGCCTTAACAATCACTGCAGGATATCATTTTGAAAGAACTAGACCGGTCGTTTAAGGAATTTATCCACATGGGTCTTTAGCTATCCTACTAATAAGAGAGGTATGGTATAGCGATTTATTGCTCAAACTGGAACAGCCCGACAGGCAAGACACCTCCATCTAAGAGAAGACCGCAGCCAAATAACAATCATTTTGCTGTTGTAGTGCTCCTGCGTGTGGGTAAGGTTTCCAGAGCTACATTGGTGCTACATTTAGAAGCAGGGGTTAAGCCTTCAATGTAAGGGTGACAAATCCAGTAACAGGTTGATTATGATGTACTTGTCGCCCTTGGGCTAGGACCTCATTATCACTTAACATCAGGTGGGATGAGGCCAATAAAAAAAAAATAATGTGATAATTTGTGAGTATGGATTTATTTCTTCCACGCAACATTACTGGAAGGATTTGGGTAAAATTTGGTAGGAAGAGATATGACATACTAGATTACTATAAAGAATAACGCGAGGGAAATCGCAGGAAACAGCTAGTTTTTATATGATAGAAAATAAATTTTCTTTCTAAAGAAATGTAAAAATTTAGCAATCCGTAATTTTCTGGCGACGTCCTTGGATTTGAAATTTGTCATTATGAATATATTATGCTAGTCAAGCCCATTTATACAATACCGATATTGTGGGAGTTGTGTTAAAACATGCAATCCATAATTTTGTGACGGCGGCCATCTTGTATCGATAAATATCGAACATAGCTAAGAACACTCCCGACTTATTCATCTTTAAACAAAAAAATCAAAATCAAAATCGGTTCATTTGTTCGGGAGCTGCGAACAGATACACACACAGAGCCACGTCAAACTTATAACACTCCGTCATTTTTGCGTCGGGAGTTAAAAAGCTTATAACTAAAAACCGGTACATCCTGTAGACCTTAACTCATAATTAACATCTTAACTGAACAAACTTACCCCTTTGTACCAGGTCAGCCGGTGAGTCTTGGGGTTTGCTTTCACGCTGCACTCGAAGTAGACATCGTCACCTTCCTTGATAAACTTGGGGTTCAGACTGGTACCCAGCTTGAGGGTCACGATGGGAACATCTGGAAAAGTTTAGTCTTGGTTAATTAAGTATTTTCATTGTTGATTTTTATGATTTTAAGAGTGCTTTACGCCGTTTGTCACTAGGGCGGCGTAAATCACTATTCAAAATATTAATAATTAATTAATTATTAAAATCATAAAAATCGATTAAGATGCCAAGGTGTCTTCGAATTCGTGGTTTTTAAACATTTCTGGTTCTAACCATATTCAATAAGGGGCATTTACCGTAGGCTAACGGTTGATACAGCAGAAAAATTTTATAGCCTACGATAACTTGCGGTTAGCTCAGTAGGAAGAGCAGCAAACGAGATACGTGAAGATCTTGGGTTCGATTCCTGCACCGCAAGGGGAGATAAAAATGTTCTGTTTCTTTAAAATATTTTCATTGTATGGCTCAAAGGCACTTGAGCGATAGAAAGAGCTATGCTAGGAGCTAGGCGCTTCTCTATTCCCGCGATCGCCTTGGGGGGAGGAAGTAAAGTCGCCAACATAGCTCTAACAGACTGATTAGCTGAAAAAACGAATGGCCGACGGGGTGGAAATACATTCGTACGACCTCTCACAAGAAAGATAGACTACCTTGTTGCCGGTTTAGAGGTGCAGTGCATGCAAGTGGAAAGAAAGGAGGGGGGGGGGGGGAGATCTACGTTTATCAATTAGGGGTGATAAATCATTTTTGTTACTGACATCTTTTTTTGTGATCTAATGCCACAGAGTCCAGGCTTGTGAACTTGAAGTAGTTCGATTATGTATACCAAATTAATTAATTTCCCGATAATTAACATAAAAATTTAATAAGTGCTTATAATCATACTTAAATTATAATCATATCATAAGAGAATGCTCCTAGCATTAAGTCCACCTTTTGTACTTTTTTTGTGCAATAAGGTTTTTAAATAAATAAATAAAATAAAATAAAAATAAATCATAATTTTTCCTATCCTTAATTTTAAAAAGTACTTAGTCACACGAAAGTTTAAAATCACAATGTTATTGTAATATTCGTAGTTTCTATTTGAGTTTAAAAAATTGTTACATAAGAAATCCTATTTACTTTTATTGCGTTAACCTTAAACTGCAGGTGTATGTCAATGACATTAATTTTAAATTTATATCTCAACGCATGGCTTAGAAAAAAACCTTAACAGACGAAAAAGATATCTCTTCACCAACTAAGGCACAAGAATCCACGAACAATGACAATCCACTCGTATCTTTATCCTCAATATTACTGAAAATCATTTCTAGTAACAAAACCACTAACTTAGTAAAGCTAACTATTTCGAAATCCATTTAGTTCCTTGCCACAGCCTCCGAGCACTAATTTTTCAATGCTCCCCGCAATTGACAAACAAACAAATTCAAAGCGAACAAATGACTGAATGCACCCAATCCGATTAGCGGACGTGAACCGAAATATTTCTGAATTCACGCCGACACAGCCTTTGAATGCGTGAATAGAAATAATTCTCCGATTTTCAATTAGGCGACGACCTCTGTAGCCGACAGGCGAGCGGACCTGACTTTGGCGTCGCGCCATCTCTGAGGTCCCGGGTTCGGTCCCCGGTCGGGTCAATACGGAAAACGATAGTTTCTATATTGTCTCGGATCTGGATGTTGTGGTATCGTCGTTGTTTCTGATTTCTGTAACGCATGTGCTTAAGCTACTTTTTTTTATATTACACCAAGATTGACCTCATCCTACCTGATGTTAAGTGGAAATAAGGTCCTAGCTTAAGGGCGACAAGTACATCATAATCAACCTGTTACTGGACTTGAAAATAATAATAATAATATTGGACAACATCACATACATTACTCTGATTCTGCGGTAAGTAGCTTAAGCACTTGTGTTACAGAAATCAGAAACAACGACAGTACCACAATACCCAGACCCATGTTGACCCGACCGGGGATCGAACCCGGAACCTCAGAGATAGCGCGACGCCACAGTCCGGCCCGCTCGCCTCAAGGCTACGGAGGCCGTCAAAACACAACCTTTAAGTCTGAATATTAAAAAATGACGCATGTAAAGGAAATATAAGCCGGCAAACTTTATAATGCTCCGGTATTGACAAACGAACAAATTTGATGCAGACAAATAACAAACAAGTGAATGCGCCCAATCGAGTTAGCGGACGTGAGCTGCGGCCGGAACATTTCCGAATATTACAGATCCAATGCTAGCTACCTATGACTGGGTCTGTGAAAATGCAGACGCACGCTAGGAATGTTTGCATACCGAGCAAATGGTGCATTTATTTATAGAGAAAAAACTTGGCAACGATTTGATAAAAAATGAATTTCGGAATTGGATGATACTGATTTGAATTTGAAAGAGCTTTCGTTTTCTAACAAACAAAGAAAAATTCGAATGATGATATTGTTAAAAAATTGGAACATCTTAACCAGTATTTCGGACATATTGCAATAA
This sequence comes from Glyphodes pyloalis, assembly GCA_037074685.1. NCBI lineage: Eukaryota > Metazoa > Arthropoda > Insecta > Lepidoptera > Crambidae > Glyphodes > Glyphodes pyloalis. Next base: position 17,448,051 of record JAYKKO010000009.1, read on the forward strand.
GTTTCATGCTTGCATTCCTAATTTTAAGAAAACACCTTGAAAACACTTTGGATGTATATAATAAATAAATAAATATTGGACAACATCAACATTGCTCTGATTCTGTGGTAAGTAGCTAAAGCACTTTTGTTACAGAAATCAGAAACAATGACGGTACCACAACTCAATATGGAAAAGATGGTTCAAACAGACCCAAGACAATATTGAAAAGTTGGTGTCTCATATTGACCCGACCGGGGATCGAACCCGGGACCTCAGAGATAGCGCATCGCCAAAGTCCGGCCCGCTCGCCTCTCGGCTATGGAGGTAAGATAAAAAAAGAAAACTCTAAAGTTTGGTCCAGTTTAAGTCATAACGTGTTAAAACTCGGTTCGAAAGTTACCATGAACAGCTTACACTGATTATGAGGAAAATCCTCTTAAGCAGCTTCATTAAAATTTTAACGTTGGCTTTTAGGATTTTCCATCTATGAATTGATTTCCTTTCTTTCTTTCTCCTTTCTAAAATATCCAATGCTCCGAGCAGTTGACAAACAAACGAATTCAAAACGACAAATAACTGAATGCATCTACCCAATCGAGTTAGCGGACGCGAGTGCAGACCAAATATTTCCAAATATTTGCCGACCCAATTCTTGTTATGGCTGCGTTTCTAGTATTGTATGCACGTGAGAAATATTGCATCTTAAGCAGCCAGACGTGTTCATATATATTGAAACAAATGTGGATAAGGTTTTACCTTGGTTAAAGTTAAAATGTTTCAACTTAGGCGGGTGGAATATGGTACTTTGCGATTAATAATAATAATAATAATAATCAGTTTATTGCTCAGACACATTAAGAAACAAATACAGAATGCAATTATTTAAAAGTAAAAATTTGAGCAAAAGGCAATGGTTCAGCTTGTGCTGACGCAGGACAGAGATCCTGCGAAGCGCTGATTTTCAGCCATGCCTTCCTCTCGAGTTGGTAGGTGAGAGGCATGCGGGTATGAGGGCCACTAAAAGCTATTGTTACAATAATAGAGATGAAAAAACAAAAGAAACAAAAAGAAGAGAAAAAAAAATCAAATGCAACTGCCAAAAAGAAATAAACAAAAAATGTGTATTGCGCGTGTGATTCTGAGAACTATACTAAGGACTTTAGTTCTGAGTCTCGTATGGAGCCAGTCCTGTAGAAAATGTACCATTTTCAAACGTGATGATTAACTAATTAATGATGATAGATTAATGATCCATAAATAAAATTGCTTATTTCTGATACCGGAAATATTTATTAAGTTTATCATACGTTCTCCTATTGCAGTCAACTGCTTGACAAAAGACCTCTCCAACGTTCTCAGTGGCACAGTGGCTAAGGTAGCCGGCCAAAGCGCGAAATGTCCCAAATTCTATTCCCGGTCACGTCAATTTGGAAAACGATATTTTCTAAATTGTTTTTGGTCCAGTTAGTTTCCGTCGTCTGGTACTCATACAAGGGAAAACCTTAGTTTCAGACCAGGTGATTGGTGTGGTGGTCTGGCATATTTATTTATAATGACTAACCATTAAGGTATATCCAGAGTTTTTCCCATCCAGTTCTTGACAGCCATATTCATACCCTTAATCTATGGTGGACAAAAATAATGTTTTCAAGTGCGAATCCGTTTCCAAACTTTTGTAATGAGCATGCTAGTAAAACAAAACTAGTGGATTTTAACTCAAGACTTACAATGCACATTGAGCTTCCACCTGTCCTCCAGAACAGCATCAGCTACTCTTGGGTTCTCTGCGCGGCAGACCAGGGTCTTGTCGTGGTCTTCCGCCATTGGCACTAGGCTCAGGATGCTGACCGTCGCGTTGGTCTCCGAGAACTGTGGAAGAGGAATATGAGCTTATTACAAGAATTAGATGACTGGCGGATTATAGGTTCCGAAATAGATGTAATTGGGATACACGCTTAGATAATGACGACAAAAGACTTATGTAACTTCCAAGAAAAAAGGCATTTGATTAACTGAGTACAAAATTGGTACCTAGAAGATAATAATAATTTACTCTTTCTATTTTATGAACACTTTTCTTGAAGATAGTGAAACCGATTGTAATAAATAAATTTGTTTCAGCAAACTCGTTGATCTGTCTTTAAGTTGATACTCTTTCAACTTACACATAGCTGAAGTAGCTAACTCTTAAATTCTTAATTTGATTGTTCCATTATACTAATATTAAAAAGGAAATATTTGTATTTTTGTGTGAATGTATATTTGTAATAAATAAACATAAAAACTGCTTTGCAGGTTTTGAAAATTCTTTCACCATTGGAAAGCTAATACATTCAACCACTACTCAGGGTCTGTTAGTACATAGGATATTTTTTATAATACACAGTCAGCGATGGACATAAAAATATCAATGCTTACTATAAAGTATGTATGAAAGAGGACTGATCCATTGTCCAGAAACAACTTTACTATTCTTTTAAGTATTAAAGCATCTGGTTCTTAAAATTTGCGATGATATGTCTTAAAATGATAATATTCCATTTAAATTAAATTTTTATTTCAATAATAACAAGTTGATTCGTGAAAACGAATCTCGAAATCCGTACGACCACAACTAATCGTGTGATTGCATCAAGTATTAGAAGAAATATTAATTACATAGGATTTGTGGTCAATTTTCAGTTGAAATATGCTATTTTGCATATCATAAATTACATTTAATAAATACATGGAATTAGTATGACCGTATATAAGATATACGAATACATTTCATGTATATTTACATTTCATGGTTGGTTATGTCAATTTTTACTTGCTTGCTTTAGAAGACGAATAAAATAAAATAATAACAAATTTACTAGAAAAATATACAAATTTGTTATTTTTTTGCACTTCTGACACATTAAAAATTGTCTGCGGAGATTGTATTTTTTTTAAATCAGTTAAATAACACTTAGACATAACCAATACAAATGAATCATCACATTAATGTTTGTCCAACCAAAGTAAGGATCAAACTGAAAACTGGTCTAGATAAGATACTTATTGTAATATCCTTGACTAGTAGGTACTTTGTAGGATCCCATATCGCATTTCACTCATGATGTTTACTTTTTTGCTAACGAATAAAGACTTTCCCTTTCAACGAGCAAACTATGGCTCCGATAATAGAATCTGATGAAGATCCCTATTGAAATCTATGCGCAAACAAACTTGCCAGCCAATGCTATGATAAAAATGCCAATAGCGACCCAGTAAAAAAGGTAACCATCGAACACATAAATGTAAAAAAGGGCCAAGTTCTTTTCTTCGTAAAACTGATGGGACATAAACCGCGGCGGGCATAAAACACTCCGGAAGAATACGTTGTGTGATGCTTAAGCTTCAGTAAAGTAAGCTGGTTAAATCTATGGCTCACATATCCATTTTTGCCTGAATGGGCTTCTCGAAAATGTTTCTAAATGAGCGAGGGCATTGACAAATTTTTAGAAACTTGACGTCCATGAGCAACCTTTTTGTCTCCGTCTTAAATATACAATATAGAAGTCATATTAACGAGCAATGAACAAAAAACCACATTTATTATTATTAGGTTTTTTTTATTTGTATAATGATTCACGCAGCAGTAGCTAACTTTATTTTTTGAAGCAACATCAAAATTACATCTACCCTTTGTAGGATCTTCTCGTATTGCGCCTACCGGTCTTTCAACTCAGCTAATCGTAAGTCAGCAAGTTGCTAGGTGACGAATGTTTCTGCTACAATAATCCTTCAAAAAGCAGAATTAAAAACATAATGACCTTTTATAAACACAAATGTTGATCATATGAATGTATGCCTAAGTTGGTTCAGACAGGAGCTCTAATCATTGGTACACCGAGCCAATCGAATAATAGCAATAAAGTCTAATGAATTAATTTTCAATCAGTTTTCATCCTCAAGCCAAAAGTATGTGATAAATATTTATTATAGTATATTTATTTTTGTTTTAACCTTTATTTAACTGATTAATTTGCTGCCACATTGTGGTATTAAAACACAATGAATACATACTCATTGCGTAAATACATATTTACTTACATACATTTATTTTTTACACTAACTTGGCCTTGTTCCCTGTCAAACACATTCATAAGCTTGTAAATCCATATAATATTAGCTACTCTAACCAAGTTTCGGGGCCTTCATCAAATATTCAAACACTATCATAAAAGTAGGGAATAATCCATGCGCAAACAGAAAAAAAGAAACGACATTTCTTTCGGTACAGTTTTTCTTCCAAAATCATTCTATTTTCTGAAAAGAACTAATATTTTTCTAGTATACCAATCAGCGAAATAAAATAATTAAAAAAGCAGACGGCGGCATCGATTGTCGATAGTTATGAAACGAGAAGATTGAATCAACAATTCGTATCGAGAGCGCAAACAGTCATTAGTGTTTTTTTGTTTTATTTGCAAGTATTTTCGTTTCAAAAAGATTTAATTAGCTTCTGAAGAACATTTTTATTGGAAATCAAAGCTTGTTTGAATTTGGTAAAATGATAAACTTCTGAAATTTATTTAGACATGTCCAACAGCAACGTGAGATTTTGCTCACAAGCAAATAAATTCGGCTCACAAGCGACAAAGATAATTTGAATAATTACTGTGAACGAGACAATATGGAAGTAAATATACAACTAAATATTATGTGAATATTTCAAGCGTCTACCTATTGCTGTCATTCTTCATCTAGCAAAAAAACTGATAAAGATCACGTTTTTGTATTCAATTTATGTCTAGAGGTATTTAAATTAATCCAGATGACATTAACCAGAAAACTGATAAATACACGACAATAACATTTTTTAATTTTTTTTATAAAGGGTTCATTAGAAATAACAGAGAGTCAGTTTAGTTAAAATATAGAAAATTTTTAATGCCTGCCCCACACTACCTACTCGCGAAGTTACTCGGCGAAGTTCGCCCGAGGCGAGGCAAAGTTTGACGTGGCGAGCACGAGGCGAGCCGAAGTGCCTCTCTACACTATCGTATGCGTCACTTCGTTCAACTTCGCGAGTAGTGTGGAGGAGGCATAAGAAGAGGAAACAGAAGAAAAGTGGAAAAGTGAAGTGCAAAATGAGAGAACGGTAAATGGTATCCGGAACTCACAAGGAGTACGTCAGTTCCGCACGTCATTTAGTGAACAAAGTTGGTGCCGCACGTCATTCAGAGGACTACGTCGATACTATACGTCACCTAGAAGGCTACGTAAGTATCAGTGTACCGTGTGTTGAGAAGAATAAATCACCGGCTCCGAAGAACAGTTATTTTTTTTCAATGACAAACCTGGAATCCCCTAAGAATACAATGCTTAATATATATATCTATAGTTATAATATATCTATAGTTTCAGTAAGTTCAGGATATTTAATTTAATTATATTTAAGTTTATGAACTTAATGCTACTTGGGAAACCAATTTTCATGCCGACGGTACATTTTCAATTAGTATCACTCGGGCGAACCAGTCTTTGTCTAACAACCTCCAAACTTCTTTGCTGTCTGTACTAATATTTTAAAGATAAATTAAAGCTTTGATTGTTTAATTAATTAAAGTATAACTTTTATCTTTTATTGACAACGTCTAAATCCCTGATTAAAATTTTAAAGGGTAAGTTTTTATCTTTGTAATAAAAGCAAAGAAATATTTATAATTTGTAACGTATGTAACGGTGGTGAAAATTCTAAAATTATTTTTGATTTGAGTTCCCACCTTCACTTTACTTACTAAAAAATAATACTTCCGTACCTCAATAAGAATTTGCTACTTTATCACCCGTCTTTTTATCTGATTTATCTTTGTTGAATTGGTAAAATTTGAATTTGTAAAATTTTCCCTTCAAATTCAAAATAAAAAATCTTCCCCAATGTAATTCGATAATTTGACCCTTGATCCTACTATATAGAATTAAAAAATATATATAAAATATTAAAAAAGGCATTTATATTTTTTTATACTTTTTATTTGCAAATGTAGCACAATCAAAGGAACAAAAAATATATACAAGTATAATTAATGCTAATTCGCACTTGACCAATTCTTTTAAGTTAAAGTCAAAGTCAATATTTTTTTATTCACATAGATTACATTAGTAATACTTATGAATAGTCTCTATATAAAGCAAATGAAGCTACCTCCGGTTCGGATCCTATAACTAAAGAGAAGATACCGGCAAGAAAGTAAAAAAGTAAATTAGTAGAGTAAAGATTAAAAACGAAACTAACAAACAAATAATATTAAATACAGCTGCAGCCCGTGAAAAAGTTTAAATAGTTTTTGCCTAGATTCGGTATCTGAATAAAGAGCTTCTTATGGACCACCATCAGAAGCTCAACAAATAGTTAAATAATATTGTAATAAGTGCAAAACGTTTTATAATGCTGAATTAAGTTAGCCAGTCTTACCTTCAGTCTGTTTCGAAACTAGTTTTTTACGTCAAAGAAATTCTCGTACTTGGCAACAATCCGACGCTGAGAATGTTTTCTGCTTTTGCTGACCGTATTCAACCAAGTTTGAGAGTCTACAACAGAGCGCTCTTGCGGGCGAAACGAATTGAAAGGGTAAGGTTAGCTTAGAAATTAGTTCACCTAGCAGTTAATAGTTATAGTATCTTTTACTAACTTTGGCTCTTCATTAAAATAAGAACTAACAAATTAACAACTCCCCAATCGTATAGTTAGCCAACAAAGTGATTACAAAACTTACATTGAGATCAAAGTTGTCGTAATCTAAAATTAATTGTGGTTCGTTTTTCGATAAAACTGGAGAACGACTTAGCTGATTTTGGTTTTGATACAATTTTGGAGGTCCAAGTAAGATTTAAAAGGTGAAAAATAAAAAAGAAAGACAGGGCGATGTTCACCGAGGCTGTTAGTAATGAAACTAAAGAGGCAAAATCAATTTAGTCACTTTATTACGTGCAAATGATATTCAATCTTAGAATGATAATGATAGACAACATTTTTGACAGGTCATATTTTAGCAACCAGATGTCTTGAAAAATAATTCCATGTTTCGGAACACAGTAATTGTTAAGTTACTCACAAGAGATTTTACCTTAGAAGGTGGCAGCGAAGTATTCGATTGTATACTGCGTCATAGAAAATTTCCCAACGGATATTGGATTTGCAAGAGCATTTATAGCACAAGCTTCAAGCTCCGTTGATATTTCAAGTAATTTCAGTGAGGCTTAAGGTCTAATTTAAGCACCAAAGGTCGTTGAGACTATACCCGTGGGGACAACGTCTTTTTGTGGTATTTCCAGGTTGGATGGAATATTTTCACATTGATCACTTGCATATCTAGCAGGGAACTATTACTTATTATTGTTACGCAATACTCATTATTGTGTTGCATCTTGGTATCGTGTATACAAAGTGTTATCCTGAAATTACATTAGTTTTAGTATGGATACACCAGCGGACTTTGATTTAGGTACTTGTTTTCGAAATATTTTTTCCTTATCATAATTATGAAAGAAAACACATTAAACAAATTTCAATGTTTCTAATTTAAATGCAAAATTTTACCTTTTTAAAATTAAAATCATAAGCAAACAATTTTTCTTCAAATTAGGAAGAATATTATAGCCATAACAATGTATATATTATTGGAACGAATTTTATCTGTATCGTAGCCATGTCTTATCGAAATTTAAATCCCACGGCATGTCCATAATAAAATTTTGGTCTTGAAAGCCCTACCACTATATATAATTGCACTATCTAACCGATCACTGTTTGTAATAGAAAATCATGTTAAGGCATATCATATATAAAAAGACGGTTCTACTCTTGACCTCTTCTCAATCATTATGGTCAGCCGTCCCTTCAGAAAACGAAAAATATGAAGCAATTCCAAAAAACAGCAACATTTACCGCATAATTATGAAATGAAAAAAAAATGCATGATCATTTCACCCCTCATTACCGGGTAGAAGTGCGAGTTTCAAATATTTATTAGGTAGTATTCAGTATGTATAACAATCTAGTTTTATTCAGAACCTCAAAACGTTTAATCGGAACCCAATCCCGGAACGAGCTTACCCAATCCTCGTAATATGCTCCAAGCCGGCGGCCATTTTGTGTTATTACAGGACCAATGGACGGCTATTCACAAGAAATTATTCTTTGTTTTGTTGACACGGTCCTATGTAATCGCCGGCCGAATCGGAACTTGTATGCGGGTCGTATTATTAGGTTGGCCTTCAAAGCAGTAATCTGTGGGCGTAAGAACGCTAAAATAAGCAAATAGGCCAAAACGCAATAGCCTTGTTTTTTTATTGCTGTGCCTGACTTCGTCTGCATTGAAAAATAAATAACGGCTTTTTTTTTTATATTTCACTTCAAGATTACCACCACCTGATGTTAAGTGGTAATGAACTCAAACTCAAACTCAAATATTTCTTTATTCAAGTAGGTTACATATAACACTTTTGAGATCCTAGTTTAAGGGCGACAAGTACAGTATAATAAAGATGTTACTGGACTTGTCACCCTAACCTTGAAGGCTTGACCCCTGCTACTAATGTAGCACCCCCCAGGAGCTCTGGAAGCCTTACCCACACGCAGGAATACAACAACACAGAAGTGATTGTCATTTGGCTGCGGTCTTCTGTAAGGCGGAGGTATTTCACCGGTCGGGCTGCTCCAGTTCTAGCGATAAATCGCTATGCCCTAACTCTCTTAAACTCTTGTTGCGACTATGCGTTCACAGTTAATTTGATTATTTTTTAGAAATCTTGTATTGACTGACTTAACAAAACTTTAATTGTTAAATTGACATGGGACTTTACTTATCCCGGTTACAATCTTAAAAAACGATCCGTTCTTCCTACTACTATTATAAAGGCGAAAGTTTGTAAGTATGGATGTATGGATGTTTGTTACTCTTTCACGCAAAAACTACAGAACGGATTTGGATACAATTTGGTAGGAAGACAGATGACATACTAGATTATCCTAATAACGCGGGCGAAGTCGCGGGCAACAGCTAGTATATTAATAAATTATACGAGGCGTAAGCTAAAAACGACTGACGGACGACTGATGACAACTGATGTGGAAAGTAAATTATGAAACGGTATTAACAAATATTGGACAAAAACTGATAGTCATTTTTGACGTAAAATATTGGAACCAGGCATAAGTTTTTAAGGTAGGAAGCTGAATAAATATGCTTCTCAAACTCCAGTCGTGGGCACAGCAGCACAGTTAGTTTATAAGATCGTAGTCGTAGTCTATCGTAGTTGAAAATGCAACAAGCTTACATAAATAAATTAATAAATATTAAACAACATCACATTGCTCTGACTCTGTAGTAAGCAGCTTAAGCACTTGTTTTACAGAGATCAGAAACGATGACGGTACCACAGCACTCATTTATCCTACTGGAGATCGAACCCGGGACCTCAGAGATGGCGTGTTGCCAAAGTCCGGCCCGCTCTTCTCTCGGCTACGGGGGTCGTCAAGTTATGCTTACTTACTCCCATGGCTCGATGACCCAAATGAGTTCTCTATGATGATATGAGTTCTCGCCACTTTTTGCGAGTTATGCTAGGACAATAAAATTAGTAATTATTTTTTCTAAGGATAATTGACTAGCACAATAGATGGACAACCGGAAGCGCTAGCCATCGCTTCCGGTTGTTAAAGCTAGGGTCGCGGGTTCGATTCTCACATAGGACAAATTCGTATGATGAACGTTTGCATGAACATGTATGTCCGGTTCCAATATGTGTAAAACTATCCGTTCTAGTTACGGATAGTAATAAATAATACGAGGCGTAAGATAAAAACCAACTGACGACTGATGACGGCTGGTTTGGAAAGATAAAAACCAACTGACGACTGATGACGGCTGGTTTGGAAAGATAAAAACCAACTGACGACTGATGACGGCTGGTTTGGAAAGATAAAAACCAACTGACGACTGATGACGGCTGGTTTGGAAAGATAAAAACCAACTGACGACTGATGACGGCTGGTTTGGAAAGTAAATTATGAAATGGTATTAGCGACTTGTAGTCGGTTGGAGAAAAACGGGTACCTAGTCATTTTTGACTTATTACGAACCGTAAAATATTGGAACCGGGCATTAAAGAACCACCGTTGGTTCTGATAGTCACAAAAAATAAATCAATACCGCGTATCTACCGTTTGCCATAAAGATTAATTTTGTCTGTTTTTTCATATAATTTCAAGCCAAATTAGAACTTACGGAAAAATCTACTCACGCGGTATTGCAAGCGCGTCGACGAAATCTACCACTAGAGATCAGATCAACACATGGTATCTAATATTGATTATTACTACACAAACATCCGTATTTAGACTTTTTATAAAGAGGTCAGCACATTTTTGGCCGTAAAAGCGATAGAAAAAACATTTGTCAAGAATACGACGATCGTGGGCGCGTTTGACGCGACACGTGTAGCGAGTTTGAGGATGAATAACCTTTTTGTGGTTCCGTAGACGAGTAAATAAATGCTGCAGACGTATCAAACACGAAATCCCGAAAGCTTTGTCAAGCGATATAGGATAATTTCTCGAGGTTTGATTTGCCAGAGCAAATATACTCAACTCAAACTTAACTCAAATATTTCTTTATTCAAGTAGGTTACATGTAACACTTTTGAATCGTCATTGAATACAATGCAAAGTGATTCTACTTCCGGTTCGGAACCTATATCTACCGAGAAGACACCGGTAAGAAACTCAGCAGATCATTTACAGTATCAGTATCTAACTTATTGCTATGTGTAGCTCACTTTGGACCAAGTCATATAGTTTTGGTTTTGATGAGTGAAAAAAGCATGAAGTATTATTTTATTTTAAGAGGTAAGCTGGAGCAGACCAGTCCCCAAAGGTGGCACCTGTTCGATTCGTATACGATACGGTATCAAATTCAGACGAGTGTTATTCTATTGTCAGTTACGGTTAGATGCGATTATTATAAATATGTTAGGTCGGATTTAGTTGGGCATTCGATGTTATATTATTATTTTGTTTGTAAATAAAATACGTGTTTCCTACTGTTTTGGTCACGGTTACATTTAATGATTATGATTATTGCGATGAGGACACAGTGGAATCTTTGATGAGAATGTATAATTAAATAATTTCTAAACTGTAAGAACTAGAATCTACGATGAGAAACGAATATAATTCTTATTAAATAGGACTCCAATTAATTGTAAAATTTACACAGAGACGTAACCAATAAAATTGTTGAGTGATCTTAAAAAAATATTAATATTAATAAGGCATGTTTAAAACTAAAACATGTGGGTAAGGAATACTCAAGTAAAATATATTTTTTAATGAGGCCGTAATATACTTACAAAAAAAAGAGAATACCTACCTATGTACAAAATATTTACAAAAGATAGTCCGCTGTATTTTCTTAATTGCGATTATATTTTAATTTTACCAAGTAATACCAAAAATGTATATTTGAGTTTCCTATCCTTTTAATGGTAAAAAAAAATATAAACGGTGCAAAATTTTGCGGCGCAGCTGAAATATACTTAATTTTTTCAAAAGTTTTCGAAGGCAACATGTTCAAGTTTGACTTTAAAGGAAAAGTTTGGATTCGTCTAATGAGGTGCACCTCAAAATGGTTGCACCTCAAATGATACCTCATATTTGCCGATACATATATATTAATTAGTGCAATTGCTACGAGACTTCTTAAGCAAAATTGATTCTTCCAAGAAAACAATTAGCGCGTATTAAAAATCCGATTTTTCTTGTCACATCGAACAACAATTAATCTTATAATTTTCGTTACAGAAATAAAGCAATTCAGATATATAATGATTACAGACAAAAAAACGTATTGTAGCTTTTAGTCAGGTCATATGATCGCAAGTATATATTTTAATATATGTACATTGTTTGTTTGCTTAAGAAGATTATGTTTCAATACATATTTTCTTAATTAATTTTTTTTTTGGCAGCTTCTCATTTTGATTATAAAAACGGTAAGTTTTCCCCAAAGCGGTTGCATACTTTTTATAACTTACGGACTTAAAACAAGAATCCATATTGCACCGTTTTTTAATATTTAAAAAGCGTGCACATTAATGCATATTGCAGTGCTGCGGCTTCCCAGAGAGAGCCACTACCACAGTGTATAGGGACAAATTTTCTGCTCCGTTACATTGGGGTCCTAAGCAATGATTTATAAGCACTTCCGCAATATTCCGTCAGAACACTACAAACTTAAGAGGCACTCAAAATTTTTAGTGATAGTTTAGAATGTAAAACACAGCTCTCAATAGTTATGGTCTCCTTGCAATACATACATACTTTTTATTTATTTATTTACAATAAACTATAATAAACAAGCAATAATGTTTGATTTTAGAGAATACTTTTAAAACTCTTGAATGAATATGCTTACATACTAACGTTAAGTACAAAACTTTCTATTGTACTATGAATTAAAAAAAAAAATGAATTTTATGCTTAATAACAACACAATATATGTAGTTTCTCAAAATGTACGAATTGTTGTTTATACTTTTATTATTTATTTATTTAAAAACTTTATTGCACAAAAAAAGTACAACAGGTGGACTTAATGCTATGAGCATTCTCTACCAGTCAACCTTTGGGTCATGCGGAGAGTTAGTTTATGGGTGCGGTAATAGTGACAAAGTGCATAAGAAATCTAAAAAATAAAAATATAATACACGAGAATAGTAACTACCAAGCGTTACAAAAGTCATTTCGGAAACAATTAAATATGCATATAGACATACATGAATAAATATAATATATATAATATGAAGTTATACTTATATTTACATAATGAACATATATATATATACATACTTTTGTACATATATATATACTTTTGTCTATAGAAACTGTTGTATAACCCAATCCAGTTTCACCGACAGTCACAAAATGGCGGAAGGTTTCATAACGCATTGTGGCTCCTAGTGCGGTCATATTTAAAATGCGCTGCAACATGAATTCCGCTGCGGCTGCCAAAAGCCGCCAAAGCGCGTGTAGACGAATTTCCCGCCCCGGCAGGTTTCGGTCCTAACCAATGATTTATAAGTACTGCCGCAATATTCAAAGCGCTGCGAATGACTGAGCGGTAAAGAAATATAGGAAACAGTAAATTTGAAACACGGTGCCTTTCAAAAGCCTTTGACCAATGCTGCCGTACTAACGAAGAGTGCAGTAAGTCGCGTTTCTAGCCAAATTGACATAAGACCATATCTAATTACAGATATGGTCTTAAGTCAACCTGCCCAAAAACACGACTTACTGCACTCTTTGTTAGTTCGGCAGAATGGCATCTTGCTTTCTCTCCAACGCATCCAATATACCTGTATGTTTGATGAGTGCCACTCTGGCATAAGTGGTAGATCTAACTTTGATAAATAGTGATGTAGCAAATCGTTTTATTTAAATTGAGTAATAAGTAGACTTTTTATAAAGATCTTACTTAGTGAAGACAGTATGCAAACAGGTCGACGATTAGATGAGTTTCTCTTATTACCGACTTAAATAGGGTCATGATTTGTATTAGATTCGGAAATTAGCCTAGATCTTAAATATGTAAGCTAAGTGGGAAGCAATGGTAGTAATAGTTTGTATTATCTTTAAAGATATCCCCTATAAATCCTCAGTCCTTTTATATATACATACAATGGTTAACCTCTATGCATACCTACACATTGCAACAGCACACAATGCAACACATTCATTACTAATTTATTTTAAATGCTTGCACAGTCTTTAATTATTGCCTGAAGGAGTTTCTAAGCTAAAAAATAACATTCTCAAGCAAAGGTACCGAAAGCATTCATGAAATCACAATACACAACCCAATGTACATCGTACATAACTGGCAGCAAAATAGCGGAATGTTTCATAACACATTGTATCGCCGAGTACAAGCGGTCATATTTAAAATGATCCGTAACACGAATTCCGGTGCGGCTTCCCAGCCCACAAAGCGGTGCAGTCGCTCCCTCTGCTCCATATCGTTTTGGTACCAAACCGATGATTTATTTAATGCTTCCTTGGCGTATCCGAAACGCTTCGCATGACTGAAAAGCGAATAAAAGAATCTGAATAGAAGCTGAGCTTGATAGAACGTAGACTTCGGTTTTTGATTTTAGCCCATTTTTCACTTGTTCGCGATCCAAGAAATATATATACGAGCGAATTGAGAAACCTCCTATTTTATTTTAAATCGGTTACAAATTCATATCAATCATACATTTTAAAAACGATCCCTGTCCAAATCACTAACAATTTAATAAATATCCTTCAAAAATCACGCGTGAATGATTGAGTCATTCGTTCAAAATGAATAACATCATTTTGGGGATGTAAGAATGTAAAGACATCGAATACTGGACCAATATCAACCAATCGCTAGAAAAGGAAACTAGTTTTGAAATGAAAAATAACCACATTGAAATCGATAATTTTGTTTAAAAGCTACAATATCATAGACAGATTTTAATTAAAACACCCCTTTTTATACTTCTGGATTACTCAATGATTCGATTTCCAATTACTATTTTTGTTTGATAGTGGTTTTCATTGTTTAAACTTTATAACACAGATAGACAGCTAGGAAAAAGAATGACAAACAAAAATGTAAACAAACATAATATCAAAAATACCCGTCTTATTTTAGAATTACATAAAAAAATAAATCAAAACTTTATGAAGGTTCGCTAGGCCACAGTGATGAAAGCACATTAGCAGTTACCACCGTATTTTGAATTAGCCTAAACTTGTGCCATGCGACTCTCAACCAAAGAGACAGCTTTGCTTTGTCGCTAATCTCCATTGAATGCTTTTACAGGCTACTTCACCCGTGCTAGCACGAGTAATAGGCTGAACTCTTTGATCTGTGCACGGCGGCGTTCCCGCCAAGTCCTTGCGCAGGCAGGCGGTTTATTTAAATGAACGTGGAATGCAGCGTAATTTCTTTTTTCTGATTTGGATAAAACTATATTTTGATCCAGAAATTAGTAAATCAAACACAGCAATAAAATAGGCATTAGGTCTGTCAGTTAATCTCTTTACTACTAATGATATAAAAAATATATTTAAAGTCTATTAAATGGTCCTTCAAGCCAAATGACTGATTTGTTTTATCATTTCATGTTAGTGAGGCTGTTCTGAATAGCCATTTTGTTAACGGCCACTTGAAACTATTTGTGATACCACTTTTGTTTAACGAACTTGCGTCAAATAGTTATTTTTTACGTTTAAACGCGATCAAATATTAAACGGGTCAATAGGAATTTCATCTATTCACGATTATGTGAACATGTTTGCGGCTTAGTCTAAAGGTAAATTCAAATTACTTGGGCATTATGTTAGACCTATTAAATTTGAAGAATTCCATTTGATCCAAAGCAATGTAGGCACAGTACTTGTAGAGATAGATAATATAGTTGGCAAATTTGTGTATGTACTACAAAGAACATATTTAAATATTTCTGTCGTGCTAAAATTACAAAATAATAGACTCAACAACAAATAACAAACTTGGCTAATGCTAATCAGGCCAACTTTATGTGGAAAAAGCTACTAGAACGCGGTTCAACAGACCCTAACAGAGACGAGCGAGAACAGTTAGCTCATAACAACGGTTTTTTCAATCCAATCAAAACGTCAGGCAGTAAGTAGTTCTCTAAATAATGTTTTCTCGTTTTGACCTGTATTTTAAATGGACTCAAGTTTCTATTTTTATTTCAAGTTATGTACGCACTTCTTCACTATAACCACACCCATATACAAACTCTCTGCATGACCCAAGGGGTGACTGGCAGACAATGTCCCTAGCATTAAGTCCAACCTTTGCACTTGCTTGTGCAATAAAGTTTTTAAATAAATAAAATAAGTATACCTGAATGTGCAAAACCAACCTAAACTATCGAGTTTCTTTCCAATATCTTATCGGTAGCTATAGGTTCTGAACCGGAGGTAGCATCATTTGATTTATGAAGAAAACTAGCTGTGCCCGCGACTTCGTTCGCGTGGACTACATCCTTTCATGGTCGGTTTTACCCCTTTCTCCCCTAATATTCGAAACAAAAAGTAGTCTATATTTTAATCCAAGTTTCGAGCTATATTTGTGCCAAATTTCATATCTCTAACTTCTAAAATAAACATTTTTCCATATAAACTTTCAAAGGTTACCCCCATCCCCCCCTTATTTTCTAATAAAAAGTAGCCTATGTCCGTTCTTGAGATTCAACGTATACCTATACCAAATTTCATCAAAATCCGTTCAGCCGTTTAGGCGTGAAAGAGTAACAGACGGACTGACAGCCAGACAGACAGACAGAGTTTCTTTCGCATTTATAATATTAGTATGGATATTCATAAGTTTTACTAATGAAATCTAAATGAATAAAAATTGACTATGCGGGCTACTCTCAAACAACTGTGTAGTTGGAGCTATTCGTTAAAGCGGAGCTTTGTGTTTATAATTTTTTTCCTTCCACATTTCCGTTCTAGAACTTGGCGTAGAATGGGATCGCGTAACGATTGCAAAGATGCTTAAGGTCAATGACCCGTGGTACCAAGCAAACGTCCTAGCATCCTCCATCGTCCGGACTGTAAGTCAACAAGGAGTTCTTCCAACGTTTCTGAATACCTACTCCATCGTTTCTCGTCACAGCCAACTCAGAAACAATAGACTGAAGGCAAACAATAGAGGCTCGTCGTAATTAATAAACATTATGAACTTTTGACGTCTCATCTTAGGTGACACTTGACAAGAAACTGTTTATTTTCGGGAATCCAGCCTTTTGTTTCTGCTTGTAACGAATGGTACTGGATCGTTGGAAATGTAGCTTAAGCCAGTGAATACTGTTTAAAATGAGGTCCATTCAGCTGTAGTTTCAAGCTTCTTCTTTCTTGTTATAAATTATGATTTACGCCCAGTGAATTTGGAAGGACATTTTAGCTTTTGCAAAGCTTACATGAATGAAGATATTTTCTATTCTGTTTCGACAATATCCATAGCCGAAAGGCGAGCAGGCCGGACTTTAGCCGTCGGGTGGCAAGCAGTTGCAGTTGAAAAAAAAATTATTTTTTTACAGTTTTGAACATTAAACATGCATAAATAACGTCTCAAGCTTTTTATTTCCAAACTATCGCGTTTATAATAACATTCTGATTTTTAGTTGCAAATTAACCGTCAATAAAACTGACACGCACACACATAATCTAATAATCATTATTAACTTAATAAAAATTTTGATTTAATAACACTATCTTTCTATTCCAATATGTTCCTCGGCATTTCAACTGAACTAAAAGCTTTTAATATTATTCATTTCGGTCCAATTAACGACGTTAAACAAATATGTCATTAGTACAAATAAGCGCACCCACTCGTCTCGCTGATCAATTTAAACTGACGTCAATGTGTCAAAACAAACCGATTATTCACACCTGTGTTAATAAATAGCACCAGTCAGCTGAGTGATAGATAGGTTTTCAAACAACGATTTATTGATAACTCAATTAAAAGCAACCTGGCGATGCGATCGGATGGCGTCTTTAGGTTCCGAATTCGGTTTCCGGTCTGGAAAACATGAAAAACGAACTTTTCTTTATTTTTCTGGTCTGGGTGTTGTTGTGTTGTTCTTATTTGTAATACAAGTGCTTTAGCTATTCCCGCAGAATCGGAGCAAATTTTGTGATGTTGTCAAAAATAAATGAAAAAAATGTGTGACATTACCTACAAGTCGACAAAAATACAGCGTCAGCAGAATTGGCGTAGTAAACAACACTCCATACGTAATGCATGACATCGATCCTACATCGCGATGTCAGAGTTTTCGTCGCCACTAACTTTATATACAACAAACCAAGATTGGTAGTTAGGCCTTGGTCCCCGAGCAGATAACACCTAGCTCGGCGAAAGTACTTCCACTTTTAGTAAAGAACATACGTTCCTTACAAAAATATTTCAATATTAATGTATAAGAGATGTTTGACCAACTGTTTGATTTTTTTTTATTCATCTTGCATTCGGTTTCAAATAATTTGCCAATGTTGGAATACCAATTTACTTACCTTGACCAATGATAATATTTAGAGCCTTTCATTAAAATACTACTAGAACTATATACCAACTCTAAATTAAAAGCTAAAGATTTTGTTCTTTTGAACGCACTAAACCCAGGAATTTTGTAAGCGAATAATTATTTTTATTGCGATGCGAATCGATGCGCATCCTTATATCGCGAATGTTTTAAGGGTACATAACATTATGCAGCAACCTATAAGAGCAAAGCATCAGTGGAGAATGTAGAAATGTGAAAACGAGGATAAAAAAAGCCGCCGGTGGGAGGCTAGTCTGGGAAATTGCTCTTTGAAATTCACCTTATACAAGATGTCATACATAGCCAAAACGTCCAACTACCCCATGTTTTTTTGTGATATAATATTGATAGAAATTGATGTAAATAAATTATGAATTTTAAATGCGCCTAACCCATTAAAATTTGTAAAAAAACCTTTTTAAAGGTCAACAAAACCAGTGATCATAATCAATTCATGTTGGTTACAACATGTTACACTTACACATCTTCAAAATAAATATTTACCAAAATGAAAGCTACAGCCGATTCGGAACTTAATCCAAACGAAAAGGATCCGACGAGTAATTTAGTAGTAAACCTAATCTTTACAATGTTTAGTACTAGAGAGAACTTTTAAAATATTGTTGCCGGATAGTCGATTATTAATTAATATATAACCCCCCTCCGCCCCTCTTAATCTAACAATCGATATCATCGATATAATCGATAGTATTGTCTAATATAAACAATTATAATCTAATAATTGTTAATAATCGATTATATCGACCTAAAATTAATAAAGATTTTATCGATTATATCGATATTAATTTTAGGTTGATATAAACGATTACATCGATAGTATCGATTGTTAGATTATTTGGGCCCCTTTTGCATAACCGATTAATAATCGATATACAATCTAATTGACGGCAACACTAACATGGTGTACGGGCGAGCAGATAATCGAGCCCATAATGTTTATTGCTTAAATAGCATCGTTTAAAACGAACAGTCTATTTTGTGTAGTTTAACACAAATAGGTCTATGGTTAGTGTATTTTTCAGTAACCCCAAATTCACTTAATACGTCATCTTCTAAATGACACGTGTGCTCCAAACTTTTAATTTTATAAGTTGGAAGCTCTCTCGATCCGGGTCCCAATCCACCAAACTTGAAGTTGCCATTACAAAATGTTTTGACACTTAGTAATTTATAGTTTCGCATGAAAGTTTCAACTAGTTAGGCAATAGAGCGAGAGCTAGTAATTGTTTGATTTACCTTACAGTAAAAACGTGTTATTTATATCTATTTGTTCCATACGTAAATTTTCGAAATCTCTGAATTTCTGATTATACATCTAACCAGTATGTAATTTTAAGGAACCTGGATTCTGGAAAGATAACACCAAGGTATTTTTTTCTATTTAAAATCTGGGAAATATTGTCCCCAATTCTATTATGCGAGAAGTTTTTTATACTATTTAGTGCTCATTAGCATTGTGGCTATTGCCTTTGCTCTTGTTCAATCTTAGGGTACTTAGAACTATTGTTACTTTGGTAACAATACTGTAATAAAATCACTAAACAAGTAGGATATAAACAAATATTGGACAACATCACATACATTGCTCTGATTCTGTGGTAAGTAGCTAAAGCACTTGTGTTACAGAAATCAGAAACAACGACCACAACACCCAGACCCGAGACAATATAGAAAAGTTCGTTTCCCATATTGACCCGACCGGAGATCGAACCCGGAACCTCAGAGATGGCGCCACCCCAAAGTCCGGCACGCTTGCCTCTCGGCTATGGAGGTCGTCTCGGCTACGGAGGCTATAAAAATTTAATCTGTTTACTGATTACACCATTTTCAATGTTCATCATTTCTTTGAATTAGTTAATTAATTTTTACAATTTACACACACTGTATCTCCGTGGGCAAAACTGGTTCAGCTTTATTTGTAATGTGAACTAGAGAGTTTGTGACGGGGTTTACTCTGTAAATTAAAGGTTCCAAACGTCAGCGTCAATATTACCTAGAAGCAGAATAAGAAACTATAAAAGGCTACTTCAAAAGAGTTTGTTCGCAGTTACAAACTCATATACATTTGTTGTTTTGTCAAAGAGTTTGTAAATACATTATTTTGTAAGTTAGTTATAGTTTACTATTTATGTTCTCTTAAGTTTATTTGTTCCTCTATGTATTAGTTTAATTTATTTCAATAAATCTTTAAATCCCTACTAATATTATAAATGCGAAAGTAACTCTGTCTGTCTGTCTGTCTGTTACGCTTTCCCGCTTAAACCTCTCAACCGATTTTGATGTAATTTGGCATAGGTATACGTTGAACCTCAAAAACGGACATAAGCTACTTTTTGTTATTATAATAAGGGGGGGGGGGTGTAATGCCACCTTTGAAAGTTTATATGGGAAAATGTTTATTTTTGAAGTTGGAGATATGAAAGTTGGCACAAATATAGCTCTATTAAAATATAGACTACTTTTTGTTTCAAATATTAGGGGAGATATGGGTAAAACCGACCATAAAAGGATATAGTCCACGCGGACAAAGTCGCGGGCACAGATAGCTATTTATATTATATTTACAAATAAACATTCCGTTAGTAGTCATGCACTTGATCACTAGTAAGGTCAATGATTCCATACATGAAAAAGAAACAAAAGAAAATCCTTGAATTTATTAATACGTTAAACACTGTCCCCCGTACTACAATGTGAGAAGTTTCGCACAATATTGAGAACTCTATAGTATTGCGGTTATTGCTTATAAACTCTAATTCGGCCTTCTTGTACAGGGGCCACACTTAACCCTTTAGGGACACCCAAACCTTAAGTTATTGTCATAAAAATAGTCTTATGAGATCATAATAGAAATAAGTAATACTCATACATCAGTAATGATATAAAAAAAATAATAATCATTAATCACTGCCCTATACACAAGTCTCTTTACTATTTACAACAAAAATCACAGAACACAGTTTCGTTTAGTTATTCCTGAATCTGTAATGAGATTAAAACATAAATCTCTCTATCTTAATAAAGTAGATGAAACAAAAATCCTATTTTACGGCATTTAAACCTTAAAATGATTTGTGAACGGTGTTAATACCCCTTATTTTGAGTTGTTCATAATTACGAGTATGTTTTCATTGTGCAGACATATAAGATGTATGCTAACTTACAATTTATTATAGCGCTTCATGCTAAACTAGCGAACTTTAAAAGTTTAAAAGAAACACGTGAAACACGAAACGTGAAAAGCAATAGTTTCTTTTTAGGGTTCCGTAGTTTTAGTTTCGCCATGTCTATCTGTCTGTCCGTCCGAGGATAATCTCAGAAACCGTTTGCACTAGAAATCTGAAATTTGGTACAAATATGTATATTAACGTCAACAAAGTGCAAAAAAAAATGTTTTTCTAGGGTACCACTACACGTAAATTGGGGAGTGATTTTTTTTTAATTTCAGTCCCAACATGTGATATATCGTTGGATAGGTATTTAAAAATGAACAGGGGTTTACTAAGATCATTTTTTAAAAATTTTAATATTTTGGGAAACAATCGCTCCAAAAGAAAATAAAATTTAGTTATTTTTAATCTATTTTTCTGTTTAAAAATAGATTAAAAATAACTAGTTGCGTTTCTACACAGAACGGTTTTCAGAGTCTCTTTTATGTAAATCTCTTACTTCTCAAATTTATTTTTCAAGTACACTACAGTTTCACTCAAAAGGCAGACCTTTACAGCGAAAACGTTATTGTTCTTGGGCAAAGCCGTGCATCCATTTAGTTGGCCGGCAAGTTCCAAGCCGTTTCAAGGAGTGAACAAATGTCACTTTTGGAGACTAGACTCTTGTGTACGTTGCACTTAAATTTGCCTTATTTTACATTCAACCGCCATAATTAGTCTCCGTTCAAAGATAAAACCACAATGTGCCACTTCTGAGGGTAAGTTCTGGTGTAAACGCAATACGGTACAAAAAATATGGAGTTTTGGGCAGAGAGGGTGGCGAAGTTAGGCTATAAGACTAGTTTAAGAAAAAAACAAATAAAAACTTGTGAAGTGAATTCTCAAATGCTCTGTCTTATTTTCACATAAAAAGACGATATTATTAAAGTAATATGGCGTTCATTACGCTTGATTTTAATTGCTTAGAAATTGCAAAATCAAACGGTACAATGCACACAATTTATATAAATTATACGCTAAGAGATATAAAGTTAATAACGCTAAATCACATTCAGTGTGATGTGCCTGAACATGATTACAAACTATTAAATACCTACAAGCGAATAAATGTCACATGTTTGCATAGATAACTTAGTGTAGACCCGATTGCGCATTGAAACGAGCGTAAACTGGATCTTTGGCCTAACAAAAGCTACAACGGTTTCCTCGTTTTTCCTACAAAAAAATATTATTTCAACTAAAACCGGTAGAAACAAAAAAACAACAAATAAATAAACAAATTATATAACATTAGGATAATCTTAGATTAAATCAAATTAAATATTTTAAGAGGGGTCGGGCATAGCGATTTATCGCTCTAGCTGGAGCGACCCGACTGTTGAAAAACCTCCACCTTACAGAAAACTGCAGCCAAATAACAATCACTTCTGTGTTGTTGTGTTCCTGCGTGTAAGTAAGGTTTCCAGAGTTCCGGGAGGGGTGCTACATTAGTAGCAGGGGTCAAGCCCTTAAGGTCAGGGTGACAAGTCCAGTTGTACTTATTGCTTAAGAGAAAATCTCAATAGCTTAAGAGCTAGGACCTCATAACCACTTAACATCAGGTGGGATGAGGTCAACCTTGAAGTGTAATATAAAAAAAATATTCCAACATTATTGATTTACAGATTTTTTTCATAAATGTAAATCGTTTTAATGTTGATAATCAGGATTATATTACTTTCTAAAATATTTAAAAGATATAAAAAATTACACCGTCATAGTCTACAATGAAAAACGATACTCTCATCCCTCATCCAGAACACTGACTTCCAAAACAAAACGCCTAAAAATCAACAATCATAACACTCAGCATTTTCTTGATCTGTCTTCATCATTTCATTACAAGAGAATGGTCCCGAGATATTTTTCCATGCATTAATCTTAAGGCGAAAAACGATATATCATTTTGACTGGTTTTTATATCCACGCGTAGACAGACAGTGGTATTACAAAAGGTTCATTGTTTATGAGATTATTCACTATTCTATAGCGCGATGAATCTTAGCACTAAAGTCTTTGTTAATATTGAGTGGGAGTACAAAAGACTATTTGTGTAGTTCGGTAAGTGCGAAAAATGCGGTCTTCTGAGGTGAAAGATGTTCTTTTATCTGAATTAGACAAAAGCTCCGAAGGTGACCCACAGATGTAAATATACTTGTATTCATATTTAGAACTAGCTATGCACGCGACACCGTCTGCGCCGAATAGCTATTTTATTTTTTGATAGCTGTGCCCGCGACTTCGTTCGCGTGGACTACATCCTTTCATGGTCGGTTTTACCCCTATCTCCCCTTATATTCGAAACAAAATGTAGTCTATATTTTAATAGAGCTATATTTGTGCCAACTTTCATATCTCTAACTAATAAATAAACATTTTCCCATATAAACCTTCAAAGGTGGCATTACCCCCCGCCCCCCTTACTTTCTAACAAAAAGTAGCCTATGTCCGTTCTTGAGGTTCAACGTATATCTATGCCAAATTTCATCAAAATCGGTTGAGAGGTTTAAGCGGGAAAGTGTAACTGACAGACAGACAAACAGAGTTACTTTCGCATTTATAATATTAGTAGGGATAACTAGCTGTCCCGGTTAACGTCATGCCGCCTATTTTGTTCCAAATTTTCAAAAACTTACTGGCTTAACAAAAATAGCTAAATTGGTCCAATTGTTCATGAGTTTCAGTGACCGCGATTGCTTTATATTAATATATAAGAACCTAAAAGTTACTCCATATTGCAGCAGTGAAAGTTTCGTCAATATATAAATAAATAAATAAATATTGGACAACATCACATACATTGCTCTGATTCTGTGGTAAGTAGCTAAAGCACTTGTGTTACAGAAATCAGAAACAACGAAGGTACCACAACACCCAGACCCGAGACAATATAGAAAAGTTCGTTTGACCCGACCGGGATCGAACCCGGAACCTCAGAGATGGCGCGACGCCAAAGTCCGGCCCGCTCGCCTCTCGGCTACGGAGGTCGTCGAGTCGAGATATGTCCTACCGTTTCAGAGATTAGTCAAGACAAACAGACAAAACTTGCAATAAATAAGTTTTTGTATATGTACCATGTGAACATACAAATTCAGTAAAAAACTGTTATTTTTCGATAAAAAACATTTTATTTATGACGGCCTCCATAGCCAGTGCGCCTTCTCTGAGGTCAAGGGTTCGATTCCCGGCTAGTTCAATATGAAAAACGAGCTTTTTTATATAGTCTCAGCTCTGGGTGTTATGGTATCGTCGTTGTTTCTGATTTTTGTAACATATTTACTTTAACTACTTGCAGTAGTTTAAGAGCAATGTCTCCAATTTTTATTGATAGGAAAGAAAATTGAAGAAAAAACTTGTTAAAAATAGCTTAAAAATAATATAGCTTCAATTTTGTTTTTTATTCATTTTGAAGATGCATAAGTGTTACTTGTAACCAACATGAATATATGAATTAATTATCATTATAATCAAATCATAATAATGACTATGATTATAATTAGAAACTTTCCAGAGAGACGTAAAAATTGTAAAACAAATTGAAGAGGCAATTTTAAAACCCCTTGAGTCAAAATCATCAAAACTAAAATATGTTTGAGTCTAGAAATCAAAATTCTTCAATATCAATTCGGAAATAAGTATTTTTATACTTTTTAACAAAGATTGACATCCCTTAAACTTACAGCAACAATACAATACTTACAATTTTGTTACAAGTTTTACAAACTGTCAAAAGAAAAGTAAAGCGTTTGAAAGTTTGGGACTACGCAACAAGTAAACTGGGTGTGTTTTACATAGTAGAATAATATGCAGTGAGCCAATTCCGGTTGTAAATAAAAAGGAAGAAAATTTCTGTGCTACCGATTAAACTGAAAAAAAGAAATAAAGAATGACATACGGGCTTTTTATTTATTCTTAGCTTTGAAGGACTTAATTACAATTTTTCTGAAAAGTCAGACTTTAAAAGTCAATATCACCTCAAGTTTTAAGTTCGTCACTTAACAAAGTTAAAAATATAATGAGCTACCAAAGTAGACAGACTACAACATATACAGTCTAAGATTAAGCTTATTTTACAAAAGCTCTTTAACTGCAATATGTGCACAATTTTAATATTATGATGACTCCTTCCCTAAATTGTAACAATAATCTACCTTATTTGATACGGTTTGGTTGATATTTAAAAATAGCGTGAAATAAAAATACATATAGCTTTAAATTGTGAAAGTTATTTCCATTGCTCTTTTAATAGATAAGAAGTCACTGCCCTCCTGAATCTGTTTATCTATGTATGATCTCAAAAATAAAAAAAACGTTTTCAACCTTTTGCAATTTATTTTGAGTACTCGAAATTGATAAATAGACAAAAATGGGATAAGGTTATAGTTTTTCATAATTTTTTAATAGTGGTTTATGCCGCACTTGCGACTTTAAATATTTTAAAGAAAAAAAATTATAGGTATGTAGTTTTAAAAATATTGAGCAGAGGGCATGTACCGGAAGCTCACGGGCAACATAAAAAATTCGTCACCTCCGTTAACTTGCGGTTAACTCAGTTGGAAGAGCAGCACGCGCGATACGTGAAGGTCAAAGGTTCAAGTCCTGCACCTCAAACGGAGATAACATTTTGCTGTTTCTCTAAAATAAGATTATAGTTTGCATTTTTTAAAAATTTTTGCGAAAGTTTTAAATGTTCGCGTCATCTTAAATAAAAATACAAAACTTCGCTGTTGTTCTCTTTGCTGTAACGTGTTGTGCAAAGTTGATGGGCGGAACGAAGGGCGGGCAAGTATTGTAAGGCTTCTCTAGCACGTGTCACGTGCCCTTGCCCTACCCGCATAGAGGTGATCCTGGCCCTTATAAAGAAAGATTAACTCTTCGTTGGTAGAACCTGATCAGATAGGTCTGAGAACTACTGAGTTTCTTGGCGGCATCTCGGTAGTTATAGGATCCGAACCGGAGGTAGCGTCATTTGATTTGCATGGAAACGATTCATAAGTGTTACTGATGTAATATATTTAAATAAAAAAAGATTTGACTATTGATGCTGTTTCCAAACCCAAAGATACATAAACTTTATCGCAGAAAACATTTACTGTTATTGGTTTTAAGATTTAAATCAAATACGACCGTCTAACGGTCTTGTCGCTAGAAACTGATTTCTTCCAGACAATCTTACGAAGTGAAAAAAGATGACTATGAAAGGGAACGGATGTGCTAATATTCACTTGCCACTAGTTAATAGGTAAGGTACAGTCAATGTAACAGTTTCGAATTGACCGCATTGAGATTATGTGGCTTATTATAAGCGGTAATACGCAACTGACAGGGGATTGATAAAAAATATTAAAAAATATAATATAAATTATAAATATAGATATAAAATTTAATCTGAATTACACACTATCGTACTTAATAGTTTCTTCTCTCTTTCAATAATCCTATACTATATTTGAATAATCCTTTAATTTTTTATGTGACATTCGTATCCATCTTTTATGAATCTCTTTATCTGTTAAGAAAACATGAATTCTAATACAATTTTTTTTAAACGTTATCTTAATTTAAAATTACTTGTGTCCGTTTTGGGTGTAGTCTGTAAGCATGCATGTAAAGTTAAAATAAATAAATGAAACTTTATGGCTTTTTATAAACCTTTGACTATAGTTTATACACGATAAGTTACATACTGCTGCTATATCAAATATATCTTTTTTTTTTAACCTGGAGAAACGCTCTGTGCAGCCCCCCCGTTCGGGGAAACGGGGGTCGGTTACGCAGATCTAACAAATCTATCTAAGACTTTCTTGCCGATACAGTAGACCTAAATCCTGAACAGGCACTATTGACACTTTGGGTTGTATTCAATGATGATTCAAACGTATTACATAAAATCATTCAATTAACTAATTCTTTATTGTAGCGCAGTATATTGGCTCCTCCCAGCATGATGGTAAGCAAGAGAAAAATCCAAGAGGAAATGATAATAGTTATTTCATTAACTGAATCGAACAATTTACATGTAAAACTTTTGCGATACAAGACTTTTAAAAACAAAGGAAGAGCCATTGGTAAAGCAGTTGGGCATCCTTCAGGCCTTCTGAAATACGAAAAAAAATTACTGAGCTGTATCCTTTCAACATAATTATATTTGGAGAACGACAATTTCATGCAAAATACAAGCAAATTACCCCGCGTCACAGACAAATTGTAAAAAACGTTATAAGTGTCATTCAGTTTAATTGAATCCAAAACGCGAATGAGAGCAAACGAAGCCATAACAATATTTTCTGCTAATGTTTTGTGGGTGCCATTTTTCTTATTGCAGACTGTATCAATATCAAAAACATTAAATAGGAGAACATTATAATGAACCAAATGATTGAGGTGAGCAAAATTAATACCCTGTATAATACGACGCTTATTTGCAACTAAATAAATAAAACGATGGCGATTGATAGCGTCAATAATATGTTCACGATTCATTTCCAGATATTACTTAAAATAATACCGTGAATGAGGGCCGATGCGAAACTATTTTAAATCTCTTGATGGCAGTGCACGGATAATTAAACACCGTTATTTCGGTTTCATTTCCGCAGGAAATCAACAAACATTGCCATTTTATTTCTGTGATAGTACATAGTAGATATATAGTGACTTTACAAAACAATTACAGGAATTGTATCTAACGTACGAATTACCATTCGTAGACATCACTTCAAGGTCAATACTTGCAGTTCTATATAGTTTATATCCTGTCTACATAAGACAAACTGTGTAGTGTGATGTGTTTTTGACCGTTCAAAATCAAACATGTGATTTATCTATATCTATACTAATATTATAAAGAGGAAAGATTTGTACCTATTTTTGTATGTATGTATGTTTGTAATGAATAGGCTCAAAAAGTACTGAGCCGATTTAAAAAATTCTTTCACCAATATAATGCTACATTCTTCCAATTTGACGATTTACATGAATAGGCTACAAAATTAGGGATCCTTGGTAAAATTTGAAAAATTTCAACAGAAAAGCGGGAAAAATTCTGTAAGGCGAAACGAAGTTCGCCGGGACCGCTAGTTGAAGATAATTACATTAATCGACTGATCTCAACCAAAGGTATCAAGATTTCTAGATGACGAACACTTACTGAGTTAGAATTAGCAGTTCTGTATTTATTCCAGATTATTTTAAAGAAACAGATTTTTTTATCTTCGCTTGCTATGTGGGAATCGAACCCACGACCTTCACGTATCGCGCGTGCTGCTCTTCCAACTGAGCTAACCGCTAGTTATCGCAAGCTATTAATTTTCTGCAGTATCAATCCGTTAGCCTTCGGTAAGTGCTCTCTGCCGAATATGTTCAGAACTACATACTTATTGCAGCACGCGCGATACGTGAAGGTCGTGGATTCGGTTCCCGCACCGCAAGGGGAGATAAAAGTTTTCTGTTACTTTAAAATATTTAAAGTTCGCTAGTGCGGCAAAAAGCACTATAAAAATAAAAAATCGATTTATTCCAGATTTCCCAACCCAATACAAAAATCCTTTTTTTTTTGCTTACCTTTTAACCAAATTGTTATTTGACCTACATTTTACATAGAAACACTAGTAATTATGACATCGTCTACGTGTAATTTGGACCCTCATCACATCTTCTGAGGAGTCGAACTTAGAAACTCCCAAAACCTACATCATAATAACTATCTGAACAGATTATAATCTGTTTAGAAACATAATTATGTTTCTAAAACGCAATTTGTTCAATAGTTTGATCTTTGATAGTTCTATCGGTATTTTAGAGACTGGTTTTTCCGCAGCTTCTTCAAAATTAATGGGAATGCCATGCATCTTTGAATAGTTATCCTTCTATTAATCTGTGTATACTTTCTTCAAAATGGTGTTATAACCCAACATTGTTTTACTTTTTTTTTTACAATCTTGATGATAAACATGATAACTACGGAGTTTCTTGCCGGATTCATCTCGGTAGGTTTAGGTTCCAGCTGTAACCAGCTGTAGCTTCAATTTTGTTTAAATTCACGATAACGATGAAATAATGTTACTTAATAACATGAATAAATGAATTGATTATGATTACGATTTATATTGGAACCTTCTTCTTTTTGTCAAGAATCATTTTAAATATGCGATCATGCCTATGACGAATAGCCTGCTCTAGTCTAGAGCTAAGGGCTCAAAGCTAGTAAAAAATAATATTATTTTAAACTTACATTCTTAGCACTCCTCTTAAGTTGCCTGCTGCCTTTCCACCAGGTGATAACAGCATCAGGCCGGGAGCCAGTACTCTTACACTCCACCTCGTAACTACGATCTGCTGAGAGCTGTCTGCTCTTATTCAGGATTTGCACGCTCAGTGGCCTTACTGCAACAAATTTAGTCAGTTGGTACACAATAGATAATAGTAAACAAATAAACAAAGGGACCATGCAATAAAAATACCTCAACGGTCTTATGGTAACTAGCTAAGGCTCGTACTCCAGGGGTCTTTGACTATCAAATGGCTGCAAATCGTTATCATCTTCACCAAGCTTTCGGGACACAGCAGAAGGCCTATGTAATTTAAAAAATAACTGGAGGATGTTCGGGGACGGGGCTTCTAACCCTGGGTCCGGTTGCTATTGAAACGGGGCAACCTGACGTACGTATGTGAACAAAAGCGCACCGGCATGTGCCGGTAACGCAAAAAAGCCCTACTGCTTAAGAATAAAGTGACGCAAGCCCCCGCTGGTGAGTGCGGAACAGCGCGAGCGGACTAAGTGTCATGATGAATTGTGACGGAAAAAATTACGAATTGTGAAAATTTATCTTTGCTGTCGGCGGGGCATGTAGACAGCCAGTCCTGCGCCTGTCCACTCTCCGGTCCGCGCTTCAATTGGATTATGAGAATAAGAGCTGCACTAGTGAATTACTTAGGATACTTGGCTATACAAGGTAGATTTGTAAAGTACATAACAAAAAAGAAATGGTTTCATCTTCTACAGTGACTCACAATTTACATCCAAAATCAGCAGCTTCGTCTCCGGTGGAGCCAGGTTGGTGTTCGAAGCCTGGCAGACCAGCCGAGCGTTCAGGTGCTGGCGCCCAACGCTGGGGAAGGTTAGCAGGTTGACCGTGGTGCCATCAGAACGTTGCTCGAAGGAATCGTCGATGACTGTGTTCTCTAGGTACCAGGTTAGACGAGGTCGGGGATCACCTATAATTAAATAATGTTACTCAACTTCAAAGGTGAATTTTATTTTCTCAAAGCTTTGGTAACGGCGTACTTTCTGTTTTCTGGGACACCGTGCATAATGTTTTGCCATCATTTATTTAATTGTTCAAAACATGCAAATAAAATGCCTCTCGATGTTTTTTGTCATACTTTTTAAATTTCTTATTTCTAAATTTTGTAATTTCTATGTCATATTGAACACACAATGTTTTCTCATATCTCTTCCACAGTCTGGTGGAATACCAGTAGCTTTGAAAATCTGAAGTGCTAAATAATTTACATCTTACTCAAACATACTTAAAAGAAAGATTCTTACCTCCGTACACCTCGCAAGTGAGTTCAAGAGTGTCACCTTCATTGTACGGCTCTAATAGACGCGTCTGGTCCTTAGTCTTGGAATCCATGATTGTTGGTCGGTTAGGCGGAGCTGTAACAATGAAATAGTCACATGATACAAAAAAATGAACGACAAATATAATGTAAGGAAGGAAATAATCATCCAAACAGTATTTACATACAAAATTAAGATGAAACGAAACTAATACCAACATTGAAGATAGTTTTAACTTTTAGGTGTAGTGCCCGTAACATACTTTTTAAAATCTTAAATCTAACTCAAATTGCAGTAGAAAGCTACTAAAAAGACGGTTTTTGATAATTAGTATTTCATTTCACTCAACAATACGATAATCTTTATTGTTTCAATCGGTAAAATCGGTTCTCATCTTTATAAAATACTTAAGTATCATTTTCTCCTAGCGTGTATTTTTATTATGCATCTATTACAGACAACGGGGTTCACTTTGATTATGATCCGGATTTGACAGCTTCATTATTACAATAGAGCAAATGCAGGAAGACCTCCACACCACTTTTATATACAAACAATAAGAAGTTATTTAGTACACACAATCAATATACTGAACACAGATATTAAATTGACACTAACAAAAGATCCAGTAAAAGTAAATTAATAAAAAAATATATATTGATTGCGTAGCTAACAAGGTCAGTCTCAGCTTGAGCTGCTACGACATCAAGGGTTACTTAAGGAGCAACAGAGCATAATCCAAGTCTGGTTCTTAACCTAGGACCAAGAGTCTAACGTGTCTTCCGAAGCACGGAAACATTATTCCTATCAGAAGTGATTCATGCAGAAATCTGACCAAACTGGAAAAATCTCAAAGCCACAATCACAGAATTTGAACCCATGGCCTCCGGAATTTTGAGCGTAACACTCTCCACTGCGCCACGGAAACAGGAAAGGTTATTTTAGTAAAAATAGATGGGAGAAGTAATCCACCATTTGTTATCTTCATTTACTGATGAAAGACTACCCACACCAGTCTTCATTTCATTTCATTTTAGAACCCATTTTCCAATGGCCAGTGTTGTATTCATTTTAAACACAGAATTGAATAAGCGTGTTAAAATATTTTCTTTTACATAAATGTTACACAAGACCCTCCATTCCCGACCCTTATTTCAAATTTCTAAAACGAAGTCAAGAGTCCTACAAACAGGCTTCCATATCGCTCCACATCTCAGTACGGGCATGAACAATAACTCGACACGAATGTGCGCAATTAAGCGAATTGAACATGTAAAATTACCGTATTAAGTTACATATTTGCCTTTCACAATTACGACAGCGCGCGTGTTTGAATTACCAAATTGATTCATTATTTGAACATTTTGTTTACAACACGTCTAATTATTCTGTAGGATGGAAAAGATGATAACTTCAATCATAATTCTGGTTGTCTTAATCTTTTGTCTTTGCTATCTTAGCCTCTTTAACTTCAAATGTTTGTTTTTTTTTGTTTTCTCTTTTTGCTTTTTCACAAACAGTGTTATGGTCACCAGCAGCATCATTTTATATCAACTCGTTAAAGTACGTTTCTGTAGACGTACTGCCAAAAACAAATTGGTTTTCGAATTCCGTAAAACATATTAATTACGATTGTAATAAAACTGCTATCTGTATCGTATTCGACTTATTTCGTTTCTGGTAGGAAGCCTCCTGGTCTTATGTTCCTATTTGAGCTCATCTCATAGATTACTTACTCCAGGAATACACAAACTTCAGAAGTGATTT
This sequence comes from Glyphodes pyloalis, assembly GCA_037074685.1. NCBI lineage: Eukaryota > Metazoa > Arthropoda > Insecta > Lepidoptera > Crambidae > Glyphodes > Glyphodes pyloalis. Next base: position 17,480,745 of record JAYKKO010000009.1, read on the forward strand.
CGATACGGAAAGTCTATATTTTGTCTCCATCCAATAGGAAATCCGGTAAAATAAAGGGATAAGTATATTTTTTACTATCATTTACAATAAGGTGCTACAAACAACGAGGAAGTTTTTTCGATACCTAAAAATTGCCAAAAAAAAGCGTATGCGGAAAATAATTTATTTCAGAAAAGTACCAAAATGGTTGTAATAACAGTACGCAACCATTTTGGATATAACCTTATGTTAGGTTTGCCGATTTTTATGGTGTATAAATTTAAAATTATCTGATTTCTGAACGTAGCATAAAATGTTTAAAATATCGTTTCGGAACGGAAATTCTCGACCGTTGAATCGAGCGTTTAAATGGAAAGAGGCGAATCGAGTCATTCTGGTCGGAGCGCCGAAGGAGAACGGACGTCTCTGGAGCTTGTACAATGCTGTCTGAGGAAATAGAAGCTTTTGGAAACTGTAAGTGTTTTTCTGTGTTCCTATTCCTTGTGGCCTTTATTTAAGGAGTGAATTTTACTATACTTATTTGGACTTTAACAAATCACGAGCAGACAGAAGAAAAAGTTTGAATCTTCAACAAAAAAAAGTGTTAAAATCTAGTTCCCAGATTTTTCCCCGTCGCCGTTATTAGCACTTCAGAATACAGTAATAAAGTTTAACTGAGCCGGCACGCACGTTTGCTACCGAAAGTGTAAACTTTATACGTGTTGCGACTTCTTGCTCTGTTTTATTGCGACAAAGGAAACTTCTGGGAAATTCAAGGGAATTAGTGTCATTGTTTTTTGCTATTAAAAGATTCGCAAAGTTTTTACGGCTAACGTCTTTGTTCCAAATTGAAATGGGTCTAGGATAATGACCTGCGATTGAGAAGATTTGTGGCCTCGCTGAAGTTTTTTATGGTAGGCTAGGTCTGTTAAAACGAGTTAAGAGAAAAGTAATTTTTGAACTTTTGTTATTTTTATAAAAGCTTATGTTGATTTACGATAATATCATCATAGTGAAAGATAAAAACGGCTAAGTGCGAGTTGCATTCAATGAAAGAATGAAACTCGCAAGAAAATTGATTTTGAAAAAAAAATGTTAAAAAAAACAACAGCTTCCTTAATTGTTTTTTTTTATTTTATCTTTATTGTTTATTTTTAAATTAAGTAAGTAGATAATTCATTTTGTGCATATTTCAAATCACTATCGTTTGCCATTATTGATATCGAGAGAAAAACGGAAAAAAAACATGTTTTTGACATATTTACTTGCATAATTTGTGAAACTGTCTAGTTATTGCAGTTCTTGAGAGACAGTCTGGTGTGGCAGACGGAAGAACGGACAAACAGCGAAGTCTCATTAACAGGGTCCCGTTTTCCCTTTGGGTATGTCTATTTTATCATTGTCCGAAATTATCCAGACTGCATTTACCATAAAGATTTCTCTTACTTCTAAGGTAAATTAAATACTTCCAGTTCGATATTTGCACTCGGCATTATGGCGGTACAAAGTCTAAAATGTATAGTCTAACTTGCTTTTCATCATAAATGTACGGTTTAACTAATTTATTATCAAAAAAAAATAAGAAAATCTTGTTAAGTTAGATGCTGGTAGTTTTATTTTATTTTTCTTTATTAATTTATTATGTACGTATGAATTATATTCTGGTGTTTAGTTTCTTGCTATTTTTTATTATTTTTTGTAGTCCATACACACATTTTTACTGTTACCGCACCCATAAACAAACTATCTGCATGACCCAATGGTTGATTGGTAGAGAATGCTTCTAGCATTAAGTCAATAAAGTTTTAAATAAATAAAAATATTTTTGAGTTTAAAAAATTCCAAAACCTTACAAAACAGTTAAACATTCCGAGTTACTATTGTTTACGAAGTTTATAGACATAATTACCCTTACCACGAAGCTTAATGCACACGTCACGACGAAAGACAATGAGCGTCTAATTAATGAAAGATGGAGCACAATGTGTTGTATTCACGACTAATGTTTGCGGGGAATCTTTGCACAAAGAAACTAATTGTGTAGTGGAACAAGGGGAATTTATAATTGGTCCTGATTTTGTGTTTGCCAAGGAAAGTTTGCAGACAGGGCTTGATAATGAAGACGGGGACAGATTGCGCAAAATTAGTCTGACGGAGATGTAGGTCGAGATAGGCCTGCGACGAGAGCGCGGACAATCGAATTTATTTTGATTATCTGCTTGGTCATTAAGGTTAATTTGGTAATCAATGACTAGGGTGGTGAAATTGAGACCCAAACGTTTCATAAAAGCTAATGGTTTAATGATAATCCAGAATCTACAAGTGCTCAAATATAAGCTCGAGGTGATGGTAGCGATAGCGTTGCGAGACGTATCTTTTACTACAAGAGTGTTAGTTCTGGCTGGTATATCTATGTTAGTCATAAAACTCAGAGGTATCTTGGTGATTTGAAACATCTGCCTTAAACCAACTTAAGGTTAGCTGTCAGAGAATGCTCTAAGCATTAGGTCTACTTATTGTACTTAGGTACAATAAAGTTCCGAATAAATAATCACAACCCTTCATCATACCAATATCCACTGGGCCTATTGAGTGTACGAAGCATCACACATCTATTCTAACAACCGTCATTTAGAACTTACCCCACTTCAGCACTCAATCTAACCCCCATTTTTTCATACCATGCACTCCTTCATCATCCGAAAAGTAAATCCCTTAGAAGTAATAGCTACCCTTTTCAGTCATGACCATAGGGCCCCCATAAATCATCTCTTTCATAGACCAGCTCGCCATTGACAAATACGAGTGATAATAGGCCGTTGATAGGAGCTCCAAGAGTAATGGCGAGATAAGGGACAGGTGCTCCACAAGAATGATGCGGCCCTTTCTTTAATGCCTACGCCCTCTGATTTGGAGTCGGGAAATGAATCGCCAAAAGTTCATGTGCTCAATGATGTGGAAAGGTGAGCAGATAGATTGAGATTATTGTGTTCTTTTTAAGAAGAATTGTTATGGAGGTGTGTGGCGAATCGGGGAGGATGCGATTGAGATGACACGTACGAAAACGAACAAAGATAACATGCACATAAGGATAATACGGTATCAAATTGCGATGTGGGTTCCTCTATTGCTTACCATCAGGCTGGGAGAAGCCAAAATACACTGAGCTACTATACTAAATAAAAAAAAACATTTGACAGCAGATTAATCTCGGGACAAAATGTTGGAATCGTCATAGAATATAAATCCAATAAAATCCATATTTTTTGCCCAGGTAGATTTCACGAACACAATACTGGATTAATCCCACAAAAATGGACATCAAACGTTTAAAATTCCTAGAAAACGCCTTAATAACGTTCAGTTATACATTCGTTCTAGATCATAACTTGGCAAACATTCAAATAAAAAATATAATATGCTTTTGGCGTACTCCGAGACCTAAAAATACATCAAATACGTAACAAGACACACATCGACTTGGTTTCAAGGTCAAGCATTTGTGAAAACCAGAATTACTATTTATCCTAATAATATTATAAATGCTGATATCCGACAATCCCTGACTAAGGGAATTTTTAAAAATAAAGTTCGTGAATACTTCTTCTCTCTCGCTAACAAGTAATGATAGTCATGAATTTGTCAATTGCTGATCCAATTTATTTATCTTCTGAATTTATAGTTATGTGGATATTTGTTTTTATATATAAATTATCAATATTATGTAAATCTAAATATACCTTCATATTTTATATATTATATTCTAATTAATTTATATAGTATGTGTATTATTATCGTATATTTAAAAGATACCGTAATGTTATTCTTAATGCTTAATTTAATGTTGTTTAAAATGATTTATTTTTTTTCTTCCCTGTTACCGCACTCATATACAAACTATCTGCATGACCCAACGGTTGACTGGTAGAGAATGCCCCTAGCATTAATTCCACCTGTTGTACCTATTTGTGCAATAAAGTTTTTAAATAAAAAAATGCGAGATATTTTAAGAACGTATGGATAACATATAGATGTCAGGACCTATCTATAGGTGTATGGATGTATGAATGTATGGATGTCTGGAGGTAATGGTGTCTGGATTTTTGTGACTTTTTCACGCAAAAACTACAAAACGAATCTCTATTACATTTGGTAGATAGAAAGATAAAATATTGGATTAACATTTCGCACCTTTGGTATAGCAAGGGCACAGTTGAAGTTTTTGCAATTTTACAGGAGAGCCATTTGAAGATATGTTTTTGCATTTAATGTGGTCTAGCTCTGTTTCTTTAAAGTTATCCTCCTTTGCAAGACATAAAATATATTCATAGTATATTTTTTTTAGACATGTGCTTTACAAGAATTGAGAATTTTCAATGTTTTTTAGAATTTTGTTATCAAGGCAGTTTACAATTTTTCCTTTGTTCTATCGAAGGTGCGATATAGGAAACTCTTTACCCGCTTTATTTAATAAAGCGGCCAAAGTCGCGGGCAACAGTACTTAAATACAACTTAATACATATACACTATGAAACACACATATTCATATCGTCAATGTCCTGGGTAAGAAAACCGACGCCTTATTTCAACAGCCATGTGCTAACCAATTACAAATCACTTACATATAATTTGATAATTTAAATATTAATTGCATACATTATTCTGTAGTGAGCAGCTAAAGTATTAACACTAACCAAAAACTGACCATCGTTCCGCGGTCTTCCAAATAATGAACTGTTTTTGGCAAACCGAGTGAAGTTGGAAACTACAAAACCTTAAAAAGGTTTAAAGCTCATCATCTACTTTAGTCAGTGATCTAAATTCAAAGGGATACTCAACAAAGTTGCAAATCCGTGAAATGTCCATCATAGTTCCGAATATTCCCCGAAGGCTTGATTAATACCACCTCGATTTCTATACCTAAATCACGGTTTTATAAAGTTTGAAGCCTCTTATTTCATTATTTACGGCGCGGTAGGCTTTATTCGAAAAGTTCCCCTGATAATAAAGTTAGTAATTCGGTAACTTTCTTCATGACGCTAGAATTTCGAATTTGAGAATCTTGTGATAGCAATTTGGCTTGATTAGAGAAAAATTGGGAGATTTTCCCACTGTCTCTTATGTAATAATGATTTATTTGCTTGCGTTGACAAAAGAGAATGGGTCTAGACGTCAAAACTAATTACGCGATTTAGTACCGCGTAGTAGTCTAAAGTTTTATTTTCTTCTAGTAGATAACAAGACAGCCGCATATAGGCATAGTTTTTCTATCATTGGACAGCTAAAACGACTTTACAAATCGATGTCAAACACGGTACAAAGATAGTTATTTCCATGAAGACATCTGGTACGAAAAGATTTTCAATAATTCAAGCTTAAGAAATAAAATGAGATCTAATTCCCAGCGCACAAAGCCGGGGGCGTCTGAAAGTTAAAAAAAAATGTAATCTATTATGTAACTTAATTAAGCGACGTTTCAAGTTTCATGCTTTTAGAACGTGATTTGTACTAATACCTTTTAATGTGACAGTATCTTAGTTTTATAAGTTTCAAGTAAATCACACTCAAAAAGATATTTAAATAGCAGTATTTATTTTATTTCGGAACAAATAACTGCGTAATAAGACTTATAGCTACTACAAACGTATTTTTTGTAAATATTATTGAAATTATATTAACCAGCACTAAAATTCTCAAAGAAAAATAAAAAAATAATAAATGATACTTCTTTAAGCAACCATTGGTGTAACTATACATTCAAGTGTAAAATGTGGTCGTCATAAAGAAATTACGATACGTTTGATAAGTTTATTTAGTTTATTTTTTAATTTCCAAATAAAATTATTTATAACGAAAGAAGTGGATATTTAACAATAACCTATTTACGGTGGTTTATATGTATTGTATAGGAATAGAAAAAAAATATTGAAAACAAGATTGTAACAGCGACAAAATAAAACGGGTTCTAATTAAAACTGAAATTAATTGTATGCATCGAAGTACCGTCATTACAAGACATCAAATAAGATTGATGACAAACACCGTTAACAAATCTGAACAAGTCACCCTCTAAACAGCTAAAGTAATGGAAAACGGAGACCTTTAAACAAACATCCGAGAATAGAGCCTATTAAATTTTAATTAAACTTCAGCTGAAGGTCAGTGACCCTTAAAATTATGGAGGTAATGCTACACCATTCGTAACAACCCACTCACAAATTTGCAGAATGATAATTTTGGATGTGATGCTAGTCATTTTACAACAGAAGGGAGGAAAAAGGTTATTTGAAATCTGATCTCGGCGATTTTTTAGGATTCCTTTCCTGAAGGGCCGAGAAAAAGTCGTATACGGTTTTGAAATTAACTCCTTAGTAAGGCTCACTAAGTGACTACAATATGGAGTTATTAATGTGAAGATTTTAAAGGTTTTGCTTCCATTTATTAGAGTTTAAAAGGATGAGCGATGAAGGAGACTCTAGGCCGGTGACCACGGTAATTTAGGTATTTCCCATTTGCAACATTATTACTCAAATTGTTAGAAGTAATTTTTTTATTTTTGTCGTCACTCGTTTGCGTGGAAAGATAACAAAAGCCCCGGCTTCAGTTATTTTTCCAAGCAACTGGGTTTCACTAGAATACCAGCACTGTAGCGGTGTTAGAAATAATGCCGTAGCAGCATTTGCTGAGGTGGAACCTAATTGAACATAAATTATGTGTGCATGTTAATTAAGTAGGTTATATATATTTTCTTAAGTTGGTCAATAAATTTAATTCTTTCTTTAAAAAAAAACTAAATAAATAAACGACTTAAGAAGTTTTTGCGACAAAGTTTTTATTATTATTTATTTATAGAACAAAACAAGGAATAGTAGTAGTAAGTTGTATAAGTATGTCGTCCAGGTTTAACCCGTTAACTTATTTGAAATGTTCAGAATGGAAAGCGGTAATATCAAATTCAATATGATAATTCAACATTATAATATCATCTTTAAACCACACTACCTAAGTTCAATATTTAATTCGACTTGTGTGTGTCTAAAACTGGTGTATTCGACTCATTTACAATGCTTTATTTATTTTTTCTTGAATTTTTATTGGAACATTTGCAAGTATAGCGCGCCTCCTAAAATTCTCGTTTCTTAAACAATTACCACTTAAAAGGTTAATAATATGCAGATGGTCGTTCTATTGTCAGATGAAATTGTGAGAACGATAGGAAATTGTACCCGTCTCTACGACGCTATAGAAAGAATCTCATCTTGTCGTGAACTGGCCATAAATTAAAAACGCCAGAATAAAAGAAAATCGTCGGACAGGAATAATAAACGGTGAACAGATCAGAGAAAAATAAGATTCCGTACAAAACTAAAGTACGAGAAATGTTGACAGCACTTTGACCAATAAAAGATCAATAAAATATCCCTAAACAACTTTTACTCAATCATTGTATTAACGTTGTAATGCATCATACCAATTAGCGGCCGAACTACGTTAAATAATAATAATATATAAATACAAAATATAGAACGTTATATACATTGCTCTGATTCTGTGGTAAGTACCTTAAGCACTTGTGTTACTGAAATCATAAAAAACGATGGTAGCACAACACCTAGACCCGAGACAATATAGAAAAAATAATGGTTAAAAAAACTAAAAAACACGCTTTTAGCACGCATTGAAAATTACAAAATAATTCAGACATTTAAGAAAGAAAGCGTGGAGCGTTTTGTCCAAAAAGAGTAAAGATAACATTAACGCTCCACGCTTTCTTTCTTAATTGTCTGAATTATTTTGTAATTTTTAATGCGTGCTAAAAGCGTGTTTTTTAAACTATTATTTTTATTTTTAGTTTTGCTATCTATCGATGAATAGCAGAACTTTTACGACTGTATGGAAATATCACCCCTCGTCTCTTTAGTTCAGCAACTCGCCTTTAGGTGGCATTAGTTGTATCGGCGTTACTACGCATGCGTAATTGTTTCGTTTTTTTAGTCCTGGCATTTCTAAAAAGTATAATGGATTTTTTTTATCAAATTATTGTATTGTCATCAATCCTTGAGACGTATGCAAAGTCCCAAGTTGATTAGGTGTTTAGAAATCGTTGAAAATCGTTCTCAAAGATTTTGTTACATACATATATCCCGAGTTAATAAAAGCGTGTTAAAAAATAGTTTCCCATATTGACCCGACCGAGGATCGAACCCGGGACCTCAGAGATGGCGCGACGCCAAAGTCCGGCACGCTCGCCTCTCGGCTAGAACATAATATTTAAAGGTACAAATGGATCAAAAGGTATTTACAATATACGAGCTGTAGTAGCTTTTCAACTAAACGTAGATTATTTCTAAATCTGTTCTAAATAAAAATATTCCGAGAAACGAATCGCTTATGAACAGAAATGCGAGCGATTACTTATTAGTTTCACAAATTTAGTTTTGTATAAGATCTCTTCGAAAATCAAAACATTTTATGTAAAGCACACAAATACTTCAAAATTTTAACACGAAGCTACTAACTAATAATTAGTTTTGAGAAATTGATGACATACTTTGGTGTTCGGGACTCGTATTAGTAGTTAATACGAAGATAAAAATATTCTCGCGTTATGAATAAATAACAATTTATTTTAAATAGTTAAATAATAAGTTATTATTTTAAATGCTTTAAATGGAACGCAAAATCCTTGAATTCTATAATTGATAAATTTAACGCCAAAACGAATAAATGACATGGGCAACAGATATGAATTTGTTTTTTACCACAGCTTATTAACCTTCAAGCGGGCACGCGTAACCGAAAAGACATAATATGGGATGAATAAAGGTAGTTTAACATTTATTATGAGATAAATATTTATTATTTATTTGTATTCAGATACATTATCATTGTCTTCAAAGTCTAATATATCAAAAAAGTAATAAAAATAATGAAAAAGAAACAATAAAATTATTCAAGTAATAAACATACGTTTAATATTCTCAAAACAAAAATTAGGAACACAAAACTCTTGTAATACCCAAAAGACGAAAGAAAAGTGTCAATGGCCATCTAAATAGTATTATTCTTTGATATCAAATTTGTACATGTTTACTTTTTTATCGACTTTACTCAACTCAAACTCAAATATTTCTTTATTCAAGTAGGTTACATGTAACTAACACTTTTGAATCGTCATTGAATACAGTGCAAAGTGATTCTACTTCCGATTCAGAACCTATATCTACCGAGAAGACACCGGTAAGAAACTCAGCAGATTAGTTACAGTAGCAGTATCTAACTTATAGCTATGTGTAGAACACTTTGGACCAAGTCATCTAGTTTTATTTTGATGAGTGAAAAAAGCATTAAGTATTATCTTTGTTTTATTGTAAAGAGTAACTAGCACCCTTTCATTCTCTTTTTCGTCTTTTTAATTATCTTCCCCGTCTTCGCCCTTTTGAAGGTTAAACGTTAAAACAAGAGGAAATATTTGCCACGCAAATCCAAAAACAATGTATCAGGACACAACACTGCAAGCTTGGCAGCCGGCCCGAGCAATATTTCAATCAAATCTCCTCTGGACCTAACCCGATACGCACTCGAACATATACAACCCGCGTCCAAAACACGCTGAAAATTCGCCCCTATTTGTTTCCCATTCAAAGCAACGGAACTCCAAAATCGTTGCCGAAAAAAAGAAACGTAATATTTTTTTATTATTCCGTTTTCCTATCGGCGATTGGCGTCGAGCAGGAAACTAATTTCGCCGGAATATTATTGAATACTCCGTAATGGCTCACGGCGGCCGTTTGAGAATTCTTTGATCGCATCGTTTTAATGAAACAAACGTGGTGGCGCGTGACTTTGCGCGGAAAACGTTTTGGGCCGGATTCTCCAGCGGTGTTTTGGGCCTAACTGGCCTTATCTATTAGAGATTACAAGTCGTTATTTGAACTTGGAAGATGTTTGTTGTTGAATAACCAGATCTTTTTTTTTGCTGCTTTATAATGGAAATGTGTATGGTTTTAAGAAATCATCCTGACATTTTCGACAACTCATTATTTGATAGGCTATATCCACCTCGTACGAATAATCAAATTTAAACTCCCAAACAGCCGAATGGCAATGTTCAGTTCCAGCCCATATTGTAGCGCAATTAAAATATATAACCATTTACCAAACATACTATGTAAGGCTAGGGTCGAACATAAATATTTTTAAAAGAAATCTAACACCATTCCTTACTAAAAAGTGTTTTTATAGTAATTATGAATATTTCACAGACCATTCAAAATTTACATTTAATTTTAGTACAATTGAAATATAGTGCTCCGTTACACGTTCATAGGCTATGCCCAAAAGGGTAACATGATATACTGACTAAATTGTATTACCAACTGATTTACATTCATGAATGCAATCAAGAACTTTGAACTTTTGAACTTATTTTGATTTAAATGCACCAACCAAGAACAAATACTGTGCAAGACGCACGTGTAATATAACGTTTTTTACTAGTTTGTCTTTGGTATTTTACTTTTAAGTTTTTGTTCTGTCATTAATCTTAGCTCAATAATAAATGTCGCACTTTTTTCCATCGGCATTTTCATTCTTTGTAATAATTAAAGCCGGTTTTAAAATAGTGCAACATTTATTGAGCTAAGATCAATCACATAACAAAAACATAGGTATAAGTAATAGTACCAAAGACAAACTAGTAAAAAAAAAGGTTATATTACACGTAGGCCTTCAAATCGTTCCTAAATGAAAGCTTTATTCAGAATAATAAAAAACAAAAACAGTTAATTTGCGTTCTTAACACTGGTACTTTTTTATGGTTGTACCTTTTTTTTTACAGCGCACTTCAAGATTGACCTCATCCCACCTGATGTTAAGTGGTAATGAGTTCCTAGCTTAAGGGCGAAAAGTATAGCTTAGTAATACTGTTACTAGACTTGTTGCCCTTACCTTGAAGGCTTGACCCCTGCTACTAATGTAGCACCCCCCAGGAGCTCTGGAAACCTTACTGACACGCAGCAACACAACAACACCGGAGTGATTGTATTGATTGTGAAACCTTAAAGTAAACGTTCTTTTTGCGAAAGTTGTATTCAAATATTATACTTTAATTCTTTAAATGTTTGATGAGCGCTGTATCAAAATATATACTCCGGTATTTTGATGGCGGTCATAATCTTGGATACCCGTTTTTTCGCATAAGTTGCAGCGTTACAAAGCCTAAATAAATAGATTGTCTAACACAAAAATATTTTTTAATTCGATTCGAGCCAGTAGTTCGTAAAATATGCGCGTCCAAACAAACAAATCTACAGCTTTATAATACAAAGTAAGTACCAAGTAGACTAACATTTTACTAAAAGGGCACATTAAATAGTACAAGAAAAGCTCCTTTAAAATTGCCCCAACATCTATTTCGGACTCATAATAGGCAAGTCAGCAGAATCTATTGTGACGCTTTAGAAACGTGAACGATGACTTGTTAGAACTACTACAAAGCTTAATAGTACAGAAGGGGCACTTTAAAGTAGGTAAATAAGTAAATAATCTCTAGGTGGATTACCTCCGTAGCCGAGAGGTGAGGGAGTTAGATTCTCGGTCCTGTCAATTTGGAAAACAACCTAATGTTATATGTTTTGGGTCTGGATGTTGTGGTATCGTCGTTATTTTTGATTTCTTGGATATTTTTGTTCCCAATTCGATTCCCGATTTGGTCAATATAGAAAACGAACTTTATAGTCTTGGGTCTGGGTGTTGTGGTACAGTCGTATTCTGATTTTTGTAACACAAGTGCTTTCGCTACTCAATACAGAATCAGAGCAATGTGTGAAGTCCAATATTTATAGATGTGTTGTTTAATACGTGCGCGAAAAAACTGGTTATACCCTAAACTATTATGCGTTGATTTTATAAAATTTGTATTGTACTTCAGGTGAGATAAGGTGAAACCTGAAGTGAAATATAAAAAATACAATTTAATTTCAAAAATCAAATTTAATATTCTTTTATTTATGTAAACTACACCAGTAATATTTATGAAACGTCTATATAATGCAAATGACGCTACCTCCGGTTCGGAACCTATAACTTACAGAGAAGATCCCGGCAAGAAACTCTGACGTTCATATTTCAATTATAGCTGAACTTAAAATTCAATCATTTGTAACTATGTTTTTTGATAAATAAACTATTTATATTTTGTATGTATTTTCTGTTTCTTTTAAATAATTTATTATCCAAATATTAGAAACAGAAAAAAATTATCTCCCCTTGCGGTGCGGCAGAGGGCATTAACCGGAGGCTAACGGTTGATACAGCAGAAAAAAACATTCATCGCCTACGATAACTTGCGGTTAGCTCAGTTGGTAAGAGCAGCACGCGCGATACATGAAAGTCGTGGGTTCGATTCCCGCACCGCAAGGGGAGATAATTTTTTTCTGTTTCTAATTTTTAAAGTTCGCTAGTACGGCGTACAGTACTATAAAAATAATAAAACTATTATCCACTTCACAAGTGTTAACACCAGATATAGGTATCGCCATTGAGATGCTCTGTCTCTTGGCACAGAGTGAGCAGCGCTGCAGTTTTTATGTGGTCAGCAGATAAAGCGGTTCTTGGCAAAACTCTCCGGGGAGGGCATTTAAGTGTGAAGCATGGCCGATATATCACGTGTTTACAAGAAGAGCGGGTGTTTTTAGAGCAATATTAATTGTAACAGATTAGGGGGAAATTGATTTTTTATGTCTTATGGGCTTTAGGAAATGCTTGCAACCATTTTACTTGATACTGAAGTTATGCTTCATAAATTCATTTAATTCGCTAAAAACGACCGACAAACAACTGATGACAGTGGATACGGAAAGTAAAATTAAAAATAGAATTTACGACTCGTAGAAAAACACACAGTCATTTTTGACGAATTACGAACGATTACGAATCGTACAATATTGAAACCTGGCATTAGAGTATCCAATATTTTTTCAGACTACTTATTAAAATCGCAAGTCATTTATTTTTCCTCTTTTCTCCATAGATATTTACATCAAGTAGGTTAAATATGTGTGGCCAGCTCTGTCAGCAACACTACTAAAAACTGGTTTTGCCTTTAAACGTGAAACTCTTGTTTAAATTTTAGTAGGACGCTACTCAGTTACTCCTCTGTATAGTTTTTTATGACTAAACCCAAACTGAAAGCATTCTCGCAATTTCTTTTCAACAATAAAACGAACTTGCTAAGGACGTCTTAGACCAATGTATGTATACCGTGATATACATATATGTGTACGTGTATGTATACTTGGGAACATAATCATTTCATTTCTTGCAACTGACTTGCAAAGCACTGTAAACGCTCATACGGACGATCTGAAGTTAAATTGTATGTGTATAATTACTATCCTTTATCTCTTTTAATTAATATTTTTAACTTGTTGTTTTGATATTTAATTACGTTATCTTAGAAGTAGATTGTAATTATTAATAAATACATGTTTTACCAAATGTTTACAATGCTCGTTTTAGTAACAGCGTTTTATGTTTTTCATTCTTTGAAGGTCGAAAAATAGACAGTACATAGCTGATATAGTTTACTAAAGTTTTACGTAACCAGATTTTTATTTAAAACAAAGTCAATTAACAGATAGGTTTAACTACATGGCACAAACAACAAACAAACAGATTTATAAGTACATGCGTCTAAATGTATAACAGTAGCTTAGTTATTTATTTCCTCAAGAAAATAAGTACCGTCATGAAACATGTAAAGGTCTAAATTGACTTGCTCCAAATTTAATTTCTGATTTCATTTTCGTATGCCCGTTTTGAATACGGGCCGCAAGACATGAAGACTCTTTGAAAAGCCAAAATGAATTTTGGGAAATGCCGCAGGCGAAAACTAATCAAAGAAGAGTTTTCTAAAGTATGAGAAAATTGACCCCATGGTGCAGTGGTTAAGGCTGCTGGCTTTTGAAAAGTAAGTGGATTACATTATACCAAGAGTCGTGGATTCGATGTAGACTTCAAGACGCGTTTCATTTTAAACATTTAAAATAAGTAAACGGGTCAAAACGCGACACCATTTTTATTTAGTAGTTAATACAAACTACTAACTGCCCGACGTTTCGTTAAGATTGCACCAACCGTGTGGTCGCGAGCTGACATCAGTCAGTCACAGTTGACACGTTAACTAATTTAAAACGTGGATACGATTTTTGATTATTCAATCTATATGCTAATGGAACTCTTTACCTTTACCTATCAGACTATTACAGCTTTTTATAATATTTTGAATATACTTAATTATATGTCTGGAAGGCATCAATTTAGACTCTAAATAGGTAGGTTTAAGAGAGATAGGGCATAGCGTTTCATCGCTCAAACTGGAGCAGCCCACTGGTGAAATACCTCCACCTTACAGAAGACCGCAGCCAAATAACAAGCACTTATGTATTGTAGTGTTCCTGCGTGTGAGCACGGTTTCCAGAGCTCTTGGGGGGTGCTACATTAGTAGCAGCGGTCAAGCTTTCAAGGTAAGGGCGAAAAGTCCAGTAATAGATTTATTATCCTGTACTTGTCGCCCTTAAGCTAGGACCTCATTGCCACTTAACATCAGGTGGGATGAGGTCAATCTTGAAGTGTAATATAAAAAAAAGAAAAAAAAATCAAATATTTTTTTAACAAAAATTTGTTCGGAAGAAACAGCTTTCTAGCAAAAAGTAAAAAAATTATAAATTGTACTGAAATTTGGTTGTAATTTTTGTAAATAGATTGTGCAATAAGGTATATTTATGTTATTATCTGTTTTAAGTAAAATCAGATACACAAATAATCTAGAACCTGAAAACAAAAAACTTTATTTTAACATGAAATTTGTATGAAAGATAAGCTTGACTGTTAATTATATAAAATTAATATTTCATAAGTACCTATGTTAAAAAGACCTAGAGAGTTACATGTGTTGTAACTGTGTTACCTATTTTGATGCTGCCCTTAATTTTGCTCAACTGTGAAATCTTAAGTGCTCTTTAAGTATTTCACTGCAAATTTAAATACGAAGTCAAAACATTATGTGCTATTTTACTGCATAATTTCATAACAAAAGAAAATGAACATTTTGAGTTTAGCCATTGCATAGCTACACATGGAAATTTCAATTAATTCCTGTTTTCATGAGCTCTAAAGAGCGAAACCAATTATTTAAAACAACATTGCATTCACATCGTATTGCGTCTTAAAACGCTCTGTTATTTTAAAACGTTCAAGCAAGACGTGGAGTGATTTTAAATAATTAAGATACTTAATTAAACAAAAATACATTTTGCAAAGATTTGCTTTATTCTTGTTATATAAATTGACGCCACACGACTATACATCGACTAAAAGACTAAAACTTAAAATTGCTTAAAATTAGCATGTCAATGTTTACAATTTATACGTATCGAAGTATACACCAAAAATCGTCTTTTACATTAATTAGTAGTACTAAACTACGTCTTTGAAGTGTTAAATTCAAATTCAAATTCAATATTCTTTTATTCATGTAAATTACACCAGTAATATTTATGAAACGTCTATATAATGCAAATGACGCTACCTCCGGTTTGGAACCTATAACTTACAGAGAAGATCCCGGCAAGAAACTCTGTCGTTCATATTACAAATATAGCTGAACTTATAACTAGTTTTGCACTAAGACATACAGTGTAGTAATTAGATAAAATAATGTAGTAAATTGTAAAAAATAATTCATTGATTCAAAGTAATAAGAAAAATTAAAAAATATATATATTTAAATTAAACAAACTGTAGGTCCTAATGCACATTCGTGCTTAATAAGAATTTTGCCAACTTGCGAGTTGACAAATACGTAAAGAAATAGGTACCTCTTGCTGAGTTTGTATAAATAGAAATACAATTAGTAAATATAATTAGTGAAATTTTTCATGTGAGGGCGAACAGACTAGTTAGTGGTCCACACTTCTTTGTCATTAATATAGTCTTCTACTCTGTAGTACCCTTTTTTCAAAAGACAACCTTTAACAAGTAGCTTAAATTTGTTCAAAGGTAAATCAACAATAACTTGTGGTAATGTATTAAAAAAAGTTATACTTAACCCAACAAATGAATTACCAATCTTATGAAGTCTACGTTTAGGGACAGCAAGCTTGTGTTTATTTCTAGTGTTGATGCTATGAGTGTCAAATTTTTTTAGGAAAAGTATGCAAGTTTTTGTATACATACATTAGACAGTCAAAAATGTATTGAGATGCGACTGTTAGGATGTTGATTTCCTTGAATAATCCTCGCAGCGAGTCACGTGGTCTTAGCTTGTAAATGGCTCGGATGGCCCTCTTTTGTAACACGAAAATAGTCTGTAGGCCGACCTACAGACTATTTTATGCAGCCGACTGCAGATCCCCATAAGAGCAGACCATACGACATGACGCTGTGAAAATAGCTAAAATAAACCAATCTTGCCGTCTCCACATCAGTCAGTTGCCTTATCTTCCTAACAGCATATGCCGCCGAACTCAGTCTTCTAGCCAGAGAAGTTATGTGAGGAGACCATTGTAATTTAGAATCTAAGTTTATGCCAAGAAATATAGTAGAGTTAATGAGTTCAATTTGTTCCTCATTAATTTTTATTATAGTGTTGACCTGCTTTACATTCGGCATTGAAAACTTTACGCTTTTGTTTTATTGGCATTAAGTAAAAGGTTGTTAGTTTTAAACCAATTGAGTACCTGGCTTAGAGCTAAATTAATGTCATCAACATTTTCATTTTGTCTATTAATTTTGAACATTAGAGAAGTATCATCGGCAAATAATACTATCTCACATAAATTATTGGTAAAGAATGGCAGGTCATTAATATATATTAAAAATAGCAAAGGTCCCAATATTGAGCCCTGGGGCACTCCCATTAATAATGGAGTACCGGACGAATTAACTCCATTCACACTGACTTTTTGAGTTCGGTCAGATATATGACTTAATTAGATCAAGCGAATTGTTAGATACACCATAATGTTTAGTTTCAAACATCCTTTAGTTTCAAACACGTTGATTATAATACAATTATAAAAACTTTCAAAAACTTGAAAATTAAAAAAACTGAAGATTTATGGGGAATTTCTCTAGAGATAATAAAAACTATTATTACTACCATTGCCCCTCACTTAGCTTACATATTTAATAAGTGCATTGATCTGGGACAATTTCCGAATCTAATGAAATTTAGTAAAATAATACCCCTGTTTAAGTCGGGTGTTAAAAGTGACCCATCTAACTTTCGACCTATTTCTATACTGCCAACGCTTAGTAAGATCTTTGAAAAAATTATATTCGATCAACTAATAACACATTTTCATGAAAACGATTTGCTACATAATAAACAGTTTGGCTTCACCAAAGGTAGATCCACCACTGATGCGGGAGTGGCACTTATCAAACATATATTAGATGCGTGGGAGAGAAAGCAAGATGCCATTGGTATTTTTTGTGATCTGTCAAAGGCGTTTGATTGTGTCAATCATGAAACTTTGCTTTTAAAATTGGAACACTATGGTGTCTCAGGCCCTGCAATATCTTTATTGCAATCATACTTAACTGGTAGAATACAAAAAGTTAATGTTAACGAAGCCAATTCTTCCGGCGCACCACTTGTTATGGGCGTGCCCCAGGGCTCTATATTAGGACCTCTTCTGTTCTTAATATATATAAATGATCTTCCTCACTTTACCGAAAATCTATGTGAGATTGTATTGTTCGCAGATGATACATCTTTGATTTTTAAAGTTGACAGGCATAAGCAATCATATGACGTTGTAAATAATACTCTCTCACAAGTTTTGCATTGGTTTTCTACTAATAACCTAGTCCTCAATGCAAAAAAGACTAAATGTATTAAATTTACAATGCCTAATGTAAGGCAAATTAATACTGATATTATTATGAATAATGAACATATTGAACTCGTTAATTCAACAACTTTTTTAGGAATCACTGTAGATTCTAAACTACAATGGGGTCCTCATATAGGTGCTCTGGCAGAAAGACTTAGTTCGGCTGCATATGCAGTCAGAAAAATTAAGCATCTTACTGATGTTGAAACGGCGAGACTGGTTTATTTCAGCTATTTTCATAGTTTAATGTCATACGGTCTACTGTTGTGGGGCTCTGCTTCTGACATACAAACTATTTTTGTATTGCAGAAGAGAGCTATTCGATCTATATACGGCCTAAGATCGCGTGATTCACTCAAAGAATTATTTAAAGAAATTGATATTTTAACTGTAGCGTCTCAATTCATCTTTGACTGCATTATGTATACTCGTAAAAATCTTAATTTATTCTATAAGAAATCTGATATACATAGTTTTAACACAAGAAATAAACATAAGCTCGCCATTTCAAACCATAGGCTCCGCAAAACCAGTAAAACATTCGTTGGATTAAGTATAAAAATATTCAACAAGTTACCGCAAGGTATTATTGACTTACCCATGCATAAATTTAAGGTCTATGTTAAATCATGTTTAATGAAAAAAGGGTACTACAAACTTGATGAATATTTTAATGATAAACATGTATGGACATGATTATTTGCTCGCTAGCACACCATATTTTTAAGTTCTCTAGCCCAAAATATTGTAAAGATTAGGATAACTACTGAGTTTCTTGCCGGGTTCTTCTCGGTAGGATTAGGTTCCGAACCGGCTGTAGCTTCAATTTTGGTTTGTATTCATTTTGACGATGCATAAGTGTTACTTGTAACCAACATGAATAAATGAATTGATTATGATTATGATTATGATTAATGCCGCAATTTCAAAATGACGTCAGTAATATTTTGCTTGGTGAGAATTTGAGGGTAGATAAAAATTTGCAGGCTCCTCCAAGCAGATGGAGCATACTAACTAGAATGCGTTATACGTCAATTTTGTGACATGATATGATATTTTCGATACTGTTGATTGGACATTACCTTATTCGTATTTTCAGCCAATCGGCAGCTGACACACTGAATTTATTTAAGGTTTGTTAAGAACGCAAAAATTTTTACTCACGTAGCGCATCCTAAACCGCAAAGACGAGCGAGACCTCATCCCACCTGATGTTAAGTCGTAATGAGTTCCTAGCTTAAGGGCGAAAAGTATAGCATAGTAAAACTGTTACTAGACTTGTCGCCCTTACCTCGAAGGCTTGACCCCTGCTACTAATGTAGCACCCCCCAAGAGCTCTGAAAACCTTACTCACATGCAGGAATACAACAACACCGGAGTGATTGTTATTAGACTGTGGTCTTCTGTAAGGTGGAAGTATTTCACCAGTCGGACAGCTCCAGTTTGAGCGATAAATCGCTTTGCCCTGCCTCTCTTACACTTACACATAAGGCTCACACAAAAAGGAGTAAAGAGACAGAAATACCCCAGTCCGTTCTTACAAGTATCGGTAGCTTTCGTTCGTAGTAATCGGTATTTTTAGATCTAAAGATCTTTAAATCTAAACATACCTAATTTTTAAGACGTATTAAATGTTTTAATTTTATAACTTCCTATAAGTTTACGGACTTTTATATTTTCTGGCAAGATCCAGAAACACCAACCCGACATCAAAGATAAATCTATTGTTTCTTTTATTTCTACTCATCAAAAGCAAGTTTCAAAATGGCATTCACAGTTTCACAATAAAACACGAAGTACAGCTTACAGTTTTATGTCCCCTTGAAAGTATTTCAAGAGCTAAGTGACCTAATAAAGATTTTACACGAGGCATCAAATTTTAGGGCTTGAAAACTTTGACGTCTCCATTTTTAAGAGTCAGTACATCAGAAGCTAAAATAGACTTGGGGTTCTACATATTTGCTAATTTTTGGGCGATTTCACTGCAAGGCGATTTTGCTGCGGCGTGCACGCGATCTCTTGCTGCTCTCTTCTAAATATATATATACAACGCATAGTTGATTCCCAGACAAACATAAAGATCTATCAACGCACATCCCAAACCACTGGACGAAACGGGATACAATTTAGCATGCAGGTAGATTTGTTTGCTCAAATCCATAATCAAATATTTTTAAGGTTCCGTACCCAACGGGTAAAACGGGATTCTATTACTAAGATATCGCTGTCTGTCGGCCGGTGTATGTCGTCTGGCTGCCTGTTGTCTTCTGGGGGGGCTCCCGTACAACAAACGTGATTATTTTGCTGTTTTTTCCTCGATATCAAACTGTTGTTGGAAGCTTGTTGTTGGAATATTTCAACGAAATATTCTGCAAATATTATAACTTCAAAATAGACAATAAATTAAATATTCCAGTATGGGGGTCTTATACAACAAACGTTATTATTGACCCATATTTTGCTGATGATGTTATTAATGGTAACACTGATAGGCGCTTAAAATATTCACAGAATATTCAGTTGTATATTTACTTTAAAAATAAATTATTGTGTTAAATAGATAATGGCTGGGAACCATTCGTGCGCGAGTCCAACTAGCACTCAGTCGGTTTTTTTAACTTCGTTTTTTATATATATGTATAAATATTGCATTTCAAGATTGACCTCATGCCACCCGATGTTAAGTGGTAATAAGGTCCTACCTTAAGGGCGACAAGTTTGGGCTGTGAAAGTGTAGCCCCGCGCGATAGTCCCGAAGCCGCCCTAGTTGTCACTCGGTCAAACGGAAACACAACGCAAGACTCTATTTTTACGATATTTTCGTCTTTTGTTTCGAGTTAAATCGTTTTCTCCGAGCGAGTTCAACTCGCAAACATCCTGTTAGTAATAATCCTTCGTGCCAAAATTTTGGCTCAATTTGGCAAGGTGTTATTACCTTCTAGTGATCACGTGAGCTATTAGTGGTGACCCAAATACCCGCTTCACACTAAACATGGCACGAACGGATCCGAACGGCCGGGAAAAATATACCCCTTGTTTATCTTAGTGCCGTAGTGGTTTAGTTAGTGTTGCCGGTAGGGTGGCAAGGTAAACGGAATTTGTACCATTTCCTGATTAAAATTTATATACAAACAATGTTTTTATCACATGTATTTTTATTTTGCAATTCTGATAAAGACTCTTATTAGACCGTATAAAGGTATACTTTTGAATTTTATTTTTCTATTTAGTCATTTTTTTTAGTCTTACGGCCTTAATATCTTTAATATCCGTTTTTTTCCTTGAATTACCTACATTTAGTTCTAAGAAAAGTGTTTGGAATTAAAAGTAAACACTGGAAAATAACTGAAGTAACAAAAAAATTGGGTCGCATTGTTACCAGTTCATGAAAAAATTACATTATAAATTGTATACTGCACCAGTAAGTAACGCAGTAAATTAAATAGAAATATACAAAATAATCTTCTCTTTCAGTGTGTTACGTGTTAATCATTATCTTTTAAACATAAATGTATAACATAGGATATGTCTTTTATAACTTACTAAAATGAGTCCTGTTACATAATTGAATAAATAAATAATTGTATAATTACTAATAACCCTTCACAGGTAATGCGAATGGCGCCCGTCCTACTAAGAGAAGTGGGGTATAGCGATTTATCGCTTGAACTGGAGCAGCCCGACTGGTGAAATACCTCCACCTTACAGAAGACCGCGGCCAAATAACAATCACTTCTGTGTTGTGTTCCTGTGTGTGAGTAAGATTTTCAGAGCTCCTGGGGGGTGCTATATTAGTAGCAGGGGTCAAGCCTTCAAGGGAAGGGTGACAAGTCCAGTAGCAGATATATTATGCTGTTCTTGTCACCCTTAAACTAGGACCTCATTACCACTTAACATCACGTGGGATGAGGTCTGAGATCTAAGATGAGATGAGGTTTCACCAGTCGGGCTGCTCCACTTCGAACGATAAATCGCTATGCCCTACCTTTCTTAAAGATCTATTTCAATATTTACTTTAACATGAAACGTCGTGCCAAAAATCATCGCTAATAAAATTATTTAGCCGTCCCAAAACTCGACACTGATCTGGTGGCACTATCCAACGCTGCCGTTGGCAATCTCCCACAGGTAATAGAGATAAACCCGAAACGTTTGAGCTGTCTGTACATACTGTTGTATTTTCGTGATAGCGGCTTTCAGTGATAGCGCGAAAATCAAATATAGACTGGGCATTTCGAAATCAAAATCTTTGTTTTTTTTAGAAAATAAATAGTACACTTTTATATATTTTTAAAGGAACATTTTTTTTCCCGCGCAGCAGCTGTCGACGTGATAAATCACGATAAATTTACACAGATGGATATTGGTTATGTTATTCATTGGTTAAATTATAAATGTCAATGAATCTTTCTTATTAAGAAAGCAAGTTAATAATTGTGTCAGTTATTTATGAAAAGTTAATTAAATTAAAATTTTAAAAACCCCCAACACAAGTGTGAAAATAGTTATTTGATACCCATATCGTGGAAGTTGTGTTAAAATGCAATCCATAATTTTATGACGGCGGCCATCTTAGATCGATTTTTATCAAACATAGCTAACAACACTCCATACTTATTCATCTTTTAATCAAAAAATCAAGATCAAAATCGGTTCATTTGTTCTGGAGCTGTGATGCCATAGACAGATGCACACACACAGGCACGTCAAATTTATAATACCCCGTCGTATTTGCGTCGGGGGTTAATTAGTAAAATAATAGTTAGTAACATTCTATGTCATCACTACATAGTATAAAACAAAGTCGCTTTTTCTGTCCCTATATCCCTTTGTACGCTTAAATCTTTAAAACTACGCAACGGACTTTGATGCGTTTTTTTGATAGATAGAGTGATTCCAGAGGAAGGTTTTTATGTGTAATAAAGAATAGAAAAGCCAATATTTCTAAGTATTTACATTACATCCGTGCGAAGCCGCCCCGGCTAGTTTCTTAATGTGAAAGAAAATGTAGGTAAATTGGGTTTTGGATGGTTTAATTTATCTACGGCTAGCTTTTATAAAACAATCAAAACCACGTCATTAGTTCAAAGTTTAATTAATTACTTTGCTAGCCAAATGCGGTTCAGTTTTCACCAACCTAAGCCAAGTTGGAAAAAATCGAGAAATACTTTGCTCAACACGGGAATCCAACAAATGATAACGCTTTTAATAGTTAGTATGTTGATAAGTAAAAGTATCATGACGTCACAAACTGCTATCTTTATTGAACATCTAAGAAAAAATCGTGTTCTGACAGGTATTAATAGAAATCTTAGTTGACTAGCCAGTCAATATCCTTATTTCAACCAATGCTATTGAAAGGAAGGGAACTCTCAGTTTCGTGACCAGAGGTATACTCTAGGATAAAGATTTAAAGTATAAACATAATAAAGGGTGTGCTGGGATGACGCCCCCAGTTAGTGTATCTGTCGTCTGGTGCTCATAGTACAACCGAAAAAAAACTTAGTTTGAGACCAGGTGATTGGTGTGGTTGTCTGGCGCATTTATTTTATTTGTATTTTATAATCAATGCGCAGGTTACTAAAGCAATATACTATCACTGCATTTCATACCTACGTATAAATTAAAGTCTCTGATAAAAAAAATGTTTAATGAAAAATTGCTGTTATTAAATAGAGTACTATATTAATGACGAAGATGCTTGGACTGGATAGGGTTAAATATCTACACTATACTAAGCTTCTTTTTTTTTATAATGCACTCCAAGATTGACCTCATCCCACCGGATGTTAAGTGGTAATGAGTTCCTAGCTTAAGGGCGAAAAGTATAGCATAGTAAAACTGTTACTAGACTTGTCGCCCTTACCTTGAAGGCTTGACCCCTGCTACTAATGTAGCACCCCTCAAGAGCTCTGGAAACCTTACTCACACGCAGGAACACAACAACACCGGAGTGATTGTTATTTGGCTGCGGTCTTCTGTAGTGTGGAGGTATTTCACCAGTCGGGCTGCTCCAGTTCGAGCGATAAATCGCTTTGCCCTGCTTCTCTTAAAGCTATATTGTTATTGTTTTTTTGCATGTTACCATATTTGTAAGTCTTGAAAAGAGCTACTTAAAAGTATCGAGTTTCTTGCCGGTTCTTCTCGATAGAATCAACATTCCGAACACTGCGGTAGTTTATTTAATTTGACAATTCATAAATGCTTTTGTGAAAATTTACATGAATAAGACACTTTCTACTTGTTTATATTCCCTGAAAATGCCGCAGGTTTCGCGACATTAGTCCGGGAACACACGCGCGGCTTATATTCTCTCCATACGTGCTAAGCAATTTGCATGCGCTTTCCTATGCGCATAAATAGAAGCGAAATTTTTCCCACAGAGTCTCTGTTTTCCGATACGCGGTTGTTTTGGCTGGATTCTATCAGGTTCAAATTGAATATGGAATGAATTACAATGTTGATGGAAACTAGATTTTCGTTAACTTTAAAAGTTACTTTTGTTTTCGTAATAGGTTAGATTTTAGCTCCTATTAGACGTTTGACATTATACTAAATAACATATTCGCCACATCTTTATATGTATTACCAGCGATTAGCCTCTGTATCATGTGATGTTATGTTAAGGTGAGCCTGAGGGTAGAGCTTGCAAGAAGCGATTTTCACTCCGTGCTTATAAGGAAAGATAAAGTTAAACGGTTCTTGCGCACTGAGTATCAACAACGTAAGGATAAGTTATTCCATTAATCCCCACCACCAAATCCCCACTAGTGGGGATTGTTATTTTTTTTCTAGAAATCCCCACTAATTAAATTTACTCAACTTATTGGGGATTTTTGGAAAAATAATAAACAACAACATCTCCAGCAGACGTTGTAGAATTTAAATAATTAAACAAAAACATGAAGTCTGTCTACTTGCAGAGTACTTCAATGGTGGTAAGGATATTCAGGAATTAACCTCTGTGCAATTTCCTGCACACAGTCTCCAAAATGTGTTTGGTAGAAATAGACAGGTATGCAAATTTCAGCGAGTCGTTGCCAATGAGTTTATGAGCCCGACGCTGCACTGAGTCAGGTACTCAGTAAAGTTATCCTAAAAGTAGGAACAGTATTCCATACATGACCGGACTTTAGATCGGACAATATATTCATTGATAAAAAAACACAAAAAATAATATAATATTAGAAACATTATCTAGCAATTAAGGTTTGGTTCATACATAAACTTCGTTCTTGATTGCGGTTTGTATTAAGTAATGTGGTAAAAAATTACTTTCGTATTTTATTTCCAAAACATTCCTTCTCAAAAGCCAATTTAGCGTATTTCCCACCTCTCAGTAAGATCGGAGGCAGGACTGCCGCCACCAGACTCGCAACATACGCACGGTCTACATTCCGTCCGTACGATCTAAGCGATTTGCATCCACATTGCTATGCGCATAACTAGGTCCCTGTGTCTCCTGTTACCTAGATGTCTTGGTTGGCTTCTATCAGGTTCAAATTGAATACGGAATGCGTTAGAGTGATGACGGAAAATTGAGTTTTCTATCGTTACGCAAACTTTTACCAAATGTAACAGTAAATATTTATAATTTGTAGACTTAAATATAACATCTAATGCTATCATGATACCAGTTTCAAAATATGGCTATGTGATCTTCTTACTATGGTATTCGATTCATTTATAAAAAAACCGGCCAAGTGCGAGTCGGACTCGCGCACCGAGGGTTCCGTACAAACCTGCAACGTTTACAAAGTTCGTTCATTACGACAATCGAGTCATAACTATGGTATTTTTATTGCAAAATGAAATTCATAACATTACAATGGGGAAAGATGGAGGAGCATAAATATTTTGTAATGTAACTAAAAATTTAAGGTTTTCGGAATTTTTCCTTTATGTGTGCTATAAAACGTTGCTTCATGCCAAATTTCAAGATTCTAGGTCGACTGGAAGTACCCTTTAGGTTTTGATTCCCTTGCGAGTACTTGCGAGTTTCAAAATATGCAGCTTAAATTGCTGTTTCTTTTGATTGCGTTGACATAGAAGTTTGATTTTGTTACAGCTTAAAGGTATTATAGACCTGAGTATTTGGTATGAATTTCAATTTAATACCTCTACGCGTTTATGAGGAAATGGGTAGTAAGTTTAAAATTATTAAAAAAATATATATTATGTGATGTAACTAAAAATGTATGGTTTTCGTAATTTTTCCTTTATTTATGCTATAAGACGTTGCTTTGTACCAAATTTCAAGATTCTGAGTTCACGGGAAGCACCCTGTAGGTTTTGATTCCCTTGCAAGTGTCGAAAATTTGGGGCATAAACGGCTGTATCTTTTGATTGCGTTAGCTTAGAAGTTTGATTTTTTCACAGCTTTAAGGGACAGTAGACCTGAGTAATTGATATAAATTTCAGCTTCATACCTCCACGCGTTCCTGAGAAAAAGGGTCTTGACAGACGGACGGACGGACAGACAGACAACAAAGTGATCCTATAAGGGTTCCGTTTTTTTCTTTTTGAGGTACGGAACCCTAATTATAACAAATTCTGCTATAAACTGTCAACAGTATGACTAAATTCTCAAAATTCAGTGAATATTTGGGCCATGCAGAGATTTTATAGGTGGTACGATGAATAATAATTTTGTGACAGTTTATTGTTATAGAATAGAATAGAATAGAATAGAAATCATCTTTATTCATGTAAACTTTACAAAAGCACTTATGAATAGTCAGTACAAATAAAGTATTCTACCGCCGTGTTCGGAATGTTGATCATGTCGAGAAGAACCGGCAAGAAACTCGACACTTACTCTTTTCAATGTAACAATGTTCCCTTACGCTAGGTACTTAAATAAAATATACAAAGCTTATATAAAACATTTCCGAGAATTAAAGTTATTCTAGACCCATACATTTTTGTCATTTAAATAATCATCAATTTTGTAGTAGCCCTTTTTTATTAAACAATTTTTAACATGAGACTTAAATCTATGCATGGGCAACTGGATAACATTTTCAGGTAACTTGTTGAATAATTTAACGCTTAAACCCACAAAGGAATTACTTATCTTATGTAGTCTTAGATATGGAACAGCAAGTCTGTGTTTATTTCTAGTGTTAAAGTTGTGGAAGTCAGATTTTTTAAAAAGTAGATTATAATTTTTGCGTACATACATAATACAATCAAAAATGTATTGAGATGCTACGGTAAGTATGTTAATTTCTTTAAATAAGTCTCTGAGAGAATCCCGTGATTTAAGACCATATATGGCGCGGATAGCCCTCTTCTGTAAAACAAAAATATTTTGAATGTCAGCAGCTGTTCCCCACAAAAGGAGACCATATGACATAACACTATGAAAGTAACTAAAATAAACCAGCCTTGCCGTTTCAATATCAGTCAAATTTCGAATTTTTCTTACAGCGTATGCAGCTGAACTAAGCCTTCCTGCCAGGGCAACAATATGGGGTCCCCATTGCAATTTAGAGTCTAATGTGATGCCGAGAAATACTGTAGAATTAATTATTTCCAAAGGTTCACCATTCATAGACAATTTGATGTTGACTTTTTTAACATTCGGCATTGTAAATTTGACACATTTCGTTTTCTTAGTGTTAAGCAGGAGATTATTATTCGTGAACCAATGTAGCACTTGTGAGAGAGAACTATTTACATCTTTGAATGATTCTTTACATCTATCAACTTTAAAGATGAGAGAAGTGTCATCAGCAAATAACACAATCTCACAGAGATGCTTCGCAAAGTAAGGAAGGTCGTTAATATAAATAAGGAACAACAGAGGTCCCAATATTGAGCCCTGGGGCACTCCCATCGCTAGAGGTGCACCAGAAGAGTTAGTTCCATTCACATTGACCCTTTGAGTTCTGTCAGAAAGGTAAGACTGTAGAAGACTCAGTGAAGTACTTACAACACCATAATGCCTCAACTTCATCAGCAACGTTTGGTGATCAACGCAATCAAATGCCTTTGACAGATCACAAAAAACTCCAATGGCGTCCTGTTTACTCTCCCAAGCATCGAAAACATGTTTGATAAGTGCCACACCTGCGTCCGTAGTAGATCTACCTTTAGTGAATCCAAATTGCTTACTATGTAACAGAGCATTAACTGTAAGATGAGCTAATAATTGATTGAAAATAATTTTTTCAAAAATTTTGCTAAGTGCTGGTAATATGGAAATCGGTCTAAAGTTAGACGGATCACTTTTATCGCCTGATTTATAAAGTGGAATAATTTTACTTGATTTCATTAAATTAGGAAATTCACCAGCGTCAATACATTTATTAAATATGAAGGATAAATAAGGTGCAATTCCATGAATTATGTTTTTGAGTATATCAATGGAAATGCCCCATAAATCCTCAGTTTTTTTCATACTTAAACTCTTAAAACTCTTTATAATTTCCGCAGGACAAATATGAGTAAAGTTAAAATCAGCTTGACACTTATCTACATGAGATTTCAGGAGAGACTCAGCAAGACGGGGGCTGGAGTTTAAGCTACTCGTCGTAGTGACAGGTATATTTGTGAAGAAAGATTCGAATACATTTGCAACATCTGAATCGGAATCAAAACTCCTATTGTCTAATTTGAGAGAGAACTTGTTGATTTGTGTTTTGTTTTTACAAGTCTCTTGATTTATAACGTTCCATGTTGCTTTACTTTTGTTAGGAGCAGATATTATTTTTCCTTTCAAATAGTTACATTTCGCAATTAAACATACCTGCTTAAATATTTTTGAATATTTCCTAACATAATCTATTAATGAAGGATCAGTTGAATTCGCCTTTATTTCATACAATTCAAACAATTTTCTTCTACTTTTATATATACCTGTTGTAGCCCATTCACAAAATTTTGAACTAGTGCTACTGATTTTAATTGTTTTTTTCGTAAAAATCTCACGAACTTCGTTTTCAATTATATTAAATAGGTTTCCATATAGTTGATCAACATTGTTACCATGGAAACTCAGAAAAGATACTTTATTAGAAACTTTTTCTCTAAATCTGTCTACACGCGATGCGGTGACTGGTCTACAAACAATACTTGACGAAGAGGGGGCATGTCGGTGTTCCAAAACAGCTAATTGACCAAAATGATCTGAATTTATAAAGTTAATGATTGATTTTTCCAACACAACACAATTGCAAAAAATATTGTCTAAACAAGTTGCTGTTGTGGGAGTAACTCTGGTAGGTTCGTTAAAAAGGTGTTGCAAATTAAATGAATTAAATAGATTCAGAAACCTTGTTGAGTTTTGAGTCGCATCTAATATGTTGACATTGAAATCTCCGCACACTATGATTTTTTTATTTGATTCAGAAAGTTTTTTTAAAACATCTTCCATGACAGACTCAAAGATCATGTAATTAGATGAAGGGGGTCTGTATACACATAAAATAATATGTTGCTCTGTCTCTGTACATGCTAATTCAATTGTTCGTTCTATCGAAAGAGAAACGACATCTTTCCGTTCTTTAGACTTAAGGGCCTTACGTACTAATATGAGTGATCCGCCTCTTATTGCGGATTTTCTGGTAAAAAAACTACTAACTTTATAATTGTGAATACTAATCATTAATTCGTACTGTTTCAACCAGTGCTCTGTAATACATAAGATATGAATATTCTCTGCCTCTAAAAATATCTCTATTTCTAATTCTTTACCAGAAAAGCCCTGTATATTTTGATGAATAATATTTAGGTAATTGGACTTTTCCTTGGTCACAAGTTTGCTAGAGTGATCCTCTATTGTCTTAAACAGGCATTTAAATTATTTGGAACGAGTTCCAATGTCTGATTAAATATAATGTTTATATTGTAGACTAATAAGCTAGCCAATTGTTTTTTAAATTTATAAGGCAAATAAAAACTTTTGCCAGTCATTAATCTATTATTAATAAATTTATTTGTGTCAAAAAACACAAAATTGTCGCTATGACTACATGTCAAATTGTATAATTGAGTATTCAATATGTGAATACAGTTGTTCTGATTAGAAGTGTAATATTTACAAAAAGGAAAGGCACACAAAAATACTTTTTTTACATCAAGTCCTAAAAGTATTGCAAAGCCTCTTAAAATGTCTCTTTTACAAGTATTTAAGCAGTCTGCCATCATAATAATAATTATTGAGTCCTTATTATAACTACATTTTTTTATTTTTATACACATTTCCAAAAAAGGTGTCTCCGGTAAGCAATAATTAATTACATTGCATTTCAATTTTTCTTTAAGTAAAGACCCATAGCCAACTCCAATTTTATCAGAGAATAGAATCACATTATTACTATCTAATTTAGTGCTAGATATATCTTTTGAGAAGTGTGACAGATGGTGCTGGCTGTCATCAGTTTGGTGCTGGTCCATATTACTCAAGTGTTGGTTACAGCTACAAGAGTCTATGAGTTTATTTGTAGCAAGAATGTGCTCATTTAGTTGTGCCTGGGCAGAGTTGTAGTTGCCAGTCATGGTTTTTAAGGACTCATGCAACCGTAAGATGTCAGCCTGCAGTCCCTGAATATCTTTTTCATGCCTAAGCCTACTTTCATCTAACTTTTTGCTATATAATTCTACAGTGTCAAATAAATCTAGTCGTTGTTTTCTTAAAGATATATTTGTGTGAAAACATTTTTGTTTTTTAATTAATTTTTCTGTCCTATTTATAAACTTTGTTATTTTAACATACTTTCTAATTTTATTATTACTATTAAAATGTTTCCTAGTCCTATCAATACAAGAAATGCGACCTAAAGACTCCACATGCCCCCCCGGTGAATCAATCAGCTGTTCGTATAAGCTGTTTACGTGTGTGGCCTCTTGACACCGTTTCTCTTCTTCATACTGTTGTAAGAGTTTGTTGGCATCCTGCAGCTCCACTTCCAGCTCCTGAATGCGCACTAGGGCCCTCTCGTAGGTGATGCAGCATTGGTCAAAATTGTTGATGGTAGCAAGTAACTGATCCCGTTGTCCGATCACATCCAGTAGTTGAGCATGCAATTCTGTTAGTTCACACTTCAATTTATTATTGTGTTGAATGATTTGAATTGATTCTTCTTCGTTTTCATCCCGTTCCTTAAGGAGTTGGCTATTTTCATCCTTCAGATATTTAATTTCTTCTAGTGCTCGTTTCAATTTAAGCTCTAGGTCCTGAGCAGTAGCTTTTCGTGTCATCATCTTTGTAGACTGCTGGCTCATTCTGTAATTTAGTAAAACAAGGGTGTGAACAAGAGATATATGTGGAGAAAGTTACTAATGATTTTCGCTTTGTTTGTTAAGCTAACAAAAAAGTGACATAAAATGGTTTTGAATGTTATGCTATGCAATGGGGAGTTTTGATTAAATTGAATTAAATAAAAGCTAAAAAAAATATTTTTTTTAATAACTTGGGAGGGTAGTTAATTATGTGTTACCAACCACTATAACTGTAAAAGTGAATTAGTTGATCAAGATCATTACTGCAAAGAAATTAACTATAACAAAACGATTGGAAACTAGCTAAATTGGACAGGTAAAGTGTGTGTGTAGCTTGTGTGTGGCAAAGCGTTGCTTATCATCAACTTTACTTCCACTGTACGTCAAGTAAAGAGAGGCACAACAGGGCCAGTGTCGTGATTTTGGACGTATCTCGCTTTAGCGAGGTATGTGGAGTGTGATGTGATGTCTTTTGTTTATAATAGTAGTAAAACTAGTACTCCCCCGGTTTATTGGTGAATAATTCCGCAGGTTTCGTTTTGGCACCAGCCGTTGCGCTTTGAATCCGTCTCGGCAACTTGTAAACTTTGTCTGATCTTTTTGCCTACACTTTCACTTTAGAATTATCACTAATGCAAGCAATTACACTTAAAATAACACTTATTGAACTAATAATAACTATTTAAAACTAATTAAAATTATACAGCGAAAATATTATATATTCAAATTACTCCGAAAACTTTCCTTCTCAAAAGCCAATTCAGAGTATTCCAAATCTCAGTAAATTTATGAAACATGACTGGCGCCTCAAGTCCCAGAACACTCACTTGTTACGGTCTACATTCCACCCTGATGAGCAAAACGATTTGCCTGTACATTACTATGCACATAGCT
The DNA here is from genome assembly GCA_037074685.1 of Glyphodes pyloalis. Classification (NCBI taxonomy): domain Eukaryota; kingdom Metazoa; phylum Arthropoda; class Insecta; order Lepidoptera; family Crambidae; genus Glyphodes; species Glyphodes pyloalis. Next base: position 17,512,748 of record JAYKKO010000009.1, read on the forward strand.
ATGTTCCTTACTTGTACCTTGATAGTTTTGTTTGGCTTCTATTACGTACAAATTATTAGAAATGCGTTGATTTAAACGTTGATAAAAACGCCGTAGACGTAGATGATTATTTTACTATAACTTTATAAATTTGGAAGATGTCTTGATGTATGTTCCTCTCCCTGGCAAAAACTACTTAATAGATTTGTATAACATTTTGACCCATCTGCCTGCAATGCCTTCATTTATGTATTATATACAACAAGGACAGTATATGATCATATCCAATCTAAGAAGGTAGTTATTTAATAGTATGTCTTTTAAAAGTCAACCGGATAAAGACACTGACTTACAGGGTATATGAGTAAAAGTCTTCGCCTGGTACAAGTAACAGTTAACTCATTTGAGAGATCATAACAAGCATTATGTGTGATCGCATTTGGGTAATCATGTTTCAGTATTTTTCTTTGTGTCAAACGCTCAAATTCACTAGCACCGGTATATTTCACATAATACATTTTAATAAATTACATTATTCAGTGAGTTCTAGTATTTCAAAAAAGAAGCCATAGATGCACTACAATAATTAGTTTTGTTTTTAATAGCTTTTAATTATCTATCTTCGTATTTTCAATAAAATATTATGAAATGTTTAGGTTTTTGTAACTATAACATTCACTGTTTGTTGACTAATAAAATAAAATAAAAAACGGTGATGTATTAACGTAAAATCAACGATTAAAATACATGATGCATTTCAAAAGATAAACTGTACTGTCCATTATCTATCACGATCCAAAGTCACTTACTTATCACAGTAAAGTTGAGCCTCAGGTTCCTAGTGGGCGAGTTCTTGAAGTCTACCCTGCATCGGTATACGCCAGCGTCTCCTGGTACCACGCTGTCCACAAAGAGAACTGCTGGACTGGCCGCTGCCCTGAAGTACGCCCTGGACCCGAAGACGGTGGGAGCTGACCACAGCTTCGGCTGGGTCGCCAGGCGCCCGCGAACGTCGTAGCTGGGAAATAAGAAGAAATGCGGTCAGAAGAATTGAAGAATGAAGAAAATATAATTTATGATTATCACACATCTAACAATCATGGACAACGTAAAAAAATCAGCATAAAACAAGTGTGAGCCTTATTTGGAATCCACTTCAGCAAATTCTGCTATGGCATGTTTAACACCGCAGCAGTCCTGGGATCCTGGTGGAAACCGACTGCTTGGAAAATTTTCCAATGCAAGCAACCGGCAATTAGAAGATTAATAATTATGAAATCAGAAATCGAAAACATGGTGGTGAAAGCAGTAATATCTAGACGAGACGACCTTCATAGCCGAAAGGCAAGCCAGCCAAATTATATCGTCACGCTATTTCTGACATACTGAGGTCGTTACCCGGTCGGGTCAATAAGAAAAACAAAAATTTTAACATTTTTCTAACTGAGTTTACTGCGAGTTATCTTAGGTGATGATTTTTTTTCTGTTGTATCAACCTGTTAGCCTCCGGTAAAAGTAAAATTATTTAAAGTTCACTAGTGTGGTAAACCACACTATAAAAATTATAAAAATCTTTTCAACATTGTCTTCGATCTGGATGTTGTGGTCGGTGCCACAGTACAGTATTCTTTAGAATCAGACACAACAACGATTCGTTGGTTCTGATTCAGTAGGATCCGTAAAAGTGTCCCACACGAATCGTTACCTCAATTGAGTGGCGAAACACAGGCACGTCACGCATTTTTCTCTGTTAAAAAAATATGAAAAACTGGTTTACAGTCTCCAGTTACAAAAAATCATAACGATTACAACAAAATAGTAGATTGGGATAATATGTTTAATGAAATAAAATAAAATAGGGGTATCATTAAGTACCAAATTGAAGGTACGATAATCGTCACCGATTAAAACTAGCAAACAATTATAAAACGTTATCCAGCAAATTTAAGCCATTTCAATAATATTCAATATAATAAAATACGAATGAGTTATTTATATTATTTACTACCTTCCTTTGTAAATACTCGTCACTTTACAAAATTATTATTTTCTTGTTGAACGTCTAGTAAAATTAGGTCGTTGAAATTAAGTTGTTTAATATTCACATGAATATGAACTTCAGTAGAACCGAGTTACTAATAAGTTAAACTCGCTATTCCCAAAGTTTTCAGCATCGATGTCTTAACTTAGGGCCCTCTGTAACTAAGGTCTTATTTCTCTCACAACATAACTAAAATTACTTATAGTTTTACATGGTTCTTCATATGATACAGAACTTATCAACATAGACAATTTAATTTAAACCCGATTGTGCTTGTAATCAGGCTTTTACTGTATCATTCGCCTCCATAGAATCCTTTGTAAGCTATAAAATACAGAATACCCGTATTCTATAGTGAAATCATGTCAATTATTACGAAATAAACTCCTCTTAAGAAGAGGATCCTCCTCTCCATTTGCATAAAAAAAGTTGAAGGTAAAATACACAAATTCAATAACTCATCACTCATGTCAATCAGTTAAGCCACCGGAAATGACAATTTCTTACTCGTAATAAAAATGGGAAAACATTTTTTTATTTAATAATGTGTAGATACGAATAGAATAGAATAGAATAGAATAGAAATCATCTTTATTCATGTAAACTTTACAAAAGCACTTATGAATAGTCAGTACAAATAAAGTATTCTACCGCCGTGTTCGGAATGTTGATCATGTCGAGAAGAACCGGCAAGAAACTCGATCGAAACTCGAGAAAGATATATACATTTATATGAATCAGTCAAAATCAATCCCATCCTTTCCTGACTTCACTTTTCTTTCTCGTTCTCGTGGTGTGCATAATGGCTGTGCATCCGTTACAATGCCCGGGTATACGATATGATTGTATGAGCCTGATTTTGGTTACTTTTTTTGGAGGGTCGAAGTAACCCCCACTATATATATCTTTTGCCTGTTGCGTCACTAAGCCAGTTTTAGGGGTGTGAGCCCTCCACTCCCCTGAAAGTCCGGTGAAGATGAAAAGGCGATCTGCGGCCATCATCAATAGTCAACTCCCTGCCCTGTCAGGACTTTTCGGTTTTTTCGTTTTGTTTACTGCTTTTTCTACCTTTTCATTAATAAACTTTCTTCACACTAAGAAAGTCGACGCTATGACTTCTAAGGTAATTTATTACTACGAGTACTACTCACTAAAGGGATTCTTTGCCAAATTTTCGAATTCAGAGGCCAATTTGGAAGAAAATGTAATGCTGTTCGCCCAACCCTTTTATTTGATAAAGGCTCAAATAGCCTTTTCACTCCGTGGCTATATTTTGTTTCATAACAAAATACCTTGGATATTTCTTAGCGTCCAATCTTTTGAACACGGTAAGGTATTGGAACCTTGATTTGGATTCGACATTTGGTTTGAAAAAACTAACTATGCATAAAAAATTTAGTGAAATATAAAACATAGGAAAGCTCTCAGTTTACAAAATAAAATCCACCTACTTAGCAACCACTAAAGGTACATACATTTATTTTGACGAGTGTATCTGCTCATGTAAAATAAAAAAAAATGCTCTTATCTTATTTTGTGGTTAGTAGCTAAAGCAATGTATTACAGAAATCAGAAACAACAAGTACCACAGCCTCCAGACCCGAGACAATATATAAAAGTTAGTTTTGTTATCGGGAATCGAACCCGAAACCTCAAGATGGCGCAAGGCCAAACCCCAGCCCCCTCAAACATTTTTAACAAAATATATGAATATTTTTAAAATTTTGGTTTCACTTTTAGTCTGGATCCAGTTGTCAGGGTTTATGCGACAAATTTTAATTATATTCATTAGTACGCTCTTTATTTTTTGAGTTCATAATTGATTTTACGTAGACCCTTAAGCTAGTACCTTATTACCACTTAACATCAGATAGGATGAGGTCAATCTTGAAATGGAATATAAAAAAAACGAATTTATCGATAACTAGAACGGTGTTTAGCATTAAGTCTGCAAAATAGAAGTTCATGATACCCATTTAATTGGCAACCAGCTCGATTTACTACCAAGTAATAAGAGGTAATTCGGAGTTCAGGATTCGTTGCTGTATTTTCAAAGTATTGTTCATTATTACGTTCACTACTTAGAATGGCAGCCATAAGTTGCTGATATGTTATGATATGAGGATAATTAGAGTGAAATCATGGCCGATTTCTTTTATTGTTATTTACTTATTGGTATTATTGAGCTTCAGTGTTTAAATTTAAGTGAAGTTCGTTGAAAAGGGATTAATAGTGTACGTACTAATATTAAAACTGTGCTAGTTGTGTTTAACCCCAGGTTCAATTTAAGTTTACTTTTTTATATTAAATAGCAACTATGCTTACTTCAAGAAGTCTATTTCTGCGAGGGTGCAAATTGATTAATAGAACACGAGTGTTTGGAGTTCTATAGCCTTCTAAGGATTTCGTGGATGCCAGTGATTCTTGAGTCAGACATTACCATCATAGAGCTTTTGTTCCTACTAAGAATATTTACTGTAATTAGCATAGTTGTAATTCAAATAAAAAATACATTACAAGTGAAATCATTGCTTTTATGGGCCCCAACAAAAGCTAGCTAGCTTTGCAGATAGTACGAAAAGTTAGGTGATATGTCTTCATAACAACCGGTACATAGCAGGCAAAGTTTGGCGCGGCGCCAACGCCTCTGTTTACATATCGTATATTTTGTTTAGAATTACTTAAATGTTCACTTTTTTTACTTTTATGAAACTCTTTAACAGAGTTTTATTTGATTTTTATTTATCTAGTCAATAATTCGTTTATCGAAAGTCTTCGGTCTCCGCAGCGGATCTGCTGAGCGGGTGTCGTCTACTGCCGTTGCGGACACCCGAGACTCCAAGAGCCAGATGGAGACCTTGGGCCCAATAAGTGCGAAGGGGAGGCAGGTGGGCCGCTGCAATACTACATCCTCCTCTTTCTCCACTGGCCCTCCGCAACGCAAACCACGTCCCATGCAGCAGCACACTACTTTCGGATCACAGAAGACAAGAACACCGGCAACGATATACCGAGGAAGGTCTTCGGTATATCCTCCTGCTCCGCGATCGTTCACGCCTGTCCTTGCGAGCTTGCTGCAGAACGCCACCTTCTTTCTACGGCCCATCTCGGGATCTAACTTCGCTTCACTTGTACCGTATCCGAGGCTGGGTGGCAAGGCCAGCCTCAATGCACAGAACCACAGAGTTCCTGCGCCTTACTATCGTGATAAGATCAGCAAGTCCTGGGCGGTCCTTCTCTGCGCATATGATGGGGGGGGGGGGGGGGACGAGGCCGGGATGCGCCGTTGGCGATTCTACACAATCCCTCCCGATGCCTTTACCTAACCAAGTTGGGAAAATCTTACAAAGTGGAAGTGTTTTCCGCAAGATTTGACCCCACAACCTCCTGATTTTTGTAGCGTAACGCACTGATCACTGCACCACAAAGGCTGTTATCATCAGTCTTTGTTATAAGTCGATATTTCATTGAAGCAAAAAAAGGATTAATTCTTTCTGTCAACGAATTTTCAACTCATGCTTCTCAAAGCATGAATCATAAATAAAATTCTTTAAGCACGAAGGAAACCCACGAGCGATAAATCAAACCATTTCCCAATACACGTCCGGTTACGATTTCGATTTTATAAATAAGTGTTTTCGACTGTCTGATTTATAACGAGACTCGAAACAATCACTAAAACTCAACACAAAATTGGCAATTTAATATTTTTATAGAAACAGAAATTTTTTTATCTCCGTTTGCAGTTCCGCGAATTGGGAGATGTAATTAACTTTAAAAAATTTAAATTCTATTGGCTTCCACCATATACTATTGCGTAGTTTTACATTTCCAAGCAAAATGCTGAGATAAAATTAGAGGAAAGAAAACACGATACTATTTTATGATTTGTTTCGCCGATACCATATTTTGGATCTGTGCAGAATAGTATATTTGATTGAAATATTTGAAGTTCAATGTTGGAGGTTTTTCATTTATGTGCCAGTGTTTAATTATGTAGTGAGTTTTTTGCCTACCATTCAAAGAGGCAATGTAGCAGCATTCTGGTACCTTTACCTATTTTTTGTAAATATTATGTATAATATTCTAAATTCTTCTGTATAAATCCATACTAATATTATAAATGCGAAAGTCTGTCTGTCTGTCTGTCTGTAACTCTTTCACGCCTAAACGGCTGAACGGATTTTGATGAAATTTGGTATACGTTGAATCTCAAGAACGGACATAGGCTAAAGTGGGGGTAATACCACCTTTGAAAGTTTATATAGATATGAAATTTGGCACAAATATAGCTCGAAACTTGGATTACAATATAGACTACTTTTTGTTTCGAATATAAGGGGAGAAAGGGGTAAAACCGACCATGAAAGGATGTAGTCCACGCGAACGAAGTCGCGGGCACAGCTAGTGTAGGTATGTATAGTTTTGTTAATGTATTTAGTTTTGATGATTTTTTTGTATGTTTTTAATTGACTTGTTGTATATCGTAGTATATTTACGTTTGGTTAAATAAAGTTTTGCCGGTACCTATATTCCTGGTACAAATATCGCCCAAAAGCGGCAGGGTCATTTTGTATTTAATTTAAACAAACTTAAATAAAACTTTTATAGAATTTAAATCAAATAGTGCTAATTTAAGAGGACAAATTTGATTTTTAGAGTAATATGTTTTTTTAACGTTAGCGGATTATTTAGTTGTTTCTAAACTGATTTCGATTAACCTTTTCATTGGATTGGATTGAAGATATAACAAGGGTTTGTTTAATGAACACCAAACCAGGATTTGTTAATGGCATCTCAAATAAATCGAGTGGATGTAAGTGGATATTATTTTCAATAACTATGTTTATATTTTTTAATGTTGTAAATAAAGTGACTATGGATAAATTACCTGTACAGAGGTTCTCCATCAGCCTCTTTGAACCAGAGCACCATAGAGACATGGTCTCCAGACGCCAAGGGCTGGATGTCACAAGGCAGGGCGGCCTTCTTACCCAGCACTCCTTGGACGTGAGCTGTTGGAACTGTAACAAAGATAATACCGCTTAGTATTTGTAAAAAGTACGCATTTATATTTATCTACTCAGTAAACAGAAAAAACATAAAAGCATTTCAAACACTTGAAAATGCAACCACAAAAGTAAGGAACGTGAGCGTGGTTTGAAAAGTGAGCTAGCAACGGTACACATACCGTTTCCAAGGACGCAGTGAGACCAATCATTACAGGGCGTGTTTCATCCCATTCTATGAAATGACGTAACTAACTAACACAGTTAGAATGGGATGTCTAATTTTCAACCTAAACGCTTTAGCCTTAAGTTTTTTTTCAAGTGTCGATACTTTATTACCATTTATGTATCTAGTGCGTGAATGGTTGACCAATTTGATTTTTTTTGTTGTGTTCGTTATTATCAGGAGAAGGCTTTTAATATATTTTTGAAATAATTTAAATAAAATATATATTAAAATTAAATATTCTTTGTTAAGACAGGACAATGTCTGTCGGGTCAGCTGGTATTTTATGTAAATTGGTAGCAGATTGGGCTGAAGGAAATAAAATAGATTTTTTTTTCGGGTTTTTTTAATATCGGTTTATTTTTTGATGGAACCAACTTTTAAATCGAAGTTATCAGTCTTAAAAGAGCGAAAATGGGATCTGTTTTCAATAAAGATCAGGCGTCCATTATAATTGAATAAAGTCTTGTCTTGTTTAGTCGAGAGATTATCAAAATAAGTCTTCGGCTAGAAATGTTTTAATTAAAAGCTTTCATTAAAGATCTGCCTTTGTACCCATCCTTTGTAAATACTTGTAGAATAAAATATATTAGTTACGCATTTCAGTATTAAATAAATAAAATGTTATTTTTAGCTTTAAATATTGTTTATTTATCCTGATTAAATATGACGACCTCCGTAGCCGTGAGGTATCTCTGAGGTCCCTGGTACAATTCCTAGTCAGAAAACGAACGAGTGGTATCGAGTAATTCGAAGACAATTACTTCAGCTTCTTGCCTTACAATTAGATTAATGTATGTGATATTGTCTTATATATATTTGTAATTGTTTTTATTTAATAAGGTATATCTCTATTTTTTGTTTGAATAATTTTACTTCTATGCATAGAATTCTTCACCAATTGCTTAAAGTCTTGAAGATTTGATTTATCATTTAATTGAGTCATCAGAACGCCAGACAATAAACTTTGAACTTTCGCCCTTACTTCGTGAGCGTTATGAACGAATGTTGGACTGTGTTTATTTACCGTGCGTTCTTATGTTGGTAAATACATCAGACATTTTTTAATTAAAAACTAAAAATCAATAAATTCAATTGCGCGTTCTAGGAATAAAGTGTATTTTCAATTTAAGAGAGGTAGGGCATAGCGATTTATCGCTTGAAATGGAGCAGCCCGTCTGGTGAAATACCTCCACCTTACAGAAGACCACAGACAAATAACAATCAATTCTGTGTTTTTGTGTTCCTGCGTGTGAGTAAGGTTTCCAGAGCTCCTGGGGGGTGCTACATTAGTAGCAGGGGTCAAGCCTTCAAGGTAAGGGCGACAAGTCCAGTAACAGATTTATTATGCTGTACTTGTCGCCCTTAAGCTAGGACATCATTACCACTTAACATCAGGAGTGGGATGAGGTCAATCTTGTAGTGAAATTTTTAAAAAAATCACGATTATGTATTATTTCATTTGAATTTAGAATGTTGTTTTAGGTTTACGTAGGTTTTTTCCTAAAACTTTGTAGGTATGTAGGTACAAACCTACTTTAACGCATTTGATGATAAATTATCTACTATCTTGCCAGTATCTTTTCGATAATAATAGGTTCCGAACCGGTGGCAACGTCATTTGGTTTATAAAGACGGTCCATAAGTATTTCTGACGTAATATTTATTTTTTCCTTTCATTGGATGGGTGACCGTTACGATCGGTTTAACGGCACTTATCCGAGGCATCTCCGCGCTTCAGGGGGCACTTTAATTAGACGGTTTCGGTTGACGTCAGAAACGTCATGGCTTACGTTTCTAAAGGAAATAAGCTGAATTCGTTTGTACAAAACAACACCGTTCTTGTTTGTTCCCTTTGAAAATGAGAACACTGAGACACTATTAGATGGAATTTATTAAAGCTTCCGTTTGTTTTGTATAAAACTGTGATAATAGACTTATAAAGGCAGAGGTCGTAATTTCAATAAATAATTTCCTTTTCTTTGTGCGCATACTCCATCTTTTTCGTCGATGCTTCGTGACACGAGGCAAAAACCATAAAAACAGGTTTCCTTTTGAATATTATCTACTTGATTGGATGTTTATTTGAAACTAATTCAAGTATGTTTTGTTTAAATTTACACGTATTAATTTGATCACAAGTATATTATATCGAATTGTGGGTGTTGACACGGTAAGTAGTAGTATTATACGGAGACAATACGTCTTACACTTTTTGACTATCTGTTTGTTTTAAATAATTTCTGATACACCTGGACCGTCTTGAAAGGGACTTTCACGCGCAGAGAGCAGATGTAATGAGGAGTCAATTATGGTAATTTATAAAGAGGAAAGATTTGTACCTATTTTTGTATGTTTGTAACGAATAGGCTCAAAAAGTACTGGGCCGATTTAAAAAATTCTTTCACCAATAGAATGGTACATTCTTCCAATTTGACATAGGCAACAAAATTAGGGATCCTTGGTAAAATTTGAAAAAAATCAACAGAAAAGCGGGAAAAAAAGGCGAAACGAAATTCGCCAGGACCACTAGTTTAAGATATAATGAACATAATTTCTGCTAACTAAATAATAACTCTATAATTCGGCGCGGACGAAGTCGCGCTTTTATTCTATTATATATCCAACTCAACTCTGAGGTCCCGGGTTCGATCCCCGGTCGGGTCAATATGGGAAACGGACTTTTCTGTATCGTCTCGGGTCTGGGTGTTGTGGTACCGTCATTGTTTCTGATTTCTGTAAGTGCTTTAGCTACCTACCACAGAATCAGAGCAATGTATGTGATGTTGTTCAATATTGATTTATTTATATATTTTCTGCTCCGTTCGAATCTGTTTACTTATAGCCTAGCAAAAAAACCCCCTTAGCCGTTAGTCCACCATTTTAACTTTTTTATGTATTTTCAGTGTATTTTCAAGTTTTTGGAGGCGATAAATTTTTCTAATGTATTAACTTCTTTGCCTTCGATAAGTACTCTCTGTCGTATGCGTTTAAAACTAAATACTTATCGTTTGTTTTCTTAAAATATTTACAGTTCACTACGGCGTGAAGAAATATAAAAACATTTCAAAAATCTAATGACGATAATTCTAACTTCAAATTAAGGTTGAAATATATTACAATATATTTTATGGAAGAATACAAAAGCAAAGTGCCTACATCAACAGTTTTCAATTTATTTCTTTAGACAAGTAGTCGTTTCACTTTCCAGCTTATTTATTTTATCGAGCTATTAGCTTACTCAAGCCAGTAATAAAGCCAATGAACGCCGATAATCAAGCCTGAACCACATATCAAAGAGAATTCTTCGAACCATCACATTTCCTGGAACACTGTTTTACAAAGGCAGACGTGGAATTACCGCAAAGTTTTATTTGTTTATTCGCTTTAGAGGCTACTTATTGCCGCTCAAAAGGAATCGTAATGCATTGATCTGTGAAACAGTGATAGCTTGGGGGTGAAGCGGTATTATTTGCGGATAAGGTTTAGGCTTTGCATGTGTAATTAAATTAGCGTTGGCGTTTTGTAGGAAACTTCGTAAAAGCAATACGAAAAGAGAATTAACTTTAGTCTAGAATTATTTGTCGTGAGTATTTTTGAATTATTCTAAGAGTTCGCAGTGCTGACGATGGTTTTTGTTGTTTTTCCTTTTAAACGAAATTTCGTATACGCGTATTGGGGTAATTCAATCATGGAAATTGGTAGTCCGAAATTAAGTTAATTGTTAAAAATAATTAGAAATATTTGTGAAATAAAAACAACGGACTCTAAAACATACTTAGCACCTACGGTAGAACAAGGGCGCAATTGCAGTTTTTGCAATTTTACAGGAGAGCCATTTTAATATATTTTTTGCTTTACCGTGGTCTAGTTATGTTATCATTACTCTAAAGTTTTCCTCCTTTGCAAAACTACATTCTTTTTAGACATGTGCTTTACAAGAATTAAGAACTTTTAGTTTTTTATTAGTTTTGTTTTTAAGACAGTTGATAATTGTAGCCTTGTTTTACCGAAGGTGCGACTTATTCACAACTATTTTTAGAACACAATAAAAAAACAAGAATTATCCCCTTCTAACAAAAGTTATCTTCTAAATTTGAAAATAGTTTAAACCCTAATTAAAGGCCACCGTGTAAGAAGGTTTTAATACAAGGCCAAAATTAATCTATCCAAAAAGTCACTCAATTCTGTGGAGGTTATTGCAGAAAAGAGCATGGCTGGTCCGCTTTATTAGTTTTATTTAAAAATGTTTTAGTGTACAAATTTGTTATTTTTTGTACGATAAAGTTCCATAATGAATGATAAGTAATATTATCTATAATGTGGACCGTATTCAAACTAACATCGAGTACCATGCCACTTGTCCACGTGAACAGCTTGCTGAAGACCCGATTGTGCTTCGATACGAGCTTGTACTAGATATTGGCCTCCACAGAATCCTCGAATAGATAGAGTATCGTACCGTATTCTATTGTGAAGTTAAATCAATTGTCACATCTCGCATGATACTGGCGGACTTCAAAAAATCTTAGCTTCCATTCAATAAAGCATAAGAAAAAGCCAAGGAAATGATTTTTCTTAACCCAACAAGATTTCAAATCCAAATTTTGCATTGACCTTATAGCAAAAATTGCGAGAGTCTAATGGCAACTTTAACAAAAGTTCAATTTGGACCTCCCACTCTTCCCCCAAAATACGGAGAAATTCTAAAAATAAAACAAGTCACAATAGATCTTATAGGTCGTAGTGACCACAGTTCACTTGAATAGCACAGCCCCAAGTACCTTAATTATAATATTATGTCACTGAAACTTGAACCTAAATGTTAAAAAAATAACTTAGATTCCGTGTAGGGTAGTTCTGATTGCATGTAATGGCCCATTCCTTTTAGACCCGAAGCAGCTGCGCCAAAGAGCTACTCCCAGGACTAATAAGTCATCTTTCGTTTATGAGAAGGTGACTAACCGGAGATATTGTAGTAACTCTCTCTAAAAAGTCTCACTTACATTTGTATACTCACTAGTAACTACTCACTACTTCGCACAAGACGAGTAAGTAGTAGTAAACGCATAATAAATGGATAAACAAATGAATATTGGACTCATTTTTGGACTTTATGAAGTCAGTACACAGATTTTTACTATCTTTGTAATGCTTCACGCGGCACAAGTGATCTTTAAATATTATAAAGAAACAGAAGAGAGCAGAAAAAATCATTGCCTACGTTAATTTGTAGTTAGCTCATTTGGAAGAGCAGCACTCGCGATATGTGAAGGTCGTGGGTTTGAACCCCACACCTGAGGTAAAAAGCGGAGATAAAAAAATATTTTTCTTTAAAATATCAAATTAAGTCGAATTTGAACATTATATTGAGAGCTGAGAACTTTCCTATTGAGCCCCCGTTTTGCCCTCTTTGGGGATACATTACCTTTTCTTAACATGAAAATTGATTAAAGTAACTCACAAGCAGCGCTAACGACCTATATGAATAGCCAAGTTTAGCTCTGGAAACATCTAAATGACTATTAGTTTCCAGAAGATACCAGCTGGGGTGAGTCGCTTCTGGAACTAATCCCTCAGCTGTCGCTGCGACGAGACGGCAATTGTCCGAGAGGTAGGTTATTGAGTGCCTTTGTAGTGCAAGAGACCAAGTTTGATTGGAAATATGATCCGGTATTGTTGATTTATTAGTAACTCTAAAACAAAGGTAACAAGATTAAAAGCTGAATTAGTATTTTTAAAGTTGTAATACAAATTTGTAAGCGAATTATTTGTTGAAAAAATTCAGTGCAATGCAGTTATTGAAAGAAGGCAACTTCACTTTATTTCTTTATGTAACAAAAAATACGCTTATTTAGTTAGCGACCAAAGTAATTGGCTTTAAATCGCGATAGAAGCTACAATAATGTAAAATAAAAAGTCGTTAGTTTTTAGATTCATTAATTAATATGAAATTAACATTGTGTGGTGTTTTAAGTAAAAATTTAGATAAAATAATGTACTACACCTCTAATAGGTCTTGTATATATTTTTTTAATGGACTCTGTCCCGCGTTTACAAACAACGCAGATCTTGTATATCTTTCTTATTTCTATATTAAACGTCAAAACTGGAAAATAATTACAATTACTCTCAACCAACATCAGATACAAAGGACCTATCAGTGTAAAGGATATTCAAAATTTGAAGCATTTTTTCAAAAACCCAATTTTTTTAACTGACTTCAAAAAAAAGAGGGAGTTTCTCAATTAGACCGTATTTATTTATTGTCATCTAATTTAATCAATTTAAGTTTTTATGGCATACACATGCGGCATAATCTTTTTCATGGAATACAATGTGATCAAAATGTTTCCATGTTTAAAATTTTAATACACCTACTAAACATACAAATAACATAATCATCAAACAAATTGACCTTAACCAAAAAATAAGGAGTTATAATAAGGTACCCGTTTTACGGAATCAGAATCAAGGTTATTACCACAATAAATACTTAAATATATTCATAAACGTCCAGTCACAGACCATTCCATCCAGCGTGCAAATGTATGTCCTTATCACGCCAATGCATATCCCCAAGTCTATATCTGCTTCAGAACGCGTCGTGTTACCAGACAATGGTCTGTTCGGACACCAGCCACACAAAGATAAGATAACAGAGGTCGGAGTCACGGCATCTGTAACAAGCTCCTCGCTCCCGTTCTGGCTCCGAGAGGTCATCAGTTTGGTCGCTGCGAGTGATGCGCTCTGGGAGGACAGGCGGCGTCTTGTCAGGTGCGGTTTTGAAACGTACGACTTGTAGGTGCTCTTGGAGCTTTCAACTATATTAAGATTCTACTAATGTTATATTAATATAAAAGTTTGTAAGAATATACAGGTGACTAGCTATTTTAATGTATGGATATGTCTGGTTGTATGAATATCTGGATGCATAGGTCTGGATGTATATCTTTGATGGTTTCTTGCAAAATCTACTAAAGGGATAAACGTGAAATTTGGCAGAAATAAAGGTAAATATACTTTTTACCCCATAATGACGCGAGCAAAGTTGGGCGGGCAACAGCATTTTATGATAATCCGTTTTGTATTTTGGAAATTTGTTTGAAATGAGCGCTATTACGTATAACATAAGTTGAAGGAAAAGAAGAGAATACATCTCCTGTTTTTTATATAAAATAAGGCTACAAGTTGATATTTTGCAGCTACCTGGGACCTCAGTCGTACAAATATTAGATATGAATTTCCTTTTCATATTTCTTTCCGTTTATGAGAAAAATATTTTAAAAGATAGATAGAAGCAAAGTGGTTCATACATGTCCATTTTTTGCAGCACGATATCTTAAAAAGAAAAATCAATTGAACACGGTTTACTTAGAGAGCTACGGCAGCGACAATTTAATTAAACTACCGTTCGAGATCGCTAAATATAAAATGTCTATGTTTGCAAAGACTCCAATTAAAGTTTAGATTTCTAATTTGCTTAAATTTGCAAACCAAATTGGAGGACTAAATTTTAGAGAAAATTTCGCCGGTAAATAAAATTGACGCAAACTATCCGTAATAATTTTCAAATGTATTAAATGAAAACTGTGTAAACTCATAAAATGCAAATAAAATAACTGACTTTACGAAAAAATGTTTCTAATAAAAACATTGCAACATTAATCGATTTTATTATTTTTATAGTACTATACGCCGTACTAGCGAACTTTAAATATTAGAAACAGAAAAATTTTATCTCCCCTTCCAACCGCACCTATATAAAATATATAAAAATTTTCTGTTTCTAATATTGCAACAATAATATCATGTTTTATTGGTAAGGCACCACATTGTAAGTACATTTTTTAACTTTTAAAATAAACATTTTCAATAATACTGTTAGTATTAAGGTATCAATGTGACAAAGCCTTTACTAACAGCGCTTTTTTAAAACAACCTTAAGATGATAATAAATAAGTCCAAAGTCCAATAGTGATCTATCAGTCTCAAATTAAAATTACCGAACAAAGAAAATTAGTTTCTTTTTAAGCTTAAAATCAAATGTTAATAAAATACGATGGAATAAATCAGTGACCTTCCCACAAGGCCTTGGATGCCAAATATCCTGCTATTCAAGGATTTCAGATACCCTTGGGGCAGCGTCTATTAGAATTCAGTCATGAGCACTTCCAGATTAAATAATTAAATATCGGCTTGTCCCTAACAATGTTCAATAGGGACTGGTAAAAAAAATGTTCGTAAAAAAGTTATTTAAAAAATAAAATACACGTAGCATTGCATTTTCAAAATTAATAAAAAAATATAATATTAAAAAAATTTTGACACTACAGTGCATATCAGTTCAGTAGATTGCTTGTGGGTGTATTTACGTCAGAATTGCGTGAAAACTGAAGGAACAAGTACCATCTCGTAAGCGTATTAGCCGCAAAGTGAGGGAAGGTAAATTATAATAAATGTTAGAGTTCTGATAAAATACGGTATGTACAGTCGCCATCAGATATATCGGAGCAGACAAAGTGACCAAATACTTCTGAACAGTTAAAATGTCAAAAAGTTCCATACACCACAAGTTACCATTTATATTTGAACATTCATTACTCCAATAATATCTGAGCAGATGCCAATAACATCTAAACACTCATAACGTCAATATCTGCCACGCACGTCATGTGTCTCATTTGTATAAATGAGTTATTTTATTATTTATTTATTTATTTATTATTATTAATTTAATAATACTTTAATTAAAATCAAAGGCCTCGCAAACCAGTTCAGATATTGTTGGTAAGTTCTATGTTCAGATATTATTGAAGTAATGAATGTTCAGATATTAATGGTAACTTGTGGTGTATAAAATTTTTTTGACATTTTAACTGTTCTTAAGTATTTGGTCACTTTGTCTGCTCCGATATATCTGACGGTGACTGTACGGCGACACATGGCAAACAACGTAGGTACATTACTTGCTATATGGGCATTCCATTTGAAATATATAGACAGGCAAACTGGAAGTAAACTATTAGCCGCTGACTTATAAGTACGCGTCGATAGTATTGATATACGACGACATAGATTTGTATTCAGACTATTGGGGAGAATTAATTTATAAACATTGAATTTTAGATGTAATAATTCGACCTATGATATTGACTGACCTATTTGTATAATTCATTAATTTTTAAATTGTATATGACATTCGTATAGTTTTTGTAAATTTAACTTGACATGAATACTCGTAAAATTTTGTGAATTTTTATCTTAATTTCAAATTAGTTGTGTGCGTTTTTGTGTAGTCTGTACGTAAGCGTGTACAATTTAAATTAATAAATGAATAGTCTTTACTAGCTCGGTCGAAAAAACTGGTATAAAGAGGCCGCTAAATAATTGTTTACCAAGATCCTCGGATAGAACTTCAGTAATTTAACAAGTAATCTGAGCCTCTGCTTGAACTAGGCACGTCTGATAATAAAGTCAAACAGGCGAGAGGCAAGATGCTTACAATACAAACGGGCTCAAATCCGGACCAAGTAATTAAATGTTAGTTTGTTCTCAAGTAATTTGATATGACGACCGCACCGCGTACGTACTAGGTCTGTTGGGAGCCCAAATATAATACTTGATATAACTGAGGATATAAATAGAGTGTGTGAAGAGGAACTGGAGCTATAATGGGATTTACAAATCAGTCAGATATGATTTCGATTCGTAATGTCAATGTTTTAATTATTAGAAACAGAAAAAATTTATCTCCCCTTGCGGTGCGGGAATTGAACCCACGACCTTCACGTATCGCGCGTACTGCTCTTACCGACTAAGCTAACCGCAAGTTATTGTAAGCGATGAAATTTGTAGAAGAAGTATGTAGTTCCAAACATACTCCCCGCACCGCAAGCGGAGATAAAAATTTTCTGGTTCTAATATTTAAAGTTCGCTAGTACGGCGTATAGTACTATAAAAATAATAAAATCGATGTCAATGTTTTGTCTCTGTCCAATCGCTTATGTCAAGAAAGAGATAAAAAAACATTGGTTCCGAATTCGACTCCCGCTTCCAGGAAGCGACGGAAACAAAGGCCTTAAGAAATTATTCGGTGAATTTGTAGAGCATTATGCTATTAATATGATTAAATATTCAAGCATTGAAATAACCGAAGTTGAAAAGAATGCTAAAAGAAACAATGATGAAAAAAACACATGAATATTCAAACACATATAAATAAATAAATAAATCGTTTATTGCACAAAAGCCTTACAATGGTAGGTACACAGTATAAACATGGCAGTAAAAGTTGTTCATAGTAGAATGCTGCGAATGAAATAACAGGGGTTGCCAAACTAGGCAGTGCCTGTATCTTGGTGAACCTATCCAATATTAATGTTGCATTAGTCGCAAATATGATAAAACTTAAAATTATACAATTAATGAATAAATAAACCAATTCTGCATCCATTAAAGAGTTCAGAACCTATGGTCCTAATTTAAAAAAAATCTTAATATTTTTTCATGGAAAATACTGCGTTAACCACTAAAATACAATAATATGTTGTACAATTGAACAATGTTGTAATTCTTAAAATTCGCTCTTATGACTAACAATATTTTGTTTACAATAATGTAAAAGGGAAAAATATAAAAAATCGTCACGTTTAAATTTACTATATCTATACTTAATCCAATCTTCTAAATAACCTGTTATTTTAGAAACAGTGACTAGAGTTTCCTTTTAAGAGACATAATTCGTTTAAGGTCTTTAATTCTGTCGAGAGCCCATTAAACAAACGCGCTGCTTGGTAACAAATATTGTATTTGTAGATAGACTTACATTGTTTTATTTGGGAGATAAAAACTGGCTGTGTCCTTAAAATATTTGTTTTTGTAGATGTTTGATTTTAATCAATCTGCTTTGTCATTAATAGGCATATCTTTCCTTATGATACTAAATTATCTTTTGAATGACGTTTCTACTTTGACAAATCTGGGTGTACCTACATTCAAACAAATAGTATGTTATTTCCAATTCTTATCCTCCTACCTTTTATCCTGGTAGTGCATTATAGACCCCAGGGTTATAAGATTACAATACATTTTAAATATTTTAAAGTCACATAAACATTTCACTACCCATTGCAATAAAGGATTCGAATTGACGGCTTTCACGTAAGTGCTCTCTGCCGTATTAGTTAAGAACTACATACTAACCAGCCTGTGATGCTTTTGCTTCAGAAACTAAATACAACGAAATCGAAGACACCTTGGCATCTGAATAGACAACTTGTATACGAGAATAAAGTTGGCTAATAGATCGCACTTCAAAAACTTAAATAATTCATTTTGAATATACTTCAACTTAAAAGCTAGCGTTAATAAAAACTGTTTCATGGAAACGGTCTCAAGCAGAATGGAAATAAGTCCTCTTGTGTCGATTCTACAGCGACTTCAAGGCATTGTACCTTAGCTACGTTCGAGAGGGCAAAAAGCAGCAAGTGCAAATAAGATTGCATAGGAATGGCAATTTAAGTGACGCAAGGAAAGATCCCGGGAAGCCCAGCGGACATGAAATAAGCCTGGAGACGTTTTATCATAAACTCAACCAAGCAGATCCAGAGTAAGTAATTAAATCCAAGTTTGTAGAGTAATTAGATATATACGGCGGCCGTGTGACTGTCACACATTGCATGCTTCAGTGATCGTGAGTTCGGGCGTTGTAACGAAAGATGTGGGAACTGGCTGGCGAAACAGTTCTGGGCAGTAATCGGATACATTTTTTGCTTTGTATTGAATTGCATAGAAGCTTGATCAAGAAGTTGTAGTCATAGTACAAACATAAATGACCAGATACAAGTTAAAATGTCATTCAACTTTAGTGTGGTAGAAATATGTGTATATCTTGTAACGTAATATAGTCTTGACGTTTTAATAGTTTTTGGGCACGGGTGGGAGTGGAATGTTATGCTCACTAATCACATTACCAAATTTTTCATCTTTATTTCGTGTACATATATAAATAAGTATATGAATCACTGGTATTTTTTTTTAGCATTCATTAATTTGAATAAAAGTTTGTCTCAACAAAAACGCAATCAACATCGCTAGCATCTGTGGAAATCACTCAACAGAGTCCACTTAAAACTGACCTGTGACGTGAGCCATGACTTAAACTTAGTGAGGCCCTTAAGATTATAACCACTTCCTATTATCTACATCGCTCGGCAGTAAAGAAAAACACAGTGATTTTCCTTTTTTCACCTTTTCTGCCTTTACTTCTAAATTATATGGACCCTTTTAGGGATGAGTTGTGAGGTCTTTATGTATTAAATGTGACTTTCTACATTTGTCTTGTGTTTCTGTGTATATGGATGATACGGTCTCATATTCTCGAGCTCCTGGGTTGGACATGGGGCATCAAACAATTATGCGCAGACAATCCAGTTCGTTTCTTCGTGCGTGTTTTAAACAACCTGACCAAGAATCGAACCCGTGATCCGTTGCATTGCAGCATTCATAAAGGAATGTCGTCGTCGTCTAATAAAAATACACGTTCAAACCATTTCCATGTTTAATTTTTTAATCTGCTTTGATTTGATTATTTCTGTTAAATGAGTCGATCATTTAATGTACCTTACTAGCAAAACAAAACTCTAATATATAATGTGCGAAATTCAAAATGTGGACCGTCTGAAAATAAATTATAAATATAAATAAATAAATATAAATAAATTAGGTTAGAAGTTCCACCTTTGCAATGATTGAATTTCAATCTGCTTAGCTTGAGCTTTTAAAACAAGATTATTCACCTTCTCTCAAAGAATTAATTAATTTTAGCTAGAACATATTTTTCAGCCACAACCAAATTATGTATGTCGTAGGTCATAACACAAATCAAATTCCATGCCAATTTTGATATTTTTTCACTCAATAACGAGTCATTGGGTGCATGATATATTATTACCAATCAAAAATTTGCTTTTCTACATCTAAGACCTCATAAACTTGCTTGGTTTGGGTTATTTGGGGATGAAAATACAAATTTTAAGATAAAAAAAATCCAACATACAATTTCAACTTCTTTCAAATTTTCATCCAGATCAATTTAGTCACTATCTGCGTGAATGAATATGAAACATACTTACATAAATTCTTATAAACTTTATAGTCAATAGTGTGTTAGACTCAACACTACTTTTGCAATGCTCTTATAACGTAGCTAATTATTAATTTAATTTCATAAATTTATTTCTATTTGTTTATATCATAAATACTTTATGGAAATTTATATTTTTATTTATTATATAGGTATTTATTTGTTTATTATAGTTTTATTTATCTTTCCGAATTTTTTTTATATTTTTATCTTGTTATGGTATTTATATTGATATTTTCTGTCAGTATTTTCTCAAACATTTTGCACGGCTGTACCCGTTTCTCGATGTCTACTATTTCCTCTACCTAAATGTTGTCTGGAAGAGATTGCTCTCTAGCAATAATACCGCCTATATTGTACTTACATATGTCTGTAAAACCTATTTCTGTAAATTTTCTGTGCAATAAAGTGTATCTATCTATCTAATATAACGTAATATCTAACGTCAAAATGCAGATGTTAATTACAATTTGCTGTTTACTATTTTGTACTAAGTGACATTATTTTTGTGATGTATGAACAGCGTAACTATTGATTCTGCTTCTAGTTTTTCCCGATATTAATATACCGAGCTTTAATACTTAAATTACCCATTATTTTTCTAATATTATCGGCTCGTCACGCTGATTGTAAACTAGTTATAAGTTACCAATATTGTTTCTCAGTAAGTGAATACCTTGTTGTTCTAATTAGAAATAAAGTTCTTTAACTTAGCAGAGTATCAGTTTAATGCGAACCGACTTTGAGCTGAGTCAGCTTGTGGGAGCTAGGTACGCACGGTTGGTGAAACCTAACCGAAACGTCGCGCAGTCAGTAGTTCGCATTAACTACAAAAATGGACGCATTATGACCCATTAACTTATCTAAAATGTTTGAATTTGAACACGAAACTCTTAAAGACTAGAAATATTTTGTATTATGTTCTATTCTACTGCAAACAAAGCCCTAGACTGAGAAGGCATAAATTACCAAGCACATATCTATAATAATTTATTTCCATTAGCTGCTACCTGATTATACATGTGATTTATTCAGAATGGCAAACGTAGCCTCGCGCGCCATGTTTTCAGAAACAACAGAACCCCTTCTATCGAGCAGCTTCAAGCAGAGTGATGTTCAAACGTGGGTTTCTTTTAATTAAATATCAGCTGTTGCTGGGGAATTTGCCCGTCATATTTTGGTATAAAAAGTATCCATTACGTTAATATGTAGTATGTCATCTTTCTTCCTACCAAATTTCAATCGCTCCGTTACGTGAAAGAGTAAGAAACACACAAACAGATTTTTACAACTGCCATAGTGCTACATACCTCATTAGTGAAGAGTAACTATCATACAGAAACAAAACCTTTTGTCTCCATTTGCGGTGTGGGATTCAAACTCACGACCTTCACGTATGGCGCGTACTACTCTTCCAACAGAAGTAATTGCAACTTAGGGAGATGAATTTTTCTGCTGTGTTAATCTCTTAGCCTCTGGTAAGTGCCCTCTGCCGTATAAGTTTGGAACTATATACTAACCGGCCCGTGGTAAATTATTTGCAGAAATGTTTGTAATAGGCGCACTCCCCTATTACAACGAACTAATAATTAAAAACAGTCGGGAATCTCCTCACGCCGGAGGCCCCTTCTCTCTGGAGGCCCGTGACATTTTGCCGACTGCCCCTATTCCAATAATATAAGCTCTTGGTGGTGCATTTCACATTCAATGGTGCTGAGTTAGCTGGCCGCGCGCAATGTTATGAGAAACAATAGAACCAGCGCCAGGGTTGCGTTGAGCAACCTTGGGCATAACTTGTAATCGTTGCCAATTTGAAAACCTTGCTTTTTGCCAATGGGATGTGGTAAGAAATGCATGCGAAGAAATCATTACATTAGCTTCTCTAAGCCGCTGTGTAAATTAAGAGTTTGCCAAGTAAAGTGTAGTGTTTGAAAATTTATTCTTAACTTTTTTGACTGGGCTAGTTAAGAAAGCTCCTGACTGAATTTGGGATTTAATCCTATTCAGGGCAAAAATTCGTGTGATGATCATTTGTTTTATTTGTGTCTGGGTGTTTAAAAAATATTTGAAGTATATGTTAGTACTGAAACTATAAGAAGTTTAATTGTTAATACATATTATCACAGAATAAAAGCAAGGTATCTAATATTGCCTGATAACATTAGTAATAAATATTTCAGCAATGATTCAAATATGCCTGACCACTCAAGAGTTTTCTAATATTAATAGATCTTACTCCAAAACATACTTTTTAATTAAACATTTTTTCTGTGTTATCGTTCGAATTTTCTAGAAACAAAAATATTTTCTCAATTTTGCCTTGACGTCGTCGACGTACAAGATTGCCAGATCTAAGACGTAAATTAGTGTCTGAAAAGTCAAAATACAATTATAATCTCAAAGATCAAAACACCTATTTAACTAAAGTCCATGATCTCATTTCTAATTACATTCTCAATTTCCCAGGCATGCCCTTGTCTACGCAAATTAATAATCTCAGATTTCTCTTCAGACCAGTAATTTGGAGGCTCGTTTTTGTTGTGAACTTAATAATTAAATGGCATAAGGCACTCGAATTCAACTGGTATTCAAACAATTCAATAATTTTAATGAAATACGTCATTTTCGAACTTTGTCCTATCGTTGATAATTATTAGTCGTTCTGTGTTTAAACGTGCGAAAGAAATTTTCTCGAGCAAAGTTGTTCGCAAAATATTATGTTCTAATTTAAACTTCGTAAGTCATATTGCTTACGACAGAAATGTTTTTGATTGTGTTTGTTTACAAAGAAGGCCGCGAGTTCTCAAGAATATTTGTGTCGCGAGCTTAGAGACTTGAGGAAAGCTTAAAATGATTTGGCTTGAGAACACATCGTTTGTTAGAGGAACCATTGTCTTATTACTAAGAGATACTTCACTAGTACAGTGAATACAGTAGTATTGGGTCAGGCCTTATCTCAACAAAGGGATGGAAAGCCCATGGACCAAATGGGGCCATAAATGTATTGGGGTTAGTAGTCGATTAGCACGAAATTAACTTCGCCCGAACGTGTGAATCCTCCCCTTTCAATAAAAAAATTTTATTAGTAAGCGTTTCGCACGACTGTATTTTAAACGCGTGCAAATTGACTCCTTCAAGAACTAGAACAGAATTGAAACATAACAGAATTGTAGTCTCTACTCATCACAAAAAGGTATTGCAAACACCACAAAAACCGTTTGTTGCTTGATTCAAAAACGAGTAATTAGGACGGAAACGGTAATAATAAATAATAATAAAATAAAATCGTTTATTTCAGGTAACATAACCCATATCAATCACATTATTATTACAATTACAATTAATTAACAATTATGTCAAGTGTTTTCATTACAATTACATTAAATTACAATTAATTAATTAATTAACATTATTGAAATAAAAGAAAAAATAATAACTGGGGGATATAAATATAGAAATACAAACATAAAATTAAAAATTTAAAAAGGGATAAATTGATTGAATAAATATACAAAGACACAAATACAATTAATTGTTTAATATATTGCGGCTCTACCCGTAACCGTGGCGACGGGCACGTGCCCGCTACAGCAGCCACGGATAAAGGGGCAATCGACCCTATCCGCGATCATCCTCAGGACTGCATTGGAGCTGCCCCAGACCCTGCGCACCAGGGACGCGCACCTCTTGCGCATGGTGGCGTGGAAGCAGTCCACGTGCGCCGCCGCAAACATGCCCGAAGCGCTGCAGCGGCGGCGCAACCCCATCACAGCCCTGAATGCGTTATTGAACTGGACGCGAAGGGAGCTGTACACTTTCTGCGAAAAGTCGGCCCACAGTGCACATGTGTAAAGGGAAGTGCAGTATGCTTGAAATAGGGTAATTTTAACCTTTTCTGAACACCGCGCGAACCTACGCGCCACCATGTTCGCTCTACGTGACAGCGCCCTTCGCTCCCTTTCGATATCAGCATGATCCCCGAGTCCAGTGGTCACTATATGTCCAAGATATTTAAATTGCGTCACTCGCTCTAAGGCGATACCGTTCAGCATTACAAGTGGTATATCCTCTGGACATCTAGCACCAGTGGTCTCAAACACCATGAACTGACTCTTCATGACATTGTATTTTAGGCCGTGTCTATGAACATATTCCTCACAGACCCTCATCAGAGTATTCAGACCGCAGACGGACGCGCTCAACAAGACCATGTCGTCAGCGTAACTTAGATTGTTCACACTGACATCGTCTATCTGGCAGCCGACATGTAAATTGCTGAGCGCGACTATCAGGTCGTTCAGGTACAGATTGAACAGAGTAGGTGAGGTCAATCCGCCCTGCCTGACACCGCACTCCATCCGATACGGCTCCGACATTGCTCCCGCCCATCGGACATTGTTGATCTGATGCGCATACCAATATTGGAATATATTTACTATTTCAAATGGCAAATTGATGTTTCTTAACTTTTCCCATAGGATATCATACGCAACCAAATCAAATGCCTTGGATAGGTCGAGAAAGCAGGCATAGACCGGTGTATTTCGATCAATGTAGTATCTGACGGTGTGCTTAAGGCACAGTATGGCACTTTCGGTGGATAGTTTCGGTCTAAAACCGAACTGGTTATCGTGCAAATTTATGCTTTTGTCTAACTGTGCATTAAGCAGACCATCAAACACTTTTGCTATGATCGTAGCCAGGGAAATAGGTCTATAATTTCCCTTATCAGCAAGGTCACCTGTTTTGTTTTTTACAACTGGCACTACAATGGTTCTCATAAGATCAGCCGGTAGGTAGGAGTGGCTCACGCACAGTGAGTAGAACATCGCAAGTACTCTGGGTGCATGGCGCCCGGCAAGCCTCAGGTGTTCGACACTTAAGCCGTCGTGACCCGGGGATTTGCCTTTAGACATGTTTTGAATTATCTTGTTAACCTCTTTTGCATTGAAATGGATGGTCACTTCAGCATTCAGCTTATCCGCTTTGTGTGTACTAGGACGGTCTAATGTTGCTCTCACAGAAAAATGATCTCTAAAGATATCCGCTATGCCCTTATGATCACTCTCACCGTCTACGCTCACAGGAAGTCCAGACTTCGCGTTTAATTTATTGGTATACTTCCAGAAACCACGAAAATCGCCCTTAGCATGTTTTAAAGCAAGAGCATCCATTTTTATCTGATCTTGATGATCTTGGCACCATTTCAGTCGCGATTTAAATATTCTTTTGCTTTCACTCATTTGTGTGTGCAACATACCTTCCCTTGGCCTACCACATGCCACCCACTCAGAAGCATACCTCCTAACCTCTTCGTCGTTTCTGTCACCCCACACTACCCCCTTCGCACCCGGTGTCGACTGTGCTAATTTATATCTTAACAAATTTAAATTACATTCAACAACGAGAGGAAAGTGGTCGGACCACAAAGTGTCATATATTACACTAATATTAGTCACCGCTTGTTTTGCTGATTCAGTCACTACGCAGTGATCCAACCAGCTAGACGACCCGTGTGCGTCACTGATGAATGTGTATGTGCCCGAGCTCTCTCCAAGTAGTTCTACATCAACACACGATAGGCAATTCTCCCCACAAAAATGTTTAAGCTCGGAGTAAAATAACGAGGATATATCAGAATTCAGATCTCCCAATATAAATACCGACTGGACCCCGTACTCATCAATAATTGCACTTACTGTACTGAGACAATCCGTAAACTCCGGTAAATTTTCTCGAGAATCCGTAGGCATGTACACACTCATCACGATCACCGGACGGTCGCTCGTCATTAACTTAATAGCACAGATTCGCGCACTATTGCACTGTAAAACTGACACTTGTTGGAATACACTGTTTTTCCATAACAAAGCGACACCGCCAAACGGTCGCCCTCGCATGATTCCCGCGGACGTGTCCATCGCCGACGTGCCCGTGTACCCGAAGCCGCTGTCGATGGTGCCCAGATAAGGGATATCCTCCGGGGCCAGCCATACCTCTTGAAGTGCTACCAGGTCACATCTGCGACACAGTTCTCGAACACCATCTATTGACCGTTTTACATTTTTACAGTTGAAGCTCGCGAAGCGATGACTACTACTGATCATTTTTCTTATTTAGGCCGTCCACTCACAGTAGGTACTCTGTTCGGAAAACGATTTTTAAAATGTACAAATCGTCTAAATACGATACCCTGGGGCCGTAATACCTACTACAATATATAATAAATTATTAACGGTTGAAAGCTATAATAAAAATCCAAGTAAGATTATTTTCCTTTTCATACAACAAAGCATTATTTAATACCCCATACAACAACCCTATGAAAGACCAAAGCGAAAAGACCCAATAATTTTGGTTCAAACGTCTTACGAATCCTCATTATTCAGAACATCAACCAATGTTGTATTAGAAATATCAATATTCTTCCTTCAATAACAGTAATAAAAAACAGAACAGTGAGTCAACTGCGTTCAGAATACGGACTGAAACTACAAGAAAAACAATAGATAAATAAATATTAGGAATGCCCACACACTGGCTTTTCGTTCCTCTGCATAGACGCAACGTCACTCTGAAGCCGGAACTGAGCAGCTGTCAATCTGTACATATATTTACGCGGCGCATAGATTGTGTAAATTGAGCCTTAGTATGTATGTCGCTTAGGTGTATAATTTTCCGAAAAAGGATTTTGACTAAGAGACACTTCTGTTAACGTCATTGTTGAAACGAAAAAGATGTTATTGTAAATTCCGTTATCTATTGTAATGCGACTGTCGGCAGCACATCGACACCCGCATCGCAAGTTTCGTTTAGTAGACTCTTTAGTGGTCTCTCAGACATCACATCACAGGTTTAGGTACTTCATTTTGCAACTCTTCTCATTGAAATCTAATAGCTTAATCACTTGTGTACAATTAAAACAAGCTATTCCCTTTTATGTTCTCACTCAACATTGGCCATAAGTCGACGCGGGAAATAGAAATTGACAGAGTGTGCGATTCCTATGTGTTGTTATTTGACTATATTTTATTGATGACAGCTTAAATATATACCTTTTTTTTTCTTTATATTGCACTTAAAGATTGACCTCATCCCACCTTATGTTAAGTGGTAATGCGCTAGACCTAGCTTAAGGGCGACAAGTACAGCACAATAAAGCTATTACTGGACTTGTCACCCTTCTTGAAGGCTTGACCCCTGCTACTAATGTAGCATCCCCCAGGATCTCTGTTAACTGTCTATGTGATGTGTAACTGGAAAGTGAAACAGATTCACTCGTTGATGAATACGTCTAAATATTCATAAAAATTCTTGTCTACCCGCTGTAATCAAACTCTTACCGCTTCACTGTTTAACCTTGACTGTGTCCGCACCCCCATACAAGTAAAATATCTTCGCAGCGAGCCAGCCGGGTCGGGCAAATGTATTCTTATTAATTAACAGTTTATCAGACATCGCTATCCGTCTTGGCCGGCAATAAATCTTGGCGCAGTGCTCGCGAGTTAAGGGATTGTTTTGATAGCATTGCTCGCTTTCTTTAGAAAAAGGATTGATTTTTAGTAGCTGTTGTGGAATGGAAATGTAAACGTGTAAATCTGATTGAAGCGTTAGTCATAATTGGGTTTTAAATTGAATTATGAGTGAGATAGTACAGTGATTATTATGGTCTGGTTTATTTATATTGGTTTGTAAACCAAAAAATATAGTTATTCAATGATACACAATTTCTTTTATTACAAAATTATCGGGTCTGAAACACGTGGACGAAAGCAAGCGGATTGCCGCAACGCGCATTTAAATGCGGTGTCTGTTTGTAGATTAATTTTTTTATCACTCTCTTTTAAACTTTCCTGTACTAATAATCACTATCAAATTTACCCTTAAAATCATAAATTAATAAGCAAAAATCAATTGAAACGACCATTTTTCTCCATCCATTAAGCTGCACAAAATTTAAGGAACATGAAAGCTTTACAAAAGCACTTATAAATCATCAGTACAAGTCCAGTATTCTACTGCCGTGTTCAGAATGTTGATTATGTCGAGAGGGACCGGCTAGAAACTCTACAACAATCATCCACCATACTAGATACTAAAAGTTAATATACAATGTTTTATTTACATTAAAATGTATAGTTTACAGCCATACATTTTTGTCAATGAAATAATCTTTTTTGTAGTAGCCCTTTTTTAATAAACAATTTTTATACGAGTTTTGAATCTATGCAAGGGTAACTGGGTAATATGCTGAGGCATAATATAAAATTCTGGCTTTGCTATTAGATTCGTCACGTTCGTCAAAGTTAACAGGAGGCTCAACATAAGTACCTCCAACGGGTATTGTGTCACATGCCATACCCCTGTTTATAAGCAGGTGAGGGGTCAAAGTCGACTCCTAACGAGCTCACTCATTAGCAATAAAAAGAACGCTTTCTTTGGCACCGACCTGCCGTCAACTTTGCGGGTATTTTGAAGATTCACGCCATTCAATGATTTTTTTTGCTTCGTCGTAAAACTTGGACCAGTTTTGTCAAGCTAGACACTTTTAATACCTAAGATTTTTTTTTCTTTTCGTGACTATTACCATCAAAATGTTTTATCATGAACTGCATAGTCGAGAGGCAAGCGGATGGAACTTTGGCGTCGCGCTATCTCTGAGTTTCAATTCAGGGACGGATCAGTATAGAAAACTTACTTTTCTTTATAGTTTCGGGTCTGGGTGTTGTTGTACCGTCATTGTTTCAGATTTCTGTCACAAATGTACTTTAGCTACTTACCACAGAGTCATAGCAATGTATGTGATGTACAATATTTATTTATTTGTTTATCTTTTTTTAATTATAACTGATAGTCATATCTTGCGCAACTAATACATCTTAAGCTCGGTAACAATGAATTAGATTTTAATCAAATTTGACAGATAGATAACACAACTTTGCTTAGGACCACTACAATATGTGTTGTGGTTGGTTAGGTTGATCCGATTTCCCACAGCACCACCACTTAGGCGATGAGGTCCAACCGGGGGGTTTTAGTGGGTAGTCCTGCCGTTGTAAGGGCAGGGAGTCCCACACACGCTGTCACCTCCCTCTTGTGACGGTACGGTCCGTCAAAGCATTTCCCCTCGTCAGGAAAAAAAAAGGACCACTACACTACATTAATCGTTTAAATTGCGTAAGACTGGTAGAGAATAAAGTTCATTAAATCTACCTTTAAAATAATTAATAATAAATATTAAATTATTAATAAATTTAATAATGCCACATAATACGTGTTCAAGCTAAAATTAAACACCTTGACAGTGTATTTAAGGTGTTTCATTTTAACTTGAACACTTTAGGTGTGTACCTAAAGTGAAAATCAACATTTCGTAACAATACTACGTATCAAACAGTTATTAATTCATTCACACATCCGTTAATTTCAAACTGTAATCAATCACCTCATTCGTAGACAACCGTACTTCCATAGAACTCCCACTAATCACACTGCAAAAGTTTAGATATTCGATGTTTGAATGTATATTACTCGGTTCTGGGCGTCTACGCTTGAAAACGAAATATGTCGGATCCGATGACGTTTAGTATTTTTTATTGCTCATTATCGCAACTAACACACTTCGAATGCGAATAAAGCGTTATCAAAAAACAAAATATTATTTATACAAATCAAAAATCACGTTTTAATTCCCTAACTTTTGATCAATCTTCAAAAACGAAACCTTTCGTTTGTTCGTTTCGTTTTCAAGAGTAGACGCCCAGTCACGCCGTGGTTTTGGTTTTATATGGTTCACAGAATTCGAACTTAATTAATAGGAAGGCCAATACAGAATTCGATTACCTCCTTAGCTTAGAAAAAAAGTGCGCCTGACTTGGCGTCGCGCTATTTTTGAGGTCCTGAGTTCAAGTCCTGCTTACTTATTCACAAAACAGCGGAATTGCATTAGAATTTGGAAAAAATGTTTTGTCTCTATCTTTTTTTAAACGATTGGACAGAGACAAACTGACTCGATACGGGCCTGCCTTTATTTTAAGTGCATGCTACTTCATCGATTTTATTATTTTTATAGTACTTTACGCCGTACTAGTACTTTTTAGTTCTAGCGTAAAGTACTATAAAAATAATAAAATCGATTAAGATGCCAGGTGTTTTCGATTCCGTGGTTTTCAAACATTTCTGCAACGAATGTACCACGGGCCGATAGGTATGTAGTTCTAAACATATTCGGCAGAGGGCACTTACCGGAGGCTAACGGTTGATACAGCAGAAAAATTTCATCGCCTACGATAACTTGCGGTTAGCTCAGTTGGTAAGAGCAGCACGTGCGATGCGTGAAGGTCGTGGGTTCGATTCCCGAACCGCAAGGGGAGATAAAAAATTTCTGTTTCTAATATTTGCATGCTTCTTGCTATGACTTCTTTATTCTATGGGTGGGATCAGAAATGAAACCTATTTTTTTTAAATCATCACAACACTGGAAAAATACTAGGTATTCTGTATTTAAGTTTCAGTTTCTTACCGGTGTCTTCTCGGTAGATATAGGTTCCGAACCGGAAGTAGAATCACTTTGCATTGTATTCAATGACGATTCAAAAGTGTTACATGTAACCTACTTGAATAAAGAAATATTTGAGTTTGAGTTTGAGTTTAATATGAAACTTATAAAATTACTTACTGTTTACATTTTGTCAACGTTTGTCCGTCTAAACTCTGTCTCTGCTACCTCTAAATATATTTTTACCCCAAGTTTTCATAGACAATTTCATTCAAATACGTGAGAAAGAACATGACAAAATGAAACTCAAAAAGGAATATACACTTTGATTTACTTTTTTAAATCTTTCACGGCAGACTGGTAAACGAATGTTCAAGACTCATTAAATAACCTTATTTTTGCTAAAATAATAATAACTTTAAAGTTGTAGGTTAGACAGAGATTCGACGTTACGAGTGACGTCAGTAGTCTTAAAAGCCTTAAACATCTTCATCATCTTTTCTTCCTTCAACATCAACAACTTCCATAGAAAATTCTTTCTCGTGAGCGAGACGGGAAATATTGTATTCAAAATGTGCGTTAAGTTTTAAACCAATTTTGATTCTGTTTTTATCTGACTGCCAGAAAAGGAAACATTAGAACAACATATTTTAATGATTTCATGATGAACCAAACAAATAGCTAAAACGTTTGATATGCATATCCTCCATTATTCCCATTTGTTCTGAAAACCCCGCAATGTTCTTTGTACGAGCACCGTCACATGCAGGCGATTTTCAACAATAATAAAGAGGAAATTTCCCATGGCTTCCCGACCTTAGAGGAGCCCGTGCAATTTTATGCCGTATCCTATCCAGGATTGAGTGCATAATTGTGCGAAGATGCAGCCGAATGCACGCCAGCTGTTTCTGTTTGTTTGTAAGAACACATTCCGTAGCAAGCGAAAGATCAACACACCAGTTCGCTGACTTGCGAGTTGTAGCTAATTCATCGTTTGAAATACGGTTTGGATTTAATTAAATTGTGATTAACATACATACAGTCGCCGTCAGATATATCGGAGCAGACAAAGTGACCAAATACTTCTGAACAGTTAAAATGTCAAAAAGTTCCATACACTACAAGTTACCATTAATATCTGAACATTCATTACTTCAATAATATCTGAACGTCAATATGTGTCACGCACGTCATGTGTCTCATTTAGCTACCTGTATAGATGAGTGTTTAGATATTATTGGTACGTTGAGTGTATAGAAATTAATGACTAGCATCTGCTCAGATATTATTGTAGTAATGAATGTTCAGATATTAATGGTAACTTGTGGTGTATGGAACTTTTTGACATTTTAACTGTTCAGAAGTATTTGGTCACTTTGTCTGCTCCGATATATATGTCAGCGACTGTACGTGTTGAGAGAAAGAGCGTGGGTGATTTATGTCCGGTTCCAATATTTGAAAATCGATCCGTTCTAGTTACCATTAGTAATTAATTTTACAAGGCTAAAAACGACCGATAGGCGACTGATGACAGCTGATATTGGAAGTAAATTTGAAATTAGAATAAACGACTAGTGGAAAAATGGAAAGTCATTTTTGACACATTACGAATCGTATATTAACCGGGCATAAATGGATATTCACCTTGGCCTAGTATTGCTGTACAATTGATAGTGCAAATGCTGCTCAAATAATCGAATACTCAATTGAATTATCGATTGTATCGATGTAATCAATAATAGCGATTATTTATTCAATAAAATCGATATTAACAGATTAATCGATTATAATGCAAAGTTATCTATAATATAATCGATAATATTGAACTAATCGATTTAATTGTCTTATTTTGTCGCTGGTGATTCAGTTAAAGTACCAACTTCGCTATGTCATTTTGTAAATTAAAATAAAGAAAAGAAACATTGACTCTGGATTTATTTTTGACTCAATGGATAAGTTACATCATTATTATCCATTACAATTAATTCAATATTCTTGGTAAGACTGAAAGCGAAACCCATTCTTAAAGCTTCTTGCTTCTTAGGCATAACCAGATTTAAAAATAATTTTCTTACTAGTTAACTATTTGATCTAACAAAATAGCGATGTTTCTGCGAAACTGATTGTTGATCTTCTTGAGAAAATAATTGCTCAATCCGTACATAATAGCCCTAAGAGTCTAAGAGTACGTACAAATAAAAATGTACGAGTCAATATCAAAGTTCTAGGAACACGTTATTGTAAAGATTCCTTATTTTGTAGACAAATAGTAAATATTACGTAGTTTGTCCTTGAGTTAAGAAAGTTTTAGGCATTTTTTTTTACATTACACTTCAAAATTGACCTCATCCCACCTGTTATTAAGTGGCAATGAGGTCCTACCTTAAGGGCGACAAGTACAGCATAATAAATATGTTACTGGACTTGTCGCCCTTACTTTGAAGGCTTGGCCCCTGCTACTAATGTAGCACCCCCAGGAGCTCTGGAAACCTTTCTCACATGCAGGAAAATAATAACACCGGAGTGATTTGGCTGCGGCCTTCTTTAAGGTGAAGGTATTTAACCAGTCGGGCTGCTCCAGTGCGAACGATAAATCGCTATGCCCTACCTCTCTTAAAATAAATGCCTATTATGTCCGGTTAATGAGCTGATGAGGTGATCTTAAAGTTTTACTTGACTTTTATTATTTTTACGTCATTCAACTAGGAAAGTTTATTCATGAAACCGATTACATATCGTCGGTTATTCATGTTGTCAAAGAGCTTTTTTTCGTATTTCTTCACATTACCCTTTGATAATAAAACATCGATATTCTTGTCTGTTAAAACGTCTTCAGTTAATCCGTTATTTGTGTGATACAACAACTATTCCAGCCTTGGAATATTTGATGTACCAAGCCCTCTTTTCGTAACTCAGATCATATTTTCTCTTTTCATATAAAGATATTACGTTCTCAGAAACGCCGACAAGAATATTTGTAAATACTACTGAGCACTGAGGTAGATTTCATTTTGAATGCTCTGAAGCCTGTTTGATAGTCATAGCTTAGATTCGTTTTTAAGAATACCATATTTATTAATCGTTGATTATTATTTGTACGGTGAACAACACGACAAGGTAAACATACAATGTTGCTCGATACACGTTTTAAGGGGCAGTGCGAATTCGTAAGTGAATTCCTTGCTTGCTTTTGATTGTATAAGTTGTGCATGGAGTCCGTTGCCCGCTATGACTATGACTGTGATTTGCTCTGTTTATTTTAATATAATATAATAATACGCTCCAATATTATTGGTCATAGCCATGTGCCTTCTGCAGCCTTTCCAAGGGAATCCTACTTTTCGGATGACAGTCAGGACCAACTAAGTAATTTTCCGAAGCAAGCAATCATCATTATTGCCACCACCAACCATGACATAAATATTAATTACCAGAGTTCGTCGAGACTTGTGGAATTTGAAGCCAAGGCGGCAGATTCTTAAATAGGGGACCTGCTTAGTGAATGTATACGTACTCAGTCAGTACTCAGCACTTCCCTGGTTTCTTGATATGCTCGTGATGCTGTGGTATAGCGCCTACTATGTGCCTGCTGTCTAAGACTACGGTGGAAGAAATATAATTGCAAGGGTCATTGCCTAGTAGCTACTATTGTACTATGAAAGAGTTCACGGTTTACTACAATGTGTTAAGAGACAAATATCAAATTATCTTCTTGCAAGAATAAGAACGAATCGATTGATATCGAAGAGTCAATTAGTATTTTTTAAAGAGGTTTCAAAAAAGAAACCCTTTTATGATCACTAAAGTGCTATCTTTGTCTTTGCATACATTTACTATTTAAAAAATAACTAAACTATCAAGTTTATCGGCATTTATGTAATGGGTCTCGCTTAAAAACATGAACTTTTTTAAAATCTAGCTAATAATATTGTAAATATTTAGGCTTTCAATAGACCAACACATTCGACACTTTCAATAGATGATAAATGTTAACAAACATAATTATACATAGAATTTCTTTAGTGAAATAGTATTGCCCGGTTCTAAGTATTGATTATATCTATAAACTATTGATACTAATTATATGACATTTAAAATAATTTAACGGGTCAAAACGCGACACCATTTTTATTTAGTAGTTAATACGAACTACTTGAATAATTACTTGGATGAAGATTTGCAAGCTCCCCCGAACAGACGAAGGCGAGCAAGACCAGTCAGCTCGTGACCACGGTTGGTGCAACCTAACCGAAACGTCGGGCAGTAAGTAGTTCGTATTGACTACTAAATAAAAATGGTGTCGCGTTTTGAACCGTTAAATTATTTTAAATGTTTAAAATAGATAGATAGATAGATAGATACACTTTATTGCATAGAAAATTTACAGAAATTGGTTTTACAGACATATTTAAGTACAATATAGGCGGTCTTATTGCTAGAGAGCAATCTCTTCCAGACAACCTTTAGGTAGAGGAAATAGTAGACATCGAGAAACGGGTACAGCCGTGCAAAATAGAACGCGAAAGTCTTTAAATTTATAATTATATGACGTCAACTATCGACAAAATATCGTATTTTTTCCATCGACCTAGAAAGGTTGCTATCGATAGGCTAAACACCACTTTATCTTTCCAGTTACACACAGGTTCTGTAATTGGCGTATTAATGAACTGCCAATCAGATTTTTTGAACGAGAAATTTCGTTGTTGAAATCCAAATTCGAAGAACGTTTAGAACATGGAGCTTTGTTTAGAAATGAGAACTAATGGAACAATACCAATTAACTGGTATCACTGTAAGTTTTCCTTGTAATCAGCATGCACTACGATGAATATTATACATTGAACGTACTCAGCTCAGGACTCTCAGCACACCCAGAACCAAATTAATAAAAAAAAGTTAATTTCTTGATTCACTTGACCCATAGTCAAAACAGACTATTACCCACTTCACTACAATTTACAGCGACTAGCTAGTCAACTTTGTCTACATTAATATATCTTATGTGAACATTTAGATTGTAGAACTCTAGTCTTTGACGACATTGTAAACAGCAGGATTTTGCATCGCTCTGTGTGATAATTGTTCAAAAGTCAGAATTACGTTAGTTTTCGTTAGTAAAATAACTGTATACTTTACACAGCAGCTTGATACTATAAATTTAAATAAATTTTTACGTGACATCGCGGCGTGAAGTTGTTGAATCAAGCAATTACATTGTGTTTGAAGTGATTTGCACCGGCGCGCGTCGTCCATATTGTGACCGGCTTACGTCGACTTCGAAGAAGCAAGCCATTCTCACGGTTCTGTGCAGTGCGGTCGGGTTATAATCGCGTAGTGGGGTTCGTGTCGAGTGAGTCACTGCGTCGCGCAAACTAAAGGGCAAAGATTCGAGACGACCAGAAGGTACAGTGCTGCTACTTATGACAAGTTATTTCTACAGAATCTAAAACATGAATTGCGTTGGATGTAGGGGACAATTGGACGATTTAAATTCTCTTAAATGTAACACATGCGAGTCCCGATACTGCTTGGAATGCTTGAGCCTTGGAGTAAATAAGAAGTCTAATGAATTAGACCCTGATCAGCTTTCGACGCTGAAATGCCCCTCTTGCACCAACGTTTCTCGTAGAAAACGTGGTGGCAAAGAGTCGCCTGGAATTTTGTCGCCTTGTGCTTCCAAACAGAAAATGCAAAATGTCCTCACAATTGAAAAAATTAGCGATCTCCTCGATGAAAAATTATATCCAAGCTCAAACACGATGAAAAAGTTGCATAATGATATATTTCAACAACTTAAGAGCATGTTTAACTTAGAGCTGACTAAAGTCGCAAATGAACTTAAGGAAGAATTTAACAAAACAACTGAATTTATTATTGAAGAAGTAAATGAATTAAAAAGTCACCTGGCAGAGAAAGATTCGCTCATTAATACGCTTCAATCGGAATTAACACAACATAAAGAAGTAATACACCAAATAAAAAACCGCTTATCAGCAACCGAGAAGCTATCACGTGCCCGAAACGTAGAAATACAGTCTGTACCAGATAAACAAAATGAAAACGTGCTGGAAATGTTTAAAACTCTTTGCAACACAATTAAGTTTCCTATCTCCAACTCAGATATTCACGCTTGCCGGCGCGTCGCGAAGATGAACCCAACCTCCAAACGTCCACGCAATATTGTCGTGACTTTGAATTCCCCAATGCTTCGCGATCGTTTGATCTCAGCCGCTCATCACTTTAATAAAGAGCACAAAGGTAACAGGCTTAACACCAAACATCTTGGTATGGCAGGAGAAGCTCAACAGATCTACTTATCTGAGCACCTGGACCCTGAAACCAAACAAATTTTTGCCGCCGCAAGAAAGGTTAAAAATGATAAAAACTTTGCGTACTGCTGGGTGAAGTATGGGAAAATTTACCTCCGCAAGAATGATAAAGCTGACGCTAAGCTTGTGACATCGTTGGATTTTTTAAACTCTTTAAAATAGGTAATCCGTGTTTTATGATTTCGGTAACTTATTGTAATGTGTATTTGTCAAGCCTCGCCTATATACATAATTTTGGAGTCATTATATTAAGCCCCAATGTAAGCAAAAATCGAAATAATGAAAGATTCACATTAAAAAAAATAACAAATTTTTATAGACACTATAAATTGCATGACGTTATATCTCAAACTATCGATCATAAATTAATGACAGAAAAGAAAAAAGCACCTTGTACTGCCACAGACGAGAACATTGCACTTAAACAACTGTGGTCAAACAGCGAACTGCGCTGCATAACAGACCTTAACTCTTTCGTAAATCATATGGTTTTAATATTTGGTATCTTTTTATGTTGTAGGTATGGCTAATAATCACTCAACTAGTAATAATTTATCTGAAATGCAATTATACTATCAAAATGTGCGTGGTCTGAGAACCTAATGTCTGAATTTATACAATAGCATTCTTAATACTAATTACGACATATTATTGTTCACTGAAACATGGTTGCAGGATGATGTACTTGATACAGAGTTATGTGATTCTCGATATGATGTATTCCGATGTGACAGGAACTTAGAGCTCTGCAAGAAGTCTGGTGGTGGTGGGGTTATGATCTGTACCGGTAGGCACCTTGGAGCAAAGCTTGTGGAGGACTGGGAAACTGATACTGCTGAATCTCTTTGTGTTACCATACCTGCCAAAGTCTTGACATGCATAAATGACTTGTTCATTGTACTAGTATATACTCCTCCCAACCCTGTCGGCTTATCAGACCGAATTGAGAATTTAATTAATAACCTCAATGGGTTAATAAACACAT
Source organism: Glyphodes pyloalis (assembly GCA_037074685.1). NCBI lineage: Eukaryota > Metazoa > Arthropoda > Insecta > Lepidoptera > Crambidae > Glyphodes > Glyphodes pyloalis. The sequence goes on from JAYKKO010000009.1 coordinate 17,550,965, forward strand.
ATCCATCGTCTAACATTTTATTAGTAGGAGACTTTAATTTTCCATGTATACGATGGCTGGATGATACATACCAAATTTTACAGCAAGGTAGTACTGAACTACAAATTAATGCTAGAAAATTTTCGGAACATCTGTATTATCTGGGCTGTATACAATATAATGGCATAACTAATCATAAACAAAATATCCTTGAGTTGTGCTTTAGTAACACATTGATAGAAGTCACACACCCGATAAATCCCTTGATCAAAGAGGATCCGTACCATCCCTCTATTTGTATAAGTATCCCTGATTTGAAATGTAAGCCTCTCAAGGAATTGTTTAAACCGCAATTTAATTTCCGTTAAGCTAATTACGAGCTAATTAATAGTTACCTGGGTAATATTAACTGCGCAGAATTATTCTCGCACAAGACCTTAGAGGAATCAGTATCAACTTTTTACGATACCCTAAATTATTGTTGTACAAAGTTTGTTCCACTTTCAAAATGTTCAGCTACCAGGTCGCATTACCCTATTTGGTACAGTAAAGAATTGGTAAAGATTATACGGCACAAAAATAAAATACATAAAAAATGGAAACGTTTTGGTAACCCACGAGATTATGATGAATATTCATACTGAGAGAGCGATCGAAAAAGATGCAAAAACAGTGTTTCACAGATTATACATTAAGAGCTGAGGATATAATAAAACATACACCAAAATATTTTTGGTCATATATAAAATCTAAGAGGGGCACTTCAAATTACCCTAAAGAGTTCCGAATCGGTAAAGATATTTTCTCTGAAGGGCAACAAATATGTAATGCTTTTGGCTCATTCTTCGAAAGTGTTTTTATAAAATCGGTGCCTAATGCATCCAATATTTCCTTACCTAATGTTTGTTCTACCAATAATAACCAAGTGGTATCTCAAATTAGAATTACTCCAGATTTAGTTGAAAAATTACTAACTGGCTTGGACAAATCAAAGGGCGCAGGCTGTGATGGAATCTCAGCTTAGCGTATCCCTTATTTCTTCTATTTTCCACTTCTTTAAAAGAAGGTACCTTTCCAGATATCTGGAAAAAGGCACACATCATTCCAATACATAAAAAAGGCTCAAAATTGGTCATATCTAATTACCGCCCAATATCAATTCTAAACACCATCGCCAAAGTTTTTGAAAAGATAGTATACGACCACAAATACCCGGCTATCATTCGTGGCATACCATCTACACAACACGGTTTTATCAGGGGTAGATCTACAATTTCCAACCTAGCTCTTTTTACAAATTATGTTCTCCGACAAATGGACAAGGGGGGACAGGTAGATGTGATCTACACTGACTTCGAAAAGGCATTCGATCGTGTGGATCACACAATCCTGATTAAAAAGTTGGAACTGTTGGGGATACATGGTGATCTTTTAAGGTGGATAACCTCATACCTCTGGAAACGATCTCAAGCAGTTGTCCTTGGTGGGTACAGATCAAACTTTATCACAGTACCTTCGGGCGTCCCGCAGGGTTCTCACCTCGGCCCTTTATTATATAATGCATATATCTTTGACATAACTTCCTGCTTAGTTAAAACAAAAAATCTTTTATATGCAGATGATCAAAAGATTTACTTGAAAATTAGCTCAATCGCTGACTGCAGGTTAATACAGCAGGATCTAAATAATCTTATGAATTATTATTCTAAGAATAATATTACCGTTAATGTACCTAAATGTCAATGTATAAGCTTTACTCGTAAAAAACAACCGCTATTGTTTGCTTACAAATTTGAAAACGATGATAGTGAAAGAGTAGGTCTCGTACGTGATCTGGGTGTTTGGCTCGACTCTAAGTTGTCTTTCTGCAGCCATGTAGAAAATATTGTGAATCGCTCATACCGTGGGTTGGGATTCACCATGCGTACTTGTAAACCATTTAAATCGTTAACTAGTCTTAAAATCGTATATAGCGCATATGTTCGCAGCATACTAGAATATGCTTCTCCAATTTGATCTCCATTTTACTCTATTCACAAAGATCGCATTGAAAAGATACAGAGAAAATTTGTTAAACATCTCATTTTTAAATCAAATAATAATAAATCGAGCATAGTACCTTATGAAGACATTTGCCGTCGATACCAGTTGCAAACCTTGGAGCAGAGGCGTACGGTTATGGATATGGGGCTATTGTATGACGTAGTACGGGGGCGCCTAGACTGTCCCGAGCTTGTGGAACAGGTGAAGCTAAGAATCCCTGCGCGCCGTACCCGACATACACCCCTTTTTGCCGTATCGTCTCATGGCTCTAATTATGCACGTAATGCCGTAATGACCAGAATTGTAGACAGTTACAATAAATTTTTTAACCAAATTGATCCATTTGCACAATCTAAGAAGTCATTTTTAAATAAAGTTAAAGAAAAAATCTGCAAATAATGTAGTATTGATTTTAGAGTATTGATTAATATTAATTTAATATATATGTATAAGGATTGTTTTTTGAACTAGAAGGCATGATAAATATTCATTTTTTACTTAATTTCATGTAAGTGATGTCATGTATGTAGCTAGTAATATGTTTTTTCGTCATATTTTTATTACTTGGCGCTGTTATGAATAACAGAACTGGCCTAATAAGTTTAGACCTTAACAACTATTGTAATCATAATTATAAGTTGGCTGTTGTTATTCTTTTTCAATAAATAAATAAATAAAATAAATAAGTAAGCGTGTTGGACATTCTGTAAGCTTGCAATGTGTTTGTGTCAAATAAATAAAAATAATAAAAAAACTCAAATAATTTAAAATAGCTGTCAAAACACGCTGTCCTTCATGAATTATCAATGAAGAATATGATAGAATGAAGTCATTTACATCAATCAATCACAATTCATGTAAGTTTAACAAAACACTTTTGAATCGATAGTACAAATTCAGTATTCTACCTCCGTGTTTGGAATTTTGATGATGTCGACAAGAACAGACAAACTCGAAACTCAACTCTTACTACTTTTAAAGATAGTACACTGTGACGTCACTATTTTACTCATCAACATACTGACTATTAAATAGATACGGAGTAATTTAAAATCGCATTTGAAAGATAATATGCCAAAAACATTATGGCTGATGTTAACATTAAGTACTGTTTATGATATTATTACAATAAACTAATTTGTGAATGGTATTAAAATTCAAACTTTATAAAAATAAAATTCAGTAAAATATATTTAATTTACTAATAATACCGCAACTTATCTCAAAACGACTAGTTTCAACAATGATAATCAATTTTAAGTGCTCCCACAAGTGTCACCTCAATCTGTACTGGTCTAGTCACTATCTGATCTAGGTTAACAAGCATCGACACCGTATTCAGGTCCTTGATAACAACCTATAATTGTCTTATCTGTACATGACATACTATGCTTTTGTCGTCAAATAATGGACATACATTAGTCTACAGTGAAGCTGGTATGAGTAAAGTAAACCAACAAAATGTAGTACCGTCAGCAGCACATCCAGGTAAACTCTTGCTGTTTGATAATTCGATCTTAAGCGGACGACATAAGAGTGGTGCAAAGTTCAAAGTGTATAGTCTGAATAGCATTTATTTCTTCAACAATTTTATATACAAACTTGCTGTGCCCGCGACTTCGTTCGCGTGGACTACATCCTTTCATGGTCGGTTTTACCCCTTTTTCCCCTAATATTTGAAACAAAAAGTAGTCTTTATTTTAATTCAAGTTTTGGGCTATATTTGTGCCAAATTTCATATCTCTAAGTTCAAAAATAAACATTTTTCCATATAAACTTTCAAAGGTGGTATTACCCCCATCCCCCCCTTATTTTCTAAAAAAAGTAGCCTATGTCCGTTCTTGAGATTCAACGTATACCTAAATACCAAATTTTATCAAAATCGGTTGAGAGGTTTAAGCAGGAAAGCGTAACAGAAAGACAGACAGACAGACAGACAGAGCTACTGTCACATTTATAATGTTAGTACGGATGGAGTAGACCATAAATCAAGTATTTTTTTTGTTCATAAAGATTACATCAGTATCACTTAGGAATCGTCTCTATATAAATAAACCCAATAGAGCTACCTCCGGTTCGGAAACTATACCTACAGAGAAGATACTGGCAAGAAGCTTTTACTAATTTTGCAAGACATACAGTTATTTTATTGTTAAAAAGTGTTACAGTAGTTGATCGGATTGTACAAGTAATATACAACTCAATCGAATTAGCCAGAAAACAGAACTACTACTTTAAGTCAGGAATTACTACTTTATGAAATTATGATAAGTTCCCATTGGTTATAGGAGCGCTTATGCGCCTAAACCAGGGCTAATTCTCATTGTGGCAACCGACTCGATAATGGGCTACTTCTCATTAGGGCTGCTTCTCGTTAGAACTTTTTCTCATTAGGGCTATTTCTCAAAAATTTGGGAACGTTTATTAAATATATTATTTTAAGAATAAATCAATATAAATTGAACTAAAGTAATAAGTAACTTTGCAATATTATAAGTATTACTTCTTATAATTACTTAAGACAAGTTATCAAGGCCAAAGTTGGTAAAAATGTATTTTTTATATTAATATGTTGAGTAATTTTAACGCTCCACGCGAACAGATATCTGAAGCTACTTTACTTCATTTTATACTATGTAAAGATAAGATTAACAAAAGCCTAACTGGAAAATATGTTGTGACATACTATATTGTGACAACAAAATAGGAATAAATATGTAAATCTTGGTTATAACTACTAGGATTAGTTTTGTTTGGCATTCCAATTGTGTTCGGTCAAATGGATTTGTAATTTATGAAGCTTTGTTATTTTGGTTTTGACCTCTAATATGTAAACATTACTGTAAAAATCTTTCGTTAAAGTAATACATAACTAGAAATCATGTTTTACTTGAGAATAAAGCTATTAAGATAAGAATAAAAAATTGGTATTGATATTATTCATTTTGGTGTAATCCATACTCACATTTTTACTGTTAAATAATAACCACCCACCCATAAATGAACTATCTGCATGTCCCCAACGGTTGACTGGTAGAGAATGCTCTTAGCATTAAGTCCGCCTTTTGTACTTTTTATTTTGTGCAATAAAGTTTTTAAATAAATAAAAAAATTATATATTTATATAATAACTTTATTACGGTATAATATATAAAATGTCTTCAAAGAAGCCTAACAATAGCAATTATGAATCATCAGTACCTACAACCTTGAACCTAACCTATACCATTATCATCATTGGTTAATGTCGGTATTGACATAAACAAATTAAACTCAGATCCCCTACACAAACTAGTTATAGATCCATTTAAAATAATTTAACGGGTCAAAACGCGACACCATTTTTATTTAGTACTTAATAATGAGTCAGCTCGTGACCTCGGTCGGTGCTACCTAACCGAAACGTCGGGCAGTAAGTAGTTCGTATTAACTACTAAATCAAAATGGTGTCGCGTTTTGACCCGTTAAATTATTTTAAATGTTTAAAATGGAACGCGAAAGTCTTAAAATTTATAGTTATAGATCCAGACCACTGGTCTGCGTATGCTTATAATAAAAGTGACACTTTTTCATTAATTGTTTGACACGCTTTATCTTTAAAGCAAATTTGTGTGAAATTTGGTAGAAAGATACGATTCTATATTATATTAACAAACTAGATGTGTCCGCGGCTACAGGATTAAGATTATTTTATGAAATTAAATTATTAAATTAAGTTACTGCTTATTACATCAGCTACAAATAAAAAGACCCGTAAAAATCGGTACAGCCATTTCAGAGATAAGCCGGAACAAACAGACAGACAGACGGACATACTAAAATTGTAAAAAATGTTATTTTGATATATATACTAAACACATACTCATATACATAGTAAAAAGCGGTAACTTCAATGTTTCAAACAAACACTCCAATTTTATTTATATGTTAGATATATAGATGAGGACCTGTGTAGCCGTCGTTGTTTCAGATTTCTGTAACACAAGTGCTAGAGCTACTTACTATTTTTATATTAAACTTCAAAATTGACCTAAGTCGCACCTGATGTAAGTGGGTAATGAGGACTTAGCTTAAGGGCGCCAAGTACAGCATAATAAATATATTACTGGACTTGTCGCCCTTACCTTGAAGGCTTGACCCCTGCAACTAATGTAGCACCCCCCAGGAGTTCTGGAAACCTTACTCATACGCAGGAACCTATATTATAACAAAAAAAAAACAATAAAAATGGCGTGTATTACAAAAAAAAATTGGGGGTACAAACTCAAACGCAGCTTCATATTTGGCTTTCGTTTTTGGACGACATAGATCAGTAACTAGTTTCAAACCCCATCAACCAATCTGCGCAAGCCTTGGAACGAAACTGACACGTTTTTCATTTGCAACTTGACACGCGTCGGTGACAGTCTCTTCGTTGACATGTGACACAATCATGACACGTTAGCTTGGTCGAAGCAGCCTTTAACCGATGTTGTCCCCGTCCCTTTAATTTTACTAATCTTTTAATTCTATCTTCGCCTTCTGTTGTAAAATTATTATGTAAATATATTTATTTTTATGATAGGTATTAAATTATAATGATTAACTCTCTTCCTCACTATTCCACTACTAATGTTGTGTTGTATTGTCTATATTGTGTCGTACTTCTTTGTTTTAGGTGTTGTGAGAGAATGAAGATCTCATTTCAGAAATGAATTAGCTCTCACCACCGCGAGTTCTACATAAAATAACGTGTCTCTCTAAACACTTCACATTGGGTGAATCATCGCGTTATCTAGAGACGCGAGATAGAGTCCATAAAAAAAAAACCGATGTTGTTATAAATGAAAAACTGTATGCTGGTATAAATAATAGATAATGGAAACTGGTAATTTAAAAAGATTATAGAAAGGAACTCAACACAAAAACATACAAAAGAACCTAAAGACGTATTTAAAAGTAATGGCATGACCAATAAAAAGAAAATAAGTAATAATCCATAGACTTATAAAATGTGGTGCGTTGTACACAGTTGTTTTTAATGCTTTTTAAATGAAAATTAGATTGACATACTTTATTGCACAAAACGTTTCAAGAAATTGATTTTAATAAAGCATAATTTAGGCGGTCTTGTCCTCAGAAATAACTACAATCAACTTTTAGGTAGAGGAAATAGTAGAAAACGAAAAATTTGCACGGCCATGCAGAGAACAATCTCACGAAATAATAATAAAACGAATAAATAAATAAATTAAATTGTACAGTTTTAAGTTTAGTCAGTTAAATACATGTTTTGAAGAAACAGAAAAATTACATCTCTCCTTGCGGTGTAAGATACAAACCTACGACCTGCGCATATCGCGCGTGGTGCTCTTATAACTGAAGAAGATCGTCTTTTTTTGTTTCTTTAAAATAATTAAATATCACTATTACGGCGTGAAGCATTAAACAAATTGTAAAAAAGTGAATTTCTTTTGCTTTGATCTTAATGTTTTTACTAGAAAGAGCTACTTGCCATGTTTATCAGGCCTAGCAAACGCAACGCGACTAAATTTTATCCCGCTCTTAACAAACGTCAAAATCGATTGAAGTCAGTGCGTCAGCTGCTGATTGGCTAAAAATACGAGTTCGGTGTGCTATTAGTCAATTAACAGTATCGAAACTTTTGTCGTCTCATTCGATAAATTTGACATATTGCGTATGCTAGGCCTGCCTATTGCTAATCACTCACCAAAGCTTATGAGCAAACAAATCCTGGTATAAAAGAAGAGACACTTTTAATTCGAACAATTTACGGCGGCGGGTTTTCAGTTGCAGATGACTTCTTGTCGACCCGGCGACTTCAACTTTCCGTTTAGATAAGGACTTTGATATTTGTTTTAAAAAATAGTAATAAATGTTACTTTCCGCTTTTGCAAGTACGATTCATACTGCTTACAAAGCAGAAGGAAATTTCGTTTGATTATTTTTCTTTTAAATGTGCATTTTGACAAGCAATTAAAGTAATCTTCTTATCTTAGTGCCCATAACGCTTAAATGAAAACAGGTAATCTCAATCATCGTTAAAAAAGACCATTGTCTTCTTCTGCTGGTCTCTGTAGCCTTTTTGACCTAAAATGACTTTATATTCTCGGAAATAGCAACACTAGCGCCACCAAGTGTCTATTGTGAGCAACGGGACGCCGCCAGCGCCACCTACAGGGCGTTGACAGAGTCTACGGCGCAGCGGCGAGCGGGGTATCGCTCACTTTGCTTACGATCGCCGAGCAGTGAACACGTCGTCAGAAACTGTCGCGAACCATTGCACATCCTACCTACCTAGTCACATATTGTGTATCGTGCAGTTAAATCATTATAGAATACAAGTGTTCTTATTACTGGCATAGCCCGTTAATACGACGTTAGCCTAAAAACTGACCTTAACGCCTACTTTCATAACTCATTCCATTACAAATACAAAATGAAAATGATATAAAATGAATTAATTTTTAAATGACAAAATTTTACATTTAGTTCGTGAAATATTTATTAAAAAATATTCGACACATATTTTTTATTGCCCAAACTTATAAAAAATACTGCGATAAAACGATGCCAAGTTGCTGGGTTCGTTACATCATTGGTACAAAATATACCCACGAATGACGTCATGTGACAATTCGAAGTATCGCCGTTATTTTTCGATTAGTTATAAAACGCAAAAATACATGTCCATATTTTTGGATAATCAAACGGGTTTAAAGCAACATTTTAGTCCGCCTGGCTATTATTGGACATGTTTGCTTTATCGCGCAGTGAACAGACCTTGGAGAGACGTATTGCTAAATAGGCATTTATGTAGAATAAAAAAATATAAATACAGAATAATTTATTCAGTACCGTAATTTTTACATTTCTGTGGTATGATCGAGGATTTCTTTTAAGTAAATAAATAATTGTTTTAGAATATCCTCGTTCTCCATAACAATTTGTTCCTTACTTTAACAAATATAATGACTTTTGGTTTAGGTTAAATACAATTAGGCAGACAAAAAATCTTATAGGCCCTTTTATTCCATTATAACATCACACACAACCAGCTTTTAAGTCTACTAAAACATTACCCGTTTTAAAAAGACTTCAACCGCTGCCAAATCTACCAGACAAACATTTTAAGCACTTTAGAACTAAAACAATAGAACTTCTTAGATAAATCCTTGAAAATTATTTAAGCGACTCCGCTTCTTCAGCACTTTAGCTGAGTCCAAAAACTTTGTAAATCAACACTGGGAAACTTGGAAGTCAAAATGTAACGTAAAATAATACCTCAAGATTAAGCGAACTTTTTTCCCCTTGAGGCCTCGTTACAAGTATACATCCCATCCCATCCATGAAAGTGTGTTCAGAGAAACGGTTAAAGCAATGTTATTCTTGGAGAAGTTTAATTTAATCAACTTGAAAATACATTGATTGAAATAGTTATAGAGAACCGTCGTTTGACATAGTTAAAAGCAAATTAAGCATGGGTTCAGAAATGGAACCTTGTTCTATAGAAAAAATAACGGAAAGAAACTCGGAAGATAATTTTGTACGTACGACAGGTGCAGCAGTCTTATCAATTAATTTATTTATATTGGTTATATTTGCACGGAACGTCCCGATTTTCAGGGGTCCGGGAACGCGTCCCAATTTATACCTGATCGGGACGCTAAATCTCCTGATAATATTTTTATAATTCCTATCTGTTCATCAAGACTGATAACTTGCTATGTAACATTAAGTATAAATTTAATTTAGGTAATTCATAAAATATAATACTTTTACTTGCACTAGTAGTTCAAAACGCAAAAATATAACCCAGACTTAAAACGCCTTGTCTTTTTTTTACTGTTCTGACCTGCAACCTTAAATTCCAATTTTTTTACCTCATATACCGATTTAAAATAAAATCTGATCTGATAACACTAAAAATGAATAATAATCAAAATTGAAGCTACAGCCGGAACCATGTCTGGGTGTCGTGTAGCCGTCATTGTTTCTGATTTCTGTAAGAAGCTTTAGCTACTTACCATAGATTAAGAGTTAATGAACGTGATGTTGTACAATATTTTACAATTTATTCATGCTTCCCTCTTAGTATATCTTTTACAATATTTGCATCTGTCTACTTTTTTAAATCGTTTGCATCCCAAGATGCATCTGTACCCATACTCGCAGGGATAATCAGACTCGGCTATTTGTGGTCCTTCTGGCTAAGACGGCTGCAATCACTCAGACGGTGAATGCGGATCGCGACCAACTGCGGTTGTAAGAAACGGGAGCAACTGTTTACACAATTGCTTAAATGTGTGGCGCAAGTTAAGGGATGTAGCAATTCTGATGGTCTAAGTTTTTATATGAACGTCCTAACTTTTTTTTTAATTGGTGTTCTTTATCTCGTTTTTTCTTTGTTCTCCTTTTCAAGCTTTTTATAACTACAGTTTTGCATGCTGAAATTACCTATTATTATAAGTGTTGTTAGCTTTTTGAATATTGTGTCACAGTTTAACTTTGACGTTAACATATCTTGTGTTAGTAATCAAATAATTAAATAAATTAAAAAGACAAAAAGTTGTATTTTAAGACTGACGCGTTTTAGTTTATATTTTCTACTAATTATAAACATGAAATCCTGTAAAAATTTTTGGTTTTCTGTATGTGTGAATGTCTGTATGTAAATTACTGCTTTTTCACGCACTACTGAATAGATTAGGATCTAATATGCTATTTTGATAGATGAGATGATTAAGGGTACTTTTGATCTTCAAATAACAAGTACAAAGTCACGGGAAATAGCAAACAAATTAATAAAAAAAAACCAAACGCTAGTGTGTCTTTAGGTATCGTGGTCCTAAAATTATTTTTTCATGCATCTAATTTTTATTGCTGTTGTATTATAAGTTTGACGAGTCATCTGGTCTGTATGTGTGTATCTTTCTGTGACACCGTAGTTCCAGAACGGATGAACATGATAATGATAATTTATATTGTGATATTTGGGAGTGTTTTATATTTGGTAGTGGCCACAAAATATCGGATCTCATATTTTGATACAACTCCTTCATTAATGTACCAAACCAAAGGGCCTGAGTTGTGCTTTACCACGCAACTACGCAACAAACTGTCAGCGATATTTTCTTAATTTGATTTTTTATTTAACACATATCAAGTTCGTTTATCACGCTCCCTCTTTCATCTTGCGCCCCAAATCATTGTTTACGCGTGCGACCCCCAGCACGCTACGAATACATTACCGGACTTGTGAATGGACAATTTCAGTGTTGATATTGACATTACAATAATTATGTTTACGTCTCGACCAGAGGAAGGTTCCTTTTCATCTGAGCAGGGCGTTAACGCTCTATGTGTTTTTAAAAGGGCCGTTTTTAATGTAACAAGTGAGTGTTCTGTGTTGTTTTTAGGGTAACAAATGTTGCTGCGGTTTTTTGAGCCAGTATTGACATTGTGAGTCGTTTGATAAGTTAAACATGTTTTGTAGTTTTGACTGTCCCAAATGTTTTGTACAACTTTTTGGAAAAATAATTTCAGCATAATGAAACCCACCTTGTCTTATTGAATTAAATTCTAAAATCCTAATTTATATAGATTACTTACGTAATACATTTTAATTGACTATATGGCTCTATATAAAAAGTAAGTATAACTGTTTAAAAGTACCCGGCAAGAAACATAGTATTTATTTAACAAAGGAAGTTAAGCTGATACCTAATTATGTACAAACATTACGACTGAAATAAACTTATTATTTGATTCGAACAATTATAGTCACTTATTCGTACACCTTTTACGAATTAGTGACGAAAACCACCTGTGATACGCTGTATCATCAATTATCATACAGTTTTATTTATTTGTTGATGCGAGAAAAAACTAATAGAATATATACTATTTCCTCTACCATAAGGTTGTCTCACAGAGATTGCTCTCTAGCAATAAGACCGCCTAAATTGTACTTGAATATGTCTGTAAAACCAATTTCTGTAAATTTTCTGTGCCATAAATTGTATCTATCTATCTGTCTAAAACGTTTTCTTTGAATTTTGAAATACTAACAAATTTAATAATGGATTTTTTGTCTTTTGACTCTTAAGAGACTTAAGAGACTTTTCGACCTTTTAGAAAATAAAGTTGTTTTTATTTTATTTATTTATGAACTTCAGTCCAATGATCTAGCGCCAACAAAACTATTGCATTAGCAGTCAATTTACTCATACTTGACCCAACTTTCGCAACACATGCTTGATTAAAAAACTTCTGCGTAGAACAAACATGAAACCACCAACTTCCTTTCTGTCGCGTGCTTGGCCACGAACTGGGCTACTTTGTTAAGACTTGGTAAACCTTTCCGGCCCTTAACGTGGCCAATTAAGGGGTATAAAACTGAACTATTTTTTTTGTTGACGTAGGTATACTATCAACTGTCAAACTTTAACTTGCTTTACCAGTATTGGTAACATTTTATAAGCTTCTTTTTAGGTTTAAAGAACATTTTTTTTCATAAGAACTGAGAGTGTTCACTTAAAATGAGATTTGGAGTATACTTGCTTACATAATAATAATAAAATTATAACTTATGGGCTTAATCTATGCAAATACTTATTATATTACAATTAGTTATAATCTTTAAACAACACAAGACACTACGTAACCTATTTAATTACTTTTATATGGGGGGAAGTTCAAGTACTTTACCTAGGCACAAAGGTTGACAAATGAAACACAAAAGAAATGCCATGTAGGCGTATGGTACAAGTCAGATAGTTTGAGCGTTTTTTTTATTTTTTTTATTGGCAACAAAAATTATATTTAAGTGCCAGTGAGACGTCAGGTGAAAAATAATAAATACACACTTTTAATTTAATAGTCTTACTACATTATAATATTAAATGAAATTTAAAAAAATATATTAGTACGGCAATCAATATTTTGAACTGAAACAAAACAAATAGCCATTGTTATATATGTTTTACTCATAAAATGAATAATCTAGCTATTTGCAAACTTTCTAATATATGTAGTAGACTTTGAATTGAGGATTGAATATAAAATTAATGATAAATTACAATGTGTATGCACGCATTGTAATTTTAGTGACTTGTACACTGAGCCCCGGAAATTACAATTAATGCCTATTTAAAATGGAACGCGCAAGCCTTTTTAATTCTTCGTTAATTTGGTTTTATTTGTTAATTTGGTGTCAGCATTTCTCCCTATCGCAATAACAGCATATAACTCGTAATTTAATTTGTAAGAGTACCTAATTACCGCTACCTCGTACGTGTGCCCAGTCTTTCGTGTCGAGTTTGTAAAAATATATTTTGCACGGCAGTATCCGTCACTCGGTATCTACCATTTCCTCTACCTAAAAGTTGTCTGGAAGATATTTCTTTCTAGCAATAAGGCCGCCTAAATTGTGCTTAATTATATCCGTTTAACCAATTACTGTAAATATTTCTGTGCAATAAAGTGTTTCAAAATAGTAAAATCAAGCTAACATATCTATCCCATTATCAAGGGTTTTCCATGAATAATTACTACGCAAAACTTTCCGACTGGCTGAAAGGCAACACCGTAAATATTTAAGCACGACCTTCTTGAAAAGTTTATCGGCATATAGACAAAAATACTTACTTTTAAAACAAACTGATTACTAATCAAAGCAATTCTCACTTATATTTTAAACCTAAAGAGTTTGTTTGTTTGAAAGCTAATTTCAAGAAATACTGGTTCAATTTTTTTTTAAGTAGCTCAGTATATTGGCCCCTCCCAACCTGATGGTAAGCAAGAGAGGAACCCAAAACGCGATGACAACGGATTTGATACCGAAATATCCTATCCGTTAGCATCGCCATACTGGCCCGCAAGATGTTTCTTCACGCTCCTTTTGAAGGAATCCATGTCAAAGGAAGAAGGAAACACATGAGCCGGCAACGAGTTCCACTTCTTTATGGTCCGGCAAAGATAGGAGTTACCAAAATTGATTTTTTTTGAGTCGGATAGTTAATTTATCGAAGAAGGTTATGGGCTACCTATATTGTTATTTAATATATATGCTACGACCAATAGGATCTAAGAATCGATTGAAAATGTAGAAAAAAATTGGGATAGACGCGTGCGTGCGTTGAATGTCGCTACGGGCTGCTAGTATTAAATAAATATCCATATTAATATTATAAATGCGAAAGCAACTCCGGTATTAACCCTTTCCCCCATAATAAATATTCAAAACAAAAAGTAGTCCATATTTTAATCCTAGCTCGAGTTATATTTGTGCGAAATTTCATATCTCTAACTTAAAAAATAAGCTTTTTCCCATATAAACTTTCAAAGGTGGTATTACCCCCCATCCCCGCTTTTATTTTCAAAAGGAAAAAAGCAGGACAAACAGACAGACCGAACTACTTTCGCATTTATCGCATTTATAATATAAGTATGAATATGGGTAATAAACTATAAAATACAAACAAACAGGCCTAGCATACGCAACGCGACTAAATTTTATCGCGCTCTTAACAAACGTCAAAATCGATTGAACTCAGTGCGTCAGCTGTTGATTGGCTGAAAATACGAGTGTGGCGTGCTATTACCCAATCAACAGTATCGAAACTTTTGTCGTCTCATGTGATAAATGTGACATATTGCGTATGCTAGGCCTGTAAGTCACATGATACAATAAGTACGAGTAGTACGTATTTATTTATTTTGTAAAAAATATAACTATGTTAAGTGGCTACTAAAAATTCTATCGCTATTTGACCCGTTAACTTATTTTAAAACGTTTCATTTGTACTGAATTGTGAACTGTCCGAACACCCAGAGTTAAAAATATGGTGGCGCTACTTTTTTCTGCCCGAGGTATCGATACATAAAAGTGTTGCGGTATATCAGAATTATTATCCCGCCATTGA